>OY998181.1:76424891-81374891 GCA_963921935.1 Galeruca laticollis
CATTCATCAATACATTCCCGTGAAATTTTTTTTCTATCAAATATGGAAGTATGCTAGATCCGAGAGTCCCACACCATTGAATAATCAATTTTTTGATAACATTTTTTTGCATAACTTTATAAAAAGAAGTTATCAAAATGAAATTTCAGTAGTATACGTAAAAAATTACGTGTAATTTGATTTTAAATTAAAAACGACTATTTTACAAAGTCACCCCCACCCCCACCTTTACGGGGTGGGTGAGGGATGACTGAATTAGGTTAATATGAAAAATAATCATTCATCAATACATTCCCGTGAAAAATTTTTTTCGATCAAATATGGAAGTATGCTAGATCCGAGAGTCCCACACCATTGAATAATCAATTTTTTGATAACATTTTTTTTGCATAACTTTATAAAAAAAGTTATCAAAATGAAATTTCAGTAGTATACGTAAAAAATTACGTGTAATTTGATTTTAAATTAAAAACGACTATTTTACAAAGTCACCCCCACCCCCACCTTTACGGGGTGGGTGAGGGATGACTGAATTAGGTTAATATGAAAAATAATCATTCATCAATACATTCCCGTGAAAATTTTTTTTCTATCAAATATGGAAGTATGCTAGATCCGAGAGTCCCACACCATTGAATAATCAATTTTTTGATAACATTTTTTTTGCATAACTTTATAAAAAAAAGTTATCAAAATGAAATTTCAGTAGTATACGTAAAAAATTACGTGTAATTTGATTCTAAATCGAAACATTTATTTTTACGACTATTTTACAAAGTCACCCCCACTCCCACCTTTACGGGGTGGGTGAGGGATGACTGAATTAGGTTAATATGAAAAATAATCATTCATCAATACATTCCCGTGAAATTTTTTTTCTATCAAATATGGAAGTATGCTAGATCCGAGAGTCCCACACCATTGAATAATCAATTTTTTTATAACATTTTTTTGCATAACTTTATAAAAAGAAGTCATCAAAATGAAATTTCAGTAGTATACGTAAAAAATTACGTGTAATTTGATTTTAAATTAAAACATTTATTTTTACGACTATTTTACAAAGTCACCCCCACCCCCACCTTTACGGGGTGGGTGAGGGATGACTGAATTAGGTTAATATGAAAAATAATCATTCATCAATACATTCCCGTGAAAAATTTTTTTCTATCAAATATGGAAGTATGCTAGATCCGAGAGTCCCACACCATTGAATAATCAATTTTTTGATAACATTTTTTTTGCATAACTTTATAAAAAAAGTTATCAAAAGGAAATTTTAGTAGTATACTTAAAAAATTACGTGTAATTTGATTCTAAATTAAAACATTTATTTTTACGACAATTTTACCAAGTCACCCCCACCCCCGCCTTTAGGGGATGGGTGAGCTCTGACTGATTTAGGTTAAAATGAGAAATAATCATCCATCAATACTTTCCCGTGAAAAAAATTTTTCTATCAAATATGGAACTATGCTAGACCCGAGAGTCCTACACCCTTGAATAATCAATTTTTTGATAACATTTTTTTTGCATTACTTTATAAAAAAAAGTTATCAAAATGAAATTTCAGTAGTATACGTAAAAAATTACGTGTAAATTGATTCTAAATTAAAACATTTATTTTTACGACAATTTTACAAAGTAACCCCCACCCCCACCTTTACGGGGTGGGTGAGGGATGACTGAATTAGGTTAATATGAAAAATAATCATTCATCAATACATTCCCGTGAAAAATTTTTTTCTATCAAATATGGAAGTATGCTAGATCCGAGAGTCCCACACCATTGAATAAACAATTTTTTGATAACATTTTTTTTGCATAACTTTATAAAAAAAAGTTATCAAAATGAAATTTCAGTAGTATACGTAAAAAATTACGTGTAATTTGATTCTAAATCAAAACATTTATTTTTACGACTATTTTACAAAGTCACCCCCACTCCCACCTTTACGGGGAGGGTGAGGGATGACTGACTTAGGTTAATATGAAAAATAATCATTCATCAATACATTCCCGTGAAATTTTTTTTCTATCAAATTTGGAAGTATGCTAGATCCGAGAGTCCCACACCATTGAATAATCAATTTTTTGATAACATTTTTTTGCATAACTTTATAAAAAGAAGTCATCAAAATGAAATTTCAGTAGTATACGTAAAAAATTACGTGTAATTTGATTTTAAATTAAAACATTTATTTTTACGACTATTTTACAAAGTCACCCCCACCCCCACCTTTACGGGGTGGGTGAGGGATGACTGAATTAGGTTAATATGAAAAATAATCATTCATCAATACATTCCCGTGAAAAAATTTTTTCTATCAAATATGGAAGTATGCTAGATCCGAGAGTCCCACACCATTGAATAAACAATTTTTTGATAACATTTTTTTTGCATAACTTTATAAAAAAAAGTTATCAAAATGAAATTTCAGTAGTATACGTAAAAAATTACGTGTAATTTGATTCTAAATCAAAACATTTATTTTTACGACTATTTTACAAAGTCACCCCCACTCCCACCTTTACGGGGAGGGTGAGGGATGACTGACTTAGGTTAATATGAAAAATAATCATTCATCAATACATTCCCGTGAAATTTTTTTTCTATCAAATTTGGAAGTATGCTAGATCCGAGAGTCCCACACCATTGAATAATCAATTTTTTGATAACATTTTTTTGCATAACTTTATAAAAAGAAGTTATCAAAATGAAATTTCAGTAGTATACGTAAAAAATTACGTGTAATTTGATTTTAAATTAAAAACGACTATTTTACAAAGTCACCCCCACCCCCACCTTTACGGGGTGGGTGAGGGATGACTGAATTAGGTTAATATGAAAAATAATCATTCATCAATACATTCCCGTGAAAATTTTTTTTCTATCAAATATGGAAGTATGCTAGATCCGAGAGTCCCACACCATTGAATAATCAATTTTTTGATAACATTTTTTTTGCATAACTTTATAAAAAAAAGTTATCAAAATGAAATTTCAGTAGTATACGTAAAAAATTACGTGTAATTTGATTCTAAATCGAAACATTTATTTTTACGACTATTTTACAAAGTCACCCCCACTCCCACCTTTACGGGGTGGGTGAGGGATGACTGAATTAGGTTAATATGAAAAATAATCATTCATCAATACATTCCCGTGAAATTTTTTTTCTATCAAATATGGAAGTATGCTAGATCCGAGAGTCCCACACCATTGAATAATCAATTTTTTGATAACATTTTTTTGCATAACTTTATAAAAAGAAGTCATCAAAATGAAATTTCAGTAGTATACGTAAAAAATTACGTGTAATTTGATTTTAAATTAAAACATTTATTTTTACGACTATTTTACAAAGTCACCCCCACCCCCACCTTTACGGGGTGGGTGAGGGATGACTGAATTAGGTTAATATGAAAAATAATCATTCATCAATACATTCCCGTGAAAAATTTTTTTCTATCAAATATGGAAGTATGCTAGATCCGAGAGTCCCACACCATTGAATAATCAATTTTTTGATAACATTTTTTTTGCATAACTTTATAAAAAAAGTTATCAAAATGAAATTTTAGTAGTATACTTAAAAAATTACGTGTAATTTGATTCTAAATTAAAACATTTATTTTTACGACAATTTTACCAAGTCACCCCCACCCCCGCCTTTAGGGGATGGGTGAGCTCTGACTGATTTAGGTTAAAATGAGAAATAATCATCCATCAATACTTTCCCGTGAAAAAAATTTTTCTATCAAATATGGAACTATGCTAGACCCGAGAGTCCTACACCCTTGAATAATCAATTTTTTGATAACATTTTTTTTGCATTACTTTATAAAAAAAAGTTATCAAAATGAAATTTCAGTAGTATACGTAAAAAATTACGTGTAAATTGATTCTAAATTAAAACATTTATTTTTACGACAATTTTACAAAGTAACCCCCACCCCCACCTTTACGGGGTGGGTGAGGGATGACTGAATTAGGTTAATATGAAAAATAATCATTCATCAATACATTCCCGTGAAAATTTTTTTTCTATCAAATATGGAAGTATGCTAGATCCGAGAGTCCCACACCATTGAATAAACGATTTTTTGATAACATTTTTTTTGCATAACTTTATAAAAAAAAGTTATCAAAATGAAATTTCAGTAGTATACGTAAAAAATTACGTGTAATTTGATTCTAAATCAAAACATTTATTTTTACGACTATTTTACAAAGTCACCCCCACTCCCACCTTTACGGGGAGGGTGAGGGATGACTGACTTAGGTTAATATGAAAAATAATCATTCATCAATACATTCCCGTGAAATTTTTTTTCTATCAAATATGGAAGTATGCTAGATCCGAGAGTCCCACACCATTGAATAATCAATTTTTTGATAACATTTTTTTGCATAACTTTATAAAAAGAAGTCATCAAAATGAAATTTCAGTAGTATATGTAAAAAATTACGTGTAATTTGATTTTAAATTAAAACATTTATTTTTACGACTATTTTACAAAGTCACCCCCACCCCCACCTTTACGGGGTGGGTGAGGGATGACTGAATTAGGTTAATATGAAAAATAATCATTCATCAATACATTCCCGTGAAAAAATTTTTTCTATCAAATATGGAAGTATGCTAGATCCGAGAGTCCCACACCATTGAATAATCAATTTTTTGATAACATTTTTTTTGCATAACTTTATAAAAAAAGTTATCAAAATGAAATTTCAGTAGTATACGTAAAAAATTACGTGTAATTTGATTCTAAATCAAAACATTTATTTTTACGACTATTTTACAAAGTCACCCCCACTCCCACCTTTACGGGGTGGGTGAGGGATGACTGAATTAGGTTAATATGAAAAATAATCATTCATCAATACATTCCCGTGAAATTTTTTTTCTATCAAATATGGAAGTATGCTAGATCCGAGAGTCCCACACCATTGAATAATCAATTTTTTGATAACATTTTTTTTGCATAACTTTATAAAAAAAAATTATCAAAATAAAATTTTAGTAGTATACGTAAAAAATTACGTGTAATTTGATTCTAAATCAAAACATTTATTTTTACGACTATTTTACAAAGTCACCCCCACTCCCACCTTTACGGGGTGGGTGAGGGATGACTGAATTAGGTTAATATGAAAAATAATCATTCATCAATACATTCCCGTGAAAAAATTTTTTCTATCAAATATGGAAGTATGCTAGATCCGAGAGTCCCACACCATTGAATAATCAATTTTTTGATAACATTTTTTTTGCATAACTTTATAAAAAAAATTATCAAAATGAAATTTTAGTAGTATACGTAAAAAATTACGTGTAATTTGATTCAAAATTAAAACATTTTTACGACTATTTTACAAAGTCACCCCCACCCCCACCTTTACGGGGTGGGTGAGGGATGACTGAATTAGGTTAATATGAAAAATAATCATTCATCAATACATTACCGTGAAAATTTTTTTTCTATCAAATATGGAAGTATGCTAGATCCGGGAGTCCCACACCATTGAATAATCAATTTTTTGATAACATTGTTTTTGCATAACTTTATAACAAAAAGTTATCAAAATGAAATTTCAGTAGTATACGTAAAAAATTACGTGTAATTTGATTCTAAATTAAAACATTTATTTTTACGACAATTTTACAAAGTAACCCCCACCCCCACCTTTACGGGGTGGGTGAGGGATGACTGAATTAGGTTAATATGAAAAATAATCATTCATCAATACATTCCCGTGAAAATTTTTTTCTATCAAACATGGAAGTATGCTAGATCCGGGAGTCCCACACCATTGAATAATCAATTTTTTGATAACATTTTTTTTGCATAACTTTATAAAAAAAATTATGAAAATGAAATTTTAGTAGTATATGTAAAAAATTACGTGTAATTTGATTCTAAATTAAAACATTTATTTTTACGACTATTTTACAAAGTCACCCCCACCCCCGCCTTTAGGGGGTGGGTGTAAGGGATGACCTATTTAGGGTTAAATGAAAAATAATCATTCATCAATACATTCCCGTGAAATTTTTTTTTATCAAATATGTTAGTATGCTAGATCCGAGAGTACACTTCGAGGACAACTTATACAGTATAAGTTATACTCAGTATAAGATATACTCGTCCTCAAACTGAAGTCTGTGCATACATATATATATATATATATATATTGACCTTCAATTCCTCCTATTCATTATGCTATTCAGTAGTATGTGGTTTCATTTAATTCTTAAAATTTTATTACCTCGGCTGCTCTTATTTATACTCTACTCTATAACTCCGTAGGGTTCTGGGCATATCATAATAAAATCAACATTACTTATCAATGGAATTTATTTTATGTTGTCTATGAAAAGATAGAAAAAAAATATTTCAAACATTGAATTATTACTTATATACAAAATATAGTTGGCGCTTTATTTTATTGTTGGAGTCATATACCTATTATGTATAAAAATAGATGATTATCCTTTCTTAATTATTAAAATTCTTATGCTATAAAATAAAATAATGGATTTTCCTATATACATCCAAATTTCCACATCAAAACAAACTTTCTGTATATCATAAAAAAAACTATTCATTTTTTTTGAGATGGCTTTTGCAGACTCATTTGCATAAACTTGGGTAAACTTTTGTAAACATTATATTTCTTTGAAAAAAATATGAACACCTGCGTTTAACGTTGTTCGACTATTTGTAACTTTTTTTCTACTTGTTCTCACAAATAGGATTATTGAAAATATTTTAAACACTACTTTAGTTTTAATCGGTTCGTGAAATGGAAAGGATATCTGAAATATTTATGGACTTAATTTCGATCTTTTTAAAAAATTATTTTAACGTATTATAACAATTGTGCATGTGATGAAAACTGCAATTAGTTGTGGTTTGTTGTTTTGTGGAAAGTTTTAAATATATGATCAGATAAAATTCAACATGACAGAAATTTATACATCTGTCTAAGGTTGTTTTTTTGAAATACAGAATTATTTTAAAACTGTTTTACGAATAATTGTTTATGTTTGTTATTTTTTTATTGATATATATTATTACTTTATCCTTTATCGGGATTCTATGAATGTTATATGGTCGTTCTATCTACAACAATATATATATATATATATATATATATATATATATATAGTTGTTTCACATCCATACTTGGTTATACCGTACTGATGAAGGCTAATGAGCTAGAAACATGCATGTTTACGGTTACCACTCCTCTTCAGTAACCTCTTTATTTTTGCGTGCTTTCCCATGATAACACTTATTGTTTGCTCTTTGTTTTTGTTAAATTCCCGCATGATCCATTTTTGATCTTGTTTCTTTACCTTGGGTTGGTTTTTTCCAGACAGGAAGGCTTTATGCGCCTCCGTGTTGATATTGGTTGTTGTTCCAAAATTGGAATCTTCCAATTGATGGCACAAATTTGCGTTTGGTTGTCCTGTTATTTTATGTTCTTTGTGTTCTTCCGTGTTTCATTCAACATCGTTGCTCCCAAGTTTCACATCCATACTTGGTTATACCGTACTGATGAAGGCTAATGAGCTAGAAACATGCATGTTTACGGTTACCACTCCTCTTCAGTAACCTCTTCATTTTTGCGTGCTTTTCCATGATAACAATTGTTGTTTGCTCTTTGTTTATATATATATATATGTATAACACAATAACAGAATTATGTATATATATATATATATATATATATATATATATATATATATATATATATATATATATATATACATTTCTAATGAATAAAAACAAAAATTTCGACTTACCAATGCTGCCATGTTATACAATACAAATCCAATAATTGTATGCTTAGAAAAATCTGTAGAATTAATTACAATATTTACTGTACTCAATGTGATGAAAAATGTGATTATCATTAACATCAAAACTTTATTACCAGCTGCTTCGTCTAGAGCGTTAGCACCCAAATATAAGTTTTTCAAATGCATCCTAATATTTCCAGAATATTCCACACGTCGAATAAGATTTGAATGGATCAGTATACGTAAATGAATATATTTTTTTGATAATAAATTTGAAGCATTCCATATAAGCAAGGATAAATGAAAAATTTCAAATAGCATAATCTCGAACAATGAAAATTGCCAAAAATCTGATGTGGACATTATTTGGTCATGTTTCCATAATAAGAAAATCAACTGAGACAGGAAAGTGAGAAGTAACAGAAATACTTTAGAACTGTACTTGATGACGTTTATGTTGCTCTTAAATTCTATATCGAGTTTATCCATTAATTCGAAAAACGATTGCCAATGATTCATCTGTCTTACCATCTCGTATAACGATGTGACTCTGAAAGCAGCAGCTGAGACGTTATTTAATAAGAAAACGAATGCGACGCCAAAAGTTGACTTTATCATGTCGTCTCTAATGATAAAATGGATATCTATCAAAAATTTAAGAAATACAAATAAAGATGCCATCAAGAAGAAATTGCTTATTAAAGGAGTTGGTTTCAGTGGTACTAAACCGAAATAAGTACCAAATCTGTAAATTGTTTTATAAGTGTTTGTATCGTGTATTTCGTAGCTAAGCATGGCGTTGACTGAAAGGAAAATGAGTAATTCAATAATTAACTTGATGAGATCGTACGATTATGCTAATGGTTATTGATTCAATGAGTAGAAAATTGTAACAGTTTTTGTTATTAATCATCAACGAATGAGGTCTTTTAGAGCATATGCGGGAAATGAAAAATGTATATGATGGTCACTGTTTATAATTAAAAAAAAAGAGATTTTTAAGATTTATGAAAAACCAATCAAAAAGCGATCACTATAGGAAATCTTGCGAATTTACTAAGAAACTAATGAGCGTTGGTAATTTTAAGCTGCATTGTTTAAATATTTAATGATAATGTTTCCATATAAGGATGTTGACTATTTTTGTTAAAGTGCATTAGTGCCTGTGCCTAATATAAGCGCAAATATTTATTATTCTTTTTTCAAATATAACTTAAACCTCCAAAAACATGTATTTTGAAAAACATTTCAATTTCCGCGCCAAAACGCCAATGTTTTTGAAAGAAACAAGTATATTCAGTTTATCGCCTATTTTCTTTACTAGGATTTTATAGCACGTGAAAGAAGTATCGTGTGCTAATATTTGTATTATAACTGTTTTAATCTATGTTAAGACTTGGATTGTCTGACTAATACACTGATCACGTCATGTACCTTATGCGTTTTCCCTTTGACTGTGGTGCAGCCTAGCTCGCGTCCGTAGAAGAACTCTACACGTGTACCCTGGGTAATGCTAAATGAGCTAGAGCGTTAGTTGGCAGCTGGTCATATCTTTTCTAAAAGATCTGCTGGCCAGATGCACATGGAAATAAAAACAAAACCAATGAGTTCTTTTCAGAACTGTATGATAAGAAATATCGGACCGAGTCTCCGAATTTGCCAACTTATATGTGGAAGGACTCAGCAGAGCAAAATGCAAAGTTTTATCAAATATTTTACGAGAACATAAGGTTGACGTAGCTACCATTCAGGAAACGCATATAGGAAATGAAACCGATCTCAAGAAAGGAGCAAACTGCCAGGATATGAAATTCTTGGTGCTACCTACTACCACATATATGGATGCGTAACCTATACCGTGCTATTCAAAAGTCCCCTCCCCCCTCGTATCTTTTGAACGGCTACACTTACATTAATAAAATTTGGAGGGTGATAACAAGTGACATAATAGTTATAGATGACGTCACAGTGCCACTGTGGCCAATAATATTAAATGGGACCTTATGGCAAGTGATATCTCGTTTGAAAGGCATTAATATTGGCTACATAGCCATATTAATTTTGTTTGGGTTTAAATTAATTTTGACGGATAAATTAAATAAATACCAAAATTATTGAAATTATTTTTTTTAATTTGATTAATCAAATATCAACAATGGATTTTCATAGCAAGTGTTCGAAATGTGCTCCGTCTACTTCCTGACAGTGACACATCCTATTAGTAAACTCTTGTCGTACTCGTTCGAATGTGTCAGCTGAAATAGCATTGAATTCTTCAGTAATTCTTTCTTTCAAAACGCCATTGCTATTTGGTGCTGTAGTGTAAACCTTGGATTTCAAGTACCCCCATAGAAAAAAATATAATGGTGTCAGATCTGGTGACCGAGATGGCCATTCTATAGGACCTCGCCGGCCGATCCATCTACCTCAATATCCTTCATCCAGGTAACGTATTACTGCACCATAATAATGTGCAGGAGCACCATCTTGTGGAAATGTTATTTCCAGATGGCCGAAATCATCTTGATTATCTTCCAGAATTTCAAGAATTAACGGCTCAATTGCATTTTGTAACATCTCCAGATAAACTTTACCGCTTAAATTTGAATTTAGGAAAACAGAACCAACTATGTGGTTTCCAAAAATACTTGCGCAAACATTGACTTTTTCTGGAAATTGGATATGTTGTTCACGAAAGGAAAGGTGTGAGGATTTGTGTCACTCCAATACCCTACATTTTGTGTTTTCACATTTCCATTGAGGCAAAAAGTACTTTCGTCACTAAAACAAATTGTTTTTGTGTAAGGTGGATTTTGACTAATTTTATTTGTCATACATTCACAGAATTCGAGTCTTCTGTCGGGGTCGTCATCCGAAAAGTGGTGCACCATTTTTAACTTGTATGGATGAAATTTATTTTAAGCCAACACTCTCTGTACTGTACTTATACTTACTTCACAAATAGACGCAACATTAGTTGAAAAGGAAGTAGGGTTTACTACCATTTCAGCAACTATATCAATTTTTTTATCATCACTAAATGTTGGTCGACCTGATCGTTTGGCATCTTGAACACTACTTGTTGCTTCAAACTTGTGAAGAAGCTCCCTCAAATAAGTTCTCGAGATATGGCAATCTGAGTATCTCTCATTAAATAAACGTTCCGCTTCATGGAGATTATTTCTAAATTCAACAAATATTAAGATAGCTACTACTTTAAGGCCTTTCGATTATTCTCTTTTAGCCACTAGTAGCAGCTCGTAACGAATGAATTCCGTTCGTTTATTATGGGGATGTAACGCCTAGTGTTACCTTCCCCTTGCCCCTTGAGCACATACCAAAAAGTATGAGCTTCAAGCCACAGACATTTAAATATTTGATGTTTAACGAGGTTAAAGGTTAAGATTGTGCCTATTACGATTTAAACTTATTAAAAGTACCTAAATATGCAAAATTATATTAAACACACTATAATTGAGAACTGTTCTTCTAACAACAGCAATAAGGAACTTGTTAAATGTAAATTCGCAGGGCCGTTCCAATCATATGTTCAGGTCGTCACAAAAAAGGCCGAAGATATTTTTTATATTTTTACCAATGTCTGAATATCCTAGATTAAAGTAGGAAATAAGTAATAATATAATAATATAACAAATAATTTATAAAATGTATTATTATGATCATTATTATCATCTATAGATTCAAATATGACTTCTTTAAGTTGCTTGTACCCGACCTATTGCATATTTTGTTCTATTACTGAGCGCCGTGCGCCCGCACTATATTTCTTAGTTCCTATGTTTCATTTCACAAGTTCATTCTTGTCTGGCCTAGCGAGTATTGCAGTGAAATCATGTTCATTTGAGCATTGGCTTTTGTCTTAAGCAGTAGAGTAAATCGCACCTCGCATTAGCTAAAAAGTTATACCTATTTCTTATTTCCTTATTTGAAATTTTGTTCTTTTCTGGAAGCTCAAACTTTAAAGTATGAGTTATAAGTATAAAATAAAGTTAAGGTAAGTAATGTATATCCAGATCGTTATAATTCGTAATTATAAATTAATTAGATTCAACAAACCCCGAACCCAAACCCAAAATTTTATGTGGTATTATTTTTTTAGATGTCTGAAGGTAAAAAGAAACTTTCTGGTTACCAAAATCTAATTAACAAACGTAAACGGGAGGAGGTATTGGAGGCTTCCGTAAAAAATGATGATGATAATATGGAGCCATCGACATCAAGTTCAGTTGAAGTTGAAAAAACTGTAACGTTTATTGAAGCTGATGATGATGATGAAGTTTTTGATAGTAAGACTGTACAGCTGTCTAAAGATACAGGTTTGTGGCCGAAAATATTATCTTCAATGAATATTGAATTTCTGATAAAATATGGTCCAACCTATTATAACAATTCAAATTGCGTTTTTCCGAAAGACAATACTGGGCGAAAATTTTCTGAATCATACTTCACTCGAATTTTGCCAAATAATGAAAAAATCAAGCGTGATTGGCTTCTGTACTCGGTATCGAAAAATTCAGTGTTTTGTTATTGTTGCAGAATATTCAACCTTAACACCGCAAAAGCCCGTTTGGCTGATGAAAATGGCTATAATGATTGGCAACATTTGAGTGAACATTTAAATATTCACGAAAAAAGTAAAATGCATTTCGAAAATCTTAAGACATGGTCTGACTGTTTAACTAGATTTAAAACAAACAATACGATTGATCTAACTCATAAATATTTGTTTAATGCTGAAATTAAATATTGGTATGCAGTTATTGAGCGAGTATTCTATGTTATTCAGTTTTCAGCTAAACAAAATCTGTCCATTCGCGGTCAAAATTTGAAATTGTTTGAAAATAATAATGGCAATTTCTTAAAATGTGTGGAAATGATTGCCAAATTCGATCCTATAATGGCTGAACATACTAAGAGGGTACAAATGAAAATGAAACAGAATGAATCATTACCTTGGCATCCACATTCAAAATGAAATAATTGAAATAATAGGCAATAATTTAAGAGAAAATATTTTATATATGATAAAAAATTCAAAATATTTTTCTATTATTCTTGATTGTACTCCAGACATGAGCCATCAAGAACAAATTTCTGTCTGTATCAGGTTCGTAAATTTAGATACAGCATCAGGGGAAATTGTTGTTGATTAACGTTTCTTACATTTTGCTCTAATAGAAGACACAACAGCAGAGGGCTTATAAAAATTTCTAATTAATGCTTTAGAAAAACATAATTTAAATTTATATGATAGGGATACGACAATGGTGCCAACATGCGAGGCAAGCATGCCGGTTTACAAAAAAAAATTCTAGATTTGAATCCAAGATCATTTTTTGTACCTTGTTGTAATCACAGTTTAAACTTGGTTGTAAATGATGCAGTTAAGGTAAACAGCTCTAGCTGGCAATTCTTTTCTACGGTTCAAGAACTTTACAATTTTTTTTCGGCTTCAACTAATCGTTGGACCGTTTTGAAAGAACATATTTCCAATTTACCTTTAAAACCACTTTCTGAAACTAGATGGTCGAGCAGAATTGATGCCATTACTCCATTGAGGTATCAGCTTGGGGAAGTCTATGATGCTTTATATAGTATATTCAGTGGAGTTTCTTTCGATAACAATACAAAGCATATGGCTGAATCTTTAGCAAATAAATTAAAAAGTTACCGGTTTATATGTACATTAGTATTGTGGTACAATGTTCTGTTTAGAGTCAATACTGTTAGCAAAACATTACATACCAAAGATTTTAATATCTCGGAAGCATGTACCCAAATGAATAATTTGCTAAAGTTTTTCAATAGTTACCGAAGTGATAAAGGATTTGGAGATGTATTAGTTGATGCTTCTGAACTTGCAAAATCTCTAGATGTTGAACCAACCCTCAAAACTAATAATGTGTTTAGACCAAGGCGTGTTAAAAAACAATTTAATTACGAGAATGACGATGAACCAATTACAGATGGAGAACGGGATTTTAAAAAAAAACCTTTTTTTTTAGTACACTTGATATTGTTATAAGATCAATTGGTGAAAGGTTCGACTTATTGTCGTCCCATTCCGACCATTTCCAATTTTTATGGGATATTTGTAAATTTTCAGATTTACCAGAAAAGGAACAAGTAAATTGTTGTTTACAGCTTGAAGGAGTTTTAACACACAAAAATCGTAATGAGCGTGACATAAATGGAACAGAATTGTTCCACGAGTTGCAATTTTTTAAAAATCTTAATCTACAAACACCGACACAAATGTTAAACTACAATATAAAAAATAATTTAACTCAGTCTGTTCCAAATGCAAGCGTAGCTTTGCGAATTTTGTTGACAATGCCTGTATCGGTTGCTTCAGTGGAGAGAACTTTCTCAAAGTTAAAGTTAATCAAAAACTACTTAAGATTGTCAATGGGACAACAACGGCTCGATAATTTGGCAATCATATCGATTAAAAGTGATTTGTTGGACAATATAAATATGACTGAACTTATTTCTGAATTTTCCAGAAAAAAAGCGCGTAAAGCTACTTTTATTTAGTGGTTATTTAGTTTTATTCAGTTTTATTCAGGTTATTTAGATTAGGTAACTATTTCTTGTTCAAAAAATGTTTATTTTTTGTTTGGTAATAAAATGTTTATTTTTGTAGTTCAAAGTTGTATTATTTATTAATTACCGTCTAGCGATTATGTTGAATGTACATAATATGAAATTTAAAAAATATATGCACCAAAAAAGGCGCTGTGATCACATTTGCACGACGGCGCTCGACCAGGTTGGAACGGCCCTGTAAATTCATTTGTACTAGAACCTTTTAATGCTTTCTTATGATCAAATATATTAAGTATATATTGTTTTAAAGGTCCCGCTTGGTTTTCCATAATTAATTAATAATAATTTACGTTTAACAAATACAGCTAAGTAAAAGCCTTGTTTATAACAAGGGTAAAAGTAACCTAAACTTTTGTAATTACAAAAGCTTTGACATTTGACAAGTGATTTTGAGCACAGATAATTTGAGGATCTTAAAAATCCTGTTCGTTAATCTTAAAAGTTGTTACGACTGAGGTGTCACGCACAAGTGCTTGAAGCCCAAATGAACGAAAGGCCTCTTTGTCGGCTTGAGTACGTACCATTTTGCCTATGCAAACTCTCAAAGGTCTTGTTAAACAATAATTAAATTAAATATTTAAGCTATTTAGAAAAACTTTGCAAAGCAACAAATACTATTAAATTAATCAATTTTTTTGACAACTAACCAGAGGCGGACTGAAAAATCTTCAATATTTAAATGTGAAATAATAATTTTGGTGAAATTAACTGTCTCGACCCTTACTTCGTGGAATATGCTCATATTAGTGTTTTTAAATGAAACTCACGGTCTCTAGTTAATTCCAAAATATAATAAAAGTTGTAATGATATAAATTCATTACTAGAAATATCGATCCAAGTAACCAGTTAATGCAGCGATGACGAGGTACCCCACCAGAACAACAAAGTTCCCCACGCCAAGAAGCGCACGAAGAATCGACAGCAGAAGGGAAGGAGACTTCCACCACCACCGCTAAAATGTATATAAAAATGCAAGCCAACAGACAGATCCGCATTTTTAGATTTAAAATTGTTATTATTCCACCGACCATCGAAAACATTCCCAAACCACCGAAGGCACGTCACCGCAACTTTCTACCAAACTTCAACAAAATACTAAATTCCATACACTTTTGAAAAATGTCTCCTATACACCTTTCACATAACAAAAATCCAAAAAGTAAAAATCTTCAGTACCCCTAATACTTCGCTCTCAAATACCCGGAGACATTTAAGAATCTCCAAAATCAATAAATAACATTCAATTTCATAATTCCTGACACCTAGCCAGCCCAACGCATATATCTATGTATCGGCAACGATACATGGTTCGTCTTCAACACTTACACTCCCATCCTAGACACTTTTTGTCGAATCATTTCCGCACACTTCTGGGCTTCGCTGCTTCCAGAGACCAACCCCCAACTCACCCCAACGCAGCACAACCCTCCAGTCACCTTCTGGCGAGAAGCCCACCCAATAACTCTAATCCTAGACACTTCTAAACTAATTTTCCTGGACACTTTTAAATTTTTTTCTACTAGACACTTTTAAACCCCAACCTAATTTCTCGGTCAACGCGCACTGAACCACCCAACACAGCCCTGAAGAGGAAACCTATCCTATACCAGGGCGGCATCAAGAAAACGACAAATCAACCAAGAAAACCCCAACCCACCCCAAACTCATTCACGAATCTCTCTCTCTATTTTTTTTGACAAGACGACAACTTGGTTCACGGACTCCAGCTCCTACAAGTTCAGCCGCCTCCAGTGCGAAGCGTAGGTCGAAGGTACTGACTTTGACCTTATACGCTTTACACATTTCATCGTGGAGTGTTGTACTAAGTCGAAGTATTGATTCGACTTTTATACATCATTCACTTGAACGGCCGTTGGTTTCTGGTATTGACGGAAACGAAAACGATTGTTCAAACTGTTAGAATAATTTCGGTGCGGTATTGACGCAACGAAAACTCTGCAGTTTCTCTATAGGGTTTGCAAACGTTGAGATGGGTATTGACCATCTGTAAACGATCGCTCCAAATGTTAGTATAATTCTGGTGTGGTATTGACGCGTCAGAATAACTACATCCTTATAAAACCGAGAGAGTCGTTAAGTTGGGAATTGACTAACTTTAAACGATATACTCACATCTAGAGACTATAACCGAAAGAGTATTGATCTATCGGCTGTTCTCAACTTTGGCTGTCTGAACAATTCATAGGACAGAGAGAATCCCGTATACCACAGTGGAAATTTCGCGTCGTTATACCTACCTACCTACAGCTCGTCACATGCTATGCTCACTCCCACTATAAATTTTGTCATGTTCATTTAGTTATAGCACCCGTCGCCGGTAGCGCTACATAATCAATGAACTGTCAGATTTTTAAAATCTCGCCATTTCTATAACCTCCATCTCATTTTGATAGTTCGATCGCCATTATCAGCCATTGCTTTCGTTTGTATATTATACGGTTATTATTATATTGATTTGTATAAACAGACATTTTTGTGCTTTTCAAGTGATTGTGTATATTAAACATTAACAATATGGTTCAATACTGTATTGTTCCCACTTGTAAAAATACAAGTAAAGACATTAAAATGCATCTCCTTCCTAAAGATCCCGAGGTAAGTTTGTAATCTAATTTGTGTTTGATTTACCTAATGTTTTTTTTCTATTAAAACTTATTGTTCCACTTATAGCTGGAATAGGCCTAATAAATAAAGAATAATAATAATTTGTGTATCAATTTGATCACTACATTATTATCCCATGATATACTATTACTGATAGTATATGTTAAATCATAGATTAAAAATATATTAGTGAGTTAAATCACTCTTAACTAATCAGGTCATTGTATTTTAACGACTGCAAGTCAAGAGTAATGTTGACTATAGTTCCTATAATTTTTTTCTCTTAACTTTTTAGGCAATGGATTCGAATCATTCAAAGAGAGGATATCCCCATAACAAGGAGAAAAAATTCTCGAGTATGTGCTATACACTTTTCCGAAGAAATGATGTTTGTTGCACATCATAATAAAACAAACTTAAAAGCAAATGCAGTTCCAAACTTATATATACCAGCACCAACAAGAAGTATGGAGGAATTACCTGAGAAGAACCAGGACATTGTTGAATCCCAAGGTAATGTACAATACTATTGTGGAAATTGACCCATATCATAAGTAGTCGTAGCAAAAACTGGTTTTAGGAAATGTATTTTAATCTGACAGCGAAAAACACAAAAAAGTAATTAATTGTAGTTTCATCAGCTTGCTTCATAATTATGAGGAGCAGCCCAGTAAATATGAAAATTTAGATTTGCTACACTATAATTGAAGTTCTCACTAGGAATCGTTTTCAGTGTGTGCTATTGAATATGTCAAAAATAGACAAAGCCACAAACTTTGTTGTATATTAGAAAAGTTAAAAGCGATTTGGAATATTTATTTTTGTTTTGCTAAAAAAAAATTTCTGATGATGCTTTAAAAAAGTTTCATTTTGACTTAGCAAATATAACTAAAGCTTTTACTATTACAGGTTCAGAGTCATATCCTGCCATCGCCTCCTGCAGCACTCCAACTACCTCGAACACCATTCTTACTACATTAAAGACACCCAGCAAACGTAAAGGTAAATTTTTAGAGTATGTAGAAAGTTTACTGTTTTGACCCTTACTTTGTTGAAACTAACTGTTTCTAAATAATTCCAGACTATATTTTAAAAAGTAATATGTAAAAAGTAAATCGCAATAATAAATGTAAGTAAAAAACAGTACATATAATATTTTTTCAGATATTAAACGAAGATTGAATTTACTAAGCCATGGAGATTCAAGTAGAGCCATTCAGCTAACGCCCAAAGCTAGAAAATTTTATGGAATTGCCAAAAACATGGTTTCACTAGCCAGAAAAATTGAAAGACAAAATTCCGGTGTACGAAAACAACTGTTTGAGATTAAAAAAAAAGAGTTGAATCTGGTGATTTCATGATGGACAAAGTGAATTATACTACATTGAACTGTCTTTAAAATTAAGTGAGAAAATTAATAAATATGTGTCTTTTAATTTTAGTTGCAAGAAGCACAATATAAAAAACATATTTATTCAAAAATTTGTGCATTTTTACATATATTGTTGGATAAAAAATGTGAACAAAATTTTGAAAGGGGATGATAAGAGAAGTATAAATGACAATATAAAAAAATTAGCTTCAGTTAAATGTGAAAAAGAAAAAAAGAAAAAGGCGGCAATTACAAACATTAAAAATTCACAAAATGTATAATTTTCCATTGCTTTTTTTAATTGAGTTTAATATCCTTGAATTCATGCTTTAAATTATTTTTGTTTATAACTGGTTTCATTCTTAAGGCATTTATTGCATTTGTATATTTATAATCATGTAAAAAATATTATAGTTCACGAAAAACAGGGAATTATGGTGGGCCGATCAATTAATACTAATCTGTTACTATTTACAGAAGTTACTTATGAGGTTTTTAAAGAACAATTCCTCTCAATAATTGTACTAGAGTTTTTAATCAATATCGTTGGAATTTTAAGTTGGCAAATTATCACGAAATTAACCGACTTTTATGTAGTGTTAACTGGGCAGCTAAATTTCATTCAATTGACATAAATAGAGCAATTAATCTGTTTCACAATATTATTGATCAGATCGTTCACTTACATGTACCTCAATATCCCAGCTATTATGAAAAAAACCCTCATTGGTTCTCTTCTTCTACAATAAAAGTGATTAAAGCTAAAATTTAAGGCCACAGAGTTGCTTTCGAACGGTGAATTTACCTAAATAAAATACTAATATTTTAATTTTGGTTCTTAAAGTCCTGAGAAGAGAAAGCAATCTCGTATTGGTGAAAAACAGAATAGCCAGTCTCGAGAGGCGAAGTCTGGAGAAATGGAAGTCTTCTTTAAGACTATTTGTACTATACGGTAGGCCTGTATATGTGGATAGGCAACGTATTCGTTCTAATTTGAAGATAATTTCACTAGAGCATGGTAGGCAAATTGCGGATGTACTGTTTATTCAGAAAATCCTCAATAACAATATAGATTGCCTTGAACTTACAAACTTCATAACACTTCGTATTCCCAGCCACTCAACTAGAAACAATTATACCTTTATCACACATCAGGCACTCACCAATTATTTTCTAAATTCTCCTGCTCACAGAATTACAAATACTTACAATAAATTGTCCAGTATTGTTGAAATGGCTATTTTTTACCACAGTGCAGATTTGATTAAAAAACTACTGAAATACTATTTTTAGCAAATTTAATTTTGTTTTATTACCTACTCTTGTTCTCTCTTTTTTCTCATTTTTTTGTATTCTTGTATTTACTTTTATTCAATGTAGTTATATGATTATACTTATATTTTATTTTTTAAATTTTTAAAATTATGTGTAACTATTAGTGGATACTTTTATGGGTTTGTCCTGTTTGTATCCCAAATAAATAAATAAATAAACAGCAGTTAAGTGTCATTTACACAGACTTACAGACAGTGTTTGATAAAGTAAATCATGATATATTGTTATAAAAACTTAATAACTTTGAATTGTCTTTTATTTCATATTTTGTTATCTATATTTTATATTTATTGCTTCAACTTGAACTTAAAATATAGTTGTCAAATTGTTAAATGACCTACTGCCCTTATAATTAGGGTTAGAACTATTGTAAATAAATCTAAATTTGGAATAAGTAAATTGATTTGTTTCCTGTTTTTTCATGAATAAAAATAATGTGTTCAAGCAGTCTTTTATTTTGGAATATTAATTCCACTTTTCATAAAATTCCTTATTAATAGCGTTGTCGATTGATAAAATTGGTGTAAGCTAATGTATTCTCGAACCCTTTAAAAAGGTGCATGAAAATACATTAGAGCTCACTATTTCTATCTGTTGAAAATAAATAGCAAAAATAGTTATTTCCATATATTTCAAAAAGCCCGCTGGTTCTATATGCAGCGCTAGAGCGGTGGGTTGAATAAGTAAAATAACATTGAATAATTATTCAGTAGAGTGGCCCATCTATTGTATATTATATTATCTTATCTATGGCTCGTCAGTACACATCGATCGACAGAGGAGTACGGACCGTCGGATCGTGATTTTCAACATAATTACGCACCACAGTAATATATATAGAATATTGTATTTTAGTTTAATTTTATCTTTGTAAATAATATTTTTTATAGCAATAAATCAGTTAATTTAATCGAACTCTGTCTCCTTTGGGCTTACCTGTGCAATACGCATTACAAAGTTATTGAAAATTCTAAAAAATTGACAATTGTTTCGATAAATCAATATCATCGTCAGAATGACAGAAGTTACATTTCATTTTATGCCTACCTGATGTTTAGTAGTTATTTTTGGCTAGACCAAGAAGTAACCTAGCTTGTGATTGGCTTAATATATCTTTATAGAGAAAAGAAGAAGATGTGATATCACAAATATTGAAGCTTAGATATTATTAGCCCTATGGTGATATCCTGGATATCATTTTTCCAATTAAGATCAGTATAACTGTGCAATGATATAGAAAACCAGGAAAACTATATCTGCTGATCTTTACAATGATCACTTAAGAAGACAGTTAATTAGTGGAGAACTCCCTAGATTTAACTGTTCATTGACAACTTCATATTGTGGGTTTCTTAAATGGCATTACAACTAATATATACTAAACAACCTGATGAAATTAGAACTTATAAAACCATCACATATGCAGGAAATATTTCTAATAATATTTCGAAGATAATATCTTCAGCAACGAATACAACAATTTCTTTTGAAAGAGAAAGTAACGTTAGTACAAAATTGTTAAATGTAAAAACAAAAATACCACTATTAAAGAAGTCAGGTATATATAAACTCAAATGTCCAGAATGTACTGCTGTCTATTTGGGTCAGACCCTTAGGAATTTTGAAATATGATACAGTGAGCACTTACGAGCATACAGATTAAAACAACCAGATAAATCCCACTACGCAAAACATCTACTAGACACCAATCATTCATTGAAACCTAACACAGAACTAGAAGTGCTGCATATTTGTGAAAAGAAACAAGAACTGGATTTCCTTGAAGAACTGGAAATTAGAAGACATTTAAGAAACCCACAATATGAAGTTGTCAATGAACAGTTAAATCTAGGGAATTCTCCACTAATAAACTGTCTTCTTAAGTGATAATTGTAAAGATCAGCAGATATAGTTTTCCTGTTTTTCTATATCATTGCACAGTTATACTGATCTTAATTGGAAAAATGATATCCAGGATATCACCATAGGACTAATCATATCTAAGCTTCAAATATTTGTAATATCACATCTTCTTCTTTTTTCTATAAACATATATTAAGCCAATCACAAGTTAGGTTACTTCTTGGTCTAGCCAAAAATAACTACTAAACATCAGGTTGGCATAAAATGAAATGTAACTTCTGTCATTCTGGCGATGATATTGATTTTTCGAAACAATTGTCAATTCTTTAGAATTTTCAATAACTTTTATTATATTGTGGAATTAACTAGAGACCGTGAGTTTCATTTAGAAACACTAATAATTTTGGTATTTATTTAATTTATCCGTCAAAATTAATTTGAACCCAAACAAAATTATTATGGCTATGTAGCCAATATCAATGCCTTTCAAACGAGATATCACTTGCCATAAGGTCCTATTTAAAAGTATTGGCCAGAGTGGCACTGTGACGTCATCTATTACTATTACGTCACCTGTTACCATTCGTAGAGAAGTTTACAACACTTTATTTTCACCCTCCAAATTTTATTAATGTAAGTGTAGCCGTCCAAAAGATACGAGGGGGGGAGTGGACTTTTGAATAGCACTGTATAAGTAGTACCATTGCAAACGCTCGCCTGGTAAACACCAATATTAGTAACAATAACATTCATACTATCACGCTGAAGATCGAGGAGCTTACAGTGGCAAACATATATAAGCCTCCGTTAGCCCAGTGGCCACCTGAAGTCTTGCCGAAGGTCCCCCATCCGGCTGTCTATATGGAAGATTTTGACAACCATCACACAATGTGAAAATATAACAGTAATTACTATAATGGTGAAACACTTGTAGAATGGGCAGAAGAGCCTAATTTTTTATGCAAAAGATAGGGGAACGTTTAGATCGACAGCATGGAACAGAGATTACAACCAGGATTTATGTTTCTCGACCTATAATACTCAAAATCAATCAGTCCACTAGTCCAGAAAAGTCTTGGAAATATTTCCACACAGCCAGCACCGCCCGATTATTTACGAAATGGGCACTCAGATCCTAATAATTCGATCCACACCCAGACCAAGGTGTAACTTTCAAAGGGCAGACTGGACAAAATTATCTCTTGAATTGGACAAAATTGTGAGATGGATCCCGGCAGAGCCTGAGAATTACTACAGGTTTGTAGGTACTGTGAAGAATACATCCCGGGATGGAATGCTGAATATGAAGAACTATATAACAACAACAGGTTGGCAAATTATTTTGGCAGTTGACGATGCGCGAGAAAGCGATACAACTAGACAACGTTGTATACGCAGTAACCAGGAAGAGCAGGCGACGTACATTCAGTATGCAAAGTTTTATAGGTTGTGAGTCTGCTCACATGTATGATGCTATATAACGAAACAAAATAACATTAATGTGTTCTTTATTGTTAACTAATTGAATAGAGAAATAAACACCATTAGATTTTTCTAAGAAAATTAGTTTTTTTGTACAGGCATAATTATTTATTGCTTTAAAAACCATACGGGGAATTTTATAATAACCCTTCATTATTTGATGTGATGTAAATAATAAATAGATTCCAAGTGACACAAAATTTTACCTTTACTTCAAATTGATGTCTTTTAAGTGGTCCCTTCATAATATTCGTCAATGAGGTTTATTTGTATATAAATTGGAAGTCATGTAGATTTTGTAGATAAAGCGTACAATATGATAAGGATAGTTAAACGAGTTTCTAAATTTAACAGAATCATTCAAAAAACATCTTAAAACAACAGCGCAAGAAATAAGCACTAATGTAACTTTATCCAGAAACTACACTCAGGTGCAAAAATTATATCCATCGTATATTTTCCATTTATTGTGACTTTTAAAACTTGTTACTTACTATATGGCATATATAAATATAGAGAGACTCTCGTATAATTGAAATTATTAATTTATATACATTATTTTCATTTTTCTTATGACATTTTTTATAAACAATACAAATTTTAGGTTTTAGTAACCCATACAAACCCACCGAATTAGTATTTAAACTTATTATTTTGTTAATTTAAATGAAATCAAATGGCTTTAACAACAACGGATGCTGCAAGGGCAGTGGCTTTAGTTCAAGATGGTCGTAGCCAATATTATGCGGCTGAGGTAGTAGGTGTGGGTCGTTGTGCCGTTCAAAGAGTAATTCAGCGGTTTAATGAAACTGGAAATTACACGAGGAGACCAGGATCAGACCGTAGAAGGGCAACATCCGCACGCGATGATAGATTTTTGGTTTCTACGTGTTTGAGAAATTGACATTTAACGTCCGTTGAGCTGGCAAATCGTCTGAGCGAAGTGAGAAATGTCGATGTAAGCAGGTGGACAGTTCGTCTACGACTCACTGAAGCTAATTTATATTCCAGAAGGCCACTGCTATCCATGGAACAACGCAGAGCTGGGCTGGCTTTTGCAAGGAAACACGAGCACTGGAATGACGCTTATTGGAGTAATGTATTGTTCCCGGATGAGTTCAGGTTTTGTTTAAGGGCACCAGATGGCAGAGAAAAAATCTACAGAAGACAAGGAGAGCGATTCGCCCAATGTAACATTGCGGAAAGAATAAGTTACCGAGGAGGCTCAGTTATTGTTTGGGCTGGTATAAGTTCCGAGGCCCGTACTGACTTGGTTCTTGTAGATGGAGGTTCTATGGCAGGAGCAAGGTATATAACAACAATTTTGGATGAGCATGTGTCACCTTTTGCTCCATTTGTAGGACCTAATTTAATTTTCATGGATGATAACGCGCGGCCACATCGTGCAAGAATCGGTAATGAATATCCAAAAGAAGTCGGGATTGTCCGTATGAATTGGCCATCTTCAAGTCGTGATCTCAATCCTATAGAACATCTATGGGATACTCTAGGAAGAAGAATCCGATCACGGGTCCCTCGTGCTAACAACTTGGCTGAACTTAGTGTGGTACTTCAGGCAATATGGGACGAATTGGACCAACTCGATGTCCAACATTCAATTAGCTCTATGCCAAGACGTATGCAGGCTGTTATAAGGGAGCAGGGAGGAAATACAAATTATTTATAAAAAAAATAACACACTTAACATTTTATTATAACCATTGTTTTGATTACAAAATATACTTCATTATTCCATTATTCGAATAAAGCCAATTGTTCTCATAACAACATGATTTTTTCGTATAAACTGTCTTTATTATTCATACCTTTAATATTTAAAACCGATCCAAAACTTACATGGTCAAATTTTTGTCTACTTGGCCAAAAAATAGTCGTGGATCAAATTTTTTGCACCTGAGTGTATGTAGCACTAGCTGAGTGGCATCAGCAAATACATTACGAAGATCTGCACTCAGCTTGGTGTATTCTGCGGCCGAGTATTGTGCACCGGTATGGATGAATAGCGCACATACCAAGAAAGTGTACACTCAGCTTAATATAACAATGAGAAAGATTAGCGGCTGCATCAGAACTACTCCATCTTATTGGTTTCCTATACTCAGCCACCTGCCCTAAGAAGACAAGATGCCCTTATAAAAGAATACAAGAAAATAATTGAGAACACACAACTCCCTATTCATGAGGATATCCCGAATCTGGCAACCTCCATAAATGGGGAAAACGACCCAACCCTGGCTGCGACTGCGGCAACCCAAACCAAACAATTGACCACATAGTAACAGAGTGTGAGCTAAGAGCTTACCATGGAGATTTGATGGACTTCTTCCACACCACACAATCAAGCCTTGAATAGATAGACTAGATCTTTTATCTGCTCATATGTATGTTTGTAACCTGTATAGTGTAATGTCTTGATCACTCGTAAATATAACAATTTCAACATGTATTATAAATAAATTTTACCATGTGTTATGCCATACGCTAAATAAATAAATTCCCTTTGACTATGAGGGGATTATCGTTTAACGTTAGAATTAAATGAGGACTGATTTCTATGGTTTTCAATACGGAATATTCTGTGGACACTAGAAATTGTAATAAGTTGACTAAAAATGAAAAGAATGGATCAATGAAATTAGGAGAATTGCGGTTCACTAGGAAATCGTTTTTTAGGAGTGTATGAATGACAAACTGCAGCTTTTGCAGATGATTTAATAATTATGGCAGGGAAAGAGAAGGATTTACAAAAGAATATGGAAATATGGAGCACGGTATCGGATGAATTTGGAATGACAGTGAATCAAAGTAAAACCAAAGTTATGGTTATAGGACCGAAACAAAAACATCTAAATATACAGTTAGAGGGAATACAAATTGAGCAAGTTAGAAGATATAAATACTTGGGAGTAGAAATAGAAGAAAATGGGACGCAGGAAGTCAAAATTAACAATAGAGTACAAGAAACGATGAAACTTTATCACACGATGAACTCGACATTCATAAATAAAAAGGAAATTTTCAAGAAAACGAAGTTAAATGTATTTAAAACAATTTACCGGCCGATATTAACAAGACAAACTAAGAAGTACGGAAATAAGAGAAGACCTTGAAATAGAATCAACACTTAAATTTATTGAAAAGAGACAATTAAGCTGGTGGGGACATTTACAAAGAATGAACGATACAAGACCAGTTAAAAAAGTATGGCAATCAAAAATACAAAAAAGAACGAAAAAGGGAAGACCAAAACAAACATGGGATGGTGTTATGGTAGGCATAATGCAAGAAAAAGGAAAAACATGGACAGAGGCAAAAACAATGGCAAGAGATAAACAACAATGGGCTAAATTTGTACACGAATAAAATTCTACCTGGACCAAAGCATCAATTAAAAAATGAATATATGTCTTAAGTATAATGCGATGTAATTGAAATAATTGTAAAAGTATACCCTACACCATATACTATGGTAATTGGGTTTCTGATAATATATATATATGAATGACAAACTGTTTGTTTTTTAATGATTAATATTTGTAAATCTTGAAATGAGTAGTTTGCAGATAACATTGTAAAATGGTATCACCCGAAGAACGTTTATCAAAAATTTGAGGAACACGGATATGTCACTCCTTCAAAGCATGAAGCACGTACACAGAATCGTCAAATCCAATAAGAACAAAAGGGATATTGTAATCCGAGCAAATGAGGAAAATATCTTCTACTGTCGCCTACTCATTTAGTCAAGGATTTTGATGTTGATCTGGAAAAACGATTCGGACTGTATTAAAAAAAATGACTATCGTAGTTTTACACTGAAAACAAGCCATGAAATATTTCAAGACGATCACCTTCGTAAAATAAAATTTTGTGATATAATATGGCAAAAATACCATTGGATGCAAAGTTTTCAAAAAATATGTAGTTCACAGATGAATCGCCTTTTTCCACACACGGTGCACATATTTCATTCGTTATTCGATATTAGTACAGGAGAAACCTTCACATACACTTATATAGTAGACCCCTCAGGGGGCCTGAGAGGTAAGTCTTTCTTCCTCAATGAGGGCACGGGATTGACACTCCCGAGGTACCCCCGCCACGTTTGTGTCGTCCTGTATTTGTCCTTGAATGTTGGCAATCTCAAGGGGTGAGACACCGTGCCGATGGATGCATGGCTCTGCCGAGTGAGTCGTAAACGGTTCCTCCAGATACCAGGCAACCTCTGGATGAAACTTAGCCTTATCAAGTTATCGAGGCTCTGCTTCGATGGACCGAATAATTCCTAGGCTACTCGTGGGATTAATCTATGAGCTCATTTTCTGAATAACCCCCTTTACGCGGGTCTCAAAAGACATATTCACCAGAAATATATGAAAACCCAATATTTTATGAAAAGTACTATATAATCACCAGAAAAAAAGACAGTTTTGAGAAAGTATTCACCATTCACAATCCATAAATCACTTATCTATTCAATAGGAGAAACTCAAAATACGAAAAAAACCAAATGGAACACTACTGATAGAAGTTAAGAATCAAGCACAATCTGAGAAAACAAAATTGAGAAACAAGTTAAACGATATGGAAGTTACAGTCGAACCCCATAGAACACTAAACGTAGTAAAATGAGTTATCACCTGCTGAGATTTATTGAACTGTGATACAGAAGAAATACTGGGGAACTTGCAACCCCAAAGTGTGATAGAAGTTAGAAGACTAAATACCAAAATGGATGGAAAAATAGCCCCATCAGCTACCTTACTATTAACCTTCAAAACCTTAAAACTACCTGAAAAAACAAAGCTGGATACATAAACATAAGGGTCCGCCCTTACATACCAAACCCCCTCCGCTATTTTAACTGCCAAAGGTTTCGGCATACATTGGATAACTGCAGAAATCAAGCCATCTGCCCCAGATGCGGAACAGCATCTAATGAAGAAAATCCATGCAATCCGCCCCCTCAATGTGTTAATTGTCTGGAAGAATATTCTCCGCGGTACAAAGGATACCAAATATTCAAAATGAAACTTAATATACAAAAAATCAGAGTAACAGAAAAAATACCATACTTTGAAATAAAAAAAGATACAAACTACAAAATCCAGCTTTCGACACTACCTTTTCAGAAATCTTAAGGAAAAAACCAAACAGTAATAAAACCGCTATTTCTTCAACCCCATCGACCTCATCCCAGACCCATAAACCCCCTAACATCGTCCATAAAAACCTATAACCCTTCCCGACAGTCTCAATTAACCAACCCACCACCCTTCCAACCCGTTAAAATCCCACCGAAACAAATGACAAACATATTACATTAAACAGAGAAAAATCCTCTTCCTCTTTATCTTCGAAAAGTACCTCTTCCAGTCGCATCAGCTCTAAAGATCGTAAACTAAATAAACCCAATAAAAATGAATGAGTTAATCCACTGGAACATAAACGGTATTGAAAATCACTAAGAAGAACTCAAACTACTTACCAATACACACCATCCCCAGGTACTTTCCATTCAAGAAACCAATCTTAAAATCACTGACCAACTTAAAATAGCATGTATCAATATAGAGAGAAGAGATCGCACTGATTTCCTCGGAGCCTCAGAAGGCGAAGCCCAAAGAAAATTTTCCCTATAAAAGGATAAATAAACCTCAACACCAACTTAGAGGCTCTTGCAGTAACCATCGTCGGAAATATAGAAACTACTATTTGTACTCTCTGCCTTCCTCCATCAGCTAGAATCAACGCAAATATCATCACAAATATAATACATCAGTTACCATCCCCAATAATCCTGACCGGATATTTTAACGCCCACAACACCATATGGGGTTCAACTCATACAGACCAACGAGGCAAAACTATAGAAAATATAATCGATAATGAAAATCTTCATATATTTAACGATGACTCTCCCACCTATATATCTTCATCTACGTCCTCACTTTCATGTTTAGACATTACACTATGTTTCCAAATTGTCTCAACAAATTATCAATGGAGCACCCTAGATGATACACATGGGAGCGATCACTTCCCGGTCCTCCTAAAAAAATTACTATAGGAAAACTCCCCTCATCCATGTATTAGATTAAATCACAAAAAAACAGACTGAGAAAATTTTAAACTACAGTATACGGCCCCCAACATCGACCTATTAGGAACTGACGAAGCAGCAAATATTATTACTCAATCTATCATTGAAGCATATGAAAACAACACACCAGAATCAAAAATCATTCCAAACAAATCTCCTGTGCCATGGTGGAATGAAGACTGTAGAAGGAAAAAAAAAAGCGCGTTAAACATGTTTAAGCGCCAACCAACAAGCTACAATTTCATAAATTTTAAAAAGTGCAGAGCAAAAGCAAAAGCAAAAAGAATCATGAAATAGGCGAAATTGTCTTCTTGGAACAAGTTCACCAATCCTATCAACTCTAACGTCAGCTCAAAAGACATATGGGACAAAATAAACAAATTAAAAGGCACGCCTACCAGAAACTTACCAGGCCTAATAGAGAGCAATGTATGGATCGATGACACAGAGCATATGAGTCAGATATTCGCCAATAAATTCTCTACAATATACAACAAATATCCTAGCCACCATATTGTCACAAAAAAGCAAATACAACCGGTAAATATGTCATACAACCTGCCAATCACAATAAATGAACTAACCTATGCATTGAAGAACAAAGAAGACGTAGCTCCTGGACCAGACAACATAAGGATATCTATGATAAAAAGTCTACCCGAAAATGGAATGCATAGCCTGCTCCAATTATACAACAAAATATGGGAAAACGGCCAAATTCCCAGCACATGAAAATTATAAATACTCATTCCAGTCCACAAACCAGGAAAACCTATATGCAGAAAAGAAAACTACAGACCAATAGCTCTCACTAGTCATATATGTTCGCTCGAAGAATTCAATATAGTGGGATCAATGCTTAACTTCATACTCAACTTCCTCATAGTGAGAGTTTTTCAGGTACGAATAAAAAACAAAACATCAGACATACTTAGCCAAAAATCAAGAGTACCTCAAGATTCTGTCTTGAGTCCAACCCTCTTCATAAATGCAACTAACAGTATAAAAAATTTCATGCCACCTAATATAAATTTTAGACATCATGCAGATGATTTACTTATCTATCGTTTAGCTTCTGACCCAGAAATTAGCATACAAAATCTACAAAACTGCGTAAATCTATTGCAGGGAAGGGCAAATAATAACAATCTAGAATTAACATCAAACAAGACAACTGGGGTTCATTTTTGTCGCAAAAGTAACTGTACAAAAAATATTAACATTACTATCAACAATCAATATATTCAGAGTAATACACACCACACATTTCTAGGCCTTACTTTCGACTTAACACTGAACTTCGAAAATCACATAAAAGAACTACAACAAAAATGTACAAAAGACCTCAGAATGATACGCATGTTATCAAATAAAAAATGGGGAGCAAGCAAGGAATCTTTAATAAATGTATACCAAACAACAATAAAATCTAAAATAGATTATGATTTCATAGCATACTCATCTGCCCCAAAAAGTTACCTACAAAAACTTGCCTCATATTAGAGAACTCTGCAATTCGAATGGCCATAGGAGCATTCCACACAAGCCCTATTAACAGTTTCTACTGTGAAGCAGAAGTAATACCACCAGAACACCGACGGATGCTACTTACTATTAAATATGCACACTCCTTAATATTCAAAAAACAACATCCTTCCTTCAACAAATTTTTCATTATCCGTTATCCAAATATAATCAAGATGTCCAAGTCCCATGAGTGTCCATGAGGATTTTCCTCAAAAAAAGAGGGGTAATATCTTAGAAGTACTTCCCGAAAACAGGAAAAGTGTGAAGTGTGTTCAAAATAATGCAGGACTGGCCAAAACTCTATTAAATATAATAATTTGAAGGTTTTGTACTAAAGCAAACTTTAATTGTAAAATAAATAAATGAGGGTATTAATCTAACCAAGCCTATTTTTACTCATTATTCACCTTTTTTATTACTGAAATAGCCTACTAGGGTAAGAAGTCATAATAACAAGGTCACTTACTGCATTTTTGCTTAGTTTAAGTTTCTTGGATATATATTGAGAATACTAAGCAAAAATGCAGTATGTGAACATTTTTTTGAAAAAAATACGTTTCCCGGTATAGTTTTGGAGCAAAATTTGAATAAAAATGTTTTTGAATTTGTTAGTGACACAATAGTGCCAACTGATACCAATTTATTGAGTATTATCACTCAGGGCTAATCATTCAAATTTAGGTCTTGATTTCTCAAAGGCTTACCTATGTGACTTACGGCACTTTTACTCAGCTAGGCAACATACGAAAAACTGTGTCCAACTACTGAGTGTCGATTGAACATCAAAAACGCTGGATCAGGGTTGTTGGGCACGCTCTGTTCAAAAGAATGCTTAAGAAACCATCAAGTTCTAATGCAGCAGGTGCTCTATCAGATTGGGTAGAAAAGAACTGCGGTAGTAGACTTCTTAACTCGCCACTGGTTATTAAATGCACACTTAGCAAAAATGGGGATTGGCGTAACCAGCTCCCAATGCAGGAAGTGTAGAGAGGCAGAAGGAACTGCAAATCATGTCATGTTCGACTGCCCTTGTTCGAATTTGATTTAATTACCAAATTCTCCGGTGATTTTTATTTTCAACTTCCCCTGTATAACACAATTCAAATATTCTCCTCAAGACATATAACCTTTTCAGGCAACAAAAATCATCCTAACTGCAAATTTTCACTCGCTGTATCTGACCGTTACGTTTCAAATTCTATTATCTTTCTCCTTCCTCGTAACCATGTTAACCGATATATAAATATGTCAACTATATTACATTTTGTCTCATCATATTTAACTGTCGTACATAATGGTACTCATGTTATAAGAGCACCCGGCATTTGGTCCTGGTAAAAAACATGTGTAATTAATCATTAAACATTCATTACTCCTGCAGATTATGTGCTAAATAATCAAAATGTAACGCGTATGATCAAGTGAATTTCTTAATTGTCTACGCATAAGAAAAAGTTATAAATTCCTGCAATATAGCAACATGAAAGTGAAATAAGTGTTTAATTTCTTCGAGAAAACATTGAATCAAACATCCTACAACAGTGAATACAATATACGGTCCTTCGAGAAAAACATTTACCAATAAAAAAGTTACCGTTCCATCCAATAACCCAAGTGAAGAAAGGGTTAATTAGAATAGCCCTACTTTATGCAGGAGGAGAGCTTCCTGTTTAGATATCATTTCAGATATGAATCAGGAAGGATTGAAGGAAATTGTAGTCCAACGAATCTCATTGTTCGCTATGAACATATGATGCGACTGGGGTTACATAATAAGCAAAATTAATGGTTGAGGGACAACTATTAGGGCATGAACCGTAATCTCCTCATGACTCAAAAAAAAGCTTTTGTCCCGGTTAGAAAAAACTCGCCCCTTTCTTGCACTTCGGTTAGTTTAAAAATAACATTTTCTCGAATAGGAAAAAGGAACATTGTAATCAAGAACTTTTTGAAAGATTGAAAAAAATACTAAAATTCTAGTTGAGACATATTTATATTTATCAAGATATAATTCTACTCACAATTGCTCACACAATATATTTTTAAATTAGTGATTGGTATAATGAAACCATCAAGGACACACCTAGCGTATCTAGCATGTTTTAAATTGTAAAATTATAATTACGTAAGTAGACAGAGTAGCTATAAAAGCGGGAATAAGTCGTTGGTTGATGCTAAAAAATCCAGAAGCTGTGAAGGTCGGTTCTAATTCCTTTGCCAAATTTGCTATACCTTTAGTGTTGAAGTCAATCTTTGAATTTTCCAAAAACACACATACTTTTGTTAGTTCCTTGGATCTCTTCTCTACTTTGTCAAATGATACAATAATCACCAGAGAAAATATCTAAAAATAGACAATAATTAGCTCTATGGAGAAAAAAATCGTTAGTTAATGTTAGAATGCTAAAGATATTAATACAGGGTGTCGCATAAATTGGAGAACAGTTCTTTCTAGATAGTTTTTGTTGCAGAGTTTGAGGAACGGTCCTTGCTAAATCAGCTAAATATGCACTTTTCTTTTAACGAAAATTTTCATATAATCAACCCTCAAATGTCTATGCGGGGTCCCATTGGGATACTGAGTGACAATTTGATCTAATATATTTTTTATTTGAACATATTGGCAACATCGCATTTAGATATGTGTCGGTAAATAAATGTTGCACGATCTTTTAGCAAAGAATACACCAACAACAAGAAGCGAAAGCCGGCATAAATCGTTTGATGTAAGAGGGGCAAAATTTCGTGACCTGGTAAAACTGAAGTTGACAGAAAGCTAATAAATTTTTACACTGACAAAAAGGTTCTAAAATTGTGAAGTTTTAATTTACAGGCAGAAAAAAATGTTAATCAAACATTGCAAAAAAGTAATTGTTTACTAATGTATTTGTTTCGGAGAATGAAAAATGTTTTCGTTACATTATGAAAGGTTACAAATTATATGGAAAAAAGGTTGATGCAAGCAAATCGCCCAAAACTGGTATTCTTACCTGTAGGTCTCGGATGATCTTCTGCGGGGTTGCAACCCTTCTTGGAAGCGATAATGTGGACTGTAGCAGGGGTTCAATGGGTTTTATTGAATTTCGTGGCACTAGCGCGTTTAATATTAATTACTACGAACTGTTCACTTCGACAACTGTTCTGCTTCTCTTTGCTTGGAGAACTGGGTTTTTAAATTTAACATAATGTGTGTATACCGTATGTCCGCTGAATGTAAAAATACCACCAACGATTTGCTTGAGATTTTAACATTTACATTTTATTATTAAATAACCTTACATATTAAATATATATCATAACCAATTAAAATAAAATTAATGAATACTTAACATACCCCCCACCAAAATACATAGTATTTTAACTAACTTATTTAGAACATGTTGGTAAAGGACATAACTTTACCGTTGGTCTTTGAAGAAGACCCTGAGTGGTTCTGACATTAGCAACTCTTGCAATACCATCAGAACCCGGAAATAACTTGACAATTCTTCCCAATTTCCAATTTAAAGATGGGACATTGTCATCTTTAATAATAACTAGGTCGTTAAGTTTGAGTGGAATTTGTTGATTTAGCCATTTATTTCGTTGTTGGAGTGTATTTAAATATTCACTATGCCACCGTTTCCACACATCTTGCTGTGGTCTTTGTATAAGCTGCCATCGACCCAACTGATTCATATTTAAATGGGAGAGATCCGGATCGGCAACTGCCGTTGGCGGCTCTAACATAAGAAAATGACTTGGGGTTAACACGGATAAATCATTAGGGTCTCAACTTGAAGAATAGAGCGGCCTGGAATTGAGAATAGCTTCAATCTGAGCTAATAGGGTGTAAAACTCTTCAAAAGTTGAAACTTGAGAGCCAAAAACTCGGAAAATATGAGTTTTAACAGACTTTATGCCCGCTTCACTAAGACCGTTAAAATGTGGACCGGACGGAGGAGAAAATGAAAATTTAATTTTTTCTGATCCACAAGCCTTTTGCATATATTCATGGAGAATGCGAGAAGCCGCCACAAAGTTGGTTGCATTATCACAAAAAATATGGGTGCATCCGCCTCGACGGACAACAAACCGACGCAAAGCAGCAATAAATGTATCCGAAGAGAGACTCGATACTAACTCTAAGTGTACGACTTTTGTGGCGAAACACACACAGATACAGATATAGGCCTTTTGTGACTTAATTCCACGTCCTTTAAGGGGAGTGACTAAGAAGGGACCTCCATAATCAGTACCTACACAAGAAAATGGTTTAATTTGGTTGATGCGGGTAGGAGGTAAGTTTCCCATGAAAGGTTCGTGTGCCACATGTTTCAGTTTAAAGCATCGAATACAGCGGCTCAACACACTCCAAATTGCGCGTTTGGAAGAGAGAATCCAAAAGTTCTGAGCAATTAGGAAATGTAAGTGCTGTAAACCTGGATGAAAATATGTTTTATGAACGGACTCAATTATTAAATCTGTCAAACGATGTTGACGGGGTAGAATTGCTGGAAATTTTGTATCATAAGACAATCCTGAGAACTTCAAGCGTCCCCCCACCCTCAAAACACCCTCGCTGTCCAGAAAAGGGCTCAACTTTCTAAAAGGTTTTGATAAGGTGGTGCCTGCTTCTAAATTTTCAATTTCTTGTGCGAAACAAATATGTTGCACTCGTTTAGTGAGAACCATTAAAGCTTTGTGGAGTTCCGAGTCAGAGAAATCATCCAATGATTTATTTCGAGGATTTCTTAAATTGGCTACAAAGCGTAGCGCATACGCAATAATTCGTTGAATTTTACTTAAGGATGAGTATTTGTCCAATAGAAGATCTAATGTGTCCAAAGACATAAGTGTATTTCTTCCGGGTAGGAAACTGGAGAAAATTTAGGATTGGTCCATAGGGGCTTTGGAGACATTAACCAAGGACGCCCCTCAAACCACAACGGATGATTAAGAATTTGACTGGGCAGAAGACCACGAGAGGCACAATCGGCTGGATTATCGGAGCTTTCAACAAAATGTCAACGGTCAGGGGGAACATTTTCTTGTATGTGAGCTACACGATGACCGACGAAAGTTTTCCAGCGGGAAGCGGGTGATTTAATCCATGATAGGGTCACCATTGAATCAGCCCAAGCAAAAATTTCACCAATTTGGGGGTTATCTCGGAATGCGTTAAGGACAAGTTCTATTAAATTGGAGAGTAGAACAGCTGCACACAGTTCTAGTCGGGGAATTGAAAGAGTTTTAAGTGGGGCCACTCTAGATTTGGCGGCAGTTAGGCAGATTTTGGAGGCGTTATTCTCTGAAGTAAATTTAAAATATATTACACTGGAGTACCTTTTCTCTGAACTATCTGCAAAGCCATGCAGTTCACAAGAAATATATTTATTAGGTAAGCAGCGAGGAATATTAATATGTGAGAGGAGCGGAAGTTCAGTTTTATACTGATTCCATTTGTCGACTATGTCCGAAGGGGGTATTTGATCCCAATCTTAACCCAAACTCCAAAGTCGTTGTAAGAGATGTTTAGCTAGGAAGGAGAGTGGATCTAAGAACCCAAGGGGGTCATACATTCGAGCAACTTCTGAGAGTATTATGCGTTTAGAACAGAATCTGTCAAGGGGTTGAATATCATAGGAGAAAACATCTAAGGAGTTATTCCACCGCAATCCTAAAACTTTTACCACAAGGTCATGGGTATCAAAAGAAGACAAGGAGTGTTGGCAAACCTCAGCAGGGAGACTCTGCATTAACTGGGGATTATTACATGCCCATTTTCGAAGAAGAAAACCTCCTCTTTCCAGCATGGAAATTAATTCTGATTGAAGAAGTTTGGCTTCCTGTAGAGTTGAGGCACCTGTGATAATATCGTCAATATATATATCAGAGGATAAACACTTTGCAGCTCGAGGAAAATTTTCCCTTTCCTCTTGTACTAACTGCTAAATTGTACGAAGGGCCAGGAAAGGAGCGGTCGATACTCCATAAGTAACAGTAGTAAGCTTAAAGTCCTGAACGGGATCTTCCGGAGCGAAGCGCCAAAGAATTCTTTGGTAATTCTGGTGCTCCTCCGATATTGATATTTGCCTATACATTTGCTTAATATCAGCAATAAAAGTAAAGGGATGAAGTCGGAATCGCAATAAAATTTCAATTATATCCTTTTGCAACTTTTGCCCTATGAAAAGAGTATCGTTCAGAGAAAAACCTGCAGGAGATTTGCAGGAAGCATCAAATACAACCCTGAGCTTGGTTGTAGCACTATTAGGATTTATGACGTAATGATGTGGGATATAATAGATTTTGTCGAATGAAGAAGTAGGAGAGGTCTCAACCATGTGACCATTGGAAAGATAATCTTTCATAAAGCTGTTATATTCATTGTGAAGCTGGGAATTTTTCGGAAGACGGGTTTCCATATTTTTCAATCTCTTTAGAGCAGATATTCTGGTATCTCAAAAAAATGGATCCACGGTTTTGAAAGGAAGAGTAACACTGAAACGACCCGTAGATATTCTTTTATGAGTTTTTTGGAGAATCATTTCACATTTTTTATCATCATCAGAAATAGGTAAAGACCGAGGAATACTTTCAAGTTCCCAAAACTTTTGAAGGGTATTGTCGAGGGATGTAAGACATGATGAAAGAAAAGAGTGTGAGACTACTGGTTTAGTAGCGGTATTTATTTTCCCCATTAAAATCCAACCAAATTGAGTGTTAACAGCAATCGGTTCTCCTTTTGCTGATTGAACTTTGTCAGGTTTAAAAATGTTTGCAAATATATCTGATTCCAGTAACATATCTATAGGAGATGAAATGTTAAACATCTTATCAGCCAATTCCAACTTAGAAATACAGGGAAATGTATCGACTGAAAATGATTGGACGGGCATATTGTTACAGATTGTTGAAACTATTTGAGCATCCATATTGAATAAGGGAGTTGACTTATTCAAAGGTTTTAAAACACAACTCAGAGACTTGTTAGAGAAAGTTCTAATATCTGCGACTCCTCCTATTTGCATAGGAGTGTTACATCTGGGCAGACCCAATCTGCTGGCACTTTTATCAGTAATTAAAGAAACTTGACTACAGCTATCAATTAAAACTCTAGCCTGTTGAAAGTTTCCACGGCAATCCAGTACCTCAACCTGGGCAGTAGGAAGTAAATTACTAGAACGTACTGACGTGTGCAAGACAGATGCGATTTTAGGATCAATGGGATCTAAAGTAGAAATTTGAGTTGAATTGGAAGAAGAGGGAGCATCTATAGCAGTCATATTGCTATTTACTAAAGATTGTTGATCGAAATGTAAAAGAGTGTGATGTCTTTTATTGCAAATTCTACAACCACCATTAGAAGTACAATTCTTTGAAGTATGTTTGGTACCCAAACAATTAGTACACCACTTGTATCGTTTGTTTATCTCGTATCTTTCCTTTGGGTGCTTGGCACAAAAATCAGGACACTTATAAATCGAGTGATTATTTTTACAAATCACACATTTAGTTAGATCTACAACATTAGCAAGACATGCAGAATTGTACGGTTCAACATTTTTTATTTGATATTTACTTGAGTTATTTCTCTTAGGAGGTTGGATGAAAACAACTGAATCGTAAGCATCGCATTGTTTTTCATGAAATTTATATAAATCATCATATTTAGGAATTTCGGACGCAAAAGTGGCATTTTCTTGTTCGAATCGCTGTAATGTTTCCGAATCAATTTTTTTTACTTAAAAGGATGAAATAGTACAAAATTCCACTCTCGGACCGGTAACCCCAAATTTTTTAGAGCTTCCAAGTTATCAAAAAAAAGTGCCAAAAGCTGTCTAAGATATTTTGGGTTCTCCGAAGTTAATTTTTGAGAATTATAAACCTGTTCCCAATAAAATATGGCTAACGCACGCGTATTTTGATAATGCTTAATCAATTTACTAAAAGCTAAATCATAATTAGCTTCTGTAAGTTTAATATTTTTTATGAGAATTAAAGCGTCGTCAGACAGAGACGACATTAAATATTAGTGTTTTTAAATGAAACTCAAGGTCTCTAGTTAATTCCACAATATAATACAAGTTATTGAAAATTCTAAAAAATTGACAATTGTTTCGATAAATCAATATGAGCATATTCCACGAAGTAAGGGTCGAGACAGTCAATGACATTAAATATCTAAATTTTTCAATTTTTGTAAGAGATTCATTAGTATCTATAAAATATTTGAAAAGATCAAAACATGTTGGCCATAATTTTAAATCTCCTGAAAAAACCGGTATATTCAATATTGGCAGCTTTACATTTGAACCTTTGTTCTTGCAATGCAAGGTAGAGTTAGTATCAAACAAATCAGAATAAACACTCATTATATGAAAATATTCATTATCTACTTCCTGTCTGAGCAATGTTTCAATATTCAGATCTACCTCCCCATTTGCAGCGAGAGCAGTAATAATTGTAGAATGCTTAAGGTTAAAGTCACTGAAAAATGTTTTTAATCCAGCATATCAAGCTTTAAAATGGCTATGAGCACTTTGATCCCCCTCTGCTAGTATGGCAAGATCATGCAGTATCGAAATTCTATCAGAGGCTGAGTCTCTAAGAGCTTTTGCTTGACGTAATCTAGCAGCCATTGTGATACAATAATAAGAGTGATCAGATTCTTATGCCAAACGTTTTACCTTTATAAAACTTACGAACACAGAAATAATGAATTTCATTTGATAAATATATTATATAGGTACATACGGATTAAAGTTATACAACTCAAGCTAAAATACCTGATTTGAGAAATTAAATTAACGTGTCTAATGAATATTCCACTCAATCTTTATACTACCTAATAGTCTGAGATAACTAAATTATAAGACCAATACACAATAGGTATGTATCTAATAAGTGAATAGAAAGATAAGATTCAATCTTCAATTCAATAATTATCTTTTATTGAGTAACTAGAGTTGAATCCATTAAATTATAAATATTTAGTACACTTGAGAATGGAGCTATTTAAAGAGCATAAATGGGACAAACTGTATCAATAAAGTGAACTTATTTTTATTTAAACTAAATATATTATGTTTAAATAGTCGAATTTCGAAGAAAGTAGAAACTACTAATTATCGAGAATGCTAATGCCAGTTAACCTTGAAACTTATAAAAAGTTTATTTAAAAATTTATGTTTCCAAATTTCACAATACCAAGTTTGAAAATTAATATCCCGGGAGAAGTGACCAAAAAATGTTTCGGAGAATGAAAAATGTTTTCGTTACATTATGAAAGGTTACAAATTATATGTAAAAAAGTATGATGCAAGCAAATCGCCCAAAACTGGTATTCTTACCTGTAGGTCTCGGATGATCTTCTGCGGGGTTGCAACCCTTCTTGGAAGCGATAATGTGGACTGTAGCAGGGGTTCAATGGGTTTTATTGAATTTCGTGGCACTAGCGCGTTTAATATTGATTACTACGAACTGTTCACTTCGACAACTGTTCTGCTTCTCTTTGCTTGGAGAACTGGGTTTTGAAATTTAACATAATGTGTGTATACCGTATGTCCGCTGAATGTAAAAATACCACCAACGATTTGCTTGACATTTTAACATTTACATTTTATTATTAAATAACCTTACATATTAAATATAGATCATAACCAATTAAAATAAAATTATTGAATACTTAACAGTATTTTCAAAACATTATTCCGAGAAAGTATTATTTGTCTATGAAATATTTAAGCATAAAAAACCTGTTGTTCAGCAAGAACAACACAAGAAAACGGTTTTTAGAAAGAAAAAATCCTGAGTGTATGTCGTCGTCGTCGGCCACTTTTCGTAACATGTCTTGTTAGCACGATACAGCCTCTGGAGTGCAATTTTATTATTGAATATTGTTCGGGACATCTCACAGAAGAACCCTATTGATTTTCAGCTCACCAGAGTTAGTACAACGGGTGCTATGGTCCTTAAAGTACCACATTTTTGTAATTTTGAAAGAAATTTCAGGTTGTTAGCACGATACAGCCTCCGGAGTGTACACAAGTGACCAATTTTAGGATTGGATATTGTTCAGGGTGTCTCATAGATAAACTATGCTTATTAGAGCCAGTACAACTGGTGCTATAGTACTTGAAGTAGCAAGTTTTAGTAATTTTTGGAGAATTATCAATTTGTTAGCACGATACAGCCTCTGGAGTGTCTACAAGTGATCAATATAATGATTGGATATTGTTCAGGGCGTCATATAGATGAAGCTTATTGATTTTCAGCTCACTGGAGCTAGTATAACTGGTGATATGGCATTGGTAGTGCCACAGCTTTGGAGAAATTTGGGGTTGCTAGCACGATACAGCTTCTGGAGTGTTACAGGTGACCAATATTATAATATTTTTCAGTGTGTGTCACAGATGAACCGTATTGATTTTCAGCTCACTAGAGCGAGTATAACGGGTCCTATACAATACAGCCTCCGAAGTGTATATAAGTAACAATTTTATGATAGGGTGTTGTTCAGGGTGGCTCACAGATGCGGAAAAATTTTGATATTTAAAACCGTTTATTTATTAAATAGAACGCGCGCCGTGAAGCTTGATTTGTAGGTTGACTTAACGAGACGCTTGGGCTTAACAAATATTCTGAAAAATATGTTTTAATATTTCTTTATACATAAAGTTTTAGTTTCTGTTTTTGAAGAACCATTTATTACTAAAAATAACATGCTATATCAAATTATTTTTATTTTCGTATATTGATATTGGAATCCATTATGTGTAAATATGTATTAAAGTTGCAGTATGTAGGATAGGGTATATATTAAAACCAATGCAGTAATATAGGTTATATATTTAGAATACCATATTACAACAGGAAAAAATTCAATATACATAATGGTATAAAATTATAACATTGTTGGTGCTTAAATGTAAAATTTGTATGATTTCGGTGATATAATATAACAGTTACACTCTACCAGATTTAGAATTTAATATTTTTGACCTAGAAAAAATATTTTAATGTCTGCAACATAATGTATAGAAATGAACAGTATATTTTAAATGATAATACCTGACATTTATAACTGTATAGGACAGGTAGATAAGTAAAATAGAAAGTAACTTTTAGGTATTCAAAATAAAACAAAACAAGGAAAGTAAGTCAATTTTAATATGTGCGGCCGTTGAAATTTGGTGACACAGTAATTAACATTTTTGTACCAGTTCTAAACCTGCTTGAGAAACTAAACCCTTGGTCATGTTTTGCAAGGTTCTTGGAGTTGGCAGACTTATTATTATTCTAAGAAATCTGTATGCTCTAGGTCCTAAAAAATACAAAGTGAGGGCAACCTTCTTTACTTCGTCAGTATAACGTCTGCCAAGTGATTTTCTATTTTTTAAATTCATTTGGGTTTTGACAATGTCTGCCAATGGTTTGCTCAAAAAATGACCACACATGTCTTTGAATAGAGAAGGGCTATATTTTGCTGGTGTAGGTTGTATATGACATGTTTTGTGTAACTTTTTCTTCGTAATTTTCCATTTATACCTCAACTTTTGCTTCCGTGGTGTGCCAAAAGTCAAGCTTTGTGGTGTTTGAGTTGAAGTTGATTGTACAGGTCCCAACTCAGTATCTTCCCCCTAACGTCCAGTTCAAAAGTTTGATCATCTGAAAAGAAAAATAAAGGAAGACTATATTAATGGACACAGAAGTGTATGTGTAGGTTTTATTATAGACCATGTATTGCTTTATTCATTCGACACTTTGATTTTCTAGTATCTATTCTCTGAACACCATTAGAGGAATTCTCTTACATTAATAGCATATCAGAGACTTATAGTTAATACTGCCCCGAAGTGAACTTGAGATAAGTAAAAAAAACATTTCCCTATCTTAACAAAATCATAAGAAAGACTCTTTTATATAGCAAAACCAATATTCTTTTCAATGAGACACAGGTAGGCTAAACATTGTAGGTAAGACTTTTGCCTTGTTAAATTCACAGTTGCAAATACTTACTTTTTTACTATTTTTTCTAGTTATGAGAAAGCCATATATTTTGGTGCATATTTACTTACAGAGGTGAATCTTAATGAATATTATTTTTACCAAACTGTGGAGAAGTATCATGGTCACTAGTATGTATTGCAGCGGCCCGAGAGAAATGTCCCTGTCGCTTTAATGGTGTGGTATCTGCAATTATAAAAGTAATTGTAGTAATCATTCCCTTTCACACGTTCCAAGAGTGTATTAATTAATCCTGCGGTCAGGTGACGAAAAATAAATATCGATAACAGCTGATTGTAATGTCTACTTAAATTTAAAATTTACCAGAATAACTATTTTTGTTGGTGAATCATTCAATAGAATATGACCCTTGCGTTTTAACCATGGAAATATGGTAGGGACAGATAGCTGAAATAAACGCTTGGATCTCCTCCATTGGAAAAATTTTTTTCTTCAAAGTTAAGTTCACACAATTTATAATTATTTTGTGAATTATCTGTAATCATTCCAATTACATCTATATGGTTACAAGCTTTCAACCATAACTGTAGCCTAAAAAGTGAATAAAGGTAGGTATATTTTTATATTATCACATGTCTATAAAAAAATCATCTATAAATTTATATTGAATATTATGTATTATTATTCAACTAATTTTTTGGCTAAACAAGGCTCTTCAGCAGAAAGCTTATTGTAGTACATATTATTATAACATATGTTATTAAAGGTAGAGGGACAGATCAATCCAAAAAAATAGAATTACACAACTTACAATGCATGTAAAGTAGAATGTAAAATATTGAAAACTGACTATATAGCTATAATATATTATATATTTCAAATAGAAACAATTTATCTTACCTCACAGTGTCTTTGGGAAAACCAAACATAGTTATCTTTTCTCCTGTTCTCGAGTGACATCCACGAACTACACAACTTATTCGCCCCATAACAAATGCAACAATTTTTCACTTAGAGTACCATTTTCACTAAACGGTATTGTTCAAATTCAAAATACATATTAATAAATAAAAAGCATATTATTGTTTAACAACAAAGAATATTCTTTGGTTAACAATGAAATATGACATTGACGTAAAACACGTATAAAAAATGGCGTCTATCACACATGCGCATTCAGAAAATGAATAGTCAAATCGCCAAAGCTTCGCTTCTTGTTGTTGGTGTATTATTTGCTTTTAGTATGCTGCGGAAGGTCCGTCAAGCTGCCCCCCCCCCTGGTTAGATTTTTTTACCAAAATGTTAGCACATATAAAGGGCACCTAGAATAACAATTTTTATTGCTAGCACACCAACGGCTCACAATAAAAATGCTTTTGAATTCGGGTGGGGCCAGGTTCACGCTAGCCCCCCCCCCCCGGATGGAATTTTTTCGCCAAAATGCTAGCACAGATAAAATACACCTAGGACAACCTAGCACACCATTTTTTATAGCTAGCACACCAACAGCTTACAATAAAAATGCTTTTGAATTCGGGTGGGGCCAGGTTAACGCTGGCCGCCCCCGCGGTTGGAATTTTTCCGCCAAAATGCTAGCACAGATAAAGGACACCTAGCACAACCTAGCACACCGTTTTTTATAGCTAGCACATCAACAGCTTACAATAAAAATACTTTTGAATTCGGGTGGGGCCAGGTTAACGCTAGCCCCCTCCGGTTAGAACTTTTTCGCCAAAATGCTAGCACAAATAAAAGACACCTAGCACAATCTTGCACAAAATTTTTCATAGCTAGTACATTAACGATGATTTTGAATTCAGGGGGTGGAGGTTGTCTGCAAAATAACGCTATGGTTACACGAATGAATGAAAATGTTGGATGTATTTGTCCCTAAACATCATTTTCCTATACAAAATGGCCCCTAAACAGCGTTATTGTTGTCAGATTTTGTCCTCCTAGCAGGGTATTTGATGAATTAATAATTAACTATTATATTATTAATAATCATCTATTTATTTTCAATTAATGCTAAAAAACGAAAGAATACAAAAAACCTTCAGTTTTAAAAATAATTTTGTTAAAATCATAGTTATTTTAAAACAAAATAATTAAATTGAACCATTTAGTCACGGAATCAGAAACAATACGTGCACAAATGAGTTGCAAATTACGTCACACTATAAAAAAGGCAACGACAAACGTTTGCATACAGACATGTTGGATAAATAAATGTCCAAAAAAGCGAAGCCGTTGGATATGTCCTTTGGACAAATCGTGCAATCTGGGAAGGGGCGGCTGAGATCCCTAAAAATGTTCCAATATATTGAGAATATATGTTTTAAACTGATCGTGGTTCACTGTAGTCCTTCTTTAAAAGAAATACTTGAACTTTATATTCAAATTTACCAGAATATTTATTGCCGAAGTTGATGGTTAATTAACCATTGTAATGATAACATAAATATTGCATTTCACTATCAGATTTTTTTTTTAAATTTCCAAATTTACTCAGAACGTGCAGCTCTTAATTCTTAGAGGCGATTAATCAGAGTTTCAAATATTTCTGTGGCATATCATAAGATACCAACACTACTATGTATTTTTCAAAGTTTTTAGTATGTAACTGGCAATGTATATTTGTTCGGTTGCAATCTTGCAACTCAGTTTTGAAGCCGATATCTTCAACCGATTGAGCTGTAATTCTGTATATACGTCTATTTTGCATGCCAATTCATGATTAGGTATGTGACGTCATTACAAATTCAACATGGTGGATTACCAAAGTTGGCGGACTAAAGAAAGTGGACTAATTTTTTTATGCTTTCTTGCAATATGTGTATGAAATGGAAGGCAGCAAAATTGATGACATAGGTATTTTTATTTTTCTAAAAACTAAGTATAATCCATCTGAAGTTTTCATCGGACTTTTTAAAAGGGTCGTTAAACCAAGTCTATCATTAAAATTTGAATCATTTTTATAATGCCGTTTTTATGGGTCTTAAGTGTAAATAAAATTCTTGTAGGTACATCCAAACTGGCCGATTCAGATGTTTGGGTTAAGAAAGGGTTTTCCCGAAGTTTGTTATAATATGTATTCTTTCTAATAATATTACAAGCAACGTGGACATTGTGGACAATATGAGTAAAACTAATGATCTAACTATTTTCACGAGTGTAATTCGATAGAATATTTCTCGATTAGACGACATAAAACTGTATTAATGCGAAATTTATATTATTTAAATATTACATGGTATTTTATCACCCTTTTTGGTTCATTTTCAATCACTTATTTTTGGAATAAACTTGAAGAATCGTTTTCAAACCGTGACATTTTAATGATAATTTAAATTAAAATTATGATAATAACAACAATTGTTACTTAGACGTTACTTAGATACGGACTTAGAAGGGAAATTATCGGCCCTGCCGGAGAAGTATCTCCGAAAAGATCCTGCTTCATTTGGAATTTTTACCATATGAGTGGAATGTTCCGAAAATTTTTCGTAACTACAGTAAGAAACAATTAGACCAGCCGTTAACCTGGCCTCACCCGAATTCAAATTCATTTTTATTATGAGCTGTTGGTGTGCTAGCTATGAAAATTGTTGTGCTAGGTACCCTTTATGTGTGCTAGCATTTTGGTGACAAAAATCTAACCGAGGGGGGCCAGCTTGACGGACCTTGCTGCGGAGCGTTGTAGCTATAATGTCTAGTATCAGAACGTATAGGTAAGTGGGGTCCTCTTTGCGACCCCGATTCGGCATTAAGGAATGCAAAAAGACTGCAATAATAAATAGGATTTTCTTTAAGTTTTCAGTCAGAATGTACCGTTGGGAGAAAACCAGACCAATTACAGAGGGTGAACTTGAAGAAATAATAAATAATCAAGAGTTAGAGGATGAAATGGAGTATGAAAGCGAAGAAGAATCGGACAAGGAGGACGATCAAGATTTTATGAAGGAGGCTGTATCCGAAACAGAGGATTAACTAGAAATTCAAAGTGAAGTGGAGTCGGACGCAGAGCCTACCGAACCTACGGAACCTGAAGAAGATGTTCAGGATTGCAGTGGCCCAATGTATACGGCAAAATGGGGTTTGCAGTGGAATAGTGGGCCTTTTGTGAGAAATAAAAGACTCAAAAAAACATTATAAATGCGCGTACAGGTATGCCAAATTACAGTAAAAATTCTATAACGTTCTTAGATTTCTTCAACCTATTTTTGACGATGGAAATGAAAGATATCATTTGTCGTCATACTAATGAAGGAGCTACTAGATATTTTGATGAGTTGAATACCAAAAATCAAAGCAATAAAAAGGTAAGGATGGTTCTTGAAAAGGATGAACTCGATAGTTTTTTGGGAGTATTTCTAAAAGCAGGTGCACTCAGATGTAGAAAGGAATCTACTCGAGAAATGTGGTCTACTAATATACTGAGGAAAATCACCCAATATAACTTTTATTCTGACCCAAGATATATAACCACAAATTAATATCATAATATTGATAAAATACAATTATATTGCAGCAAAAACAAATGTTATTCTAAGTAAGGGTGTATAACTGCTATACAATTTTTTTCTGTTGTTACCTACCTGAATCAAGTTGTATAAAATTATCATATACTCCTTATATTTTCACAAGTTTGCCAGAAATTATATATTCAAAATACAAAAATTATATACCAGTTTTTTAACACAATAATACCGCCTTTATATGGTTAGTTGTATAATAAATATCCGACTTGTTGTATAAAAACCAATTTCGGTTATATACGTATGATATATATATATATATATATATATATATATATATATATATATATATATATATATATATATATATATATATATATTGTCTTAGTTTCAAAATTACCGCTTATACGCACCAAATTAGCCATTAGCAAAGAGAGAGAGAGAGAGAGAGAGAGAGAGAGAGAGAGAGATTATACCAATGGACAAGCACAGATTGGACAAGTTCCTCTTTATTCATTTATTGTTTAGATGTTTGGAAGCGACAAGCGACCATGTTTAGCTTTTAACAGCTTGTTTTATTTTTATGGTTTGTAAATAGTGTGGTATCATATGAAAATACTTTTGATTTGTCCGAAGATGTTCAGGAAAAATTCAGAGGTAAGTACCTGTACCTATTTAATTATTTTTGTTAATATTTAGCAAAACCCATCGTTTATTAATTATTAAAGCACTAAAGCGTGTGTTAGGTCGTTGTGTGGCGTCCATGCATGTTGGCGGGAGATTTTTGTACCCTCTTAAATCGCCGGCCCGAATAGGCATGGGAAGTTATAAAATATAAATTGATTCATAGTTTGCTTTTGATATTCCGCAATACCTACCACTAAAACATGATTTCTTAAAAATTACCAGTTATTTGATGCTTTTAGGTATAAGGGTTGTGTGTATTATTAAAATTCCAATGTATGAAGCCATCATAGGAAGCCATGCACAGAGATATATATGACTAAAATAGAATATTTTCCTCCAATGCAATTCACATGAGTTTTATTAATTTTACTAATTTTTTAACAATTTGTTATTGAAGAGCATTTTAAAATTCGATTATACAGGTTCTCCCAAAAAAAGTTATGAATAAGGGATCTATATCCACCTAAAAATCAAATTTTAATAATTTTTGATTGCTGCAGTAGCACGCTTGAGAATCGAAAAAAACGGCTATCGCCTATCTGAACTTTTAAGACTGATACATCTGAATATATCTGACATATCTGAACTGACACATTTTAAACATGATTATTTACTAAACGCAACAAGATAAAAATGTGCGGTTTTAACCAATACATTCCAAATTCAGAAAAGTTTTTACCCACTCATTAAAAAATTCACATATATATGGGGCGAGGAAAAAGTGCCCATTTTCAAATAAAAGTTACTTGATTTATTTGAAAGGGTGGCCCTTTATATTTTTGCACCATTCGAAAGCTGAGTTCTTTATGTTTTTAAAAATGTTAATATGTGTAATTTATTTTTTACAAATAAAGCATACCGAGTTTTTGTGAGTGCATTTTCTATATTTTCAATATCCCTTAGATTTTCAATCTTTTTTCTGCAGTTTATATTTATTGCCAATTATACACTGAAATAACTAACTTTTTGGTAACTTCTACTTATTTCAGTGTACAAATGACAAAAAAGTTAAAAATAAAGAAAATGAGAATGCAACCCCTTACAAAAATAAGAGTATCTTTTTTATTCTTAAAAATTAAATTGCAAATGTTGACATTTTTGATAAGCTAAAGAACACAGCTTTCGAATGGTGTAAAAATATACAGGGTGTTTGAATAAGTCAAGTAATTTTTAGTTGAAAGTAGCAATTTTTTTTTTCGTTACTCCATATAACCGGATTTTTTTTTGTTTGATGGGGAAAAAACTTTTCGTAACTTGAAACCGTACATTTTTATCTTACTTCGTTTAGTCAAAAATCACGTTTAAATTGTGTGAGTTTATAAGATAGACAGGTATTACAGTGGCGTATAAAAATATTTGATATAGGGTGATCAAAACTTAAAATTATTCATCAGCCTCTACCAAATATTTTTGTATAGGTACCACTTTATAGATCCAAAAAAGTTAGGGTAGGGGCCTGTAAGCCATTTTTCTCTATTCTCAACAGTTACTACAGCAACCCAAAATGATAAAATGTGATTTTTAGATTGAAATCAGCTGTTTTAGAAACAAAATGTGTAATAAATTCCAATTTTTTTTATAGAACTTCGAGGAACTTCAACAGAAAAAGGCTGAGAGATTGGAGAAATTGACTAACTGCAGTCTCACACTTCAACCTTTTGGAGTTACTTGTGGACCTTTGAACAACGTATCAACATATCTGGCCGTAATCAATGACGTTGTATACACCTCTGATTCTATAATAAGAACCTTAGGGATCCTTTACCAAACGTTTCATGCGTTAGATATTGAGTACCCACCCGAGTGGCAACATATCTGGCAACTTATTGAAGAAGTGATTTTTGAAATGGAACATTCTCCATCAAGTTCTTGTGTAAGTGCCCTTATATCAGATCTAAAAAAAATTATGTAAGTGTAAAGTTAATAATCTAAGAGAAACTAATTACTATTTTCATTTTCCACATGTGAAAGAATTGTTGATTTTCACACACTAAAGATTAGTCATCTTTTTCAAATAAATAAGAAATGCCTATTTGTGGATTTTGGTTGAAAACTTATGAAAAAAAAGTCTTGTTGTTCATTTAAAATTAATTCATAGATCTACCAATCAAACTAAGTTTAAATGTGCTAAAATTAAATGTCACGGGCATTTCCCTAATCTAAATTCATATTTAAAACATTTAGACAGTCATGTAGTTATTACAGGTAAATCAATTATTAAAAATGTCAATAAGCAAGAAGTTCTTGAATAAAGACAGACATTAATTGATGTTCCTACTAAATGTGAAGACAGAAATACTTTTGACTCCTCTCAGTATACAAAGAAAATATTTTTAAGTGTTGCGACGAAAAATTAATATACTTTTTTTGCAAATGAACTTTTCCGCTTTTAGATATGAAGAAAAGCATAGAAAATCCAAACTATTAGCTACTGTGGTAGCATCCAGAGTTAGTATAACTAAAACTTTGGCTATCAAACATCAGTTAATGCAAACTAAGAGATTTATTTTGCAAAAAGGTTTCTTAAATGAAATTGAAATCCACAGAAGTGTTACGGTATTTAGCCATGATAAAGAGTATTCAGATCTGAAAAACTTATTTTTGGTATCTAATGTAAATTTTGATTTTGAAGATTCTATAATTCTAGTAGAAAAAATAGATATTCATAATAGTACATACGAACTAGGGATTATAATACTGGTTGAACCTACACTAAAAATGTTTGGTAAATTATATGAAATTCTTTTAAATAGTACGTTATCTGATGTTTCTTTTATATACTGTAAAATATTTTGCACATTTGATAATCACTTAATGACTTATTAGTTAAGAGATAGTACACAAAAAAATATAGTCCTTCGATCACGACTTTGTTATCACAAAACATTCTCACCTGTTGCGCAGTCCAACAAAAATTACATAGTGCGTGAATATTAATACAATTCCTACAATAAAGGGTATATTTTCGTCCATTTGTTATTTGTTTGTGAAGAATACATTTTTTTTATTTGTTTGTTTATGAAGAATAAAGTTTTGTTTATTTGCTTGTTTGTGAAGAATAAAATAAGTATAAACCGTAAAAATTATTTTCTTTTTCATCCTTATCTATTTGTTAACAGAGTGGTTATGCATAGAGTTATATGGTGGAAAAGTTTCTATAATAATACTGTAATATTAAATAAAATGAAATTCCTAAGCATAAAATATTAAAGTTCCACTAATATCTTGAAGGCTCATGAACTGACAAAATTGGAACTAGGTTTGGTCTTTTTTAAGACCTGCTACTTTGGATGATAGCGAAGAAAATACCTATTGTTTGAAGTTGTGTAGACAATAGAGCTCTATGTAATTGCCTGCTTCGGATTTCCTCTGTCTTATGCTTGTTTTATTCTACATAACGTGTTTGCTTACAAACTATTTTCGGGGTTATATTAATTTCAAAACACACACCATAGCTTGGAAGAATGGGTTACGAACTACGGGCAGATGCGACAAGCAACGTGCGCTGGTGAAATGGCTGACGAACTGAAACTTTAAAAGGTGTACAAAACCCAAAAACGTGTGTGTGAAAAGAAAACAACTATGTATACAGAAACATTAAACGCCTCCAGCCAACTCGGGTACCCGAAAGTGAAACTCCAGGAATAAATTCGGTGAGTACCCTCTTTCTTCATGAAGTAAATGGTGTGAAAATCGTTCAGACGCTTATCAATGGCAATTTTTCTATAACTAAATCAACGATTCTTCGCGGTACAAATAATATATAGTCCACGTTCTGTCTTTTTATCGTCAGTTATTACCGTGAACGAACAGATGGTCCTACGAGCGAATTTGAGTTAATTTATTTTAAAAATATTTAATTCATAACATATAAAGATATCGTCCGGCAGTCATTATTAACCGGTACTTCCTTATCCATATCAAGTTGTTCTTGCCAGGGAACGACATCAAACCCATCAAAACAAACAATAAAAAACCGTATAGACTAATTACGTTGTTTGTTTACCAATTTTATAAATAAATGTTAGTTTTGAATTCTAATATTTCGGCAATCGTCTAGCGGTGTTTAATACTAATATTTATTATTTATCAATATCAACAAATTGCTATTATACGTATTCCGACAAAATCGTCACAGTGTAATACTAATAATTAATCATCATATCATATTAAATCAAAATTGGTTTACGTATTGCGACAATATCGACACAGTAGCGTAACACCAATAGTCAAATCGACATTTTCATCAAACTAAAATCAAGTAAATTTAATTAAGCTACATTATTTAATCAATCCAAATTTAATTGAGTTTAATTGAATAATAATAGACAATTTCATCAAAATCATATCAGATTTAATTGGTTTAATTGGATAATAACACTAGATCAGAGTCGAATCAAAATCATGTCGCTTAAAAAAGCAATTCAAAAACGCAATCGATTTGTAAGCGCTATAACTGAGTGCTATACGTTGTCGCAAAGCGCTCAAGCGGACATAAATTCTAAAGAGGTGTTTAGAATAAGGTATTTGGATCTCGAGGGTAGTTTTGAGAAATTTGGGGAACTTCACAATGACGTTAGCATGGAGATTAGTGAGGACGACGATGTCCAATTTGCAGCTCAAGACAAAATCTTTTCCGAAACTAGGAAGTTTTATTATTCATGCAAAGGTGTGCATGCTAAACTTTTTCCTACCCCCCCCCCCCCAATACATTTTATGAACCATATGTCCATACCAACCATCCTCCTTTGAAGGAATTAGGAATACCCATTTTCAAGGGAGATGAAAACCTTTGGCCTACATTTTATGATCTTTTTAATAATCTAATTGGTCAAAATCAAAACATCAGTGACGGTCGTAAACTGCAATATTTATTTTCTTATCTTAAGGGCGAATCCTTAAGATTGCTTTCAGGAATCAGTCTTTCTGATAAAAATTATCAGATTGCCTTTGAAAAACTGGTAAAATGTTATCAAAACAAGCGAGATATCGCCAGCACTGCTCTTGGTGCAATTTTCAAGGTCACCTTGAGAACCGATACAGCGAAGGACTTGCGATATTTAATCGATACTTTTTCAGAATCTTTGCAAGTTTTAAGGGCCCTTCAATTCGATGTAGAAAGTTGGGATTTTTTGTTGTTTTTTATTCTTTTGGAAAAACTAGACATACCTAGTCGTTATAGTTTTGAAATGTCAAATATTGCAACTGAAATTCCCACTTACCAATCGCTTTTTCAATTTTTAGAAAATAAATGTAAGGTCCTAGAATCCCTTCCACAATCACTAGCTGTTAAAAAACCGGATCATCAAAAAATTTTCAAGGACAAAGGTCGTCTTATCAAAATAATCACACTGGGAAAAGGCCGTCCTACAAATCACAAAATTCACCTTTTTCAGCATTAACTGGACCCTCAAGGAGTACAGACACGCATTTTAAATGTTATAAATGTAATAAAAGTCACGTGCTTTCCAAATGCCCCAATATTCTAAATCTATCGCCGTCAGATAGGATGAATTTTGTACAACAGAAAAATCTATGTATTGCTTGTTTCCATTCCTCGCATGAGGTGAATGCTTGTAATTCCCGATATTCATGTCGAACATGTAGTTCAAAGAGGCATCATAGTTTATTGCATATTTCAGAATCTAATAAAGCATCTAGTTCAAATCGAAACAATCAACAATCTGCTACCAATCTGCATACATCTTTGAACACTTCAGGACCTTCAGGCACCTTTCTTTTGTGCACCGCTGTTCTAGATGTCATGGACGGTTGTGGTAATTTTCGGCCTATAAGGGCCTTATTAGATTCCGGGTCACAGACAGGCTTTATCAGTGAACATTGCAGTCGCCGTCTCAATTTGCCGAGACGATACTATACCACCGAAATTTTCGGTTTATATCAAATGTCTCCTTTCACCTCAAAGGGGCTTGCTCAATGTCATATCAAGCCAAAGGGGAAAATGGAACATTTGTTAAATTTCGAGGCAATTGTAGTTCCTCAAATTTGTTCAAATATACCTGCTTTTACGTTAAATAACTCAACTTGGGATCATCTAGAGAATCTTGAACTTGCAGACCCTTCATATTTTAAGTCAAGACCGATCGATTTAATTGTCGGTTGCGAGTTATTTGCCCAAATACTCAAGGAAGGGCGAATTCTCGGAAAAAAAGGCCAATCTTCTGCGCTTGAGACAGTCTTTGGTTGGGTTCTAATGGGGAAATTAGACGATAATTTTAACCTTTCAAACCCAAAGCAAACTAGTTGCTATTTAACTAGCCCTTCGGTCCCTTTAGAGATCATCGTTCCTAAATTTTGGGAGCTAGAAAATATTCCGTCAAAACAAATATTATCGCCAGACGAAAAACTAGCTGACTCTATTTTTTGCGAAAGCGTCACTAGACTGCCATCAGGTAGATTCATGGTAGATTTGCCTTTCAAAAATAAAATCATGCCCGACCTAGGAAATACCTATTCTCAAGCACTTAGACGATTTTTGCTTTTAGAAAAACGTCTTGTCAAAACCCCTGAGTTGTATATTTCTTATTCTAATTTTATGAAAGACTATATCGATTCAAATCACATGTCGTTAATTTTGCCTACTCAACCAGAATCGAATTTTTCATGTTACCTACCCCACCACTGCGTCTTAAAACCAGATAGTATAAGTACTAAATTACGAGTGGTTTGGAACTGCTCTGCAAAAGGCTCGAGAAACATCAGCCTAAACGACACGTTATTATCAGGGCCAAAAGTTCAAAAGGATATTGGCTCGTTGCTTCTTGCTTTTCGTCTTAATCCAATCGCCTATGTCACAGACATAAAACAAATGTTTCGACAAGTTCTTATCAGTCCTCAACATCGCCCTTTTCAAAGAATTTTGTGGCGATTTTCCTCACAAGATCCGATATCGGAATGGGAACTCTGAACTGTCACTTTTGGCATGACATGTTCACCTTAGCTTGCAATGCGAACTTTAAACGAGCTTGCAGAGCAAGAAAAGGAACGCTTTCCTAGAGCTAGTAGCGTCCTAAAGACGTCAATTTTCGTCGACGATCTTCTGGTTTCTAGCCCTTCAATCTCTGAGGCAGTTTCCCTTCAAAAGGAACTTATCGAATTGTTGAAATTGGGAGGTTTCGAGTTGAAAAAATGGGCGAGTAATTGTCCTGAATTGTCAGCCTCATTGCCTGAATCGGACCGACAAATGTCGCTATCCTTTGATAAAGAGGAGCCACATTTTATCAAGGTCTTAGGTTTGCAGTGGCATCCCAAAAATGACATTTTTTCATATCAATGTCAAATGAAGGACAAACCTCCGACAATACGATCTATCTTGTCTATCATCGGAACTATTTTCGATCCATCAGGTTTTCTTTGTCCCTTATTGTTGCAAGCGAAGTATTTGTAGCAACAACTGTGGCTCTCTAATACAGGCTGAGACGAAAAACCTAACCAAAATATCGTCGAATCTTGGACTAATCTACATTCTGAATTCCCACTTTTATCTAACTTCAACATGCCCAGAAAAATAAAACTGTCAAAAACTCAATCTTGTCAAACCATAGGGTTTTGCGACGCCTCGAATAGAGGTTACGCAAGCATAATCTATTTTCGCGTAGAAGAGGAAGAAAACATTTCTATCTCTCTCATCTGTGCAAAATCTGGAGTCGCACCTATCAAGACACAAACCTTAGCTAGGTTGGAACTCTTAGGTGCTGTGCTTCTCAGCGATTTAATTCAGTTTTGTCTACCTACGAAGGTAAAATAACTTTCACAAATATCTATGCATTTTGCGATTCTCAAGTAGTTCTTCATTGGCTTTCCTCACCTCCGAATGGTTGGAAAACTTTTGTTGCGAATCGAGTCAATCACATACAAGAAAGTCTTTCATCTACTTTTTGGCATTATATACCGTCGTCCCAAAACGCAGCAGATATAGCTTCTAGGGGGTATACCCTTCGCAAGTCATTTCCCACGAAATGTGGTGGAATGGCCCTTCGTTTTTGTGGTCACCAGAAAACGATTGGTCCGACTTCAAAATTACACAATTTCAAATTGACGAAATCGATGTCGATTTGGAAGAAAAGCCACCTGTTTGTTTAAAAACAAATATCATTCTTAACACTCTAGATTGCCTTTTGGAAAGAATTTCACATCTTTCTAAAATTCAGCATATATGTTGCTATGTAATTCGCCTTACTAACATTTTCAAAAATCATTCATACAAAAGACCCTCTAGCATTCCCGATGTCCAAGGTTTATTCAAAAAACTACTACATCCTAATCCTGAGGAAATGGAAAATGCACTTTTCGTTCTTATTAAACGAGTTCAAGAAACTTGTTTTTTGGAGCTTTTTTCTACCCTATCTGAAAACAAATCAATACCTAAGCCTTTCAGAAAACGTTCACCATTTCTTGACAAAATGGGGCTTATAAGAGTGGGAGGTAGACTTCAAAATTCACATCTTTTATCCTATTCTGCCAAACACCCCCTGTTACTGCCAAACAGACATCGATTAACAACCATCATTATTGAATCTACGCATCGTCAATATTTGCATCCCGGACCTAAAACCTTACATCATCTAATTTTACAACAGTTTTGGATATTGTCAGCTGAAAGAGCCATTCGACGAACCGTATCCAACTGTTTTCAATGTTTTAGGGCAAATCCTAAACCTTATAAGCCACCAATTATGAGTTCTCTGCCCTTTCACCGCATCAATCAATTAAAACCTTCTTCTAGCGTGGCTATAGATTTTTGTGGATCCTTTTTCGTTATCCCCCACCGTTATCGAGGATGTAAATCTTTTAAGTCGTATGTCTGTGTGTTTGTCTGTACGACCACACACTGCGTGCATTTGGAAGTTACCATGGAATTGTCCACTGAAGGTTTCATTGCTGCCTTTCATAGGTTCGTATCTAGGCGCGGTAGAGTACTCGATTGTTGGACGGATCAAGGAAGTAACTTTCTCGGATTTCGAAATCAACTTGTTGAGTACGCAAAACAGGCGTCAGGTAAACTTTTAATCCGATGGAATTTAAGTCCTCCGTTAACCCCTCATTTTAACGGTCTTGCGGAGGCCGGAGTTAAAAGTTCTAAAACTCATTTTGTTCGAGTTGTAGGCGAACAAAAACTAACACTCATGGAAATGACCACACTAACATGTCGTATCGAGGCTGTCCTTAACTCACGCCCTCTTTCCCACTCTTCATCAGATCCAAATGATCTACAACCCCTTACTCCTGAGCATTTTTTGACCCTAGAACCCCGTAACTCAGATATACCTGAACCAGATTTATCGGAAGTTTCTCTGAATCGAATCACGAGATGGCAGATTATTCAAAGACTCCACGCGGATTTTTGGAAAAAATACTCGCGCGAATACTTGCACACGTTGCAACAACGGTATAAATGGAATAATCCGTCTTCGGAGGTTAAAATCAATGATCTAGTCGTTATTTCGAATGACAGTAATAAAAAACCTCTAAATTGGCCACTCGGAAGGGTAGTTGATCTACACCCTGGCACGGACGGTCAAGTGCGAGTTGTTACAGTTCGTACGGCTGCCGGTATTCACAAAAGGCCAGTCATCAAACTGTGCCCTTTACTTAAAGAGGATTAATTTGTTTATCTTCTACCTATTAAATGTGTATGTTTTTTTTTCTCTTTTCATTTATTCTTTAGTAAGTTTAATTCTTAAGTCAAATTCAGTCGTCAGTTAATCTTTCCTTTTTCTTTAATCATGTCAAATAAGCTCAAATTCGTGTGTTTTGGAGGCCGGTATATTTGTTTACAAACTATTTTCGCGGTTATATTAATTCAAAACACACACCATAGCTTGGAAGAAGGGGTTACGAACTACGCGCAGATGCGACAAGCAACGTGCGCTGGTGAAATGGCTGATGAACTTAAACTTTAAAAGGTGTACAAAACCCAAAAACGTGTGTGTGAAGTTAAAAAACGAAAACAACTGTGTATACAGAAACATTAAACGCCTCCAGCCAACTCGGGTACCCGAAAGTGAAACTCCAGGAATAAATTCGGTGAGTACCCTCTTTCTTCATCAAGTAAATGGTGTGAAAATCGTTTAGACGCTTATCAATGGCAATTTTTCTATAACTAAATCAACGATTTTTCGCGGTACAAATAATATATAGTCCATGTTATGTCTTTCTATCGTCAATTAGTACCGTGACTGATCATAACGTTTCAATCGATATGAATGATCTTCAGGTCAAATCTGTTCTCACCTGAAGAAAATCGAAGATTCATTTCGATTGAAACGTGGTGTAGAATATATAAAACAATCAAAACAATGGAAGTCCGAAGCCAGCAATCATATAATGCCTATCTAAAAATATTATATTGCCTATTTAAAAATATTATAACGACAATATAAAAATAAAATATTGGCCATACAAAAATAATATAATAGTCATACAAAAGTAATATAGTATCTATACAAAAATAATATGATGGCTAGTCTTCAATCAAGTAAATTCAACAAAATTGTATACACAAATTGTATAATATTTAATTAATAATTGTATAAAGGTTATATCTTGTTTACTAGAATAAAACAATGTCAAATAACGATTATCTAGAAATTGTATAACTGTCATATAATATTATTATTGGCCTGACAACGGGTGTTATAATGATTATACAACATTGTTATTGGATCAAAAATATGTATAATTATAGCTATGCAAAATGAGAATAATAGTTATTCAAGTGAATTTGAGTGCATATATAACTAGTTGTATAACTAATATACAAACATGTTTAATCGTTAAACAATCCAAACTTAATTTCCAGAAAAACACGTTTTATAACCACAAAATAATAGTCGATTTGTCACAAATAGTATATACCTTTTGTATAAAGATAATACAAGTTTTATATTACGGTTAATGATTTTTCTCTCAGTGTACCACCATACGTCGATCATTTTTTACAGCTGCTTTACCGCGGAACAGGTTTGAGCACATATCAAAATTTTTTCGATTCGACGACAAATCTACAAGATCTGAACGAAAGAATCAAGCCAAGTTAGCAGCAATAAGAGATATTTGGGATATGTTTGTTAAAAATTGTAAAAAGGCATTTGAACCATATGAACATGTTACCATTGATGACCAGTTGGTGTGATTCTGAGGAAAATGCCCATTTAGGCAATATAAAAAATCAAAACCTGGACTATACGGTATAAAAATTTGGGCAGCCGCTGATGTTAAAACGTCATATTTATAGAACCTTCAAGTTTATACTGGAAAATCTCGCGGAGGTGTAAAGGTGTAACAGAGAACAATCAAGGATTTCGTGCCGTACCAGATTTGGTAGTACTCTACCATGAGAGCTGGCGAGGAATAACGACCGATAACTTTTTCCCAAGTGTTTCGCTGGCTAATTATTTGTTGACGAAGAAACTAACATTACATGGAACTGTTCGTAAAAATAAGCCAGGCAGACCAACACAGCTAAAACTAACATCCAGGCCTCTATGTTTGCATTTACGAAAGACCTAACGATGGTCTCGTACATTCCCAAAAAGAATAGGCTGGTACATATAATATCAAGTCAACATAATGATGATAAAATTTGTCCAAAAATCGAAAATGAACCATACATGATTTTGGATTACAATGCAACTAATAAGGGTGGCGTTGATAATGCTGATAAGCTTATCAGAAAGTATTCGTGTAGAAGAAAAACAGCTCGATGGCCATATAGGCTTTTTATGAACATGGTAGATAATTGACCTCAAATGCTTTTATTTTGTTCAATGAGAAAAATCCTGATTGGCATAAAAAAATTACTCGCGACGACGATTGTTTCTTTTGCAATTGGAAGATGATCTTGCTCGTATCAATATGGAGAGAAGGTCCCAATACAAAAACCACAAGTTACATGTAAAATCGCCTTAACGAGATTGTAGACTAGTTGTAGAAGACCAACATATTCCTCAAGCAGTAACTCCTGGTAGAAAACGTGCTAGATGCTTTCGAAAAAATGATAAGAAAGTAAACACAACGTGCAGTATTTGTAAGAAGTTTGTATGCGAAGTCCATAGACAAAGAGAACAATATTAATTATATGTTTCACTTGTATGTCAAACTAAAATTTTAACAGACATAATTATATTGGTTATATAATTGATTACGCGGATGATATTGCAATTGTTTATGAGGACAGTAATTGGTATTATTTAAAGCTAAAAGTTGAATCTGACCTAAAGCTAATTAACTCGTGGTTTTATAGTAAACTATTAACCATAAATTTTGAAAAAACTTTTCACTTGCCTATTCTTAACTACAACTCATCTAATAACCGATTTTATCCACTGAAAATATCACAGTGTGATCAGGATTTATTTATTGAACCAAAAACAAAATAAAATATTTGGGGGTTATATTGGATACAAATTTAAAATGGGATTGTCATAATAAATATATAATAAAACAATTACAGTTTATTTTGCATAAATTTAGGCACTTGAAAAAGTATATTTCTAGCCAACATCTCCGCAATTTATATTTTGGATTGGTAGAAAGCCATCTTCGATATGGAACTCAGGTTTGGGGAAGTGCGTTGGAAACTCGCCTGCAGCCATTAAATATAATCCAGAGGAGATAGCTAAAAATTATAATGTCTAAACCGAACCTTTATTCTTCAGATATTTTGTATTCTGAAAGTAGAATATTGGATCTGAAACAACTATACTTTTTATGCGTTTCAGTGGAATATCATGGATCAAAGAATACATACAACTTACCAATCCATAATTACAATTCTCGGAATAGACATTTCCAATCACTCCCTAGGATGATAAAAACGAGTTGTCAGAAAACATATTCTTTCTATTCCGTTAAGATTTACAACCGTATTCCAGATTATATTAAAAGCATTCAAAATCTTCGATTATTTAAAAAGAAACTTAAATATTTCATTTTAGAGCAGACAAGAGAATTCTGCGATATAAAAATCGTAACGTGAGAAGTATCTACACTTACACATGGTAACATTGGCCGAAGGTTGGAGTTTTCGGTGTTCAATCACTTAAATAGTTTAATATACTACAGTTTTTTTCTGTGGTAGTACAGGTTCATTTTCTTTATTCTTTCAATTTTTTATATTATATTTTTTCAAATTCGTATTTTGTTGTGATATTCTGATTGTGCTATGTATTATTTGTGATATTATTAGTATCATTATTGTTGCTAAGTTTACTATTGTTGTAAGTGTAACTAATTTTGTCTCTGTACTTAATTTAGATACCACTTACAAGCTGTTTTTTACAGCTTTTGTGGGGCATTGTGTTTATTTACGATTTTTGATCTACATTTGTTATACTTTGTAATTTCTAGTGAATAAACATATATTATTATTATTATTATTCCGTAATTACAATATCCTCCGAAAGTATTACTGAATATGAACCAATAAGGACGACTCAGTATCTGAATGAAGAGTTAACAGAGTTCCAAAAACTGACACGACCAACAACTATGGTTGAACATGTTATTCGCCTAACGCGTACTGAGCCGATAAAGCAAACAATTCGACCGCAAAATCCAAAGATATAGGAAATAATCAATTTATATATTGATTAAATGCTTGAAGCAGGAATTATAGAACCCTCGAATAATACATGGAGCTTATAGATCTCTCCAGTAGTCCTTGACATTTTCCGATTGTGATGATTCAAAAGAAAGATTGAATGTAACAAGGTAACTGTTGTATATAGTAATTAAGCATTTGGGTTTCGACAGTCAGAAAAACTAGTTTCCTTATCTTTATTGTTGGTTAAATATTTAGTACTGATTCGCCAGTCTTTAGTTGAATTGTAAAGAATAAGTAGTCCAGGAAAATCAGACCCAAAATGAGCATTTTGCGTCATTTTCGAGGTAACGGCTGATACTTGGTAAAAAGTTAGTAAAAATGTTGTACAACAAAACTTAACATATGCGACCTCTCAAATCGGACCGGATATTGTTTATGATTCTTTTTACACTCATTTTTCATGCGTTTTGTAGATTTTTCAGGTATATCTCGTTCATAGTACAGTCAAAAAGTTAAATATTTTTTTTTCTTCTTTTAAAGACCTACAATTCTAGACCTTACACGTAAAAAAAAATTGATTGGGTCAGAAGTTATTGGCAAATGAACAACTGATAACGTTATTGGTAATAAATAAAAATATAATGAGCATTTTTTACACTAACACTTCCACAGCACGCTTATCTATTCTCACTCATTAAAAAATGATACTCACGAAAGATGGAGTCTGTAAGTTCAATAGTTTATGAATTATGGCCTTATAAACAAATTAACTAAAAATTGACTTGCAGAGTTCTGTAAGCTATGCGACCTCGCCCCAATTTTTTCACTGTTAGATTTCATAATAAGACATCGATACCCATCATTGTTTTTTGAAAAAATACATTTTTGCAACAACGCGGATTTTTTTTCATATTTGGCTTAGTTGCATAATTAATTTGACACTACACTCGCCGACTTTTGTCGAGAATTAAGTACGCACATAGGAGGGGCATGGAAAGAGCTTTAATTGAAAAAAAAATACGTAAATATTTATTGACAAACGACTGAGTTACGGACAATCGAAGTCGGAGGCCTGTCAGTTAACAATTTATGCGAGTATCGAAAAACAAAAAATATCCCTAAAATTTTTAGTCAATGTAATTTCATTGTACGAAATAGCGAGACGTCGCAACCCAATAAAAAATTTTTTCGAAAGTCAGCAGCAGGCGGATATTTCGGCTGGCTACTGCATGGCAGCGGAGTGGGGGGAACGCCTAGCTTTTCATTCTTTCATCGTCCGTATTTTGTGTTGGCTCAGAGAGTGTAGTCGAGATAAAGTTTTGTTTTTCGATACACGCATAAATTGTTGACTGAGTTTATATTGCTATGACTATTGAACCCTTGGGATTTTTAAAACTTCATATAATATTTGAAAATAAATCTTATATATTATAAACCTATGTTAGAAATGGGGGACCACCCCTCATAGGCAGAAATGGATTGAAAATGTTAGGTTTAGATATTTGTAAACTATCAAATTCAAATTTGTTAAATAATATTGCACACAAAAATGTTTTCCGACAAGACTACAAAAATTGATTGAAACTTATCAAGAAATTTTAGAGCCAAATCTTGGTTGTTTTAATAAATTTAAAATCTCTTTACAATTAAAAGAAGGTACTATTCCCAAACTAAGCATTTGGGTTTCGACAGTCAGAAAAAGTAGTTTCCTTATCTTTGGTGTTGGTACGTATTTTTATGATTTGGGGAATTAAATGTTTTGTACTGATTAGCCCGTCTTGAAATAAATTGTAAAGAATAAGGTAGTGTTATTTCATATTAATTAATACTCGCAAATAAACAGTAACAATGAAAGACGCCTAAAGTACGTTAAACAATTCCACTGCAGCATTAATGTATGCACAATATCGGTACTATTATTCCTAGACTAATGTCCTAAACGTTATATAAATAATGCCAAGACATGGAAAAAAGGTAGTAGCGCATTGTAAATAGATGTGACCTAATGTCTGAATAATATTAACAATTTTTACTTACCGAAAAAGTGAAAGCAATTAATGCATTTGGTATAGTCAAATGTGAATGGAACAAGCTCATGGTTTTGATCATAATGCGATTCACTAAGCCCAAGACATTAAAAAAAAGTGCCATCAACAAAGCCAAGGCGATGTTGCCGGTTGCTTCTTGAACAGCATCAGCACCAAGATGTAAGTGGCTCAAATTAGTTTTGATATTTTCCACAGTTGCAAATGTTACTCTCAAATCTTTGATGGGTTGGGAAAAATCCGGCAGGATAATCATACGTAGACGTAAATATTTTGTGGATAATAAATTACAAGCATTCCATGTAATTATAGTGTAAAATAACATTTCAATTACTGTAACGCTATAGAAAACATGATACCAATAACGCTGGGGATCTGAGTAAATGATTCTATTTTTTTTCCAGAAAAAGCGACAGTGGATGGAGCTTGAGACAAGAATTAATAAAAATAACTTCAAACAATATTTTATCATATTTATGTTTGTCTTCCAGTTTTTGTCGAGTTTGTCCATTATTTCGAAAAACGTTTGCCAATGTTTTCTCTGTCTTATTACTTCGTATAAAACAACTACTTTAAAACCAAATGTTATGAAGTAATCTATCCCTATCATAAATAAGTCTACGAATGGGTGATTTGCCTCCATTCTATATTCTTGTATAATATAAAAAACGAAATTGAACAAAGATTTCACAGTAAGTGATACATTTGCAATCAAAAAAAGTTTGCCAATTCCAGGTACAGGATTCAGGGGTACCAGGCCTAAAAATCCCCCGATTCTATAAATCGTTTTGTAAGTGTTTGTATCGTGTTGCTCGATGTTGAACATGGCGACTGAATGACCAAATTATAAGCAATTCGACAATAAAGTTAATGAGATGACTCAATTATTCTAATGTTCATTTATTGATTCCAAATATGTGTTGACGCATTATCAAAACTTCAACGAACAAATTAGAATCTTTTATGATTGATATAATGTAGGCATTAGGGGCTAGTCAGGGGCGGCACCTATCCTGAAAAATATTCTCAAACAATAAAAAAATTAATTTATAGAAGCTACTTCGAATTTTTACTGAACCTTATCGGTCCCGTTATTGCCAAATCCAGATCATATCGTCTGCCGATTTCCCCAGGTGGAATGTTGGCGGCATTACTTACTGGGTGGCGGAAAATGCCTCGAAAACATTTGCTCGAAGGAAAATGCTCGAAATATTGAAATAATTAGGTACATACTCAAAAAAAAGTATTCAATGTATACAGTGTTTATAAAAAAGTTTTTACATTATGTTTATAACTACATCCTACATAGAAAAATTTATTTACAATTGTACAAAAAAAAATTATTAAGAATAACCGATGTTGTGAGCAAGACTGCGAAGATATACTGTCATATCCTCATTGTACTCAAAACTTTGTAGTATTCGCAGTATTTTTCCCGCACAATCGCGATATTTACGGCTACTCATTGGAGGTTCAACGCCAGACAAAAAATGTTCAATGTTTAACTCGTTCGGCATTTATTGTCGGTTGATAGCATTTGTAAATTTCCAAATGCTAGGGAATACTCTATGTCAACCCTCGACGTTGTTGTTACTTTTAGCTTCACCTTCAAGACTACTTTGGTAACAATTCCACGACAAAAACGAGGTGGACCCTGTTGTGTTCAATTGGGACGACCGATTTAAGTGTCCTCAAAATATTCAACTATGGATTGCGCTTCTTCAGGGAACACATTCTCATTACTCACAGATTACAAAAGGGAAAAACCAACAAGGTAATAAAAACTTCTTAGGGTTAGAGTCACTAATGATATCACCAATTTTCTCAATCATCCACAAACTAAACCCTTGCCGTATATCTCAAAAATGTATGCAAAAACTAAAAAATTCCTCAAACAACACACAGAACTGACAAGGGTGGTTGTACGGTTGCCATGAATAGGACTGATTATGACCGTAAAACTGAGGAACTCTTAAGTAACAACTCAGCTTACCAACGATTAAATACATACTCTATATGTGGTTTGTAACACTGCTATATCCAATTAATAAAACACTTAAAATCCAATAATGAAATCACTAATCAAGTTGCTAAATATCTTATGAATCATAATTCTGTTACTGCCACACAAACAGAACATACCTCTAAGATCTATTGTCAGTTCAGTTAAATCACTTACTTATAACCTTCCAAAGTTTCTTTCTGATATTCTCACCATGGCTTTTGCCGATATCACTCCTTACAATGTTGAGGACACTTTCACTTTTGTTAACTCTGTTCGAGGTTTGACATTACCAGATATGTTTTAATTACATTAGACGTAGTCTGTCTTTTCACTAACATACCTATGGATTTGATATTTAGCATTTTGGTCAGGAAGTGGGCCACATACAAGTATTACCAAAGATAACATATTGAAATTACTTAAATTTGTATGCAGTGATTGGTACTTTACTTTTAATAACACTTTCTACTTACAGGTGTTTGGTACACGTATGAGGTCTCGTATCAATCCTATTATTGCCCTTATTGTTATGGATCCTGTGTTTGTTGTTGTCAACCCTAAATTACCCTTCCAATTACCTTTCATTTACAAATATGTCGATGACATTATCTGTGCTATCCCGTCGGATTCAGTGGCAATAAATCATTGAATTTGTCGACGAGGAAACGATGGAGGATATGATCCCTTCATTTTCAAAAACAGTGTTTCTTTAGATTTGACAAAGACGAAGAGAGGTTATTAACACAGTTTGATTTGCCTTCCCATATGAGTGGAAATTAACAAAAATTGATGGTAATTTTTATTGTATTCAATATAGCATGCTATAATTTTGGAAATTTTAAAATGTAAATTGAGTGAACGAAAAGACGAGTACTGAGAGTGTGTAATTTTATTAAAATTCCAGGTAAGCACTTTCAGCCATTAGACCATACTGAAAGCTCTCGTCAAGAAAAAAATATACAGAAGGTGTCAAAAAACATCAAACCCTGTAACTGCTACATACAATGAAATAAAATGTTTGATGTTACATCATTATTTAACTATAATTTGTTAAAATTACTCTATAAAGAGCGTGTACAATTGTAATTCACATAACGAAACGTCTAATTTGAAATTACCAACTAAATGATATGTGTGTACACCCTCTTTATAGGGTAATTTTAACAAATTTTATTTAAATAATGATGTAACATCGAACATTTCATTTCATTGTGTGTACATTGTACCTGTTGTATGTTTTTCTCTTGTCGACAGATTTGATAATGTCTTAATGGCTGAAAGCGCTTAGCTGGAATTTTAATCAAATGACACACTCAGTACTCGTCTTTTCATTCACTCAATTTATATCTAGTGTGTACACCATACTCAGACAATTCCATTTTAAAATGTATCCATTGAAAAAATAATAATCTGGGTTTTATTTTATGTTATAGCTATATTCCCTCTACCAGCTATGGGACCCCTTGCCGATTTTCATATATAGCCCAAGGTGTGACAATTTATGGGAAATGAAAGTGAGTATTAACTTTTGTTGAGGCATTACGTCTAAGTATTTGGTCTAGCGGTAACCAAAAATCCAAAATACCCAATAAAGACAAAAAATAAAAAAATAGTTAAAAATCAAGAATTCCTAAAAAAATCGAAAGTTCCAAAAAAGGAATTCAAAAAAACCAAACAAATGTATACATTTAAACATTTTTTGATATTTTTTTTGGCTTAGTACAAAAACATGTGTAAACTTATTATTTTGATAGTAAGCGCATTTTGTTTTCTTTTGTTGACATAAATCTTCAAACATATTTGTGTGTTTACTTGTAGAACCTCAACCAGAAACGAGAAAGGACTTCCGTGGAACGGTGGGATTTTTAAGAGCCCTAAAGAAACATTTTAACAATCATAGACTGCCAGGAACTGCAGAATAACTTAAACTGCCTTATGCTATGGTTTCATAAGAACGGAATGCTTTTAAATGTAGAAATATACAAATATGCAATATACTAGATTTAAGCTTGTGATATAAACCTATTTAATACTTCCAGTGCAGAAATAAAGATGTGTTTGAAGTGGAAATGGAATGTTAGATATATTATTTTAAGTGTTGTATAGTCACAAGTGCTGTTTAGCACTCTTATATGTAATTACTTGGCACCTTGTATTTACAGAACTGGGCAGTATTTAACAACTTTTCCTATAAAATCATTTTGATTACTTTTGTTCTAACATTCACAGTAATTATAATCAAATGTTTTATTTCAAAGAAAGTTGCCAAAAATAGTAGTTAACAACTCATTGCTAACACTTTTTTGATTAAGTAAATAGCAGTTATATTCCAGCAGGTTGTCCAGCTCTGTGTGTTAATACGAGTGTAATAATAAATTAATATAAACTTATCATAGATAATTTTCTACTTTTATCTTGATTTAACATCATTCAAAAATCTAATGATACTCCAATCTAGAATGTATGTTACTCAAATAATTTTTTAATTATTGCATTGTTTTTACATTATAGTTTATTTACTGTCATTCTGTTTGTTAAGAAAAGTACTGTGTGAAAGAAATTATTTGTTGTGTATTTTTATACCAAAATAAATAAACTGTTTATATGATTACTGTTTTATTTTTTCAATTGAATTAACCATTTATGGTCCATCATTACATATTTCATTTAATTTAACTCAACATCTATTCACTATTGAGTTAAATTGAATGAAATGTTAAATGATGGACTATAAATGATTATTTTGAAATAAAATATAGTATATTTGAATATACCGCCAAAACCTAAAAGTAGAGAAATCTTTTCAACATCACTCAATTGTTTACTCGACAGGCTCTTTAGATAGCGCCACAATCAGTGTCTCATCTATCTGTGGGTTATCTGTGGCTATGTTGTCAAATTTGTCGTATGCCACTTAAAGCGCGGCCCTTAACGAAGAATATTCACGAAATCGACAACTGATTCGCCTGGCGGTCAGACCGCTCAACTGAAATGAATATTTCATACAAAGATAGGGCCAAATGGCATTCGGCTAAAGAATGGTTTTTCGGACTCCGAAAACCAATTTATTTCATAAATATTTCTAATGACTATAAACAATAATTTCGACTTACCAACATTGCCGTGCTAAACAATCCATATGCTATATATTCATTTGTAAACAAACCTGTAGATCTAATTACAACATTTATTGTACTTAATATGTTGAAAAATGTAATAATTATTAACATCAAAACTTTACTACCAGCTGCTTCGTCTAGAGCGTTAGCACCAAAATATAAGTTTTTCAAACACATCTTAATATTTCCATAATAATCCACACGTCGAATAAGATTTGAATGGATCAGTATACGTAAACGAATATATCTTTTGGATAATAAATTGGAAGCATTCCATATAAGTACGGATAAATAAAAATGTTCAAATAGCATAATCTCGTAGAAGAAAAAGTCCCAAAAACGTGGTGCGGAAATAAAATGATCCTGTTTCCATAGAAAGAAAATCAACTGAGACATGAAAGTGAGAAATAATAGAAATACTTCAAAACTGTACTTGATGATATTTATGTTGTTTTTAAATTCTATATCGAGTTTATCGATTAATTCGAAAAACGATTGCCAATGATTCTTCTGTCGTATCACGTCGTATAACATTGTGACTCTGAAAGCAGCAGCTGAGACGTTACTTAGTAAAGTAACGATTGCTTCGGCAAAAGTTAAGTTCATCATTTCGTCTCTAAAGGAAAATACCATATCTATTAAAAATTTTATAAATAGAGATACACTTGTGATGAAGAAGAAATTGCTTATTAAAGGAGTTGGTTTCAGTGGTACTAATCCAAAATAAGTACCAAATCTGTAAATTGTTTTGTAAGTATTTGTATCGTGTGTTTCGTAGCTAAACATGGCGTTGACTGAAAGGGAAATAAGTGATTCAATAATCAACTTGATGAGATCGTACAATTATCCTAATGCTTATTGATTCAATGAGTAGAAAATTGAATCGGTTTTTGATATTAATCATAAACTAATGAGGTCTTTTAGAGCATATGAGGGAAATGAATATACGAGCGCCACGGTTAATAATTTAAAAAAAAGGGTTTTTTATGTTAACAGGATGTATGAAAAACCAATTAAAATGGGATCACTGTAGGAAACCTCGCGTATTTACTAAGAAACAGCTGCAAATTTCTAAACGATGTACCCGACGACAGGTTTTTGATGATGAAAGTTGGTCATTTTAAGCTGAATTATTTGAATATACCGCGACTGGTGACGCCTTCTAAAATGACACTAATGGTGACGTGTTACATATTATCTAACCTGTCGGATTTTACGAAAATTCGCTCAAATCATTGACTATTATTGTAACGATATTCTTCGAATGGAAGTAATTATGATTCCAGATGGAATTTATTTATTTTTTGATGATATAAGTACGAAGATATCATTCATGAATATGCATTAATGGAAGAAATTATAACACGTAATAGTAATTGGCAGAATTGAAATAAATGGGAAATTATTATCGTTTTGGAAAACTAACTAACTGACATTCAGGAGAACTCATGTTCAATACAGATGGCGCACATCAATGCCACCTACCGTTACTCACACTAAGATTCTTCAACCTGAAACTCGGTGCATATTTGCGCTTTTAGGCGTTTCCTCTAACTCTTGCGGAGACAGTGGGGTCCGTTGTTCGATGACTAAATAAAATGTAAAAGGGTGCCAGGCAATCTTGCCTCCCGACAACTACCTACACAGGTTTTCCCAACCTAAGACTACCAAATAAGTGTAGAAATGAAAGTCGGATGTCCCTTACCCATGTTTAAATTCAATAAATGACTTCGTTTTGCCAAGAAAATCTTAACAAAATCCAGATAGTACAACTACTACGTACAAGTGTATCATAAAATTACTAAGAATCCCCCCAATTTCCTAAAATCCCATAAATCCCAACCACAATTTGTCATAGGTAAGTGAAATCCCCCCTCGATTGAATGATATACAAAAAATCCCAATGGCACAGGACCAACTGGACAGGCTTATTTCAGTAACATGTTTGCATAAAACCCAAAATGAAAAATTAGATACGAAAGTAATAGAACGTTTTGAGATGTACAAAAAACAAAAGTAACTTCTTTGTTGAAGAGTCTTCCATATTTTGTTAATAACTCATCAATCTCCTTTCTATATTGTATGGGACAAAATTGTTCTTGTAGATCTTCCACAATTTCTATTTCATTTATTTGACATTGACTTTCCTCTACCTCTTGTTCTTCCTTTTTGTCAAAAGTTATTATATTACCTTCACATACCATGTACCCCTGTTTATAATCAATAATCATCTTGTGATTGCTCAATTCATCATTTCCCAAAATTACATCATATTTTAAATTCTTAACTACTAATAATTGCATTTTATAAGCTATATTTCCCAAATAAAAATCTGTAATTATGGTACTATTTGTATAATATAAATTTTTATCATTCGCCCCTACTAATGATAGTTTCTTTGTATTTATCATCATAATATCATCTTTATTTAAATTGTCTACTATATCCTGTTTAATTAATGTTACCTCTGAACCCGTATCTATTAAAATTCTACAAATAATATTTTGTAATCTACCCTGGATAAATATTAAATTAGGTTTTTCTACTTTTTTACTATTATTTTCATAATCTATAATAAATTCTCGAGGATGTTCATATCGCGATGAATAGATGATATTATGCACGTAAGGACGGTTTAAGCAAAATTCGCTATGTTATCCTGTCCAGGAAATACACTCTTCAACCTGTATCTCCTGTCTAACCATGTTTACCTGTCTCCTATTATCATCCTCCCTATTTCTGTTTTGTTCTGGATTGTTTTGGTTTTCTCTGCAATTTCTTCCTCTATTGTTATTATTATTACTATATTGATTTCCTCTCTCGAAATTGTTATGGTTCCTATAGTTCTCCGGATATCTGTTTCCATTATTCCTCTCTCGATTTCTATTTTGTTCCCCATTTCCTTGGTATCGTCTATCATCAAAGTTCCTGTTTCCATAACTTCTATTTCCATTATTTTCATTATAATCTCTTCTTATATTTCCGTTATCTTCTCGGGTATCATTTCTGATATTTCCATTTCCATTCTCTCTTCGTGCATCATTTCTATTATTTCCATTTCCATTTTGATATCTAAGAAAACCATTTCCATTTTGGACACTTCTTTCAACTCTCTGCAAATACCTAGATAAATTGTCCATTGTTTTTATGTTATGTAAGGCTATCGTTTCTGAGACTTCGGGATTGAAATGTCTCCCGACATATAAAACTAATTCCTCCTCCTTCATAACAGGTTCCAAATATTGTGCCATGTTATAGAGTTGCATAGCATATGCATTTAAGTTTTTATTCCGATTGTAATCGAATTTCCCATAATACAATCTTTCCCTAAAATTAGCTTGATGAATTTCACCCCAAAAATAATTCATGAATTGGTTCTCAAATTCTTCCAGATTATTTATGCTTTCTTCCTTATTACAGAACCATAATAGGGCATGTCCAGATAACATCCCTCTAATACAAATCTTCTTCTCCATCATATCTCTCATTCCTTTGAGTTTGCTTTTAATTATTTTAATAAACACCTTCGGATGAATGGTATTTATATTCCCATCAAACTTTACTCCGATATCCATGTTTCCCGTATAGATTACTCCACCTCCATTTCTCCTAACGTTAAATTCAATTTCTTCCATGCTTTCCTGTAATTTTCTGTTCATTTCTTCCAGTTCTTTATGAAGTATTTGTCCAATGTGCTCGTTCCTCTCCTCACATGTTCCTGTTTGTTTTTGAAACTTTACATCTAATTCCTTAAATTTATGTTCCGCGTTTTGCTGATAATTTTGCATAATTTCTTCGATTGTTTGTTCCCTGAATTTAATATACTCCCTTTCTTTCGTTATATCTTCTGTTTGTTTTATAACTTCCGCTTGGATCGTTCCCGGTAATTTTTCTTGAATTTGTTCTACTACTTGATTTTCTATCTGCTCTCTAATTTTCATACTGTTTTCTTGAATTTCAATCCGTATATGTTTGTTTTGCTCCACCATATCTTCTTTCACCTTATTTATCTGCTGCCTACATTCTTCATTTTCTTCCCTAAGTTTTCTGAATTCTTGGATACTTTCATTTTTCACCACTTCTATCTTCTTTTCCAATCTATTCATGTTTCCATTCAAATCTTCCCTAATATTCTCCTCCATTTTGTTCATATCTCCCCTCATATTTTCCATGTTTCCACTTACTGTATTGATATCTCCTTTCAACTCTTTCTTCATATTGTTCATATCTCCCTTCATTGTCTTTATGTTTTCATTTATACTCATCAATATTTGCTGCATCCATTGTTCGTTGGCATTAGTTCCTCCTTGTGGTTCCCTTCTCTCTTGTTGTTCTACAGTTTCCCCATCTCCTGTCATACCTTCTTCATGTGCATCGCCTTCCGCTTGTTGTCCCTGTTCCAGATATACCGCTTGGTAATCTCCCATACCATGACTTCTTTCTTCCCTTTCCTCTTCCGAACCACTGTCTGCTCCTACCTGCTTTCCATCTCTCAACATCATTCGTTTTGCCATTTTAATTAAGTATTAAATTTTACAAATATAACCACAATTTTTACAACGCCCCTTGTTTTGGGTGACAATTAAACTATTTTTCGGACTGTATAATTTTAATTTGAATATATTTTAAGATAGCTCAGTTATTTATTATTATATCGTTCTGTAACTATTATATATTTATCAATTCGGGAGCATGAAACCCTTTTTCCTCTTTGAGTCCTGGCATTTTATAATGTTGTATTTGTTTAAATAAAAAGAAAACACTTTATTTTTAAATAGATTTAATTTTAAATTCAATATTTTATATTTGATAATAATAATTTGAGACGCCTATGGTTATATTATACCTACTTATTTATTTTGATAATTTCTTCAGTGCGCGTGCGTGAAAATACTAGTCATGCGCTTTAACATAAAACGAACAATTCTTACACGAAAGAAGCATCTATACATGTACCAACATAGTTTGTTGACGATGCAGACAAGTGAATGGTTCAAACACATAAAAGAATTTATATATAAATCATACATATATATGATACAAATTGCTGTGGAAAGAAAATAGTTATCTACATAGATAGAAATATAGGAATTATATACAGATGGACATAATTATTACATTAATAAAATTTCAAGCACCATATTTATGCGATTACAACATGGCGTAAGTATATATTTTAATTTATTTAAATTCGGCCTTTTTATTAATATTAACGATTTATGCAATAAATAACTATATAAAGTCTGTTTTCTTTCTTTTTCAGATCGATCATATTTGCAAATGTTTATCAATTTATGAAATCAAGCACTTATTTGAGTATTTTGAGTTTTTACTCTGATTTTTGGCTCATAATATTTTAAACACACTGACCTGTTGTTCTTGAATTGGGATGAATATCTCTGGACCCCAGGAATACTCCTCTGAAGCTCCAAAAACCAGTAATGATGAGAAATTTCGAAGATTCTGGTCGAAAAACTTGATATAATTAACTGTGAGTACTAATAAGATTGTTTTTTATAGTACTTTATAGTTCTTATTATGTTAAACTGGGAATTTCTTGAAATTTCTGGAACATTATCACACACACTCCTCGCTTCTTGACACCAGCTTCCCCATTCTTTTAGCGTCCCCTCGATTCTACACTTTTTTCAACAAAACAGTCTTTTGTTCTTCTTCAGGTCACTATTTCAAAGTTTATTTGTTGATTCACAATTTGTTCTGTCATATTTTATAACCAATCCAATATTGTCCTTTGCAATCAAATTAATTGAAACTTCTTTCACTTATTAGAAAAGTTTCATACATACACTCTTTAACATTATTAGTTCATTTATAGAGTTCCTATGAGTTTTTTTATCATACAAATAAAGTTGGTTATACATAGATACATTTAAATGGTACAACATCCAATATTGTTATTGACAGTCTATCACTGTTACACTCATATTATTTATAAATATAAATTCTTTTATGTTATTTGTCTATACTCTTTGCATTATATTATTTATAATAAACTTTAACAAATTATTATTTATTGATTCAACGTTTATTTTATTTACCATGTATCATTTGTATATATATGTCATTATTTGTTTATCTATGAAAATCTATTGAATTATATTCTATTCAATATTTGTATTTGTTTTTATTCTTAAATTAATGATTATAATGAATTAACTATAATAATATTTGTTTTCATTTCAGATGAACAGCTGATTATGTTATGGAAAATAATCTTCGTCTTAGGCAACTTTATTTACATCATTACATTGGTTAGGCAATCTCTATATTTTATGTTATTATAGAGGTAATTTCTTTATCTATTATATTGTTATAGACAATTATTTAATATATCTTTACTTGATATGTTGTTTAAATTAAGAAAAGTGTTTCATTTTTACTTGTTTTCTTAAATTATATTATTTTCATATATTTTCATACTAGCAACATATTTTTATAGAACTAATTCTCTTACTATCTATGATATCTGGTTCAATATATATATATATATATATATATATATATATATATATATATATATATATATATATATATATATATATATATATATATTCATATAACCTTTGGAACGGAGGATGATTTTGGCATCTAGGAACACCAAAACGAAAAAATGCATTGAAATTTTTGCGAAGTCGCGTCATGCTACTCTCCACAATAGCCCTATTTCATTCTGAAATAAGCCTAAAAAAATATATTTACAAATATATAGTTTATTTACGATAAAAAGACGATGATATCATTTTTAGTTACTATCCTGCTTATCAGAATAAATATTAATTTACCAACCGTGAATACTATTTATCCTCAACAGCCAGGGCAATTCACAGCTAATGGGTTGGCAATACTTCAAGACGTTGTCAAATCAACTGGTAAAGTTCCTCAGGTTGTTTTGACGTTTATTGACATTCGATCATCGTCTAATATTTACAAGTTTTTTTGGAGCTTTTAAATTCATTGCTACTTTAAAATTAAAAAAACAGTTATTTTCATAACTAATTATTTAGGCAAATCTGCAGTGTGTGGTTAATAAAATGCCGAAGCAGCTGAACAGAAAATGTCAAGAGATGGTAACATCTTTGTTGAGCTATTTTGAACGAGAATGCCGAAAAGGGGGCCCGCTTGTCCCGCTTACTTCTGTAAGAGACGTAAGTAGTAGTATTCGCTATTTGTATTCATCATTATTAATATTATTGTTACATCGAACTGACTCAGTTTATTATTTAATTGAGTTAATTTATCATCAAATTCGTTTATTTTCTTATGAATTTCTGTTTTAAAATCTAGCAGAAGAGTTTTTAATTCCGAGAAATTTGAAACATTTGAACTGCAATTGTTGCAGAGGATAGACAAGCCACGAACCCTCTGCCGCGTAACCCGGTCGTCGGCAGAAACATCGGTGCATGTCATGTGTATTTGTCGCTTACAACCATCACACTGAAGTTTGCGATCATTTGTGTTTACCGGCTTCGAACAATTGGAACAAGTTGACATAGTAGGCATACTAGTTTTTGTTGTAATTAGTACGTTCTATGATGATAAATAATTATTGTAAAATGGTGAATGGTACTCACAGTTTAAAATGTTATTTTTATATTGTTTTACTGCACTGGCACTGCACTTTCAATAGACCTATCACTGTTTACTTGCAATATACAGAGATTGCTACTTGAAAGTTTATTTACAAAATATACAGCTTATACAGTGTAAACTTGAAATTTAAGCAGGAGCAGGAGCACAAAATTGTACGCGTGTATTCGACTACTACTAGCTTCTCAGCTTTTTGGATGTGACCTGGTTATTTAAAGACGGTACTCTTGGACGTTCTTCGCAAAATTCTAATCATAGAAGCGCGAAAAAAACCAAAATTGGTGGTCCAAGATAATTGAATAGTAGAACTAAGCAACTAATTTATGATGTACTAACATTCTTGCAATTTTGAGACCTTTTCAAATATTTACTAGTCACACTATTTTTATTTAAATCTATATAATTATTAATAGTTGTTTTGAGCTATGTAGTCTATATAGGAAACCTAGTAGTAATTTGTTATTTCCTTATTGTAAGTATATAGTATTGCATGCTGGTTCCTCTTCTGGATTTATTCCTGGAGCAGGGCTGGTTTTTTCTTCTAAAAAACAAGATGGTGATTACCACGGTGAAATGAACAGAGAAATATTTTTGCATTGGTTTGAATACCAGTTTTTAGTGAACTTGGAAAAACCTGCCACAATTGTAATGGATAATGCAAGTTATCACAGTACAGTGATCAATAAAGTACCAACAACAGCTACCAAAAAGGCTGATATACAGAACTGGTTGATACAAAATGATATTCCTTTTGAAAATACTTTCCCCAAAACCCAATTATTGAATTAAGTACAACGGTAAGTTGATATAAACATTTTTCAATATATTATACTTAGATAACTTATTTTGATTAAATATATGTATTTTTGTAGGAATAAACCACCAATAGTATATGAGGCTGACGTATTATCGATAATAATACAACGAGTGTGTTAATGATTATCGAAATACAATTTTCTTCGATTTTGAGAAACAAATTGTGGTTTCCTGAAACAACAATTTGTTTCGAAAAAAAGAAGAAATTTTCGATAATCTATTATTACACTAGTTGTATTTGTCAAGATTATTTCACGAAAACAATTAAAATTGTGTTCAAACTATTGGGATAATTATTTATTGGAAATATTAATGTTAAATGTACAGTTTGTAAAATTATTTATTTTTACATTTTCTAAGTTTGATATTATTTCAGCATGACGCTTTTCGTTTAGTTGAAGATAAGGTTTTATAGAAGTTGAACTACTGTGACCGGTTACTTTAATAATTTGTTGTTAACCAATTCCAGAATTTGCCAACCGGCTTACTGCTGTAGATCTGTTGGAATGGTTTGATATTTTAACGTTCTTTGTATCCAAACCAATAATCTTTGCAGCAGATTTAATCCATTTGTTAAGTTCATTTATGCCAACTGGCATATTTTTAAACCAAGGACTGTTCAAAGTTTTATCCCAATTATTGTTAACTGTTAAAAATAATCGGTTGCTTTTAATGTTCTCTCCTCTTGTTGATAAGAGTTTTTTAAACAACCGAACTGGAAAATTTTCCGGATTTTCTTCATTTGGTATAAGCCACTTACTTTCTGCAATATTCTTGGAGCCTCCCTGTGCGGTCTTGGTAAAAATAGAATGACATTAAAGTCTTCCAGATGGTGTTCCGTCATTATCAACTTCTTTCTTGAAATATTCAGTTGAACATCGGCATGCTTCACCACCACGCCAAGCTAATTCCACTGCGATAATTTGATACAATTTTCTTTGTAGTCCATTGGGTGTATTTTCATTCCAAGGCTGAATAATTTTCGTTAATTCTGCACAATTCAAAGATGCACTAGATATTTTTCTCTTCTCCGGGATACCTTGTAGTTGCCTTCTCTTCGCGTTTTTCGCATTTCTAGCAGCTTGAAAAATGATATCTTTGAACGTTGATTATTATCGCTATAATATTTTTCTTGGAGTAATTTGGCAATATTGTTCCAAATAGTCTTTATTACCATTTCCTTATATTCGTTTCCATCAGCTTTTCGCATATTTAACGCCCATTCTGTAAGGGTATCTGCAAGTTGTTCATCCGATGTGTGTTCTTCCAGGCTATGATGACGTTCGTTGCAAAATTCCTTGAATTGTTGCCACACGTAATTTTTAGATCGCACGGTATTTTGCGGCATTTGTTCTTTTACTTTCTTTTGAATCTCTTTTAGATCAAAATAGTTTTTAGAATTCATTCTTGATACAATAATTCTGACGTTTCTTTATCAATTTGACATTTTCTGTTAGTCACTAGATTTTTAATATCGAATAAAACAACTAATGACAACGCGGAACACACAGATAGGAAAATTGCATGTATCCAATCAGGTACCAAAATACAAAATCGAAAACATGGTGTTTTCAGATATCAATCCTCATATTTAAACCAATCGAAGGCGCGTATTTTGTATTGAGTGAAATAATCTGAAAAATATGGTCACAAAGTGCTTTGACTTCACCCTTACCACTGTATATTCAACCCAATTGAACATATTTGAGGCATAGTTAAAATTTTTTATAGAGATCATGCGGGAACTGATAGTTCTTCAACAGAACAAGCAATAGGTGTATGGAAAAAGTCTTCAGAAAAAGTGACTCCTGATATCTAGTCAAAGACAGTAGAGCACACTGAAAAAATTATACAAGATGGGTGGGATGTGCCTCCACTTATTATTAATTTTGACAGTGACGATGAAGATAGTGATGATTTCGTAGTGGAGTAGTGGAAATCTTGTGTTTTATTTTTCGTATATTTTTATCCAATTGACTTAATTCACACCTTTTCAAAATCACTAATAACTATTAATAAATTAATTAGGTACAGTTATTTTATAATACACAAATTCAAACAACGACCACAGTATCTCTACATAAATAATACTGATAAAATGGGAGATTTTTTATTTTTATATCTTGTAACCAAATTTTATTTGTGTATCTATATTTTTCTTTTCCATTCTATTTTTATTATAATAAATATAATAGGTATTGTATAAAGAAACAATATTTAAATTTGCATGAAGATGATTACAGCTTGTATTGATTACTTTTAGCGTAAACCCTTGCATGGTTCTATAGAGCATAGAATAAGGTATAAGGACCTACAGTTCGTCATTTAACCCTCTTGTATGTAAAATAATTAAATGTTAATTCGAATTTACAATGATTGGTTACTGTTTCTTGTATCTTATCCATAGTTTTTCATGAATAAATATTTATATTAAATTAATCAAACCTATCATACAAGCCTTTTATTTTTAAATAAATATTTTTGACTTTCGCCCTACGAGGCACGGAACAATGAAAAAGAAGAACTGTCAACCTAAAATTAGATTGGCTTTTCTAGTTTTCGTTAAGTAAAGGAAAAAACTACAGCTTGGCAACATCACAATATTTTGTTTTTGCAATGTCATCGTCTATTTATCGTGAATAAACTATATATACAAATTTTCCAAGCCAAAATATATATCCTGTACCTTTTGTACGAAAGAGTTATGACAGGTTGTACCCTCAAGTACCCAATGGCACTTTAAAATCCTATGAATTCCTCTATTTAAATCCTATATATCCCCCCAAGTAAAATCCTATATAACCCCCCTAGTGAAATTCTGTATAACCCCCCTAGTAAAATCCTTTAAATTCACCCAAGTAAAATCCTATAAAACCCCCCAAGTAAAATCCAATAATTTCCCCCAATTGAAATCATAAGTAACAGCCTGGATTGTTCGTTGGGTATAAATAAGTGCAACAAGTATTTACATACAAATGAAATTTCTCAAACAAGTACTCAATTACGTAATAAAAAGGAGGAAACTATATACTTGTGTCTCGAATACACTATAGGGTTAAATCAATACAGTATACCGTACGTATCCATGGCACAGAATAACATTTACGCAATTAATAGGTCGATTCTGTGCTTTTCGTAATCATCTACAAATCTGTAGCTTACGAGGTTCTATAAATGATATTTTACAGAATCTGTAACTTCGCGATTTTGTGATGTTGTCTGTAACTCGCTGAATTACAGACAGACATTTGAACTACTGTACGTCAAATTTCTAACCTATAACTTAAACAAAATCCAACTACAAAAATAGTCCATTTGAATAAAGCTATACTATGTCACATAATCCTGTAAAGAATGTCTGTTTATCTAATGAAGGGAATAAAAAAAGGAAGAGACTGAAAAATATAACCTCAGAACAGTACGAAATGTACTCAGAAGCAATTGAAAATTATTATGCATTCAGAAGCAATACAATCAATCCCACTATGGACCAAAATTATATACATAAAAAGTGGGAAGAGTTAGTGTACAAATTAAATGCAGTAGGACAAGGCCCTGCATTGTCCATTGAAGAGTGGAAAAAGGTTTGTAAAATTATATTAACGAGTTGCCAGTATTACATTTTGCATTCTAGAGATTTGCAGATTGGAGATATGGTACTGAAGCGAAATATAGAAAAATTCATCATCATAGAATTCAAACTGGTGGGGGTCCTGTTTCAGAAGCAATATTAACTCCATTAGAAGAAAGGGCATTGAGTGCTTGGGGTATGGTAACAGTTACTGGAAATGAACATGTTACCACATATGAGGGCATTCCAGTAACTGCTGGCGATGTAACAAATAATGAAAATGAAATATTTTATGAAGAAGAAAATGTTTCAACAGAAACTGTAATAATAAATGTTGAAAATGTAACACCCTCAACAACAACTCCTCATAAGCGAGTAAGACCTAAGCCCTTATCCGAGCTGGCTGAAAATTTAATTAATGCAACAAAAGCTAATGCTACCTTAACAGAAAATTTTTGTTAGCATATTTTAAGGAATTTACCGATGCATTTATTATTGTAGAAGAAGAAAATATTGAAATTCGTAAACAACTAGATTTTGAAGTTAAAAAGTTCAAATTTTTACACCCTGACTTTTCATTGTAATATAAATTGGACATAGGCTAGGAATTTAGAAAGTATATTATTTTTGTAAGGACTGTTTATGTTTCAATTTTCGTTTTAATTAGTTCATTATTGTGAGTATTTAGTAAGAATATTTTTTTATTAATTTGAAAGTTTTATGTTCTATTATTTTATTTATTTTTTATTATAATTTAACAATGGGAATGTTGTTGAATGAAATTGATTTTTTAAATTTATTTGAATGATTTATCTTATTATCATTTTGTTACAAGTAGAAATAGCTTAATATAGTTTTTATTTTCCTAAAATATTATTAATTACCTCTTACATATGCCGCACTTGTTTCTCATCCTAATAGCAAAAGATTTCCATTTGCAGCTGGATTGTCAATGTGATCATTTTCTTGTGGATATTCAATTCCTCTTTCATCCAGATTCAAACCTGCAGTTAGGGCCATACTGTGCAACACACAGCATGTATAAATAATATTGGCTGCCCTCACAGGATGATATACAAGTCTTCGATGTCTGGACAAACAGCGAAATCTTCCTTTCAAAATGCCATGGGTTCTTTCAATAACATTACGTGCAGATGTCAGAGTGTTGTTAAATGCTTCCTCTTGGTGGTTCTGTGGATTTAAAAAAGGTGTAAATAACCAAGGTTCTAAAGGATAACCACTATCTCCTATTAAATAACTAGTATGGTCGCCATTCTTATAGCACTAACTTGCCACACTGCGGCATCATGCGCGGAACCAGGAAATCTTGCATTACATCCCATAATTTTATTGTGAGCATCTGATACCAGCATTACATTTATAGAATGTTTTCCCTTTCCATTTATATATACAAAAGGTAAATGATTTATATCAGTTACAAAAGAAGCAAGAATTTCTACATGAGTACCAATAATAGCCCCCCCCCCTAACCTAACCATATTTTCTAAAAAATCTAAAAACATTTTTTTAGTTAATATAACTATCTAATTATTGGCTACCCTTGTTTGACATTCAAAATTTCGTCATTTTGAGTAGGAAATTTTACCCAGATTGGTAATAATTCTTGAACAATTGCTGAACAAATCTCGCTAATTGATCTGCTAACAGTAGGTTGACTCGTTGACAACCAAGCAATCGTTCCTATTGAATCTTGATAAGACCCTACACTTAAAAAATGGAGGGTAAGAAGTACCTGTTAAAATAAAATTTTAAAGTAACCAATAATAATTCATATATATGTAAATACGTACTTACTTTTTCCGACGACCTGCATGAAAAACGTATCATTTCGCACTCTAAACTAGCGCACAAAGTTATCTATTTCGCACTAGTGCGAAATATTCCGCAGTCACCTGTTCTGATGGATTTTGAAGTTAAAAACTTGCTGTGCTTATTCACCTGATAGGTACCTATACTCTGATGTTCACACAATTGTAGGCAGCTGTGACAATGACATATATTTAAATAAATTCATGACATATTATTACCTACTGTCAGTGCGTTGATTTGATTTATTTAGTAATCAAATTGATAATTATTTGTATAAGTTGAATCTGCTGATATCTGTAGCGAAAACATGGAATATTCGTTAGACGATGAAACGGTAGATTTTATTTCCATGGAAATATCCAATCGTATAACCCAGTCTGTAGAACATGCAACAACCTTCACAGAGGAACTACCATCAAGATCATTCACAATCAGTTCAGAATTACAATCAGTCACTGTGAGACTATAAACTTCCAGTACAGTATTTCAAACTAATAATGTGACAGGAATTAAGGCTCAGGCAGTTCAAAGTGTAATTGAAGAAAATGCTCATATTTCATTGGTGTTAAACAATTGTTCCAATATAACAATTAATAATTACTATTCTAATAGTACCTGAATACAGACCAAAATGTACCTAAATATGTATGTTGAATGTTCAATAAAATTTGACCTTTTTCCCTGTTCAAATATATTCACTTGAAAAATGTCTATGTGTGAAGACTTGTATTGTTAGTGGTTCAAACATATTTTCCAAATCCGATATATTTTGTTTTTCAGGTAGGTCGTCGGAAAAGTATAGTGTACAACTCGTGCGGAAACTGGATATTTCGTACTCGTGTGACAAGATGATGAATCATTTGCCTGCGGCTCGTGGTTCATCATCTAGTCACACTCGTCTGAAATATCCTATTTTCCGCACTAGTTGCCCAATATACTATTTGTGAAGTGAAATAGAGCTATTATTCCCAATTCTAATGTGTGGTTGTAAACTATTTATTACATTTATTGCACATTCTTTATTAAGCCTAAATATTTGAATAAATGCTATATTTGGCATATCAAAGGGATACATTTGATCTCTCAGACGTTTTCTTTGAATTCTCATAGAGTTCCTTAAAATGATATCTATAAATAGTACCCAATTACCAACTTGTTATAATAAGGGGAATATATTAAACCAATTATAGTCTTCTTCTATTAGAATTCCAATGAATATTGCCATTTCATTGTCCTTTTTTGTTAAATTTTTATCAAAAAAATAAATAATTTGTTTACTGTAATGACATACGACACCAGTTAATACACACGTAGATATTTACCAAATATGTAACCATTTAACAGGTTTCTGTAAGATACAGTTGTACGCAAAATAGCAATTACCCTGTAGAGTTACAGATTATCTTACATACTTGCACAGAATAGACCTATAAATATGCTCATACACTTACTACCGTCAACACAAATAACTCAAAATATTTAAATTGAATAGCCACAGTAACGTTTACATAACCTTACAATTGATATAGTTATCAGCAATCCACATTCACAAATTGTAAATGATATGGCAGCTATAATCTTATATTATATGATGATCATAGTGATTAATACTTAAATAACATAAGTATGGTCATAAACTGACTTCCACAAGTTGATTACAGTAACGGACAAATCAATAATCAACATCATACACCGAATGATATCATAGGCAAAATGTACTTTACATAAACAACTTCTAGCGGTGGCTACCAACTCATACTCGATATACGAACCCATTTCGTACTCAAGTCCACATTAAAATCCAAATTTTCTCCCATATGAGTTGATCTAACTGCTGAAGTTATTTGAAACAATAACCAAAACTCAGAACTAGGAGAGAACAGCAGAAGAAATAGAACGAAGAGAAGAGAAAGAACCCAGATCGAGTCCTAATATACGGCTGTTATCACCCTAGATGTGGTAATTAAGGCCTACTTAAATGATGTTTACCGCCTGACAAGTTTTTGTATGCAAATTATCATCCGACTGGAATTAAACCATAAAAAAACACCTAATGCGTTGTGTGATATATATGAAAATATTAATTTGAATATAATCACTAATTACAAATAAAACAACGTTTAATGTGAAACGTATTTATTGGTATACTGCTTTTGCAAAACTCGTCCATATATCGATAAGGTATGTATCATATAAAAACATGTAATTAAATAAAAGTAAATATACAGAAATATATATACAGGAAGTATCTTACACTTTCTCCCCCTTCAAAAAATATATACAAATTAAATTAATAAAAAATAAATAACATTTTCAGTTAAATTAATTAACTAGTCGGTTTGGCTTATTTATCAAGCTCCACCGCCTTAACTGACGCGAACTATCAACGCTAGGTGAAACCGACACTTCCTGATTCGAATTGTCCTCAACTAAATTATCCCTATCACTTGCTACAGAATCATTACATACTAAACTATCATTATGTACACTATTTACATTAAAATCAGATCTTGGAATGATCGTGACCGATTCTTCCTCTTTTGAATATTTTGAGTTAACAGTTTAACAGTTACAATTATTTACTTTTAACTGGTCAATGTGACGTTTCCAAATCAACCCATGATCTGTTTTAATAATATAGGTTCTTTCTCCAAGAACTTCTTTGACCACACCTTGGCACCAATTTGGAGTATTAGCCCTAAAATCGCGTACTAACGCCTTATCATTAATTTTAAAATATGTTTGTCTTTTCCCTTTAAAATATTGTTTTTGTATGAATTGTTTATTTTCGACAACCGATTTTGTCGATGGCAATAACAAATCAAATCTGGTGCGCATTGTTCTGCCCAACAAAATTTTAGAAGGAGCTTCCCCTGTAGTTGTATGAGGAGTGTTTCTATAATGAAATAGAAAGCGATTGATAATTAAATTAAAATCTAAATTTTTATTTTTACTTTTGGCTTTATTATAATATATTATATTATATTTTTAGAATCTTAACTGCACTTTCACCTAATCCAATTGTGGAAGGGGGGTAAGGTGCACCTATTAGATGTCGTATTCCGCTCAATTTTAAAAATGTTTGGAATTTATCCGAATTGAAAGTGGTCGCATTATCGGTACACATTTGGAAAGGTAAACCAAATCTACTAAATAAATCACGAAAATTTTTAATAGTACTCGTAGCCGTTATATCGTGCATTCTATCATTTTGAGGTTGCGTCCTCAATTACCAAGAAGTTTTTATTAAAAACTGGACCAGAAAAATCGGCATGTAATCTAGTCCATGGTTGCTCAGGCCATTTCCAGGTTGACAATAATGATTTGGGTGGTTTGCTCGAATGAAGTGCACAAGCATTGCAATTTTGAGATTGTTCTTCAATCTGTTTGTCAATTGAAGGCCACCAAACATATGATCGTGCAAGTGCATTCATTTTCACGATACCCATATGAGTACTATACAATTCTTTTAAAATTGAAGTATGAAATTACTTTGGAATAATCAACCTGTAACCCCACAATAAACAGTCTTGTTCCATAAAAATTCAATTTTTTTTTATAAAATATGTTTGAATTTCACTTGAAGGACAAGTGAACATTCAAAGGAAAATGGGAATCTTCAATATAATTTAAATATGAATAATAAAATTCTGAGCTTAAAAATGAAGTACATTCTTCTTTTTCGGGATTAACGGGAAGTTTGAACAAACAATCTGCAACATTATCTTTACTTTTGACGTAAACTATGTCATACGAATAAGCTGATAAAATATCTTGTATCCGATTGGCTGCAAAAATTGTTAAACCTTTTTTATGGCCAAAATGGTTAATAAAGGTTTAAGGTCAGTGCATAAAATGAATATTTGACCATAGAGATATTGAAAAAATTTCTTTACGCCAAAAATAATGGCTAGAGCCTCTTTTTCAATTTGAGAATATTTTATTTCGCTGGATTTTAACAAAGTTGACGCAAAAGCAATTGGTCTTTCCGTTTTATCCTTGTAGACATGAGAGAGAGTGGCTCCCAGAGCAAACTGAGAAGCATCAACCGTTAGTTTTATTTTTTCTTCGGGATTAAAATGTGCTAACACCGAAGAAGATGTCAACATAGCCTTAGCTTCTTCTAAACTCTTCGTACACTCAGGCGTCCAATTCCAAGCTGAGTCTTTTTTCAACAAACAATAAAGAGGTTTCAAAATTTGTGATGCATTCTTAATAAATTTACAATAAAAATTTACCTTTCCTAAGAAGGATTTGAGTTCCGTAACTGTTTTCGGAACCTTGCCTTTTTTAATAGCAGTAACTCGCTCGTCTAGCGTATGTAATCCAAATTTGTCAATTACATGACCTAAATATTTTACCGAATTTTGAAAAAATGTACATTTGTATTTTTTTACTTTAAGTCCACATTCATGAAGACGTTTAAACACTTTTTCTAAACGCTCCAGATGCTCACGGTCATCATTACCTGTAAATAAAATATCATCAAGGAAACAGACAACACCCGGAAAAACAAACATTTGTTCCATTATATTTTGAAATATAGCTGAGGCACTCGTTATCCCGTAAGGTAAACGTTTATAAGAATAAAGTCCCTCATATGTAGTTATAGTAACAAGTTCTCTAGAAGCTTCTGTCAACTCCACCTGTTGATAAGCTTTTGAGAGGTCGATTTTTGAAAACTTATCACCACCTTGCAAATGCGAAAAAAGATACTCTATTCTCGGCAAAGGTAAATGTTTAATTAACAAATTTGGGTTTAACGTAACTTTAAAATCTCTGCATATTTTTATACCTCCATTGTTTTTTAAAACTGGAACGATAGGAGTAGCCCATTTTGAAAACTCTGTTGGTACTAAAACATTAATTTTTACTAACCTTTCGACTTCCTGTTCCACTTTGGGTTTTAAAGCGAACGGTACTGGTCTAGGTTTGCAAAATTTCTCCACAGCGCCTTCCTTTAGCTTTATTGAAATTTCAAATTTGTTAAATGTTCCCAATCTGTTATCAAATATAGCACCATATTTTTTAATCAAAGAAGTAACCTGGATAGAAGCATCTATATTTTTACAGCTTTCTAATAAATTTGTATCGGATATATCATTCAAACTTTCGGCTTTCTGAACTTTGCAGATACCCAATTTAAACATATTTAAACCATTTCTACCAATTAGTGGTGGACCCCCGTCTTTGATTACATAAGTTTTTCATATATAATTTTTATTTTCAAAAACCAAATTGAAATTAACACTTCCCAAGGGTTTAAAAGTAACACCCACATAATCCTTCAATGATAAATCATTCTTTTCTAATTTTTTATTTGAAATATGTTTTTGGTATAATTTTTCAGATATTGCGGCATGAGCAAAACCAGAATCCGCCTCAAAACTCATTGGTATATTTTCAACAAGCATATTTACAAAAACAGGTTTAATAATTCCATTCTTATCAACATTGTCGCTTAAATTCCCAAAATTTAACAAATAATTATCAAATTCATCAATATTCTCCGCAACCGGTTTATTTAAATCCGATAAATTAAAAATTGATTGGTGAGTATCGACTTCATTATCTACTTCCAAATATTTATGTGAACCTTTTTTGCACTGAGTAGCTAAATGGCCTCTCACACCACATTTATGGCAATTACAATTTTTATATGCACAATCATTTACCATGTGATTACTACGACCGCGAACAGTACATTTTATAGAATATTTACGATTGTTTACCGTAGGATTTCTGACACTATTCTTACCAGCTCAACCGCTGCTGCCTTGGTCTTTTTGATATCGCTGAAACGGCTGGCTAGAAGAATTGCGTGTGATATGGCCCTTATTCTTCCTTTGACGATGGAAATTCATCGAGTCGGTCGGTTCTCGTTTCACCACTGCACCCAAGCTTTCTCTCAACGCGTGTTCCTTCAAAGAAGATTCCTTGGAAATGGCTAATCTAACTACTGATTTCAGCGTAACATTTGCGCTGGAAGCATCTTCTTCAAAAAGCCGATCCATTATCCTTTCTTCACTAATGCCGATAACAAAAATATCACGAATTATGACACCTAATTCAGTGCCAAAATTACACTTTGAAGCTAAACTTTTTACACGTGCTTCCCAATCGCCAACACTTTCACTAGGTTTCCTCCGTGCAGAGTACAATTGTAATGTTTCTGCGAAATACGACTTTACTGGATTTAAATGTTCGTCCAATAATTTAATTAATTCATCGAAAGTTTTTGCATTCGGAAGATCTGGTACACATAAATTCCGTACTAATTTATAACAATTCTCCGATAAAGTATTTAAAAGTATGGCTTTTTATCGGTTAACGTCATTTATTTCATTTGCAATAAAAAACTGGAATAGTCTTTCTTTAACCCTTAACCGGAGACATGTCGTCTGTCGGTCGATGCCAAAAAAATAATAGATCGGTATTCAATTGTAAGATCGCCCACTGGCGTGTTACTTTATCTATTCCTTCCCTTATTCAAGCTTAGCATGTAGCCCAATTTGCAAAAGTAGATCAGTGTGTATTGAGAAGTTATAGTGGTTGATATGTGCACCATAGTCCCACAGACGAAGCGTCTCCGTTTGTGTTTGGGAGAATAGTTATTGTGTGTAAACAAGAATATGGCCGGGCCGTCAAATCGCGTCCGTTTAGATGATCTGAATTATGAAGAGACTTTACAGTGATGGTATTAGGAAGATGTTGCAAATGATGGGACGCTTCAAGAATGTCCCTCAGATTACTTTTATGGCAAGAATCGATATAGATGGTCTTCTTCAGAAGTTCGCCCATCACCTAAGACCCGAAAACATAATATTGTCATAAAAATTCCTGCATTGACCGCCAAATCACGAAGTTTTGGGTGACACAGCGGATCCTCTTTCTGTTTTGGGTTTATTATTCAGCGAAAATATTTTAGAACACATTATGGAATGGACTAATAAAAAACTTAGTACAATGCATATGATCTGCAAAGTTCAGAGTAAAATCGATCTTAGAGACATTGATATTATTGAATTGAAGGCATTTTTAGGTCTACTGATATTTTCAGCGATATTTGATTCGAATCATGAGAATCTAGAGACTATATTCGCTATTGATGGAACCGGTAGAAAAGTATTTAGATGCGTGTTGAGCATAAAACGAATGTAGATTTTATTATGTGCTCTACGGTTGATAATTCTGAAGACCGAGAAGAGAGAAAGCAGAATGCTCCAGCATCGGCAATTTCCTTAGTATTCAATACATTTATTTTAAATTTCCAAAGTGCTTATGGACTTGGGCAGTCCGCCACCATAGATGAAATGCTCGTGAGTTTTAGAGGAAGGTGTCACTTTAAGATGTATATGCAAAAAACCGGCCAAGTATGGCATTAAAATACTATGCCTGACAGATGATAGGAATAGCTATTTAAATATTGCTTATATTTACTGTGGCAGAGACTCGGATGGAAAACGGCTCACTTTTGAAGAAAAAAAAACTCGTAAAACCCACCCAAGCAGCAGTATGTCTCGCTAAACTACTTTTCAATAGTAATAGGAATCTCACGGCCGACAACTGGTATACTTCCATACAACTAGTGGATAATTTGCTGAAAAATAATTTGACGTATGTCGGCACTATGAAAAAGAATAGGGCCGAAATTCCATCTAATTTTCTACCTGACAAGAAAAAAGAAAAAGGATCTACAATTTATGGGTTTAGAGAAGAAAAAACTCTAATATCTCATGTTGGGACAAAAGCAAAGGCCACAATATTGGTAGGTATCCTCGATGCATGACAGAGCTGCCACTGACAATACAGTAAACAAACCCAAAATAATTTCTTATTATAACAGAAATAAGGGAGGGGTTGACAGGTATTGATGGGAAGTGTTCCAAGAATTCTTCGAGCCGCCGAACTCGTAGGTGGCCAATGGCAATATTTTTCCTCATTCTAGATATCTCTGTCGTAAGTTCCTATATTCTACACCAATATTACCAAAACAATACAAAAATAAAAGAAAAAAGTAAGTTCGCCAAACAATTAGCAGAACAACTAGTGCAACCACATATGAATAGACGAATGATAAATGTGTATATACCACGAGAAATACGTCAGATCATAAGCCGTATCCTTGGCTCTACAGTAGAAGCACCGGCGCACCCAAATATTCATATTATAGAAAAGAAGAAAATATGTCATCTATGTCCATCAGCCAAACGTAGAATGACCAAATATTCATGCATTGTGTGTCTGAAACCAATATGCCGACAGTGTACAAAGCCAATTTGTGACAAGTGCATTGAAGATAAATACTAAACTTTGAGGATTGCTAGAGGAGCCCCATGACATTATGCTCCATGTTTTTTTATATTTTTAGTTTTAGTTGCTTTCCAATTATCCATTTTTTTAAACAAAATTTTGTGTTTTGAATATTATGGAGCGTAAAAACTTTTTTTTGTTCTTGTTCAAATATTTTTCCCTTCTTCAGGGATATGATTATTTTTTTTGTTTATAATTACAGTTCATTTCATTTTTTAATCCCATTTAATCCAATAGGGTTAATTTTGTTCATTTTTAATAAAACAATAAAGTCTTTTAAAGTATTTTATTTATTTTCGCCAACTAAAAAAAGTAGTCTAGTAGACGACACCTCTCTGTTCTTGCAACAAAGCTGACATGTCTCCGGTTAAGGGTTAAATACCGAAAAATCCGAACTATCAGGATCAAAAGTATTTAAGGTTCCTAATAATCCAAAACATTGTTGATTATCTTTATCAGCCGGCATTTTTTTACCACTAGCACTTACTTAAAAACAAAAATTTCAGCACTATTTGATAAACTATACTTTCAGATTATGCAGACGTGAATTCAAAGAGAAAAACACCTCGTCGCCAACTGTTATATATATGAAAATATTAATTTGAATATAATCACTAATTACAAATAAAACAACGTTTAATGTGAAACGTATTTATTCGTATACTGCTTTTGCAAAACTCGTCCATATATCGATAAGGTATGTATCATATAAAAACATGTAATTAAATAAAAGTAAATATACAGAATATATATATATATATATATATATATATATATATATATACAGGGAGTATCTTACACGTTGAATTATCTGTTCCGAAATAATTAGTATTTCCACAGGTCTATAATCTCCAACAACTCGAAAAAATCTTCAGCGATACCTGGGAAATATTTTTCACACGTCGGTCATCCATTAATATAAGGTGAAATGTTTAATTACTTCATCCGAAAATGTGATATAAAATTCAACTACCTCCAACACTCTATACCCAGCGAACAATGAATGTCCACAGACAAAAATAGAACCCTCGTGTCCAATTCAGCCAGCCAATCAGGGGCGCGTTCGACGACGTTATTATAAGGAGAATATCATTCGATCGGTGGTAGTGGTAAATAGTCCTGAAAGTTTAATCTCGTTTGTAATCGTATTCGAACTACCTAATGTCATAGGGTACCAAAACGCGAGTCATATGGAGACATTCTGTTAAACTCATATAATATTATTGTTAATTTGCTGACATGACGTTTCCCACATTATTGGATTCATATAATATTATTGTTAATTTGCTGACATGACGTTTCCCACATTATTGGATTCATAATTTTCTTACCATGTATTTTTCTTCTTTATTCAGCATTATACTACATTTTCCTTATTTTTGTAAACTAAAAACAAATCAGTCATACTTGTAACATCAACTGTAACTAATCATAAAGTTTATTTAAATCTTTTTAAAAAGTATATTTTTTACTTATTAAATTTAACTGGCGTTGCGAACAGGATACTGTCAATAGAAAATACCCTTTCTGTGTGGTAAAACGTCTACGTTTTCTATCAAGAAATTAAGATAGTATCCGAACCAATGGACTGTGTGAAACAAGTTACGGTGTGTGAAGAAGACGGTTGTTCGAGAAGACGGCTCAAGTTCCTTCGGAGAATTAGACACAAGGAACAAGCTCGCAGATGATCCTTCAGTGCATCTTCCTGTAAGTTTTTCCTTTAATTTTATTATTTATCGGCTAATGATTGTTTTGAATATTATAATATTTTTTTTACTACAATATAAGTGTTATTTGAATTGCAATTTAAACATTCCAATTTTAATGGTTGTATAAAATTAATATATCATTAAAATCAATCTCTTAATGTCACAAAATCGTGATCGATCCAGATCTCCATTATCTGTACGTCGATCCAGATCTCCATTACCTCTAAGTCAACTTAAATACTAATACCGAGATGGCTACTGCAATTACACAAATCGAATTATCTCTAGCAAGCAATATTGTCCCAACATATAACGGTGGTTCTAAAGGTTTAGCATATTATTTAAGACAATCTGAAAAATATTTAACTCTTTTAAAAACCGAAAATAATGATTTATTCAACAATCTTCTGTTAGAGCAAGTCAAATCTAAATTATTAGGTACAGCTAGAGACGTAATCATAAATAGATCTTTTGATAAATGGTCTGATTTAAAAACAGCTCTTTCACTCGTTTTGGCGATCCTAGATCTGAAGAAATATTAGCACACGATTTAAATACTTCTATTCAAACTCATTCTCAATCATTCTCCGACTTTCATGACGAAATTTCTCAAAAATTACAAGTACTTAAAGAACACCTAGCTATAAATTTTGATAACAGAGAAGTTAGAATTTCTAAGGAAACTATGTATACTGACCAAGCCCTTATAGTATTTAAAGCAGGTCTCTTAAATACCTACAGAGATCATTTACTTCATATATCAATTTCATCTCTAGAAAAAGCATTGTACAAATGTAGACGATTAGACAACGAAAGATCCCAAATTGAATTTGCTAGCTTTCTTAGATCTCAAAAAGGTCAAAGAAATCGCCCACCTCCAAAACATAATACTTCATATAATCAATCACGAAGAAAACAACCTTCATTTAATAATTATAATTCGTCTCAAAGAACACAAGTTCCTCAAAACCCTATTTATAGACCATATATTTAGAAAATAATAGTTGCATCCACCACTAGGGTTATTAGCAACATAACATAACAGTAACATGAAATAACATTTAGGCTGGTAACGTCACTATAATATACAATAATATTTGAATAGCATCATATCAAAGATAGGAATCAGTAATAAGCAACATGGTAACGAGCTTAGTAATTTACATTTTGTTGACTAAATCTATTTCAGAGAGGAATCCGATTGTGTTTTCAAAATTACAGTACACACCAAGAGTTGATTTTAAATCTGCACTTATACTGTACGTCCGGCGTTGTTCCGCGAACCTGGGACACTCGACCACTCAAAGATCACAAGTTCCTCAAAACCCTAATTATAGACCATTTAATAGATATAATGATAACAATCAAAGATTCCATTACCAAAATAACTATCAAAGACCAAATAATCAATCAAATAATAGACAAACACAATCTCCTAATAATCAAAATTTTAATCGTCCCTCTCAACCTTCCACAAGTAATTAAAAACCAACCCCAATGAGTATATCTACAGCAAATACTTATAGACAACAAAATTATTTTAGACAAACAGGACCTCCGAACGTAGTTGTCGAAGAATTGTTCAATATTGAAGATACCGAAGAAAATTCTGATGAATCATCATATGCTAACCCCCAGAACGAACAATACGATGAAACTCAAAATTATTAATTACGAGCCTCGGAATTGATATAAATAATATAAATTCAGCCCCTAAACTTCCATTTATATACCTCTCAAATCTAGACTTAAAAATATTGATTGACCCTGGTGCAATCAATTCCATTATAATCCCTGAACCAGCCTATAGATTATTTTCAGATTCCATTTATGAATCAAAATTTTCCGTTAAATCAATTAAAACAACTTACAATGGCAATTTTAGCTGCAAATACCCTCTTTTGAAAGAATTTGACATTAAATACATGTTCCATATGTTTATCGTACCTTGTCACGATAGATTCGATGCATTATTAGGTAGTCAGGACTTTGATAAATTAAAGGCACTTATTAATTTCGAAAATCATTTCTTACAAATTAATTCTATTAAAATACCATTCTATTTGGAAATCAATCCCAACGTATTTACCCCTTATTCTAAATCTCTAGATAAAAGAACTTTAAATATCGCTGTGAATATTGATAATGGACAAGTAGTTCTTTCAGAATTAAAATTAAACAACATAATAATACCTGAATGTATAGCTCTAGCAAAAGACGGTTACTGTAAAATACCTATAGAACAAGAAATCTCTTTAAATAATATTTCTATAAATTTTCACGAACCTCTCCTAGTCCAACCCTTATCGTAATTTGATGAAACAATCCCTTTATCATATTATAATAATAATATCGATATTACCAAACTTCTTCGAACAGATCATCTGAATCCCGAAGAATAAGATGCAATAATTTCTTTTTGTAAAAAATTTAAAAATATATTTTATAACGAAAACTCCGATTTAACTTTTACTCATGTAGCTAAACATCACATTAGAACAGTCGACGATGTACCGATTTATCAAAAATCATATAGATACCCTTACCATTTATAACAAGAAATTCAAGATCAGATTCAAAAGCTCCTAGACAATAAAATAATTAAACCAATTATATTTCCGTACAGTTTCCCTACCTTTCTGGTCCCCAAACGAATGGACGCCAGTGGAAAGAAAAAATTCCGATTAGTTATCGATTACCGAAAACTAAATGAAAAAACTATCGAAGATAAATATCCCCTTCCTCGTATCGATGAAATTCTCGACAATCTTGGTCGAAGTACTTACTTTTCTACTTTAGATTTGGCACAAGGTTTTCACCAAATTGAAATATACTCAGATTCGGCAGAAAAAACTGCATTTACAGTAGATAATGGCCACTACGAATATACTCGTATGCCATTCGGCCTAAAAAATGCTCCTTCCACTTTTCAACGTGTCATGGACACAATTCTCCGTCCTTTTCTCTATAAACAATGTTTCGTTTACACGGATGACATAGTAATATTTTCGAAGTCCCTTCAAGACCATATTCTTCATATGAAACAAATAATCAGTGAATTAGAAAAATATCATTTGAAAGTCCAAATAGACAAATCAGAATTCCTCAGAAAAGAAGTTGCCTTCTTAGGCCATGTCATAACACCTGATGGTATTAATCCAAATCCAGATAAAATCAAGTCCATCCAAAACTTTCCTTTGCCCCAAAATAAAGAACAAATAAAATCCTTTCTCGGCATGCTCTCCTATTATCGTAAATTCATTCAAAATTTCTCCAAAATAACCTTTCCAATGAATAAATATCTTAAAAAGGAACTAAATTAGATTTAAACGACCCAAAATACCTCAATGCTTTCCAAAAATGCAAACACCTTCTTTGTAATTCTTCTATTTTAGCATACCCCGATCTCACAAAAACATTTACTTTAACGACCGACGCTTCAAATATCGCTATCATAAGCCACTCGTCTGGCTACATTCTCTTAAAGAACCCAATCAACGTCTAATAAGAGAGAAACTAAAGTTGGAAGAATTCGATTTTGAAATTAATTATAAAAAAGGCAAAGAAAATTACGTCGCTGATGCATTATCGAGAATTGAACTCAATGCAATCGATAAAAAACTTCCTAAACGTGATCTAAAAATTAATATAATTAGTGATATAGTTATTACTCCCCCAAACTCAAAAACAAATACTAAAGGATTCAAACAAAACCCTGATGATATCGATGCCATTTCAACTATGGCAAGAGCAAATTCCGATCCAAATCTAGCATTAAGTGATGCTAACAAAATTTTAAGTAAAATATCCGACGATAACAAAAGTACCGCTTCAGGCGACACTAGACACTCCGCACAAGAAAATCCAATTTTTGGTTTCCCAATTTCAGAAAAAACCATAAATTCCGCCCATTTTCAAATAATCCTAAAATACGGAGACAAAAACGACATATAGATTACTCTAAGCCATTTGGCAAAAATCGCTATATTCTTACTTTTAGAAAAGAATCCGACCATAATGTTAAAAGTAATATGTTTTTAGAAATAGTTGATCCAACAAAAACATACTATATATACTGCCCCAATGATTCATTACTTAATATTGCTTCTACAGAATGTTCAAAAATCTTGGAACCAAACGTAAAAATCATTAAAACAAATACTTTTCTGAAAGACATAATTAATAAGGAAGAACAAGTCCGATTAATTCCAAACTATCATTCAGAAACTCATAACGATATCACAGAAACTACGAAACATATAAAGTATCTGTATTATTTTCCGAAAATACAAGAATTAGTAACGAATCACGTTAATAATTGCGAATTATGTCTCACCTCAAAATATGATAGAAACCCTCGAAAAATTCCATTTTCCGGCCCACTAGTTTCTAAAAAACCTTTAGAAAATATTCACATAGACGTATTCTCTATAGAAAATAAACAATTTCCTACAATACTCGATTTATTCTCTAGGTACCTTCAAGCTTACGAAATTAGTGACTCAAATTCTATCACTATACTTAGTAAACTCCGTCATTATGTCTCTCATCATAACTACCCTCCGCAAATAACTTGCTACAATGCCAGAGAATTAACTAGCGAAACCTTTAAAGAATACATGTCTCTCTTCCATATAAAAATTCATTATACAACACCCCAATCTCATACCGGCAATTCTCCGATAGAAAGAACACATTCAACTTTAATCGAAAAATTAAGAATCCTAAGACAAAAATCAAAAGGAAATATTATCGACTTAGTTACAATTGCTGTTCTTATATATGATCAATCAATCCATTCAGTAACACATTTTACCCCATTTTCACTTCTTTATTGACCATATGAAAATCTAAATCTTCATGAAATAGATCCCCATAAACAAGTATTCCAAAATTACAATGAAAATCAAAAAACAGAAATTATGCCATTTTGCGACGATCTTTATCAAAAACAATTAACAAAAAGAACCGAACAATTGAATAAAATTAATAGTAAACGAACAGACGATATCCCAAAAACAGATGACGTATATTTAGATATGGAACCACGAAATAAAATCAAACCTAAATATAAGAAAATATTAGTAGACGCAAATCAATCCAACGATGAGTTAGTTTCTCAAAAATCTATGAAGATTAGCAAATACATGATTAAAAATACTAAATCTTTCCAGGTTAACCATGAAGATAGCCACCCAGGCACTTCAAGTCAAAACAAGTCAACCCCCAGGCTACATATTAAATAGTTTAGGATTAGCTAAATATAAGACCAATTATCATAAGATTTATTTTAGTATAAATATTGAAGAAATTGAAAACTCATATAGTAAATTAGTATTAAATCAAGTTCATTTAGCTAGTAGACTTGACGATTCAACAATTACTAGCAAACATTTATAACAGAGAGATCGACTTACTCTCAGAAGATATAAATAAACTTAGAATGTATGCTCGATCAAATAAAGTAATTAAAAGAGGTCTAATAGACGGCCTAGGCACAGAAGTGAAATATATTTCAGGAAATCTTGATCAAAACGACCTAATCGAAATTCAAAATACATTTGAAAAAATCAATTTAAATGAAAAGAAACTAATGACTGACATTTCGAAGTTGCATGCATGTAGAATTAATCAAACAAAAGGGATTAGAAGAAATTCTTAATTATTTACATACTATTAATTTTCACAATGAAATCGCTTCCGATATTGCTACTTCATTAGAAATTATCAAAGTCAATCTTATGTTTACTTCAAAAACTTTATATATTACTCTCAAAATACCCATATTAGCCGATGAATTACTTTATATTTCCAAAATTATCCCTATTCCCAGTAAAGAAAATGATATCCTTCTACCCCCATACGCCTTCAAATTAAATTCCAAAGGATCAACAAAATGGACAAACGAAGAATGCAAGAAGACCTTTTCGTTCTGGTATTGCGAAAAGGAACCACACGAAGACCCTTGTAACTTGGAAGACCTTTCACTCTGCAACTACGCTCAAGTAAAAAACGACTTTTCACACAATTAACTAATGGAAATACAATAATTTGCTCAAAGAAGATAACTACCATCAATGAAGACTGCAAACAAAATTTTAAATCATTGAAAATCTCAAAATATAACATCGTACTAGGAAACAATGATTGTATTTATTCTTTTCAAAAACACACTTGGATGGGATCCAATAAAACATTTACTCAAGAATGGCTCAGCCTCAAAGAACCCACAGATATTCATCACAAAATCAGCATCAACAATTTACATCTGGACGATCCAACCAAGCTACTACCACAGTTTCAAGAACCAAATTTGCTACCTATAGAACTTCATCAAAGCCATTTAGGAATAACAATAATATTAATTTCCATTTTATTAATTCTACTATTTTTGTATCTGTATAGAAAATATTTTAGAAAAATCAAAAATTCAGAACAACCCCAGGGTGAACCAATGGAGCTACCCCAATCCCTATTGGAGCCAAAGTCACGAGGTCGTGCCTTTAACAAAGAGGGGAGGAGTCATATGGAGACATCCTGTTAATATTATTGTTAAATTGCTGACAGGACGTTTCCCACATTATTGGATTCATAATTTAATCTTAATCAGCAAACACGTGGAGACATCCTGTTTACACAATTGTATAATTTTGTTATCATATATTTTTCTCTGTATTCAGGATAATACTACATTTTCCTTATTTTTGTAAACTAATAAAGAAGTCAGTCATACTTGTAACATCAACTGTAACTAATTATAAGTTTAATTAAATCTTTTTAAAAAGTATATATTTTACTTATTAAATTTAACTCGCGTGTATCAAATTGATACATCTGAAAAAAATGTGTTTTCCCAAGAAATCATAATTTTTCAAGATTGTGTATTTTGAAATTAATCTGTAACATTTTATTATTTGCTTGACGTATTACTTTCTTAATTTTTTTACGTTTTATGATAAAATTTGCAAAACATTATTATAATTCAAGTTTTAGCAAAGTAATAAATATTCTGATAGTTGTACGCTCAATATTCTAACAAAAATCTTACCACGAACCTTATTTTTTATTTGTTTTTAAAAATCAGAAACCAAGTGGTGAAAAAAAATCATTTATTAGATTTTTTAGAATGCTTTCATGAACTACAAAGTCTTATTTGCTTTGAAATAAAAATTTATTCTAAATATTCAATATTTTCTTCATCAATATTTAGGCAATTACCACATAGAATTTCATCATGCAGTTTGCTACATAAATATGTTCCACATTTTTCACAACAGTGAGGAGTAAGTGAAGTTATTTTATTCTCGCTTTAACACTGTTGGCATCTCTTCCGTTTTTTTGACGAAGTGTTGGCTTCAGGTCAGGGCCGATCCTAGCAGGTGTCAGCGCGTGCAGGCCGCATTATGTTATAACAATCAGCTATTGTTTGAAAGAAGAAAAATGAAATGTTAGTCCATTAGTAATTAGTATCTTCTTCTACTCTCATCTACACACATTCTTCATTTGAGAGCAAAATTCAAGGCAGAGGAGGCAATGTATCATAAAAATGTGTAATTTCTATGAAAAAACCAAGGGCCATATTGTTGACACGACTGAGTATGTTTGGTTCCTGTGTGCGGCGCGGCAGCTTATTTATTTACCTATAGTCTTTACGATGTCAATGTCAGTTGTAACGGCCGAAAAATTTTTATAGGAGGTACTAGCGGCGAAACCTCTGAAAAAAACGTGCTGCTGTTCGCCGGGCGGATTTTTTTCCAAGTTTTCGCCGCTGCGGCATCCTTTGAATTTTTTTCGCCGTGCCAACTTACATATATATATATATATATATATATATATATATATATATATCACAGTCGGCACGCGGCTCGCAGATGAATGGTCAAAAGAAACTTTATTTTAGGGGTTTTCTTTATAGATAAGAAATGGATTCTTTCGACAAAGTTAAAGGGATGCGGCATCGGAATTTTTTTGCAACCTCACCACTATATATAAACCATTTTCATTTCAAAATGTTCTTTTAACTTTCAATCAACATACAATAAGACTGGTCATAAACACAATCGAGTGCAAGCAAGTGTAAGTTAATATTGGAAATTAGTGACAAGGCGTTGCTGTTGAGTATCGTTTAAATCAGAACTGTGGTGAGTACCAAAGCTCTTATCTAAATTTATGAACGAATGAAATGTTGTACAGGGTGTTTTCTAATTAGATAAAAAAAGTGGGCATATTTTAAACTAATTTTGTCGCGATAATTCGTTTTGATAATAAGTACAGAATGCTTGAAAATTCAAAATTTATTTTCAATTCTTTCAAAAGTTGTTAGCACAAAATATAATTTCCTTACAAAATTATAGGTTACCAACCGGGAGAGTTTATAAAAACTTTAATTTTTACCGAGATTTTGAAAGAGCGCTACGAATCATTATTTATTTTAAATAATTTGCTCTAACTTTTTCAACAGGAATAGGGATTTCTTATGAATAACCCATATTTTCACACTTTAAGTAAAAAAAAGTATTAACAGTGGTAGGTACTTTGTAGAGGTCATTTCGATGAATTTCAAAATTTCTGAAGAATTCCTTTTCATTTTATCTGCATCTATGAGCCATGATATACTTATCGTTCTTCTTTCTTCTTACCTTTTACCTTTAGATGTCGTCCTCTTCCAAAAACAGAAAGACTAAAAGAGAATCAGCTACCTTCTATAGAAAAGAGAAGAATTGAAGAAATCTCTAAACAGGTGGGAGCATTGAAAAAATATTTTGGTGAACCGGATAAAAGTGAGCCCGAACAAAAAGGTTTGAATCAAATTGCGGAGTTTGATTCTTCTCAACCATCAACATCCACAAGTACTAGTGAAACAAACAATAAATTAATAGATTTCACACACGATGAAGGTGATAAAGCTGCAATATCATCATCAAGCAGTCCCATTCCCAGTGAAGCCGAATGTGAAGATGAGAGCAAAGAGGAAGAGGGCTCTGCTCAAGTAGCACTAGATGATCCAGCTACTTGGCCTAACATTTTAACAAAAAAATATATTGACTTATTGGTAGAACACGATCCCAAACAAGTTGCAGATTTCAAATTTCCGATTGATGAGAGTGGCAGAAAATTTAGCTGTTCATATTATAACAAAACTTTAGTGAACGGGGAGAAAATAAATCGCGCGTGGCTCTGCTATTCCATAACACTAAATTGTATTTTTCGTTTTGCATGTAAATTGTTTAGTAGAGATAGTTCAACATAACTTGTAAGTACTGACTTTTCTGATTGGCGTCATTGTTCGGATTACCTCAATAAGCATGAAAATACTCTAAAACACGTCAACTCCATAAAATCGTGGTGCGAAATAAAGACGAGGATGGAAACAAATTATACTATTGACGCAGAACAACAAAATATTTACAATAGAGAGAAAAAGCGATGGCGCGCTATCATTGAAAGAATGATTGCTGTAGTACAATTTTTAGCCAGTCAAAATTTAGCATTCAGAGGAACTAGTACGGAGTTGTATCATAGAGATAATGGTTATTTTTCAAAGCAGTAGAGACGTTGGGCAAATTTGATCCAGTTATTTCAGAACACCTTAATAATATCAGTAAATACAAAGATAAAAAACTCGTATTCCACACTACTTAGAGCAGCATTTTTAAAATGAAGTAATTCATATTTTGGCCGTATCTACTCGTAATGAGATAACACGCATTATCAAAAAAGCCAAATATTACACTATAATTCTCGACTCTATGCCCAATAGTAGTCATACAGAACAAATAACGTTTGTAATTAGATGTGTGAACACTACTGATGGTAAAAGTAAAGTAGATATTTTAGATTTTTTTCTAGGATTTTTTCCAATAACTTATACCACTGTGCAATTTTCTATTAGAGAAGCTATTACCTAGTCTGCAGCTCGAAGTTAAAGATATACGTGGTCAGGGTTACGACAATGGATCGAACATGGAGGGGAAAAATATGGGGCTTCAGAAACGGATTCTCGCTATCAATCCTAGAGCATTTTACGTGCCGTGTGTGGCTCACACCTTAAACCTCGTCGTTAATGACGCTGCCAGCTCCAGTACTGAAATTTCTGGATTTTTTGATATGGTACAAGAGGTATATAATTTTTTTTCTGCGTCCCCATATTTACTAAAAAATACGTGAAAAGTCTAACTTCAAAACCATCAAGTGAAACAAAGTGGGAAAATTGTATCAATGCTATTAGACCTCAAAAGCAAGACCTCAAAAACATTATTACCGCATTAAATGCCTTAATTGAAAATTCCACCAGAGACGCGGAAACAAAAAATGGTGCAAAATCAATAATTAAAAATCTTGAATCATATAAATTTTTGAGTTCAATTTTGATTTGGCATGATTTATTATCAAGAATTAATGTTCTGAGTAAAATGCTTAAAAATCCTAAATTAAACGCGGAATGTATTGAAGGCTTAGATAATTTGAAAAAATATTTTGTTTCACAAAGATCAGACGATAATTTCAAAATATTTGTCGGATCAGCCACAACACTTGCTAGAGATTTAGGTATTGATCCCGAATATCCAAGTTTGAGGCTCAGGAAAAAGGTCCGTTTATTTGATTACGAGAGCAGTGATGAACCCCTTTTGAATCCCTTCCAGCAATTCAAGACTTCTTTCTATTTTGCAATTCTGGATCACGCGATCTCATCGGTAAATGAAAGATTTACATTATTATATTTTCAATATTCTGCTTTCTAAATGAGTTTCACAACATTCCTAGTGATGATCTCATGAAAACCTGCATGGACTTAGATATTAAGTTACAGGTACAGGAGGAAGGAAGTATCGTGAAAGATATAGACGGTATACAACTGTTTAATGAAATAACTTCATTCAAAGATATTTTTCCAGGTAAGAAAAGCCAATTGAGGTATTAGAAATCATAGTCAAAAATGATCTCATTTCCTGTTTTCCTAATTTTACTCTAACAATATGAATTTTTTAACCTTACCTGTTTTTGTGGCTTTAGGAGAAAGAAGTTTCAGCAAATTAAAAATTATTAAAAATTACTTGAGAAATAATATGACACAAGAAAGGCTTTCATCATCTCTATTGAATCCGAAATCTGTGAAAAGATAGATTTTACGGAAATTATTGATAAATTTGCCACTCAGAAAGCCAGACAGGTTATTTTATAATTAGGTAATTATAATGATTAGGTATCTAGTCTGTAGACTGTAGAACAACTGATTTATATACTTTTCGTTGAGTTGGTACTTTTTTTATGCAAAGGTGATATTATTGTTTGTTTTTTTATTTTGATAAAGTATTTTGTTGATATTAACCTATTTATAAGGTGGCCAAAAAAATAAAGTTTTCAAATTTTATTTGCATTTTTTCTCATGATTCACTTCTTACACTTATTTCACACACGATTGTGACGTACGAATACGATAAAAATACGTAACTATCTAATCTATTTTTTCCTAAAAACTGCAAAATGACAAAAATGCAGCCTAACTATCAATATAAAGGCATTTGACCTTGAACAGAAAAAAAATTTCGCCAGCGTCGCTTTCCTTTTCTGTCACCCCCGCGCCACGAATTACTCGCCCTCCCTCCCTCCCTCCTATGGAACAAAGCTGTATACGCACTGAGTATGTCTAAAATCGTTGTGTGTGAAACTATGAAATAGACGTTATACAGGTAGATGAGTTTATAACGTCAACGTTAAATATTAGCCAAAATAAGCAAAAAATCTCTGGAGGGGCGGCACATCTGGTATTTGCACGCGAGCGGCCAATACCCTAGGATCGGCCCTGCTTCAGGTTGCGCTTCTGTAAGTTCAGCAGGTTTTTTTGAAGCAGGTGTCTTGTAGCCTACCTACAAACTCTGAATTGCTCTCGGCAAATTTGTCATTTGAGCTCTTCTCCTCAATTGTTCATCGGGTAAAGCTAGTGATAAGCTTTTCAAAAAATCTCGTCTTGTGCAATATTCATTCTTCCGGGCAAGAACGATTGACCTAGAATTAATTCCAGTCACATTGAGAAGGTGATATAAATCACCATAGGCCATCTTTTGGTATTTTCGGTTATAGGTAGCGCATAATAAGTCTGCAACATCTACACCAGATTTTGTTGCATTATAGAAATTTATTATTTCTGGTTTTTTCCCATTGTCATCTGATATTGTGTTCGAACCGACGTGCATACTTGAAAGAAATCTTACTATTCTTCTTTTTTTCGGAACGTACGAAACTAGCGTTTCGTTTTTTGAATACCCAAAAATAGTGTCAAATTGTTGTCGTTTTGAGGGCTGTTTAAAAGCAGGTGGAAGTTATCTTTTATTTGTTCGAATGGTTCCTACATAAGATTGCTTCTTAGTTTCTAGTTGTCGGACTAATCCTAAACTTGTTAACCAATTGTCCACTGTGATGTTACATCTAGATTGAAAAATTGGTTCCGCTAATCTCATGACCACATCTTTGGAAGAATTGCTTACTTTAAACGGTCCTTTCGGTTGCTGACCCTAATAAATTTCCATGTTGGAAACATAAAATAATTTGCATCGACCAAGCTATAGATTTTTATACCGTATTTACTAGGTTTCGAAGGTATGTACTGCTTAAACGCACATCTTCCGCGATAAGTAGGCAGCATTTCGTCTATTGTGACATATTGTCCAAGATGGTAATGTTTCTAACAGTATTCAATAAAACAAGAAAGGAATTCTTTAACTGCCGCTAATTTGTCAAAAGCCCGTCGTTCTTCTCTTGTTTCCCCATCATCAAGTCGCATACATTTCAGAAGGAATCTAAATCGTTTTTCTGACATTGACAATCCTTCAAGTCTTGATGGCTATCACGAAAAACACCTCCCAAATATAGCAGACCCAAAAATGCTTCTAATTCGACTATATCAGTAAAAAGGCAATTGCGTTATCTTTGAAAGTTTGATGATATATTGGTTTGTATACAATACTATCAAATTCAAAATGTGATTATTAAAAAGAGATTCCAACAATTAATTTCTTTATCAACATCTAACGTTGTCTGACCTACAACACCAGGTAATCTAACCAAAATGTTGTGAGGCCGCATTCGCGCATTTGCCTAGGAGGAATTTTAATCCAACGGGTTCCGTCTTTACCTACAATAATTTTAATTATGGAAACGTTTGGATACTATTTTTTCACATACCGAGAAAATAATTAGCTTCTATTTTACTTTCCGCTGCAACTTCTCCATCACTGACTTCATGATCAGTCTCAGAATAAACCGATCTCGTTTCGACGAGGTCATCCGACTCAAATTCGTCAGAGGCACTAATATCTCCTTCAATGATTGCACAATTAAATTCATATATTTCATAAAAATCTAAACGATTTAGTTCTTCAATGTCTTTAGGATTTGTAAACTCATATATTTTTTTAGACGCACTCATGATGCCGCTCTAACGCTGACTCCCTTTATAAAGGAAGCAATTCACAAAATGCAAAAACAAAGATTCACAAACTATTAACACTGTCTTATCTCGGAATGAACATGTCAGTAACTGGACCCAGTGGTCTCTAACAACAAACACACTGAGTCGCGCGTCTATCAGACTGATACAAACCCGACGCCTTCAGGTACCTAAAGGTCCAGCGAGTGGTGCTAAACGCTTGAATTTCTAGGATTTGGTTTGAAACAAATTGCCCAGGACTATTGCAAACTTCAAACTCGTAGCTCCAATACGTTTTAAGATATTAACGAAAAATAATGCTATGTATCAATTTGATACACGCTTGACTAACGGAGGGTTAATTAGACTTAGCTGATTCTGGTTATAATACAAGACTTTTGTTTGGAAGTCTAAAACTATTTCACATTTTTGCATTTCATACCATACGAAAACGTATTGAATTTCATTTGCAACTATATCTCAATGTAGTTTTTATACCACAACCATCCATGGAGGTGATGAATTATGTCCTAAACGTTATACAAATAATATCAAGATAAAGAAAAAATATAGTAGGACCTTGTGAATGAATATAAAATTATATCTAATTATTCATTACCATTTTTACTCACCCAAATAGTGATACCAACCAATGAATTTGGTATAACTGTATGTGAATGGGACAGGTTTATGTTTTTGCTCATAATGAAAGTCACTAAGTTCAAAACTTTAAAAAAAAGGATTATCAACAAAACCAACACAATTTTATCAGTTGCTTCTTGAACAGAATCCGCACCAAGATGTAAGTAGCTCAAATTAGTTTTGATATTTTCTACGGTTGCAAAAGTTTCTCTTAAATCTTTGATAGGTTGGGAAACTTCCGGCTGTATAAGTATACGTAGACGTGAATATTTCGTGGATAATGAATTACAAGCATTCCATACAATTAGAGTGTAATAACCCATTTCAAATACTATAACGCTATAGAAAATATGATACCAATATTGGAAGGGATCTAAGTAATTGATTCTATTTTGTTCCCACAGAAAGCGACAGTGGGTCCAGGATGTAACTAGTAATAATAAAAATAACTTAAGACAATACTTCATCATATTTATGTTTGTCTTCAAGTTTTTATCGAGTTTATCCATCATTTCGAAAAACGTTTGCCAATGTTTCCTCTGTCGTATTACTTCGTATAAAACAACTACTTTAAAACCAAATAATATAACCAGGTTCACATATAATATAAATTTGTCTATGAATGGTTGATTTGCCGTCATTCTACTTCCTTGTATGATATAAGGAACGAAAATAAACAACAATTTCACAGTTAGTGATACATTTGCAATCAAAAAAAATTTGCCAATTCCAGGTACTGGATTCAGGGGTACCAGGCCCAAATAACCACCAATTTTATAAATTGTTTTGTAAGCGTTTGTATCATGTTGTTCAATGCTGATCATGGCGACTGAATGACCTAATTATAGGCAATTCGACAAAACACTTAATGATATGACTCAATTAATCTAATGTTTATTTATTGATTCAAAATATGCGCCGACGCAATATCAGAATTTCAACGGACATTATAGTCCGGTTCACAAGTGTCAATTCGTCATAAACCCTGATTCGATTAGAAATGGCATTTTGAACAAATCATCACCTGGATAAAAGGGGCCGGCATAAATCGCAAAAGTCATAAAGAATTACGTAGGAAAAAAAATAAATGATTAGGTTTTTTGAAAATATTTCGAAAACTATTTTAGATAATCAGAATTTGACGAAAGATCATTGAAAAACAGAAAATTTTATAAAGTAAATATTCCAGAACTGTACCGACAATATTTATAAATGGAAATTTGATTATTTATTTAATAAATTTCTTTTCATTTCTAGAGAGGGTTGATACGGTTAATCCTTGACCTAGGAAATTGAAATAAGTTTTAAATCAATGAAATCGGTTTGTACGGCCTTTTATAGCCAAGTTGCACTTAATTGTAGGCAGTTGAAACATGTCAGTTTAGATTATGGTAGGAGAAACCTGGTATTTTTTTAAAAACTGTAAAGTGTATCAACCCTCCCATGGTAAGGGAGCTTTGATACGTGAAGGAGGTTTGATACAAAATAGATGAACCATAAAATACGCCAAACCATAAAATTTATTAGACCTAAAAGTACTCATTATCAATTGATATTGTAAAATTTATTAAATTTGACGGCAAATGATAATTTTCTTGTGGATCTGACAGTGCCACCTACAAAATTTGGTGTCGGTAGCTTCATAGCATCTTCTTCAGAAACTAAACTTTGGTCTTTCACGTCAGGATATGCGAAATGGTATCCAGGCTTCTTCCACCGCATAAAGTTTATTACATATTTATCTCCCACTTTTTTTATAACTTGTCCAACATAGTGCTTTATTGTCTTTTTGTTGTAAATCTTAATAGAACATAGTCCTTTAAATTTATATATAATTAATGGTTCTTCGCCAACTTCTTTTATAAAAAATAAGTATTTAAAAGCTCTTCTTTTTCTCTTTTTCCAACGTTTCGAATCCTTTATTTAGGTTCATCATCAGGGCTATTCGTATAATACACATAATGAATGTTCTATTACAATTTCGTTATAAGACAATCTGCAACAATACCTCACACTAATAAAAACTTTTCTTATTTTTATTTAAAGATGATATTATCATTATTTATTCAAGGTTGAAAATATAAAACTGAGAGTTTACAACAAACATTAGTTAAATATCCCTATTTTTTCTTATATTACAAAGCTTAAAATTGAAAAACTCACCAGCTACTTTAACATATCCATTTTGGTTTTTTTAAAAACAATTATATTGAAACATACATATAAGACGAGGACAGTGAACTTATTAAAATCATCCAAGTCATTGTCAGAATGAAATTGTGGTAATTTTTATGGTCTACATATTTCCATTGCTCAGTTCATTTTATATTTCAAATAGGTAGAGAAATCTTTACTGTATGTATTGTTGGCGATATGAATTAATTTCTTTTTGAACGCAAAAACACCAATATAATAAAACATTTTAGTACGGTTGTAGATGATATATTGAAACGGGAAGGTGGAGACATCACAAGTTTGAAATTAAATTTTGTTCAGTAGATTGCTATATACATTATCAAATTTATCTACATATTCACGAAAATTAAGTGAATTGTTAGTTTTCTTAATGTGGATCATTTCTTTGATACATCTCTTATGAAAATCGGTTTCAGTATCCAAAATCTGAAAACTATTGAAATTAAATTCATGACCAGTATTAAAAGAATGACTGGACAGAGCTGTATTATTTTTTAAATTCTTGACATCATTTTGGTGGTTACTTAATCTATTTTTCAAGTATTGTGAGGTTTGTCCTATGTATGATTGGTTGCAGTTGTTACATCCAATTTTATAAACTGTATTAGGTGTTTCTGTTTTTGGAATAGCAGGTTTGAATTTAGTGAAAAATTGTTTAGTTTGATTTAGTGATTTGTCGGCAATTTGTATATTGAAAGGTTTGCAAATATTCTTAATTTGTCTGTTAACATTAGGGATGTAGGGTAAAGCAATGTATATGTTATTATTTTTATTATTATCTTTATCATCATTATTATTATTTCTATAGTCCACTTTTTGATTTGAATTTGTGTTATAATTATAGTTATTGAGATTTGTTGTAATGTTGTTATGATTACTATTGTGGTTGTAGTTATTTTGATTTGTGTTGTTATGCGTTGATTTGGAATTATAAATCCTATGTATTCTATTTTTAATAATAGGTTCAAAAAACTATTTTGATTTTTTATTATTATTTGGTCTGTTTATAGGGTGTGAAAGCTTTATGGCTCTATCTGTTAGGCTGTTAACAACAGTAATGATGATAACGATAATAATAAAAATAATAACATATATATTGCTTTACCCTACATCCCTAATGTTAACAAAAAAATTAAGAATATTTGCAAACCTTACAAAATACAAATTGCCGACAAACCACTAAATCAAACTTAGCAATTTTTCACTAAATTCAACCCTGCTATTCCAAAAACAGAAACAGCTAATACAGTTATGATTATGATGGATCGAATACAGAATTATCAGATTCAGATTCCTCTTCAATTGCTCTTTGTTTCTTCACTTTAACAACATTGTTAGTGCCCATAAGGTTTCTTTTAAATTTACCCTTGTTTCTCTGTTCTTGCCTTTTTTCATAGTAATTTTCTATTTCTTCCATATCAGTGAGAACTTTTGTTTTTGCAGGTTTTCTTCCTGATGTTTGTTGTTTTCGGGAGTCTTGTATGAGCAGGAAGGTTCAGGCTTCGGCCTAGTAGTAGTTTCTGGGGCATGCTCTCTGCCGACAGATAATGCCAGCGTATCATTAACTGTAGCACTTTGTGACTTATGAGCATCAGGTCGGTTAGTAATCTTTGCAGTGAGGAAGTCGTGATCAGTGAATTGGTGGGAATTGTATAGGTAGATACCAGTTTGAGAAACCCTTTGCTAATATTCAGTGGAGTAAAAGCTCGCTGATATTCAGTACCAACAAGCGCGGCAATATCTTTCAAACAAATGGTTTGGTCAGGATTTCTTACCATTAAATCATCGCAAGCTTCATTGAAGTACGTTTTGAACGAACCATATACCGCAACATCAAGTGTCTTCAAGCGGTGACGATGCCATTTTGCTTGCATATATCTAGACCACCAGGGGATATGTGGCTGTTGTGATTGTCCAAAAAAAGTATGGATTCCTTAACTTTGCTACTTCTTGCGAATTTTATTAAATGTGACAGATATAATTCGAACTTTTCAGATGTCATCCAACCACTTGGATGAGTAGCAGCTTTGGATCCTGGTGGTGCACCAATGGCCATTTAATCTTGTTCACGAACACGCGGAAAAACGAAAAAGAAGGAATATAATTCCATATGACACTTATAGTACACAGGACTGTAGCTGTCTGGCCTCGTTCTCCTGAAGTAACTTTGGATACTTGCTTTTGTCCTTTTTCACAGTTGTATATTGAATCTGGTTTAAATTGATCTCGGCATAGTACTTCGCCAAGTATATTCTAAAATTCTTCTAGAGTGTGCTGGGTAAAAACTGTTCCTCGAAAAAGGCTCGTTGGTTCGGGTTTTCGAACCGATAGTTCATTGTGTCACTCCATAAAACCTCTAAGTCACTCATAGGAAGCCATTCCATTTTTTAGCCAATTTGAAGGGACGTTTTTTTATTTCCCAAAGCATACAAATGTGCAAATTTTCTCGTCTCTTTCGAAGTAAACCTATAATTCGTTTTAGCCGCAGTTAGTAAATATTTAGCTAAACAGGTATATCTGGTGTAAATGAAAAATCTCCCTATGAAGTTTGGACAGGGAAAATACCTATCGTCAAGCATTTGAGAGTTATAGGGCGTACCTGTGACGTATATATTCCCAACAAATGTCGAAAGAAAATGGAGAAAATGTACAGAAAAGCGGTAAAAGGAGTTTTAATTGGTTACGATAATGATGATGGATATCGTGTATGGTGTAAATAATAACAACAACTCATAAGATCCAGAGATATTATCTTCGAGGAACAACCTTTAACTAGATGGACTGAATTTTCACCCGTTGAAGATAAGAGAAGTACTGAAACTGGAGATGAACGGATTTTATATGGATCTAAAGACGCCATTCTACCAGAAAATCAAGAAATCATCGAAGAAGATTTAGAAGATAGATTTGAGGAAGAGCCAAAATTAGTAGAGAATATATTAAAAAAACATAAAGAAATAAAATTACCTAAGAAGTTTGAAGATTTTGTAATGGAGGTATATACGACACTTGTAGAACTTAAAGAACCACAGACTTACAAAGAAGCTATTGATAGTAATTATAAAGACTGTTACGAACTAACATGCATCTGGGGTAGTAATAATCCAATATTCTCACCGCAATAAATTTAAGTATATCCGTAATATATTTCATCACTTTCCGTTAATTAATCGAGACAGCCGGTATAATTAACAGCAGAATAAAAACCATTTGAACTGGTTGTGTTTTACAATTGCCGTATCAACAAAAACATGGAAAAAGCGACTACGAGTGAAGAGTTGAAATGTGGGTTTTGTGTTAAGCGAAAGGATAATTACAACTGGTAAATAAATATTTTTAATTTTGAGTTTGATTGCTGTAGGCAGATCTGTTAAATATTTCTTTAAAATTGTGTAATTTGGGATATTGTGGTTTACACAATTTTCTACACGTGTATGCGGATATAACTGGTTGGGGTTAAAGAAGAATTAAATCAAACGTCTCTGGCAATAAGGGTTATTGTGCGAGAGGTCAGTTTTTGTGAATTTTAACTTGAAGGTTAGCACAATGCATTTTTTTCTTTCTTTAGGCGTTTTTCTTCATGGGTGATTACAAGGCAAATTATTACAATTAAAATACGAGGGTGGATTTATTGAAACCACTATCAGAATAATGGATGGAAAGTAATCGGGAGCTAAAATATATAGCTGTTTTCTAGTGGAACTTACGGAGGCTATTCTACAGTGTCAATTTCTTCAATTTAACGATAAGTACCCCCTTCGTGGGACATTTCACTTATTATAAACTAAAATAATGCTTATTTTATGAACGTTGGACTATTTTCTACACTTTGCGCAACACTCTTTTCTGCAATTTACCTAATTAAATGAATTAGCTATCTAATCAATTATTTATGTGCTACATACTTGGGGAGAGGTAATTATTTAGGGGGTTATATCATCTCCAGGAATCCATACACTCTTGCAAGAGCTAGGGACCGATCATAATTTTGCTTTATTTAAGTAATATATAAATCAAATACCCAGATTGCTTTTTAATACTCTATACTTTCCCTATGCAATAACTGTTTCACGTCAGCACGCGAAATAAACGTAACAAGACATGTAGCTGGAAGTCATGAATGAAGAAATAACATCTTTGAGAGAAAATGAAACATGGATTCTACAAGATTTACCACCCAGGAAGAAAGCAATTTCGTGTAAATGAGTTTACAAAAAAAAACTAATCCGGATGGCTCTATAGATAAATTCAAAGCTAGATTGGTAGTCAAGGGATTTTCAAAAATATATGGTGAATCCTAAGAAGAAACTTTTAGTCCTGTTGCTAAATCTGGAACAATGAGAGCTTTTTTGAGTATAAATGCTAGTGAGAAAATGAATTTAAGCCAATCTGATGTCTCTACTGCATTTCTTCATAGATATTTGGAGGAAAAACTATATATGAAACAACCGGAGGGGTATCAAGATGGTACTAGTAAAGTTTGCTGTCTCAAACGTAGCTTGTATGGACTTAAGCAAGCTCCGACATGCTGGAATAAAATATTCGTACATTTTCTTATAAATCAAAATTTTAAGGTAAGTGATGCAGATCCATGCTTGTTTATCAAGAAACAAGAACATGATATGATTCTATTGGCACTTTATGTTGACGATGGACTTCTAGCCACGAGTAATGAAATTCTGGAAAATTCATTCATGCATAATTTGAAAAAAGAGTTTAAAATTACTGCAAAACCAGCTAATTATTTTTTGGGCTTGCAAATTGACACTAGTAATGTCGGTTCTGTAACAGTGAGTGAGGCAGCTTATACAAGAAGAATCTTGGAACATTTTGGAATGCAAAATTGTAAGGCTGTGACTACACCAATTATTAAAAGTGACAAATCAGGGAAATGAACTGGAAAAGTAGAAGGAAGTTTATAGGCAAGCAGTTGGAGTTCTTATGTATCTTATGGTAGGAACAAGACCAGATATTGCGTATGCAGTAGAAGTTGCCTCAAGGACATTAGAAAATCCATCTCATGATGATTGGATTCGTGTCAAACGTATTTTTAGATATCTCAAAAATGTTATCGATATTGGAATTATCTATAAGTCTGATAACAAATTGAAACATCTTCAAAGGTTTAGCGATGCTGACTATGGAGGAGATCCTACAACCAGAAGATCAACTACAGGTCTTATTTGTAAATATGTTGGAGGTGCGATCTCCTGGCTTAGTCAAAGACAGTCATCAGTAGCACTCTCAACAACAGAACCAGAAATAGTTGTTGCAAGTGAAGGAGCCAGAGAACTGATATGGGTAAAAACACTTTATCTCTGCCTGGGGTAGGGTGAGGAACGGGTGGATTGAGTAGCTCGGAAATCACCTTACTGCAGCCGGTCCCAAGCCCGGATAAAAGAGGAGGGTTGAGCGGAGGGTTAACTACCCACCCTCGGAAAAAAGAAACTAGTTATGAAAACTGCAACTTTGCCTCGGAACCGAACAGATAAACACAAAAAACGACAAATGCAATGTAAAAGGACCATGAATATTGGAACTTGGAATGTCCAGAGTTGGTACAGACCTGGAGCTGCTATAAATGCTGTGGAACAACTGGAAAACATAGGAATGGATATAACAGCCGTCCAAGAAATAAGATGGCCAGACGATGGAAATATAAAAATAAGTAAATCCACCATCTTCTTCAGCGGTAACAAAAACGGAAGACATGAATTTGGAACGGGCTTTGTGATTAGAGACAACCTAGTACAGAATATACTAAATTTTAAACCTATAAATGAAAGGATATGCTACATACGAATGAAGGGTGAGCGATACAACATTTCGATTATCTCAGCGCATGCACCAACGGAAAAGAAGGATGAAGATATCAAGGATGACTTCTACGATTCCCTAGAAAGAGAGATAGATACGATGCCCAAACATGATATGCGCATACTCTGCGGTGACTTTAATGCTAAAATAGGCAAAGAGCCTTGCCTATACCCCACAATAGGTAAACACAGCCTACACAATATATCCAACGACAATGGCTTAAGACTCACAGAAACTGCAGCAGCTAATAATATGCTAATAAAGTCAACCATGTTTCCGCAAACCTGGGTCTCAAACGACCATATTACGCGCAACCAAATTGACCACATCATTGTAGATGCCCGTCATGGTAACAATATTATAGACGTAAGAAGCCTGAGAGGAATAGACGGAGACACAGATCATTACTTAGTCAGAGCAAAAGTCAAATCCAGAATATCTAGCCACAAATACAATAAAACAACAATAAACCCACAATGGAACATGGACGAAATACACAATGCAGAGAAACAACAAAACTATAGAGAACAACTTGAACAAACCTTGAACTCTGAAAGAGAAGACAATGACATAGAACAGCTATGGGAAGCGACTGCCGAAATAATAACCAAGACAGCTGACAAGATCTTTGAGAGGAGTAAGCAGAAGAGGGCAAAAACATGGTATGACGAGGAATGTCGGAAACAACTGGAAAAAAGACAAACAGTAAGAAAGACTTGGATACAACTGCAAACAGACCAAAGTAAATAGGAATATGACGACTGCCGAAAAGAAACAAGAAAAATAATACGCACAAAGAAAAGAAACTACGAACAACAAAAACATGAAACTATGGAGAGAGACCGGCCCAAACCAGGCTCCAGAGAATTCTATAAAGCAATTTCCTCTGAGAAAAGAGGGCATGGAACCAATTCCATCCATACACTGAGAGACAACCAAGGCCGCATGATAATCGACGGTAAAGAAATAACTGAAGAATGGGAAAAGTATTTTAGAGACCTTCTAAACATCATACAGGAAGAACAGCACAAAGAAGAGATCTATATCACAGCGGACATGCCCGTCAAAAATTCCTCCTTTGAAAATCCCAAAAGGCCTTAAATAAGCTGAGAAATCACAAAGCGCCGGGTACGGACGAGATACCAGCAGAACTTCTGAAATATGGGGGAGACGCACTACATCGCCAAATCCACCGGCTAATAACGCACATATGGTTAGAAGAAAGGATACCAGCACGATGGAAAGAAAACATAATAGTGCCCATCCACAAAAAAGGGGACAAAACAAGATGCGCGAATTATAGAGGAATCTCACTCCTAAACACGGCATATAAAACCCTCTCAAACATCATTCTTAGTAGACTAATCCCTTATGCTGAAAATGTCCTAGGCGAATATCAAGCCGGGTTTAGGGCAAACAGATCAACAATAGATCAACTATTCACGCTGAGACAACTTCTAGAAAAGGGATAGGAGTATAACAGACCCATACACAATCTTTTCATAGACTTTCGACAGGCATATGATAGCGTAGAAAGAAGCCAAGTATGGAATGCCATGGCGGAGTTCTCAATACCAAAGAAACTCATTCGGATGACCAAAGTCTGTATGGAGGGTGGAATATCTAAAGTAAGTGTAAATAATAAACTGTCTGGCAGCTTTGAAATCAACAGTGGACTTAAACAGGGTGATGCGTTATCTCCACTACTTTTTAACGTTGTATTAGAGAAAGCCATGAGGTCGGCCGAAATAAAAACAGAATTGCTATCGGTTCAAGGTCCCAAGCTGTTACTTGCATATGCAGATGACATAGATCTCGTTGGAGACTCCATCCTGTCCACGAAAGACATTTTCAACAAGGTGGAAAGAGCAACAAGTGAAGTAGGGCTGAAGATTAATGAAGAGAAGACGAAATATATGTGTATAAATAGAACGACACAAAGAGATAGAATAGGACAAAATGTGACGATCAACACCTTTAATTTCGAAAGAGTAGAACGTTTTAAGTATCTGGGGGCCGTAATCACAGCGGACAACGATGTTACCGAAGAAATAAAAGACAGAATCCAATCTGCAAACCGCTGTCTATTTGCACTGAATAAGCTCATAAAATCAAAAAATCTCACAAGAAGTTCAAAATCTATAAATCCATCGTCAGACCTGTAATAACATACGGATGCGAAACGTGGACCATGACCAAAGCAAACGAAGAAAAGCTCAGACGCTTTGAACGAAAAATACTTAGAAAAATTTTCGGACCTCACCATGACATCACCACAAACCAGTATAAGATCAGAACCAATATCGAATCAAAAGCACTTTACAACGACGCCGATATTGTCCAAGGAATTATATCACAGCGACTAAGATAGGCAGGCCACGTGCACAGACTGAATAACGAAAGACTTTTAAAACTGGTATGGGAGGAGATTCCCACAGGCAAAAGACCACTCGGACGTCCCAGAATGCGATGGAGAGATAACATCCAAGCAGATCTCCGGAAAATGAACATTCCATTTGACCCTAGGTTGATGGAAGACCGAACAAATTGGAAAAAAGTTGTACAGTCAGCCAAGACCCACCCAGGGTTGTAGCGCTACGTGATGATGATGACTTTATCAGGAAATTATAGGTTTAAAAAATATTCCTACACTATCAGTTGATAATGAAGCTGTTATTAAGTTAGCAAAGAACCCAGAATATCACCGAAGAACGAAACATATTGAAATCAGGCATTTCTTTGTAAGAGAATACCCACAATATGAAGTCGTCAATGAAGATACATCTAGGGAGGTCTCCACTTTTAAACTGTCTTCTTAAGTGATAATTGTAAAGATCAGCAGTTATAGTTTTCCTGGTTTTCTATATCATTGCACAGTTATACTGATCTTAATTGGGAAAAATTGTATCCAGAATATCACCATAGGGCTAATAATATATAAGCTTTAATATTTGTAATATCATATCTTCTCCTTTTTTATATTAACATATATTAAGTCAATCATAAGGTAGGTCACTTTTTGGTCTAGCCAAAAATAACTATTAAACATCAGGTAAGCATCAAATGAAATGTAACTTCTGTCATTCTGACGATGATATTTAATATCGAAACATTTGTCAATTTTTAGAATTTTCCACATTTTTTCAATATATTGTGGAATTAGCTAGAAAGAGTAAGTTTCATTTAAGACACTAGTATGAGTAGATTCCACGAAGTAAGGATCGAGGCAGTTAAGTTAATATTTTTATAACTTTAGGGGTTCATTTAGCCCCGTTGCTCACCAGCCAGATTTGCAGCTCCGAGTTAGGGTATAATAGGAGAGCCTCAAATACCTACCCAAAAATTGGTTTCAGCTCTCGGACTATCATTATATTTATACAAATGTTATTTCATACGAAAATACTTGAGGTATAAGTACAAAAAATATTTTAACTGTCTTCTAAATGGAGTGATACGCCTATGTATTACAAATATTTTATTATTTTATTACTCTCTCGGATATAAAAATAGACTATCATTATTGACCAAATTATTAATCACAAGGTATTGTTTTTACTTTGGAATTTTTTTTATATTATCGGTTTATTTCGTTGATGTTCAAAAATTTTCTTTGCAGACTCATTAACAGTTTTTGCGTAACATAAAAAGTTTCACTTGTAACGGTGTTAGTTTTCTATAATCGAATTTGAAGAGATTATAATATTCTATAACATATTGATTATTTAAAATATAATCCACTAAACTTTATAAAAAAAAAATATATTATTATTATTTCTAAATCAGGTTTATTAGAATCATTAATTTGAGACACCCTATATACACATCAAAATCATTATGACAGATAAACTACAAAAAATTTGAAAATTCAAAAATGACATTTTAGGAAATCATGAATGAATGTATAAATACAATTCTTTTGGAAGTAACTGATTTTACGTATTAGATTATTATAATAGATATAAGTAAAAAACTTAAGAGATTATAAATAATTAACATGTAATAATTATAAGAGGGTAGTGGAGGTCGCGTTTCGAGTGCGCCAATAGAAATAGAGATGAAAAAAACCATTTGAAGGCGGATTTAGGTAGTAAAAATGAGATGGATTTAAAAGTAGCGGTGGGAATTCAGAAAAATTATCAAGTAAAATAAAAATCATATTCAAAGATTTGAAAAACTACAACATATACTTTGCAAACAGAATTTCGGTAAGAGAATTGAATTAAAATTTATTGAGACTGAATACAAGTTATTAGGAAGAAATAAGATTAAAATTTAGAATTTGAAAATTATAACATATACCTTGCAAACAAAATTTCGGTAGGAGAACTAAATTAAAATTTATTGAGGCAGCATACAATGGTAATTTACCTGCCAAGAAGTGAAGGAACTTCATCTCATATACAATTGGATATAGCGTGTCATATTTTGAGCTCGTATTTATAGACATTTAATTTAATTATAGTCATTAGGTCAGTCATTTAAATAGTAGAGGAAAGCTTACCTTTTTTCAAAAAAAATTATAATAACTATTAAAGGCATTTTCATAAAATTCTAGTGTTCGATTGTAAGTTTGAAAATATTATTCTAACTGAGTAAAAGCGATACAAACCAACAAGGAATTGTATTTAAAATTTCATTTTGAAAAGTTGTATATATCGTATTCAAATTAAAAGAAAATTGTTAAAATAGATTTGATTAACTATTGTAAAAAAATATTCATTATTAAAAGTTATTATGTTTTCTAAATTTATTCAATAAGGGCGCACGAACCTCAACCCAATTACGAGTCTTATAATTAATCATATTTACAGCCAGCCGACATAAAAAAAGGAAGGAAATCAATTTTTAACCTAATTTCATTTTAACTATCCCAGTAATAGTAGTATATCACAATTCATACTTACCAATAAAGTTATGGTAGTAATTGTAATTTCAGTGGTCGAAGACATCACATGGTGCGTATAGAGGATAATACAATAAGTTATCAAACTTAATACGCTGAAAAATGTTTCAATCAAAAAAATAAGAGCTATATTTCCACAAGCTTCGTTAAGCGCTTCAGCACCAAGATGTAAATATTTTAAATTCAACTTAATGCCCTCCATAAATGTGAAACTTTCGCCGCTTTCAAGATGTTGTTTGATAAATCCACGTAGACGTACGTATTTTGCAGACAACACACTAGATGAACTCCATGTAATCAATGACACGCAAGTTATTTCCAACATAACCAGATTGATAAATACATCCGTAGAAATTTGACCGATATTTCTGGAGGCCGGATTCCTTATATTTTCACCGAAAAATTGACTAAACTGATAAGATACAAAAGGAATAAAGAATAAAGAGATTTCCAAACAACGCGTTACGCAGTTTATCTTAACCTTCAAATCTTTTTCGAGCGTCTCCATTAAATTAAAGAAATTCTCCCAGCTTTTTCTTCGTCTGAAAGTCTCGGTTAAAACCATGAGTTGAAATATCCATGTTACAATAATGTATATTATTAGTACTAAGATATCTTGGAAAGTAATCTGCACTTCTCTCGCGTTTTTTACCATCCACACGGACGAAGTTATAATATATACAACAGAAAAAGATAAATTCGCCGTAAAAACCAATTTACTTAATAACGCAGTGGATGGTAAAGGCGTTAAGCCAAAATGTCCGATAATTCTAAATATTATTTTAAGACATTCTATGTCAGTTTTTTCTGAGCTGAACATGGTGACTGAATGAGAAGTAAATTGAATATGAAGTGAGCAATTATATTAATACATATTGATCTAATTTTACCCATCAGAACGCTGTTATGAATTGGTGATTAATAAAACACATATTTATAATGAATCGGTACAGGATGTCTCAAATTAGACAACGCTATTGGAAGGATAATTTTGACTTTTCCGCCAATCTACGATGCGAGAAAATATTAGTTTATCCGAAAAAAAGTTGGAATTTGTGATTTTTTTTAGTTATTTTTACGTTACCCAGTGAGAAAAACACGAAAACCGGGTTTCTACATAAAAATCCGGTATGTATGTCGTCGTCGTTGTCCTCCGCTTTTTCTTGTTAGGTTAGGTTAAGTTTTCTTGTTAGCACGATACAGACTCCAGATGTATACAAGTGATCAATTTTATGAGTGGATATTGTTCAGATCATCTCACAGATGAAACCTATTTCAGCTCACCAGAGACAGTATAACAGATGCAATGGTACCTGAAGTACCATATTTTGGACATTTTTGGACAAATTTCGGTTTGTTAGCACGATACAGCCTCCAAAGTGTATGTGTTCAGGACGATAGAAATTTCCCCTTTGTTTTAAATTTCAATTGAAGTGAACTGTAATATTCATTAATAATAATTAATTAAAGGCTGACATTTTACCTTTTACTAATTTCTCGGAGATTAACGGGCCGGCGTTGTAATATCGATGTAGCTTCACTCACACACCGTTGTACTGTTGCGCGCGGTGATTGTCTTTGTCATTTGAAATATATAAGGCATATCTGGATTCGATCACGAACATTCTCCCCCGCCAAATGCATGTTGCATTTTGAAAGAAAGAATAAAGAATGAATGTAGATATTTTAGAAAGAAAATTAAGAAAATAATAAAGAACTAAAATTAATGATTGTGACACCTTGAAAATGTTGTATCTGGTTAGTTATTTACAAAATACTAGAAATAACTATGACTAAAAAAAAAGACTACTTATTAGAAGTATATTAATTGTCCTCTACTGATAAACGGGACAATTTGACTTAAAATTCCATTGGCAGCCCTAACGCGTACAACTCTAACAATACCATCTTGACCAGTATATAAAGTAGTGTTTCGAGCCATGACCCAACGCCCGGGAGGAACATTATCCTTGTGAATCAAGACTAGTTGCCCTATTTTAGGAGAAGGTGATGTGGGCGCTAGGCACTTTGACCGCTGTTGGAGAGTTTGAAGATATTCTCGTTTCCAACGAGACCAAAAGTCTTGATGCATCCTTCGAAGAAGCTGCCAACGAGACAATTTATTCATAGAAATCGTTGAAAAATCAGGAAGAGAAAGAGTTTTTAAGGGTTCCAGAGTTAGAAAGTGACCAGGAGTGAGAGCATTGATGTCCTGTATATCATGTGTCAAAGGGGTGAGGAGCCGAGAGTTAAGCAATGCTGCAATCAATACTAAGACAGTGTAAAATTGTTCGTAAGTTAAAATTTGGTCTCCCACCACGCGTGTAAGATGGGTTTTCACTGATTTTATACCTGCTTCCCACAGACCATTGAAGTGTGGCCCGGAAGGCGGACTGAAAGAAAACTGGGGTTTCCTGCTCAGCAGCGGTTTTCATATATTCTTGAAGTTCTCTCGCGGTTGCAGTAAAATTGGTGCCATTGTCGCAAAAGATGTGGGATACGCGACCACGACGAGAAATAGATCTTTGCAACGCGGCAAGAAAACCTTCAGAAATTGAATTACTAACTAACTCAAGATGTAAAGCCTTTGTGGCACAGCAAACAAAGAGACATATGTAGCCTTTGATTGTACGAACACCACTATATCTTGAAAGGGTAATGTAAAAGGGTCCTCCAAAGTCAACACCACTCTGAGAAAACGCTTTAATCGAGGACAATCGGAATTTAGGTAAATCGCCCATAGGCGGGTGAAAAGACTTAGGGGACTGTTTCCAACAACGAATGCATTTTGAAGTGACGGAGTTTATGGCTCTTTACGAAGAGACTATCCAAAAATATTGGGATATCAGGAATTGGGTGGTTTTTGGTCCGGCATGTAAATTCTTCTCGTGAAAATATCAAATGAGAATAGACGTTAAAGGAGAATTGCGGGGTAACAAAAGGGGGTATTTTGAAGCGTACGATAAAGGAGCATGTTTTAATCGACCACCAATTCTGAGGAGATTGTCTTCATCCAGGAAGGTACCAAGTTTTCGAAGAGATTTTGAGAAGAATTTAGATGTTTGTTCTTTATGAAAATAATTATTCTGTGTATATTTCACGAGACATAGAAGAGCGTCATGTAATTCGTTAGAAGTTAGGAAACCGGAACGTCGAGAGGAACCATGACGAAAATTATAAATAAATCTTAAGACATATGCTAAAACTCGCTGTAATGTAGCGAACGAGGAATGTCTATTTATAAGAGACTCCAAGAAAGAGGGTTCCATGGACAGAGATACAAGAGCTACAGTCCGTTCTTCTTCGGCAAGATCTTTTGAAGATAAGGACCGGGGTACGGTTGGGAAACAAAACGGATGGTCGTAGAGAAAGTGAGGACTATTAATCCACTCGGGTGAAGATAAAAATTCGGATGGTAGAACACCACGAGACACAATATCAGAAGCATTTTGCTTAGAATTAATGTAATGCCTTAGAGTCGGGGAAATTTTAGACTGAATATAAGATATACGATTGGCCACAAATATCTTTAATTTGTGGGGAAAACTCTTAATCCAGTGTAATACAATTTGAGAATCCGACCATGCATAAGTTAGGATCTCGGTAAATTTAGGATGTATATGTAGAACATAAGCAACTAACTTGGAAAGCAAAACAGCGGTACATAACTCAAGACGAGGAATGGTCAGTTTTTTCGTGGGTGCTACTTTAGATTTTGCACACAATAATTGAACAGAAACTTTACTCTCAGAATTCACGCACCGAAGATATGAGACGCAAGCATAGCCTCTTTTACTGGCGTCACAGAAACCATGTAATTCGACTAGAGGAAAATTGAAGAACAATAAATGGCGAGGTATGCGAACTTGAGACAGTAGAGGAAGTTCGATTTTCAATTGTTCCCAAATTCGAATGATATCAAAAGATGGACATTCATCCCAAGATATTCCAGCTAACCACAGACGCTGAACTGAAAATTTTGTGCAGAAAGTTATAGGAGCTAGAAATCCTAGAGGATCATAGATTCGAGCTAATTCCGAACGCAAACGTTTGGTATAAGAAAGATCTTCTCGCGGTTGAACACAAAATGTAAAACAGTCCGAATGAGAAGACCAGCATAACCCAAGAACATTGAGAGAGCTGTCCAAATCTGGTTCAAAACTTAGACTATGGGGATTAATAAAAGAAGTAGGTAAATTCGATAATAAGAGTGGTTCGTTTGAACACCATTTTCGAAGTTCAAAACCACCAAGATACAAGAGAGAAATTAAATATTGCATAAGCGTTTGAACTTCTACAAAATCATTCGAGCCAAACAAAAATCATCAATATAAGAGCAAGTATGAATAATTTTAGCAGCTTGTGGAAACCGATGTCCTTCGTCAGCTGCAAGTTGATGCAAAGTACGAAGAGCTAGAAATGGTGAAGAAGTAACACCATAAGTTAGAGTATTCAGACGATACTCCCGAACACAATCTTCTGTAGAAAATCTCCAAAAAATACGTTGAAACTCTCTATGCTCTAGACAAAGAAAAATCATACGATAAGTTGGTTTGATGTCTGCGCACAAAACAAACTTGAGTAAACGAAAATTAAGCAAAATAGCAACAATGTGTTAGTGAAGCTTAGGTTCAACAAACAAACAATCATTGAGGGATTTCTCGTTAGGAACTTTGGCAGATGCATTAAAAACTACACGTAATTTGGTACTAACACTATCAGGTTTGACCACACAATGATGAGGAATATAATATTTACCATTATCTCCGTTGTCAGCTGAAATCAACTCCATGTGACCTAGGTCGAGATACTCTCGCATAAAGGCAGAATATTGTTCGTACAATTCGGGTTGCTTGAGCAGTCGGCGTCCAAGAGAGTGGAAACGATATAAAGCCAGATATCTTTTTTTTGTGAAGATGTGCTTCGACCGCTAAGGGTCATTAGCACTTACAATATCATTCAAATACATAGTAAATTACAGCATTACATTCACTAAATATTCACTAAAACATTCACTAAGTATTCACTAGATATAATTATAGAGTTTTATATCTTTCAGGTACTGTATTGTTTTTTGTATTTGTTCCAGAGTTTTTAGATTTTCACTAACATCTGTGGAGATTTTGTTGTCTTGTCTTTCCTCTTCAAATTCTGTACAATCAACAAGGATGTGTTTAATAGACAGTCTTACGTTGCACTTGTTACATTTGGGGGGTTCTTCTTTAGATATTCTAAAGCCGTGCGTAAAACGAGTGTGGCCAAGTCTTAGTCTTGATATTTCAATTTGTTCTAACCGGCTGGGTGTTAATGTTAGTCGGCCTGTAAATTGCGATTTAATGCTCTTGAGGCTATTTTGATCAATATACCATTCTGTTTGCATCTTCTTCTTAATTTCCTTCTTGAGGAAGTTGTCGATATCACTGTGAGTATAAATTTGAGACATTTCGGTTTCTAAAGATGTTGCTTCTTGGGCAGCTGTATCAGCTGACTCGTTGCCGTCGATTCCTACGTGTGAGGGGACGTTGATAAGTGTGACATTTACTTCTAGCGTAAATAATTGGTGGAAGAATTGTTGGATTTGTTGCACTAAAGGGTTGCTTGCCCACATTTGTCGAATCGCTTCTATGGCACTTAGTGAGTCAGAACAAATCGCATATTTTGGTTTTGGGTTACTCATTACGTAAACTAAAGCTTGATGGATGGCGAAGACTTCTCCTGTATAGAGACTACACTCCTCTGGTAGCCTGAATTTTTGTGTATTAGTTGCTGTAACTACTGATGAGCCTACTGATCGATTTGATTCATTTTTTGAAGCATCAGTGAATAAAACTTCTGACGGTTTGTAAATTCCACATATTCTATTGAATTCATTTTTCAGTAGAGAAGGATGTGTTTCTTTCTTATTGAATTTGGAAAAATCTGTGTTTACGGAGATAGGTGAGAGAATCCAGGGGGCAAAATTATAGCTGTTTATAGGAATTATTTCAGGAAAACTGTAGCTGATTTCTGCCATATACGTTTTAACTGTGTTGTAAAAAGGTGGTGTAATATTGATACTTGCACTGATCTAGTGTAAATTTTTTTGTGGTAAGGGTGGTTAGGAAGAGCCAAAATTTTTGTCGAGTAAGATAAAGATAAATGTTGAACTCTATATGTAAATGGCATCTCTCCAAGAAGTTTATAGAGAGTGTCTGTGGGGGTTCTTGGGAACGCACCAATTATTATTCTAAGTGCTTTATTTGAAATTATTTCCACAGTTTTTATATAACTTTTTTCAGCGGTTTGGAAAGCCATGGCTCCATATTTTATTTTAGATCTAATGGTACTTTTGTAAATGTTAAGTAAGCTGTTTTTATTTGCTCCCCATTTTTGATGTGATAGGATTTTTAATATGTTCAAGCTTTGCGTACTGTTTCGTTTAAGATAGTCAAAGTATTTTTTCCAGTTGAGTTTATCATCAAAAATTATTCCAAAAAATTTGATATCTTTCGTGAAACTGAGTTTGGTGTTTCCTATGGTCAGTTCCGGGTATTCTTTCTGGGCTCTTCGTGCAAATAAGACACATTTCGTTTTTTCGTGAGTTATTTTGAAGCCAGACTTGTTTTTCCATTCATAAATTTTGTTTAATCCATTTTGAATTAGGGATTGCAATGTTTCAATATTTCTACCTTTTCCGTATATTACAATATCGTCAGCGTATAAGCTTACACGTAGTGGAGATGTGATACAAGAGGTGAAGTCATTTATGGCGACAAGAAATGATGTTGTGCTTAAGGAAGATCCTTGGGGAATTCAATTCTCTATTTTTCTTTTGGTAGATAATTCTCCATTTGTTTTGACTACAAAATTACGTTGTGTCAAATTTTTTTCAATAAATGCTGTTATATTTCCATTAATGTTCCAATCTACCAGTGTTTGAAGAATTTTATGTTGCCATGTTAAGTTGTAAGCTTTTTCAAGATCCATAAATACCGCTAGCAGTTTCTGACCGTTAGCAAATGGATTGTGTATCTCGGATTCCAGGTTTATAATGCTATCGTTTGCTGACCTGTTTTTTCGAAATCCGTTTTGGTGTATCGATATAAGGTTATGTTTTTCCAGATGCCACATTAACCTGCGGTTTAATATCTTCTCTAAGACTTTGCACATTCTACATGTTATGGATATTGGTCTGTAAGACGTTACAAGTTCTTTGGTTTGTGTGGCTTGGGTATTGGCACTATGATAGCTTCTGACCATGATTTTGGAAATTTGTGATCTGAGTAAATTTTATTGTATGTCTGTAAAAATACTTTTTTCCAGTTATTGGGAGGTTTTTTAAAAAAGTGTAGTGGATTTTGTCAGGTCCCGGGCTTGATTTATCGCTGCATTGTTTCAGCACCTCTTCTAATTTTTCACTGTCGATTTGTACATTTAATGGATGGTTTGGACCTGTAGCATGATTTAATTTTATTCTTTGTTCTGTATCGCGTTTATATTCCCTAAATTCTGGTTCATAGTTTTCATCGCTTGATATTCTAGAGAATTCTTCTGCAAATGTTTGTGTTATAAGTGCGTTATTAGAGATAATTTCAGTATTGTGGGATAAACTTGTTATTTTATGTTTTGATGAAATTCCTTTCAGTTTTTTCATTTTAGACCATATCTCGGAGTTTGAAGTATTTGCAGTGATTGTTGGGACAAATGATTTCCAGGAGTCCTTTTTAGCTTGCTTAGTGACGTATCTTGCTCTTGCTCTGAGTCTTTTAAACTCAACTAAGTTAGTTTGGTTTTTGTTCTTTTTTAACTTATATAACGCTCTTTTGCTTGCTTTAATAGCTTCTTCGCATTGTGGTGTCCACCCAGGTAATGGAATTTTTGTTTTTAGTGGTTTTACATACCCAATATGTATTTCTGCAGCTTGTATAATGGTATCGGTAAGTACATTCGTTATTTCGTCAATGTTATCTTCAATCTGATCAAATTCTGGAATATTTCTTTCTATGTACTCAGTAAACTTAAACCAATTTGCTCGTCTCAAATTCCATTCTTCCATTGAGTTAAGATGATCGTTCTTGTCTTTTCTGGAATGAAATTCTATGCTTATAGGTAGGTGGTCGCTTCCATATAAGTATGAGTTTGGCTGCCAACTCAGGTTTGGTGCAATTTGTGCGTCACAAATAGTTAGGTCAATAGGAGATAATTCTCCTGTTAGTGGATTTAATCTTGTACCCGCTCCAGAGTTTATTATTATAAGACTGTTTGTGTTTGTAAATGTTTCTATTTCTCTCCCTCGTTTGTCTGTAGTCTTGGATCCCCACGCTGTATTGTGTGAATTGAAATCCCCTACTATTATTTTTGTGCCATTTACTTGGTTGGTTATTTCTTGTAAGCTTTGTGAAGTGAATTTTTTGTTGGATGGAATATAAATATTATTAATGTTCAAATTCTTCTCATAGTATTGTATGTTAATTGCAACTACCTCTAGTTCTGATGTAATTTGTATATTTTTCCATGTAAAATTATTTTTTATATAAATAGCCACTCCTCCACTAGCTCTGTCAGACTCTCTATTTTTGTGGACGCATTCGTAACCTCTTAGTGAGTAGTATTTGTTATCTTTCAAGTTAGTTTCTTGTATGCAGATCACATCTTCTGTAGTTTTTGATATTAAGAGTTTTAATTTTTCCAGATGGGCTATTAGCCCATTTATATTCCATTGGAGTGAGAAAGTATTAGTGTTGACTTAGTTGAGAGGTGGACGAATCGTAACTATCTTCATCTTCTTCATTTGTTGATATCGAGACTAAATTCAGTTGCCTACGTATCTGGGATTGGATTCTTGTGCATCGGGATTTCATCGCCAGGAGTTGTATAAATGGGTAAATGTTGTGGAGAAGGGCGAGTAGTTCAGGAATATTATCTGTGTATTGTTGGGCTATACTTAAGGGGTCAGGTGTGCCAAATGCGTTATCCATAAAGTCGGAGAGTTCTTCAAATGTAAGGAGTTGTTGACGTGATTCATTGTAGAATTTTTTTACAGGTTCCAGATCTTCGAGATTTGGATTTTCTTTGGTTGCAGAGGGGCATTGTTTAGGTTTATGTCATTTGGTCTTTTGATCTGTTGTATTACTTGCCACATCCACTGGATATTTTTCGGATGTGAGGTCGCTGGAACTAGCTGTTAGATATTGCCGTAGTCGTTTAAAGGTTTTTGATGGAGGAGTATCATTCGTCACGTCAATTCGGCTGAGATCTTCTACGGAGCTTTCTACTGATATTGGTTCAACTGGCATTGTAATATTTTCTTGGTAGTTGGATGAGTTTGGTGCTTGATTTGGACAAAGCTTGGCAACATGTCCTGGGGTTTTGCAAAGGAAACATGTTATTCCGTCGAATGATAGAAACACTCTATATGTTGTATCTTCAAATGTAATGACTAATGAGGGAGGTAGACTTATGTCATCGTTTGGTACTACATAGATTTGACGTCGAAAACTAAGGATGTGTGCGTATTCGTTTCCTGACAGACTTGCCCGGAGGAATGCCATTGGTGATACTTTTAAAAAACCTATTTTTAGGATTTCTGCTTCTAGTATGTCATGTGGTATTGATGGACAGACGTTTGATAGGATGATTCGCTTTGCTGGAGTAATGAGTCGTCGAACTCCTACTTGGTGCTGTTTTATATTTAAAGTTTGATACTTTTCAGTTATATCTTGGGCAGCTTCGACAGTCGACAAGTACATACATATTCTACTATTTGACATTCTAGAGGCAAACAGTATATTTTTGAAGCCAACAATACTTGCTACGGCTTCCACATAGTCTCCGAGAGTGAGATTGTCATTTACATTTGATACGATCGCTTGTTCTTTTTTTGGAAACATATCAGAGTTAACAACTTGAGAATATTGACGTTGACTAGTTGTTGTAGAATTTGATGCGCCCCCGTAGTCGGAAGCCATCACTGTATGGTTTTATTCAGAAATTTTTAATTTGGGTATGGCAACGGTACTTTTATGTGGGAAGAATACATCGATATTCTATCATATTATTTTTATAAATTCCCAGATACTTTAATATTGGAAACGATTCTCTCACCTGTTTTTACACTAATTACTTTGATTAGATTTTAATTATACACACTATTGCTGAACGCGTCTTCAGAACGACCACTCGTCTCGATGATTCGAGTTCAACTGAAAGCCAGATATCGTATACCAGGAAACGTAGGATTAATTTCCCGAAAAGGTAACGATACAACATATTGTCCTGACGGGTTACGAGAAAAATTATCTTTAAAAAGATCGTCACACAAAATATCATCGGAATTAAGGGGAATGACTTCAGGAACCGTTTCTATTTCCCAGAAAGTTTTCAAAGTAGTATCTAATGAGACCTTGGAAACGGTGTGGCATAATAAAGAGGTGACAATAGGATTCTTGACATGAATCGGACCCATGACAACGTAACCAAATACAGTGTTTATGGCGTCGGGTTCACCTGAATTTCCAGAGATCTTACCTGAGAGCAACAATTAAGGAAATAAATCAGCTCCGATTAATCAGTCGATCGTTCCTGGTCGATAAAATTTTAAATCTGCTAGCGAAATATTAGTTAAGGGGGTCCACTTATTGGGATCGATTTTAAAATCAGGCATAGGATCACAAATTTTGTCTAAGACTAGAGCATCAAAATTAAATATAGCAAAGTCCCTAGTAGGCGGACAAATTGGAAGGACAACTTTTCCAGTCTGCAACTTAGAGTTCATAGAGGCGAAACCATTAACATCAAGGGTACATTGAGACTGAGGGATAGTCCGGGAAAGTAAGGAAATAAAAGTCAAAAGCTTCCCATAATTGATTTTTCATTTTTAAATAAAAATATATGGACCCAGCATTACTCTCCTAGATTGTCTAATAATTTCCGCTGGAGCTTGTGATGCAGCTTGCAAGTACAGCTCAGACCACCTAAAATTCAAGTGATTTATGCTCGTGTCATTTCTGGATGTGTTCTCACAAAAAAATCGTAGAGATGAAAATTGAAGCAAATCTTATGCTCTTGAAAGTGACGTAAATAGTTTTTAAAAAAAAAAATTTTCGGATCTTAAATTTTCTAAAAATTGAAAAAATTTACAAAAATTATGTTTTTGGTTGGTAATTATAAATAAAATATTAATATCGAGGTCAAAACATAGATAAACATAGAGGGCAAACTTCTAAAAATTTACATTTTTTCAGATTTGGAAAATTCAAAATGGCGGCTGCGCAAATTGGAAACAATTTTTTTTTCAATCGCGTCCAAATTTATGAACATTAACGATATTGAGAAACGGGTTGTTGCAATCGACAGAGTGAAAGTTATATTTTTATAAATAACAAACAAAATTTTTAAAATTTTTTTTACATAATTGTTTAGAACATTTACCGAAAATAGAAATTATTACATCTAGTTTTTTCTCATTTTGGCGTTGAAAAATTTCTTAAAAATATCTTTTTACGTTATAAATATGTTTGTTTTTGGAAGACGAGTATTTTGAAAAAAAAATTCAGATGGGACTTTTACATGCTGAGATAAACAAATTCAAAATCTGCTAGATACTGTCATAATATTAATTGAAATTTTCAAATTTTGATCGCTAGGTTGTTGAATCCCAACTCAACTTGAACACAATTTTTCATTTTTCTACCGTTATTTGGTCCATTAAAAAGAGAACAGTAATCCTAGCTCGCTCGGCCAAACGGTGCGACGGCAGCTGCTTGGCGTTCTGGTGGGGGGTCAGCGCTCATTCTCTTCGAACACCCAAAGACCCTTACTAGCATGACTGACGACGTACTTGTATCCGACGAATTATTGAACATTATTTCGTGTTCTTGTACCACAGGGTGCTCTACTACCAGGTGTGGCTGTAAAAAAGTTGGCATACATTGTACGATATTATGTAAAAATGACGAAGGCAAAAACTGTTGTAACATCGAAATTGTAAGTACGGTATTTGACAATGACGAGGATCATAATGAATCTCTGTGTGATGAGCTAAATTTTGATACGACTCAATTAGTTGATTGTGAACGTGCAATTGATAGTAGCAATAATATCGATGAGGATTTGTTTGCTAATGATAATGACGAGGAAAATTGTACAGAGCCATTTCCTCAAAGACCAAAAAGGGCGAGAATTTGTAGAAAATAGATGTGAATTTGTAAATAGATATTATTCTTAGTATCTACGTTTCGAATTATGTATAATATATATAATAAATGGATTTATAGATATAAATTATAAATATCATTGTACCTTATATCTAGCAATATGTAATGGTTGATAATAACCATACTATTAGCAAACCACAAATGCAAAATTTTTACAAAGAAAACCAAAATAAAAGCTTGAGCTTCGTTCAACTGCGAACGAGCGCTGACCCCCTGTGGTGGTTACTTAGTAAGGGTCCCTCGTATACTCGACGATTACCATAAAGGCGTATTATTATGGAGGAAACCACTTACCCAGCAACCTATGTTCGGGAACAGAATAAACAATAACACATTTATAAAATCACTGGGTTCAAGTTTAATACATTTAAAAATACACTACTATAAATATCAAAACGACTTATTCAAAGTATTAATAACAATCATAATATCATCCTGGTTCGTTCACACCCATTATATAGGAAACATAGTTGTGTTTTTCTACACATCCGACCTCATTCTGTAAACTATACATGTCTGTTTATAAAATAACAAAAACAATCTTTCCTTGGCAAATGACATTGACTGTGGCCGGCCGATGCTCCTTAAATACTATAATTAATATCAAATTAAATATTATTATTATTTCTAAGTTAGTGTTCTTTTGTCTTTAATGTTTTTTAAGGGATCACTACATCATCCCCTCTTGGGAGAGAAAAATTATCATTTTAATTTTTCGATAACACTTATACCTAAAACTGTTTTGATGAATGTTTTTGTTTTGTCTTTGTTTACTAAACACAACTTGTTTGTTCATCAACACACTTCACTTATTTACAATTGTTTCCGCTCTTTGTATACAAACAATCGATTCCTATCAACAGTCTGTTGTTTTTTGTCTGGAGATGTAATCTCACAATTTACCCCCTTGACTCCCGTTATTTTAAACGGACCTAGATAATGTGAATCAAATTTGTTTCTTGCTTCATTTTTTAGAATAACTAATTCCCCTATTTTAAAATTTACGGGTGAAGAAACATTTTCGCTATTATTAACTCTACTTAATTTATTATTTATTAAAAACTGTCTGGCCCTTTCATTAGCGTATTGTGATTTATATCTTAATTCATTATCATATTTTTCAAGATTGTAACACGGTTCAATTTTTGCGTTTAAAAATTCTGGCAAATTGGGTTTCTCCCATATAATAACTCAAAAGGAGTGTATCCGTGATACGTATTTGGTGTTGTATTATGACAATATGCGAACATTCTTACAAACTCACACCAATTATCCCTAGAATCTTTGATACAATTTCTTATATATTCGTTAAATGTCCTATGTAATCTTTCGCAACTGCCTATTGTTTCGTGGTGGTATGCTGTTGAAAAATTATGTTTTATATTTATTAGTTCTGCTAAATTCTTCAATATTTCGTTCTTATATTCCGTCCCTTGATCTGTTCTTATTTCTTTCATCAATCCGTAATTTGGTATAAAGTTGTCGAAAATTGCTTTTGCTATTGTGTGTGCTTCTTTATTCTGAACTGGTATCATAACTGCGTACTTAGTTAATTCGCATAATATCGTAATGCAATAACGATTTCCGTTGTTACTCTCTACAAACGGACCTATTGTGTCTATGTAAATAATATCAAACGGTTTTATAGATGTATCTGTTATAACAAATTTTCTTTGTGACTGGGCTTTGCCTTATTCACTTGACATTTATGACAATTTTTTACGTATTTCCTTACGTCTTTCTCCATGTTTTTCCACTTGAAATTTGCTCTTAGTTTCGTTAAAAACCTATTATTTCCTACATGTCCCCCAAACATTGGATCATTGTGGTATCTTTCTAATATCTTTTGGATCTCTTCTTTCTGCTGTACCGTTTTTGGTACGTCGCATATACATACATGAATACTTTTTAACCTTTGATTTCCTATTTCTATAAATTCTTCTACTGTGCACTTTTTAAATATATCATCATTTGTATATATTTTCATTCTTTTTACTTCATTTCTTACCGATAGCTCTTCAAGCTTTTCCAACGGTCGTCCTAGGTCGAAGTTGTGTAAACCGGTATTTAAGGCTTCACTAAATTTCAATTTGTTTTTGATCCAGATGCTCATCCTAAGTGAGATACGGTTATTTTCAAAGTGTAAAATTGGTAATTTATGTGCCTCAATGTTATTTAAAACTTTTACTACTGCAGGTTTTTGTATTCCTACTTCTTTTGTTTCCACTTTATTCCTTTGATCCTTTGCTGTTTGTACGTTTTCTTTTTGCGTTTGTGCTCTTGTGATTGCCAAGACATGTGAATTATTTATGTATAAATCCTTAAGTTCTTCAATGGATATTCTCGATATACTGTCCGCATAATTTTCTATACTTTTTTCATACTGTATTTCAAAATCGTATTCTTCCAAATCAATCAAATTTCAAATTTTTCCTAGACAATGTGTTTACCTCTTAATTGATTAAATCTTCTATCGCTAAAAATTTTATCGAAAATTTTCGGATCAGTTTTGTTATTTTCCTTATATGTTGCTTTATTCCATTCTGTATGTATTTCTAAGTTATTCTTCTTTTCTTCTAGCTCTTTTAGACTATATACGTTATCATTGATTAATAATGTATTATCAATTATCTTAGCTTTAGCTCCACTTTCTCTCGCCTGTTTCATGTATCTTATTAACTGTTTTCTCTGTTCCAATATATCTTTTGGATAATCTTCATCAATGTATATTTTTGTTCCTTTTAGTTTATCCGTTCCGTTCAAAGTCTCTACTTTCTTATTCACATCTTTCATCATTATGCTGGTCTATTTTTGTTACTGGTTTTGTTTCCTAATCTTTCACATTTCAAAATATCTGTTTTAACATCTACTGTGTTATTAACCTTGTTCATTAGATCTTCTAATTTGTTTTCTAGTTGTTCCTCATCCTCTTCGTTGTCTTCTTCTATACCATGTATTATTAAATTCTTCTCTCTAAAATTTTTCTGAGTATCTGTCATGTTTCCTTGCAAAAATTCTGTTTTTTCATTTAGTTCCATTATACAATTACCATTTCCATCTCACCAATCATTACCATTTACTTCGCAGGATCGCCATGTAGTGGCGATGTATATTTTACCATCAATTTTACCATTAGTTCCGCAGGATCGCCATGTATTGGCGATTACCATTATACAATTAATTGTACCATTTCCATTATACAATTACCAATACCATTTCCATGTATTTCCCTTTTACCAATCGTTACCATTTAGTTTGCAGGAGCGCCATGTGGTGGTTACTTAGTAAGGGTCCCTCGTATACTCGACGATTACCATAGAGGCATATTATTATGGAGGAAACCACTTACCCAGCAACCTGTGTTCGGGAACAGAATAAACAATAACACATTTATAAAATCACTGGGTTCAAGTTTAATACATTTAGAAATACACTACTATAAATATTGAAACGACTTATTCAAAGTATTAATAACAATCATAATATCATCCTGGTTCGTTCACACCCATTATATAGGAAACATAGTTGTGTTTTTCTACACATCCGACCTCGGTCTGTAAACTATACATGTCTGTTTATAAAATAACAAAAACAATCTTTCCTTGGCAAATGACATTGACTATGGCTGGCCGATGCTCCTTAAATACTATAATTAATATTAAATTAAATATTATTATTTCTAAGTTAGTGTCCTTTTGTCTTTAATGTCTTTTAAGGGATCACTACACCCCCGCCACAATGCCAAGCAGCTGCCGCCCCACCGTTTGGCCGAGCGAGCTAGGATTACTATTCTCTTTTGAATGGACCAATGGACGGTAAATAAATATTATTCTTAGTATCTACGTTTCGAATTATGTATAATATATATGATAAATGGATTTATAGATATAAATTATAAATATCATTGTACCTTATTTCTAGCAATATGTAATGGTTGATAATAACCATACTATTAGCAAACCACAAATGCAAAATTTTTACAAAGAAAACCAAAATAAAAGCTTAAGCTTCGTTCAACTGCGAACAAGCGCTGACTCCCCACCACAACGCCAAGCAGCTGCCGCCGCACCGTTTGGCCGAGCGAGCTAGGATTACTATTCTCTTTTGAATGGACCAATTGACGGTAGAAAAATGAAAATTTGTGTTTAAGTTGAGTTGGAATTCAACAACCAACAATTTTTTAGAATATTTACCGAAAATAAAAAATTTTCCATTTAGTTTTTTCTCATTTTGGCGTTGAAAAATTTGTTTAAAATATGTTTTCACGTTATATATATATATATATATATGCGTGTCTTTTAAAGACGAGTATTAAAAAAAATTTCTTTAGATGCGACTTTTACAAGTTGAGATAAACAAATTCAAAGTCTGTTAGATTCTGTGATAATATTGATGGAAATTTTCAAATTTTGATCACTTCGCTAGGTTGTCGAATCCCAACACAACTTAAACACAAATTTTCATTTTTCTACCGTCAATTGGTCCATTCAAAAGAGAAGAGTAATCCTAGCTCGCTCGGCCAAACGGTGCGGCGGTAGCTGCTTGGCGTTGTGGTGGGGTGTCAGCGCTCGTTCGCAGTTGAACGAAGCTCAAACTTTTATTTTGGTTTTCTTTGTAAAAATTTTGCATTTGGGGTTTGCTAATAGTATGGTTATTATCAACCATTACATATTGCTAGAAATAAGGTACAATGATATTTATAATTTATATCTATAAATCCATTTATTATATATATTATACATAATTCGAAACGTAGATACTAAGAATAATATTTATTTACAAATTTACATCTATTTTCTACAAATTCTCGCCCTTTTTGGTCTCTGAGGAAATGGCTCTGTGCAATTTTCCTCGTCATTATCATTAGCAAACAAATCCTCATCGATATTATTGCTACTATCAATTGCAAGTTCACAATCAACTAATTGAGTCCTATCAAAATTTAGCTCATCACTCAGAGATTCATTATCATCCTCGTCATTGTCAAATACCGTACTTACAATTTCGATGTTACAACAGTTTTTGCCTTCGCAATTTTTACATAATATCGTACAATGTATGCCAACTTTTTTACAACCACACCTGGTAGTAGAGCACCCTGTGGTACAAGAACACGAAATAATGTTCAATAATTCGTCGGGTACAAGTACGTCGTCAGTCATGTTATTAAGGGTCTTTGGGCGTTCGAAGAGAATGAGCGCTGACCCTCCACCAGAACGCCAAGCAGTTGCCGCCGCACCGTTTGGCCGAGCGAGCTAGGATTACTGTTCTCTTTTCAATGGACCAATTAACGATAGAAAAATGAAAAATTGTGTTCAAGTTGAGTTGGGATTCAACAACCTAGCGAAGTGATCAAAATTTGAAAATTTCAATTAATATTATGACAGTATCTAGCAGATTTTGAATTTGTTTATCTCAGCTTGTAAAAGTCGCATCTGAAAATTTTTTTTTCAAAATACTCGTCTTTCAAAAACAAACATATTTATAACGTAAAAACATATTTTTAAGAAATTTTCCAACGCCAAAATGAGAAAAAACTAGATGTAAAAATTTCTATTTTCGGTAAATGTTCTAAAAAATTATGTAAAAAAAATTTTAAAAATTTTGTTCATGTTATTCATAAAAATATAACGAATGTAATTTTGATAGAGACATTAATACAATTAGACAAATAGCAACATCCAACGGTTATCCATTAGATATGATAAATAAGCTAATTAGTAAAAAAGAGGAAAAAGTGCCATTACAACTAATATTTCCTAAACAAGCTGATGAAATAAAAACTTATAAAACCATCACATATGCAGGAAATATTTCTAATAATATTTCAAAGAATATCTTCAGCAACGAATACAACAATTTCTTTTAAAACAGAAAGTAGCGTCAGTACAAAATTGTTAAATGTAAAAACAAAAATACCACTATTAAAGAAGTCAGGTATATATAAACTCAAATGTCCAGAATGCAATGCTGTCTATTTGGGTCAGACCCTTAGGAATTTTGAAATCTGATACAGTGAACACGTACGAGCATACAGATTAAAACAACCAGATAAATCCCACTACGCAAAACATCTACTTGACACCAATCATTCCTTGACACCTAACACAAAAACTAGAAGTGCTGCATATTTGTGAAAAGAAACAAGAACTAGATTTCCTTGAAGAATTGGAAATTAGAAGACATTTAAGAAACCCACAATATGAAGTTATCCATGAACAGTTAAATCTAGGGAGTTCTCCACTAATAAACTGTCTTCTTAAGTGATAATTGTAAAGATCAGCAGATATGGTTTTCCTGGTTTTCTATATCATTGCACAGTTATACTGATCTTAATTGGAAAAATGATATCCAGGATATCACCATAGGGCTAATAATAACTAAGCTTCAATATTTGTAATATCACATCTTCTTCTTTTTTCTTTAAACATATATTAAGTCAATCACAAGTTAGGTCACTTCTTGGTCTAGCCAAAAATAACATCAGGTAGGCATCAAATGAAACTTCTGTCATTCTGACGATGATATTGATTTATCGAAACAATTGTCAATTTTTTAAAATTTTCAATAACTTTTATTATATTGTGGAATTAACTAGAAACCGCGAGTTTCATTTAAAACACTAATAGTTAATTCCATAATTATTGAAACTTAATACTCATTCAATACTTTAATCGGCTATTATACACTGAAATTCCAGGTGGCGGAATTGTACACTAACATGATATAATAGAGTTTACAAAATATATTTATATATATATATATATATATATATATATATATATATATACATCATTACATTCACAATCGTAGGACTTAGGAGTCGCACTGGCTTCAAATAAGCCCAGTAAGTCTCTTTTTTCTTCGCATCAGTCCTTGGCTTAGTTGTGTAGGCCGGAACCAGAACCAGCTTATTTTTTGTTCTATTTTTTGTTACTATCTCCTGGAGATCTTCACTATCATAGGAGATTTTCACTTGGTCGAAGAAAGGTTTGTTCTTATCATATTTCACGAGTTTTATATTTGAACATAAATCTTTTCCCCATTTAGGTCTCTAACGATGTTGTTGCGCAGCTGCATCTGAAGCTTCTTTGCGTCATAAAAATCACTGTGGCACAATTCTCTCACTTTATAGGGTGCCCCTGTCTTTTTACCATCTCTGATAATTGTTGCATATTGTTGCGGTTTTATAAAAAATATTGGCCAAATTTGACACATTTTTATCGGCTAATAAAGAGTTGACGATACATTACATTTCTTTCCTTCTCCGGCAAATCCAGATGTTGTATCGCAACCAGAAAAACAATGAAGGAATGCAACGATATTTTTTAACGATTCATATTTGAAACTATTAGATGTGGAAAATAGATCTTTTATAGTACCAGAACCTGCCTTGAGAAAACATGGTTTGAAATGCACAAATTTATGCTCAAATTGTCATGGTTCTGAAACATGCTCCAATGTGGAAGAAAAAACCTACGAAGAAGTTGATGATTCGGATGAAATTGTGGATGAAGAACCAATGCAGACCGGAAATAATCTTGGAGACGAAGACAGTGATGGTCTTGAAGATTTCGAAGATCCACTAGAATCGGGAAGGTTTGTCGAATCTAACGATGAAGAAATGCCATCAAAGAGGAAAAAACTAATGGAGAAGTAATTAGAATGCAAGATAAGGTATTTATAAATAAGAAGATTATTGTATTTGAAAATATTATAATAAATAACGTCATCAGTAAAAAGTTAAAAAGTATTTGAATTCAATAGTACGATTTGCATGTATATTTATCTATTATGAGATTTTCTATGACATAAATGTAATGAGAATTTAATAAATCAACTTCATTACTGAGAAAAAACTACGGCTATTCTAATTAACCCTTTTTTCACTTGGGTTATTAGATGGAACGGTAAGTTTTTTATTGTTAAATGTTTCTCTCGAAGGACCGTATATTGTATTCACTGTTGTAGGATGTTTGATAAAATGTTTTCTCGAAGAAATGAAACACTTATTTCACTTTCATGTTGCTATATTGCAGGAATTTATAACTTTTTCTTTTGCGTATACAATTAAGAAATTCACTTGATCATACACGTTACATTTTGATTATTTAGCACATAATCTGCTGGAGTAATGAATGTTTAATGATTGATTACACATGTTTTTTACCAGGACCAAATGCCGGGTGCTCTTATAACATGAGTACCATTATGTACGACAGTTAAATATGATGAGGCAAAATGTAATATAGTTGACATATTGATATATCGGTTAACATGGTTACGAGGAAGGAGAAAGATAATAGAATTTGAAACGTAACGGTCAGATACAGCGAGTGAAAATTTGCAGTTAGGATGTGTTAAAGTGCAAATTCACTTGACCGACTATAAGCTGGGCCACTGCAATCCCTACCAACTAACTGCGTGAAGCGATGCGCAGACGAGCCAACGCGGGATGCGCAGACGACACAACGGACCATGCGCAGACGAGAAGACGGGGTCGTCGGTTTTCGAGCATCGTGGCAAGAAGATGCACTTTCATTTTCATTGTATTAAAATTGTCATTTTTATAAATTATTGTGAGTAAAATAAAGAATTGAAATTACAGTTCACTTAACTAACAACATAATCATTATTCAACATATGGTCCTTCAGCCGAACGGTATAATATCATCAAATAATCAAAGTGTGAAGTGTAATAACACAGCAGAAATCAAGCCAGCCATTAGCAAGAGTGAATGGAAAAAACCTGTAAGTCTGTTCCATTTTTTCATTAATTCCTTTGTTTAAAAAATAGCTCGCGAATTTTTTATTGCATTCAGTAGAGAATTTGTGGTAGATTTATTTAATAATAATGCCTGATACTGAACACCAACCAAACAACCAAATTGAGGCAAATAGGGAAGAGCAAATTCGCCGGTTAACATTTGAACGCGGCCAATTAAAATCAAAATTAACAAAATTTATCACGTTCTATGACAAAATATCCTCTGTAAACACAGATAAAATAAATGAATTAGAAAATCGTCTTGTCACTATTTTAGATATCATAAATAAATTTGATTTTATTCAGTCCCAGTTAGAATATTTAAATGATAATGACGAATCTGATGAAGAGCGTGACAATTTCGAAAATAAATATTACGCAGTCATAACAAAAGTTAAAAATCTAATAAGTACTCATAGAAATGAACAAAGTACGTCTCAAAATGTCTCTCAAACTAGATTGTCTCAACAAAATCAGTCTACTTCTTCACATCAAAACTCAATAAAACTTCCAACATTAGAACTACCTAAATTCCAGGGAAATATCGATAAATGGAGTCAATTCAGGGATTTATTCATAACCTTAGTACATAATGATAATACAATTGACAATGTAAGGAAGTTTTATTATTTAACAAGCTGTTTGGTTGGCGAAGCTCAAAAGGTAATCGCGTCAATAGAGGTAACCAATGATAACTACCCAGTTGCTTGGGATTTACTGATATTAAGATACGATAACAAAAATCTCACAATAAAAAATCATGGAAATGCAATTTTAGACTTGCCGGTTATGAATAAAACAGGTTATACGCTGCGAAATCTATGTGACGACTTTCAAACAAGAGTTCGCGCGTTGAAAGTACTTGGCGAGTCCGTAGATCAGTGGAATTCAATTTTAATACAAATTTTAGTACGTAAACTCGACCATAATACAGAAAATGCTTGGGAGGAATATCTTATTACACAGAAAAACATGTCTCCAACATTTAACGATCTAATAGCATTTTTATCAGATAGGTGTGTGTTATTTGAAAAAAGAGAAAATCGGTACAATCATACTAAAGTATTAAGTGATGAAAATTATCATTCAAAAACAAAGCAAAGTGACTATCATACTAAAACGGATTATTCAAGCTACAAGAATCAAACTAACTTTAATAAGCATACGTATCCTAAAAAACAATCAAATTATCTAAAGTCAAGCTCACACGTCTCAACATTTCTTCAAACATGTCCTCATTGTAAAGAGCAACATAAATTATACAGCTGTAAACAATTTCTCAATTTACCAGTGACGTCGCGCATTCCCATCGTCAACAAACTAAGGTTATGCCACAACTGTTTAAGATCTAATCATACAACTAATGAATGTATTTCTCAAGGCTGTAAACTATGCAACAAAAAGCATAATACAATACTTCATTTTGAAAATGCGGCAAACAGTAACTCATCAGCAAATATCAGTGTAAATAATGAGAATAACGTTTCCGCGCAGGAGTATAACGAGGCAGCTCATTCGTCCAATGCATACTCAGTATCGAATTATGCAATAAATAGCAGTCAACAAATCATACTATCTACAGCACTCATTCTCATAAAAAATAGTAGCGGTGGTTGGCAAACATGTCGAGCCCTATTAGATAGCGGATCTCAATCGAATTTTATCACGAAAAATTTACCGGAAAATTTGGGGTTACCATTATCAGACCTAAATGTCCCTCTTACAGGTGTAGGCGGCACTAATACTTTTACAAACAAACGAATTATCACAACCATTAAATCTTGTAATTCCGATTTCTCATCAAAGTTACATCTTCTTGTGTTACCAAAAATCACAGAGTTTTTGCCAACCTACACATTCAATAAAACATCCTTACAATTACCTAAAGACATAATTTTAGCCGACGAGAGTTTTAATATCTCATCATCAGTCGATATTTTGCTAGGAGCAGAAACATTCTACAGTTTGTTATCATCAGGTCAGATCAAACTAGGCAAAAATCTTCCAGTATTGCAAAAAACAGTACAAGGTTGGGTAATCGCAGGTCCCATATTTGATAATAAAAATCAAGCTAGGTCTACTTGTCATTTATCTTTAATCAATGATGATCAAAGGTTAGAAAATCAATTAGAAAAATTTTGGGCAATTGAAGATTACACCGGTAAAAAACATTTATTAGATGAGGAATCGAATTGCGAGGAAATATTTAATACAACTGTGTCTAAGGATACAAATAATCATTTCATAGTAAACTTACCAATAAAAAAAAATATCGTCAACCTAGGTGATTCGTTGCAAAATGCAGTCAAACGTTTGTACGCGATGGAACGTAAATTCACAAAAAAATCTGAATTCAAGGATCAATATGTCAAATTCATGTCTGAATATGAAGAATTAGGGCACATGTCCTCTATTAGCAATCCGTTCAGTACAGATTTAACAAAAAACATTTTTTACTTACCCCATCATGGAGTTATAAAGCAGTCGAGCCTTACAACAAAGTTAAGAGTAGTTTTCGATGGATCATGCAAAAGCACTAATGGCGTGTCATTGAATGATATTTTAATGGTAGGTCCTACATTACAGGCAGATTTATTTGATATATTAATCAGATTTCATAAACATAACTATGTTCTTACGGGTGACATAGCGAAAATGTACCGACAAGTCAATATAACCGAAAGCCAGAGAGATCCTCAGCGAATAGTGTGGCGAGCGGATTACTCTCAACCCATAAAACATTACCGATTAAATACTGTAACGTACGGAACATCAGCGGCATCCTTTTTAGCGGTTCGGTGTTTACAACAAGTTGCTATCGAAAATAAACATTTACATCCAAACGTGTGTCAAATCATTATGGAAGATTTTTATGGAGACGACCTCATCACGGGTTCCGAATCTATAGAGGGTGCGATTGAAATTAAATCGGAAATATTCAACATTTTAAAGCAAAGCGGATTTGAGCTTCGGAAATGGGTTTCGAACGACCCTCGAATTATTCAAAAAACAAATCTAGATGTTCATGATAAATACGAGGTTTTATGTCAGGAAACTAGTAAGACTCTCGGTCTTAGCTGGCAAGCTGGAAGAGATATATTAAAATATACAGTTAACACCCAAGATTTAATCAACTCTAATATTTCAAAACGTACTATATTATCATCTATTTCTAAACTATTTGATCCGTTAGGACTTGTATCGCCAATTATCATAAGAGCTAAAATTTTAATTCAGCAGCTTACGTTATCAAAATTAGCGTGGGACGATCCCTTACCTCCAGAAATTAAGACAAGTTGGCTTAACTTCAGGGAGCAACTATCCGAAATCAATCATATCAGAATACCTCGTCAAGTAGTACTAAAAGCCATGTCTTACACCGAATTACATTGTTTTTGCGATGCTTCGCTTAGTTCCTTTGGTGCATGTATTTATGTGAAATCAATTCATTCTAACGGTGCAGTTCTTATAAGACTACTTTGTGCAAAAACGCGCGTTGCTCCTATCAAAACTGTAACATTACCAAGACTTGAGTTATGTGGAGCTGTCTTATCAGCGCAATTATACCAACGAGTTTCAAATTCCTTAAAAATGAACATAGATTCAGTCCACTTTTGGACTGACAGTACAATTGTATTATCTTGGTTGTCGTCTCCTCCAAATACTTGGAAAATATTTGTATCAAATCGCGTCGCTGAAATATTGAGAATATCTACCAGACAACAATGGAGGCATGTACCCAGTAAAAATAACCCTTCGGATATACTTTCAAGGGGGACAACTGCAACTGAATTAAAAACAAACACTTTATGGTGGAACGGACCGCCTTGGCTATCATGCGACATTAAATTTTGGCCAAATCAACCAATCATTGCTAATGAAATTCCCGAGAAGCGGCGATCAAATCTAGTTGCACACATTTCTCAAACTAATAATTCAATATTTGTTCGCTATTCAACACTCTACAAGCTTAAGCGTGTTGTAGCTCTGTGTTTCAGATTTTTAAACAATAGTCGTAAGGGTACGCAAAAAACATACGGTGAATTAACACTTGAAGAATTAAATAATGCAATGAAGGCATTATTAAAAATTGCGCAATTAGAGTCATTTCCACTGGAAATTCATTCTTTTCAAAAGGCAAAATCTCTTCCCAGAGAATCTAGATTATTAACTTTAAATCCATTTGTTGACTCTGACGGATTAATCCGTGTCGGTGGTAGGCTTCTTAGAGCTAATATTGTATATGACAAAAAATTCCCAATTGTCATTCATCCGAAACACCCCCTTACTAAATTAATAATTCTAGATGAGCATCATAAGAAATTACATGCAGGTACTCAAACCATTTTAGCTTCGTTACGACGACAATATTGGCCTCTTAATGGGCAAATAACCGTTAAAAACATTGTTCGCAAGTGTGTAACCTGTTTTAGATTAAAACCAACTACATTAATTCAAAAAATGTCCGATTTACCTATTGACAGAATAACACCAAACCAACCATTCTTCATTACTGGAGTTGATGTAGCTGGACCGTTTTTTATAAAGGATGGCAAATTAAGAAATAGAAAAATTATTAAAGCATATTTATGCCTGTTCATCTGCTTTACCACGCGCGCAGTACATTTAGAACCTATCAGCGATATGACTAGTGCTACTTTTCTTAACGCACTTAAGCGATTTACATCTCGACGAGGATTATGTAAAACAATCTATTCCGACAACGGCTTAAATTTTGTTGGCGCAAATAATGAATTAAGAGATATTGTTGAGACATTAAAAAATTTTGTAACAAATAAGGCCTTCTCAGAATTTTTCATGGAAAATCAAATTTGTTGGAAGTTTATACCAGCTTACTCTCCACATCATGGTGGCTTATGGGAAGCTGGAATTAAGCAGGCAAAAATTCACATATTAAAGGTATTGAAAAACATTCATCCCACATTTGAGGAACTTGCTACCATATTTTCACAGGTGGAGGCAATATTGAATTCGAGACCTATCACTCCTCTATCCAACGATCCAAACGATTTTAGTGCCTTAACACCCGGGCATTTCCTAATTGGCCGCTCCTTGCTCTCAATTCCCCAGCATGATCATTCCAAACTTCCTACAAACAGGCTAACTCAGTACAAAGCTCTTGAGCAAGCTAGTCAACATTTCTGGTCCCGCTGGTCAAGAGAATATCTTTCTCTACTACAGAATCGTAACAAATGGACGAATTCTGTACAGATGTCATTAACCCCTGGATCTATGGTGCTGCTAGTGGACAAGGATCTTCCTCCTCTAAAATGGAAACTGGGACGAGTAGAAGAATTGCATCCAGGTCAGGATGGACAGATCCGAGTCGTAACTGTCCGAACTCCAACAGGCACTACCACTCGAGCAATTCAAAAACTTTGTATGCTGCCATGTCAACAATAAGTGTTGCGTTTTTATTTGAAAGACTTTGTCATTTCAACGGCGGCGGGATGTTAAAGTGCAAATTCACTTGACCGACTATAAGCTGGGCCACTGCAATCCCTACCAACTAACTGCGTGAAGCGATGCGCAGACGAGCCAACGCGGGATGCGCAGACGACACAACGGACCATGCGCAGACGAGAAGACGGGGTCGTCGGTTTTCGAGCATCGTGGCAAGAAGATGCACTTTCATTTTCATTGTATTAAAATTGTCATTTTTATAAATTATTGTGAGTAAAATAAAGAATTGAAATTACAGTTCACTTAACTAACAACATAATCATTATTCAACAGGATGATTTTTGTTGCCTGAAAAAGTTATATGTCTTGAGCAGAATATTTGAATTGTGTTATACAGGGGAAGTTGAAAATAAAAAATCACAGGAGAATTTGGTAATTAAATCAAATTCGAACATATTGGGGGCGCGGGAAGAATGGAAGAAAGGTGAGAGATGGCTGTTCTCAGACATCGAATGCTGATGTTAGTGAAAGGGTTAGATAGCGTGAGACTGTATAGGGTTCTGATGCGGGATTATTAATGAAAGTGAATAATTGTAAATATAATTATATAAATGTATAGGGGTTGTAAAAATAACGTAAGGTTGGTGTCAGAGTGGTGTAAGGACTCTGGCGTCATGCGTGTGAACGAATGTTTAGGGTTGATGTTAGAGGGTTGTAAGGTCTCTAATATCATGAATATAAAAAATGATAAGGTTTTGATGTTAGAGTGGTGTAAGGACTCTAACGTCATGAATGTATGAAATGATAAGGTTTGATGTTAGAGTGGTGTAAGGACTCTAACGTCATGGGTGTAACGAATGAACAAGAGGTCCAGATGTATGCTAGTTCTTGTTTTTTAAGGGCACGAATGTTTGCAATGTACTCTAGAAATGGACTAGAGGTGTGAATGATAAGAATGTAAGCAATATACTCTAGAAATGGACAAGAGTTGTAAGCAATAAGAATGTATGCATTATAATAGGAGATAGAGAGAGAGAGAGAGTGTCAGTGATTACATGATTTGCTGTGCTGTTATGGCCTTGAACCTGTGGCACATTAGACATTTGTTTATGATGCGCTTGATCTCACGCAGGCCATCAATGGGCCAGAATTTTAGACGGATATAGGCGAGAACATTTTGAGGACCACTGTGTCCTAAACGTATGTGCTCTTTTTGTAAGACCAGGGTAGTGAAATGACAATGAGCAGGCAGTAGAATTGGGTGTTTTTGTTCATAGGAAACGGGGGAATGGGAGAGTCTCCCTCCGACTCTAATAAGATTGTCCTTGTCTATAAAAAGGTTTAATGATATAAGACGTTTATCTGAGGGTAGTTGATTCTTTTGTAGTGTGCGATGAAGGTTTGGGAAGTTATTTGTTTGCACCTGGCGTACAAGGAAAAGTAAAGCAGTGTCTAGATATTGTCTAGAGAAGATTTTTTGTGTAGTAGCAGGATGACGGATGATTTCTATAAATTTGTATAATATGCCATTGATCTGACTAGCTTAGTTAGAGATGATGAACGAGTTATTAGGACTATGAAGGGGTTTGCTGATTTCACTGTCGTGACGAGTGACTTTTTATTTGCTTCAGGGCGGTTCGGTAGACAGGAAAAGGTATCGTGACAAGACGTGTCGTCGGAGGATTCCCATAGAAAAGGAGGTCCACAGAACCACTTGGTACTGGGAAATTCTAAGGGCTGGCCCCTTGATAGGATGTCCGCAGGGTTGAGGTGAGATCGAATATGTCTTCACGTAGCGGAATGGGTTGCTTGTTGAATTTGAGTGACTCTTTGCAGACCAAAATTGTCCATCTAGTTGGTATGCTTTTTATCCAGGACAGGGCTATTTGAGAAACGGACTATGAAATGAAAGATTAGATTTTTAATTGATGATCAAGGATGTTGCGGAGTCGTGCGTAAAGTTTTGATACAATGGCCATGGCGCATAATTCTAATTTGGGAACTGTAATCGGTTTGTTGAGAAAGGCGATACGGGATTTGGAAATGATAAGTTGTGAGGATTTGGAAGAATCCGTGTAAATTTTTCTTAGATAGAAACAGCCTCCATAAGCCAATGAGCTGGCATCACAGAAACCGTGGAGTTCGATGTGTGATATTTGTTTGTTTTCAAATATATGTCTAGGGATATGTAATGATGATAACTGGGTCACGCCTTCTACAAATTTATGCCATTTCTCTATGAGTGCCAATATGAGAATGAGTATAAGTTTGATTGAAGTGCAATTGTATGCGAGTGCAAGTAATAATTCATTTGTAAATGTGTTAGCTGGCATGAAAGTAAATGTAAGGTAGTGATCACGAGTGTAAGTATGATGAGAGTTTTGTCTAACTCTTTTGAGATTGTTTTTATGATTATAGACATTTGTCTTAAGGGGGCCCGGCTCTTTTGCGGGCAAGAATGAGTTTTTTAAAATGTTTTAATGAACATAAAGGAGAGTTATTTCTGTTCTCGTCAAGAAGAGGGAGGGTAAGATATGTATATAATGTTTTTGTCAAGTCGTTTTAAATCCAAAGTGTCGTCAATGTAATTTTGTAAGTAGCATATGAGTAAGGGATATGACGTTTTCTTCTAAACGTCACCCAAGTGGTTATATTCTTCAACCAAGTATCTTTTTAATCCAAGTGCCCAAGTGTCTTTTTAATACCTTTATCCAGGTAGTCACATTAAAGTATTTTTTTTGTAATAATACCTTTGTCCAGGTATTCACATGAAAGTATTTTTTTTTCCAATACCTTTGTCCATGTATTCACATTAAAGTCATTTTTCATGTCAGAGTTTTTCATAAAGTTTTATGTTTTTCTTAGTGTCAAGTATACATGTTTAGGGGTTTATCATTATCCTCTTCTTGAGGATGAAAGGTTTAGTTTTCATGACGAGAAAGAGTTTAAGTATAGTGAATGAGTGCTATCATGCACTAAAAGAGCGTTGAGTAAGAAAGTGAATTGTTTATTCGAGTGTAAGTATTGGTTTGAGAATTATTTATGAGTAATAATGTTTTAATTTGAGAGTAAGCTTTGATTTATAAGTGTTTGTGATTTAAGAATGTATTTGAGGGTAAGTTTTTATTAAAAGTGAATTGGTCACACCGGAAGAATGAGTGTAATGAGTAAGAGAGGGGTTATTCGTTAGGTATTGTGAATGAGTCTTGTCCAGAACAGTACGTATTTTGACGATAATATTCTGGAGATTATGGCATTGGTTGTGAATGATTAGGGTTTATGTTCAAAGGTCTCAATGTTGTGTTTTGTTTGTGTGTGTTAATTTTTCGAAAGCATTTTGTAGTTTGCAATGTAATGAGAAATATTTTTCATCAATCTGGCTTCTATCGTCAAATTCTAATTCAGTATCTACGGCTATGGTTTCAATTTGGTCTTGAATCTCAGAGTATTTAAAGTAATATTTCTCTAAATTTGAATTTGAAAGCACACTTGTCTGACTCGTCCAAATTGCTATGAAACCAGTTATGAATACGAGTAATTGCTGCCTTACAACTAGCACGTTGTGTTTTTAAAGAATCCATTTTATCAATTATTTGACATAAATATTTAACATAAAATTCAAATCACTGTGTTATGTTAGGTATTTAAGTAATATTTTATGATGTAAATGATTGTTTTCCAAAATTGATATGAGATAATGTTATTAAATGTCCAAACTAAATTTGAAATTATAACATGTAATAAAAATGTAATAAATTTTATCCGTCAAATGTACCTTTTATTGTCTTGTTCGTTTTCACTGATAATCTGCTGTCTGTGTCGAAGAATTCCAATTTCCTCTTGGATTTGAACTGCCAACACTGCTCTCAATTCAGGACCATATTCTATGAACTCTATTTGGTTCGATCCGGCTACAGAAGGGCCATATTCTAATTAACCCTCTTTTCACTTGGCTTATTAGATGGAACAGTAAGTAAGAGTAATAGCACAAAATTTAGATTATAGCTAGTGAAAAAAGTTTGTAAATATAATTCTATACAGGGTGTTCACACAACAACAATATTACGATGTGGAATTGAAAAAAATAAAAACATTATTAGGAAATCATTTATTAAACAAAAGTTATTTCCTAGTAGAAAAATTGTTAATACTTTTTATTAAAGTTAAAGTATATTACTAGAAATAGTAAAAAATTATTTGGCACCTACGCTTTTTTCACATATATATTTGTCAACAAACAATTCACCCTGTATAAATAAATTTTATAAATAACTACGCAATTTTTAGAAATTTTAGAACGAATTCTGCTCTTCTGGGCTCAGCTCACACTTGAATAAGAAAAATACAGAATTAACATTTATCTTATGTCTATAATATGTGTATCAAACGTAATTTATTCAAAACAGCGTTGGGGGAAATAAAACTGTTGCCATTTTGGATAAACTTTACACCAGATACACATATTATAGACATAAGATAAATGTTAATTCTGTATTTTTCTTATTCAAGTGTGAGCTGAGCCCAGAGGAGCAGAATTCGTTCTAAAATTTCTAAAAATTGCGTAGTTATTTATAAAATTTATTTATACAGGAAATGTTTTCTCGAAGAAATTAAACACTTATTTCACTTTCATGTTGCTATATTGCAGGAATTTATAACTCATTCTTTTGCGTAGACAATTAATAAATTCACTTGATCCTACGCGTTACATTTTGATTATTTAGCACGTAATCTGCTGGAGTAATGAATGTATAATGATTAATTACACATGATTTTTACCAGGACCAAATGCCGGGTGCTCTCATAACATGAGTACCATTATGTACGACAGTTAAAAATGATGAGACAAATGTAATGTAGTTGACATATTTATATATCGGTTAACGTGGTTACGAGGAAGGAGAAATATAATAGAGTTTGAAACGTAACGGTCAGATACAGCGGGTGAAAATTTGCAGTTAGGATGATTTTTGTTGCCTGAAAAGGTTATATGTCTTGAGCAGAATATTTGAATTGTGTTATATAGGGAAAGTTGAAAATAAAAAATCACAGGAGAATTTGGTGATTAAATCAAATTCGAACAACGGCAGTCACATTTTTTAGATGAAATCCTTTTTAAATCCTATTTTTAATATTTAGAACAACTATTTTCGCATGTTTTATGGATTTGTAATTTTTTGTTTATTCGAGTTTTTTCGTTATTTGCATTTTCTGAGAACATTTACCATAGTAATGTATATTTTTTTATACCATCAGAAAGTAGGGATTTCAACGAACAAAAAACACATCAACTTTTTTAAAAAAGCAGATATTTTGATGCGAGAATTTTCGATTGAAAATTAGGGTGCTTTTATGATATTGAGTATTTTATTTAAGTAATTTATTTTTCCTTTAATTTTTGTTATATTCTCTACCTTTTCCAATGGGTTTCATCCTACTATAATTTTTTTTGGTCTCAAAAATTATCGCCCTGGTCTATCTATTTTTCCAAATCTTGTGTAGTCGACTCATTGCACCTTTAGCTAGTCCAATTCTTTGGATATCACTTTCACTTGAACCCGTGTTACTAATATATGAGCCCAGGTACATAATATGGTCGACGATTTGAAATTTTTGTAGAGTGTTTAAACGATCAACTATCATAATTTTGGTGTTCTCCGCGTTTATCATAAGGCCACAGTTATTGCTCTCTGTCTCCACTCTGTTTACGGGATTCAGCATGTCCTCTTCTGACGCAGCTATTAATGTTGTATCGTCTTAATATCTCAGATTTGTGATCTTTTTACCCGCGATTGAGATTCCTCCATGCCATTCATTCAATTCCTTTCTCATTATGTATTCTCCGTAAATGTTAAAGAGATCTGGAGAGAGGATGCATCCCTGACGAACGTCCCTGCAGGTTTTAAATAGGAGCGACAGCCTGTTTTCTATTCTGACCTTGGCCAAGCTGTTGTCGTAAAGGTTTCTCATGTGTGTGCAATCAGTTGTTCAGGCACTCCCATCTCTCGGAAAACTCTCCACAGCATTTTCCAGCTGACACAAAGGCCTTTTGGTAGTCCAAAAAGCAGTACACCATTGGGATATTTTGGTATAAAAAAGATCATTTGATAATTAAAACATAATTTCATTTTCAAATTATTTATTAAAAAATCAGTCACATATGAAAACATAACTTTTACCCCAAAGACTTTTGTATTTCCCCCACTGTTTTACCCTTGGTTTCAACGACAAAAAATATGCCGAACGGAATAGCTGCTATACAGAAACCGGAAAAGATGAAAAAAGAAGCACCTATACCAACACTTACAACCATAGACTCGAAGTATTTACCAGTTAAGAAACCTGCTATCCAGCATACAGCAGCTGTAATAGAAGACGCTGAAGATTTCACATTCGGTGGAAATATCTCCCCCATTATAACCCACGGCAGAGGACCGTAACCGGAATTGTACATGAATATATAAGTCATTAAACAAACTATAGGAAGAAAGGAAATTGCCGAAACGTCGTAATTACTAGCTTTGAGCACACAATATATACCTAAGATTATTTCTGATACTGCCATACCGACAGCGGATATTAGTAGTAGTAATTTTCTACCCCATCGATCTACTAATACTGGGGTAATAAAACTAGTAATAAATTGAACCGCACCTATTATTATTGAACAGATCGCAGGCTCTAAGGAACTCCCGGCTTGTTCGAAAATAGTTTGAGCGTAAAAAAACACAGCGATGACGCCTGAAAATTGTTGAAACACTCCCAAACCCACCGTTATAATCAAAGCTTTAGTCAAACCTTTCGATTTAAAAATATCTTTGAAACTCCCCCTTCCATCTTCTTCTATTCTCATTCGAATCATTTCGATTTCGAGGTTTACATTCGCGTTCGGTCCGCGAATTTTTTGCAGACATTCTTTAGCTTCGTTATGGTAATCTTTCTCTATCAAGTATAGAGGACTTTCTGGCGCTAGAAGGGGAAATAATATGAGGAATAGTATAGGAAAACTGCCTAAGATAACATTAAACATCGTCAAACTAACAAAAGGACCAAAACAATAGGAAAAAAATATTCCTAAGCATAATAAACAATTCATCATGGAACCCAAAGTACCTCGATTAGAATTATCAGCTATTTCACCTACATACATAGGAATTACTGTATAAACCCCACCTAATGCAACTCCAAGAAAAAATCTAGCTACATAGTATATTGGAACGTGTTTACCAAATGCCAGTAAATAATAACAAACTATGAAAGGTAAACCACTTATAAGTAAAGTTTTCTTTCTTCCGATTCTATCAGCTAGATAACCAAAAATGAACGGTCCAAATATAGCTCCTAATGGGAAGAATGAAGATATCCATGATCTTTCTTCTAAAGTCACCGGATGATCAAATGGTGTGGTGGTTGCGTTACCAAGTCGATCTAGTACTGGAGAAGACCAAGTCAAAACCGTACCAGCGACGAAACTGATGATATTACCTGAAATAAATGAAATTAAGTCAGTAATTATTAGGATAGCGATGAGTATTTTTGGCTATATTTTATTCAGTCTAAATTTCTCTTAAATGAGTCCTTATTTGAATTATATTATAATACAGAAAACATCTATACATGCAGTGCTTCTCAAAAGTCTCCTCCCCCTCTTTTCTTTTGAACGGTGATATTTAGGCTGAAATTTGGAGCGCGAAAATGAACTATTGTAACATTCTCTACTAGTTGTAACAGGTGACGTAATAGCCATCGGTGACGTCACCAATCAACTGAAACCAATAATATTAAATGGGACTTTATGGCAAAGGACACCTCGTTTGAAAGGTATTTAAAATACCTATTCAATCATACTAATTTTTTTTGTTTACGATGTTTTTGATGGTGGAAATAAATAAACACTAAAATTTGAGTTTCGCTTTTATAATAAAGATTCAAAACAGTTCGCTTATGGTTAATTGTCAATAAAGTTGAAGTTTTTTTCGTTTTTATATCTTGAATTTTTAGTTTAATTATTGTTTAACGAGACGTATAAATATCTACATAAACAAAATGGTACGTGCTCTAGCTGACAAAGTAACAGCTATCTTAATTATTGGTGAAAGTGGAGCTCATGATCATGCAGAGTGTGAGGGGCGAATTTTAGGGGATGACAGCAGTGATTGTGCACTAGTGTTCCCCGCCTCCTACTGTCCCAGTAGCTCAGTTGGGCGCAGGTTCGTTAATAAAAATTGATTTCGATTTTACTGAGATGTATAGGGTTGAATTTTTCAGAGAGCCACGGATTTCTAGCCAATCAAAATCCGAAACAACCCAGATGGGATGAGACAACTCACTGCACTAATAATACTTAATATTAAAGATTGGCTATAAGGTTATGTAAATCTCATTAGAAAAATAAGGAAATGTTCTTGCTCACCTCTGATTATCAGGGTTTCTGGTATTACTAATATGTATCAGAGCAAATAAATATTCATCAACCTTACTACACAAAACATATTGAAACGGTTATAATGTACCCGCACAAATGGAGCACACAACAATATTCTATGGTTGTAAATAAGTACCCCACCAAATGGGTGGGTGAACTATGATTGAGAAGGATGTATGAGCTCAATAAACAAATATCACATCTGAATTGAGACTATCTCGGACGTCAGTATAATAGCTAGCAGCTATGTACTAAAAAAATGCCTTAAGAGCGGTATCAACTTAAGATCTAAGACTCAGCTGTGATTATTGTATAGTAGTGGTAGTGGCCTCTCAGCTTCTCAATATGTTTACCCAAGAATCCAGCGCCTAGGTGAGTGTGTGGACTCTAGGACGTGTACAACACACGAAGACAAGAACTTAGGTGCGAAGGAAGTAGAAGGTAGACTGTGTGAGGACAAATACTATGGACAGCGGAGACAATACACGTTGACAGTGATGGGTGGACGTTGAATATGGAGCTGACATCAAGCTGAAGCTGAAATTCGAATGCAGTGGCTTCAATTCGATATCCGAATATGAATCTCCTACCTGATGTGAAGGTTGTACGTTCACTTGATAGTAGAACGTGGATTGAATACGACCAGATGGTCGAATGAATCCTAAAATAAACATTACCAGTTTAACTTCCGATTCCAATTGAGTACGGGGGCTCTTATTAGTCATAATACTAACCTCAATGTGACAGAGGGTTCTTGGACGGCCCTGTTGGTCTATTTGCCGTCTGACAACGAGCTCCTTTTCCGTGATTAAATCAATTAACGAATGGACTTCCTAAAATACACAACGCCCAAGTCTCAGAGCCATGCTCGAGACTTGGCCTTGACCCCCAAAAACCCGTAAATCGGAAAGATTCTGTTTAAAATATACAGCGTTTATAATCGCAAACAATACAAGGAAATCTCTCAGCCAGAAATTTCTCAGAACCATTCAACGATGAACTATATAATTGAAAGTTTCCAGCAAAGGGTTAGGAAATTCGACTCAAAAAAAAATTGGAAAGGAAGGGGAATATCCCGCCACACACCCCTGGCGCAGCATGACCAGTCGCTTTCAAGAGGATGAGGAAAAGAGGAGAGGCCACTATCTTTATTTTATATAAAAACATCTTTCTGTGTCTGATTTTGGCGAGACTGCAAGCCTAAGCTAGGTCTTAGGCATTATTTCATCAGGGTCCCTATGATTAACCCCTGGTCTCCTGCTCGCAATATTGCCACATCACGCCATTTAAACTTAATGTTAGTTAGATACGAGTACTAATACTAATACTAGAGCTAGAAGGCCGTTGAAGGTAACTAAATTTAGAGTATATACGTACGGGTCTTAAGGGTGAGAATTATATAGCATAATATAAACTAAAATCCCAAACCACGAAAATTACCCACAACGACCCGCCGAGCCCAGACTTATCTAAACTAGTTTCACAAATCTAAACCTAGGTTTGCCTATCAAATTTGTAGGTGGCCCAGCACCCGAACAAATTCCTCTCTTTGGTCCGCGAATAAGTGACAAGCCATAATTCTATGGGATGGACTACCTACCAGGTCGCATCGTTCGCATGCTGAGCCCCCTTTCCCTATTCGGGAGAGGTGTACACCGACGTTACCATGACTACTAAGGAGTAGCGTAGTTTGCCGCTTTAATCTGACTTGACAATTATTAATCCAGTCTCTAACATTCGGAATTGTTTCGTGCAAGTATCTTCCTTTGTCGGAGTGGTCCCACTCTTCTTGCCATTTGTCGAGAACTATTCTATGGACTTCAAGTTGCACCACCGTCCAATATCTGAGCTCTACGCTGTTTATTATTGTACCAAGAAGGTACGCGTTCCCAGTCTTCTTAAGCGCTACCAGTGCCTCCATTTGCTGAAGGTGCAGGTGAAGTGGTGGTATTTGTGACAAAATTCACAGAGACTCGCTAGGCGTTGAACGGTATGCGCCTAGCATTGCCCTTAAACACATAGCTTGTGTAGTGCGAAATACTCTTTTGTTCACCACTCTTGCTACTCTATGGCCCCATATTTCAATCCCATACGAAAGGATGGGAATGATTACGCGCAGATAAATTGTTTTCATCGAGTCCTGTATTCTTTCGATTTTGCCCTAGTTTCTGTAGGTATACCTCCTTAGAACTTTGAATACGTTTCTTACTTTTTCGTTGATGTACGTAATGTGCTCCCCGTAATGCAGTTTCTTATGAAGTATTATCCCTAAGTACTTCATGTGCATTACTCTGCGTATGGGGCTCTCTTGCATCCTAACCTGGATATCTATTGCGAGATAAGTTCGAAAATACAACGTATTTAGTTTTCTCTTTTGAAATGGTTAATTTGCTTTGTAGCGCCCAATCCACCAGAGTCCCCATGCATTGAGCAACAGTTCTTTCCAAATCGGCTCTATTATCAGCGTGGATGGATATCGCAACATCATCCGCATACGCAATCACTCTCATCCTCTCCGGCCACTCCATCTCGAGAAGTGTATTCATCACCAGATTCCACAGAAATGGACCCAGTACTGACCTCTGGGGACAGCCTTTTGCGCACCGCTTTTCTGTTACAGTGTAAGTGGCCTGGTATCTAACCTTCCTGTCACTCAAATAGCTTTTCATGAGATATATAATCGAGCCGGGTACCTGCTTCCTGTCAAGTTGTTTAATAACGCTCGGCTACCACAGGTTGTCGAAGGCTCCCGCTACATCGACAAATAGGACTAGACTGTGTTTCTGTGCTTGCCTGATATGTGAAGTTAATGTAGATACTGCTTGCACGGTTGACCGCGCTTTACGAAATCCATATTGCATGTTACTGACGAATGTGCGCTCACAATAAAGCGAGAAAGTTTTATTCAAGATAATACGTTCAAGGACCTTGGCCAGTTCCGAAAGTAATGTAATTGGTCGGAGTGCTTTGGGATCCCTGGGATCCCCATCGGGTGATTTGAGAATAGTAACGAGGGTGCCTATCTTCCATTTGTTCGGGAAATAGCCTAAAGCCAGGCAAGCATTATAAAGCCGAAGAAGGTAAGGTTTAATGTGCTGATAGCACATAACTACAATTTTGCCGTGTATTTTCTCAATACCGGGAGCCTTGTATGGCTTGATTCTTGAGACTGCTTCGTCGGGGTCTTCTTCACTAAAGGTGACTATGGTATGTACATCCCCAGTGCTCAGTCTCGCGGCCTCTCTTACTTCAGTATGGTATTGATTTTCGTTATTGATATCGTCTGGCATGAGATTTCTCAGAATTTCTTCGAGCATATCCTGAAGCAGAGTAGTCACAGAGCCGTCGGAGCGTCGCACATTCGACATCGTGGTGCTGGTTTTTATCTTATTTGCAGCTAATTTATAAACTGTTCCCCAGGGGTCGTTCTGCAGATCTTCATCCACAAACGACATCCACGAGGTGAGCTTCGCCTTCTTCACCTCCTCCATGTATGCTTCTCTTGCATCGACGAATTGTCGGTGTACCCCCCCTCCACTCTAAATCCTTACGTTTAAGACGTTGATACTGCTTGCGCAGCCTAGCGACTGTACGCTTCTTATTTGAAAGGTGTTCAGACCACCAAGGAGTATGCCTACTTTTTATTTTGGTAACCTTGCAGGCCAGACCTGTAATTGTTTGCAAGCATTGCGTTAGTTCTTCGACAAAAGAGTTGATCTCAGTCATTTGCCTCAAAGGGAAACCCCCGAGGCGCTCTGTGAGGAGAGCAGTAACCTCGTCAATAACATCTTGTTTTGCTTATCTGACACAAGCCATCTCATATTCGCCCCCATCCGCTTCGTATTCTATATGTAACTCAATATACCTATTATCACTTTGGATCATATCATCATAAACCTTCCATTGTACGATATTATTTAGGAGACTTCCGCTTGTAAAGGTTACATCAATATTGTCTTCGCCATTGTCTGTAGAGAACGTGTACGGCTCATTAGCATTATTCACTATATATAACTGATTGCCTGTTATGAAGTCCTCTAGTAACTCTCCTCTCTCATCAGTTCGATTTGAAAACCACGAATATGATTTACAGTTAGGATCTCCAACAACTAATATTGGAGTACCTCTATATGTACTGAGGATGTCCTGAAGATTTCTCAGAACCTCTTCGATGTTACCATCCCATTTAAAGTAGATTGAGACGACTATGAGACTGCGACTCAGCCAATCTTCTTCCAACTCAACACGGAGATTCAAGAATGAATGACAGAAATTGGCAGATGTGTACTTTAAGTCATCTGTCACCCGCCAAGGTGCGCTGGCAGTATACTCGGAGCTTGGAATATAGAACGCCAACATTGAGTAGAATACAAATTTCATGCATGACTTTATCAAATTTTTACTTACTGCAGATCAGGCTTATTATATTTGTATTCGATATAAGAGACAATGAATGAATGAATGAGTTATTTGTCATTGAAATATAATGGTTATAGCAAGACCAGGAAAATTTTTAAGTGACCAATCAGGCCAACTCTGGCCGAATCAACACAACTACAATAAGGTATATGCCATTAGTCAAATCACATAGACAATTAGGTGTTGTGAAAAAACCAGAGATAGTTGAGGTGAACTCAAGAACACAATAACATTTGGGAAACTAAGCTGGCTTACACAATAAACAAGTGTAATGTTAGGTTCATTCATATGTATCGAAGTGTAACTCTTTCCCGCACATGGTGTAATTTACACTCAATACTCTACACACGATACTTCTAATTGACTCATTCCTAACTGCACTGACTACACTCTATTCAAAGTGTGGTGGAAATCACGTTACATCAAGCTACACCTTCAAGCAATCATAATGACCAATGACCATGGTCCGTTGATTCTAATCATAGAACAATCAAAGTAACTGGGAGTGCAGACTGAAGGACCAATTGCCATGACCTGTTAGTTCTAATCATAGAACAATCAGAGTCAGTAGAAGTGCAGTAAACAGGAGTGCGTTCGGTTATGACGAAGGGTGAAGAGTTTGTCTCTATCGAATTATAACATATCGATCAAGAAAGTCATTCTTCTCTTAAACAAAAAGAAGGGTTTCATTGTGCAAAATGAGCCCGTAACAAGAGGAACGCATTTTTAATGAGAGATGCCCCGATCGCTCTATATCGAGGACTTATTTGAGGGAGCTTTTTCATAAGTTTCAACAAACAGGTTGTTGCGTTGGGGCCAAAGATTATATTTATAACTTTAAGTGCTCAAACTGACTCACCTGATGCCTCTTGTAGCCGAAATACGGAGTGCACTCACAAAAGTAGTCTCAATAATTATTTGCGTTCAGCGTAGCGGTAGTGTTAGTTTTACCTATATCGTTAGACTGGTTTAAATACTCCGTTTTAACAAAGACGATATGGCAACACATTTAAAACAGAGCCGGCTTGAGCAACTTTGCATAATTCAACTAAAAGGTATTGAGAAGGCCATTTTAGCCGCAACATTTCCTGCCCGGGAAAAAGGTTTAATAAATAAACAGAAAAAAGCAAAAAAAAAAAAAATTACCTAACTTTACCCCCATAACCAATAAGTGATTAGTTTGGCGACTAATCGTATTCTGAACACTGATCAAAATAAAACAAAATTAAAATAAATCTTTAAGGAAGAATAAAATAAAACAAAAGTATTTGACAACTACGGAACTATTCAAGAGGGAGAGGGCATAACTTGACAAATGGCCTTTTTATTTCTCCCTTAGAAGTTTTTACTGTGGCAACTCTTACTGTTTTGTCTTCTCCGGGATACAGTTTGCTAATGCGTCCTAGTATCTACTCCGAAGGAGGTAAATTGTCTGCTTCAACAAGTACGAGCGTGCCGACGGTAATCGGAATATTAGCCTTTAACCATTTAGAACGTTGCTGTAAAGTATGTAAATATTCATTATGCCAACGTCGCCAGAAGTCTTGGTGCAGCTTTTGTAATAACTGCCACCGCGAAAGCCTATTGAGCGGTACATTGTTATGATCAGGAACAGGAATAGCTGACACTGGTTCCAATGTAAGAAAATGCGCAGGTGGCAAAGCCTGTATATCATCTATATCGGACGTCATTGGTATTAATGGGCGCGAATTAGGAATCGATTCTATTAATGTCAAAACCGTATAGAATTCTTCATATGTTAATATTCGATCGCCTAGCACACGTAAAAGATGAGATTTTACACTTTCTACACCCGCCTCTACCAAACCGTTAAAGTGGGGTGCGCCTGCGGGCGAGGGATGCCATTGAATTGTTTAATGAGCGGCTGCCTGTTGCATAAGTCTTGAGAGTTCATGACGAGCCCCCATGAAGTTGGTGCCACAATCGCTATGCAAATGTGATACCCTCCCCCGATGAGCGATTAAACGTTGTAAAGCGGCCAAAAAAGTTTCTGTAGACAAATCACTTGCCAGTTCCAAATGAACTGCTTTTGTAGCGAAACATACAAAAATGCATAAATAAGCTTTACGCGTGCGAACACCTCGATACCGAGTCATTACGATATTAAAAGGTCCACCAAAATCGACTGCAGAGCGTGAAAACGGTTTAATTTGGGAAATTCTTGAAACCGGCATATTTCCCATGGGTGGTTGATAGCTTCGAGGATTAACTTTCCAACACCTGATGCATTTGGATAAAACAGAGTTAATTGTTCTCTTAGCAGATAAAATCCAAAATTGTTGAGATAACAAATAATAGGTTGTGCGAAAACCTGTATGATAAAAACTTTCATAAAAATGACGAATAAGTAATGTGGATAACTGACAATTGCGGGGTAATAGAATGGGATGAAATATGAAAGTGTAGCATTTTTTAAACGTCCTCCTACTCTAAGGATGTTATCCTCATCCACAAAAACTTGTAGCTTGCGAAGGGGTTTAGAAAATTTTTTATTATTTAATTCGTCATTAAAATAAACGTGTTGAGTATATTTAATAAGTAGTAATGAGGCGGCATTTTTTTCATAAGAAGAAAGAGCGCCTAAACATTTTTCTTGCGTGTTCTGCAGGTTAAATACTAAACGAAGTATATACGACACAACTTTTCTTAGGGTCGAAAAGGAAGGAAAGCGGTTTAAAAGATCGGGTAGAAAATTGTGATCTTCAGTTAACGCAAATAATAAAAGTTTATTTTCTTCATGGCAAATAATTTTACTAGTTTTAGAAGATATGTGAAATTTGGGCCAATGGTGGGAAGAGTGCAATAAAAAAGATGGTCCTGTAAACCATATAGCATGTGCTGATAGCTCAGAGGGTAAGGCTCCTCTGGAGACTACATCCGCAGGATTATTGATAGACTCAACATAATTCCAACAGGATGAAGATACATTTTATTGAATAACGGAAACTCTGTTGGAAATGAAGGGTTTATATTCACGGGGCGATCCATTGATCCAATATAAAACAATTTGAGAATCCGACCAGGCACAAATTTTATCGAACTCAATATATCCAGCGAAACATTTCTGAACATAAATTAATAATTTGGTGAGTAAAACAGCTGCAGAAAGCTCTAGTCTGGGAATGGTAAGCTTCTTGGTCGGAGCTATTTTTGATTTGGCACAAACAAAACTGGTATGGATAGTATTGGCTTGGTTACACATCCTTAAATAAATTACACATCCGTAACCATTTTCACTTGCATCACTAAAGCCATGCAACTGATAATTGCCAAAAACATCTGAACTGACTTTATGTCCAAAAAATCGTGGTATTTGAATATTTGCCAAAGAGGACAGATCTGAGCAATATTTTTTCCAGGCAGAAATCACATCATCACAGGGGACATCATCCCAGCCGATACGGGATAGCCATAGAGTTTGAATAAGGTATTTACAATAGAAGGTTATAGGAGGAATGAATCCCAAAGGATCATAAACTCTTGCTAATTCCGATAATAAAGAGCGTTTTGTACATTCAAACTCAGGTTGTGTATTGATCTTAAAAGAAAAACAATCACTTTGGGGATGCCACTCTAAACCCAACACTTTCAGCGAATTGGACGAAAAATCATGCGGTTATGAACAAGCTCATGCTACCCGAATCAAGAAGGCACCGATAAGTATGATAATTTCCTAAATGATCCAAGACATCTAGGTAGGCAGTTGCTAACCGAGTGCGAGAAGTTTCAGTGACAATTCCCTGACCAACAAAAGCAGTGTCGATATTTGGATTTGGCGGAATCATATTAGGATTAGTATTCGAATTAGCGGAAATGCGATTTTCAACATTGGTTGAATTAGTACTAATGCGCTTTGGCGTGCGATCAAAATGTAATAAACTGTGATGCGAACTAGAATTGCAATGTCGGCATCTGTGTGTCGAACGACAGTTTCTAAGATAATGCAACGAACTTAGACAATTAAAACATAAGCGATTTGCTTTACAGAAACTATGTATTTCTGACTGCGACTTCTTATTGAAATTTTCACATTTATATAAAGAATGCGGTTGATTACACAACAAACAATTTCTTGCAGGCGATTTCGCGTTTTCATTGGCATTGTTACTCAAAAATACACGAGTAGCGCGGGATTGAGGTTTGTATTCAATTGCGCTTGAACAACTTTGCATAATTCAACTAAAAGGTATTGAGAAGGCCATTTTAGCCGCAACACAGGTAGTGTTCAGGATGCCAAACGATCGAGACGACCAAATATTGATATTAATACATAAATTGATGTAGTTGCAGTAATTGTAATAAACCGTTCTTCTTCTATAACCCAAGTAGCGCCTATATATGGATTCAGTCATAGTACAGTACACAGAGTGCTGAATAAAAACAAATGTCATCCGTACAAATTAATAATGGTGCAATTACTCTCAGATGACGGCCCCGACCGAAGACCGTAATTTTGTGAAAATATGTCCACTAAAACCCTACAGGCTATGTAAGGATTTGTTTTAGTGACGAAAGTTCTTTCTTCCTTAATGCAAATGTTAATACTCAAAATGTTTCGTGAAAAACATACAAATTTCCGATTAAAAATCAATGTCTAGGCAGGTATTTTAGGAAACCACAAAGTCGGGCATCTTTTTTTGAACTCTAATTTAACCGGTGAAGTATATCTCGAGATGTTAGAAAACGCAATTGAACCGTTAACTCTTCAAATTCTTGATGATAATCCAGATGAATTTGTTAACTCACAAATAACGTTCCAACAAGACGGTGCTCATGCACAATATTACTTTGTAGTAAGACCTTATCTAGATGAGGCATATCCTGGTAGATGGACTGGACGACGCAGTCCAATAGTTCGGTTACCAGACCTAACACCTTTAGATTTTTTTCTGAGGGATACATTAAATCTAAAGTTTTCGACACAGCTCCTGACAGCATTGACGTTTTAAAACAACGAATTGTTGAAGAATGTAGCGCAATTTCCCCTGACACATTTTATCGAGTCCGAAAAGAGTTTAATAATAGAATGCCAGGAAGGAAGTAGATGGAGCATATTTTGAACAATTATTATAATAACTTGTTCTTTAATATTAAATAATTAAAAGCGAAACACAAATTTTGGTTTTTATTTAGTTTAATCATCAAAAACCATCGTAAATCCAAAAAAAATTAGTATGATTCAATAAGTATTCTAAATACCTTTAAAACGAGTTGTCACTTACCATAAGGTCCCATTTAATATTATTAGTTTCAATTGCCTGCTGACGTCACCGATGCTTATTACGTCACCTGTTACCACTAGTAGCTTACAATACTTCATTTTCCCGCTTTTATCAGTCTAAGTATCACCGTTGAAAATAAAAGAGGGGGGAGGGATTTTTGAGAAGTACTGTATATATATATATATATATATATATATATATATATATATATATATATATATATATATATATATATATATTGTAATATAATTTTACAACGCCACGTTGTAATAAATTTAATTTTTTTCAATTAATCTCAATTATTTCATATTTATTTATTTATTTAATGCATCTGCGTTGTGAGTCAATTTATAATATATTTATTATTGATGATTATTTATATTTATTTTTATTTATTTATTTAATTAAGGTTATGGGCGCCAGAATTGGTTCGCTTACCACGAATTCCAATTCAAAATAATATATAGGTTTTGAAAAAATTGCTTATTTGTTTTATATTGTTGTTACCATATCTTAGGAATGGATTCGGCACTTGACGCTTGCCAGCAACAGGAAGCTACAGGTGAAATATCAAAGAAAATACAAGACGAACATAGACAAACGATTTAATTAAATGTGAATAAAAACAAATAACGGATTCTTTGTCAATTAACGAATTAAACAATACATATTTATAAATTCAGTGAAATACTAGCGAAAACCTTCGCATAAAATGATGCATACTAGTTATAAATTTATTTCCATCAAACACAGCAAGTAAATTGCGCTCAAATTATCAATTGTGTGCGTTGAATGTACATTCGTAGCGCATTCAACCCCAACTTTTGCTATTATAAATATAATCGTCGCGTGGTGTGTGTATTCTGTGGTGGGTATAATTTAGTTTGCAAAGATAAAGAAGAATGTGGCGTGTTTAAGATTTATTATTATGACTTATTGTATGAATTTGGTAAGTACTTATTTTAATAAGAAATTAGTGTTTCGTGTCCGATATATTAGTGGAGATTAAAATTATTAAAACTAATATTTAACTAAGAAATTGATATCACCAATAACATAACCCATCATGTAAATATATCTGTGAATGTTTTTTATAGGAGAAGTTTTATATATACACGAGAAATAGTGTTCATAGTTGGTTCTTCTTGACCCTGGATATGATGCATGTGAAGGAAACGATCGACTAAACCGGAACTCAGGATGTAAAAAATGATAAAATGTGAATTATTTTACCAGCTGAATACTACTCGTACAATTGTAACAAGATGTATAAATAGTCGTCGAAACTATACTAATAAGGTATTTGTTAATATACGAATTATGTTTTTAGTTAGTTTACTTTTAAAACTTTGTTAAACACTTTGGTCAACGTTACAATATGAATTTGTTAAATTATCTTAACTTTTAAACAATTTTGAAGAAGAAAGAATTTCACGCGTCCACCATTCATAAATTCACGAGGCTTCCCCCCAAGCTTAGAATCAACAACTTTCAACTGTTTTCTTTTTGTTTCTCATTGTTCGTTTGTTGCTAAGTAAATAATTGTTTTTATTGAATCAAAACATCCATTTCTGTGTTATTGTAGATAAATTCACTGTGTTTATTTACACTTCTGTAATCACTCCGAATCACTCTACCCGAACTATTGGAAGAACGCTAATTTCCGCGTTGATATTTCGATTCGAAATTTGATACTAATAATTGAAAAGTTTATGCAATATACAGGGTTTCTGAAAGTGTTTATAAAATATAAAAATATAATAGTTGAATTTTGTTTCAAAATTCAGGTGATTCTATATACAGGGATTATTATAATCATATACAAAATATATTTGACGTAATTTACTTATCATTGTTATTTTTTATATACCTTGAAATATACTTTAAAAAAGAATTCCTAAATTAGATAGTAATCTCTTAAATCATTTTATTAATTGTATATTATTCGTAAATATTTCTTAACGTGATTAAGCTATGTCTTTATGAATTATCTCCTTTTATTGAATATTTACTAAGATTCACATTATTCGAATGATGCTAATTGGTTTAATTTAACCTGGTAGATATGTTTCACTCCAACATTCCCTAAAGTTCTATGGAATTATTCTTGACTTGACAAGAATATTCTATAGAAGTTTACCTTGATTTTATTCTCACAATTTCATAATCATATGGTACTCATTGAATTAATTTCCCAGTTTAATCCTATCTTATTTTCATGAAGAAGTCTTTAAATTGTCATAATTAACTTATACTTAGTTTATCAATAATTTTCTAATTCTACTATTTCCAATTCATAGTTAAGATTGATTAGATTAAATTAATTTATACTTAATTACTTAAATAATATTTCTAATTCTATTATTTCTTAAAAATTTTCAGTTACGACTGGTTGGTGTTAAATTGATGCAGCTGGTTTATGTGAAAAATTCCACGTTCTCGATGAGTGTCAGGATGTATCAACTTGTAACTATTTATTCCATGACTGGTTTCTACCAAGTAAGGACCTTCATAAGGTAATTGTAATTTAGAACAAACTCCTTTCTTATGGTTAGGTACTCTTAATGCTTTTATTATTACCAAATCACCTTTTTTAAATGTCCTAGTCTCGATTCGATAGTTAAAGGCGATTCATACTCGGGCATTGTACATTTATTTAAATTTCGTGCATCAAGGCATATCCTTATATCTCCGTCCTTCTTCTTTACTATTACAACTGGATTGATATACGACGTGGTACTATGTTCTATTATTCTGTCTTCTAATAATTTATTTACAGTTTTCTTTACATCTTCTTGATGTTTGGAGGGTATCGGATAACTTTTCTGTTGGAATTGTTGATCTTTCTTCATTTCAATTTTATGTACATAATTCCTTGCAATTCGGGATTCTTCATTAATTAAGCTCCTATGTCCTCCCAATATCTCCATTACTTCATTTTTTCATTCTATTTTCCCATCTATATCCAAATTCCATTCCGGCATATCATTATTATTTAAATTTATTTCTCCATTGCCATCCAACATCATATCTCCATTCATTTTTCCTTCCTGCCTATAATCATATCTCTGCTCCATATCATCTTAATTTTTCTTATTAAAATTAATACATTTATCTTCTTCTTCTACTAATTCTTCATTCTTCCTCGAATTATCATTTTTCTCTTCATAATTAAAATCAACTTTTTCTTTATTAAAGATTATGTACATTCTTTCATAATTAATAATTGCTTTGTTTTCATATAAAATATCCGATCTCAATAATAGTTCGCATTCAATATCTTCCACTACCAATAGTTGTACCATAGTTTCGCATTCCTCAAATTTTAATGCTACGGTTATCGTGGTACTTGAAATAGTTAGTTTCTTTTGATTTATTCCGATTAAACTTATTTTCGGTACCTTGATGAAATTTTCTTTCGATGTTGTTAATTTATTTACAAGCTTATTATTTATTAAAGATATTTCTGACCCGGTATCGATTAATATTTTTATGCTAATGCCTTCTATCGTTCCGTATATATAAATTAATGTTTCATTATTTTGTTCTAGCTGGTCCTGTACCTTAAGAAATTCGCGTGGGTGAACATAGCTGCACCAACTTAACTTACCATATTCACCCTCTAGTGGAAAAACTGTTGTTCCGCAGCAGAAGTTGACACGGGAACCACAACATTATCACTATTGTAATTGTTGCTATTTGTATAAGTTTGATTAAAATTTGTATTACGAGTAGTTGTGTTTCTTTCTAGACTGTTTGTTCTGTTAGTTCTAGTGTCACGTCTTATGTTATTTGTCCTTCTTAAGTCTCCGTCAGAGTTTCTTCTTTCTCTTCTATTGTAATTATGGTTTTGTTGATGTCTCCTTTCCGGATGATTCGTGTATCTATTGTTGTTAGTAGTCCTTTGGTTATTTCTGTCATATCGTCTGTTGTTGTTATCAGTATTATTTGTATTGTTATAATGGTTATTATTATTTTGTCTGTAATTGTTATTGTTTCTACCAAAGCAATCTCGTCTATCGTTGACGTTTCCATAATAATCGTCGTTGTCACGTCTACTATTGTTGTGAACCGTTCTCTGTACTCGATTCAAGTAACCTAACAGAGATTGAAAATTTGTTATGTTCTGTATCGCTATACCCTGTGTTATATTGTCGTTAAAATGTCGGGACAAGAATATTATTATTTCTTGTTCCGAAATTACTGGCTCTAAATATTGTGCCTGGGAAAATAAAGACAAAGCATAGCCACTCATGTTGTTGCTTCTTCTGCTGTCAAATTTGCCAGAATGCAACTTTTCCCTAACATAGCCTTGTTCTGTTTCCCCCCAGTACTGTTTCAAAAAATTGTTCTCAAAATCCCTAAAATTGTTGATATTAACATCATTACATGTGAACCAAAGTAATGTTTGCCCATGTAAATGAGACCTTATTGTCTCTTTCAAGTCTTCTATTTCTCCGATATCCCTCAATTTATTTTTGAGATATCTCAAAAAGATTTTGGGATACATTTTCCTCGTACCCCCATCAAATTTAAGGTTGCTTTCTCCATGGTTATAAATATAGTTTACCCCTTGAGTATTGTTGTTCTGTCTTGTTTTGTTCTTCATAGTTTCAATTTCCTTTTCCAATTCCATCATTTTCTTCTTGAAATCTTCTTTAATTTCCCTCTCCAATCTTGTAAAATCCTGTGTGTTCCTATCTCCTTTAATTTGTTTTAACTTCTTATCCATTTCCCATATTAGTTCTTTTTGTGTTTTTAAATTCATCTCCTCCGCAATCGATAGATTCAATTGGATGCCTTGTTCTACGTCATCTATTCTAGCATTAGTTTTAATAATGTTTCTCTCCATTCTACCTATTTGTTCCTTTTCTTCTTCTCGTAGTTTTCTTCCCATATCTTCTATCTCTTGTTTTCTGATGGTACTTTCTTGTATTAAGTTTTCATATAGTTTATTCATTTTCTCTTCCTGTTCTTTCTTGTGTCCTTCAAATTGTTTTTTCATTTCCACCAAATGTACTGCGAATTTTTCTTCTTGTTGATCCAAGCTTCTATTGATTTCTTCTTTTGTACTTTTTATTTCTTCCTGTGTATTTTTAATGTCCTCTTTTATATCTTCTTTGGTCTTCCTAATATCTTCTTTGGTGCTTTTGATGTCTTCTCTGGCACTTTTCATATCTTCTTCCGTGCTTTTCATATCTTCTTTCGTGCTTTTCATATCTTCCTTCGTGCACTTCATGTCAGCCATTATTATTTTCATCATGTTCATTAGCTCGTTTTCATTGGATTTCGGTTTTGGTCAGTGGTGAACTTCTTCCACCATACTGTCTCCTCTTACCTGTTCTGCTGCTTCTTCAGCTTGAATGGCCATCACCAATCGTTCCTTTAGTGCTTGTTTATTTCCCTTCATATCCATATTCCTTAACTTCAGATGTTCTTTCAACTCTTCCACTGTTAGTTCGTTGATGTTTATTGTTTTGTCAGCCATTATAGTTTTACAAAATTTTCCTTAGATATCTCTAAAAATTATGACCTGTTCCTGTCACTGGTTTGTTGTACGAGCGTTATCAAAATCGTTTCACAAGCGCCCCACGTTGGGCGCCACGTTGTAATATAATTTTACAGCGCCTCTACGTTGGACGCCACGTTGTAATATATCTAATTTTTATTTAATTAAGCTCAATTATTTTATATTTATTTATTTATTTATTTAATGCATCTGCGTTGTAAGCCAATTTATAATATATTTAATATTGATGATTATTTATATTTATTTATTTATTTATTTAATTACGGTTATGGGCGCCAGAATTGGTTCGCTTACCACGAATTCCAATTCAAAATAATATATAAGTTTTGAAAAAATTGTAAATTTGTTTTATATTGTTGTTACCATATCTCAGGAATGGATTCGGCACTTGACGCTTGCCAGCAACAGGAAGCTATAGGTAAGACATCAAAGAAAAAACAAGACGAACATAGACAAACGATTTAATTAAATGTGAATAAAAAGGAATAACGGATTCTTTGTCAATTAACGAATTAAACAATACATATGTATAAATTCAGTGAAATACTAGCGAAAACCTTCGCATAAAATGATGCATACTAGTTATAAACTTATTTGCATCAAACACAGCAAGTAAATTGCGCTCAAACTGTCAATTGTGTGCGTTGAATGTACATTCGTAGCGCTTTCAACCTCAACTTTTGCTAATATAAATATAATCGTCGCGTGGTGTGTGTATTCTGTGGTGGCTATAGTTTAGTTTGCAAAGATAAAGAAGAATGTGGCGTGTTTAAGATTTATTATTATGACTTATTGTATGAATTTGGTAAATACTTATTTTAATAAGAAATTAGTGTTTCGTGTCCGATATATAAGTGGAGATTGAAATGTTTAAAACTAATATTTGACTATGAAATTGATATCAACAATAACATAACCCATCATGTAAATATATCTGTGAATGTTTTTTATAGGAGAAGTTTTATATATACACGAGAAATAGTGTTCATAGTTGGTTCTTCTTGACCCTGGATATGATGCATGTGAAGGAAACGATCGACTACGATCGAATAAACCGGAACTCAGGATGTCAAAAATTATGAAATGTGAATTATTTCACTAGTTGAATACCACAATTGTAACAAGATGTATGAATAGTCATCGAGACTATACTAATAAGCTAATTAGTCAATCTTACCAACTCTAGACGATAGCACAATTATTTTCACTTATTTGTTAATATACGAATTATGGTTTTAGTTAGTTTACTTTTAAAACTTTGTTAAAGACTTCGGTCAACGTTACAATATGAATTTGTTAAATTATCTTAACTTTCAAACAATTTTGGAGAAGAAAGAATTTCACGCGTCCTCCATTTATAAATTCACGAGGCTTGCCCCCAGGCTTAGAATCAACAACTTTCAACTGTTTTCTTTTTGTTTCTCATTGTTCATTTGTTGCTTAGTAAATAATTGTTTTTAATAAATAAAAACATCCATTTCTGTGTTATTGTAGATAAATTCACTGTGTTTATTTACACTTCTGTAATCACTCCGAATCACTCTACCCGAACTATTGAAAGAACGTTAATTTCCGCGTTGATATTTCGATTTGACGTTTGATACTAATAATTGAAAAATTTATGCAATATACAGGGTTTCTGAAAGTGTTTACAAAATATAAAAATATAATAGTTGAATTTTGTTTCAAAATTCACGTGATTCTATATACAGGGATTATTATAATTATATACAAAATATATTTGACGTAATTTACTTGTCATTGTTATTTTTTATATACCTTGAAATATACTTTAAAAAATAATTACTAAATTAAATAGTAATCTCTTAAATCATTTTAATAATTGTATATTATTCGTAAATATTTCTTAACGTGTTTAAGCTATGTCTTTATGAATTATCTCCTTTTATTGAATATTTACTAATATTCACATTATTCGAATGATGCTAATTGGTTTAATTTAACCTGGTTTCACTTTAATATATATATATATATATATATATATATATATATATATATTGAACTAGTCATCTAGTTTTGTAAATATATTGAAATAAATAAACATAATAAAAAGGTCTTATTGTAACGGAAGGAGTGTCAGTAGACACAACCATTAGAATAAACTCAATAACAAGTCAAATATTAAAATATAAAAAGATTGAAATATGAATAAATCGGGTGAAATATTGATGTGAATGTTTTAAAAAGGGATGAAGAATAAAAATTCCAACACTATATTAGTTAATTAAATAGTAAATATTACCTGTACCAGTAATTCTGATTGGTTGTCAAAGTCACGGAATTCCGTATTACACTGAACACAGCCATAGCAATTTCTGCAGTACGAAACGTCATATAATAGCTTGAAACCTAAATTAAGACAAAAGAATAATCGGTCTAACGATAACTTAACATTATTTACATATTTTTTTTAGAAGTAGCAAAAGTTTAGAATACCATGTATTCATTCATTCATTGCAAAGGGTTGAAACTAGATGGAAAAGATAGTTGGAACACAGCCCAAACGTATAAAAAGGAAATGAATATTTACAGGAAGTAATGCCTGCTAGGGAATTTTCATTACCAACATAAAATCATTGCTTATTGATTATATATATAAAATTTAATTACAAAAACAAAAATAATCAGGAGTTTATGTATAATAACTATAAAACAAGACTCAAACTAAAATAGAATCAATTACATATAGGTTAATTAATAATATAGGTTGTAAAATTTGTAAAAATAAACATTTCTCAAATTAGCTAAACAACATAAATATAAGAAAATTGACTATTGTAGGAGGAAAAGAGGACTTAATTAAAATTCCTTAATACAATAGAAATCTAAGTGAATCAGTGTTATTTCCCTCCAGGAGAATAAATTCATGTTTTTCAAAATAGAACCTGAAAGACTGGAGAATAATAATTTTAGTGATAAAAAAAACAAATAAGTGAGCTGTGGACTAGGGAAGCTGAAATACTTGTTGATTTGGAAAAACAAGAAAAGTCGATTGGAGATGGTGAGGAAGGATGCGTCGATAAAAGATTGCTCTCTGTACAAAATTGTTTAAAAAGTATTTAAAAGGTTAAATTATATAAAAAATTTAAATCAAACTAATCACAAGAGTATCCAATCCTGTGTAAGGATTAAATAGTGCAGTAGGAGCATATCTCTTATGAGATATCTGCAAGATTTGAAGATGCGAGTGCAGCCGGCAGTGATAGCAAAAATAAGGTCTGTGTATTTTGCTTAAACTTGTTTGGAATTCCAATTAACATTTTCAACACTCAAATCTTTAGTAGAACGTTCGAATTATGTAACGCATAAAAAGGCCAAAAGCAATAAATTATGATGCATCATAAATTCATCTATAGAGAATTATATCTTTAATATCTATAAAATTATTATACTCACCTTTTGTAAATTTATCTACTTGAAATATCACGTGCATCATGAATGTTAAATTAAATCTCATTTCTTCCTTCCAGCTATTGCATGTATAACTTTAATCTATCACTTTCTTGACCTTTAAACACACGCACATATATAGTTTATAAATTATCACTTATATGTAATTGATTATAGAAACTTGATAATTTTAACAAATTTTTTTTATAACAAGCACGCTAACGTCGTGTTGACTATAAAACGTTATTTATGGAAGGAAAACCTCCTTCTTTCATGTATATTGTAGCAGCGCATGCGTTTGGAGATTTAGCACCGACGCAGTAGTGGGACATTTTGTTATAAAGAATACATGTATGATATAGGGTGGCACAATTCCATCAGAATAAATGTTCAAAGCAAATTACTAGTTTCAAAAATATTTTATTATGTTCCAATCAGGTTAAAAATTTTCAAATTATTTTATTAAACAGCTTTACATTAATGTGTTGATTTTTTTTATTCTCACATCCATGATTAAATTATCAATATCATTGTTGTCGTATTTCAATCGTTTTATTTAACAATATTGTTTCTTTCAGAGGTTGTAAGTTAAAGGTAAGATTATGAATATATTTCCTCAATCTTTGATTATTATATCCAGAACTCAAAGGGAGGATTCTCATGCTTCCTAATAATTAAATAAACGTTATAAATAAATAATTAAAAGAAAATTGAGCTAGTCAATCAAGGGAATAATTATAAATTGGCGCCCATAACTAAACTTAACAAAAAGATAAATTTATAAATTATTCATTACAATATAAATAATAATAATATATATGTATATATATATATATGTATATATATATATATATATATATTATATATATATATATATATATATATATATATATATATATATATATATATATATATATGTATATATTAAAGTGAAACATATCAACCAGATAAATTTGAATCAATTAACATCATACAGATAGTGTGAATCTTAGTAGTTCAGTAGTAAATATTCAGTAAAAAAGGAAATAATCCGTAAAGACATAAGTTGAACATGTCCAGAAATATTTAACTATTGTATACAATCGATAAATCAATTTAAGAGATTGCTATTTAATTTAGTATCTATTTTCTTTTAAAGTATATTTCAAAATAAAGAAATATAACAACAACAAGTAAATTACGTCGAGCGTAATATTATACATAATTATGGTAACCACTGTATATATCATCACATAAAATTTCAAACAAAATTCAATTATCACGATTTTATATTTTTGTAAACACTTTCGAAAACCCCGTATATCGTATAAACTTTTTATTATTTGTATGAATACGTCAAGGTCAAAAGAATCAACGCGAAAGGCGACGTTTTGTTAACAGTTCGTATGGAGTGATTCGGAGTGACTATAGAAGTGCATAAAAACGTAGTGAATTTATCTACTCTAACGCAATAATGGATATATTGATTAAGGAAAAACAATGTTTGTTTATCAACAATTGAACTATGAAAAACAAAATTAAAATAAATGAATGTTGTTGATTTTAAGCTTGGGGAGACGCCGTGAAAATAGATTAGAGGGAGGACGTGTTAATTTTTCCTCTAAAAATTTTTATAAAAAACTCATGTAACTTGAATAAATCATTGAAAAACATTAACTAAAGTGTCTAAAGAACTTTGAAAAGTGAACTAAATAAAAATATCTTCCGTATAACTAAAATAAAGTGAAACTTTCGTGAAAATCGTCTAGACTTGGTAAGAACTATAATTACCTTATTAATATTATTTCGATGGACATCCAGGTATCTTTAATTCACTAAGATACTTCAGTTGGTAATATTAATCCAGTTATCATCATTCCCACATCCTGGATTTCGTTTTATTTCGATCACAGCTGATCGTTTTTTCTCCAAGAGCATCACATTTCAACATCATGAAGAACTAACAATGAACATTATTCTCCGCGTGTATATTAAAGCTTCTCCTATAAAAACATTCACTGATATATTTGTTTGTAGGTTAATCATTTCTAGTAACACTTTGTTGGTTTAATATTAATATTAATTATTCAATCTCCACTGATAACGGACACAAAACACTAGATACACATTTAATACGTACTTACTAAATTTCATATAATAATTTCAATAAAGATAAATCTTAAACACGTCACTTTTGTTTCCATTTTCTAAACTGAAACTCATCACAATAGAACGACACACTATACGAATCGCATTAAAAAGATCTATAGTTGAGGTTCGGCGTTATAGATGTACATCTAAAACATAGAGTAGGAATTAAGCGAAATTTACTTGTTGCGTCGAATAATATTTATAGTTAATTAAAAAACGTTTATGCGAAGTTTGCGCAATGATAATATTATTAATAAATCTAAATATGTATTAGTAATTTGTTGGTTTATTTAAAATATTTCATTATTTCTCTCATATTGATTAAAACGTTTAATTGTCTATGTTCGTCTTATTTTTCTCTGGTATCTACCTATAAGATTTCTGTTGCTAGCAAACGTCAAGTGCCGAAACTCATCCCTGAGATGCAGTGTTTAAAAGGTAAAACAAATTTATAACATCTTTGACTTATATAATATTTATTTTGAATTGGAAATAGCGGCAAGCGAAACCAATTCTGGCGCCCATAACAAATTTTACTATTATTATAAATTAAATGAATATACAATTAAATAGCATCCCAACGCTGGTGCATTAAATTAACTTGAATTAAAATTAACAAATTTTACTATTATTATATAAAAAATAATAAATTACACTCCAAAATGACTCCCGACATGGGGCATTAAATTAAATTTATATAAAAATAAATTGAAATTATTAAAATTACACTCAAATATATAAATATATATATATATATATATATATATATATATATAAATTAATATTAACAATATGTTGGATTGAAGTATTTTTTTGAATAAAATTTTATGATATGAGTATTTTTAATAATTAAATTAACTGTCTCGGCCCTTACTTCGTGGAATCTACTCATATTAGTGTTTTAAATGGAACTCACGGTTTCCAGTTAATACCACGATATAATAAAAATGGTTGAAAATTCTAAAAAATTGACAATTGTTTCGATAAATCAGTATCATCGTCACAATGACAGAAGTTACATTTCGTTTGATGCCTACCTGATGTTTCGTAGTTATTTTTGGCTCGACCAAGAAGTGATCTAACTGGTGATTGACTTAACATATGTTAATAGAAAAAAATAAGAAGATGTGATATTACAAATATTGAAGCTTAAATATTATTAGTCCTATGGTGATATCCTGGATATCATTTTTCCAATTAAGATCAGTATAACAACTGTGCAATGATATAGGAAATCAAGAAAACTATATCTGCTGATCTTTACAATTATCACTTAAGAAGACAGTTTATTAGTGGAGAACTCCCTAGATTTAACTGTTCATTGACAACTTCATATTGTGGGTTTCTTAAATATCTTCTAATTTCCAATTCTTCAAGGAAATCCAGTTCTTGTTTCTTTTCACAAATAAACCGCACTTCTAGTTTTGTGTTAGGTGTCAATGAATGATTGGTGTCAAGTAGATGTTTTGCGTAGTGGGATTGATCTGGTTGTTTTAATCTGTATGCTCGTAAGTGTTCACTGTATCGGATTTCAAAATTCCTAAGGGTCTGACCCAAATAAACAGCATTACATTCTGGACATTTGTGTTTATATATACCTGACTTCTTTAATGGTGGTATTTTTGTTTTTACATTTAACAATTTTGTACTAACGTTACTTTCTGTTTTAAAAGAAATTGTTGTATTCGTTGCTGAAAATATTATCTCTAAAATATTATTAGTTTAGTTTGTTTAGGAAATATTAGTTGTAATGCCACTTTTTCTTTTTTTTTATTAATTAAATTATTTATCATATCTAATGGATAACCGTTGGATGTTGCTATTTGTCTAATTGTATTTATCTCTCTATCAAAATTACATTTTTCCATAGGAACTGAAAACGCTCTATGTATCATTGAATTATATGCCGCTAGTTTATGGGACATGGGGTGATTGGAATTAAATGGAATTGTCACATCAGTCTGTGTTGGTTTTCGGTAAATTGAATAATCAAGTACATTATTAACTCTTTGAATTTTTAAATCAAGAAAATTTATTGAGCTATTTTCTTCAATTTCTAATGTAAGTTTTATTTTTGGGTGTAAATTATTGATGTGGTTGAAAAATACATCTAATTGTCGTTCACTACCCATAAAACAAGCTAATATGTCATCTACATAACTATACCAAAATAAAACATTTTTCAAAATACTACATTCAAAGATCTTGCTTTCGAAATTGTCCACAAAAATGTTTGCCAAAATAGGTGATATAGGGCTTCCCATTGGTAAACCTTCATTTTAATATATATCTTATTGTCAAAAGTGAAATAATTTTGATTAATGCGTACATCGAATAAGTTAAGTATATCTGATATTGTTCCTGGATTAATATTTTTATCTTCTAGTAATTTTCTTACAAGTATTCGACATCCTTTAGGTGGAATTTTAGTGAACATCTAAGTTACATCGAACGAAATAAGTTTATAGTTATATTGCAAGTTGATTGCTTTCAACTTTTTGATTAGTTCTATTGAATTTCTAATTGAGTACTGAGATTCATATCCGTAACTATTAAGTATATTGTTGAGCTTCTTTGCCAATATATTATTAGGAGCATTGACATAAGAAACTAGAGGTCTAATTGGTTTCGTTATTTTATGTAATTTAATGGTTTCATATAATTGTGGACAATGAGGATTCTTATGTATGATAGACCTTTTTTCGGAATCACTTAAAAGATAATTTGAATTATTAACAATATCCCTTACATTATTAGAAAACTTTTTTTTTGTTTTGTTGGGTCTGCTTTAAGATGTAAAAGTTCTTAAAGCAGACCCAACAAAAAAGTTTTCTAATAATGTAAGGAATATTCTTGATAATTCAAATTATATTTTAAGTGATTACGAAAAAAAGGTCTATCATACATAAGAATCCTCATTGTCCACAATTATATGGAACCGTTGAATTACATAAAATAACGAAACCAATCAGACCTGTAGTTTCTTATGTTAATGCTCCTAATAACATATTGGCAAAGAAGCTCAATAATATACTTAATAGATACGGATAAGAATCTCAGTACTCAATTAGAAATGAAATAGAACTATTCAAAAAGTTGAAAGCAATCAACTTGCAAGATAACTATAAACTTATTTCGTTCGATGTGACTAATATGTTCACTAAAATTCCTCCTAAAGAATGTCTAAAATATTAATTCAGGAATAATATCAGACATACCTAACTTATTAGATGTATGCATTAATCAAAATTATTTCACTTTTGACAATAAGATATATATTCAAAATGAAGGTTTACCAATGGGAAGCCCTATATCACCTATCTTGGCAAACATTTTTATGGACAATTTAGAAAAAAAGATCTTTGAAAGTAATATTTCGAAAAAAGTTTTATTTTGGTATAGATATGTAGAATATTAGCTTCTTTTATGGGTAGTGAACGACAATTAGATCTATTTTTCAACCACATCAATAATTTATACCCAAAAATTAAATTTACATTAGAAATTGAAGAAAATAGCTCAATCAATTTTCTTGATTTAAGAATTCAAAGAGTTGATAATGTACTTGATTATTCAATTTACGTAAAACCAACACAGACTGATGTGACAATTCTATTTAATTCCAATCACCCCATGTCCCATAAACTAGCGGCATATAATTCAATGATACATAGAGCTTTTTCAGTTCCTATGAACAAATGTAATTTCTATTGAGAGATTAATACAATTAGACAAATAGCAACATCCAACGGTTATCCATTAGATATGATAAATAATCTAATTAATAAAAAAAGAGGAAAAAGTGGCATTACAACTAATATTTCCTAAACAAACTGATGAAATTCAAACTTATAAAACCATCGCATATGCAGGAAATATTTCTAATAATATTTCAAAGATAATATCTTCAGGAACGAATACAACAATTTCTTTTAAAACAGAAAGTAACGTTACTACAAAATTGTTAAATGTATAAACAAAAATACCACCATTAAAGAAATCAGGTATATATAAACTCAAATGTCCAGAATTTAATGCTGTCTGTTTGGGTCAGACCCATAGAAATTTTGAAATCCGATACAGTGAACGCATACGGCATACAGATTAAAACAAGCAGATAAATCCCATTACGCACAACATCTACTTGACACCAACCATTCATTGACACCTAACACAAAGCTAGAAGTGCTTCATATTTGTGAAAAGAAACAAAAACTGGATTTCCTTGAAGAATTGGAAATTAGAAGACATTTAAAAAACCCACAATATGAAGTTGTCAATGAACAGTTGAATCTAGGGAGTTCTCCACTAATAGACTGTCTTCTTAAGTGATAATTGTAAAGATCAGCAGATATAGTTTTCCTGGTTTTCTATATCATTGCACAGTTATACTGATCTTAATTGGAAAAATGATATCCAGGATATCACTATAGCGCTAATAATATATAAGCTCCAATATTTGTAATTTGTATAAATTTTTACTAATGTGGACGTAACTTAACGTTACCATACTTTTAAAATGTTTGCTGCAGCCTCAATACTTGTAAAACTCCCTGTATTTAACGTTGTACATAAAAATAGTAACAAAACATACCTGTGAGAACTACAACGTATGCATAATTCATAGATTCCGACTTCATCGTGAAATATTTAGTTCTAGTTCATTAATCCACATAACGAGCTGTCTTCACAATAATAAACTGTAAAAAATGTGTCAGACACGTGGATACAACGTATAACTAACTGGTCGACCTTGTTTATCTCAGTCCAATTCGCAAATAGTAATATGGTAGTTTCTTCTTTATTTACCAGATGAATATTTGTAAACTTTTGGTTGTTACATACATAGCTTATCTGAAACAATCATCGGGTCAAAAAAAATCACTGATAAGGGGTAAACTATATTTAACAGGTATATACACGGGGGAATTAAGAAATGACGTACTAAAAAGTAGTTAATAGTTAATATAAAAAGTTATTGTTATAGTTGGCATAAAGCATATTGTGTTGCAATGTAATCGTATACAGTAGAAGTGGTGAAGGTTTTCAATCACGTGACTTAGTTGGCGATATTATTCAACACATACTATGTTGGTACTGTCTTCTTCTTATAACAGAAAAAGAGCGAAACTCAATACAAGTGTTTGTCGTATTGTTTTGATTAAGATGCATATGGTTGATGTCGTATCAGTCACGTGATGGAAAAGACGTTTCTACTGAATATCCCCTTCAAGTTATGTTGCGGAGCTAAACTTTGAAAGGTATTAATATTTTGTTTACTTTTACCAATACCTATATTGTATTTGATGTTACGTAATTGTTGAAAGGGCGTTCGGTTTAATCGGGATACCAGACGTGAACTGAGCCCTTTTTGTATCCCATTCGATTTTTTGTGAACAAAAAACTAAATTCTGTTTTATAACAATGACTAAAACAATTTTTTAAAAATGAATATTATGTCTAACTTATGTTTGTCACTACTTTGTAAGTAACATGAAATAGCATATTACGTAAGTGCGGAAAGTGACATTTTTCACACTAGTGGGAAGTATGGTCTCACGAGGCGCAAGCTGATTTAGACACTCCCACGAGTGTGAAAAATCACTTTCGCACAAGTAATGTACAATATTTTTCCTATCATTTTGATATTTACTGACTATTCACCTACACTTTTTGACTAAAATGTTTTGTTCTATCTATCAAAATAAAGCGGTGGGGGAGGTTCAATTATTTTTTTAAACAAACCAAGATTTCTCCCGTTTCGCTTGACCGATTTTAACAAATTTGGGCTCATATGAAAGAGCATAATTTACACTACAAAACGCTCACTTGGGTTTGACTTTTTTACTTTCGTCTTCGCCGCTAGATGGCGTTAACTGAAATGGAAGCAAATTTTTGAGTTTTTTTCAAAAAAACAAATGTAATGGTATATTAATTTTTACATATTTTAATTTTTCTGAAACTTAATGAAAAAAATTGATCATCTACCTTTTTTTGAACCGTTGATATTTAACTAAATATAATTTTATTACATTAAAAAATGGCACGCCACTGCTTTTTATCAAAATAAAAATCATTTTCGTAATCACTTATTAATTGCTAACAAAAAGAATCCTCTGACTTTTTTTCGTTAGACGAACGGTTTTGGATTGAAAAAATAAGATACGTTTACATACTGTTTAAACTAACATCGTATTTAAGCGAAGCAGGCCATGAGCTGCTATATTAAGAAAGAAAACACCAAATTGTCAATCACGCTGATATTCATTTGGACAGTTCCTGCTATTAACATCTAGCTTAATGTTATGTAAGAAGCATTTTTACAACAAATCATGCCCCTCCGAAGTCGGCATTCGAGAATGGTTTTTCGTCTTTTAGTCTTACGTGTAAGGCAACATGGCGAAGTGCAACCAACTCCAACTTTGAGAAGAAGATAACATTATAAATGTGTTGGCTTACATTCATGCAGACCCCCATTTAAGCATAAGACAGATCTCCAGATATTTAGGAATATCCTATGGCTCAGTGCAAAAAATATTGATGGATTTTAAAATACAACCGAATCACGTCGTAATTCATCAATGCTTAAATGAGACTGACTTTGAACGTAGGCTCGATTACTGCTACTGGCTTAGAGATTTCATTAGTGAAAACCGTCATATGTTGTCACAAATATTGTGGACAGATGAAGCGTCTTTTTGCAGTAATGGCAGGGCAAATCTTCATAACATGCATTAATGGTCGGACACTAATCCACTCTGGTTATGTGAAGATTATCAGCAGGGTCGATGGAGCGTCAATGTCTGGTGCGGTGTTATTAATAGTGCTTTTAACGGTCCGCACATCTTTCATGGCAATCTAACCGGTGACATGTATTTGAACTTTCTATTGAACGATTTACCAGGACTCTTAGAAAATGTGCCTTTAGAAGTAAGAAGAAACATGTGGTTTTAACAAGACGGATGATCGGCACATTATTCTCGAAATGTGCAAGATTTTCTGAACAGGAATTTTCCTAACCGTTGGATTGGTAGATGCAGTCTATTTTTCTGGCCACCACGGTCCCCCGATTTAGCCTGCCTTGATTTTCATCTGTGGGGCCGAATAAAGGATTTGGTGTAGAAAACTCGACCAACTACTCGAGAAGACATGATAGTCCGAATTCAAAACGCCATAAGTAATATACCAAGAGCGGAAATTGAGACAGCTGTCAACTCCACCCAGAAAAGATTGGACCAGTGCATTCAAAATAATGGACAACATTTTGAACATTTACGACAAAACTATCAATTTATTTTCAACGTTTATTATTAAAGTTGTGTTTTCTTGTTTTTAGTGTTATTGCTTCTTCTGTTGTTGGACATTTTTCTTAAGATTTTTTTTCCAAATATGTAAATTAGTATGTTTCGAGATATGGGCGCCCCATGTAAATTTATTTGATTTTTTTAATCCAAAACCGTTTGTCTAACGAAAAAAAGTCAGATGGTTCTTTTTGTTAGCATCTAATGAGTGATTAAGAAAATGATTTTTATTTTGATAAAAAGCAGTGGCGTGCCATTTTTTAATGCAATAAAATTATATTTTGTTCAATATCAACGGTTCAAAAAAAGGTAGATGATTAATTTTTTCCAATAAATTTTAGAAAAATGTATCCTCTTTTAAAATATTCAAAAATTTGCTACCATTTTAGTTAACGCCATCTAGCGGCGAAGACGAGAGTCAAAAAGTCAAAACCATAAAATCGTTTCGTAGTGTAAATTATGCTCTTTCATATCAGCCCAAATTTGTTAAAATCGGTCAAGTGAAACGGGAGAAATCTTGGTTTTCTTAAAAAAACAATTGAACTTCCCCCTCCGGTTTATTTTGATAGATAGAACAAAACATTCTTGTCAAAAAGTGTAGGTGAATAGTCAGTAAATATGAAAATAATATCATCGATATACTTTCATTTGGCAAAATTCTATAAAAATCCCATTTTTCTACTTAGTGTTAGTTGTTACGCCCTCTAGCGGACGTTTGACAAACTCGAAAATATTTCCAGCAGATTCCCTTGGCGACTTTTAACATGAATTTTTTTCTCCTAAATCTATACGATCAATATCTTATGAGATATGGCCGCTCGCTACCCTTAATTGGTCACCAGGTACAGAGCTAGTAGACTTCCTCAACGCTACGAGCTAGTTCGAAAAATGCACCAGTGTCCTGCTAAACAGTTAAACAATGTTACACATGCTACTAAGATCAGGTTAGTGAGCTCAGTTAAGTTACCCCCCCCCTCCCCCTCCCCAATATATATTTTAAACAAAAACATATATTGTCGTAATGTACTCTTAATGCACCAAAATGATCCACAAATGATTTTCTTTGTACCATATTCCCCAAGAGGCTATAGCTGTTTGTTTATGGGGTGGGGGGGATGCAAATAAACGCTAGCGCTTATTTGGCCTTTCTCAGAGGAGCAAGGAATACGCTTTAACCAAGATGTAATATAAGTTCGTAGTCAAGTCATTCAAGGTCTTCATATTTATTTATTATCAAATGTATCATTCACAATATTCGTAATAATTATAAAAATTGTCAAACTGCTAGCATAGAAGATGTCTACTTACTAACGAAATACAGCAGATATTTTTAACTTCCACAACTATTTTCACTTAACAGATATTTTTACCAACATTTTCCAGTCACAAAATTTCAATGATATTTTTTTACGTTAACTAACCAAAGTCTCGATACTACACGAACATGTTTCCCAGATCAACATTTCAATATAAATTAAAAATAGTTTTTATTTTAAATACTATGTTCGTTCGCTTTTCCTGTCTTTAAAATGATGACGGTTATTTTTTTGTAACAACGAATTAAACGATTTCACTGCATCATACATATTAATGTAGAATAATTAGTCTAATCAGCATACAGTGTGGAGTAACTGGGTCGTAACAATCATTCAATATTTTTTTATCATAAAGACGTTGATTTAGACATATACAGTGCGTCCGTAAAGTGAAACACATTAATTGTTATCTAAATAAGCAACAAATGAAACATCTCATTTTCTCCAATTTGCGGATTTCCTTTGCTTGCTGAGATGATTCCAAAAACGTATCACATACGAGTACAAGTTTATTTAAATTGGTGCAAAGTTTACAAAACGTTGATTATGCCAATTTATTGTTTATATAATAATTGATATAAAATAAACTATTGGAAAAACAAATGTTTTATGGAACTGAAATCAAAATAACTAACACTTGGCCCATATGTGCTTATTCGAGAACTTATCGGATTTTAAAGCGTATATCTGGAAAAGATGTGATTACGTTATAGCCCAGGCAACATATTCCGAAAAAGAGGGTGTAGGCGAAATAATTCAAGAAAGCTGGAAATAGATTTAATCTTTTAATTAGCATGTAAAAAAGGTTTTTAAAATATACAACAATTTTCTACTTGCGCTGTCCCAAACACCTCGAAATCGTAGTGCAAAGTGTATTGGTACGTAAGTACTGTAACTTAATTAGATTATTAGAAGAATAATCGTCAGAAAAATGTCATTATAGTTTTAAATTCAATTGAAAAGAAAGTAGAAAATCCTGACCTCATAATTACAAATTCTGACAAAGAGAACGTAACTGTTATATTAAAAACTGAAAATTATAAATCCATAGTGAATAACTTTATAGAATCTAGCGATGTCCAAATTCTTGGAGTAGCCTCGAGAAAATAGTTTTCTAATAAGTTAAGAGAGAAATCTTAATATCTTTTAAGTGATTATGAAAAGAAATGCATTATAAATAAAAATCCTCAATATCCACAATTATATAGAACCGTTGAATTACATAAAGGAACAAAACCAATCAGACGTGTAGTTTCTTATGTTAATAATACTAATAGAAATTAGCTAAAAACATAACAATATACTCAATAATTATGTATATATATATATATATATATATATATATATATATATATATATATATATATATATATATATATTACTATAGGTGAGGAGTTTTATTATTCTTTACTTTATGTTAATTTATTTTTATCGTTATAATTGATCAAATAAAAGTTGTTTATTTGCCCGGTATATTTTAAATATTTTAAATGATCTCAAGAAAGTTACACTCACCTTTATATGCCTTTTATATCCTTATTATTTTTTTATATATAAATGAGAACTCAAAAACTTCAGGATCTTGGGTTCACAGAGTTGAATAATTTTATAGTTGTTATATATATATATATATATATGCGCCAAATCTTTTATAATCAAAAATTTAAATAAAAATGAAATGAAATTCTTGTTCTTCTTTTTCTATAAATTCTCATAGAACGGTTCTGTACATTCTGTTCAAACCCCCTCTTGCATTACGATACGCTTCACCAATTCTGCCAACTGATTAAAATAAATAATCGTCTAGAAATGAAATCTACTAGCAATTTAGTTGAATCTTTTCAAATAGAAAAACGTTGTTTAATGTAGAAATCATAAAAATAAATACATCATTCGAACATAAATTTTTTAAAATGAGTAACTTACCTACAATAATCTTCCACTCCAAACACATTCACACAAATCAATTAATACTAAATATATGTATAAGTATGCAATATATTATACACTCAAAAATAAACCATATGATGTCCATCAATTTTAAATACAAAATGGAGGATTTGTTAAAAGTCGATGTCTGTGAAATTTCAGTGTTTAAAATTATATATACAATGCAAGTCAGTTTATTTAACTTTTAAATGAAATAGTTCTAAATACCTTTCATAATTTACTTATATCCAAAACACCTTGTTTTATTTCCTTTTTTAGGCTTCTTTCTGGATGTATTGCAGTCCTTTCTGTTTAGAAAGAAACCAAAGACGATTTAAATTCCATTTACATCAGTACATTATCGATGGGCTTCCAGTTGCCAAATTCTTTCTGAGGTATCTTGTATTAATGTGTCTTCTGCATTTACTCCCTCTGGACTCCAACTTAACAAAAGTCCTCCAGGTAAGTCTTGAAATTCTATTTCTTGATATACTTTATAATATCTTATTTTTCTTCTTTTCTTTTAAAATCTGGTTTCTTTAGTTTGAAGATCTTCTCAAATTATGCTTTCTCTATATTTTATTATTCTAATGCCTTTATTTTATATCTTTTTTAATTATTTATCTTCTGTTCCTTTAATTAACTTTTCAATCTCAAATTACTTCTTCAACTTCATTTAACTTTTTCTGATACTTTTCTATTAATTATATGAGGACTTGTCTTATATTTCATTAAAATTTTCAATTTTCATTTACATATATCCGCTCTCAAGAATATCACTTACTGGCGTCTGCTTCTCAATCAACAAACTATTTTTTTCTTCCCGTTGTTATGGACAAAAACGAATCATCTAATCACTCGGAAATTCATATGCAATCCTTTTCCATTTATTTCAGAATTTTTCTACAACTATAATTCATTATAAACTCTGCATGAAATTTCTATTTAATTAAAATATTTGTGTGCTGTTTCTCATCATAACGCTCGATATACCCATCAGGAACACATATAGTTCCATGTCAAAAAAATGCTGTCCCTAGCATTCTTTGCTTTGAAAATAAATTTGACGTTCATATATTGTGGACAGTTCTCTGCGACATAATAATAATAATATCTTTAAAATGGTACTTTTGCTTCTAAATTCTTGTTAAATAGTATGTATTATAATGATCTAAATATTTGTATTCATTATTTTAGGTTTTTCTTTGTTTTGGATAATCCCTATGAAGTATATGCCAAATTAAGAACTGATTATTATATCTAATGAAGATTTATATCCTGATATATGTATGAACTATTTAATTAAGTGTGGACATCATGGTAAATATTTTGAATATTATTTTAGTATTTCAATATTTATAGTAAATAAATGATATCATAAGTTACCATTCAATATCTAATTCACTTTAATTTCACTCAAATATGATAGAAACAGATAATTCCATGTGTTTTGGTAATTTCTTACTTTATAAACATGAAAACCTCTCACATTAACATTTTTAAAATCTAGATTTATTTAGTTTTGCAATACAGTTAGTAGAGTTTGGGATATAATATTTTATTTAATCCACACATCTAACCAAAAAAGGATACGAAACATTTGATCTAGATGGATTCAACGTCTCAAAAGCTCTCAATGAAGATGACAATATACATAATTCATCCATGAAAGTAGCAGAGTAGTTATACGAGGGTCATTAAGAAAATTAAAACTCACTTTTTAGAATATTTTCCAAATGCACTGATCATCATCTTTTGTTTCTTTCCTGTTGTATCACAAATTTCATATGTCTACTATCACATACGATATAAACATGAGCGTACTGTTCCAAATCTTGTTTAAAGTATCTAAGAAATGTTGACTTATCAATTTGTATTAATTTATATATAATTATTTGTTTATGGTTAGAGGTGTTAAAAGTGATATTCTAAAAATATCGTATTATTTTTATTGATACAACTATTTTCCAGTTGGGTTATCACTAACTGTGAAGAAAAACAAAATAACAACGCTTTGCGTCTGATAAATATACTAATTAAATCTTTTTTAATCACAATCTCGTGATTAAATTTTTTTATAGAAGTAACTCACCATCAAAACTCAATATTATGTCAACTGACTGAAATATTTTAGGAAATAACTTCCTTAAACTGATATCTAAAGTCCTTAAAGTCAACTTAAAAAGTATGCTGTTTGTAGACTGTTTATCACTTAAATTCTAAAATCACGTATTTTACATAAACCCTATTACTAAATCACTTTATCGGCTTGATTGCTTGTTTCTGATTGACTGAAACAATACATCTTTCGATTTTCTTGCAAATACCAAAAAATTATTTACGTATTGTTGGAACTAAAACAATGTAGTTCATCACTTTCTTAAATGAAACTGACGGTTTCTAAATAATTCCACAATATCATAGCAAAGGGGTTCATGAATATTGTAGCAAAATTTATTGGGGGAAAGAGATTAAATATTGTACAAAGAAGAGTCCAACAGTGAGGTTTGTGGCATAATGCACATATTGGGTGGCACACAAGTCCCTACAAAAATGTAACTGGATACTCCCCTGGTCAACATTTCAAGAAAAAATTTTCTTCCGAAAGGCAAATGTTCATGAAAAGAAAAAGTGTCGCAAAACAAGTTTTCATACTACCACAACTGAACCATCAGGCGAAGAACCAATAGATAAAAAGAGAAAAAGTACCGCAAATGTACATTATGGGCCAAACGCTGAACAACCTGAAAACCCAAATATTATGAAACAAGAAGTACTTGAAATCATGCAAAGGTTACAAGTAAGTCAAAATTATTTTAAGTAATTATTTATATTAGACTAACAGATAAAATAATTCAATATTTTTTTAGGTTATTGCTTCTTTCTTTGGACAGACAAACCTTGTCATTCTGTTGTTGAAACTGTTCCTCAGAAGACTAATTCTATGACGGGTGCAATGGAGTATGGAATTCTTAAGGAGAAAGTGGCTAAGGGCATTTTTGAGCGAGTACAAAATGTTGTGGTGGTTGATTCAGGATTGTGAGTCGATGTTCAACACGGTTACCTAGGTGCACCTTCTGATGGTAAATATTTTTAACATAACAAATAACTACCAAGTGTAATAAATTCTTTTCACATATTAGATGACATACATTTATTGATAAAATATTTTAGGGCTTGCAGGTGATGATACGCTACTTGAAATGAAATGCATCCACTCTACATCAAAACTGAATTTAAAAACGAAAACAATAAGTGGAATAATTGACCTCATGAGGAACAAAATTTGTCTGGAAAAACACAACAATAAAATTCAACTTAAACGGAATTACTATTATCAGGTATAAACATAAAATATTTATTCCAATGAACAAAAATTCAAAATAATTCCTACATAATATATTTAATCACTTTGATGTATTTACCAATCATAAATATGAATAACATTAAAAAATAGTTTTTTGTGTAACAAGTGCATGTTTGTTGCAACGAAGCATGAAACTTGTAGCTCGAGACAAAGTCGAGAGCTACAATCATGCTGTGTGCAACAAACATGCTTTTTTTCTATGATAAAAAAAAGTTTTGACACAGTAGATAGAGCAAAAAGGCACTTTCGTAGATTAAGGTATTATGCCTACTGTCAATGTCTATTTAAAATGTGTTTTATTGGATCTTTTTACTGACGCCTCTAAAGGCTCTCTTGGAGTAGGAGATGCCTTTCGTGCTCCATCTATGAATGTGTCAAACAAATTCCAAATATGTAGAGATTCATTCATGCGGGAGCTAAATCTATTATTCAAGCTCTCAATTTTATAATAGATTCCACCTTCAAAAAGTCAGTTATTGATACCGATCCTTCGTCTGTTGTAGACGCAATTAAAAACAGAAGCATACCTAACTTCCATTCAAACCCATACATATTTCAAATCAAAAAAACGAATACTCATGTTATCAAAAAGAGGTGTTCAAATTATATTTTTATGGCTTAAGGCACATGCTGGTCTGAGTTTCAACGAAGAAGTGGATACATTGGCGAAATCTGCGGTCACTACGGGCCAAGATATCGAGTGTAATATAAGTTTAATGGTTAATTGGCAGTGAAAATATTCCTTCAAATTTGTATATTTAATGGTTCTTCGCCAACTTCTTGTACATAAAATAAAACTTTAAAAATTTATTTTTTCCCAACGTTTCTTTATTTAGGTCCATCATCAGGACTATTGATACAATATATAGGGTGAACTTTTTTTAGCTGAAACTAGTTTAAGGAAATAAATTTGTTTTTTCAGTATATAGATGCCTCCCCAAACACAAAATCACAAAAAAGTTTCTGCGGAAATGAACCATTTTCCCGACTTTAGAATAACTGAAACCAGTTACATGAAAACTTTTGTATGCTTTATATTTCAAACACTTTCTTAAACATAACTACGCAAAAGAACTCCTGCGGAAATATGTGATTTTCCTACCTGGTGTTATTTGTACAGTGGTTGTGCCTTGCAGATAAATGAAAACTTATTTTTGTTAAGTATATATAAAATATGCAAAATGAGTCAACATACTCAGAAAAAATATTTATTAAATAACATCTTTAATGTCAAATGACATTTTTAAAATTGAATGTTGTAGAAATTATCGGAAATAAAACTGAAATTCAACTGTAAACTTTTAAGAAAAACTTATAAACATATATGTACCAGTATCAAATAAAGTAACAAAATTTGCCTTGCGGAATAACGCTTTAAAGTCGAGCTCTAAAGTGACCGTACTCCATTCTAATTGGATTTAATAGTTCAACCATTGGGTCTAACGTATATTTCTTATAATACCGCCTCCAAACGTATTCACAAAGTTTATCAGGAATTCCATCTCCAGGAATATGCTGACCTCTCAAATACCTTTTCGCTGCATTCCATTGAGAATCTATCCTCTGTGTATGTGTCCCATCATCCGCCACAAATTCCACGCTATGATTTACTGTGTAATGAATATAACCATAATTGGAAAGTCCACTGTAAGCTTTCCATTCATCCGTATGAACAATAAATCACACTGTCACATGATTCTTAATAATTTCTATAAGGGTAGAAGCATCTCTTTTATTTTGCGGACAAACAACTAGTTTCAGATCTTCTGAGTTTTGAGCGATCATTCCCAAAACCCAATGACCCTCCATAACTTGTCCACGATTGTACTTCCTTTTCTCAAATTTCGATTCGTCAATCTAAAAATAAAAATTTCTTTTATTCAATTTGTTGATGTGTTATTAAAATATAAACCTTAAAATATTAAGTTGAGTTTAATCCTCTTCCCGACCTTTAACACAGATCAATAAATAATATCTATTCCTATCAGCTTAATATCGCTTAAAATCTCAAGACACAAACCTGCACTGTGATTCCTGGCTCTCCAATTTTCGGCAGAGATGCCTGCATTGAAGTAAAAGCACTGGATACCATCTCCCGACAATACTTCATCCGAGCAGCTATTGTTGCCATTGATAAACTCTCTTCTGAACCACTTACACCAACACATATCCGTTCATATGATTCTACGTGAGCGAATCCAAAAAGAATCCTGCATATAAATATTTAAGAAAGAAAATGTTTAAAAAGTCTTACCTACCTAAACTCTTTTTCTGGTGAAAGTTGACTATTTTCAAACCAGGTTTCCTTTGCAACAGAAAACGAAGGTTTGCATTGTTGTCGTTTAGAACACCTATATATTCCCAAATCTGTTTCTGAAAAATAATAATGCGAAAATATATACATATTACTCGTATGTCCTTTACATTTTGTCCTACAGTAAAGTGGTAGAGGTATTAAGCCTTCATTTTTCGCAAATTCATAAGATTCCTGTCTAGTTTCAGGTAGACTTTGCTTAGTTATAACAAAATAAGACATCATTTAACCACTAGGTATCCGTATTTCTACTCCTGTACCACAGATTATACTAACAATAATAAAGCTCATATCTTAACGACATTTAAAAACCTATTGAACGTTTTTGTACATGCCTTTTTACAGAGTCGCTGATTAAAATTCGAATCAATCTAAATCTACAATATTTTATCAATAAATGAAAATGGTATATTTCGGCAAGAAGTTGTTTGCGTGTTTATGTTTAGAAAATTGTCTAGAATGTAAAACAGAAACGTATTTTCTTATAACTGGTTTCAGCTAAAGTCGGAAAAATGAAAGTTATTCATTTCCGCAAAAAGAATCGAGTCTTTCTGCTTGAAAAATATTCCTAATGGTAAATAAACTTACATAACTGGTTTCAGCTAAACGAAAGTTGATCCCAATATATATTATAATGTTCTATCATCGAATTCGTTATGCGACAATCTGCAATAAAACCTTACAATAACAAAAACTTTTCTTTATTTTTGAAAATGATATCAACATTAGTTAATCAAGGTTGAAAATATAAAAATTGAGAGTTTACAACTAACATTAATAATGAAATACCTCTTTTTTCTTTTTTCCCCCTATATTACATAGCTTATAATTGAAAAACTCACCAGTTACATCAATACATCCATTTCGGTTTCTAAAAAACAATTATCAGGATATATACATATAAGACAAACAAACTTTTTAAAAAGCATCTAAGTCATTTCTAAAATGAAATTGTAATAATTTTCCATGGTATACATATTTCCATTGTTTAATTCACATATCATATTTCAAATAGGTAGAGAAATTTTTACAGTATGTATTGTTGGCGATACGAAATTTCTTTTTAAAAGTAAAAACAGCAAATCATAAATCGTTTTAGTACGGTTGTGGATGATATATTAAAACGGAAAGGTGGAAACGTCACAAGTTTGAAATTAAATTTTGTTTATTTAATTGTTATACACATTATCCAGTTTATCCACATCTTCACGAAAATTGAGTGAGTGAGTGAAATTGGAATCATGGCCAGTAGCAAAAGAGTGACAGGATAGTATTATTTTTTAAATTCTTAACATCATTTTGGTGGTTACGTAATCTATTTTTCACATACTGTGAGGATTGTCCCACATATGATTGGTTGCAGTTGTTACATTCAATTTTATAAACTGTATTAGGGGTTTCTGTTTTTGGAATAGCTGGTTTAAATTTTGTGAAAAATTGATAAGTTTGATTTAGTGGTTTGTCGGCAATTTGTATATTGAAAGGTTTGCAAATATTCTTAATTTTTCTGATAACATTAGGGATGTAAGGTGAAGCAATATATATGTACAAGAAGGTGACGAAGAACCGTTAAATATACAAATTTGTTATATAAGTATTTCCGACCTTATTTTACGTACTAAATCCAAACAAATCCAACTCTGGAGTCAGGACTTGGAATATTATATAATCACACAATACTCGTAAATTCAGCAGCTTTTACCTAAGAATCCATGGTATTATAACCTATCTACTCCTAGAATTTACTTAACAAGCCTAATTAGTACGAGATTTGGACATGATTGCTACCCTGTACATCTGTTCAAGATAAAAAATGCAGAACAACGAATTATACGATTACTGTGATGATAAAGGTACTTCGGAGCATATCTTTTTTGAGTGTAATAAACACAAGGCAGATTGCGATATACTATTCGAAAAATTGAGAAATTTCATCACCACTCCTTCCAACATAATTACAGTGCTGACACAGCTGCAGAAGAGCAATGCTAGTTATCCATTAATAAATTTCCTTAGAAATTCAAGAGTACGCATATGAAGTTATTCAATAGTTGTCTCCTATGTTTCAACCCATTTGTATATTCCCTTCTCTCCGTGGTCTAGTGTTGTTTGTCTTACTTTGAAAATGCCTAGACGGTCCCCTAGGCGAGAAAAGTGTGTCTTGGTTATCCCTTTTGTTATGTTAGGTTGTTAAATAATATTAAATATGTTGTTATTGGCTGAATGACTACAGTCTATGCCAGAAAAAAAAAGTTCTAGGGGCAGTTGAATATAACTAATAGAAGCAGATGTTACTTTCTTATGTATAGGCAATTTTCATGGGGACAGTAGCTAAAGCAAGTAACTAAAGCCAGTTACCAAATTTAACTACTGACATTGTGTAAACGTCTGATTTAATACTTGAGCCAGTCACCAATTTAGCGAAAATTTGAGTAGATAGAAAGCGATGATATTTACTGGAACAAGTAGGTACCCCCACTACGTGATTTGTTTACTACAATTCGCACTAAACACGTCTAGACAGGTCTTTTTAGTATAGTAATAGTAGTGTATGGTGTTATTTTATTTGAATATGAGAAAAATGGCCATACCTTGCTAGAACGAAGAAACCACCTTGAAATTTGTTCAGGAGTACCGCTTGAAACAATGTCTATGGAACACAAAAAGACTTGTGGCACTCGGAGACTGCCGCGGTAAAGCTATTGCATAGAGTTTTACACTTTGACGTTAACAATTTCTTTTAAGCTCTTTTTTTAGCTTTTCTTCTGTATAAAAAGAAAATATCTAGGTATTAATAGTATAATTACACACCAAAACAATTATTCATTCAAAAAATTTGAACAAAAATAACGATATCAAGAGTTTGATCATCGAATTTCGCGCGATGTACATTTACATAGATATAATATCATATATACTTTCTCTGCGCGGCAATAATGTGTATTACCTATACATGAAACGTGTGTTTGTGTGTGTATATAAAACGGGCTACTTTTAATATCGCTCATTTCAATATCAAATATTTTGGTTATCTTTATAGCAGTATTATATATAAATTAACAAAACAAAAAAAATACTGCATTATAATAATAAAATGTATGTATATAGAGTACTCACTCATTTTCTTTCACTTTTTTTTCGTGACTTTCTTCATTAATAAATGCACTTTGTTTATTCATATTTAAAACACTTTGTACACAAATTATACGAGTACAGATATTCACTGTTGTACATAGATGATAAATACCTATACACCTATGGCAAAACTAAAAAGTATCACCGCTGTGCCGGTCGGAGTGGGGGGTTATTTTCGTTACGTAATTTCTGGATTCGGTCTCCACGCTCAAGGCCCGCGATAGAAGCTATGCAATAGCTTAAAAAGTGCTGTTTATAAAAACAGAAATGCGCGCGAAGCAGCTCTTGAACAAATTGAAGAAATAATGGAAATAGGGGGATTTGGAGCGACTGAAATAAAAAATAAAATAAAGGCACTTCGATCAACATATTCACAGGAATTAAAAAAAATCAGAAACTCCAAAAAATCTGGAATTGTACATACAGCGTGTATGTGCCGCAGGTAAAGTGGTTTCGAGAAATACACGCATTTTTGCATTGTTTGGATAATAAAAGACCTACACAGGATAATTTAACGGTAAGTTTCTTCTATATTTTAAGTTGTGGTTGTCATATTTATAAAGTTAATTAATATATCATTTGCTCCTTCTCTCAAAAAATTGTGACAAAGTTTGTCTCTGCGTTGTCTTGCGCACTTTGAACTATGATTACTTGCAGTTCTAGATATGGACCGAGGAACATTTTTAATTTAATTTCTCCAGGATCCTGGCACAACAGTTCCATTATCAATATTTTCTTCATCTACAGATCCCCTTGGCATATACGAGTAGTGATTTGTAGAAGTTATTCTCAACTAGTTATGTACAGGTTAGCAAAAATAGCTGAAAGTTTGAAAATGGACACGCCCACAATGCGCGTTGGTCTTAATACGGAAAGTCGGAGATAAGACAGTTTATGATTAAACTTTAAGGAGTACAGAACTAAGTATAGTCTGCGAAAAAGTAGGTATTGCGGCGAATAAAAATGGAATTTCAGACGAAGTTGATAAGAAAAGTTTTAAATGGACTGTTTAGATAATTTTGATACAGAAAAACAAGTTCCAACTTTGAAGCGTATTCATCGAAAATTTGTAGATGAGTATAACTATACAGGTACCCGAAAGTGTCTTTGGCATGTAATTAAAAAAATGGGATTTCGTTGGCGAATAACTAGAACAAATAGGAAGTTGTTAATAGAAAAACCCGAAATTAGACAAATGAGACTTAACTTCTTACAAAGTATGAAACGTTATAGGGACGAAAATAGACCAATTATATATATGGACGAAACGTATATCTATTCGTGTCATAGTAATCAAAAGAGCTGGTCTGATAGTTTTAACGAGGGGTTACATAAACCAATATCAAAGGGACAGATGCTAATTATAGTACATGCTGGAGGTGAAAATGGTTTTGTGAGAAATGTTTAGCTTATATACAAATCTAGCGATAAAGCCGGAGATTATCACAATGCCATGAACTACGAGAACTAAAAGAAGTAGTTGCAAGAGATGTTGGTACCAAATTTACCACCAAATATCGTTTTCGTGATCGACAACGCACCTTATCATAATGTACAGAGTGAAAAGGTACCAAATTTCTCTTGAAGAAAAGCCGAAATGCAGTTGTGGTTGACAAAACGAAATATTGGACTTTCGGCTGAAATGCTAAAAGCAGATTTATACAATCTTATAAAGTTACACAAACCTCGGTACAAAATCGGTAAAATTCTTACAGATAAAGGACATTCCATTTTACGATTACCTCCATATCATCCTGATTTAAATCCACTAGAGTTAGTATGGTTTCCTATGAAGCAATACGTAGCGGATAAAAATGTAACTTTTAATTTTAAAAACGTACAAAGTTTGTGTGATGAGAATTCTTTGATTCGTTTTCGATATGTACCTGATATATTTCGATACACGTGTTACGTTTCATTACATATTTTTTCAAAATAATATAAATAAATACACTACGCAAAGAAATTTTATAGTTTAGTCTAGTTTTTATCGCCTCAATTTTATAGTTAAACAATGTCTACATCAATTGTGCACTGGATTGTACAAATATCGGCAGAAATTATTAAGCGCCTTGGGTATCCTTTTCCCTCCGAATGCGTTCTCACTTAATCGTTCGCGCAGCGAAGTGGGGACCTCACACTTCCAGCTATTTTTGCTTAATAATACTGTACATGTTGTTCTAATATTTTTGTCAATTGTAGATGGTAAACAAGCGATGGGCTTTTCAAAAACACGAAATCTGCCCACAAGAATTCTTTCAACTATACGAGGCGCTCGAGACAACCGATAATTGAAAATATTTTGTTCCTTGGAAAGTGACGTTCGTGAATAGGGTTTTAACAGATACGTCTTCAGGGGAAAAGCATCATCGACCACTAGGAAGCCGTCAGGTGGAGGTAGGCCATTTTCTAAGGCTCCAAATAATGATGAATGTTGAAAGACCTCACCATCCGATTGTCTTCCATTACATCCGACATTTATGCAGGAAAAGCAATAGCTAACAAAATAATACTGCACATTTATAATTAAAATAGTCACTACCACAATTTGCTTGCCATCAAGTGTTCCGAGGGAAGCAATATAACACCTATTCTATGATTGTCAGAATGACAGCTTGGACTGAAAATAAGAAGAGGGCTGAATAGGCGGAGTAGTCACAGTCACCTGTCAAGGTGATGGTCTAGAATTTTTAACTTTTTTCTATTGTGTTCCATATGGACATTTGATCTGAACAGAAATAATTAAACTCTCAATACACGAACTTTATTCGACATCATTCAAGATAATTAATGACAACGTAGAAAATTATTATGTCAAGTAAATAACCAGCTTATCAAATATACTACATTTCCCCCCCCCCTCAGTATTAATGACGAAATCTTGTGAATGACTTGTAATACGTCGTTCTCTATTAGATTTTCTCAGCTCAATTACTGGGGCTTCAGTGCTAGTCGTTTTAAAATGTGTAGGTTGTTACGGTATTTCAGAAGAGTCGGAGGTATTCAGAGACTTTATTATATCATGGGTAGTAGATTCTGGGTAATGTATGCCACCTTGTGTTTGAGAATCTGCTTCAGTTTGATCGCTATTCGTAACTGTTGGCACTTCTTTTCCTTCGCCACAAGGAGCTGTTTCAGAGATATTGTCAGTTCTCGGCCATTCTGAAGACGGACAAGGGCATGATTAGAGTCTGCTTCTAATATAAGTATCTACTTCGTCGACGAGTGGTTCGTATTTAGATGACCTCACTTGACGACGCATAAGTACTTTTCCGGGAGTCAACAACCACGATGGGATCGACTCGCCATTCGGTGACCTCCGGGGATGTTGAGACATGTGTTTATGTGTAGCTTCATTAGTGGCAGTACAAAGAAGTGACCGGACACGATGAAGGGCATCTTGAAGAACAATTTCCCATTGAGAGGTCTTTAGCATACGGGACTTGAGTGCCAACATAATAGTCTTCCAGATTGTACAATTATATCTTTCTACTTGACCATTTTCTTGAGGGTTATAAGGTGCAGTGCGACTGGTCGCCACGTTTAACTTATCTAAGTATCTTTTAACTCCATCAGATATAAAAGAGGAGCCTCTATCAGAATGGATGTAGGATGGTATTCCGAATACAGTAAAAAGATTATGTAATTTCTGTATTACCGTCGCTGTTGACACATCAGAACATGGAAAGGCAAAAGGAAATCGTGAATATTCGTCAATGATCACTAATAAATATCGATTCTGTGATGTGGAAGGTAGAAGTCCCTTAAAATCGATATTAAGCCTCTCAAACGGTGTTGTCGCTTTTATCAATTTTCCTGATAACTTGACGAATCGTGGTCTAAATTCGCAGTATATCGGACACATATTTGTTATTCTTCTTATTTCATCTATTGAAAATGCCAAATTTTTACTTCTAACATAATGATATAATATATAATGTTTGTCCGTTAGTTGCTAGATTACAGTGAATTCTAGTAAATGCGTCTGTCACAGAATAAAATTTGCCAGGTCTATATATTATGTCATACTTATATTCGGATAATTCTAATCTCCATCGCAGAATTTCCTCGTTTTTTATTTTGCTACTTTGTTTTGAATTGAACATAAACGAAACTGATTGTTGATCAGTAATCAACTTAAATTCTCCATTCAGTAAGAAATGTCGCTATTTTCTTAGACCCGTTTGCACCAAATACACTTAGTGCTAAGTGTCCCTTAAAATGAACCCTTAACTTAAATTACGTTGCACCAGCTGCTAAGTGACACTTAAATGGCTAAAGGTAGCCTTAAATTTAAGTGCTCCTGTTATGACCACTTATATATTTAAGGGTGGGATTTTAACCTAAAATAATTTGTTAAACTGTCATTTTTCAATCACTTGGACTAATAATTTTGATAATGGATTTATTTGCGAGTTCTCCAAACTGCTCACTTAATTCACTTGAATGGAGCTGCTCAGTAATTGGCCTTCTTCTGGTCGTCAAAGATGAAGGGGTATTATTTTGCTTTCTCGTTGCAGTGTTTGTAGGAATCGATGCTTCAGCAGCTGCTGGCACAATAGGAGTTGTTTTGATATTTCCTAATTTTCCATTAACCAGGGTCTGCAGATGCGAAGATGCCCAATTAAGTCGATCACATATTTCCTAAAGAAATAAAATTGAGAAATTGTTTCAAAATGGTAAGAGTACTGTGTACCCCTGAAGCTTCATCTTCAGATACGAGTAGAAGCAAAATATTCTCGTAGTCTGGTTTGGACTCTTCATCATCTTCTCTTTCCACACAATTTATTTTTTAATCTCTTCACAGTCTTGGGATTCATTACTTGTAGAAGTTTTTTGCTGTGCTTGTTTTGTTGATTTTCGTAAAACTTCTTTAATGATTTCACCATTCTATAAGTTTTCGATGGATTTTGAGAACAGAATGAATTCATTACTGAATACCAAGCCGTTTTTTCCTTCATGGTAATGCCATCAGTCTTTATATTCAATTTTATGTCTTAAATCATATACTAAAGTTAGCAACAAACTTTTTTTCTTCTCTTGAAAAGTTGGGTGCCCTTTATCGTTTATCGCCACCTGCTTGGCTTACATTTACCGTATTCATACTAACAGCAACATTCTCTTCACATCGCACCAACAATTAATAATAAACAGTTTTCCATTGTTATTAATGGAATCCATATAAAAAAAATAACAAATTCGTATAAGAAGTAAGTACATGCCATACAAAGAAAGTGTTGTATATAAACTTACCTTTTTTTCGACAATCCTTATCATTATCAAAATGCTAAATAATTTACTTAAGACTTAAAGATAGGTTAATTACAACAACCATCGGCAACCGGCCAGCCAATGAAATGGTTTTATTGAACTAGGGTGAAGTTGCACACAAATGACAAACTGAAATATCACTAGATAGAAAATTTTAAGGGCCACTTACCTAAGATTCTGGAAAGTGTCAGTCATGCAACGGGCAATAAATTTAAGCGTCCATTATTTTTAAGAGACCCTTAGTTAAGTACTCCTTTTAAGGGGTACTGGTGCAAGCGGGTCTTAGTGATTCAATTATTGCTTAAGCTTCCTTCTCGATGGCAGAGTGATTTCTTTCCGACGGAGACAAAGTTCGGGAGAAAAATGCTACTGGGCGTCCTTGTTGCGAATGAGTCGCAGCTATTGTGTTTTCGGATGCATCAGTTTCTACTACAAATTCCAATGATTCGTCGATGCATTTGACAGTCGAATCTGCAATCGATGTTTTAAGATCTTCAAATGCCTCTTTAGCTTGGTCGTTTAATGGAAACGTCATGCAGTGAGCCAATGGTGCAATCCGTTCTGAAAATCGTGGCACCCATTTCGAATAATGCGCAAACATACCAATTACTCGTTTCATGGCATTAGGATTAATAGGGAGAATATGATGCAGAAAAGCTTCTAGTCGAGACGGATCTGGCCGAATAGTGTTGTTTTCAATAACATATCCCAGTAGTTTGATGTGCGTTATTGAGAATTTGCTTTTTTTAGTATTTAAGGATAGTTTATATTGCTTTGCAACCTGAAGAAAATGTTCTGAATTTCGATCGTGATCTGCTTGATCGATTCCACAAATGGTTACGTCATCAAGATAGGAATAAGTACCATGTAAATTTTCAGTTTCGATTATCCTGTCGATAGCTTAGAAACGCCATTCGTAACAACAAATGGGATCCGCCGGAATTGATAAAGTTTGCCATTCGCTTCAAACGCAGTATAAATTTTGTCACTGTTCTGTATGGAAATTTGATGGTAGGCTGATTGTGAGTCGATATTACTAAACACCGTATATTGAGCTACTTTATTCACCAATTCCTCGATCCTTGGTTGAAGATATGCATCTAATAAAGTGAATTTATTTATTGTTTGTCAATAGTCAATGCACATTCCGGATACGACAACCACTTGCGCCCGCCAAGGTGAGTTGCTCCGCTCTATAATACCTTCATATATCATTCATTGGATTTCATTTTCGATAAAGTCATGATCTTGATTTGAAAATCTACGGGATTTTAATGCTATAGGTTTCATATCAGGCGATAAGTGCCTAAACAGTGATGAAACTGGTACTTCAGCAGCCGCTAGGTTACAAATAGTAAGAGTCGGTCTAGATCCTCCAAAATTCACATATATAGCTTCATGTTACTTCAAAATATGATGTCCAATGATGACGTCGGCATACGCTTTTGGTAATATTGACATTTTAATATTCCTGTAGATATTCCCAAACATCTTTAGGTCAACTTCACAGCTATTGCGTATTTGACATGTCAAGGAACTAGATGCCATCAAAATCTTTACATATTCAGGAATTAAATCTATTTTCAAAGCTTTGGCAAATGATTCATTTAAAAAACTCAGAGAAGAGCCACTGTCGACCAAGGCTGTTGCAGGTTGAGGATTGATACTTACATCAATTAAAGTCTTATCTAAGCCAGTAGGCCCTGTAGCGGCTAAGTAATAATTCTTCCAAGTATTTGTCAATGTTTTTTCTTCAACAGGTGAACTGCTAGCAGTTACTCTTTTATTAGACGAGCGACAAACATTACGGGAGTGCCCCTTTTTGTTAAAATTTCTGCAAAGTACTTCACGTGCGGGACAAATATTACGAGGATGTTGAGACCTTCCGCAAAAATAACACTTACTAGTTGAAGTCACCTAATTAACTTGAGTTTGAGGTTTGATAGCGTTTTTAGGAAGACCATTTTCGGATATCACATTCAAGTTTATATGTGACGTGCCAGAAGTGAATGAATTCGATTGAAGAACTGCCATTTCTAACGCTCTTGCCTTAGAATAAGCTTGATCAAGAGTAAGAGTTGTATTCTCCAAAAGTATTTGTCGAATTTTCAGATCGCTTAGCCCTCTTATAAAAGAGTCTCGTATATAAATTAAAATAAATACAAGGAATGCAGTTTAATCTTGATGTGAACTTTTTATTCAGTAAATTAACATAACTGTTCGCTTTTGACTGACAAGTTAGAAAAATTAAAATTGAAATCAAATCATTTATTTGTAGTCAAGGTAACGACTACCGACTGTCTTTTAGAACAATTAACATATAAAGTACAATTTTACTTTAACACTTTCCCTTGTTAATTGTTGTAATAATAATGAAATAAACAAACAAAACATCTTAGTACCCACTATGTTACTTTAAACCCAATTTATCGCGTAATATTTGTAATCGTATTGCACCCAAAGGCTTCGTCATAATATCTGCCAGTTGATTCTCAGAAGATATTTGTTGAACTGCTAATTCGCCTTCGGTTACCCTCTCTCGAATAAAGAAGTGCTTGATGGCTATATGTTTTGTTCGTCGATGAAACTCTGGATTTTCGCTTAAACGCACTGCTGCTGTATTGTCGACCTCAATTATTGGAACTTGCTTTAAAGTTACAATATTTTTAAACAATCTTGAGAGCCAAATAATTTCTTTAGCTGCTTCACTTGCTGCAATAATTTCAGCTTCGGTAGTGGAAGTGGCTACCGTAGGTTGTCTTTGACTCATCCATGAAATAGCCCCTCCTGCATACTTAACTACGACACCAGAAGTAGAGCGACCAGTTTTCGTGCATCCTCCAAAATCAGCGTCACTGAAAGTCTCAAGAATACCCCTTTTTACCTTACGAGTATAGGTTATTCCTTTCGTCAATGTGCCTGCTACATAGCGGAAAACTCTTTTAACGCGAGCTGCATCTTCCAAAGATGGATTTTCCAGTGATCTTGATAAAAATCCAACGCTGTATGCTAAGTCAGGTCGAGTTCCTAACATCAAATACATGAGAGCTCCGACCGCCTGTCTGTAAGGGAAATTATGTGCTTTGGAATTTTCTTTCCCTGATTGAGAAATCTCAGAAGCTTTCAACATTGGCGTAGAGACTGGTTTGCAATCTGAAAAATTGAAACGTTCTAGAATCTTTTTAGCAAAAGCTTGTTGATTAATTGTAATGTAATCTTCTGTTTGTTCAATTTCTAGCCCTAAAAAGTATGAAGCTTTCTGTGAAGTGATCTTGAATTCTTTGCTTAAATCTTGTAAGAAAATCTTCAAATCTTGAGGATCTGTTGCGGCAACTAATCCATCATCTACGTACAGAGCCATGATAATACTTTTGTCATTTTCTTTTCGCATGAACAAACATGGATCTGCATCACTAACTTTGAAGCCGAGACTGATAAGATACTTGCCAAAACGTTTGAACCAGCATCTTGGAGCCTGTTTCAAACCATACAAACTTTTTTGAAGTTGACATACCTGATCAGTACCGTTTTTGTAGCCTTCTGGTTGCTGCATGTAAATAACCTCTTCAAGTTCGCCGTATAAAAATGCTGTAGATACGTCAAACTGTGCTAGATGCATCTGCTCACTTGCAGCTATGCTTAAAATCGACCGAATAGTTGCCATTCTTGCTACTGGGCTGAAGGTCTGGCTATAGTCAATGCCGTAGCGTTGACTGAAACCTTTTATAACTAGTCTTGCCTTGTATCGATTGACCGAACCATCTGGATTGGTTTTAACTCTGTAGGTCCATTTACATGGGATCGCTTTTGCTCCTTGTGGCAAAGTTGACAGCTTCCATGTGTGATTTTCATTGAGCGATTTCATCTCATCATCCATGGCTCGTTTCCACTGTAAACTTTCCCTACCTGAAACAGCTTCTTGGAATGATTGAGGAGTTACATACGTGTCAATAAAATCAGTGTTTTCAGCAATGTGTGCATATTCTTGTAGGTAACTTGGCTTTCTCAACTTCGAGCGATCTCTCAAAGTTCTTGCAGGTACTGGCGAGGGCGTCGCTGGCTCTTCCTCGTCATCGGTTGCCGATTCAGGTTCCGTGCTTTCCGACTCGTACTCAAGTGGTTCATCTTGTTGAACTGGTATCTCGGGGTACTCCAAAGGCTCTTCTAGTTCGACTGGAACCTCAGGATTTTCCTCGGTGTTATCTTTCTGTAAATGAGAATCTTTGAGTGGTAACTGAACCTCATGATCGCAATCTCTCGTTAATTCGCGAAATTGAACGTCTCTTGAGACAATAACTTTGTGCTCTTCCTTGACATAAATTCTGTATCTTTCATCGTTATCGTAACCTATCAAATAACCCTTGATTGCTTTCTCGTCCATTTTTCTTCTCTTTTCTTTAGGTATATGAACGTAGCAAGTTGATGCAATGATGCGTAAGTGCTTAATTCTCGGCTTACTTCCAATCCACAGCTCGTAAGGACTCACACCGTCTACTGATGATTTGCCTGTTCTGTTCAATACGTACGTAGCTGTAGTGACTAATTCTGCCCAAATGGCTTCAGGAAATTTCACGTCGGGATTGGAGTACTTGAATGTTCTAGCCATTTCAACGATTGTGCGATTTTCTCGTTCAACGCAACCATTTTGCTGTGGTGTATACGGAGCTGTCAATCTGTGCGTAATTCCATTTTTCTCTAGAATAGCCTTGACCTCCACATTGTCGAACTCGCCGCCGTTGTCACTCAGCAGCGCCTTAATCGAATGACCTTGCTGTTTTGCGTGAGCAATCATTGACTGTAAAGCTGCTGTGACGTCAGACTTCTCTGCAATTATGTAGCAATATCGAAATTTAGTGAACATATCTTTGAATATGGCCATATACCTCTTCTTGCTAAATGATACATCAAAAGGACCACATAAATCTGTAGCAATCAGTTCTCCAGGTTGGCTTGCTTTTCTTCTAGTACCGAAAGCTAAACGATGGGCCTTACCGTAAACGCACGGTTCACAAATTTCTCTGTCTAACTTGACGTTAATACCCAATTCTTTTTGTAACAAGTTTTTCACGTGCTGCTTGTCCGGATGTCCCCACCTCTCGTGATACAGCTGTAATTGAGAACTATCAGTAACAGCAACATTGAAACTTACATTACCAGCGGGAAAAATCGGTTTGATAGCTGCTTTGAATAGTGTTCCGTGAACATTTCGGACTCCACTTAGCAGTATCTTGTTATTCACTTTGAGCGAGCACCACGTAGCTGTTGATTCAAACATACTGTTTAGGTTTCTGTCTTGAGCTGCTAGAACAGAAAACAAATTCTTCGATATGTCGGGAACGTACCAAACATCGTGCAAGGTTAGGATGTATCGCTCGTCGTTCACTGTTGATACAACTTTTACGATGCCTTTCCCTACTGCTTGCAAAAGCTCTTTTCCTGCAGCCTTTATGCCACACGGATTCTTGAATTTTTCAAAATCTACAAAGAAATCGAAATTATTCGTTGCGTGCCTTGTAGCACCGTTGTCGATCCACCAGTCTGTAGTGTTGATCTCAGTATTGAAAATCTCTGAAAATGACAACACAAGACCTTCCTTAACCTCAACAGCATTGCTCTGAAATTTGTTTTGGTTATTTTTGTGGTTAGCTTGGTTTTGAGAGTCATTAACGGACTTATTTTTGGATGGTCGTCCATCTGCGATCCATTTTCTGCATTCACTGACCCAATGGTTTTTCTTACCACAATAATTACAGGTTGTACCTGCTCTCGACTTCTTTTTCGCGTCTTGTTTTTGCGTCTCGCCTTTAGCCACTAGAGCTTCTTGAGAAAATTTGTCGTTGTTGGTGCTTTTCTTGAAATTTCTTTCGAACATACACAACTGTGTAGTCAGCTCGTCAAAGGTTTTCTCTGTGTCTTTGGTGAGCAGCATCCAACTGGACCTAAATGTCTCAAATGCAGCAGGTAAAATATTGAGCGTTTTACACACAAGCATTAAGTCTGGTAACTTGTTTTCATTTCGAGCAGTGAGACCGTTGTTGAGATCACTCCAAAGACTTCTCAACTTAGCTAAATGTGTAGACACGTCCTCACCTAACATCCAACTAAAAGCGAAAAATGAATCACAAATTTGAAAAACTTGATCCTTGGATGTCGCTTCAAACTGCTCTTTAAGGGCCTCGAAAGCATCACGCGCGGTTTCTTTATCGATGATTTTCTCATACACCGCATCTGTAACTGAGCTAGCAATCATAGACTTTGCGTAGCTATTTGCCTTTCGAAAGAAATCATACTTCTCTTTGAATTCTTTTTGTTTAGCCGCACTAGCGTCGTCAGCTAGAGGTTCTGGTTTTTTAATCTTGTTATCGATAACGTCTAATGCACCTTCATGATAATCGAGCAGATCACGAATCTTCCGCATCCAGATCGGCCAGTCTGCCTCACCGGCCAAGGGTTTGATGTGCTTCGCCAAATCCATCTGTGGCTATTCAACGATACTTCACAGTCCAACCGTTTCTTATACGAATTTATTCTTTCTTGAATAAAAACGATTCTAGTACACAATTAAGCGTACTGGGCCCATAACCAATTAAAATAAATACAAGGAATGCAGTTTAATCTTGATGTGAACTTTTTATTCAGTAAATTAACATAACTGTTCGCTTTTGACTGACAAGTTAGAAAAATTAAAATTGAAATCAAATCATTTATTTGTAGTCAAGGTAACGACTACCGACTGTCTTTTAGAACAATTAACATAATAAAGTACAATTTTACTTTAACAATATACGCATCCCTATTCTCGGATGCAGTTACATGTTTGAAGTTACATTATTTAGCCAATGAGTGTAATGCACACAGATATTGATCAACTGATTCATTTGGTATTTGAGAACGCGTTGCAAGTTTGTGCCTGGAATAAATAATAAATAAAGAACCGTTAAAAACGCTAAACTGTAAATAACCAGCTTATCAAATATACTACAACATACTAGTATGTTATAGAATATTCTAGTCCTTTCTGGAAAGTTATTTCTGTATATAAATAGAGATCTGTTGTGGCAGAGTCAGTCAGTCAACAGTTTGATGTGTTAATAAGTTGAATTGTTAAAAAGTAGTATTGTATTTTGCCAAGTATTGAATGAAGTTGTGAAAGTTATAACAATATCATATGACAACCATTTAGAATATATGTTCGAAGATATTTATCAAAACATTCACAACTTCTTCTCCACATTTTAAATAAAATAATATCTGCCTCGAATACGTTACAAACTTAGATTACCATCCTTACTTGGAGGTTGTATGGTTGGTTGCCGATATCTTAAAGAAGTAAGTTGTTATAGTAAAAGCTATTTGACGATATTAACAGTTGTTATATGTTTTATTTCTATTAATATATACAATATTTTTTATATAAATATTTATCAAATTGGGTAATTTTAATTTTGAACATAATATAAGTCTGTCTAGAAGTAAAATAAACGGCCGATTTTGTTTTAAAAATACATCGGTATTAGTGATAAGATATCGTAGTCTTTTGACCTTAACAAGTCTAAGACGCCAAAATATTCAAGTTAGAAAGATAACCAATGAAAAACTATTTCGTTCTCCAAATTTTATTATCATACAATGAGTATTATAAATATCAGTCTTTAATTTATATACAAATTTTTGAAAATGTCCGTATATACATTATTAACACACTTAAAACTATAATGGCAATAAGTTGGTTGACTATAAAAGTCACACAAAAATATCTGTACCATATTTAGACCCATCTATAAGTATATTCTATAGAATATAAACCCATCACAAATAATGATTCTATTAAAAAGTGCATTTATTATTACAGACGTTCTACAAATTAGAAACAATTATCTCTAGAACACTAGAGTATTCAAATACGATAGTACAAAAATCGTACAGCAAACGTCAAACTTGATGGCGAACTAACCAATTTTTCATTTTAGTTCTCCTACAGTTCTGCTCTGAGCAGCAGCGTTTCATTATTTCTCTTCCCGTATTGTAATGTAGTATTGTGTGATAAATATTTGTGCTTTTTCTGGAAAAATATCACCGCCTAAGAAACTGGCGAAGCATGAGTTTGTCCAAATTACATGCGAGGAATGGCAGAAGCAAACTACAGAATAAAATATATGACTCGTCACTTGACCAATTCTGCCGATCAAAATAGTAAAGCCGCTGGTAGGTAACCAACAGCGAATTGCATACAGTTTGTCCATTCTGCCGTTGTATTATATATCATTATTCACGAGAGTACGGATTTACTTCATTATGAAATTTCTTAATCAAGACATAAAACGTGTAGAAACTTGTAATGGTAGTGACATTAGTCGTTAAACTCAAGATACAAGTCACTATAATTAAATCAAAAATAAATTTATTGTCATTGAAAACATCATATTTGACATACACCATAGCGAAAATGCTCAACCATATCCTGAAACAAATAATGGAAAACTGGAACGGGGAAGTTATTTATAGATTTTGAACACGCCTGTGACTCCATAAATAGACAACAACTAATGAGGGCATTTAAAATTGTGGAGATCAACAAGAAAATAAGAAAGTTATTCTGGATGACAATGAAACAATCAACAGAAAGGTTAAACGGACAAATTCAAAATTAACAAAGGGATCAGACAGGGAGATTCTCTGTCAACAACACTATTAATCGAAAAAATGTTGAATTTTCAAATAATATTATAAATTTATGCCATCTTTTATCACAGTTGACACAATTCATACAAGGTGATTCACGAATATAGAAAAATATTGAATTTTGGTTTTTCTGACACCTTGTAGTAATTAACCCACAGAAAATATCAAAATTCTCGTGAAGGATGTTAAATGATGTGTTTCATTGTATACAGATACGAATAATGTCAATTTGAAAAATTACGTATACTTTATTAACTGAAAATCTTGATTTTTTCATCACACCATATCTTATAGGGGAGTCCGGAAAGGTAGCGATATTTTTTTGATGGGAGAACTCGGAATAGATTCATTCATTTCGTACAAAATTTTCAACGGAATCCTATGACGTGATTTTCATATACAAGGCGAACAATTTGTGAAAAAAGCTAAGATCTGTGCATTTTCCCATTGCTACATTTTCACTCCAGTTTTCGGCGGGCTTGTGCCATAGCGTACCGTATCCCTCGAAAAAAGTCACGACTCGAGTTACCATTTGCAGCATCGTCAAGAATTCAATGGAAAAGTTATTCTGTCATGTTTAATGTTTCTCAGAAGTCATATTATACTTGTTACATTCGCAGAAGCTCCTTATTTCGAATTTTCACTATATAAAACAATAAAATTGTGAAAGTCTCAAAATTACATTATTATCATGTGAAATCCGCCTATTGATATTCAGGATGATACAAAAATATGTTGCAATCGTAATAACACAGTGATGATTGCTATGGAAAATAACCGGAATTGCCCTCGTCTCAATGTGTTGTCCCACGTATCAAGTTGTGCGTGCATTATTTGTAATGCTCGTCAAAATATTCAAAGACCTTCTTTAGAATGTAGGGTGGATATTTTTGTTGCTTCTAAAATCCATGTTCCAGATTTCATGACAATTTGTGGTCACCGTCCTGATCATCAAGGTTTCCTTCCAAATTACTTGCATGGAGGTTTGCATTTTGGGAATAAACCATACATAATTTCCAATCTTGTTGTTGATGGAAATCGTAAAAATGACTAAAAAAAATTTTCAAAATTCCAGCTTTTTTGAGGTAGAGAACTCCACCTGGTTTTATACAGCCCGCAAAAAGACAGAATTTGAAACTATTTTCGGGAATTCACAATATGAAACGCTAGTTTCGTATATTCCGAAAAATGGAAGAACAGGAATACTTCTTTCAAGTATGCACGTCGGTTCGTACAAAATATCGGATGACAATGAGAAAAAACCAGAAATAATAAATTTCTATAATCCAACAAAATCTGGTGTAGATGTTGAAGACAAATTATGCGCTACCTATAATGTTATCCGAAACATCAAAAGATGGCCTATGGTGATTTTTCATCACCGTATCAATGTGGCTGTAATTAATTCTAGGGAATATTTCTTGTCCAGAAGAATGAATATTGCACAAGACGAGATTTTTTGAAAAGCTTAGCACTAGCTTCACTCGATGAACAATCGAGGAGAAGAGCTCAAATGACAAACTTGCCGTGAGAAATTCAGAGGAAGAAATTGGTAGGCTACAAGACACCTGCTTCAAAAAAACCTACTGAGCTTACAGAAGCGCAACCTGAAGCCAGCATTTCGTCAAAAATACGGAAGAGATGCCAACAGTGTTATAGCGAAAATAAAAAAAAATCACTTTCTCCACATTGTTGTGAAAAATGTGGAACATATTTATGTAGCAAACTGCATGCTAAAATTATATGTAGTACTTGCTTAAATATCGATGAAGAGAATATTGAATACTCAGAATAAATTTTCTTCAAAGAATGAAGAGAATTGCTAATAGAAACAGGCCACTCCGTAACTGGAAGGATATCAATTGTTCCACTGAAGACGAATTTAATTTAAAAAAAATTTTTCGACAATTACTAGTATGGCGTTTCAGATGAGTTTTTGAAAATATTGTTTAGTTATTCTTTCCGACAAGCAGCAATCCTCATTATTTCTAATTCGAGATTATCTCTTTTACAAAGGTTCGTAACGAATAATGTTGGATTTAATTCGATATCACTAGAAAATTATATGAACAGTAATGTATCCCCATATACAAATCAACTGTACAATCCCACATCAGACATTCCCAAAGCAATAGTTTATACAGATTGTACCTACAATAAAATGGAAAAGAGCAGTAACTTTCGAGTATTGAGGCAATCATACTGTTTCCATAAGAATGAACATTTGGTCAAACCAGAGATCATAGTTGCCCCCGATGGATATATCCTAGCAATCAACGGGCCGTACTTCGCAGATGCTAGGAATAATGATGCGAGTGTTCTAAATCACGAATTAAAAAATGATTTGAATAGAGTGAGAACATGGTTTCAAGAAGGCAATATTGTGATAGTCGATAGAGATTCAATCAAAATTCGACAAGAACTTGGCTTGCACTACTATATGCCACCATTTATACCGCCGAATCAAAGGCACTTAACGATAAATGAATGGATTATAGAAGCTAGAAATGGATATTTTAAGTCAATCTTGGAAAATTTTCGTCAACCCATATCAGCAATACATGCTACGAAGTTACGTGATTATTATCTGATTTCTGGTGCTCGTATAAATAAATTCCATCCTTTGATAAATATGCCTGGAATGTTGGATATGGCCACACAAATATTAGTTGATTCCGATGATGTCAACATTGTTCAGGCACGAGTTGAAGCTGAACACCTCCGTACTAGGAATGGTCGATGGATTCGTTTGAATTAACTTCATACATAATCGTTCCCTTGCCTTGATATTGAATATTTAAAATCACTTATTCAGGGCATTTTAGCAAGTTTCTGCTCCAAAAAAGGGGAAAAGGGACTAATTCTGAGAAAAAAGGCACTTTAAGGAAATTTTTTCTGAAAATCCCCTACCAAAATTCCGGTTGAGAAATGTTTAAAAAACGTAAATGCTTACTTTTTTAAAACATTCCTTGGATGGGGTATGGCTTATTTAGGGTTTATAAATATGTTTATTTCAAAATATTACATTAGAACTAGAAGGTACAAATAAAGAAACATTTTCTTTCAACCCTAATCAAAAATTTTGACTAAATAAAGAAAAATTACTTCTTTTTGAAATAAAAAGAAATTTTTGACGACTTTGTCTGAATTTGTTTGGCAATTGTCATAGCCTCTGTGGAGGCTTTGTTTTCATCCTTTCTCAGTATTTTTACTCCGTGTAGCATACCTTGGGCCAAAGTGATTTGTTCGAGATTTTTTCTCTTCATTCCTGACTGAAGCCGTTTGTTTGCCTCTTCAAACAACTTCTCTGCTGCTTTTTATCTCCTCTTCAGTTTTCTGTTTTTCAACAATTTCTTTTGCCAATTCTTTAAGTATATCTGCTTCTTCACGTTTTTTATTAAATAGAATAATTAATGCTTTTGACATCGGCATCAGGGAAGGGTTATTTTTAAATCTTTTCATACCGGATATGACGTTTAATCTGACATTTATACCTCTCTCGTTCATTGAGCTCTTATCTTCTGTTAGTACCAATCCAGAAGTGGAGAATCCTAGTTTTCTAGTTCCGCTGCAATGTGAAAGGCACAGAATCGTGTTCACCACTTTTGTTACTGTTGGGTACTTTATATCATTAATGTTGTTTTTAATGTCGAATATGAATGACCAATATTTATCAACGGCGCTGACCTCTTCTTGAATGTTTTTTTATCTTATCCTAAAATTTTCCATTCAGCTAGCTGATTCAGATCAACATCAAATGGTAGCTACTTGCTTAGCGCTAAGATCTGTCTCTCACTTTCATTAGTTTTGAATTTTCCGATATCTAAGCATCTGGCATTTTTTAGAATGTTGTCCTCTTCCTCCAAACTTAATTACTTTACAAGATACTTAGCACTGGCAGAGAAATGTTTTCTAACAATTACATCAGTTTCCTTTAACTTTCTTAACTCTTTGGAAATGGCTTCACTAAAAATGATTTTCCTCAATGGTAAGAAATTTTCTTCTAAATCTAGCGAGTTATGTGACACCCCAGATTTGTAAACTTTGTTTATAACTTTTAATATCAGTTCCTTACCATGTTTATATAACTTATGTATTAAAGGTTTTTCTTGCTGAAAAAAATCAGTATATGATGTGAACAATTTGACACAAAAAACAACTGAGCCTTTGAAGTTGGTTTTTTAATTAGATCAACAATTTCCTTGTACGTTGACGTCTTAGTGATATTTAAATAGTGCTAAGGAATTTTCTTTAGAAAATATATCTTCACTGCTTTCCACTGTTCAATAACTCTCTCTGCCGCAGGACCAATTGAGAGCCATCTTGAGGATACATGCTTAACAAACCGATAATTTGATACTTTTTCGGTATTCTAGACGTCTGTATATGCTTCCCAATGAGCAGGTTAACCATCAAAAAAGTTAAAAAGTTTAATTTGTGTCCATTTGTTCCAGATCTTTCAGAAAAGCATCATGAACTTTATGTAGGCTGCATGAGCCTATATTAATCAATCCTTTGGTTCTTACATCACGGCTAATCATTATTAAATTCCTGAATTGAATATCTGCCTTTTGTATCGCGGCAAGAATTTTATTATGTAAGTCATAAGCTTTAGCACTACCAATGAAGAAAGTCTGAAGTTGCCTCTGAACGATTTTGACCCAGTCTCTGACCAATAACGAATTGCAATGTGCAATTCTTTCTGACTACTTTCGTTGGTAGTTTCATGGAAACATATTGTATCGAAAGACGCTTCAACATCTTCTTTGAGATTTCCCCAAAAAGTAAGGTCCCAGAGCTTCGGTTATTAAATACATCAATTTAGCAGGAGAAAGGGAGGCCGATCCGTTTTCGATACAAAATGTGGTGTCTCAACTCCAATGATGGATATCCCATTGATTTCGATTTATACCAGGGAAATGATCCTAAAGAAGATGTAGATATCAGCAAATTATTTGGAAAATGCGCAGCACCGATGGTACTGATGCTGCAACAGCTGCCACAACCAAATTCACGTCATATTATTCACATCGATAATTTATTCACTGGTTTGAATTTATTGGCATATCTCCGACATTAGGAATATGAGGCCATTAGCACAATTAGAGAACATAGAATACCTAGATCGTGCCTGATCACCAGAAAGCAACAATTTCAAAAAAAAGAGCGTGGGGAACACGAATATGTAATCGAAAGAAATGATGGTATCATCTTGGTACGGTGGATGGACAACTCTGTTGTTACTATAGCCTCCACAACTGCTGGTGTTCAGCCAGAAGGAACGGTAACGCGATATTGTCAGAAAAAGAAAAAACGTGTGATGGTTCCTCGCCCTCACTGCGTGGCTGCTTACAACAATAACATGAGAGGAACCGATCTTATGGACCAAGGCGTTGCTGCTTATCACATTGGAATACGCAGCAAGAAGTGGTACTGGTCCATTTTCACATGGCTCACTGATGTCGCATTGCACAATGCTTGGTATCTTCACAGAAAAAAACAAAAATATATCATCATTGGATTTCAGAAGAGAAACTGTTCAAGTATATTTAACAAAATATGAAACTCCTGCAAAGGTTCCTGGCCGGAACAGTCTCACAAAGAATTTACTTCCAGATGTAAGATTTGATCGGTTGAATCATTTTGTCATCTCATGTAACAGACGTAGATGTGCTGGAATAGGATGTAAATCTTTTGGTTGAACGATATGCCAAAAGTGTGACGTTAGTCTCTGTATCAACTGCTTTGCTTCTTATCATACTAAATAGGACATTTGTTCCGTATTATAGTGTATATAAATGCATATGTATTTTTTTGATAATTTCGTGATTAATATACGGTTTTAAAAATTAAAACTAACGTTTCCGCATCTATGAGATGCCCTGATTAACATTATATCATAAATTGTCACTTGTATAGACTTCGGGGGATGTATCGTGTTAACAAACCGAAATTTCTCCAAAAATACCCTGTACTCGCTATAGTCAGCTGAAAATCACTAGGGTACATTTGTGAGAAACCTTGAACGAGACACCTTGAAAAATATCCAATTATAAAATTGGCTACTTGCATACACTCCGGAGGCTGTATCGTACTAAACCAGAAATTTCTCCAAAAAGGACAAAAATGTGGCACTTCAGGTACCATAGCACCCGTTGTACTAGCTCTGGTGAGCTAAAAATCAATAAGGTTCATCTATAAGACGTCCTGAACAATATTCAATCATAAAATGGGTCAATAGTATACACGCAGTATATATGTTTAGGCACCACCTCATCTTCAAAATTTGAACTCGATCGATTACCTACTTATAATTTTTTAAGTTATGGACTTAACATACTCTGGACCTAGCTTACTCAGGACTTGACTAATTTGTTTTTTAATTTGAAGATCAACCAGTGGATGATTCAGAAGCTGAAGGCAGCGAAAACATATCAGAAGATATGCTTGCTTATTCCTTCTAGAAAGTGCGACATGAAAGAATATTGCATGCCAAGAGAAAACTACTGGGTATTTGAAAAATGAATATTGTAGAATTGTTTATAACGAATGAATATTTCATTTCAGGAGATTCCATTGATTCGGTTATACTGCCAGACTTAGGTATACTTTCTACAAAGGCTGGTATATATGGTGTTACAAAAAATAGTGAGTTTGACTGTGTTTTTCATACCTGTCTTTAGATTTTTGTGGTAGTAAGGTTAATGACGCTATGTTGGCTTGTTCCTTAATATTAGGTGGTGTATTTGGAAATTCATAATCACTTGAATCGCTCTCCATTTTTCAAAAATTCAACTAAGTTTAATGAATGTATTGACTTTGCACCTCAAAAGTCAATCGCCGTGTTTACTGTCAGTGAGTCACAGCACAGCACTTCTCTTATTCTGAACTCAAAAAACGTATATCTAAGATTCCTGAAGTTGAAATTTGTATTGAAGAACTACGTTGAAGTAACATTAATGTTTGATTTTTACCAAATAACAGGATATACAGGATGTTCTAGAAATTATGGAAACAATATGAATATAATGAATTCACAGGTTTCATCGTGTACAACTTACTTGGAATGAGGGGGAGGAAAAATACTTTCCTCCCTAGGAAGGAAAGTACTTTTCCTCCCTAGGGAGAAAAAGTATGAGTTTCCTTCCTGATTTGAGGGAGAAAAGTGTGTACTTTCTATAGGGGTAGGAGGAAAAATAGTTTACCTGACCAGTATACCAACAACAAAAAATCATAAATAGATTTTAAAAATTATGAAATTGGTAGTAAAATTTAGATTACCTAAGCAACAGTTCCAAACTAGTTTCAACGACTGTACTTTCCCAAAATAGTGAGTTATTGTTATCTTTTACACAGTTGAATTCTCTGTTTATCTTCTATGCATTTAGGGGTCTTCCTTCGCATGCCAAGTTGTAATTGATGTAGAGCGGAAATATTGGGAAAATTAAAAATATACTGATGCTCAATCAGAGTCAAATTCAGTAATAATCAATTTAAATTATGATAACTGCAGCGGTGAAAACGAAGAGAATTATTCGGATAGTGGACTGTACTATTATTAATACTAAATATGATGATAAATTTAAAATATGTCCCATTTGCTACCCTGATTTAAACTGAGGACGACACTGGCAGGCGAGTCCGATTATTACAAACCAATAATGGTTGGGATAGAAGAGTATATATCTTATCAACCGCTCACCACCAAGTTTGGCGTTTGCTATATTTTCGATTATTTAGCTCAAAGGTAATCCTCGAAAAAGTATTTTCCCGAGTCCAATGATGATTGGAAACAAAAAAGTGGTATGAAAGAATAAATACACGACGAAGTACCCTTAACGTATTTCTGTGAAGTATCTTTTTGAAATAAGCTCATAAATTAAGTATTAGAATGTGTAGGATGCTTTCCTAGTTCCCCCACTTAAAATATACTGGATTTCATGAACGTTTTTCCCGGACGTTTCGGGTAATCGTTTATATATAAACAACACCGAAATTACGCAAAATATAGTAAAAATTCCAAAAGTTCCGTATTTTCCGATAAGATTTGTCAACGCATCGAAATAATTGGTCATGAAGAACCCCAGGATCCAACTAACCGATGCAGTAGCCGACGAAGCGGCTGATTTTATATTTCCGGGAAATATTTCACCTAAAACCGCCCAAGGAAGCGGACCTAAGCCCAAACCGAACATTACAATGTAAACCACTACACTTAATAGCGGTACCCAACCTAAATTTGATAAGTCTTGCTGTGTGTTTTCTTTAAAATAAAAAAATAACGCTAAAACTCCTTCGGACAAGGCCATTCCTGAAGCGGAAAGAAGAAGAAGGAATCTCTTACCCCATTTATCTACTAAAAAGGGCGTAACGCCACTGGCTAGTACTTGTACGGTGCCGATTATAATAGTACACAGCTCCGGAGCTAGAGTTACGCCAGCGTCGGTGAATATAGATTGAGCGTAAAATATGATGATGTTAACTCCGGATAATTGTTGAAACGCTACTAATCCTATAGATAGAAAAAACGCCGCTCTTAGACCTTTAGATTTAAATATATCTATGATATTTCCTTTGTTCTTCATTTCTATTTCCACTTGTACTTTCATTACTTCCATCTCTTTTTGAACGAATGACACTTCTCTGCCTCTCAATATTATCATGGCTTCTAAAGCTTCGTTTGGTTTGTTGGTTTGTATCAGATAGTAGGGACTATCTGGTATGAAAAGTAGGAAAGTTATCAAAAATATTATTGGCGGAAATATTAATATTATATTAAACGTGATTATGGAGACGAATGGTCCAATAGAATACGAAAAAAGCATGCCTGTCACCACGAATAATTGCATTAGCGATCCTAGCGAACCTCGGACATCATCGTCAGCTATTTCCCCAACGTACATAGGTATCACGGTGAAAATAACTCCAACACCGAGTCCGCAAAGGAATCTTGTTGCGTAAAAAAAAACGGTTGATCTAGCAAAAACGTTCAAAGTATAACCCATTGCAAACGGTACTATTGCAAAAAGTATAGTTTTCTTTCTTCCTATCATGTCCGCTAGTACTCCACCTCCTAGAGGGCCTATAGCTGCCGCTAGTGCTAGTAAAGATCCGATCCAACCTTCTTGAGAACTGTTTATTGGGTAGAACAGAGTTGTGGTGTTTGGATCTCTTAATTTTGGGATTTCTGGTGAGGACCATCCTAAACTGGTCCCAGCTATGAAGGATGCTATATTCGCTGAAAAGAAAGGGAAATTGTTTATATTTTCACTCTCGGAAGTTAAGGATACTCAGTTTCTATTATTTTTTTTTATAGAAAATTCTTACTGGAGCTTGTACATCAGAATATTTATTGCTTTTTGTTAAAAATTATATATAGTTGGAAAAAACAGCTTCAAATTTTAATAAAAATATGTAGCTTCGAAAATGGAAGCAATTTGATCGCTATTAGAAATTATGCATAGCTAAGGAAAGTATTCAAACTGAGCCAAAAATATAATTTAACAGTTTGTCACAAAAACTAAGTAAAACTGGATAAAAAAAACCCTTAGCTATAGGTAAATTATTTTTCCTACGACCACATAGGAAAGTGACATATATCGCACTGTCTAGTTCTATGGAAAGTGGCCTTTATTCATAGGCGTACGGAAAAAAAACGTATCCATACGTGTACGGATAAAAAAGCTGTCAAATTAAATGTTGAAATGCTAGTCTATTTACCCGCAAATTTATGTATAAGTCAAATGCGTATTTCCTAAGTTGATTTGTCGATGTAATATAATTTATTCATTTCATTTAAAATAAAAAATAAAACCCACCGAGCCCGGGTTCCAACCACCTTACTGTTTGTCAGAAATCGAGTGTACGGACGCTTAGCCCACTCGGCCATTCCATCCCTGTTACGTTGTGTTCTTATCTAAGATACTTATAGCGCTAACAAAATATACACAACAATTTATTTATTCTTAAAAATAAAGTGTGTTTACATCGACATTTCTTGGACTTTCATGTTATTAAAAAAGAAAATATCCGTTTTCAATTATTTGGAGCATAGTGTGAACAATGAATCCTTAAAACAGCTAATTAATTTTTTTGAAAAAGTAGGCGTCGAACAATTCATGTAAAGTGTTAGAAGTTTTTTTTTCAGTGACTATATTAAAATTATCTGTTGATTATCTTCCTACAGCTGTACAATATTTGATAGAAACCTAAAAAAACTATGGATACGGACGACAATAATAACGATAGTGAATGCACTCCGCCAGAAATTGTCGAAGCAGCAAAAATAACATGCTTAAAAATCCTACCTACAAAATCACGAGCCAGATATGAAGGTACATATGAAGAATTCATAAACTGGAGAAAAGGTGAAGATATCAAAAGTTCATTTTAAGAAAATGTACTACTTGCATATATGGATGAATTATCCAAAAAAGTACGGCCAAATACACTGTGGTCAATATATTCTATGCTGCGTACTACTTTATATATAAACCACAATGTAGATATTGCTAGATATCTAAAAACAAAGGCATTTTTAAAAAGAAGAATGATGGTTACAAACCAAAGAAATCGTCTATCTTAACCACCTTGCAAATAAACGATTTCATAACACAAGCTCCTGACGATCAGTTTTTATTCATTAAGGTGAGTTTAAAAAAGTTGTGTATTGCTCACCTGTTTTACTAATAAGTGTTATATTGATTTTTAAGTAGTACTAATCTTTGGAATTAGTGGAGCATGCCGCAAACAAGAACTAGTAAACATTAGTGTAGATGATATAGAAGATATAGGTTCTGCAGCGATAATTAAAATTTACAATACAAACAATAAAATTGACAGGAAATTTAATGTAACAGATATATTTTATGAAAAATATAAAAAATACGCTGATTTAAGACCTGCAACACATGAGAAAAGATGTTTTCTCAACTACCAAAACAAAAAATGTACCAAACAAGTTGTAGGTATAAACAAAATAGGTGCTGTACCTACTGTAGTTGCCGAATTTTTAAAACTTGACAATGCAAAAACATACTCAAGTCATTGTCTTAGATGATCATCCGCCACAATATTGGTAGATGCAGAGATATTACAACTCTTAAAAGACATGGAGGATAGAAATCCTCTGCTGTCGCTGAGGGATATATAGACGACTCGACTACCAATAGAATAAATGTTACATCCAAAATTGTAGTCGCTGTGCAAGGAGGATCCAAAGATACTGCAGAATCAGCGATATTAGAAAATATTAATCAGCATCCCTCAACTTCGGCTACAATTACAAGTAACATCCGAGAAAATATCGAAATCAATCGTGCACATACACCATTGGAATTTGTGAATTGCACTAATAATAATCTTACTTTCAATTTTTACAGTGATTCAAATAAATAATTAATTCTGAATCGCAATATTTATGTAACAAAAACAGTTTTATTTCTGATGTTCTGTTTCCAATTGTTGTTAGTTATTAAAATAAATGTTCGTAATATTTTGTGTACCAATATTTATTCTAACTTTTTATGAAGGCACTCTTTTTAATCGCATAAAAATCACAATTTTCTGGGCCACTTTCAAAGGTAAGTAGTCAAAACTATATAAAGTAATTATAAATACACATATATAAAACCTCTTACATCTACATAGAAACGCAAGATTGTACATGCCTGATTCGGTAAAAGTATATCGCGTGGTCGTAAGAAAAATAGTGTACATAACTTGTGCGAAAGTGATTTTTCACACTCGTGAAAAATGTCACTTTCCGCACTCGTTACGTAATATACTATATTTGACCAGTAAGAAACTGTATACAGTTATTTGACTCTAGTTAGAAATCATATGCATGCTCAAAACTGGACTTAAATTGAACAAAAACCATTTAGCTTTGTGAAATAAATTTATTTTACCTGTAAGAAACTCAGCGCAGTTTAAAAATCTGATTCATGTGTATGAAAATGCTTACAGCTTTAAAGAAAATCTTCGAGAGTAGACTTGACTCGACTATACAAAAAGTTACTAAAAAAACGTTACAAAGCATCACAAAACATCTGGTTTAACCAAGAATGCCTTGGAAATTAAGTAATACCAAATTATGTGAATATAAAATGTCATAATAAAACACCTCAAGCCCAAAAAGCTATGAAATGTGCTCAACCTGCCTGGCTTAATGAGGAAAGTAAAAAATGGTTTAAAATCAGAGTCTCCTTGAACACGTACATATAAGTTGTACATTCTGAACTCACGTTCAAACTACATCCAGTAGATTTTCACTGCTCAGATGATAAAATCAATGAAAGTGTTAGCAGGATGAGGTATAAGAAATTTAAGAAACAAGAACAAAAAAAACAAAACATAGAATTCAATACAATAAACATGATGAAACTGTAAGTACTTACATACCAACACAATTTGTACCACGATTTTAAAACAGCTGAGACACTAATTTTACAAATAGTGAGATAGAATTTTTAAATAAAGACTCCAAGTAAAAGATACCACCAAAATTTAGAATTATTAGCTACAGAATCAAAAAAAGCTTTAAAATCTAATTCAAATAATGTAATGAGAAATTACAAATTGCAAATTTAATCAAAAATAATGAACAGTCAAATGTCAAATATCTAACAAATAATGACATTTCAGTTTTAAATTAAATTAAAAAGATAGTAGAAAATAATATCCTCACAATTACAAACTCTGACAAAAGTAATATCACTGTTATATTGAAAAATTACTAGAAGATATACTTAATTTATTTGATGTATGTATTAGTCAGAATTAGTTCACTTTTGACAATAGAGTATATATTCAAAAGGAAGGTTTACCAATGGGAAGTCCCATATTACCAATTTTGTTAAAAATTTTTATGGGCAGTTTAGAAAGAAAAAAATTTCAAATGTAACATTAAAAAAATATCTTATTTTGGTATTGATACGTAGATAACAAATTAGCTTGTTTTGTAGGCAATTATATATATTTTTCTACCATATTAATAATTTACACCCAAATATTTAACTTACATTAGAAGCGGAAGAAGAGAACTTAATCAATTTTCCTAATTTAAAAATGCAAAGAGTTAATAATGTACTTGATTATTCAGTTTACAGAAAACCAACACACTGATGTGACTATTCCATATAACCCCAATCATCCCATGTTACATAAAATAGCAGCATATAATGCTATGATACATAGAGCATTTTCAGTTCCTATCAACAAATATAATTTTGATACAATAATTAATACAATTGAGAGACAATTTCATGGACAAAACGGCATAATTTAAAAATAAATAAAAATATAAAAAATACTGAAAATGTTATACCAACAATACAAAATATAATATTAAATACAAATTTGAATCAATGATTATAATACAATATTAGCATCGTACACCATACCAAACATTGCACTATGCCAATGTAACTCAAAAATCTAGGGTAGATGGCAGAGTTCTGCCACTGAATAATAAGGTATCTCAAGCAGAAACGCCCTTGTCAATCTCCGAAGACAATTAAATGTATTTGCCACTTTTAATTCTAAAGATAGCTAATTGAATAAAACTGGAATTAAGCTAGATTAAAAAATATGTAGCTTAGTGTATATTGTTTCTTTAACATGTAAGAAGCTGTCCGCTGTATCCAAATCTGATCTAACTGTTTGCAAATGCTTACAACTTTGAGAAAACTATTTGATTTTTATTATAAACTGTAAGAAATTGTGCCCGAATAAAAAGTCTGATTCAAATGTATAAAAATACTTGCAGCTAAAAAAAGCTATTTGGCTCTAATTAGAAATCATGCGCAGCCACAAAACTGAGCTCAAACTGTACAAAAGAAACCTTTAACTTTAAGTGAATTATATATTCTAACTGTAAGAAAATGTACGAAGTCAAACAGTCTGAACCAAATGTATGAAAATGATTACAAATAAAAAACTAGCTGGGTCTTATAAAAAATCATGCGCAGCCACAAAACTGGATCAAAATTGTACCAAAAAATATTCAGCTCAGGTTAAATTATCTATTTGATATGTAAGAAAATGTGCCCAGTTAAAAAGTCTAATCCAATTGTATGAAAATGCTTCAAGCTCTTAAAAGCTGTTTGGCACTTTTAGAAATCATATGCAGCCACAAAAATTAACTAAAACTAGACCAAAAAACCTTAAGTTTCAAGTTAACCACCATCTACAAGACCTATAAGAAACTATGCGCAGTTGAAAAGTCTGATTCAACTGAATGAAAATACTTACAGCTTTAAAGAAAGATATTTGCCTCTAATTATAAATAATGCGCAGCCACAAAACTGAACTCAAACTGGACAAAATAAACCTTTAGCTTCAAGTAAATTATTTATTTTATCTGTAAGAAACTGTACGCAGTTAAAAATCTGAACCTAATTTATGAAATTGTTTACAAATAAAAAGCTACCCGGGTCTTATGAAGAAGCCTGCGCAGTCACAAAACTGTATTAAAAACCAGAAAATCTTCAGCTTAGATTAAATTATCTATTTGATATGTAAGAAACTGTGCTTAGTTCAAAAGTCTGATCCAATTATATAGAAATGCTTACAAATAAAAAGCTATTTGGCATTTATTAGAAATCCGTCGCAGCCACAAAAGGGAACTGAATCGAGAACAAAAAATCTTAAGCTTGGAGTAAATCATCTATTTGACCTATAAGAAACTGTGCGAAGTTAAAACGACTGAGCCAAATGTAAGGAAATAGTTACAAATAAAAAGCTGCCTGGGTCTTAAAAATCATGCGCAGCCCTAAAACTGAATTAAAATTTGACCAAAAAATATTCAGCTTCGTAAGAAAATGTGCCCAGTTAAAAAGTCTGATCCAATTGTATGAAAATATTTACAGCTCTAAAAAGATATTTGGCACTTATTAAAAATCGCGCGCAACCACAAAAGTGAACTTAAACAAGAACAAAAAACCTTAAACTTCGAGTAAATCATCTATTTGACCTGTGAGTATCTATGCGCAGTTAAAAAGTCTGAACCAAAGGTATGAAAATATTGACAAATAAAAAGTTATCCAGGTCCTAAAAAACATGCGCAGCCACAAAACTGGGTTAAGATTGGACCAAAAAATCTTCAGCTTTGAAGAAATTTTATATTAGACTTGTGAGAAATCGTGCGTAAAAAATCTGATACAATTTTATGACAATGATTACAGTTTTCAAAATCTATCTGCCTGCCTATTAGATATCATGCGCAGCCATAAAATTGCACTTAAAATAGGCCAGAAAACCTTTAGCTTTTAGTAAATTATCTATTTGACATATAAGAAACTGTGCGCAGTTAAAAATTCTAATTAAATTGTATGCAAATACTTTTTAAAAGATGTTTGGCACTAATTAGAAATCATGCGCCGTCCCCAAACTGAACTCAAATTGGAGAATATCGACCTATAGCTTCAACTGAATTATCTATTCTGCCTGTAAGAAAGTGTACGCAGTTAACAAGTTTGAAACAAATGTATGACAATTATTTTAAATAAAAAGATACCTAGGTCTTATAAATAGTCGTGCGCAACTCAAAAATGGATTAAAATTGGTCCAAAATATATTCAGCTCCGATGATATGATCTATTTGACATGTAAGAAACTGTGCGCAGTTAAAATGTCTGATGAAAATGGTTACAACTAAAATGATATTTGGCAGTTATTAGAAATTATGCGCAACCGTAGACGTGAACTTAAACTATACCAAAAAACCTTTAGCTTTTAGCAAATCATCTATTTGATCTATAAGAGACTGTGCGCAGTTAAGAAGTCTGATCTAACTGTATGAAAATACAGCTTTAAAAAAAATATTTGGCTATTATCACAAAACACGCGCAGCCACAAAAGTGGATTTTAACTAGAACAGAATAACTTGTAGTAAATCATCTATTTGACCTGTAAGTATCTGTGCGCCGTGTGATCTAATTATATGGAATTGTTTACAGCTCTTAAAAGCTATATGGCTCTTATTAGAAGGCATGTGCAATGACAAAACTGTGCTGAAACTATGCCAAAAAATCTTAAACTTTGCGAAAATTATAAATATGACCTCTAATGAATTGTAAGCAGCTGAAATATATAATTTAATTGTACGAAATGGCATACAGCTATAAAAAAGCTATTTCGCACTTATTAGAAATCGTGCACAGTCACAAAAGTGGACTTAAATTGGACTCAAAACTCTTTAGTTTCGAATAATTTACCTATTTGGTCTGCAAGAAACTGTGCGCAGTTAAAATGTCTAACAAGCTGTATGAAAATGCTGACAATATTAAAAAAGAAATATACATCATTAGAAATCATACACAGCCACAAAACTGTATTCAAAGTAGACAAAAAGTCCTTTAGCTTCAATTAAATTATCTATTCGACCTATAAGAAGCTTTGTGTGAATGAAAAGGATGATTGAACTGTATTTATATGCTTACAGCTTTAAAAAACTATTTGGTTCTTATTAAAAATCATGCGTAGCCACAAAACTGGACTCAAACTAGACCAAACAACCTTTAGCATTTGTAAAATTATATATTTGACCACTAAGATACTGTGCAAGCTTGAAAAGTCTGACTCAACTGCATGAAAATGCTTTTAGCTCCACAAAAATTATTTGATTCTTACTAGAACAAAACAGTACTTAAATTGAACCAATTAACCTTTAGCTGGGAGGAAATTATCTGTTCGACCTGTTAGAAAATGTACGTAAATAAAAAGTCTGATTCAACTGAATGAAAATGCTTACAGCTTTAAAAAAGCTATGTGGCTCTTATTAAAAAATGCGCAGACACTAAGCTACTTAAGCATTATTAGAAAACATTTAGCTTCGACAAACTTTGCGTGAACAAAAAATGGATTTAAAACCTTGGAAGAACTTATTATGCTGTCTGTTTTCGAAAGTGTGTGCGGAGCTTTATAACTTGTCACGCTGCTTTAAATGCTACTATAGCTGTTCGGAGAACTTGGTGACAAACGTGATATTTTGCTGTATTCGCTTTAACAGCGGTCATATTATCAAATTTATTTGTAAATTAGAACTTTTCGATTAAATGCAAGTGAAAACATAACCTTTCTAAAAAAATCAAAACGACAGCATCTTCGATATTTCCAATTTTGTGACTAAATTGAAAATTTTAGTATTTTCCTAATAAATATAATAATAATTTACCTGTACATGCTGCTATGTATAGGAACGCACGGTTCGGAACACCGGCAACCATGTTTCAAAAACTGCTATCACCTGTCAGATTAAACCAGTATTGACATCAGAAAAATATTTCTCGTTCTTTCTACAACTGACCAAGCTACTGTAATACGAAATCAATTCTGCAACGTGGTAATGTTATCTCTTTTTTATTGGCCAGTTTGTATTTCTAGGGGCAAGTAGAGTAGGAATTGACCAGTTCAAGTGAACAGAAAACAAGTTATAAAGAGACAGTGTTACAGTCAATGATAACTATTCGAATATTACGACTTGAACATATATGCCCCTCAGGGGGCTCTCAGCTGATTGCTTAACGGCACTCAGTTTTCGAATACGGGTGTGACGATTCTGGGGCCCCAGTCACTTCGAGAGTTGTATTGTATTTGTCTCACTATGTTATGCGTCTGTTCAATATGTCTCGAGGTAATCCTAAAGTGTTAGATAACGTGCTGATAAGACGCATGACTGAGCCAAATGTGAGTCGCAAACGGTTCCCTTCAGACACCGGGCAAAATCTGATTTGTAATTATGCCATCTAATGGTATTCCGATTCAACCATGATTGACCGAATATTTTCTAGGATTTAGATTTAGATTTAGATTTTAACGGGGTTACAATGCACTGAAACCTAAGGTTTATTGTGCCCCCCCCTATCAGAGCTGTTCTCGCTACTACTACACCTCTCCTTTCAGTTCCAGGGTACTAATGAACTGTAGTATTTGGAACGACGAGGTTATGTCCTCACTCTTACATGTTTTTTGTCTGAAGCATTTCTTGCGTTACCTTGCAATGGCGAGGCATTCCAGAACTAGGTGATCCGGAGTTTCATCCTCCTCCCCACAGAATCTACACTTGTCAGTTTCTGCTAGACCTATTCTCATTAGGTGTTTCCTAAGGCGACAGTGTCCTGTCAGAAAGCCCGTGAGGAGATGTAGATTATTTTTACTGATGTCCAAATATTTTTTGGATCTGGCAGTGTCAAAGCTCCGCAGGAACACTTTGGAAGGGCGTATGTGCTCCTTTCGTGGCAAGTGTATTGACCTCTTCATTTCCTGTGATTCTCGAGTGGCCAGGAACCTAGACTAAAGAAACCATGTTATTCTTGCCTAATTCATCAAGTTTTCTTCGGTACTCCCATGCCAACTTTCAGTCAATGACATGGGAGCTCAATGCTTTGATAGCTGCTGGACTATCAGAATGGATCGATATGTCACATTTCTGGTAGTTTTTTTCTAGGTTCATTTCCACGCATCTTCCGATCGCAAGTATTTCTGCCTGAAAGACGCTTGGGAAGGAGCCTAACGATAATGAGTATGTAGTGCCCGGCCCAAATACTCCAGCGGCTGCTCCAGTGGTGGTTTTTGAACCATCCGTATACCATCTAAAGGTGTTTTCTTTGAGAGTTTGGGTGGTGTATTCCCTTTCACAGTATCTCCTTGTAATTAGCATCGTAGGGATATTCTTTTAGATACTTACTTTCTTGATCATTTCGTCACTGGGAAGATTCGCTGATGAGATGTAGAGGTGTGAGATCTGTAATGATACAGAGCCGTCTCAGTTGATCGACCCGCTCTGTAAGCATGCTGACATTTATGAAGTGGTATATTCTCCAGATTCTCTGTTCCTATGTAGTTATCCACTACTTTCTTTATCGTTTTGAGTAGGAACGATGTTAGACATATGGGTCTAAAAGATCGGAAATCAGTCCCATCTTTTTTCCCTATTTTTGGTATGAACGTTACCCTTACCCTTCTCCATTTTCTAGGTATTGAACTGCTTCCTGTAATTTTCAGCAAGCGAGGAAGAATCTCCTCTATCCCTTACTGCAGGAGTGCTGGAAATATTCCATCCACTCCTGGTGATTTATATGGTTGAAAGGTACTTATTGCCCATTTCAACCGTTATCTGATAAATATTTTCTTAGCAATGTCCCAGGCTTCCTTGCGGGATTTTTTGGTGTAATTCATTGCTATTTCAGTGTTTGTTGCTGGTTCACTACCTGGAAAGTAGGTTCTAAGAAGAAGAATCTATCATTCCTCTTCACCTTCCGTGTATGATCCGTCTGGCTTTTTCAGCGACATTGTAGGGTTAGTTCCCCCATTTGCCATTACCTTTTGTAGTCTGGCCGCTGTGTTGAGTGGAAGTGATCTTTTCGTGGAAGGATTGAAAATTGAGCTTTTTGGCCTCCCTCATCTCTTTATTGTACGGAGTAAGCTTCTCAGTGTACCTCAGCCAATTACCTTCACGTTTGGCTCTATTAAAGAGCCGACCGACCTATTTTCTGAGGCTTGACAGGTTCTCATTACACCTAGGAGCCTTCTTTTCTGAACGAGCTTTTGACAGTGGGCAACTGGAATAGGTTTCTTGATCTCGAGTCAGACTCTTGACCCCCAGGCTGATCCGCCCAGTTTTCCGGAATGCCGAGGAGATCTCCGCATACCCAGTCATCCCAACAGATCCGGAGGAGGTTTCGGGCTGACCCAAGGTCAAGCGCCTTTTTCCCCTTTTCCAGAGGTTCCGGATGTTGAGTGTATCTCCATGTCCTTTAGATCCTCCGCGGGGTTCTTTTTCTTTCCCAGCCCCGAAAATGGGATACGCCCAAAACGGAAGTTTAGCGCGTAACCTCCTGCCTTCAGAGCCTCCCCAGATTAGTGATCGATCCCAATCGTGAGTATAGTTCCCTGTCCCTCTTTTTATAGTCTAGGATCTTCCAAGCCCCAATAGTGAGGTTGGAGTTCTGAACCTCGACAAGTTGGAGGATCTCCTCCAATTTCATGTCGTGACTTCTTGGGAAGAACACCGTTATGGTAACCGGCTTTGGGATGTCGTCTCGACTTCGAGCCACCAATTCGGGTCCTTCCCAAGAGTTCAATTTTGGTGCTGACCTCATGAGCCAGTTTACCGATTTTTCTGACCAACAGTCCACCAGTATAATTCCTCAACGAAAATGGATACCTGAGAAGTGAATTCCCTTCTCTTTGCTCTGGCACAGCTCTTCCACCAGAGTCTCTTCCAGTGTGGAGATCTGCTCTGCTTTCAGGATGACCCCGGGTGATCCTTGAGCATTATTCCCACCCTAAGAGCCTTCTCTGTTTTGACAGCTGCTGCGTAACCAGTGGTTTGCCCGGTTACGGTTGCAGCTGTTTTTGGTTTCTTGCTTAGAGATCGTTGCGGTGAAGTAATTTCCTCCGGGCCTCTATAAACTCTGTCTTCCCCGTTGGTGGTTCCTTCGGGGGGGTTGGGCGCTGAATTGCCTGCTTCCTGGCCTTTTCAGGGGATATTCCCTGATTGAGAAGTCGCAGGTATTTTCGCACCCCTGCTCCACTGAGGCCTTTTCTCAGTGGATCGTCTATGTCGCCCGGTTCTCCCAGTTTTGACATGTCGAACGGCATACGACCTTTATGCCGTTTGGCCTTTTTTCACTCTATGGGGTGCCCGGATGAAGAGGTGGAGGTTGTCTCCACTACTTTTCCGGTGGAAGTTTTACATTCTCTGTCCATAAATGGTCCCACGAGAAGCTAGGGTCATTACGGTCCACCGCTGTAGAGCCCCGCGTGCAGAGGTAAGGGGTTCAATACAATGGAGTTCCCCCCGGGCTCCATGGTCAAAACCAGTGAGGACTACTCTTCTATATAGCCACGCATTCTTCGGCCTGGTTTCCTACCTTGACTTTAGGTTTTTATTAAGGTTGTCTCCTCTTGGTCCGGGCATCAAAGCCAAGATCCTAACCCTCCCACTGGCCCGCAAGACTTGACCACAGACAGCTATGAGACATTGGTATAACAGGTGATTTCGAGCTAAGCTCAAAATTCCACCCGGCATCGTAACTCTATGTGCAATCCCTTAGTCACGATACTACAGTTGGGACAGTTAAAGTTGGTCCGCGACAGGGTATTAGAGGTCTGCCAGTTGAGTTTTTAATCACAACGCGCCCTCAGGTATTTCACCCCAGACCTCCTCCTCATATAAAAACATTTCAGAGGCCCTTCTTCTATCCGCCACCTGGAGACGCGCCGGGTTGTTGCTTCACCCCCTCCACATAAATAAATATCCCGACGAACTACGTACATATCTGCTGATGTGGACCCGGTAACGTGCTGATAAGACGCATGACTGAGCCAAATGTGAGTCGCAAACGGTTCCCTTCAGGCACCGGGCAAAATCTGGTTTATAATTATGCCATGTAATGGTATTCCGACTCTACCATGATGGACCGAATATTTCCTAGGATACTCGTGGGAGTAATATAATTGGTTTTTTAAATGTATCTTCCTTTCCCCCCATTATTGGGTCTAAGCGACCCAGAGTTGGGCCTCATACAATTATATATGCCGCAAATGATTATAATAGATTCTTCGTAGTAAAAAGAATGTCAGACAATTTCACCAATATTTCTCCGTTTATAATACATAAATCTCTCTGTAACTATTTTGGTTCTCTAAAAGACACCAAAAAGCTCTCTGACGGATCTCTATTAATAGAATTAAACATCATACAATCTGAAATAGCAGGAAAACTTATTAAATTACAGATTACGATGTAACATTTCTCATTCTTCTCTATACACAATTAAAGGTCGCATTACACATGCATAGGTAACTCTTATGAACCAGCTTGTTCCATAAGATCTGTTTGCGACTACACTCGCCAGAGGCGCTGTAATCACCTTAAATTTGAACGTTGTCAAATCTGTAAAGAAAAATTCCTCAGTTTTTCGTCACTCATCTGATCCATTGATTAAAGTTACTTACTAATATGTAATATGTATAAACATTCTCATTATCATAACATAAAACTTGAATGTTAGTTTGGATTTGAATTTTAACTTATCCTTCAATACCCTACACTAGAAAAGCTATTCAAGTTGTATTTTTTAATTAAAATAAAAATCATAAGTTTTTAATGATAATTTTGAGATATGGCAACATCACAGCAGCTTTACGAGAACACAATACGCAGGCGCATCGATTTCTCGCCCAATGTTTATCCATAGAAAAAGGATAGGTTAGGTTGATTTATTTTTATCAACACCAATACCTAGCCCAGCTCATTATCATTATTATTCCAATTAGTGTTGTATTGAGACTAAGTTGAATTTTAATTTTTGTGTGTGTTTATTAAACTGATTTAACCAAACCAGTCCAATATGGTGTTTTCTTGTTGCCAACATGCAGAAGCCGGGACGATACTGTGAAAATGCATCGATTTTCCAAAAACTATGAAAATGTGAGTACCGGCGTTACTTTCAATATTAAAGCTGTGATAATTATATCAACAAAATCTGTTATATGTTATTTTCTTCACTACTAACATGAGAAAACTTTATTATTTACCTCATTTGTCTAATGAGAAGTAGCTCAATATTTACCTAAAACTTTATTCAATGAAATAAGCATGAAAAATAAACTCTAGGAAATGTCCTAAGACAATGAAAATGATCAAAAAATATGAAAATTATTTAAAATAATAGTAGATTTGATGTTTATTCAATCCCCTTAGTTTCAATGATTTTATTCAATGCTTTGACAAGTATTCCGAGCTGATATTTCGATATCCTTGAATAATTGGGGAAATGACTAATTTTAAAGTAGAAATAAGGTCTTTCGGTATTAGTTCTGCGATTAGTTGTGAAAAAAATACTATATATACTTCGGTTGAGAAGGCCATATTTGTATATTATATTATATTAATTATTATATAACTTGTGAATAAACGTATGTAGTGAAACAGTTTTTTTATTCCCGAATTCTTAAACAATCTTCCAGTTCCATAAAAAAAATTTAAATTTTATATGTACAGTTCCCGCTTTTGCTTTATTTCTGACTACACTTGCCAGAGGGCGCGGTAATTAGTGAACCAAACTCTTAATACAGAGTTGCCTATCTATCTATTGAAAATAAACCTAACCTAACCAATCCTTTATCTATGGCATTACATGTAATGACTAAATTGTCTGCTCGCTCTGGTGAAGAAATTATAAACAACGTTTGTGAACAAGACGTGAGGGTTATCTATATAATTTTATCAAGAATAGTTGAGACTCCTACAGGTACCTTTCTTTTGTCCTTTAACACTCATACTCTCCCTAAATCATATGCTGCTACATCCAAGTAAGACAACAACACATCTCCAATCCATTAATATGCTTCTGCTGTAATGACTTTGGTCACACTGCTTCTAAATGTGAAAACACAGCTACCTACTTACCCTTCTGGTGACCAAACCGTACGTGATGATCTTCAATGTCCAACTCCTATTAAATGTGTTAACTGTGAAGAAAATCATTCCCCTCGGCACAAAGGCTTCACAGCCTTCAAACGCGAGTTTGCAATTCAAAAAAGTAATCTTAAAGATACCATCTCGTTTATATCTAAATACAACTCTATAGCCTCCACAAACTCCTCAGCTCCCCCAACATCCAAAATATCTATTTCCATCCAATGCCACCTTCCAAAACATAAACCGCAACCCGAACCCAAAAACATACCCCCCCGAGCCTTTGAATCCTGTAACTTCCACCTCCTCCTTAACCCCTAACCCCAACTCCATCACTTTCCCAAAAGAACCAACCCCTAAACCCCCTTTCTCTAAAAATAACCCCATTTCATCCTAAAAAAACCTATCTTCCACCCAAACCTACAAATCCAAATCTAAAACCAATATCTCAACGGTCACATCTTTTAAGATTCACAAACACAGACCAACCTCTAAAGATTCTTCTACTTCCTCACTATCTGACTTAGACATAGATCATCATACTACCCCTCGTTCTAGAAAGCCCAATTAATCTCAATAAACACCTCCAATATTATCATCCCAATTTTTGAACCCATATTTACAACATTCAATGTTTTCCTTCCAATATTGCAGTGGAATATCAATGGTTTTCAGCCCTGACAAGAGGATCTAAAACTCATAATAAAGATCTATCCCCCTTCCACCTCTAGATTTCGAGAAAATAAACGTTATCTCCAACCTAGAAGTTTGTGTCATCAAAACCTTTTTTATGTACATATAACATTCTAATTAGGAACCGACAACCCATTTCGACAACAACAAAATTTGAAAAAAGCAAACTGGACCCTATGTCAATCCAACCTCTCTTCAGTTCAAAGATTAATTCCATAAACTCAAAAAACTCTGAGCCATGTCGAAGAGAATAATAAAAACAGCAAAATCCAAATCCTGGAGTGAATATACATCCAATTTTAACTCCCATTCATCTCCTAACGTTATTTGGGACGGCATAAAAAACGAAAGCTATCCCCTCACTCGACACATCCCAGACATGGATAATAAAACCCTCAGAAATAAGAAATCTCTTTGGAAATCATTACCAGCACAAATCATCCGATGTAGATTACACACAGTCACAAACTCCCCTTTACTAAATACACTCACAGAAATCCAACTGTGAAGCAAAGACTTTTTATACAAAATACCAATAATATACTAAGCCCATCTCCTCCACTAGCTAGAAATACTCATACCCTTGGGTTTATTGCTCCTCCCTAATAACATAAACCTTCTAAACAACGCACCAATCTATCAATATATTCCTCTCTTGGACACTTTCGATATCCATGAACGTCTTACTCCTTTCATTCGACAAATCCTCCGTATCGAACTCATTTTTTAAATTCCACCTATCACAACTCATCAACTCAAAATGTAAGTAACACTACCTCATATTCACAGGGGGTTCCACGCTTCCAGATCTGAAATTAGAGTCGGATCTGCCTTCTATTCTAATAACTCCTCTACAAAATTCATTTCCATAAAAATAAGTCTATCCTCTCTGCTGAACTTCTTGATATACGGGAAGCCATTGAACACATCCTAAAAAACAAATTACTTCTTTCCCTAATAACTTCAGATGTTTTTAACGCACTCAACACATACAAAAACTAATTTCTCACCACCATATTGCTACCCAAATACAGGATATTTACCATATCTTCAAATTAAGAAGCCTAGAAATAAATTTCATATGGGTCCCCAGTCATAAAAGTATACCAGGAAATGAGAGAGTGCTATTGGTCATTCCAATCATACTCAAAAATGACCCATTCCCAAACTGCACCTTCTGCTCTTCTCGAATTTCAATAAAACTCTCAATCGCAGACATCTTCAGGATTATAGAGTTAATATACTAAACTCAAACTCCATCAAAGATATCATGTCTCCAAACTTGACACCCTTAAAGAAAGTTATACACAATGTTGGTAATTAATGGATATTTTAGGTTCTTTAGTCAATATACCTACACATATCGAGTGTTTTAGATATATCTATATTATTACAGTCATTTGGTGCTCAAAAAGAGGGTTACATGGAAAGTTTACCGGGAGTTTTGAAAATTGGTAGATTTACAGATTTCGACGGGCTCTTTTCGAATTTTCACTTTGCCACCTCGTATCTTTGCCGCTCGCGCCGCCATATTGGAAAAAAGGCGCTCAAATACAGTATGTTGAGAATAACTCCGTTCCAACTCATTTTACGATAAAAATAGTTATGTAATAAATTAAACTAGAGAAAATTTCCTACAATTTATGTAGTAACCGTTTTTTTTTTGTAAAATCAATAGTTTCAGCGTACGAGAGACGCAAACCAAGGCACGTCTACACCAACACGCGTTGCTCGTATATAGTAACGAAAACGCGGTATAAAGGGACACGTCACCTTGGCGCCGGTTTCCCGTCCCCCCCCTCCATTATACGGAACATCTGCAGACCGAGCTCAAATATTCTGCCTAAATCATCAGTACAAGTTTAACGTTCTACAGTGTCGTTCACATTTTCAGAGCCATGGCTTCGAAGGACGTGAACTGTTTCATTTGTGAAAATTCATTACAAGGAAGTGAGGTGATCGAAGTGAAGGAAAAAGGATTGGAGACTTTTCGTAAGTCAAGTATTCGAAGAAAGGATAACAAGGGTAAACTTTTGGAGGGACTGAAATCGATAGTCGTTCACGATGCGTGTCGAAAACGATTTAATAATGAGAAATTAATCTCTGCTTCTTTGCGTAGAAGAAGCGATGTCGCGACTTCTCATGCGAAACTGCGATCCACTACCCCAACATTCTCATCCAGAGATCATTGTTTTTTTTTTGCAGTGCTGAAATAACACCAGAGTTTATAGCGAAAAAAAAACAGGCGCGTTTGCGCGATCGTAATATTGTGTATAGTGTGCGTAAATTATCGATGAAAGAGACCATTTCAGACCTTGCTAGAGCTCGTAATGATGATTGGGGTCGAACGATTGTTGAGCGTATCGAGCATGTTTATGATTTGTTCGCAGTCAATGCGCAATATCATAATTCGTTCATGAAAAAATTGTACCAAGCACCTCCAACTGGAGAAATCAAAAAAAGAGGTCCGTATGCAAACGAGATGGATACTGCAATGCAGTACATTTACTCTTATCTCGAGCAGAATTCTGAAGAGTGTCAATTTTCTATGGACGAACTGATCGCCAAAATTGAAGGTGATTACCGCCCGCACATGAAAACAATGAAAGCGCAACTCCTGAAAAAATAGGGTGACGATATTTTGATTGCCTTCACTGCCAATAAGGCTCCTGTGGTTTGTTTCCGAAACACAGGGTACAAGTTAATGACAGAAGCCTGTTACGATCCAAAAATAGATAACAAGGCAGACGAACGTCTGCGTATTGTAAAAACAGCAGCAGCAATCGTTTTAGAGGATATTGTAATAAACACGAGATATGATATAGAAAATTTTAAGAACGCCCTATATAGACAAATTTTTCTTAATTCGAAATAATTATTGATTGTTGACCTCAACGAAAGAAATTGATACAAACAAAATGTGTTATCGCAAGGTTAATAAAACATCACAGCTGACGATTGTGTCATGCTTTGTTTACCAATACGTTACAAATTAAAATAATGACACAGAAAACTAACCTTCACACAAGGGCATAGAGAAGGTAAATTTTAGATTAAATAACGAGAAATTTTGAATCAAAGGAGAGAGAGACAGTAACTCTCCCCGAAGAGGCCAGTCTAAGTACGGACGGTCCCTTCACCCTCAACAGTAATATTGTGCATGTTTGTGACTAGTGATATTCCAAAACGTAAGTTTTTAACGTACAATTAATTTTTATATATTGTATTGATCTGCTTTATTATATTTTCATTGACTTAACCGGGTGTACCAAAAAGGTAGGGGACCCCACAGTTCTTTTTCGGTCATATCTAGTGTAATTTATATATCTGCGCCCCTCATCTACTATTAGAATCTAAAAAGTTATAGGTATTTACGGAGATATCTTATGTTCAGGGATCATCTCCCTATATATCTGATTATTTGAAATTGCGCACGCATATTTATATTTGTACAGGTGATCATATTTAGTCCTATTTAAAGTTTCAACCGATAAATTTTCAGTCATATTACCGGACATCGACATAGCGGAGACATCATAATTAATCTTCCGAATTTTATTGATATAGATTTTATTCTACATATTAAAATTCTACGAGAATCGTAATTAGAATTCAAAGTGGGGGATATAGATTTTCTTTTTTTTATATATTGTACCGGTTACCTAAATTTCACGAGATTCATAATTATTTTTTATCAATCCCAGAAATTTTGGTAATATAGATATATGGTTTACAGAATATCGTATTTGTTCTAATTCATAAAGTTTCGTTTGATTCCTATTTATTGCCCTAATTTTTGTGAAGGATATCCATCATAACTATCGCCAAAGTAATATTAGTCATTATTTTTTTGTGACTTCAGCATACTACTGTCATTTTATGATTTACTGTAGTGTATAGGGTACCGTAATTATTCCAGATTAAGTACCAAAAATAAATTCCGCTCGTTACTTTGTTATTTTTTATATCACGTAGACTATCCAAAAAATCAAGAGAGTTATTATATTTCATTCGATTACGAAAACTTTCGTATGACTCACTACTATATTTTTTATTTTGTAATATATGCTTGTACATATTTAACCTTTCAGTTTATTTCCTTTAACCTCAGCCCTTACCCTCGTACCAACCAATAGGACGGGCCGACTCGACCTGCATTACGAACTCGGGCTTGGCACATTGTATAAGCCCAAGAGGCCCCACGACGACCTTGATCGCTCGAGCCAGGAACAACCGCACCCTCGAGGTAATCCCGCAGGGAGATTCCTGGTTCTAAATTTTGTGCCGCAAGGCACTGGTGACAGCACGATGCAACGATTTTGTTCTTTGGATAGGAGTGTGCAGTAGGGCTTTCCGGTCACTCCCAACGGAGAAAAAGGAAACCCGGAAGATAATCGATCACATTATACTGGTGTCGGATAAGGATAATTCCGACTCGATTACATTTACCGTGATAATACCAGTCTATTACATTACAATATTCACTCCACGGTTCAGATATACCTGAAATTTTACGCGTTTTCTTGAATAATGTAATCCTGAAGAACAAACGTGCGTCGCTTGAGAAATGGAAGAAACAGAGAATTGCTCTCGCACATTCTATAATTGCCGCAGCAAGGCCGAAATATTTCGTGTCAGCAATGCAGGTCGGAGTAGCAGAAGACGATGAACTTTCAGAACCGGATCCATCAAAAATAGCGGAGCGAAGGAGAATGCGCTAAATTTTGTAATAGTGCATTACAAGTTGATTAGGCCTACTGGGGATACCACAAAAAAAACGCGCAACTTACTCTACCTCATGATGGTGTGGAAATGAGTTATTTGGCAAAAACGCGTGTTGGAGTATTACTACATAAATTGTAGGAAATTTTCTATAGTTTAATTTATTACATAACTATGTTTATCGTAAAATGAGTTGGAACGGAGTTATTCTCAAAAAACTGTATTTGTGCGCCATTTTTCCAATCTGGCGGTGCGAGCGGCAAAGATACGAGATGGCAAAGAGAACATTCGAAAAGAGCACGTCAAAATCTATAAAATCACCAATTTTCAAAACTCCCGGAAAACTTTCCAGGTAAAACTACCAAATGACTGTACTATACTTCTGCCACTAGAAAAAGAAAAATCAAGTTTGTTCTCTGACTAGCATGGTAACAACAACAACTTGAGAAACGTAAGTATCAATGACAACTTTTTTTATTAGTTTTTAAATTGTATATTATCATTGGGAACCAATGTCTTATTTGGTTTTTTCTGCAAAATGTATTTATATATTCATATATACATTGTTTCCCTTTAAATATAAATAGAGAAACTTTTTGATTATTGATCTGACAGCCCGTAACGTCAACTAAAAATAAATACTATTTGACGTTCACGAAACTTGGCTGGGCATCGAGGATGGACTTCCATTTTTTTGTAGTAATAATATAATAATAATATTTCATGATTCCAAAGTGCACCAATAAAAAAAATAGCGTAAAGTATTCGTGGATAACTGGTCTTGCAAACACTTGCTCTATTTCGAGCACTCGGCTGCGCCGTCGTGCTCGAAAAATCGCGCGTGTTTGAAAGACCTCTTTATCCACTTATACTTTAATATACTATTTTAATCTTTGTAAACGTTGAAATAAAATAAAATATGAAGAAACAACCACATTAGTTGTGGAATGAAAATATCTATGGGGATTTAGATTGTCCCAAATAGTAGTCCTTTTGAGCGGGATAGTAATATTCAATTGAAATTTTTGGAGATTTGTTATATTGAAGCATTGGACTTTCTGTTTTACCTGTGTTACATTTGATGGATTGGAATATCAAGCAGGTAACAGATATTGAAAAAATTTTTACAAATGGAAAAACTTTATTATACACAGATTAAAATTTTAACATAGTATATATGAATATATAAATAAATTTTGCAGAAAAAAAAAACAAATAAGACATTGATTCACAATGAAAACATACAATTTAAAAACTAATGAAAAAAATTATTAAAATTAAAGGTGGGATTTTGTGTCATCTTGTTCATAGAAGAGAACATATGCTTCTCCACTACGTAGATTTACATTACTGGAATTTAATTGGAAGTTAATTGTGGTTGATTGCATACAGTTAAACAAAAAAGTCAAGCTTTGTATTATTGTTTGCTGATTTTGTCCCGAATTCTATTTCAATAGGATAATTTATCGAATTGAAGAAAACCTAAGCTTGGTGAGGTGTCTTTATTTACTTTTTTGTCATTTATTGAGAGTTTTTATATCTGTATCAACTTAATTCGTGTGAGTACTGGGTGAGCATCTATAAACTAACATGGAGACTAAATTGAAAGATTTAAATAGAAAAAAAAAGGTTCTAAGGTGTGCGAGTTTCTCATAGAGAGATCTGTTAAGCTACCTTCAATACAAATTCCATCTTTCAATGGACAGGTAGAACATTGCCTTGAATTTAAAGAAACTTTTGATTCTTTTATTAACTGTAACGATGAAATGAGCAATGTAGATAAATTTCATTTTTTGAAGAAAGCTTTACAGAGTGAAGCACAAAAGGTAGTTCAAAAACGTAAGACTACTGGTGATAATTACAAAATAGTTTGGCAATTATTGTGTGATCGATACGACGATCCTCCTATACTTGTTGATCATCATTTAAATGCTTCAATCTCATTTCCACCGTTGTCTCGGGAATCAGGGGAAGCGTTAAGAAATATGTATGATGGTATTTTAGAAACACTGGTAGCATTAGAAAAGCTTGTTTTTACTGAAAACTGGGATCCTCTAATAATACATTTGATGAGTAAAAAATATAAAGCCACTTTTATCAAATGTGAAGAGGCTAAGCCTCATGGATTATTGGTATCCTTGGATGACTTTAATTCGTTCTTAATTAACAGGACATTATCATTGGAAACTAAATAACACAACAGAAATTAAAATGAAAAAGTTGATAAATTTGGACGTAAAAATAAAGCTCAAAGATCATTTGTTTCAATTGAAAATGATAATAGTTGTCTTTATTGTATTACAATAGTACACCAAATTTTTTAACTGAATATTAAATATTCTGACGATGATATTTTTTTAATATCCAAACAATTCTCAATTTTTTTTAGAATTTTCAACATTTTTTCTATATATTGTAGAATTAGCTAGAAACAGTAAGTTTCATTTAAAACACTAGTTTCATAACTGCCTGGCCTTGAACAATTTCTCGAAAAATGGTTAACGTTCTGGACCTTTCTGGGAAATTTCAGACTTAAATTGAAATGACTAGAAAGCCCAGGTGCTTGTAGATAGTATTCAGCAAAAAGAGACATTACTATTTACATTCCAAGTCCATTAGTGTGGCTAGTAAGTGAAATATGTTGTCAAACAAGGTTCATTCCTTTTCTCTACTCACCCCTATCGCTGATTAAATAAATTCTCCCGTTTTGTAACACAATTTTTTAATCAGTCAAAGCAACAAACTTTCGTAATCGAAATTTGTGATTAAAACTTGAACTTGTGATAACTTATTGAAAAAATTTGATTTACAATTACCTGGTTTTTCGACTCAACTGATTATTGTTATCAAGTTTATTAAACATACTAATTTGATATGGGAAGTAGGAATAATACAATAATTAAGTAAAAATATATTTAGATTTGTTTACATAAATATATTAGGACCTGATACAATTTCTAAAGGAAGTGCCTTTTCGCTGTAACTACACTAAAATAAGAACTTATTGAAATGTATATATTGATGAATATATGGGAAACCAGACATATGCATATATATATAAATATATATATATATATATATATATATATATATATATATATATATATATATATATATATATATATTTGAAACGTAATGTATTCTTGACTATTTAAATATTTTTATATGAGAGGAATTTTCTTGAATAAAGGTCTTTACTTTTTAATAATTTGTTTATTATTTACCAATAGACGCGTTTCGACTTGTTAAGTCATCTTCTGTTTCGGCTAAAAGGTTACATTTTGATTGATATATAACACATAAGTAAAAAAGACGTTACAAAATTTTGTATATAAAATAATAAAACAATTACCTTGATAACACTGTCAAAAACATGAAAACATGGAAGCTTAAAAATTTAAATTAAAATTCCGTATACATTTTCTAGCTGTTGTCAGTAAATTCTTGAAATCTATTATTTAGTTTGAAGGTGTTTTTGTATCTCTCTTTCTAATGCGATGTGGTGTTAGTCTGGGCGAGTTTGCTTGATTCAACAGGTGTATATTATAGTAAAGTACAGAAGCTCTCAACAATTCATTGATTATTTTAAGAGACCATCATATATTACATTCAAATTACGAATATCGTTTCAGTTATTAATACTATCTATATCTATTTTTATGTTAACTTTTTCATCATTTTCTTTTGCTAATATGTTTCTTCTTCTTCGAGTGCCCTCTTCACTACTGAAGGTTGGCGACAACACCAGCAAACCCCTCTCTATTTCTGCTGCTCTCAATAGGGTGCATGTGTTTAATTCTGTCCACTCTCTGATATTCTTAAGCCATGAGCATTTTCGTCTCCCGGGTCCTCTTCGGCCCTCTATCTTTCCCTCCATAAGCAGTCTCAAAAGTTGATATTTTTCTCCTCTGTATACATGTCCCAGATAACCAGTTTTGCGCTGTTTCACATGTTGTAAAAGTTCCCTGTCTGTGCCTGTTCCCATCATTCTTATAACATTTTCATTTGTCATTCTTCGGGTCCATGGTATCTTCAAAAGTCTGCGAAAGATCCATATTTCAAATGCTTCTAGTCGCTGCATTATCCTCTTTCCCATTGTCCAGGATTCCGAGCCATATAAGAGAACAGAATAAATGTGTTTACATTGTCAAGATAAAATTTATGCCCTCTATTCTTAGATTGATTGGATAAAGCTGTTACAGCAGTTTTTGAATAAGTATGATCTTGTATTCTTTTTTGGAGGTATTGTTTGCTGTGACCAATATATTTTTTATTGCAATCTCCACAAGGAATCTGGTATATTGTGTGTGTTTGTTTATTTTTTGGAATGTTTGGTTTCATTTTTGAAAAAAATGTTTGGTTGGTGTTCTTTAATTTGTGTGAAACTGTTAAATTTTCTTTCTGAAGACTTTTGTTAATTTTTTCTGATAAACCGTCTACATAGGTTGATGATATAAATGATGTTGGTTTTTTTGGGGTTATCAGTTTTTTTTAAAAGTTTATTAAAAAATCGTGAATTACTTTTAAAATGTTTGTTGATGTTTTTTTTTAATTTAGAATGATGGTGTTTACCTTGTACCTAATATCACTTTGAACACCTATTTCACAATTATCTATTCCTGTTCTAAGTTTGCTATAAGTAAATCTGTATGTATGTAATTTGTTTTATAATTGAAACTTTGACCCAAGCTTAGGGTGTATAATACATCATCTGGTATATCTTCAAACTTAAGTTAGTTATCCAATTTTTATTAGGTTCGGTACATAAATGTGGTTTCAGTTTTTCTTAGTGTTTGAATTTTGTTTTTATAAAAATATTTTCGTATGAATGTTGTTAATGTTCTACGAAATTATTTAAAATATGAGTAGGTATATATCGTTGAAGATTTATTTTCATTTCATTCAGTTTTTTTATTCATTATAGTGATGGTTTTAAAAGTCTCACTGATATGTAACTGAAGCAATTTAAAATGAAATATATGTAGGATGTTACGTTATTCACGAAAATTCCTTCCCTATAAATAAATAAATAAATAAATATATATATATGTATGTATATATATATAAATATATATATATATATATATATATATATATATATATATATATTACGGTTACCACTCCTCTTCAGTAACCTCTTTATTTTTGCGTGCTTTCCCATGATAACACTTGTTGTTTGCTCTTTGTTTTTGTTAAATTCACGCATGATCCATTTTTGATCTTGTTTCTTTACCTTGGGTTGGTTTTTTCCAGACAGAAGGGCTTTTTGCGCCTCCGTGTTGATATTGGTTGTTGTTCCAAAATCGGAATCTTCCAATTGATGGCACAAATGTGCGTTTGGTTGTCCTGTTATTTTCCGTTCTTTGTGTTCTTCCGTGTTTCATTCAACATCGTTGCTCTCAAGTTTCACATCCATACTTGGTATACCGTACTGATGAAGTCTAATGAGCTAGAAACATGCATGTTTATGGTTACCACTCCTCTTCAGTAACCTCTTTATTTTTGCGAGCTTTTTCATGATAACACTTGTTGTTTGCTCTTTGTTTTTGTTAAATTCACGCATGATCCATTTTTGATCTTGTTTCTTTACCTTGGGTTGGTTTTTTCCAGACAGGAGGGCTTTATTCGCCTCCGTGTTGATTTTGGTTGTTGTTCCAAAATCGGAATCTTCCAGTTGATGGCACAAATGTGCGTTTGGTTGTCCTGTTATTTTCCGTTCTTTGTGTTCTTCCGTGTTTCATTCAACATCGTTGCTCCCAAGTTTCACATCCATACTTGGTATACCGTACTGATGAAGGCTAATGAGCTAGAAACATGCATGTTTACGGTTACCACTCCTCTTCAGTAACCTCTTCATTTTTGCGTGCTTTCCCATGATAACACTTGTTGTTTGCTCTTTGTTTATATATATATATATATATATATATATATATATATATATTTATATATATATATATATATATATATATATATATATTTATATATTTATATATATATATATATATATATATATATCTATATTGTTGTAGAATTAACGAGAGTAGTAAAATCATAATAGAGTATAAAAAAGTATGATATCTGTCAATAAAAGTAATTTGTCAAACATTTATTAAAATATTTCAGTACCATAAGCAACCTTAGACAGAACTTAACAAGCAAGGTAGCTCAACAAAATAACGTGACGCCACGCGTGATATAAGACACCTAAAAGTTCTGCTTATATTTAAAGAATACAAGGAATAGGAATAAAAAAATCAACAGACCTATGAATGATTGATAAATAGGTAAATTTAGAATTAGAAAATATATATATATATATATATAAATATATATATATATATATATATATATATATATATATATATATATATATATATTGAACCAGATATCTTAGATAATAAGAGAAGTAGTATTATAAAATTAAGTTGCTAGTATGAAATATATATGAAAATAACTTAATTTAAGAAAACAAGTAAAAAGGAAACACTTTTCTTAATTTAAACAACATATCAAATAAAGATATATTGAATAACAGCCAATAACAATATAATAAAAAAGGAATTACCTAAATGATAACATAAAATATAGATATTGCCTAACCAATGTAATGGTGTAAATAAAGTTGCCTAAGACGAAGAATAATTTCCATATCATAACAGCTGTTCATCTGAAATGAAAACAATTATTACTATAGTTAATTCATTATAATCATTAATTTAAGAATAAGAACAAATATAAATATTGAATAGAATATAATCCAATAGATTTCATAGATAAACAAATAATGACATATAGACAAATAACATAAGAGAATTTATATTTATAATTGATATGAATGTAACAAGAATATACTATCAATAATAATATTGAATGTTGTACTATGTAAATGGATTTATGTATAACCAATTTTAATGTATTTGTATGTATGAAATTGTTTTGATAAGTGATTGAAGTTTCAATTATCTGATTACAAAGGACAATATCTGATTGGTTGTAAAAGATGACATAACAAACTTTGAATCAATAAATAAACTTTTGAATAGTGATCTGGAAAAGAACAAAAGACTGTTTTGTTTAAAAAAGTTGAGAATCGAGGGGACGCTTAAGGAGAACAGAAGCTGGTGTTAAGAAGCGAGGAGTGTATGTGACAGTGTTCCTAAAAATTTAAAGATATTCCCGGTATAAGACATTTAAACTCCTAAAGTACTGTTAAATATAATATTAGAAATACTTACAGTTAATTGTAACAAGTTTTCCGACAAGAATTTGCGAAATTTTCAACAATTTTGGTTTTTTTGGAGATTCAGTGGGTGTTCCTGGGATCCAGAGACTTTCTTCCAAATTCAAGATCAACAGGTCAGTGTATTTAAATCATTTATTGGCCAATAAATAGTGTAAAAACTCAAAATCGCAATTAAGTACTTAATATCATAAATTGATAAACTTTTTCAAACATGATCGATCTGAAAAAGAAAGAAACAGACTTTATATAGTATATTCATTGCATAAATCATTAAATTTAATAAAAGGTCGAACTTTGTATAAATTAAAATATGTACTTACGCTAATCACGCCATCTTGTAATAGCAGAAATCTGGTGATTGAAATTTTATAATGTTATAACCATGTCCATCTGTATATAATTTCTATTTCTCTATCCATGTATATAACTAATTTCTTCCCACAGCTACTTGTATCATATATAACTATGATTTATAGATAAATTCTCTTATGTGTTTTAACCATTCAATTGTTTCCATCGTCAACAAATTGTGTTGTATAATATAGATGCTTCTTACGTATCATAATTATTTGTTTCCTGCTAAAGCGCATGACTAATTTTTTCACGCATGCGCATTTATGATATTATTAAAATCAATAAATAGGTACATATAACCATTGGCGTCGCATATTATTTTATCAAATAAATATTGCATTGATAATTAAATTGATTTCAAATAATGTGTTTTCTTTTTATTTCAACTATTACATCAGTATAAATTGCCAGGACTCAAAGGGAAAAAGGATTTCATGCTCCCGAATAATCTAATTAAAATAAATTATTAAACAAATATTAAAAAACAAACTGAGCTAGCCAAACTTAAAACTAAAATTCTAAAATATAAACATCTACATATAAATATCATCTACAAAAATAAGTAAATAAAAATATAATATAAAATAATTAATTAGTTTATAATATATATATATATATATATATATATATTATGTTAAATGAAATATTCAAATATAAACTTTAAAAGGAAATATAATAAAATGTAGAAACCTGTAATTAGTAGGTAATGTCAAACAAATAGGAATGTAAAAATTGATGGCAGGTATACCAACGTAAACTGAAATTGATATGAGATATTAGGAATAAAAAATAAATGATTACTGATATATTTATGTATAGCGATGTGATGAATAAGAAGAAAATAAAAGATGAATAGTAGCCATATGTATTATGTAAATATTTAGGTTGTAGAAATCGAAAAATTTGTATGCTTGCATTGACCAATCGGGAGACTTCAATATAATTGATTAACAAGAAAAACAATGATAAATGCTATTCAGTGAATAATTGAATGGCGATAAGGTTATAGTGCAAAAAAAATGTATAATAGCAAATTTAAGTCAGAAAAACAATAAAATATTAATAAGACCAAAGTGACAGTTGAACGATAATCCAAAGAATTTTCTAGAACATACGAACTTCCGGTCATCAACAAAAATTAGGGTTGGCGGATAAAAAACGCGGCAGTGGGCAGTGAAGCGTTGGTGAGGAGAGACGCCACAGATGAAAATCGAATGTGATCCATTTTCATGAGAATTTAAAGTAAAAAGTGTTATATATGGAATATAAAAGTCCAACAAATATTAAAATCTAGTTAAGTGCACAGACAATAATAGTGTGGAAAAAGTAACCCCAAGGAAAGCAATTATCACCCCATAATTTCAAAGAAGAGAAATTACATCATGGAGCGGGTAAGCGTCATGGTGGACATTTTTGAAGGCGTCAGCGTGTGAAAAGGTCTGTGGTGTGTTTTAATTAATATATTTTGGATCCAAAATTAACGAGTAGTGAAACAATAATAATTAAATGATCATTTAAAATATAAACACCAAATTAAACAATTTTAATTTAATAGGATAATGTAAAAATTCATGGAAATTGTAGATATATGTATTATTTAATTTGTGTTGCATGTTTTTAATCATATATATAAAAATTTCCACATACAGTAATAATGTACAACTATTTTCAGTTTATCACATACACAAAGTTATAATATGTTGAGATTTTAAGATTAAATAAAATAGATGGAAAAATCAAAGCCAAGCCACTCCATTACACGTTTTGTTTGAACTAACATAGTTCGAAATATTTCAGTAATACATTTAGAGTAACAAAAAAAGTTACAATATTTGAATAATTTTTAATACAGATGTTTCTCCTTCAGATATATATATTATCATGTATTTAAATATTGGAGTAATAACATTTACTTATTTATTAATGATCCTATATTGGGATGCTACTTTATTATGGATCTTATATTTATGAGTATTTATTTATAATTGATTTGACTTTAAATATATTTTTTTTTAATGATTGTGGGCGCCAGAATTGGTTTAGCTAACCGCTAATTTCCAATTCAAAATTTTATTTAGTAACAAAATTATGAGTTATGTAACTTTATGATACTATACCTCAGGGATGAGATTCGGCACTTGGCGATCGGTAGTAACAAGAAACTGAAAGGTAAGATATCAAAGAAAAGAAAGGAAAAACATAGATAAATAGATTTTAATTGTGAATAGTTGTTTGAATAATGAACATTTTCTGAATCATAATTGTATAATCATATTAATTAAACCTTTGCGTAAGTACGTTTTTTTTTATTTCTTTATGAATACTATTAAATATGAAACATATCAAATAAATTTCGCTTCCTATAACTTATCTCTATATGTTTTTGAAAGCTTCCACAAACCATTCAATCTCTACTCTAATAATTTGTTAATGTTGACGTGACGTTGAGTTATTCTATGGTAATGATAATTCAGTTATTAAATAAAGAATGAAAACCAAGTGTGTTTGTGAGGCAAACTGATGATTTATTGTAATGATTTGGTGAGTATTATTTCCTTTATTATTTCCTTTAATGTAAGTTCAATGTTCTATCCCGATCTAGTGGAGATTGAATATCTATATCTAATAATTTTACCAACGAATAAATTTTTACACAATATAACCTAACAAATGAAAATTATGAACGATGTTTTATAGGACAAATATGTTACACACGAAAAGAAAAGTCTATGCTTGGCATCTTCTTGTCTCTGGGATGAAACATTTGGAAGAAATACGATCGGCTATGATCATATATGCGAAATCTTGATATTAAAATGATGTGACGTGATTTATTTCGCCAGGAGCAACAATTTATTCACAGAAGATACGTGAATGAGCAAACGAAAAGCAGATTAATAAAGGTAAATTGTTCATCTTACCAATTCTCGGCGTTTCACTAATTTTTTCACTTTTTATTATGTATTCGATAGAAAGTTTCTGTTATTTTATAGCATCATTGTTTTTAAATACTATGATTAATTCTTTAAACTTAAAATATATCAAAATGTTTGAGATTTATAAAAATTTAGAGGAGAGAAATTTTAATGCGTCCTCACATTGTTGAATCTACACCGCGTCTCTTCAAGCTCTCAATCAACAACTTTTAGTTGTTTTTAATTTTTGTTTTATTTTTCAATTGTTTATAAATAAACATCATTGTTTTCAAATCCAAATATCTGTTTTCTATGTTATTGTAGATAAGTTCACTTTGTTCTTATGCATTCCTAATGTCACTCCGAAATTACACCGTTCGAACTATTAACCGAACGTCATTTTACGATGACATTTTGACCTTGAAGTTTATACCAAAATAATCAATAATTTACATAACATACAGGGTTTCTGAAAAGTGTCTATAATATATAAAATTACAATTATGGAATTTTATTTTGAAATTCATGTAATATTATATCGTGATAATCATTGTTATGTACCAAATTAATGTTTACGTAATTTATTTGTTACGTCTGTGTTTTCTGTCATGAAATATAATTTGAAGAAAAAATAATTGCAAACTTAAATAGCAATTTTTTTATATGCAATATTAGTTGTATCTTGTTTGTAAGTGTTTCTTCACATATTTATACTCATATTTAAATTGTTGTCTTATGGACTATTATGCAATTTATTGGATTTATTGTCATCTATTACTAAGATTCACATTAACTTAGTGATATCTCTGTTTTAATTTATCTTGATAGATAATTTTCAGTTTAACATTCCCTAAAATTCTATAGAATTATTCTTGGTTTGACAAGAATATTCTATAGAAGTTTACCTTGATTTTTTATATATGATTTCATAATCATGTACTACTTATTTAATTAATTCCCCATTTAAATCTCTCTCAATACTAAAGAAATCTTCTAGATTCTCATAATTAACTTATACTTAACCTACTAATGAATCTTAATTCCACTAATATTAATTCTCAATTAAGATTGACTAAATAAACTATTTTATACTTGATTAACTAAATAATATCTCTAATTCCAATGTTTCTCAATTTTTTAGTTACAACTGATGGTGTCAAATTGATGATTGGTTGGTGTTAAATTGATGCAGCTGGTTGATATGGAAAATTCCACGTTCTCGATGAGTGTCAGGATGTATCAATTTATAGCTATTTATTCCATGACTGGTTTCGACTAAATAAGGACCTTCGTAAGGTAACTGTAGCTTAGAACATATTCCTTTTTTATGATTAGGTACTCTTAATGCTTTTATTATTACCAAGTCACCTTTTTTAAATGTTTTCCTATTTCTAAGTTTAGCTAGTTTTCTTTTAATATATTTGTCAGCTTGTCTTGCTTGTCTTTCTCTTGCTATTCTAATGAGTTTACTATAGTTGACTTCACTAATCCATGGTCTATCTGGTTCTGTTCCTGTAAATAAAGTAATGGGTGCTATTTCCGTAACGATATTAGGTATGTTGTTTATAAAGTCTGTGGTCTCCTTTAGACGTTCTTCCCACATACGGTTTTCGTAATATGTAAGTATCCTCAGATGCTTTATCACCTCCTTAATTCCTCGCTCTGCAAGGTTGCTATTGGGATGTCTGATACTTGTGAAGACCTGTTGGATTTCCAGATCTCTCAACCATTTTACTATCCTTTTGTTCCGGAAGTATGTAGCATTGTCCATTATGCACTTCTTTGGCTTTCCATATTTCTTGAAATAGTTTCCTAGCGATGCTTTAATGGAGTTTTCATTTGTTTTACTACAAGGATAGGTACTAATAAACTTAGAAAAAATGTCTACGATTACCAAAATGTGTTTGTTACCATTATAACTTGGTATAAGGTTTGAGATGAAGTCTATTGCTACTATATCTAATGGATTTTCTGCTATGATGGATTTCGGTACGTTTTCATGATGTATGTTCTTTTCCTTTGATAGTTGACATAGTTCACACTGTTTAATGAAATCCTTTATGATCGTGATATCGTTTTTTGATATATAATTTTCTCGAAATATCATATGAGTCTTCCTAATTCCTAAATGATTAAAATCTAAATGTATTTTTCTTACAATTAATTTTGTTAAATTTTCAGATATTACATACAATTCCTTGTCATTCATCAATTTATACAATATTCCATCCTTTTCAGAGCATCTTCTTTTGTATTTCTCTTCTAGTAATAGTTGTTCCTGTTTTATTTGTTCCAAAGAAAACATGCCACTGTTCCGCTTCATGATGTTAATTCCCACTCTAGCTTCGTTCGTATCTCTTCTTTTCTCTCCGTCCATTCTACTGATCGAGTCTGGTACTACATTTTGAATTCCTGGAATATATTTTATCTTGAAGTCATATTCCTGTAGAAGTAATGCCCATCGATGGATTCTGGCATTATTCATCTTGTTGGTCAATATTGTCAACAAAGCCTGATTATCGGTTTCAATTATAAATTTTCCTCCCAGTAAGAAGTATCTGAGTTTATTCACACAGAATATGATGCTAGCAAGCTCCAATTCGCTTACTCCATAATTCTTCTCTGCTCTTTTCGTTATTCTAGAGACAAATGATACGGGTACATACATGTCATCATATTCCTGCATTAAAACTCCAGCTAGTCTGTTTCTGGATGCATCTGTCCTTAAAATGAAAATCTTCTCATAGTTCGGATGGTATAATTTTATGTTTCTAATGAACTGTTCCTTGATCTTATTGAAGGCGTCTTCTTGTTTACTGGTCCAATTCCATTTTACTCCCTTTCTCAGTAGCTCCATTAAAGGTAGTTCCAGATCAGTTAAATTTTCCAACATTCGTTTAAAATAGTTAAGCATACCAAGAAACCCCCGAAGTGTCTTCAGATTTTTCGGTCTTTTATACTCTCTAATGGTTCTTACTCTCTCTGGATCCATCTCGATTCCTGTCTCTGTGATCTTGTAGCCTAAATATATCACTTCTCTCTTCAAAAATTGGCATTTCTGTTTGTTCAGTTTCAGGCCGTTTTCGTCAAGTTCTGTTATAATTGTCCGTAGGTGTTGTAAATGTTCTTCTACACTATTTGAAAAAACAAGTATATCATCCACATAGTGTATCGTAAATTGGTCATATTTATTTAAAATTTTGTTTAGTGCTTTTAATAGTGCTGCTGTAGCGCTCTGTATACCAAATGGCGTTACTCGGAATTGATATACTTCCCCATTAATTTTGAAACCTACAAACTTCCTGCTTTCCGGATGTAGTGGTATCAGCCAGAAGCTGTGTTTCAAGTCTAGCTTGGAAAAAACTTTTACTTTACTTATCTTTCCTAGTATCGATTCGATAGTTAAAGGTGATTCATACTCGGGCATTGTACATTTATTTAAATTTCGTGCATCAAGGCATATTCTTATATCTCCGTCTTTCTTCTTCACTATTACTACTGGATTGATATACGGGGTGGTACTATGTTCTATTATTTTATCTTCTAATAATTTATTTATAGATTTCTTCACATCTTCTTGATATTTGTAGGGTATCGGATAGCTTCTTTGTTGAAATTGTTGATCCTTTTTCATTTCAATCTTGTGTACATAATTTCTTGCAATTCGAGATTCTTCATTAATCAAACTTCCATGTTCTCTCAACATCTCCATTACTTCATTTTTCCACTCTATTTTTCCATCTATATCCAAATTCCATTCCGGCATATTATTATTATTCAAATTTATTTCTCCATTGCCATCCAACATCATATCTCCATTCATTTTTCCTTCCTGCCTATAATCATATCTCTGTTCCATATCATCTTCGATTTTCTTATTATAATTAATACATTTATCTACTTCTTCTATTAACTCTTCATCCCTTTTTGAATTATTATTTTTCTCTTCATAACTAAAATCCACTTTTTCTTTATTAAAGATTATGTACATTCCTTCATAATTAATAATTGCTTTGTTTTCATACAAAATATCCGATCCTAACAATAGTTCACATTCCATATCTTCCACTACTAGCAGTTGTACCATAGATTCCCATTCCTTGAATTTTAATGCGACGGTTATCGAAGTACTTGAAATAGTTAATTTCTTTTGATTTATTCCTATTAAGCTTACTTTTGGTACCTTGACGAAATTTTTCTTTGATGTATTTAATTGATTTACGAATTTGTTATTTATTAATGATATCTCTGACCCGGTATCGATCAATATTTTTATACTAATGCCTTCTATCGTTCCATATATATAAATTAAAGTTTCATTGTTTTGTTCTAGCTGGTCCTGTACCTTTAGAAATTCGCGTGGGTGAACATAGCTGCACCAACTCAACCTACCATATTCACCCTCTAGTGGAAAAACTGTTGTTCCGCACCAGAGGATGACACGGGAACTACAACATTATTATTACTATGATTATTGTTACTTAAATTAGTTTGATTAAAGTTTGTGTCACTATTAGTTGTATTCCTTTCTAAACTGTTCGTTCTGTCAGTTCTTGTGTCACGTCTTATGTTGTTCGTCCTTCTCATATCTCCATCAGAGTTTCTTCTCTCTCTCCTATTATAATTGTTTTGTTGTTGTCTCCTATCTGGATAATTGGTGTACCTGTTATTGTTGTTATTTGTCCTATCATTATTTCTGTCAAATCTCCTGTTGTTGTTAGTATTGTTTGTGTCATGATATTGATTGTTATAATTATTATGTCTGTAATTGTTATTTCTATAGTCGTCGTTGTCACGTCTATTATTGTTATGATGAACTGTTCTCTGTACTCTATTTAGGTAATCTAATAAGGATTGGAAATTTGTTATGTTTTGTATGGCTATGCCTTGCGTTACGTTATCGTTAAAGTGTCGAGACAAGAATATTATTATTTCTTGCTCGGAAATAGTTGGCTCTAAATACTGTGCCTGTGAATATAATGATAGAGCATAACTACTCATATTGCTGTTCCTTCTGGTATCGAACTTACCAAAGTACAACTTTTCCCTAACACAATTTTGTTCAGTTTCCCCCCAATATTGTTTTAGGAAATTATTTTCAAAATCAGTGAAGTTATTAATGTTCACATCATTACATGTGAACCAAAGTAATGTCTGACCATGTAGATGAGATCTTATTATTTCCTTAAGATCCTCTATCTCTCTGATACCTTTTACTTTATTTTTAAGATATCTCAGGAAAATTTTCGGATGCATTTTCCTGGTATCCCCGTCAAATCTGAGGTTACTTTCCCCATAATTGTAGATATAATTTACCCCTTGAGTGCTACTGTTTGTATTCGTTTTGTTTTTTATATTTCCAAATTCTTTTTCTAACTCCATCATCTTCTTCTTGAAATCTTCTTTGATTTCCTTTTCCAATTTTGTAAAGTCTCGTAAGTTTCCATCTTCCTTGATTTGTTTTAGTTTTGAATCCATTTCCCATATAAGTTCTTTTCGCGTTTTTAGGTTCATCTCCACCGCAATCGACAAATTTAATTGAATGCCTTGTTCAACATCGTTTATTCTGGCGTGGGTTTTCATTATATTTTTCTCCACTCTGCCTATCTGTTCCTTTCCTTCTTCTCGCAGTTTATTTCCCATCTCTTCAATTTCTTGTTTCCTAATATTGCCTTCTTGTATTAGATGTCCATATAACTTATCCATTTTCTCTTCTTGTTCTTTCTTATGATCTTCAAACTGTTTTTTCATTTCCACCATATGTCCTGCAAATTTTTCTTTTTGTTGATCCAGTTTTTTATTGATTTCTTCCTTTGTACTTTTTATTTCATCTTTTGTGCTTTCCTGTGTTTTTTTAATGTCCTCTTTTATTTCTTCTTTGGTCCTTTTGATGTCTTCCTTTGCGCTTTTGATATCTGCCATCATTATTTTCATCATGTCTAGTAGTTGTTGATTTTCATTTGGTGTCGGTTTTACGTAGTGGTGAACTTCTTTCACTATGCCATCTCCTTCTTCCAATCCTGCTGCTTCTTCAGCTTGAAGGGTCGCTGTCAAACGTTCTTTCAGTGTCTGCTTATTTCCTTTCACGTCCATGTTCCTAGTTTTTAAAAGTTCTTTTAAGTCTTCTACCGTCAGTTCGTCAACGTTTATTGTTTTGTCTGTCATTGTTTTTTAAAAAAAAATTTCCTCAGATATCTCAAAAATAATAACCTGTTCCTGTTACTAGCGTTATTTCAATTGTTCAACAATCGCCATGCGTTGGGCTTGCCATTTTTATCATGTATTTAAATATTGGAGTAATAACATTTACTTATTTATTAATGATCCTATATTGGGATGCTACTTTATTATGGATCTTATATTTATGAGTATTTATTTATAATTGATTTGACTTTAAATATATTTTTTTTTTAATGATTGTGGGCGCCAGAATTGGTTTAGCTAACCGCTAATTTCCAATTCAAAATTTTATTTAGTAACAAAATTATGAGTTATGTAACTTTATGATACTATACCTCAGGGATGAGATTCGGCACTTGGCGATCGGTAGTAACAAGAAACTGAAAGGTAAGATATCAAAGAAAAGAAAGGAAAAACATAGATAAATAGATTTTAATTGTGAATAGTTGTTTGAATAATGAACATTTTCTGAATCATAATTGTATAATCATATTAATTAAACCTTTGCGTAAGTACGTTTTTCTTTATTTTTTTATGAATACTATTAAATATGAAACATATCAAATAAATTTCGCTTCCTATAACTTATCTCTATATGTTTTTGAAAGCTTCCACAAACCATTCAATCTCTACTCTAATAATTTGTTAATGTTGACGTGACGTTGAGTTATTCTATGGTAATGATAATTCAGTTATTAAATAAAGAATGAAAACCAAGTGTGTTTGTGAGGCAAACTGATGATTTATTGTAATGATTTGGTGAGTATTATTTCCTTTATTATTTCCTTTAATGTAAGTTCAATGTTCTATCCCGATCTAGTGGAGATTGAATATCTATATCTAATAATTTTACCAACGAATAAATTTTTACACAATATAACCTAACAAATGAAAATTATGAACGATGTTTTATAGGACAAATATGTTACACACGAAAAGAAAAGTCTATGCTTGGCATCTTCTTGTCTCTGGGATGAAACATTTGGAAGAAATACGATCGGCTATGATCATATATGCGAAATCTTGATATTAAAATGATGTGACGTGATTTATTTCGCCAGGAGCAACAATTTATTCACAGAAGATACGTGAATGAGCAAACGAAAAGCAGATTAATAAAGGTAAATTGTTCATCTTACCAATTCTCGGCGTTTCACTAATTTTTTCACTTTTTATTATGTATTCGATAGAAAGTTTCTGTTATTTTATAGCATCATTGTTTTTAAATACTATGATTAATTCTTTAAACTTAAAATATATCAAAATGTTTGAGATTTATAAAAATTTAGAGGAGAGAAATTTTAATGCGTCCTCACATTGTTGAATCTACACCGCGTCTCTTCAAGCTCTCAATCAACAACTTTTAGTTGTTTTTAATTTTTGTTTTATTTTTCAATTGTTTATAAATAAACATCATTGTTTTCAAATCCAAATATCTGTTTTCTATGTTATTGTAGATAAGTTCACTTTGTTCTTGTGCATTCCTAATGTCACTCCGAAATTACACCGTTCGAACTATTAACCGAACGTCATTTTACGATGACATTTTGACCTTGAAGTTTATACCAAAATAATCAATAATTTACATAACATACAGGGTTTCTGAAAAGTGTCTATAATATATAAAATTACAATTATGGAATTTTATTTTGAAATTCATGTAATATTAAATCGTGATAATCATTGTTATGTACCAAATTAATGTTTACGTAATTTATTTGTTACGTCTGTGTTTTCTGTCATGAAATATAATTTGAAGAAAAAATAATTGCAAACTTAAATAGCAATTTTTTTATATGCAATATTAGTTGTATCTTGTTTGTAAGTGTTTCTTCACATATTTATACTCATATTTAAATTGTTGTCTTATGGACTATTATGCAATTTATTGGATTTATTGTCATCTATTACTAAGATTCACATTAACTTAGTGATATCTCTGTTTTAATTTATCTTGATAGATAATTTTCAGTTTAATATATATATATATATATATATATATATATATATATATATATATATATTTATTGCAACAGTATGAACTGTCCATAAGAAAGACAAACCGTATTACTCCTTAACAATATTATTTAATGACACATTCAAATAAACCTCAATTTTGTTATAGTTTAAAAACAATGTTCTTAATATTAGATCTCACATAGAGGAAGATAAATTATTGTCAATAATATTCAAGTTTATAATGTATTCTTTCAGAATGATAAAATATTAGAGTCTAAATTGTTATAAGTAATCCATAGGGATGAAATGCATCGTACTAGGTAGTCATATAATAACGTGTGTATTATAATTAATCTATTTACTAACAAGATGGGTTAAAGTATATATGGACTATCCTAATTACTCTTGTTAGGAAATATTAAAGCAAAAATGACTGAAACTTTCATTCAATATTGAAACAATGTACTTTATTGTAAATCGAAGAGGTTAAATAAGCTGGGAAATATTTCTTTGAAATATTTGTATTCAACGCAAAGTATGTGACACCAGAAGGAAGCAGTACTAAACAGTGGTCAAGTGTTCCACTATAAACAGTAATATAGGGTGAAAAAGTGTTTCTAATAAGAAAAACTAAAATTTGAAATTCAATATCAAGATCTGTCAAACTCAATTTTATTTATACGGTTTCGGACTTAATAACAATTTTGGGGGAAAAGGACATACTTTGGGTAATATAGTAGATCGTAACCTTTAATTTTAATATGTTTAAAATTAGTTTTTAGAAAAATTCATATTTTTTATATGTAATAAGTGAGGTTATGTTAATCAAATTTGTCCTAGCAGTAATCCAGGTGTGAACGTAGAAATAGTACAAATCATGGAATTCATGAAAACAATAGCAGAGAATTTAAAAATGGACATACAAACAAGTTCTGAAAAATTAAAAACGGACATACAAACAAACTCTGAAAAATTAAAAACAGGCATACAAACAAAAATACAAGACAGTGTAGAAAACTTGGACAAAAAACTAGAGCAGATATCTGCTAAATTCGAGACACACCAAACAAAATTAACAGAAATGGAAACGAGGGTAGACGTCACGGAAACAAAAATCCGAGAATTAGAGGGAAATCTTGATGAGAAAATAGAATCTCTCCATAATCAGATAGATTCACAGGCAACTAACTTTACAAAGGAGTTAAAGAGGAGTTAACAAGCATTTAGAGAATGAAATCAAGGTGGGTGGAAGAATTACAGATTTAGAACAAACTGTACAAAAGGGAACTAAATCTAAATATAGCTGAAGAGGAAAACAAGAAAACTGAAGCTAAATTGAGGAAGGAATTTCATGAAAAACTATTAGAAAACCAACTCAACGGTAATCAGAATACTATAGGACGTTTAAAGGAAGAGTTAGAAAGAAGATTACAAAATATGGATCAAAGTATTCAGAATTTTGCCGAAAATAGGATGGTAGTTAATACGGGTATTACATACATTATTTGTCCTAATAAAAGTGATGATTCTACAAAATTTTGCGGTGATTTTAAAAAAATGCATCCAATAAATTTTATTAAAACAATCAAAAATAAAGCCGAAAAAATAGGGAATGTGTATGACTTGAAGGAATTTTTAAGGGCTTATTTAACAGGTACAGCATTACTTTGGTTAAATTGTAAAGACGATCAAATAAATGATTTTGATGATTTTATAAGATTATTTGTAAATAATTTCTGCGGTGAATTACAACAAGGCGAAAAATTGTATTTTGGAAAATTTGATCCACAAAGAAATAATTTATCTAACTATGCTTTGCAGCTTTATTCCCAGGTCCAATATCTAGAACCTAGTATATCCGAGACAAATTGTCATGTTCTTATCTAGACATTACAAACCAGAGATTTGTGAAACGATAGCGTTACAAAATATTTGTGAGTTTGATCAATTACTAGCATATTTGTCAAGAGTTGAAAAAAATTTAGATGGAAATTCTAATAATAGTAATTTTAACAAAAATTCCAATAGACAAACAGCTAATCAGAATGTAGGAGATAATAATACCTTAACTAATAATCAAAATAGAGTTAGAAATAATTACAACAATAATAATATGAGAAGGAATTACGGCAATAATCAATATGAAAATTATAATAGAGGGACAGAGAATAGGAATTTCAACAGGTTTGAAAACCAAGGAAATAATAGGGGGAATGGTAATAGGAATTTTAATAGATTTGGAAAACAAGGAAATAATAGGGAGTATTATAATAATAATAACGATTTTCCAAGATACAATGATTACAATCGTGGTAATTATAGTGCAGAAAATAGAAATAATTTTAACCAAAGAAATCAGCACAGTTCAAATAATAGAAATGATAATAATAGAGGTAACAATGATGAAAGAGGTGAAAATACTCGGAACATAGGTGAATCTAATAGACGTATTAATCTCATAAACACGTTACTTGCCAATTCCCGATCCAGAAGTGAGAACAGGGAAGTTTCACAACCTGTTCAGTCATGTCAGGATAACGATACATCAGGTAGGTCTCGTTCTTCTGAGACTGCCAGGGGTAATCATACTACTAATCCACATTTTTAAAGTGGGTGTATGAAGATGTAGCTAGGTGTAATTTCATGCACTCTCGTGAATTTTTTGATTTTGATATAAGCAATCAACACCTAGAACAAAAGGAAGAAGGTTTAATAATTATAACAGGAAAAATTTGTGATCGTAGTATACAAATTATCTTAGATACGGGTTCTACAGCCTCTTTAATTTCTGAAAAATGTATTGCAAAGTTTTGTGATTTAAAAAGTAATATTATTAAAATACCAAAAATTAATTTAATTGGGATTAATGACAAAAATCTAGGTTATACAAATAAGTCTATAGTAGTAAAAATTAAGATAGGTTCGATAGAATTACAAATGAATTTACTGATAGTTGATCATTTAGAATGTGAAGTACTTATAGGTAACGACGAGATGAGTAAGAACAAATTCATTATTGATTACAAAAATAAAATGTTAACAATAGGTGAAGAATATAAAAATGATTTCATGTTGAGAGAAGGTGGTAATTATTTAAGTGATAAAAATATTATTAGTATTATAGAAGAGATTAGTAATGAGCGTGACTATGATTGACATAAATTGAATAATGATACTGACAATAGAGTAGCTCTAAATAGAGAATTTCCATCTAAGTGGGGGAATATTTATGAAAAAGATGAAATAATTAAGAATAAAGAGAAGTATAATGTAGGAAATATAGGGAAATGTAATTATATTGAGATAGGTTATATAGAGAAAGATTGTACAGATGTAGGAATTAAAGCCAAAGATGCTAAATGGAGTGGAATTAAAGAGTTTCGAATTTGATTGTGATAAAAGATAAAATTTAAGGTATAATTGTTAGTAGGAAAGTTTATAGGTCTGATAAATGAGGAAGCTAGAGTTGCAAAAAATTACGTTCATGAAATGAAAGCTAAGGATATGAAATCATTTAAACCAAAAAGTTACCCAATACCATATAAATATTTACATGATGTTAACGAAGCTCTACAGACTTTACTCAGAGATAACATTATTAGTTATAGTACTACACCATACATTAATCCGGTAGTTATCGTAAAAAAGGCCGATAATACAGTAAGAATTTGTTTAGATTCTAGAGTATTGAATAAGTGCACGTATCCAGAATTCGAGGCACCTTTAAGTGTAGAGGCTATTCTAGGAAAAATTACCAATGCTAAGGTATTCTCAAAGTTGGATCTCAAACATAGCTTTTGGCTCATACCTTTACATCCCAATAGTCGTCATCTAGTTGGCTTTACAATAAATGGAAGGGTGTATCATTTTAATGATGTTCCATTTGGGGTACAGAGTGCAAGCAGTGCATTGCTTAAGGCACTTAACAAAATTCTTGACAAACATGAAATGTATTCAATTCACTATGTAGACGATATCCTCATATTTTCAGAAAATGAGAAAGAACATTACAAACATCTTGAATTAGTTTTGAGGGATCTGGATTCAGCAGGTTTGAAACTTAATATTTCCAAGTGTTCTTTCTTTAAGACTGAAGTCATTTATTTAGGTTTTAAGTTAACTTCATCCGGAATTGAAATGGACCCAGAAAGAATAAAATTAATTAGAGAATATCAGCGTCCTAGTAATTTGAAAACTTTGCGTGGTTTCTTAGGTAGTCTCAATTATTTTAAACGAATGGTACCAAATCTATCTGAGAAAGAAATACCTCTAGTTCAATTATTAAAAAAGAATGTTCCATGGAAATGGACAACTTATCAAGAAGATGCATTCAACTCTATTAAGAAACGTTTTTGCGAAAAAGTTAAAATTTATCATCCCGACTCTACCAAACCGTTTAAATTGAAAACAGATGCTTCAATTCAAAGGATAGCTGGAGTATTAATACAGGAGCAGAACGGAATAGAAGTACCAATTTCCTTTGTGTCAAGAATGACACGACAAGCAGAAAGGAACTATGGTATTAGCGAATTGGAACTGCTAAGTATCATTTTCTGTGTAGATTAACTTCGATATTTCCTTTTGGGTGGACATTTTGAAATTGAAACGGATAACCAAGCTATGGTAACAATTTTGGAAAATAAATATAACAACTCCAGAATTTATCGTTGGGGTCTTCTACTTCAAGAGTATTCTTTCACAATTAAGCATGTGCCTGGACGAGATAATATAGTAGCAGACGCGATAACAAGGATGGATGGGGAAGATTTAAAACTAGGTCAACAACATAGAATTGGGTTAAACAGTTTAAAACATAATAATGGGTTATTTTCATTAGATTTTATTCAGGAAAATCAAGTACATCTTACAGAGAAAGAAAAAAATAGAGCATTGTGTAGAGACAACATTTATTACAAAATTATAAATGGGGTAGAACTTTATTTAATTACTCAAAATTTAGCAACAAAAATCATAGATAACCTACATGTAACTTTTAGTCATCCTGGTGTTCGAAGAACACACTTGTTACTTAGAGAAAATTATTATTGCAAAAATGACCTATCTTTAATTAAATCACAAATTAGAGTCTACAAAGCATGTCAATTTAACAAAGAGAGGAATTTTCATAATGTAAACTTACCTAAAACAATTTTAACGAAAAAACCACTAGAAATTATCGCAGTAGATTTCATATCTAATTTAATTCCAAGTTTCCATGGAAATCTGCACATTTTTGTAATTGTGGACGTTTTATCAAAATTTGTTTCAATACATTCCTGTGCCAAAACAAACAAAACAGTTGTTAAAAATTTATTAGAAGCTTTTAAAGAAAATCATGGATATTTTGAGAATTGTATCTTAGACAATGCTACTTATTTTCGCAGTGTACAATTACAAAATTGGTTTAAGAAAAATAATATTATTTTTACTTATACTAGTATAAGACATCCTCAAAGTAATTTAGCTGAACGTAGTATTAAAGAAGTCATAAAACATCTAAGGTTATTAATTGGGTATGATCACAGAGAATGGGAAAATAAATTACCAGAGGTAGAAGAATTTTTGAATAATCTACCTAATTTAAATACAGGAATTAGTCCTATAAGTTTATTTAAAGGGGCAAATCCCACTAGACCATGGATTTCAAATACAAATTATGAGGAAATCATCAAAGTAGCCATAATAAAGGAGCAACAAAAGGCTGAACGATACAAGAACAAAATGTTGAAAAAACATCGCTGTAAAAAGATTTTTAATAAAAGAGATTTAGTTTTACTCAAAGCATTGAATGTTGCAAATTACAAGTTTAATAAATGTAAAAAGCTAGAATGCTTATATGAGGGACCTTATGTTATTGGTAACGAAAATGGAATCAATAGCTATGTGTTGAATCATCCAGAAACAGGAAAGACACGAGGACTGTTCAATATTAATCAATTACACCAGTATTACTAGCTACATCTATAAACTATCATTATATGATAAGTATTTATATTCAAATTGTTATTGTTATTTGACAAAATAGTTAGTCAGATAGTCTAAAGATAAAATAAATTATATAATAGGGATGTCGATCCTTTGAAAAAATTCTTAAATTCATAAAATTTTTACGAAAGATTGAGGGGGAATTTGGAACATTATAAACTGTCCATAAGAAAGACAAACCGTATTACTCCTTAACAATATTATTTAATGACACATTCAAATAAACCTCAATTTTGTTATAGTTTAAAAACAATGTCCTTAATATTATATCTCACATAGAGGAAGATAAATTATAGTCAATAATATTCAAGTTTATAATGTATTCTTTCAGAATGATAAAATATTAGAGTCTAAATTGTTATAAGTAATCCATAGGGATGAAATGCATCGTACTAGGTAGTCATATAATAACGTGTGTATTATAATTAATCTATTTACTAACAAGATGGGTTAAATTATGTATGGACTATCCTAATTACTCTTGTTAGGAAATATTAAAGCAAAAATGACTGAAACTTTCATTTAATATTGAAACAATGTAATTTATTGTAAATCGAAGAGGTTAAATAAGCTAGGAAATATTTCTTTGAAATATTTGTATTCAACACAAACTATGTGACACCAGAAGGAAGCAGTACTAAACAGTGGTCAAGTGTTTCACTATAAACAGTAATATAGGGTGAAAAAGTGTTTCTAATAAGAAAAACTGAAATTTGGAATTCAATATCAAGATCTGTCAAACTCAAATTTATTTATACAATTTCGGACTTAATAACAATTTTGGGGGAAAAGGACATACTTTGGGTAATATAGTAGATAGTAACCTTTAATTTTATTATGTTTTTAGAAAAATTCATATTTTTTATATGTAATAAGTGAGATTATGTTAATCAAATTTGTCCTGGCAGTCGGTATTTGAACGTGGTAGACGGAGCTGTGTTTCATTTTTGCTCTACAGTCATTTGTTTCCATGACGTAGATTACCAGAGGTGACTATAATAAAAAAAAGAATCATCAAGATTGTTTACCTGTCGAGAAGTGACAGCAAAGTTTATGTTGACGTAGAAAATAACTAATTTGAACATTATACGGCATAAATCATTATCAGAAATCTATATGGAAGAGTATTTTTTAATAATATAATTTCGTTTGTTACCTGTTATCCGGAAGAAGAGTTTCTTAGCAGATGAATTAACTTCAATATATAAGGTATGTACCATTTACTTTATCTTATTTTTTTAAATTTTGGTAAATTATCTCATTTTACCATTCATATATATTTTTCATATTTTTTCAATTTATGTATGAAAATTATTTCATAAACACTATATAGTGTTTAGTAATGTTCATGAAAACTTTTTTATGCAAAAGGTCCAACTCAGCTTTCTTTTTTTTATAAATAGTGTATGTTTAAAACACTTCTTATTTTATTAATTATATCTCCTTTGAAAACAATTTCTGACCGCCTTTATAATTTTAATTCTTGTCACATCTTTTCAAATTTTTTTATTATTGACATTCTTTTATTTAAATTCAGTTACCCGGATTTGTAACTCTCGGAAACAGCAAACTATCAGAGAGGAATCATTAGACGTGGAACAAGTCTTCTGTCCTTACTCATCAATAATTTTATTCTATAACCTTATTTTGTCACAATTTGTCACCCGCACTTGACAAATATAAATTTATAAGATACTCTGTATGTTCGGGTAAATTACTCTACCTTCTTATAATTGAAATCTTACCTAATATATGAAATAATTTCACAATCAACAAAAACAATTGGTTTTTTAAAAGCTTTGGGACTCCTAGACTTTGGTCAATGGTTTGTAAAGGTATGTTTCATTATCAGAATGTACCCGTTTGATTTCAATTCGATTTTAAAATCTCTACTCAACTTCTGATTAATTACTCAGTTCCTTTTTAAAGTACTACAGTGTGCGCCAAATTTATCCAATATTTTATAAATCATGATTATTATGTCATTTGGTACATTATTCTATCCAAAATTTTCTAAGACAATTTATTTGTCTCAAAATATATATGTATATATATATATATATATATATATATATATATATATATATATATTAATCATATATTCCAATAATTTAAAATTTCTTTATATATAAATGTTGTTTTAAATTACATTCGGCTAGCTCGGTTCGAATAGATTGTGTTATTATCTCAGCTTATTTAAATACAGTCGGAAGCATGAAAACTCCTCCCTTTGAGTTCTGGATGTATATAAATCTATTTGTAAGTTAAATTTCAATTTTTTTTACTTTAAATCTGCACTTTTATATCTACCATTAAAATACAAATTCATATGAATATCAAATAGACAGAATGAAATACTCAAGTTATAATAAAATTATTAAGGACATGAATACGAATAAAAATGCCAACACTTCTAGAAAAATTGTTTTAATAAATTGTTACGATAAAAAAAAATGTATTCTTATGACATCAAAATTCTCTCATACTCCTGCATTCTATGCAATCCTTCATACAGAACAATTTAGTAGATTGCGTCGGCGCATCAGTACAACGCGTGCGCTTCTAGAGTTCCAAACTACACTAACATGCTATTCACAAACAAAGCTGTATGTGTGAACTATTTATACACTTTAGCATTCTAGTAGTCGTTGAAATTTTTTATATATATTATCAGAATTATAACAATACAATTACATACATATATCTACAAAATTGTGAGAGATATGAGATGTGGATAGTGATAGATAGAAAGGTTAAACATGCATCAGAGTGAAATAAGAATAGGAAATTTTATGATCATTTATGAAGCACGTGAACATTTAATGGAATAATTTGATCGAACAAGTAAGTATCTTCTTCGGTACCTTGAATGCAGCCAGCGTCTCTAAACTCTTGAAGATCTCTCATCAGAGAGATGCCCCTTACTGATCACTTCTCGTTTATCACTGTTTAACCAACACTTATATAATTATTTCTTAACCTTTTTGAATTAATATTTTACTTTTTAACAATAATTTTCCCAAATTTTTAATAGAAGAGATTCATACAGACGCTTCCTCTTCCATACCACCAACTACACTACTTTTTGTTTTCAAAATCAACAAACTTTTTCCTTGGAAAATTCATAGCTTGCTTATCATTGTTTTTGTTACACAAATTGTTGATTGTCATGTCTTTTAGTTACTAAATGAAAATATCTAATTTATCTGTCCTGGAAGATTAACACACTTATTTCTGTCTTTGGATATTGTCTTTGGGATTCTATTAAATGTCTTTTTCTTGTATTCCCATTGCAATTTTCGGCATAATTACCTTTTTAAGGTATTCTTATTTACATTAGTTTTTTACAAAATCTACTACCTAAATTATTGATTGATATATACGTAATTGATTGTTTTCAAATTCTTGAATTTTTACTATTTTTTCATACATAAACTATTGATTATTTCCAAATTCATTGTTATTGTTCTTCATAAAATAAATAATCAACAAATTTAAGTTGGCAAGAAAATCACCAGATTTTATTACTTCCGGTCTATGAAACGTATTTCTTTGTCATATTAATAGGCTGTGTTCCATATATCATTTCTCAGAAAGCTTTTAACCATTTCTTTAAATTTCCAACTTTTACTGTAAACACCTGTAAATATTGATAATCAATTATTGATATGAATATTAATTTGTGTTATTTCAGGTTTCACATTATAATAATTTTCATTTATACTGAAACTTATATGGCAGCGTTCAGAGTAATTTGGAACTTATTGACATTGACGTAATCCCGGAAATAATTATTAAGGTAGGTCAAATGGAAGAGAGATTTTTGAAAGCAGGATTCAGGCCAAAGATGCCATAATAAAAGGAGTGGTACTAGAGAATATAGGTTTTGATTGTGATAATGAGTGGAGAGATAGAATGGTAGATTTAATAGGAAAGTATAAAGATTTAATAAATGAGGAATCAAGAATAGCTGAAGATTATGTTCATAGAATAAAGATAAAAGACATGAAACAATTCCATGCAAAAAGTTACCCAATACCATATAAGTTTAGGGAGGATGTTAATAATGTATTACATAATTTATTGAGAGATAACATTATTAGTTATGGCACCAAACAATATATTAAACCAGTAGTGATTGTTCGAAAATAAGTTTATTTGAAGCTCCTTATAAAATTCATAATAAAGGTGGAGTGAATAATTATGTTTTAGTACATCCAGAGACGGAAAATATACACATGGTGTATTCAACATTGATCAGTTATTTGATTATCATGGTTGCTCATCAACATAATATAGAAATATTTTATGAAGTTATAAGTTATTTATTATTGCTTAGTTTAAATTGTTACCAAATATGGGTCAACCCTTTGAGAATTTCTACTGTAGACATATAAATTGCTTAAAGGCTTGAGGGGGAATGTTAAGACAAATAAATTGTCTTAGAAAATTTTAGATAAAATAATATACCAAATAACAATAAATGATATATAAAATATTACATAAATTTGGCACACACTGTAGAAATTTTAAAAATAGCTAAGTAATTAATCAGAAGTTAGGTAAAGATTTTGAGATTGAAATGAAATCAAAAGGGTACAGTAACAAAGAAACATACCTTCACAAGTCATTGACCAAAGTCTAGAAGATTATTTATTGATTGTAAATTATTTTATATATTACGTAAGATTTTAGTTATAAGAAGGTATAGTAATTTACCCGAACATACAGAGTATGTTATGAAATTTATATTTGTCAAGTGCGGGTGACAAATCGTAACAAATTAAGGTTATAGAAAAAAGTTAGTGATGAGTAAGGCGAAAGGATACTTGTTCTATGTCTAATGACTACTCTCTCATTTGTTGCGGTAACCAAGAGATACAAATCCAGGTGACTAAAAATAAATAAAATAGTGTCATTGAGAAAATTTTGAAAGAGCTGACAAGAGTTTAAAAAATTTTAAAAGAGGTCAGAGATTTCAAAAAAGAGATATAATTGATGAAATGGAGGTCTTTTGAACATACACTATAGGATATAAAGAGAAAAAGAAAGAAGGATGAATTGGATTCGTTTTGCATAAAAAAAATTTCATGAACATTCCTAGATGATATATAAATTGAAGAGATAAGAAGATATTTGAAACATATATGAATGGTAAAGGGGATAATTTCCCAAAATTTAAAAAAAGGATAAGAAAAGGTAAATGGTACATACCTTATGCTTTTGGTTAGTGAGGAGTTTAATCATTATTGAAGAGGATATCCTTTACTACGTGTGTTTGACAATTGAACTGCAAGGTAACAAGTCTTTATAAATATTTTGTCCGAGAGATCTTCATTGTTCAGTATTTATCATTGTAAATTTATAGGTTAAGTTTCTTCTCTTTCATTTTTCGTAGAGAGAATGCATTCAATCTACTACGTCCAATAATAACAATCTTTAATTTCTCATGTATATTTATTGTTGACTTAAATTTGGTAATTCATTCTTCAAAAATTACAAACCTAACAAATTAATAGACGTATTTTGGAGTTGATTAGTTTTTTTTCTGGAGTAGTTTATTGTGTATTATAATATAGTGAATGTCTGACACAGTTGGAGGCCATAGGTCTGGAAAGTTGAGATATCGAACCCGTACGCCCAGAGAGCGGAAGCAAAGAGTTCCCAAATAAGATACATAAAACTAAAATTTAGATCTAGTAGAAATTATTATATAGCCGGAGCCCAGAAATTCAAATTTAATAAAATAAACTGTTTGTAAAAGCCCAAGTGTGACAATTTATAATTTGACATTGACATTAATCAAAATTTCATTTTAATTTTTTCAAATTTACATTACAGAGAAATAAATATCGTCACAATTTTGGCGGCCCAACGTGATGCGGTATTTTTTTTCAAAAACAGGGCTAAATAATTTTCCAGGCGTAAGGTTATCCTTTTCCTAATAACAACAATATCTACTTCAGATAAACTAATAATTACAGGTAGTCATTTTGAAGCAATTTATTTATACAATTAAAATATTAAAATAATTATCATGTTCTGTGAAACATTTGCTATTTGTTTGATTGGTACGTCTCAGGTGTGTTTTGGCTGTTTTGTATCATTAGTATTGTAGAGTAAATTTATAATATACACAATAAAACGACATGTCTGATAAAGGAGCATTAGAAATAAAAGAATACACGATAGCACAATTGAAAGAACTTTTGGTGGAAAGGAATTTAAGTGATAGTGGAAAGAAAGCAGAGCTGCAAAAGAGACTTATTGAAGCCATTAGAATGGAATCTTGTGAATATGGAAATGGAGATATACAGGGGGAACAAGAAACTTTGAAAATTTTGGAAGAACAGAAGAAAACATTGGGAAATGATGTGGAGGAGAGTAACAATGAAAACAAAAAAACTCATGAAGAAGAGGAACAGGATACTCGAGTTCTGCAAGAAAGCCCAAAACAGGCTATTCCTCAAGAAAATATTGATATTATACAATTAAAAGGATTTTTGCAAATGATGACAAGTCAAATGCAAGTGGTGACAAGTGAAATCCAAGGAGTAAAAGGAGATATAAAAAATGTCAAAGATGAGTTACAATCTGATATACATGCAATTTTAGAAAATTTTGATAGAAGATATGAGTTTCATCAGGCAAGAATCGATAAGATAGAAGGTAAAATGGGGGAACAAGAAACAAAAATATATGGTATGAAGAATAGTTTAAAACAGGAGACCAAGAGCTTAAGAGAAGAAGCCAAGCAACAAGAAAAGATATTCAAAGAAGATCTGCAACGGATAGAAAGAAGGCAAACTAATGAAAATATCAAAACTAACAAAGAGAATAACAGATTTGGAACAAGATGTTCGAAAGGAAATACAAACAACATTGGATCAGGCCGAAAACGAAAACAAGAAGACAGAAGCAAGATTTAGAGAAGAGTTAAAAAAAAGCATACAAGGAAACAATCCAAACAACAATGAACTAATGGAAAATTCTAGGAGACAGGTAGAACAAAAATTAACAAATATTACAGGAGAAGTAAAAAACTTATCAGATAATCGTATTATTGGTGAGTCAGCTTCTATATATTTTGGTTGTAATAGTAAAGTTGATGAGTCTACAAAATTTTGTGGTGACTTTAGAAAGGTACACCCTATAAATTTTATAAGAACAAATGGAAGTAGAGCCAGGAGAATTAAAAACACTGGTGATCTTCACGAATTTTTGAGGAGTAATTTAACAGGTCAGGCCTTACTTTGGTTGAATTATAAGGAAGATAAAATTCAGAATATGGATGATTTTGAAAAATTGTTTTTACACAATTTTTGGGGTGAGTTACAGCAGGGAAAAGTTCGTGAAAAATTGTATTTTGGTAAATTTGACTCACAACGCAATAATTTGACTAATTATGCTTTGCAAGTGTATGCTCAAGCACAATACCTTGTACCAAGCATACCTGAATCAGAAATTGTTATGTTTTTGTCTAGGCACTATAAAAGTGAAATTTGTGAGACTATAAGCATACAAAATATTAGTCAGTTTGATATGCTATTGTCATATTTAACTCGAGTTGAACGAAACTTAGATGGCGGTGTTCAATATAAAAATTTGGATGGTAACCAGAATAGAAATTATCAACATAGGGCACGAAATAATAGGAATTATAATGTGTTAATTGATGGAAATAATCAGATTAAAAATAATTATAATCACAAAAATTTAAATGAAATTAATAGAGGATTCCAAAATAGGAACGATAAATATAATAGGCAAACAATAATGTAAATAGAAATGTTAATAGATATAATCCAAATAGTAATTTCCGAGATTACCAAAATCAAAATAATAACTTCCAAAGAAATAATTATAACAATTATAATCGGGGGAATAATGGTAATCAAAACAGTCACAATCAAATTCATAATTATAACCAAAATACAAGAAACCAACAAAATTTTGATAACCAAAATAACAATAATGGTTATAACAGAGACATAAATTCTCGAGACTCAGGTGAACATGTGAGACGTGTTAATCGAGTGGATGTGGTAGATGAAAATCACAGAGGTAGAAGTGCAGAAAGATGTACTTCACAAAGTTTTTCTTCTCAGGAAAATTTCAGATCTACAGGAAGATCTCATTCCTCAGAAGATGATCGGAATAGACATGATACCGAACCGCATTTTTAAAATGGGTGTATGATGTTGCAACTAGGTGTCAATACATGCACCCACGTGAATTTCTTGATCTCGGAGATGATAATAATGTACACATGAAAAAAAAATGTAGGTTTAATAATTTTAAATGGTAAAATATACGACAATAATGTTAGCATAATTTTAGATACAGGATCTACAGCTTCTTTAATATCAAAAAAATTTGTTGATAAAGTACAGTGTTTGAAAAAGGATATAATTAAAATTCCTAAAACTCACTTAGTAGGCATAAATGAAAAAACTTTAGGATACACGAATAGATCAGTGGTGACTAAAATACACTTTGAAAAATTTGAGAATATAGTTCAATTATTAATAGTAAACCATTTGGAATTGGATATACTTATTGGTAGTGATGAACTCAGTAAAAATAACTTTATAATAAATTTTGAAAAAGGAATTGTTAAAATCAATAGAGTTTGAATTGAAATTTTCATTGCAAGAAAGTATAAGGGTAGTAAAAAACTCGAATATAATTAGTATATGGGATTTTTGTGAACATAATTCGGAAAATAAAAATAATTGCAAAAATAAAAAAAATTATGAGATTTTTATAGCTAGAATTCTTTGTAAATGGAATGATAAAGAAATGAATAAATATGATAATCATGATGAATATAAAATATTGAATGAAAGTAATAGGGAGGATAAATATGATTATGTTAGTAGGTCAAATGGAAGAGGGTTTTTTGAAAGCAGGATTCAGGCCAAAGATGCCATAATAAAAGGAGTGGTACTAGAGAATATAGGTTTTGATTGTGATAATGAGTGGAGAGATAGAATGGTAGATTTAATAGGAAAGTATAAAGATTTAATAAATGAGGAATCAAGAATAGCTGAAGATTATGTTCATAGAATAAAGATAAAAGACATGAAACAATTCCATGCAAAAAGTTACCCAATACCATATAAGTTTAGGGAGGATCTTAATAATGCATTACATAATTTATTGAGAGATAACATTATTAGTTATAGCACCAAACAATAAATTAAACCAGTAGTGATTGTTCGAAAATAAGTTTATTTGAAGCTCCTTATAAAATTCATAATAAAGGTGGAGTGAATAATTATGTACTAGTACATCCAAAGACGGGAAATACACATGGTGTATTCAACATTGATCAGTTATTTGATTATCATGGTTGCTCATCAACATAATATAGAAATATTTTATGAAGTTATAAGTTATTTATTATTGCTTAGTTTAAATTGTTACCAAATATGGGTCAACCCTTTGAGAATTTCTACTGTAGACATATAAATTGCTCAAAGGCTTGAGGGGGAATGTTAAGACAAATAAATTGTCTTAGAAAATTTTAGATAAAATAATATACCAAATAACAATAAATGATTTATAAAATATTACATAAATTTGGCACACACTGTAGAAATTTTGAAAATAGCTAAGTAATTAATCAGAAATTAGGTAAAGATTTTGAAATTGAAATGAAATCAAAAGGGTACAGTAATAAAGAAACATACCTTCACAAGTCATTGACCAAAGTCTAGAAGATTATTTATTGATTGTAAATTATTTTATATATTACGTAAGATTTTAGTTATAAGAAGGTATAGTAATTTACCCGAATATACAGAGTATGTTATGAAATTTATATTTGTCAAGTGCGGATGACAAATCGTAACAAATTAAGGTTATAGAAAAAAGTTAGTGATGAGTAAGGAGAAAGGATACTTGTTCTATGTCTAATGACTACTCTCTCATTTGTTGCGGTAACCAAGAGATACAAATCCAGGTGACTAAAAATAAATGAAATAGTATCATTGAGAAAATTTTGAAAGAGCTGTCAAGAGTTAAAAAAATTTTAAAAGAGATTTCAAAAAAGAGATATAATTGATGAAATGGAGGTCTTTTGAACATACACTATAAGATATAAAGAGAAAAAGAAAGAAGGCTGAATTGGATTCGTTTTGCATAAAAAAATTTTCATGAACATTCCTAGATGATAAATAAATTGAAGAGATAAGAAGATATTTGAAACATATATGAATGGTAAAAGGGATAATTTCCCAAAATTTAAAAAAAGGATAAGAAAAGGTAAATGGTACATACTTTATGCTTTGGGTTAGTGAGGAGTTTAATCATTATTGAAGAGGATATCCTTTACTACGTGTGTTTGACAATTGAACTGCAAGGTAACAAGTCTTTATAAATATTTTGTCCGAGAGATCTTCATTGTTCAGTATTTATCATTGTAAATTTATAGGTTAAGTTTCTTCTCTTTCATTTTTCGTAGAGAGAATGCATTCAATCTACTACGTCCAATAATAACAATCTTTAATTTCTCATGTATATTTATTGTTGACTTAAATTTGGTAATTCATTCTTCAAAAATTACAAACTTAACAAATTAATAGACGTATTTTGGAGTTGATTAGTTTTTTTTCTGGAGTAGTTTATTGTGTATTATAATATAGTGAATGTCTGACACAGTTGGAGGCCATAGGTCTGAAAAGTTGAGATATTGAACCCGTACGCCCAGAGAGCGGAAGCAAAGAGTTCCCAAATAAGATACATAAAACTAAAATTTAAATCTAGTAGAAATTATTATATAACCGGAGCCCAGAAATTCAAATTTAATAAAATAAACTGTTTGTAAGAGCCAGCCCAAGTGTAACAATTTATAATTTGACATTGACATTAATCAAAATTTCATTTTAATTTTTTCAAATTTACATTACAGAGAAATAAATATCGTCACAATATATATATATATATATATATATATAAATATATAAATATATGTATATATGTATATATATATATATATAAATATATATATATATATATATATATATATATATATATATATCTTCTTCTTTCTCAGCCACTTCTTATCCACTCCTGGACGTAAGCCTCTTTCATATTTCTCCATGCTGTCCTGTCCTGTGCTTGTTGAAACCATCTGTTTCCGGCCTGTATTTTGATATCATCAAGCCATCTTTTCTGTGGTCTTCCTGTGCTTCGCCTTGTTTGTCTTGGTCGCCAGTACGTTAGTTTGGTTGTCAATTTAGCTTGATCCTGCCGGGCCACATGCCCCGCCCATTGACTTTAGTTCTTTGTCGGATATCTTCATTCCTTTTTCTGTCTCTGAGAGTAATTCCGAGCATCGCTCGTTCCATCGCTCTTTGCATCACTCTTAATTGATTTGCTGTCCTCCCTGTCATTGCCATTGTTTCCAGTCCATAGGTCGCTATCGGTAGTATACAGGTATCGAAAACTTTTCGTTTAAGGTTGATCGGTATGCTGCTATTTCTGAATATATTTTTCATTTTTCCGAACCCTGCCCAGGCTAATTTTATTCTTCGTTTAATCTCAGCCGTTTGATTTTCTTTTCCTATTTTTATCACATGTCCCAAATATATATACTCTTCCACGTTTTCTAGTTTTGTACCATCTATATATATTTGTTCGTTGGTGTTACTTATTATTTTTGTCTTTGCGATGTTCATTTTTAAGCCGATCTTTTTTGAGGCATTATTAAGTTGTTCTAACATGTTGCTCAGTCCGTGCACGTCACTGCTTATCAGGACAATGTCGTTAGCAAACCGAAGATGGTGTAGATAGGAGCCGTCGATATTTATTCCTTTTGTTTCCCATTGTAATGTGTTAAAGACGTTCTCAAGCGCCAGAGTAAATAATTTTGGTGATATTGTATCACCCTGACGTATTCCCCTATTTACCTTAATCTTATCCGTTTTTAGATCTTCATTTATTTTGACATGAAAAGTGGCATTTTTATATATATATTTTAATAAGTTTGTGTACGTGGAATCTATTCTAGCATCGTTCATAGCTTGTATAAAGGCCCACGTTTCGACAGAATCGAACGCTTTGTGAAAATCCACAAATGCCAAGTGAAGGGGTATGTTGTATTCCGTTGTTTTTTTTATCAGTGTTCTAATAGCTTGTAGGTGATCTATAGTACTGAACCCTTTACGGAATCCCGCTTGCTCTACTGGCTGGTACGCGTCCAATTTATTTGTTAGTCTATTGGTTATTATCCTGGTGAGGAGCTTATACATATGAGAGAGAAGGTTAATTGACCGATAATTTTCTATGTTGCTGTTATCTCCTTTTTTAAAAAGCAGGATCACTTCCGCATTTTGCCATGCATCGGGAATTTTGCCTTCTTGTAGACATTTATTTAAAAGAATTTGTAAAGATTTCTCGATAACCACTCCTCCCATTTTCAACATTTCACATGTGATTCTGTCTTCTCCTGGACTTTTTCTATTTTTCATTTGCTTGGGGGCAACCTGTATTTCTTGCTTTGATATTTCAGGAATGTGTTCAGAGCCCACATTGCATATAACCGTGCTCGTAATTCTAGGGTCCGGTGTAGTAGATGTGTAAAGACGGGTGTAGAATTCTTTGATGTGTTCCGCGATCTTTTTGCTGTCCGAAATTATGTTTCCCTGTTGATTTTTCATTTTGGTGATGACTTGTTTACCAGAGGATAGTTTTGACCTCAAGACTTTCATATTTACATTGTCCTCTATTACGTTTTTGATTGTCTGGGTGTTATAAACTCGGATGTCTTTTCTTACTTCTCTATGTATTCGTTTATTTAGTTCCCGATAATTTAGTGCATCTCTGGATGTTTTCTTTCTTTGTTCCATAAGTTGTAACGTTTCTGGTTGTATTTTAGAGTTCTTTTTGTTTTTTGTTTTCATGCAAATCTTCCTTGTCGCAATGTGGATGTCGGTTGTGATTTTTTTGTTCAGTTCGTCTATGTCCATCCTATTCAATGCTTCAGTTGGTTCCAGTTTCTTTTCTAGTTCGTTTTGATAATCCTTTTTCCTGTGTACAAGCTCCTCAGCCTTAGGGATCTTGTCTGTACGGATGAGTTTGTTTCTTTCAGTTTTCAGGTTGAGGCTAAGGGATGCTCTTACCAGTCTATGATCGCTGTTTGTATCGTATCGGTTTAGTACTGATACGTCTGTGCAAATTTTTCTGTTATTCGAAAGTATGAAGTCGATCTTATTTCTAGTTTCCCCATCGGGGCTTTCCCAAGACCACTTTCTTTGCTTAGGTTTTTTAAAGTAAGTGTTCAGACAGTGAAGGTTTTCTTTATTTAAGTAATTTACTAGCATATCTCCTCTTTGATTTCTTATACCTACACCGAAATTTCCGACGTTGTCCGCGTCAGTTGTGCTCTTCTGTCCAATTTTAGCATTAAAATCACCACTTATTATTTTATAATGAGTTTTCTGTGAAGTCATGGCCTTTGATAGATCTTCGAGAAAGGTTTCCACTTCTTCATAATCTGCCTGGCTTGTCGGTGCATATCCGTGAATAAACTGGATGCTATATCTCCTGTTTAATTTGAGGATCATGTATATAACCCTGTTAGAGATCGAATTTACTTCAGTTATCATATGTATATATATATATATATATATATAAAACTATGTTTTATTATTATTTTAATATTTATTATAATATGTATAGGTAAAATATATCTATTTATTTGGCTAGCTCAGTTATTTTATTATTATTCGGGAGCACGAGACTCGTTCTACCCTTTAAGTTCAGGCTTGGATTGAAATATCTTGTTTAACTAAATAAAATGAAACACATTGATTCTAAATAATTGAATTTTTTTAAGAAAAATTGTATTTCAATATATAATAGATACACCTATGGCATTATAAAATCACATAAATTATACCGTCTAACATTCTATGTGCATGCTCAAATAAAAACGAAATGATGCGAATGAAACCGAATGTTTCTGTTAGACGCTTTCCAATTGTATGAATATTATATCCATCATAGAATCGTTTTCTTTATAAGACTGGTGATGGAAAGTATGATAAAAGAATTTATGTGTGAAATTATACATACAGATTATTAAATGTTCAGAAGAAATTATATACCAACTACATATACCTTTGGAAATATTTCTCTACATAAAATACAAATTTCTTATACTATTATTCATCAAGTAAGTACTACCATTATTTTTTTACAAAATTAAGAACGTTCATGTGTTTTTTTTAATAAACTCAAATTTATATCTAATGAATAGCTACATAAGAGTCTTTATCTTTTGGTTTGATCATCATATAGACGCAAGAACTACTTTACACATGGAAATAGTCACTGAATTCAAATTAGTTTGTTATTATTGGCCAATAATATTAAATAACACTGACCTGAAGTCTGGATTCTGAATTTTACCACATCTGGTAACAGGAATACGCCTATTGGAAACCTCGCTGCATATTTTCGGAAGAATCTTGGGTATTCTCAGGAATAACTGGATATCCACATACGTAAGTGTTTGTTGTTTAATATAGAATATGAATTTTTAACTTTAATACGTATTTGTTGCAATTTAGCTCAAAATTTGTTGCAAAACTTACATCCTCATTTCCTCTCCTACGACGCCAAGCTCAATCTACCAACGCTTCCCCTCGATCGTCATTTTTTTTTAATTAAACTATTTGTTTCCCAGCTTACTGTTCCAAACAAAGTTTTGTTTCCTTATAATTTAACAACATTGTCCTGTCATATTACAACCAATGCTCTTCTTTCTTGAGCTATAGAGTTCTATTCACTTTTATTGCACTTTATGAAAGTTTTGAAAAACATATGATTGTGAATTTCACTTAAAGAAGTCGGTTTTTTCTTTATTATATACTAATTTCAATAAAATAAGTCTTTTAACAATTGGTGAAATTCATGGTTAATACTTTGATATTACAATGTAAATTCTTGTTTTTCTACTTGTGATAACTTTGAAGTAGTATTTAAGTTTATAACATAAATCCTTTTATCTGATATATATATATATATATATATATATATATATATATATATATATATATATATATATATATATATATATATATATATATATATTATATATATTGTAACGGTTATAATAATTATTTATTATTTGACACTGAAAAATCATTAAACATGTATATCAACTCTATCAAAGGATAGTGTTCAAGTGCGCCATTCAAATTAACTCTAATTATTGGTTTGTGAAATTAAAATGTACAAGCTTATAACTTCAGGAAATTTTAATTATGAAATATTTTACTGTTTCTATGTACACATATCATAGGTAACAATCCAAAATTATTACCATAATAACATATAATTATAACTATCTAATTCTAAATAATAAAAAATATATAAACCGTAAATGATTGTCAAATTTTAGAAAAGTGTGTATTTAATTCTCCGCAAATGTTAAAAGTAAACCGAAATGACACTAATTACGCACAAATCCGTTTTACAAGCTCATAAAATCAATAAATTTTGCGTACCTTATATCACACTGGATTTGAGGTTGTGTGGTCCAAAACTACTAATCACCTTCAACAATATCAGCCAAAAAACCTCTATAAGAACTCGGAAATCTATCAACTATCCATTCATTGATCACTCAACTCGATTCAAATTATGAACAAATTTCAGTATGTATCAAATTCAATTGTATTAGTTTAAATCCATTATTATTTAAATGATATTCTGTCTTCATTTCATCACTTTAAAATTGGGTTAACTTTCCTTTTTTATCAAATATAGTCGTTTGAATCGTTTTTCTTCTGGAGATAATTTATCCTTCCTTTCTTTTGACATTCAAAAATTTACTCACGTTTCAAAAATCACTCCTTTAACCGTATATATAAATATTCTTCTTCCTTCTGATTATGATTATATATTTAATTCAAATAACTTTCTGTTCTACCTCAAATATCGAGATCAATTATTATCTTATTTCCCACTTTGACGTCCCAAAAAACACTGACGTTTTTCTATTTATTTTCATCCATCCATCTCGTTGCGGGTTGCTATCGAAACTTCCCTATATCGTATTAAATGTATAGATATAGTGTCATTAACGACGATTCACTGTTTATATTATCATGAATTTTTAAGCCGTATATGAAACATGGAAATGACATTTTTGTATTAGAAATTAGCATATAGAGATAAAGATTTTTATACATATAAATATTAACATAACTTATTTACTATTTATTAAAATTCCTGAAATCCCTTGCATAAAATAACCTAATTACTAACTATATGAAAATTTAACGCGTTTCTTTCAAATTTCATTTTAATTTCTACGAATTGTTTTGAAATTACATATAACATAATCTATTGAATTATTATTAAATAGTATCATGTACAGTTTTTTCTTTTATTGTGACAATTGGTCTTTTCATTTATGTTTGCCTACACTCAGGGAGCATGTCTTATCGTGCCACTTTTAATGACCCTTAACAGATCAGTTTGCTATGAAACTTACTTTGATATTTCTTCTGTGTTACATGTTATACACTATGTGTTATTGTGTTATAATATATATATATATATATATATATATATATATATATATATATATATATATATATATATCTTGGTTTCTTTATTTAATACTGTCCAAATTTTCAAATATTGACATATATCTATCACCATCTTATGATCCATTTCCTTTTTCTGTTATTCTATAAAATTGATACCAAATTTTGACATATCATTAGACTTATGTCATCTTATATTTATATTTTTAATTTGACTAATTCTTTATAACAAATATGAATATTATTATTATTATTATTACTATTCAACTGATAGTTGTATTAAACTTGATAATTAAAGCTTGTTTATTTTCAGATAAACAGCTGATTCCCTAGTGACAAACAAATATCCATATTGGACAGATTTAATGTTTTCTTCAATACTTGTTAGGCGTTTTCAAATTTCAAGACAATTATTGAGGCAATTTCCCTATATTTATTGTTACTCTTTTTATTATATTAAACAAATGATTTTATAATATGACTTTATATTAATTTTAACTCTGATTGTGGTTTTTTAATGTGTTCTTTTATTAATATAGTTTCAATTTATTTAATATACTAAACTAAACATTCTCAATCAGCTGATGGGCTTTAAGATATAAGATATGTATATATATATATATATATATATATATATATATATATATATATATATATATATATATATATATGTGTGTGTGTGTGTGTGTGTGCGTGTGTGTGTTATTACGGAATTTGTAAGCACGATAGAGGGTGTATTTTTTGACGGATCGAAAACAAACTAGCTACAAAAATCGGTTAGACCAAAGTATTGGAGGAGTTCGTTAATGAGCCAAATCGGCCCAGTGAAAACAAAATGACGGCCTGTCAAAGTTGAAAAAAAATCGTATTTCCTTTGTTTTTAATTTGACGCAAAAAAGTTACTGAGCTTCTTTTTAGACCTTAACCCGTTCTACAACTTCTGTTTTCAACATTTTTCTCTAAATCGTACATTAAAACATTTATTTAAGAAACTTCACAAATTTACCAGAATTTTTTTTGTTTTTGATTTGATGCCAAATTGCTACCTTGGTTCTTTGTACATCTCAAAACATTCTATTACTTTTGTATCTAATTTTTAATTTTGGGTTTTATGCAAAAATGTTACTGAAATGAGCCTGTCCAATTGGTCCTGTGCCATTGGGAATTTTTTTTAGTTCTATTATAAACTAAAGTATATTAGAAAAAATTTTTAGCCTTGTAGAAATAAGTGAAAAAAGTGTATATCTGAACACCTTGGGTAGATGGTACACCTATGATGGTCTCCCCTCCGACGTGGTAGACTATCATTATACTGCATCTTTAGGTATCCTTGACCACTCTACAAAGTTTTATACTTGTAGGAATAAGGAATTCGCATATTATTTATTTATAGTTTTCAAAAATTGTTATTAATGTTTGCCCCCATATTGGCGCGGTAGACTGCCGTTCCGTTTACTTGCCATATCAAAACTTCAAAATGAGAAAAGATCAGCTTTGTAGCAATAATTGTATCAAAAGTGTCGCTGCCTCCCGCACTATTAGTGTCACAAGAGCAACCGAACCGACAAAAAATCTCGAAACATGGAAAAATAGCATTTTCAAAGGAATTGACAATATTCTTGCCCACAAATCCTCCTAGTATATTTTATGAGTTCACAACATGTCTGGCAAGACATTGTGACTATGATAATGATGAAGGTTAAAGTTATTAAAAATATTCCAAAATTTAGTTTTTGTGAAATAAATTGAGTGGAACAATTAGCAATGTGCAGATATATGCCAATTAAGGTAGCTGAAACTTTTAGCAAATAATTATCTACAAAATATAACCATTCGCTTGAGTTATTCATGTCTACTGCAAAATATTCATTGTATTCCATATTATCTTATAGATATGTGTTAGTAAGTTGCTAGAAGGCGACCGGCAGTTTATTACACAGATTTGAAGGATCAACTGCAAAACTGTCAAATTGCTCGTAAAATATGGATACAGAAGGTGCTAGAATAAATTCAGAAAAGTCAGACCGAACTTTTCTTTATATAGCTACATGTACAGGTGAGCTTTGATAGAATTTGAGAGTAATCACATGATATATTCATATATATTTGTAAGACTTTGAAGTCTTAACTCAACAAATTATGTAGAAAATAACGTTCATAACAAGGCAATTATTATGGACGAATTTATAGCGGAATTCTTAGTGATTATAATTAAAAAACCACGTTTTTAGTTGATAAAAAGTATTAGGCAGAATTTGGGACGGGTATCTAGTGGCGCCGATTTTTGAACACGAACGATGAATTTATTTTGTTTTGGGTGACATTACTATAGGCATGATGACTGATTTTGAAATCCCCTTCTTCAATGTAGGTACACGTCTGCTATTTCCGAAAAATACATTTTTTCAGCAGTAAACTATTTATTTAACGAAAATTATTGTATTTTATTCTATTTACTTTGAATTATGACACGCCTCAGTAGTAATTGCATTGTGTTTATGCTTAACGAAGAACGACCATTTCCATTTCCTGCATTGATAAATTCTAATTGTTTAGGGGATTCTCCATCTTCTCTGCATGTATCAATACAAGAATTCAGTGATAAATTTCTTTGCTGCAATAAGTTTTCTCTCAGTACATCATTCTTCATCCTACAAACAATCCTGTCCCGTATCAATGATCCTTGTAAAGTTCCAAATTCACTCAGCTGCTTTCTGCTCTAATGAAGTCACATATTGATCTATGGTCTGGAACTGATAACTAGTAAAAATAAACGGTTTCGAAGATTAAAACTAACTTTATTGGACCCGCTGTACTCGCTATAGTCAGCTGAAAAGCAATAGGGTACATCTGTAAGACACCTTGAAAAATATCCAATTATAAAATTGGCCACTTGTATATACTCCATAGGCTGTATCGTGCTAAACCCGAAATTTCTCCAAAAAGGACAAAAATGGGGCACTTCAGGTACCATAGCACCCGTTGTACTAGCTCTGGTGAGCTAAAAATCAATAAGATTAATCTATGAGACGCTCTGAACAACGTTCAATCATAAAATGGGTCACTTGTATATACTCCGGAGGCTGTATCGTGCTAACAAACTGAAATTTCTCCAAAATTGACAAAAATGTCTTACTTCAAGTACCATAGCATCTGTTGTACTGGCTATTGTGAGCTAAAATCATTAGGGTTCATCTGTCAGATGTCCTGAATAATATACAATCATAAAATTGGTGAAATTAACTGTCTCGACCCTTACTTCGTGGAATATGCTCATATTAGTGTTTTCAAAAGAAACTCACGGTCTCTAGTTAATTCCACAATATAATAAAAGTTATTGAAAATTCTAAAAAATTGATTCATCGAAACAATTGTCAATTTTTTAGAATTTTCAATAACTTCTATTATATTGTGGAATTAACTAGAGATCGTGAGTTTCATTTAAAAACACTAATAAAATTGGTGATTTGTTACAGTCCGGAGGCTGTATCGTGCTAACAAACTGGAATTTCTCAAAAAATTACAAACATATTGTACTTCAAGTACCATAGCATACGTTGTACTGGCTATTGTGAGCTGAAAATCAATAGGGTTCATCTGTGAGATGTCCTGAATGATATACAATCATAAAATTGGTGTTGGTATTTTAAATGAAACTCACGGTTTCTAGTCAATACCACAATATAATAAAAATTGTTGAAAATTCTAAAAAATTGACAATTGTTTCGATAAATCAATATCAACGTCAGAATGACAGAAGTTACATTTCATTTGATGCCTACCTGATGTTTCGTAGTTATTTTTGGCTAGACCAAGAAGTGACCTAACTGGTGATTGACTTGATATATGTTAATAGAAAGAAGAAGATGTGATATTACAAATATTGAAGCTTGGATATTATTAGCCCTATGGTGATATCCTGGATATAATTTTTCCAATTAAGATCAGTATAACTGTGGAATGATATAGAAAACCAGAAAAACTATATCTGCTGATCTTTACAATTATCACTTAAGAAGACATTTTATTAGTGGAGAACTCCCTAGATTTAACTGTTCATTGACAACTTCATATTGTGGGTTTCTTAAATATCTTCTAATTTCCAATTCTTTAAGGAAATCCAGTTCTTGTTTCTTTTCACAAATATGCAGCACTTCTAGTTTTGTGTTAGGTGTCAATGAATGATTGGTGTCAAGTAGATGTTTTGCGTAGTGGGATTTATCTGGCTGTTTTAATCTGTATGCTCGTAAGTGTTCACTGTATCGGATTTCAACATTCCTAAGGGTCTGACCCAAATAGACAGCATTACATTCTGGACATTTGAGTTTATATATACATGACTTCTTTAATGGTGGTATTTTTGTTTTAACATTTAACAATTTTGTACTAACGTAACTTTCTGTTTTAAAACAAATTGTTGTATTCGTTGCTGAAGATATCATCTTTGAAATAATATTTTTCTGCATAAGTGATGGTTTTATAAGTTTTTATTTCATCAGTTTGTTTAGGAAGTATTAGTTGAAATGCCACGTTTTCCTCTTTTTCATTAATTAGCTTATTTATCATATCTAATGGATACCCGTTGGCTGTTGCTATTTGTCTAGCTGTATTAATCTCTCTATCAAAATTACATTTGTTCATAGGAACTGAAAAAGCTCTATGTATCATTAAATTATATGCCGCTAGTTTATGGGACATGGGGTGATTGGAATTAAATGGAATTGTCACATCAGTCTGTGTTGGTTTTCGGTAAATTGAATAATCAAGTACATTATCAACTCTTTGAATTTTTAAATCAAGAAAATTGATTGAGCTATTTTCTTCAATTTCTAATGTAAATTTAATTTTTGGGTGTAAATTATTGCTGTGGTTAAAAATACATCTAACTGTCGTTCACTACCCATAAAACCAGCTAATATGTCATCTACATATCTATACCAAAATAAAACATTTTTCGAAATATTATTTTCAAAGATCTCTCTTTCTAATTTGTCCATAAAAATGTTTGCCAAAATAGGTGACATAGGGCTTCCAATTGGTATTTGAATATATATCTTATTGTCAAAAGTGGAATAATTCTGATTAATACATACATCAAATAAATTAAGTATTTCTGATATAATTCCTGGATTAATATTTTTATCTTCTAGTAATTTTCTTACAATTATTAGACATTCTTCAGGAGGAATTTTAGTGAACATATTAGTAACATCAAACGAAATAAGTTTACAGTTATCTTGCAAGTTGATTGCTTTCAACTTTTTGATTAGTTCTATGGAATTTCTAATTGAGTACTGAGATGCATATCCGTAACTATTAAGTATATTGTTAAGCCTCTTTGCCAATATATTATTAGGAGCATTAACATAAGAAACTACAGGTCTAATTGGTTTCATTATTTTATGTAATTTAACGGTTCCATATAATTGAGGATAATGAGGATTCTTATGTATGATAGACCTCTTTTCGTAATCACTTAAAAGATAATTTGAACTATTAACAATATCCCTTACATTATTAGGAAACTTTTTTGTTGGGTCTGCTTTAAGAACTTTTACATCGCTTGATTTTCTATAAAGTTATATATTTTTGAATTATTATTTTCAGTTGTCAATATGACAGTTGTGTAATGTTTTTATAATGTTTGTTCGTAACACACAGTTCTTTTTTATGTCTTTGATATGCACTTTCCAATTTAATCTACTATCAAAGGTAAGCCCCAAAATTCTTACTGAGTTACACACCTGCCGACATTCGTCATTTAACTGTATTAGTGGAAGTATAATAGGTCTCGATATTTTACTAAATTTAATAATTTTCGATTTGGAGGCTGAGAAGTGACAGCCAGTGGAAAGGGACCCCTGACTCAGTTGATTTACTGCTGTCTGGATTATGTTACCTGTAGTTTGGTTATTTTTACCACTACAAAAGATGATTAGATCATCTGCGTATGTAAAGAACTTAAGGGGGTCTAGTTGATGAGCATATATTATCATTTATAGCTATTATAAAGAGCGTTGGACTTGAGACTGATCCTTGAGGTACGCCATTATATTGTAAGTGTTTCGAAGAAACTTGTCCATTAGTAGATACCTGGAACGATCTATCGGTTAGGAAATTTTGTATAAAGGCCAATATGTTGCCTTGGAAGTTGTAGTTCCTGAGTTTATTAAGTATTGCTGATTTTGATAAGGTACCAAAGGCCCTTTCAATATGAAATGCGGCAGCTACAACATCATGTTTTTTAAGGAAAGCATCGGCAATGAATGTCTGTAGGTAAGCGAGATTGTCCATAGTACTTTGGTGCGGTCTGAATCCCGATTGTGCTGGATTTATTACGTTGTGTTTTTTCAAGTACCAAAGTGTTCTTTTATTAATCATCTTTCCCATCAACTTACACATTGTGCATGTTAAAGAAATGGGAGGATATGAGTGTAGATCTTTTGGTGGTTTATATGGTTTTATCACTGGAATTGAAATTGATTCTCGCTATTGTGTTTGGAATAGCTGCTTAGTCCAGATGGTACTATATAATTCCAGTAATGTTGTTGAGGAAATCGGTGATAAATATTTTACAAAGATAAATGGTATATTAGTTTCAGTTTGTTAGTACGATACAGCCTCCGGAGTATATACAACTGACCAATTTTATGATTGGATATTATTCAGAGCGTATCAAAGATGAACGTTATTGATATTCAGCTCACTAAAGCCAGTACAACGGGTGCTATGGTACTTGAAGTACCAAATTTTTGTCATTTTTGGAGAATTTTCAGTTTGTTAGCACGATACAGCCTCCAGAGAGTATACGATTGGTCAATTTTATGATTAAATATTGTTCAAGGTGTCTCACATATGTACCCTTTTGATTTTTAGTTGACAAGAGCGTGTACAGCGGGTTATATAAATCCAGATATACTAAATTTTCGGTTATTTTTGGAGATTTTTCGGTTTGTTAGCACGATACATCCCCCGAAGTGTATACAAGTAACACGTTTATGATATAATATTGATCAGGGCCACAGATGCGGAAAAGTTAGTTTCAATCCTTGAAACCGTTTATGTACTTTGCTTTACTACCCATCTTGCTTCGGCTTCAAGTTTTTTGAAATGTATATAATTTTCTGTATTTCTGGTCTTCCTGTATTTATTTAATGCAGTTTTACATTCCCGCACTGCAGTTGCGCAAGAGTCATTCCACCAAGGAACGAGTTTTCGGGATGCTCGTATTAAAGATTTTCCAACGTATATTTCTGCTCCTTGGATTATACAGTTACTGAATGCTGTAACTGATTCCTCGATATTTCAGGAAGTTGTAGCTGAGATATTTGATATTCAGTGAATTATTTAAATGCATTCCAGTCAGCATTATAAATTTGCCATCTTGTTTTACAGTTTAATGTGGTTTTTGATCTGTCAGAGATGAATATTGGAAAATGATTGCTATCATAAAGACTGTCAAGCGTTTTCCAGGAAAGTGACGGTGTAGTTTTAGGGTCACAAAGACTAAGATCAATAGAAGATAGATTTCTTGTATCAATATTTAAGTGCGTTTCTGCATCTGAGTTCAGTAAACAAACATTATTGTGATTTAGGAAATTTTCAACCATTTTCCCCCTTACAAAAGTAAGTTTTGATCCCCAAATTACATTGTGTGCATTAAAGTCACCAACTAGGATGAATGGAGGTTTCAATTGCCTTACTAGATCAGCAAGATCGGATTCACTAAGGTCGTAATTTGGAGGTATCTAAATGCTACAAATTGTGATATTTTGAGGGGCTCAAACTATGACAGCGACATCTTCTAATGGAGTAACTAATGGTACATATACGGAATAAAAATCACAAGAAACAAATATCGAATTTCCACCGCTAGCTCTAAGAAAGCTGAATCTAAGGTAGTGGTAACCGACAAAGTTCTTTAATTCCCGTTTGTGACTTTCCTTAAAGTTCGTTTCCTGGAGAAAGACAATATCAGCTTGGGTATCGGACACTAATTGTTGTATACGTTTAAGACGGGGATAGAACCCGTCGCAGTTCCATTGTATAAAATTAAATGTTAAGTATGAAATTTGTGAGATGAGAGAACTGTCAGACATACAGTCATCGGCCCCTGATGTCTGTGATGTCAGACTTTCATTATCGGTATTGTCTATATTAAAAGCCTGCTTGATTTTTTGTTGTGATGCTTGTAAATCGATTTTTGAGGGATCCATCGGTAAGGGCAGGATATATAGTATGCATCTCAGTAAGTAACGATTCAAAATCTTTGGTAAATTGTTGAGCTTCTGATAGTGGATCCTTAGATCCATATGAGTTTTCCAGAAAAGCTATAAGGTATTCTAAAGGCAGTGTGAATGAGTCAGGAAATTTTTTATACATGTCGGAGATTATTGACCTGGAACTTTCAGGTATCTTATTATCAAGTGTTGATTCTTTTTTAGCTTTTTTGTTGACAGGTTTTGGAATATCTATGGATGGAATATCGAAAGTGGGGGCTGTGTTGATAGTACTGGGAAAAACAGATTCTGTGTCTGTGGAACTTGACAAGGGTCTTTTTTGTGTAGGTGGAACCTGTATATTTAGGTGATCTCTAGTAGACAGAGGAACTTTAATTATGTCTGAAGTAATAGGTGTGTTGTTTGTGGATTGGAGGAGCTGTATATCTTATTTCTGGGAAGCTGGTGGCGGAAGATCAGATTGGATATTAGGACTGTTCGTGTTTGATGCTTGCATGTTTAATGCTGATGGCTGGGAAGCAATTAGGGTATTAGGGCAGTTGGTTGCAATATGGCCGGTTTGCTTGCATATAAAACACTTTTTTCCAACAACGAGAGAAGTAAGAGTGTGCCAAGCAGGCGTGCAACAGGGTGCAGAGCGGAGGGAAAATCTCTTCTGTCAGGTTTTTAAGTGCCTATCTCAAGATTCCGCCGGCTCAGGGGCACTGTTTCTTCCCGCTCGGCACGCTTGCTGAACTCCTCCGATTGTGAAAGGTGTAAGAAGTGGATAGTTCTCATTGTCAGGTGGTGTGGAGAGAGTTTGTAGGTTATTTTTTAAGGCAGTGGCTTTGTCTTCAGGGGTGTAGATCTTCTGTCCTTGCACTTCGAGATGTGATTCCGCCTTCCTTGTGAGTCCGACAAGGCGGTAGAATTTTTGCCAAAACACGCGCCCTTGTCTGAAGTCCAGTCCGGTTGTATCGACCTTCCATTTTCTCTGTTTTTCAGCATTGATTTCAAACCGAACCTGGGCGTTTAAACGATTCCATTGTGTCTTGATAGTATGATCTCGAGTGCTGACGTATAACCTGTATACCTGTCGTTTCTGATGAATTTTAAGAAGAATTCGTTGCGGAAGTGCATAATAGTTGGTGTTAATGTTCGTGAGAGGTACGGCGATGTATTGTGCATCGATTAGGAGGGATTGAAATTCCTCTGCGTGATTATCTATGTCATCAGTCGTCTGATGAATGATGGGTTGTGGTAAGTTAGAGGAGACGTGGATTGCTAAGGAATCGCAATCGGCTTTTTTAAAATCGCGGTATGCGAAAGTTGTTGACGGGGGTGGTATTCGATTATGTAAAGAGGTGTTGACTAGTAGTGAGACATGGTCTGAGGTGATGGGGTCGCCCATAGAGCATTCGTCGTCTATGCGGGTTATTAACCTGTCAGTGCAGATTATGTGGTCTTTAATGGGGGAGCCAAGGTGACTTATTAGGGTTGGATTATTGTTTTTAATCCGAGAGGTGGGAAGGGAAATTAGCTTATGGGCGAGTGATCTGCCACTTGTGTTGGTGTGTGTATCACCAAAGAGAATATTTCGTGAGTTTTTGTCGCCCATTATAACGGCTCGCGGTAGATTGGATGCATATTCGAGGAGGTCGATTGATAATACTGGGTTGGGATGTTTATAGTAAGAAAAGAAGGTGGTCGCGGTATTATTCCACGATATTTCGATGGCTATGCAATCCAGGTTCTGCTGAGACAGAAATGCTGGGAGTGGGTGTGGGGAAACGGGGAGTCCATTTCGGACGAGAAGTCCGTTGCCGTGACTAAAAATTCCTGTCTAAGTGGAATGTGGTGTAGCCAGAAAAGCGAGCGAAATTTTTTAGAAGAGTGTCGGTGATACATAATATTTGTATATTTTGTGAATGTAAAAGGTGTTGAAGAATATGTCGCATTCTGGCTAGACATTGGCAATTCACGGTGTGCTATTTATGTAGCAAGTGCCCCTCGTATATAATTCTTAAGCCATCAAACCAATAATCTTTGGCAAACATTTACCATTTATTCATTGGGATTAAATAATACGATTGTTTATCAAAACTCACTGGGATAATATATTTAACACTAAGTATACAAATTACTGACCATGAATAACTTACACTATAAACATTTCTACCATTAATATTATAGAGAAATGAACTCTCTCTTTTATAAAGGAAATTCTATATATACATTGTTAAACCAAACATAACAGTCGATGATCGTTCGCCGACCTTGCCCTACTTACATTATTTATTATTAATATGTTTTACAATACAAGCGTGATTCCTCAATTTGTTAATAACCTTACTACACCTTGTCAGTAACCTTCAAGTTCACTGGTCGCTGGCCATATAAAAAATTAAAATCTAGTTACATCTAATTAAATCTAATAGTATCTTTTGGGATCGTCACAACGGTCCCGAATTTAAAGTCCATGATTTAATTTTGGCGTTTCTAAGTAAAGGGGAAGTGGTCGCGGTTGCCCGCGCCACTAGTGACGGTACAGCTGTAACCGTTAAAAGAGGGGACGACGTGAGTGAGGGTATCTGCCACTAGGCCACGGGCTGTCGGGACTGCGTTCATGATGGTTGTCGCTAAAATCTCAATCAAGATTTTAATGTCTGTAGAAAGGTCGTATGGGGTCTGTGGTTTTTCGAGCGTAATGGGTGCGGTTTCTTGGGCGCGGACGGTAGGCGGAGTGCGGGCAATCGCAATTTTTACAGACAGGGTCGTTTGCCTTAGGGCAATTGTTGGGATTGTTGCCGATGCTCCACAGGAGGGACATACCGGTTTGGCCTTCCATGTTTCAGCAAGGTGGTCTGTGGTGGAGCACCTGTTGCAGAATCTGGATACTGCAGGTAGTGGGTTGGTATGGCTTGAGGCCTCACACGGGTATGACAGACCGTGGAATTTGATGATAGTGCGCGATGGTAGGCTAGTTCGGAATCCGTAAGAATTCGAAACATGTAAGTGGACTTGTCTAGACGTCTGGAGATAATGCTCCAGAATCTGGTGAAGGTGAGGCTTACTCCGTTGAGGAGGGCGGCCTCAAATTTTCAGTCGGTTAGGGATGTGTCTACATTCCTGCAGACAAGAGAGAAGATGGGCTTGCGGGTTCTCTATTGTGAGCGGGCTCGGGGAGTCGAGTTTAGGGGGACGATGGTTACCTGGGGGTCATCGATGGTGTTTCGAAGCTTTATTGCACGAGATTCGTGTGGGATGATGGCGGGTATCTTTAGGAGTGCAGTGCGATTCGGGTTTGCCTTTAAAAAGAAGATATTTACCCTCAACAACTCATTCGTGTTGAGGAGGTTAAATAACTCCCTCGAGAGGTGAATTTGGGTGGTAAGTTTCTGATATTTGAAGTCTGAAGTGAAGGTGTCAGTTGGGAAGGTCGGGTTTGTTGGGCAGTCCGTGGTTGTTGGGTGGGCGGGGTTATTTTGTTGATTGCTGTTGAGTTGGTTGTTGTTGTTGAGTGGTTGGCGGAGGCGAGATAGAGATTCTTCGTTTTCTGTTGGGTATGGCACCCAAGAGAGTGGAGTCCTCCTCTAGTGCTTGGCGGTTGATTATGAGAGTCGAGTTCACAGAGATATGTGAACTGGGGCGAAAGGGATGAGATTTGGCAGAGTGTATTATTAGTGAGGAGCTGCGAGAGGAGTGTTGTTTTATAACGTTTTGTAACATGTTGATTGGTAGTCGGGCGGAAGTGGACAAAACAGAAAGTTGTTTCGTTTGTTGGGGGGTTGTCGGTAAGGGAATGGCGGACAAAAGCCGGCAGCGGACTCATTGCCGGAGGGAGTTAGAGTTTCCTCCCCGGTTGAAGGTTTCCTGACTCTTTTGTCTGCCGGTTAGTATTCAATAGTTATCTGAAAAGTCTTTTCAACTTCAGCTGAATGTAGGTAGATTTCTTGTTAGAAGCTTCTTCAAAACGTTGTTATGGAAAAAAGCGAATTTCATGGATGATTTACCCTATAAATAGCAGTTTTTCATAAAATAAATAAATGTGCTATAGACAGATTGAGATTACAATATCAGTTATTATCAGCGAATACGATGGCAAGCCGCTACAGGAGTGATTCGGTTTGAATCAGGGACCGAATTTCCAATTATGCTTCTACTTGCTGGTCACGTCTTTGTTCGGAGTCCCGGTGTCACTTGCCATAAGGTTCCATTTAATATTATTGGTTTCAATTGCCTGGTGACGTCACCTGTTACTTAGTAGAGAAGCTTACAATAGTTCATTTTCACAGTTCAAATTTCATCAATCTAAATATCACCGTTCAAAATAAAAGAGGGAGAAGGGGATTTTTGAGAAGTACTATATTATCTATTATTAATTATTTTCTTTTCATTTTAGCCAATTTTTCTATATTCATAGCTGGTACTGCCTTGGGCTGGTCATCGCCAGAAATACCACTTTTAAAAAATTGAACTACTAGTCCACTAAACCATCCACTAACGTCTACAGAAGAACGATGGGTTGCGTCTATACTAGTATTAGCAGCTGCTGCTGGAACGTTCTTAGGCGGCATCATAGCTAATTTTTTAGGAAAAAAGAACGCTTTATTATCATCGGGTTTACCGTTTATTGTAGGATATACCATCAACATTTTCGCGAAATCGGTGTATTTATTTTATATTTCAAGAATTTTGTGCGGTTTGGGTATTGGTATAGTGTACAACATGTTGCCAGTATACGTAGCTGAAATAGCTGAAGACGAAGTGAGAGGACAACTTGGTGTATTCGTGATTCTTTTTAATCTACTTGGCACCACGTTTTCTTATTCTTTAGGTCCTTATCTACCAATAAACATTTTTAACGGGATTTTAGTGGTACCTCCGGTTTTATTTTTAATAACATTTCATTTTATGCCTGAAAGTCCTTACGTTTTGGTGAAGCGAAAAAAAGATCAATTGGCTTTGCTAACTTTGACAAAATTGAGAAGAAGAGAATCGGAACCGGAACTGCAGACAATTAAAACGTATTTCCGTAATCAAATTGCACAAGGAACTTTTATGGATATTATAAAATCAAGAGGACTGAGAATAGCTTTAACTTTGAGCATTTCTTTAGTTGCTTTTCAACAATTTTCTGGAATCGGTGAGATTGTTTTCAACGCTCAAGATATTTTTACGAACGCTGGTTCTACTTTACAACCAGAAATAAGTTCTATAATCATCTGTATTTCACAGTTCGTAGGTTGCATTGCATATTTTTTTCTGGTAGAAAAATTGGGGAAACGGATTCTTCTTATAATTTCATGCTTATCTTCTGCCATATCGCTCGGGGTACTATCTTACTATTTCTATTTAAAAGAAGAAAGACAAGAAGATGTTTCGGATATTGGTTGGATTCCTATAGCTTCTCTTATTATTTACTTAATCGGTTTTTGTACAGCTTTAGGATCTGTACCTATGACTATACCTTGTGAAATTTTTCCAGATAAAGTTAAAAATCTAGCTGCTTCTAGTGTCGCTGCTGTTTGCTTTATTATTGGGTTCATCATTACGAATTATGTCGGTTTAATTACCGAAGCTATAGGTAATTACGGAACTTTTGCTTTCTTCAGTTGTTGTTCAGCTGTTGGAGTCATATTTGTTTTCTTCTTCGTCCCAGAAACCACCGGCAAGAGTTTTCAAGAAATTGAATTGATATTAAATGGAGATAAAACACAATAATGGAAACAGTATCGTAAACTAGAGAAATTGTTTCAATAGTCCTGTCAGTTAGCGTGTGAAGCCTTTTTACCTCATTGAAAACAATAAAAATTAGATTAATATTCAATCCTTTAACCAGCAAAATTTTTACAAAATTATTTGACATCAAAAATGTTAATCACGTATAGTGTAGGAGACAATATAACATAATATGTGATTAGTAATCGACTTTTCTTTTTTTATCAGATATGACGCGGTAAACAATATTACCAGAGACCGTTTAGGAGTGAATATGTGAGAAATGTCCTCTGGTACAAACCTTATACGACTTTCTTAAACATTGGAGTAGTTTGCAATACATTTCTATTCTCTGTAAATTATAATAATATACGATTTATGCTCAGTACGTCAAAACTGTTTTACGTATCAATTTCATACAAGGCCAAGTGACTGGTTATCTCATAACGATAAAGCCAATATTTCTCGAGATATCGTCGTCTTGGAAGTCAATAGGCGTAATCCAAAAATTTCGTGAAAATGAGATAGGTATTCAAAATCATTTAATGTTTGTCAATAAATTCTGTGGTCAATATAACTAAGCCAAAATAAATTACCTTCTAAAGTTATCGTTAATTTCAAATGGACTTAATACACATATCATAAAATAGTCAATAGCTGCATGCTGCATTACTCTGTTGACATCCAAAGTAATTTCTTGCTGTTAGTCTATTTACTTTAGGAGTCAAAAGACGTATGTGTTGCGTACGTCTTTTGACAACAAACTTAGGACTCTCATAATTTGCGTGGCAAACAACGAAGACGTATGTATTGTTTGTGAGTATTTGTGCAATCAATTAGTGTTAAAGTGCCCTATTTTTTGTGGAATATAGAGATTAAACTGATAAAAATTATAACCATGAGTGGTGTACGTGGAAAACGAATGGTTGCAACGATTTTGAACGCCTTAGATCAACCTAGCCTGAAAGGTAAGCGAACAGTTTTATAAAGGGCCAATAATAATGTCATAACAGGGTACATTATATGACGTATGTATGTTTGATTGTTTTTGGTATAGGTAAACCCATAGGATTTCGTTCAAAATAAAATGTTTTTAGGTTACACAGATTTTACTGACAGGTTTAGTAAAAACTAGTTTTAACTAGAGGATGTTTAGTTAAAGCTAGAATTAACTCTAGTTCTAAGTAGTGGGATCTAGAATTGACTGTGAGCTATAGTTAGAACTTGGTTCTCCTAGCAAATTTGGGTTTTAACTGAAATCGGGTTGTTACGGTAACATATATATATATATATATATATATATATATATATATATATATATATATATATATTATAATTATTTTTTTATATATTTACTTATTATTTATAGATTAGATAATTTTATTCATTTATTTTAATTTGTTGTTTTTGGCTAGCTCAGTTATTTTATTATTATTCGTTCTACCCTTTGAGTTCAGGCTTAGATTGATATATCTTGTTTAATTAAATAAAATGAAACACATTGATTCTAAATAATTTAATTTTTTGAAGAAAAATTTTATTTCAATATATAATGGATACGCCAATGGCATTATAAAACCACAGTCATCAATTATACCATCTAACATTCTATGCGCATGCTCAAACTGAAAACGAAATGATGCGAATGGAAACCGAACGTTTCTATTAGATGCTTACCAATTGTATGGATATTATATCTATTATGGAATTGTTTTCTTTATAAGAATGGTGATGGGACATAGCATAAAAGAATTTACGTGTGAAAATTATATATACAAATTATTAATTATTCAGAAGAAATTATATACCAAATACATATACATTTGGAAATAATATATCTCTACATAAAATGCAAATTTCTTATACTATTATTCATCAAGTAAGTACCACCATTATTTTATTACAAAATTAAGAACGGTCATGTGGGTTTTTTAATAATCTCAAATTTATATCTAATGAATAACTACATAAAAGTCTTTATATTTTAGTTTGATCTATCTGATAGACGCAAGAATTACTTTACACATGGAAATAGTCACTGAATTTAAATTAGTTTGTTATTATTGGCCAATAATATTAAAAAACACTGACCTGAAGTCTGGATTCTGGATTTTACCACATCTGGTAACAGGAATACGTCTATTAGAGACCACGCTGCATATTTTCGGAAGAATCTTGGGTATTCTTAGGAATAACTGGATATCCACTTACGTAAGTGTTTGTTGTTTAGTATAGATTATGAATTTTCAACTTTAATACATATTTGTTGCAATTTAACTTAAAATTTGTTGCAAAACTTCCATCCTCATCTCCTCTCCTACGACGCCAAGCCCAATCTCTCAACGCTTCCCCTCGATCGTCAATTTTTTAATAAATGAACTATTTGTTTCTCAGCTCATTGTTCCAAACAAAGTTTTGTTTAATTATTATTTAACAATATTGTCCTGTCATATTACAACCAATGCTTTTCTTTCTTGAGCTATAGAGTTCTATTCACTTTTATTACATTTTATGAAAGTTTTGAAAAACATGTGAATTTCACTTAAAGAAGTCTGTTTTTCCGTTATTATGCACTAATTTCAATAAAATAAGTCTTTTAACAGTTGGTGAAATTCATGGTTAATACTTTGATATTACAATGTAAATCCTTGTTTTTCTACCTGTGTTAACTTTGAGATAGTATTTAAGTTTATAACATAAAACCTTTTATCTGATATATATATATATATATATATATATATATATATATATATATATATATCTTAGTTTCTTTATTTGAACTGTCCAAATTATATATTTTCAAATATTGATATATATCTCTCACCATCTTATGTTCCATTTCCTTTTTTTGCTATTCTATAAAATTGATACCAAATTTTGACATATCATTAGAGTTATGTCATCTTGTATTTATATTTTTAATTTGACTAATTCTTTATAACAAATATGAATATTATTATTATTATTACTATGCAACTGATAGTTGTATTAAACTTGATAACTGAAGCTTGTTTATTTTCAGATAAACAGCGGATTCCTTAGTGACAAACAAATATCCATATTAGACAGATTTTATGTTTTCTACAATACTTGTTAGGCGTTTTCATACTTTAAGAAAACTATTAAGGTAAGTTCTCTATATTTATTATTACTTTAATTATATTAAACAAATGATTTTATAATATGACTTTATATGAAATTTAATTCTGATTGTAGTTTTTCAATGTGTTCTTTTATTAATATAGTTTGAATTTATTTTAAATACTAAATTGAACATTCTCAATCAGCTGATGTGCTTCAAGATATGTGGTTCAATATATATATATATATATATATATATATATATATATATATATATATATATATATATTGTAATGTTTTATATCATCATCAATTTTTATTTTTTTTATTTTATGTAATAATAATATTATATTTATTTTATTTTATTTGACCCTTTCTCTTTTTTTGGATCTGTGGGGCTCTTTTTATAATATAGAAATAGACAAAGTTACTTTAGTTGATTTAATTATTATTCTTTTCAATTTTAGAAGTTTACAAATTCAACAAATTAATAAAAAACCTATATCTATTAAATCACTTAACTAAAAGAAAAACTTACTCAGTGTTATATCTATATCTATCAAATTACTTATCTAAAAGAAAAACTTACTCAGTGTTCTATGGTCCTCATTTAAATTTCATTAGTTCATTCTTTTACTAATACTTTTTCTTTATTGTCCCTATTCACACTTGCTTAGTCCATGATCTCACTAATATTTGTCTATATTTAAATTCTCTTAGTCCACTCTATTACTTATACTTTCCCTTTTTAGTATATAATCACTCCAACAGTTTCGAGTTTAAAAGTCTACTAACCGTTCACAATTCCAATTTCTTCAAAGTATCTCCATCATTACTGACTTCTTAATTTTTCCATATATAAAGATTTCTTTTAAATACACTTTCAATCGCTTAACTTGTTTCTAATTTTTCTTTCTTGTTGACATTCTTGTTATAGCATCTGATATTATGTTGGTATTCCCTGGAATATATTTAATTTCAAATGAATATTCTTGTAATAGCAATGCCCAACGATGTAATCTGTTATTTCCATATTTATTATTCAAAATTGATCTCAGTCCTTGGTTGTCTGTTTCTATGATAAATTTATTACGTAACAGGTAGAACCTCAATTTGGTTATACAGAATATGATACTGCCTAGTTCCAGTTCACTTACACTATATCTTCTTTCGTGTTTCTTGGTTGTTCTTGAAACAAAACTTATCGGAACTTCTATACCATTCTGAAATTGTACCAATATACCTGCATATCTATTTATAGATGCATCAGTTCTTAAAATAAATGGAATGCTGTAATTTGAATAATACATTTAAAGATTTTCTTCAAATATTTGTTTTATGTTTTCAAATGCTTTCTTCTGTCCATTTCCAAGGTATTACTTTCTTCAAGAGTTCTATTAACGGTATTTCTTTATGTGTTATGTCAGGCACCAGTCTTTTATATTAATTGATTATTCCCAAAAACCCTCTCAAAGTTTTTAAATTGTTAGGTCTTTTATACTCCCTAATAATTTTAGTTCCTTCAGGATCCATTTTCATTCCAGTTTGATCTATTTTGAATCCTAAATATGTTATTTCTTTTTTATAGAAATGACATTTTTTTGAATTTAATTCCATGAATGCCGTTTCCAAATAAATATGATGTTCTTCTATACTATTGGCATAAATTAAAATATCATCTATGTAATGTAAAATAAAATCTTCATATTTATTTAAAATATGATGAAGAGCTCTTACTTGTAACGAAGTTACATTTTCAAAGACCGGGCAAAAGCACAATCTTCCGTATAATATGAAATAAAGCGTTCGAACACCGTATTTCTCCGTCCGTATCGATACAATGTAATATAAACATCGGTACAATATAACATAATATAATTTATCAAACCTGCACCGACAGTCGGCGACACTTACGACTTCGCGCCGTATCCCCAACAAGCCATACCGTAAAGCAGAACGATTCTCAGAGTCGTCAGTCTATCCGTAGACTCAGATCCTTACCCGCATACGCAGGTGAGAATTAAATCTAAGATACTTCATTGTGCTCATAAAACCGTCCGGCCACAACACTTTCGTCACCACCATAAAGTGACCCCTGGAGTATTTTAATTCTTCACTGACGCTGCCCGGTGCGAGTGGAGCATATCACTTTAATAAACTGGCGCCCGAGGCAACCCGTCACCTGTAGTTAAGGCGCCAACCCGTCAAGTAACGACGCAAGAGCGTTACAAATTTGGCGCCCGAGCAGGGACCGTTTTTATGGTGTACCGAGTCCGCTAATTACCAGAAGTCGTAGAAAAACGGTTTTGGAGTTGGTGGAAGTAATCCAAACGTTACAGAGAGGTAAAAACCGTAGCAAACGTTTTAGTAGACCGTCTTATATCCGAATCCGTCGAAATCCGCCGACCTGTCATTTTTGACAGGAGAGCCGTTTTTCGCGGAAAAGACCATTTTTAGAGTGTACCGAGGCCGCTGATCACCGTAACTTGAGTAAAACCCGTTTTGAGGTAGTGAAATTGATCCCGTCACTTTAGAGGTCCGAATCCCACCGCAAACCCTTCAGGGCACCGTATTATACCCAAATCCGTCGAAATCCGCTGACCTGTCATTTTGACAGGTTGCCAGCTTCGGCTAAACCGAGGACCGACCCCCTGTGCGACCCCTCGTTTAATAGGTTACCGAGTACGTAGAACCGATTCGCACCATCCGTTTATTGATTAGAGTCACCCGTCTAGAGATACGAGCAATTGGTAAGGGAAAAATAGGTTTCTGACCATTGAGCAAGGAAGCTATACCGATTCCGAGTATTAGTAAAATGGCTACTAAGAATTCAGTACCCGCAAACACTCCGGACGAAGCTACCGCCGCCCAGAACCCGCTTCTGTTGGATGGGTATACCTCCTAAGAAAGGAGGAACTAGACGTGGAACTAGCCAAATTTAGGCTAGAAGTCACCGGAACCGTAGATGATAAGAGACGCCGCCTTTCCAAGTTCATCCGTGAAGGCCGCGCCTCCCCCGCACCGACCGCCGCAATTCCGTTTGTATTTCCCGCCACATCCGGAGCAGCCACCGCCGCACTACCGACCGTCACCGTAACAAGGGCAGAAGCATACGGAGCAACCATAGTTACCGCCGCATTACCGACCGTCACCGTTACCAGTGCAGAAGAACCCGCAACGACAAACGTGTTCAATGGTACACTGGCAGGAATCCAGCCCACACCAGGGCCAATCTCAGGACCAATGATGACGTCATTAAGAACCAAGGATTGAAGGATAAGCTTCAATGGATCAGGAGACCCCGCTGCTTTCCTCGCGAGGCTTGAGGAGATTAGTGAGTCACAAGCCATCTCTCTCGACCGGCTGCTGCAAGTTATGCCCGAGCTCTTACATGGAATGCCAGCACTTTGGTTCCGGAACAACCGCAAATACTGGTCTAACTGGCAAGAGTTCTGCACCGCCTTCCGAGATTTTTTCTTTCCGGTCAATTATCACGTCGATTTAGAGGTAGCCATCAGTAGAAGAACCCACCGGCTTCAAGAGAGTACCGCCACATATATCACCGATATGCAAACCCTCATCCGCCGCCATGGAAGTATTACCCCGGAGCAGGAATTGAATTGGCTCTACCGGAATCTCCACCCAGAGTTTCGCCGTCAGATTCGTAGAACGGACTTCTCAAATCCGCGGGAATTTGCCAAAGCCGCCCGGGATTACGAACTGCTACGCTCCGAGATTGAGCAGGCTCGTGGACAAACCGATCGATCCAATTCGTATCCAGTTTGGCAGCCAACGGGGAATACGCGTAAGCTGGACTATGCAGCCGCTTCTGCCGCCACACCCTGTCGCTCTCAGCCGCGCCCGGCTGCAGCGACCGCATCAGCGACTGTTAGGGCAACCCATCAAGGACCTGCGTCCCCAACTCGGCTCACTGGACGCCGTTTTGACTCAAAGGATACAGTAACCGCAACAGCACTCAACAAGCAACCAACCGGCGGAAACCAAGAATGTTGGCGATGTGGCCAGACCGGACATGTTCGCAGTCAATGTCGAGGAACTCCCAGGATCTTCTGCTCCAGATGTGAGAAGGATGGAGTTATGTCCCGAGACTGTCCATGTCCACGGCCAGGACGCTGCAGCAACCCGAGGCCCGCGGATCAAAGCCTTCACAACGCCTCCCATGCTGCTACGTCATCTGTACTAGGGAGCCGCCCAGATAGAACACAGGATAGCGTCCTCCACGAAGTTCGAGCTACTATACCACCGCCGAGAAGTCTTCCCCAAGAAATCGTACGCACCGTCAATCCGCCGGACGACCCCTGCCATGGAGTCTCATCTTGGTTGGATCGTCGCCCTCATATTTCGGTTGCAGTGCCTGGAGGCACCGCAGAAGCCTTGATAGATACCGGAGCTGTGATCTCTTACATAGGAGACAGACTAGCTAGACTATGGAATGCGCTAGGAGTACCAAAAGCTCCGATCCCGACGAGTTCCGCCCGTATGGCTAATGGAGAAACCGTCATCGTATCCGACGCATATCTCGTGGAGATACAGATTGGAGAGGAGCATTTTACCGAAACTTTTGGACATCTTCATGGACTATCATCCGACATGGTACTAGGAATGGATATATTACGGAACCGACGATTTAGTCTGGACTTAGGAAGTGGACAAATTTTGGTGAACCACCGTCCCGTCACAAGGGAGACTCGGCCCGTACCGTGCTTTACCATTGGGCTCACCGAAGTAAGACCACCGCTGACTCCCACCGAAGACGAAGAGGATCGTCTACAGAGGGAACTACCGTTAGTTGAGGATATTCGAAGAGTAACACCGTTGGTCGGGCACATGATCCGTCTTACAAATCCTGACCCTATAAAACAACGTTATCGCCCTCAGAACCCCCGAAGAGAACTAGAAATTCCCAAGGCTATATACCGCCCAATCTTCCCCGTTGAAGAGGGGAACGTAAATACCAGTCAAGAGGATGCCACTCAGCACACCGACAGATTGTCCCGTCTAAAGGATACATTCGAGATGGTACGGGTAAATCTGGCCAGGGCATTCACCGTTCAGAGTCGTCATTACAACCTCCGGCGCCGGGATTGGCGTTGCCATGTAGGCGATCAAGTCATGAAACGCGAGCACTACCTGTCATCAGCGGACCGAGGATTCCGGCCCCTATACCGTTACCCATGTCCTCTCGCCGGTAGTATACAACCTCAAAAGCAGAACAGGCAAACGACTCCATCGGATTCATGTCAAAGATCTACGACCGGCACATACTTCCGATAAACACTAGGTAAGAGATAACCGTTTCCTTTCAGAGATGACAAACGGATGTCCAGGAGAGCCCCCAAGAGGAGCTGCCCCACCGCACCCTCTGCGTGTGGCTCAACAAGAGAGGTCACTAAAGAGGACTGTAGTATAACTGCTCTTCTTTTCCGAATCTCATTCTTCCGTTGGTTTATTTGTTTTCTTTCTTATAGATAGATACTAGAATTGTTTTTTATTTATTTGGACCCTTTTCCGTTATTTAAAGTACGTCCGAACCTCATTTAAGACAATCCGTTGTAATAGTCATTTGTTTGGTATCTCTTCGCCGGACCGTTTTGATTGGTTAGAATACTGATATGCCTTGACCTTTCAGGAATCCCGAAACCATAGAAGGAGAGTGCTAGGATGGATCCGATTCCCGAAACCACGTCAACCGTACACAAAGTCGTCGCTGACCTTCTGGATGCCATGGATGAAAGCCAAGACACCCCTTGTCGCCGTGATGCCGCCAACCCCGGAGTTTCAGTGTCCAAAGCAACTTCCAGCGATGCCATGCGCCGTGCCCCGCCTGCGGATGTCAGCATCTCTTCAAGACGCGTCTTCAGTAGAAGTCGGAAGCCCCACCGCGGTCCGACATCAACCGAAGAACCGAGAAGTTGAACTTTATTTTCCTTTTGAATTTCATCTTTTCATTTCCGAATATTTGTGATAGGTGTACCTACCCCCAATAAAAGGGTTCGGCCGCAAAAGGGGTAGGCGCCTGTCGGTTTTTTTTGTTTTGTGATCTTTTCCGCAATAAATAGTTTGGGGGAAGTTTTTGAAAAAAAAATATAAAGGCATACATTTTTTCTCCCCGAAGTGGGAAGGGTGTGTAACGAAGTTACATTTTCAAAGACCGGGCAAAAGCACAATCTTCCGTATAATATGAAATAAAGCGTTCGAACACCGTATTTCTCCGTCCGTATGGATACAATGTAATATAAACATCGGTACAATATAACATAATACAATTTATCAAACCTGCACCGACAGTCGGCGACACTTACGACTTCGCACCGTATCCCCAACAAGCCATACCGTAAAGCAGAACGATTCTCAGAGTCGTCAGTCTATCCGTAGACTCAGATCCTTACCCGCATACGCAGGTGAGAATTAAATCTAAGAGACTTCATTGTGCTCATAAAACCGTTCTCTTTCAGGAAACAGATTCCGTTAATTCGACCGTACCGTTTACCGAGGTAAGTGATATTCCGAATTTTATACCTTAGAGTATATGGTTCTCGCCGTACAATCCGACCAGGGGAAGTAAAGGGGAACCGTGTCCGCTACTAGAACGTTGAGTTCTCACATCCTAGTAGCGGCCGTGTTTGGGCCTTAAGCCATCTGATCGAGGAGTACCGTGTCCGCCACTAGAAAGTTGAGTTCTCACATCCTAGTGGTGGCCGCCGCAACTCCGATATTTCGATACCGCGGAAACCGAGAGCCGTATTCCCCAAAAGTAGAGCTTTGATTAACCTAGAGGGTCGCTTGCAATCCGTAGTAGTTCTGCCCACTTCCGCTAACCGCCCACCGCATCACCCGGCTTCCGCTAACCGTCCACCGCAACTCCGCCCATTTTTTTGTTGCCTCCGCTAGCATAGCTTTGTTTTATTTACCGTAGTAGAGACTGTTTCGAACCTGTAGGATAGTAGTTAGTACTAGTGCTTTTGCCCCGCCTACCCGAATTAGAGGACATTTAGTTTAGTTTTCCGTTAAATAAAGACTCTTTGTAGATACGTAACTTTTGGTTTCTCTTTTCTCCAACTCCAACTACCAGTAAACCTCCGTAAATAGGTAAGAACGTTAAGCAGCTCCTAATACCCAGGTTACAAACCCGGGGAGGCAAGTAAAATCTGCCCGACCGGCCGCAACACTTTCGTCACCACCATAAAGTGACCCCTGTAGTATTTTAATTCTTCACTGACGCTGCCCGGTGCGAGTGGAGCATACCACTTTGATAAACTTGCGCCCGAGGCAACCCGTCACCTGTAGTAAAGGCGCCAACCCGTCAAGTAACGACGCAAGAGCGTTACATACTAATGCCGAACATGCTCCTTGGATTCCATATGGTACTACACAAAATCGGTACACTACACCATCTATCGAAAAACCTGTGAAGTCCCTTGAATCCTTGTGTAGAGGAATAAGCCAAAAACTGTGTATCAAATCTAGTTTAGTAAAAATGTTTGCATTGGTTATCCTACCTAATATATTATCCACTGACATTGGTGCTTCATATTGAGGTATCGTGTATTTATTTATAATTCGTGCATCTAAACATAGCTTTATATCTCCATCTTTCTTTTGTACTACAACTAATGGATTGATGTACGGTGTATTAGCTTTTTCTATGATTCCTTCTTCTAATAATTTTTCTACTTCTTTTCTTACTTTATCTTTAAGTTTATATGGTACCGGATATGTCTTTGCCTTAAAATCTTCAATTCCTCTCACTTCCATTCTATGCACATAATTTTCTGCCACTCTAGATTCCTTCGACACTAACTTCTCATACCTATTCATTAAATTATTTATAATTTCATAATATCTATCCTCATAAATACTTGTGGATGTATTTTCTTCAAATCTCCATCAAATTCTATTATATTAGTTGTCCCTACTGTTATTATTCTCGGCTCGTTTTGTCTTTTTTCTAATTCACTCCTCACTTTCAATGTCTCTTCTCGTTGGTCTTCTTTCAAATTCTTGACTTCTCCATCAATTTCTTTTCATTTTCCTTTGGTTTTTCTTTTTCTATCCTTTGTGTTTCGATATTAGTTTCCATTTCTTGACTTATTTTTTGGATACTTTTATTGGTTTTAATTATTTCACTATCTATTTTTCTTGAATTTTCTTTTATTTCATTTTTCATATTTTCTTTCATACTTTTCTCCAACTTCTTTATTTCATTCTGAGTACATTCTTGCATTTCCTCCGCTTTCATCTGCATTTCCATTAACATTTTTATAATTGTATTGTTTTCTTCTTCTTTCTTGGCTGCTTCCTTTTGTTTTGTGTTTACTTTTTCTTCCGAATCATTATTGTCTCTTTCCATTTTCATTTCAACTTCTTCACCTTGCCCTAATTTCATTATCTCTTTTCTTCCTTTTCTCTTCTTTTTATTTTCTTCCCATGTCTTAGGTTCACATTATCCATTTTGTTATTGATTATTTTTTTTATAATAATTCTTTTTATGGGAAAGTCAAATATATTATTTATATTATTAAAAAAAATTGAAATCTTTAACTGTTCAATACAAAACTTCTCTATAATTTATTTTTAATTTTGAATGGGCTAAATTTTTCAACGAGATTTCTTAGAGAGCCCCATGTTGGGCGCCATATTGTAATGTTTTATATAATCATCAATTTTTATTTTATTTTTATTTTATGTAATAATAATATTATATTTATTTTTATTTTATTCTATTTGACCCTTTCTCTTTTTTTGGAACTGTGGGGCTCTTTTTATTATATAGAAATAGACAAAGTAACTTTAGTTAATTTAATTCAATAATTCTTTTCAATGTTAGAAGTTCACAAATTCAAGAAATTAATAAAAAACTTCATCTATTAAATCACTTAGCTAAAAGAAAAACTTACTCAGTGTTATATCTATGTCTATCAAATTACTTATCTAAAAGAAAAACTTACTCAGTGTTCTATTGTCCTCATTCAAATTTCATTAGTTCATTCTTTTACTAATACTTTTTCTTTATTGTCCGTATTCACACTTGCTTAGTCCATGATCTCACTAATATTTGTCCATATTTGAATTTTCTTAGTCCACTCTATTACTTATACTTTCCCTTTTTAGTATATAATTACTCCAACAGTTTCGAATTTAAAAGTCTACTAACCGTTCACAATTCCAATTTCTTCAAAGTATCTCCATCATTACTGATTTCTTAATTTTTTCATATATAAAGATTTCTTTCAAATACACTTTAAATCGCTTAACTTGTTTCTAATTTTTCTTTGTTGTTGACTTTACTTGGATTATAATAATTACTTTCTCAATATCAAACTTGCAAATTTATAACCAATTTAAACTAAACTTTGCGGAGCTAAACTTGAAAAGATATCTCCTCCCGTCAATTCGTAATTATTCCAAAAGTCATAATTTTTCTCTATCTGACAGTTTGTTATTTATTTTGACAATACTCATCGAGATACTTCTGAGATGACGTTTCATAGACATTAAAAACTTACATTATAATTAATTAAATTAAGTAACGCATAATAATAATTTCAATTACAATAACCACAACATTAATCTACTTATCAATCAACTAATCACTTCATGAATATTTGACAATATAACACGACATATATCAATTTAATATTATTAGAAAATACAATATATATATATATATATATATATAAATATATATATATATATATATATATATATATATATATATATATATATATCTCGTATAACGAGAAAACCTACCAACCCTCTAAGTGCTCGTTATAGATATGAAAAAAGTGATATAATTTATCAAATTCCGTGTAACGATTGCAATGGTGTTTACATTGGACAAACCTGCCAGTCTTTGGAAAATCGCATAAAAGGACATAAATGCGACAAAAAAATACAACAGCTCTAACTTGCCACGAAAACTCAAAAAAACATACATTTAATTTTTAAAACACAAAAATTATAGGGTCGGAATATAATACAAAAAAGAGGGAAATTTTAGAATCAATAGCTATCCAAAAAAACCAGCATGTCATTAACAATAAAAAATATTTAAACAACCTCAGTAAGATATATCTATAAGTACTGTAAATACTTTTAATGTGTATGTACGTTATGGATTGTTTGTTGTGAATATTGGTTTTCGTATAACGAGAAAACCTACCAACCCTCTCAGTGCTCGTTATAGATATGCGAGTTGTCTCACGTGGTATAACCCGTGCTCGCCAGTCGACTAGCTTCGAGTCGAAGAAGGGGTGGATTCTTCATAAAATTATTAAGTTTTCAAAAAGGGCGCCAGAGAAGTTTTGGCAAGCATCCAAGACTTCCTAATTAGCCCACAACTCCTCAGTGGGTTAACAACACTCACTACATACTCCAAAGGTTAAACTGATATGTAAATTATCATAAAGAAATAAAAATCAGCAAGTATCCCCTGATTGAAGTTTTAATTAATCACTTTGGACCAAAGGTCTCTTTTCAAAATATGTATTACAATTTTACTACAACAATGTCCCAAATAATGTCTGAACTCAGCTGAAGGCTGTAGTCGCAGAATGTAGATAGGCTGAAGGCCGGAATCTACATAATCCTAATTCGCAAGCATAAATAAATAACTGACAAGCAGGTTCTATAATCTCTGAGCAGATCTGAAGGCTTCAAACTCAGGGTGCAGAGGAGCTGAGGGCTCCAAACTACAGCGATGACTCAATTCTATAATTGTAGAGAAAAAACCAAATGGTTCATGTACAATATCTCAAAATACAATGTATATATATATATATATATATATAAATATATATATATATATATATATATATATATAATATATATATATATATATATATATATATATATATATATAAATTTATGTTTTGATACTTTATTTGACCTTTTTTAGTATATATACATATATCTAAAGTTTTTCTTGGTTTTAGGTCATATTTATAAAATATAAATACAAAAAGACGGTTTAAGTTGGGATTACCATCATTTAGTATAGCTTCGGCCTATTCAAGCCTTTTTCAAAATATATCTACGTCTAAAATAAAGTGACTTTTAAGGTACCTCAATTTTAATTCACATCATCCAGTCAATCAAAAAAAATCTGTTGTTATTGGACTGGCTGACCGTGCAATTCAACTATCAGACCCGGAATACAGAAGTATTTCTATCACCAATGCCAAAGAAGCCTTAAACCTTAACAGCAACCCTTCAGAGTTTGTTAACAAATTATTTAAAACACGTATATATAAAATCTATAATTCAACGTAAAATATAGAACAAAACAATTACAGTAATAGAAAATATATTTCCATGCTATTTATAAACGGATTATGGCAACAAATACAAGGGCTTTTTAGTAAACACAATATCACAATATGCCATAAAGCAAATAAAACGCTCTCCAACAATTTTTCAAAATCAAAAACGCCGAAAAATGAAAAAAGTGATATAATTTATCAAATTCCGTGTAACGATTGCAATGGTGTTTACATTGGACAAACCTGCCAGTCTTTGGAAAATCGCATAAAAGGACATAAATGCGACAAAAAAATACAACAGCTCTAACTTGCCACGAAAACTCAAAAAAACATACATTTAATTTTTAAAACACAAAAATTATAGGGTCGGAATATAATACAAAAAAGAGGGAAATTTTAGAATCAATAGCTATCCAAAAAAACCAGCATGTCATTAACAATAAAAAATATTTAAACAACCTCAGTAAGATATATCTATAAGTACTGTAAATACTTTTAATGTGTATGTACGTTATGGATTGTTTGTTGTGAATATTGGTTTTCGTATAACGAGAAAACCTACCAACCCTCTCAGTGCTCGTTATAGATATGCGAGTTGTCTCACGTGGTATAACCCGTGCTCGCCAGTCGACTAGCTTCGAGTCGAAGAAGTGGTGGGTTCTTCATAAAATTATTAAGTTTTCAAAAAGGGCGCCAGAGAAGTTTTGGCAAGCATCCAAGACTTCCTAATTAGCCCACAACTCCTCAGTGGGTTAACAACACTCACTACACACTCCAAAGGTTAAACTGATATGTAAATTATCATGAGGAAATAAAAATCAACAAGTATCCCCTGATTGAAGTTTTAATTAATCACTTTGGACCAAAGGTCTCTTTTCAAAATATGTATTACAATTTCACTACAACAATGTCCCAAATAATGTCTGAACGCAGCTGAAGGCTGTGGTCTTAGAATGTAGATAGGCTGAAGCTCGGAATCTACATAATCCTAATTCGCAAGCATAAATAAATAACTGACAAGCATGTTCTATAATCTCTGAGCAGATCTGAAGGCTTCAAACTCAGGGTGCAGAGGAGCTGAGGTCTCCAAACTACAGCGATGACTCAATTCTATAATTATAGAGAAACGACCAAATGGTTCATGTACAATATCTCACACTTCCGCAATTTATAGCAATATGAATATAGATATAAATAAATGCATAAGCATAAAATTTTGAATAGCAAACGAGCTCAGCGTTGCTAAAAGAAAATATAAGTCGAAATTTTGTACGGCGCAAAATTAATTACATAAAATCGTCAGAGTTTGAAAAAAAATCCACTAAATAACGCAGTACCCAGGTACGTACCGTAGTATCCTAGCGTTTAGAGCCAACAGCCCAATATTTTAAACTAGTGTAAAGCGAAATTATAGTAATTGCCGCAAAAAGAAAAATGAAACTTTACATAAAAAAAACTGTGAAATGTGACGCATAAAGGTGAATATACAAATGAATGAAGAATAAAAAGGAAAACTGTTCACTTATCCTTTTCCGGACCCAGAACAGCAACTGAAGTCGCTCCAGAATATTCCAGCTCTCCTGGAACTGGTCTCACTGACTCATTAAGCTCCAATCAGTGAATTAATATCCACTTAAAAAAAAACCCTTGATAATGAATCCTTCTAACCAACGCCGTCTACGGAAATTTACCATAAATTACCCAATTCCACCAATTCCACTGGTATCCTTGAGCATCGGCCTTTTCTGGACCAGTAGCTTAACAGGTCAGAGCTAACAGCTGTTGGTTCAAGCCGTATTTTCTTCCCCTACGTAGAAATTGTCAGGCTTTTCGCAAAATATGTTATGGCTCCCAGAGCACATGCAAAATTTTTACGTTGGAAGTGTGTGTTTACACGTTGACGGCAAATGGAGGACCGAATTTTAACCTCGGACACTCAGCGCTCTCGCAATTCTCTCCGTCGACAGGCTTGCCTATATTTAATCTACGACAGCTTGGCGATTATTCCCGTTACATTCGTAGTGATGAGTATTTTACGTTTTAACGAAGTTCGTGACTAGATATTTTAATGTATATTTTATCAATTATTCTACGTTTGGGGTAAGTAAAAAATATTATTGTTGTATTGTATCTCATAGTAAAAAAATCACTTTATTTTAGATGTAGATATATTTTGAAAAAGGCTTGAATAGACCGAAACGTTAATAACTGATGGTAATACCAACTTAAACCATCTTTTTGTATTTATAGTTAATAAAAATGACCTAAAACCAAGAAACAGTTTACATATATGTATACATATATATATATATATATATATATATATATATATATATATATATGTATAAATTATGATGGATTGTTATAGTTGTATACTTTGCCGACAATACCACTATAATTGTTATATTATCAATTTAATATATTCAACTCTAGTATAGTTAGCTTAGTAATGAAGTGAAGAAAATTTTTTATGTATTTATTTATTTAGGTGGAGAGCATGAGAAACTCCTACTTCTCTTTGGGATCCGGAAGTGATTTTAACTCTATATCTACAATATTTTACATATATGAATCATTCAAATAATTGATATCATATTTTTTTTTATCAATTGGTGCGCCTATGTATAGAAACTTTCAATATAGCAATCGATTTTGTCTCACAATTAAAATAGATAGAAATTATCAGTAGAATAATCGATTCCAACTGTCACTCGTATCAGTTGAAGTAATATTTATATGAACATAAACAATAGTTACAAGGAGACCTTTAATACAACAACTATATTATATTGTTCAAGAATTATGTATTATAAATTTAAACAAAGTGATGAACTATCTTAAATACTAATATAATATTGAAATGTCAAACAATAAAATATTTGTTAAATATAAATGGTAAGTACTCAAGTCTATGTTATTACCTTTTTTATTTTTATGCTTTTAATATGTTTAATAGTTTCAGATACTAATTCTTATTACTTTTATTATAAATGTACATCTCTAATCCGAATGTTGGTACCAACAAAAATAAAAAGAAACACTAACCTCTCAATCACTAATATTCCTTTCTTGAAATTCTGTCTGCTAAAAAAACCATGTCATGCATACATATGTCATCCAGATGGAGATGTTTTTCACTAGATTTCTTGTTACAGGTAACACGTGTTTGTAATTTCTATTATTCTGCAACTTCGAATTCCCAATCAATGCTTAATGTCTTATTCAGGAACTTTACATTACGATTCCGCACCACATCAACTGATTATTCAATTTGAAATGACTCTTTCATTTGTACCATAGCCTCCAATAACATGTATTTTTTATATATTGTATATATATTCGTAGAAATTATTGTTTTAATAGCCTTATACTAGCTATTTCGAATTAATTGAGGTCTTATTATCCTATTTTGTTATTATTTTTATCCAAATTTCTTATATTCTTTTTTTAATGTCGACCCTTGTTCATCTCCTGCTACATATCCTCATCTAAAATTCTCTTCTTAGTAATATAATGTAATACCTTTGAATTTTCTTCAATTTTCATAATTTTTTTAAGTGTGTATTTTTAATATGGAGATCAAATAACTCATTTCTTTGTACAATAACTTAACTTTCTCTTTTTAAATTCTTGAACCCTTTAAGTTTTTTAAATCTAACCTAACCTAACCTTCCTTCATTATTCAAAAATCAACAACCAACTCCCGCCTTTCTTATTTTTCGTTGCTATCCGAAATCATAAATATGTTGATTTCAGATTCATTTTCTAATTCCTAATATCTAATTACAATCCATAAAATTCACATATTTCTTGACTCAATAAATATAGATTTCTATGGTTCTGCTTCTTTTTCAATTTATAACCTTATTCCAGTCCATTGATAAAATGTTTTTTTGACATTTCTGACATTGTTTTATATATATAACCAAAACTCTCTAAATGTTAAATAATTAAGTTATTACATGTTTATTTATTGTAACTATTATTAATGTTCAATGAATATTTTTAGAATATGGATTACATGTTTCTTTTAATTAAGGAATTTTGATTTATAACTTGTTATTTATTACTTACAATGGATTGTCGATATGCTTCTTAAATGAACTACTGTGTTTAAAGGTAAGTCTTATCCTTTTTATTCAAATTTCTTATTACTATTGCTCATATATTGTATTCCATTATGAATAGATTATTTCATCAATAAATTCTTTTGGTATCATATTAAAGATATTCAATCAAATGTTCCAAACTTCAATATATTTGTGAGAGTGAGAATTTCAGTTATACCTCCATCTAAGTAGTGAAGAACTATCTCTTCTATATATATATATATATATATATATATATATATATATATATGTTTTTTTTTACTTTTATAAGGTAATAGATATTATGTATCCTGATCAAAATAGGTGCTAATAATTCTCTTAACACTTAACAGATGATGTATATATGTTCTAGAATATTTTGTACATGTAAGACATATACAGTTTTTTTTAAATACTGCATTAAAATCTTTTGTATATTGGAAATATTTTCATTAACCGATACTGGTTTATATAATTCTGTGTAGTATGCTGATATGAGTTATATTATTTTAGTTTCTGTGTTCTTGAATTATTTACAAAAAATATATATATATATATATATATATATATATATATATATATAGGGAAACTTTTTTATTGGGAAATGCGGCAATGTGAGGAAGGAAACTGTTTAAAATTATTTTAATATTAGGTACTTGAATCCATTGTTTTAGGTAAGAAGCGACAACCCTGTAAAAGTTGTTAGCTTGAGTTCGTTATGACAAGAGAACGATCTCGACATCGGGTGTAAATGAAAAATGATGTACTAAATTTCGAATGTTATCAACTCTAAATAAAATGTTCAAATTCTAGTCAATGTGTACAGTCTACTAATTCAAACAGCACCTATTATTATACATAAAAAAATGGCCTTCGAGCCGGATACAACGAAACTAGTGTAAAATACTTAATTCAAGTATTTCAATCCAAACAATCCACGTGGTGAAGCCAATAAGTAACCGCCGGAATCAAGAACCGCAGAAAAAGCAGCGGACCAAGTCTAGTAGTCCGAAAAATAGCAAGTATTAGTTCCAGGAACAAATGTGATAACTAGTTTGGTCAACTCTAAATGACAATTCACCTGACGAGATTGTCTACAAAGAGAATTTAAGGTTAGATCGTTTCAATTCATATTCACATTATTACATTATTTATCCGTTAATCCAATGTACAGAAATTGCAGTTAGTGGCTTTGATTTATATTACAATTTATATTACTTCCAACTAAATGCCGCAAACCAAGTTTTAATCGAAAAGCAAATTTTTCTTGGTGACCTTGTGAAGGTTAAAACACATTTTTCAATAAGTTTAATGAGAATATATAATACTTTACACGTTTATTAATACAAGCCTCAATTAAGTATTAGATTAAAGAATAATTATCGATATTTTTAAAACACTTTTCTATTCTTATACTGTAACAAAATGAGTCTAAAACAATTAGTTCGAACTAGGGATTCAATTAAATTACGATTAGTTATTTGTAAGCACTTTAGATACAGAAAAACCTACCATTTCAAATGTACAATTTCGAATTGAGAGTTTCACGAATTTAAATGGTGAGTTTGATGAAATTCAAAAAGAGATAGAACAAAAATGTGCAAATTTAGATTTGCAGGAGCATTATACAATAAGAACAGAATTTGAAAATGACTCCTTCCAAGTCATGGGTATTTTGAAACATTATTTGGAAATAAGTTAATGTTCTATTAGCAATACTATGCTCAATCCAGTTAACACTTTCAATAGTTTGCATAACAGTGATAGCTCTCAGATAAGTTTCTTACCAAAAACTCGATTACCAGTTTTTAAAGGAGACTATGAAAGTTGGTTGAACTTTGAAACAAATAATCTATGCATTGTTCACAATAATTCAGCTATCAATAAAGCAAATAAATATAACTTTTTACGTACTTCATTAGAAGGCTATGCAAAACAAATAATAGATGGAATTGACTTTGTAGAAGATCAATATGAGTTAGCATGGGAAACTTTATGCAAACGCTTTGACAAAAAACGCATTTTGGCAAACAATCATGTAAAAGCAATTTTTCAAACAGAATCTATTAAAAAAGAGTCTACCCAAGCATATAGAAAATTAATTGATGAGACATCAAAACACTTAGCCGCATTAAAAAACTTTAAGCTGACTGCCTCAGAAAGCTCAGATATATATTTAATTTATTTAATAACTTCAAAATTAGATTATAACCTTCAAAAAAAATGGGAGGAATTTGAACCCGCTTTAGAAATACCAACATTAAATGAATTTTTTGAATTTCTTAACAAGAAGGCTGATGCTCTAGAAAATTGGCAGCAAAATCAATCACAACCAAATACATCACGTGAATCAGCTTACCCATCACATAATCAAAAAAGGTTTGCTAATTTTAGAAACCCCATTAAGTGCAATTTAACAGTTAATGCATTAAAATGAAATTTTTGCCAAGGTGAGCACACAATTTATACTTGCAACAAGTTTTTACAGCTCTCTCCAGCAGAGAGACTAGAAAAGGTGAACATACAGAAATTATGTACAAACTGTTTGAGAAAAAACCATAACAGTGATCAGTGTCGCCTCGGACATTGTAAGAAATGTCCACAAAAACATAGCACACTATTGCACAATGAAATTTCTATTAACGATAATACACAAATTAATAGTCTAACAAACCTTCTTGTTAATAATCATAATGCCACACAAGTTTTATTATCTACTGTGACATTTCAGGTTAAAGACTATAAACATAATTTCTATACTGCCAGAGCAATTTTAGATAGCGGTGCACAATATAATCTTATAACAAAAGAATTTTGTGAAAGATTAAAAATACCACTATCCAATACTCATATTCCTATCATTGGAATAAATCAAGTAGAATCTGTTATAAACAAAAAATGTTCCATTACAATAGTATCGAATGATTCAGAATTTTCAAGTACACTAAGTTGTCTTGTAGTTCCCAATATTAGCAATAAGGTACCTTCTTATGTTGTACAATATTCTTCATGGAATATTCCTAAGAATATTAAGCTATCAGATCCAGAATTCTACAAACCTACCAATGTGGACATGTTAATTGGAGCAGGGGAATTTTGGAATTTATTATGTGAGGGTAAAATAAAATTGGGAAAAAACTTACCAATTGTACAAAATACAAAATTGGGATGGGTAATATCAGGTGTAGCTCCCATCAGTAATAAACCCAATTGCCAATCGTCTATTTTCAATTTTACAACTCATCATCACCCAGAAGATGAACAGTTGAGAAAATGTTGGGAACTAGAAGAGATCCCACCGATAGTTTTTAAATCTCAAGATGATGTAGAATGTGAGCAATTATTTCTCAAAAACACATCCAGAGCTCCAAATGGACAGTTTATTGTTAAATTACCTTTTAAATATAGTCCAGAGCTTCTTGGAGAATCCTACGATATAGCAGTAAAGCGTTTCTATTTACTAGAAAAGAAACTTGCTTTGAAACCACAATTAAAAGTTTTATACCAACAATTTATTGAATAATATCGTCAATCAAACCATTTACATGAAATATTCTATCCAGATGATTCAAGAAATTGTTACTTGCCACACCATGGTATGTATAAAGAGCAAAGCATTACGACAAAATTGAGGGTTGTCTTTGACGGAAGTAGCAAAACAGCTACAGGGTGGTCCCTCAATGATCTTCAATACATAGGTCCTAAAATTCAAAACAATATTTTCAATATTCTAATTAGATTCAGACAATACATTTATGCAGTGTCAGCGGACGTTAGTAAAATGTACCGACAAATTGTAATGCACCCTGATCATCAGCCATTTCACAGAATTGTTTGGCGTGATGACCCTAGCAAAAATCTATCCATATTACAGCTCAGCACTGTTACCTATGGCACGTCGGCAGCGCCTTATCTTGCAATTCGTTGCTTAAATCAATTAGCTGAAGAACATTCAGATCAATTTCCTTTAGCATCGCATACAATCATTAATGACTTCTATGTTGATGATCTATTAACTGGATCTAATGATCTTCAATCGTTAGAAACCCTGTGTCAAGAAATTTCATCTATTCTAAATTCAGGTCATTTTCAACTTAGAAAATGGCTTTCAAACTCTCAAGAATTCCTCAATAAAATTCCTGACAAAACCACTGACCACTCTATCCTCCATATAGGAGAAACTGAATCGTCTAAAACATTAGGAATTCAATGGGTAAGTCAACCTGACTTACTATCTTATGCTATTTCCCCAGCAGACATTCCTAATATAACGAAAAGGTCAATCCTCTCTTATATTTCAAAAATGTATGACCCATTGGGACTTTTGAGTGCAACCATAATTCAGTTCAAGATTATAATTCAAATATTATGGTCCAGGAACATCTCCTGGGATGAACCCATTCCTAATGATCTAAATACCTTATGGAGTGAATTTTCATCTCAATTACCACTTCTTAATAACCTCAAAATTCCTAGAAATGAGTAGGTAATACACGTATGTTCTGTGACACTTTATCGGATGAACAGGCGGATGGCCTATGGGTGGTTACCGATAGGAAGAAGTTTCCAGAGGGTTTACAAGAAGTAAAAGAAGTCTCTAGATGGTTGGCAAGTAATGACGGTAGCGTCTACGGGGGTTATGCAAAAAGTGTGTATGTTGTTACGTGTATAAGGTAGAGGGTGGTTTAGAAGAAGCGAAGGGGTTTTTAAGGGTAGCGTCTACGGGGATTACGCAAGTAAGGGTGTACGGGGGTTATGCAAAAAGTAAATAAGTGTGTATGTTGTTACGTGTATAAGGTAGAGGGTGGTTTAGAAGAAGCGAAGGGGTTTTTAAGGGTAGCGTCTACGGGGGTTATGCAAAAAGTTTTTTGGGGGTTTGGCCTGGGCCAATTGCCAAAATTTTTGGGATAATGACGGTAGCGGCTACGGGGGTTATGCAGAAAGTAAATAAGTGTGTATGTTGTTACGTGTATAAGGTAGAGGGTGGTTTAGAAGAAGCGAAGGGGTTTTTAAGGGTAGCGTCTACGGGGATTACACAAGTAAGGGTGTATACAAGAACGGGGGTTATGCAAAAAGTGTGTTTGTTTTTACGTGTAGAGGGTGATTTAGAAGAAGCGAAGAGGCTTTTAAGGGTAGCGTCTACGGGGGAGGGGAGCGTCTACGGGGATTACGTAAATAAGGGTGTATACAAGAACGGGGGTTATGCAAAAAGTAAATAAGTGTGTATGTTTTTACGTGTATAAGGTAGAGGGTGATTTAGAAGAAGCGAAGAGGCTTTTGAGGGTAGCGTCTACGGGGGGTTGCGTAAAAAGTAAATAAGGATGTATACAAGAAGTAATTAGAAGAAAGAAAATATATGGAGGATTGTGTGTGTGTGTGTAAGAGATGAGGGGTAGTGCTTACGAGGGGGAGGGGCTATGCAGTTAAGGGTTCTATATTTTGAAATTCTCAAAGGAATGTTATTAGATTGATAACCAAAATTTTTTTTTAAAACGGATATGTGCGTGAATTCATATCATTTTATAGAAGGTTTTTTATATTGTAATAAATGAAATCTCGCATTATTATGAATACATCTAAGACAAACAAACAGATTACAGCAACCACATTAGACGTTGCAACTTAGCAATAAGTGATGGGGATCTAACCATTGGTACAATATTTTGAAATTCTCAAAGGAATGTTATTAGATCGATAACCAACTTTTTTTAAAACGGATATGTGTGTGAATGCATATCATTTTATAGAAGGTTTTTTATATTGTAATAAATGAAATCTCGCATTATATTAAATTCGCTTAGTGGGTAATATTTGCAATAGCTAGCAAACACGTGCAAACCAAATCATTTATTCAGACAATAGCGAACTTGTTTCAAAATATGATAAGATTGGAATGTCATGATTTCTAGTTTATAATTGTTAGTAACAGATTAGATTGTACGAAATCGTAGAAAAATATAGTTTTCTGGAAATAGGATGATGATATCAAAAATAACTCATTGGACTTGTGCATCCCCTCTATAATAAAATATTCTTTTAAATAGTGCTCACAGTAAATACTAGGCAATAGACTGTACTTAGGGTTCCAGTGTAAAGTTGTCGTTTAAGGTTCCACAATTCATAGTAAGTTTACTATTTTTTTTTCATTCATCTTTAACTATTTTAAAAAACTTAATTGTTAAATTATTATTATTATTATTCTGTTATCTTTTCAAATAATTCTTTCTTTATTACAGATGAATTTTTTAAATGAGATTAATACAATAAGCACTGCTTTTGCAGAAATAAAACCCGTTATAAAACTGAAAGATTTACCAAGGGATACACCACATAGAATAAACAGCGCAAAGGTGCACCAGGGGCAAGTTGGAGTCCAAATACTTCTGGAGCTGGACGAAAATATAGTATTTCTCCCCAAAAGAGTGACGGATGCATTTGCGTCGCATGTAAATCAATTTACGCCGGGGAAGTTCAGCATTACAATCCTAGGACTTCAAACTTTCCAAAGGGTTTCCCCTAGGACCCTCTTCAAAATAGAGGAGAATGTATAAAAAACATGACAAAACAGTACATATTGAATTTCAACACCTTGAAAAATAATCTGGACACAGGTGAACAGCTTCAGTTTTCAAAATCGTAAGTTTTTATAATTTTTTGAAAATGAATTCTGAGGAAATAGCTCTCCTGACTGATAATATTGTTAAAAAGTTTCAAGCAATTGAAAATATTTTATTTCAAAAAAAAATTGTACTATTTATGATATAGAAAAATGGTCAAAACAAGCTAAATGCCACATTAGACTTTGCTACTTAGCAATACGTGATGGGGATCTAACCATTGGTACATTACGTAAACTACAAACCAACTTGGGTCACTTAAAGCGGTTTAGAACAATAATTCAGAATCTAAGTAAATCTGGAAAGGGGCTTACTATTAATAATAAAAAAAGAAGTAATAGAGTAAAATGGGAAGATATTAATTCAATTTTTGAAAGTAGAGTTCGAACCGGGATTATTATAAATAAATCTCATAAAGATATCTTACAGTTTTTTGATGATTCGTTGTTTCTTTTCAGCACTAGAATGAAAAACGCATTAAAAAAATGCAATATGTTGAAAGTAAATACTTGTTTTTGTGCAGAATTTATTAGAAAATCAGGTGATACTGAAATTACAGAAAATAAATATTTTTCTACAAAAAATGAAATAATTGATAAGACAACTGACTTTAAAAAATGGTTTGCAGTTAATGTAAGAGATGTCATTTTAAGAAAACTTTCAGAATATTCTGAGGAAGGATCGGGGTGGGCCTTAAGTAAAATTATATCTCTGGAAATCAATATAAATAAATACGAGGTGGCTAGTGGAATATCATCATATATTAAATTACCAGACATAATAGCTAAAAGAAAGGCGTGTATCAACGTTCAGAATGACGATAATGCATGCTTTGCTTGGGCAATTGTTTCAGCTTTGTTCCCTTGCGTTATTAATAAAAATCCTACACGTACTTGTTCATATCCTCATTATAGCAAAGTTTTGAACATAAACGGTCTTACATTTCCTGTACACCCAAATCAGATTACAACTTTCGAAAGAAATAATGTTAATATTTCGGTTAATGTTTTTGAATTGGAAATTTTCAGACCATCAAATTTTAGTGTTGTGCCAGTACGTTTAACAAAACAAAAAAGAAAAAAGCATGTCAATTTACTGATTATTCAAAATAAATATTTTCCTAAAAAGAATGATTGCGAACCAGAGTCAGATAATGATGATTATGATTTTAATGATGATATACAGTATCACTATATTTGGATAAAAGATTTGTCAAGACTTTTATCCAAGCAACTCTCTAAAAATACTAGGAAAAAATATATATGTGATAGATGTTTGAATTATTTTGTTTCTCAAGAAAAATTGGATGACCATTTCAAATATTGTGAAAAAATTGATAATAATTGTGATATTGAGTTTTCTAAAGATCCATATGTCAAGTTTAAAAATTTTGTATACAAAGAAAAAGTACCTTTTATTATTTATGCAGATTTTGAATCACTACTTATTGCTTATATTGATGTAGATGCTAGAATAAAATCTCAAAAGGGATATGGTTCGCAGTCGGTAACGAGAAGTGCTAGGTATCAAAAACATAAAGCTTATAGTGCTGGACTATATTTTAAATGTAATTTTAACGATAACTGGTCATTTTATGATAGTAATCGAAGTTCTGATTGTATGTTATGGTTTGTAGATAAAATTGAAAATATTGCAAAATTTGTAATGTCAAAATTAAAAAATGTTAAACCAATGAATGTTGAAGTGAATTTAAAAGATGCTTCAGATAAATGTCATATTTGTGAGGAGATATTTAAGGAAGGTGATAAGATTGTTAGGGAACATTGTCACCTAACAGGTAATTTTCGAGGTTTTGCTCACAACCACTGTAATCTTAATTATAAAAAATCATTTGTCATTCCAGTAGTTTTTCACAACCTAAGTGGTTATGATTCACATTTCATAATTAGAGATTTAGCTAACCGAAATTATGTTCAACTTTTACCTGTTAATAAAGAAAAATACATAAGTTTTTCAATCTGGGATAATAATACAAATATTAGGTTTAGATTTATAGACTCTTTTAGATTTATGGGATGTTCATTAGATTCATTGGTATCAACATTAGAACCAGAAAATTTCATTCCACTTAGAAAAGAATTTTCTAATCTAAATACTGAACAATTTAGTTTATTAACTAGAAAAGGTGTTTTCTTTTATGATTATTTAGATGATATAAAGCGATTAGATGAAACTGCATTACCTAGTAAAGAATATTTTTACAACAAACTTAACGATGAACATATAAAAGATATTGACTATAGGCATGCAAAATTAGTTTGGTCAGCATTTAATATGAAAACCCTTGCTGATTACAGTGACTTGTATATGAAAACAGATATTTTACTTCTAGCGTCTGTTTTTGAAACATTTCGTGATACTTGCTGGAAAACATATGGTTTGGATCCTGGTCATTATTATACAGTTCCTGGTTACACTTGGGATTGTATGCTCAAGTATACTCATTGTAAATTAGAGACAGTGCAAGATATTGATATGCTGCTATTTTTTGAAATAGGTATAAGGGGTGGAATATCTCAGTGTTGTAATCGATACGGCGAAGCCAACAACAAGTATATGCCTACGTATAATGAAAACAAACCTGTGAAGTATCTTTTATATACAGATATTAATAATCTTTATGGTTGGGCTATGAGTCAGGAGCTTCCCTACGGAGGATTTAAATGGGTAGATCATAATATTGATATAACTCAAATTCCAGATGATTCCCCTGAAGGGTACCTGCTCGAGGTTGATTTAGAGTATCCAAAAAATAAACACGATCTACACAAAGATCTGCCATTCTGTGCAGAACATATTCCACCACCAAATTCTAAACAAAAGAAATTAATGACTACTCTATATTACTCTGTATAATAAAAAAAATTATATTATACATTACAAAAATTTAAAGCAAGCTATAGCTCATGGATTATTGCTTAAGAAAGTTCATAGGGTATTAAAATTTCAGCAAAGTTGTTGGTTGAAGCCTTATATAGAATTGAATACTTTGATGAGATCCCACGCAAAAAATAATTTTGAAAAAAATTTGTATAAACTTATGAATAATGCAGTATTCGGGAAAACGATGCAAAATTTGCGTAAACATCGGTTAGTGAAATTAGTTCGAACGCGGTATGGCAAACGAGGAGCTAGAAATTTAATTGCAAGTCCCACATTTCATAGTCGTGTTATATTTAACGATGATGTTGAGAATCCTTTATTGGCTATAGAGCTTAAGAAAACTAAAATTGTATTTGACAAACCTCTTTATATAGGATTAGCAATTTTAGATATTTCAAAAATATGTGTTTATGAATTTCATTATGATTATATGCTGACCAAATTTTCACCTGAACAATGTAAATTACTTTATACGGATACTGATAGTTTAGTATACGAAATTCAATGTAATAACATATATGAAGAAGTAATAAAGGCGGATATTCACCGTTTTGATACTAGTGATTATCCTGTAAATAATGTGTGGGATATTCCTCTAGCTAATAAGAAAGTACCCGGAATTATGAAGGATGAAAATAACTCAAAAATTATGACACATTTTGTAGGTTTACGTTCTAAACAGTATGCCTTCAGAGTGTTAGGTGAGGAAAACGATGTAAAAAAAGCTAAAGGTATTAAGTCTAATGTGGTAAAGAAAAAAATAACTTTTGATCATTATATTCTCTGTTTGCAGAAATTTATAGAAAATCCTCAAGAAGAGTGTTTCATGCATGCAACTCAACGTTGTATACTATCAAAGTTACATGATGTATACACCATTGAACAGACAAAAATTGCTTTAAACCCATCAGATGATAAAAGATATTTGATACCTGGTTCACATGACACTCTTCCGTGGGGACATTATAGTATTTTGGAGTTATAATAAATTGATTGGAATTTATTTTCAGATGAAGAGTTTGGTAGATCTATGTACTAAGATAATTTGTAATCGTATTACTAGAATTTCAAGTTTTCTTGTACAAGCTCAAATTCCTCAGTTTTTGCTATTATCTGTATAACTATATTTAATATGTACTGTCAAATGTATAATTTTCATTTTGCCTTTAATGTAATATGTACTGTTTTTTTATTTGATGTAATATGTATATAAATACAATTAATAAAACAATATTCATATAACCTTGAAACTTGATTTTTTATCCTAGCTCCTTCCCACAGGTTTTCAAGAATTTTTAACGTTATTACGTCGATTTGAAGTTTCATAAGTAGTACATGAGTAAGAAGTGCTGTTCCTTTAGACTGGTGTTTAAATTGTAAATTTGGAATTTTGTTGCCAAATATGCCTTTTCAGCAACATATGACGGTGATGCTTGAGGAAAATACCGATTTAGGTTAGTCTTTTTCCCATTTTGTTCTAACGCGATACGAATGTTCACCATCATGATCGTTTTCATTTACACTACATCGAGGTCGCTCTAATAGTTGAATAGTTGCAGGATTTAGAGTGCCATCTACAGGAAAATTTAATTTCTCTTGGAAAGCTTTTAAAATCGATGACATATTTGTGATATCATGTTCCGACTTGTTAACATATCCAAATCTTTCGATAATTTACATCAATTTTCTCAGATGCCACTAAAGGTAGAATTATTAATAATAGTAAAAGAAACATCCTTCACTTTCGATGTTCAATACTGATTCCAAATCAACATAAAAGTTTTCATCATCAGCATTACTTGTGTTAGAGGTGAAATGAAACAAAGAATATTTTCATAATTTTATAATGTTAAATCATTGATTACATGGACTTTGTAATAGTACAGATATTCTCTAAGTGCTCTTCCTATTAAACTGCTGTTGTCATAAGAATAAATATCACAAACAGCATACATTAAATCTAAACAATTGGAAAAGCCACATATTGGATTCGATATAAATGTTTTTAATAAATTAATGATATTATAATAAAAATCGCAAAAGTTCACTTTATTTAAAATTGAAATGTGATGTTGAAGCAAATTCTCATGAACACGTTGAATTTCTACAACTTCTTCTTCATCGAGGAAAACTGTTACATCATCTTTCTGAATTTTCAAAAATTTTTGATTATCATAAATAACTTTAGTTATTTGACAAAAATCTTGGTACAACATGATGGGATTAGAATCTACAACATCATCATCTGGAGAATTGAAGAATAACTCGTTACTTTTATGCAGCACTTCTATGATCTCATCCCATTCTAAAGTATTGAATGACATTTTTGAAGGTTCCACGATAAACGATGATAAAATGATGGCAGGTGCAAAAGTTCTGACAGGACTCAGGCAACATCCAACTTCAAATCGACGACCAACATTGAAAACTGTATGCAATAAATAATGTCTTTCTTTTCTTATTGCAATTTCATAATTAAGTACAATTTGATCTAAATCACGATCATAATTTGGTTCTTCATCATAACTACTATTATCACTACATGACATTGTAACACTATAATACCCAGAATCGTGACTACTCATTATGATGACTTCTAAACTAATGTCGATCAATTTATATGTTTATCACTGTCCTCCACTCAATTAAAGTTGATTGGTTGCTGGTGATCTATACTACTACGTCATCAGTGTTAATCCAACTGTTATGTTTTTCATCTAATCCTAACCATTTAACGTACATTTTGTTACGTTTCCTCTTCAACACCTTTTCAACGAGATAAATGTGGGGATTTTTGGTTTTTTGTAATTCTTCTTCATAGAAACAACCTCTAATAGGCGGTCCAGTCATATCTTCTATCAAATACGTTACAGGATTCGTTATTTTGACTTTCGTAATTTTGAATAGTTCAGTTGTAAAATTGGGAGTGTAACCTTTTTCAAAAGCATGTTTCGCTTTACTTATTCGCACAATATCTCCCACATTTAATTTTCTGGGTCCGGCGATTTTCAAATAACTGAATTTCTTATTTAAAATCAATTTTTCGTTACTTCGATTCACCTCTGATGGTTTGTATCCAGTTTTACTATGTTTTGTGTCGTTGTATTCCTTTGTGATTTGAGGTAAAATATCGATCCATTGGTATTTCCCAATTAAGCTGAAATGTTTATAGAGTTTCGTTTTGAGCGTTCTAATAACTCTTTCTGCAATTGCAGCTTTCTACGTACTAAATGTACTATAATGATTGATATTATGTTTTTTCATTAGCGATTTGAATTTACTATTGTAAAATTCCGTTCCCTGATCTGATTGTAGATTTTTTGGTGTTCGACTCCTGATAATACTCGAAAATGCTCGTGTTATTTCTTCGGCTGTTTTCGTCTTGAGTGGACGAGTCCACATGAATTTCGAGAAACAATCGATAACCACCAAAATCATTTTAAATCCTTTATTATGCTTTGCATAAGGTCTCATTTCGGCTAAATCCATTTGCCATAAGTCATCAAGACCTTTGATTATTGTTCGTCGACGTGGATAATTTCGTCGAATCGGTTTATGCAATTCTTTAACAAGTTGAATCCTGTCTGCAGACATGATGTATAGTGAACAAAGAAGGTTATTTTGTTATATATATATATATATATATATATATATATATATATATATATATTTTCTAAAGGTCAATTATTGTTCTTCTTCTAAATTACACTGTACGAGAAGATCCATACAAAAATAATCTCTACTACCCAATTTGAATTCTATTTTATCGTTCTTCTTTATGCTAAGGCCGTTTAACTGTTGATACTGATATTCAATATTATTCTTCAATAAAACGCTGCCATCAGAAGCATAATGTTTACAATTTTCAATTTTACAATCAAAAGGGAATACAAAAGCCGTACCTTCCGTATCCAAAACGTAAAAGTTCTTGTTGAATTTCTTCGTGCCCCTAAAGCTGATTAGACACTTTGTGTGATACTTTTCTGCGAATTGGTGTATCTGTCTGCTGATATTTGTCGATGAAACGAGATTATCGACATATTTTTTTATCGGAATGTTTGTATTGAGAGTAGCAATCCTTGAATCATAGTTTCTATGTATTTCATCCAATGTATCTTTCATTTTTTTGTCAAGTATGTTTACTATAAATTTTCTATTTGATTCTATTGCATTATCCACATACTTTTGAGTTGATCCATTAGTTATCAAGGATTTTATTTTATCATTTATTTGCTGAATACTTGTGTTCAACGACAATTGAGCTATTTCGATTTTTTTAAATCGTGCTTCGAGATTTGTATCATACTTCTTTTTATATGCGTCAGAATGTCGACCAAACTTGTCGAGACTCATTTTGAAAATGAACATAAATCAATCGATGGTTAATGTATATAATCGGCTTCACGTAGTTCATGTATAATGGCAACAATCTCATTATCATTGGAAGTGTTACCTGCATCCTTGGAAGCTATTAACTCTCTAAGTCTTTCAACAATCTCGTTTACATCGCCCCAGTAAACGTACTCTATATCTTTATCATTATAGGTCATGATGTGATCAGGTAATCCTTTACCTACGATGTTAGTGGTAGTGTTTCGTCTTATAATAAATTGCTTTTTAATAATATTAATATATTTCCACCGCTGAGAACCTTTTAGTGTTCTATCTTTTTTCAAATGAACCCCCGTTCGTTCCAATAATATTTTGTATGTAGGTAAATCATCTTCGATATATTTGGGATGTTGGTAGAAAAGTAATTGGTAAAGACCTGGAGTAGCAGGTATTCTATCCCATCCTTTATCTCCTTCTACGAATATATCTCCGTTTTTTGCGTCAAAGTTTATGCGTTTATTCCCCAGAGTCCACTGATCGTTTTCAGCATTATACTTTGGACCGTACAAATCATCGATTTGTGAGTCTTCGTTAAAAAAATCGATGACACATTGTCGACCCATTGTAGGATATTGTTCGATGTACTCGTTGACTGTTCGTGGTGAGAAATGTTCACTAGTATTCACTTGAGGTTCACCATCATCATCATCATCCGTAAATACTGATTCATTTTTCGGATCATAACTGTATAATTCTTCATCACTGATAAAATTGGGGACATGTTCTTTTTTCTCTTTAGATGATGTGGGCTGTGGTGGTGGTGGAGGTAGGGTTGCTGTAATCTGCTTGTTTGTCTTAGATGTATTCATAATATTTACGATATCTTTGAGTGGATTAGATATAGGTTTGAAAATTCTATTTAGTGTCTCATCATGCTCAGTTTTGTTCAGTTTAAAAGATAAATACTTTTTTCTAATCATTCGTTTCAGATCTGCAATTTTTCGTTTTCGCACAGCGTCTGCATCAGATGACATCATAATGAAAAATGAATGGTTAAATAATTATTATATTTTTATATACATATCAAATCCTTTACGATATCTACCAAAGCGCCATATTTATCATTCCAGCATTCAGAGCACATTTTCTTGAATTGTTCAAATGACATGTCGGGGGAAACGTGTTCGTCGAAGGCATGTTTAAGGTTAATTTCATCCTGTTTAAACATTACAATCATATTGCAGTTATCACGTATTAGCTGCTTTGGTATTTTCGAATAAGTCTGACATAGGTAGAAGACATCAATACTTCTGTGCCTACACATGGAAAAATATTCTTGAATTGTTTGTTGTTTGTCGCATGACACATCGTCAAAAATGAAAATCGAATTCGGTTTGGATTGTGTAGGACTTACAATTTCATCGTTTTCTTTAAACGGATAATATCCCACACCTTTTACACCAGTCAATACTTCTTCGAGCAGTTGGTATTTTGGTTGATATAGAGATTTAGAATAAACGTAGACATTTTTATATTTTACACCATTTGGATTGAACAGCAATGATAGCACAATATTTGTTTTCCCACATCCGCTGGGGCCACAAATAATAGCACGAAACGAATCAGGTAATAAAAGTCTATCTTCCAAAACGCTATCGAAATTTTCAATCGGTAATGACTGCTCTTGTTTAACAATCTCCATCTTATGATACTTTTCAAACAGTGCAGCTATAATTATAGGTTCCATCGTGAACAAATAGTCAGTCTTCATGTTGATTCACGAAGGTGAAGGTGTGCTTAATTCACTCATAAACAATTTGCCTTTTGAGCTTCATTTTCCTGGCTACCAATACTGTGGACGTAAGTTCTACTATTTTTATTTTTTCACAATATTAAATCCTCTATTTATATAGCTGGAACGCGTCTGAAAAAACGGCTACTACGAGGAGATACAGGTGTCAACGCTCTCGACGCAGCTTGCAAAAATCACGATATCGCATACGCATCTAACAAGTCACTCACAGATCGTCATAAAGCTGATTTGGTACTAGAAAACGCCGCTTGGGAGCGAGTAAAGTCAAAAGACGCTAAATTAGGTGAGAAGGCAGCCGCCTGGCTCGTTACCACTGGAATGAAGGTCAAACGCAAGTTGGGAATGGGTATGAAGCCGAAGCGTCGTAGATCTTTTCATCGTGATGTTGTTATGAAGGTGAAGAAATCCATGAAAAAGGGATCTTTGCTGTCAGATACAGCGATGTTTGCATTGCGAGCAGCAAAATCTCTTATTCAAAAATTCGGAGGCCGAAAACATGTTCCAATACCTAGAATAATACCTGTAGCTAAATCTGGAGGATTTTTACCTCTAATACCTCTTTTCGCTGGACTTTCAGCTTTGGGAGCATTATCAGGCGGTGCTGCGGGAATTGCGAAAACTGTGATCGATGCAAAAAATGCTCAAAAGAAATTGGAAGAAGATCATCGTTATAATAAAGCTATGGAGCCTATAGGTAAAGGATTGTATTTGCGAAAGAACGCTAAAGGTGGATATGGATTATTCTTGAAAAAAAACTACCATTGAAGCTACCCAATAGAGCATTATTCGACTATGAATTAATCAAGTTTGCCAAATTATTGAAAATAAAATATTTTCGAGATGTGTACATGCGCGATTCTCTACCGAAAAACGGACCTCGACGATGTGAATCAGCAATACTAAATTTGGATGTGTCTAAAAACTCAGGCACGCATTGGGTAGCATATAGGAAGATGAATGACTGCGTCGAATATTTCGATTCATTTGGTAATCTGAAGCCTCCGAGAGAACTTGTCACTTATCTTGCTGGCAGTAAAATATTTTACAATTACGAGCAATACCAAAATTACAATCAGATCAACTGTGGACATTTGTGTTTGCAATTCCTCTATAATGTTTGAAGCATGGTTGGTTGGCGAAACACAATTGTGGTCGTCTTTTACAAGTGCTGGATTGAGAACTATTCCTCTAAAGTATTTGGTAGAGCGAGTTAAACCTTGGGATTTATTAGACAATTGGCATAAATTACCAAAAGAATATCAATCGAATTTCAACTTGCAAATTTGCTTGCCTTGTTTTGTGCATTACAATCGACCGGATCAACGTACTCATGTCGATGGTCCGGTTAGCTCACAACGCAACTGTCATGCATGTAATTATTATTTGAAAAAATAAAATTGTTTTTTCTAATCTAGTAATATTATTTAAATACACCACTCCCATAAACATCACAGTCATGTCTCAACTGTTGAACTTAACGTCCACATCGAATGAATTCTCCTTCACTCCTCCCACACCGATAATATTGAAACCTGAAAAAGAATACTTTATTGGTGTGTTGGGGTTTCATTCGTATCATTCTATACCGAATATCGATGGTGAGAAATTTTATTTCTACAATAAAAATGATCGTAAGAAAGGACTCATCACCATTAACTTCCCGTCAGGATGTTACGAAATCACAGATATTGAAGCTTATCTCATCGATCAATTCAAATTGAAGACGGATACAACTGTAGCCGATATATCTTTGAAGCCCAACAACAACACTCTTCAGTGTGAAATTTACAGTCGACAGCACGCCATCGATTTTCAATACTCTGATAGTTTGAGTAAAATACTAGGATTTTCTCCAAAGATACTAGATCCTGGTAAAGTCCACCGTTCCGATCTACCTGTTAACATTTGTAAAATATCAACTTTACTATTCGATTGCAATATTGCTGAAGGATCGTTTGACGGAGATAAGCCTGCTCATACAGTATTCAGTTTCCCAATTACAGTGGACCCTGGTTATACAATCAACGAACGACCAAACAATCCGATTTACTTAGCTGTGAGCAGCACCAACGAAATCACCAACATTACCGTAAGAGTGTTGAATCAAGATCTCGAACCAGTAAATTTTCGAGGAGAAAAAAGCACGTTACTTTTACATCTATTGGAACGTTAATGGGTCTACTTATCAACAACGACTATTATAAAAGTCCCTCATCATCTACAACAAAATTAGTCTCTTGCAGATCGTTCAAAAGAACGAAGCTTCATCTAACTCCTGCAAATTGGGCGTTTCTCAAAGCAATCGGATTAAAGTTGAAGAAGAATGACACTAAAAAGAAAGTACGTGCGTTCTGATAGGACACCACCATCAACGAAAATATCTTCGATATTTGACCTTTACCGAGATCCACAATATGAAGAGTCGATAAGAAAAGAAGATTTTCACACCTATGTTCCTTATGTGAAATCATTCAATAACAGCGATTCTGTGGAATTTGACATACAACAAACTGACGCATTTTTTCTCATGTACGAAACTCAACTTGAAATTAAGGAAAAATTAGAAGTTAGTGGCGGAGGAGGACATGTTAATCTAACGCCAAATTGCGGTGCATTCCTCTTCGATTCTTGTTCCTACATTCAAAGTAGAAAGGAAATAGAAATAGTACGAGATCCCGGTATAGTAACTACCGCAAGAAGTTTGTTGTGTTATAATCCACAATCGAAAGAAATGGCTTTAGCTGGCTAGAATTATCCCAATAAACCGCTATTGAATGATGTTGATAAATCGTTTAGTTTGTTGATTCCTCTAAAACACATTTTCAATGTATTCAATGACTATACTAAAATCACATATGGAAAACAAACTTTTCGATTCATACGTGCTCGTCATGATAACGATGCTGTAATAGTAAATGAAGTAACAACAGGTACTACGACATCTAACACTACAATAAAGTTTGTTATAGATAGCATGGCATTGAAAGTTAAACACGTCTATCCTAACGATGAAATAAAATTACGTATGATGGAGCATATAAAAAGTGATCGACCAATATTCATTCCGTTCAGGAAATGGGAACTTTGTGTATTGCCTACGTTAACGAAAGACGCTAAAAATGAGATTTGGTCAGTTAAAACGAGCTCGTCTGTCGAGAGACCTCGATATGTTATCGTATGCTTTCAAATAGATAGACGCAACAAGAAGACAAACGATCCTTCGCAATTCGATCACTTGAACACCAACAATGTAAGATTGGCTTTGAACGGAGATTTTTGGCCCACCGAACGATTAAAGATGGATTTCGGAAAAAACGACTATACTCTTGCCTATCATAATTACGCCTCATTCTATAGAAGCTATACCAATTCCAGCATAGTACATCCAACATTGGACTATGAAGCATTCAAAGATCGTGCTCTCTTTGTCATAGACTGTTCCAAACAGGAGGAGGGTATAAGGGCATCGACAGTTGATATAAAAGTGGAAATTGAAGTAGGTGTAGGATTTCCTGCAAATACTAGAGCATATTGTATAATTATACATGACTGTTTATTAGAGTATTACCCCCTAACGGAAATTATCAAAACGATCATATAATACCAGTGTTGAAATACACAGCGAGACAGTTACAAATAAACCACGATGAGAATAGCATTCATTGACATTCAAGGCTTCATTATCGAGGGTACATTCCATCATAAGGAATTGTCCATCGAAATCGGATATAAACATAGACACTACATATTTAAGCCGCCACAACCCTTTAATTTGCTAAGCAATCAAGATAAAATAACAAACAACTTTTTGGAACACCATATCCATGGAATCAAGTATTCTTCTGACGATGTTGATTATTCAAAATTGGACGAGATTTTGAAAAGTACAATGTCTAATGTCGATTGTATTTACGTTCGCGGTAATCAGAAATATGAATTTTTACAAAAGAAATGTGAAGAATATGGAATTTCTACGACAACTGTTGTTGATGTCTGCAAGTTTGATGGAACGTCCTCAGCCATGGAAAGTTTAAAAAAACATTCGAATGCTTGTCATGCCGATGGGGCTTTCAATTGTACACAAATTAATGTAGAACGATTACGATGTTGGTTTTTAAATGTAATACAATTGTAATTTTACTCAAATAAATAGAAAAAATTGATGAGTTGTTTTATTGAAACACATTGTATACTCATTTATGTCTATACTACATGAAGACTTAAACTTTCGTTTTACAATATTCAATATAATTTTCAATATTAATATAAATACTGATGTTAAAATTATACATGTCATTGCAAAAACATTATTAATTTCATCCTTGATGGTATCCTGTTGTTCCCGAACCTTCTGTATCCAAAACGTAAAAGTTCTTGTTGAATTTCTTTAGAAAAAATTGATGAGTTGTTTTATTGAAACACATGTATACTCATTTATGTCTATATTACATGAAGACTTAAACTTTCGTTTTACAATATTCAATATAATTTTCAATATTAAAATAAATACTGATGTTAAAATTATACATGTCATTGCAAAAACATTATTAATTTCATCCTTGATGGCATCTTGTTGTTCCCGAATTGTATTATTCATCATATTGTAGCCGGTTCAATTCTGTGGATATTTTTTTGTAGGCGGCGATTTTTGAAGACGTTATCCTCCAAGCACATTCGCTCCAATTGCTTCATCAGTTTAATCTTATTTTCATAAATTGAAATATCTTTACTCAATTCTCGAACGCTTTTAGAAAATTCCTCCAATTTGCGTCTATACTCTTCCGATGACATTGTGATACAAACACTCAATTCTCTCATTCATTTATTATAAAAGAAATCATGCACATGCTTTGAAGACTTTCAAAATACCCGGTATAAAAAAAAGACATCAGTTAAATATGATTTTAAAAAAACTGCAACATTAAATCTATTTTTATTAATTCGATAAAAAACTAGATTCTGCTGTTTCATGAATAAACTCAGTTTAGATTTTATCGTAAATGACTAATACAATATCAAGTTGATATCATATATTTTTTAAAAGATACTAAAGTAATATTCCGTAATATGAAGTAATATTCCCTTATCATGACATTCCAATCTTATCATATTTTGAAACAAGTTCGCTATTGTCTGAATAAATGATTTGGTTTGCACGTGTTTGCTAGCTATTGCAAATATTACCCACTAAGCGAATTTAATATAATGCGAGATTTCATTTATTACAATATAAAAAATCTTCTATAAAATGATATGAATTCACACACATATCCGTTTTAAAAAAAGTTGGTTATCGATCTAATAACATTCCTTTGAGAATTTCAAAATATTGTACCAATGGTTAGATCCCCATCACTTATTGCTAAGTTGCAACGTCTAATGTGGTTGCTGTAATCTGTTTGTTTGTCTTAGATGTATTCATAATAATGCGAGATTTCATTTATTACAATATAAAAAACCTTCTATAAAATGATATGAATTCACACACATATCCGTTTTAAAAAAAAATGTTGGTTATCAATCTAATAACATTCCTTTGAGAATTTCAAAATATAGAACCCTTAACTGCATAGCCCCTCCCCCTCGTAAGCACTACCCCTCATCTCTTACACACACACACAATCCTCCATATATTTTCTTTCTTCTAATTACTTCTTGTATACATCCTTATTTACTTTTTACGCAACCCCCCGTAGACGCTACCCTTAAAAGCCTCTTCGCTTCTTCTAAATCACCCTCTACCTTATACACGTAAAAACATACACACTTATTTACTTTTTGCATAACCCCCGTTCTTGTATACACCCTTATTTACGTAATCCCCGTAGACGCTCCCCTCCCCCGTAGACGCTACCCTTAAAAGCCTCTTCGCTTCTTCTAAATCACCCTCTACCTTATACACGTAAAAACAAACACACTTTTTGCATAACCCTCGTTCTTGTATATACCCTTACTTGTGTAATCCCCGTAGACGCTACCCTTAAAAACCCCTTCGCTTCTTCTAAACCACCCTCTACCTTATACACGTAACAACATACACACTTATTTACTTTCTGCATAACCCCCGTAGCCGCTACCGTCACTATCCCAAAAATTTTGGCAATTGGCCCAGGCCAAACCCCCAAAAAACTTTTTGCATAACCCCCGTAGACGCTACCCTTAAAAACCCCTTCGCTTCTTCTAAACCACCCTCTACCTTATACACGTAACAACATACACACTTATTTACTTTTTGCATAACCCCCGTACACCCTTACTTGCGTAATCCCCGTAGACGCTACCCTTAAAAACCCCTTCGCTTCTTCTAAACCACCCTCTACCTTATACACGTAACAACATACACACTTTTTGCATAACCCCCGTAGACGCTACCGTCATTACTTGCTAACCATCTAGAGACTTCTTTTACTTCTTGTAAACCCTCTGGAAACTTCTTCCTATCGGTAACCACCCATAGGCCATCCGCCTGTTCATCCGATAAAGTGTCACAGAACATACGTGTATTACCTACTGAAATGTCATTCCACTAGATTTCAAGTTAATTGAACTACATTGTTTCTCGGATGCATCTCAAAATGCATATGCAACTTGTATATATGCCCGTAGCTGCAATCTTATTACAGGACAGTTCAAGTCTCACTTACTATGTTCCAAATCCAAGGTTTCACCTATTAAATCTACAACTATTCCAAGACTAGAACGATGTGCTGCTCTACTTGGTACAAAGTTATCTGAGCAGGTACAGAGTGCACTTTCCTTGAACTCAATCCCAATTATATATTGGAGTGACTCACAAATTGTTTTAGCCTGGCTCAATTTAGAACCGGTAAAACTTCAACAATTTGTGGCAAACCGAATATTTAAAATCCAAGAAGCCACAGATATAAAAAACTGGCACTATGTGACTAGTCAAGAAAATCCAGCTGACTTGGCCTCGCGAGGTATTCAGCCAGGTGCCCTTATTAATTCGCAATTGTGGTGGAAGGGACCTGACTTTTTATGCCAAGATTCAAAGTTTTGGCAGTCAATTACATATTCCGTGACCTCAGAATTACCCGAAATCAAGAACAAATGTCAAGTATTGTTATGTAACAATAATACATCATTTATTGAGTCACATCCCTTATTTCTCAGATACTCAGATTAAAATAAGCTAATTAGTGTTACTGCTCATATAATTAGATTTTTTAGAAATATGCAGCTAAAGAGTCAAGGTAAATTAGTCAATACTCAACCTCTTAATTCACATGATCTCAATAATTCCCGATTGAAACTTATTAAACTTGCTCAATCTGAAACATTTGAATCAGAAATTAAACTTCTTAATGCAAAGAAGCAATTGCCAAAAAACAATAGACTATTATCATTACAACCATTTTTAGATAAAGAGAATATATTAAGAGTAGGAGGTAGATTGCGTTTTACCTCACTTAATTATAATATAAAACATCCCATTTTATTAGATTCAAACCACATTATGACCAAACTCATTTTTATTCAAAAGCATCAATTGCTCTTGCACGCTGGTACCCAATGTCTATTGGCTGCTGTTCGCCAAATATATTGGGTGATTGGAGCAAAAAAATTAGCAAAGCATGTCATAAAGGAATGCTTACCTTGTTTTAAAGCAAAACCCAATTTTTTTGAGGCACCTATGTCAAATCTACCTAATGCAAGAATATTGCCATCATTCCCATTTGAGCATACAGGAGTTGATTATGCCGGCCCATTTTTTATAGCAGACAGGAAAGGTAGAGGCAGACAAGTAACGAAAGCTTACATTTGTGTATTTGTTTGTTTTTCTACAAAGGCAATTCATCTAGAATTGGTCAGTAACTTAACAAGTGAACATTTCATAGCGTGTTTTCGTCGATTCACCTCCCGAAGAGGTGTGCCATCTCATATCTATTCAGATAACGGCACAACATTTATCGGAGCTTATAATGAATTAAAAGAAGTAGGTAAAATTTGTACAACAATCAAAAAACTGTCAATGACTTTGCTTCTTCAATTGGTTGTATATGGCATTTTATACCTCCGTACAGTCCTAATTTTGGAGGGCTGTGGGAGGCTTCTGTTAAAAGTGTGAAGTTCCATTTTAAAAGAGTTTTAAAGGATGCTACTATTACTTACGAGGAGTTTAATACCTTATTAACTCAGGTTGAAGGAGTACTTAATTCGAGGCCACTATTTGCCCTTTCTAGTGATCCTTCAGACCTTAATCCACTGTCCCCTTCCCATTTTTTGATTGGACGATCTCTTGTCGCACCTCCTGATTTAGATGTCCAGGACATACCTTCAAATCGACTCTCCTGATTGCAGTTTATTCAGCAATTGCAACAGCAATTTTGGAACCCCTTTTCCAAAGAGTATGTTACCGAACTGCACAAACAATATAAGTGGAAAAAAAATCCTACTCCTATTGAGATCGGCAATCTAGTATTAATTAAAAATGCACAGTTGCCTTCCTACCAATGGCACACTGGAAGAGTGCTCAGATTATTCCCTGGCAAAGACAATGTTTCCAGAGTGGCAGAAGTGAAAACATGTCAAGGAGTGATAAAACGTTCAGTGCGCGATTTGTGCCCACTTCCGCTTCCTGAACAATAGTTTTTTTTTTTGTAAACTTGTTTTTCGATTTATTGAACAATCTTGTATTAACAGATTTATTTAGAGACTTTGTGATTCACTTACCATTAGGCAATGAAATGGAAACATTAGTTTTTACTTTACTTTGTTCATTTTGAAGGTGCCCTTCAAGGCGGGGGCTATGTTTAAAATTATTTTAATATTAGGTACTTGAGTCCATTGTTTTAGGTAAGAAGCGACAACCCTGTAAAAGTTGTTTTCGTTATGACAAGAGAACGATCTCGACATCGGGTGTAAATGAAAAATGATGTACTAAATTTCGAATGTTATCAACTCTAAATAAAATGTTCAAATTCTAGTCAATGTGTACAGTCTACTAATTCAAACAACACCTATTATTATACAGAAACTCTGTTTAGATAATCCTAAGCTTTCGATAATTTATTATTGTCATTATCAAAGAATCTACAAAATAAACATTATATAAATTTAAAATATGTTTTAAAGTAATAATATTTTTTACTTACTCTAGTTGAGGTTATTCACAATAATATAATATCTATTTATATGAAGAAACATCATTGTACAATTTTAGCGTAAAAATATTTAAATTGGCATGTTATAAAATTGATGACAATTTGTGACAAGTTGATGTTGTCATAAAAACATTTTTTCATATATATATATATATTTATATATATATATATATATATATATATATATATATTTATATATATATATATATATATATATATATATATTCAGTACATTAGTATAGGATATAATAAAATAAAATTATATTTGGGAGAAGCAGCAAAACGAACATGTACTCTTATAATATTATATTTCCAATATTTCGACAAAGAATATTGTTATCATCAGGGAGCTACAATATAATTAAATACTTGAAAGTTTTGAATAAATGAGAAACCTAACCTTACTTACAATGTTAGCGAGGTTGTACGTATTGATGGAAAATATCCAAAATTTCAAGCACACTCATCAATCATAACAGCACAAAAATATGCAAATGAATACCACAAACATATAATTAAAATCATTTAAAACTTAAAAATGTAAATGCCGGCAAGTTGATGGTCGAGCACGAGCAACATTACATATTAATGAAATGAACTGTCATGTCCAAGATTCGATCATGACTACCAACTGAAAAGTTTTGAGAAACGTTTGTATTTCTACCACTCCAACAAATAAACATATTATTTGCTCAACATACATATATAAGTATATATATATATATATATATATATATATATATATATATATATATATATATATATATATATGTATATATAGAAAATAAAAAAAAATTAAAAATATATGTATAAATATTCAGCAATGAAAAAATATGTGAATCGATTAAGAAAATATATAATCTTACCACATTTACACTACACTGGTTTTGAACTGTGTCAAATTCCTCCCGATACTCCTTTGAGTACTGCCGCTGTTAACACATATATCAGCACACGTGCATCTCCAGACAATTGGGTTGGGCTTTCTTGCACAATGAAATTGGAATTTATAACTGCATTTTCTTCTACGGCTTCATGCGTGGAGTGGGACTTCCCCATTTTAATGCTCACAGTCTCTATTTACTCCTTGCAATATATTATTTTTATGATAATTTACAAGTTCAATTTGTTACCATCCAGTTCCAATCCCAAGGATCGCCATGTAAGGTATTGATAAAAGAACTCACACTGGTTTCAATCAATAATGATTCATTCTTCTCGCCAAAAGATCTGTTAATATTTACAATATATTTTTTTATAATGATTCTTAGCCCACTTACTTGACCTAACCAAAACTTCTATCTATTTGTTTACTCAACGCTTTTTACACAATATTTTATATAAATATTAAATATAGATAAAAGTGTTGTATGTCTAAATGCAGACTCTAATAATCTTTGACCAACACATCTTTGAATGTTAAATGACTAACGAATTATTTGATGTACAGAGTGTTACATTTCTTTACTTAGCAGTTCTTGTTTTTTAATATAGTATTTGTCATTTATTGCGTGTAATTTGAAAGTAGCCGAATCCGCCTTATGAAATGTATTTTTTTCTTTCTTTTTTTCTCTTAATTTCTAATTTTTTTTCCTTTATTTCCTCATTTAGTACTTAATTATTGCTAAATTTATACTATTGCTTGAGCCATAGCGCTATTATTGGGGTTAAGTTGAGGAATATTTTTGTCGTGTCATCTACATAACAAAAATAAACTTCGCCCTAAATTTCAAAGTTAGTTTACCTTGTATTTACTTTACTTTTATAAATAAAAGACGTTTCATTATTATTATTATTATTATTATTATTATTATTATTTTTTAATCACGTTAACCGGATACCTTTGACTGTTGAACCGGCAAGTTTTATGTTGCAAGGTTCACAATGCTCTATTTCTTATTTAATACTTTTCGCATTATATTACAGGTGCTTAAGATGACGGCTTTCTGGAGTTCGAAGAAGAGTTCTTTTTTTATTCCGAGACTGTAAGATATGTTTGCAATCCTTTTGGTATTTCTCCTGTTGCTCCGATAATGATTGGGATAGTTTTAATTATTATTATTATTATTCGTCTCTATTTCTCACAATTGTGGTTTCTTATAAATAGCAGACGGAGTTTGCACTCAAGTCTACTTTTACTCTATCTTTGGTTTAGAAATGATCTGGTGATATTGCATGTGTGTAGGATGACTGCTTTTTGTATCTGGATGTGGGTGTAATGTGGAAGATTTAACTGCGTGAGGTGTGTGATGAATGTTTTTGGGGTAATTCCTGTAACAGATATTATAAAAGGTATTACAATTACTTGTTTCTGTTTCCATATACGTTCTATTTCTATTGCTAACTGCTGGTATTTATCTTTCTTTTCTCTGTATTTGTTATTTATATTATTGTCAGATGGAACAGCAATATGAATAATGTAGGTGATCTTCTCTTTTTTGATTTGTAATGTTATATCCGGTCTATTGTGCATTACTGTTTTGTCTGTATGAATGGTAATATCCCAATATAACTTGTATTGTTCGTTTTCCAATATCGTTTGTGGTGTGTATGTGTAATATGGTTGTGTTTCTGTGATGAGTTTATGTTGTAGTGCTAGCTGCTGGTGTATGATCTTTGCCGCTGTATTATGTCTGTTAGTATATTCAAATCCAGCCATCAACTTACATCCTGCCGTAATGTGGTCGATTGTTTCGGGAAATTGGTGGCATTTTCTGCATTTGTCGTCTGTGGTGTTAGGGTCTTTCATTATGTATTTTTTGTAATTTCTTGTAGCAATAACCTGATCCTGGATCGCTAATGTGAAGCCTTCTGTTTCAGGATACAGTTCACCTTTTTGGAGCCATTTGTACGAGTCTGTCTACTGATGTATTCATTTTGCATGTTGTAAGTATGTTTACCATGTAATTTTTTCTGTGTCCATTCTTCTATCTTCTGCTCTTGTGTTTGTGTATTGTATATTTGCTGCGTGTGCGAGAGGTTGAGAGGTGTGTATTCTCTGTCTGCTTGTACAATTGCTCTATGTAATAATGATTGTTTACTATAGAAGAAATTTCTGAGTTTTTGTATCTGGTTTGTGTGTAGTGTGACAACATCCATCATTCCTCTTCCTCCCTCTTTTCTTCATATTGTTATTCTTTCTTTGCATGCGTGTGGGTGGTGGTTTCTATGTTTTGTTGGTTCTGTTCTCGTAAGTCTGTTGATGTTTTCAAAGTCGGTTTGCGTCCATTTGATAATCCCGAATGAATATGTAAGGAGGGGAATTGCGTATGTGTTTATTGCTTTGAAGAGGTTTTTCGAATTCAACTTAGTGTTCATTAGTAATGTTAGTCGTTTTTTGTATTCTTGTACAATATGTTCTTTTATTTCTGTATGATTTATCCTTGTGTTCTGTTGGAATTCTAAATATTTGTATGTTTCATTTTGCTGCATGTTTCTTAGTTCTTCATCGTTCAGTATTTCTGTCTCTATCTCTTCCTTCCATTTTCCTCTTTCTATGTGTAGTATTTTGCATTTGTTGATTCCGAATTCCGTTTTTATGTCGTTTGTGATATGTTCTGTTACTTTGAGCAAGTTTTTCATTTGTGTTTGAGATGGAGCATATAATTTGATATCATCCATGTACAGTAGGTGGTTGATGGTGTGTTTAACTGTTTTCTGATGTCTGATTTGGAATCCATGATTTGTGTAATTTAATGCATTTGATAATGGATTTAGGCACATACAGAACCATAGGGCGCTGAGGGAGTCTCCTTGGAAGATACCTCTGTTGATTTCAATGTTCTCTGTTATTATTTCTTCATCGCTTGTTGTTAAATGTATTCTTATTTTCCATGTTGTCATCACGTGCGTAAGAAATGATTTAATCATCGGATGTATCTTATATATGTCCAGTATTTTTATCAGCCAGGAGTGAGGTACAGAGTCAAAAGCTTTCTTATAGTCAATGTAGCATGTGTGTATGTTTCTTTGTTGTTTTTCTGCTTGTTTCATAATGACCCTGTCAATGATAAGTTGTTCCTTGCATCCCTGGCTTCTTTTTCTGCAACCTTTCTGTTCGTCTGTTATGATGTTGTTTGTTTCTAAATGTTTTTCTATTTCCCTATTTATTATTATTATTATTATTATTATTATTATTATCTCCCAGTTCTCGCTTTATATGCGTTTTTTCAAAGGCCATCGGCGGGCAGCAAGATGTCTCTTACTATTGCAAACTTAGGGCCTTCCTTACTATATTGCAGGTAGACAATATGACAGATTTCTGCATTGTAGTTATAATGTTTGGGTGCAGTCCAAGTGATTTGAGGTGGACCGGTAACATTATAGGTACAACCCCTGTGGATGAAATTACAAGTGAGACTATAATAAAATTTTCTTGACGCCATTCCTGTTTTATTTCATAGGCCAGATCTGCATACTTTGTGAGTTTATTCGTCATTGTGTTTTATAAGTTGTTACTGTTAGGAATGGCGATATCAATCAACCAAGTCTTCTTTTTCAGCTTGTCTCTCCAAACAATGTCCGGTCTATTCGCGGTTATTGTTCTGTCCGTAATAATGCTCCTATCCCAATAAAGATGGTGGTTTTGATTCTCCAGCACAGCCTCTAGGTTGTACTGATAATACGGTGTGACAGTGTCAATTAGGTTAAGATTATGAGCCAGCTCCTGGTGAATGATCTTAGCCACACAGTTATGGCGATGAAGATATTCGGTATGGGCAAGTGTCCGGCATCCTGCAGTGATATGTTGGATTGTCTCCGGGTCAGACAGACATTTGCGGTATTTGTCATCCACCATGGTTTGATAATTTTTGGTGGGGATTACCTGGTTCTGGATAGCACACATAAATCCTTCTGTTTCTGGGAATAGATCCCCATGAGTCAGCCAATAGTTCGACGCTAGTATATCGACATTTTCAGAACTAAGCTCATGTGGGTGTCTCCCATGAAGATTTTTTGCTTCCAGATGTCCATTTTTTGGTCCATGTATTCTGACTTCGTTTTTCCTAGTCTGTTCGGAGGACTACTCAGATTTAAGGGAGTATATCCTTTGTCAGCAAGAGTTACCGCTTTTTGAAGTGAGGGAACGTCGGCTTTCCCGAGAAAGTACTTTCGTAAATTGAGGATTTGTTTTTCAAGCAAAAGGTTCAAATCTGTAATTCCTTTGCCACCATGCTTTCTTGGCAAAGTCATCTTTTCGATTGCTGACTTGGGATGAGGAGTTCTAAACTTTGTCATGGACGTCCTGGTGCTTCTCTCTCTATTCCCTCAATATCTGCCTTTGTCCACTTTACAATTCCAAATGTATAGGAGAGAGCTGGTATAGCATATTTGTCAAGCGCACTGATCATGTTCTTACCGCACAGCTGGGTTTTGAGGATAGATGTTAGTCGGCTGATGTATTTCTTAATAGCTTGGTCTTTAATCTCGCTGTGTTCAGTGCGGATGGATTGCTATAGGCCAAGGTACTTATATGTCTCGCCATCTTCCATAGGGTCAATTGATTCACCGTTGTCTAGCTCGAAAAGGCCAGCCACCGTATGTATTCCACGTACTACAGTCTGAGTTTTACATTTTTCAAGGCCGAATTGCATTCCTATATCCCTCCAGAAAACTTCCGTGGTATTTAGCAAAGCCTTGATATGCGACGGTTTGCTAGCGTACAGTTTTATATCGTCCATATACAGGAGGTGTGCTATCCTGTGTTGAAACTCGTCATCGGTCTTCAGGAGATATCCATGTTGACTACTGTTTAGCATATGAGAAAGTGGATTGAGAGCTAAACAGAACCATAGAGGGCTTAGGGAATCTGCTTGGAAAATACCTTTCCTGATATGAACAATAGATGTATTTGCCTCTCCTTCATTATGTGCGAGGCTTAGTTGGGTGTCCCATCGGCTTATGAGGTGTTTGAGCAAGTTTATAATTACTGGGTCTATCCTATATACTTGAAGAACTTTGAGCAGCCACGCATGTGGAACCGAGTCGAAAGCTTTTCTGTAATCAATAAAAGCTGTATACAGATTGCGTTGTTAATTGATGGCCTGTTCCAGGATAACTGAGTCTATCAGAAGTTGTTCTTTGCAACCTTGCGACTTCTTTGCGCAACCTCTTTGCTCTTGGGCTAGTATCTCGTGGGATTCGCAGTATTGATTAATCTTGCCAGCTATAACTGCAGTTAGGAGTTTATAAATCGTTGGGAGACAGGTGATCGGTCTGTACTTGGCTGGGTTCTGGGTGTCATGATCCTTCGGGATAAGATAAGTAATACCTCGGGTGAAAAATCTTGGTATTAAAATGCTGGGTTATCCTCGCATGTGTGCTTTTAAATCTTTTGTACCAGAAATTCTGAATACGATCGATGCCAGCAGACTACCAATTATGTAGTTCTTGAATTTCCTTCTTCACTTTTTCGAGAGTTATCACTTTGTCATCCACAGCTGGGAGGTGCTCCATATTTTCTTCCTCGCGTCTAATCCAGTCTGCTTGAGCGTTATATTGTGCTGGGGCTGACCATATATTTGACCAGAAGTCGTGAGTTTGCTCTTTAGTAGGAGGTTTGCTATCTTCCTGACATTCTGCATAAATCGCTATCTAGCCTTATTCCATGTATCGTTTCAATATGATTTCGTGTTGCTAATACTCCGGTTGAGATTTATGGAGTGCTATGTTTGGTCCCAGCTATTATATGGTGTAGAAACATGGACGTTAAAGGCACAAATAACTAAAAGAATCGAAGCCTTCGAAATGTGGATTTACAGACGTATGCTGAAAGTACCATGGAGAGCCCGAATTACTAACGAGGAAATACTACATAGAATTGGTCGTGAACGAAAACTACTAAAAATAATAAAAATACGTAAGACAGCATATCTCGGTCACGTATTACGACATGATAAATACTCTCTGTTACAAGTGATTATGCAGGGCAGACTTGAAGGAAAGAAGGGAATTGGGAGAAAGAAGAAATCATGGCTGAGGAATATCCGAGAATGGACAGACATGGGCGTTGAGGATCTTTTTCATATTGCTACGGACAGAGATGCTTTTAAGAGAGTGGTCGCCAACCTCCGTTAAATGGGGACGGCATTCGAAGAAGAAGATTACACGATCTTGTATCGCTACCATGAATCCCTCTGTTTCACCAAACAAGTATCCTTTTTGGAGCCATACTGTAGACGCTTCCATGGAAGCATCGTTTAACAGGTTAGGATACTTACCATGAAGCGGTTTACTGAGCCATTGGTTTTTTAAGTCAGACAGTTCATGGTATGCGCTCCTTGGTTCGTGTAATTGTTTAATTGGTGAATATTTGTCTAACAGCCTGACCACTCTATGTATTTCGGAGGTTTCTTCTCTTTCCTCAAAATATTTCTGTAGCTTCATTATCTGTCTCTAGCATAACAGTTTAAGATCAAGTAGTCCCCTCCCACCAGACCTTCTTGGCAAATACAGCCGCTCAGTACATGCTCTCGGGTGATTAATTAGATGCTTGGACATTTGTACTCTAATTCCACGATTCATTGCCTCTAGTTCGGTTTCTGACCATCCAATCACTCCAAAAGAGTATACAATCATTGGCATTGCCCACGTGTTCACAGCTTTAATTTTGTTTTTGGCAGTGAGCTCAGTTCGCAGAATTTTTTGTACTCAATGACTTAGTGCTTCATTGAGCCTGTCTTTGGTGTATTCACGTTTTACTACCAGCTGCTGTTGGTAATCCAGGTATTTGTAGGTTTCGTTGTCAAGGTATCTAATGGTGTCTTGCTCTATTTTTTCATATTCCGACGATTTTCTCCTGTGTGCTATCAGTTTGGCACATTTTTCTAATCCGAAGGTCATATTTATATCTTTACTAACTGTATCCGTGATGGCTATTAACCTATCTAGATCGGTCTCCGTCGATGCATACAGTTTCAAGTCGTCTACGTAAAACAGGTGGGTGATGAAATTGACTGTCTCGACCCTTACTTCGTGGAATATGCTCATATTAGTGTTTTTAAATGAAACTCAAGGTCTCTAGTTAATTCCACAATATAATACAAGTTACTGAAAATTCTAAAAAATTGACAATTGTTTCGATAAATCAATATCATCGTCAGAATGACAGAAGTTACATTTCATTTTATGCCTACCTGATGTTTAGTAGTTATTTTTGGCTAGACCAAGAAGTAACCTACCTAACTTGTGATTGGCTTAATATATGTTTATAGGAAAAAGAAAGAGATGTGATATTACAAATATTGAAGCTTAGATATTATTAGCCCTATGGTGATATCCTGGATATCATTTTTCCAATTAAGATCAGTATAACTGTGCAATGATATAGAAAACCAGGAAAACTATATCTGCTGATCTTTACAATTATCACTTAAGAAGACAGTTTATTAGTGGAGAATTCCCTAGATTTAACTGTTCATTGACAACTTCATATTGTGGGTTTCATAAATGTCTTCTAATTTCCAGTTCTTCAAGGAAATCCAGTTCTTGTTTCTTTTCACAAATATGCAGTACTTCTAGTTCTGTGTTAGGTGTCAATGAATGATTGGTGTCAAGTAGATGTTTTGCGTAGTGGGATTTATCTGGTAGTTTTAATCTGTATGCTCGTAAGTGCTCACTGTATCGTATTTCAAAATTCCTAAGGGTCTGAACCAAATAGACAGCATTACATTCTGGACATTTGAGTTTATATATACCTGACTTCGTCAATAGTGGTATTTTTGTTTTTACATTTAACAATTTTGTACTAACGTTACTTTCTGTTTTAAAAGAAATTGTTGTATTCGTTGCTGAAGATATTATCTTTGAAATATTATTAGAAATATTTCCTGCATATGTGATGGTTTTATAAGTTTTAATTTCATCAGCTTGTTTAGGATATATTAGTTGTAATGCCACTTTTTCCTCTTTTTTACTAATTAGCTTATTTATCATATCTAATGGATAATCGTTAGATGTTGCTATTTGTCTAACTGTATTAATCTCTCTATCAAAATTACATTTGTTCAAAGGAACTGAAAAAGCTCTATGTATCATCGAATTATATGCTGCTAGTCTGTGTGACAAAGGGTAGTTAGAATTGAATGGAATTGTCACATCAGTCTGTGTTGGTTTTCGGAAAATTGAATAATCAAGTACATTATTAACTCTTTGAATTTTTAAATCAAGAAAATTGATTGAGCTATTTTCTTCAATTTCTAATGTAAATTTAATTTTCGGGTGTAAATTATTGATGTGGTTGAAAAATACATCTAATTGTCGTTCACTACCCATAATATGTCATCTACATATCTATACCAAAATAAAATATTTTTCGAAATATTACTTTCAATTGTCCATTAAAATGTTTGCTAAAATAGGTGATATAGGGCTTCCCATTGGTAAACCTTCATTTTGAATATATATCTTATTGTCAAAAGTGAAATAATTCTGATTAATGCATACATCAAATAAATTAAGTATATCTGATATTATTCCTGGATTAATATGTTTATCTTCTAGTAATTTTCTTACAAGTAATATGTTTACTAAAATTCCTCCCAAAGAATGTCTAATACTTGTAAGAAAATTACTAGAAGATAAAAATATTAATCCAGGAATAATATCAGATATACTTAATTTATTTGATGTATGCATTAATCAGAATTATTTCACTTTTGACAATAAGATAAATATTCAAAATGGAGGTTTACCAATGGGAAGCCCTATATCACCTATTTTAGCAAACATTTTTATGGACAATTTAGAAAGAAAGATCTTTGAAAGTAATATTTCGAAAAATATTTTATTTTGGTATAGATATGTGGATGACATATTAGCTTGTTTTATGGGTAGTGAACGACAATTAGATGTATTTTTCAACAACATCAATAATTTACACCCGAAAATTAAATTAACATTAGAAATTGAAGAAAATAGCTCAATCAATTTTCTTGATTTAAAAATTCAAAGAGTTAATAATGTACTTGATTATTCAATTTTCCGAAAACCAACACAGACTGATGTGACAATTCCATTCAATTCTAACCACCCTTTGTCACACAGACTAGCAGCATATAATTCAATGATACATAGAGCTTTTTCAGTTCCTATGAACAAATGTAATTTTGATAGAGAGATTAATACAATTAGACAAATAGCAACATCTAACGATTATCCATTAGATATGATAAATAAGCTAATTAGTAAAAAAGAGGAAAAAGTGGCATTACAACTAATATATCCTAAACAAGCTGATGAAATTAAAACTTATAAAACCATCACATATGCAGGAAATATTTCTAATAATATTTCAAAGATAATATCTTCAGCAACGAATACAACAATTTCTTCCAAAACAGAAAGTAACGTTAGTACAAAATTGTTAAATGTAAAAACAAAAATACCACTATTAAAGAAGTCAGGTATATATAAACTCAAATGTCCAGAATGTAATGCTGTCTATTTGGGTCAGACCCTTAGGAATTTTGAAATACGATACAGTGAGCACTTACGAGCATACATATTAAAACAACCAGATAAATCCCACTACGCAAAACATCTACTTGACACCAATCATTCATTGACACCTAACACTGAACTAGAAGTACTGCATATTTGTGAAAAGAAACAATAACTGGATTTCCTTGAAGAACTGGAAATTAGAAGACATTTAAGAAACCCACAATATGAAGTTGTCAATGAACAGTTAAATCTAGGGAATTCTCCACTAATAAACTGTCTTCTTAAGTGATAATTGTAAAGATCAGCAGATATAGTTTTCCTGGTTTTCTATATCATTGCACAGTTATACTGATCTTAATTGGTAAAATGATATCCAGGATATCACCATAGGGCTAATAATATCTAAGCTTCAATATTTGTAATATTACATTCTCTTCTTTTTTCTATAAACATATATTAAGCCAATCACAAGTTAGGTTACTTCTTGGTCTAGCCAAAAATAACTACTAAACATCAGGTCATTCTGACGATGATATTGATTTATCGAAACAATTGTCAATTTTTTAGAATTTTCAATAACTTGTATTATATTGTGGAATTAACTAGAGACCTTGATTTTCATTTAAAAACACTAAGGTGGCTGATGTCTACTTTAGTATTGCCACTTTTCAGTTTGTGGCCAAGATGGGTATTCCTTAAAGTTCTTGAAAGAGGGTTCATACTGGTGATGAACCATAAGGGACTCAACGAATCTCCCTGAAAAATTCCACTACCTATTCGAATTTCCTCGGTGTCTACTTGCGTTCCTTTTGAACCAATATGTAATGTGGTTCTCCAGTCGGCCATACATGATTTTAAGGACATGATTATATTTTTGTCAATCCCATAGATCTCAAGGACCTCTATCAACCAGCTATGTGGTACAGAATCGAATGCTTTTTGATAATCGATCCATGCGACTGCTATGTTACGTGATCGATATTTGGCATCTTGAGTTAGCACGGAGTCGATAATAATTTGTTCCTTACAACCTTGCGTTTCTTTTCTGCACCCTTTTTGTTCTTTTGTTAGAATTTTTCGATCATGTAGGTGTTTATCTATTTTGATGGCAATTATCGATGTTATAAGTTTATATAAGGTCGAGAGACACGTAATCGGTCGGTAGTTCTTTGGCTCTTTTGTTTGGTTAGATTTCGGTAGCATGTAAGTAATTCCCTTGATTAAGTACTCTGGTAATATTTCTTTCTCTTTAATTATTCTATTTATTTGAAAGGCAAGTTGCTTCCAAACTCTCAAGCTTTTCCACCAATAGTTATGTATGTGATCTACACCTGCCGCCTTCCAGTTTTGAGATTTCATAATTGCTGTTTTCACATCTTCTTCGGTTACTTCAATTTGGGTCATTGGTTCAATATTTTGGTAATATTGTCGCTCTCTTTTCAGCCAAGGAGCCGTTCTATTGTGCTCCCCCTTTGCGCGCCAAATATTAGCCCAGAAATTTGTGAGGTCTTTTTTGCTTGGCGGTATACCGACATTAGTTTTCCGTCCTTCTAATAGTTTGTAGAACGACTTTACATTTTTATTAAATGTGTTGTTATGTTCTCTTCGTTTATAGCTTTTGTTGTATCGTCTTAATCGTTTTCCCAAGACTGCTATACGATGTTTGATATTGTCTTTGAGAATCGCCAATTTCTCTTTGAACTCCGGGTTGTTAAGTTTGATGTTATTTTCCTTCAGTATGACCTTGACATCTCTCTTCAGTTTTCTATTGTGGTTAGCTCTTTCCCATGTACTTATCTTTGTAAGCTTGCTACGGATTGTTTTAATACTGTTGTCAATTCTGATTTTCCATCGGGGTATTTGTTTACTTAGTTTACTCTTGGGCGAATCTTTGATTCTTATACCCATTTGTTCAATGATAGTAAGGGCCGCACAGTAAACAAACATTGAGTTTTCGTGATTGGATCATCTTCACTTATGTTGGCATTTATTTCTCCATTTATTATTTCGAGACATTCTTTCGTTTTATTGTTTGGTCGGATTTTCGGCAATTTCGGTCACTTTTCTGGATCTGTGCCTTCATATAATACTTAAAATTTCCAGTAGTTCTCTAACAAATTTTTCTTTTATTTCATGTGATTCATGCTGCAGTGGCTGGTCCGATAATTTCACTTTTCCTGCATGGACTTCTGTTGTTTCAGAGTTTTCAGATATATTTTGCATGTTTAATTCCATGTTTTTTCTCCATTGTTTGTAGGCAATGCTTTTTGTACATTCTCTTTAACATTAGCTATTTCTAGCTCAGTCAGTAAATTACGATTTCTAATTGCATATAGTTGGTTTGCCAGTTGCATTTCTGATAACTCAAAGTCCGGTCTTATTCTCATCCATTCAATCAGCATCTTCTTACGAAACCCGATTTTGTTCCTTTCACAATTCGATGCGAGGAAATACGCTCTCATGACATCTTCATTGTCTTTTATTTGCCATGTTTTGCGGCGCTTGTCTACACGTCGAGTTCCTGGAGGAGCCGCATCGTCCTGATGGGCTAATCTCACGCTGGAGGACTCCATATTTTCTCTTGCCTGTTGTAGCCTTCTTGTGGTGCCATTACCTACAGGGGTGCCACTTGCTTCACCTTTCTGTAAGTCAGGTTGATCATCCTGACGGTTCCGAGCAGAGCCAACCTGGAGCTCTGGTCCGCCCGAGTAACGTTTTCTTCGTGTTTTCACAGCAACAATGTTTCTCACTGAATGGGTTGCTAACCCATTTAGCGGTGGTTGTTCTCCCTCTCGCGTTAGCCCATCTGCTGTAGATCCGCTACTGGGGTTGGTTGCCCGATCTTGAATCTCCAGAGTTGGTTACCGGGGCTATTAATATTATTATTTTTTTTATTAATTCACACTTGTCAGTGGAGGCATCTCAAGGTTTCAGCAGCCTAGTCATGTGTGAGCACTCGTCGGACGGTTCGGCACGTTCCCAATATAGCTGCTTGTTGGGCGGTAATTATATTCTTATCAACATTTTCCAATTTCAGTTCAGTTATTATTATTATTATTATTATTATTATTATTATTATTATTATTATCATTATTATTATTATTATTATTATTATTATTATTATTATTATTATTATTATTTTTAATAATTCACACTTGTCAGTGGAGGATTGGCATATCCAGGCTGGGATTCTCAAGGTTTCAGCAGCCTAGTCATGTGTGACCACTCGTCGGACGGTTCGGCATGTTCCCAATATAGCTGCTTGTTGGGCGGTAATTATATTCTTATCAACATGTTCCAATTTCAGTTTCTTTAACTCGTTTTGTAAGTGTACTTCAACGAGACCAGTAGTTGAGATAACCAGCGGATGTATGGTTACGTGTTCTAATTGGTAAGCATCCTTTAGTTCGTGCGCCAAGTCAATATATTTGTGTATTTTTTGGGTCCTAGCTTCTTTAATGTTATGATCGTTAGGTATGGTGATGTCTATTATATAAGCTGTCCTCCCTTGTTTCTCTAGTACAAGTATATCTGATTTATTGTGCGCTATTTCCTTATCTGTAATTATCATTTTGTCCCAGTACACTTTTACATTTTGGTTTTCAAGTTGCTCTTTCGGGGTGTAATTGTAATAGGGCACTTGTTCTGTCAGCAGGCCGTATTTTATGCAGATTGCCTGGTGGAATACTTTGGCTTCATCATCGTGTCTTTTCTTGTGGTCCCGAGATACCAAGTAGGAGCATCCTGCCAAGAGGTGTTGAATGGTCTCTGGGTTTTCGTGACATAATCTGGGAAGGGATGGGATTTCCTGTCGGATGATGAATCGTCTGTAGTTTCGTGTGCTTATTACTTGATCTTGTATGGCCAGTAGAAAACCCTCCGTTTCGGCCATGAGTGTTCCATTCGATAGGTACAGATTTGATAAGCGTTTATCCACCTCTTGTCCTGTTAAAGCTGCAGCATATCTTCCATGCAGTTCTTTACCTTTCCAGATTTGTTCTAGTTCAGCGAAGTAGTTCTTATTTTCTTTTTTAGGCGGATTATCGTTCGCCAAGTTTAAGGGTGAAAGATAGGAGTCAATAGATGTTATTGCTCTATATGCGGGGTGTGTTACGGACTTCAGATAAGTAAACAGCTTTTCACATTCTTTATTGTGCATTTCTTTTAGATTTCTAAGTCCTCTTCCGCCTTTGCTCCTTGGGAGATATTACCTGACTGTAGATGCATTGGGATGATGTAACCTCCTCCTTGTAAGCGATGTTCGAATCAATCTGTCTAGACTATCCAGGTCAGTAGGACTCCATTTGACAACGCCAAAGCTGTATGTTACCACTGGTATCACCCAAGAGTTAATAGCTGAGAATTTTGATCTAGAGTAGAGGTGTGATTTGAGGATTGATTTTAATCTCCTTTTCAGTATGTTTTCAATCTGTTCCTCTGATTGTTTTTGATCTATGTTAACTGTTTGTTGGATTCCCAAGTATTTGTACATTTCTTCTGGAGGAAGTGGTGCAAATTGGCTTTGATCTATAAGTGTAATATTTTCGGAGTCTTGTACTTTTCCTTTTTTGACATGGACAAATGCACACTTCTCAAGCCCAAATTCCATCCTGATGGATCCGCTGAAGCTAGATACCAGTTCCAGCACTGAGGTGAGCTGTTCTGAGTTCGACGCATATAGTTTCAGATCGTCCATGTAGAGAAGATGATTGATTTTCATGGATGGCTCCCTGGATATAGTGTAGCCACAATAGCTGTCGTCAAGTATACTACTAAGTGGATTTAGAGCCAAGCAGAACCATAGCGGGCTGAGGCTGTCCCCTTGGAAAATGCCCCTCTCTATTCTCACTCCTTCGGTGGTATAATAAGTTGCTCCCACATTAACGTTCAGAGAGGTTTCCCACATCTCCATAACTTTTTCAAGGAACTCAATCAAGTGGTTGTTGATTTTGTAGATGTTTAGTACTTTGAGTAACCACGAGTGCGGGACAGAATCAAATGCCTTTTGATAGTCTATCCAAGCAACCGAAATGTTCCTTTTCCTCTGCTTGGCATGGTTAGTGATCACTGTATCAATAATCAGCCACTCTTTGCTTCCCCGTGCCCTTGCCTTACAGCCGTTCTGTTGCCAAGCTAGCAGTTGGTTTCTTTTTAGGTGGGAACTAATTTTCTGCTCTATGATTGAGATGAGTATTTTATATGCGATGGGCAAGCAGGTAATCGGTCGGTAATTTTGGGGGTTTTCGACTTTCTCGTTTTTGGACAGGAGGTAAGTTATAGCTTTTGTGAAGAAGGGTGGTCTCTTTTGTTAATCTTCCATGGATTCATTTAGTTGGTTGGCGAAGATTTGATGAATCGAGGTGAAGCTCTTCCACCAGTATGCGTGAATTTTATCAATTCCTGGTGCTTTCCAGTTTCTGTGCGGCATCTTTAACATGCTGGGAAGATATCCGGATATCCTCCATTTCCTGAGTGTGGGCCGTTCTTTCTTCCTCTTTCTTGATCCAGAACGCATTTTCATCATGTTCCACTCTGGTTCCCCACAATTGTGTCCAGTATTTGTGCATGTTTGTTTCATTAGGTGGAGTGTTCGTATATTTTGTTTCTTTCGATCCCATGTTTCGGTAGAATAGCTTTTGATTTTGTTGGAATATACGATTTTCTTTGTACCGGGCAACCCTCTCTTTGTATCTTCTTAGCCTATTTCCCAACATTTTGATTTTTTGTTTGAACTCCTCCATATAAGATGACAGACGCTGATTCCTGTCAGGTGAGTTATATTTTGGCTTAAGTTTTTTGTGTATTTTGTATATTATATTTTTTATGCGGGTTGTGGGCTCAGGGCTATTGAGGTAAGCATGAATCTGTCCAATTTCCTTTCTAAATTTTTCTATTTTGTAGTGTATTCTTTTAACCCATGGAGGTTCTGTATTTGTTGTGTGTTTCTCTTTAACAGCCTCCGGGTGTCTCAGGGGAGTGCCTAGCAGCTCTAAAACAGTAAGCGCCGAGCAGTACATCAAATGACATGTGTCTTTCAGCGACGAGCAGTCTCTCAGTTTCTCCTTAAGGGCACTGTTGGTTTACGTAACGGTCTCTTTTGCTACCTGCGATTACCTCACTTTTGGGAGAATCGGGCGATATTGGAACGGTACTCCTGCATACTTTAGTTTGTTTGCTTCTAATATGTTTGCAATTTCAGCTGGAATATCTTCTGCTGATACTTCAAAAATGGTTGATCTCTGTACAGCCGCTGGTTGTATGTTGGGGTTTTGATTTTCCTGGTTATCCTGGCGTCTTGAATGGTTTCTCAGATATTCTATTTCAGTCTCTGTCAGGACCTTACGTCTGATAATAGATCTTACTTGATCAGATAATTGTTGTGGGTCCCGTAGGAAGTCGGGTCTGATTTCTGACCAGTGTTCGTGTAGTCTGGTTCTATAGTTAGTCTTGTCTTGTCCGGCGTGTGTCGCAAATAAATATGCGCGCATAAGGTGAAGGTTGTCTTGCCTGGTCCAGCGCATACGCCGTCTTTGAGCGGGAATTTCCTGGGAGAAGTTTTCCGAGCGTCGCTCGCCATTGCCGCTTTCGGTGTCCTTTGACCTTGGCCTTGTGGTTCCGGTTTGCGGGCGCGCGCCCCGTGCTCCACGCCTTCCCGCTAGTGACTGTACATTCCCGCCATCTGGTGCGGTCGCACCACCAGAGGCATCCGAGGCTTGCTTCCTAGTAGTTACAGGACCGGTATTATTTCTCAGTATGAGGGTTGCTGGCCCTCAGTACCGGTTGTTCTACCTCTCGCGTTTGCCCACCTGCTGTAGATTCGCCACCGGGGGTTGGTTACCCGATCTTGAATTTCCAGAGATGGTTTACCAGGGTCTACCGACGTGGAGGTGCGAGTAGGAATTGATAGGAGAGGCTGTAAGAGACGCTTCACTACCCTTTGGACACCTAATTATTATTATTATTATTTTAGGAATTCACAAGGTTTTTGTTCCCTGGATTTCTTCTTTATACGGGCGGGCCAAGTATAAACGAAGTCTATTGTGCTCCTAGAAACGAGCGGACTATATTGCATGTGTGTAAAATGACGCTTTTTTGTATTCGATTGTGTATATTTTCAGGTATGTCGAGTTCTGTCAGATGTTCTGTGAATTTTTTGTGGGTGATACCAGTAGCAGACATAATCAACGAAATAATGGTGACCGCCTTTTGCTTCCAAATTCTCTCCAGTTCTATTGCGAGGGGGGTGTATTTTTATATTTTTTCCGAATATTTGTTCGTTAGATTTTGATCGGTAGGGATGGAAACGTCTATTAGGTAGGTGTGTTTGTTTTTCTTGTCAGTAAATGTGATGTCGGGTCTGTTGCATGCTAATGTTTTGTCTGATTGTATCGTTTTGTCCCAGTATATTTTGTATTCCTGGTTTTCCAGTATTTCGGATGGTGTGTACTGGTAGTGAGGTACGGTTTTGTTTATTAGTGAAAGTTTATATGCCATTTCCTGGTGGATGATTTTTGCGACTGTGTTGTGTCGTTCCAGGTATTTGGTTGGTGCAAGACTCTTGCAGCCGTTGGTTATATGCTCTATTGTTTCTCTGTCTGAATGGCATCTTCTGCATTTGTCATTTGCAACTGAGGGGTCTTTTAATATGTACTTGCTATATGTTTTCGTTTTTATCACTTTATCTTGTATAGCATGCATGAATCCTTCCGTTTCAGGGAAGAGGTCACCCTTCTGGAGCCATTTATGTGTTAGTCCCTTATCGATGTCTTCACCTTGTGTCTGATTGAAGTATCGTCCGTGTAGTTCTTTGCTTGCCCATCTTTGTATTTTCTCTTTGTATGTGGTTTTCTTGTCCTTCAGTGAAAGGTCGGTGTTGTGTAAGTCTAGTGGAGTGTAGTTAATGTCGGCGTGTACTATTGCTAGGTGAAGTTCGCTTTTAGACTTTTTGTCATGAAAGTTTTTTCTTAGGTTTGAGATTTGCGTGTCGTGTAGTTGGTGGATGTCAAGAACTCCTCTCCCACCATCTGCTCGAGGTAAAGTAATCCTTTCTATACAGGCGTTAGTGTGGTGCATATGGTGTTTTGTCAGTAGTGTTCTGGTCTGTCTGTTGATATTTTCGAGATCTGTCGGTGTCCACTTGAGAATTGCGAATGAGTAAGTGAGCGTTGGTATGGCATAAGAGTTTATGGCTTTAGTAAGGTTTCTGGATGTGAGTTTACTTTTTAGTAATTGTGTGAGTCTCTTCGTATATTTTTGTATGAAACTGTTTTTGAGATCTGTATGGTTGAGTTTGATTGTTTGTTCGATGCCAAGATATTTGTATGTGTCGTTTTCATCCATGTGCTCTATTATGCCTCCTGTAGTCCTGATGCCCTCGGTGTTTGTCCACTTGCCACGCTCCATGCTGTTAATTTTGCATTTATTTAACCCGAATTCCATTTTCATGTCGTTGGACATGGTTTCTGTTATTTTAATAAGGGAGTTCATTTGTGTTCTTGTCGAGCTGAATAGTTTGATGTCGTCCATGTAGAAAAGGTGATTGATTTTATAATTGTTGTTCTTGTTGAATTTGATGGTGAATCCTTATTTTGTTTTAGAGAGGGCCTGAGATATAACATTGAGACACATGCAGAACCACAGGGCACTCAGTGTATCCCCTTGAAATATTCCTCGTTTAATGGGTATCTTGTCAGTTGTGAATTGAGTATTTTCTGTTTGCACATGTATGTTGGTGCACCATCTTTTCATTATGGTTTGGAGGAAATTTATTATGATAGGGTTGATATTGTAGATTCTGAGTACGTGTATTAGCCAGCTATGTGGTACGTTATCGTACGCTTTTTTGTAATCAATGTACGTGACGAAAAGATTGCGGAATTTTTTAAGTGCTTGTTGATGGATTACTGCATCTATTGTCAGCTGTTCTTTGCAACCTTGACTGTTCTTTTTGCATCCTTTCTGTTCTTCTGTGAGTATGTTGTATTTGTCTAGGTGGTCCTGCATATGTTGTGCGATGGTTGATGTGACGATCTTGTATAATGTCGGTAGGCGTGTGATTGGTCTGTAGTTGGCTGGGTTCAGAGTGTTATTGTTCTTAGGTTTGATGTATGTGATGCCTTGTGTTAAAAAAATTGGGAGTTCTGAGGGATTGTGGACGATGTGTGTTATAAGTTTTGCAAGTCTGTCATGCGTCGCAGTGAATTTTTTAAGCCAGAAATTTTGTATTCCGTCAGGGCCGGGTGCCTTCCAATTGTTTATTAATTATGTCTTTTAGTTGTCCAATGGAGATGGTGATATTGTTTTGTGTGTACATATTCTTGTTGGATTTCTGTGATCCAGCTGGCATCTGAGTTGTGTTCAACAGGGTTTGACCATATTGATTTCCAGAAATTGGTGATATCTTCTTCTGATGGTGTTGGGTAGTTTTTATTATCGTTTTCATTATTGAGTAGTGCATAAAATTTCTTTTCATTTTATCTGAATGTATTGTTTTGTGACTTTCGGAGGTTACTTGTTTTGTAACGTTTTAGTCGCCCTGCGTAGACTGCTAGACGTTGTTTGTGGTTGTTGAGGAGTGATATAAGTTGTTGTTGGCTAAGTTGTGCTAAATTTATGTTCGAATTTTGAAGTTTGTCAATTGTTTTAGCGGATCTGTTGCCAATAAGTATTGGGTAAGTAGTCCTAATGTTTTTCTGATAGTGGTTACTTTTTCTTCTATTCTACGTTGCCAGTTCGGTATTTTTGGTTTTGTCTTGTTTTTTGTGTTGTTAGTTGGTATTTTTTGTTCATTTAGAGTCAATGTTACTATTGCTGCACAGTAGATTAAGGTGTGCAGTTCAGTTATGTTGGTTTTTTCGGTGATTAAGCTGTTGAGGGCTGTATTTACTTGGGCTATTATTTTGTTGGTTTTCTGGCTGTCTTTGAGTGGGAGTATTTTTGGTCTGCTGTTGGGACAGGTTCCTGTCCATTTCATATATGTTATGTGTAACTGTTCGATTATATTATCGTGGTTTCGCTGCCAGTCTTCTGTATGTGTGGTGTTTAAAGTCTGCTTCCTTGGAGTTGTTGATGGTGCAGGGAGTGGTATTTGTGAATGTGTTTCAGCAATGGTGGCTTTGGTACGTGGTGTGTGTGGTTCAGTCGTATGGCAGGTAGGGTTGCCGTTTCATTGATTTCTGATGCGATTTCTTGTTTGATTAGATCTATTTCAAATTCAGTGATTCGATTGTTCCTGATTATTACTCTGTACTGGTCACTTATTCTTTGTTCGGAAAGGTGTTGTAATTCAGGGTACTTGTTAACGAATTGTTGGTGCATGCGTGTTCTGTAGTCTGTTAGGTCTTGGTGAAAATTGGTAGCTATGAGATAACAACGGATGACATGCTTGTTCATTTCATCCGTCCAAGTCATCCGTTGTCGTGGTTTCCCGGCTTTGGTGGTCGTTGGATTCTCCAACGAAACAGTATTGGCCAGGGTTCGTGATCCTTTTCGTTCTGAGTCTGTATCCGTTTGGGCGGGCTGAGTATTCCCGCGACGTCCCCGTCCTTGACGTCGCTCGTCCGAGGCTTCATCCTTGCCGTTCTCCATGAATAGGTATACAATTTAGAGCTATTGCCAGCTTGCAGGGTGGAAGATCAGCCTATTTCAGCAGAGCCCTGCCGTACCATTACTAGCTGTTGCGTTCGTGGTATACTGAGAATAGGGGAGGTTTATTCCAAATAACTTCCGTTAGTGACACCTGATAACCCCCAGGTGCCATTCAGCCCTAACCACGGGACACAGTATTGGCTTAGGGGAGCTAGGGTACGCGTATTCGCCAAAGACGTAGGTTGCTTGATACAACCTCCCCTGCGGTGGTTGTTCTCCTTCTCGCGTTAGCCCATCTGCTGTAGATCCGCCACCGGGGTTGGTTACCCGATCTTGAATCTCCAGAGATGGTTACCGGGGCTACCGACGTGGAGGTTCGAGCAGGTATTGGTGGGAGAGGCTATAGGAGACGCATCACTACCCTTTTAACCCCTTATTATTATTATTATTATTATTATTATTATTTTAGGAATTCACAGGGTTTTTGTTCCCTGGATTTCTTCTTTATACGGGCGGGCCAAGTATAAACGAAGTCTATTGTGTTCTAAGAAACGAGCGGACTATATTGCACGTGTGTAAAATGACGCTTTTTTGTATTCGATTGTGTATATTTTCAGGTATGTCGAGTTCTGTCAGATGTTCTGTGAATTTTTTGTGGGTGATACCAGTAGCAGACATAATCAACGGAACAATGGTGACCGCCTTTTGTTTCCAAATTCTCTCCAGTTCTATTGCGAGGGGGGTGTATTTTTGTATTTTTTCCGAGTATTTGTTTGTTAGATTTTGATCGGTAGGGATGGAAACGTCTATTAGGTAGGTGTGTTTGTTTCTCTTGTCAGTAAATGTGATGTCGGGTCTGTTGCATGCTAATGTTTTGTCTGATTGTATCGTCTTGTCCCAGTATATTTTGTATTCCTGGTTTTCCAGTATTTCGGATGGTGTGTACTGGTAGTGAGGTACGGTTTTGTTTATTAGTGAAAGTTTATATGCCATTTCCTGGTGGATGATTTTTGCGACTGTGTTGTGTCGTTCCAGGTATTTGGTTGGTGCAAGACTCTTGCAGCCGTTGGTTATATGCTCTATTGTTTCTCTGTCTGAATGGCATCTTCTGCATTTGTCATTTGTAACTGAGGGGTCTTTTAATATGTACTTGCTATATGTTTTCGTTTTTATTACTTTATCTTGTATAGCATGCATGAATCCTTCCGTTTCAGGGAAGAGGTCACCCTTCTGGAGCCATTTATGTGTTAGTCCTTTATCGATGTCTTCACCTTGTGTCTGATTGAAGTATCGTCCGTGTAGTTCTTTGCTTGCCCATCTTTGTATTTTCTCTTTGTATGTGGTTTTCTTGTCCTTCAGTGAAAGGTCGGTGTTGTGTAAGTCTAGTGGAGTGTAGTTAATGTCGGCGTGTACTATTGCTAGGTGAAGTTTGCTTTTGGACTTTTTGTCATGAAAGTAATTTCTTAGGTTTGAGATTTGCGTGTCGTGCAGTTGGTGGATGTCAAGAACTCCTCTCCCACCATCTGCTCGAGGTAAAGTGATCCTTTCTATACAGGCGTTAGTGTGGTGCATATGGTGTTTTGTCAGTAGTGTTCTGGTCTGTCTGTTGATATTTTCGAGATCTGTCGGTGTCCATTTGAGAATTGCAAATGAGTAAGTGAGCGTTGGTATGGCGTAAGAGTTTATGGCTTTAGTAAGGTTTCTGGATGTGAGTTTACTCTTTAGTAATTGTGTGAGTCTCTTCGTATATTTTTGTATGAAATTGTTTTTGAGATCTGTATGGTTGAGTTTGATTGTTTGTTCGATGCCAAGATATTTGTATGTGTCGTTTTCATCCATGTGCTCTATTATGCCTCCTGTAGTCCTGATGCCCTCGGTGTTTGTCCACTTGCCACGCTCTATGCTATTAATTTTGCATTTATTTAACCCGAATTCCATTTTTATGTCGTTGGACATGGTTTCTGTTATTTTAATAAGGGAGTTCATTTGTGTTCTTGTCGAGCTGAATAGTTTGATGTCGTCCATGTAGAAAAGGTGATTGATTTTATAATTGTTGTTCTTGTTGAATTTGATGGTGAATCCTTGTTTTGTTTTAGAGAGGGCCTGAGATATAACATTGAGACACATGCAGAACCACAGGGCACTCAGTGTATCCCCTTGAAATATTCCTCGTTTAATGGGTATCTTGTCAGTTGTGAATTGAGTATTTTCTGTTTGCACATGTATGTTGGTGCACCATCTTTTCATTATGGTTTGGAGGAAATTTATGATGATAGGGTTGATATTGTAGATTCTGAGTACGTGTATTAGCCAGCTATGTGGTACGTTATCGTACGCTTTTTTGTAATCAATGTATGTGACGAAAAGATTGCGGAATTTTTTAAGTGCTTGTTGATGGATTACTGCATCTATTGTCAGCTGTTCTTTGCAACCTTGACTGTTCTTTTTGCATCCTTTCTGTTCTTCTGTGAGTATGTTGTATTTGTCTAGGTGGTCCTGCATATGTTGTGTGATGGTGGATGTGACGATCTTGTATAATGTCGGTAGGCATGTGATTGGTCTGTAGTTGGCTGGGTTCAGAGTGTTATTGTTCTTAGGTTTGATGTATGTGATGCCTTGTGTTAAAAAAATTGGGAGTTCTGAGGGATTGTGGACGATGTGTGTTATAAGTTTTGCAAGTCTGTCATGCGTCGCAGTGAATTTTTTAAGCCAGAAATTTTGTATTCCGTCAGGGCCGGGTGCCTTCCAATTGTGTGTTTTATTAATTATGTCTTTTAGTTGTCCGATGGAGATGGTGATATTGTTTTGTGTGTCCAGATGTTCATATTCTTGTTGGATTTCTGTGATCCAGCTGGCATCTGAGTTGTGTTCAACAGGGTTTGACCATATTGATTTCCAGAAATTGGTGATATCTTCTTCTGATGGTGTTGGGTAGTTTTTATTATCGTTTTCATTATTGAGTTGTGCATAAAACTTCTTTTCATTTTGTCTGAATGTATTGTTTTGTGACTTTCGGAGGTTACTTGTTTTGTAACGTTTTAGTCGCCCTGCGTAGACTGCTAGACGTTGTTTGTGGTTGTCGAGGAGTGATAAAAGTTGTTGTTGGCTGAGTTGTGCTAAATTTATGTTCGACTTTTGAAGTTTGTCAATTGTTTTAGCGGATCTGTTGCCAATTAAGTATTGGGTAAGTAGTCCTAATGTTTTTCTGATAGTGGTTACTTTTTGTTCTATTCTACGTTGCCAGTTCGGTATTTTTGGTTTTGTCTTGTTTTTTGTGTTGTTAGTTGGTATTTTTTGTTCATTTAGAGTCAATGTTACTATTGCTGCACAGTAGATTAAGGTGTGCAGTTCAGTTATGTTGGTTTTTTCGGTGATTAAGCTGTTGAGGGCTGTATTTACTTGGGCTATTATTTTGTTGGTTTTCTGGCTGTCTTTGAGTCGGGGTATTTTTGGTCTGCTGTTAGGACAGGTTCCTGTCCATTTCATATATGTTATGTGTAACTGTTCGATTATATTATCGTGGTTTCGCTGCCAGTCTTCTGTATGTGTGGTGTTTAAAGTCTGCTTTCTTGGAGTTGTTGATGGTGCAGGGGGTGGTATTTGTGAAAGTGTTTCAGCGATGGTGGTTTTGGTACGTGGTGTGTGTGGTTCAGTCGGTATGGCAGGTAGGGTTGCCGTTTCATTAATTTCTGATGCGATTTCTTGTTTGATTAGATCTATTTCAAATTCAGTGATTCGATTGTTCCTGATTATTACTCTGTACTGGTCACTTATTCTTTGTTCGGAAAGGTGTTGTAATTCAGGGTACTTGCTAACGAATTGTTGGTGCATGCGTGTTCTGTAGTCTGTTAGGTCTTGGTGAAAATTGGTAGCTATGAGATAACAACGGATGACATGCTTGTTCATTTCATCCGTCCAAGTCATCCGTTGTCGTGGTTTCCCGGCTTTGGTGGTCGTTGGATTCTCCAACGAAACAGTATTGGCCAGGGTTCGTGATCCTTTTCGTTCTGAGTCTGTATCCGTTTGAGCGGGCTGAGTATTCCCGCGACGTCCCCGTCCTTGACGTCGCTCGTCCGAGGCTTCATTCTTGCCGTTCTCCATGAATGGGTATACAATTTATAGCTATTGCCAGCTTGCAGGGTGGAATATCAGCCTATTTCAGCAGAGCCCTGCCGTACCATTACTAGTTGTTGCGTTCGTGGTATACTGAGAATAGGGGAGGTTTATTCCAAATAACTTCCGTTAGTGACACCTGATAACCCCCAGGTGCCATTCAGCCCTAACCACGGGACACAGTATTGGCTTAGGGGAGCTAGGGTACGCGTATTCGCCAAAGACGTAGGTTGCTTGATACAACCTCCCCTGCGGTGGTTGTTCTCCCTCTCGCGTTAGCCCATCTGCTGTAGATCCGCCACCGGGGTTGGTTACCCGATCTTGAATCTCCAGAGATGGTTACCGGGGCTACCGACGTGGAGGTGCGAGCAGGAATTGGTAGGAGAGGCTATAGGAGACGCATCACTACCCTTTTAACCCCTCATTATTATTATTATTATTATTATTATTATTATTATTATTATTATTATTATTATTATTATTATTATTATTATTATTATTAATTATTATTATTATTATTATCACTATTTCGCACTATAACATTCATACCTACGGCACGAGGAATGCGGTGGATCTTGTGGCCCCTTTCTCTAGGCTTAGGACTACCCAGGCGAATAAACTAAATGTTGAGTTTCACAATGTTTTTAATGGTTTTATTAGAGGTCTCGATCTCCAAAATAAGAGTCATCGTGAATTTTGTAAATTCGCTAAGATGTTTTTATTGGAAAATTGTTTTTATAGTATAGGGGATTTTTTAAAATTTGCGCCCAGAGACCGTCGTTGTTAATTTTATTTATTAGTTGATGTTTTATTACCTTTAATCTAGTTTTAAATTATTGTTACGTTTCTTTTATTAACTGTTTCAAATATTGTTTTATTCCTTTTTTCATGACTGCCACTGACTTCAAACATAGTATATATGTACAAGTTGTCAATAAACGTATATCTATCTATCTATCTATTATTATTATTGTTGTTGTTATTATTATTATTAAGAGTTTTGTTCACTATATCAAAAACTGTAACCGAACTAAAACAATATTATTCATTTTACAATTTTATTTATTTATAATAATACATATTTCTTACACTACTTTAATCAGTTCTTGGACTTTGTACTTCAGATACAAAAAAGTTATTTAACATAAATAAATAAATAGTATAGAGGTTTCACAAAAAGTAGAGAAATAAGTTGAATTAAGCACTGCATTAATGTATTTCAGTCTTTCATAGTAAACTTAAAAGCACGGATTAGTTTGTTTGGAGAGTGTGCGCCATATTCACGTTATTAAATAATTTTTATATTTTTTGACTGTTTACCAAAACATGTAGTTAATTATTTAAAAAAAACAATAAATTTTTCAAATTTTATAAAAAATTATAGTTTTAATAACAATTTGGTCTAGAAAAATAATTTAATTCACTAAAGTGTCAAAGCACAAATGAAATTTAACTTCTTTCTACGTTCTTTCATTTTTGTAGATCAAACTATTAGGATGCACAAAAAATAATAACCTAAATTACAATGTCTTAAAAATATGTACAAATATTTGCATTATTCTAAATACACTAGATTTTATATTTACAACAATAACAAAATGAGTCACGCTTTATTTCACTCGGAAACGGACATAAGCTTTGTCCTCCATAATCAAGAAATATGGTTATATTTGATTTAAGTAATCTCCAAATTACTCCTTATTTGATATGGTTCACTGAACACCTGACGTATATCATTTGATGTCGAAGTTTGAATATTTCTCATTTTTCTCCACTTAAAAGAGCCTGGATCTCAATCAAACTCTTCCCAGTTGTTTCTGGCAAATATTTATAGACGAAAGCTGCTGATATGAAGCAACAAACGGTGAATAACCCGAAAGATCCCGATTTTCCTACCAAAGACGTCATGGCGCCGAAATAATTAGTGATAAAGAACCCAAGGATCCAACAAAATGAAGCTGTAGCAGAAGATGCTACAGATTTAATATTACCGGGGAAAAGTTCTCCCATGACAGCCCACGCGAGCGGTCCAAAACCGAGGCAATAAGTGATAATGAAAACAACTAAACTTATAATAGGTACCCAGCCTATACTGGACACATCTTTTAATTGATCATCTTTCATGTGGAAAAAGTAAGCTAGTACTCCTTGTGACAAAGCCATACCGATAGCGGAAAGCATTAAAAGAAATCGCTTACCCCATCGTTCTACCAATAGAGGCGTAGCGGCACTGGCTAATATTTGAACGATTCCAGTGATTATGGTACAAATCTCAGGAGCCAAAGAAGCACCGGCATCAGTAAAAATACTCTGGGTATAAAACAACACAATGTTGATACCGGAAAGTTGTTGCCATGTTACTAAATTGAGAGAAATAAACAACGCCATTTTCAAACCTTTCGATCCTAATATAGTTTTAAAAGTTTCCACGAAACTTCCTTTACCCTTCGAATCCTCTTCGACTTGGGTTTGCATAATTTCCAATTCTTTTTGCGCCAACGCTTTACTTCCTCCTCTAAGTTTGATCAACGCTTCTAGAGCATATTCGTGATGACCACTTTGGATCAAATAATACGGACTTTCTGGAATAAAAACGCCGAATAGAATTAGGAAGATGACCGGAGGCATTAATAAGATCATATTGAATGTTTTCATCGGCATGTAAGGTCCAAGACTGTACGAAAAACACAGTCCTATCACAATAAACAACTGCATAAACGATCCTAGCGCTCCTCTAACTTCGTCATCTGCTATTTCCCCCATATACATAGGAAGGGCAGTAAATATAATCCCTATACCCAAACCACATAAAAATCTCGATAAGAAAAAATAGTAGATTGAATTAGCGAAAACATTCATGAGAAATGCTATGAAAAAAGGTACATTGGCTATTAATAGAGCTTTCTTCCTTCCAACTTTATCTGCTAACACTCCTCCTCCAAGAGGACCGATAGCCGCTGCTAGGGGAAGGAATGATCCCACCCAACCTTCCTGAGAAGGAGTTATAATTTCTTCCAGTGGACTCGTCGTTAGATTCTTCAGTAACGGTATTTCTGGTGACGTCCATCCTAAGCTTGTGCCACATACGAACGAAACAATGTTTACTGAAACAAAAACAAAATAAAATAATTTCCAAAAATTCATTTGAATAAATGAGAATAAAACAAGCGTGAACTCTTTGACTTTGTGTAACAAAAATGTTAACAAATTATGCAAACGACAACACAACACTTATCTAGAATTCAGCTTGTTCTTGGTTACTATTGTTACAATAGGAACAAAAAGTACAGTAATTTTATATAGTAATTCTGGCATTAAAATTCGTATTCAGGCACGTTTTTTTTACCTTGAAAATTTGGTGTGTGCAACTGTTATTAGTGCTGATTTTTAGGTAAGTTTTTGTGCGCGAGTTGATTATTATCCGTTAGTTGTTTTGTATTATGTGTTTCTTAAATTAAACCATTAGAAACAAGATTGTTTTTTTTTCTTGTCCTAACCTGCAAAAATGTGTTATTTTGGGGAGCTCCGGAGCAAAGTATATCCATTTTTCATTTTGAGGTGACTTTGCGCCGGAGCAAAGTATACTTTCAATCTGATTATCTTTTTTTGTTGTAGTTATGCCTAGAAAATATGTAAGAAAACCGGGATCGCGAAGATACGCTGACTATACGAAAGAACAATTACAAGAATGTTTAATCGAAATAACAAATGGAACCATTTCGCACCGAAAAGCTCAATTAAAATACAATATTTCTAGACGAATGATCCTGATTAAATTGAAAAGTCGATACACTAGAAAACCAGACCACCAACCCATATTTACTTCCGATGAAGAAGAAAAAATTTTCAAGTGCATTATATATTTAGGGGAATATGGGTTCCCTGTAAATAGCATGGAACTACGACATGTTATTAAAAATTATTTAGGCAAATATGGAAGAGAAATAAAGTCGTCTAAAAATAACTTGCCTGGCAAGGATTGGATAAAAAGTTTTCTAATTAGACACCCTATACTCTCGCAACGTTTCGCCGAAAATCTTAAACGAACCGCTGTGCATGAACAAATGATTAAGAGTTTTTTTGAAAATTTATCCAATGAGCTGAAAGACGTCCCACCATCAAACATTTGGAAATTTGATGAGACGAATTTGACCGATGACCCGGTGAAAAAAAGATTAATCGTCAAAGAAGGGTCGAAATATTTAGAAATAATCTGAAATGCATCAAAAACAGCAATATCAGACATGTTCTCTGGAACAGCATCTAGAGAGCCCCATATGTAGTTTATCGAGCCATGAAGATGTGGAATACATGGACCGGAAACGGTCCCAAGGGTTGCCGTTATAATTCGAGTAGTTCCGGTTGGTTTGATGCGTTAATATTTAGTGATTGGCTGGAATGACAGATGATACCACGCCTGAAAAAATTGGAAGGCAAAAAAGTTATACTGTGTGACATATTACCGTGGATGCACAAAAGCTATGGCAGGAAAATCAAATAACATTCGTTTGTTTGCCTCCAAACAGCACTCATCTTACACAGCCACTAGGTGTGGCTTTTTTCAGGGCCCTGAAAATTGCATGGAGGCAAGTGCTTTCGGAGTGGAAGGATACCGATGAAGGCATTCACAATACAAACATCCAAAAGCAATACTTTCCTCCACTCTTGTTAAACATGCTGAAAATTATGGAACCAAACATCAAAGATAATTTAATTGCTGGTTTTCGAAAATGTAGCATAGTTCCCTTAAACGAAGAAGAAGTCCTAAGCCGCATTCCAAGAACTACTTGCAGCGTAGATGATATTCAAAGCTCTTTTCTACAAAAACTTGAAAGCCAACGAACAGAATTAACAAATATCGTTAAACCTCGTAAGAAGAATCTTACCATTCCTACCGAAAAAAGTGTATGTGGTGACATTATACAAAATGATGGCAAAACGGAAACAGATATGCTTGAAGAGCAAATAATAGAAGAAGAACCTTCTACATCTGGTCAGAAAAGCAAGGAAATTGTATTTGACGATTATTCTTCAGACGACGTTGATTTCGATGAGATTGTTGAAGAACAAGAAAATGAAGAGGAATTCTTAGACTATGTAGAGGGCAAATCAACTAAAAGTAATGCTCCTCAGTTTAAAAGTGTGATTCGGAATGTAGGAAGTTTTATAGTGTTTCAATACCAGGGATTGTTACATCCTGGCAAAATTGTGGCCTATGATGAAAATGAAGTCACTATCAGCTCCATGGAAAAGTCGTAAAAATGTGGAAATGGCCGTCTAAACCAGATGTAATGCCTTAATCTTGGAATGACGTTCTAGGTTCTATAGACCCACCTCGACAATTTTCTAAACGAGGCGCATTTGTTGTTCCCGAATTAAACGCTTTTTTTCATGACTAGTAGGTATTGCCTACTTAGTAGGTTCTCATAAAGACCTAATTTGAGAGTTTGCTACTTCAACCTGTGTTGTTTGTTAATTTTACTAATTAGTACTCAAGTTCCTTATAAATATTTTTTTCTCCAAATGACATTAAAAGCGGCCTTTTAATGACACTTGGCAGGCTTAGAAGTTGTACTTTTAATGCCTAGGCAGAAAAAGTCCACTTTTACTGCCTAGGCAGAAAAAGTTCGTTGCTAGGGAACCTTCTAAGTAATAATTTAAATCAAACTGGTTATTAAAATTGACAATGACATTAAGAAAACTCAAAATGATGCTGATGATAATAAACTGGTTTTATTGCATTAAAACAACAAACTACAACACGAAGTTTTTATTTATTAGATATATTTATGGTGAATTGTGAACAATTATTTAATACAATTGAACTCTGTCCACTTCCCTCCTTTCCAGTAAAATTAACAACTTTAGTATCCACACTTGATACTCCGGAAACGCCAGAAAATATTTTATTTCCGATGTTCGACTTATTGGCTAGCGAGTCCTCAATATAGCCCTCCGCGACAGCGGAAGACTTCCATCCTCCATGTTTCTTCAACATTGTTATGTCCCCACCAGAATGCACCAGCAACGTGGCCGAATTTCTGCGAAAGCAGTGCCCGGTATACTCTTTCGCATGGGATAGTCCCAGAAAAGTAGCAATTTCTTCTGGCATTTTACCGAATTTGTGGATGCCAATGAATTGATGATGTGCTTTACCGTTCGCATACTTATAGAAGACACGCCGATTATTTAAATTCGAGGGTCTGGAGGCTGCATATTTTCTGTAAACGCTTAAATATTCCGTTACTACATATCCCGTATCATTTATATCATCTGTTTTAATTTGCAAAAGCTCATCACATCTACAAGCCCCAGCGACTGCAACAATAAGTTCAACCTAAAATATAAATTGAAAATTAGTTCTTTAATCCATAATAGATCATTGTCAATATATTCCTACCTTCGTATACAAATACAGTTCATCTGGGGCATCTGATAAAAATTTCTCGATTTCTTCTCTTTGAAAAACTCGAAATTTTTTTGAATGGAAACCATCTGACTGGCGTTTCAAAAAAGCCCGTAATTTCAGGTATTTTGCCAAATCAATGTTATTTTTTATGAAATCAACTTTTATTATATTGTGGAATTAACTAGAAACCGTGAGTTTCATTTAAAACACTGTTATTTTTTATGTTCAGGGTAGCTTTCAACATCGAATAGGTAGACCATAACGTTGAAGGCTTCATTTTCTTTGAAAGATCGGAAAAATAGACAATCAGCACATTTTCAGAGAAAGATCCTATATTTTTCTTCTGTCTATATTCCATCATGAATCTGCTGTATGTGAGTTCATATACAGTTCTTGATTTTTCCGGTAAAAGGTTAAATTCCACATCTCGCGCCTGGTCTCTTATCTCAGGTGGTGTTAATTGCATCAATTCATCCTCACTTTGCAGTAAATCCATTTCTAACATGACAACTTTTCAAAATTATTGACAATGACAAAGTAAACAGTAAACAAATATATTCAACAAACGTCATCAGCGGTAAACATAGTAACGCAGGGCCCAGTTACCTTTGATAGAATATCTTAGTTATTTGGATATTGATAATGAAATGCAATTTAAATATGAAAAAGTCGATTTTGCGTGGAATTGGAACAAATTTGAAGAAAAAATTATATGTTTCACGTGGCAGAAAAGCAGATTTAATGCCTTGGCTGGTTTTATAGCCTCGCTATGCTCGGCTATGAAACATCAGCCGCGGCATTAAACCTTGTGCTTTTATGCCTAGTAAAACAAATAACTATTTTTGCCGTTTTAGAATGTAATTTGAGATAAAAAATACTTAAAATATGTTTTTGATAAATTTTATACAGCAAAATTATATTTTGGAACAAAGTCTATCTAACGCGCTGGGAGTCATTGCTTCAGGTAACATATAGTACAAGTTATAATACAATTTTTCAGCTGGAGCAAAGTGACCCCATTCCATTGGTAGACTTTGCCTCACTTTTTAACAATAAAAAAATGTTCCAGGTAAATTTTTTAAATAGCGACCATACAAGAGGCTTAAGTAACCTTTTATTCATACCTTGTTATCTATCTATGACCATATACAAGAGACAAGATTTTTATTATTATATATACTCTCGTCCCCCCGGTCCTGAGGTTAGAAAAGGAAGATAATAGTGGGTTCGGAGTGCTTTCTGAAAGCAAACAGTGCAGGTTCTTTCTCAAATATATCTCTATATTACGATGTGCTATAAAACAAATGATGATGATGATACAATTAAATGCCTTTAAAAATAATCATAATAGATGTTCGAGAGCACCTTTAAAGATATATACGTATATATGATTGAGGTTCACAAGTTTGTGCTGCCTATTAATTTGTTATGAATTACCTATATAAATCTAATTATGAAGTTTGGAACTTTATTATATGTTATTTATTTCTTATTTTCTTGTTCATTACTCGATTATACCTTGAAGAGGTAGGGAAGTATATTTTAAATTAAAAGAAGATAAAAAACTATTGTTATTATAATAACTGGTTAAATGGAGATCCTATATCTACCACTTATCTTATGGAATGTGTTGCGATCCAATAAGGGAAGTACTCTATACTATTGTCCCAAATTGTCAGGAACCTAGTCACACGTCAGGAATCCAAGTTTACTTCTTTGACTCAGACAGTGTCACTAACTGGAAAGCATACAGAGGAACAGGATAGCGGTGTTATCCCAATGTGTAGACTGTAGATCCAATGGTCAAGAAATATCCGCCGAAATATAATGGGAACAAAAGTGAAGCCAGAAATAGGAAGAAAACAGCAAAATCAGAAAAAGAAAAAGAAGGCCTAAAAGACAAACATTTACTTTAGTATATCATACAGTGTTGGAAAAGTATAAAGTGAGGGATGTATCATTTATTTTCAAACTTACCTAAGTTGACATGTGGCCTTAAAGTGGCTTTGGCTTAACCAAAGTTGAGTTATTAAATAAATTTAAGATGATATTAAAAATACATATAATATCCACATATATGGTACTTATTCAGTAGTACATAAGTACATAAAAAAATCCTAAATATCTCTCAAATTTTGAAATTAAATCCACAAAATGTGACTAACGTTTTAGCAAGTGCCACGTTATTCTAGAAGAAACCAAAACAAAAAAGTAACTCTTTTTTTGGCAAACCACTTAGCGATTTTAACCTTGGAAGATCATTTGAACAATTGTTTGTTTATAAAGGTTGAGGCCAAATTAACAATAAAATCAAGAAGAGAAGAGGAAGGAATCTAACCTTAGATTTCTGATGTGAATGAACCGTTTTGTTTACAATTTTTGGAGGTTAATATTCTCAATAATATTTTTCCCTTTGTAGAAGCTACATTCAGTGATAAAAAGTAGAATTAATGAAAACTAAATTCGATAGTGTACAAGTGTTAGTTTGTAAACCAAATTCTCTGAAACGGTAAGAAAGAAGTATTATAATAAGTTCATTTGTTTCACTTGAATATTTTACTATATATTGCATGACCCATCATGATAAGGTAAGCTACTCCTTTTAACCCGTAACAACCTCATACGAAAATCTAAATTATAGATGCATATTTATATATTTTTTAGAACATTTTCTATTTTTGCTCTTAAAAATGGAGTGAAGTAACCCCGTTTTACGGTAAAATATATGTTTTCTCCTCTAGTAGTGACTTTTATTTAAATAATCCCAGCAGTTAGAATCAATTAGTTTCATTCAAAATAGTAATAATATTTTATAATTTAATATCAAACATGATAGTTTAATTAGGCACAGCAGAACAACTAAAAATCGTATATTTTAAGCAAAGAGATTATTAATTAAAAAATTAACATACTACAAGAGCTTTGAAAATATATAGTGAAAGTCTAAATTCCAATTTTTAAAACTGTAACCCTAATATCGCGTAATTCTCTCCACATAATAGTATATTAAGTACCAAGTGTCAAAAAGGTTACTTTAGTCACGAGTGCCTTGTAAAATGAGTGACTTAAGACGTATTTAACACGAGGTGCTTACTATACTTTTTCTTCACCCGCATACCCAGCAAACACAAAAACATATTGAATACATATATGTTACATATTATTTGAAATATAAAAGTCACAGTTATATAAAACTGAAGTCACAACTAGATAAAATTTATGTATTGAATACTGACAAAGGCCGGCACAGCTAGAGAACAATATATAATGATATAAGAAATACATATTATAAATTTTATCTCAAATATTTCCAAATTACTATGTAATATATATATATATATATATATATATATATATATATAGTTATATATAAAAATGAGATAATATCTAGAGAATATTTATGTATTAAATATTACATAATATAGATGTAACAAAATATACCTAATGTTTCTTTTGCCTCGCCCCTTACCTGAAATATTTTATTTCATTGGATGAAAAAATTCAGGGAAATTCTTAATTTATAATAAATTCAGAAAAATCTGTTAAAACATTATTTTTCATAGATGAAATGAAATACAATATTTTTAGTAGTGTTGATGGCCAAAAGATTAAGGAACTATTGTTACTATATTATTCGATAACTACCTTATGACTATTTCAAACTTAAAGCAGCTTAATACAATTCAATATTTGTATATTGTAAATGGTATTTATCTATCTTTGGAATTTAGTAGCTGGTACTTAGTTACTAAAAAAAACAGCAAATAGATGCATATAAGTACATTTATTTTATTAACATAAAAAAGAGAAACTAAAAACAAAACACCTAATGAAAAAAAAAGAATGCAAAACTAGAAATATTCAAAAACTAAATGATAATAAAATATAAAAAGATAATGCAAAACAAATGAATATTCAAAAACAAAACAATAATTAACCATGAAAAATATTCTCTTAGAACACTTTTCGATGTCCACTTGTAAGCGTGTGGGCAATATTAAGTGATGTTATCCATTGTTTTGAAGGGTTACAGTTTCGCCCTTCTTTTCTCTCTGGTGTCTCTTTATTTAGCCTTATCCACACCAAGGTGATTTGATCAAAATCAGTGCATGTCATATTAAACTGTTTCAGCAACGTTTCTGAAAATGTAGTTATATATTAATTATATTAAATAAATGAATCATATAGTAACAATACCTTGAAATAACTTAATTGATTTTAAGTTCCTCATTTTGTAGTTATTTCTACGAGTATGTCCTAACCATGAATGAGATGTATCTATAGTATGTATTTCTGGTTCACCGTCACCATTGTAAGATTGTACTACGTATCGTTTCTCTATCTTATTGATAAATCACAGAAGTCTTCCAATTTTTTTTCTTTTAAACAGTTATTTTGCCTAAAATTCATAATTTATATTAACCTACGTATTCGAATATAATTAACTTTCAACAGATAAGTGTTAATTAATCCATTTCAAGATATTTTGTCTTGACTTACTACCTGTGGTCAGAGGATTAAAGATGTGTATTTTATTTGATATTATTACAAAATCTACTTGAGCCCTAAGTGCATACCTGGGCGGCAGTATTTGTTTCGGAATAACGACTCCCTACACAAGGAATTATTGTTAAACAATGTCTAAGTTGTAAGTTAAAACGAAAATATTATCTTGAAAAGTACGTTAGTGAGATAGGCATAATATGATTTGTAATTGTTTACTTCATTGTATATTTTAATATAGTTAACCTTTTTAATACGTTTGTTAAATAAGCTTTTGTAAACGACAGTTGAATGAACGGCTTCATTAGCGATGCCCCTTGCCTGTTGAAAATAATAATAATAATAACACTTACATGATGTGTTCTCCATTCCACTACAAACAAAACTGAAAACAAACACACAAACAAAACTAACGAAAAACCTTTTAAAACGTTATTATACTTGCAGGTATGTGGGTACATCGACTCGTGACAATTTATAGGTTATAATACTGAAGACTTCCTTCTTTTTCTTTAGAAAGACATTAGACGAGGTTCGTAAAAAATACATAGGAAATATATAAAATATTTTATGTAACAAATTTTACGTAATAAATATATATAAATAAAATTTCATATTTATGTAGCAGAATTTACATTTTGAATAGATATAAAAGTAGATATATCCAATATATAAAACATTTTATAATATAAATATTGTGAATATATAACAAAATTTATAAAGATTTTGTTACATAAATACTACATAAAAAATATAAAAACGTTTTATATTAAAATCGTTCCTCCCCTGTTATATATTTTTATGTAACATATACATTTGTGTTTGCTGGGTAAATGAAAAAATTGTATTATATTTTGATTATATTCATAACATGACGGACGATGCCTGACGGCTGACTGACAAATAAAATGACACAGGACAAAAAAATTATATCAAAATTTAACATACAAAAGATACACTTGATGTGGCGTTTAAAAACAAAAGATAAACGAGATGTGACTTTTCGCATTTTAGACACTAGTGTTTAAAGAGTCGTTTTGTGCATGTCAAACTCGTGTTTAAAATGCGGTTTTAGTAATGGAAGTAGAAAAATATTGTTATTCTTGAAGCGCTAATTCAAATTTCGACACAAAATGGCGAGTGGAAGAAGTTTCTTGTTTATTGTCGCCAGTATAAAGTTACTGTACTGAAGATATAGATATATTAGTCACGCCATTCCCACTTCAATTGGTCACCTACACCTTGTAGTAAATATTATTTTTACAAGTTCCTGTGATACTACAGAATAATTGGCCCTATGGATTTGTAGTTAAATTGAAGATGGCGTGGATAAAATTTTTTAGTACTATTTTAATAATAGTAGCTAAGAATAAGCTGTATTGCAGTCTACTGGTTTAAAAAATAATTATTATCAAACTTGTACAGATGTAATTGAGAAGAGATTCCTATTTAGGCAGTCTACGAGTAAACATACATTATCGGTCGTCTAAATAGTCCATTTACTAATTATCAGTTTTTATTCCTTTTTGTGTTGTGAAAAAATTAATGACTATATAATGTGAGATTCTACATGAATGAACTTACAAAAATACATTTATAAACAGATAACTTCATCAACTGAAGAACCTAGTTTTCACCAGTGGCGGACTATTAACACAGGTAACTGTTATTTCCTCATCCTCATCTATAACACTAAATCTTCCCACTATTACAAAATCTTATGTAGCCGCAGCTCAAACTGCCGAGGCTTGTACTAACCCTCCCAGTAATCCTATCCAAAATCCATCACTGCAAACAAACGATTCACTCCCAATGTCTTCCCCAGTGATCGCATCTGAAATTTCAACTCCTATTGATGATCAAAGTAATACAAAATCAACGGACCAAGGACAGCAGCACGGAAACTCCTTCTCTACTTTTCCCCTCTTCAACGCCCACAGAAAACCAAATGCCTCCACCATCATTCACATTATCCCAAAATATACCTAAGCTTACTTTAAAAAAACCTAAATCATCTCCCAAAGAAGATTCCAAACTGACAACGAGTATCAATACTGCATTACACGATCTCTTTAAAAAGAAACCGACTGATCTCATTCTCACTCAAACCCAACTGACTGCCTTCCTAGAAAATTCATTTGGCAGCTCAGATCCATACAACGAAGCTCTTTCCTATATTACAAATATTCAAGGATTTCTGAACGATTTATCTCTCCTACGCTCCAAAACCAAAGAACGATCCCTTAAACATCGAATTTAGAGAATTCAAAATAAAATAAAACATCCACTTAATGCTGAAGATACATCCGATGATGAAAGCAGCTGTACATCTAAAAATCTAACTAATGATGAGCTAAATAAACATCAGTACCAACACGACCAACAATCAACATAAGTACACACAATTACTCGCAAAGCATTTTTTTTCTCTTTTAAATATCATCAACCTTCAAGATAATATTATGGAATTGTGACGGTTTCTTTCCACGTCTGGAGAGAATCCAAGAACTTATATCCGAGCAAAACATCCAATTAAAAAACTTTGAAGGTATCACTGCATACGTGAAAACTGCAATAGAGCTAGCGGTGGTACATCTATATTCACCTCTAACGAACTATTCTCATCGCTATTGCCTCTTACCACCGATCATGAAGCTATAGCAGTAACTATTTGGTGCCCAAATAAACTAACTGTCTGTAGGATATATATTCCACCTAACTATTCGCTTACAGAATTGGAATTAGTAAACCTCATCTTCCAACTCCCACATCCATACTACTAGTAGGCGACCTTAATGCTCATAACAACCTATGGGGATCTATTTCAACATCTGGCAGAGGAAGAACCATCGAGAATGTAATAAATTGCTCTAGCTCATGCCTACTAAACACAGGATCCAATACTCATCTCAATATTTCCTCTGGGTCTTTCTCTGCTATCGACCTAAGCCTCTGCGACCCTAAGTTGGCTCCTTTACTAACTTGGCACCTTGAAGACGATCTGTATGACAGCAATCATTTTCCTATAGTCATATCTTCCGATAAACCTCCTAACCAACAAATTTCAACAAGAAGATATTGGCAACTAAACAGCGCTAATTTGGACAGCTATATGTCTCAAACAAAAACTACATTATCCTCCCTTATTTTATCTGAAAATATGGATAATAACATACTGTTCTTCACAACGTGCATTATATCTGCTGCTGAGACGCACATAGGTAAAACTAAACATTCCTACGGGCACAAAACTGTTCCCTGGTGTGATCCTTCCTGTAAAAGTGCTGTAGAATAGCAAGAACTGACATTAAAACTGTATCGACAGAACACTCGAGAATTTGTTTAAGCTCAAGAGGGCCAGAGCCAAAACAAAATATATTATAAAGCAGAGTAGAATATTCTCCTGGAAAAGCTACATTCCATCCATAAATGAAAGTACTCCTCCACATCAGGTTTGGAAAAAAATTAAGTGTATTCAAGGGAAAAAACCAATAGTAAAATACCAAATCTCCTACAAAATGGAAATATAATAAGTAATAACCAAGAAATAGCTGAAATTATGGCCAAACATTACGAAGCAAAATTCCGTAGTAAAATTTCCTCGACCCATGCAAAAACAATGTCATCAGGCCCTTCTCCAATCAAACTTGATGTAGATTCCCTCAATATACCCTTCTCAACACAAGAAATTACTACTGCATTAAAACCCTGCAAAAAATGCAGCTGGGCCTGATGACCTGCCATACATTTTTCTCAAAAATCTCGATACCTTAGGACAACTATAACTTCTGGAACTATTTAACCTAATCTGGTCCTCCAATAAATTTCCATCCCAATGGCGATTATCCATTATAATACCTATTAAAAAACCTGACCAAGAACCTACCTCACCTAAGTCCTATAGACCCATCTCACTAACATGAGCAATGTGTAAAATTATGGCAAAAATGATTAACAAGCGACTTATTTGGTATCTAGATAAATACAAGATTATATCGAAAGAACAATCTGGATTTCAATGAAATCGATGAACTCAAAATAATTTGGTTATGCTTCAAACACACATTGCTACAGCGTTAAACAAAAAAGAAGAGATCATACTCGCCTCATTTGATATAGAAATTGCATTTGACAACATAAATAGGCAGACAATACTCAATAAATCAATGCTTCACAATATCAATAGAAACATGCTAAATTCATTGAAAACCTTTTATCTCTTAGATTCTTTAGAGTAAGTCTTAACGGTATTTTTTCGACCACGTACACCCAAACAGATAGAGTACCTCAAGGCTCTGTACTAAGCCCCACCTTATTTAAACTTGTAACAAATGACCTCTGCTCCTACTTCACTGCTCCCGTTAAACATGCAATGCACGCCGACGACCTAGTGATTTATTGTCACGGGCAATCAATGATCACTACTTCTCCCCTCGTTCAAACTGCAGTAAATATTCTACAAAACAAAACAAGCTAACTGGGATTAGAATTATCCCCGAAAAAATCCAAAATCATCAGATTAAGTAAACATTCATTACCCCAGTACCTAACATTACAATCAACAACATCCCTCTCCCAGTAGTCAACCATTGCAAAATCCTGGATGTGGTATTCGATACCCGTCTCCCATGGAAACAACACACCCTCGAAATAAAAAAGGAGGGGTCTAGAAGACTAAACCTCATTAAAACGCTTTCTAATTATACTAAGGTGCTGATGAAAACTCTCTTTGAAAAGTGTACAGAACACTAATTCGACCGAAGCTTGATTACAGCTGCCACACATACACATATGCGTCTAAATCACAAATCAATCTACTGAATTCTGTCCAAAATACAGCCCTCCGCCTATGCCTTAGAGCGTTCCGCTCCAGTCCGTCAGAAAGCCTTTATTGCGAAGCGAATGAACCACCTTTTTTGATAAGGCGCCAACAATTACTACTAAATCACGCAGTTTCTGTATCTTCCGATCCATCTAACCCCGTATTCAACCTAATAATAATACCAAGCAACCACAACATAACCAATATGTCACCAACTCCTACAATAAAAACCATACCGATGATTATAGAATCAATGCCTATTAAAGTCGATATCTCACAAACAACTCCAATACCCCTCTCTATAATCCCCCCTTGGACAAAAAACATTCCACAAATCAACACATCCCTTACCAAATTCAAAACCCCAACGCTTTAATTAAAAAATCATTTCTAGATATATTAAACAGAAATCAACACGACTTGATATTGTACACTGATGCATCAAAAAATGAGACAGGAGTGGGATGTGCAGTTACAACTTCAGAATCTCATATATATCCATCCACGATATCCTCAATCTGTAGTGTACACACCGAAGAATTATTCAGTATCCTACAAGCATTCAAGCACTTATCCTTACCTCATAAGAACGTTTGTATATGCACTGATTCTCTTGCATCAATTACTTCCATTAAACATATTTTTACCGAACATTCTCTTGTACAAAATATACACGACACCTACCAATCAATCACTTCCCAAAACATAACAGTTACCATCTTATGGATACCATCCCATATTGGTATTGAGGGCAATGAACTGGCCGATCAGCTAGCTAAAAACACCACAACACATATCAACACCGATAACAATATACAAACGGCAAAAGATCTTAAGCAATTCATCAAACACAAATTCAAATGCCTGTGGTAACAACAGTGAGATTCCATCAATTCAAGCCTACACAATATCCGGCCTTCAATAAATCACCCATACCTCACCGAACCTTCTAAAATTTCGAGACAAAACTTAGCAGTGATAAGAAGACTGCGAATTGGACACACCAAACTTACCCACGGTCACCTGATGTCCCGTAGCACCTCTCCATATTGTCAAAAATGTCACTGTAGCATCACAATCAAACACATTCTCACTGAATGTCAACAATACCTAACAGAAAGACAGCAGCTCCACCTTAATTCCAAGATAGAAGAATTATTGAGTAACCTTAACGAAGCAATTACAGTACTGCAGTTCCTAAAAAATGTACAACTTTACCACAAAATATAACACAATGTACTATATATTTATATATTAACATTAGTATGTACTCTTACTATTAATTAACTGTACCTGTGTGAGTGGCCAATGTAGCCGAGCACGTTAATTAAAGATAGAAAAATTGAGAAGAAACATTGATTAACTTCTATGAATTAGAAAGTTGAGTAAAATGGTAGGTACCTGTACATGCTGCTACATAAAGGAAAGTACGATTCGTGTCTCCGGACGTTGTTACTGTCTTATATGCTCTTTCTATGCTTGGCAAATTCGACGTTTCGATCACTCCTTCTTCAAGTATAGGTACTTTTTTGTACCCCAGGTCTTGCATGTTTTCCATTTTCCTAAAACTAAAAAAAAGCAAAAAATCAACTACTACGAAAAAAATACATTTGAATCTTTATATATAGATTGTAATGATATTTACTGAAGTTAACGACGTGCTTAAATATAGATTGTAGTATCAAAATTTGTCTTATTATGACATATAATTTACCATAACCTCAATCTCTGAATAAGTGTTTAGGAAGCTAAATTACAAGATATAGTATTTAAGCTAGAAAATTAATAGTATCTACACTATTTAAAAATTTGAAATGGTTTCTTCTCAACCTGTGTTTTCGGATACAAAGTAATATTTGCTATTAAAAACTGCAAACGAAGAAAGTAACAATAAGTTGAAACATTGTCTTTGTCTATGAAGGAAAATTAAGCTCAGGCAGGTGCTAAATATTTTTCAATACGTGTCAAAAATGAAAGTAGATTTCATTGATAATTTTTCTCCGGCTTTAATGTTATCCATAACAATCAAATAATTGAATATGCTTTATTTCGATTTTTTATTGAAAGGAACTATATGAATTTCTTTAAGTATGAGTCTAATTTTAATGTTTTCATCGCTCAAAAAGTATATACGGAAATATGTCTGCTTACGATTATGAAGTATCTAGTATCTAACTAAACGTCATTCGAGAGCTGTCAAAATATATTTCCAATAGGTGGAGCTCAATAAACAATACATATATATTGTTATTATCACTAAATCAAATACTAACCGTTACATTTTTATTTCTCCCACTTGAATTTATTTTCATAACAATTGAGATATTTTCTAAAATTCGAAAATATTTTAAGTGTCACCGATTCGACATAGTGAAAATTCGGAAAAACTGGCGATCTTTTTCATCGCACTGCGTTGGTATTGATTTTTTTGATGTTATTTCAAGACCATTGAACGTCACAAGAATTGATCTATTGGGGGAAAATTCCATTCTTTCGACAAATACTATGATACGAGGATAAATCTTTCATAAAAAAATGTACGAGGGTTAAGTAATAAGAATGTGTATACTTGGAAAAAATTGAAGGTTGCATTACGGGTGCTCTTTATACAGGGTTGGGATAAAGTATGGAACCAAGTAAATATCTTTTAAACGAAAAGAACGATATTTATGAAAATTTGCAGGTAAGTGCAATGGAACAAAATGCATCTGATGTACATTATTTTTTTAATAATATACTTCCGGTTTAACCGAAAATGCCATCAACTTCTTTAATTTAAATGGGACACCCTATATATTTTTACAGATTTTGAAAGAGCATGTTATTTTGAATTCATACATACTGAGTTTAGTGTAAAAAAAATTGTAAGAATGAGGAATATAGCACTTTAATCAACCTCATTGAGTTTTTTGCATTAGAGCAAAATAGCTATTTATGTAACCAGTTATGGAATGCATCATTTTGTGTAACGAGTGAAATTTTTGCGGGACGAGCTAGCTCCGCGTAGCGGGGCGAGCGAGGTCCCGCAAAATGACACAAGTTACACAAACAAGCATTTCATATCTGATTTTGACAAGAAGAAAGTTTAGATTACCTATCAATAAAGCATTTCATAACGTTTTATACAAGATTTTATTTAATTTTGACAAAAAGAAAATTTAATTTATTTTATGTGAGTCCTTTTGACAAAAAGAAAATTTAATTTATTTCTGATTTGAAAACAGCACTTTTTGATTCCTACAAGTTATGCAACCAATATTACACAAAACAATACTTTTATTTTATACATTAATTTCAGACTTTCCTTTATCATTTTACCATTAATAGGAAATAAGAAAAGGATTGCCACTGATATTCTTGGTGAATTAAGCACCTCAAGTTCAAGATCAGTTATGCATCACGAAATTACATCAACTTCCAATTCTGCAGGGGTTAACCTAACAAAGTGTTCGAAATGTGTCATAAATATTTATAATGCATAAAATAAAATGTGAAATATTCTAGTTGTTCTTATTGTTAGTAGTTCTCTTCAGTTCTAGTTGTTGTTATTTTTCTATATTATGACATTAAATTTTCTTTTTCTCTCTCTTGTTTTTATTAACTGGTGATATAATTAATTTTTCATCACCTGTTACATAATATTTTTCATTATGTAACTGGTTACGAACAATGCGACGTTTGCCAACGGAAGTCAGTTTTGAAAAATGTCACTTTATATGTCAAAATTAGATAAACTAATTGATGTTGTTTGTATGCATAGTAATAAATAAACGAGTACTGTTTAGTACGACTTTTGTTATCCAAGTGTCAAATTCTAATTGACGGAAATAAATTTTACAATTTAGAATGGTCCAATTAGGTGAAAAAGAGCGTGTTGAAATTTTAATGATAATCGGTCATGGTGATCGTGTTAGAAGTGTGTCATATTTTTAATAATTTGCATCCGGAGAGAAATCCTATATCACGCTCAACAGTAACTGAAACATTACAACGTTTTAATACAACTGGGATGGTGAAAAATTTGCTAAAACCTGGAAGACCGCGGACTGCAACGAACGAAACTGTTAAACAAAATATTGCAATCGATTTAGAAGAATCACCTCAAACTTCCACCACAAATTTAGCACTAAACCACGGTATCAGTCGACGTTCTCTAGGAAAGATATTGAAAAATGAAAAGTATCATTCGTATAAGGTACAGTTGGTTCAAGAATTGTCAGACGATGATTTTGACCGACAGCTGGAATTTTGCGAAAGGCTAATGGACATCTGTAATGTCGACGAAAATTTTGCTTCTAACATAGTTTTTCCGATGAGGCAACTTTTTGTTTAAATGGAACAGTTAATCGCCATAACTCAAGGTATTGGTCAAATGAGAATCCTCATTGGATTCATGAAGCACATACCCAGCATCCACAGAAGTTAAATTTTTGTATGGGAATTGTCGAAAATAGGTTTATAGGCCCATTTTTTATCGACGACAACTTGAATGGTGGCAAGTATTTGGATCTACTGAATAACGAAATTATTCCTTCACTTCAACAGAATGGGCAATTACCACAAAATGCTTGGTTTCAACAAGATGGAGCACCTCCCCACTATGATAGACGGGTTAGGGATTTTCTGGATGCGAATTTTCCAAATCGATGGATTGGACGTAGATGATTCAAAGAGTTGCCTGCTCGTTCTCCGGATCTAAGCCCGTTAGATTTTTTTCTTTGGGGTTATCTAAAATCACGTGTTTACGTTAGATGACCAACAAACTTACAGGAATTGAGACAAAGAATTATTGATGAATGTGAACTAATACGTGGAGAAGTCTTGGAAATAGTGACTCAAGAATTTGTTATTAGGGTGGCATATTGCCAGCAAGTTAACGGCGAGCATTTTGAACATTTGAAGTAATTTTGTTTGTCATTATTCTAAAATAATGAAATGTACACCTATTGTATAACTAACAGTGAGCTATACCTCGTTTTTACAAATTTTTTTACACTAAACTCAGTATGTATGAAGTCAAAATAACAAGCTCTTACAAAATCTGTAAAAATATATAGGATGTCCCATTTAAATTAAAGATGTTGATGGCATTTCCGGTTAAACCGGAAGTATATTATTAACAAAAAAAGTACATCAGATGCATTTTTTCCATTGCACTTACCTGCAAATTTTCATAAATATCGTTCTTTTCGTTTAAAAGATATTTACTTGGTTCCATACTTTATGCCAACCCTGTATATAGAGTGTAATGTTATTTACACAACTTTTCTAATAGCCCCCGATGTGCACACTCGATAGTGAACTCCTAGAATATTAGCTACAGATCTGTCATATTATGGTCTATGCGATTTTTTTGCATTTTTGACATCTATTTCCAGTGCCCCCAATTTAGATTCCCACAACTTTCTTAATAGCCCCCGTAGTACAATATTGAATTTTTATCACGTATTCACATAATCTAAGAGTAACCTCCCAGAGTATGAGCTACATATCTGCCATACTTTGGTCTATGTAATTTTGATTGACTTCTTGGCATCTATTTTGTATTTATACTCTCACAACTTCCTTAATAGCCCCGTAGAGCAATCTTGAATTTATCCCACGTATATTCATCCTTTGAGAGTAACCTCCTAGAATATGAGCTACAATTCCGCCATATTTTAGTCTATGTGATTTTTTTGTCTTTTCAATATCTATTTTTGGTATTATCTATTAGAATATTACTTTTATTCAAAAATAATTAGTATTTTCATGAGAACCAGTTCTACTTAAGTTTATTATCGAAAGCATTTTTCAATTTGTTTTGTGTATATTAACACAAAGAGTTCGTTTCACATATGAAAATAAACGTAAAAACAATTAAACTATTTTTATTGACACAAAAAAGTCAGATGAATATTCGGCCGATATATTTACACGTTGCCGAATCTCAAAAAAGTAAAGGTTTAAATTGCTTTCAAACTAAAAACTAGAACTTTTTCCAGCATTACAATAAAATGTTCAATAGACCGGAGTAATTATCTTGATCTGTTACAACCTTCCGAATTATCATATTTAACATCTTCTTATAACTTGTTCTCGTGTTAGAACAATGCATTTTACCATTAATATAAATGCAAAATCGATAGACGACAACATAAAACTTTAATTTTTTTTTATTCTAGCTTAACGTGCCTCGACAGCGCAGGTCATTGGCACAGAAAAATAATTACACATATTTACATGATATTAAATATTACTGATTTTTAAATTAGATTTTATGGTAGAGATGCGTAGCTTTTAGAAACTGTAAGACTTTCTTGATCTCGGTGGGGCAGTGGAGCATTTCCTTGAGGTTAGGCCTTGGGTCAAATCGTTTATATGTAGCGGAAAATTGTTTGCAGTCAGTAAGTAAGTGCTTAACGGTCAGTATAGTATTACAGCTATGGCAAACCGGACGATTTCCTGAAGACATCAGATGACCGTGTGTGAGTTTGGTGTGGCTGATTCGAATGCTTCTGATTATAGCGGCCTCTCTCCTTGTTAAAAAGCTAAAGGAGAGACGAGAAGTAGATGAATGGATATCGTGAAGTGCTTTCGTACTGTTGCGCCACAGATGTCGCCAAGATTCTTGCGTGACGTTTTTGAAATGGAACTTGAGGTCGCTGGCGAGTTGGATTATGTGTTTTGGATTGTTGCTAGAGGCAGCTTCTTTCGCGTGGCGATCCACAGTTTCGTTACCAGCAATTCCAATGTGAGATGGTAGCCAGATGAGAGAGACTGTTATATCATGAGCAACGAGAGTTTGATATATGTCATGTATGTTCTGGACAATTGGGTGGTCAGTGAAGATTGATTTAATTGATAAAATGGAGGAAAGGGAATCAGTGCATATTGCAATATTTTTGTGGGGGAGGAAGATATATTTAAAACCCTGAAGAATGCTGTGAAGCTCACCTGTATGGACGCTACACACTGAAGGTAAAGTAGAGGAGCCTATGAGTTCATGTTTCGAGGTAACTGCATAACCAACTCCGGAGTCAGTTTTGGAAGCATATGTGTAAAGTGTTAAATCGTAAGATTTTTTTCTAATAATTCAAGGAATGCTTTCTTTACAAGTGCAGTGGGTGACTCATGTTTATTAAAAATGGTGAGTGAGGTATCGATTATAGGAATAATTTTGGTCCAAGGAGGAGAAGAAGGTAGTGGGAGCGGGAATGTCAGAGAGAGGTCAGTATCTTTGAGTAAAGGAGTGAGCAATTGGGGAAGAGATTTGATAATTGTTCGAGGGTTAGCAGGGAGATTAGTCGTTGAAGTGAAAAGTGAGTGAACAGGATTGTATGGATTGGAGGATACTGAGGCAGCATATGTAAGCAGTAGGGATTGTCGTCTTAAGGGGAGGGGTGATTCATTAACTTCAATACGGAGACTATCAGCAGGACTAGAGCGGAAGGCATCAAGGCAGAGGCGGAGAGCGGTATTGTGAACAGAGTTCAGCAAATCTGTGACAGATTTGGGGGCTGACATGTAAATAAAGCAACCATAGTCAAGCTTCGAACGGATGATAGCTCTGTAAACTCTTAATAATACGATTTCGTCGGAACCCCAGTGACAGATGCCTTTGAGTTCATGGATATGGTGTTTCCAGTTTTCCAGTTAAGTCGAGAGTCGAAGGTTATTCCGAGAATTTTACATTGATTTACAGTGGGAAACGGTGAATTATTAAGGAAAATGTGAGGTAGAGGAGAAGATGTTCTTCTTGAAAACTTGATTAGTTTGGATTTACTTTGAGATAAGGATAATCCAAGGTAAGAAGATCTATCCTGTAGAAGGTTTACTGCGCTTTGAAGGAGTTTGCAAGTGGATGAGATCGATTTACCATGACAATAAACAATTAAGTCATCAGCATATTGGACATATTTTATGAGAGCAGGAAACTTGCAACAGAGCTCGTTTATTGTGAGGATGAATAGAGTAGAACTTAATACTGATCCTTGAGGGACACCAGCATTTTGTGAGTGAGGCAAGGAGAGTTTGCCATTAGCGGAAACCCTGAAGGTTCTACAAGCTAGGAAATTATGAATGAACAATATAATGTTGCCATGAAGATTATATTGGTAACGTTTATTTAGTATTGCCGTTCTAGATATCGAGTCAAAGGCACCTTCAAAATCAAAGATGGATGCAACGACGTCCTGGTGATTGTTTATTGCTGAAGACATATGTGTTTGGAGAAGAATAAGGTTGTCGCGAGTGGATCGATGATGCCGGAAGCCGGATTGGGCATTAGGAATGATTTTGTACTTTTCAAGAAACCAAAGTCGTCTTCTATTGATCATTTTCTCCAGGAGTTTGCAGGTAATGCAAGTGAGTGAAATCGGTCGGAAGGAATTGGGCGATAAGGTGGATTGCTCTGCTTTTTTTATTGGAATAATTGTGGATTTGCGTCATGCGTCAGGGAACTGATTAGTATTCCAGATTAGGTTATAGATTTCGAGAAGCTTAGAGCGAGATGGATTGGATAATTTTTTGAGAAAAATGTAAGGAACATTATCAGGGCCGGCGGCTGAATTTCTACAAGTAAACAAGGCAGATTTAAGTTCATTTAGGCTGAAAGGGGCGTTGACGGAAGCAACGTCATGAGGGTTTGACTGAAAAGTGGAGGAAGGCTGAATATGAGAATTGTGATAAACAGAATTGGGGTTACGATTATCAAATTTGTCATCAAAATTTTGTGCGAGTGACTCGGTAATTGTTTGGTTGTCGGAGATAACAGTGTCATTCAATATTAAGGAGGGAATTTTAGTATTAGTTTTCTTGCCTTGAATTTGTGAAATTTTATTCCAGACTTGACTAGAATTTGTATTATGATTCAGCGAGGAGGTATAGCTTTGCCATGAGGATTTTTTGCTTTGCTCGACTACGAATTTAGCTTTAGCTTTGAGCTGTTTGTGTAGGACAAGGTTTTCTTGTGTTCTATTCCATCTAAACCTGTTAAGAGCATGTTTGAACTCTCGGATGGCATTTTCTAAAGCTGAATTCCACCAAGGCACATTTTTTTGTGGAGAGGAAGTGACTGATTTACCGATGATGTGAGTCTCTGCAGCGGCAAGTATGTTGTCAGTAAACATTTTTAGAGTGTCATTTATGTTTGCAGAAATAGCTAAAGATGGTAAATAAGTTTGGGAAAGAGAAGTAAACTCAGACCAATTTGCGTTTTTTAAGTGCCAGAAGCTTCTACTTATAGTTTCCTTATTATAATGATTGAATATAATGATAGGAAAATGGTTGCTATCATGAAGGTCATCTGAAAGTTGCCCGGAAAGGAAAAGTGCAGTTTTAGGGTTAAGTTGAGGTTAAGGGCAGAAAAGGAGCCGGAGGAAATGTTGAAGTGAGTGTTGAGTCCAGTATTCCACAAGCAGGTTCCGAAGGAGTTTATGACGTTTTCAATAACTTTGCCTCTAGTGCAACCACGAGTTGAGCCCCACATGGTGTGATGTGCATTAACGTCACCAACAAGTATGTATGGGTGGGGGAGCTGAAATACTAGGTCGGTTTAGCCTTCTTCATTGAGGGGGTGATCAGGTGGAATGTAAATAGTGCAAATGGTAAGCTTATTTAGGCACCAAGCAGTTACAGCAATTGCCTCTAGATTTGAGGTTAGTGGGAGATGAGATGAGTATACATCGCTAGATACAAATATTGAAGTACCACCACTGGCTCTCATACAGTTGGTACGGATGTAATGATAACCTTCAAAGTTTTTTAGCTTGCATTGTTGGTCAATTTTGAAGTTGGTTTCCTGGAGGCAGAGAAAGTCGGGGGTATGGAGAGATGCGATTTTATGAATTCTTTCTAAGCGAGGATAAAATCCATCGCAGTTCCATTGAATTAGAGAGAATGGTACTAATTAAAAGAAGAAAGAGGTTAATTACCGAGATAGTGTAGAGGAGTCAGTGGTGGTACCGTTATCAGAAAAAGGATCGTTGATATTAGAGTAAATTAAGGATAGATCTCTCAGTAGGGAAGCAGTGTCGGAAATAAATTTATTGGCTTCAGGTAGAGGGTCGTTGATGCGGAAAGTATTTTCGAGGAACGCAATAAGTTGGATGCTATTAAGAGAGAAGGATTTAGGAGGCTCTTCAAAAAGTTTATGTATGATAGAACGTGATTCGGGGCTTATATTGTGACAATCATCTTCAGCCAGTTTGGATATTTTGGTTCTTTTTTTGCAGATTTTTTTTAATAAGAATTTGGGAATTCTGGGGGAGACATTGGATTGGGATTAGCGATAGGAGTATTGGAAGGTGATATAGACTGCGGATAGTCAAGAGTGCTGTTATTAGATCGGGGTACAGGGGAGGAAGGAGCGAGTGGCACTTGAGAGGGTAATTCGGGATTGTCTGAAAAGGTATCAGTAGTAGCTGGGTCAGCTGAAGTGGAGGGTTCAAGATTGACGGAAGTATTTAATAGTGGGGGAAGGTCGTGGGAAGTGTTGGGACATGATTCAGCGGTATGTCCAGCCTGCTTGCAAAGAAAGCATTCAAGTTTATCAGTAGAAATGAATATTCTGTGTGATGTATTTTCATGCGTAATAAGAATCGAAGTTTGCGGTGAAAAATCATTACTGGTGTGCAGAACGTAGGTTACACGGAGGAAGCTCAGGACATGTGCGTATTCGTCATCAGGCGAGCCACATTTGACGTATGAAATAGGGGAGGTAAGTGTTAATCCTTGGTCATACAGGGCTTCTTCAATAACGGAATGTCGAATGGAGGGACTGACATTGGAAATAAGGATTCTTTTGGTGGGGGAAATAAGCCGAAGAATAGGAATGACATGGGAATTAACTAAGATGTTTTGATTCGATTTTAGAAGGTCATCGACTAGAGTGGTAGATTATAAATAAATACATATGCGGCCATGAGAGATTCTGGAAGCGAAATGTACGTTTTTGGGAGAGACAATGTTACCTATTGCTTTGATATAATCGAATAGTACAGTGTTGGGTATAGAAGGCATAATGATGGCTTGATCTCGAGATGGTACCGGGGGAGGAGGTAGTCTTGCGGAAATAGCCGCGGCATAAGTTATGGGTGTTGAAGGGGTATTTGTGTTTATAGAGATAGATTGTTTAGTGGGGGTTGAAGAAGTGGTGATATTTGAGAGCAGTGGTTGTGAGGGGAGGTTTGACATATTGATGTGATCCTGGATACCAAAATTACAATCAATAGCTAGAAATAAAAATAAAAATGAATATATAAGTAAATCTCAGCTCAGATAAACAATCTGTAACTCAGTGACTGGCCTATTTATTTCCAACAGAAATAAGTAAATTTAAGGAATATTTACCAATTTTGCAGAGAAACAGCACTTTTAGAAGTTTTATTATCACATTTTAATGATGACAAAAAACACGTTTTTAATTTGTTATGATATTGACGACTTAATAACGATCCGACTCTAATGAGTTTTGACTCGTGAATGAAAAAACTTTACTTAAAATTATTGAGTGAATAATTATTTCACTGTTTCTCATATCCTGTTAATACCTTCAATGAATTTATACTTGTTTTGTAACACATTGTCGTCGCTTACGATCTTGTACTTTTGCACGTTTTACACATTTGCTTGGTTATGATATCCTGTTAAACAAAGAAGTAATACACTGAATTTATACGTGTTTGTTTCTAACACATTGCTACTTATGGACTCTATGTTAATATCCATGTGACCAAAGAATATTCCTCGTACGGTATACGTGGGGCTATTAATAAATTTTTGACAGTGTAAATTGAAAATAGATACCAAAAAGTCAAACAAAATCACATAGACCAAAATATGGCAGATATGTAGGGTACTCTCAAAGAATGCATATACGTGGGAAAAATTCAAGATTGAACTAAGGGGGCTTTTAAGAAAGTTGTGGGAGTGTAAATTGAAAACGGATTCCAAAAAGTCTAAAAAGAGTTCATAGACCACAAGAGGGCAGAAACGTAGCTCATATTCCAAGAGGTTACTCACATAGGATGTACATACGTAGGAAAAATTCAAGATTTCACTACAGGGGCTATTAAGAAAGTTGTGGGAGTGTAAATTGAAAATGTATGCCGAAAAGTTAAACAAAAATCACATAGACCAAAATATGGCAGATAGATGTCACATATTCTAGCAGGTTACTCTCAAACAATGTATGTCCGTGGGAAAAATTTAATTTTGCACTACGGGGGCTATTAAGAAAGTTCTGGGAGTTTAAATTCGGGGTACTGAAAATAGACAGAAAAGACAAAAAAAATCACAGACTAAAATATGGTAGGTATGTAGCTCGTGATACAGGATGTATATGCGTGTGAAAATTCAAGATTGCCATACGGGGGCTATTGAGAAAGTTGTGGGAGTGTAATTTAAAATGGATTCTAAAAAGTCAAATAAAAATCACATAGACCAAAATATGGCAGATATATAGCTCATATTCTAAGAGCTTACTCTCAAAGAGGGTATATACGTAAAAAATTCAATATTTCACTACGGGGGTTATTAAGTATGTTCTGGGAGTGTAAATCGGGGGTACTGAAAATAGATGTTAAAAAGACAAGAAAATGTATACGTGAGAAAACTTCACTTGCACTACAGGGGCTATTAAGAAAGTTGTGGGATGGATGCCAAAGTGTCAAACAAAAATCACACCGATCAAAATATGGTAGATATGTAGCTCATATTCTAGGACGTTACAGCTCGAGAATGACTTCAGATTTTAGTTCCCGACTGAGTGGTTTAGTTCATGCTATAACCTAGGGTGGCGTTGAAATAAAAACAGAGCTTAATGGCGGCTTTTAGTGGGAGAGTTGCTCGATTTAACTTTTTTCGGTTGAACTGTAGTTTCTAGGTAATTTAACACGGTAGTATCTTAAGAAAACTATTAATTTCGTGTTGCACGTAATTAGATTCATTAGATAAGGTATAAAGCGAACAATTGAAAGTTTTTAACATTCCACTTGAGATATATATCTACTAAAATAATATTGGTTTTTCCTAACAATGTAGAAACAATTTGAAAACCATTTATCTGGCTGACTAGATTTATTTAGATATAACAATGAATAATATCAATTAAAAAATAAATGTTATGATAACCAAATAAATTCTATTATAATTTTTCGAGTACCCACTTTTCTATAAATTATTTTCTATTGGTTTTTAGATATCAAATTCCTTTTTTAACTGACAACAATTTTGTTGAAAATGATTATGCCAAATCGTAATAGTAGTTTGTTTAAAAAGCATTTTAATTGAAGGGAATGAGCTGTAGTGTCATTACTATATCAAACGCTATCTAGAACCCCAAATATGATAGAATACAGAACAATAGTCCAATCAACACTAACATATGGAAGTATTAAAAAAAGTAGAAAAAGCATATTTGGAAATTCCGAAAATATGGGAGCGACTTTAGAGAAAAAGAACCAACAATTCAGAAATATCCAACAATAACATGCCTTATAAGGGCACAAAGATGGAACACGCAATACAGATACAAAAAAGGTCATGTAAGAAGGAGAAAGAATAAGATAAAACACAGAAAAATTGCTGGTTACGGCGATAAAAGATAACAGTAACATTTCCTTAACTACATTGTTAAGTTCTTGGACTTTCCCGGATAATGTGCCCAATCGCGCAACATTACTCCCTTTCAAGAAGTCTATGAGAAACTGTCAAAAAACATGTCATATTTTTTGTAACACCGTAAATTGTAATCAGCGTAAACCTAAATAAAACTTATTATTCACAACAAGTGAGTTTGTATTCACATCTCACAAACATTACATGATTTTTGGTCCTATCGAGCTGCGGATATTACAATAAAGGTGAATTAAAAGTGTATCAAGCATTGACGTATAAAATTGGTATATGGTAATTCGTTTCCCATAATCAGAACAGAAGAGCAGGTGATAGCAACGATTCTAACGGGAAAATAAGGTCAGACTTTTCCATGTTTTTAAACTATTTTCTCAAAAAAATTGAAGATTCATGCATGGTTTGCTTCACATCCCAAAGTGTGACATTTATCAATTCATTAGCAAATATCGAGCCAAAATAGCACAAAAATCAATAAAAATCATAAGAATCTGTTAACATACTAACATAAAATAAAAATAACTAAAGAACTTTTACATATTTCAGCAAACATTCAATAGTTTCAGCATACTTTAACATAGTACATTTCATACAATTATTTCAAACAAGAAATCAATATTTGCATACTGTAAAAAAGCATCGACTTAATTTCATTATTCAAATAAACTTTTAAAAATACACAATGCCAGATATATTAACAGATTCACAACAAAAAGAGCTAAATGATTTGAAGATAAATTTAAAAAATTTAGTCGCTAAGAGAGGTCTAGTTAGAGGAAAACTAACTTGATTTGAAACGTCAATCCAGGCTTTTAATGACAACAAAATATCATTAGATCAATTGAAATTACGTGTAGATAATATAATTTCATATTTAAGAGAATTTGAGGAGCTACAAGATCAAATTGAAATACTAGCGTCATGTTATCCAGAAATGTTAAAACTTGAGGAACATCATGATGTGAGAATTCAATTTGAAAACGGATATTTTAGTCATCTCGCCACTGTACAAGGTGAAATAAAAAACGCTAAATCTTCATTCGCAGACATTTCCGAAAATAAACCCAACACTAAACAAAATATTAAATTACCTCAAATTGAATTACCAACTTTTTACGGAGATTAAGATAAATGGGTTTTATTTCGAAATATGTTCGATACGTGATTTAGCTGACATTGAGAAACACTATTATTTGTGCAGATCTGTTAAAGGTGAAGCAGCTGAGGTAATTGCATCCCTAGAGGTAACAAACGAAAACTACAAAATTGCTTGGGATTTATTGAAGCAACGATTTGAAAATAAAAAGTCAATTAAACATAAACATCTTAAATCTATTGTCGATTTTGAAATTATCAATAAAGAATCGTGTAATCGTGTAAAGGGGATTCTCGACACCTTGAACAAAAATTTACGAGCTCTAGAAGCACTTCAAGTCTCGACCCAAGATTGAGGTCCATTACTTAATTTCATTATTTTGAAAAAACTACCAGAATCTACTTAAAAGGAGTGGAAAAAATTCACAAAAAAATTAGATATGCCATCTGTTGAAGATTTAAAAACATTTTTAAATGAACGAATTTAATTCTTGGATGATTACTAAACTATAAATAAGTCATCATACCAATTGAGAAGCCCGTGTAAACATTCATACGAACGGAGTAATACACAAACATACAAAAGAAATCATTCATTCCTAAACACAGACACAAATAAAAATTCAAAATATACATGCCATATTTGCAAAAATTTTCATTACATATATCAATGTGAATCACTTTAAGCCATGTCTACAAAAACTAAATTTGAAACTTTACAAAACCTGAATATTTGTACTAACTGTCTAAGGTTTGGGCACAAGAATAATTCATGCTATTCTTTAGGTTGCAGAAAATGCAAGAAAAAACATAATACTTGTCTTCATGACCGCAATTTCAAAGGTTTCCATAATCAAGGGTCAAATGAAAAGGTTGCCTTGGCTGCTAGCGTTGCCACATCTTCGGAATTTCATCAAATATCGAATATTCCAGAGAATACATGAAATAGTTCCTTTTCTGCAGTACTTGAAAATGTAGTCAAAAATATTGATCAAGTACTTTTGTCAACTGCTGTTTTATATATATATATTGGATGAAGTAGGCAAAACTCAGGAAGCTCGCGCGCTCCTTGATTCAGGTTCACAAATGAATTTTATCTCTCAAAAGCTGAGCGATAAGCTGCAGCTACCAATTGAAGTTTCTGAACATTCCATATCTGACATAAATCAAGTTAAAACCAATACTTTATCTAAAACAAATGCAGTTATTCAGTCCAAACGTACTTCTTATCGGTCAGCCCAATCTTTTTTCATTTTGCACAAAATTGCTAACACTCTTCTGTCGAACTTCATTAACATATCTCATTTAAAACTTCCTAACAATATCCAGCTGGCTGATCAGACATTTTACAAACCAGGCTCTGTTGATTTGCTTCTCGGTGCTTCTATCTTTTGGGATCTTTTATGCCCTAATCAAATAAAACTTTACGCTCGATCTCCCATTTTACAAGAAACCCAACTGGATGGATTTTATCTGGCGTAATTACTCAACGTAAATGAAATCAATCACAATGTTTTTCGAACATTGAACTACATAATCAGATGGGAGCTTTCTGTACCATAGAAGAATGCCTACCAAGCATACTTACTCCCGCATATTCTAAAGAAGAAAAAACATGCGAAGAGCATTTCATATCTACTCATACAAGAGAGCTCAGTGGAAGGTTTCAAGTATCATTACCATTCAAGGAAAACCCAAATGGACCTGGTAAATCACGAGACTCTGCACTTCACCGATTGGCATCAATGGAAAGAAAATTCTTCAAACTACAATACTTAAAAACTGAATACTGTAATTTTATGCAGGAATACATTGACCTGGATCACATGGAGATGGTGACTGAAAAAGACGACAAAAATTTAACACATTACTTACCTCATCACGCCGTTTTTAAAGAAGAAAGTACTACTACAAAAATGAGATGTGTCTTTGATGGTAGCCATAAAACATCTACTAACCAATCTCTAAATGACATATTAATGGTTTGTCCGGTTATTCAAAGATATCTTTTATCCATATTGTTAGAGATTCGGCAGCATCAGTATGTTTTGACGGCCAGTGCAAAAATGTACAGGCAAATTAATATTAACCCTGAAAATCGCGACTTTCAACGAATACTATGGCGTTCCGATGTATCCGAACCTATAGAAGAATACAGACTTAAAACCGTCACATATGGTTTAGCTCCATCATCTTTTTTAGCAACACGTTGTCTTAAACAATTATCTTGGGAAAATCAGGAAAAGATGCCCGATGCTTCAAATGCCGTGCTAAATTGTTTCTACGTAGATGATCTGCTATGCGTAGCATCCACTTTAGAACAAACTTCCGTTGAGAAAATTGAGGTCAAATCATAATTCAATAATTCCTCCTAACGCAGATGATCCACCTTTAAAATTTTGGACACCAATGTTGATTCCAAAACTTTGGGAATATCTTGGCATTCTACAGAGGATGTTTTCTTTTACTCTTATAAAGATAAATATCTCAATTCTACTTAGTTCACGAAACGTATGATACTTGCCACGATCTCCCAGATCTTTGATATTATTGGCATGTTGGCTCCCATAACAATCAGGGCCAAGATATACCTCCGAACCACAAACTCAGACAATAATCACTCTATAAGCTTAGTTTGTGCTAAAAACAAGGTCAGCTCGATAAAAACTCACACAATTCCTCGATTAGAGCTTTGTGCATCCCTTTTGTTAACCAAACTCTACCACTCTACAATAAATTCCCTTAGTTCACACATTAACCAAGTATTCTTTTATATTGACTCCATCGTAGCACTCTGTTGGATAAAGGGTGAACCTAGCCAATGGAAAACATATGTCAGTCACAGACTATCTAAAATCCATGAAATCCAGACTCATGGCGTCACATTTCGACACACAATAATCCTGCAGACGTATTGTCTAGAGGATCTACCCCGGACCAATTATTACAAACACCTCTTTGGAAAAATGATCCCTCATGGCTCTCTCTTAATGAGGATAAATAGCCTTCCCATGAAATTCCATTAAATACAGAAATTCCGGAAAAAAGAAAAGAAAAACAAACGTGCCTAAAGGTTTCCAAAATCTCTGATTTTGACTTATTCAATAAATTTTCTTCCTTTGAAAAATTACAACGAATCACAGCATACATATTTCGATTCAAAACATTTAAAAAATCCAACCCAGTATTACCCTCTTTCGAGCTGTCCGAATTACAACATTCTTCTCACATGCTTATCAAGCTAGCTCAACCGCAATGTTTCTTCGATGAAATCAAAGCCATCAAATTGTCAAAAACCATCTCTCTTAGAAGCAAAATTCGTTCCTTGAACCCGTTTCTTGATGAATTCCAATTTCTCAGGGTGGGCGGAAGAATCCAGAATGCAGCGGTTCCTTTTTCACAAAAGCATCCCCGTATTCTACCAAATAAACATCCACTCACTGATTTAATAATTTCCCATTTTCATAAAAAATGCTACAATGCTACATGCAGGCCCTCAAGCTTTACTTGCCACTATTAGAGCAGAGTTTTGGCCCATACATGGCAAAAATAATGTAAAGAGAGTGTTACGAAAATGTACAATTTGTTTGAGGTATAGCCCTCGTAGTATCGAAACCTTAATGGGAAAATTACCCTGCGAGAGAATTACCCCCTCTAGCCATTTTTAAACAGTGGAGTTGATTATGCTGGCCCACTCACTATTAAAATGCATAACACGCGCACAAAATCATTTTTAAAATCATATGTTTGTGTTTTCGTTTGTCTCGCCACAAAGGCAATACATATGGAAGTGGTAAGCGATCTCACGACTCAAGCATTTTTAAATGCCTTTAAGCGATTTGTTTCAAGAAGAGGCTTGGTCGCAAACATCTATTCTGACAACGCCACAAATTTTGTAGGAGCAAATAATGAGATCGGTAGTATTTACGATTTTTTGAAATCGACAAATAAAAAAATCTCCAACGAATTGTTGAAATTGAAAATAACATGGCATTTCATACCACCCCGTTCTCCCCACATGGGTGGAATTTGGGAAGCAGCAATAAAAAATGTGAAGTATCACTTAAGACGCGTCATCGGGAATCAAATCCTTACTTTTGAGGAATTGCACACTTTGGTATGTCAGGTCGAATCTTGTGTAAATTCGCGTCCTATTTCTCCAATATTTGATAATCCCGATGACCTTTTACCATTAACCACAGCTCATTTCCTCATTGGATGCCCTTTTCATACTCTGCCAGAGCTTGACCTAACTAATCGGAACATTGGCAAACTAACAATGTTCTATATGCTGTCAAAGATGTTTCAAGATTTTTGGTCCAGGTGGACCACAGAATATCTTCATGGGCTGCAGTCCCGAAACAAATGGTGGAGGAAGTCATCTGACATCGAAATTAATCAACTCGTCATCATTAAGGAAGACAACCTACATCCCCTTCAGTGGATCATGGGGCGCATAATTGACATTCTTTCCTGTAGTGACGGTGTTGTAAGAGTTGTTACATTGAAAACCGCAAACGGCACATTCAAACGCTCCATAGCTAAAATCTGTCCACTTTCCATTGAAAAGTGAAATATGTAAACTTCTATTATTGTAGAACTTTCTTTAAATTACTACTGTTCATTTTTAATTTTTGAATACCTGTTAATTTACTTATTTGTTCATTTGTTTATTGAAACTATTCAACAGTTTCAAGGTGGGCGGTATGTTAAGTACTTGGACATTCCCGGATAATGTGCCCAATCGCGCAACATGACTCTTTTTTGTAGATTACTCCCTTGTGAGAAGTCTATGAGAAACTGTCAAGAAACATGTCATATTTTTTGTAACACCGTATATTGTAATCAGCGTAAACCTAAATAAAACTTATTATTCACAACAAGTGAGTTTGTATTCACATCTCACAAACATTAATAATAAACATTACATACATTTCAGGATTTGTTATAAATTTATTGGCAATATTTGATGATAAAATATGACGGTCTACTAAATTTTGCACTTATTTGTAAATTGTTATTCTTGCTTTTACGTGAATATATTTTTCTAAGGTTTCCAAACAAATACTCAATAAATTCACTGTGACTTAGAAAAATGGTTTAACTAATTGAACTACAGTACCATATAAAACTTGATCAGTTGTTTAAAACTGAATTTTTAACTCGAATGATGAATCAACTAAAACATTCCATATCCATTCTTATCATTTAGATGTTTTAAACTTTTCATTTTCCTGTTTTCAAAAAGTAAAACCATGTTATATATTTCCCTCCATATAATTGAATGAAAATATAAATATTCCACTTATCGAATTTTTTTTCTTTTTAAATATTTTTAGGGGCATCCACTTACCTTATAAATGTAGTACCATGGAATGAAAAAATATTATGTTGAATGAAAGCTAATTGGAAGACTAGTGATGAAAACAATAAACGGAATTTGATACTGCTTTAAATTGCCACCTCTTCAGATTATAAACGATTTAATTTTAATTAGCATATTTATATAATTGACGAATATCAGAAGTACTTAGATAACAATGACGAGCCAAAGTGTATGAAATGTAGAAAATATATCACACCTACATACGTGTCAAACTCAATACAAAGTTCAGAGCAATCTAAAACTCCCAAATTCAAACAATAAGAATCAAAGTAATAATAGGTGGTATACAGAGGGGAAGGGCAAGAGAGAGAGAGAGACCGAAGTTCGAGATTTATTTGGGTTAGGGTTTATGATTGTTTACAGCACACTGGTATACTCCCTAAATGCGATTCTGTCTAAGACGGGTACAAAAGTTAAAATTATGGCGGATACGCAGGTTTTTTTATAACTGTTCACGACTATCTTATCTAAACATTGTTTTTGTGACCAGTCTTATCTAGAAAATGCCAGCAAACCATTTCCTTTTGAGTAAGCCGCAGTCCGGAATTTTCTAGTAAAAAAGGGACTAGTATAAATAAGGAAACGACCCGAGGGAGGAGTTAGTTGATAAAGTGATCTCGACAAATAAACAGTAAATAAGTGAATATAAAAGTGTTGATATAAATTAATAATTAAGTTTGTGTGCATATAAAATTTAAGTGATTAGTTGAGTATATATAAATTAAGTGTTAGTGATTAGTTTAGTGTTTAAATAAATTAGTAAGTAGCCATACCGTGTGTTTAAAATTTATCCCACCCGTTTACGTTTTAAATAAATTAGTAAAACATTACATTGGTGTCAGAAGTGGGATAATATAAATAAATTGCTACGTAAAAATGGCCAAGAGACTATGTTATTTGAAAGTGGTGGAATTAAGAGCAGAACTAGAAGATCGTGAGTTGGAAACGACTGGTAGGAAAAGTGAATTAGTAGAGAGACTTAAGGTGGCACTGGAAAATGACGGCTTTGATCCAGAAACAGTTTTATTTAATGACGAGGCTTCCACCTTAATATCGTCAATTTCTGCTAACATGGATGAGAAGATTTCTGCCATGGAAGAGAACATGGACGAGAAGATTTCTGCTATGAAGCACGACATTTCTGCTAATATTTCTGCTAACATGGACGAGAATATTTGTGCTATGAAGAACGACATTTCTACTAACATGGACGAGAAGATTTCTGCTATGACGAACGATATTTCTGGCATGGAAGAGAAGATTTCTGCGAATGTGAAAATCCATATTTCGGCTATAAAGAACGACATATCTGTTAATATGGACGAGAATATTTCTACTTTGAAGAACGATATATCTGCCGATATCCTAATAATGAAAAACGACATTGCCGCTGACATTGATAATGAAATATCGTCTCTAAAATCTGAAATCGAGGATAAGATGTCAATGATGGACGAGAAAATCGAGAATAAAATATCAACGATGGACGAAAAAATCTAGAATAAGATGTCAACGATGGACAAGAGAATCGAGAATAAGATAACAACGACAGACGAGAAAATCAAGGAGTTAGAGGAAAAGATTGCCGATTCAAGAACGAGAGGCACGCCAGAGAAAGAAAAGAAGACCGAGCAAACGAAACCTTGCAAACCAGAAACACTACCTAAGTTTGAAGATATTGGCAGTTCTACCCGAGTCAAGGCCCCAACGTTCGATGGAAAGATGTCGTGGACCAATTGTGTGAAACAATTTGAAGCAGCCGCTAGAGTGAATAATTGGTACGATAGAGACAAGGCAGTGAACTTAACTATCGCGCTTCGGGGAGATGCCTTAGACGTACTTCAGACGATACCTCTGAGAGAAAGAAGAGGTTGGACATGCGATATGGTCACGAACTTTTGGAACATTTGTACAGATTCCAGCTGAAGAACCGAAGGCGGAAACGTGACGAATCCCTTCAGGAGTATGAAATGGATATTGCCCGACTAGTGCGATTTGCTTATCCATCAGCACCAGATGGAATGATTAGGCATCCAGGCCTTTATTGACGGCTTATGTGACCACGATATGGAGAAGACGCTTCGATTAGCTCATCCTAAAACATTGGTGGATGCATTGACTGCTGCTCTTGAATATGAAGCAGCCACGATGGCTTCGGGATACAACAAAGGTAGGACCATACAGGAAGAAGGTGACGATGACAGACTTGACAAGATTGTCAACTTGTTGAAAGGAATGGTAGACAAGGAGCCGAATAAAATCAGGTGTTGTAATTGTGGCGAGCTAGAGCATGCACGCAGTTCGTGTAAGCGTCCTACGACTCCTGCAAACCAAAAACATTGTAAATACGAAGCAGCCACGAAGGGCTCGCGGTACAACAAAGGTAGGACCATTCAGGAAGAAGATGACAATGACAAACTTGACCAGATCATCAACTTGTTGAAAGGAATGGCAGACGAGAAACCGAAGAAGATCAAATGCCGGAAGTGTGGTGAGCTAGAGCACTTACGCAGTCCGTCTAAGCGCCCCAAGTCTCCTGTAACCCAAGAACTCCAGTCACAAGAGAAATCAGACAGGGGTGAACATCCAGCTGATGTGAATCACCGAAAAGCAAACTCTTTGCCTAGACGGTCATGCTCTGTAGACTATTCACAATGCAACCAGTCGAAATCTAAGGAAGTTGCAGTTTCAAGAATTACAGTGGTCAACGAGGAATGGTCATCCACCAGGATCAGAGAAGATCAGGAGAATGATCCTCACCTGAAGATGATTCGGCAATGGAAGGAAGAATCGGTGACCTACCTGGCAAGAAGTGTCAAGATTTTCACCGACACTCAAGGCCTATTGGGCTCAGTGGGACTCCCTTGTCCTGGAAGAAGGGTTGTTGAAAAGAGTCCTTGAAAAAGATTATGGTTCCGAGATGAGAAGACAGCTGGTTATCCCTAGAACGATAGTAGCTGAGGTACTAAAGAAGTTACACGACAGTCCATCGGGAGGTCATCTGGAAGTGAAGAAACCCCTTCAGCGAGTCCGTGAAAGGTTTTATTGGATGAACAGCTCCGACGATGTGAAGGACTGGTGTAAGAAATGTACGACTTGTTCTACGAGTAATGGACCACATCGCAAGAGAAAGGCACCCATGAAACAGTACAATGTTGGAAGCCCTTTCGACGACAGAAAATGGTAAGAAATACATACTGGTTGTAATGGATTATTTCACAAAATGGGTGGAAATTTACGCTATCCCGAACCAAGAGGCCACAACTGTAGCAGATGTATTGGTGAAAGAATTTATCAGCCGATATGGAGTGCCCTTGGAAGTCCAGAGCGACCAGGGAAGAAATTTCAAAAGTCATCTATTCCAGGAGTTTTGCGAGAAGCTAGGAATGAAGAAGACCAGGACAACAGCATTGCATCCAGTCAGATGGAATGGTCTAGATAATGAACAGGACTATTGGAAAATACCTGTCCAAAGTAGTATCCAGCCATCAGAGAGATTGGGACCCGTATCTTTCCCTATTCGCATTGGCTTATCGATCTGCCGTCAATGAGTCCACGGGTGAAACACCGGCGAAAATCCTGTTTGGACGTGAAATGAGGCTTCCTTGTGACCTGGAATTTGGCTGCCGGCCTGGATCTAGATCTAGCATGCGAAGACAACGTGATCTAATTGAGAAGAAGGCTGGACAATATTCATGAATTAGTTCGAACAAATCTTCAAGTTACCAGCGACAGAATGAAAAGTTGGTACGACACGCAGGCCACAGAAGGCGGTTTTAAAGAAGGGGACAAAGTATGGTTACACAACCCGACGAGGAGAAAAGGATTCTCTCCAAAATTACAAAAATCCTGGGAAGGTTCATACTTAATCAAGAAAAGGATCAATGATGTTATATATCGCATAAGCAAGATCCCCAACGGAAAACCAAAAGTAGTTCACAAAAACCGACTAGCGCCATTCGAAGGAGACCATGACCTGGAGGAAGGAGTAAACCTTATTCGAGATGTGTCTGACACTACCTTCGATGAATTTATTAGCACGTATAGAGGTACCGGGAAAGCTAGATATGGAGTCACTTCGGAACAACAACAAGATTTGTTCACTCTTCCGGAAGATTATTCAGTGGCATACAACATCCCCGCCCGTATCAAGAACGCGCGAGAGTTGGCAACCGTCTTTCGAAAGAAGTTCGGGCAATTAGAAAAACTTGAAGACCAGATTCCAACCCCTGGCAAGACACTGAAACTAAAAGATAATTCGCGGTACGTCTTCTACGTGGTAACTAACCTACCGCGATGTGTGCGACGCACTTCGAAACCTCCGAGACCATGTGCTAGAATCCAGCGTGAAGAAACTGTCTTTGCCTAAGAAAGCGAGTAACCAGTTGGATTGACGAGTTATCAGGAACATGGTAGAGGTTATCTTTCGAGATACCGATGTCCAGATATTAATCTGCAGCTACAACCCCCGTTATCAGTACCCGCTGAAGACGGTGCCCTGCTATTTCCATAAGATCGGAAAGTGTAGAAATGGGGCCAGTTGCCGATTCAAACATCTAGTCTCGGCTTCACAAAAGTTCCAGGAGGAACTTCTATTTGAGGAGGGGGTAATGTTACGAAACAGCACACTGGTATAGTCCCTATATCCGACTATGTCTAATCCAGGTATAAAAGTTAAAATTATGGCGGATACGCAGGTTTTTGTGACCAGTCTTATCTAGAAAATGCCAGAAAACCATTTGCTTTTGAGTAAGCCGCAGTCCGGAATTTTCTAGTAAAAAAGGCACTAGTATAAATAAGGAAATGACCCGAGGGAGGAGTTAGTTGATAAAGTGATCTCGACAAATAAACAGTAAATAAGTGAATATAAAAGTGTTGATATAAATTAATAATTAAGTTTGTGTGCATGTAAAATTTAAGTGATTAGTTGAGTATATATAAATTAAGTGTTAGTGATTAGTTTAGTGTTTAAATAAATTAGTAAGTAGCCGTACCGTGTGTTTAGAACTTATCCCACCCGTTTACGTTTTAAATAAATTAGAAAAACATTACCTTATACAAAAAACTGAAGATGGAAGTGAAAGATATGATAAGTGAACGTGAAAATAGTCTACTTGTTATTGAAAATTTTAAATTTTATATATATATATATATATATATATATATATATATATATATATATATATATATCGTGAATTAAAAAATGGTGAGACTTGTTGGTGCTGTGTGAGAAGGACATGTAAAGCTGAAATTTATACAATGTGCGTTGGAAAAGTAATGTCAAAATATTAAATACTCATAATAATGAACAGGAAAGAGACAGTGCAATCAACAGACAAACATTAAGTAATCAATTAAAAAGAAAAGCAGACGATATGATCCCTGAAAGGCCATCTAAAATAATTCGTAGTGAACTTAAATTAAATTCTAGTACTTTGTCAACTTTGGCAGAAAAAGATATACAATATATTAATCGCCATATTTACAGACACAGAAATAAATCATTGTCAAAATTGTCTCAAAACGTTTCCGATGTGCACGATTTTTGAAATCTGTTCAAGTTATGACCGTTAAAGAAAAAGAATTTTTGATAATAAACGACAGCATTAAAAATATTATAGTATTTTCGTGCACTGAAAATCTAAGTGTAATGTGTTCTAGTTCAACAATATATATGGATGGAACATTTGATTACTGTGTAAAACACTCCTTACAAATGTTTAGTATTCATGGTCTAGTAAACAACATTTATATACCAGTGGCTTTTTGTTTATTAACTAACAAAAAAAAACGTATTCGACATTGTTTGATATGTTGAACACAGATAACCCACAGATAGATGAGACACTCATTGATTTCTGTAATTTTAGGTTTTGGCGGCATATTCAAATTTACTGTATTTTAATTATTTTATTTGAAAATAACCATTTATAGTCCATCATTCGACATTTCATTCAATTTAACTCCATTAACTCAATAACGATTAGATGTTGAGTTAAATTAAATGAAATATCAAATGATGGACCATAAATGGTTAATTAAATTGGAAAAAATGAAACAGTAATCATATAAACAGTTTATTCATTTTGGTATAAAAATACAAAACAAATAATTTCTTTCACAAAGTACTTTTAACAAACAGAATGACAATAAATAAACTATAATGTTAAAACAATGCAATAATTGAAAAATAATTTAAGTAACATACATTCTAGATTGGAGTATCAATAGATTTTTAAATGATGTTAAATCAAGTTAAAGTAGAAAATTATTTATGATGAGTTTATTCTAATTTATTTATTTATTATTACACTCGTATAAACACACAGAGCTGGACAAACTACTGGAGTATAACTGCTAAAAAAAGTGTTAGCGATGAGTAGTTAACTACTATTTTTGGCAACTTTCTGTGAAAGAAAACATTTGAGTATAATTACTGTGAATGTTAGAACAAAAGTACTTAAAATATTTTTAAAGGAAAAGTGGTTAAATACTGCCCAGCTCTGTAAATATAAGGTGCCAAGTAATTACATATAAGGGTGCTAAACAGCACTTGTGACTGTACAAAATTTAAAATAATATATCTAACATTTCATTTCTACTTAAAACACAACTTTATTTCTTTACTGGAAGTATTAAATAGGTTTATATCACAAGCTTAAACCTAGTATATTGCATATTTGTATATTTCTATATTTAAAAGCATTCCGTTCTTATGAAAACATCGCATAAGGCAGTTTAAGTTACTCTTCAGCTCCTGGCCCTATGATTGGTAAATTGTTCCTTAAGGGCTCTTAAAAATCCCACCGTCTCGTGAAAGTCCCTTCTGGTTTCTGGTTGAGGTTCTACAAGTAAACACACAAAATAACAACAATAAATAAGTAAGAACACAAATATGTTCGAAAATTTATATCAACAAAATAAACTGCGCTTATTATTGAAATAATAAGTTTACACATGTTTTTGTGCTAAGCCAAAAAAAGTATCAAAAAATGTTTAAATTTTTTTGGCTTTTTTGAATTCCTTTTTTTGGAGCTTTTGATTTTCTTAGGAGTTCTTGATTTTTTTGGTTTCTAACTATTTTTTGATTTATTGTTTTATTATTTTTTGTCTTTATTGCATATTTTGGATTTTTGGTTTCCGTTAGACCAAATACTTAGACGTAATGCCTCAACAAAAGTTAATACTCACTTTCATTTCCCATAAATTGTCATACCATGGGCTAAATATGAAAATCGGCAAGGGGTCAATACCTTCCATCCGATAGCTGGTGGAGGGAATAGCTATAACATAAAAAAACCCAGATTATTATATCTTCAATGCGAACATTTTAAAATGGAATTGTCTGAGTATGGTGAACACGCTTTCAGCCATTAGGCCATTGTCAAAGCTGTTGACAAGAGAAAAACATACAACAGGTGTCAATAAACATCAAACCCTGTACCTGCTACATACAATGAAAAAAAATATTTGATGTTATATCATTATTTAAGTAAAATTTGTTAAAATTACCCTATAAAGAGGGTGTACACACATATCATTCAGTTGATAATTTCAAATTAGACGTTTCGTTATGTGAATTACGATTGTACACGCTATTTGTAGAGCGGATTCAAGTTGAATTGCTTTCGCTCCTGATGGGATTTAACATCCTTATTTGGTTATACAGTGCTGCAGACGACAAATGAGCCAGAAACATGCATGTCCGTGGTTGCCACTCTATTTCAGTGGCCCTTTATATATATATATATATATATATTAAGACAAATAAATTGTCTTAGAAAATTTTAGATAGAATAATGTACCAAATAACAATACATGATTTATAAAATATTAGATAAATTTGACACACACTGTAGAAATTTGAAAAGTAGCTAAGTAATTGATCAGAAGTTAGGTAAAGATTTTGAAATTGAAATGAAATCAAAAGGGTACAGTCATAAAGAAACATACCTTCACAAGCCATTGACCAAAGTCTAGGAGTATCAAAGCTTTATTTATTGATTGTAAATTATTTTATATATTATGTAGGATTTTAATTATAAGAAGGTAGAGTAATTTACCTGAACATGCAGAGTATAAAATTTATATTTGTCAAGTGCGGGTGACAAATGGTGACAATTGGAGGTTATAGAAAAAAGTTACTGATGAGTAAGGAGAAAGAATACTTGTTCTATGTCTAATGACTACTCTCTGATTGTTTGCGGTATACAAGAGATACAAATCCAGGTAACTAGAAATAAATAAAACAGTGTCATGAGGAAAATTTTAAAAGAGCTGTCAAGAATTAAATTTTTAAAAGAAGTTAAAAAGTTTTCAAAAACAAAGAGATAATTTATAAAATAGAGGTCTTCTAAACAGACACTATCGATAAAAGAAGAGCAAGCTGAATTGGACATGTTTTACATTTAATGGTAAAGCAGATAATTCCCAAAGTTTTGAAGAGAAGATAAGAAAGGGTAACTCGTACATACCGTATACACTGGATTAGTGAGGAGTTTAATCATTTCTTCAAGACGATTTCCTTTATAAAGAGTGTTTTACAGTGGACTGAAAGGTAACAAATCTTCATAAATATTTTGTAGGAGAGAATCATCATCTTGATTTGAAACTTTAAAATTATTGAATAAATAGTGATAAATATCGTTAACGATTTCCTTGCTGTTGAGTCTGTGTGCTTTGCATTCAAGTTTACAGAAATTAGAAACAGTACAAAGACTTTATTTGACATAACTCCGTTTTTTTTATTGTAAAATTTATCATCGTAGATTTATAGTTTAAGTTTCTTCTCTTTTATTTTCGTAGTGAGAATGCATTCAATCTACTACGTCTAACATTGAACTATCTTGAAATTTCTCATCGATATTTATATTAACCTAAATTTGGTGATCCATTCTTTAAAAATTTCAAACTTAATTAATTAATAAACATATTTTGGAATTAATTAGTTTGTTTTCCTGGAGTAGTTTTGTTGGGCATTGATATATTGAAAGTCTGACACAGATGGAGGCCATAAGTCTGGAAAGTTGAAATATTGGACCCGTACGCCCAGAGAGCGGAAGCAAAGAGTTCTCAAATGAGATACATAAAACTGAAATTTAAATCTGGTAGAAATTATTATATAGCCGGAGCCCAGAAATTCAAATTTAATAAAATAAACTGTTTGTAAAAGCCCAAGTGTGACAATTTATAATTTGACAGTGACATTAATCAAAATTTCATTTTAATTTTTCAAATTTACATTACAGAGAAATAAATATCGTCATAATTTTGGCGGCCCAACGTGATGCGGTATTTTTTTTAAAAACAGGGTTACATAATTTTCAAGGCGTCAGATTATCCTTTTCCTAGTAACAACAATATCTACTTCAGATAAACTAATATTTACAGGTAGTCATTATGAAGCAATTTATTTATACAATTAGAATTAAAATAATTATCATATTCTGTGAAACATTTGATATTTGCTTGATTGGTACGCCTCAGGTGTGTTTCAGCTGTTTTGTATCATCAGTATTGTAGAGTAAATTTATATATAATATACACAATAAAACGACATGTCTGATAAGCGAGCATTGGAAATAAAAGAATACACGATAGCACAATTGAAAGAACTTTTGGTGGAAAGGAATTTAAGTGATAGTGGAAAGAAAGCTACAAAAGAGACTTATTGAAGCAATTAGGATGGAATCTTGTGAATATGGAAAAGGAGAAATACAGGGGGAACAAGAAACTTCAAAAATTTTGGAAGAACAGGACAAAACATTGGGAAATGATGTGGAGGAAAGTAAGAATGATGACAGAACTCAAGAAAAAGAGGAACAGGATACTCGAATTCTTCAAGAAAGCCCAAAACAGTCTAATCCTCAAGAAAATATTGATATTATACAATTAAAAGGATTTTTGCAAATGATGACAAGTCAAATGCAAGTGATGACAAGTGAAATCCATGGGGTAACAAGTCAAATCCAAGGGGTGACAAGTGAAATACAAGGAGTAAAAGGAGATAAAAAAAATGTGAATAATGAGTTACAATCTGATATACAAGCAATTTTAGAAAATTTTGATAGAAGGTATGAGTTTCATCAGGCAAGAATCGATAAGATAGAAGGTAAAATGGGGGAACAAGAAACAAAAATATATGGTATGGAGAAAAGCTTAGAACAGGAGACTAAGACCTTAAGAGAAGAAGCCAAGCAACAAGAAAATATATTCAAAGAAGATCTGCAACGGATAGAAAGAAGGCAAACTAATGAAAATATCAGAACTAACAAGAGAATAACAGATTTGGAAGGAGATGTTCGAAAGGAAATACAAACAACATTTATTCTGGCCAAAAACGAAAACAAGAAGACAGAAGCAAGATTTAGAGAAGAGTTAAAAAAGCATACAAGGGAACAATCCAAACAACAATGAACTAATGGAAAATTTTAGGAGACAGGTAAAACAAAAATTAACAAATATTACAGAAGAAGTAAAAAACTTATCAGATAATCGTATTATTAGTGAGTCAGCTTCTATGTATTTTGGTTGTAATAGTAAAGTTGATGAGTCTACACAATTTTGTGGTGACTTTAGAAAGGTACACCCTATAAATTTTATGAGAACAATTAAAAGTAGAGCCAGGAGAATTAAAAACACTGGTGAATTTCACGAATTTTTGAGGAGTAATTTAACAGGTCAGGCCTTACTTTGGTTGAATTGTAAGGAAGATCAAATTCAGAATAAGGACGATTTTGGAAAATTGTTTTTACACAATTTTTGGGGTGAGTTACAGCAGGGAAAAGTTCGTGAAAAATTGTTTTTTGGTAAATTTGACTCACAACGCAATAATTTGACTAATTATGCTTTCCAAGTGTATGCTCAAGCACAATACCTTGTACCAAGCATACCTGAATCAGAAATCGTTATGTTTTTGTCTAGGCACTATAAAAGTGAAATTTGTGAGACTATAAGCATACAAAATATTAGTCAGTTTGATATGCTATTGTCATATTTAACTCGAGTTGAACGAAACATAGATGGCAGTGTTCAACATAAAAATTTGGATGGTAACCAGAATAAAAATTATCAACATAGGGCACGAAATAATAGGAATTATAATGAATTGATTGATGGAAATAATCAGACTAAAAATAATTATAATTACAAAAATTTTAATGAAATTAATAGAGGATTCTAAAATAGGAACAATCAATATAATCAGGCAAACAATAATGTAAATAGAAATGTTAATAGATATAATCAAAATAGTAATTTCCGAGATTACCAAAATCAAAATAATAACTTCCAAAGAAATAATTATAATAATTATAATTGGGGGAATAATGGTAATCAAAACAGGCACAATCAAAATCATAATGATAACCAAAATAACGATAATGGTTATAACAGAGACATAAATTCTCGAGACTCAGGTGAACATGTGAGACGTGTTAATCGAGTGGATGTGGTAGATGAAAATCACAGAGGTAGAAGTGCAGAAAGATGTACTTCACAAAGTTTTGCTTCTCGGGAAAATTTCAGATCTACAGGAAGATCTCGTTCCTCAGAAGATGATCGGAATAGATACCGAACCGCATTTTTAAAATGGGTGTATGATGTTGCAACTAGGTGTCAATACATGCACCCACGCGAATTTCTTGATCTCGGAGATTATAATAATGTACACCTGGAACATAAAAATGTAGGTTTGATAATTTTAAATGGTAAAATATACAACAATAATGCTAGCATAATTTTAGATACAGGATCTACAGCTTCTTTAATATCAGAAAAATTTGTTGATAAAGTACAGTGTTTGAAAAATGATATAATTCAAATTCCTAAAACTCACTTAGTAGGCATAAATGAAAAAACTTTAGGATACACAAATAGATCAGTGGTGACTAAAATACACTTTGAAAAATTTGAGATTATAGTTCAATTATTAATAGTAAACCATCTGGAATGCGATATACTTATTGGTAGTGATGAACTCAGTAAAAATAACTTTATAATAAATTTTGAAAAAGGAATTGTTAAAATCAATAAAGAGTTTGAATTAAAATTTTCATTGCAAGAAAGTATAAGGGTAGTAAAAAACTCGAATATAATTAGTATATGGGATTTTTGTGAACATAATTCGGAAAATAAAAATAATTGCAAAAATAAAAAAATTTATGAGATTTTTATAGATTAAATTCTTTGTACATGGAATGATAAAGAACTGAATAAATATGATAATTATGATGAATATAAAATATTAAATGAAAGTAATAGGGAGCATAAATATGATTATGTTAGTAGGTCAAAAGGAAGAGAGATTTTTGAAAGCAGGATTCAGGCCAAAGATGCCATAATAAAAGGAGTGGTACTAGAGATTATAGGTTTTGATTGTGATAATGAGTAGAGAGATAGAATGTTAGATTTAATAGGAAAGTATGAAGAATTAATAAATGAGGAATCAAGAATAGCTAAAGATTATGTTCATAGAATAAAGATAAAAGACATGAAACAAGTACATGCAAAAAGTTACCCAATACCATATAAGTATAGGGAGGATGTTAATAATGCATTACATAATTTATTGAAAGATAACATAATTAGTTATAGCACCACACAATATATTAATACAGTAGTGATTGTTCGGAAACAAGATAATTCAGTGAGAATCTGTCTTGATGCAAGTAATCTTAATAATGTTGTGTTCCGGAATTTGGAGCACCACTTACAGTAGAATCAATCTTAGGAAGAGTAACAAATGCTAAAGTTTTTTTCAAAACTATATTTGAAACATTCTTTTTGGTTAATTCCCTTGCATCCAGATTGTAGACATTTGGTAGGTTTCAAAATAAATGGTAGGGTATATCATTTCAATGTAGTTCCATTCGGCTTACAAAGTTCAGTATCAGCATTACTAAAAGCCACAAATAAAATCTTAGAAAGACATGAAGCTTACACTATTAATTATGTAGATGATATTTTGATTTTTTGAGAAAACAAGGATCAACATTTGACTCATTTGAAAAATGTCTTACAGGATCTTGATTCAGCAGGTTTCAAACTAACTTCATTGGGAATAGAAATGGATCCACAAAGGATAAGTTTGATTAAGGACTATAAAAGGCCTACAAATCTAAAAACTTTGAGAAGTTTCTTGGGAACTTTAAATTATTTTAAAAGATTTGTACCAAATCTTTCAGAAAAGGAATTACCACTTGTTGAATTGTTAAGGAAAAATGTGATTTGGAAATGGGCGAATAAACAGGAGGAAGCTTTCAATTCCATAAAGGAAGACTTTCATGAAAAAAGTAAAAATTTATCATCCTGATTATTCAAAAGTTTGTAAGTTAAGAACAGATGCTTCTATACAATGAATAGCTGGTGTGCTTTTACAGGAACAAAATGATGTAGAAGTTCCAATATCTTTTGTTTCTCGCTTAGGTAACTCATCAAGCAGAAAAAAATTATGGAGTAAGTGAACTAGAGCTTCTCAGTATAATTTTCTGTGTAAATAAGTTGCGATATTTCTTATTGGGTGGACATTTTATAATTGAGACAGATAATCAGGCTTTAACTACTATCTTAGATAATAGGTATAATAATTCTCGTATTCACAGATGGAGTCTATTATTGCAAGAGTATTCATTAACAATAATTTTTATTCCTGGACATTTAAATATTGTATCAGATGCTATCACAAGAATGGAAGGTGAAAGTCTTGGTAGGCCAAACACTCATAAAGTTGGACTTAATCAATTAAAATTTGAACAGGGAATATTTTCGTTAGATGCCATTAAAATTAACCAAAATAGTTTAACAGATAAAGATTATGCTAGGCTAAAATATAGGGACAATATTTATTTTAAAATAATGAATAGAATAGAAATTTATGCAATAACAGATGAGTTGGCTAATTTAATAATAGATCAAATACATAGTAATTTTAATCATCGTGGAGTTAGACGTACTCATTTAATTTTTAGAGAGAACTATTATTGTACGAATGATTTATCATTAATAAAAATACAAATTAGAAATTGTACTACTTGTCAGTTCAATAAAGAAAGAAATATGCATTATACCAACTTACCAAGATCTTTAATAGCTAGTAAACCTCTAGAGTTGATAACGGTAGACTTTATTTCAAATTTAATTCCAAGCACACACGGAAATCTCCATATTTTTGTAATTCTAGATGTTTTTTCGAAGTACATATCTTCACATGCATGTTCTAAAACAAATAAAACGATGGTAAAATTTATCAACGATCATGGAAAATTTGATACTTGTATAATGGACAATGCTACATATTTTAGAAGTAAACAATTACAAAATTGGTTTAATAATAATAAAATAAATCATAAATATACTAGTATTAGACATCCTCAAGCTAATTTAGCTGAGAGGGGAATTAAAGAGGTCATTAAACACTTAAGGCTACTGGTTTCTTATAATCATTGAGAATGGGAGGATAAATTGTCAGATGTAGAATTCTTTATAAATAATAGTCCAAATATAAATACAGGATTTTCAGGATTGTGCTATTAAAAGGAATTAATTCAGATAGACCATGGATAATTGATTTTGATTATAATCAGATAATTGAACAGGCCAGAGTAAAAAAGTCCATAAAAGAAAAGAGATATAGAGAAAAACAATTAAAAAAAATAAACATAGTAAGGTTTTTAATCAGGGAGACTTTGTATTATTGAAAGCACTGAGATTTGCTGATCATAGATATGATAAATGTTAGAAACTGGATAGTTTATTTGAAGGTCCTTATAGAATTCATAATAAAGGTGGAGTGAACAGTTATGTACTAGTACATTCGAAGACGGGACATACACGTGGTGTATTCAACATTGGTCAGTTATTTTATTATCATGGTTGCTCATCAACATAATATAGAAATATTTTATGAAGTTATGAGTAATTTATTATTGCTTAGTTTAAATTGTAACCAAATGTGAGTCAACCTTTTGAGAATTTCTACTGTAGACATATAAATTGCTCAAAGGCTTGAGGGGGAATGTTAAGACAAATAAATTGTCTTAGAAAATTTTAGATAGAATAATGTACCAAATAACAATACATGATTTATAAAATATTAGATAAATTTGGCACACACTGTAGAAATTTGAAAAGTAGCTAAGTAATTAATCGGAAGTTAGGTAAAGATTTTGAAATTGAAATGAAATCAAAAGGGTACAGTCATAAAGAAACATACCTTCACAAGCCATTGACCAAAGTCTAGGAGTATCAAAGCTTTATTTATTGATTGTAAATTATTTTATATATTACATAGGATTTTAATTATAAGAAGGTAGAGTAATTTACCCTAACATACAGAGTATGTTATGAAATTTATATTTGTCACGTGCGGGTGACAAATGGTGACAATTGGAGGTTATAGAAAAAAGTTACTGATGAGTAAGGAGAAAGAATACTTGTTCTACATCTTATGACTACTCTCTGATTGTTTGCGGTATACAAGAGATACAAATCCAGGTAACTAAAAATGAATAAAACAGTGTCATTAGGAAAATTTTAGAAGAGCTGTCAAGAATTAAATTTTTAAAAGAAGTTAGAAAGTTTTCTTAAAAAAGAGATTATTAATAAAATAGAAGTCTTTTAAACAGACACTATCGATAAAAGAAGAGCAAACTGAACTGGACATGTTTTGCATTTAATGGTAAAGCAGATAATTCCCAAAGTTTTGAAGAGAAGATAAGAAAGGGTAAATCGTACATACCGTATACACTGGATTAGTGAGGAGTTTAATAATTTCTTCAAGACGATTTCCTTTATAAAGAGTGTTTTACAGTGGACTGTAAGGGAACAAATCTTTATAAATATTTTGTAGGAGAGAATCATCATCTTGATTGGAAACTTTAAAATTATTGAATAAATAGTGATAAATATCGTTAACGATTTGCTTGCTTTGCATTCAAGTTTACAGAAATTAGAAACAGTACAAAGACTTTATTTGACATAACTCCGTTTTTTTATTGTAAGATTTATCATTGTAGATTTATAGGTTAAGTTTCTTCTCTTTTATTTTCGTAGAGAGAATGCATTCAATCTACTACGTCTAACATTGAACTATCTTGAAATTTCTCATCGATATTTATATTAACCTAAATTTGGTAATCCATTCTTTAAAAATTTCAAACTTGATTGATTAATAAACATATTTAGGAATTAATTAGTTTGTTTTCCTGGAGTAGTTTTGTTGGGCATTGATATATTGAAAGTCTGACACAGATGGAGGCCATAAGTCTGGAAAGTTGAAATATTGGACCCGTACGCCCAGAGAGCGGAAGCAAAGAGTTCTCAAATGAGTAGAAATTATTATATAGCCGGAACCCAGAAATTCAAATTTAATAAAATAAACTGTTTGTAAAAGCCCAAGTGTGACAATTTATAATTTGACAGTGACATTAATCAAAATTTCATTTTAATTTTTCAAATTTACATTACAGAGAAATTAATATCGTCACAATATATATATATAAATATATACCGGGTGGCCCACCACATTCGCCTCGGTATTTCTACGAGAAATGGAAAATGAAGAGAGTTAGGGGAAAACATTTAGCACAGTCATATGTGGGTCCATGAGGAGCATATTTCAAAATTATTTTGAAATATATAGGGTGATCCCCAAAAAAATACCATACCAAAGTTATATTTTTTCTTATGGAATACCCTATATTTTTTTATATTTTTAGATTTTTAGATACTATAGACAAAATAAAGGTGAAACACTATTATATTTCCCATACTTAAATCTGACCGTTTTTGAGAAATTTAAAAATACAGACCATAATTTGAAAATTGTTTTCACCCTGTAACGTATAACGAGCTGCTCGTGCTTAAATGTACTGCTTAGCTCAAAGGTTAAAGTTAACTACTACATTAAATTTTTAATGCAATATCATACAGAGTGGCGAAAAAAATTGTGTCAAAATTTGGACACACATTTAATCAAAGTTGAATGGAACACCCCGTATTTAGTGGCGTAATTTGACGCAGAATTAGATTCCCTAAAAAACTACATTAGGGTTCCCTATACCTATCTCTTCCGCTTTTTACAAAAAAGAGGTATACAGATATAACGTCAAAAATTATTGTTTCCCTCCAAGCAGTTGACCTAATTTCAAGTTTGTTTGCTTTTAGATCCCACTGTATCTTCTTGATGCAGATAAATAATATTGATGTATCGTTAGATAAATTAATTAGTTCTGATGAAACTATGTCCTATTTTTTTGTTGTTTTCTATTACCCAACTTGTATTCGAAATCTCAAATAATAATATCCATTGTTGATTTATATCTTATATATTCACAAAAAAGTATTTGTTTAATATTACGTAAGTTTATTATCTTGTTCTATTCAAAAATATGCTTTTTCATCGATTGCATTCTTGCAACTGTTTTTTCACTACATGTTCTCATAATGATCAGGTTAGGTTACATGATGTCAGGTTATTTCAAGTCTCTTTGGCATTATTGTGTATTCAACTGCTTCGTTTATGTCAAGCAGAATCTGAATATTCCTATGCTATCTTACCAAATAACTAATATTCTTTATTACCTTCAGAAACTGAATTATCTTTAAGCGACATATCTGCTGCTTCATTTTCTTTTACCACCTCCTTGTCTGACATCGATATGAAACTTAATTTGCTTGCTTTTGCCTGTTTCATCAAAAAAATTTAGTTATCACAACCTACCTTTTATTGAAAGTATATTATTCAGTTTGCGTCATACTTAATAATGCCTTTGAACCTGAACTTTCTATCACCTTATCTAAACACTGCGTTAGCATTACCCATTACTTTAATATGCATATCAAAAACGATCAAGTTCATTATCTTTTTAAAAGGTACTCTGCATTATAATTTGCAATAATCGTCAAATAAAATGAATATTCACAATAAATGTATATACCCGTAGATACTGACTATAGATATCGCCAAAGTAAACGAGGATTTTGAAAAAATACAGAAGAAGAAATAGACGAAGTGATTATAGAAATCAAATTAGAAAAGTTTATGGAAGTAATGATATTGAAGAGAATGTTATTAGGTATTTTTAGAAGAACCAACAATAATGTATACTTAAACATTGGGACGGAGAGAAAGAAGACCATTATGTGAGGTTAGAGCCCGACGCCAGCGTCCAAATCTAGAGGAGCCTCTGTCCGTAGCTGTAGTCACCAACGTTGTCAAATTTAAAATTATTTTGATCTTTTTTCTCGGAATCTACTTTGTGCGACAACCTAATATTTTTTCAAAAAATATGTCTTTTTTTTATAATAACACCCTATTAATATCAATATTCTAAACGAACCGGAACATTACGAAAATAATTATTTTCTGTTCATAAGGTTCCATCTTTTTTCTTGAAAACTACTTTTTGTGACACCCTCTTATTTTTGTCTATATGTCTAACTTTGATAATATCATTTTCTGTTCATAATGTTCCATCTTTTTTCCTGTAAACTACATTGTGTGACAACCTGGTATTTTTCAAATAATATGTCTTATTTTTATAATAGCACACTGTTAATATCAATTTCCCAAACCAACCGGAACATTACGAAAATAATTATTTTCTGTTCATATTGTTCGATCTTTTTTCTCGGAATCTACTTTGTGCGACAACCTAATATTTTTTTAAAAAATATGTCTTTTTTTATAATAACACCCTATTAATATCAATATTCTAAACGAACCGGAACATTACGAAAATAATTATTTCCTGTTCATAAGGTTACATCTTTTTTCTTGAAAACTACTTTTTGTGACACCCTCTTATTTTTTTCTATATGTCTAACTTTGATAATATCATTTTCTGTTCATAATGTTCCATCTTTTTTCCTGTAAACTACATTGTGTGACAACCTGGTATTTTTCTAAATAATATGTCTTATTTTTATAATAGCACACTGTTAATATCAATTTCCCAAACCAACCGGAACATTACGAAAATAATTATTTTCTGTTCATAATGTTCCATCTTTTTTCTTAAAAACCACTTTTTGTGACACCCTGTTTTTTTTATAATATGTTCAACTTTGATAATATCATCATGCTAATATAATTTTTCCAAACTGACAGGGAACATTACGTAAATAATTATTTTCTGGTCAAAATGTTCCTTCTTGTTTCCTGGAAACTACTTTTTATGACACCTTGTTATTTTTTTCTATAATATGTATTCCTATGATAATCTCACCATGTTAATATCAGGTTTCCAAACCGACGGGAACGTTACGAAAATAATTGTTTTCTGTACATAAGGATCCTTTTTCTCGGAATCTACTGTGTGTGACAACCTGGTATTTTTTATGTCTTTTTTTTAAGGCGGGTGCTCACCAAAAAATCATTCTGCAAATGTTTGTTAATGCTTTTAAACATTTACCAAATTGTTGTCCCCACTAGTAAATATTTGTACAAACAGTATTATTTGAATCAATTTGTCGCAAAGTTTGTGAAGGTTCCATTTTTTAAATGTTGAATGTTATTATTATTTTATTTTACAAACACCAACCTTGGATTTAAAGAAAGCATCTAACGGAATAAATGACACCTTGTCTATATTAAAACAAAGAAGGAAAAAGTGTGATAGATATTTTTCTGACGTATATAAGAAAGTCGTATCTCATGCTTTAGATTTACAGATTAACCTGAATTTACCACGTCTTAGTGGAAGGCAAATTCATAGAGAAAATTATAACTCGGAAAATGTTACACATATTACAGGAGATCTCTATATATTCCACTACTAGAAAATGTAATAAATGACCTAGAGTATCAATTTTCTCAAAATACGCTGGAATGTTATGATCTGGGACTTATTTGCCAACTTTTATTCTTAAAGGTGATCAAGACTCTGGAATTAGAATAAAACTTGTTGCAAATAGGTACCAAGAAATTCTTCCAGGTAGCTTATCAAGTGTTAGTTTTGAAGGCAAATTAGAAATGTGGAAAGCAAATTGGCAACGAGAAAATGTAATAACAGATGTATTGTCAGCATTGGTCGTGTGTGATAAAGACTTATTTCCAACAGTATACGAACTTTTAAAAATACTCTTGACACTTTCTGTGAGTGCAGCAAGTGCCGAACGATCATTTAGCACTCTAAAACGCGCAAAGACGTTTTCCACACGCATAACTGTATTTGAATACAGAAAAGTAGCACTTTGCGCACTTGTTAGGAAATAGTATATTGTGCAACAAGTGGGAAAAGTTGAACTTTTGCACAATATACTATTTCCTGATTAGTGCGCAAAGTGCTACTTTTCTTCACGCAATATATATATATATATATATATATATATATATATATATATATATATATATATATATATATTAAACTATTTTTGAGACTGTATAATTTTAATTTGAATATATTTTAAGATAGCTCAGTTATTTATTATTATATCGTTTTGTAACTATTATATATTTATTAATTCGGGAGCATGAAACCCTTTTTCTCTTTGAGTCCTGGATTTTTATAATGTTGTATTTGTTTAAATGAAAAAGAAAAAACTTTATTTTTAAATAGATTTAATTTTTTTTTAAAGAAATAATTTTATTTGATAATAATAATTTGAGACGCCTATGGATATATTATACCTACTTATTTATTTTGATAATTTCTTCAGTGCGCGTGCGTGAAAAAACTAGTCATGCGCTTTAGCATAAAACGAACAATTCTTACACGTAAGAAGCATCTATACATATTATACAAACATAGTTTGTTGACGATGCAGATAAATGAATGAAATGCCTGTGGATATGGTGTACACACTAGATGTAAATTGAGTGAATGAAAACGACGAATACTCAGTGTGTATTAGTTTATTACTTTCCGGCTAAGCGCTTTCGGCTATTAAGCCATTATCAAAGCCGTCGTCATTTAAAAAAGTAGTTGTCAAAGCCATCAAGTTGATTAAAAACAATACTCAAAGAGTTTGAGTATTGTTTTTAATCAACTTGATGGCTTTGACAACTACTTCTTTAAATGACGACGGCTTTGATAATGGCTTAATAGCCGAAAGCGCTTAGCCGGAAAGTAATAAACTAATACACACTGAGTATTCGTCGTTTTCATTCACTCGATAAATGAATGGTTCAAACACATACAAGAATTTATATATAAATCATAGTTATATATGATATAAATTGCTGTGGAAAGAAAATAGTTATCTACATAGATAGAAATATAGGAATTATATACAGATGGACATAGTTATTACATTAATAAAATTTCAAGCACCATATTTATGCGATTACAACATGGCGTAAGTACATATTTTAATTTATTTAAATTCGGCTTTTTTATTAATATTAACGATTTATGCAATTAATTAACTATATAAAGTCTGTTCTCTTTCTTTTTCAGATCGATCATATTCGCAAATGTTTATCAATTTATGAAATCAAGTACTTATTTGAGTATTTTGAGTTTTCACTCTGATTATTGGCCAATAATATTTTAAACACATTGACCTGTTGTTCTTGAATTGGGATGAATGTCTCTGGACCCCAGGAATACTCCTCTGAAGCTCCAAAAACCAAAAATGATGAGAAATTTCGAAGATTCTTGCCGAAAAACTCGATATAATTAACTGTGAGTATTAATAAGATTGTTTTTTATAGTACTTTATAGTTTTAATTGTGTTAAACTGGGAATTTCTTGAAATTTCTGGAACATTATCACACACACTCCTCGCTTCTTGTCACCAGCTTCCCTATTCCTTTAGCGTCCCCTCGATTCTCCACTTTTTTCAACAAAACAGTCTTTTGTTTTTCTTTAGGTCACTATTTCAAAGTTTATTTGTTGATTCACAATTTGTTCTGTCATATTTTATAACCAATAAAATATTGTCCTTTGCAATCAAATTAATTGAAACTTCTTTCACTTATTAGAAAAGTTTCATACATACACTCTTTTACATTATTAGTTCATTTATAGAGTTCCTATAAGTTTTTTTATCATTCAAATAAATTAAAGTTGGTTATACTTAGATACATTTAAATGGTACAACATCCAATATTGTTATTGACAGTCTATCACTGTTACACTCATATTATTTATAAATATAAATTCTTTTATGTTATTTGTCTATACTCTTTGCAATATATTATTTATAATAAACTTTAACAAATTATTATTTATTGATTCAACGTTTATTTTATTTACCATATATCATTTGTCTATATGTCATTATTTGTTTATCAATGAAAATCTATTGAATTATATTCTATTCAATATTTGTATTTGTTTTTATTCTTACCTTAAAGATTATAATGAATTAACTATAATAATATTTGTTTTCATTTCAGATGAACAGCTGATTATGTTATGGAAAATAATCTTCGTCTTAGGCAACTTTATTTACATCATTACATTGGTTAGTCAATCTCTATATTTTATGTTATTATTGAGGTAATTTCTTTATCTATTATATTGTTATAGACAATTATTTAATATATCTTTACTTGATATGTTGTTTAAATTAAGAAAAGTGTTTCCTTTTTACTTGTTTTCTTAAATTATATTATTTTCATATATTTTCATACTAGCAACATATTTTTATAGAACTAATTCTCTTACTATCTATGATATCTGGTTCAATTCCCCTCAAATTTAAATTTAAATGATATCCATAGATTTCAATTTTCTTATTATAAATGATTGATTTTATTTTATTCAAAAAAAATTTACCAATTTTATGGCATAATCTTAATTTCTTTAACTTTGTTTCTCAAATATTTGTTCACCTATTTCCTACTTCAAAACCTATTTCTTTCAATAACTGTCTCCTAATTCTTTTCTTAAAATACACTTGATTAAGATCAATGTCAATTTATATTTTTAATATTACTTCATATAATACTTCTCTATTATCATTTCTTACTAACATCCACTTATATATCAACTTATTTCTTTGTAATTACATTATACTTCTATATACTCCTCATATCATATTTCTTTTCAATATTCATAATTCAATATAATTAATTATTTCTTAAATTCCTATATATCAATTTCCTTATTCCTTCCTGTATTTTTAAGTAATCTATAAGATTCTAATTGACATTAAACATTACCTCCTACATTTTTAATCCATATCATTCATTATTATCCTTTCCTATCCTTTATTACTTGCATCTTATTTCCTTATTTAAAAATTGTGAACTTCTATTTGATACTTGAGTTATTCTTATTTTATCCCCTCTATCCTATATTTTCATATTTTCCTTCTATTTAAAGCCAGTATTTCTTATAAATTGTTTTCTTTATTTGTTATATATTGATTTGCCATATTCACAAATTTTTAAAATGTTTTAATTATAAGTTTTATCTAATAAATTTTTCTTTATATTACGTTATATGATATTTATTCATTCATTTGTGTTTTTTAGGTTCTGAAGAAACAAACGTGATGAATTTAATTGGATCATCAGCTGCCAAATGGAAAACAAAACTGTATCTACTATCTAATTATCTTTGTACATTACCTAATATTGAATTTTAAATCTATCCTTATGACTATTATTTCTTTTTTTCAAGTATTGTTCGTAACATAACATCATCTATCCATAATATCTATATACATGTTCTACATTGACCACTCCCCTTTCTAATTGTGTACCTGGATAAATATTAAATTAGGTTTTTCAACTTTTTTACTATTATTTTCATAATCTATAATAAATTCTCGAGGATGTTCATATCGCGATGAATAGATGATATTATGCACGTAAGGACGATTTAAGCAAAATTCGCTATGTTATCCTGTCCAGGAATACACTCTTCTACCTGTATCTCCTGTCTAACCATGTTTACCTGTCTCCTATTATCATCCTCCCTATTTCTGTTTTGTTCTGGATTGTTTTGGTTTTCTCTGCCATTTTGCCAATTTCTTCCTCTATTGTTATTATTATTACTATATTGATTTCTTCTCTCGAAATTGTTATGGTTCCTATAGTTCTCCGGATATCTGTTTCCATTATTCCTCTCTCGATTTCTATTTTGTTCCCCATTTCCTTGGTATCGTCTATCATCAAAGTTCCTGTTTCCATAACTTCTATTTCCATTTCCATTCTCTCTTCGTGCATCATTTCTATTATTTCCATTTCCATTTTGATATCTAAGAAAACCATTTCCATTTTGGACACTTCTTTCAACTCTCTGCAAATACCTAGATAAATTGTCCATTGTTTTTATGTTATGTAAGGCTATCGTTTCTGAGACTTCGGAATTGAAATGTCTCCCGACATATAAAACTATTTCCTCCTCCTTCATAACAGGTTCCAAATATTGTGCCATGTTATAGAGTTGCATAGCATATGCATTTAAATTTTTATTCCGATTGTAATCGAATTTCCCAAAATACAATCTTTCCCTAAAATTAGCTTGATGAATTTCACCCCAAAAATGATTCATGAATTGGTTCTCAAATTCTTCCAGATTATTTATGCTTTCTTCCTTATTACAGAACCATAATAGGGCATGTCCAGATAACATCCCTCTAATACAAATCTTCTTCTCCATCATATCTCTCATTCCTTTGAGTTTACTTTTAATTATTTTAATAAACACCTTCGGATGAATGGTATTTATATTCCCATCAAACTTTACTCCGATATCCATGTTTCCCGTATAGATTACTCCACCTCCATTTCTCCTAACGTTAAATTCAATTTCTTCCATGCTTTCCTGTAATTTTCTGTTCATTTCTTCCAGTTCTTTATGAAATAATTGTCCAATGTGCTCGTTCCTCTCCTCACATGTTCCTGTTTGTTTTTGAAACTTTACATCTAATTCCTTAAATTTATGTTCCGCGTTTTGCTGATAATTTTGCATAATTTCTTCGATTGTTTGTTCTCTGAATTTAATATACTCCATTTCTTTCGTTATATCTTCTGTTTGTTTTATAACTTCCGCTTGGATCGTTCCCGGTAATTTTTCTTCTATACCTCTCTCGATTTCTTGAATTTGTTCTACTACTTGATTTTCTATCTGCTCTCTAATTTTCATACCGTTTTCTTGAATTTCAATCCGTATATGTTTGTTTTGCTCCACCATATCTTCTTTCACCTTATTCATCTGCTGACTACATTCTTCATTTTCTTCCCTAAGTTTTCTGAATTCTTGGATACTTTCATTTAATAGATTTAATTTTTTTTAAAGAAATAATTTTATTTGATAATAATAATTTGAGACGCCTATGGATATATTATACCTACTTATTTATTTTGATAATTTCTTCAGTGCGCGTGCGTGAAAAAACTAGTCATGCGCTTTAGCATAAAACGAACAATTCTTACACGTAAGAAGCATCTATACATATTATACAAACATAGTTTGTTGACGATGCAGATAAATGAATGAAATGCCTGTGGATATGGTGTACACACTAGATGTAAATTGAGTGAATGAAAATGACGAATACTCAGTGTGTATTAGTTTATTACTTTCCGGCTAAGCGCTTTCGGCTATTAAGCCATTATCAAAGCCGTCGTCATTTAAAAAAGTAGTTGTCAAAGCCATCAAGTTGATTAAAAACAATACTCAAAGAGTTTGAGTATTGTTTTTAATCAACTTGATGGCTTTGACAACTACTTCTTTAAATGACGACGGCTTTGATAATGGCTTAATAGCCGAAAGCGCTTAGCCGGAAAGTAATAAACTAATACACACTGAGTATTCGTCGTTTTCATTCACTCGATAAATGAATGGTTCAAACACTAGTCATGCGCTTCAGCATAAAACGAACTATTCTTACACGTAAGAAGCATCTATACATATTATACAAACATAGTTTGTTGACGATGCAGATAAATGAATGGTTCAAACACATACAAGAATTTATATATAAATCATAGTTATATATGATATAAATTGCTGTGGAAAGAAAATAGTTATCTACATAGATAGAAATATAGGAATTATATACAGATGGACATAGTTATTACATTATTAAAATTTCAAGCACCATATTTATGCGATTACAACATGGCGTAAGTACATATTTTAATTTATTTAAATTCGGCTTTTTTATTAATAATAACGATTTATGCAATTAATTAACTATATAAAATCTGTTCTCTTTCTTTTTCAGATCGGTCATATTCGCAAATGTTTATCAATTTATGAAATCAAGTACTTATTTGAGTATTTTGAGTTTTTACTCTGATTATTGGCCAATAATATTTTAAACACACTGACCTGTTGTTCTTGAATTGGGATGAATGTCTCTGGACCCCAGGAATACTCCTCTGAAGCTCCAAAAACCAAAAATGATGAGAAATTTCGAAGATTCTTGCCGAAAAACTCGATATATTTAACTGTGAGTATTAATAAGATTGTTTTTTATAGTACTTTATAGTTTTAATTGTGTTAAACTGGGAATTTCTTGAAATTTCTGGAACATTATCACACACACTCCTCGCTTCTTGACACCAGCTTCCCTATTCCTTTAGCGTCCCCTCGATTCTCCACTTTTTTCAACAAAACAGTGTTTTGTTTTTCTTTAGGTCACTATTTCAAAGTTTATTCGTTGATTCACAATTTGTTCTGTCATATTTTATAACCAATAAAATATTGTCCTTTGCAATCAAATTAATTGAAACTTCTTTCACTTATTAGAAAAGTTTCATACATACTCTCTTTTACATTATTAGTTCATTTATAGAGTTCCAATGAGTTTTTTTTATCATACAAATAAATTAAAGTTGGTTATACATTTGAATGGTACAACATCCAATATTGTTATTGACAGTCTATCACTGTTACACTCATATTATTTATAAATATAAATTCTCTTATGTTATTTGTCTATACTCTTTGCATTATATTATTTATAATAAACTTTAACAAATTATTATTTATTGATTCAACGTTTATTTTATTTACCATATATCATTTGTCTATATGTCATTATTTGTTTATCTATGAAAATCTATTGAATTATATTCTATTCAATATTTGTATTTGTTTTTATTCTTACCTTAATGATTATAATGAATTTACTATAATAATATTTGTTTTCATTTCAGATGAACAGCTGATTATGTTATGGAAAATAATCTTCGTCTTAGGCAACTTTATTTACATCATTACATTGGTTAGGCAATCTCTATATTTTATGTTATTATTGAGGTAATTTCTTTATCTATTATATTGTTATAGACAATTATTTAATATATCTTTACTTGATATGTTGTTTAAATTAAGAAAAGTGTTTCCTTTTTACTTGTTTTCTTAAATTATATTATTTTCATATATTTTCATACTAGCAACATATTTTTATAGAACTAATTCTCTTACTATCTATGATATCTGGTTTAATATATATATACAGTGTGACCCATTTTTAATGGAAACACCCCCCTAAAATTTGAAGTTGTAAACCGATTTTAATAATTTTTTTTTGAAATGTCAAGTACTGAAAGGTATATCTTGGGACAAAATTTGAAATGTTTATTCCAATTTTCAGGGCATACTACGATATTTTTTCTTAGTCGAAAATCGGGATTTTTTATTAGCGATTATTTTATTGAAGAAATCACTACGCCACTGGATTCAGAGTGCCTCTAAACATGTGTGACCAAAATTTCATGGAAAAATATTCAAAAATAACAAAGTTATGGCAACTCAAAAATTCGGAAACTCACACAGCTAACAGTCACAAAAACACCCTATATCAACAGATATAGCCATGAGAATATTTTTTTATGATTTCAACAATAAAGTGCCACCAGATGAAAAAAAAATTGATGGCGTAAATTTTTTTAATGAAAATAACGGGATTACATTCACACAATTCAACTAATAATGAAGCAAAAATTTTTAATAAACATAACTATGATAACTAATCATTGAAATGTTTCGAGTCAGTGCAACAATTAATTCTAACTCATATTCTAGTAGCCTCTACTAATCCACCATGTATTTCGATACATTTGTCGTAGCGCTTACGAATGTTTCTGATTACGTTCCTTAGTTCTTGAGAGGTAATATCTGCACATACCTGTCGAATTCTTGCACAAACTTCCATTTCTATCTCTTGAGCGGTTTTTGTAAACCTTTTGTGTGATAAGTCTCCAAAGAAAAAAGTCCAAAACTGTGAGGTCTGGAGATCTGGGTGGCCAATCTCGAAACGGACTACCACGGCCTATCCATCGGTTTGGAAATTGTTCGTTAAGCCATTGTCCCACAGCTCTGGCATCATGAACTGAGCACCCATCTAACTGGACAATTAAATTTGATCGTTCATTGATTGGCAGCTCGTGAATAGCATCCCAAAACTCTGTGTTTAAAAATTCTAGCAACCTCTGCGCATTAACGTTTACCTCAAAAAAGAAAGGACCAATAATTCGTTCGTTCCATATCCCACACCAGACGTTGATTTTTTGGGAATACTGGCTTTTACAATGTATTACCCAGTTAGGATTATCCGCTGCCCAATAGCGACAATTATGTGATGACACTACTCCATTTGTAGTGAAAGTGGCTTCGTCGGTATATAAAATATTTTGTAGGAAATTTCTATTGTTTAAATATTCCCCTTGGGCCCATAAACAATATTCCATACGTCTTGCTTCGTCGCCTTCTTGCAGTGTGTGTGTAAAAATTTTGGCTTGAAAGGTTTAATATTCTTCGCCTTGAGACATCTCCGAATAGTTTCTCGTCGAATACTCAAATCTAAAGTGGCATTCCTTATACTGGCATTAGGATTATTTCCGAAATAATCTAAAATGATTTGATCATTCCTATTTCGTCTTTGTACAGGATTACTTTTTAACATCATTTTGATACTGCACCAGTTTCATTGAATATTTTATTTATTTTATTTACCGTACCGCAGCTAATACGAGGACGATCTGGATGTCTCTCATTAAATACTCTACAAACCTCTCTAGCTCTTCTAACGTCATCTCCCGAAAGGCGTACAATTTCAATTTTCTCAGCCATGACACAAAATAATCCGAAAAACTGTAAGGTGAATATTGTTGACAATAGTACACTTAAATCTTTCACTAGTGTCAAACTGTAATATAATTTCCATGGCAACTAAGATTTAAATTGAAAAATCTATTAGGTCTTAGTTTTAGTTAATTTGCGTGAAAACTTGAATGTAATTCCGTTATTTTCATTAAAAATATTTACGCTATTTGTTTTTTTTTCATCTGGTGGCACTTTATTGTTGAAATCATAAATAAAAATATTCTCATGGCTATATCTGTGTTTGATATAGAGTGTTTTTGTGACTGTTAGCTGTGTGATTTTTCGAATTTTTGAGTTGCCATAACTTTGTTATTAATGAATATTTTTTCATGAAATTTTGGTCACATCTGTTTAGAGGCACCCTGAATCCAGTGGCGTAGTGAGTTTTTCAATAAAAAAATCGCTAATAAAAAATCCCGATTTTCGACTAAGAAAAAATATCGTAGTATGCCCTGAAAATTGGAATAAACATTTCAAATTTTGTCCCAAGGTAGACCTTTTAGTACTTGACATTTCAAAAAAAAATTATTAAAATCGGTTTAAAACTTCAAATTTTAGGGGGGTGTTTCCATTAAAAATGGGTGACACTGTATATATATATAAATATATATATATATATATATATATATATATATATATATAAGATATGTTAATCAGATATTCAATCATAAACTTTAATAGGAAACATAATAATAAAATGTAGAAAACTGTAATTAGTAGGTAATGTCAAAACAAAACGGAATATAACAGTTGACGACAAGTATACCAACATAAAATGCAATCTGATATGAGATATAAGAATAAAAATAAATGATTACCGACATAATTCATGCATATAGATGTAGTAATTAAGAACAAAATAAGAATTGAACTGTATACATATGTATTATGTAAATATTCAGGTTGTGGGAAGTGAAAAATTTGTATATTTGCATTGACCAATCGGAAGATTTCAAATAATTAACTAACAAGAAAAACAATGATAAATACTATGTTAGTGAATAATTCAATGACAATAAGGTTATAGTGCATAAAAACAACATATAGTAGCAAGTTTAAGTCAGAAAAACAATAAAATATTAATAAAACAGAGTGACAGTTGAACAATAATCAAAGATTTTTCTAGAACATTACGAGTTTCCGGTTATAAACAAAAAAGAGGTTTCGTCGGATAAAAAAACCGCGGCATAGACAGTCAAGCGTTTGTAACAAGGGAAGAAGGAAGTAAATTGAATATGATGCAGTTTCATGTCATATTTATAAGTAATAAGTGTTATATATAAAATATAAGAAGGTACAAAAGTAGTAAAAAGTTGAATGAGTGCAGAGACAAAATGTGTGTAAAATAAAGTCAACCCACGTAGTAGAATTATCACCCGATAATACTAAGAAGGGAGATTGCCACCTGGAGCGGGAAAGCGTCATGGATGGACACTATTGAAGGCGTCGGCTTGGTGAGAATAAAAGGTCTGTGGTGTGTTTAATTAATATATTTGGTACCAAATTTTGAATAGTGAAAAGAATAAGAGTTAAATGATCATTTAAAATAAAACACCTGATAATACAATGTTGAATAATAATAATAAACAATGAAATGTGAAAACTAACCTACCAAATTTGTAGATACATGTATTATTTATTTTACGTTCCATGTTCTTTAATCACATATATATAAAACTTTCCACAAAATAACAAGGCACAACTAATTTCAGTTTCATCACGTGAACAAAGTTTATATTACGTTAACATATTTTTATTAAGATTGAAATAAAGTAGATTAAAAATTTCAAAAATCCTCTGCATTCCACGAATCGATTGAAACTAAAGTAGTTTCCTAAATATTTCAATAATACCATTCAGAGTAACAAGAGAAAAAGTTACAATATTTGAACAGTTTTAAAACCAGATGTTCATCTTTCAGAGAAAAATAACGTTTCCAAACGATTATGTAAATTTATGCAAATGAGTCTGCATAGCCGTCTCAAACAATGAATAGTTTTTAAAGATATATACTGGTTGTGTGATGTGGAAATTTAGATATATATATAGATAAAATCCATATTTTTATGTTTATGGTGTAAGAATAGTTCATATTTTGAAAACAGGATAATCATTTATTTTTGGATATAATATTTATATGAGTCCAATAACTAATTAAAAGCGTCAACTGCATTATTTAGTATGATAAGAAGCAAAGCAGTTGATACAAAGACCAACGTCACACTTTTGGCATATTGTTCTACCAGAAGATTTACATCATATTCCAACACATCTACCTCTGTTACATGAGATGACACAATGATCCAACCGATCAAATCTCACATCTGGAAGTAAATTCTTTGTGAGACTGTTTCGGCCGGGAACCTTTGCAGGAGTTTCATATTTTGTTTTATATACTTGAAGAGTTTCTCTTCTGAAATCCAATGATATTTTTTTGTTTTTTCTGTGAAAATACTAAGCATTGTGCAATGCGACATAAATGAGCCATGTGAAAATGGGCCAGTACCACTTCTTGCTGCGTATTCTAATGCGATAAGCAGCAACGCCTTGGTCCATAAGATCGGTTCCACCCATGTTATGGTTGTAAGCAGCCACACAGTGAGGGTGAGGAACCATCTCATGTTTTTTCTCTTTCTGACAATATCGCTTTACCGTTCCTTCTGGCTGAACACCAGCAGTTGTGGAGGCTATAGTAACAACAGAGTTGTCCATCCACCGTACCAAGATAATACCATCATTACTTTCGACTACATATTCGTATTCCCCACGCTTATTTTTTTGGAATTATTGCTTTCTGGTGATAGGGCACGATCTAGGTATTCTATTTTCTCTAATTGTGCCAATGGCCTCATATTCCAAATGTCGGAGATATGCCAATAAAATCAAACCAGTGAATAATATGACGTAAATTTGGTTGTGGCAGCTGTTGCAGCATCAATACCATCGGTGCTGCGCATTTTCCAACTAATTTGCTGATATCTACATATTCTCTAGGATCATTTCCCTGGTATAAATTGAAATCAATGAGATATCCATCATTGGAGTTGACATACCACATTTTGTATCAAAAACGGATCGGGCTCCCTTTCTCCTGCCAAATTAATGTAATTAATAACCGAAGCTCTGGGACCTTACTTTTTGGGGAAAGCTCGAAGAAGATGTTGAAGCTTCTTTCTATACAATATGTTTCGATGAAACTACCAACGAAAGTAGTCAGAAAGAATTGCACATTGCAATTCGTTATTGGTCAGAGACTGAGTCAAAATCCTTCAGACTTTCTTCATTGGTAGTGCTAAAGCTTATGACTTACATAATAAAATTCTTGCCGCGATACAAAAGGCAGATATTCAATTCAGGAATTTAATAATGATTGGCTGTGATGGCCTTAATGTCAACAAACATTTAATAAGACTGCTTGATGAAAGTCTGTTAGATGTAAGAACCAAAGGATTGATTAATATAGGCTCATGCAGCCTACATAAAGTTCATAATGCTTTTCTGGAAGATCTGGAACAAATGGACACAAATTAAACTTTTTAACTTTTTTTATGGTTGACCTGCTAATTGGGAAGCATATACAGACGTCCAGAATACCGAAAAAGTATCAAAAAATCGGTTTGTTGAGCATGTATCCTCAAGATGGCTCTCAATTGGTCCTGCGGCAGAGAGAGTTATTGAACAATGGAAAGCAGTAAAGATATATTTCCTAAAGAAAATTCCTTAGCACTATTTAAATATCACTAAGACGTCAACGTACAAGAAAATTGTTGATCTAATTAAAGAACCAACTTCAAAGGCTCAGTTGTATTTTGTGTCAAATTGTTCATATCATATACTGATTTTTTTCAGCAAGAAAAACCTTTAATACATAAGTTATATAAACATGGTAAGGAACTGATATTAAAAGTTATAAACAAAGTTTACAAATCTGGGGTGTCACATAACTTGCTAGATTTAGAAGAAAATTTCTTACCATTGCGGAAAATAATTTTTAGTGAAGCCATTTCCAAAGAGTTAAGAAAGTTAAAGGAAACTGATGTAATTCGTTTTCAAAATGGGGTTAGAAAACATTTCTCTGCCAGTGCTAATTATCTTGTAAAGTAGTTGAGTTTGGAGGAAGAGGACAACATTTTAAAAAATGCCAGATTCTTAGATATCGGAAAATTTAAAACTAATGAAAGTGAGACACATATCTTAGCGCTGAGCACGTAGCTACCATTTGATGTTGATCTGAATCAGCTAGCTGATGAATGGAAAATTTAAGGATAAGATAAGAAAACATTCAAGAAGAGGTCAGCGCCGTTGATAAATACTGGTCATTCATATTCGACATTAAAAACAACATTAATGATATAAAGTACCCAACAGTACCAAAAGTGGTGAACACGATTATGTGCCTTTCACATGACTGCGCAACTATAGAGCTAGGATTCTCCAGTTCTGGATTGGTACTAACAAAAGATAAGACCTCAATGAACGAGAGAGGTATAAATACCAGATTAAGCGTCATATCCGGTATGAAAAGATTTAAAATTAACCCTTTCCTGATGCCGATATCAAAAGAATTAATTATGCTATTTAATAAAAAACGTGAAGAAACAGATATACTTGAAGAATTGGCAAAAGAAATTGTTGAAAAACATAAAACTGAAGAGGAGAAAAAAAGCAGCAGAGAAGTTGTTTGAAGAGGAAAACAAACGGCTTGAGTCAGGAATGAAGAGAAAAAATCTCGAACAAATCACTTTCGCCCAAGGTATGCTCCACGGAGTAAAAATACTGAGAAAGGATGAAAACAAAGCCTCCACAGAGGCTATGACAATTGCCAAACAAATTCAGACAAAGTCGTCAGAAATTTCTTTTTATTTCAAAAAGAAGTATGTAATGCGTATTGCCCAGGTAAGCCCAAAGGAGACAGAGTTCAATTAAATTAACTGATTTATTGCCACAAAAAATATTATTTACAATGATAAAAATAAACTGAAATAAAATATTATATATATATATATATATATATATATATATACTCTGGTGCGTAAATAAATATTTTGGAAATCACGCTTCGATGGTCCGTACTCTTCCGTTGATCGATGCGTACTGACGGTCTGAAAGTAGGTAGGTGTTACTGTAAAGGTGTGTACTTCAACTCTGGTGACGGAGTACGGGATTCACTGCGTCCTATGAAAAGTTCAGACAGCCAAGGGTATGAGCAACCGACATATCAATACTCTTTCGGTTTTAGTCTCAAGATGTGGGAGTATCGTTTATAGCTAGTCAATACCCGGCTAAACGAATGTCTCGGTTTGTAGGGACTGTAGTTATTATAGCGCGATCAGTTAGAGCGATCGTTTACAACCAGTCAATACCCGGCTCAACGATGCAACCCTACGAAGATACTGTAGAGTTTTCGGTGTGTCAATACCACACCGAAATTCTTCTAACAGTTTGAACAATCGTTCTCGTTTCCGTCAATACCAGAAACCAACGGCAGTTCAAGTGAATGATGTATAAAAGTCGGATCAATACTCCGACTTAGTACAACACTCGGCGGTGAATAGTGTAAAGCGTTTAAGGTTAAAGTCAGTACCTTCGACCTACGCTTCGCACTGGAGGCCGCTGAACTTGTAGGAGCTGGAGTCTGTGAACCAAGTTGTCCTATCGTCTGTCGGCTTGCATTTTCATATACATCTTAGCGGTGGTGGTGGAAGTCTCCTTCCCTTCTACTGTCGATTCTTCGTGCGCATCTTGGCGTGGGGGACTTCGCTGTTCTGGTGGGGTACCGCGTCATCACGGTGCTAACTGGTTTCTTGAATCGATTTTTATAGTAATGAATTTATATCATTACAGATCCCCCTCTCTTCGGGAAAAAAATGTTTCCGGGAATGAAATTCGGAAATATTTTTTGTTGTTGTTGGCATCGTCGGGTCGTCGTCGGTCTGTCGGTCTGTAGTTTGTCACTGACTGTTAATATGTGATTTTCAATTTCTTCCCATCTGGTAAAGGTATCCGGTATCTTCTCTTGCCAGTGGGGTGCTGCCGCAGGTGTTCTGGGACGAGGTTTATAAGCGGTATACTTATTTTTATGGGTTGGTTCTACTGTGAGGTCGCTGGCAATGGTATAATATCTTCTGGTAGCTTCAGGTCGGACGGTCGTGGTGATCGTTAATCTGTGTGCGCCGGTTTCAGGTCTTTGACGTGTATTCGTTGAATGGTTTTGCCGTTTTTGCCTTTCAGCTGGAAAATTACCTTTGACCAAATCTTATTTATCGTATATGGCCCGGAAAACTTCGGGGCTAGTTTTGCGTTGAAGTTTTTCGATTCGTTGGAAAGGCAATAGTCCTTTTTCATGACTTTATCGCCAATTCTGGGTATCTATTCACTCCTTCGGAGATTGTAGTGGCAACTCTGTGAGGAAAATGCTCTTGCCAGGTTATTCTTGACTAATTGGAATGTTTCCTGTAGCTTATTCCATTTCTGTGACAAATCGTTGGCAGATGGATGTGGTGGATTATTTACGATTTTACTAGGTATACGCAGCTCATGTCCGAAATTTAAGAATGCTGGTGTAAAACCTGTAGCTTCGTGTCGGGCGGAGTTAATTGCGAACAGCTGTTCGGGTAGTTGCGCATCCCATTTTTTGTGGTTGTTATCGCAGAATTGGGCGATCATTGTCTTTATGACTCTGTTTGTTCTTTCCACAGGGTTGTTTTGTGGTGTGTACGGAGGTATGTCTCTTTTTTTGATGTCATATTCTCGTAGTAATTTTCTAAACTCTCTACTGTCGTAATCCCTGGCGTTATCTGTGGTTATGTAATGAAGACACCCGAATTTCATTAGTATTTTGTCTTTGAGAATTTGACATATTACCTTTGTAGTGACTTCACGTACTGGACAGGCTTCGACCCATTTTGTTAAGATGTCTTGAAGGACAATGATGTAATTGTTGCCATTGCTCGAAGTGGGTAGTGGTCATATGACATCGGACGTTATTGTTTCCCATGGCGAGTCTGGGATTTTTGTATTGTACATTTTTCCTGGGGGTTGTTGTTGTAATGGTTTGTACTGCTGGCAGTTGTTGCAGTTATGGACGTGTTTTGCCGCGTCTTTGAACATTCCCGGCCAGTAATAATCTTTGGCTAATCGTGCTATCGTTTTTGCGATACGTAGGTGTCCTGCGGTTGGAGGCTCGTGGTCCTCCGATATCAACTTCGCGCGTTTGTTTTCTGGGATACATAGTTTCCACGGGTTTGACATTTCTGGTTCTTTGAAATTGTATTTATCCCAAAGATGTCTATATAGGAGTCCTCCTTTTATATTGTAGTCTGGGTGGCGTTCTGGTTGTTGTTCGACGAGTCGTTTCTGTCTTGTGTACCATTCGTCGTCTGATATGTTTCCTATTTCGATGTCTGTCAACGAATCTACTGGTTCTCGCGATAGTGCGTCTGCTAAAACATTCTGGGATCCTTTTCGGTAAAGTACGTCGAAGTCAAATTGTTGCAACGTCATTGCCCACCGCGCTATTCTACCTGAATGTCTATCCATGTATTGAAGGAATTTCAGGCTTTGATGGTTTGTGATTATCGTGAACTGGTATCCTTCTAGGTATGGTTTCATCTTCTCTACGCCATACACTATTGCCAGTAATTCTTTTTCCGTCACCGAAAAATTTTTTTCCGCTTCTGATAGGGATCTGCTCGCGTAGGCGATTACTCTGTCGTTATTTTCTTCGTCCTTTTGAAGCAAAGCTACACCTAAACCGTGCTTAGATGCGTCTGTCTGTAGGTAGAAACGTCTGGAGAAATCGGGGCATACCAATACTGGAGCTTGGGTTAATATCTTCTTGATTGTGTTAAATGCGGTTTCCTGTTCCGGGCCCCACTTCCACCTTTGTTTTTTCTTCAGTAGTCTTGTTAGCGGAGCAGCTGTTGTAGAGAAATCCTTAATGAATCTTCTATACCAGGATGTTATGCCTAGGAATCTCCGAACTTTCTTTATTGTTGTCGGTGCCGGATAGTCTACGATCGCCTTTATCTTGGATTCGTCCGTTTTTATTCCGTCCTTATTAACTACGTGCCCTAAGTAGTTAAGTTCGTTTTTACAAAAGTTGCATTTCTTTATGTTTATCTTTAGTTCAGCTGCCTGGAGTCGTCTAAACACCTCTCGTAAATTTTGTACGTGCTCATCGAACGTTTTTTTTAACACTATTATGTCGTCCAGATATGCGAAAGCGTGTGGTTCCATTTCTGGGCCAATTACCCTGTCTAGTAATCTCTGGAACGTTGCTGATGCGACGGGTAGTCCGAATGGCATAACTTTGAATTGGAATAGTCCTTTCCCTGGTGCGATGAAAGCAGTTAATGGTTTGCTGTCCTCTGTCAAAGGTACCTGCCAGTAACCGTTTTTTAAATCTATGGTCGAGATGAATTTGGCGGCTGTTAGATTTTCCAATATGTGATTAATGTATGGTAATGGGTATGCATCTTTTTCTGAAATTTCGTTAATTCTTCGGAAATCTACGCAGAACCTGTAGCTTCTGTCTTTTTTTTGTACTAAAACGATTGGCGAACTGTACGGGCTATTTAATTGTTCTATGACTCCGTCCTGTAACATTTTGTCAATTTCTTCATTAATGATTTTTTGCATCGCTGGGTTGCGTGGTTTGTACCTCTGGTTAATCGGTATATTGTGTTTTAGTTTGTTCTATGAGATGTGTTGTACCTTGAATCTCCTGGAATTTTTGTATTTCTGTTTGTAGCATTTTTTGTAATTTCTCTTTCTCGTGTGGACGTAATTCTGCGGTTATGTTGAAATCGGTATCTGAATCTGGGTTGTGCGGCGTGTCTATGTCTGGATCGGGTGTCGAGTACATGTCTGGGCTGTATCTGGGCGGATTTTCTGAATTAATTACGTTGACTGGGGTGTGTTCCCTGTTGGTCTGGGTTTGCTGATGACTACTCGGTTAGTTCAGCTTGAAGTTCCATACTTCCAACTCGTTTATTCCAATTATGGCTTCAGAAGTGAGATCTGGTAGGAAGTAAAATTGTGCTGTTCTCCACGTGTTTTGTATTGCACAATGTATTGTATAACTGTGTTGTATGTGCGTCTGTTTGCCGTTTGCGAAAGTTACGTAGACCTCTTCCTCGCGTGGTTGTAATCCTAGTTCTTGTACGAGCTGTAAACCTTTGTCTCCTATGTACGATTTTACTGATCCTGTATCGAGTAATGCATGGAGGGTTTTCCCTTCCTGGACGGTCATTACGGCGTGTGGTCTTCTGTCTGGGGATCGGTTTACTGTCTCGTTGACCGTGGGGGTCTGTATTGGGGAACTGGAGTGCCCCTGGTTTGTCCAGTTCCATTGTCGTTTCCCGGTTGTCTTCTGCACGTGCAATCCGTTGACGAAATACCTATTGATCCACAATGACTGCAGAATAGTATTGGGCGTGAACGGCATACCCGGCGGTTATGTCCTCTTTTCCCACATCTCCAACAGCATTTGTTCCTATTGAAACTCTGTATTTTGTTGGGTCCGGAATATGTGGGACGTGTGGCGTTATCCTGTAGCTCGTGACGGGATGTCCGTATCGGTTGGTCGTGATTCTGAATTTGCTTTTGGATATCTTCGTGATCGATGACTAATTTTGTCAGTTCTGCCATCGTCTTGCATTCCCCTCTTCTTACGTATAAGCGATGATTGGGGAGCATGTTTGAATATATTCTGTCTATGGCTTGGATTTCGGAAAAACCGTTGTGTCTTCTGATGGATGTCTGGATGTCTAACAGGAATTCTCTGAAGCTTTCATGTGTCTGTTGTCGGCGGTTACGTATAATGTCTTCCAGTTGTAAATTGTTGTCTCGGTTGAAAAATGTTTTGATGTCCCTTATAAAATCTGTCCATCCTGTCCATTGGTTTTTATTGTTTCTGTACCACAACGTTGCCTTTCCTTTCAGAATAATAGGAAGTGCCCGAAATAGATGTTTGTTTTGTATGTTGTAGCAGTCTTTGAGTTCATTCACCGATTCCAGGAATTCTATTGGGTCTCTGGATCCGTCATAATGTATACCCCATTTTCTAATTATTTCTAGAGCCTGCAAATCCTTGTTCTCCCGTGGTTGAGTAGGTATTACTGGTTCCAGAGTAACGTTACTTTTGTCCTGGATGTTTGGTGTCTCTGTGACGGCCGTCCGTAAGTGGTCCACTAACCTAGCTCTTAGTTCTGACATTTTTCCTGTCGAAACTAACCCTCTGGATTCTAATTCTGCGCTGATATCTGATTGTCGTAGTCTATAAACCCATCCAACTTTTTCGTCTGCAACTTCTAATCCATATGCTCCATCATCGCTTTCGGATGCCATTGTCAGTGTTTATTACGATATCCTAAAAAACTCTGTCTTTCGAATTTGTACTAATATTCTTGTTACAAAAATTCTTTTGTTTCGATAATCTCCGTTAACGGGGCAAAAAAAATTTTGATACCGGGCTACGCAATTTAATTTTTCTGCTCGGGCGCCATTCTGTAATGCGTATTGCCCAGGTAGCCCAAAGGAGACAGAGTTCAATTAAATTAACTGATTTATTGCCACAAAAAATATTATTTACAATGATAAAAATAAACTAAAATACAATATTCTATATATATATATATATATATATATATATATATATTACTCTGGTGCGTAAATATTTTGGAAATCACGCTTCGATGGTCCGTACTCTTCCGTTGATCGACGCGTACTGACGGTCTGAAAGTAGGTAGGTATAACTGTAAAGGTGTGTACTTCCACTCTGGTGACGGAGTACGGGATTCACTGCGTCCTATGAAAAGTTCAGACAGCCAAGGGTATGAGCAACCGACATATCAATACTCTTTCGGTTTTAGTCTCAAGATGTGGGAGTATCGTTTATAGCTAGTCAATACCCGGCTAAACGAATGTCTCGGTTTGTAGGGACTGTAGTTATTATGGCGCGTCAATACCACACCAGAATTATACTAACAGTTAGAGCAATCGTTTACAACCAGTCAATACCCGGCTCAACGATGCAACCCTACGAAGATACTGTAGAGTTTTCGGTGTGTCAATACCACACCGAAATTCTTCTAACAGTTTGAACAATCGTTCTCGTTTCCGTCAATACCAGAAACCAACGGCCGTTCAAGTGAATGATGTATAAAAGTCGAATCAATACTCCGACTCAGTACAACACTCGGCGGTGAATAGTGTAAAGCGTTTAAGGTTAAAGTCAGTACCTTCGACCTACGCTTCGCACTGGAGGCGGCTGAACTTGTAGGAGCTGGAGTCCGTGAACCAAGTTGTCCTATCGTCTGTCGGCTTGCATTTTTTTATACATCTTGGCGGTGGTGGTGGAAGTCTCCTTCCCTTCTACTGTCGATTCCTCGTGCGCATCTTGGCGTGGGGGAATTTTTCTTTATTTAGTTAAATTTTTGATTAGGGTTGAAAGAAAATGTTCCTTTATTGGTACCTTCTAGTTCTAATGTAATATGTTGAAATAAACATATTTATAAACCCTAAATAAGCCATACCCCATCCAAGGAATGTTTAAAAAGTAAGCATTTACGTTTTTTAAACATTTCTCAACCGGAATTTTGGTAGGGGTAGTACATTCAAACGAATCCATCGACCATTACTAGTACGGAGGTGTTCAGCTTCAACTCGTGCCTGAACAATGTTGACGGAATCAACTAACATTTGTGTGGCCATATCCAACATTCCAGGCATATTTATCAAAGGATGGAATTTATTTATACGAGCACCAGAAATCAGATAATAATCACGTAACTTCATAGCAACCAATATTTTAAATTTCAATTTTTTTGTTTTTTTTTCATTAATAATATAAAATAAATTACATTGAATAGTGATGTTGATTTGATTATGACTTCGCCCAGAAACCCTACTGAGAAAAAGAGTGGTGTATAAATAAGAGCAGCCGAGGTAAAATTTTGAAATTAAATGAAACTACGTGATGCAAAATAGCAAAATGAATAGGAGAAAATATTAATGAAAATATAAATAAATATTTGTTTTTACATATATAATATAGAAAATTCATTAACCTTCTGTAAACTTAAAATATAACATCCAAGTATTATAAAATCTGACTTATTTGCAGAGTTGCAAAAAGTGCATTATTACTATCAAACGGAATTACCTTTCGAATTAAAACATGAAAACATTTTAGAATTTGAAGCCGTCATAGACGTAGTTTGTAAAGTAGAAAATAATCAAATACAATATTTTTTATCGATACCTATTAATTATGATATTTTATTTAATCTTTTTTATATGTTACCTATACCTACAGAAATTGAATCAGAATACGTAACATTAATACCTAATTCAAAATTTTTACTAAAATCTAATAATGTAATTAAACCTCTAAATGACATTTGCACTCGCGGCAATATTTTTCAATGTCCTAACCATTTGCAAGACAATAATAATTATGGGTGCGAAGAAAACATATTGCTAGCAGGAAATTCTACAGTTTGTCAATATACAAAAATTGAAATAATTAAGAATCATATTGAAATAATTCCGGAGATAAATCATTTTTTGGCAATATTTCCAGTAGAAGAAAAATTAATCATAAAATGTAAGCAATAAACTGAAGTGAAAACTCTTAAAGGCATTTATTTAATTGAAAATTCAGCATGTAAAATTATATTTAGAAATCAAGAGTTAATATTTCAACAAAAAAACTTTCGGACAACCTTTTGTAATAGATGAATTAAATTTGAAATTAAATCAATTACACGTTTCTCCAATGAAGATTGATTTAAAAAGTTTAAAAATAAAGGATATTCCAAATCAATTGGTAACGCCAATATTTACGGAAAACCCTAATTTTCACATTACCAGTATTTGGACTATTCTTCTTTATATAGCATTGATAGTGGCCTTCCTGTGGATCATGTTTAAGAGGAAACATTCTGGAAGGACAAGTAAGAGTCGTCAGCAGTCAAAGGAAGATGGGATCCAGCTTCCAGGAGAAGCTTCCTTCTAAAGGGGGAGGTGTCACCTACGCCATTGCCCTTAGGTGCTGATTAAGTATTTATATTATTGTAGAATTGCTTAGTTGGTGTTCGTTACGAGGTTATTTAAATTCATGTTTATAATAAAAATATCAGTCTTGTATTTGAAATAGTTGTATTAGTTTGTGTTAGAAATAAAGTTAGGTTTTAAAAACACGGTTTCAGTTAATTAAAAGTTAAGTTATATATATATATATTTATATATATATATATATATATATAATATTCATTTAATTCCTTCAACCATTTATTTATAATATTGAAAAGTTTATTTTCTTGGGTTCCTAGGTTGTTTGAAATAATTAAAAACGATTATGTTTCACATTTTTCTATGAAAAATGGATATATATAATTTTAACGTTTCGTTTCTTCTTTGGAAGCATTTTCAAAAACAATACCATTGTAAAAATAAGAGACGATTAAAATATCAGCAGATAGATAAAAACATAACATTAGTAGGTTTCTCAAAAACGTTAATAAAAACATAGCATTAAAATTGATGTTCTCACCTTAGAATATCAACGGAACGATACTATACGAAGTAGGTTGAAAATGAAATTAGTTGATTAGCTTATAATAAATTTGACTTAAGTTTTTAATATCTTGTCTATCATTCACAGAAAACTTATCTTGCTTTATGTGTATCATCTCTTTAATTGACAACTTTTGATGATTGGTGTCTTGAGCTAAATTTTTTTGTTTTTTTATAATCAAATTCATGATTCTCAGTGCTTTCATGTTTGTGTAAAGCGGTTGATGCATTTTTTGTATATTTGTGACCATTAATTCTATTCTCCAAGTATTGTGTAGTCATTCCTATAGAATTCTTTGGACAATTCATGCATGGTATGGAGTATATAATATTCGATTTCTTGTTATCTTTGGTTTTGTTTTTTAGTTTAGTAAATAGTGGCGACAATGTGTTGTGGGATTTATGGCTTACATTGATGTTATGCTTTGATAAAATGTATTTAAGTTTTTCTGATAACTGATTTGTGTAAGGTAGGGCTATATATGTATCTTTTTCTTGGCTTGATTTTATTTGTATATTTGGTTTTATGTTGGTATTGTATAATTTATATGTACGTTGTTTATATATATATATATATATATATATATATATATATATATATATATTGGTACAATTTACTATACCTTCAATTTAATGAATATTACCAATACATGTTTTATTTGTCCACGATTAAAAAACAAAATTGTATAATCCCTGATTGCAGCGACAATATTGTACACATAGCTTTAGCAGCGTATGATATTTATTTCAATCTGACAGTTGTTGTCAAAAAATGTCCGGCTATCAAAATTGTAATTTATTGAGTGATAAATCTAATGTGAAATATTCGAATCACTCTTATCGCAGGTGGGTTCAGTACGCTCTAACATAACAATTTGTAATACATTTTAAATTATTTTCTGAATTAAATATTTACAAGATTAATTTGGCTCTCCTGTGAATGTGTATTTAAGATTGGAAATATCGCTCAATTGATTTCTGACACTTATTATCAATGAATGACTCATCTGTCACCAATGATTCACTAAGTTTCAATGTTCAAATAAAATTCCTATTCCTATATGATCTATATAATTTCGAATCAAAATGCGTTTTAACAATTATGTATAATTACTCAAATAGGCAAATACCAAATTTAACTTTCTTTCTAGAAACAAATAATCTTATCGTAATTTTAACGACTAAATTAACATTAAAACAACCTACAAACTAAATAACCTTTTAATCTAATTTGAAAAGTTTCTAATTTCTTTTCAAAAAATTTCGAATTTTGAATTGTCACTCAGTTCCTTGGTGAATGTCAAATGCCCGATATTTTCTACTAATTTCTTCCACTATTAAATTGTTCGATAAGTATACTTATTTTTCGTAGTTAATTGAATTCAATATATAATCTCATTATTTAGATGCATCTAATTTTAATTTAATTTGGTATCAAGGCCTGATGTTCAATGATGTGAGAATAATTCTGGAGCAAACTCACCAGAAATCTGGATGTAGAGAAGAAACTGCCAAGCTCGTACAACTGCAACACTAATTTTCGAAAATACACGCAATTAGTTTAAATTTGAATTTGCCGAATAATACCTTATATTAATTATAATGTACAAATACTAATTTTACAACATTTTTGGACAGATCTCACAGGAGATGTTCCCCGTTCGGATTCTCAAATTCCACTCCCGATTTTATTAAAATAAATAACCACATTCTACTGTGGTTACAAGCTTTCCTTTTTTCTGAAAAAAAAGCTAAATTTGTTATTTTTTAATATCAAAGATTTGGAATACTTTTATTATCACTAAACACCTTGTAATGATTTCTAATTTCTTTAACCTTCAATGCATTGTTCAATTGTGACTGGTAAATATCATCAGAAATTAAATGATCTGCCAAATCTTACAAATATAGGGTTTTTCAACCATATTGATTTTATATACAATACAGGGTTTTCCGGAAGTATTGCATAAATTAAATTCTTTAAAAATTTGGAATAATAGAACTGTATTAATATATATATATATATATATATATATATATATATATATATATATATATATATATATTAATCTTTGGAGTCTCTATTTAGTATTATTACAGCTGGAGTCGTGGGATTACTTTTTGTGTTACGTTCTTCTACTTCTACAACTTCATCATCCCCATAGGTATATTTCATGAGCTGCGAGGGGTAGAATACATCTCCATTCACAATAAGTTTTCCGTTTCTAATGGAGCAATGTTTTCATCATGTTTTTGTTTTGCCAAATATAAATGATGTCTTAAGATTTTGGCTTCTTCCCGTTGCTTTGCTGTTTGATCCTGAGCAATATAAATCTTTGTTCCCTTTAAATGTTTTATACTATTATAGATCTTCTGTTTAGTTAGAAATGAAATGAATTCAAACTTAATGGGACTGTCCCTATTTCGACCGAGTGGATAAATGTTAAAACCGGTCTCTGACAATGATAAACCCAGCAAATTGTTAAAAGCGGAGATAATCTTTGGTATGTCCAGTGGGCTGCTTTCTCTTTATATTCCAAACAGAATTAAATTATTGCGTTTTGACTCCCTCTCCAGTAGCTATAGTTTTTTCTTTTAAATATGAGTTTTTTTAGTCAACGGTATTGTAATAAACGCGAATACCAAATAGAAAAATTTAAATTAGTAACTTTCAGAAACACGGTAAAACCTATTTAATTTCAAATATAATTAAAAAGTGGAATGCGACCCACTTTTTGTTTAGAAAAATGATACAGAATCATAACAGCTTTGAAACAAATAAAACATTTTACTAGGTCAAAATTAAATAATTGTTTTGTATACAACTAGTTAATAACGAAAAATTGAGGCCGCTTCAAAACAAAAAATGGGTTTTTGCAATTCAACAAAATAACCCCAAACCTAATTCGGGGGGATACTGAAAACCAAGTACAGAGCAGTCAGAGCGACAGAGAGTGATGGGCGAAAAACGCGAAGGGGAAAATCCTTTCCCTGTCACGGTAACTGGTATCAGTTTTCTTGGTGTTAGTGGCTTCAGAGGAAGAAGATTTTCTCCTTTGTGTCAGGGTGTAAAAGGGATACTTAGATATCCTTGACGGTGAACACTGTCCCCCGTCAGTGATACAAAACGGGAAAACTCGCCCTCTACTCGAAGTTCAACATAGCTCGATACCGGTTACTAGCGTTACCCGTGGGTTCTAGAAAGATAGTGAACGCAGGCAGTAATCGAAGACCGGAGAAAGGGAGTTTCCAATGCGGTAAGTTTTTAAACAAGTTGAGATATGAGTTTTTTTTTCTTGAGGAGAAATTTATTCGTTTTTATTATTGTACGCTAGTTCTAAACTTGGTATTTATAACATAACTATATACATAGCAGGAAGCTATAACAGTATAATTATTTTATTATTTATTCTTTCACGGGGATTTGACAAGTTGGCAGGTTTCAATTAGGTACTGCAGGTCCAGGCTCACAATTTGGGCGCCGCTCGTTATATAAGATATGAGTTTATCGTGTGTGATGACAGAGTAAGGTCCTCTCCAAAATTGTAGAAACATTTCGCTTTCTTTAGGGTGCCTATAACCAACAGGAGTTAGGCACTATTTATTTGATTATTGTTTTACGCCACATAATTCGCTTCCACCTCGTAGATGGAAAATAAACAAGGGTTAAACCGAGATTTATTTGTACCTAGTAACACGGGTCCGGAGTGTATGATTTTATCTCCTGGAAGTCCCATTTCCAGTGAAATTTCGCTACGATAAATAATAGCTAATTATTTCAGACGAGGTTAGGTAATTTCATTCATATTAAGTAAAATAAATAAACATTATAGGTTATTCAAAGACCTGAAAATTTGCAACTCGGCACTTTCGCACTGAACGGGATTGTCGATAAACATTTATTGCTCATAGATCAGCAGAATTCCTTTTAACGACTCTGATTTCACTTTCTGTTGATACAAAGTGCAATGACTCGAAACCACAGTCGTTTTGTATAGTATTGTTTTAAGAGCAAAATAAGTATTTCTCGCAACGAGGCAGAGGAACTTCGAAATAAGGGTTAAATCATACGCCCCTCGCACACGTTAAACATATTAAATGATAAGTGGGTAATAATTTTTTTCTATTTCATTGTGAGGGATATTATATTTGTTTTGTTGTTAGCCATATGTTGTACAGCGAAAGATTTAATATGTACAATTTATAGATAAGTGTATAGTTACTTTTATAGTGGGGAAATTTAATAATTGGTTTTCATATTGGGATTTTATTATATATATATATATATATATATATATATATACAGAGAAAGTTTTATTATATTTTTTTATACAACTTTGTGGTTTCCCCATACTTTATTTATAATCCTACCCCAAATTTTCCCTAGAGTGTGTATACATAGTGGATACGAGGACGAACTGAGAGAACAATCCTGTCCTGGCGAAGGAAATCAAAAGTCCAGGCGTTCCCAGCCTAAATTGGACTGGATTTGCCTTACACACTCGGCTGCATATTTAAGAAAAGAATTGGTGACAGCATTTGTTAGACTGGTGACAGCAGGTATTAGAGTTGGTGACAGCGGACCCGGTATAGAAGGGGTCAAATTTATCACGTTTGAGGGCCTAAGTATTAAATTAGGGTCACCATAAGAGTGTATAGCAAGGTCTTCATTTATTACAGTAGTCAATATGTGTGATAGATTCTCTAATCTATAGTTTAATCTTGTTTCCACAGTATTATTTAATAATGATAAATCACCATAGCTTTTTGTAATTTTGTCCAATATTTGCTTGTTAGTAACTTCATCATTGCTCATATTTTAGTATATGGAACGCTTTCTATTATTTTCGTTGATGGACAGAAACTGGTATTTTGATAATAAATTTGAGTTTAATGATTGATTTGTGGAGAATATATTTTAGGTTAGGATTTATTTTTATAATATTTCCCATAATTTAACTAAACAAAGTTGTAATTTCAAATAGTTTGTTCAGTTAACGGAGAAACACACTTACAATAAAGACTTACGGAGAGTACTGGAATTTTCTGTCACTTTAAAAGACTAATTTTTCAACTATTTCACTCAAGACCATCTACTAGGTAGTATTAAGTATAAGGTAACCACACACAACATAACACATAGTTAATTAGCCCTAGGCGCGGAAAAACTGGGCATTTAAAAAAAGTTTTTGTCTACTTAGAATGACCCACCCTTGCTGGAACCGCCGCTGGATAGAAGCTATTTATTTAAAAACTTTACTCGAATGACACCTGCAGATTTTGATTTCCTGTTATCAAAAACTGTTGCATAAACTTATAAAATAGATACTATACTAACTACAGATCAAGCATTCTGTCCGAAATTATATTGGCTATAACACTACGTTTTTTGGCGTCAGGGGATTCCTACGTCAGTCTTATGTACCTGTTTAGAGTTTCTAAGCAGCTGATTTCAGAAATAATTCCTGAAGTGTGTACTGCAATAATTAGAGCATTAGCATATTACGTAAAGGTAAGTAGTATACGTAGCTTAGCGATCAAGCATTTGTTAAATTACCTAACTAAAATTTACGTACCTACCGCCAAAACCTTTTTTTCTATGCAGTTTAAATTAAAACTCTATTTTTTTATCAATATTTTGATTGTAAAAAAACTTAGTAGACACAACAAACTAAGGGTGGGTTTATGAAGTTTTAGGAATAGTAATAATAAGAAAGAAAAGAAAATTCTTAATAACTTTAACTAAAGTAAGTAACATAAGTACACTAATGGTCATAGTTTTTTAAAGTTGTGTCAAATCTCGCGATTCGGAGGGATGAAAGGTTGTAAAATATTTAGCAGCATTTTCTGCAATGGTTGTTGGTTGCCCAATAAATGGTTCTCTTGTATTTTCAGAACCTCGTGATAGTAATGATGACGGCCCAATCTGGCAGCTGTTTTCGTTACTGAATATAGGGAAGGAAACAAAACAGACATTGTAGTCCCGGAATCAAAATGAGACTGATGGTTACTCAAACGGGAACCGGGGGAGCGAAAAAGCACTCGAGTTGCTAATGCAGGAATTTAATCCACAGGAGCCCTCTTGATCATAGTGTCCCATGTCAGCGTTGACAACCTGGTATTTTTATATAATATGGGTTGTTTTGATAATAACACCCTGTTAATATCTATTTTCCTAACCGACGGGAATATTAAGAAAATTATTATTTTTGCCATATTTTATAGTTACAATTAGAGTAAGGTCCATAATATTTATGGTGTAAATCGGACTTAGGAGTAGGAAATGAACGCTAGATTTGAACGCTGGCGTCGGATGCTAACTTCACATAAATAAAGATGACCCAGATACACATTTGGAGCCAATAGAACAAGTCATTCATATTATTTAGTTATCTATTCATTGCAGTTGTTAATTTTAATGTAAATTCGGTTGATACAACTTAACAGATTTACAACAATGTATTGGCCACCCTATTAACCAGATTTGGATTGCGTTGAATATGTTTGTTATTTCTCCTTCAATTTGTATTTCATTCTTCAACTTATATTGTTCTGTTTAGTTTTATTAGTCTTTAGATAACTTGTTTAGTTTGCTTTTGCTTTTTTATTCGTTAAATATATGAAAAATATTCTATGTTAATTACTTTCTTTAATGAACAATGATTCCACAGCTCCCTAATTACGAGTACAATCAATGGTCGCCTAAATGAATATATCAATTGTTTATTCACCTAGCGATTAACTTTTTATTGCAAAACTATATTTTATACTAAAAAAACAATTGTTATCATCAATGTAATCGTTTGACAGTGATACCACTTCTGCCATCTATCAACGATATCTCATATTTAAAGTAACATGACTAAAAGCAAACAATAATTACTTCAGGAATTATGAGAAAGTTTAGCTACTGTATGATAGATGTCGCAGTCGAAATATCAAGATCTCTCTTATTTAAAACTTAAGGCGCCTTCCTCACATAACAGTACGGTATCGGTGCAGCATCTGTATGCGGTATACCGATAGTAAACTTTGTCGGCCAGATCTCCTCACTTATCGGTTTACTATCCGTAAGTTGTCTGCATGCTTTCGGTGCAAACATTCAGATGCGTTTGTGCCGTCATCGTGAAATGATGTCATCAGATGAAGATGAAGATGTCATTGCGTGTTACATGTACTTACGATTGCGTAGAAGAAGAAAGAAGTATTGGGTACACCTGTGTATTGCCAAAAATATTTCATGCAGACTTTTCATTGCGGCACAACAACTTTCGCAAGATGATGTGAAATTCCGAGCGATGTATAAAATGTCAAAACAAAGTTATCGTGAACTCCTGTCTCTTATTGCACCCCACATTACGAAACAAAATACTACATATAGAGAATGTGTTAGTGCCGAAGAGAGATTACTCATTACTTTGAGGTAAGAACCTGTACATTTCTTTAAATGAGTGCTTTGCAATACACTGCTGGACGTACAGTTTGCGATACATCAAGTCATCTATTTTAATAGCTGTCACGCTCTTACGTCAATACAGTAAAGGTTAGTTTCCTTGATAAAGTAGATGAGTCGCACACTGTACGTCTCACTAATAGTGCTCCAATCGTTCAGGATTGTCGGTCCATCTTGAGGGAGGCACCCACTTCTATTCTATTCTATTAATGTTGAGGTGTCGATACACTGCGACCTATAAGATCTATTGTGCCCCCTTCTGCTGCCCAATCGTTGAGGATGTCTCAGCGATTAGAGCAGTCCGTCCATTCCTATTGCATTCAAAAAGTTCAGGATGTCGGTAGGCTTTAGGTTGGGTAGATCTCCCTCTTCTATTTGATATTCTCCGAGGTATCGTGCCCTTGGATTATGCAGGGTACCCACTTTCATCTGCATCTGTCTGATGTAAAATCCCTCACAAAGGCATAAATATGTATAATCATCAAAAACCAATATAATTTTTTATTTATTCATAAAGTTTGTATTAATGAAATACAGAAAAGTTAACAGCTTCATCCTCATTTTGGTAACCTGGCGTAGAGTGAGACTGGTAGTTCATGGCTTCATCTGCATTTTGATAGCCTGTCAAAGAGTTAGACTGGTAGTTCATTACTGGCGGAGATGCAGCTGGTGCTGGAGTACCAACTGATGATATTGGAGAAAATAGAGAATTGTCCATTGAAGAACTACCACTGGAGTTTCTTGAAGGTCCTGATATCGGTGCGGTCTTAATGTCATCTATAAGTTGTAATACTTTAATTTTGAAAGATCGGATTTGTTGGGCATTCATATCGGCAAACTCTGGTAGTAAACTGAGGAAGTAATGGTTGATTTGTTTTTCGGTTTTGTTTAATAAAATTTCGTCAGTCTTGTCGATTTTGTTTTTTAAAAACTTAACCATTGCAGCGTCTACTGCTGCTGCAGATGTTGCCTTGGGGCGAACTCGGGGCATAGGTGTAGAAGAAGAAGAAGCCGTAGATTGGACTTGTGAATCAGATAACTGGTGTTGATCTGATGAATCAGTAGGGCCCTCGTCTGTTACTTGTTCTTCAGGTTCTGCCTCGGTATTATCTGCCGGTTCTGTATCTGGCACCGTGTTTTCTACTGGATTTGGTGGTATGTTTCCACGATTAGGAATTCTATTAACTGGTTTAACGTAGGGTAAAATGAACGTTAAATGTTCAGCCAAATAATAAGGCTTTTTGGTTTTTGAGCCGCTTGGAGGTGGTTTGGTACTTCTGATGAAAGTGGACCTGATATTGCGCCATTTTTCCTTGCATTCAGCAACTGAAACAAACAGAACAGATAAATTAAACTGATGCTTTTTTTAGTTTGCAGATATTTAGCTACCGGAAGTACATTTACGGCATTGGCATTATATTTTGCAAGAGGTGTGAGCACTATATCTGACATAATAGCTGAAACGACTGACGTGATTTGGTCAACACTAAAGACAGAGTACATGGCAATTCCAACCACAGAAAAATGGAAAGATATTCCTAATCGTTTTTATGAACTTTGGAATGTCCCTAATTGCTTAGGGGCTATGGATGGCAAGCACATCAGAATTCAAAAATTGCCGAATACTGGATCCACAAATTATAACTATAAAGGCTATCATTCGATCGTCCTATTAGCAATATGTAATGCTGATGGATTGTTTACTATGATTGACACAGGGTATGCTGGGCGAAATAGTGATGGCGGAATTTTTCAAGCTTCGGCTTTGAGCTACTGGATGAAAACAGTGGGTTTAAATATGCCTATATCTTCTGCACTTCCACATGATGATACACAACAGCAAGTGCCATATTTCTTTGTTGCCGACAATGCTTTCCCTTTGAAACGCAATATAATGCGGCCTTACCCCATGACAGGTATAAACAATATTAAAAGAATCTACAACTACAGAATGTCGAGAACACGCAAAACAATAGAGTGTACATTCGGAATGATGACTCAAAAGTTTCAAGTACTTCTAACGCCAATTCGGTGTACAAATTACACTACAGTGAGCAACATAATTAAATCTGTATGTGTCCTACACAATTTTATACGATTACGAGATGGAGCGCCATATTCTGCCACAGATGAGGGTACTCACAACCAGAATCGAGATTTTAACATTGAAAGAGACGAAATTCCCATTAATGCTAGATCAGCCGGGTCAACAGTCCGAAAATACTTAACTAATTACTTTGTTTTACCTAGGGCAGCGCTTCCGTGGCAATACACTCATTGTATTTAATTGAAACTACATATATAATTACTGTCTATGCATACTTTGTAATTAATAAGAAGAGTACTATAAAATAATATTATGTGAGTTTGAGTGTATGTGTGAGTGATACATAATAAATAACACGTACTTACCAGTCAATTTTGTTTCATTGCTAATTTCTGTCCACGCTTTTTCCGTCAGGTCGTTCCTCGAATATTCCGGTAACTTGTAGTTATATAAAAGTGGATATTTTTCTACTTCAGCCACCAATTTAATACACGTGGCTTTTTCATTTGCCATTTTCAATACACTCGTATGGTAGACTCCGTACGATTCACACAAGTTTCGCGCTCGGTATCTCGGATCTTACTGGAAAGCCGTACTGCAATGCAGTATGCTGAACATATACCGCCCCGCTCCCGCGCAGCGCGCGCCAGTCAGAAAGCGTGTATGCAAATATAGGCGCTCGGTAACGAAGCGGTAACAATTTTACTGCATGTAATTTACTGCACCGATACCGTACTGTTATGTGAGGAAGGGACCTAAGTCTTAATTTTCAAATATAAATAGGTATAATAAAGTTCAAAATATATTTTCTAGTTAATATGTTCAGGTATGATTTCTGAACTTATTTTGATTAGGTATTCATAGTTCGAATTGGCGGGTACAATCACCGAATACTACTCTACAGTCTACAGTATTCGGTGGGTACAATTGCGCATCTATTTTATTCCTTTCGTCGGCCATTTGGTTAATGAACTAAAGGTTTAACTAGATTACAGGTGAGGCGCAAAAACTTGTACCACTGTGGTTAAATCACTTTAATAATGTATGCAAATTTATGTGAAATATGTAATAACTGAGACGAATGATAGAATTTTGTAAGATGTTGACATATAATAAGTCATGAAATTACATTGAATCTTTTTTAATTTTTTGTTTAAAATTTTGTCTATTAGTTTTGTTTGTGTTTAGATATTGCCGTTTAAAAAGGAAGTAACGGATTTTAGTCTCGGATTTTTCAAAATTTTTACTAGGAATTGTTTTTTTTAATGTGATTTACAAGTGGAATTGATAAGATAAATGTATTATCTATAAAACAATAGTTCACTATCCTTCATTGATAAAAGTGAAGTGAAGACTTTGGTATCGAAAATGATGAGGTTGGCGATTATATTTTACCTTTTTTCGATGGTTTTAGGTTTACCAAAAAACCATGTGAGTATTTCTATGATCACCAGTGTTATTTTACTTGAAAATTTCATATTATTCTCAACAAATAAATGCAGTACTGTAATTGGGGCACTGGTATAAAGGAAAAGTTACTTATATCTGTTGGGCTGATAAAATTAAGTAGAAAAGTTAATATTTACATGTCCTTAGAGTACAAAAGTAATCGCGGGATTTTTTGCTTGTTCGTTGACAGGCTTTTAAATTTTAATCTTATCATTTCGTTGAACTGTTTTTTCAAGTGTTGTTTCATATAAGAAATGAAACATAAGGTATTTAAAATAAAGATTTGAAATTACTGTAAGGAATAAAAAATCTAAAAATTCTATGAACGTATAGATACATATTTTAAATGGGTGTATTAACCTCAAACAAGCCCTGAACATGTCCCAGCTTTTCAGATTATAACTTATCAATGTTTGCCAGGCACCACACACAACTAAGAATCGTTCATTAACTGTCTTGTTTTTCTCAGTCACTTTTTGCCAACCATATTCCAGCATCATTCAACTGATCTCCACCAGATATACTCAGATAGCACTAGATATTCAATGGACGTACTAAAAATATTCGTTTTCGGATATTGTATTATTCTATAGACCCGTTTTAAATATATATATATATATATATATATATATATATATATCCTTTCTTGAATATTCTATGGACCACGAAATGGGAAATTTTTTGAATATTCTATGAATATTTCCCAGAAATATTCAAGAATATTCTGAGGATATGTGCTGAATGTATATAGCAAGATAATCCAGAATATTCATAGAACATTCCAATAGGCATATTCTACAAATATCCAAGTAATATTAGAAATATTATAAGGATATCTGTGAAACGTACCTATATAGCAAAATTTCAAATATTTGTAGAATATCCCAATACGAATGATACCTGTTGAGCGGGTGACACTGAATCATAGTACTCCTCCCTTTTCATATTTAGTTTCAAAGATAATTGATTGAAATTTGGAAGTTCCTGTATACTTAATGAACGACAGTAATGTACATATCAATTCTTTTCCAACTTCTTGTTCTACCAGGAATGATAGCAACTTTCGTTCAATATTGCCAATTATTTTATCCATAAGCTCCATTCGTGTGAGAGAGAATAGAATTACCCGCCAGGGAAAGCTTCTCTCTCGGACTTATTCAGTAAGCAAACGGTATGTCCCAAATTTAAATAAATATTCTTTGAAACTGAAGGAGAAAGGGGAGAGTACAATGATCCAGTGTTCCCTGGTATATATCTTACAAATATCTAAGGAATCTTTCAAACTTTCGAATTGTATATATAGGAAAAAAAAATTTAATTGAAAAAATTAAAGCACGGGAGACATTGAGTTCAATTTAATTTATTTATACATAAATATAGGATATACCTCATAACATAAATGAAACTAACATAATTTTCAAATCCGAGATTACAAAATTCACTGACTTCCTCCATACTCAACGAACTTTTTGAAACCGATTTCTGCCGTTCCTTACATTTGGCTAAGAAAATTCCTGTTTTCAATTCAACTTCTTTGTTTGTTATGTTCTTGTCCAACTTTTGGACGGCATCTGGAACAATAAAATAATTATATTTTTTGATAATAACCATTTTCTATTCTACTCTGATTTTTATGTATGTATGTATAACAATCAAAATATAATCCCTAAAACTGAAACTTAAAAGATGAAGTTAAACATCAAATATGTAATTTAAAGAATAAGTCTTGTAGGAGACAACTAAAAAGCAAAATATTCCAAACAAAATAGTGATTAGAAGTTATGATTATACCCAATACTGCTTCAAAGAGCTTGTTACGGTTTAAAAAAAAAACATTGGTACAAAATTTATTAGGAATGTAATCATGCACTTATATACAAATGGTTGACATAATAATTTCTTTCAAAAATATATTGAAACTCACCTTTTCAATGATTAGAGTAAAATCAATAACTTCAACATTAACCAAAAATCAATGGTTTATTTACATTTACAACAGAGCTTTATTTAACTAAATCATAATAAGATATCGTACCCTTTATCATTATAAGTTGAAAACTCTAATTTACCTGGTTATAAAAATATAATTAAAACTCGAAGCACTTTTGTTTACTCCAATTTATTGTTTTAATCTCTTCTTTCCAAATTGAATTGTCATTTTATATTTTGATATTTGATATCTATCATATGCATGGAAAACAATTTATTCTTCTTTTTTTACTATTTCATACCAATCCAACTTACTATTTCGCTGGATGTTCTGTGTTCTGTGACTTCACCTGAGTTCTGTGGCTGGCCTACAAAACCTACTTGATTGGACCTTGACCCTTCCTTCTTTTTATATCAGCTTTGATTCGGAGCACATGGTTCCTCAATTTTCGATTGTAAATCGGATCTTATAAGCTGGAAAAAAGTAAACTCTATTAGATTTTATTGGTCATAATTGTCAGTGTAGACAAAATTATCTATATTGGATCTGGACCAAAATCTAAAAACCTCTTTAAGGCCACCCTACAACTTGGGTAAGTAAAAATCATCCACCATTCACTTTTATTAAATTCATAGCTAATATTTCACATATTTCTTACTTTTTTTTAGGCCTTCTCCTTCTCTTCTAATTTTCTTCTGTCTGTTTCTATCTCGCTTACTATATGTGCTGAACTTCGCTGTATCACTCACCGCTTTTCATAAGTATCGCTTCCTCTAAGCTGTCTAACCATTTCCACATTACATCATTCATCCGTAGTAGAATAGTAGATAGTAGATGTAACTAGTAACCCCGTACTGCCTGAATTTTGATGCATGCCAGGCGATTCATCTCATTAGATTTGAAACCTAGGAGGATCCAGGTCGAGTCAACCCAACTACCGCAAGTATTGACGTTGAACTTACGGCCAATCATACAAGTAAGAACTTTCCGTTTTATATTTACATTCACCATTTACAAAGGGTTGCTATCTGAAGGACAAGCATCTGAACCTGAAATTTTAACATAATTCCGACAAGTTATACATTACTAACTAACCTCTACTTCAAACATTATTATCGATTTATCTTTAAACTTACCTGTAAACACCAAGGGGTACCACTCGGTCGTGCAAAGATCATATGTGTGATTTACAAATTAACATTTCAATGGTTTCGATCTAACAATGTTTAATTTATGAATCCATCCCTACTCTACCGTTGAATAACATTTTCGATTCTTTTGAGCTAGCTGGAATCGAGGTTCTTCACCATCAGTGAAAAACATTTAAGATAAAAACGTAAAAAGCTTTGTTTTTCCAAAGAATTTTTCCCTTTTTATCCATGCATACTGTAGCCCTCCATTAAATACTCTATCAGGATTTTTTGCAAGAATCTTTTATTATATTGTTGCAAATAAGAACCTTCCAATATTGCCAGAGGTACAACTAAAAATTGTATTAATTTGAAAGTTAATCTCAAAAGTTTTAAAAATTGAACAATTACAGTTTATAAGCAAAGTTATAACAAACGAACAAAAATATAAGACCGCTTTCATCTATGTGAACAGTATACATATGCCTGAAACTAGACACTTGTACAATTGACCAGCAATAACTTTTATTTACAAATATCAGAACTAATTGAACTTCTAATTATCAGATCACCAGTTGTGTAGAGCTTTCTAGTCAATCCCAATTAATAAACGGAATAGAGGCAATTTGATTACGAAGATCATAGCATACATCTCGGTAACATAATTACGTGAAACTATCTGAGAAAATAAAATTTTGTTGTACCTTTAGTAACGAGGAGAATTTCTACTCTACTTACAATTGAAAACATTTATCCATTAATTTTGTTGCAAAAATTTATGAAATCAACAATTATTTCAATATTTTCATGCACTAAAATAAAAAAAGTTACACATAAATACTCCAATATTTCGAGGCAGTTTCATTTTGATTTGGATATAATATTGAATGTTCAACTTACAAAACATTCATAGGATTCTTCAGCAAGGCGGACTCGACTTCTTCAAACTTTGACTCATCATTTATTGGAAGTTTTAGCAGCAAATCGATAATTTTCTAAAAAATGCATTGATAAATCAACAGGCATTAAAAAATACAATAAAACGTACCTGTTTTAATCGCGAGATCGTATGTATTAGTTTCACCCGTAGAAACATATTTAAACAACTTCACAGTGGCAAAAAATTGAGTAATTATTGAACGATCAAAAATAATTAATCATACTACTACTATTCCACCAATAACAATAACCTATATAAGATGGTCGAACCGCCATTTTTCACTGGTCGTTACCATCAACTGTCATCTGCAAATTACTGACACATGCCCATGGAACAAAAAGAGCGTTTGAACAAAAATCAATAATCATAGAATATTCTTAGCACTATTTGATTCGAATATTCTAAGGAGAATAATCTGAGGATATTCCAACTGGACTCACATTGAATATTCGATTAAGGTGTACACACAGATATTCTAGATATCCCCAGAATAACCCTATAATATTTGGATATATATCTTCCAAATCGAAGACTGTCAGAACATCCCATGGATATCTGGTGCTATCTGGGTAGAAATTACTGTCTATGCACATGATAGTTCATGACCTTTGAACCTCTTATAGTAAAAAGTCTCAGTAAGAACACTCACGTCTGCACCTGTGTCCATTTTGACTATCAAATACTGGTCAAAAATGTTCACATTTTTTTGCTATAACTCCTTGTTTTTGTTAGATGCTACTTCACCAACAAATGTGCCCTGCTCATTATCAGAATCATTTTGACCTACTGTTTTCGTGTATGTTTTTCTCTGACAAACCCGACCATAGTGTCCTATAACTTGGCATTTTCTACAGACTGCATTTCTAGCAGTACATTTCAACTTACTATGCAACTATGAATACCCACACCAATAGAATTTATTCTCAGTTTGCTTAAATGCTTGTTTAGATACTGGGCCCCTGGTTTGTGACGGACCCGCTACGTTATTTACTTCTGGATTGGATCTCTTGCAGACTGGTATCTTTTTTCACCCACTTTGAAATGTTTTCTGTTTTTTTACAGCCTCTGATTGTCTAGCAAAGATACAGCTTCTTGTAAGGTAAGAGTGGAGTCTAACTGCAACTTCTCCGAAAAAGCCTTATCGAGGATCCTTACTACCAATTGATATCTCATAGCTTGATCTACAAATCTAACTGGAAAATCACAATTCTCAGCTGTGGTATGTAACTCGGTCACAAAATCTTCAACACCCTCCCCCTCTCCCTGTTTTCGGGAATGGAAACGTTCATATATAATGTTATTCGAATCATGTACATCAATGAATAAAATAATAAAATAACTTGGTCAGCTTCTGGCTCAACATCTAGCCCTGAGACACGTCTGAACCTCTTGAATCTCGATTCCCATTGTTCCCAGTCCTTTGAATGAAAACTGTTCATGAGCTGATTTTTGATAAAGAGATACTACAGTTTGGGGCGATGGCACTGCAACCACAAAACTTCTACTTTGTATCCTACCTTTGTTGTTCTGTTACTAATTCCTTTCGTAGCGGCTACTCAGTTACCATAGCATCTCAGGTGTGATTCTTTCACCAGCTAAATAATAATCTAGGAGTAGATCGGTTCTCGGGTAATACTACTATAATTTATCACAAACGCTAAAATCTTTTGTTATCCCGAAGATAAGAAAGTTTTGGTAGAGTAGATTAGATTAGATTTTAACGGGGTTACAATGCACTGCAACCTAAGGTTTATTGTGCCCCCCTATCAGAGCTGTTTTCGCTACTACTACAGCTCGCCTTCCAGTTTCAGGGTTCTCATAAACTCTATTATTTGAGACGACTTCAACGAGGCTAGACCCTCACTCTTACAAGTTTCTTGTCTGAAGCATTTCTTTCGTTGGCTTGTAATGGCGAGGCATTCTAGAACTAAGTGATCCGGAGTTTCATCCTCCTCCCCACAGAATCTACACTCATCAATTTCTGGTAGACCTATTCTCATTAGTTGCTTCCTGAGGCAGTAGTGTCCTGTAAGGAAGCCCGTGACGAGATGCAGCTTATTTTTACTGAGATCCAGATATTTTTTGGATCTAGCAGTGTCAAAGTTCCGAAGGAACTTTTAGAAATGTTCCATCTCGGGAAGGCACCGCCAGAGTGCCTCTCTTTCGGTTTCCTTTTTCTTATAGGAGCATTTTCCTACACCACAGAAAGGCTCCGGGGCAATAGAGGGCGTTTGTGCTCCTTTATTGACAAGTGTATTGGCCTCTTCATTTCTCGTGATTCCCGAGTGGCCAGGAACCCAGGCTAAAGAGACCCTGTTATTCTTGCCTGTTTCAAGTTTTCTTCGGCACTCTCTTGCTAACTTTGAGTCAATGACATGGGAGCTCAATGTTTTGATAGCTGCTTGACTGTAAGAATGGATCGATATGTCACATTTCTGATAGTTTCTTCCTAGGTTCATTTCCACGCATCTTTCGATCGCAAGTATTTTGCCTAAGAGATGCTCGGGAAGAAACCTAACGATAATGAGTATCTGGTGCCAGGCCCAAATACTCCAGCCCCTACTCCAGTCGTGGTTTTTGAACCATCTGTATACCACATAATGGTATTTTCTTTGAGAGTTTGGGTGCTGTATTCCCTTTCCCAGTCTCTCCTCTCATTTAGCATCGTAGTGAAATTCTTTTCGATACTTACTTTCTTGATCCTTTCGTCACTGGGAAGATTCGCTGATTAGATGTATTTTGTTATAGAGGACCAGGATCCCTGATTTTTAATACTCTAATTGCCTGAACCCTCCTTAGATATTATAAGAATTGCCACTTGGCAGATCTTTCTATCACCAGATGTAGAGGTGTGAGATCTGTAATAATCTCAAGTGCCCTAGTTGGACACGTTCTCATAGCACCAGTGATGCACACACAGCCTGTAGAGCAACTCATCTACTACGAGGCTCCATGTAAAGGGATATATCACTCCTCTTTGAGGTGTCCCGCGAGTGGCTTTAACTGAGATGGTTTGATTCCCATCCTGTGACTCAGCTATCCTAGTCGTCAACAACTCATACATCCATTTTACAATGGTTTCATTCACTCCTCCCCTTTGTAGTGCTTCTTTGATAGGCACATGCGTTGTGTTGTCAAAGGCCCCAGATATATCCAGGAATGCTCACATTGCGATTTCTTTGTTGTTCAGAGTTCTCTAGATGACTTCGGTCAGCTGATACAGAGCCGATTCAGTTGATCGACCCGCTTTGTAGGTACGCTGACATTTGTGAAGTGGTATATTCTCTAGGATCTCTGCTCTTATATAGTTATATACTACTTTCTCTATCGTTTTGAGTAGAAACGATCTTAGGCAGATGGGTCTAAAAGATTGGAGATCAGTTACATGTTTTTTCCCTATTTTTGGTATGAAGTTTACCCTTGCCCTTCTCCATTTTCTAGGTATTCGACCCACTGCTAGACTGCTTCTTGTAATCTTCAGCAGGTGAGGCAGAATCTCCTATATCCCTTGCTGCAGGAGTGCTGGAAATATTCCATCCACTCCTGGTGATTTATATAGTTGAAAGGTACTTATTGCACATTCCAACCGTTGTCTGGTAAATATTTTTTAGCAATGTCCCAATCTTCCTCGCGAAGATTTTTGGTGTAATTCATTGCTATTTCAGTGCTTGTTGCTGGTTCACTACCTGGAAAGTGCGTTCTAAGAAGAAGAATCGATCGCTCGTCTTCACCTTCCATGTATGATCCGTCTAGTTTTTTCAGCGACATTGTGGGGTTAGTTCCCCCATTTGCCATGACATTTTGTAGTCTGGCCGCTGTGTGAGTGTAAGTGATATTTTCACAGAAGGCTTAGAAATTAAGCCTTTTGGCCTTCCCAATCTCTTTATTGTACTGAATAAGCTTCTCAGTGCACCCCTACCAATTACCGTCACGTTTGGCTCTATTGAAGAGCCGACTGGCCTCTTTTCTGAGGTTTGATAGGTTTTCATTCCAGCAAGAAGCATCCTTTCCTGAACGAGCTTTTGACAGTGGGCAATTGGAACGAAAAGATTTCATTATTGCCTCACAGATCTGTTCGACTCTTTGTTCCAGGTCGTAGTGCCGATTATTTACCCCATTTACTTCGACCTGTTCCAAATTGTCCTTCAGATTGGTCTTGTAGAGAGACCAATCAGTATTTCTAGGATTTCGGATTGTAGAAATGGAGGTAGTATCTCCCTCTATCCTAAATTCGATTATCCTATGGTCGGAAAGTGATGGCTTGCTCATCACCCTCCAATCTTTACATTTCTCCTAGCAGCAACATTAACAATTTTTACGTCCAGGACTTCTTCTCTTGCTCTCGTGACAAAAGTGGGGGATGTCCCCACGTTTAAGGTCTCAAAGTTATTTGCTAAGAGATATTCTAATAAACACTCACTTTTGCCGCTGTTGTTAGTGCTCCCCCACCAGTGGCGGCGCCAGAGGTGGGCGCGGTTGGGCGAGCGCCCAACCTAAATTGTTCTCGCCCAACCGTCTGCCCAACCTGTTAAATGGAGAAAAATAATAGCAAGCCTCATGAATAGAATAAAAGAAAACTTAAACCATCGCTTTCAATATTGGACCGTACTATAAGAAATATTATTTTGAGCTATACAAAAACTGAATAAGTAAAATATCTATATTATTTTACTTGTTACTGTCTATTTGATTTATTGCATTTACGGCATGATTTGTCTGAAGACGCCCGCTTATCAGTCGGAAGCCTTTTAATGTATCATAAAATAAACACCCGCTTTGTCGGTCCGGTCGGTAGTCAGGGTGGTCTGTACTACATAGAACTTTTTTTGACACGTGCGGTCGCAATATTGTTGTTACAAATCTCTTGCAGGTGGAAGGGTGTCTAATAAAATAGATGTTATGTATTTCTTTACAATTTCATTTAATCTTTTCTTTTAAAAGAGGGGACTTGTTTTCATTTTTACTTCCTTGGAATACATATAAATTTAATTTTTGAAAATTTAATTGTCGTTTAAAATGAGTGGTAAACGCATTATCAGTGACTTTTTTAAATCGAAACCAAGTGTTCATAGTGCAAATTTATTAGAAATAAGTGAAACGGTTGATGCTGGAGCAAATGAATGCGAAAGTGACAATATTGCAGAAGACAGCAACATTTATCCTAAAAGAAGGAAAGTACAGGAAGATGACACAGTTCAAGATGATGATTCCCCTTTATTAAGCGGTGATGAAAATGATAGTTCTAAGTTCGACACGTAAGTTTGTTATGTTAGAGCGATTATACTACTTAAGTCATTAGGTACTTATAAAAATTATTCTTTGATATAGGATGCACGTCAGCGACGCTGACAAAAATCCTACAACTATGAGTGATTTAGCCCAGAACCTCCAAGACAACCGGATTCGCTCAATTTCTCAAAAACAAGATTTGGTCCGGATCTCCGATCTTTTAAATCAGACTTTTATAAAACCTATCCGTGGTTTGAATACAGTGTTTTAAAAGATGCTGTGTTTTGATATCCATGTAGATTTTTTTCATTGCATACAAAAAGAACATTCTCATCCAAAACATTCATTTCTGAGGGTTATAAAAACTGGAAAAGAGCTTCAGAAACAAAAGCTGGATTTAAATATCATAATAATAGCTTTCAGCACAAAAGTGCTATGGTAGCTTGGAATTCGTATAAAAATACTAAAAGTCAACAGTCAGTAGCAGCTCAAATAAGTACTGCACATACTGAATTGATTCTACAAAACCGGGAGTACATTAAATCTATTTTACGGTGTATAATTTATTTATCTACCCAGGGTCTTGCTCTTAGAGGGCACGACGAGTCCAATACTAGTCAAAATAGAGGTAATTTTTTGGAATTATTAGATTTGATGACACGTGATAATACCACTATTTCAAAAACACTACTTGAGGGCCCAAAAAATGCTCGGTATACGCATCACTCAATTCAAAATGACCTTATACATTGTTTAGCCGAACTATCTATAAAACATATTAGTAGCGAAATTAAAGAAGCCCGTTATTTTGCCCTTATGGCTGATGAAACCAAAGACTTAAGTAAAATTGAGCAGTTATCAATTATAGTAAGATATTATTTAAACGGTGTGTTGTACGAGCGGTTTTTGGGATATGAAGCTGCAGACAAATTAGATGCAACGTCATTGTTCCAGTTTATTAAAAAACGATTAAGTGAATGTGAAATCGACTTAAGTTGTTGCGTGGCACAAACTTATGATGGAGCAAACGTTATGAGTGGTAAGGTTAAGGGGGTACAAGCATTGTTAAAAAAAGAAGTCCCACAGGCTATTTACGTACACTGCTTTAATCATGCCTTAAATTTAGTAGTAGTAGATATATGTAAAAACTTAAAAGACTGCAATATTTTTTTTCTGTTCTTGAAAAACTTTATGTTTTTGTTAGTGGCTCTTCTATACATAATACATTTTTAAAAATCCAAAAAGACGTACATCCTGAAGATAAGCCTGTTGAACTAAAAAGACTTAGTGATACGAGGTGGACTTTACATATATCTAGCTGTTTGGCTGTAAAAAAACATTGCCAGCAATATTAATTTTATTAAACCAGTACATAACAGAAAATAATGTTCGCTCTCCAGATGCAAATGGACTTTTAAACAATATTAATTTTACTTTTTTATTCAATTTAGAGGTTTTCTGTGAATTCTTAACAAAAATAAAGAATGTTTCTGATTATCTACAAAGCAAAGACAGTGACATTCTAAAAAGTTTAGCATTAGTGGAATCACTAAAACAGTTCTTTGTATCATATAGGCAAGATTGTGAATTTGAAAAGTTATGGACTGCGACAGTACAAAACGCCTCGGCTAATAATATTAACTTGGATGATGTAAATATTAAAAGATCAAGAAAATTGCCTTCTAAATTTAATAATACTATAATTATTCAGAAAATTACCTCACTTGAAGAGGACAGATGTGTTACTAGAGAAAGTGAATTTCAAACTAAATAGTATTATCCTGTTATTGATCGAATTACTTCGGAACTTTGTCGGAGATTTGAAGAAAATAATAGTGTTCTAAAAGGATTTAGTGTTTTAAATCCATCAAGTAATATATTTTCGAATTTAGAGCAATTAACTCCATTAGCTATACATTACGGATGTGACATGACATCCGTCGAAACGGAATTAAAGTTACTACCAAAAACCATTGAAAGGTATGAAATTAATCATAATGTTAAAATAAAGACCGTCTCTAATCTTGCAGTTCTTCTGCAGGAATTTAAATTAGTTTTTCACGAACTCAATAAATTGTGTAGAATTACAATAACCGTACCCTCTTCAAGTGCCAGTTGTGAGAGATCGTTTAGTGGCTTAAAAAGAATTAAAGATTATTTAAGGACCACAATGTCACAAGGGAGGCTCACAGAAAAAAATATTATTAAAACATTAGTGGATTTGGATGTAATTGTTGATTTGTTTGCCACTAAACATAACAATAGGAAGATAGCTCTTTTTTAATGTCTAACCGTCTAACGTTTTGCAAATAATGTGTTCCTGTGTAAAATAAACTTTAAAATAGTGCCAGAGTGTTTTTTTATCCCATTTATTAATACTAGTTGAAATTTTACAAATCTGAAATATTTAAATTAGGTACGCGGATATCTGTATAAACGGAAATAATCCAAATTTTTACTGCCCACCCTCCAAATTTTTGTGCCGGGTATCGCCCAACCGAAAAGAAAAAGCTGGCGCCGCCACTGTCCCCCACACGGTATTGTGTCGTTGGCATCACAACCAATTACGATTGGCAGCCGTCTACTATAGCAGTGACTCACTAGCTCTTGTACTTCTTCTGACGGTGTCATCGGCCCGTCTCCAACGAAGTAGGCAGAGACAATGACGATGTCGCGGTAGATACCCCAATGTTGAGGTGAACCATGATTGGAACAAGGTCCCGTGACACGTATTCTGAAACACATATATATTTTATGTTAATTCTTATGATTACACAGGCACGCGGAGATACTTGCCTTTAATCATAAATCAATTTAGCATCCTTGCATGCCAAACCTTTGTTTTGGTCTTCTTTGATGATCTTTGGTTCTTGGATCAGTACAATATCCAGTTGTAGTTTACCGAACAGACTTGCAATCACGGCTGAAGCTCCCTTCGCGTGATGCAGGTTAATCTGAGCTACATTGGTGAACGTGAAGGTGAATTATTATGGATGAGCGAGACCACGTTACTCAGCCTCTATTCATCCCCCTCGTTTATCTCTCCCTGACCCTCCTTGACCCCCATGGCAATATGCACCTTGGAGTTCGAGCAGGTTTCTTGATCTCGAGTCAAATCCTCGACCCTCAGGCTGCTCCGCCTAGTTTCCCGGGATGTAGAGGCTACCTCCGCATCTCTAGTCACCCCAGTAGATCTCGGGCTGACCCAAGGTCAAGCTTTCGCCTTTTTCCATTTTTCCAGAGATTCCGGATGTGGAGGGTATATCTATGTCCTTTGGATCCTCCGCGGGGTTCTCTTTTTTTCTCAGCCCCGAGTCAGGAATACGCCCAAAACGGAAGTTTAGCGCGTAACCTTCAGCCTTCATACCCTCCCCAGATTGGTGATCGATCCCAATCGTGAGGATAATTCCCTGTACTTCTTTTTTAGAGTGCAGAATCTTCCAAGCGCCAGTAGTGAGGTTGGAGTTCTGAACCTCGACAAGTTGGAGGATCTTCTCCAATTTCATGTCGTGGCTTCTTGGGAAGAACACCGTTATGGTAACCGGCTTTGGGATGTCATCTCTACTTCGAGCCACCAATTCTGTTCCTTCCCAAGAGTTTAATTTCGGCGCTGGCCTCATGAGCCAGTCTGCCGATTCTTGAGAGCCACAATCCACCAGTATCATTCCACAACGGAAATTGATACCTGAGAAGTGGATCCCCTTTCTCCTTGATCTGGCACAGCTCTTCCAACAGAGTTTCTTCCAAGGTCGAGAGCTGCTCTGCTTTCAGGATGACCCCAGGATAATCCTTGGGCATTATTCCCACCCTGAAAGCCTTCTTTGTTTTAACAGCTGCTGTGTAACCAGTGGCAAGCCACTGGTAATCGTTGCAGTTATTTTTGGTTTTTTACTCAGAGGTCGCTGCGGAGGAGTGATATGCTGCGGGCCTTTTTTTAGTTTTACCTTCCCGGTGGTGGTTACTTTGGGGGGTTGGCCTTTGAAAACCTGCTTCCTGGCCTCTTCGGGGGCTATACCCTGATTGAGGAATCGCAGGTATTTCCACACGCCTGCTCCACTGTGGCCTTTTCTCAGTGGGTCGTCTATGCCGCCCGGTTCTCCCAGTTTTGGGAGGTCGAACGTCATACGACCTTTGTGCCTTTTGGCCTTTTTTTTCTTCTGTGAAGTGGCCGGATGAAGAGGTGGAGGTTTTCTCCACTACTTTTCCGGTGGAAGTTTTACTTTCTCTTTCTCTGTCCATCAGTGGTCCCACGAAAAGCTAGGGTCATTACGGTCCACCGCTGCAGAGCCCTACATGCAGAGGTATGGGGTTTAATACAGTGGAGTTCCCCCCGGTGGTCCAAGGTCGAAACCAGTAAGGACTATTCTCCTATTTAGCCACGCATTCTTCGGCCTGGTTTCCAACTTTGACTTTAGGTTTTTAGTGAGGTTGTCTCCTTTTAGTCCGAGCAGTAAAGCCAAGACCCCCCATCCCACTGGCCCGCGAGACTTGACCACAGGCAGACCGGAAACATTGGCATAACAAGTGATTTCGAGGTAAGCTCGAAATTTCACCCGGCATCGTAGCCCTGTATGCAATCCCTTAGCCACGATACTACAGCTGGGACAGGTAAAGTTAGTCCGTGGCAGGGTATTCGAGAGCTGCCAGTTGAGTTTTTGGACGCAACGAGGTCTCAGGTATTTCCCCGCAGACCTCCTTTTCATATAAAATTATCTCAGAGACCCCTCCTATCCGCCAAACTGCTGGAGACGCGCCGGATTGGTGCTTCACCCCCTCCACATCAATAATTTTTCCGACGAACAGCGACGAACTACGTATGCACCTACTGATGTGGACCCGGTTTGTAGAGTAAGAAAACAAAATTAAGTTAGGCAAGATACGATAAGTGGGCGCCACCTAGAATATTATTAGCTTGTTTAGTTGGTACACATCAACATCACTAAAACTTGTGAATATGGCCGGCAAGAATATAAATATGAACTACGTTGTTAAATTTACATATGTGATTTAATAAAAGTAAAAATATGTTACACAAACAAGTTTTATCTAAGTTGAAATAAAAAAACTTAACTAGAGTTGCAATAAATTAGCAATAAGCAGAAAAACTACAGAGTGTAATCAAAGTTAAATTGAAATAAAAAATACTCAAAGTTTAAATGAAACGACGATGGAAAAGCAATTCAGTGTGTGTTAACTATCAGTTTCATCAAATTTCCTTTTTGTTGGTGTTTAGAGTCTTCCCTCGGGAGTGGGAAGACAACCAGTATAGCAGACGATTGTAGGAAATAACCAGGAAAGTTAAAGTTGCGCTACCATAAAGTTTATCCAGCAAATTTGAGTTATTATAGGTTCATCTAGGCTAGCGTAAAGTGCTAAAAATTACAATTATGTAAGAAGCTAATAAGATAAAAGTATAATTTAGTGAAAATCGGGAACTCTAAAATGTAATTTATGAATACAAGTGAAGAGAAATATTTAAAAACGTAGTGCATACAGTTAAAGATAAATGAACAATAAAATGAATAGAATTTCATTCATCCATTCAAGTACTTTTTACGCAAACAAGATTAATAATTAAACGGGAAAAATCAAATTCTATAGTTAGATTGGTAGAAATTCCTTAAATAGAAAGAAATGACTTCCTCTGGTGAACTATAAAATAGAAACACAAAAAAAAACAGAGATAACGTGCTTTATACCTACTGAAACTCTCTAACACTAGTAAAAAAATAATACGAAAGATAGACAAGGAAGATACTGAGGGAAACGAATTATTAAAACAGATTTAACGATATATAAACTTATTAGACACAGACTCAACTTTTCTTTAGGGTTTGAGCTGTGTTGAAAGAAATTAAATTGTTTTCTCTCGAAGGACTAGTCACGGTATTACAGTGACGAGATTTATTTTATTTTATATCGTTGATTGTAACACTGTCGGATAGGTGTGATGTATTTAAACGTAGAGGCACTTTTCACTATTTTTATTTAATATTTTATTATAATGGTTTATGCTGCTTTTGCAATTAAGACTTTTACTTTACTGACTCATTTTTATGTTTTTACAGTTTTAACTGTATATGTTAATGATTATTTAAAATCATTATTCATTGAAATGCCGGGTATGTATGTGCCGGTAAAAGAGTGATTTTCTTATCACTTGCTCGATTCACGTTCTGGCGATGAAAAGAGGCAGTTTGTAGGTTGGGAAATTATTTTATAGCTGGTAGAGCATTCGAGAGCTTCGGTAGAAAAAATATGTGGAGTGGGAATTGTGTACGTGCAAAATCACACGATTTCTTGCGTATAACGGTTATTTTTAAGAAAGAAGAAGCGATAGGTTTTTTTATTTATTTTCGACTGTAAAGTTATGAGATTATTTTTGCTTTGTTATTGAGAAGGTTTTATGGTAATTTTTTATGAAAGTAACGTTAAAATTGGTATTTGTGTAGAGAATGGAATAATGAATAGATATGAAAAATGATTTATATTCAGGTCTTATTTGTACTATGTATTTGGAATGTTACCTTTATGGTAGCGCAACTTTAACTTTCTTTGTTATTTCCTACAACCGTCTGCTATACTGGTTGACTTCTTATTCTCGAGGGAAGATTATAAACACCAACGAACAGGAAATTTGATGAAACTGATAGTTAACACCCACTGAATTGCTTTTCCATCGTCGTTTCATTTCAACTTGGATTATTTTTTATTTCGTTTTAACTTTGATTACGTTTTGTAGTTCTTTTTGCTTATTGTAAATTCATTTCAAGTCTAGTTAAGTTTTTTCATTTCAACTTTGATTATTTTTTATTTCATTTTAACGTTGAATACATTCTGTAGTTTTTTGCTTATTGCTAATTTATTGCAGCTCTAGTTAAATTTTTTTATTTCAACTTAGATGAAACTTGTTTGTGTAACATATTTTTACTTTTATTAAATCACATTTGTAAATTTAACAACGTAGTTCATATTTATATTCCTTCCGACCATATTCACAAGGTTTATTGATGTTGATGTGTATATTAGTATATAGGAGTGAAGATAAATGTGATTAATTTATAATTCGCTGGAAGAATTTAAGATGAGCTCTTAAATTCGTACACTTACCATTCAATTGAATGCGTCGTACTATATTTATTTAGTTATTATCGATGATGTTGCCCGATGGAAAATAGCGTTTTGAGCTTCGTTGCAATAAAAGTATTTTAATATTCAAAACAGATGCATCAAAAAATGGAAATACGTCTTCCTATTTTTGAATTTTTGACAATAATCTAGTCTCTGGCGAGAGAAAGCGAACACAAACTGACAGTGAAATCTCAATTCATAGATCCAATATCAACTCCGCTGTGTAAAAATGTTTCGAAAAACCATTTTGGATGTATCTACCTTACCGGTGCTAGGTATTTTAACAGAAACGCAGTTTTAATGAAAATGTTAACATTTAATGACCATTTTCGAAAAATACCTTCGGAATTTTGCTATCTATTTACAAATGTGTACAGTATTTCGAATCTCAACTTTGTATATTTAAATTTAATAAACTAAGACTTCCAAGTTCGTTGTATTTCCATTCGCAGACTGCATTTCTTCAACCTAAAGGGAGACAGAACCCGCTTTCATCTGGGAAAACAATAATCAATGGTGATGTTGCATCACCGCATCAGTTTCCGTATCAAGTGGGAATTTTCATTCAAAATCCAGACCATACGGATTTTTGTGGAGGATCATTGGTATCTTCCAACTACGTGCTTACAGCTGCTCACTGTATAGACAAGTAAGTGATGTAATATTGATCATTTTTGTAAACAAAGATTTTAAATTATTTGTCGTTTTCAGAGCACTCAAAGTCACACTTGTTTTCGGCGCCCAAGATGTAACAACCGTTGAAAGAACTCAAGTTAGACTAGTATCTACCAAATTTATAATCCATCCCGGATGGGACGGCAACACCTTCAACAAAAATGACATAGCAATAATAAAATTACCAAGTTCTGTCAGTGAAACTTCTGCTATAAAAATCATAAGGCTCGCCAAAGGAACCCATAGTTATGCTAAAAAAATTGGTAAGTATCACAAAGATTCAAGATTATAGGTGTAAAGTATAGACACCTAGTGTAAAACTTGTTAATCATAATTAAAACGTCATTGAATATATAGTTTTCGTATGTCACAATAATCGCTTACATATTTTCTTTAAAATCATAATTAAACCAATGATTACAACGTTACATGGTGTCAGAATTATGAAAAAACGTGTTAAATAAAAGAATATACAAGAGAAAATTGTAAAATGGCTACGAACGACGCAGTATTTGGAATAAAGACGCCAGCTGACCTACAAATTGACGCGGACAAATCAACGTACTGGAAAAAGTGGCTACAACAGTTCGAGTAGTATACAATCGCTGTTCATCTAGATAAAAAGCCAGCCAAAGTCTAGGCAGCAACATTTATGGCAGTACTAGGCTCACAAGCGATCAAAATATACAACAGTTTTAACCTTAGCGACGCAGACAAAAATAACTTGCAAATCGGTAAAGACAAGTTTAAGGAGTACTTCGCACCGAAGACAAATATATCGTTTGAAAGTTATATATTTTTCAAAATTGTACAAAGCGAAGATGAACAATTTCGTGAATATCTAACCAGAATAAAAACTCAGGCAAGCAAATGTGAATTTGATAATTTACTCGACGAAATACTAAAAGACAAGATAGTGTTTGGAATCCGATCGAATCAAGTAAAAGAGAAATTGTTAACAGAAGATAAACTAGACTTGTCCAAATCTATAACAATCTGTGAAACTAGTGAACAAGCGTCCAAACAACTAGACGGGTTCGAAGGTAAAAATAAAGCAGATAAACTATTATTCTTCTTCCTAAATGTAAATGCAAGAACTTGACAGAATGGTGAAATTAGACGTCATAAAACCAAAAAGAGCCTACCCTTGTTGTAAGTCCTATGGTGATTGTAAGACAAAAAGGCAAAATAAGAATCTGTATAGATCCATCAGATGTAAACAAAAACATACTGAGACGTCATTTTACTGCTATAGAGGAAATTTCAGCTAATATTAAAGGTTCTAAGTTCTTTGCATTACTAGATTGCACAAATGTATTGTGGCAAATTAAACTTTCAGAAAGAACACAAAGAACTTTCTCTACCCCATGGGGAAAATATTTTTTCAAGAGACTTCCGTTTGGAGTATCATCAGCACCTGAAATATTCCAAGAAATTTTAACAAATTTGCTAAGTAAATTTAAAACTGTAAGAGTATCAATCGATGACATTTTCATATATGCAAAATGTAGAGAAGAACTACAAAAACCGTTAGTGAAGTCATAGAAACACTGAAGAAATCAGGCTTCAAACTTAATAAAAATAAATGCATCTTTGAATCGCAAAGAATAAAATTCCTGGGGCACATTGTTTCAGCAGACGGACTAGAAGCAGACCCAGAAAAAGTAGAAGCAATACAGGCAATGAAGACACCAATGAACAGAACAGAGCTACAGAGACTACTAGGAATAATCATATACTTAAATGAATTTATTCCGAAATTGTCTGATCTAACACCTAGACTGGTAGTTTCAGCACAAGAACAATAACCCGCAAAACTGGGACATCTGACAATACTGTCTTATTAATTCTGCATGCCCAAAAACCCCTAGGTACCAAATTACCAAATTTTGTAGACGCAGCTTAAGCAGTTTTAAAGATATTTAAGAGTTACAGTTCTTTTTACTAACCCTGTACTGCTCAGCAAACTATCAGTGGGGTAACATGTAAATAATATGAAAATTTTTCAAAATAGCAGAAAAAAAAACGTATAGTAAATAATTACACCAATATTTTACAGACGTAGCTTCTAAGTAACATACCTCTTGCTTGTTTGTGTCCAATTGCCATATGAGCCGCTTCAATAATGCCAAAAAGATCCTTCGTTTTAGAGTAATATCGAAAATTTCCATCCTGTGTTCCTTTGGGCTTTTCAATTAACTTTTCATATTCTCCAATTGTTATGACATCATACTTTTTTAGTCTTCTATATTGTTTGGACGACAAGGGCATTTTGCTATCTTTCAAGCGGTTCGCTTCTTTCTCTTCTCGGGCGATCTCTTCATACCGTTAGTTCGTAAAACGATATTTCATGAAACAACTCTCTCGTATTATCGTTTCTAGCTACAATAGTAGCGACTTCGCTCAATAACATAGACATAACTTCACTCGAAGGCAGTCGCAAAACACTGACAAGCCTAGACAAGGAAGACCGGTTTATAAGCTCTCTAAATCATCCAGAACGCATTGTGGCCGTTTGAGCATTATCAATAAAACAAAAATAAATAATTTCAGACCCATATCATTATCAACACACCTATCAAAAATTTTCGAGAAACTATTAAAGAACAGGTTGACTTCTTACCTTGAAAAATATAAATTTTTGTCTGACAGGCAGTTTGGCTTCAAAGAAAACCCGTCAACAGAGGATGCAATTCTGGCCCCAATGATAAAACTTAATAATCCCTGTGTATTGTCTGTGTATTTTCATAGACCTATCGAAAGCTTTCGATACTGTGAGTCACGACCTGCTTCTGCAAGCATTAGAGGACATTGGTATAAGGAATGTAAACCTTAACTTATTTAAAAGCTATATTACCAATAGACGGCAGACAGTAAAGGTGGACAATCTTCAGTCAGGAAGAAACTGTTGAGTATAGTGTACCTCAAGGTAGTGTTCTGGGACCACTTTTATTCAATATTTATATAAATGGAATGTTATCGTTGAAAAGCAGTGGTGAAATAATTGGATTTTCCGATGACACAGCAATAGTATACGATGCTGAAAATTGGGATACACTTCAAAATAAAGCTCAGGTTTATTTTTGAAACGTAAATAATTGGCTTGAGCATAAACTATTGACGGTTAACCTTGAGAAAACTCATTATCCGCCTATCAGTTGCAATAATGTGTGCAGACCGGATTTTTATCATCTTGAAATCATAACGTTACGAAATCGAAGTATGTCTATATTGCCTGTAGACAAAATCAAATACTTAGGTGTAATGATTGATAGTAGTCTGAAATGGGATGTTCACATCAGGTACGTCATCAAGAAATTACATCCTCTATAAATTCAGGTACCTCAACAAAATATTAACATTCAAGCATATGAAAATATTATATTTTGCCTCGTATCGTGTCAGGTTATTTTCGTTACGGAATTTCTGGATTCGGTCTCCACGCCCGCGATAGAAGCTAATGCAATAGCTTAAAATATAAACAACTTCAAGATTTTTTAAAGTAAAATAAAAAGATTCATTCACGAAACACCAAGAGCTGGGTGGGATGGGATTGTTCGACTGGATACGTCCATCTGATTCATTTCATACATTTTACATCTCCTTACATCATTATGCACTGGTTTTATTCCTTTTATAATTTTTATTTATACAGTGTGTTGTTTGTAACAGCATGTCTGTGAAACAAGAGTGCTTTGATAATTTTTGCATTTCAAAACGGTTGCAAGTGCTCTCTAAGGGATTATAGGAAACTCTATTTTATTTAAACAATTAAATAAATGCGAATTATAAAAAATATTGTGTAAATGACTTTCTGTAGAACTCGTGATTTGCACAACTCACCGCTTCGCGGTTCGTTGTGCAAACTTCACTCGTACTACAAAACGAGTCATTGTGACACTTGTTTTACAAATAAATATTTTATAATTCGCGTATAAAAGAGACTTCATTATAACATTGTTTACAGTGTCACAATGAAGCTCTTTGAACACTGTTATCGTAATTTTTAGTGTAAAGTTGGTTATTGTATTTAGTTATATTTTTATTTGACATTTGACTTTAACCTTGAAAAAATTATAAATAAAATGGTCTAGCGTTGTTCTAGCTAGCAAATTATTATATTAAAGGTAAATTTGAATGATTTGTATATTAAAAATATTAATGAATAAAGTACGCTAACGTTTATTTATCAATGATTTGTCAATTGTTTATTTTTATATTGTATAGGATCAATATATAGGTATAGAAAACGTTCGATTTTTGGGATAAATTACCAGGTATCTATGTGAAGATGTATTACAGAAATAATTCTGTTCATGATATAATATAAATAGATAGCGAGAGCATATACGAAGAAGCTCTTTTTTAAACAATTAATCATCTTCTTTTTGCTTAAATGAAAGTTTGTTTACAATTTACACAATTATTCGGTTATAAAATGTCAAAAGTCAGATGTTCTGAATAAAACCATCTGTGATCTGACCAATTAGGAATCTACAGAATTGCCAACTTAAATTCAAACCACTCCTAGTTTGAAAACAGGGATTATATGAAATTCTATTTTATTCAAATAATTAAATAAATGGGAATTATAAAAAATATTGTGTAAAACTTGTGCCACAATAACTTTCTGTAGTACTCGTGATTTGCACAACTCACCGATTCGCGGTTCGTTGTGCAAACTTCACTCGTACTACAAAACGAGTCATTGTGACATTTGTTTTACAAATAACTATTATTGTAGTGTCCTTTTTAAAATGATTATTTGTACAATGTGTTGTTTGTGGCAGTTCTTTTGAAATAGAGACATACTTTGATGGCTTATGTGTTTCAAATTGATTGTACTTTTAAAGTTCTTTTTTTGTTATTGTATTGTTTTGTAACGCACAATTCATGTTATTTATCTTTTTTAAGTGTGCTACATATTTCGTTATTCTGATATTGTGTTGAATATTTCTTATACTTAAGTAATAATACCAAAACTGCTATCTACGGATATCAGTAAAACTTTGCGCCATGTACACGTCTCAAGTGACTCTGGAAAGAATAAAATTCCATTTAATAAACAATTCGAATACCTAATTAAATTAAAATCACAAAAAAATTTGAAATCACGTAAAATACCATGTCGTATATTAAATTTATCTACTTTTTTCTATTTTCAATTGATACTTACAAAGAAACATTCTTCCAAATAACTCTCAATTTATTGACTGAAATTTATTCAGATAAAATTTTTATATATACATAGTTATTTTCCAACTAATTTTAAGCTGATCTAAAAAATCATTTGGCCAGAAAAAAAAATTATAAGACTTGGCCCAATGTTTGGTATAATGCTGCTTCATTTATTGATTTCACTTAGAAAACTACAACTAAAACGGAAAACCTTCTCTTCAATTTTGAAAAGACTATTCAGATTTACGTTTTTGAAATATAATTATTAAACTATACTAAAGTTAAAAGTTAGGAACTTCAAGGTCAGTCAAATTATGCTTATGATTATGACTGTGATTGTGACAGTTGTATAAACGATGCTATAAGAAATAATTAGTTCAACTCTTATGATTGTGACTGTGATGTTGATTATGACTATGTAAATGTTGTATAAACCCGCCTTAATTTACCAAAACATATGTTGAGGTAAATTCGTTCAACTCTGGCATACATTTTTTTAGTATTTATAATTAACAAATTGGCTTTCATAAGTTGTTCGGGATACTAATGTTCAATTTGGGTTTAATACTACTGATTAACTGATTGTAGAATTCATTTTTATAGGAGAAATTGATAACATATTTGAAAAACTTATTTAAATTTGACGTTATAAAATGGCAAATGACATTTGTGTTGTGAGTTGTGACGTCAACTGACGCAGTAGTGAGGACGATACAATTCGATGATTTTAGGAACGGTGCTCGAGGATAAATATCAATTTTAGGAACTATTCGCAAATAGAGCAATCACAGGCTTGCGTATGCATGACGATGGGAACGACGTCAAGAGTAACGCCCTGATTCCAGATTCAGGGCATCAGTGCGGATGAAACTCAATCATCAACCACCACACCTGCAAGAAATGAATCACCGGTAGCGACATTGATTTTTTTAGCGAAATTTCGAAACCACACATGAGAAACCTTAAACTTTAGAAATATTTTTACAAAAGTTACCAGTTATAAGTGTATTTATCATGTTTTCCGGTCCATCTACTCTCAACAATCTTCTTCTTTCTCTTCCCACCTTGAATCTTATTTTTTAGAACTGAATATCTTTTTAATAAATACATGGAAAATTATCATCGATGCTGCAAATGGAAGATCATATATGAATTATATGGCAAATGTATGCATAATTTGCCCGTAGATAATATACTTTTTAACTAATTAAAAAAATAGAGGAGAAAGACGAAATTTTCGGTATAAGAGTGTCTGTCGTCTAGCGCAAAAATATATAAAAGAGGGCGGAGTCGAGACGTGACATGGCGCGAGTGACGCGCAGTCACTCTTGATACTGTATTTATATTTGTATCTGAAACAAGTCTTCACTCACTTATCGAGTATGTATCATTTATACACTTTTCATTACTGTTTACGTTTCATATTTTTCATTCGTCAATAAATGATACTATTATTATTATTATTATTAACCACGAAGCGTCGTGGTCATCAAGAACGAGCATAAAGCGAAAAATGATGTCATTTCGGTATTTGGTCGTTCGACACCGTCCTCCACGCGTTGCGGCCGTTTTCTTCGCTCAATGAGCGTTTTCGTTATTTGGGCGTAACATATACATATTTCACTCCAGTTTCAATATTATCACTTTCCAGGTGTTGTAGCCGGATGGGGAGTAACCAGAAATTCCCAGAGGGGTGTAACGCCAACTTTAAGATACATAACTCCCTCCATTATGAGCAATACGGATTGTAAACATATTGATTCAAGTTACGATGCCGTGATATTAGATACTCTCATGTGTACAACAGGTAAATATTGTAATAGAAAGGACAATAAGGTTACAAAACTTCAACGTATATTTTTACAGGCAAAGGTAACAAAGGGACCTGTCAAGGTGACTCCGGTGGTCCCCTTGCTGTAAACGGAATACAAGTTGGTATTGTTTCTTTTGGTTCAGATGATTGCGAAGTTGGTAAACCATCCGTATTCACTAGGGTAACAAAATACACTGATTGGATTCTACAAAACTCAGACGTAACTTTGTAATTTATGTGATTTTGGTACGTTTAATTTAAAATCATTATTAAACGAATATTACAAATTAAATCGCTTTTTATTTCCTTCTTTTTAATGGTATCGATGATTTTGAAGAAGACACTGTCCACTTGATATATACTTACTTGAACAAACGCAAACGCAAAATTTAGCAGAATACCATTAAAAAATTGTAAGCAGCCGAGTAGAGAGTAACGGAAGGGATGAGCTGGGAATTTAAATAAAACATCCTTCAGTTTCAAAGACATTCATTAAATTGTTGTGACCATTGTTATTATAAATTTTCTTACCACTTTGACTTTGACAAATGTCTTTGAAACTAGCTCTGATTATTATGCTTGTACTTTATTATCAACAGACGCTTAAAAAATAAATTACATAGATATGTAAAGGACCAGTCAAATATACTATACTATAATATATAACAACGCTTTTATTTTAACAAAATAAAAGTAAAAACATTGTATAAAACAGTTGTTTGACTATAGGCTTATTTCAATCAATTATAAAAAAACTGTTTACCTGCCATTTGCATCCTTAGAACCGGATCTTCCGAACTACGCCATCAATGTACAAAAAATAACAATATTCAACCTGCAAAACAAATAAAATATTTAGGAATTATGATAGACCCACATCTTAGATGGGATAACCATATTAATTATCTAAATTCAAACATATCGCATATCACCTACAATATAAACAGAAACTGGTGGTTTATAAAAGTTTCATTGAATCTCACCTAATTTACGGTCTGGTCAGCTAGGGTGGAGTGGCGAAGACTATAATATTTTCGAGGTTTCGTAAAAAAGATTCCTCAAAATCCTTCTTGGAAGATATATCAGTGAACTTCTACATGGTGATTCATAGCTATTAGGTCATAGGCTAAGGGTAGATTGTTTGGACCAAAATATGGCGATAGGACCAAATATACCTCAATAAAATATTGCTGTGGAAAAGATAAAGGGCGTTAAAGTTGAAATTTTTTTTCGTTTTTGGCTAATAATGTCTCTGTATATTTATCGATTGTTATCAAAATCGGCACAGAGCCATAATTTTATATAGGCAATATTATTTTGTTTATTATTTGACATTTTGTTACAGGGGGAGCCTCGAGAAGGATTTTTGATGATCAAATTGACTGGTAACTTTTTTTGACGAAACTTTTTAGTGATTTTTATCAAAAAATATGACATAAACATCATTTCTACGTAATATTGGTACTCCTGTTCAAACACGATATTCTCATTCGTTTTAGAGAAAAACGCAATTGAACAGTTCAGAGTATCGGAAGAGGATTTCAAGTAACGGACAATAAAAAAACTTGAATCTTTAGGCTTTTATTTCGACGATAAAGCATAATTAAAAACAATATAACATAAAAAGAGCAAACTCAAATTAAATGCTCTACGTGGCCTCCTCCGACTTCTTTGCCTTTTCTAATTATTTTAATAAAGGACTTTCGAACTTCAAAGAACATATTATTCTGTCCCCTTATAAAGTTAGCCCCATTTTATATTTTCCTCCAGAGTTCGTCTCTTGAGTTAATTTCATTGGCATAAACTAGGGACTTAATATGTCCCCAAACATAAAAATCAAGCGGGTTATACTCAGGACTTCTTGGTGCACATTCAAAATCATTTCCTCTGCCAATCCATCGTTGAGGGAATATGTCATTTAGATGATTTCTAACAACTAAAGGAAAATGAGGTGGACCTCCATCCTGCATAAACCACATTTTATTTGGTACAGCTAGTGACAGATTATCCAAAATATAGCTAAAAGTATTTTGCAAAAAAAATAAATAAGAATCGCCATTTAAATTTAAACTTATGCTGGAAATGTCTTTCTTTCAGAGCATGCGAATTTTTTTCTTCCCAATAATGGCTGTTTCTCCAATTAAATACCCCACGTCTGGTAAAAGTCGCTTCATCGGTGAACATAATATTCTTAATAAAATCTCGGCTTGTTGAGAATACGTTGGCAGATATGTAACCGTCGTGGGAGATCTCTTGGAAGCAAATTTTGAACAGAAGTGAAGTGATACGGGTGGAACTTTTCTTTTTTTAGAATTCTAATAATAGACGACTGACTTACTCCTATTGCTGATGAAAAATGACGTGAACTTACTGTAGGATTTTCATCTATTCGAACCAAAATTTCATCTTCTTGATTAGGTGAAATTTGTTTTGGACGACCACCTTGATTTCTATTGTGAAATGACCCGGTTTCAGCCAAACGATGAAATAGAAGTTTTGTGATTTTGTTGCCTTCTGCCTGGATATAACAATTTATACCTTCTGGCTGCAGAGCGCCCGCAAAAATGTTCTTGTGCGTATACACAAATCATATCCCGCATTTCTTGATTCGCAAAATGATAAAGTATATGATAACTTTAAAAAATGCAACAATTGACTATAAACTCGCAGAAAAAAATATTCTCTGACAAGAAATGTCATTTACCAGCAACAATTATCTGACAGTCCAAAGCACACTTTTCATAAATGAAATAATATTTGAAATCCCCTTCCGATACTCTGAACTGTTTAATTGCGTTTTTCTCGAAAACGAATGAGAATATCGTGTTTGAACATGAGTACCAATATTACGTAGAAATGATGTTTATGTCTTATTTTTTAATAAAAATTACTAAAAAGTTTCGTCAAAAAAAGTTACCAGTCAATTTCATCATCAGAAATCCTTCACGAGGCTCCCCCTGTAACAAAATGTCAAATAATAGAGAAAATAATATTGCCTGTATAAAAGTATGCCTCTATGCCGATTTTGATAACAATCGATAAATATACAGTGAAATTATTAGCAAAAAACGAAAAAAAAAATTCAACTTTAACGCCCTTTATCTTTTTACACAGCAATATTTTATTGAGGTATATTTGGTCCTATCGCCATATTTTGGTCCAAACAATCCACCCTTAGCGTATGTTCCAATAGTTAAGAATCACCCTGTATATACTGAAATAAAAATATTAGACGTTAGGCAATTATATTTAAAAAAAGCGGTATTAAGGCAACATAAACTTACATCAAATCTACAAGTACAAACTCACAATTATATGACAAGAAATAAACATACTTACCTGAATCCAACAATGAAAAAAACAGCTGGACAAAGAGGCTTTTTGTTTCTAGGACCTAAGCTATATAATGCTATACCCCAACAAATTAAATCTGAATCTTCTGTAAAGGTACTAACTTTAAAACATCATGAGTATATCACCAATACAAATAGGCGCGCTATTCTAAACCTTATCGAAATTAATTGCTGATAATGTTTCTATCAATTTCTATTTCTGCTTTATTAATCCTTAAGTATAGTATACATTTTTATTAATTACCTATTACTTATTATTATTGGCTACATAGTATGTTTTATATTGTTATTATTTTATCCTTGCAAACAAGCCTTATATGCTTCGCAAGTGTATATATTTATTTCGCATAACGTCGTTTGTTTTGTTTGTTTGCCTTTTATGTATTTTTGAGTTATGTGTGAATCAATATTTTTTTATATTTTTTCGCAATAGTTTTATAGTTTGAGAGATAATCGCCTCCAAACGCACCCCATATATTTAACTCCTACCGCACATCTAGAGAGCACGTTCTAAAGAAACGACACTCCCAAGCGGACTACAAATTTTCCAATAAATAACGCAAAAATTAATATTTTCTCATGAGATGAGAGAGTGAACCCCAAACAATGATATCATGTCACTGTTTCCTCTTTCTTGGTCCTCTGGAATAATGAAAACTCGGGCCAAAGTTATTTTTCGTTCGATATTCTGACCCTCCTATCAATGTGTTCATATTTTTTTCATGAAGAATAGTTTCACCGGATCCTGTTGCATAATCGGGATTTGGAAGGCTTTGAATACATTGTGCAACATTCAATAAATATTTTTTGTGTATTTTCATAAACAATGTGTTTTTCTTAGGGCGTTTTCTTTGGGTTTCTGGAGCTTTCGAAAATGGTCGGGTTTATCGGGAAATAATAGATAACCAAGGATCGTATAGGCTTTCAATCCACATCATTCGAAAGCTTAGATTAACACCTTTTCGATGGTTCTCTTTTTTTTCTAAGTGTATTAGTTCTCCGAAAAATCGAAAAAATTCCCACCCCTATGAAAAATCGACACTTCTTTTTTCAGCATTATTTCCTGGTTGCGCTCAAATTTTTTGGGATTAGTAATCGTACTAAGTAAAAGATCATACACTGACCTTTCCATTAATGTTTATATCAACTATTTCATTATGTGTACGAGAAAAAACTTTCTCAAATTCCGTTAAAATTTTCATTTATCCTGTGCGCAGCATCATGCGGCGTTATAGTCCGTGCACCCACGCTTACTTCAATGCTTTCTGCTCTTTGTTCATCAACAAGAATCTGTGTTTGTGATTTTATTAATTGACTTGCCCGGATTATTCATTTAATAATAAATTCAATAATCAAGGAAAAAGTGAAACTTGGCAGTTTTGACTCACTTTTTTTTGTCAAGCAAAAACAGAACAATATTCAAGTTTTTCCTGTCTCTTGTTTTTTGGAGTCATCTAATGGTAAGCTGCATCCTACTTCTTGTTCTAGAAACATGGAAGTGGAAGCATGTGTTTGTCCGACGGCATGTATCATTTGTAATATAGATCTAATAACTGACCAGGAAGTTATCACAGTTACACGTGGGTTGGACACTTTAATAAATATAAGCAAGCAAATAAACGATAAGAATGATGTGCTCCTGGAAAAGCAAACATATCTGGAAATGCATAGGAAGCGCAGGGGCAGGTACTCCGCAATGAAGTGTGGCAAGTTGAGAGTCGCAAACAGGTATTTCGCTAAGGACTCAACTATGATTGATACTTTGCTGAAGGATGCCCACCCTTCGATTTCCAGGCCAAATGCTTGTTCTGTGAACTCCCAGCTTCTCGTAAACACTAGCATCCAGAATTTCAGAAACAACTTTGTTACGGTATTAAAATTTACTAAATCATTTTCTTATAATTAATTGAAATTCAAAATTCACATATTAAAATTCACTAAATTATTTTCTTGAATCTAACTTAATTGGATTTATTTTATATATAAAATTCTCGTGTCACAATATTCGTTCCCGTACTCCTCCGAAACGGCTTGACCGATTCTCATGAAATTCTGTGAGCATATTGAGTAGGTCTGAGAATCGGCCAACATCTATTTTTCATACCCTTTAGTGATAAGGGTTGCAAACCCTTAACATTTTTCTTTAATTTTTAGACATTTTTTTTCTTATTATGTCGCAAAAAAATACATACAACCCTAAATGTTTACCCTTTTATCACCAACCCCTATTTTTTAATAGCCATTTTAGTAAAAACATTTTTCATCCCCGGTCGATAACTGATCAATCGTTATTTAGTTATCCCCGCCAATTGTCTACAGGTGTCACTTCTGACCCAGTAAACAGCACGGAGTAGGGATGAGAACGAAGCCGGTGTCCTGTTTCCCTCACACAATAAGACTTCTCTCACTCCCTACACAGTTACAGTGAATTTTCCCACAGAGTTTTTGAACTCACGGGATTTGCCAGGCATGCCACCGCATAATTTACAATTAAAGGTTGGATCTGCGATTATCTTGCTTCGTAATTTGAACCCGCCCTGGCTATGCAACGGTACGCGATTAGTCATTCAAAAATTAATGAAAAACGTGATCGAAGCCAGCATTTTAAATGGCAAGTTCCGAGGTGAAAATATATTAATACCACGGATTCCTATTATACCTACAGATGTGCCAATTCAATTCAAACGTATTCAGTTTCCGATTAGATTGGCATTTGCAATGACAATCAACAAATCCCAAGGTCAAACGATGTCTATTTGTGGCTTAGATTTGAGAACACCATGTTTTTCACACGGACAATTATACGTGGCATGCTCTCGACTGGGAAAACCATCCAGTTTGTTTGTGTTAGCTAAAGATGGACTAACAAAAAATATTGTTCACGCTATAGCATTAAGAGATTGATACTGTTTGTTAGCGTTACTGTCGTAATTGATTAATTAATGATATATAATTTTAAGGAATAAATTATAATAACTTAAAAATAATGTTTGCCTTTTGTTATTTTTATATTCCCTCATCGTTCACAGCGCTCCATGTCTATTTCACGCATATACCACATTCTTACACACTTACAATAAGTAAGCTATTTTTTGTCTACACTAGAAATTACTTAAAAATTATTTATATGGCAAAACAACGTGTGCCGGGTCAGCTAGTATCATAAATAATTGTAAAATTAATGTATATTGGGTTGCTTACTTTTAGGATATTTATTTGCAAATCGCTTTATCAGTTGTTGGCGATTAGCTGGACAAACCTGATGGCTAAATTTTATAGTCAGTTCTGTACTTAACTTTTCGGCTATCAATATCATTATCATTTAGGGTTTTAACTGGATGCTGAATTGCACGATAGAGGATTTTAATTTTCTAAAATGAGGGGATGTGTTTGAGAGTCGGTGGGCATGTCTCTTTATCTTGGATACTTGCTGAGAAGTGTTTTCTGTAGAAGTTTGGCAGTGAAGATGGGTGAGTTTGTCTCTGTAGTATTTCGTCTACATTGTTTATTGAGCTCTGAAATTATTTTGAATTTCTAAAGAGGCAATTTTGGTAATGATAATTTTCGGAAGGAGTGGGGCTTCCGCCCTGTAGAACCTCTTGAAGAGTTGTTGAAGAATAGGTAGACGCCATTATTAGTGTTATTGCTTTTGCTGTGCCTCTGTGGTAGCCAGTTGTCTCCATAGCCTGTGGACAGGTTTAAGGGAGGATCCGTATTAAGCGGGATTTTAGGCACACCTGTTGTTTGGAGGATTGGAGTTGTTCAATCGTTCATCACGTCTAATTATTAGGATTTGAGATTTAGTGGTAGAGACGCCATTTTAAAAAAATCTCGATTTTTCGAGGTAAGTCTTTTCGATAATATTTCTCATGCGAACCTACATCTTTCATGGTTTTATTTTAGATTTTTTTGGCATGTTTTAATTGGAAATTTCCCATTTCCATTGGAAAACCAGATATTCAGATAGTTCTCCTGAATCAACTTTAAAACAAATTAGGAAGTCAGGGTAAGCTGTATAAAAATATCTTTGATGGTATGGTGTTCGCGATCGGAGATCTAGAAATATTATTTATTGCAGTGGCTACTTTCTTAGTCTGATGTATTTGTCGCCACATGGTGAAAGTTATTTTCCATAGTATCCAGTTGATTGCTGTCAGCCTCGTGAAAACACGACAAAGTTTTTTTGGTCTTATCTGATTAGTGTTACTTTTATTTTTATATCTACATTTTTCTTCTTTTAAAATAATACTTTTAAAGATTACAAAAATGAATTTGGTAATTAAAACAATCTTTTATTGTTAATAAATAAAATAAATTAATCTTGGAGTTTACCCCAACAACAAAAATTTTGCAATCCATTGAGGATGCTTTTTAAACTTTAAATTATGATAAGGTTTACTCAATATATTCGTGCGCTTTAAGCAATTGCTTCGAGTTCTTATTTAAAGTTGTTGATATGGAATTTATTAAGGTTAAATGAAATTCATTAAGGTTCAATGAAACCTATTGTTTGCTGACTATTCTTTCGGACAGCTGTACTCAGTTGTGCTCAATTGTAATTTTAAATTGAATCTGAAACTAAATATTTTTATCATAGAATAAACGCCATTGGGTCACCTGTCATCGATTCTTTGAAACTATCATTATTTACATCTAGGGTAAGAGAATATCAAATTATTTAGTACACTTTGAGGTAAACCCTAGAAGAGTTTTGTAAGACGAATCGGAGGTCTAGTCGTCCCGTCATCGAGTAGGCTCTGCTGCAGAGCGGATTGTGGTTAAGGTGAGATTATTGTAATTATTTTGTCGTTTCTGACTGGGTACAGGTTGGCTCTCTCCATAAAGTTAATAATAATAAATAAATAAAGAAAAAAATAGAATAATGATAATATATTAAATAAATGGATAAGTAAATGCAGAGCTGAAACGTAATAAAAATTATAGTTTTCTTTCTTAAAAGTCCAGTTATCATTAATTAATTTGTGTTCATTAGAAATTTCTATTGCTACGGCCCTTGGTATGTAGCAACATATGACTGCAATAAAAGATAGCATTGATGCTCAAAAGTGTAAATTATTGTTGGATAGAATTTCAGTGATTAATCTGGTGGCAGTTAGCTCAAGATATCACGGACTCTGTCGGAAGCAGTTTTACCGAACATGTACCAAGATCCCTGACAAGCTGAAGCCTGTATTCGCTGGTGCAGAGCATGTTTGTGCTCAAGTGGACCAATATGATTAAGACGGACGAGGATATCTACAGCTTAGTGGATTTGACTAAAATTCCAGGCATAATTTTGTAAAACTATTTGAAGTATTTGATTCAACTTATTTGAACATACTCGAAGGACCTCTAATAGTCCAGTGCAGGGCCTAACCTTTTCTCCTCTACAGAAAGGCAAGCTAATGTTGAGGATACCGTTGAGACATCATATGAAGACGCACAAATATCCATCGAAGAACTCAAACGTCATGCAAATTGGTGCCCTGGCCGGAATTTTTGGCCCGTTGGCCAGCTGCTGCCTGTTCAAATTTTGAAATACTCAGCAATACATTAGAGTTACTATTAGACGGCTCTTAGATGGGTTCTTATACGCCTTTCAATGGCGCCCGGAGATAAACTCAACTTTTTGTGGTCAAGATGAATTCAGAAACTGCATTCAACAAAATAAGGTTCTTCTAGTCTGGTGAAACGGGTTCTAAGTAGCCAAGTTAGTTGCAATCAAGCGATCCTCGGATCAATTCTGATCCGCTGCTGACAGATCAAATATTCTAGCATTGTTGTTCATTAATCACATGTTGAATGAATAAAAGCACTCCTTAGCAAACTCAATCCCAACACACTTTCTTTGAAAATCACTAAAAATTGGGTGTTTCTTTGGCATTTTCTTGATCATTCTCCAGTATACTTTTTCACATTTCATTATTATGATTTCTTTTTGGTGTCTCAATAATATTTGAACAGACTGACGGCGCTGAAAAATCTAGAAATGTTGACCGGCGAACTCTCAAGCGCCGATTGATACAAGAATATGGAGAAGACACTATAGGTTTTACCTCGGAGAAAGTTAGTGGAACATTCATGTATTTCAAAGACACAGAATATGAAATTATGAGGAAGGAATGGAAAAATGGTGCCGTGAGTGAAGAAGATGAGCAGACAAAAATTCTCGATCAAGTAGCAGCAATTATTCGACGGCACATAATATCGTTTCCTCGGAATCGAAGCACGTATCCACCAAGTGATTGCCTTCTGGACGGAGTGGACGGTAGTATCTCAGATAAGCTACAGTACTTAATCAGCAAGATCATGTGTATAATCAAAAAGAAAGATCAGGAGTAATTGACGAGAAAATGCACGGCCATTAGCCATTCAATAATGGCGTTAGTTCGTCCCAGGTTCTATTTGTCGCACTTGCAACTTGGTTTGGGGGTTATGCTTTTTTGAAAATTTGTTTCGCAATATCTAATCGATATACTTGTTCAATTAGGAAATTGAACATCAGTGTATTTTCAGATCCTCCGTCTTAAAATTTCATCAGGAAGTGCCATATTTTGAGATTCTGAAAATTGCGAATTTTTCAATCGCTGGTTTTGCACAAAATATTAGTATAACGAAAAAAATCATAAGTATCAGTTTTGTAGGTAATAAGCTGGTCTTCATTTTTTGTCTAAGTGCCATATTTCGGAAGATATCGTCGAAATACGGATTTTTGAGAATTTTAGGGCAATTTTACCGTCCTTGCACAAGTTTCCCGGACTTGAGATTTCTAGTTTGGAACATTATTTCTAATGCTCATCACGGTATCTACAGCTGCATATGGCAATGAATCTAACAATAAGACTGATGAAAATAATCTGTCAAAACTAAATACCACAGCAGGTTCTGGTATACAGCTGACTTTCCAGCATACACATTCAAATCTTAAACGTATCCTGTTCACGAATCACTTCGAATCTATAACTTGATGCCGCGCTTTATCAGCTTCATTGGAACAAATTGTTTGAGAGAATACCGCCCTTTGAATTTAGCAATCGATTCGTCGATACATGGAAAAGTAACTTCTTATCTATATTTCGGAAAGGTTTTCTTCAAACAATTTATGTTTTCTTTGATGTAAAAAAGTTTGTGGGTTCTTTGGAATGTTGAAATACATCTTTGATGAAAGAAGTTTGTAGCGATTCCGAGTAATACCTTTTCCGCCTACCTCTATCCAAAGTATACATTTCCTGGCCTCATTGTAGAGAGCAAAGTTGTACTTTTCCTCCCTAGGTAGGAAAAGTAAAAGTTACGTCATAGTACGTTATCAATTAAATAATTTTTGCAATTCCGAGACTAAAGTGGTCACTTTAGTCTCTGTTAGACCCAAGATGCAAGAGGGGCTGAAAAAAAATGCAAAAGTTATAAATAATAAAGTAAAATAAAAAATAAGGGTTTGGATTTTTTTAAATATTCCATAAAATAATCGAAATTTGATAAAAGATCTTTAAAGAGCAGGAAATTTCCTAAAAAAAAGTCCTACGTCCCGAAACTTTACCGACAATCCTTATAATTTTAATTTAGCGGCGAAAATAACGGTAAAACTGCGTGGTTCGGCTGCCGCGCGCTTCGCCTCAATCTGACACATGAACTAAAAAATTATTTTAACTGATTAAATATTAATATTAAGGAATAAAAAAATTTCGGTACTAAGTAGACATATGAATAAAGAATAATCCGTAAAAAAAATTTTTATCACAATTTTTTTATTAGTTTTATGCTTTTGTTAATGAGCTAATTTTCACCATTTTATTGTTAACATAAAAACGCTGATTATTTGAAAACAAAAAATCCAGAACTTTTTTTGATTTTTTGGAGCTAATCTTAAAATGGTTTAGAAGAGAACCCCGTTGGGAAAATTCAAAAATTTTGATTTTTCACTTTTTTATTAAAAATGAAAGATATAAAAAAATTAATTATATGAATAAAGCAATCAGGATTTTTTTGTCCAATTTTTGTTAATATTTTGTTTTCTTATTGATGGAAGGCATATGACAATATTTTTTTTTTATTTTTAACTAACCTTATTTAAATAACTGTTATAAACAAATGCATTGCTTATAAGATTATTGAAAACTTTTTTTTTTGAATTTCATCCTTGATGTAAATAATGATTTAAAAAAATGGTTTCTTAAGAAAAAATTTTTATCAACAAAAAACGCACTTGTTAATTAACAATTTCTTCTGTTACTAAATATTGATATTAAGAAACCATTTTTCTTTAAAATCATTATTTATTATGTTCTCTTGAATTATAGAAAAAATAATTTTATTATTAATTTTTCATTTGTTTATTGAACAAATAATTTGTTATAAACAAATGCATCTATACGAAATATTTTTTGAAATACTAAAAAATATCACAAATACAACCATATATAATTTTTTATTTGAAAAAGTTTTTTTATATTTTTTATATAATTTTTAAATGTATTTGGACTTGTAGTTTTCTTTCTGTTTTTACTTATTATTTTTGTAATGTTTTTTAGTATTTAGAAAAAAATATTTCGTATAAATGCATTTGTTTATAACAAATTATTTGTTTTAAACAAATGAAAAATTAATAAAAAAATTATTTTTTTATAATACGAAAGAACATAATAAATAATGATTTAAAAAAATGGTTCCTTAATATTAATATTTAGTAACAAAAAAAAATTGTTAATTAACAAGTGCGTTTTTGGTTAATAAAAAAAAATTTTTATGAAACGATTTTTTTAAAAATCATTATTTTCATCAAGGATGAAATTCCAAAAAAAAAATTTCAAAAATCTTATAAACAATGCATTTATTTATAACAATTATTTAAATAATGTTAGTTAAAAATAAAAAAAAATATTATCATATTGTGCGATCCTGTAGTATGGATCTTCAATTCGCTAGCTCCTATGAGGAGAGTCAAGTTTAGGGCTGTACAATTTACCCCCAAAATACTGCTTGATTTCGTGTTTTAATTAGGAGAATGAGAAAATTCAGTTACTTAAAAAAAATGATCAGCGACGAATAGAGATTCACTCACCTGAGGTTTTTTTTCCCACTAACTCTTAAAACTTTTCTTCGGAGAATAATTCGGATATGCGGCCTAAACGCCACTGCGAGGGAGGGAGATTGTCCTCTCTTATCAAAACCATCGTCCCTACTTCGACGGGTTTCAAATTATCCGAAGTAGTCCATTTACTGCGTTGGTGCAAGGTATGCAAATATTCCTTGCTCCACCGTTCCCAAAAATGCTGATGCAATTTGTTGAGTAGCTTCCATCTTATGAGATGAGAGGCAGGAATAGGATTCTGTTGCAATGGCTCAAATACAGCCGAAAGCGGCTCAAGATTTAAAAAATGGCCCAGAGTTAAAACAGACAAATCATTAGGGTCTGAACTCGTAGGAGTCAGCGGTCTAGAATTAAGATAGGATTCGATCTGAATTATAACGGTATTAAGTTCCTCATATGATAATATCTGATCACCTATAACCCGAGCTAAATGCGTCTTTACAGATTTAATGCCAGCTTTCCACAATCCTCCAAAGTGTGGTGCAGAGGCAGCATTAAAATGAAACGAAATATTTTCCTTTGAAGCAGCATTTTGCATATGCTTAAGGTAGTTAGCCGCACCCATAAAATTACTACCGCAATCTGAGTACAAGTTCTCAACTTTACCACGACGAGCTATAAGACGTTGCAAAGCTAAGAGGAAAGTTTCACTGGACAAATCAGATGCTATCTCTAAGTGAAGAGCTTTGGTGGCCATGCAAACAAAGAGGCACAAATACACCTTACAAGGTCATTACAACAGAAAACGGATAACGGACCACCAAAATCAACGCCAGAATTAAGGAAGGGTTTAATTTGAGAAATTCTAACTAAGGGTAAATTACCCATAACAGGTTGGTAATGCTGAGGATTTTGTTTCCAGCATGAAATGCATTTAGACAAAACCGAGCGTATAGCTCGCTTAGGAGATAAAATCCAAAAAGATTGGGCAAGTAAAAAATGCACGGTACGTAACCCGGCAGCCTATTTCAAAACCGCACATTGATACGAAACCAATAGCCAAATGCGGCGCTTCTATTTGCTGGATTTGCACCGTCATTCCCTATGCGACTGCGACCGTTTTTATTCGAACACAATACATAAATTGGTTTGATGCTGTCGCTGCCATTATAGAATGACAATAAATTATGTAATAATTTAGATTTAAGTGAAATTTCTATTAATATTTTCATGCAGGGTGATCCCATGGTATTAGTACCTAATTGAAGAAAATTGACATCCCTAAGTTGTAAACAACAGCAAGGAACAATTTAAGTTCGAGTTTAATAGACGGTAACTACACAATCCAGCCAATGGCAGCGCAGCATTTAACTACTGATTTCGTATCAATGTGCAGTTTTGAAATATGCAACCCGGCATGAAAATATCTTTTTCGTGCAATTGCAGGCGAAGTCAGTATTTCGCGTTCTCAGCACAGTTCGCGAAATTTAATTTCGCAGCCGTTACCCATAGCAACGGCCGCGAAATCGAACGTCACTTCTTAATTTGAATATCAGTTCCAAATTTGATATTTCGAAAATACTACAAAGATAAGGATTATTTTTTATTAAATACCAACAAATACACAAGTACTTATATTATTTAGGATGAATACTTTTCTGCATCAAATAAGCCAATAAAATGTTTTCAGACACCGTCTTAATATTCTGTTTGTCACACCAATCTTCAAACTCGCCGTAACATTTTTCGTACTGCCGTTTCGATTTTTCGGATATTAAAACGGAAAACGCCGAATTTACAACGCTTTTGAGTTCAGGAGGAGTGGAAGGTACTGAAATATCGCTATCAGCATCAGACATTTTGCGTTTTGTCAAGAACTGTCAAAATATTTTGTATATATTGAAACATATCATTTCCATAGCACACGTTAACATTGTTAAATAAATTGAACTGCTGTTGATTTTAGAGCAATAATTTATTTATTTACAATTATCTAGTTTAATAATTTTAACGATTGCACGAAAAATAGTGTGTATGCCATGGCCGCGAAACTTTTTAACGACCTCAAGATTATCTTGCCTCGGCCGCAAGCGGCATCGGCGATAACTAGTCTTTCGGTACGTTAAAAAAGTATTTCGCGGCCTAAGCATACAAATAACTATTATGATAATAGTCGATGAGCAAATAAGTTAATCTACTTTCGCGAGTTAATATACAAGGAAATTTTTTATCAACAGAAACAGGTAAATATCGAAGACGACTTCCAACCCGTAATACCTTTCGATGATCAATAAAACAACACAACTTTCGAAAAGGTTTAGTAAATCCGTTTCCCTCTAACTCTTTCTCGAAATATCGATATTGAGTATATTTAACTAAAAGCATCAGTGACTCATAAAGTTCATTGGAACATAATGGACCCGCCTTTTTCTGCAGGGGAAACTTGGAATTGTGAACAAATCTCAAAATCCAAGCTAAAAGACGTTGATTAAACACAAATTCAGAATTGTTTTGTAGCAACGTTTCAAAAAAATTACCATCGGCGTAACAAACCAAGGTTACTTCTCGCGCCTCCTCAAACATTCCGGCACAATCAGAACAAGGAAGGGACACGTCTGGAAGATGAGTGGAATTATAGAGGAACTTGGGACCAGCGAACCAATAAGACTGCTCCAGCATCAACGCCGGTAAAACACCTCTGGAAGCCAAATCAGCGGAATTATGAGCAGAAGGAACATGGAACCAACTATCAGAAGGTATGCGTTCCTGTATATAAGCTACTCGATTGGAAACGAAGGTCTTCCATCGATGAGGAGAGGATTTTATCCAACCGAGGGCAATCTCAGAGTCGGACCAAGCCACTAACTTCTCAATTGTAAGCTTAACTTCTAAAATTCCTACTACAAAAGGCAAGAGTTTGGCCAGTAATATAGCGGCAGACAACTCCAAACGGGGAATACTAACAGTGCGAATAGAAGCCACTTTCTACTTCGCACATACAAAAAAGACACGAATCTGACCATCTGGTAACACAAAACGCAAATAAATCACCGCAGCATAACCCTTCTCACTACTGTCACAAAATCCATGCAGCTCACAAGTAGCATAGCTTGACACGGACATAAAACGAGGTATTTGAAGATGCACAAGGGATAAAAGCTGTTCCTTATAATGGTTCCAAATATCACAAATTATTTTTGGAGGAGAGTCATCCCAATTTATTCCAGATAACCACAAACGTTGAATAAGATGCTTAGTAAACAAAGTCATGGGAGCGAGAAAACCTACAGGATCAAATACTCTGGCCAATTCTGACAACATACTTCGCTTAGTACAAGACTTGTCCAGAGCAGTCACCTGAAAGGAAAAACAATCCGTTTGTGGATTCCATACAAGGCCAAGGATTTTTAAAGGAGAAGAACAATTATCATTATCAAAAGAAATGGGTTTTCTACCTATATGAGACTCAGGCAAACCATCTAGCAAGCGTAAAGCATTACTGGACCACTTGCGCTGTTCAAATTGACCTCGGGCTAATAAGGATATTAACTGGTTTCGAAGATCTTGCGCCATTTCTAAAGTATCAGCACCACCAACGATATCATTAACGTAAGTGCTGTTACGTAATACTTCAGCGGCAAGGGGAAACTCCCTTCCTTCATCTTCACACAGCTGCAACAAGGTCCTTAAAGCCAGAAAAGGGGCTGACGAAACACCATAGGTTACTGTCAACAACCGAAACTCCTGCAAAACTTCATCAGGAGAAAACCTAAATATGATCCTTTGATAATCAGAATGAGTTTTGTCAACTCGTATTTGCCTATACATCTGTTTGATATCAGTAGATACGACATATCTAGGAAGTCGGAAACCCAACAAAATAGTAAAGATATCCTGCTGCAGCTTTTTCCCAGTAAGCAAACACTGATTCAGAGAATTCTGATTGGCAACCTGCGCAGAAGCGTTAAATACCACTCTCAATTTGGTGGTCAAACTATCAGGTCTTACTACAGTATGATGAGGAATATAGTAACAAAATATAGGACGAGAGTTCTCTGACACAGCTTCCATGTGGTTAAGATTCAAATATTCTTTTATAAAGGAAGAATATTCCTTATACAGAGAGGGCCTTCTTAAAAGTCTATTTTCCAGAGAGACAAAACGATTTACGGCAAATTCATACATCCCTAGAAAAACAGGAAAAGGCTCACGAAAAGGTAAAGCGAAGGTATAACGACCATTGTCATCTCGACAGACATTATCAACAAAGTTTTGTTCACAAAGAACGTCATCAGGAGAAAAACATTCTACTTGAGGAACAGATTCTAAACTCCAGAACTGCTGAACAGACTCCTCCAATGAGACAGGTTGATCATTATGACAAAACAATGATGTGGCCGACGTCAAAGGAGCAGAGTGGCAACTACCCATAAGCACATAACCAAAAACGGTATTAACAGCGTCCGGCATCCCAGCAGGAACCCTAACTTTGCCATCCAATAAAATCTGAGAGAACATGTCAGCTCCAAGCAGCACCTCAATTTTACCAGGTAGATGAAAACGAGGATCGCCCTACTTCAAATTAGCTAAGTGGGACCAGTGCTCAATATACAAACTAGCAACAGGTAAATCCTCACAAATTTTCGGCAAAACAAACTCCTCACAGTTAAAAACAGGAACATTTTGATCCACAGGCTTTATCATCATTACAGCTTGACCAACCACCGTACTTCGAACGGTACCAATACCTTGTACGGATAAAGTGGCAGAAGAGTGTTTGAGACCTAAACGACGCATACAAGACTGGGATACAAAAGAAGTCATACTACCTCCATCAATTAAAGCTCGAACAGGTTGGTACAGTCCACAACTATCCATAATTTCTACCACCGCAGTAGCTAACAAAACGTTCAACTTTGAGAGACAACACTGCCTAATGAGGCAACATGTGACCTCAAGGCTCCATCAGCGGCCTGAGGATCTACAGAAGTAGAAGGCACCGAATCACAAGCAGGGGCTACACTATTACTAGCGTGAGGACCACCATTAGCGACCATAAAATGCAAAAGATTATGATGAGGCCAATTACAATGGCCACAACGAACTATGACAAGGCAAGTGCGCGAATCGTGCTTTTCTAAACATTTAAAACAAAGACGCGTTTTTTTACAAAAGTTATAATGGTCATAAGGAGACTTATTTAAAAATGAAGAACACGCTTGTAAGTGGTGACTTGCGTTGCATAGCGAACAAGTCATTGTATTAGGCTTCGAAAAAAAAATAGAACGATTACTAAATTTAGTAGTATTTTTACTTAAATTTTGTTTAAGAGGCAAGGTTTTATTTTTTCTAGCAGAATTCTGAATAGAGCATGGCGACAACGAATATGAGTCGAAAGAAATGCATTGACTTTCTAGAAAATCAGATAATTCAATAAAAGTGGGCATTTCACAAGACCCATGTAATAATTCAAAACGTTGCTGAGTCTCGTCATCGAGTTTAGTTAGAGTTTTATAAGCTAATACGAAATCCGAAATGTGATAACCTAAATTTTCCAACGCAGTAAGATTTTCCGAAAAAGTGTCAATAAAATTAATGTAGCTATCAGAATTTTTAAACATACTATATGGAGCATCCTCAATTTTGCACCAATGTGCCATTGCACGCAACCGCTTATTCATATATCGGTTTTTTAATTTATCATAAATTCTTACATAATTGTCCCTAGCTATAGGCAAAGATTTAACTAACCTTAAAGGAGCACCTTCTAAACTTTGAATTAAGTAACTCAACTTTTCAGTGTCATCAATATTATTTCGATTATGTACGAGCGCATCAAATAAATCGAAAAAAGTAATCGCCGAAGTGAAATCACCTGAAAATTTAATAAGTTCCAATTGAGGCAACCGAGCATTATTAACTTGTTGGACCGATTTAGGAACGACAACCTTACTCTGAGCGTCTTAATTTTCAAACAGATCCGCAAAATTAGCTTTGATTTGAAAATAATCATTCATAAATTGTCCACGAAGAATTTCCTCAGATTCTAACTGGGCTTCAGTACCATCAGCGCCCAACAGATAGGAAAAAATGTTTTGATGATGCTTATTAAAGCTTTCTAAAACATCATCTAGCTCTGAGTACTGAATACGAAAGAGCGATTGCTTATTTATATCAGTTACAGCAGCATTCGACAAGCGCAACAAAGCTTCTAAATCGTTAAGAGATGTTTTTCTTTGTAAGTTTTATCTTTTTAATTTATCAGCCATTGTACACTAAATCAAGAAGGCAATGTTCAACAATAAATAAATCTTATTTTACCCGTTTACAAATTCTGTAACAAATAAACTCACGTCCCCTTGTCAAGCTGCCACTGGTATAAGAGAATTCTAAAGTTATTTATAAGCCTGCAATATTGGTTCAAAATTAAAGTTCAATTACCTTTATTTCATAATAAAGAATTTCACGCAGAAAAGAGTTCTTATCAAGCTAAGTACAAAAATTCTATATATTTTAACATCAAAATGTATTCATTCGTAGGTATTCTGAAACTGGTTAAATTCAAGGTCACCAAACTGACCAACATTAACAACAAAGAAAAAACGGAAAAAAATGTCCGCAACTTATTTTTGAACCTTATTCAAACTGCAAATGTCACTAATTATCAATTGTTATCCAACAATATGCCTTCCAGCGAGGTTAACAAGCCACCCCAACAGATATTGAACAATTAAATATTAAAGTTTAATTTCTTTAAAACCAGTGTTTTTAAATGAAACTCAAGGTCTCTAGTTAATTCCACAATATAATACAAGTTATTGAAAATTCTAAAAAATTGACAATTGTTTCGATAAATCAATATCATCGTCAGAATGATATTATTGATTTATCGAAACAATTGTCAATTTTTTAGAATTTTCAATAACTTGTATTATATTGTGGAATTAACTAGAGACCTTGAGTTTCATTTAAAAACACTAATATGAGCATATTCCACGAAGTAAGGGTCGAGACAGTCAATTTCTTTAAAACCGAAAATCAAACAATTTCAAAAAGTAAATCAGACGAATCCAGCTCTAACGACCAATGTGCGATCCGGTATTATGGATCTCCGATTCGCTAGCTCCTATGAGGAGAGTTAAGTTTAGGACTGTACAATTTACCCCCAAAATACTGCTTGATTTCGGGTTTTAATTAGGAGAATGTAAAAATTCAGTTACTTCAAAAAAAATGATCAGCGACGAATAGAGATTCACTCACCTGAGGTTTTCTTTTCCCACTAACTCTTAAAACTTTTCTTCAGAGAGCTCTCTTCAATGCAGCGTCGTTCACCATAACACAAAACGGCCTTTTGAATTTAAACGTAACAAAATTATTGAGAATTACCGGACATGAAATCTAATTGTTCTTCACCAAGCAATGGTTAGCTGTAGTCTGTTTAGGTTTTTGGAAAATTAAAAAATGAATCTCTAATTAACGCGAGCATGCAGGCAACCACGGTTACAAACGTTTGTGGTTCGGGTTGTCTACCTCGCAGGAAAATAATTTAAATTCAACTCTAATGAAATCCAACACATATGGCTTTCATTAATAAGAAAACAAAATATTAACAATAATTGAAAAAAAAAATCCTGATGGCTTTATTTATATAACTAATTTTTTTAATGCCTTTCATTGTTAATAAAAAAGTGAAAAATCTAAATTTTGGAATTTTTCCAACGGGGATCTCTTCTAAACTTTTTTAAGATTAGCTGCAAAAATCAAAAAGAAAACTCTAAATTTCTTGTTTTGAAATAATCAGCGTTTTTATTTTAACAATAAAATGGTGAAAACTAACTAATTAACAAAAGCATAACTAATAAAAAAATTGTGATAAAAAATTTTTTTTACGGATTATTGTTTATTCATATGTCTACTTAGTACTCAACTTTTTTCATTCCTCAATATTAATATTTAATCAGTTAAAATAATTTTTTTAGTTCATGTGTCAGATTGGTGCGATGCGCGCGGCAGCCGAACCACGCGTTTTTACCGTTATTTCCGCCGCTAAATTAAAATTGTCGGTACGGTTTCGGGACATTTTTTTAAGGAAATTTCCTGCTTCTTAAGGAGCTTTTCTCAAATTTCGATTTTCTCAAATAGTTTTTGAAATATTCCAAAAAAACCAAATCCTTATTTTTTATTTTACTTTATTGTTTATCACTTTTGCATTTTTTTCAGCCCCTCTTGCAACTTTGATAGAATATTCTAGATGCCATTCCGAATCGAATGAGACCATAATCATAATTTTCGGTGGTCCGGTTTAGGTTCTGAGGAAAATGGGACTTGTGAATCAGACTAGCCCAGCCAAGTTTCATAAAAGTCCCCCCTCGATGCCCAGCCAATCATTTTAGAAGTCCATCCTCGATGCCCTGACAAGTTTCGTAAAAGAAGTAGTATTTATTAATTTTGTTTGTTAGTTTCATAAATAAATTCTTGAAAATGTCTTGTTATTTGAGGGAGGCGGAAAAATCATATGTATAACATGGGTGTAAAGTGCCTTTTCCTCCCTCGAATGAAAACTTCATCCTTGGGTTGAAAAGCAGCACTTTCCTCCCTTGGTATAGAAATAGCTATTTTTTTGATATCAGCGTTTCCACGAGACTCATGTTGCGACCAGTAGTGATTAACCCATTAGCGCCCAGAACTATTTTTTGTTTTTTTTTATTATACCTCGCTTATATCAGTTCAGATTTGTGTAATAACAATAAAAAAAATTATAAAAAAAATTAAAATTGTTTGAAAACAGAAATATTAGCTGATACTGGGCGGTTGAGGTACAATGAATTAACCCAAGAAACAAATCTTTATTCGTTTGCAACTATAAAGTTATATTTTGTATTATCTTTGAAAATAATGTAGACACATGTATACAGGGTGTCCCGGGACTCATGGGAAAAAAGTCAGGAGCGTATAATCTGAGCCAAAATAATGTTAGTACTTCATATAAACTTTTTCTATGTAGGCCCTCGTTTTCGAGTTATAGGCCTCCAAAATTTTAATTTTGAATTTGGTTTTTATTTTTATTTTGTTTACTAGTTATTTGATCCTTGTAAAATTTACGGTAGAGCTATAATGTACATGTATGTTTATTTTGGAAAGGTAAACAGATTTACAGTAGTGCCTTGAAGCCAGGGACGGACTACTCGCAATGGTTAGTGATCCATAAATTTGCAGAGATGGCACACCCTGTATGAAATTATCGAAATTGACTTCCCCACACATTAAGCTAACGAAAAGGTATTCTTGCTGGAATTCGATAAAATGAGCCATGTGGCTAATATTTACAGTTTTATTAATGCACTACGTACAAATTTACCTAACTAACTTATTAATACGATGTACTACAAAAAAATAATTTGAAGATAGCATATGATAAAAACATTAAGAACTTATTTAATGGGAATTAAAAAGGTACGCAGACAACGTAATTAGTTGCTTTTAATCAAAATTACGAACACAGCATTATTAAACCATTAAGAAAACCTCATAAAACACAACAATCGACTGAAACTAATTCATAACAACAAAAACTAACGTTTTTCTAATAAATGTTCAATATGAGCTACTCCCACTTCCACGCACATTCTAAGTCTACGACGGTTGTTTCTTTGCACTTCTAATAACATTGCAGTGTAACATATTTCTGTCTATTAAATATTGCCTTGTTTGCACAGATGTTGCGTATACCTTACTTTTGAGATAACCCTAGAGGAAGAAATCCATAGGATTAACATCTCCTGATCGCGGTGGTCATTGAAAAGGGCCTCCACGACCAATCCATCTATTAGGAAACCTTGTGTGTAAATGCTATCGTACATCTAAACTGAAATGAGGAGGGGCCCCATCATGCATGAACCATAAATTCCTACGAGTTTGTAGTAGCACATCATCAAACAGGTTCCATAACTCATTTTGCAAAAACTCCAAATATCTCTGACCGGTCAAAGTATCGTCAATAAAGTATGGCCCTATCAAATGATTTCCAACTATTCCTGCCCAAACATTAACCATGAATCTATGCTGGCTCCTAGTTTGACTAATGCCATGTGGATTCACATCATCCCATGAATGCATATTATGAGAATTTATGAGTACATCTCTGTTGAAACTGGATTCGTTCGTAAAGAGAACGTTACTAATAAATGTATTGTCTGCTTGTTGTTGTCGCAGAAACCACTGGCTATACTCAAGTCGTGAAGGATGATCAGCCACTGTCATACTGTGTACTTTTTTTATGTGAAAAGGATAAAACAGCTGTTCTTTTAGAACGCGATGCACAACTGATTTCGAGACGTTATGTTCTCTTGATAATTTTCGTAAACTCGTTGATGGTTCATTATCAACTGCATTTAACAAGTCTTGTTCAACTGCCACAGTACGTACGCTTCGTACTGGACCTTCTCCACCTTTTTTTGGCAAAAAACGTCCTAAAATTTATAACTTTGTTTTGTATACATGGAAAATTACATTTACTTATTCATACCTGTTTCTCGTAACCTGAGATCAATACGCTCAAACATTCGTCTGTCTGGAAATGCTCTGTTTGCAAAATGTTCTGCATAAAGCCTTCTGGCCTCTGAACAGTTTCGAGAAACCAGTCCATACATTAAATTCATATCTGCGTACTCAATAAAAGTGAATTCTGCCATTGTAACTGTTAAATTAAGGACTTATGAATTATTGACAAGTACTGACTACGAACTATTCTACACAATGTTTGACAACTAATCCTATGGTTACTTGATAAACGGTAAAAACACTTTTAAAAAGTTTTTACCAACTTTCCAATTAATAAGTCGTTAATGTTTTTTATCTTCTGCTATCGTTAAATTATTTTTTTGTAGTACTGAAGGTAAATCTTGGACATCGTATTAATAAGTTAGTTTTACCTCGTTGTGTACTTATAAAAATGGTGAATGTACGTAGTGCAATAAAACTGTCAATATTAGCCGAACGGCTTATTTTATCGAATTCTAACAAGATTCCTTTTTCGTTAGCTTAATGTGTGGGGAAGTGAATTTCGATAATTTCATACAGGGTGTGCCATCCCTGCAAATTTTTTGGATCACTAACTATTGCGAGTAGTCCGTCCCTGGCTTCAAGACACTACTGTAAATCTGTTTACCTTACCAAAATAAACATGCACGTACATTATAGCTTTGCCGTGAATTTTATAAAGATCAAATAACTAGTACAAAAAATAAAAATAAAAACCAAATTCAAAATTAAAATTTTGGAGGCCTATAACTCGAAAACGAGGACCTGAATAGAAAAAGTTTATATGAAGTACTAACATTATTTTGACTCAGATTATACGCTCCTGACTTTTTTCCCATTAGTCCCGGGACACCCTGTATATCTATAGAAGTAGTACCTAGGACGTGTAACTGTTTACTTATTTGTATATTTGGCGAAACAAGGAATACATAACCCAACATCACACTTTGTACACATGGTTCTTCCATAAGATTTACAGTCCATAACAGCACAGCGGCGTCTGTTACATGGAGCAACGTAGTTGTGCATACCATCAAAATGTACGGATGGAAGCAGAGTCCGGGAAGTTGAAGTTTTTGCTGGTCCTGGAATTTTAGGAGCTAGACCGTAACGCACCAAGTATATCTGTACTAGTTCCCTCCTAAACTGTAGATTTGTGGTTTTACTATTGCGTTTTCTGTATAGTAACCAAGCGTTGTTTATTGCAGCATCCAATATCCATGTAAATATATTCCAGTACCACTTTTTGGTTCCTATGCCAACTCAATAACTGGAAATACACTCATCCATGAGGTCGGTTCCGCACATATTTTGATTATATTTGGCGACGCAATATGGGCGATCTACTACTATAGTTTTTTTCCCGGCCTGTGAGAATCGTTTGACGGATCCCAATGGGGATACTTCGGCATCGGTGGAAGCCATGGTAACTACAGAATTATCTAGCCATCTCACTAAAAGTATCCCAGAATTTTTTTCCAAGACGTGCCGATATTCGCCCCTCTTTTTTTTGGAAAAAGACTTTTTATTGAGTAATGGGCATGATTTCGGTATACGGTTTTCTCTTATCGTACCTACAGCACCATAGCCTAAAAACCGTAGATAACCAAATAGGTTAAACACTGTAAACAGATTATCGACATGAATATTTTAGCGTAAATCTGGATGACGTAATTCTTCAAGCATCAGTACTAATGGTGATGCTGATTTATCAAAGAGTGTCTCGTATTTTCCATTTCCACGAGGATTTTTGCTCTGGTATAGGTCAAAATTGACCAGATAACCCTCTGTTGAGTTCAACGACAACATTTTGCTTGCCACGGATGAATTGTTCACAGCCGTGGCGGCCGTAGTACCGTATCATTGACTCATTAAAGTCAATATTCTGAACAGGCACAAAATTATCCAAAAATCGTTTTTTTAATTTTATCAATCAATGGACGAATCTTCCACGCCTCATCTGAAACATCCATTTTAGTATTGTCGGCGAAATGGAGAAATCTCTGTATTTGAATAAAGCGATTTTGCCTCATAGAGTTACTAACTAATATGTTTTTTGCATCTTCCTTTAAATCCCAATACATACGCTTAGACGGAAGGGTATTATAGCCGCTCAAAATAAGGATAGCCAGGAAACATTTGATTTCGGCTACTGAAATTTTTGGATCGGGCTGATTTAAAAAAATTGCATATTTTTGAGTCTCTTCTACCAGATATTCGATAATCTCATTGTCTAAAAACATCTCAAATATATCGACACATGACACATACTGGGAATAATTTGCCTCTGGAAAACTGTGCCGTCCAGTTTCTAAATCACCTTCGGTCCAAATACAATCCAATTTTTTATCAAGACGGTCATTGATCCAAATGTAGTTTGGTTGTACGTCCTGCTCTGTCTGATCGGTCTGACTTTGAGATCCTTCCTGAATCACCTCAGCGGTTGAAGGTAGATATTCTTCAGGTACCGTCACAGGTTCGACACTACTGTTATCCATTCGAGTATTGTCTATTAGTTTGATTTTCACCGGTGCCCGTAGCTGTCTTCCCGTTAGGTTTTGAACCGTACCTCCTTCGTCCTCATCTGCAAAGTCTTCGTCGGTCTCTATGTTACTCTCAGGGGGCTCTCAGGGGGCTCTATAAATTTTTCATCTACTTCATTAGCAATATTTTCGTCTTCAAAAACCATATCCAAAGCTTCTGACAAAGTTAGTCCTCCTCTGATATAAAACCGTATTTTATAGTATAGTAGTTCAAACGCCCAGTGATACCATTTGGTGTCACCGACTTTTGGACACCCTATACAATGTTACTTTTATAAAATGAGTAAAGTACATAATGTCCTATCAAAGTATACACCAATCCTAATATACCCAAATAGCAATTTAAACTTGTTACAAACTTACATCATATTTGACACATCAAACTTCTAAACTTGCATTAAGTTTGCTACAGCAAGTTCACAAACTTGCTGCAAGTATAAAGCAAACTTGCTAGTTACCACATATCAAAGTTGCACCAAGTCAGCCATATGAAACTTGCTTAAAGTTTATAAACTCAAACTTGTCACAAGTCACAACTGGGTGTCAAATGTCAGAATAGTATATATCCCACAGGGACTTGCTGGTATTCATTTCCTCCTTCATCATAGATGTCAACGACTTTTATTAGCATCTACGGCACACTTGTAGTTTTAAATGAAGTAGACAAACAAATTTAAGAACTTTTATTAACCTATATTATTTACAACATCATTTTTTCGTTGTTGTCTCTCAGCTCTGAAACAAAGGTTGAATTGTGATAAACTAATTGAAACAATTTCATTTGTGTTTGATCGAAAGACATTTTTTTCGAAAAAGAAACAAGTTTACAATAAGAAAATGTGTATCAATTTTGTTTTTACGAAAATATTAAACAAAAAAATATATAAGGGTAATTCAAATTCAACAATTTGTTTTAATTTTATTCAATATCTGCCTATTTGAATTTGATTTAAAAACAAAAATTTGTTGCATATTTTCCCAATTGTCATTTTTATTTGGAGCTCTGGCAGTATTCTCTGTTTGGGATAAAATGGAGTCAACCTTCTACTCGACTCTGTTTAAGCCTTCTGTTAGGTCAGTCACTAATTGAATAGGGTAGCCAGCTGAACTTAGTTTTTTCAATTACAACCTGTAATAAAATAATAAAACTTGTATGACTATATAAACTATTTCAGAAGATTGTCAAATTCATGAAAACTGCTGTTTCCCCATCTCTCTGAATATGTTATATCACTCATCTATATTTGAGATAAATAAATTTATAGTTTTTGAAATGAGATATTACATCTTAGTATCATTTTATTTTGATTGTAATACTTTTACCCAGAAATCAAAAAATTAATAATTATCTATTATAAATAAAAGAAACCCACGTGCTCTATAACTTATTCTCCTACTTTATTTAATCAGTAATTGGAAATTGAAGTTATATAAACACAATTCATATTAATAGACGCATATTCTTAAACAAACATTATTTTTATATATAAAAATAAGATACTTACATCTATACAACGAAAATCACTATATAGAATCGTGATAGAATTTCAGGGTCTCTGGCAACTATTATAATGATATAGAATCACTAACACTAATATCGCGCGAAAACACTCTTTTCTAGATAAAACCACCATTAAAATCTTCATCTTTAATGGCGCCTGACCCTCAACGAACAACGAACAGTTCATTGTGTAAGGTTATGTTGATCTTCTTCTTTTCGTAGTGAAACCCTGATCTTTAAATAAAATAGTATCCGGTCGCAACGATGATATGTCTAAATTTTATGAATATTTAAACATTATTCTATTACATAATACATTTTATGTTTTTTGAGCTTATTCGCATATAAGTGATAAAATTGATTACGGTTAAATACAAAAACAATAAAATGTTTTTTTTAAATTTGCATCAAATTTGCAACAATTTTTCATATTCACCTTTGACATGGCAATTTTGTTGCAAACTTGTTTCACGCTTAATATGACAAATTTGCTTGAGCAACTCAATATCAAAAATCAAGCAAGTTTGCAGCAAACTTGCGTGCTACCTGGGTATTGTACTGCTTTCGCTTAAAAAAAAGTTAAGACAACGGAATAAATTCACTTACGTAAAACGAATGTCCATGATTTGTCGATGTTAGAAAATTCCACAGTAAAAACACGTGTTCACAGCTGCTACGTCCTCACAGATTCTACCGCGATCGTTGTCGTACAAATGATGGTCTTTGGTTTAGCCAAATCGGGAATAAAATTTGACCCCCTCCTATTTGTGTTGGAAAGCCTGCCCATATAGTTACCGCGGATTTGTAGATACCAAACGGTATCACTGGGCGTTAATGGATTAAGTCCTGGAACGCGATTGTGAAACATTATTATTCAAACGCTATATATACCACAATTCCATGATAATCGGTGGGGCTTCTTTGTCTCTTCGTATCTTTTGCAAACTTTTCTAAGCGAAGTTCGTGCCATGAGCTATATACATCATTAAACATTCAGGAAAGATTTTCAATAATATTTCAACTTCAGTAATATCTCGAGGTAGAGTTGTAGCTTCTATTTTCTTCTTCGGAGCTACTATACGAGGTACAAAAGTCCCATCATTATTTAACCACAATATTGTGTCAACATTTTGTTTGTTCTTATTTTTTTTTTCAACGTTCTGTTGCACCTGTTTCTGGGGTTCCATACTTGTACCGGACATATCTTGTTCATTTTCGTCTCCAATCTCTTCAGATTCGTTATCAATTGTTTGGGTATTTATTGCATCGGGCTGATTTTTCAAACTGCTATCATAGACGGAGAGGCAGAGCCCAAAAATGTCTTTGAATTTATTAAGACTGGTTTTTTCTCAGGTGATTATAATCATAATATACAACAAAATGCTGCGGTCAGTCAAGCGGATATTAGAACAGGTGCCTCAGGTGCGCGGTCAAACATGTCGTGATTACTGACATAATAAAATCAATTTCTTAAGGCTGAAAGTCAATGAACTTTTTATTTTTTTTATGTAAATCAAAATTATGGTTGTCAGTCAACGTCCTATGGGGACACAGCTGGTCAGTTAGCTGTAATGTACGTAGCGAGGTTTATAAGGGTGCAATTCGTTTATTAAGTGTAAAATTTGTTATGTAACTACTACTGACTATATTATTAATAAATAAAATAGTCAGTCAACCATTCCGTAACTTTTATTTTCTTATTAGAAAATTTCCTTTTTAAAAAAGAAAAAAATTATTTTAAGTTTATTTCGAACTGTACAAAGCATATATCAGAGTTTAACAATGGTAAAATGAAAAGTAACTGAAGAGTCCCTGAAAATGTTTACAGACAGTATATATAGATTTAATAAAAGTGTTGAACTTGCGGTTTTGCAGGTGTTTCTTTGATAAGGCTGTAGACATAACTCCTCCCGTCTTTAGGTTTCGAGAAACACGGAGTGGATTTTCGAAATTTCATTTTCTTCCATGGGACTTTCTTCTGACTTCTTGAAGATTTTGAATATTTGCTTTCTATATTTAACTAAAATGCAGATTAAAACACATACGATTGTAATTTCTATGATTGTTCCTATTGTGTTTGCTTTATACGGGTTGTCTTCGATTTCTGTGATCGGTTTTAATTGTTTTGAAATTCGGCTGATTTCCTTAAGTTCTTCAAAGTCAATTTCTGTTATATTCGGTATCTGGTAGTTTCTGGAAGCGATCAATGACTCTGTTTCAATTTTAGGTAATATAAATGGTTTTCCTCTGCTTATCGGAATTTTGTTAATATATTTTTGATTATTGGTCCATATTTCGCATGAATCTGGAATTTTGATCAGTACTGGAGTCGTCACTATTGGTTACTTCGGCATTTGAAAAATATTTGATGAGGCTTTTCTGGTATTATTAGAATTTCGTTTTCTGTAACTTGTTCTATGATTATTTGTTGAACGTTTACTTCCATGAGTGGCGACATTTCGGAGCTTCTCCTCAGAGTAATTGTATAGTACAGTTGTCTTGGGATATTGGATTTTGTCTGCAGTAGTATGTTTCTTCTAAGAAAGGGCATTCTTCTTTTTCGAATTGGTTGTCATCGTTTTTGTGTGCCAAATAAGGGAATGAAGGAGTATACATTTTGTGGTTTTGGATAATGGGGAAATATGATTAAATTCTTTTCTTTAAGAATAGGTACATGAATTGCAAAATTTAATTTAGAGTCTGATATCGATACTTGAGTTCCTAAGAATTGGTAATAAGTCAGTAGATTCTTAAATTGAGGAATTTGATTAGAATCGTATATATTATGTAAATATTTAATCATTTCGAATTTGTCGGAACTGGAAATTATAGAATTATGTAAAGAGTTTAATTTGGAAAATACTATGGCGTTTCCTAAATTATCTAATAAGGTGATTGTAGTTTGACAATCTAAATTTATTTGTGGAATAACTCCTTGAAAGCTTAAATAACTTTCGAGAGTTTCTATTTTATTGTAAAATGAGCTTGTATTTTCTCTAAGTTATTTTTTAATATTTCTTGATTATTATTTAGAATACTAATGGATTTATTATAATGTTCAATGAGTTTTTTATTTAGAGAAATTTGTAAATTTACTTCTTGAATGATATTTTTCTGGTTTTTCTGTAATGTGTCGATTGCTTTATTATATCGTTCTTCGTCATCGGAATCTAACGTGCCAAAAAGCCATTTGTCGATTTTTCCGACTACATTTACAAGTCCTCTTTTACTCCTAACATGGGGATATAGATTATTTAATTTTTCTTTTAAGGAACTAATTAGAGACTCTGTTCTTATTAAAATACTTTGCGCTAAGCTATGGTATGATATAGGATTACTGCTATTAAATAGTCTAATGCTATCTTTAATGATATAAAAATGTTTGACTAAATTATTAACTTGTTTAAATATTATTTCTAAATCTACGTAATGTAAGAATGTATGCTTATTATATATGACTCGAGAATTTCCTAATTGGATAGGGAGGATTAGGTTTTCAACTCTGGTAGTCGATACATCTTCTTCAACACAGTGTGTCTGAAGTATCAGGATGCATGTCGTTGTCAATATCAGGAGGTTCATCGTTTGATTCCTGTAATAATTTTTTTGTTACTGATCTTGGTTTTCTGGTTAAATTTTTATGATATGTACCCTTACTGGTTTTAATGATAACATCTTTTTGACTAAGAACTTTCGTTTTTTTGAATTTAGGTAATTTTTTATTTCTTTGTTTCGTTTTAATATAACACGTTTTTTGGGTTGAGAAACTTGGAGGATCTTCACGTTTTTCATTTAATTTTTGAATTATTTTCTCTTTTGTACTTTCATTATTTTGCTTGACTTTCTCATATAATCTTTTGCTATTTTCTTTGTGGTCTTGTACATATGACGATATTATCAAATGATCATCTAAATCGAAAGGATCGGGGTTGTTAATATGACCTTTAATAATTTCAAAAGGGGTGTATTTTGTAACTGAATGGATGGAATTATTATAACAAAATATTGCGTTTTTAATTAACTGATCGGGTTTCATATTTTTGTTTTCCTCTTGTAGGCATCTATAATGTTCAATTAGAGTCGAATGAAATCTCTCAACTGGAAAGTTAGAATTACTGTTCTTTGCAGTTGTAAAACGTAAATGAATATGATGTAATTTGCAAAAATCTTGGAGGTCGAAATTTTTTAATTCTGTGCCTTGATCTGTTGTGATTCTATTGGGTAAGCCGTGGTGTGAAATGAATTCAAGTAGTTTATCGACTACCAATAATCCTATTTTACTATCTAACGGATAAGCTTGACCGTAACGTGAAAATGAGTCTATAATTGTTAGGTATGATTTGTTTGCTATATAAAATACATCTAAATGTATATGTTCAAAAGGTTTTGATGATGTGGGTGTTAAATTAAATTTGATTACTGGTGGGTTTCTATCGTATTTATTTTTTAAACAGTTTTCGCAATTATTAATATATTTTTCGATATCGTCGTTCATTTTTGGCCAATAATATAGCGAAGTAAGTGATTTTTTCACTTCATTGATTCCTCTGTGTCCTGATTCATAAATGTGACTGTATTCAATTTTTACTTTTTGCTCTTCAGTGGTTTCTACGTCTTTTAAAACTTTCGGACAATGAATAAATTTAAGTGCTGAATTTTTGAATGTATTTTGTGCAGTAACTACGAATATTTTCATTAAGGATTCGTTTTGGAAATATAAAACGTAGTTTTGTTTGGGGTCAATGTACTCTTTAATAAGTTTGATTATATTTTGTTCCGTGTTGAATTTTGGTGTTGTTACGTATAATCTAAAATTTTCAAAAATTTTCTCTCGCGTAATTTGATAATTCATTGTTTCTCCTAGCGTGAGGTAAATTTGATTTTTATACATATTTAAAGGTTTCTCTGAAATGGGAATATTTAGTATTGGATTTTCTAAAGCTGTATGAATTGTATCTATAGTTTGGTTGGTTTGTTCCCTAGGTATTGTTATATCAGAAATGATATTTATTTTTTTGTTTTGTTGATTTCTGTCAAAAATTTGTAATTCGTCTGTTAGATCTATATCATCTAAATTCGGAAGAATATCATTAATTTGCAAAACTTCGTCAATATCATTTAAATCGTTCTCATCATAATTTACAGCTATGGATTCGGTTTCGAATGCGTTTAGGTTTTGAACATTTCGCGAAAGAGCATCTGCTACTTGATTATTTTTTCCTTTTACATGCTTTATCTCATAATTAAATTCTTCAAGTCTTAATCGCCAGCGTACTAATCTGGAATTCGGTTCTTTGAGGGAAAATAACCATTGTAATGGCTTGTGGTCAGTAAATATTGTAAAACGTTTACCAAAAAGATAGGGTCGGAAGTATTTGCATGCCCATACTATGGCTAGCAATTCTTTTTCAATTGTAGAAAAGTTAATTTCGGAAGAATTCAAGGTTCTAGAGGCATAACAAATCGGATGATTATTTTGAGACAAGACGGCACCTATTGCATAGTTTGATGCATCTGTTGTTAGTTCAAATGGTTTTTCTAAATCTGGGTATGCTAAGACTGGTTCTGATATTAGAATATTTTTAAAAGTGTCAACACATTCAAGAAATTCGGTCGTATGTTCAACTTTCATATCTTTCTTCAAACACATCGTTAGTGGTTTTGTTAATTTTGCAAAGTTTTTTATAAATTTTCGGTAATAACCGAGGAGACCTAGGAAAAATTTGATATTTTTTGTTGTTTTAGGGATAGGAAAATTTTGTATTGGTTTGATTTTATTCGGGTTTGGTTTTATACCTTGAGGTGTTACAACGTGACCTAAATATTCTACTTCTTTGCGAAGAAATTCGCATTTATCTAATTGTATCTTAAATCGTGCTTCGCGTAGTTTAATAAAGACTAATTTTAAATTTTGTATGTGTTCTTGTAGACTTGTGCTGAAAATGATTATATCATCCATATAAACCATACAAATTTCATTTTATAAGTCTTTTAGGACTTCATTAACTACTCTTTGAAAGGTAGACGGGGCATTTTTTAGTCCAAACGGAATTCTGAGAAACTCATAATGACCGCCATCGACGTTAAACGCAGTTTTTTCTATAGAGCATTCACTCATTTGAATCTGGTGAAAGCCGCTCGCTAAATCTAAAGTGCTAAAGTATTGTGCACGGCCTAATTTATCTAAAATGTCAGAGATATTCGGTAACGGGTATCTATCGTCAATAGCTTTTTCATTTAATTTTCTATAATCAACGACTAGTCTCCATTTACGTGTGTTAGAAGCGTCTAATTTTTTATCAGGCCATGGTGAAAATGATGGTCTAATTATTCCTTTGTCTAACATTTCTTGGACTTGTCGTCTTACTTCGTTTCTATGCACATAAAGGTATCGATAGGATTTTGAATGGACTGGTATTTCGTCTTTAGTTCGAATTATATGGTTAATTTTAGATGTAAAGGTTAGTCTATCTCCGGGTTTGAGAAATAAATCAGAGAAATCTTTGCACAAATTGATTTTGTTTTTCTTCGCTATTCATATGACTAGTGCGAATTAGTTTGGAAATGTCGTTTTTTGAATTAATTAGTTTATTTTCTTCAAAATTGTTATTGAAGCTTTCGAACTCAACCGTTTCATATTGATTCATGTTGAATAGGTTGGCTTTCATTGGTTTTGTTAAATTAATAGAAATACATTTATCAGTGTAATTTTGGACTTCTACAGGAGCAAATCCATTTTTTGCCACTGATAGTGTTTGAGGGATTTCAACATTATCTATAATTTGGGCTCTCTCATTTGCGATTACAGAAAAGGAAAATTGAACTTCGTCAAATTTTCTATATTTAAAAGGTATCTCTACGTATTGATTTACTAATTTTTTATTAATAAGATCTATATTCAAATTCAAATTAATTAAATCTTGTAATCCAATGATTCCATCGTAAAAATCATATAGGATAAAATCTATGAAATATTTATTACATTTAAGCTCATTAAATGCTGGTACTAGTGCTTGGTATCTTATACTCCTACTTCCTAAAGTGGTTGATAAAGTAATATCACTTTGATGAATCGTTTCTGGATAGAATTGTTCAATTGTTGACGGTTTTATTATAGATCTAGTACTGCCAGTATCTATAAGTAATTTAAATTTTGGATTTTCAATTTCTATATATGGCAAGGCGTTATTGGAAACAATGTTAATTTCTGTTACTTGCTCTCGTTGGATGGGCCTGGTATACAAAAATTTTCATTATCGTTTTCTATTTCGTGATTATTATCGGGTTCTACTGCTTCGTAATATTCGTTTTGTAAATTGGGATCATTATATTGATTAGAGTGTAACTCTTCGGATATAAAATTCGGTCTTTGATTCGTATTATTTCTAAAATAATTATTTTGGAAACGATTTCTCGTTTGCAATGAAGGGTTTCTTGACATTGGTACTGGATTTGGCAATTAGTTTTCTGGAATTTGGTTTGGTCTGAAGACATTTTTAGGTGGACCAAATACTTGACGATTCGTTAAGAATTTTCGGTTTTGTGGAATTGGTTGAATATCAATTGGTTGGCTGGGGAATTGCGTGCCATTATTGTTATTTTGTTGAAAGGATTGAGGTGGAAGATAATTATTAGAATATGACCTATTGTTGAAATTAGATTGAGGTGGGCGATAATTATTATTGGAATATGACCCATTATCAAAATTTTGATTTAGTGAATTGTTGTTTGAAAAGTGAGCATTTTGAGAATTGTTGGGGATATTATTTCTAGGATTGTATGTTTGCATATTAACATTTGTACTATTTGGCTGATGAAATCTGTCGTTGAGATTTCCGTACATTCTTTCAAAGTTTTCGAATTCTGTAACAGAACCTATTGCGTCTTCTAAACTTTCTGGTTTTTTCAAATGCATATTATTTTTTAATATACCACTACATCCCGCTATGAATGTGTTTAAAGCAACTTTATTATAGTGATTTATTTGACATTCTTTTTCTATTTGATTCATATTTATATCATTACTAACCCTTTGTAATACTCTACTCCTAATTATTCGTAACCTACTTCCAAAATCTATTAAATGTTCTCCTTTAAGAGGTCTACTTCGCGTCAATTCTTGTACTAAGCAGTATAAATTGCGTCTATCAGCAAAACATTGGATTAAAGCTTGTTTCAATTTATCCCAATTATTTATTTCAATTCTATTTCCTACCGTAACTTCCGCTCGTCCTTCTAATTTTTCTTGTACACATTCAAAAATATCTGCTTTTAATTCAGGATCAGTAAATGCATTATAAGTAATTATTAAATTTTCACATTTTATAATAAACTTAATTAAATAATCGCAATCACCATTGAAAGGTTTAATATTGTTAACTTTTTGTTTTAAGAGGTCCCAATTAATTGCATTCGGCATATTGTTTCTGTTATTTGTATCACTCAAGTTAATATTCTTCAAGGTTATTAAAATATTATCGATTTCAGAATCACTCATAAATAGTTTTAGTTACTTTTACTTAATATATCTTTCAAGACCTACAAATGGCGGGAAAGGCAAGAAAAGGAATTATTTGGCACTTACGTTTTTCTGAAGAAACTGTGTCTTGTCCTCTTTCTCTGACTCTTCGGGCACTCTGGAACTCTGCTGGGTGCCATGTAACAAAATGTTCTCAAACTAAGGTTCGATCCGCACTTAAAACGTTAAAATATTAAAAGTTGTGAAAATTCGCGAAAAAGTCTCACTTGAACTGGACGGTTTCTTTTAATCACAACTCGTACTGGATCCTACTCACTGCGCCACTTTTATTTTCTTATTAGAAAATTTCCTTTTTAAAGAGACAAAAATTATTTTAAGTTTATTTCGAACTGTACAAAGCATATATCAGAGTTTAACAATGGTAAAATGAAAAGTAACTGAAGAGTCCCTGAAAATGTTTACAGACAGTATATATAGACTTAATAAAAGTGTTGAACTTGCGGTTTTGCAGGTGTTCCTTTGATAAGGCTGTAGACATAACTCGTAGAACAACGCCCGTCAGTCAGTGAATGAGAAATTAAATTTTTTCGCTCTCTATAGATATTACACGCGGCAACTCGTCTTTCATTTATAATCAACTTAAAATTAAATAACACTATCAGAATCATTTAAGGTACGACATTTATTTTATTAAGGCACTTCCGTGTCGCAGTTGTGCCTAAAAATCTGAGAAATAGAATTCGTTCGAATACAACAGTGAACCTAATGAGCGCAGGTATATACACAGGTAAGAACTCATTGATTTTTAAACATTTCTAACTCTAACTATATTTATTTATTTCATGAAGAATTCAAAATTGTAACAAGCTATAAATTATCTTTACATAATTCATCATCTGAATCTTCCATATCATTAATCTCACCATCGTGAGACGTCAAGCTCAGATGTTTCAGACTGGCAATCTAAAAAATAAATTAATTAATGAAAAAAATTATTTTTGTGATGGTTTAATTCAGATAAAGATATTTGTATACCTATATTTTCTTGTAAAGGTTGAACAATCACATCCTGTACAAGTTCTGGTAATTGTTAGCTTTTGAACCAATCAAACTCATATTTCTCATCAACTATTTTCCAGCCGTACTCAGTAGGAGATAGCTCCGTTGGAATTTTACGGTGAGCATTACGCCAAATATTGGCAATGAAGCTTGCTCTTAGGAACTGCTGCATCAATTCTGATTGGCATGGTGGTATACTCGAGCCATCTACATTCTTAATTTTAATTTTAAAAGAATCGTTTGCAGCGCTAGAATATTTATACATCTTTGAAAATAAAAAAAATCTTGCCTCGTCTATTGATTTTATTTTTTTTAAACCGTATATATGCAAACAAATTCTTGAATCTTATTAAACATATCATTCTGGTTACTTCCATCTGCAAGTCCAAGGTCAGTGAACGTTTTTTGAAAATCTTCGCTTTGCTTCAATAACTGCAGAGGCTTTTTTTACCTTTCTTGTAAAAGGCCGGGTAAAAATCACATCCGGTGAAAGCGTGCAGTCCTGGAAGAGCATTGCAAACAGGATTTCCCAATTTTTTATGCAATCTGCTGACATTGATCACCCTTTGATGATTTCCAGTTCCAACTTCTATCCAAATTGTTGATGAACTTGACAAATTTTTCATGTTTCCTAACATAATAATAAGAATGTCTGTGTCCAAGCACCTAAATAAAATGTTTGAATCTTGCACGATTTTGCAAACATGGAAAATTATTTTCGTATCAGCCTCTTCATGTGCTTCGCAGGTTAAATTTTGATTGATATTTTTTTGTATTTTGCTATCTCAAACTGCGTATCCATAGCACTTATTGAAGTTTAATTTTACGGTTTTAACACCAAAATATGACACTAATTCATCATTAGCCCAGTGATTAACAATACATTTTATGAATGCAGTTTTAAATTTCGAATTACACAATTCTTTGGAAAAATCTGCCGTGCGTTTTTGTTCCGGCCCAGAGATATTATAATCGCGATTATCACAGTTTCCTCGCAGAGCATGCTCGCAATCTTTAATTGATGGCGTGAAGTATCGATCGAAAACTATAACAATTTCTGTGCATCTAATTTTTAAATATTTTCCAAAAATTTTTTCGTTATATTTGTGAAGGTCACGGGAACAACGTCTGTATATTCTGGTGATCCGCTGTCGACTGCCATTTCCAAGCATCTCATCAACGCAGTTTTATCAGTTTTGCAGTGCGTGCCATCTAAATGACACAAAGAAAGTGGCACTGGAGTCAACGGAGACGATAGAACTTTTTTCAGATCAACGTTTTGTTGAACTGAAACTGCAAGAGAGCGAAAAAATTTAATTTCTTATTCACTGACTGACGGTTGTTGTTCTACGGAATGGTTGACTGACCATTTTATTTATTAATAATATAGTCAGTAGTAGTTACAACACAAATTTTACGCTTAATAAACGAATTGCACCCTTATAAACATCGCTACGTACATTACAACTGACTGACCAGCTGTATCCCCATAGGACGTTGACTGACTATCATAATTTTGATTTACATAAGAAACAATAAAAAATCATGAGTTTCAGCCTCAAGAAACTGATTTTATTATGTCAGTAATCACGACATGTTTGACCGCGCACGTGTTCTAATATCCGCTTGACTGACCGCAGCATTTTGTTGTATATTATGATTATAATCACCTGAGAAAAAACCAGGCTTAATAAATTCAGAAACTTTTTTGGGCTCTGCCTCTTGGACTATCAGATCCGCTTTTCAGATGGTACATAATCTTCGTTAGGGAATTTATCGTGGTTCGGTACGGATCCTCAGATTTACTACAAGAATTGTTAAATATTGCATTAGCCTTTCCTTCTAACTCCTTTTCGGAGAGATAACGACAACTCTTCTGTAAAAAGAAATGGTCTAATCAGCTGATAAAAAAGACTATTGGGACATATATATATATATATATATATATATATATATATATATATATATATATATATATATTGAACTAGATTGTTATTATTATAATTATATTTTAGATAGATATTTATTTATTTATTTATTTATTGTGTGATGAGGCTAGCTCAGTTGTTCATTTATAGTTTATTAATTTTATGTAATAATTATATTATTGGTTCGGTAGAGCATGAAACCCTGTTTCTCTTTGAGTACAGGCTTCCGTAGATATATTCCACTTATATAAAATAAAAGAAACACTTTACTTGTAAAAGAATTTAATTTTTAAAGAAAACCTTTTTATTTAATATTTATAGACTGCGACGCCTATGGAGTACGAAATAATATTATTGATTTTTATTTATACCATCATGTGCGCATGCTTAACTCTAGTCATGTGGTTCAGATCGACGCAAACGGAAACTTTACGATACATAGCATCAGTAAGCTGTTTAATTAAACATAAAGTTTACGTCGATGAATATAGAGATATGGTTTTATATATAAAAGAATTTATGGTGAAAAAATACATATATGAAATACAAATTACAAATTGCTGTGGAAGAAATAGATTATAAGATTTATATACATATGGAAATATTACATGATAAATTTATGAGAATTTTCATTATGATATTAGAAAATAGCGTAAGTACAAGCTTTATTTATATTGAATTAGGCCTTCTATTTAATTAGTATTAAAGATTTGTTTTATCAATTATCTACATAAAGTTCGTTTTCTTTCTGTTTTAGATCGATCATTGTCGCAAAGTTTGTTAATTTCATGAAATTATGCACTGAGTTGAGTTTTTTTTATATTTTAAGTCTTATTATTGGCCAATAATATTGTAAATGAGCACTGACCTGAAGTTCTGGACTTGGAATGAATACTTCTGGACCCAGGAATCCTCCATCGAAGTTCCAACACCAATAATTAGGAGAAATATTGATTGTTCTCCCAAGAAAACTGGATATAACTGTTTGTAAGTATTTGTAGTTTATTATTAACCAGTTATTCGTAAGTTTAGGCATGGGAATTGGGAATTTTCATGATATTTCTGGAGCACTTTTACATAAGCCTCTCCTTATTTCGACGCCGACTCCCAACTACCAACGCTTCCTTCCGATTTTCAATTTTTTTCAACAAACAAACATTTTGTTTGTTAGGTAACTATTTGAAAAATTGTTTTTTTCTTCATTGATTGAACTTTGTGCTGCCACTGTTTTTAAACCAACCACATATTGTAAATGTAAATTCACATGGCATTATAAGTTTTATTTATAGTTCCTTGAATTGTTATCAAATAAATACTTTATATTTGGTGATATACATAATTACCTTTTAATAGTCCATTATCTAGTTTTGTTATTGACAATTTATTACTGTAACAATAATATTTATTTATGAACATAAATTCTTTCATGTAACCTCTCTATATTCTTTTTTTTATTTTATGTACATTAATTCTATAGGGTCTTATCAAATATTTCTTTAAATTCATTCACTAATTATTATTTATTGACTCTAAATTTACTCTACTTTGCTATAGATAATTTTTCTCTATATCATTATTAACTTATCTATGAAACTTATTTTCCTTATTCTCTTAAATATGTATATGCTAAATAACTTAACTATTTAAACCGATAATAATTATGAATTGACTATACAAAGATTTGTTTTTATTTTAGATGAACAGCTGACTACGCTATAGCAAATAATCATTCATCATTTTGGACAGCTTTACTTTTCTCCACTACATTTATTAGGCATTTTCTAATTTTATACAGTTATTAAGGTAATTTCTTCATTTAATTTTGTTATAAACCAATTATTTGATATATCTTTCATTTCTATGCTTTTTATTATGAATAGTGCTTTCTTTTTATAATGTTTCCTTAAATTTCATCATTGTAATCCATTTCACATAAGCAAAATATTCCTACACAACTGAATTCTTTTAATATATATGATATCTGGTTCAATATATATAAATTATTGTGATATGATTGGTGTGTAATTTCAATATTTTAATATGAATAGACTTTCTCTATTCAATAAACTTTCTCTAGTTTGCCCTACGTTGGGCCGACAAATTATTGTGAATTGGTACTCCTGTGGTACCTTTATTATTTTTATTTTAGTTTAGTTGATATTTATTGTTAGTTTTTGTTTGCCCGGTATATTATAAATTTTTAAAATAGGTTATAAATAATTATACCTCTGCATGAAAAACTCCACAATCTCAAAGTAGGGTTCAAATGTTAAAAACGAAACAATTTTAATTTCAAATATGAGCGCCAAAGTTAAATAAAATCCATACATTTAAATAAAGAAATTTTGTTAATCAAAAAAAAAAATACTTGCTTTTTATTTATTAATAAATTTTAGAGACGGTCCTGTATGCTTGATTTCAAACCCCTCCACGATTTAAAGACGTCGGGTCAATACTGCCAACTGCTGAATATAGATGGAGCAATCACCAAGAACTGAAAAATCTCAACAATATAATTTCAAAAAGTTTTTCAAGTGAAAAACGGTATTTAGTATTTTGAAAACAAATACATCATTCTTTTACAAAAACTTATGAAAACAAACTATCTATGATGATCATTCATTCAACAAACCATACACTCAGATGAAATATTATTTTTATGTGTGATTACAAAATAGGCAACATTATATACAAATTTGAAAACGAATTCCGTTACAAACCGTCCATGACACAAAATGGCGAAAACAATGCTGATAAAAATGTATGAAATATCAAAGTTCAATTCTTTGCACAAAACAAGTAAGTTTATTTGATCTTTTTATATATAAATGAAATAGTTTCAAATACCTGTTCACTGTTCCTGTTCTAATACACTTCAATGATTGGTTTTTTAAATTTATTTTAGGTTACCTCCTGGAAAACCAAACAATCCGTCCAGCTTGGGTAATATTAAAAATTGATGCTATTTTTCGTCCACATCAATACATTTTAGACGAATTCCATAGTCCAGTCCTTTCTGAAATGTATTGTGAAGACACCATTTCCACAATACGATATTTTACTTGGTTATATTAATAAATTTTACGGTCAGTACTATATTATATTTACCAATTTTCTTGTTAGAATTATGTTTATCTACTTGATTAATCAAATTGCTGAGTTACTTTTAAGAATAATGCATTTCTTTTTATAACTACCATTCCAAATTGCTGCTTTTTAAAGAGTTTGAATCATTTTTTCTAAAATTTTGCTTCTCACCCATTCACTTCTACCAAAAAGAAATTCTACCTAGTGAATAGTGTACATTATCAACAAATTGTTTTATTCAATTTTTTAATTATTAATCTGCTTGTCGCTCATGAAAATATTTCAAATGTATTCCACCAATCAAAATTGGCTATAAAAATTCTTGTTGATAAGTTTCACTTCAAGTTATAAATTGTCCATCTATCCTCTAAGACATTCTGTTTGAAGTCTTTAAATGATTAAAACCCATATACTACCCTCTTTAAATCGTATTTCAAAATATTTATAAATGACAGTTCTTTTTATTTTTATTATATCTATGCGGAATGACAATTCATTTCACAAATGTCATGCTTTATAAACTTAATGTTATTATTTGACTTTCTACCTTGTCATATATTAAATAATTATAAAATCTTATCAGAAAACTCCTTTCAATATCTAATTATTACTTTTTAAGACAAATCATAATGTTTTTATTTTCACAATGTGAGAAATAGATTGTTATAATTTATATGAAACAACGTTCAAAAATTCTCTCTCTCAAATGTTAAAATCATGTTATATATTTCACATATGTATTTACAAAGTTTATTTGAAATTTCCTCCATAATTCTACAGTTTTACTCTTGTCTTCTTTCTCTATTGAATAATGAATAATACAGATTGTCTCTATTTCAGACGATTTTAAAAAAAATTCAAATTCTAAAATTTTGTATTTGCTTACAGTGTGTAGTCTTTCATTCCATATTTTAGTATACAGAGTGTTGCAGGTTTCTCTCTATGTTAATATATATATATATATATATATATATATATATATATATATATATATATATATATAACCCGAAAGTAAATATGTGATCTACTTGTCGAATTTTCTCAGTATTTCCCAATTAAATATTACTTATATACATATTCTTACCTTTTGATAAGTTTTTCACTCAAAATTAGCTTCAAATAATCAGTAAATACGGCAAAATAGGAGCCAGCGTGTATATACGACTATGACAGTGTCCGGGGTTGCCAAATAATACTTATTGAAAATAAAATTAAGAGAAAATTCAAATGATGAGTATCTTAATTGAAAAATATATTTTCCATGTCGACTTTATTATCTGTATGAAAAGAAAAAATTTAACGGTGTTGTTATGGAGTGTGTAAGTGAGAGTGATACATGTTAGAAATTATTTGAAACCAATGCATAATATATATATTATTTTTTGAATTTCCCTAAACCTTACTTGCAATATATAGATGTACTTAATATACACGCGGAATCTTATGATCAAAAGTATAATATGTTTAAATCACAACTTATCATTTTAATATTATCAATAATACTCATTATCAACCCAGGTGTTAGTTTTAGAGTGTTTCTACATGTCCTAACAATAAATTATGGTTAGCAGAATAAAATTATTTACCTAATGTTATCTAGATTATTATTTACATAATTTCATTCAGATAATAGATTGTATTGACAATTAACCTCTCAACTAGCAGACTTATTTTGCTTTTTTGAGAACGCCCATAACACTTTAACCACATTTTAGTCGTTTACAATTATACGCTTCAACTGGTTTCTCAGCAAGCACCGCACCATCAATAATTTGTAATTATGATGGATTTGTTTGTGGAGAAAATATTGCATTCCCAGTTATTATTATACAAAACAGTACGAAACTTTTAAACTCCCGCTCTTTCAAAATGGCGGCTGCGCTTGCACTTGTCATGTGATGAAAAGTACTATAGGCAAGTTGAGAGTGAGGGTTATGACAAATGACCACTTATAACATTTTCGAAGTGGCACAAAATGTTTTTCATTTGTCTTTGTTGAATTAAAACATTAGGTTAATATGTCAGTTTTTTGCTAATTTTGTAAGGGATTATATGCTTCTCAACAAAGAAAAATAATGAATATCGTGAAAAACCAAATGAATCTGAAGAACTCAATATAAAAAACTGTTTTTTGCAGAATCAAGAATTATTTATTCCAAATGATCCAAAATTAGATACATTTTCCAAACTGATAGGAACATTACGAAATAGTTATTTGTAAAACCAGTGTCACAATGACTCGTTTTGTAGTACGAGTGAAGTTTGCACAACGAACCGCGAAGTACTACAGAAAGTCATTGTGGCACAAGTTTTACACAATATTTTTTATAATTCGCATTTATTTAATTATTTAAATAAAATAGAATTTCATATAATCCCTGTTTTTAAACTAAGAGGAGTGGTTTGAATTTAAGTTAGCAATTCTGTAGATTCCTAATTGGTCAGATCACAGAGATGGTTTTATTCAGAACTTCTGACTTTTGACATATTATAACTGAATAATTGTGTAAATTGTAAACAAACTTTCATGTAAGCAAAAAGAGGATGATTATGTTTAAAAAAGAGCTTCTTCGTATATGCTCTTGCGATCTATTCATATTATATCATGAACAGAATTATTTCTGTAATACATCTTCACATAGATATCTGGTAATTTATCCCAAAAATCGAACGTTTTGTATACCTATATATTGATCCTATACAATATAAAAATAAATAATTGACAAATCATTGATAAATGAACGTTAGCTTAATTTATTCATTAATATTTTTAATATATAAATTATTCTAATTTACCGTTAATATAATAATTTGTTAGCTAGAACAACACTAGACCATTTTATTTATAATTTGTGTCAAGGTTAAAGTCAAATGTTAAATAAAAATATAACTAAATTCAATAAAAAAGCACTAAACACTAAAAACTACTATAACAGTGTTCAAAGAGCTTCATTGTGACACTGTAAACAATGTTATAATGAAGTCTCTTTTATACGCGAATTATAAAAATAATTATTGGCCACCCTATAATTATAATGTATTGGCCCCCCTATTAACTAGATTTCAATTGCATTGAATATGTTTGTTATTTCTCCTCCAATTTGTATTTTATTCTTTAACTTATATTGTTCTGATTAGTTTTATTAGTCTTTAGATAAGTTGTTTAGTTTGCTTTTTTATTCGTTAAATATATGAAAAATCTTTTATGTTAATTACTTTAATTAATGAACAATATTTCCACGCCTCCATAATTAAGAGTACAATCAATGGTCGCCTAAATAAATAAATAAATTGTTTATCACCTAGCGATTAACTTTTTATTGCAAAACTATATTTTAAACTAAAAAAAACAATTGTTATTATAAATGTAATCGTTTGACAATAATACTACTTCTGCCATCTATCAATGATATCTCATATTTAAAGTAATATGACTAACAGCAAACAATAATTACCTCAGGAATTATGAGAAAGTTTATCTACTGTTTGATAGATGTCGCAGTCAAAGCATCAAGGTCTCTCACTTATTTAAAACTTAAGTATAATTTTCAAATATAAATCGTTATAATGAAGCACAACAAAGATTTACTAGTTAATATTTTCAGATTTTCAGATGTAATTTATGATTTCATTTTGATTAGGTATTCATAGTTCGAATTGGCGGGTACAATAATTGCGCCTCTATTTTATCCCTTTCGTCGGCCATTTGGCTGATGAACTAAAGGTTTAACTAGATTACAGGGGAGGCGTAAAAACTTGTACCACTGTGTTTAAATCACTTTAATAATTGATGCAAAATTATGTGAAATATGTAAAAACTGAGACGACGGAGAGAAATATTATGAGATATTGACATATATTGAGTCATGAAATTGAATTGTATCTTTTTAATTTTTCGTTTAAAATTTAGTCTATTTTTGTTTGTGTGTTTAGATATTGCCGTTTAAAAAGGAAGTAACGGACTTTAGTCTCGGATTTTTCAAAATTTTTACTGGGAATTGTTTTTATTCAATGTGATTTACAAGTTGAATTGATAAGATAAATGTATTATCTATAAAACAATAATTCACTATCCTTCATTTATAAAAGTGAAGTGAAGACTTTGGTATCGAAAATGATGAGGTTGGCGATTATATTTTACCTTTTTTCAGTGGTTTTAGGTTTACCAAAAAACCATGTGAGTATTTTTATGATCCCCAGTGTTATTTTACTTCAAAATTTCATAATATTATCTTCAACAAATAAATTTAGTACTGTAATTGGGGCACTCATCTGGTATAAAGGAAAAGTTACTTATATCTGTTGGGCTGATAAAATTAAGTAGAAAAGTTAATATTTACATGTCCTTAGAGTACAAAAGTAATCGCGGGATTTTTTTCTTGTTCATTGACAGGCTTTTAAATTTTAATCTTATCAATTCGTTGAACTGTTTTTTCAAGTGTTGTTTCTCATAAGAAATGAAACCTCTTAAGTATTTAAAATAATATGTTAATAATTTGGAATGATATGAAGACAAAATAAAAAAATATATAAAAATATTGTATGGAATGAATCCGAATCAGGGGCAGCTCTAGCGGATCCAAGTCTTTGGAGATAAATTCAAAACTTAATTATGTTCAATACAATAGAATAGAGAGACGAGGTCGCTCTTTCTACACTAAAATCTTAGTGTGAGCTTGGAAAAATCATGTTTTCAACTTGTAAGGATCCATATGAAGTTTCAAGGATGGGTGTGGCTTCAAAGAACTTTTGGATATACTTTCAGTTATTCCAGTCGGCACAGCCACTGTGGGAAGAAGTTTTCCCACTATGAGACAAATAAAACATTATTTAATAGCAATAATAATTCTTTATTGATGGAACCAAATCCAGTTGTGAACAAATTATAACTTAACAATGTTTACCCGACAAATGTCAAACTGGAATCGTTTTTTTCCTGTCTGACTATGAAAATGTGTATTTAAATTATCTCTCGGTCAAAAAAATTTTGAACAAATATCACATTTGATGGTTTTTTTCCTGTGTGACAAGAAAACGTTTATTTAAATTACTTTTCAGTTTTTGAACAAATATCACATGTCAATGGGTTTTCTCCTGTGTGACTAATATAATGTGTATTTAAATTCCTTTTTTTTTGAAAAAGTTTTTGAATAAATATCACAGCTTTTCTCCAGCGTGACTAAGGAAATGTTTCTTCAAAAAATTTACCTGTGAAATATTTTTCAGACAAACATCACATTGGAATCGCTTTGCTCCTGTCTGACTAAGAAAATGTGTATTCAAATTACCTTTCTGTGAAAAAGTTTTTGGTTTTTCTCCTGTGTGACTAAGAAAATGTTTATTCAAATTACCTTTCTTTGAAAAAGGTTTTGAACAAATATCACATTTGATCGCATTTCTCCCGTGTGAATAAGAAAATGTGCATCAAATTACTTTTCTTTGAAAAAGTTTTTGAACAAATGCCACATTTCAAAAGCTTTTCTCCTGAATGACTATGAAAATGTGTATTCAAACTACTTTTCTGTAAAGAAGTTTTTGAGCAAATATCACATTTGATGGCTTTCTCCTGTGTGAATAAGCAAATGTTTATTTAAGTTACTTTTCTGTGAAAAAGATTTTGACAAATTTTGCATTTGAATGGTTTTTCTTCTCAGTAAGCACGCAAATGTCTTCTTAAATCACTTCTCTTCAATTTCTGACCATCGTCTATGCTGAACTTGAAATTATATGTGTATCCGATATCCTGTAACTCTGCTTTCAATTCACGCTCAACTAATTCAATTTCATTTTATACATCTCCATCAAGGTTTCTGACAATGTTAAGGTCAGTTACTTGCCTTTTTCTGCAACTTATATTTTTCTGGCAAAATTTATTTTTATATAGTAATTTCTTCTGTTCGATACAATGATTTGATGAAAAGTGGCAAAGGAACTCTATCCGTTTCGTGTATAAATTTCCACAAAACACACAAATCATAAACCCAGCAATAGATTTGGGTATGCGTGTTTTCCATTTTTTAGTTGTCCTGCAAAAAGAAAATGAAAATAAATTTTCTCAGATTTGAAATTAGTGTGAAGAATAAAAAATCTAAAAATTCATTGAACTTATAGATACATATTTTAAATCGGTGTAGTAACCTCAGAAAAGCCTTGAACATGTCGCCGCGTTTCAGATTATAACTCAACAATGTTTTCTTGATACCAGACACAACATAAAATCGTCCATTAAATGTTGCCATCAATATTCCAGCATCATACAACTGGTGTCCACCAGGTCCAGAAATTGCTGTCTATACACATGATTGTTCAAGGCATTTGAACCTCTTATAGTACAAAGTCTCGGGAAGAACATTCACGTCTCCAGCTGTATCCATTTTGACTGTTAGATACTGTGTTACGGGTTAAAAAGAGTAGCTTACCTTCGCATGATGGGTCATGCAATACATAGTAAAATATTCAAGTGAAACAAATGAATTTATTATAATACTTCCTTCTTACCATTTCAGAGAATTTGGTTTACAAACTAACACTTGTACACTATCGAACTTAGTCTTCATCAATTTTACTTTTTATCACTGAATGTAGATTCTACAAGTGGAAAAATATTACTAAGAATATTGACTTTCAAAAATTTTAAACAATACGGTTAATTCACATCAGAAATCCAAGGTTAGATTCCTTCCTCTTCTCTTCTTGATTTTATTGTTAATTTGGCCTCAACCTTTATAAACAAGCATTTGTTTAAATTATCTTCCAAGGTTAAAATCGCTAAGTGGTTTGCCAAAAACAGGGTCACTTTTTGGTTTTGGTTTCTTCTAGAATAACGTGGCACTTGCTAAAACGGTAATCACATTTTGTGGATTTAATTTCAAAATTTGAGAGATATTTAAGATTTTTTATGTACCTATGTACCACTGATTAAGTACCATATATGTGGATATTATATGTATCTTTGATATCATCTGAAATGTATTTAATAACTTAACTTTGGTTAAGCCAAAGCCACTTTAAGGCCACATGTCAACTTAGGTAAGTTTGAAAATAATTTTTTTTACTATACTATTTTATTTATATTTAAACGGATACAATGTATATATAAATAAATTTTGCAGAAAAAAAAAATAAGACATTGATTCACAATGAAAATATACAATTTAAAAACTAATAAAAAAAAATTAATAAACTTAATTTTGGGGGATCTTGTTCATAGAAGAGAACATATGCTTCTCCACTGACTAAAGATTTCCACGATATTAATAGCACTCTTGAATCGTTATATTCGTGCCACTGTCCCGTGTAGGGATGTCGGCAAAATGCTGTGTAGTGACCATTATAAGTGGTTCCACAGTGATTAGATATAGCGTAGAGGTTGTACATACAAGGTGCCACATTATCAGCCGCGTAATGGTTCATATCAAGCCCTTCTATTGGAAAATCTATCGAATCATTAAGTTTTGCACTAAAACTTTCTGTTTGCGAAAAGCGCTTCAGGTGAATAACCAGTATTTTTGGAAATTTATGAATTGAGAATGATTTAATGTATCGTCTTCGTTCCTTACATTTCGAACAAGCTGGTTTCTCATCACCGTCGAGTGTTTCTTCTCTTGTAAACGAATCTAAACATTGTGAAAATCGTAATTGACCTGTTCTTTGTGGTATCGGAAGGGATAAATCCCAAAAAGGATAGTAGGTAACTGAACAGTGAGCACAGTGTGTGCACTTGATTGTTGATTTTAATTGACCGACAAAGTTATCCACAATCTTGGAGTTGTCTATTCTCGGATACCTCAACCAAAATTCTTGTGCTTTCTCGATATCACTAAGTTTGTCATCAATTTCTGTTAATATCGGCTTTGGTTTTTCATATACCTTGTTGACATCTTCGTGAAGTCCTTCTAATAGGTAACGAAAAAACTCATGTTGAGTGTATTCCATGAACCTTGAAGTAAATCGCTGAATCTTACTTTTCAATGATACTGTATTAACCACTCTGTCTGAACCGTCTTCAGACCAAAGTTCTTGAATAACTTCAGCAAATGCTTTAATTAGTGTTCCTTTCATGATAGATATGTTTATGTTAATATCTCTTATGTATGCGTCTTTCTTTAGATATTCTAATAGCCACCTTGTGTTTGATAGGCATTGGATAATACTATTCATGAAACATGTGTTACCAATATTTTTGAGACCTTTGAGACCCAAAGAATCTTGGGGAATACCCTTTATGGATCTGAATGTGGAAATATTGTTAAAAGCTCTTTCGCAACTACTATCATTGTACGAATAATCTCGGATTCTATTATTGTCTTTCTCACTTGATAGGCGTGATAAGGAATTTGAATTGATGATGTTTGCTACTGAAATGGATGTAGATATTACGGATTTGGAAACTGTTTTGGTTAGAGATAATCTATTGCGTATAGGAATCGCATCATTCTCTAGCATAGTCATCTTCTTCAGTATTCCTATGAATGGGACATCATCTGGCTGGTGGTTATGTATATTTTTTAGTACACTGAGGCCCAAAAGCTTGTTGGGGGCATAATTTATTAAATGGTCAACGTATGTATTATCAGAAAGCACACTTTCTGAAGAAGAGAATGAAGATGTTAAATAAGAATGTCGGAAAAAGGAAAGATCACATGTTTTAGGGTCTGTAATGTGACAAAACTTGAAAGTTGTAGAAGAATTACGTTTCTTATGATTAGGTTTCATAAAAAGTTCTTCTAGAGGCTTAGAACGGGGAAACCTACCGAGAAAAGATGAAGCGTTTCCTCTTTGAATTGCAATACTTATTTGTTGTATAAAGAACAAAGTTGCTCTCGAATCATTGGTTTCTATTGATATTTTTTTACCGATTTCTTTAATGAATTTCAAAGCTTCATGACCGAAAACACCAGAGGTTTCAATTGCTACAGGAATAAAAATGTAAATGTTCTCCAAATTTTTGTATTTATTGATTTTAAAAGTTTCGCCTTGTAAAGCTGCAGCGCCTGCGGAAGTAGATGTGGATCGGACATGGGACGGAGCCCAAGTGTCAGTGCAAGTGAAATCCCATATAACTGGTCTGCCGCGTTGCCATGGAATGAGGGTCATACCATCTGGACGTTTACCGTCGTCGCGGCAAGTACCTAACAGTTCCAACGAACAGGGAATCTTTGCATATGCCATGCCTCGTTTGATTAGGTCATTTACTGCAGAATGACGTGAAAAACGGCCGGCACTTAATTTGCAGCTTAGGCCGTGTCTACCATAATCATCAACATCAGCTCCGCAACGACAGCGATGTTTTATACAAATTTGACAACCTAAACGGAGAAATACGGAAACTTTCGTCATCTAAAAGCGTACCTAATGGGGCCGACGGTAAAGCGTTCAACCATGCTCCTGATTCCTTTGAAAATGCTGCATTCAAACGAGCCTTGTCTGGTGAATTGATAGCTTTCTGAAGCAGATTTTCTTTTTCAATGTTCAATAAAGGAATATCCCAGGATTTTTGAAAGGATTTATAATCATCGGGTACAATTTTGTTAGACTTTAATGACCAAATATTTTCTGCCTCCATTAATAAAGGGTCTTGTGTGTGGAAAAATATAGGCAGAATGTAATTAATGAAATTTTTTGAACTATTTAATGATGACAAAAAAGAAGGAAGAGCTACTGAAACGATTGAGCGAATTCCTAAACCACCATATGAAACAGGTAGTGAAGCTTGTTTCCAAGAAAGGTCCTCTAATTTAATGTTAATTAATGACTCTAATGAATGACGAATGGCATTGTCAAAATTGATTAGGATATCATTGTGTAACCAGGTCGGACTACATCTTAAGATATATGTTAATTTTGGAATTAATAGGCAATTCTTGAGAAGGTAATAAGCAATATGTGTCGGTAACCAGGATAAACGAGATGACATTTTTTTGAAAAAGGTAATTTTCTCATTGAAAGCTGTTAGAAATGATTCGTTTAATAAAGGAGCACCTAATAGAAATAAATTTTGTCTGTTGGTAATTGTTATGCCTGGTGCTACAGAATTAAATTTATCAATGGTTAGATTATTTGGTGATTCTAAGAAAAATAACTCGCATTTGCTGAAATTGAGTTCAAGACCAATATCCTTGGAATTGCTTATTATATAGACAAGAGACTTGAACACGGAATTAGTATTACCACCTAAAGAACCATCATCAAGGTACCAAGCATTGAATTCTGTGTCAATAAGTTTTTGTATCGATATGCAAAAAAGGAGAGGTGCCTTGCTGGACGCCTCTTTCCGAATAAATGATGTTTTCGCCAAATAAAAGATATGAAGGGAATCGATAACATTGATTGATGAAAGGAAAAATTTTAGGTAGAATATCTGGTACAAGTTCTGATAAATGATAGCAATGAATTGTATTGAAAGCATTTTTAAAATCAATTTTCAGAAAAACTTTATTATTAACGTCTGGATGATTAGAGGCGTAACGTCTTGCTGCATGTGCAACTGCTTCACAACCACCTTTCGACCCGAAACCAAATTGTAATGGACGAAGTAAATATCCTAATTTGTCTCTGATGTTTGAATAAATTATTTTCGCTACTAAACGACGATAAACTGTACCAATAACAATTGGTCTGATACCTCCTGCTTTTTTAGTTAAAGCTAATAGTGACGCGCCGAATAAAATAGGACGAATATTGATGTTTACTGTGTAATTTAAAATAAAATTTTATAATTCACACAAAGATGATAAGAGATTTTTTCCTGAAGGGCCAGCACTGTAACTTATTAAATCTTGTAGATGTGAAGGTCTTAAAGAGTCTAAACCACCAGCAGAACCTGTTTTAAAAGAGTTTATTGCGCTACTCACAAATTCTTCTGTTATAAAAAAAGGAATATGTTCCGAAATCAGAGTAGGGAACGTACTATTAAGTTTCTCCACAGGATGTTTCGATTTTAAATCTGTTAAAGTGGCTGCACTGACATGAGCAAAACTGTCATCTGAAGCTAAGATTTTGATTGCGGATGTAAGTCGCCGTCAGAAACTTTATTAATGACATTTTTAATTTTACTATTTTTTGATAAATTTGTGTTTTTCCGAACTGAGAAATTTCTATTTTGTTGATCAGAGAAATTTAATAAATGATGATCTATATTTTCAAAAGTTTTTAAATTATTCTTGATTATAGTAGAGAGAGATACTTTTTTATTAGAATTTTTAGAAGGAAGACTCAAAACATTTTACGGAAAAAGAAAAAGATTTTCCCAGGTAGTAATAGAATTTTGTCTTACGCATTCTTCAATCAGATTAGATAGCGTTGAGGCACAAAGAGATCTTGAAGCTTTTGGGACTCTTCTTATTACTGATCTTTGGCTCTTCAATTTTGCCAACTTTATATGAAAATTCGTATCTTTTATATCCTTATTTTCAAAACTTTCTACAGTAATTGAACTTAAATTTTGTCTTGTTTTGATGTAATTTTAGGCCTCGCTTCTTAAAAAATTTACCACTGATTTCGCTCTTCACTGTGACTGGCGCTGACATAAGGCTTATATCGTATAGAATTTGGAGTAATGCAGTCCAAAAAATTCTACCGTCCGCTTCATGTTGATAAATGTACATCCATTTTCTATTTCTGCTTATCTGCACATTTCTTTTAAATATATTATTTAGATTAGGTTCTGCTTTTAAATATGTACCATAAATATTCGGGATTGATATATTAGACTTTTGTGTTTTGAATGACATTGACGTTTTTTGTTTTTTTTACATCCTTAACTTTATACTTTTCCAACACTGTATGATATACTAAAGTAAATGTTTGTCTTTTAGGCCTTCTTTTTCTTTTTCTGATTTTGCTGTTTTCTTCCTATTTCTGGCTTCACTTTTGTTCCCATTATATTACGCCGGTTATTTCTTGACCATTGGATCTACAGTCTACACAATAGGATAACACCGCTTTCCTGTTCCTCTGTATGCTTTCTAGTTAATGACACTGTCTGAGTCAAAGAAGTAAACTTGGATTCCTGACGTGTGACTCGGTTGCTGACAATTTGGACAATAGTATAGAGTACTCCCCTTATTGGATCGCAACACATTCCATAAGATAAGTGGTAGATATAGGATCTCCTTTTAACCAGTTATTATAATAATAGTTTTTTATCTTCTTCCAATTTAAAATAGACTTCTTCACCTCTTCAAGGTATAATCGAGTAATCTACAAGAAAATAAGAAATAAATAACATATAATAAAGTTCCAAACTTCACAATTAGATTTATATAGGTAATTCATAACAAATTAATAGAACTTAATTGTAAGCTGGCAGCACAAACTTGTGAACCTTAATCATATATCTTGAAAGGGGCTCTCGAACATTTTAAATCGAAAAGGTGTGGACGTGTTTATTTTCGCTGTCGATTTATAGCAATATTCTCGGTCATTTCGTGTGTGATATTGTTTAAAATTTGACTATGCAACAATATGGTTGTCGTGCATTGTCTTCTGTAGTTTGTTTCTTTTTTCAATTGGACTGGGACTTGAAGTGAGTAATTTTATAAACATTCTTAGTCGAAATTCGGCTTAAATTCAGATTTCGAACACATTAAATACTATAAACAGTTCTTACAGTTTTTGTTGAATAGATAATGGAATTTTAATTTGTTTTGGTCAAACGATGCCAGTCTGTGAACTTTGCACTCAAGGAATTACCGGTAAATCGCCCGTTCTGAAATGTTGTGGTAGCTGTCAGAAATTCTATCACGCTAAATGTGCAGGTTTAACTAAGGCGGACGTGTCACAATATCAGGCACCGGGTTTATCCTGGACCTGTACTAATTGCAGAAGTTCGACTGATTTTCTTAAAAGGCGTTCAGTCATCGTCACTGAGGAGGATTCTGATGACTTTCCATTAGAAGAAACCTCTTCGCCACAAACGTTAAATATTCTACAAGGTATCCAGAAAAATATGGCATCAATGAATACGAAATATGGAAATTTGTTGCAGTCTGTCAACTTTTGTAGTGATGCTATCACAACTTTTGAAAATACTGTATCGGCTCTCACTACAAAGATTAAAGAAGTCGAGAGATTAACAAGAGAAAATCTAGACTTAAAGAACGACGTAAATTTTTTAAATTCTCGAGTGGATACATTGAAGCAACAGCTAAGGGCTAATGATGTTGAGATATGTGGAGCCTCTTCTAGCGATAATGAGAATATCTTAGATATCGTTTCCACGATAGGCTCGGCAATCGATCTTCCAATCTCTGACGTCGATATTGATTCTTTTTACCGTTCCTCTACTCCTAGAACAGACCTTCCCAGACCAATTATTCTGAAATTCTCTAAGAAAATGAAAAGAGATGCATTTTTGGCTGCAGCAAAAGCTAAGCGTCGGCAATATGGAAGCGTTGCAGGATTGAAAGTAGCAAATATCTCTGAAAAATTATATATCAATGAACACTTGAGCTCAAAAAATAAAAAACTACTTCGAGAAGCCAAAATAGTCGATAAATCCAAACAATTTAAATATATTTGGACAAGATGTGGAGTCATATATGCGCGCAAAGATGATAGGTCTCGAATAATAAAAATATCTTGTGATGGCGATATTGATCGATTAGCTTAAACGTCAACTAACTTTGTACTCACATCCTCATTTATATATTTTTAATCACTGATATGGCGGGTGATTCTACGCTGTCTTTCTTATATAAAAATGTCCGTGGACTAAATTCAAAAATGACCACTATATTTCAAAATATACTAAATTGTGAGCAAAATGTCATGCATCCGTATTAAGTGAAGAAATGTTTTCATCATACAAAGTGTATCGACGAGACAGGGAAACGAGTTCTTCCAGAAAACATACAGGAAATGGTGTCCTCATAGCCGTCTCCGAAGAGTAAACTAGTTATGCTGAGGATTCTTGGCGGTCAGAAGCAGAGGATGTATGGGTCACCATCGTTCCTCTTAGTGGACTTCGAAAGGTGCATATAGGGTGTGTTTACATACCTCCCAGAGACATGGCTGCATTAAACTTTTTCTGTACTAAGCTTATTGATATTTATTTGAATAATATTAACGATACTTTTATCATATGTGGAGATTTCAATATTCCTTAAATTAAATGGTTATTGAACGGGGGAGATTATTGTTAACCAAATAATTATATTAATCCTAGATCTAGCTTATTAGTCGACACTATGTCTCTGGTGGATATGGTTCAGTATAACCCAAATGTGAATATATCTGGCAACACTCTAGACCTCATATTTAGCAGTAGTTTTTCAATAAAAAATGTACGTCTTTCATCTAATCCATTAGTTCCCGAGGATCAGTACCACTGTACCTTGAAATTCGATATGGATATTCCTTTCAATATTTGTACTAGAGTTGTTAATCAATATCGCTGGAATTTTAAGTTGGCAAATTATCACGAAATTAACCGACTTTTAGGTAGTGTTAACTGGGCAGCTAAATTTCATTCAATTGACATAAATAAAGCAATTAATCTGTTTTACAATATTATTGACCAGATCGTTCACTTACATGTACCTCAATATCCCAGCTATTATAAAAAATACCCGCATTGGTTCTCTTCTTCTACAATAAAAGTGATTAAAGAAAAAATTAAATTTCACTGTCGATGGAAGAAATACCATAATAATTTAGATTACTTAACATTCAAAATTTTACGAGGCAGATCAAAATTTTTAATAAATGAAGATTATAAAAAATACTTGACTACTGTAGAAACGAATATTATTCATAATTCTAAATATTTTTGGCAATTTGTAAAAAGCAGAAGAAAAGCAAATAATTTCCCTAATAACTTCACTGCTCAGGGCCCTACAATCGACTTACAGAAAATTTGTGATATATTTTCAAATTATTTTTCTTCTGTTTTTGTAAGTAGTGATGCTAGTAACTTTGGTAATATGTATACTAACACACCACTGAATATTTCTAACTACACAATTACTCGTGAAACTATTGATAAAAAAATTGAAAATTTACCCAATAAAGGTCCTGGGCCAGATGAATTACCTACTGATTTTATTCAAAATTGTAAGGAATCGCTAACTGAGCCATTATTTTTGCTATTTAATAAATCTCTCAATTCAGGTCAATTTCCTGATACATGGAAAACAGCCTTTATTACACCAATTCATAAATCTGGAAGCAAGAATAAAGTTGAAAATTATAGACCTATTTCTAAATTAAACATCTTTAGTAAGGTGTTTGAAAGTATTATTTTTGATTTCCTTTATCATGACGTAAAAAACCTACTTAACATTGAACAGCATGGCTTCATGAAAAAACGTTCGGTAGATACAAATTTATTCCTATACGTAGAATACATACTTAAAAGTCTAAATGATAGGCATAACGTTGATTCTGTGTATACTGATTTCAGTAAGGCCTTCGACAAAATAGATCATTCCGTCCTTGTCTCAAAACTTTCTGAAGTAGGTATACATGGTAATTTATTAAGATGGTTCGACTCATATGTCAGAAATAGGTCACAACAAGTAATTTTAGGTGCTCTTAAATCTAAGGCTGTGGTAACTACTTCAGGAGTACCTCAGGGGTCCTATTTAGATCCTTTACTTTTTAATTTATATATAAATGACATCTCCAGTTGCTTTCAATTTGCTAAGTTTGTTATGTATGCCGATGATTTGAAAATAAATCACTCAATTCTATGTACTTAGGACAGAGTTCGATTGCAAGAAGACTTAGACAATTTATCCGACTACTGTGTGAGGAATAATTTGTTTTTAAATGTCTCAAAGTGTAATTATATACAATTTTCTCGTTGTAATTCAGACTTGAACTACAACACATATGAAATTTGTAATAGCGTATTACACGCTATAGATACGGTTAGGGATCTTGGTATTCTTTTAGACTCTAAATTACTTTTCGATCGGCATATTTGTAATATAACTAGAAAAGCGAATCAGCAGTTGGGCTTCATATATAGAACATGCTTCGAACTTCAAAACCCTTTAACCGTTAGATCATTATATATGGCATACGTAAATAGTATATTAACGTTTGGTTCTACTATTTGGAACCCGCGTTATTCGGTCTATATTTCAAAATTAGAAGTAGTCCAGAACAAGTTTATTTCATATTGTAAAAGAAAATTTTATCCCGATGTAGATAGGCAACGTATTCGTTCTAATTTAAAGATAATTTCACTAGAGCATGGTAGGCAAATTGCGGATGTACTGTTTATTCATAAAATCCTCAATAACAATATAGATTGCCTTGAACTTACAAACTTCATAACACTTCGTATTCCCAGCCACTTAACTAGAAACAATTATACCTTTATCACACATCACCAATTATTTTCTAAATTCTCCTGCTCACAGAATAACAAATACTTACAATAAATTGTCCAGTACCTATTGTTGAAATGGATATTTTTTACCACAGTGCAGATTTGATTAAAAAACTCCTGAAAGACTATTTTTTGCAAATTTAATTTTGTTTTATTACCTACTCTTGTTCTCTCTTTTTTTTGTATACTTGTATTTATTTTTATTTAATGTAGTTATATGATTGTATTTATATTTTCTTTTTTACCTAATTTGTAAAATTATGTGTAACTATTAATGGATACTTTTATAGGTTTGTCCTGTTTGTATCCCAAATAAATAAAATAAAAATTATGATTATTTTTGAAGGCATTTAATTGTATCATCATCATTTGTTTTATAGCACATCGTAATAAAGAGGTATATTTGAGAAAGAACCTGCACTGTTTGCTTTCAGAAAGCACTCTGAACCCACTATTATATTAGATTAGATAACAACTGGTCAAAAATGTTCACATTTGTTTGCTATAACTCCTTGTTTTTGTTAGATACTACTTCACAAACAAATATGTCCTGCTCATTATCAGAATCATTTTGAACTATCTCAATTCTTTTCGTGTGTGCCAGGCACCAGACACAACTAAAAATCATTCATTAACTGTCTTGTTTTTCTCAGTAACTTTTTGCCAACCATATTCCAGCATCATTCAACGGTTCTTCACCAGATATAGAAATTACTGTCTATGCACATGATAGTTCATGACCTTTGAACCTCTTATAGTAAAAAGTCTCAGTAAGAACACTCACGTCTGCACCTGTATCCATTTTGACTATTGTTACGAAACAGCACACTGGTATAGTCCCTAAATCCGACACTGTCTAAGCCAGGTATAAAAGTTAAAATTATGGCGGGTACGCAGGTTGTTTTTATATTTGTTTACGAATAGTGACTATCTTATCTACACTGTTTTTGTGACCAGTCTTATCTAGAAGATGCCAGAAAGCCAATTGTTTTTGTCTAGAATCCTCTAGTAAAAAAAGGCATTAATATATATATATAAAAAGGACCGATCAGCAGACCAGTTAGTTGATAAAGTGATCTCGTGAAATAAATACACCGAAATAGCAAACAGTAAATATAAATTAGTTAACTGTTCATATAAATTAGTTTAAGTGAATATACTGAGTATATATAAATTAAGTGTTAGTGATTAGTTTAGTGTTTAAATAAATTACCATACCGTGTGTTTAAAATTTATACCACCCGTTTATTGTTTAAATAAAAAACAAAAACATTACACTATTAAATACTGGTCAAAAATGTTCACATTTGTTTGCTATAACTCCTTGTTTTTGTTAGATGCTTCTTCACCAACAAATGTGTCCTGCTCATTATCCGAATCATTATGACCTACTATTTTCGTGTATGTTTTTCTCGGACAAACCCGAGCATAGTGTCCTATAACTTGGCATTTTCTACAGGCTGCATTTCTAGCAGGACATTTCAACTTAATATGCAACTATGAATACCCACACCAATAGAATTTATTCTCAGTTTGCTTAAATGCTTGTTTAGATACTGGGCCCCTGGTTTGTGAAAGAACCGCTACATTATTTGCTTTTGGATTGGATCTCTTGCAGACTGGTATCTTTTTTCACCCACTTTGAAATGTTTCCTATTGTTTTTTACAGCCTCTGATTGTCTAGCAAAGATACAGCTTCTTGTAAGGTAAGAGTGGAGTCTAGCTGCAATTTCTCCGAGAAAGCCTTATCGAGGATTCTTACTACCAATTGATATCTCATAGCTTGATCTACAAATCTAACTGGAAAATCACAATTCTCAGCTGTGGTATGTGGTATGTATATCAATTAATTAACTTGGTCAGCTTCTGGTTCTACATCTAGCCCTGAGACACTTTTATAGCCCATTTGAGAAAAGCAGTGCCAAATGTACTCGCTGTACATTGTATTATTCACCGTCAGCATTTGGTTGCAAAAAAATTAAATGAACGTCTGCATGCGTCCCTCAATAACGTTATTAAAACAATCAATATCATTAGAAGCAATTCATTGAATGACCATTTGTTTCATAAACTTTGCAATGAAAATGATGAAGACTACAATCGCTTGCTGCTGCACACAGAAGTACGTTGGCTCTCTAAAGGTGTTTGTCTGAATCGTTTTTTCAATCTATTTGACTCAGTGTTGGAATTTCTTGAAGAAAACGAACAATTGCGCGAAAACCTGATTGGGTCAAAAAATGACATCGCTCATTTGACGGACCTGTTTAAAGTATTTAATCAAGTTAATCTACAATTGCAAGGTGATGATTTAAATTTAATTAAAACTAAAAACGTCATAGCTGCTTTTGCAGGAAAATTTCTTATAATCAAAAGGAATCTTGGTTGAGGTGGGTACAACCATTTTCCCACATTATCAACAGTGTCTGCAAAACCGGAAGATTTACTTACTCACTGCCACCACTTGGAAGTTCTTCATGTTGATTTTACAGAGCGTTTCCAAGATATTTTAAACATGGAAATACCAAGTTGGGTTATAGATCCTTTCGCAAACACAGATACTGAAGGCTCATCAAATTTGGAAGAGGAGCTATCAGAACTCACAACTAACGAAGAACTGAAAGTAAAATTCAAACGTGAATATCAAGAGTTCTGGCTTCAAAAACCAATACCAGTTCTCTGTCCTGGATTGTGGACAATAGTACAGAAGTTGTTACTTGCATTTCCTTCGTCCTATATGGCTGAGCCTGCATTCAGTGCAGTAACTGATTTGCTGTCAAAGAAGAGGAACAGACTACACATCACTGAACGTGGCGATTTGCGATTGATGTTAACGAAATTGGAACCCGATATGAACAAACTGGTAACACTCCACCAGCCTCAACCGTCTCATTGATTTTTTCTTTATTATTAATTTTGTATTTCTTATTGTATTGCATTTCTTATTTATATTGTGATTGTATTTCTTATTGATTCTGTGTTCATATTTAAAAGTTTAATAAACAATTTTCATGTACATTTGGTAGTCGTTTAATAAATTTCTACTTCATCATTCCTCTAAAATAAAATTTAGACATTAACTGAAATTAAAGCTAAATACAGATCAATTGGGACGGTATAGATGATATTCAAATAAAATTAACTACTTTGGACTAACCAGCGACTGGGGGGGGGGGGGCGGTGAAATTTTTGTTTTCTTCTATTGGGGGCGGTGGTCCAGAAAAGGTTGGGAACCACTGGTCTAGGGTGATCCCTAGATATTTAACTTCTGATTTCCATTCTATGATTTCCCCGTTTCAAGTTAGGGGTTTCATTGCTGGAAGTGTTCTTTTCCGGGAAAATGGAACTACTATGGTTTTGGTTGGGTTAATGTTTAGCGCCAATGACAAAGCACCATTGCTCAATAATTCCGAGGACCTTTTGTAATAAATCAAACAAGGTGCGCTCGAACTTGCCTCTCAGTATTAGAACTATGTCATCAGCATAGACCATACATTCCAAGCCAAGCTCCGTTAGCCTGTAGAGCAACTAATCTACTACGAGGCTCCATAGAAGGGGAGATATCACTCCTCTTTGAGGTGTCCCGCGAGTGGCTTTAACTGAGGTGGTTTGATTCCCCACCTGTGTCTCAGCTATCCTAGTCGTCAACAATCCATACATTCTTTTTACAATGGTACTCCTCGCCTTTTTAGTGCTTCTTTGACAGGCACATGAGTTGTGTTGTCAAAGGCCCCAGATATATCCAGGAATGCGCACATTGTGATTTCTTTGTTGTTCAGAGTTCTCTGGATGACGTCGGTCAGCTGATACAGAGCTGTTTCAGTTGATCGACCCGCTCTGTAGGCATGCTGACATTTATTAAGTGGTATATTCTCCAGGTTCTCTGTTCTTATGTAGTTATCCACTACTTTCTCCATCGTTTTGAGTAGAAACGATGCTAGGCAGATGGGTCTATAAGATCGGAGATCAGTCTCTTTTTCCATATTTAATATTTTATTATAATGGTTTATGCTGCTTTTGCAATTGAGACTTTCACTTTGATGATTCATTTTTATGTTTTTATGATTTTAACTTTATATGTCAATGATTATTTAAAGTAGTTATTCATTGAAATGCCGGGTATGTATGTGCCGGTGTCATTTTTGTAGATATTTCGGTTTGTTAGTACGATACAGCGTCCAGAGTGTACACAATTGACCAATTTTATGATTGGATATTGTTCAGGGCGTCTCATAGATGAGCCCTATTGATTTTCAGTTCACTGGAGCCAGTAAAGTGGGTCCCGTAAATCCAGATATTGTACATTTACGATCATTTTTGGAGAAATTTCGGTTTGTTACAGCCCTTTAAGTGCGGAAAAGTTAGTTTTAATCTTTAAAACCGTTTATTAATTCTTATATTCAAAACAGGACCAAATACAATGAGTGGCTAGGTCGTTAGCTTTCCTTTCGAAAGTATATTGTGGACCCAAAGGACAAGAACCTTCAATTTACTAATAAAGCAATTATTTCAATCCATAATGGAATAATAACATAACGAAGATGGCAATGGACGCAAAATCATATGCCTAATGGTTATCATACCTTACTTAACCTTACCATATAATAGCTTCAGGAGTGGAGGTGAGTCAAACAAATCGCTGGTAAATAGTGGTATCTAAAATCCCAAGACAGACATGGCTAGAGCTGCCCCATGTTCAGAGGTGGACGAAGAAAGACTGATAAAAAACAAGAAGGACATAACGCAATAAATATTTTTTGCCAATAGATTTATTAGATTTTCCACTTACATATTTACTGCCCCTTTACCGTGTCATTTCGCTATTCAACTTCTCCTCATGGTTTCCTCTAATTCTTCTATTATGCTGTGATTCCAAGTTATTCTCTGATTCTTCTCTTGCATTCCAGAAAACCAATCACATGATAATTGTTTGGATAATTGAAAATTGTCACTAGTTCTTTCCAATTTATATTTGAGGATGTGGACTGTAGTTTATTCAAATAATGTAGAGTCTTGAATATAATTTATTACAACATTCACTCTATAAAATTGACAAAACGTAATAGGATAAATAACTAAATCGAGAGAATGATTGTTACATTTTTATACACTCTTAACCTTTCAACTCTCTTAGGCGCGCCAAAATTGTCAAATCTCGCTTATGTTCGCGGGCTGGGTTCTGTTATGCTGTCTAAGGGTAAGGCGAAGGAAAATTTTAAAACAGCGGCGTAACGTAGGCAACCAAACTAGCATATTTTTAAATTGAAACAATAATTAATCATTCCTTTACTGTGTGGAATCTACTCATGTTAGTTTCAAGAAATGCTGCCACTGAAGCACTTGAAAACTTTATATTATTCACTAGTAGAAAGTCATATTCGTTACGGAATAGCGGTATGGGGGGGGGGGAACTTTGAATACTCTCATGCATTCTATCGAAGTTATACAAAGGCGCTTCCTTAAATTAATATTTTCTAGAAGCAGCAGATGTTCTTCTATATTCTGTACACTGAAACTCAAATTCTAGATATAAGACAGTTGTATTTTCTATGCACAAGTATCAAATATCATGCAAATAAGCATACAGCTTTACTTCCCTTCCATCAATAGAACACTCGCCAAAAAGATCATTACGTTACTCCCCTGATGGTTAAGGTCGCTGCTTAGAGATCATACTCTTTCTTTGCTCCAAAACTGTATAATATTATTCCTGAAACAATAAAATCAATAAAAAACCATAACCACTTTAAAAAAGAACTGAAAAAACACATACTTCAAAGTAAGAGAATTGAACTTCAGCGAATATTCCATTAGATAATATAGAAACTCAAGATAATACAAAAATTACGTACCTTTGCTAAATCGTCGGCTTGGTGTTTTGAGATTTCTTATGTCGACTGGTGCTGGTTTTCCTATTTTAATGTTTATCTGTTTGATAAGGAGGTGCATCTGTATTTATTGTTGTTTTCTCGTGTAACTAGTAACTTTTACTTTTTAGCTTTCCGTGTGTGTGTGCATGTGTATCTATGTATGTAAAAGTGTATTTTTGCTCGTCTATTTGTATAAGACTGTGTTTTACATTTTACATTGAGATAGGTCTATCATTGATTGAAACTTTTCAATTATAGCTGGTAGAACATGCAAGAGCTTCGGTAGGGAAAATATGTGGAGTGGGAATTGTGTACGTGCAAAATCACACGATTTCTTACGTATAACGGTTATTTTTAAGGAAGAAGAAGCGATAGGTTTTTTTCATTTATTTTCGACTGTAAGTTATGAGATAATTTTTTTGTTTGTTTTGTTATTGAGGAGGTTTTATGATAGTTTTTTATGAAAGCAACGTTAAATTTGGTATTTGTGTAGAGAATGGAATAGTGAATAGATATGAAAAATGATTTATATTCAGGGATTATTTGCACTATGTATTTGGAATGCAACCTTTATGGTAGCGCAACTTTAAATTTCCTTGTTATTTCCTACAACCGTCTGCTATACTGGTTGACTTCCCATTCCCGAGGTAAGACTCTTAACACCAACGAACAAGAAATTTGATGAAACTGAAAGTTAACACCCACTGAATTGCTTCTCCATCGTCGTTTCATTTCAACTTTGATTATTTTTTATTTCATTGCAAATTCGATTCCATTTTGTAGTTTTTTTTTTGCTTATTGTAAATTTATTTCAACTCCAGTTAAGTTTTTTCATTTCAACTTTGATTATTTTTTATTCCATTTTAACTTTGATTACATTCTGTAGTTTTTTGCTTATTGTTAATTTATTGCAGCTCTAGTTAAGTTTTTTTATTATAACTTAGATAAAACTTGTTTGTGTAACATATTTTTACTTTTATTAAATCACATTTATAAATTTAATAACGTAGTTCATATTTATATTCCTTCCGACCATATTCACAAGGTTTATTGATGTTGATGTGTATATTAGTATACAGGGGTGAAGATAAATGTGATTAATTTATAATTCGCAGAAAGAAATTAAGATGAGCTCTTAAATTCGAAAACTTACCATTCAATTGAATGCACTTTTTAAATAGAAAATGGGTCGAAATAAATTTATATAGTTATTATCGATGATGTTGCTCGATGGAAAAGAGCGTTTTGAGCTTCGTTGCAATATTAAATACATTTAATATTCCAAACAGATGCATCAAAAATGGAAATACGTCTTTCTATTTTTGAATTTTTGACAATAATCTAGTCTTTGGAGAGAGAAAGCCGACGCAAACTGACAGTGAAATCTCAATTCATAGATCCAATATCAACTCCGCTGTGTAAAAATGTTTCGAAGAACCATTTTGGATGTGTCTACCTTACCGGTGCTAGAGGTATTTTAACAGAAACGCATTTTTAATGAAAATGTTAACATTTGGTGACAATTTTCGAAAAATACCTTCGGAATTTTACTATCTATTTACAAATATGTAGAGCATTTTGAATCTCAACTCTGTACCTATATTTGAATTTGATTAACTAAGAGTTCCAAGTTCGTTGTATTTTCAGTTGCAGACTGAATTTCTTCAACCTAAAGAGAGACAGAACACTCTTTCATCTGGGAAAACAATAATCAATGGTGATGTTGCATCACCACATCAGTTTCCGTATCAAGTGGGCATTTACATTCAAAATCCATCCCATACGGACTTTTGTGGAGGATCATTGATATCTTCCAATTACGTGCTTACAGCTGCTCACTGTGTAGACAAGTAAGTGATGTAATATTGATCATTTTTGTAAACAAAGATTTTAAATTATTTGTCGTTTTCAGAGCACTCAAAGTCACACTGGTTTTCGGCGCCCAAGATGTAACAACCGTTGAAAGCACTCAAGTTAGACTACTATCTACCAAATTTATAATCCATCCCGGATGGGACGGCGACACCTTCAACAAAAATGACATAGCAATAATAAAATTACCAAGCTCTGTCAGCGAAACTTCTGCTATAAAAATCATAAGTCTCGCCAAGGGAACCGATACTTATGCTGAAGATATTAGTAAGTATCACAAAGATTCAAGATTATAGGTGTAAAGTATAGACACCTGGTATAACACTTGTTAATCATCATTGAAACGTCATTCACTATGTATAGTTTATTTACGATAAAAAGACGATGATGTTGCAAAACAAAATACTGAGATGTTGCCAAGCTGTAGTTTTTTCCTTTACTCAACGAAACCTAGAGAAATCAATCTGATGTTAGATTGACAGTTCTTCTGGATAAGATACAAGAAACAGTAACCAATCAATCTATATTCGAAATAAAATTTGATTATTTTACATAGAAGAGGGTTAAATGACGAACTGTAGGTCCTTATACCTTATTCTATGCTCTATAAAACCATCTTCAAGAGCACTGTAAGAGTTTACGCTAAAAGGAATCAATACAAGCTGTAATCATCTTCATGCAAATTTAAATATTGTTTCTTTATACAATATCTATTATATTTATTATAATAAAAATAGAATGGGAAAGAAAAATATGTATACACAAAATAAAATTTTGTTACAAGATATAAAAATAAAAAAATCTCCCATTTTATCAGTATTATTTATGTAGAGATAATGTGGTCGTTGTTTCAATTTGTGTATTATAAAATAACTGTAGGTACCTAATTAATTTAATAATAGTTATTAGTGATTTTGAAAAGGTGGAAATAAAGCAAATTGGATAAAAATATACAAAAAATAAAACACAAGATTTCCACTACTCCACTACAAAATCATCACTATCTTCATCGTCACCGTCAAAATTAATAATAAGCGGAGGCACATCCTGTCTATCAAATACTACTTCTCTATGCCACCCATCTTGTATAATTTTTTGAGTGTGCTCTACTGTCTTTGACCAAATATCAGGAGTCACTTTTTCTAAAGACTTTTTCCATACACCTTTTGCTTGTTCTGTTGAAGAACCATCAGTTCCCACATGCTCTCTATAAAAAATTTTAACTATGCCCCAAATATGTTCAATTGGGTTGACCATATTTTTCAGATAATATGTCAGCTTCATATACTGTTGGTGATACATTCCTACAAAAATGCATATATTTAAACAAAATAAGTTATGGAAGTATTATCATAATATATTGAAAAATGTTTATATCAACTTACCGTTGTACTAAATCCAATAATTAGGTTTTGAGGAAAGTATTTTCAAACGGAATATCAGTTTGTATCAACCAGTTCTGTATATCAGCCTTTTTGGTAGCTGTTGTTGGTACTTTATTGATCACTGTACTGTGAAAACCTGCGTTATCCATTACAATAGTGGCAGGTTCTTCCAAGTTCACTAAAAGCTGGTATTCAAACCAATGCAAAAAAATGTCTCGGTTCATTTCACCGTGGTAATCACCATCTTGTTTTTTGGAAGAAAAAACCAGCCCTGCTCCAGGAATAAATCCAGAAGAGGAACCAGCATGCAATACTATATACCTACAATAAGGAAATAACAAATTACTACTAGGTTTCCTAGATAGACTGCATAGTTTAAAACAACTATTAGTAATTATATAGATTTAAATAGAATAGTGTGACTAGTAAATATTTGAAAAGGTCTTAAAATGGTAGGAATGTTAGTACATCATAAATTAATTGCTAAATTTTATTATTCAATTACCTTGGACCACCAATTTTGGTTTTTTTCACGCTTCTATGATTAGAATCTTGCCAAGAACGTCCGACAGTACCGTCTTTAATTATCCAGGTCTCATCCAAAAACACAAATTGATATAAACCTTCCCTTTTTATTTTGACATATTCATGTAGAAAATCTACACGTTTTAATGCAATATTTGGCAACTCCATTAAACCACGACGTGGATCATCTTTTTGGTATTTTAATCCAATATTTTTCACTATCTTCCAGAGTGATGTTAAACAACCATTAAAGAGTTCACGCTCCTGGAGTTTGTCTCTTAAAGTTTTCAAGGTTATGTGTTCCTCTGAAAAAACATTGTGTTAGTTAATTGTGAATAAAATCAAACAGTGAATTCAATATACTCACTGTTCCCATACATTTCGGAAAGCATTTCGATCAACGTTATCAATTTCAACAGTAGGTTTTATGCGTTGTCTCTTTTTAGGTGGGCTTTTAGGCTTTTCACCTCTATTATGCTTGGCGGCAACACGGTTAACAGTGGTAACGCTAAGTCGTAAAGCTTCTGCAACTCTCTACAATATAATTACTTCAATTTATGAAGGAATAATATATTATCAATTTTAATTAACCTAACGTTTATTATTTAATCATTTACATTTAAATATGTATTAATAATATTAGTAATGATGAATACGAATACCGAATACTGTTACTTACGTCTCTTACAACAGTAAGCGGGCCCCCATTTCGGCATTCTCGTTCAAAATAGCTCAACAAAGATGTTACCATCTCTTGACATTTTCTGTTCAGCTGCTTCGGCATTTTATTAACCACACACTGCAGATTTGCCTAAATAATTAGTTATGAAAATAATTTTTTTTTTAATCTTAAAGAAGCAATGATTTTATAAGCACCAAAAAAACTTGTAAATATTAGACGATGATCGAATGTCAATAAACGTCAAAACAAACTGGGGAATTTTACCAGTTGATTTGACAACGTCTTGAAGTTTTGCCAACTCGTTAGCTGTAAATTGCCCTGGCTGTTGAGGATAAATTGTATTCACGGTTGGTAAATTAATATTTATTCTGATAAGCAGGAAAGTAACTAAAAATGACACCGTCGTCTTTTTATCGTAAATAAACTATAGTAAATAGTTACACCCATATTTTATAAAAATAGCTTCTAAGTAACATACCTCTTGTTTGTTTGTGTCCAGTTGCCATATGAGCCGCTTCAATAATGACAAAAAGATCCTCCGTTTTACAGTAATATCGAAAATATCCTTTGGGCTTTTCAATTAACTTTTTGTATTCCCCAATTGTTATATCATACCTCCTTAGCCTATGTACTGTTTGGACGACAAGGGCATTTTGCTATCTTTCAAGCGGTTCGCTTCTTTCTCTTCTCGACCGATCTTTTCATACCGTTCGTTCATAAAATAGTCACTCCGATCATTGCTGTTATCAACGATATTTGTAAGTTTTCCATTAAACACCTCTCTCGTATTAACGTTTTTAGCTACAGTAGTAGCGACTTCGCTCAATAACATAGACATAACTTCACTAGAAGGCAGTCTGAAACATACTGACAAGCCTAGACAGAGAGAGAGAGAGAGAGAGAGAGAGAGAGAAGTTCGTGGATTTTTGAAGTTGGGGCTTGTAGTGTTATTATTGGGTTGTTTTTGTTTGGAGATTGGCCCTGTTATAGGATTTATTTCCTCTTCAGGGCTGGTTTGGGGTGTCTTTGTGGGTGGTTTGTGTGCGCGTATTGACTTGGCTTGTTTGAAGTAGAGCTGAAAATTCAGTTTAAGAAAAAGTGTCTGGGAAGTTGAGAAAAAAGGTGTATAGAATATTGAAGTTATGTTTGGTTTTGTGGGTGGATTTTTTTTGCTAGAGATCAACCGGACAGAGAGGCAGGAACAATCAGCAACGAAATCGGATGATTTTTGTGCGAACGTGGTTTTAAAGGTGTGTGGAATGTGAAATTTAGAAAATGAATAAGACGAACCACGTTGCGTTGCGGATAGTTAATAGAGGCGAGGTGGATGATTGAAATTGTTGGAAGATGATAATGTTTTTGGGGGTTGGGTGTCTCCTATGTCATGAGAGTTATAAGAAGCGTAGGGAATGATTTTTGGAATTTTTCAGTTTAGTTTGAAATTTGTTGTAAAAGTGACTAAGAGGCATTGAAATATATGTGGATGATGTCGGGTGGTGGCGACTTGCTTTTTTCGAATTCGAGGTGAGGAATTTGTTGAAAGGTGAGTTTATGTGCGGTGTGGTACCTTGAATGTGAATGCTTAAAAAAAATTTTCGAATATTGAATAAATTTTTTTATTTATTTATAAAAATGTTGAATTTGAAGATTTTAAAATGATTGTTTAAAAAATTGTGATGAGTGAGCTGGTACCGAGAAATAACAATAATAATAAATCCAAAAACTTCGTCGTACGTCGGCCCATTTGGCTAGCGAATAAATTCACTATACTACAGGAAAAATGTGAAAAACATGCAGCACCGATGGGGTGGATGGGGCTCGCGGACCAAATTGAATCGCTTTCGCTCCTGATGGGAGTAAAAGCAAAGTGAGCACGCCTACCTATATTTGTTATAGAGCAGTTGTGTCGATAGATGGAAGGTATTAAATGGCGAATTGTTTCGGCTATGACATCTCTTGAGTGAGGGATGGCATTCATGAGTGTGACGGTGATTATTTCGATTAGGATTTTGGAGTCGGTTGAGAGGTCGTACGGAGTTGGTGGCTTTTCGAGAGTGACTGGTGCAGTCTCTTGGGGGGTTTTGGGTGTCGATAGCCTGTGGGGGCAGCGAGGATGGAAGGCGGGGTGAGGACCACCGCAATTCATGCATTTAGGGGTTTCGGACGTGGGGCAATTTTCGGTTCGGTGGCGTTTGGCCGCAGGAAGGGCATATCGGTTTAGACCGACAAGTGTCAGAGGAGTGTCCGGTTTGCGTACAACGTCTGCAATATTTGGGGACTGGGGGCAGCGGATTGGTGTTGGATGGCTCGCACTGATGTGGGAGGCCATGAAATGTAATGCCGGAGGTGAGGACCTGGTGATAATGGTTTTCGGATGTGGTGACGATGCGGAACATCGATGTTTGTTTATTGGTGGCTTTGGCGATGATTCGCCAAGTTTTGAGAAAAGAGATTTGTTGGTCGTGAAGAATTTCTTCGAACTCTTCGAGGCTGACCGAGGCGTCTACGTTTCTGCAAACTAGAGTGTGGGTGGGAATGAGGGTTTTGTTGGCCGGATGGGGTGGACGTTCGGTGGAGTGAAGAACGTATATGTGTTGTTATCACCAGTGGAGTTGTGGATTTGTCTCAGAATAGTTGAGACTGACTTAGGTGAGGACGTTTTGAGGAGGGCGGTTCGGTTGAAATTTACTTTCAAATATAGGATGTGGCCGTGTAGGAGTTCGAAAGTGTTAAAGAGAGTGTAGAGGGATTTTTGTGTGGCGTATTGTGTAGGGAGATTTCTGAGATTGAGAGTTTGTGTAGGTGTGTTGTTGTTGGTGTGGGTTGTTGTAGGAATGTTGGCAGGTGTCGGTGTTGTAGGTCGAGATTTGGTTTTAACGACGAGGGTGAAGCCATCCTCGTTGGAGGCAGGTGGTTGTCGTGTGAGTGTAGATGTAGGGTATTGGGATCTTACGGAGGAAGCGTAAGACCTTCTTGGGGATGAGTTTGCGGTTTGTGTGTGTTGTGGTGTGTTATCGTATGATGTGTTTTGTGAGTAGTGTGGTGTTGTTTTTGATGGGTTTTGAAGCGAGGGTGTTGAGGAGTGGTGGGTTTTGTTGGAGTGTGTAGAGGTGGTACTGGAAGTGACGGGTGAGAGAAGAGGGAATTCTTTGTCAAGGGTTCTCTGAGAGTCTTCAAGGAGCTATCTGGTTTCGAGTTTGAGTTGTTGATTTTCTTCAAGGAGTTGTCTGATTTCGTGGTCGGTTAGTCTAGAGGGTGTTTTTGCAGCTCTGCTGCTGCGACGTTGTCTGGAGGACATTTTAGTATTGACTGTGTTATGGGATGGGGTCGAAAGCTAATACCGACAGCGGACTCACTGCCGGAGGGAGTTGCCTCCCCAGTTAAAGGTTTCCTGACTTATTAGCTTTCAGGAGTTTTATATTTACCTGGATGCTAAATGTCCTTCCCTCTTCGGATGGTGTGGTTTGCTTTTGTGTTGGCTGAAATAAAAACAAGATTAACTCTGTTTATTATTTTCATAAATAGAAGTTGTTTCGGGAGAAACAATTTACACTTCCAAGTGTATTGAATGAACTGTCGAACTGAAAAGTTCGGCAGAACATGTGGTTTGGCGGGGTTTCTTCGATGGAGGCGTCCACGGGGCCGGCGAAGTCGCGGTGTATCGGTTTGAATCAGTGACCAATTCTTGCTGTATCACCTTCCTCAGGCGATGGACTGGTGCTACTAAGGAATCCTAGACAAGAAAGACCGGTTTATGAACTCTCTAAATTATCCAGAACGCATCGTGGCCATTTGAGCATTATCCACGACGCGTCGTGGTCATCAAGAACGGACACAAAGCGAAAAATGATGTCATTTCGGTATTTGGTCGTTCGGCACCGTCCTCAACGCGTTGCGGCCGTTTTCTTCGCTCAATGAGCGTTTTCGATATTTGGGCGTAATATAGACATATTTCACTCCAGTTTCAATATTATCACTTTCCAGGTGTTGTAGCCGGATGGGGAGTAACCAGAAATTCCCAGAGGGGTGTAACGCCAACTTTAAGATACATAACTCCCTACATTATCAGCAATACGGATTGTAAAAATGTCGATTCAAGTTACGATGCCGTGATATTAGATACTCTCATGTGTACAACAGGTGAATATTGTAAAAGAAAGGAGAATAAGGTTACAAACTATTAACGTATATTTTTCCAGGCAAAGGTAATAAAGGGACCTGTCAAGGTGACTCCGGTGGTCCCCTTGCTGTAAACGGAATACAAGTAGGTATTGTGTCTTTTGGTTCAGATGATTGCGAAGTTGGTAAACCATCCGTATTCACTAGAGTAACAAAATACACCGATTGGATTCTACAAAACTCAGACGTAACGTTGTAATTTATGTGATTTTGGTACGTTTAATTTAAAATCATTATTAAACGAAAATTACAAATTAAATCGCTTTTTATTTCCTTCTTTTTAAGGGTATCGCTGACACTGCCCACACGATATATACTTACTTGAACAAACGCAAAATTTAGCAAAATGCCATTAAAAAATTGTAAGCAGTCGAGTACAGAGTGACGGAAGGAATAAGCCGGTAGTTTAAATAAAAACATCCTCCAGTTTCAAAGACATTCATCAAATTGTTGTGACGCTTAAAAAATAAACTACATAGATATGTAAAGAACCAGTCAAATATACTATACTATACTATATAACAACGCCTTTATTTAAACAAAATAAAATTTTACGTAAAACTCTATTATTGTCAAGGGTTTCTCTATGATATTAAACATTGTTTTTAAAGAACAACCAAATTATTTAGAACAATTTCAGTATAAAACTACTCATTTTAGTTTTAGACAATTCGAATAGGTTGCAGACGGTATCCAAGTGAAGTAATTAATACTAATTCGATAATTTTCTGTTTGAGCCATATCAAAATGATAATATAGTTGTACCGGATATCTGATTGAGAGCATATGTATCTCATAAAATGGACAAATGAATCGCAAAAGTACCCAAATATTGCATATTTAATAACTTAATTGTTCACAACGCACGAAGACATATTAACTCTGAATCCGCCTTAAATTGAATGCATAAATTATTATATGCTATTGTTGAATTTCCGTTACTTATAATTTTAATTATTTTCCTGCGAGGTAGACAACGCAAAGAACAAGCTCGTAATCGTGATTGCCATTTATACTCTCGTTAATTAGAGATTTACACTAGAGACATTATTAAAGCAGGTTCCACACTATGCCGTGGTAGGCCAGGCGGGTTGACCCGGGTGGGCTGAACCGGGCGGGTACGTTCTGGCCGGCACCACGTCCACACCGAAAACGAAGCCGACCGGGTTATTTCTACCTACATTATTTCAGTTTCAACCCCATAACTGGTGACTTCGTTGAATAGAACTTTTTAGAAGTTTTTTTAAAGTGTCCTTAAAGTGTTTTCACGATTAGTGACTATGACGTCGCTATGTCAGCTATGGCTGTGGCGATACTCGCTTTAAATCAGCCCCCAAAAAGACGTCAAAGAAGATTTTGGATTCGCCCGAGACTTAGGAGAGGACGGCAGCTGTACAGGGCTAGCGAATTAATGAAAGATTTAAATTTGAATGAAGAAGACCCGTTGAATTTGGAATACCGAAATGACGTTGGTTTCACCAACTTTTTTCGAATGCAGCGATCGGACTTTCAAATGTTACTCAACAAGGTTGGACCCAAAATATCAAAAAATAATACCTCTTATAGAGATGCTATTCCAGCAAGCGAACGATTAGCTGTCACTCTGCACTTCATTGCGACTGGTGATTCGTACCACTCACTAATGTATGTTTTGAAGATCTCCAAACAATGTATCTTTAAAATCGTACCTGAAGTTTGTGACGCCATTGTAGAGCCCCTTCAAGACTACATTAAGGTAAGGAAAATTGAACAAAATTAATTTAGAATAGTACTTTTATTGCCATCATTAAAAATAATTGAGTACAAAAGTTTGAAACTATTGAGGGAAGGGGTCCATAACGGATAGTTCTGAATTAGTGGATGCCGGGGATGCCGATTGCGAATACGATTAAATTGACGACGGTAATGAGGAATATCCAGACGTCGAAAACCATTGAGATGTTGAATTGGTCATGTTGTCAGTGAAGAATGGTGGTTGCGTTTGATTGGGCATGTTAGACGTCTGGGGAAATGAAGGCACCATTGGATTGGCCGGTCCAGAGTTTTGCCGTATATTAACTTGTGGCACATTGTACCCATGCTAATGTTCAAGATATTCCATTTCAGCTTCAAATAATAATTGGATGATCTTATTCTGCACAACTAACTTGGTTCGGGGCGAAGAAAGCTTTTTCAGTTTAATTGCTATCTGTTCACCGTACAACGAATATTCATCATCGATGTTCGCTCTTTTTGATTGAAGAGATCTCATGACGTTCAGAGCCTCATCCAGTGCATTGGAAGAACCGGGACTAGCCACTAATCGACGTCTTGCAGATTTGCTTTTTAGTGACTTTGGATATTTGAATGTTATTTTGGTTCCGGCGACCTCTGAAGGGGAAAGCGTGGATGCTTGTTTGTCTTCAGAATTTTGGGGATGAACAACTTGGCTGTCATCGTTAATGCCTTCTTTTTGACTGTCTTGTGGTTCATCTTCCTGAAAATATAAATACTAAAATAAATTAACAAAAATAAATATACAAAGATAAAATTCGCTAAAAAATATGACTAATTTTTCTTTTACTTTCATTTTTCAGATGCCTCAGAGTGAAGCAGAGTGGAATGAAATCGCCCAGGTATTTGAGGAAAAGTGGAACTTTCCAAACTGCATCGGTGCTATCGACGGCAATCATATCGCTTTAGTAGCACCTTTTCATTCAGGCTCGGAATTTTTTAATTACAAGGGATTTTTTAGCATAGTTTTGATGGCTGTGATGGACGCCAATTACAATTTTATATATGTTAATGTGGGTTGTCAAGGAAGAATCTCCGATGGAGGCGTTTTTAATAATACATTTTTCAAGAAAGCTCTAGAAGAAAACTCTCTACATTTACCTCCCCCACGGGCATTGCCAGGAAGGACAACCCTAACCCCGTTTGTGTTAGTTGCAGACGACGCGTTCCCTCTTTCACCAAATATTATGAAACCGTACTCTGGAATACAGGACAAAGGATCGAAGAAAAGGATATTTGGTTATAAACTCAGCAGGGCTCGAAGAGTTTCTGAGAATGCCTTTGGAGTGCTGTCTGCTTGCTTTCGTGTATTCCGATCTCCAATGGCATCACAACCTGAAGCTGCAACGAAAGTTACTATGGCTGCTGTTTACCTACATAATTTTTTACACAAAACCTCCTCAAAATCAGTTTATAACCCTAGAGGAATGTTCGATAGCGAATCTACGGAAGATGGGGAACTTACGTTAGGATTATGGAGGCGTAATGCTTCTTCATCTTTACGTTCCCTTTCTGGAGTCCCCAGAAGAAGTACTACTTCGGCTCAATCAGTAAGAGATGAATTTGCCGATTTTTTTATTTCTCCACAGGGTGAAGTGACATTCCAATACAATAAGTAAAACATATTATGTTGGAAAGTGAACTTAGTTTTTAGCATAGTTGTTAAAAAAATTAAATAAATAGAAATTACAAACTTACCTCTTCTTTTCTTTGTGTGCTATCCTGAGTATTCCTCGGTTTATTGTTATCGCCCAAAAAATTCATCGGTTGGTAGGCGAACCATTTACTAACGTACGGCTCATCAGCGCCAATCTCTGTTCTTTTCGTTTCAGATTCTTCCTTTTTTCCCTCCAAAAATGGATGGTTAAATTTTTCCATTTGCGCTCAATTTCATTTTTATCCACTCCAACAGACACAGCAATCTCTGTGAGACTGTCGTGTCTTTGGTTTTTTAATTTATGTTCGGAATCTGCACTATCCCATAGAAGACGGCGTTCTCTATATGAGTCTATTAACACTAAAACTTGTTCGTCATTCCACTCCATCACTTCAAATGAACAATACAAAACCCTACTTAAACAAACTAAGTCGAAAATGAAATAATTCGTCTAGTTCGGTCGGAGGTTTAATTGTAACTGAAGCCGCTCGGGGCCGCTCGGCACGTCCCCACTCTATATTTTTGTTCGGCTCGGCACGGCTTCCTTTGATCTGTACCTATTTTATGCGGGTTGGGATCGGCACGGCCCGGGCCGGCATTTTCTAACCCGGCAAAGCCGCCTGGGGCGTCTACATCAACGCGGCTTAGGCCGCCCGGGTCAGACCGCCCGGCCCGCCCCAGCATAGTGTGGACCCTGCTTTAGATCGAGAGCCAGGGCTATTTTATCCACTAGGCAATGTAGGCAACTGCCTAAAGTGGCAAAAACTGAGAGGCGGCAAATTTTATTATCATTACCTCCCATTATCATTTTAAATCTATAAATTTTTCATTATAGGAGATTCCGTAAAATTATGAATCATTTTTTTCAACGCAAACGTCGTAAGTCGTAAATCCTATACCAACTAAAAAGAACTCCAAGTAAGTAGTTCTTGTTTCTAACTGGATTTGCTTGAAGAATTGGAAATTAGAAGACACTTCAGAAACCCACAATATGAAGTCGTCAATGAACAGATACATCTAGGGAGTTCTCCACTTTAAACTGTCTTCTTAAGTGATAATTGTAAAGATCAGCAGATATAGTTTTCCCGGTTTTCTATATCATTGCACAGTTATACTGATCTTAATTGGGAAGAATGATATCCAGGATATCCCCATAGGGCTAATAATATCTAAGCTTTAATATTTGTAATATCATATCTTCTTTTTCCTATTAACATATATTAAGTCAATCACAAGATAGGACTAGCCAAAAATAATTAAACATCAGGTAGGCATCAAATCAAATGTAACTTCTGTCATTCTGACGATGATATTTAGGTAATATCGAAACAATTGTCAATTTTTTAGAATTTTTAACATTTTTCAATATACTGTGGAGTTAACTAGAAATAGTGAGTTTCATTTAAAACACTAATACGGAACAATAGTTTACCTTACCCATTATATCAACAACAATAATCGTAAACATATTTTAGAAATTATGAAATTGGTATTAAAATTTAGAATAACAATGAAATCTGCGTGATTACTTAAGCAACAGTTCCTAGCTTGTTTCGCCGACTGTACTTTCCCTCTCTCTGTTCATCTTCTGCGCATTTCAGGGGTCTTCCTTCCTTTCTTTGTCAAGCTGTACTGCGTATTACTCCGCAGTTCTTTACGTTTTAACTTTCAGGTATCCAAGGGATACCCAGTGATTTTATGGGTAGGTTTTCTGATTTTTATTTCTATCTACAAATTTGAATTTTACTCGCACTGATTTTAAATACGACTTTCCAGTTTTACACCAGAACCGGCCGTTTTTGGATACAACCTATTCAAATCATTTGATACAAGATTCTCTATAATATCTAATCTATTAATACGATTTGGTTCTATTTTTTTAGTAAGTTCTTCTATGTGCAAATAATGCGGTTTTCATTTTTCCTTTGATATTGCTTTTGGTGTGGAATGCTTTGTGCCGATTAAGATGCTTATTTTAAGGTAGGGGCATTAAGGGTACGTATTTTTCCGAAGGTCTGAAATGGATTTGAGAACATAGAGCGTCACCTTCTGCTTGCGTATAACCATTCCTAAAACAGAAAGACGATTTTTAGTTCCAGTAGAATCCAAACAACCAGTAGACATGAACAAAAGTTTAATAAACGGATCTTGAACCATATTTGATCGCTTAAGATTAATCAAGTGAATTCATATTGATGTTGATCTTGAATCAAAAAGTTGACAATAAATAAATGTTTGGAGACAAGTTTTGGAACGTGTTACTCTTACATTAGCCTCTTGCAATCAATATCCCCTCCGTAGTCTAGTGGAATGATGTTCTGCCTCCTAACCGAGAGGTCCCGGGATCAAACCCGGGCCTAGATACATCATAATTAAAAATTCGGAGAGCCACCTGTTGGAAGGCAATGGCAAACTACCGACAGTATTCTGCCTAGTACAGCCTCTCAACATAGACGTTTGGATCCGTCGTTAAACTGTAGGTCCCTTCTATCTGTGGTAACTGGAGAGCACAACACAGGTAGAAGTGAGAGGTCGCCAACATCCGATCACGGATATGGCATTGTAAGATGAAGAAGTTTATCTTTCAAGTACGCAATTGGTTTATGACTTTATTATCAATCATGGATCCATAAAAGTTGTTAACCAAACTTTATGTACTCGACGGGTAATCACACCAGCCGAAAGACTTGTCATGTCCAATGTTTATCCTTCGATACACAATGAACTTCTTAATGATGAATTGAAGAAAATTGGTCTAAACTTCCCGAGTTTACTGATATTTTGAAATTTGTACGGCAGGTTTACGTCAGCCCTCATAATTTGAATATTCCCGATTCTATTGTTATAACCTTCAATAACACTAACTATAGAGTATTTTTTTTCTAAAAATGGTATAACCTGTTACATTTGTAAACAAACGGGTTATATTACATGGCAATGTACAGCAGGCTTAGTTAATTTCCAGCCATAACCTTGTCACACAGAACCTATACCTCAAATTCCTAGACAAACATTATCAGATACTTCATACTCACCACAAACTATTGACAATTCCTTCAGAGAACCATAACCCTCTTCACAAGCAGAACCATCATCACAACCTTTTTCAAATGAAACTAACTGTTTCTAGATAATTTCATAATATATTGAAGAAATTAGTGTTCTAAATGAAACTCACGGTTTCTAGTTAATACCACATTGAAAAATTGTTGAAAATTCTAAAAAAATGACAATTGTTTCGATAAATAAATATCATCGTCAGAATGACAGAAGTTACATTTCATTTGATGCCTACCTGATGTTTAGTAGTTATTTTTGGCTAGACCGAGAAGTGACCTAACTTGTGATTGACTTAATATGTAACTTCTGTCATTCTGACGATGATATTGATTTATCGAAACAATTGTCAATTTTTTAGAATTTTCAATAACTTTTATTATATTGTGGAATTAACTAGAAACCGTGAATTCCATATAAAACACTATTAATATATGTTAATAGAAAAAAGAAGAATATGTGATATTAATCAACTACATTATTAACTCTTTGAATTATTCAATTTACCGAAAACCAACACAGACTGATGTGACAATTCCATTTAATTCCAATCACCCCATGTCCCATAAACTAGTGGCATATAATTCAATGATACATAGAGCATTTCCAGTTCCTATGAACAAATGTAATTTTGAGAGATTAATACAATTAGACAAATAGCAACATCCAAAGGTTATCCATTAGATATGATAAATAAGGTAATTAATAAAAAAGAGGAAAAAGTGGCATTACAACTAATATTTCCTAAACAAACTGATGAAATAAAAACTTATAAAACCATCACATATGCAGGAAATATTTCAAAGATAATATCTTCAGCAACGAATACAACAATTTTTTTTAAAACAGAAAGTAACGTTAATACAAAATTGTTAAATGTAAAAACAAAAATATCACCATTAAAGATTTCAGGTATATATAAACTCAAATGTCCAGAATGTAATGCTGTCTATTTGGGTCAGACCCTTAGGAATTTTGAAATCCGATACAGTGAACACTCACGAGCATACATATTAAAACAACCAGATAAATCCCACTACGCAAAACATCTACTTGACACCAATCATTCATTGACACCTAACACAAAACTAGAAGTGCTGCATATTTGTGAAAAGAAACAAGAACTGGATTTCCTTGAAGAATTGGAAATTAGAAGACATTTAAGAAACCCACAATATAAAGTTGTCAATGAACAGTTAAATCTAGGGAATTCTCCACTAATAAACTGTCTTCTTAAGTGATAATTGTAAAGATCAGCAGATATAGTTTTCCTGGTTTTCTATATCAATGCACAGTTATACTGATCTTAATTGGAAAAATGATATCCAGGATATCACCATAGGGCTAATAATATCTAAGCTTCAAAATTTGTAATATCACATATTCTTCTCTTTTCTATTAACATATATTAAGTCAATCACAAGTTAGGTCACTTCTTGGTCTAGCCAAAAATAACTACTAAACATCAGGTAGGCATCAAATGAAATGTAACTTCTGTCATTCTGACGATGATATTGATTTATCGAAACAATTGTCAATTTTTTAGAATTTTCAACAATTTTTATTATATTGTGGTATTAACTAGAAACCGAGAGTTTCATTTAAAATACTAATATGAGTAGATTTCTCGAAGTAAGGGTCGAGACAGTTAATTTCATTTATTGAAGAAATGTTATAAATTCTAAGAAATTGACAATTGTTTCGATATTGCTATCATCGTCAATGTCAAAACAATTGTCAATATCTTAGAATTTTCAACATGTTTTCAATATATTGTGCAATTATCTAGAAACAGTTGGTTACATTTAAAAAAGTAATATGAGTAGATTCCACAGACTAAGGGTCGAAACAGTAAATTTCGTCACAACTATTCGTTGCACAATCTTTATCAGTGAAAGATATACAGTCTTCATCAATTTCGTTGGCTGCACCTTCACCTCAAGCAATGGAAACATCAAAACCAACCTTAGAACAGATCTCTATTCCAAAAAGCTCAGGTGAATCTATAACTGAAAATGAAAAGACCCACCCTACGGCAAAACGTCAGTTTGAAGAAATAGCCTTCTCGTCCTTCAAATCCCAATATGGACCCAAGAAATTTATTCACAAAACCATCATGGACATGACAAACCCTCTGGTGCTGACACCACCAAAAATTCCGTTGACAATCATTCTCCCTCTTTTGTTTTAAACTACAATCAATGGACTCTTCATTGGACAATGTTCAAGAAGTTCAGGATCCAATAAGAGGATTAATGATTATACAGCGGATTTGTTGGGATTAATAAATTCATTAAACAGAGTATACCCTCATTTGCCCAACAAGTCTATGAAAACGAAGATTACAAAACTAAAGCAGAACATTTTCTCCATATAGGTAAAGTGGAAACCTGGAAAGTGATTAATCGCAAAGTAGTTCTCACTCTACAGCCAGAATTTGTAAACAATCTAATAGCAGCATTCAATTCGATACTACAGTGGAATATTGATGGATTCTTCCATTGATTACTCATGTTACAGCTTATAATTGCAGAACATTCTCCTGAAATCATTTGTATATAAGAATCGAACCATAAGGCATGACAAATATAACATTTTAATTATTTTTAAAAAGATAGAACTGATGCAGCTCGTGCGAGTGAAGGCGTGATAATATTAATAAATAAATCTATCGAATCTGAAATGTATGGTATAAACACCAACCTAGAAGCTCTTTTTGTGAAACTCAATTCCAAAACTCCGTTATATATTACTCCCTTATATATTTGTCATATATACATACATACCTCCCATCGCCACAGTCGATTATTCAAGTTTTACAAATCTAATTAAGCAGCCACGGATAATTTTATGTGACTGTAACGGACATAATATTATGTGGTAATCTCAGAGCACGAACGAAAGAGGTAGTCTAATAGAAAAAGCCATAGACAATTTACATCTGCCTTAAACGATTGTAGACCTACACGAATCAATATTAACACAGCCGAATCTTCGTGCATGGGGCCAAGGCGATGACGGGTAAAATAGCAGAAGCAGTGTCACTAATAAAAAATAAAGCGCCTAATTGTAGCTCCAGCCATTGTATCCTGCATAGACAAGCACTTGGAGTTCGTAGTTCAAGGTGATAACGACGTTCTTCACATCGCCTCTGTTAAACTGAAGAAAACTGTGAGTAACTCTTAGGTATTCTAACTTATCCGATTACACTAAGTTGCTCAAAAATGATCCTACCCCAGATATAATATAAAACGGAGATTTATAAAACAGTATTTAGTTCTCGAAATGAATATTTATTGCTGGGAACATCTAGACCTCACGAAATTTCTACGTTCAGAACTGGAAATAACTCATTAAGTTTTTATCTACAAGTAGTATTATTTACAATAATAAACTAAAGCAAACCACACACTATTGAATTTTTAGTCTGCACAATGAATGAATTGACTATTAAAAAAATATTGAAAGAAGCAACCGAAAAAATACTAGAAGAGCTACAAAATACAAAAACTGAATTGAAATGTGCCATTGATGAAACAGAGAAAAAACTTTTGTTAAAAATTGAAGAACATAACACAAGGATCAGACGTGTAGAAGAGGAGGTCGAAATTATAAAAGAACAGATAGATAAGAAAAGGCGACTTAACAATATTGTTATATTCGGTTTAAGCAAACCAATTCCAAACATTAAAATTGAAGATATCTGCACTGAAATAAATGATAATATAAATGCTAATATAAATGAAAGTGACATAAATAATTTCTATACGCTGGGAAAATCAGAGTCTGCTCCAGTTAAAGTAGAATTTGTGTCATATTTAAATAAAAAGTCCATTTTTACAAATATCAAAAATCTCAAGGGTTCGGGACTCTCAATTTCCAATGACATAACACCAAAAGAGAGAGAAACTTACAAATAGTTAAAGTCGTATCTCATACATTTTCGTAAAACAGGGGAATACTCTAAATGTTTTACTAAAAATAATAATCTGGTTTTGGATAACAAGTCTCACACTCTTGAGGAATTGACAAAAATATTAAGAACAGAAACCATCAGCCCACCCAATACTCATAATTTGTCTGAAGACCAAAAAAAAGTGAGATAAATCCACAACTATCACTGATAGTCAACTCTGACACTAAGAAGTCGAAAACTCAGCATCACAGACTAAATAATGGAAAGGAACTATACTACCTAGATCTTTATAATAAATTTTAGTTTATTAGTCAACTCTAAATAGTTTAAATTTTATTCTTTATTATCACGTCTTTCTGCTTTTTAATTGCAAATTTTATCTGTATATTAATATATGTATTTAAATTTCCTTGTCCGAGTTCGTGATTGTCTTTATCTATAATTCTTGTTTAATTAGTGTGTTTCTTTGACATGGAACAATATATACGAGATTTCGAAGTACCGAATATAGAGACATATAAATTAGAAACTATTGAACAGTGTACAGAGGTTTTGTCCATTAACCAATTGAATTCAAATTTTAAAAGAGTACTTAATAATATTTGCAGTATCAACAAAAATCTAAATGAATTCGAAATTTTCCTCACAACATTAAATTCTGATATAGACTGCATTGTATTCACTGAAACATGGAATATATTGGATACAAGTCTACACCATATTGAAGGTTATGATATAATTTATAATGAAAGTAAATACAACCAAAATGATGGTGTTGTTATGTACATTAAGAGTTATTATAACTATACTTATAAAATAATAGAGACCTACCCAAATATTAACGTTCTACAGGTTAAAATCCAACTTAATAAAAGTAATAGCGTAGTTATATCTGCAGCATACAGGTCACCCGATACAAACGTGACCGCATTTGTAACATGTTTGCAAAATTATTTTGAAGTAAGTGTTGATAATGATGAAGATATGTACCTTTTCGTTGGAGATTCAAACAGAAATATATTAGAAAGCAATAGTATTTCAACTGAATATAATAATACCCTTAATGAGTTCGGATATAGCTCTACAATTAATATTGCCACACGAGAAAAATCCTGTCTGGATCATATATTCATAAAATCAAAACAACATATTATAGATCAAATTGTGCCTATAGTAATCCTGACGAATATAACTGACCATGCAACTACTATCTTGCAAGTAATGCTAAGCTCAAAGAACGCATCATGTATAAATAAAAAACATTATGCTGAAAGTATTAAGATAAATAAATTAAACAATGTCCTAAAGAATACAACGTGGGATTCAATTTATAGTACAACCAATGTAGATACTGCAACCAATAAATTTGTGACTATACTTAGCAACACTATTGGTAATTGTACTGAAAAGCGACTAATAAAAAGAAGACACACAAAAATTACACCCTGGCTCACCAACGCATTGCTAAAATCTGTCAATACAAAAAATTAAATGCTACAAAAAAATCCCAATAATCTACTACTTAAAACGCAATACCGAACTTATAAAAATAAACTTAATTCTTTGATAGCAAAAAGAAAATACGACTATTACACCACGGAGCTCAATAAAAACCATAATAATCCAAACAAATTGTGGGACATAATATAAGTAAAAATAAAAAAATAAAACACACTATAAATTCTGTTTACAATGATAGCGACCAATTAATTACAGATAAAAAAAGTATCGCTAATGAATTTAATAAAATATTTGCCACAATAGGCACAACTTTAGCTAATAATATAAATAAAGATATAAATTACGTATAGCAACTAGGAAAAGCATCTGTAATTCGTTTGTTATAACACCGCTTGATTCCAATGAGTTACTCACTATTATCCATGATATAAAAAGTAAAAAAGCAGTTGGAGCAGATAATATTAGAGCGGAAACAATCAAATCAGTCGCGGAATACATAGTTGAACAATTAAAAATGTTAATTAATGAGTGCTTCCAACAGGGCGTATGGCCCTCAACCTTTAAACAATCAGTAATAATCCCAGTGTATAAAAAAGGTAACAAAAGTACGATTACAAATTACCGTCCAATTTCTTTATTACCTCATATCTCAAAAACATTTGAAAAGACTCTCAAAAAACGATTAATTTCGTACCTAGATAAATATCAAATACTTTCTAAACAGCAGTTTGGGTTTAGAGAAGGAACGTCAACTGAAGATGCGATTTTAGCTTTAACATCTGAAATTACCAAATCTTTTAATGAAAACAAAGCTTGTTTATGTATTTTCATAGATTTGTCCAAGGCTTTCGATACCGTCCACCACGACTCCCTCCTCAACTCACTAGAGGACATGGGTATTAGGGGTAACAGCTTGAAATTATTTAAAGAGTATCTACTTGACAGGCAACAAAGCGTTAAGATAGATGAGGTCTATAGCGAGTCGAGGAAAGTTCAGTTTGGGGTACCGCAAAGCACAGTCCTAGGACCACTTTTATTTAACATTTCTCTGAATGATATTTTCTCTTTAGGTAGCGCCGGTCACGTTATTGGTTTCGCTGATGATACAGCTATTTTTTATACAGCTAACGCCTGGGATGAACTTAAGGAAAAAGCAGAAAATTATTTTAAACATATTTAAAAATGTCTGTCTCATAAACTACTCACAATAAATTTAGATAAAACAAATTATATCCGATTTAGCTACAATTTATCTGGGCTACCCACTTTTAACCATATAACTATCAATGCAGATGATAGTAATTACCGCATCCAAGCTGTGAATAATGTTAAGTATTTAGGTGTTACAATCGACTCACATCTTAGGTGGGATGAACATATAAAGTAAAAAAGTTACAAGTGATATTATATAAATTAAAGTATTTAAAAAAACTACTTCCTGCGCATTCCTTAAAACTTTTATACTATGCTCTCGTCCAAAGTCATCTTTGCTTCGGAATAGTGGGATGGGGAGCTGCATCAAAAACCCACATACACTTATTGGAGATAACACAGAAACGTTTTTTAAAGGTGATTCTAAATAAACCATACCAATATTCGTCTGATCAGCTGTATATAGACGCAAAAGTGATGGATATAAGGCAATTGTTCTATTATTGTACAATTACTAAATTTCGCAAGACAAAGGATTCATTCCCATCAACTATACTATGATACCCGCCAGAAAACACACCAACATGTACCCCATATGACAAAAACAATCACCCAACAATCTTATACTTACCTGGCTCCAAAATTATACAACACGTTACCGGAATCATTAAAAGTATTAAACAGCGAATATTCATTCAAACATAAATTAAAATTGTATATTTTGGAGAGATCCAGACATGAGATACATAATTGTATAGAAATATGAATGTAGTATAGACAAACTCAACAAATAAACCTAAATTCTTTTCTCTCGTAAATATATATTGTAAAATGTCAAAAGTTAGAGGTTACATGTAAGATCTTAGATATTATTTATTTTTTCTTTTTTAATTGCTAATGTGCTATGTATTTGATTTCTATAATATAAATTTTAATATTCTAATATTTCCACTCGAAACAAGTGTTCACTCACTTATCGAGTATACTATTCTTATCATTCGTTATTTTTGTCTCTTTATAACCTGTATTTTTTATTATTGTAAATTTTCTGATTAAGAATAAACATACATACATACATACTTGCGATGAAGCAAATGCCGTCAAATTTAAAATTAGTTATGGATGAAGCGGTAAAAATAATTAATTTTTTCAAATCACGAACACTACAATCCCGATTATTTTCTTTATTGTGCGAAGATTACGGCACCAAACATAAAACACTGCTGCTCCATACAAAAGTCCGAAGGCTGTCTCGGGGTAAAACTTTCACAAGGCTATTTGAACTTAGAGCTGAGTTACAAATGTTTCTTTCAGATACTTCTTTTAATTTGAAATATCGTTTGTATGATAAAATTTGGTTGTTTCGACTGCCTTTTATGGCGGATATCTTTCAAAAAGTGAACGAATTAAATTTATCATTGCAAGGTAAACAGACAACAGCGCTCCAAGCCTGTAATAAAATAACTGCCTTCAAAATAAAATTCGATTTTTGGGTTATTTCGTTGGAAAGAGAAAAATAGAAAGCTTTACGTCACTCAGTGATTTTGTTAGCGGTAACGACTCAGAAATGTTTCAAGTTTATGTATTTGAAGAATTGGTCCAGTCCGAAGAACAGAATACAAAAAGGAAACTGAATTCATGGATTCATAATTCTTTTTTACCCAGCTTGCAAAAGCTCGAAAGTATGTGAAACGAGATATATGAATCTCTTTTAGAAATGTCCTCAGATACAAGTCTGGAGTAACTGTTCACAACGACGCCTCTCAACGATTTTTGTTGCAGAAATCGTGATGAATATCCAATGCCTGCCGAAACGGCTTTGAATATTCTTCTCCCGTTCCAAACAACATATTGGTGCGAAACAGAATTCTCAACTTATGCAGTCACGAAAACAAAATACCGCAATAGAATGAAGGCCGAACCTGATATGAAACTTCTATCAAACTGAGAGTAAATCAGCCCTGAACCGATACATAAAACAGATGAAAATAAAATAGAGTTCAAGAAACTGAAGCCATTTGCACAGTTAACAGTAAAATCAGCAAAAAAGAAGTGTTGGTACAACTGCATGTCTAGAATAATAGCTTAACCCCAACCAGTCAGGTATGGAATAAAATTAGGAAAATTTCTGGAATACAAACATCAATCAAACATTCATAGATCAAGAAAAAATACCAATATTATAACATCTGCATAGGAAATAACTAGTACTTTAACAAGAATCATTCCTCTGATGAAAGTTAGAAAGATAACTTTAGCAGACACAAGCTGTTAGTCGAAGAAGTTGAACGATATGAAGAAACTGACAACAACATTTGTATGAATGACCCAATAAAACTCGATAAATTGAACAGCTGTGTTGATGAACTGATGAACAGATGACATACCACCTATATTTTTAAAAATCCTGTTGAATTCTGCAAAACAAAAGTTACTTTCAATTTCCAACTTGATATGGCTCGAACATAAATTTCCGTCCCTTTGGTCTAAAGCTTTCAGGAATTATTTGCGTCGGAATTTATCACTAAAACCACACTCGTTCTTCGCCTCCAACTTCTCTGTGCAGACAATTCATGAGTTGATCGAGACGAGCTATCATCGATCGTCATTGAAATAGGTTGATCTTTCCCAAACTCGTAGCAGATCTTCTGAAAGGCATGATTTAGCTACTTCTGCTCTACTAATCTTTGTAAATGAGGTTCGGTGTAGGTCCAAAGTTTTTATGATCCTCTCTAAATGTTATACTTCCTCAATAGCTCTTTCAAAGGAAATGGAAATCTCACTGGGGCACCCAAAATGATCAGAATACAAAAATAACGACCTGTTATCTCAATATTTTCAATAAGTAAAGCTTCGTGGCTGTTAAGAAAACTTTGAAAGAAATAGGTAAAACCTTCTGAATTTTTAACTGACTTTATTATTTTATTATTCTTGTCAGTTAATCTGACAATCCTTCAATAAAATAACACAAAGTATACAAACTGAAACAATAACTTAATCATTTCTTTCACTCGGCATAGGTGAGTTGCGCGCATTAGTTGAAATTTTACCTTATTTAATAAGGGGTGTCTCAGGTAGTAACCGTCAAGGGATTATCGGCATTCCCGGATTACGTAATTTTAACGATAATGCAAAGGGGTGCTTATGCTAATAAAATGAGGAAAAAACCAAAATACCGTGAATAGGATATTTGTTGTAATAGAATTTCAAGACAATAACAAGCCAATAAATATTCTGTTATCGGGACTGCCCTAATAGTTTACCCTGGCGGGGGTAGGGAGTAGGCAGAGGTTCTATTAGAATTCTATCTTAACAAATATTTTACGGGTTGTATTTTATTTGTCTTCCAATTGTTGTGCAACAAAGATGGAAATTAAGTGTGAAGTTATGTAAAGTGAGAAGGGCAAAACTCTTCTAGTGGTAAACCGTGGAAAATTTCGAAAATGTAGAACGATGGCATCTGGCAAAACTTATTATCGTTGTACAGCAAAAATGTGCAAAGCAAAACTATATTCTGTGGGCGAAAATAAAATTGTGGAAAGTAAATTAGTGCATAATCATGAAGTGGATAGTACTGTCGATAGACAAAAACTAAGTAACAGTGTGAAAAGAAAGGCTGTTGAAGATATTTCTGAGCTACCGATGAAGTTAATCCATAAATAGTTGAAAAACTTTCCTGAATTGGTGAACAATATGTCGTTAAAGAACTTGGATTATACAAGAAAGAATATTTATTCTGCACGTCGTACTTTCTTGCCTCCTCTACCAAAAAATATTCAAGATGTACATGAAGCGTTAATATGTCAGAACATCAAAACATTACAACAGGACAGTTTTCTGCTAGTCAACGATACTGACAATAATATTGTTATATTTTCTTGTTTTCTAAATTTAAATTTTCTGTGTGATTTATATGGACGGAACTTTCCAATATTGCGTGCAATACTTTTCCCTCTGCATGTGTATAAAAATGGACAGTATGTGCCAGTAGTGTTAGCTTTATTACCTTCTAAGACCAAAGATCATTACGAGTAATTATTCCTGCACATTGTGTCAGGATGTAATAGGTTTGAACTTTGTTTAAATCCAAAAAAAATCATTATTGACTTTGAGATTGCCATACATTTGAATGTTAAAGCTATTTTTCCATTATCTAAAATAAGACGCTGCCTTTTCCATTTAAAGCAAGCCTGGTATCGTAAAATTATGCAGCTTGGTTTGTCTGTCCATTATAATGATTTATAATCAGATATTGGAAAAAGGCTCAAACGTTTGTTCGGTCTAACGTTTGTCGATCCGCTTCAAGTATCTGAAACATTTTTTTTCATTTAATGCCAGATAAACCAGTGACTGAATTTTCTGATTATTTGGTGGAAATTATATTGATGAGGAATCCTCCCATATTATGGGCAGAAATGTCATCAATTGTTATACGTTCCACTAACGCATGTGAATAGTTTCATGCACATTTTAATAAAAGTTTTTATTCCTCGCATCCTAATGTGTTCACTTTTATTAATGTACTTTCAACTTATCAAACAAATAAATATATTAAAATAAGAAGCGCTAATAATAATATTAATAAACCGCTTTATGGGAAAGCGAAGAAAAAACAGATATTCTTAGATCAACATACATCTATATAAAACCACTGTAATAAACTTAGAAACTCTTGTAAAATCCGTGTCTTATTATTCCTGAAATAAATGTACAAATACCTTTACCATTTAATTTATTTTATATTTCCTTAATCTCCTTAATTTTTTGTTTATATTGTTGCGCGCAATTCGGCTCCTAATTTTGGTGTCCCTTTCACTTATGTCAGAAGTAACTTACCCATCTAAATCTTACCACATTTTGATAAAAGCACAATCACTGCCAGCGGTTTTTATGGATATATAAGTTTAGAATTGAATCGTAATGAATACATTAGGTGATTCAAGTGATAGTTGCTTCTCAGATATCAAAAATAAACTTTATTTTTTCAAACAACACTGCTTAAGAATATTTACGTGTAAAAACTGTATAAGGTATCACGAGAATTGGAATATATACAAAATTAAATGTGTTTAATAAAATAAAAAATAATTATAATATTACAATAGTCTTAATTTTCTAAAAATGTTATTCACAAAATGTTCTTTTTTGTTCCACTTATCAACTACTTCCACTTCTGTACCATTGAATCTTCCAGACTTTTCGAAATATATGGGACAATCCTCAGATTGATCTGAATAATAACTACAATAAACAAAAAAATATATAAAAATGAAAAATAAACTAAAATAAAAATAATCAAAAAAAATCATAGTGAACTTCCAATGGAGATATCGTGATTGTCATACAGAATGTATAATTAATATTGACTGTGATATATAGGGTGTCCAAAACTTTTTGTCCTTGGTACTGATACAGTCATAAAAACTAAGATCTAAAATTCAGCATGTAAACTTATAAAAAAATAAAAACAAACTAAAATAAATTTAATTTTAAAAAAGTCATACTAAACTTCCAATTTTAATTTGCTACAAACTTGGTCCTTGCGAGCGACAAAAGATACTAGCACTTTGCCATGTCCTCAGCAGACAAGACATCAGTTATACGGAGGAACGAACGTCTGAAATTAAAGAACAGGAGAGCGACAGATAATAGGAAGGCGACATCTGTAGCGGTTAAGATTAAGGAAGAGCCAAGATAGACAATACTACTGCCAGATACCAGTAGTTCTCTCGTCAATGGGGAGTCAAAAGGAAAATCCTCGAAAACGATCAGGTGTAGTAGGAAATCAAAGCAAGCGTCCTTAAAAGCCCAAACCGAAATTGAGAACAGTATGAAGAATAAGGTTCTTGAACACAAATTTCAACAGGAAATGCTAGACTTAGAATTATCACTTATAATATCCCTAGTGCTTGAATTATTTCCGGAAATTTTTCCGAAAGAACGCATTTTTTGAAAATTTCTTTAAAACTGAGGAAAAACTTCCGGACATTAATTCAAGGACGTGGGGGATTCGGTAAGAAAATTTTACACCCAAAATCTATTGAAAAAATCTGATATGTTTCATTTTGAAAGCACTACAGGCCTATCTGACCCTCGGCTTCGAGATCTTTCACTCTCTCTCCATTTTTTTCTATTCCTCGCCTCGTCTTGCCAGTACCTTACTCACACTGATCTCAGGTCTCTCCTAACCTCCTCCAACTATTTCTTCTTTGGTCTTCCTCTCCTCTTTTCACCACCTTCTCCCCCTTTCAGCACTCGTTTTACCCATCTATCTTCTGCCATTCTACCTATATGTCCTAACCATCTCGCCCTCTATGCCTTAATTATATGGGTTATACTTGGGTGATTATACAAATCTGATAATTCTCTGTTTGTTCTTCTTCTGTATATTCCATCATAAATCTTTCTGAGCATTTTACGTTCCCATATCTCTAGTTTATTCTGCTCTTTTTTGTTCATTGTCCAGGTTTCACAAGCGTAGGTAACTGACGGTCTTATTATTGTTTGGTACATACTTATTTTTGCTGTTCGTGATATGTCTTTTGAGTTAAACATCTGTGATACGATTCATGCTGCTTTACTGCCTTTTGTTAACCTTTTTTCTATTTCACTTTCTTCGTCTCCTTTATTTGTGATAGTGACTCCCAAATATTCGATTTGTTCCACTTTTTTTTATTTTGTAGCTTTTGTCTCCATTACAATTTATAATATCGGTTTTTTCATTATCCTTCATTACCATGTATTTTGATTTTTTCTCATTGATCACTAGACCATACTCTCTTGCCTTCTCTTCTAGTAGCTACGCTTAGCAGTTATTTCCTCTATCTTGCCATAGGTACTATGTCGTCCGCATATGCTAGACACTGATGTTTATTCCCATAAATTAAACCTCGGGTTTTTATACCACTGAACTAGGTTAAAGAGGGTTGTGGATAATGGGTCTCCTTGTCTCAGACCTTTCTCTATCTCGAATTCGTTGGAAATACTGCCCTCCAAAATTACTTTGCTCTCGGTTTTTCGTATGGTCATTTCCACTAATCTTCTCAATTTAATTGGTATTTTTAACTCTCTCATTGCCTCATACATTTTTTTTCTTTTGATAGTATCATAGGCCTGTCTGTAATCGATGAATAGCGTATGCAGACTTAAATTTTGTTCATAAGCATTCTCCTGAAGTTGTTTCATAATGAAAATTTGGTCTATTGTCGATCTACCTGCTTTAAAACCTCCTTGGTATTCTCCTACATTTTTATTGTGGTATTTGTCTAATCGATTTTTAAGTATTTTTGCCAGAACTTTGTATGTTACATCTAAAAGTGCTATTCCGCGGTAGTTATCGCACTCTTCCTTGAGACCGTTTTTGTGGATTGGAATTATCAATGCCTTGTTCCAAGTTTTAGGGATTGTTTTTTCTCGCCATACTTGTTTTAACAACTGCCATATTCTCTCCGTTAATTGTTCGCCTCCATATTTTAAAATTTCTATTGGAATTTTGTTTTTTCCTGCACTCTTATTATTCTTCATATGTTTTAAACAGTCTGTCACCTCCAGTTTTTTTGGGACCGTTACGGCTAGATCTTCCTCATCACAATTTTCTTCCTTCATCCTGATGGATGATTTGGTGGAGTGGATTTAGATGTTTGTATTATGTCTATTGTAGAAGAGCTTGAGGATTGAAAGATTGAGGTGCTTGGTAGTGGTGGGTAAGATATTTTTGGGTGGTTTTTGCTGTTGGAAAGGTTGTGGAAGAGGGGATATGAATTGATGGTAATGTTACTGGGGAGGATAAAGTATTTGATGGTATTGTGGTGATGGAAATTTCTGTTGACGATGATGTTAAATTAGAATTTTTTTCTGTGGTTGGGTTAGATTGTATTTCTTTGTCGTCCATATGTTCAGGAGGGTCTTGTTGAGCCAGGTAAGTTGGGCAGTCGGATCCTTGATGGCCGATTGTTTTGCATTTTTGGCAATTAGAGCCATCAATGTATAGGTATAATCGATAAGTGGTATTGTCATGGGAGATGTTGAAAGAGTCTGGTATGTTTGCGTGTTGGAGTGGTTTGATGTAAATTTGTCTTCTAATGCTGAGTACGTGGCTGTATTCAGATTCTGGCATACCAATTTTCAAGAAAGTAATTTTAGATACTGCAGATATCCCCATTTTTTTCAGTTCTTCTTCCAAAAGAGAGTTAAAAATTGTTGGGCAAATGTTAAATATAACCAATCTTTGGGCTGGAGTTATTAATCTTCTTATTTCTACTTGAGTTCCATTAACTTTGATTGTGTTGTGGGTACTAAGAAAACTATCTACAATATTTTTTGAGCAAAGATGGATGCAAATTCGGTTATTAGCAATTCTTGAAGCAAACAATACGTTTTTGGGTTGTATGAGGGATCCTATAGCTATTATGTAGTCGTGTATCTTTACTCCATCCATTGCTGAGAGAACTACAGCTCGATCTTTTGTTGGGTATTTGTACGTATTTACTATACTTGAGTAGGTGGTAGTTGTCATGTTTTTATTGGAGAAATTATCTCCTGGTGGATTTGTCTCGTTCATTTTTCACATTATTTGAAATATACATATCCGACACTGTTGTTGAATGGATTCAGGTTACTAATTATTGGTGTAACGTTACTATCGGTATTTCAACTTTTTCAGATTAATTGGAAATAAAAAGTCTACTCACAGTAATTTCTTGTTTGTTTTGGTTCAGTTTTGAATATACACTAATTAGTTTTTAACTGCTTATTTTATTTAACGTTTCGGAGCGCACGACTGTACAGAACAAAGGTTCGACACCGAATCCAGTATTAAAATTAAAAGATAGATTATATTGTTAAATGTATTTAATAAACGTCTCATTTGTGTAATTCGTTTTTCAAAAAGGCCATCTCGAAGTTCGAAAACATCATTCGCAGTAAAGAGGAGAGGGAGAAAATCACTTCGCAAGAAAAAATTTTATAAGATTTGGCCCAATTTTTGCACCCGATTCTATATTTTATTAATTATCTTCCAACGCATGTGTAAGATCTATTGACATTTTAACCTTCATTTTGCACCCTTATAACAAAAATTGGGCCAAATCTTAGCAACAGAAAAAGTTGGATACATTTAATAAACGACATGGTATTTCACGAGATTTTTAAAAAAATTGTGATTTAAAGTTCATTACTATAATAGTTTATTAAATAGAACTTTTATTCTTTCTAGAGTCATTTGAGAAGTGTACAGTGTACATGACTCAAAGTTTTACTGACATCTGCAGTTTTGGTAGGATTAGATTTAACCTAAATATTTGTGATTTAATTATTTGACGTTTCTCTAATTATTAATACTCGGTGGCGTTGCCAACAGCTACACCTAGGTTAATAATGATATTATACAACTAGACTATTTTCCATACCTTTGCCATTGTGTACATGGAGTCCTCTCTTTGAAACATATCACTTGAACGATGTTGAAAAATATGGCACCAATCGTGTTGGCCGTTTCCGTGTTTACATTCTGCAGACATTTTCTAAAAGCGGCATCGCAATCACAATGAGACCTTTAATAAAAAAAGTGTTTTTAACGATAAGAAAGTTGTAGATTCGAAATCATTTCATATCATGTTAAACGTTAGGTAATACAAAGTGGACTCATAGATCCAAAAACTTGAAAACTTTATACGCTAGATGCTTAAGGTATTTATATTGATTAGTTTATTTTACCTAGTAAATAATGAATGATTGCAAATGCCTTTTACATTTTAAGGAAGTTGTTGTGTCATATATTTCATTTTAAAATCACAGAAAGAATTATACGCAACAAAACTTCTGATTTAATGTCAAGCACTTGGGTAGTATTTATACATTTTCCTTAAAAAACAATTAGTGATTTTTTTATATGTCATAAATTGTTAAACGTTAGGTAATACAACGTGGACTAATAGATCCAAAAATTTGAAAACTTTATACGCTAGATGATAACAGTATTTATATTTGTTGTGAACGTAGCTTTAGAGCTGTTGTTGGTAACATTGCGGAATGACAACTGTCAATAATGACTGCGGTGGCGATCAAGTAAGACTCAGGAGGTTAGATAGATGTATCATTCTGTACACATGTATGTTAATAAAAATATTCATCCGAGTCGTCTGTTAGTCTTATTTATCTGAATACATAACAGAATTTGGCGACGAGTCAGGTTGATCCACGCAATGAGTGAAGTCGTCATAAATCCAAGTCAATTTGGTAGTTGAACAAAAAGTGCGGGAGTCAGTCATTTTCCTGTAAGTCAGGTGTGAGAGTCTAAAAAGCGCGGGAAGTAGTGTCGTTTTTTCCTAAAATACGTTGTGTCTGTCGTCGATTTTCCATATAATGGCCCAAAATTTGATAGGAAGTATAGACCCGGAAAAGGGGGATATCACCACATATATGGAGAGACTGGAACAGTTGTTTGTGTGTAATATAGTCGAAGAAAATATGAAGGTGTCAACGCTGCTGACATTAATTGGTAACGAGGCTTATTCCACACTGAAAGATATCTTAACCCCTGATCTACCAAGTTCAAAAAGTTATGATATCTTAAAAGATAAGCTAATTGAGCATTACAATCACAAGAAACTACAAATATCTGAAAGATATAAATTTTGGATTGCTGTTCAGGAGCCTGGTGAAGATATAAAAACCTTTGTGAAAAAATTGAAAAGTCTGTCTGTTCATTGCAGTTTTGGTACATTTTTACATGAGGCTTGGAGAGATAAATTCGTCTGTGGTATAAGGTCTCAAGCTATCAAACGAAAACTATTATCTATGGATAGATTAACCTTTGATATTGCTTATTCTGAGGCACTATCTATGGAACTAGCAGAAGGTCAGTTAAGGTCAATGTCTATTGAAACTTCAGTAAGTTCTGTAGCAGAAAATCTAGATAAAATTGCTTTTAAAAAGTCAAAGACTGTGAAGAACTTGTGTAAAAAAAGTCAGTCTAAAAATGTAAGTCAAAAGTCATGTTTAAAATGGTGTCATCGTTGTGGTGTTCGTAAACATGATCCAGAGGTATGTCCAGCCAAGGATTGGGACTGCTTTAAATGCCAAAAGAAAGGCCATACCAGTCGGGTATGTAGAAAAGTCAAAATCAATACCTTAGAAGAACCTGATGATTGCGAGTCAAGTCAAGATGAGGATGACCTAGTACTTGGGTTTTTGTCATCCATACAAGATAAGTACAAAGAAAAACCAATTCACATAAATTTAGAAATTGAAGGTAAGCCCATTATATTTGAAATTGATACTGGCGCCTGTCGTACGGTAATGCATATTAAAGATTATCGAAAATATCTGTCAGACTTGAACCTTTTTAATGTCAAGTATGACTTGAAAGTTCTAACAGGCGATGGAGTGAAAATTATTGGTGAAATTGATATTTTTGTCAAAAGTAATAATCATACAGCAAATTTACCGTTGGTTGTCTTAGATGGTAATCATAAATTCGCACCATTGCTTGGTAGAAATTGGTTAAACGAGTTGAACCCAGATTGGCGTCGAAAAATATAATTTCAAGATCTTAATGAGTCAATACATAGTCTTAAGTCTGAGTCAGACATAAATAGTCAAGTTTTTAGTCCAGAAACTGAATATCAGTCAAAGTTGTTTCAGTCGAATTCAAATAAGAGTCTAACTCAGTCTTTAAACACAGTTAATGTCAAAAATCAGTCAGACTCTTTAGAAAATGAGTCAAAAATTCAAAAATTAGTTTCGTCTATAGAAAATAATTTTAAAAATATTTTTGATGATAAAGTTGAATCATGTACAAAAAAATTTAAAGTCGAATTAAATCTAAAGGAAGGAGCACAACCTGTATTCCATCGAGCTTACGATATGCCCTATGCTTTAAAAAGTAAAGTCGAATCTGAAGTTCAAAAAATGTGTGTCAGGAATATTAAAAAAAATTAGTTATAGTAATTGGGCAAGTCCGATAGTTATTGTCCCAAAGAAAAATACATCAGATATAAGAATTTGTGTCGATTTTAAAAAAACATTGAATCCGGTTCTGGATGCCGACCATTGTGTTTTGCCACTTCCTGAAGATATTTTTGCTTGTTTAAACGGAAACAAATATTTTACAATAATTGATTTAAAAGGAGCATACCAACAGTTGGAAGTGAGTGAAAAGTCAAGCAATTATTAGTCATAAACACTCATCTCGGACTCTTTGCGTACACAAAACTAACATATGGTATAAGTTCAGCTCCAGGAATTTTCCAAACTGTTATGGATAGTATTCTTGCAGGATTAAAGAACACAAAATGCTACTTAGATGACATTTTAGTCTATGGAGGTACCTTGCAGGAATGCTACAAAAATGTGATCATGGTTCTGGAAAGCTAGAACAGTTTAACATCATAGTTAACGAAAAGAAGTGCAAATTTTTTAATTCTAGTGTAGAGTTTTTGGGTCACGTAATAGATGCTGGAGGGATTCACCCAACAGAGGAAAAAATTAAAGCTTTAAAATTTGCACGTTCTCCGAAAAATCTTACTGAACTCAAATCCTACCTAGGTCTTTTAAATTACTATATCAAGTTCATACCTATGCTCTCATCAAAACTAAAACCTTTATATGATCTGTGTAAGTCTGAAATTGATTTTGCCAAAGAGTGGTCAGAAGAATGTGAGGAAATATTTCAATTAAGTAAATGGCCACATTGTTGATGGAGAAGAGAAACCGGTCATGTTTGCTTCAAGTACCCTTTCACCGACCGAACAGAAATACAGTAACTTGGAACGCGAGGCGTTAGCTTTGATTTTTGCAGTTAAAAAATTTCATAAATTTTTGTATGCTCGTAAATTTACATTAATTTCAGACCATCAACCACTTCAATTTATTTTTCCAAAAAATAAAAACATACCTACAACCGCTGCTGCAAGAATTACTCGTTGGGCTATAACCCTTTCAGGGTATCAGTATGATATTATTTACAAAAAAGGAAATTCTATATGCAATGCCGATGGTTTGTCTCGTTTACCCTTAACGGATCAAACTGAAGTCCCTGATTTTATTTTTTATTTTAATTTAGTCAATGAAATACCTTTAAACTATGATGATATTGGAAAAGCTACAAATAAAGATATAATTTTCTTAAAGTTAAAAGACTTCATTTTGTCAGGTTGGCCAAGTACAGTGGATGATGAAAATCTAAAGCCATATTTTAAACACAGGAATGAATTGTCGGTGGAACAAAATTGTATTTTATTTGGCAATAGAGTCGTCATTCCAGTCATTGTTAGAGCAGAAGCTCTCAAACTTTTTCATGAACAGCACACTGGCATTGTCCGTACAAAAATGTTAATACGATCCTATTGTTGGTGGCCAAATATTAACAATGATGTAGAAAAATTTGTTGCAAACTGTGAAGTTTGTCAACAATGTCAAAGCTTCAATAATAATAATCCGCTTTTGTCATGGCCAGATGCACCCCATAATTTTTATAGAATTTTCATAGACTTATTGAAAAAGTTTGATTATACATTTTTACTCAGTTTTGACCAAAAATCGAAATGGCTCGAAATCCAGTTAATGAATCATGGTACTGTAGCATCAGAAACTATTTAAAAATTAAGAGATTTTTTCAATTTTTGGTCTACCTGTAGAATTGATGTCTGATGGAGGCCCTCCCTTTAATTCAGTCGAATTTGTTTCTTTTTGCCAATCCAATGGTATAACCCCAATTAAATCTCCACCGGGTCACCCTACTAGCAATGGGTTTCCAGAGAGGGGAGTTCAGTTAGTTAAAAAAGATATAAAAAGGCGTTATTTTCATTTAAAGGGGAAGATATAACAGAACAACAAATTTTATTAAAATTATCAAGTTTCTTATTCTCATATCGAAACACTCCCACTACTAGTACTGGTATTTCACCAGCTGAGAGTATGCTAAAACTAAGGCCTAGAACCAGATTCGACCTATTGAAACCTTCCGGCCATAGTAAATATGTTAAAGGAAGTACTGATGGAGCACCTTGTGTATAAAAATTGTTTATACTTAATGAAGCTATTTATGTAAAAGATAGAAATACCAAACTATGGCAGAAAGGTAAAATCATAAAAATATTGAGTTACTGTACATACTTGGTACAAGTGGGGTTTCGCATCAAATTTGTTCATGCTGATTCTTTACGCTCTGATATGAGTAATAATAATGTTACTATCAACAAAGCTTAAGATCGGTAAACAGTGAAAATGAAAGTGTCCTATATACTGTCAGTGTCAGTGTCAGTGAATCAAGTGTATCTTCCACCGCATCACCATCATTAGTTTCAACAGCCAGCGATTTACCCCAACCTAGTGTTTTGTCTCACTATTGTAATAAAGAGCCATACACAAAAAGTGAAAGTCCATAAATTCAAAAGCCTGAAGTGATCCCAACAAGTGAAACTCCTAAAGTGTCCCGCTTTGGTAGGGCATTAAAACCTGTCCATAGACTTAACCTCTAGAAGGAGGAATGTTGTGAACGTAGCTTTAGAGCTGTTGTTGCGGAATGACAACTGTCAATAATGACTGCGGTGGCGATCAAGTAAGACTCAGGAGGTTAGATAGATGTATCATTCTGTACACATGTATGTTAATAAAATTATTCATCCGAGTCGTCTGTTAGTCTTATTTATCTGAATACATAACAATATTGATTAGTTTATTTTACCTAGTAAATAAAGAATTATTACAAATTCCTTGTTTACATTCTCCTTTTGCCAAAGATTTGGGACACATGTCGTGATCTCTACAGCAAATATCTTCCTTAGAGTGGAAACCCAAATCTGAATAGTCCCTAGCCTTGTTTCCTGAAGAAATAAAATTATGATTAAACGATAATATCTCAGTAGCAAAAATAAAAACAACTCGCGACATATGTGACATTTCAGATTAATAGAGTTACCTGGTCCACACCATTTTGTTCCTGGGTATATGAATCCACCTTGATGCGGCGACTGAATATTCTGATTACAAACTTTTATTAAATTATCCACAGCTTCATCGGACATTTTCCTCACTCTACGTGGATCAGATGCTAGTAATTTGTCTCTAATTTTACCTCTACAAAGTTAAAAATTCATGTACCGAAAACATCTAATTTTTTTCAATGAATCAATCCAAAAAATAAAATTATTGAAAGATGGGTACTTAGTGATTTGGACAAGCTAATGCTATTCACAATATTCATTGAATACAATCGGTTTAAAAGCTAAAGTTTCGAACAACCTGTTTTACTAAAAATTAGACTATCGTGCGTAAAAAAATGAGCTTTTTCAGAATCTGCAATAAAAATTCTTATTTTTATGAATATAACGTGAAGGAAGTGCTTCCATTTCTGCAAGTTTAAGCAAATCTTTTTTTTCTGCATTTTCATAAATCATTTTTATGTGTTTTGGCGGAATTGATTTATAGGAAAAATCGCCATAAGGTAAAAGACCCAAATTCAGACACATTTAGGTATTCACGTTACCTATTTTGTGAAGTAATTAACAGTCATTTAATGACATTGGTCAGTTTTAATATTCTTGAATTAATAATAATTTGTAAGGAAATCTGAGCAGTTATTTTTCCCGAAACATTCTATATAATTATGTAATAATTATTTTTTTGTAACCATGCTAATAACACCAAATTCCGACAACAAGTTTAAAGTTTGTTCCAATATCAGACACGTCAGTGAACCTTATTCTGACAGTGACCCCAAATCAGACATTTGGGTAACATTATTCCTACAGAAAATATAAATAGTCAATTAACCTTCAGAATTCAAACGTTTATTATAAAAATAGAAAAGAACGTTCTACAACATTACACATTATGTGTTTCTAACTCCTCAACAGAAAAAAACCTCTTTTATTTATTTCCATTGGAGGCTTGATCTTCTTGACGACTTCGTAAGGATCGTACCAAATTTCATCTTTAGTACTTGGCCATTTCCACCATCCACCAGCTTTAGCCATTGCATTAGCTGACATTTTTTCCTTGTTTTTATCTGTAATTTGTGCTGGGTAATAGTCGCCAAAATAACTGACAATTACGAAATCACCAATTTTTATTTTGTCATAAAATGAGGTTTTTGCTTCTCCATCCTCTGATAAGTAATTCTTGTATAGTAAAATTAAGTTAATTACTTTAGTAAAATTGCTTCTTACCTTCATGTTCAATTTGACCATTTTCCGTTTCAGCGTTATCTTGAAATGTGACTTCTTCACTTTCTGATCTCTCTAATTCTTCTGAGTTTTTCTGTTTATCTTATCGAATATGTTTTTTTCTAGGTATTTTTACTTTCTCTTCACGCAACCCCTTGTTTCCTTCTCTTTTTCTCTTTCTATCCTCTTTTTCTTGAATTGCTTTTTTCTGCTCATCCTCTTTTTTCAAAAAATATTGTCTCCAAGCATCAGAGGTGCCTACAGAAGGAACTTTAACCCGACTATTCCTTGAGTTTTCCTTTTTTGTTGGTTCAGGCCAGAATAAATATTTTTTAAACGGAGATGGTATAACCACTCCTGGCAGTATTTGAGAATGTATTGTTGCAAATATTCCTACTTTCATCTTCATTGACGCACTCCACTCTCACTTGCTCGTTTTCAATGGTATTAGTTCGTTTTTCTGGGGTTACTTCAATATTTTCTATTAATCCTCCTACACTCCTTACTAACACATTCGTATTTCGTCAATTTCTTCCTCGCGTATTTCGTCATTTTCTATTTCCACTATTTCGTCAATGCTTTTTTTTCTAATATAGTTTCTTTGTCAGCGTTTTCCGTATGACTAACCATGAGTTCTACTTCACTTGTTTCGGGATTTTCCAATGTGTTTTCTATAATAATGATTCATCAGCTTCAAATACAACCAAATTTTCCCATCCATCTTCCTGAATTAGGCCTTCTTCTACATCTATTGTAATATTTGGAGAATTTTCTTTGTTCTGAGATAACCCCGAGTTCTCGTACATTTTGTACCAGATTTCATACAAAGTTTTATCTTTAATTTTACCTGTCCAGTTTGCTTCCTTCAGTTCATAGCATTTATTAAAAAAACAGGCTGAAAATATGTTTCAAGATATCGCAAATGACCCACTTTTTTAGCATCTACTGCTTCATTTGTTTTGTTTAACTCATTGTTATCTTCGTTGAGAAGTTTGTGATAGTCGATAATACCACCAAAAGGGAAAAGACCACATTCCTTGCAGGCGTTTTTGAAAATATTTTCTAAATTTGAGATTGATTTCACAGCATTTTGAAGAACATGAGCAAAGGTGTCTTTGCCTAACTTTCATTTTCAAAGATTTGAACAAGCTTATTACGACTATTTGTTTTTCTCTCCAAAACTCTGTCAAAGGTAAAGTGACATGTGATTTGTGCCCATCCAAGTATACTGGAAACTGATTTTTTTCAGATAAAAGCGATGGGTAAAAAATGTTAGTTATGAATTCGAAAAAAGATTCTAAGGTCATCCATCTACTGGTTGACTACCCAATCCCCCAACCTTTAGGCACTTGTGATACTATATGCTTTGGTATCCTTTCGTATGGGTATATCACCATGGGTGGAGCTAGTTGACCAGCAGCATTACCAGTTATAAGAACAGTCAGGCACTCTTTGTCATCACCTGATCTATCATGAAGTGACTTACACCCTTTCTTAGCAAGTGTCTTACGGCCTTTTGGCGATAGAAAAAAAGCAGGCTCATCCTTGTTAAATATTCTTTTTGGGTCATAAATATTAATATTAGATGAAACAAAGTAATCTTCAATTTCTTTATGCCAGTTTCTGATTTTAGTTTCAGATATGGCTGCTCGAGAAGCGCATAAGTTTTGTGCTATTCTTTCACTGATTTCAGGATGCCTTTTAATAAATAATTCATACCAGTGACGGCCTGGTCTTCCATGCGTAAAATTGTTAGGACGTTTTACATTTTTTACGAGAAGACAGACACTGTCAAGCAATTGATCTTTGGTTACAGGAAAACCCTTGCGCCCCATGTTAATGATCCATTGCACTAATAGGTTTTCTTCCTTATCAGTTAATACTGAAGGAGCTCCACTACGACATTCTTTTGGATAAGTGCCTTGAATCTTCCCAATAAGCGTAGTTCTTGGAACGTTATATTGTTTCGATGCAGCTAAACAATGCGTGCCACTTTTGATGGCATCTGAAGCTCGCCTCAAATCATCTCTGCTATATTTGTAGTTTTTTTCCTCGACATCCTGTAAATAAATCAAAGAATGCAACAATGAATAGTTATTAATGATGATTATTTCTAAATCAGCATCTGCTTACCTTATTAGAAATACTTTGCAAATGAACACAGCACGTAACTTTCCAGCACCATCAACTTTTCAGGTTATGCATTGACCGTTAAAGTGTCGGTAACATAGGAAACTATTCATGACTGGAATAGTTTATGTTGAATTATATCAACAGATGTCCTAATGTATATTTGTAAGTTGTAAATTTCTTATTTTAGCTGAATCAACTGAATATAGGACAGTGTCTGAAGTTGAGTCTTTTACCTTATATATAATTTTAAATTTACCTGTCAACTTGAACCACGCAATACGGAGATTTTGTACTTAGTTCAATCATTTTGGACATACCGAAGTCTGATATCAAAACGGTACTAGATATGGCAACATGTATGAGCACAGAAAATGAAATCAATCGAGTTACTCCAATAAACTGTAAGAAAAATGCGAAACTATAAATATACATTGGTTAATTTTAATAAAAACTAGACTTTATAACTAATAATATTTTGATACCCCCGTGAAACTTATAGAATTAGCTACTGTATAAGTTAGGGACGTTTTAACGTCGATGTCAAATAATAGTAATAATATCGAACATATCTCTGGCCTCCGTGAATGAGCAGATAAGGCCATAAAATGGCTAAAATGAGATATCTTCATGTTTATTTATTTGATATTGATCCCCAGCAAGTGAATAAGCAAATAAGTCAAAAGGTGTATTTTTGTGGCATAGACAGCTATGTGAATATTCAAACATCTTAATAAATTTTGACTTTTATATAACTTAACTTGTCTTATTTAAGGCAGAATTTTTATTTTGTTAATAAGCCGATAAATCAACTTATCGGGTTATTCACGTCTGAACACGTAAGATCTGAATCGCACAAATACACTTATCTCATTATAGACGCCTTCCGATTTTTGCAAGACTTGTACATGTGTGTACATGTCTGTTTATTCACGCTTTTCAATTCAGTATGTATTTTGAAGTAGTGTCAGCCACATGCAGTCTGATGAGTTTTGATAATACCGGTCGGTATTCTGTGTTTTAAAGTGCATATTTAATAATTTTTGTGATAAAACAAAGAGTTTTGTAACAATGCATAGAAGAACATCACATATTTTGTCTCTGTGCAAGAAACAACAAAGCGGTACAGCTAAGTTCCTAAAAAATTGTCCGATGGCTGGCGACGCCCATGTTACTGTCATGTTGTTTCTTTACAGATCAACCAGATGTCGAAGAAGATAGCAGAAATCGTCAGTTCGTATTCCAGAATGAAATAGCTCCGGAAATATCAACCTATCAGCGAAGTCGAGAATGGGTTTCAGCACAAAACTCACTCAAGCCCTGCAATGAAACTGTTGTAGAACATAATTCGGTAGCCCAGAAGGAGTTAAGCAAGCTCTACAGACAACCAGGTGCCAACCTCTAACATAGACGTGAACAATTCAAATTTGTTTGACAATTTTGAAATACCAGTTATACAAGATCTTTCAAATATGGAACACTATGCTCCTAACATTGACGGCAATATAAAAAATAATGTACTTGAAAATACTGATTTTTCTGCTTTCTGTGTTGACAGTACTACTTTGACAGATGGTTTTCTTCACATTGAAAAAGAGCAGGTTGAAGCTGCTGTGTATTCTGTAAAATCCTTAGTTGAACAAACTAATATTTCCACTGAAGAGTTCTCACTTGAAGAACAAATACTCGAAAAAGAGCACGAACAGGATTTTTCTGACGACGATAGTTTAGTAGATCCAAATTTCGTTGCTGCAAATACGGATGCTTCTTCATCAGAAGAAGAAATTTTGCAACCGGTGGTCAAAAAGAGAAAGAACAAGAATGCCACAATGAATAATGAAGGTATAGGAACAGAAATTTGCCTAACTGAAAAAAAGAAAGGTCGATCAAGGAAACAAAGGGAAAATGGCAAAACTTTTAAGAAATACTGGTAAAGAGTATGTAGATGAGAAGGGAAACACTGTTAAAGCTAGAATTATGAAACCACTTACCGATTGCAGAATGAAATGCAAGAATAGATTTTCAGATGAAATTAGACATACCCTCTTCAAAGAATATTGGAAGCTCGGTCAGCATGACAAAAGAACTAACTTCTTATCTTCCCTGATTTGCATTTTCGAAAAAAAGACTACTCGAGTAAGAACTTATTCTGATAGGGTTCGAAACTATTCATGCAAGTACGAACTTTCAGTAAACGGAGTAAGAGAGCCAATTTGCAAAAAATGCTTTATTGATGTTTTCGGAGAAACAAACGCATTTGTAAATCAGATAATACTAAATAGGCAATTCTCCATATCCGCCATAATTGAAAATGATCAAAGAGGACGAGATGCGCCAAAGAATAAATGGCCTGAGGAAGCTTTGGCTGATGTGGTGAAACATATTCAAAGCTTTCCTGCATATGAAAGTCATTACTGCCGACAGACGACATCAAAAAAGTATCTTCAGTCAGATTTAACTATTTCTAAAATGAATTCTCTTTATAAAGAATAAAGAGAGTAGAGAAAATTGTGTTTCACAAACAATCTATGCAAGAAATTTCTATAAACTTGGATTAACATTCAAAAAACCACAAAAGGACACCTGTTACAAATGTGACACATTAAAAATGAAAATTATGTATGCAAATGAAGATGAAAAGGCGAACTTGATTTTGGAACAAAATAATCACCACATTTTGGCTGAAGAAACTTATGAGTCAAAAGCAAATGACAAAAAAAGAAGGAAGATAGATCAGTAGCTGTATTTGCTTTTGATCTGCTTCAATGCTTACCCACTCCTTACCTTAAAACATCAATTCCATTTTACAAAAGGCAATTATGGACCTATAATCTCACCGTCCATAACTTAGCCACAAATGAAGCAACCTACTATCTATGGGATGAATCTGTTTCGCAAAAAAAAGACCACAATGAAAATAAATCACCCTTATGACTGGGTACAGCTAATAAGGGGATGTAAAAGCACTAAACCATTTAAAGTAAAATTAATGGAATGCGATGATTTCTTAAATTTTGCCGATTTATTAAAAAGTTGTTTTGTAAATAAAAAGATTTCTGAAAGTGGTAAAAAATTTCTCTGGAAAGACTTACAATGGGCACGTTATTGTTCGGAGAACATTGGTATACTTTATTATAAATCATCTCTAAAAAGTGAGGAGAAATTTAAATCAGTAAATTTTAGACATCGTGGTAAAGAACTATCAGGTGCATTAACTGTTTCCAAAATACACAATGGACCTATTCCAATTAACAAAGAAAAAAAAGGATATCATGGCAGTTTTACATCTCATAGATAAACAATTTCATCCGTTCTATGAGAACTTAAAGGTGGCTGATGCTCCAGATACCGATGCAGATTTGATTGAGGTTGATCCCGATGAACTAATGTAAATTGATTATTTCCATCGATGAACTGATGTAAATTGATTATTTCCATCGATGAACTGATGTAAATTGATTATTTCCATGCTCATTACTATTGTTTGTCTCAGGTTTTAGTGTTGTATATTACCTTATATTATAAAAAATAATGTTCGTGAATAACATACTATGTATGAAAATAAATATGTTTATTTCAAATATCTTGAGTTATCATTAAAAACTCAGTTGTGAGTAACCGGATAAGTCGATTAAAATTGTAATTTGAAAACTAATATTTCAAAAATATGTTTCCAATGACAAATCTTATGCTCCAGAATGCAGAAATATTATCGAATATACAACAAATAGGTATTGCGATTTACCACAACTCTTCGAAATGTTTTTTGGCTCTCCTGAACAATTTCTCAAATTTGACTTATCTGTTTATTCACTGAGGCCAGAGATATATCAATAGAACATCGATAATGCTATAATATTTTATGGGAGGGAAGGTAGGCAACAAACAACATTGTAATGTGAATTCTTAGTTGCCAGTCCTATGATTTCCTACTCAATGTTATATTTATATGAGACTTCATAAGTTAAACATCCACAATAGACTCTCTTCTACTTTTCTTGCTAGCATATTGAGATGTTTTGGACACTTAACACGAAGAGATGATAATAATCTGAAGAGGCAAATACTACATAATATAACGGTTGTCTTCAGAATTTTAATAATTATTATAGTAATTGAGATAGAAGTTTGTGTGCAAATTTTATCGAGAAAATGAATAGGGGAGGGGAAGGCGGGGTACATTTGACAGTGGGGCACATTTGATAATTTAAAATTTAGCGCTAAAAATGCTATAGTTCTTCAATTGTCACACGAAAATATAATTGTTTTACTGATTTTAAATCCTCAGTTGAAAACTGGTATTCGAGAAAATGTACATCAAATATATTTATGGACATCAAGTTTTTGACTTGACGTTAGTTGAATTTAGTAACTTATATAATATTTACTTTGTTTTACGTAGGTGGTAGGGTTGTAATCTAATAGTTCTGAGTTGATTTGAAGCATTTATTTAAAAGTATATGTAAGTTTGATCTATAAAAGCGTGGTTTGTGGTGATAGGGCAGATTTGTCATGGTACTTGAGGGGTAGTTTTGACATATGTCAAATCTACTGCACCGTAATTTATTTTTTGTGATCATGACTTAAATGCTCCTAATATTTTTAGGGTAGCAATGTGGTACGAAATTATAAGAAGAAGACAAACCGATGAAATAGAGATCAAAAAATCATTAAATGATGCTTGTGGCAAGTACAGTTGCAGAGAAGCGGCTAATGTTTATAACATAAATATAACGTTAACAGCGAAGAAGATTCAGGGGGTGAGGATAAAGCTACTTATTCGTCTAAATACACCAAGTGTTTACCAATCAAGAAGAACTATTGCCGGTGGAGTACTTAACGAAGTGTTGCCATTCAAATTATGGGCTAAATTATATTTAAATGAGAACTTTTGCATACCAGTTACCTGAAGTAAACAATAAATCAATGCCAACATCTTGTAAAACAAATAAAATAGCAGGAAAGGACTGGATAGTATCATTTATGAAAAGGCATAAAGGTCAAATTTCTTAGCGAAAAGCCGAAAATACCAGCCTTGCACGTATAAGAGGTTTTAATAAGAACAGCGTAGATGAATTTAATTCTAACTTTAATAAAGTGATCCTTAAATATAACTTTGAGCCATCATGCATAGTAAACCTCGACGAGACTGGTATCACAACTGATTTGGATCAACATAGACTCATAGCGCCTATAAGACAAAAACAAGTTGGACAAGCGGTGTCAGCTTAGAGAGGCTCCCTCATAAGAGTGGTGGGTATAATTACAGCGCAAGGAAACTACCTACCTCCGGTATATATTTTTCCGAGAGTTCGATTTAAGGACAAGTTTATAAGAGGAACACCTGCTGGTAACAGGATTATGCAATAAAAGTGGTTGGAGTAGAGTAGACTTGTCCATAGGCATCTTAGAACATATTGAAAAACACACAGTGACGCCTATTTTTCAGTAAATGCTCCCAAGTTTTGCCGTGAAAACGGTATAATTTTGCTCAGTTTTCCACCTCACACATCACATAAACTCCTATCTCTTGATGTTGGAGTTTTTGCACCAATTTAAGCATACCTGAAAAAATCTCTAAGCAATTTTATGATTAACCACCCTAGTCAAAAAGCATCTATTTATGACATAGGAGAACTTACAGTATCACCTTTTTCGAACGCATTTTCGCCAAAAAATATAACTGCGGAATTTAGAGCAACAAGTATTTTCCCATACAACTCTAAGATAGTTGAAGACTTTATAGACAATCAACTTGAAACTGAACTGCCAGATCCGCAACCCAATGCAGCATCATTAGAGGCAGAGACTCGGAGGTCACTTTACATTTAGAAATAACAGAAGAGATAAAAAATAACAAACCAGCAAGTGAAATAACTGGTCAAACATTGAAAACATTATTTTGACCTGAACATGTAAGACCTCTACGAACTTTCATTGAGAAAACTGATAATTGCAGAAAAACTAGAGAAAAAGGTAAATCTAAAATGTATACGGATTCTCCTGGTATGAAGAAAATTATGGAAAGAGCAGCAATAGAAAAACAAAAAGAAGTCAAAAAGACAAAAAAAATGTGTTCCAAGAGCGTAATGGAAATGTAGTTTGTGGCAGTAATGACTAACAACTTAAAAAGAAAAATGAAACGCCAAAGAAGAAAATTAGTAGAAAAACGTTAGAAGAATCTGATGAGAAAAATGTTCAGATTGCGAAAAATGAAGCATAAAAAAAAGAAATAAGAGAAAATTCGAAGCTTTTAAAGAAGAAAGTGACACAGACTCACTTCGTTCAGAAAGTATAGTCTGTTTCTTATTGTCTGACAGCACGCGAAAAGGTCACAGATGCTAGTCAGGTAGTAAACCATAAGCGTCCCCGTTCATCTAAGGATTTTATTTACTATTTAATTTTATACCCGATCTGATATATAAAGGCAATATAAATGTAAATTGGGTTAGTTAAAACAACTAACTGACCTTCATACATTTGTAGAGTACATACAGTTAAAACAATAAATTATTTTTGGAATAATCTTGTAACGCAACTATTCTGACTAAGTATTTCATTAATTATCTTGAGAATTTGAAACAGATCAATTCTTTGGAGGCATACTCGTATTAACAAACCATTTATCAATTCTTTCTCCAGATAATTACTTTCTGATTCTCGAAATGTTGATAATACCATTTCCGAGAAACATTACAATAGGGTCCTACTAGGGATTGTCCCATTGACTACTTAGGAATTTTGCAGGTATATACGGTGAAACTTTGTATAATTTGTTTTGCTTAGAGTCGCTTATGATCCATAAGTGTTTGTCAAGTTTTACCTCAGTAAAGTGTAAGAGCGTGCTTAGCTTACAAACGAAGTCTGTAGTGTTAAATGTGCATGATGCTGTTGTACATCAAATGCCGGCTGCTACTGTTAGAAATATAGTTTCGACATGTTCCAATATGACAGGAGTTAGGGAATCTACTATTTACAGGCTTCTAAGAGAGAGGAAAAATGGAAATATATCTCCACCTAAAAAATCAACTGGAAGAAAACCATTTGACCTTGATGAACATATGCAAAATACAATAAGACAAAAAGTACATGAATTATATTTTAAAAATAGATCCCAACCCTTGACATAATTCTAAGAATGGTGAAGGAGGACGAGAATTTGCTTGATATAGGGCGAAAAACTTTGTGTAAAGTATTACACAAATTAAATTTTACTTGGGAGAAGAAAAGTCGCAAATCAGTGCTAATCGACAACAAAGAAATTGTGGAATTAACTAGAAACCGTGAGTTTCATTTAAAACACTATTATGAGCATATTCCACGAAGTAAGGGTCGAGATAGTTAATTTCATCAAAGAAATAATATGTTGGAGACGCCAGTATTTACGAGATATCCGAAAATACAGACAGGATGGAAGACAAATCTATTATCTAGATGAGACATGGCACAATGAAGGACATTCAGTAAAAAAAATATGACAGGACAAAAGTATTCAAACCAGTCGTCAAGCTTTCATAGAAGGTTTATCTACTGGACTGAAAACTTCTATCGGTAAAGGTCGCCGACTAATAATAACGCATATTGGATGCAATCAAGGGTTCGTTGAAGGTGGTTTACTGGAGCTTCAGTCAACATCAACCAAATACTATCATGAATAAATGACTGCATATGTTTTTGAAGAGTATTTTACACAAATGGTCGAATTAATTCCAAATAATGCTGTAATCGTTCTGGACAATGCCACTTATCAGTCGCGATTAACAGAAAATCTTCCATCTACCTCTTGGAGAAAAGATGATATTAGAAACTGGTTAATCGTAAAAGATATACCATTTGAAGATGATGTGTTGAAAAAATAACTTCTAAAGGTTGCTTCAGATCACAAGCTACAATTTAAAAAAAATTTTTTTGATGAAATAGCCAAGAATCGTGGGATAACAGTGCTTCGTTTACCACCATATAATTGTGAATTAAATGCGATAGAGTTAATATGGGCCCAAATGAAAGGTTATGTAGCTAGACATAATAAAACATTTAAAATGAAAGATGTTCGTGAACTCATGAAGTACTCATTGACAACAATAACTGAAGAGAACTGGAGAGATGCTGTGAATCATGTAATTAAAGAGAAAGAGAAAATGTGGGTTTTAGATAACTTCATAGAACAAACTATAGAACCGATAGTGATCTCTCTCGACGAGTCTTCGGATGATTCTTGTATGGCCAGCGAAGAGGATGATACCATAGATTGAATTTTATATTTCCTATAAATGGTATGTTTACTTCACTTAATATACATTAATTCATTGTCAATAAATTTGAACTATGAAAATTAAACTATATTTTCTTCAATTAATTTAATTTAATAAAATTGAAAATGTAACTTGTTAATAGGCCTAAACGAATGAATTTTATTTCAACTGTAATGTTGACCGAATCTAATTAAATAAGCAAAATGAACTAATATCGTAATCTCCGCCACTGCCGTACTGTTTATCGTTTAGCTGGCATTGTTCAGTTTTATTACCATATTGTATGTTGAGCTGAAACAGGGATGTTCAGATAACTAATACAGACACCTACTTGTTTTGCATTAGAATTTTAGTATTTACTTGTAAAATTCTTAGGATCACTCTGTAAGAGATAATTTTCTATTTGAATATTTAATGAGGCTACTGTGCTGTCAGACATTAAGAAATAGACTTGGATCTAATTCAGTTGTTGACCAAACACCAAACACTGCAGGTAGAAAATGTTTTGGTTCAGATCGCAACAAAGTGGTCCGTTATTTACTATGTTGATAGAATCGAAAAAAATTAGATGTTGAAGATTTTCAAATTAATTTTTGAAGAGAAAAAATTCAACACCAATAAGTTTAATTATCCAGATGTACCTGATATTTCTGATGTTAATAGGATGGACATCATCGCAATTTTACCTAACCCTAACTCTCTTAACAAATATTACGAATTTGATTTTAGCTTCCATTATTATAACCATAAATGAAATAACGAATGACAACGGACAAAGGTTATGTAATTTCGCAGCGAGGGAAAACTTTATAATAAACAGTACTAAATTCCGGCATAGTAAAAACCACAAAATGACTTGGATATCACCAGACCAAAATGTGTATTTCCAAATAGACCACATATTGGTAAACAAAAGAAAACAAACATCGATAAAAGATATCAGAATATATAGATGAGCGTGTGCAGACTCCAACCACTTTCTGGTAATGGATAAAATAAAACAAAAAATAAGGAAAACATCTGATATACATAATAGAAATAAGAAATGGAACGTGGACAGGCTTGAAAATTAAAATATAAGAGAAGAAGACGCAAAACAAATAGAGAAACTATTATCACAGGGCGAAAACCAACAAGAAACAATAATGTCTTATTGGAGCAATATAAAGAAATGTTTGAAAATAGCAGCGGAAATACAGTTAGGTGCGAAGAAAAACGGGAAAAGACAGGAGTGGTTTGACATGACATGGAACACTGCAGTAGAGAATAAAGCCAAAGCAAGACTAGAATGGATAAAAACTAATAATCCGGAGGACAGGTATGAATACGAGGAAAAAAGGAAGGAAAGTAATAAAATAACTAGAAAAAAAAGAGAATGGATAGATAATAAGATCAGAGAAATTGAAAGAGAAAAGTCGAGAGGAAATACGAAAAGCTTCTATAAAAAAATTAACGAAAACAACAAGACGTATAAGGGCAAAACAAAAGGAGTAAAAAATAAGGAAGGAAGGCTGACAGAAGAAGAACACCAATATAAAAGAACATGGGTGGATCATTTTAGGGAACTATTAAATGAACCACATTACTGGAATGATGATGAAGAAGTGACAGAATGTAAGAAACAAGATATATTAGAAGGAGAACCAACAATTGAGGGGGTCAAGGAAATAATAAATAAGAGCAGAAATGGAAAGGCCTCCGGAAAGGATGGAATAAACATAGAACTAAACAAATATGGAGGGAACACTCTACATAAAAGGATATATTACCTGATTAAAAAAATATGGAACGAGAAGGGGATGTCGGAAGAATGGGAAATTGGACAAATTGTCACTCTACTTAAGAAAATTAAACACTGCGTACAAAATACTATCCACGTTAATTAACAGAAGGCTTGTGGAAAGTACAAGGGAAGTGATAGGGCAATATCAATGCGGCTTTACAAAAGGCAGATCAACAACTGACGCTATTCATACATTGAAACAAATAATGGAAAAAGCGCATGAATACACATTAGACATAGAAATGCTATTCATTGACTTTCAGCAAACCTTCGACTCAATAAAAAGAAGTGAACTCATGAAAGTATTAAAAGAACAAGGTGTAGGCGCAAAACTGAGAAGGCTAATCAAAATGACCATGAATGGGTCAAGAATCAGTATAATAACGCAAAAAGAAGAAACAGATCAATTTAGGATTAATAAAGGGGTAAGACAAGGTGACTATATGTCCACAACGCTATTCAATCTATCATTAGAACACACAATGAGAAAATTACACAAGGGTAGCCTAAGGTAAAGTGGCAGTCAAATAATAGCCTATCCGGACAATATCGTGCTTGTATCCAAAAGAAGAAGAATCCTGGAAAATATGCTAAAGGAGATAGTCACAAAGGGAGGAAAAATGGGGATAAAAATAAACGAAAGTAAAACCAAGCTAACGAGATTTGGGAACCTTAACCAAAAAGAAGAAATAAAAATCAGCGATTATGAATTTGAAGAAGTTAAAAAATATAAATAGTTGGGGGGTTCTGATTAGCAAGAGTAAAATTTTAACGAAGCAAACAAAATTAAATATGTATTAAACGATGATAAGGCCAATCATTATGTACTTGGCAGAAACAATGACGTTAACAAAAAAGGAAGAGGAAAAATTAAGAATAACTGAAAGGAAGATATTGAGAGCAATACTGAGTCCTGTAAAAATAGATGAAAATGAATACAGAATAAGAACGAATCGTAAAATTTTGGACGAAATAAAAGGCGAAGACAATGTAAAGAGAATAAAAGCACAACGAGTTAAATGGCTGGGATATGTATGGAGAGAAGGAGCTAAATCAGTAACCTACAAGATCTTGCAGTGGAATCCAGGGGGAAAGAGGAGACGCGGTAGACCCAGGTCAAAATGGCAAAATGAGGTGGAGGCGGACCTTAATAGAGCAGGAGTAACAAACTGGAGGGAGAAATCAAAAAATAGGAAACTATGGAGAGATATAAGTGAAAGAATTTAAAGGCATAACGGGGACTCCGGCTGCGCCGTCGTACTCGAAAAATCGCGCGTGTTTGAAAGACCTCTTTATCCACTTATACTTTAATATACTATTATTGTAACCGAACATTAGAAATAAAGCTTATGATTTTGTACCATTATATTATTTTATTGCTTATCAAAACTGCCCCATATAAATGTATCAAAAGTCAAATCTTCCCCGCGATGGGGCACATTTGACAAAATACACAATATTACTAAATTGTTTATATTTTTGTTCAATTACATAATAAGGATGTGTAATCATTTCTCATCAATGCCTAAACCATTTAGCAGCCTATTCTCAATTTTTTGTCAAAAATTTTGAAAAATTGTGATTTCTGTTAAACATAGTCTTTCTTTCTCATGTCAAATCTGCCCTGCCTTCCTCTATACTTTTTGATTTACCAAACACAAGTAATTTTGAGACTAGTCAGGCTTTCATGGGAACTAAAAGGCAGTTGCTAATTCTTGACGAGGCTCTCGTGATGTTTGATAATCTTAGTTTTTTATTTTGCAGGTAAAAACAAAACCAGTAAAGCGGAATGTATTTTCAGGTGGAAGTTAACGTTAAACGCATTTAGTGAATTGTGGCACATGTTGAGAAATGCGGAGATGATAATAGAACTAACCGTTCTACAAATTTAAATAACAAAAAGTGGAAAAATAAATAAATTAAAAATGGTTATATATAAAAAATTTAAAACTTACCTTCATGCTTCAACACTCAATCTGCTTGCGCTTCCTGAAATTGTACAATTAAATGTTTATCAACTTTATAAATAGTTTATATAATTACTACTGCAGTTAATAAAAAACCGCATCGTGCAAGCGATAAAAGATTACGATGATTTAGGTCTGGATTTACCATCAAAGATCTGGTTTTGGAAAATTTATGTTTAAAAATAAAATAATTTGAATTCCCGTCCACATTTAAATACTAAATTTTACAATAATTTCAGTTTAAAAACTGATTATTTGATCTGTATAATTATGCTCTGACGTGAATTCAAGTTTGAAATTTTTATCTGCTACAAAATTACTAAAAGTTATGACATTTTAGGGAAGTGGTTGTGTCATATATTTCATTTTAAAATGACAGAAAGAATCATACGCAACAAAACTTCTGATTTAATGTCAAGCACTTGGGTTGTGTTTTTACATTTTCCTTAAAAACCAATGAGCGATTTTTCTATATGTCATAAATGCCAGCTTTATCAATGTACAAGGTGGCCCATTAAGCGAGTTAAGGCTCGTTTATATACTCGCGAGCTGCGAATTGCGGAATGCGAATTTCGCGATAACTTTATCTATTTGCTTTTGCCTTTTATATGCTTGCGAATTTTCTGGGGATATGTTGTTTTATTTTTTGTAACTAAAATGTGGCTAATTTGGTGTAATGACAGATATGCAGTGCTTGTTTTGTCATCAGGCCAACGAGAATTATTGTTGTTTTCTACATATTGTATCTGGTTTTAAAATTTTCTGTATAACTAATGGATTTTTACCATTGGCGACGAAGAAGGGCGATCGCTGCGTACCTGCTGTTAAAAAAATTGAAAAATAAAAGAATCCGAAGATTTGGCACGTGTGAAATTTTTAAAGTGAGAAAGGAACAAGGGGCATTTCATAATTTAGTGCAAGAGATGCGTTTAAAAGATCCTAGCAAATTTCGCAACTATCACCGTATGTCTGTTGAGGAATTTGACATTCTTTTAGAAAAGATCACACATTTGATATCCAAGACAAACTTTTACAGATAATCAATTTCAGCTGCTGAAATGTTGTCTTCGACACTAAAGTAAAATCATAAGTAATATCTATGTACATACATATTCGTTTTTAACAAAACATTCAATGAATTTCTGGATAATGTATATTTCAGATATTTGGCCGCTGGTGTCAGTATGAAGAGCATCTTCTACAACTATCGTCTGGGTTTAACTACTGTATCAAATATAATAAAAAAAACTTGTTCAGCCATTTGGGACTGTTTGTATGAGGATTATTTGCCAGTACCAACTGAAGAAGGATGGCACAAAATTGCCCAAAATTTTGAAACAAAGTAGAATTTTCCTAACTGTGTGAATACATATAAGAATACAGGTAAGGTGATATTAAATAAAATTGGATAGATTGGTTTTAAACTAAAAATATATTTTCTTTTAGGCTCCCCCACATACTGGTTCTGATTACTATAATTATAAGTATTTTTTCAGCATTGTTTTATTAGCTGTTTGTGACGCAGATTATTGTTTTACAATTGTTGACATTGGAAGCAAAGGCAGACAAAGTGATGGAGGTATAATTAGGAGTAGTGATTTTGGAAAGCAATTATTTGCCAATAGCATTAATATACCACCCCCAAGAAAATTGTATGAAGCAGCTACTGAGATGGTTCACTACTGCTTGGTTGGAGATGCTGCTTTTCCTTCTAGCACAAATTTAATGCGACCCTATCCAGGACAATATTTACCTCAAGACCAAAGGGTTTTTAATTATAGGTAGGTTACAGAAATAACAAAAGCTGTTAATAGAACTATTCAAATTCTAAATCATTAAATTAAATGTTTTTTTGCCTCAATTATTCTAGACTGGCTTCTATAATTCAATACTTTGATTATATTTTATTTTAGATTGAGCCGTGCCAGAAGGGTTGTCGAAAACACATTTGACATACTTGTAGCAAAATGGAGAATCATAGAAAGGCCCATAATTTCAAAGATGGAAACAGTTGAAAAAATTATTACAGCAATTGTTTGATTACACAATTTTCTAAGAAAAAGAGATAAAGGAAAGGCAGACAATGCAAGATATTGCCCAACTAATTATGTTGATAGAGAGAATGATGACGGATTTATTATTCCTGGTGAATGGCGGAATGAGCATGTGGAGCTGCCTCAAGTTGGAAGAATGGGAGGAAATGCATATGCTCAAAGTGCTAGTCTTATGAGAAATGAGTTCGCAAAATATTTCATGGATATATCCTATTCCACCTCAATGGACAAAATAAATCAATGATTTACCCAAATGTTATGTTCACTCAGCATTAAAAGATAAATGAATAGTTTTTAATGTATATATAAGTAGTAGATTATTATTAGAGTATTAATTAATAAAACAATTTTACTTCAAAAAATAAATATTTGTTTTATTTGATTAAAATAAAATGTTTAATGTGACAGTACAATTTGCTTGAAGATATAAAACATTTTCTGTATTTGATTTTTATATTTTATATCAAAATTTATGATATTTATTTTAAAACAATAATTTTATGTGATTAATAAGTTTTTTAAAAAATACTACCATACAGATAAAAATGTAGAAGTGTAAGTAAATAGGTAGTTAGTTCAGTTCTAAATAATTTATTTCTTTTCGGGACTACCAAACACTAACATAAAACTTGTAATAAGGATAAGGTAAGGGATAAAAGAAAATTAATAAAGCAAAATCTATAAAGATAATATTGTCTATTAAATTTTAGATAAATTTATAAATCTTCCCCATATTCCTCATATAAGGAATAAACCTGATTCAGCATGTCTATCTCTGCCTTCATGCGTACTCTTTCTGGTAGCTTCTCCAATACAGATTGGATTGTTAATAGAACTGGGGATACTTGTGGCTGTGAGGTTTGTGTAGGAGCAGGTTCTTTGAGGTTATTCAAGAGCAACTTCTCAGTAGTATCATCTATGAAAAAAGAAATTAGTTAGGAGAACTTTTAACACAGTTATAAAAAACTACAATGAGCTACATTTTAATATAACAATACCTTTTTTCAACATTTTCCTTGGAATATATGGTGTGCCATCTTTGTCCAGCCCTACAGCACTCGTGCTTGAACATGGAGATGTTAGTAGGGATTCAGTTCTGGAAATAATACTAATTGGTTTTTTCGGAGTATTAATCCTGGACAGAAAATGCATGTTTTCAAAATATTTCCATCTCTTCTTTTCATCTGTGCCTGCTCCAGATGGAAGTTTATAAATCCTACAAAAGTAAAATTTTGAGTATTTCATTTTTAAAAATAAAGCTAAAAACTATACCAGGCATAAACATTTCATTATAAACATATAGTACAATAAGTTATAAAAACCTCAAATTTTTTTTTCTAAATCTGGAATAGAAAGTGTCTATTTCAGTTCTTGTTCAATTTCCCTCCATAATTTTTCACATATTTTCCTCTTAATTTCAGAGGAAGGGTATGGTCCCATAAAGGTGGGCGAGCTTGTATAAGCTCAATTAAACTAGGAACTAAGTTTTCTTCTGACCGGCCCTCTTGGGAGGGAATGACACAAATGTGATTTTCAAATGCATCTAGGCTTGACATAGAACTGCCACATTCACCACATTCAATTACATTCTAAAAAGATGAAACATCTAGTTTAAATTTCTTCTGGATATACATTTCACAGATTTTATAGTAGATATTTCCATTAAAAATAACGGTTAATTCTTTTACATTCCATCTTGAATTAGATTAAATGAGATTTATTTCTGCCTAAATGTCACAATGAATTTGAATATTTGTACATACCTCGTCTATTTTGATAAATCCTACAATATTTTACAAAAAACTTCAAGAACGCTACAAACAAAATAAAACTGAATTAGTCCCAAATATAATATTGTATATATCCCAAACGTGCTAAATACAACAATCAATCCACATCTGTATCTGTCGGTTGTCATCATATTTCATTCAAGTATCACTACGGTCATTTTTAAAATTAAATTCCCAATGCGCATGTTCAAGACCCAGAGTTCCTTGCGAAGTTCGCGAAATCTTAAATTCAAGTCAATTTTCCCGCCCCCCAGATTTCAAACTTTGCGAATCGCACACAAATAATAAGACATTTGACATCTTCAAAATCAACCAAGTTATAAATAACATTTTAGTGAAAACAAAATATTGTAAATTACCAGCCAAGAAATTCGCAAATGTTGGGAGGTGCTAGGAGTGGAACCCTCATCATTCCCATCAATTTTTTGTAAAGTGTCCCCAATTAAGTTCAGAGTCTCGCTTTCATTATTCATGGCCTCCTTTTCTTTCTTCTTCACTCTCTTCTTGGCCGGCTCTTCTGATGAGGAAGATTTAGTTGCCCTTGGTCTTGACCCAAGTAAATGGGTCGAAGGTTTTACACAAGCTTGTGTAGACTCTATAAAATCTGGTTCCTGTTCCTAAAACAAGGAAATACACTTAAAAAAAGCTAATTCAATGTGGTTATTTTCAGGTACCAAATACTCCTGAAAATGGACTACCATAGCAGGCGATTATGAAAAATTGTGGCATTTCCCCCACTGCATTGGGGCAATGGATGGGAAGCACATTACTTTCCGTCCATTCAGAAGGGACGGTTCATTTTATAGGAACTATAAAAATACAGACAGCATAGTTCTGATGGCTGTAGTAGATGCCAATTATAAATTCATTATGGTGGACATTGCAACAAACGGTAGGATTAGCGATGGTGGTGTTTTTGCAAGAAGTCCAATTTGTACAGCATTTGAACACAATACATTGAATTTGCCCACAGCAGTGCCTCTTCCTGGCAGAGAAATGAATGTGCCATATGTTTTAGTTGCAGACGATGCATTTCCACTTAAGGTTTATATAATGAAACCATACCGTTTCATGGTTTAACTAATGAACAAAAATTATATAATTATAGGGTGAGCCGTGCAAGGCGAATAGTAGAAAGTGCTTTTGGAATTTTGTCTAATAGATTCCAGATATTTTTGAAGCATATGAATGTGTCTGTTGAGAAGGTGCAATTGATAACCCATTCTTCCGTTATTTTGCACAATTTCTTAGCGACAACATGTAATAAGTATGCTGATGGATCTGACATTGATTTGGAATTAAATTAAACAAGTAGTCCCAGACAAACTTATGGAAACCGAAACACTGCAAAAACACGGGCTATTCGAGAAGAATTCCAAGCTTATTTCAACCCAAATGGAGCTGTTGAATGGCAACAAGAAAGTGTGAATAGACACAATTTGTGAAAATGTTTATTTGGCAATGCATAATATTTGCTCAAGATTATATTTTTTACCGTAATTTTAATTTGTGTTAGTATAATTACCGCTCTTAGTTATAGGATTTGTTTGTTTTCATGTATATATATATATTTTAATATTGAAATATATTCCTAAAGTACAGTTTTAAATCAGCCACTTTTTCACATACACATTCATCCCTATCTGATATCCCCATTCATCTGTATATACTGGACTTACACAATGGTAGTTTCTCATTCTGCAAATAGTGCCAATATTATGGAACATCTTTTGCCAAAGTTGTTAAATCACGAGTTAAAAGAAAATATGACTATAACCCCCTGCATTTTCATACTAAAAATAAATAAAACATACCGAAACTTCATTTAATTGAGAATCCGCCAGAATAATGTTTTCATACCAGCTTGCTGTTGCACTTTCTTCCACATTTGAAACTCCCTTTCGACTTTCAAAGGGGTCTTGGAGGAACAACATCTGTGTAAAAAATTACAGTTTTGGCACATATTCATTATATCCAGATTCACTGGCCGTATTCTTGAGGTCGCGAAGTTCCTCGCTGAACCGCGTTCGCAGGTTATATATTTTGGTAGTGACCTCTTTCACTGTAAATAATTATATATAAAAAACATGTAATTGACTATCAAATTTGCTTTAAAAAATAATTACCAGTTGTGTCGGGACGAACCACTTGTATGTCCTTTACAATTGCCTCCAAAGCAGTTGCCCTTGCCGACTTCTTGTGGTAGAAAGGATCGCTAACATAATATAGTACTTCAAAGGACCGATATAAATCTATTAACAATGAGGTAGCACTAGTTGTCCAGGTCATATTGTGCACTACAAAAACTAAACACTAAAATATACCTATCACGAATAAAACTAAGAACGAAAAAGTCCGCAATCGTCACACCGTGGTCAAAGAGTTTGCAAGTAAAAAAAAATGTTTTTTATAGGTTAGATTGTTTTAATTTCCAAACAGTTGTTGTTTATTTGAACGCATTTTCTGGAGGAAATTTGCAGTGGCCAATGAAAATGCTAGTTTCATCAATCTGGTTTGATACGAATAGGAGCGCTCCTAAATCTATCAAACTAGCAACTTCAGATTGATAACGTCATTTTATAGTTTGATCAAACTAGTTGACTGCCAAACTGGAGCAAATTTGATGCTAATTTGATCGTGTGACAGTCTACATTTTGCCCATCAAATTGGTGATGTCATTTTACAGTTTGATCAAACTAGTTGACAGCCAAACTGAAGCTAATTTGATCGTGTGACACTGGCCTAATGGTCGTAAAAATGACGATAGTCCAGCTTTAAAGTATATGAATTGAAGTCCAGCCTTCTAGGGTGAATAACCACCTTCAGACGAAATCCCGGACGAAATGTAGACATTAGGCAATATTTCTGTTATTTATTTTAGTTCTGGGTTATTTTCTACTATTTATAAACAACGTGTATGTACCCATTGGTTAATTAAATGCTTAAAAATGGGTGTGAGCAAGAATTTATTTTGTTATGATTTTATTTTGTTTGTTTCATTTTGATATTTTAGTCTACAAATAAATATGACTTCTATCTAAAGATCAGTTTTTTTCCGTTATTTCAAGCACCTACCTACCTACCTACCTTCAAAGAAATAAATTTAAAAAATGATCCAAAATGCCTTAAGGGGCACCAAAATCCTTTTTTGCACACAGGCGCCAGTAGCCCTTCCGGGGCCCTGTATTAGTGATGGGTGATATATATCGATATTTTAAAAATATCGATATTTAGTCCCAAAATGTCGATATTTCAATATTAATATTACGATATTTAAATATCGATAACAATATCGATATTTAAAATACGAATATCGATATTTAAAATACGAATATCGATATTTGTCATTTAATGGTCATCTTCTCAAAATCATATGTTTTTCTACTTCCCAATACAAATCGGCTAATAATAAAATAATTACCTACATCCGTTGTCCTAAAGTAAGATAATATTTCATGGTTTCGTTCTTTTCTTATTAAATGCTAACGTTTCCAGCGCCATCTCTTAACAAACGGTTATACATATTAAAACTTAACGTAGGGATATAGTTGCTCATATATTTAAATTCAATTATTCGTGTATAAGTTACTTAGAACCATTTTACACTTACGAGAATTATTGCGAAATTTACTCTGAAAATTTTCGTAAGAATAATTTTTGCTGTTTTACACATCATAGAATTATTGCCAAAATTTTCAGAGTAATAATATAGAACGAGTTCTATATTTTAATGGCAATAATTTAGAAAGTGCGCGAGAATCGACGCAGAAGCCATAAATAAAATCAAATTAATAATGTCGTTATAAGAAGATCTTTAACCATCAATTTTTTATTTCGGAGAGATAAGGTCTACCTTCTCTTCCTTGAAGCCAATTTTTTGACCATTGAGATTTTTGTTTTTTTGCGTTTAATTAATAAAAGTAGCAAATAATAGCTAACTGCTATAGCACCCGACAGTAACTCTTTTTGTCTTGCAGGTATGGCTGTAAATACCAATTAAATTGCCAAATAATATAATATGAAAACTTGAAATTTTTTACAAAATAACCAAACGTCTAAAATAGATGGTTCAAAAACAGCTGATTACTTAAAGAATGCGAATCGTGACAACTTCTTTCGAGAACAATCTCTCTGCGCAGGCGTATGACATAAATTATTATGAAAGTTTTTGTTGTAAAAATATTATGTGTCAAACAGACAAACGATGAAATATTTTTAAAATTCTTATCAAAATTATAAATATTATTTTCAGAGTAAATTTCGCAATAATTCTCGTACGTGTAAAACGGTTCTTAGACCATAAATTCAAAATTAATTTATGCAACACACAACACAACTAGTGGGATAACTGACACCTCTATACATGATTGTGAACATTAACATTAACTCTTGGTGATTACTCCTTGACAATATAGATGGCACAGAGATAATTTGGGATTCCCGGCCTGGCACAAACGTTAAAACGATTCATTTACATACAATATACAATCATTATAATTTTTATCCTTCGTTTATTTTCTGGTGTATTTAGCAGGCTTTCTATACAAAATTGTAAGTTAACTGTAAGAGTTAACACTATGGCGCCAAGGATTAGTATACTTTGGAAGTACTTCACGAAAAAAGATAATCTAGTGACATGTTTATTATGTGGAAAAACACTTAAAATTTCAGGTAACGCCACAAATTGAAAAAATCACTTGAAATCGATTCATCCAAAAGTTCCTAATGACAAACAATCACAGGAGCCAGGACAAATTAGACCTAGTACATCAACTAATGCCGTTTCGGACATGGAGAAGGACAACGAATATAGTGAAACTGAAGAAATGTCTGATTCCGAAACTTGTTCCAATGTAAGTACAAATACCAATACTAGTAGTATTAGTACGATCCAAAACAAAAGTTTTAAACGACAAAAAACAATAAACGAAACATTTTCCCAAATTACATCTTATAAAGAAGGAGGCAATAAATACAGTGCTATTCAAAAGTCCCCTCCCACACTCGTATCTTTTGAACGGCTACACTTACATTAATAAAATTTGGAGGGTGAAAATAAAGTGTTGTAAACTTCTCTACGAATGGTAACAGGTGACGTAATAGTAATAGATGACGTCACAGTGCCACTCTGGCCAATAATTTTAAATAGGACCTTATGGCAAGTGATATCTCGTTTGAAAGGCATTGACATTGGCTACATAGCCATATTAATTTTGTTTGGGTTTAAATTGATTTTGACGGATAAATTAAATAAATATCAAAATTATTATTTCACATTTAATTTTTAATTTAATAGTATTTGTTGCTTTGCAAAGTTTTTCTAAATAGCTCAAATATTTATTTTATTATTGTTTAACGAGACGTTCAAGAGTTTACATAGGCAAAATGGTACGTACTCAAGCCGACAAAGTAGCAGCTATCTTAATAATTGGTGAATCTAGAAAGAATCTCCATGAAGCGGAACGTTTATTTAATGAGAGATACCCAGATCGCCATATCTCGAGAACTTATTTGAGGGAGCTTCACAAGTTTGAAGCAACAGGTAGTGTTCAAGATGCCAAACGATCTGGTCGACTAACATTTAGTGATGATAAAAAAATTGATATAGTTGCTGAAATGGTAGTAAACCCTACTTCCTCTTCAACTAAAGCTGCGTCTATCTGTGAAGTAAGTAAAAGTACAGTACAGAAAGTGTTGGCTAAAAATAAATTCCATCCATACAAGTTAAAAATGGTGCACCACCTTTCGGATGACGACCCCGACAGAAGACTCGAATTCTGTGAATGTACGACAAATAAAATTAGTCAAAACCCATATTACACAAAAACAATTTGTTTTAGTGACGAAAGTACTTTTTGCCTCAATGGAAATGTGAATACACAAAATGTAAGGTGTTGGAGTGACACAAATCCTCACACCTTTCGTGAACAACATACCCAATTTCCAGAAAAAGTCAATGTTTGGGCAGGTATTTTGGGAAACCACATAGTTGGCCCTGTTTTCCTAAATTCAAATTTAAGCGATGAAGTGTATCTGGAGATGTTACAAAATGCAATTGAGCCGTTAATTCTTGAAATTCTGGAAGATAATCAAGATGAATTCGGCCATCTGGAAATAACATTTCAACAAGATGGTGCTCCTGCACATTATTATGGTGCAGTAAGACGTTACCTTGATGAAGAATATCGAGGTAGATGGATCGACCGGCGAGGTCCTATAGAGTGGCCATCTCGGTCACCAGATCTGACACCATTAGATTTTTTCTATGGGGGTACTTGAAATCCAAGGTTTATACTACGGCACCAGATAGCGTTGGCGTTTTGAAAGAAAGAATTACTGAATAATGCAATGCTATTTCAGCTGACACATTCGAACGAGTACGACAAGAGTTTACTAATAGGATGTATTACTGTCAGGAAGTAGACGGAGCACATTTCGAACACTTGCTATAAGAATCCATTGTTGATATTTGATTAATTAAATTTAAAAAAATAATTTCAATAATTTTGGTATTTATTTAATTTATCCGTCAAATTTAATTTAAACCCAAACAAAATTAATATGGCTATGTAGCCAATGTCAATGCCTTTCAAACGAGATATCACTTGCCATAAGGTCCTATTCAAAATTATTGGCCAGAGTGGCACTGTGACGTCATCTATTACTATTACGTCACCTGTTACCATTCGTAGAGAAGTTTACAACACTTTATTTTCACCCTCCAAATTTTATTAATGTAAGTGTAGCCGTTCAAAAGATACGAGGGTGGGAGGGGACTTTTGAATAGCACTATAATAAAATCAGCACAACCATTTTACATATGATGTGTCACGATTTTAAGCCAATAAGTATTGTGGAACAGGAAGGTTTTCGTGAGTTGTTGAAAGTAACAGCATCTAGTTATAAAATACCGTCTAGGAAAACATTTGGAGTGTTATTAAATCAAAAATATATTTACAGATTAAAAATACAAGATGCTTCATCATACTGTCTTACCACAGATATATGGACTGAACCTTTTAATACAAAAGTTTCTTAGGCATTACTGTTCATTTTCTACAAAATTATAAGTTAATGTCCTTAAACATAGGAGTATTTTTTGAATTAGATCAAAGACATACAGGTGATTATATTGCTGGAAAGCTAAAAATTATAAATAAGGGATGGAACATAGAAAATAAAAAGATCACAACAATTATAACAGACGGAGCAACAAATATGAAACTGGCAGTTGATCTTATAGTGGTAGACAAACAAAAACGCATTCATTGCTTTGCTCATCAGATAAACCTTGTGGTGGAGAGAGTAATGCAAGACGATGAAAAATTAAACGAAATAATTAATAAAGTTAAGAAACTTGTTACTTGGTTTAAGCAAAGTTATGTAGCTAGCGATGAGTTACGTAGAGCCCAAAAAGGAGAGGAAGAGCACTCTGCCAAAAAATTAAAACATGGCGTAGCTACTCGCTGGAATTCGACCTTGTACACGTTAGAAAGATTCTTAGAGTTAAGAGAACATGTAAATTGAATCGTAAATAAATTTGACAGTGCACCAGTTATGTTAACTGGTAAAGAAATTAAAGAGTTGGCAATTATCAAAAAAGTTTTAGAACCTTTGGAATTAGCGACAAGAGATATCAGGGAAAAAATATGTGACAACGAGTATCATTATACCTCTGATCTACAATCTAATAAACTCTTTAAAGGCGATAGCGATTGAACCATCCAACACTATAGCAACAGATCTAGAAACTAATTTATTAGCTGATATTTCCAGAAGATTGGGAGCAGCTGAACAAGTACAGTTGTTAGCAACAGCTATGCTACTGGACCCACGATTCAAAAAAAATTATTTTAAAGATATATTAAACTGTGTAAAAACAGTGGATTATATTAATAATATGATTCAGAATCAAACAGATTCTAGCCAAAGAACGGAACCTGCTCCAAACCAAGTATCTATATCAAAAGGTTAAGGAACATAAATAATTTTTATTCTTGACTAATATTTGCTTTTTTCAGACAAAAAGAGTTTATGGGGTTCTCACCAACAAATTGTAGAAGAAAAAAGTTCACATTTGCAAGAAGGCGAGAAAATCTCGGAACTATCCCTCTTTTTAAAAAATGGTGTGATTAGAATCCATTAGAATGGTTTTTGGGAGTTGTTGCCACGTGAGTCCCATACTAACGACTTTTTTCAAAAGCCGGCAATATGGTTACTGAAAAAAGAAATAGACTGTCTAGTGAGAAACTGGAAAAAATGTTATTTCTACAGTCTCTGTAGACAAAACCTACTGGGAATAGCAGTAAATTAGCTACCTAATTTTAATTTTCAAAGATTATTGGTTTTGTAAATTTATGTTTGTAACTTCCGTTCTTTTTTAAATTATATTCTGCAATGCATACTTGTCTTTTTGTCAAAGGATACCTAACATTGTAACGATCAACATTTTTCCAACTTCAAACTGATACTGGAGACATTTGGAGGCTAAAGTCTAAAGTACATTTTTGTAATATCGATATTGCAAATTATCGATATTTTGTGACCGATAATATCGGTACTTCGATATTTGCTGTTCGATATTGGTATCTATATTGGATATCGATATTACGTTTCGATATCCCATCACTACCTGTATGTAATGAATAACCGTTGAATGTTGCTATTTGTTAAACTGTGTTAATTTCTTTATCAAAATTACATTTGATCATAGAAACTGAAAATGCTCTATGTTTTATTGAATTATATGCTGCTAATTTATGTAACATGGGATGATTGGAACTATATGGAATAGTCACATCAGTGTGTGTTGGTTTTCTGTAAATTGAATAATCAAGTACATTATTAACTCTTTGAATTTTTAAATCAAGAAAATTGATTGAGTTATTTTCTTCAACTTCTAATGTAAATTAAATTTTTGGGTGGAAAGTATTCATATGGTTGAAAAATAGATCTAATTGTCGTTCACTACCTATAAAACAAGCTAATATGTCATCTACATATCTATACCAAAATAAGATAATTTTTGTAATATTACTTTCAAAGATTTTTCTTTCTAAAATTCCAAAATTGGTGATATAGACCTTCCCATTGGTAAACCTTCATTTTGAATATATATCTTATTGTCAAAAGTGACATAATTCTGATTAATACATACATCAAATTAATTGAGTATATCTGATATTATTCCTGGATTAATATGTTTTTCTTCTAGTAATTTTCTTACATGCTTTAGGAGGAATTTCAGTGAACATATTGGTAACATCAAATGAAATGAGTTCAGAGTTATCTTGTAAGTTGAAGGTTTTTAATTTTTTTATTAGTTCTATTTAATTTTCAATTGAGTATTTAGATATATATATCCGTAATTATTAAGTATATTCTTAAGTTGTTTGGTAATATATTATTAGGAGTATCAACATAAGAAACTACAGGTCTAATTGGTTTCGATATTTTATGTAATTTAACGGTCTCATATAAATGTGAAGATTGAGAATTTTTATTTACGATGTATCTCTTTTCGTAATCAATTTGAATTATCAATAATATCTTTTAGATTATCAGAAAACTTTTTTGTTGGGTCTGCTCTAAGAATTTGTACATCGCTAGATTCTACAAAGTTATATATTTTTGAATTATAATGGTGTATAATAGACTATCATCATTCTGATCTCGTTTTCTTCGTAAAGTTCTTATTAGTGATAATTGACCAAACCGGGATTAATGAATATTATTTCAGAAATAAACGAACAAAGCACACCTTAAATTACGAGAATAGTTTAAAGGAGCAGAAAATTAACAACATTGCCAATTTTATCGATTTTTCAGAAGCTTACAACTTGCACATGCCACAATCTTAGTAAATAATACGTAAACTGATATAAATTATTATTTTTTCGTTCAAAAAATCTAGAAATATATATTATAGCAACTGTACTAACAATCCAAATCAAAATATGCAAATATTAATACTTACAAATAATTATACACAAAACAAAACGCATTCACATATTATTGAATTTATCAAAAATTTGAGTCAAACTTGAAATGTATATGAACTCTCGTCGAGAATTACCACAAAAATTTACCAACTGGCACTCACTAAATCGTCCTTCATCGACAGATACTTATTTCTAAGAGCAAAATATTGTTGATTTTGATCCATCGTTAAGATATTTGCAATGCTAATTAAAATCGTTGGCTAAAATTTAAGTTTTACAATGAAAACCTTCATATTGCGAAATAACAACATACAAGAGTTGTTGTTAATTACGGGCAAACAATTCAAGTATAAATAAACACTGTTCCAGACAACAATTGCAACAAAGTGTATAAATATATATACAAAGAAGAATCAATTTGATTACATAAGTATGTGTCTATAGCTGATAAAACAGGTTTATTCGAAATCATAGTTTCTTAATCTACTTATATGAGAGGTATTACCAAATATTACACATTTTGCAAATCGAGGACTTTATTCGTTGACAATCACACTGCTAATATATAATTCCCCACTTTTTCGATCCCCAAGTACTTATAATGTGCTATTTAATATTTTTCTTAGTGTATTATACATTTTTTCAGTGTATTTATACAAAGAATTGTGTCTAACACGACATAAACGTGTAGGTAGATTAGTAGGTGAAGAGTCATAATATTCAAAAGACCTGACTCTATTAGACTTATTTTGTACTTATTTAAAATCAAAATTTATAAATTGATTCCACAATAAATACTTGAAAAGAAAATTTTTCATTTGATTGGTCAATTCTATGTATTAATGACAAAACTAATTTCGTCTCTCTTAACTGTACATATATTTTTTGAAATATGTAATATTACACAAAATATGTCATTTTAAAAAAATATAATATTTCTTCGTATTCCCTATACTCAGCATGATTCTGTATATTTAATAGCATTTTAACAAAACTCATCACCAACTTTCATATATATTTTTTTGTTCTTCAAGCGTTAATAATTAAGATAACTGACGTGTGATTTAAAATTAATCTACAAAAATTAACATCATTAGAATTGCATACCACGCTTATAAAATCACTTTTCCAAAAATTATTTAGTTCATCTTGCAATAATAATGAATATATTCAATAATAATTTCCATTAAAAACTCCTACTTATATAATTAATTGATAACTTTAAAGAAAATCTATTTATCGTTCAACTACTATGTTTCGAAAAAGGTTTTTATCGACGAAACTTACCTTGATAAAAATTTTTAAAATTCCAGTCCTGGTATGTACGAATTAATAACCACACAACGTGCTAAAAGGACTGTGAAGTATTGATTTCGTCGCTAAGAAACTTTTTCAAAAGGAAAACTGAAAATTCAAACTGTTTCCCATGTGTATAGGCAATCTTTCATACAGATGTATGGAACGTTAAATAAATAGGCAACACTTTTAACGAATATTGTCGTTCATATACTATGTTTCGAAAAAGGTTTTTATCGTCGAAACTTACCTTGATTAAATATAAAGAACCACACAACGTGCTTAAAGGACTGTGAAGTATTGACTTCATCACTAGGAAACTTTTTCAAAACGAAAACTGAAAATACAAACTGTTTCCCATAAGTATATGCAACCTTTCATACAGATATATCAAACAATAAATAAACAACACTTTTAACATTATATTATTTGAATATATCTTAAATCATAATGACATGGATAAAAATATGGTTCAAAAAGTCTGCGCCAGGATAGAGAAGACATACTTATTTCTTCTTATTGCAAATAATTAGTATCCACTATCCTCTTCTGTAGGGGCAAATATATAATAATGTGCTTGCGACTAAAATTTTGACGTTTACTTTGGTATTGGTGCTCAGATCAGAGAATATCAAGGGTTTAAGTGCGTAAACAACATAGTTTAACCCGTTACGTGTGGCAGGTCCAAACCTTAGAGTTATTAATAAACATAGAGAGGGCTATTCATTCATAAACACGTTTATTTTTGCGGCCAACAATTCTAAACGCCTGTAGTGAAATAATGAATGAATTACAAAAAGTAGGGATGGTATTGTAGCTACATGGCCTTGGTAATTTCGGTTGTTTTTCTGACAAACTTGGCACCGACGAACCATGATAATCCAAAAACATTTAATTATTTAAGTTAAAAATTTATTTTGTCACTAAAAATTTTGAAAAACACAACAAAACGAAAGAACTAATGTTTGGATTCTGAGAATTTACCTATAAGCTACAGAATCTGTAAGATATAGGATCTGTAACTTAAACAGATTTGTAAAATTTGTTATTCTGGAACCAAATCTGTAGGAGTCATAGTTACAGATCTTTACTTCATAGGTTTCAACTTCACTTCTGTTAATAATGTCAAAATTCTAACCTCAAAACCATTGAAAGTATTTAAAAGCTGTGTGCGTACCGACCTGGTAAACCTTAAGACTAATTGATATTTTTACAATTTGTAATAGAAGAATGACGTAAGTAAACTACTGAAATAATATATTTAATATGTTATTTATTTATTTAAATATACGTATTGTGTAGAACGCAAGGTGTAAAAGGAAAAAGGGCCAAAAATACGTCTCCAGAACAATTGGAGTTATACTTACAATTCATGGAAATTGATTACATTTTTCGCAGTAATACTATAAACCCTACTTTAGATCCCAATTATTTGATAAAAAAGTAGGAAGAACGAGTGGTGCAATTTAATGCCCTTGGAAAAGGCCCCTCTCTTTCTGTCGAAGAGTGGAAGAAGGTATGAAAATTATATACACTTATATTGCTTTTTGTATTCACCTTGGTTAATTTTTAGAGATTTTTGGATTGGAATTAAGCCACAAAATCGAGATATAGAAAAATGAAAGCCCTGTCAATTGGAACAGGTGTAGGACCTCAGAGCAGCATTACTCTAAATGATTTAGAGGAAAGAAGCCTTTTAGTTTGTTGAAAGGTTGCAGTAGCGGGGGTAAGGAATGTAACCATCTATGAAGGCATTGAAAATACCGAATGTCAATAGAACACAATTCGTAATACAGACATAATTTGTGAACCGAGCACAAGTGAACCGAAGTCATTTATACAGAACCATCAAATGAAAAAGAAAATAACAATGAACACACACGGGGCAATAACAACCAACAACAAAAACATGAGAATATTAGGTATATAACCAAACCATTAGGTATTCTCTCAGAAAATTTATTAAAAAATACTGTAAATCTCATGGAAACAAAAGAGAAGCTAGTTGAAATTTTTGAAAATTTGTCATATTACTATGTGGAATTAAAAAAAGAGAAAATTAAATTGCTCAAAGAAAATTGGCAATTTAAAATAGGAAAATTTAAATTTCAACATCCTGAATTTCATTTTGATATAGAATAATATTTTTTTACTCGAAACACTGCTGGGATTTACATACCATATCGCAAATCAATTCGCAGTCAATATAACGTTAAGTGTGTGATATATTTATTACTTATATGTTCAGTAGTTTAGTACCAAAGTGTTCTTATAAGAGTTTACATTAGCGTTTTTTGTTTTATTTTTGAAGTTTGTAATAGAAAGTTGTTTTTATTTATTTGTAACGTTTCTTGTTTTGTGTTTTATTTGTCTATTTGGATGGAGAGACTGGCATATTTTTATTAATTATTCATTGGTTTAAAATATTTTCTCTAATATAATTTTTTCTAGCAATTCTACCAGAATTTAAGTATTCTTGATGTGCCTCCTAATCTCCTTGTTCTGCAATTTCCAAATTTGCATCTATTGCAATATTATGTAGAATACAGCTAGCATAAAATATATTAGCTGCTTTTCTGGGGTGATAAAGTAGTGTTCGATGTCTAGAAAGACATCTGAACCTTTCTTTTAATATGCCATTGGTGCGCTCAATGACATTTCTGCTTGTCACCAATAAATTATTAAAAGCTCCTTCACCTTCATCTCGAGGGTTATGAAAAGGAGTGCAGAGCCATGGTTCCAATGGATAACCACTGTCTCCTAAAAAATAACACATGTTTCCGTTTCGTTAAAATACTGTAATTTACCTCTTAAAAGGGAACTTGTATCCCCTCTCAGAAATTTGGAGAGTAAATGAGCTCGAATTGGACTGGTACTCCAAATTGCTGCATCATGAGCTGAGCCAGGATATATATCTGAATATCCTATTATTTTGTAATTCGAATCAGATATCTACAAATGTTTAAATAACTCAAATAAAAGGGTAACTAAATATTATCCATATTTACCAGCATGACATTAATAGAATGTTTTCCTTTTCTGTTTATATAAACATACGGTGGGTATTCAATGTCATTCAATGGTGGAGCCAATATTTCCACATGAGTACTATCAATAGCACCCACAATTCCACGAAAATTTTATTTTTCATAAAACGTGAAAAAAAATTACACATTTTGGTCACTACTAGCTACTTATAAAACTTACCCTTATTATACGGAAGTTTTTTGTTTCTCATTAACAGGAAATTTTATGTAAGTCCTCATTAATATTTGAACAATCAATTCACATATTTGTGAAATGACTCTACTCATAGGATGTCTGGCTAATTGATATCCAAGCATTACAGCCAACAGCGTTCTGAAATGAGCCCGTGGCCAGAAAGTTTAGAGTAGCAAAAACCTAAAAAAAAATATTTAACCGCATTGTAAAAAGACTGTGAATTAATTATTATTACTTTCACTACAAAGGGAATTCGTAAATTATTCTCCATAGCACGAGGTCTTAAATTATGAATTAAGAATTGAACACTATTTTTGTCCAACCGAAAGATTTGTCTAAAATGCCTGTCTGGCATATCAAACGGATTTTATTGATCCCTTAAATGTCTTTGTTGGATTCTAATATGATTTCTGAGAAAATGTAAAGTGTATTTTATAGTTAACCATAAAAAATATGTACAACAGAATACCGGCGAAAATAATTAATTGTCCGTTCATATTAATGTCTATAATGTTCACTTGAAAACTTAATAATCACTTAAACATCACAAAAAAAAACTAAAAACTCTACAACTTTTTAACTAATAATACACGAAAAATGATAATAATAATAATAATAATAATAATAATAATAATAATAATAATACAACGCTCTGTACCACACCCTGTACTGCTTACAGTGACAGATGTCTAGCCCGTAAATATTTACGAATTTGTAAGTAACAGTTAAGGTTAGAATCGCATTTCCTGTAACTCTTACAGATTTCGACTTATAGATCTTACAGATGTACTCAGAATTCCCCCATAAATGTTTACTCTCTAGTCGTAATGGCGCCCGTATAAATAAACCACGTTTGACATTATTTACTACAATACTACGATTTATTCGAAATGATCGTCGATCACAGTCTGACGATATTTGCATCTCTCTATATATGGTAATTAAACAAGGACAAAACTACTAAATACATTACTATTGACACATGAAACAGGTACTGAAATTTTGAGCAATGTTGCCACTTTTACTTATAACCATAAAGGTATCTAAGGATACAACAAATAATTGCTTAAAATTTATATAAAAATATGCCTTTATTAAATAAAATTCAATTATTATTAATTAATTTTAAAAGCAGCGACTCAAACGCATAAATTAGTATGACTTTTTTTTATTCGCATAGCTTTTTAACAAATTTTCAATTAAACTTCTAATTTCTTTTTTTCCGCAACTAAAGAGACTTTGTAAATATGGCAAAGCAATGGAAGTGTCCACAAGTGATCTTAAAATGTGACTCAATATTTGGGGCAAGAAAAGATCAAAACAAACATATCTATTTTATTTGTTAATCTGAGGTCCAAACCTCTGCTCAGCTCTCATTGCTAGCCGTGCTCAACGAAGTTGCATTTTCAATACGGCAGTTTACTGGTGGAGTCACTGCGTCTATAATATCTAGTTTGGACCATCACATCTCGCCAGAAAGCGAGATGATAAAATAGTTGGATCTTTGTTTTTAGATTATCCTTGGTTGATGGGATTAAAACCACAGTAATCTGTAAAATATCTTTTTATTTCATTAACGTTTCATTTCTCAAATCTAGAACATGTTTCAAAGTGACATAAGAAAATATTTTTAATTGTCTTATCTCAATCAACGATTTCTGGAGTGAAAAATGTTTTAAAAATATCTATGGGCATTGAAATTTCATTCAAATTGCATTGCTTGCAACCTGAGTTTGACATATCAAACTAAAATATTTTTGCTCAATATTTACAAATAAAAAACGGTTGAATTTTTTTTTTTCTAAATTAGCCTCACTTTCTTCCTGATCACTTTCAACTCCACCCTCGTCGTCACACTCTAATGGTAACCGGTGCGCCCTGCTAGAAAACTAACGAGGCTTTGGTTACCGAGTCGCAGTGGTATAACTACTCCAACGAGTATTTAGGAAATGAAATACTCAGAACATCCTTTAGCACATCTAGTCAGCGAGAAGGATTATGGCTACTACCCCCCCCTAAACCCCTAAACTTAACGACTAGATCATGGCAAATATGAAAACAAAAGGAGTTGTACCCCCGGCTTGGTCAAATCCCACACAATTAAAACGGTCAGCCTCGTGGATTCTGGGGGATGCAAAAATTCGCTCAACAAAACCAGATCAACAAGACTAACTATAGTTACATATAACATTCGAACAATTGAACAGACGACTGTCTACAGCAGGCTACCAGAAGAAAAATGTACCACCTTACAATCTGGACTTCAGTATACCAGTTTAATTCAGAGGAGAATACACTCCTGTGAGGAGTCGCTATTATGTCACACAAACGAATCGGGTATCTCGTGACTAGAATTAAGGAAATATCACCAATAATCCTATACATTGTCCTGCAAAGATCACAAAAATATTGTCTCCAGATTATTCAGATATAGAACAACTATACGAAGACATATTAGAAGCTCAAAAATCCGAGAGAGCAAACTATAAAATAATAATGGGTGATTTCAACGCCAAAATAAGGTAAGAAAATACAGCGAATGGTCAACACAGAGGAAAATTCGGTGCAAGAACAGCAAACGAGCGAGAAGAAATAAAATGAAAAGTTATTCTGTATGAATTATTTCTTCAAAAAACCAGATATAGGACATTAGACATGGGGAAGTCCTGATTCGGTAACTAAAAACGAATGTATTAAGGAACAACAAAAACATTATAAAAGACGTAACAGTCTTAAATGGACTAGAGACCGGCAGCGATCACAGAGCGCTGAAGGCAAAGGTAGAAATAAATACCAGGACAGAGCAGAAAAAACTAATCCAACAACCGAAAGTTACCGCTGTAGACATAATCAAACAAAATATCAGACTGAACTTGATAAGAGATTGTCTGAAGATAAAAATCTCCAAATAATGGACGGTAATATGCTGAAAAGCAGGATATCGACTGATATCACCACTGCAATGAGAAATATATGTTTCACGAGGAGGAGGAGAAGCAAGAAAAATGACAAATTAAAGAAGGAAACAAAAGGATTTATGGAGAAAAGAAGGAAAATAACCAAAGGATCTAACGAATACCGCCAAATAAACAAAAACATAAAGAGCCAAATAAGAGAAAATACAAGAAACTCAAATACAGAGCTAATAAACTCGGTCTTTGAAAACAACAAAAACATGAACGTTCTAAAACCACAAAACACTATGGGAAGAACAATAATATACCAAATGAAGGATCAAGGTGGGAATACCAAGGAGGCTATAACGGACATTTAGGAAATGGTAGAACGTCATTGTATTCACTGTCATTATATTCACTCAGGCACCCCGAAGGAAACACAGAGCTAATTACAAACGTGAGTTGAGAAGAGATGCCGGATATTACCAACGAAGAGATACAGTTGGTAATGTCAAGGATTAAAAACGGCAAAACACTGGGTGAAGATGGATAGCCATTGATATATTAAAATTCAGAGAAATGGCAACCCTTGATTCTATAAAAATACTGCTCAATAAATACCTCGAAGAGGGAAACATCACAGACAAATGACAAAACGGACAAGTAATTCTACTCTACAAAAAAGGGGCTAAATTAAAACTAGATAACTATGGCTTCGTAAGTCTATTACCCCACCCACACAAGTTACTTACAAAAATAATTACTAACAACAAAGGGCCACTGAAATAGAGTGGTAAACGCAGACATGCATGTTTCTGGCTCATTTGCCGTCCTCAGCACGCTATAACCAAATAAGGGTGTGAAACTTGGGAGCAAAGATGTTAATCGAAACATGGGAAAACACAAAACAACGGATTTCAACAGGGAAACCAAACGCTCATTTGTGCCTTCACTTGGAAGATCCCGAGTTTTCGGGACAACAACCAAGATCGACATGGAGGCGCATATAGCCCCCCTGCCTGAACCTTCCGACCCGTAGTAAACAACAAAGAAGATGTATACATATAGCGTGATATGTAAACAACAACAACAACAAAGATATTCATGGGTGATTCACGCAAAACGAAAAAGGGCTACAGAAATAGAGTGGTAACCGCAGACATGCATGTTTCTGGCTTAGCTGCCGTCCTCAGCACGATATAACCAAATAAGGGTGTGAAACTTGGGAGCAAAGATGTTAATCGAAACATGGGAAAACACAAAACAACGGATTTCAACAGGAAAACCAAACCAATCAAAGTACAAATTATTATCCATTTAAAAATTTTGTAGTTCAGTTTTCTTGCAGCTTTTATTTAGTATTTTATTGAGCAGTCGTGAATGATTAGAAGCGTTGTCAAGAGCTACAACACTATTTGGCTGTAAGTTTAGGATTAATGTGAATTCGAACCATGTTATTAGATACTCAACGTTGCTTTCTTTCATTTTTTTTCGATATATTTTTAAGGCACTTGGATCCAATCCTCCATTTCCACCGCAATGCACAATAATAAATCTGGATCATTTGTTTGCAGGCGTTGCTGCTATACAAATATTTGACCCATCAGTCCATCCTTTCTTAACCGTGTAGTGTGTATCATACCAAGTTTCGTCCAAATAGACAATTGGCCGGTTTTCTTCTCTATACTTAGTTATTTGTTCCAAGTATGTTTACCGCATATCCACTATTCTTCTGCTGCCTATGACTGTTTGACGTTTATTAATCGTTTTGAATTTGAATCCCAATTTTTTTATCCCAAATTCCTCAGAAAAACACTACACTCTTTCTCAATGTCAGAATATAATAAGTTATTAAAACGAGATATATATATATATATATATATATATATATATATATTTAACAACATCTTAAACATATATATATATATATATATATATATATATATATATATTTAACAACATCTTAAACATAGCACCAAACTATTGACTCTACCTTATATCTCGTTTTAATAACTTATTATATTCTGACATTGAGAAAGAGTGTAGTGTTTTTCTGAGGAATTTGGGATAAAAAAATTGGGATTCAAATTCAAAACGATATATATATATATATATATATATATATATATATAGATTAATATTGTTTAAAGCAATGTATTTTGTTCTATACATTAAAGCTAAGTATCTTGAAAAGTAGGACGGCGCTCCATAATTGCGAGTTCAAAATAAACGTTAGACAGTCGATGAATATATCTAATAATTATAAAATTATTAACTACATTTTAACGATTTCTAGATGAAATTATAATATTAAATGAATTTATCGTCAACTAAGCATTTTAAGAGGGGCCTGAAAACAGTTGGCACCCGTGATTTGCAACAAAATTTAGGTCATTTTGTACACAACAAATCTAAAGAACGCAGGGAAATTAAGTATTGAAACACAATATAACTTGGACCTTTGTCTTGGGGATCAGGTATTTTTGTTGAGTTTTATATTGTAATAAAAAAGATATAAGCCTTTAAGTGATGGTGTGATTTTGACAGTTTTGACAATTTGCGGTCACCAATCTGAACACCAAAACCTAATCCCCAAAAGGAAGCCTAGAGAATTCGATTCTGAAAATATGAAATCTCAAATCATTGTATTTTTTGAGATTTGTTGTGCGCAAATTTTTGCAAACGAACATCTTTTTACTTTAGTTCAACCGCTCCACCGTCTTGATGCATGGCGCTGTATAGAACTCAATGACAGAAGACGACGGTCAATTCATAGACAAATATTATTATAACATTCTCTATGGGTCAAATTTTGTTGTCATATGTTTTGTGTTCATAAAAATATCCCAAATTTATAGTTTACTGTGTATTGTATTTGTAAGTGATTATAATTAAGTAAATTTCATGCTAAATAAGTAAATTTGTGCTTCGTAAATGCTATTTATATTTACTCCACAAGATTGTGTTTAGTGTAGCCTAGACATAAAATAATCCACAAATATTTTTAGCTGTTGCTAGTTTCCAAGTTCATATCGATAATATCGTTCCTCATGAAGATCAAGATGTTGATGAAGATGACGAAAATGTTGAATAGGCATAATTAGAGATAGAATAGCGTATGAATTACCATTATAGAATAATTTACCATTCACCACTTTTAATTAAGATATTTGTATAACATATCAATAAAAATCATTAACAGTATCTTTTATTAATTAGAAAACTACAGTAGGTAACAAGTACTAAATAAATTATAAAATTACAAATATGTAAATAAAAAATATCCCCTTATGTTATAAAATAAAATTAAAAATAACTTTACAAACAGTACAATAGAAATAAAATGTAAAATAAATACTGATATAAATATATTTAAAAATAACTTTGGAAACAGTAAGTACCACAGAAATAGAATGTTAACTGTAAAATAAATACCTACATAAATATAATTAAAGATAACTTTGGAAACAGTAAAACAGAAATAAAAAGTTGAGTGAAAATAAAAATTGACTACATATATATATATATATATATATATATATATATATATATATATATATATATATATATATATATATATATGGTGACGTTTCAGTCTTAAATTTAGACCTTTATCAAACTAAAATAAATCGGAATGCATATGGTAAACAAACTATTGGAATACAAAAACAAACTTACCCCAAAGTGTAGTCAGTGAATTTTCATTAAAAACAAACTCAAAAATACGTTCACTTCCTTATACCACATTAAAATCATTGGATTACAATCCTTTCATTAAGAACACATACTTTAATAACAAAACATTTATATTGGTAAAAATATACTAATATAGTTAGTGACATTGAACTGTATTAATGTGAGACTAATTGTATTGTTTACAGGAGTGGAATATATGCAGTGCTGAGTTTATTTACATCTTTTTTGTCATTTATACAGAACGTAATATTTTACAAAATTTTAAAAACAAAATAAAATCTCGAAATAACAAAAAAACTAGTATCACTGAACGAAACTCTATAAAAACAAAGAAATTTTTGAAACAACATGACCAGATTAAAGTTTTGAAAGCTGATAAAACAAACAAAACTGTGTTAATGCAATCCAGAGAATACGACCTTAAAATGAAAGACATACTATATATATATATATATATATATATATATATATCTCCAGATGTTGCAAAAAAACTAAGAATTCGCAATGCATTGCCACCAAAAATTCATGGGCTGCCAAAACTACACAAGGAAAATGTACCCCTTAGGCCAATAGTTTCATGTGTCCAATCACCTTTTACCCCCCTTTCTAAGTATCTATCCAACATATTAAAGAACATAACCAACAAGAACAGTCATTACATAAAAGACTCCTTCCATTTCAAATAAAAAACGTACAGATCCCTGACAACTATTTACTCATTTCGTTGGATGGTATCTCCTTATATACTAATATCCCAATTTCATTAGCCACAGAAATTATTAGAACAAAATGGAACGAAATAAAAAAATATACCGATATTCCTCAAAATGAATTTGTATATGGTCTTGAACTAACACTTAATTCCACTTACTTTTTATACGAAAATCAGATATACAAACAAATAGAAGGATGTGCCATGGGGTCATCAATCTCAAGTGTTATAGCCAGATAGTTATGGAAGAACTTGAGGAACAAACAATTAAAAATCTCAATTTTGAAATTCCATTTTTTTATAGATATGTAGATGATTGCATAACGGCAATTCCTAGAAATGAGAAAGAAAACACGTTAAAACTCTTTAACAGTTTTCACAAAAAATTGCAATTCACCATAGAACTTGAGGAATGTAATAAGATTAATTTTTTGGACACTACCTTACATCACATAAATAACAACATTAAAACAGAATGGTACACTAAAGCCACATGGTCATCGAGATATATTAATTTTAAATCAAACCACCCTTTATCCCAAAAAAAGTCTGTAATGATGTGCCTTGCAGATCGTGCTATCAAACTCTCTGATGATGAGTTTTGACCAACAAGCATTATCAAAGCCAAAAAGGCATTAAGGTGCAATAATTATCCCGCGAAATTGGTGGATACAATTTTCAGAGACAGGATACATAAGTTTAACAACAGTTCAGAAAATATTAATATAAAAAACAATAAACACTTTATTTCTCTTCCCTTCATAAATGGATTGTCACAACAATTCCAGCATTTGTTTATGAATCATAACATAAAGATATGTCATAAACCGCATAACGTCTTGGCAAAACATTTTTCTGTTCTAAAATCTACAACACCAAAAGTAAAGAAAATTAATATTGTGTATGAAATTCCCTGTAACAACTGTGAAGCTACTTATATCGGCCAAACTAGTCAATATCTAGAAAATAGACTAAAAAGCCATAAGTATGATAAAAAAATGCTACTGCCCTTACTAACCATGAAAGGAATAAAAACCATCAGTTTAATTATGCAGAGACGAAAATCTTAAAAATGGAAAATAATTTGAAAAAAAAGAGAGTTTTATGAAATGATAGCAATCCAAAAATCGACGTTCTGTATAAATGACAAAAAAGATGTAAATAAACTCAGCACTGCATATATTCCACACCTATAAACAATACAATTAGTCTCACATTAATACAGTTCAATGGCACTAACTATGTTAGTATATTTTTACCAATATAAATGTTTTGTTATTAAAGTATGTGTTCTTAATGAAAGTATTGTAATCCAATGATTTTAATGTGTTATAATGTTGTGAACGTATTTTTGAGTTTGATTTTAATGAAAATTCACTGACTACACTTTGGGGTAAGTTTGTTTTTGTATTCCAATAGTTTGTTTACCATATGCATTCCGATTTATTTTAGTTTGATAAAGGTCTAAATTTGAGACTGAAACGTCACCATTGTTCGACAGAATTTTAGTAAATGACATTTTAATCATTTAATAATGTTTTTATTTGACTGAAATCCAAGAAAGTTTCATATAAAAAAATATACGTTTAGTCAAAGAACCTTAAAAAAACTAGTAAATATATATATATATATATATATATATATATAATAGAACATAAAAAATTACTAGAGAGAATCTGAATTACAATGACACTCCTTTTTTACAAATTTTTCTCCTCAATTAGCCTGTTTCTTTTCTTTAATTCTTCTAAACGTTCTCTGTCAATTTTTAGTTTTTCTTCATAATATAATTTTCAATCAGATCTTATATACTGCAGGGTTGATTGTTTTTTAACAGCTCGTGTTTTTTTTTCGATTAACTTTTGTTTGTGTTGGTGGTACATCAGGCTCATTGTTTTCATTTACTAATTCTTCATCACAGGTGTCAACTAAATTATTATCCATTGTTTCATTGGATAATATGAGTTCTGGATATAGATTTTTCTTTTTTCCAAATATCTCGTCCATTTCTTTTTCATACTCGAAATACTTTCGTCCTCTACCTAGGAACCGTTTTACACGTTCGAGAATTATTGCGAAATTTACTCTGAAAATAATATTTATAATTTTAATATGAATTTTAAAAATATTTCATCGCTTGTCTGTTTGGCACATTTTTACAACAAAACTTTCATAATAATTTATGTCATACGCCTGCGCAGAGAGATTGTTTTCGGAAGAAGTTGGCACGATTCGCATTCGTTAAGTAATCAGCTGTTTTTGAACCATTTATTTTAGATGTTTGGTTATTTTGTAAAAAATTTCAAGTTTTCATATTTGGCAATTTAATTGGTATTTACAGCCATGCCTGCAAGACAAAAAGAGTTACTGTCAGGTGCTATAGCAGTTAGCTATTATTTGCTATTTTTATTAATTAAACGAAAAAAACAAAGATCTCAATGGTCAAAAAATTGGCTTCAAAGAAGAGAAGGTAGACATTAGCTCTCCTAAATAAAAAATGTATGGTTGAAGATCCTCTTATAACGACACATGACACCCTTATTATTTTGATTTTATTTATGGCTTCTGCGTCGATTCTCGCGCTCTTTCTAAATTATTGCCATTAAACTCGTTCTATATTTTTACTCTGAAAATTTTGGCAATAATTCTATGACATGTAAAACAGCAAAAATTATTCTTACGAAAATTTTCAGAGTAAATTTCGCAATAATTCTCGTAAGTGTAAAACGGTTCTAAAGCAAAATCATTTTATTCATACATTTTACTAATTTTAGTGCTATCATCTAAATCGATTAATTGGTTCATTAATTTGTATAAAATATTTACCAGTCTTATTTTTATTATCCACAAACTTCTTGTAATCTTTGGTTATGTTATGATAATAGAATAGAGATTAAAATTGGTTTCCAAATGATTCACAAACCGTTCCAACTGTATTCGTTTATTTCCAACCAAATAACAGTGCAAGACACGCGTTTGCGCAAAACAAGCTAATTAAACGATGCAATATATGGTTTTCGAACGATACAAAAAAAAAGTGTTTGGAACAAACCTATTATTAAATAGCACATGTCCTTTCATGCAATATGTAATGCACCTTGTATCAGGTGATAATAGTTATATTTTTCAATTATCACTATTATATTTTCATCAAAATGAATTATGTAATTCTTGTCATTTGAAAGCGGTTTTAATTTTTCTTCATTCAGATACTTCAAATGTCACTTCACTTCAATTAAGCATTTTTCGCTTCTCGCTAACAAACCCATATTATCATTAAAACAGGGTCTCAAGAGAATGTTGAAAGATGGTTTGATGATACTAGAACAAACAATCAGTATTATTTATCTCATATTTTCACATTAATCAAATAATCCAGTAAACATAACCTCAAACATAGCTTTTAAAATTAAAAAATACGGATTACAGGATAATTTACATTATCATAATTATAATTTTTAATATTGGGTCGATACGATTACTTACTTTTTAACAATTTATTCCTTTCAAAAACATTTATGAAATTCTTAAATAATCAAAAATCTACAATCAAATGGAAATTATGTCAACAAATATTGTTTGGATCCTTGTATATAATATTCTCTTATCTATGCACAGCTGTGCTGTGGTTTGGATGCAACATAAAAAACAGAGATAAGGTTTCTGGGCTCACAAACAGTTGAAATATTTGAAATCAAAACATTCGAACAGAGATGCGTTTCTTTGAACCGTCAAGAGTGGAAAGACAGAGAGAGAAAATATGTTGAATAAGTAAAAGCCGATTCAGTACTACTATCGACATCTATCGTAAATATTTTGAACCAAATAATTACTAGATTAGCAACTAGTATTGTATAGGTTTTTAGGTTAATATACCTGTGAGGAGGCCCCTCTTAAATTATAATATTGACTGAACTATTACGGTGGCCTCGTATTCGAGTCAAACGAAAAGCCGACAACTTCAAGTTCGCACTATATCTGTTATGCCAACTATAAATGAGAGTCAAAGAACAAATATCAATTTTTACACTCTATATCTCATAAACTGATAGAATTGGAAAGATTGAATGAACAGAAAAATAAGCTCAATTTTATGGATATCTACAGGTATATTGTAAAAAGAGTTGCGATTAACGTATCTTCAGATATGAGCGAAATTACGAAAACATGTTTAAGAAAGTAAAATATTAAGCATGTTTTAGTAGTTATTTTAGAGACAATTAAAATTATTTATAATATTTTGCCTGAAGTGAAGGCTTTATTAAAAAAATTACAATGTTAAAATCTGAAACGTATCAACAAATCCTTGTAATTCCGAATTATTTCATCGATCTAGAACCAATTATTCAATTCCGATTTAACTGAACGTTTGTCACAATCTAATGTTGATAGTCCTTACTTAACTGTTCGAAAAATTTTATGAGAATGTTCCGTAGATTTGATACAGTTCATTAATTTTATATTTGGCTTGTATTCCAAACACCTACTTTGGGTGCAGTGGCCTACATGACCAATCTACAAACTAATTCTCATGCTCAACGCTTCACATCAACATTGGAATAAGTGTAACAATAATTATAATTATTTTATAAATAACTAAACCGTTTTTTATTATAGTGTGTAATATTATATATTAGACATGATCGTTAAGTGATATGGTCAATTAACAGTATGATAAACAATTATATATTAATTTTATATACAAATAACTTGATGTTACGCATATTTTTATATTATATTTCATTCTATTGAATTTAAAAATCACAAAAAATTTCATGCCAAGAACTTCAAGACATAATTTAACGTGGTCTGTCTTCAACGAGGTACATTCCACCGACAAACGTCTCAATTGTTAAGTAGAAAACCACAAATGAAGTTGGTTAGGAATGAAATCTAGATTTTTAAAATCATTCAAAACATTAATGAGATTAGAATCTTAATTAGATTCTCGATTGGATCTTTTTGTTTTCTTAGTTAAAACATTACTATGATGCGCGGGTATGTACAACAAGAGAGAAAGTAACCATATAATGCTTCGAACATTTTTTGTGATAAATTTCTTGTAGAACTGTTGAAGAGTGGATGATCGTTGAATTGTTTTCAATCTCACTAAACTATTGAAGTGAACGTTACTTGTAGTCCGTGAGGTGGGCTGAAAAAATGTCATCTTACGCGAGTTAAATTTAATAAGTAAAAAATATACTATTTAAAAAGATTTAATTAAATTTTATGAGTAGTTACAGTTGGTGATACAATTATGACCGACTTCTTTTTTAATTTACAAAAATAAGGAAAATGCAATATAATGCTGAATACTAAAGAAAAATATATATGATATGAAAATTATAACAATTGTGTAAACAGGATGTCTCCACGTGTTTGCTGATTAAAGTTAAAAATTATAAATCCAATAATGTCGGTAACGTCGTGTTAACAATACATATGACGCGCTCAAAAAAATGCTTTCCTGCAACCACTTAACAAAGTAGCCTTTGACCCTTTCAATTCACAACACAAAGTTGACGTTTTCCGAGAAATGTTATTCTTTAACATCATTTGCGCTCGTGACCTATTCTTGAAAACCCAATTCTTTCATGATGGAAAATAGTGAACTATCAAACACACTTCGTGGTACAGTAGAGAGTACAAAAGTTGTAGCTTTGAATCTCTTACAAGAGAAATCGAGGAAGAGATATTAATTACAATATGATACATTTACAAATTGGTGCCACTCCAAGAAGATGAATAAATATTCAGGAAACGTTTTACTGGCTTATGTTGGTGAAAAATCAAAGACTTTCAAGTTGTAAGGGACCGCATCTACTTTATAATGGAACAAATTTCGTTGGTGCTTAGAATATACTTACAAGCATCACCTGGGACGATATCAAGCAATATTCAAACATTGGCAACGCTGTACTTAGCTCTGGGGAACTCCAAACGCCGATATGTGACATCGGAAGCATTATTAATGCAATGCTCCTCACATACATTGCCGAAGATGAGACACTACGCCCTTTGACGCCGGAAAGATTTTTACAAAGTCTTCTAGAGGCAGATGTGTCAGATTTGGATCAAGTGGATGTCACAGGTCTAAGAATCCCTCAACAATATCTGCAGGAATTAAGGGAATACCTACGATAATGTTCTATAAATGAGTCGCTCTTGGTCAGTCGGAATCAGGAGAACCGATGAATTAAAGTAGGTGACGTAATGCTGGTCGAAACTGAGATTAAGAGGGAGTCTCAATTTTTAGGATGAAAGAAGGCATCCGCACCTAACTGGTGCAACGATTTTATCCTTTGAAAGTCCGAGATGGAGATACCCCGGAAGTTAATGATAAAAACCCAGAGGTGGTTGACGAAGCGACAAGGTCAACAAGGTACCAAATCGTCTTGACCTCTAATTTGGTTTGTGAGTTCTATAGATAACTCGCAAAAGACGGGAGGATGTGAGAGATCGCATCTAATCTGTATTAGCATAGTCAAAGGAAGTTTATTTATGTTTTGATTTCGATTTTCAAATGAAACCAAGGCTGCTGGCAAAAATTGGGTTAGATTATTTTTTAAACGCCACCCACGACTGCCTCTTAGATTACCACAGAACCTGTCAATGTCCAGAGCTAAAGGATTCACAAAATAATATGTTGATAAGTATTTTTCCTTATTTAGGACTAAATTTGAAGAAATAAACTTTGACCCCTCAAAAACATTTAATGTAGATGAAACAGGAATTTCTGTGGTACAGCACAAGGCTACCAGAGTTGTTAACTCCAAGGGAAAAAAGCATGTTCATAAACTTTTTTCTGTTGAACGTGAAGCCACAGTCACAGTTATAACCTGTATATCAGCTACAGGTCAGACTCCTCCCCTACTGATATTTCCGCATAAATGATGGGAAGCGGAACTGCTTGATGGAGCTCCACTAGGGTCGATAGGGGCATGCTCAGATTCAGTTTGGGCTACTGGTCCAATGTTTTTGAAGTGGTTTGATCATTTCATTTCAGCTATCAAACCTTTAAAAGATAATCCTTTAGCGCTCCTCCTTGATGGGCATGATTCGCACACTAGAAACCTAGAGGTTTTTGACTATGCAAGAAAAGTAGGAGTATCCATAGTTTGTCTACCTCCACATTGTTCAATATGTTAAGAATTGAAGTATCATTATTTTAATATATTAGTTTATTATGTCCATATATGTTGAATAACGTACCGTAACATGGGGATACTTGATCAATTTTTTTTTAGACTTGAATAACTTTATCAATCAATACAGGTGAACTAAAAATCATGATTAATCGGTTTTACCCAATTAACATATCCTGAAGATATGGAATTTAAAAAATAAGTATTTTCTTAGATGAAAAATAAAAATGATGTGATCAAAGTTATACTAGTATTGGGATACTTTGATCGCCAATGCGTTTTATATGTGGAATATTAAAGTAACCCCACTGGAATGAACAAAAAAGAATTTGCGGTTAATATTTTAGGTTGTGCAAGCAAATTCATTCAGTGGGGGAACTTTGATCGAGTGAAAACCAATAAGTTCTGTCAAATATTCATTTATTCAGTGAAAACAAAAATAATGCAATTAAGGCACATGGACACATATATAGTTTTAAGTCCTTGAAAAAATTTGTACTACAAATGAGTAGGTACGTACGAAAAAAAAACATGTTAACACTTCAAACTTCGCGAACTTCGATATCAGTTTCAAAGTCATAGAACGAATTACCATCAGAGTCGATATGCCCTGAAGGATTGGCCTGGATCTTGATTACATCTTCACGTCTAATCACGAAGATATCGTCGGCAATGAATTTAAATTTTCTTTTCTCTTTCCAATGGATTTCATTCCCACTACAACAATTTCTGGTACCACTTCTAAAATTTTACACATGTATTTGTTTGTTTTTTCCCACGTTGTGAAGAAAATTCTGTCAGAATAAACTGACCAACTTCAAATCTATCAGGTCAAATTCCAGTTCACTGTCTGGCATAGATTCTCTAGCTGCGTGATCCTCTTCATTCTGCGTTGAAGTGGAGGGTAACACATCGTCACTATTATTATTATCTGTCGTCCCATTATCAACCCCCGCTGTCACTATACTACATCCGGGTGCAACAGCCAGCCTTTTTTCCTTCCTCTATGGCCGACTTGGGCCACCAAATCTTTGCTCTTCTAGCAAAGCAATTAGTGCACTTTCAACTTCATTTGTCGAACGAAATGAGCTTATCAAGTTTCGTCTGATTATTATATATGTTTATTTACAAATAATTACAATTACAAATCACCAAAAAGATAATACGAGGGCAATTCAGAAACTAACCTCCGATTGGTCACAGTGCGGGTAGTGGGGGGAGTAGCGCGCCATCTGTGCATTCACACGCTCAGCAGGTCAGTCGGCATCAAGCCGTAGTCGAGTGAACATCGTACCTGCGCTAGTTTAGTTTTTGCGGTAGTTTGAAATGTGTGCTGCAATAGAAAATCCCGCCAAATGTGAAGTGCGTGCTGTTATAAGGTTTTTTACAGCCAAAGGATACTCTGCAGCAGCTATTCATCGTGAGCTTTGTGCCGTGTACGGACCAAAAGTTATGAGTGAAGGAGTTGTCCGTGAATGGGTACGTTTATTTAAAAGTGGACGAGAAAACGTTCATGATGAAGAGAGGAGTGGTAGACCATCCTTGGTGACTGACGAACTCGTTCAGACAGTTGATGCAAAAGTTCGTGAAAATCGACGTTTCACAATGGCGGAGTTGTCTACTGATTTTCCACAGATTTCTAAGACTCTTTTGTACGAGATAGTGACAGCAAGATTGGGTTACCGTAAGTTCTGTGCACGATGGGTGCCCAAAATTCTTACCGACCACCACAAAAGTCAAAGAATGGCCTCTGCATTAGACTTTCTGTCACGTTATGAGGACGAAGGAGAACCATTGTTAAGCAGAATCGTGACCGGTGACGAAACCTGGATTAAGTACGTGAACCCTGAGACAAAAGAACAATCAAAGATGTGGGCACATTCAGATTCGCCTACCAAACCAAAAAAAGCCCGGCAAGATTTTTCTGCCAGAAAACTGATGGCAACGGTGTTTTGGGATGCCAAAGGGGTGTTGTTGGTTGAATTCATGGAACGTGGGACGACCATTAATCAAGACGTGTACTGTGAAACACTAAAAACATTACGACGGGCTATACAGAACAAACGCCGTGGTATGCTGACTTCCGGTATCGTTTTTTTGCACGATAACGCCCGTCCTCACTCTGCTCGCAGAACAACAGCCCTTCTTGAGTCCTTCAAGTGGGACGTTTTCAACCATCCACCTTACAGCCCAGATCTGGCGCCAAGCGATTATCACCTCTTCATGCATATGAAGAAATGGCTCGGGTCCCAGCGGTTTGATGACGACGAAGAGCTCAAAGATGCGGTCACAGGCTGGCTCAAGGCACAAGCGGGTGATTTTTATGCAGAAGGAATTTCAAAGCTTGTGAAGAGATACGATAAGTGCCTCAATCGTTATGGAGACTATGTCGAAAAATAGTGCAAAGATGTAGTTGTAAGATGTATATATTAAAATATTTTTACTTAACTTGGTGTATTTTTTTCAATCAACCGGAGGTTAGTTTCTGAATTGCCCTCGTATATTAGAATTACAAAACTATTAAAACCAATGTATAAACAGCGAGAAAAAATACATTACAATAAATTAACACAGATAGATGGCCGATGAGTTGCAGGTGTCTTCCCGTGGCTGATTACTAACTCTTGCAGCTATCGCGTCCATGTCACTTAAAGTGTTTTTCAAAAGACTGGCAAATGTATCTTTCGAAATAGTGGACAATCGTAAATTTTGTAATTTCCATTCCGACAGTGTCTTGCGCCAAGCTTCTTTCATTGGCCGAAAGAACCCAACGTCTAGCGGCTGGCACATCCCAAGTAGCAAAGTGATCTAAGATGGCGTCATATTGACGTTAATTTTTCGTCATATTTGGTCCACGACGTCTCGGACCAATATATGACCTATAAAGTACGTCACAATATATGACTCATATAAGAGGTCATTAATTTTGACGTCTATCAGACGTCAAATGGTCTGATAAAATTTTTATTACCTATATTTCAAATGTTATCTCTTATATTGCTTCGACATTTTTCAAAAACTATACTATACAAAAAGTACACTTTATGGAAAAGCTCAACAGATCGTACCATGATGTGAAACATCACTTTTCATATGATACATTAGAAAAAGAAAGTAAATATGCAATATAGTCTTCAGGTTTATTATCGTAATCGACGATGAAATATAAAAGGATATATATTAATGTTGAAATCATCAATTTTTATTTTATAAATCGTCCTATGATGATGCTTTTTATAATGAAGGGATAAAACTTCAGACTTAATATAGCTGCGATTTCAGATGTTTAGTCCCAATAAAAGCGCGCCGCAAATGCAGATTCGTCATATGAGGTGTTCTCAACTTTACGTCCCATAATGTTTGTTCACCGTTTCTTGTCCGTGTTCTCTGTCAAGCGCTAGGCGTCATGATCATGACATGACTAACTTCACTCACTACTTTCCCTCCAAGCTAACTAAGCGTGTTAATTTGTGGTTAGTAAACGTGAGCAGTCGACAATTTAAAATTTAAATGAGATAAAACCAAATTTTATAGAAATGGCGTACGTCGTAATAGAATTTAAGGAAATCAATGACGCCGGGGTTAACAGTGCGGCGATTATCCGGAAAAACTGGCTTTCACCACGGAAACAAGATGTTTTCTGGCCACCAATAAAAAACCAGAAGGTCTTTTATGGAAACCTTCAAAGCGAAACTAATGAGGATATTGAAAAATGGAAATTGTATCCTGTACCAAGGTGCTTGTATGAAATTGGTTAGTATATACTCATTTAAACACTACTTTATTAAATATTCCACTATATTTTTCTGTAAGTAGTTTTTAAAATTATGAGTGCATTCCTCATATGTCTATGAGACATATGACATATGTCATGCTTCATTCTTCAACATGAGAACGTCGATGCTTTTTTATATATCAGTATGATGACCTATTTTTAGATGATTTAGAAAAAACTAAGCATAAACTAAAATTGTCAGAAGTTACATCTGATCTAACAGATGATGAGAGTGCTAACCGGAATATTAATAAAAAAAAGGAAAGTAGTTACACCACGTCCATACATTTCCAGTGATGAAGATGATGAGGAATCTGATATCAATCGTCCTCCCAACTTAATAAGAGGTTGAAGAATATTTTGAAGGAATCCCAGTTTCAAGGTGCATATAGATATTTGCAGTTTCATAACTTTTTGGAATTACTGTTACTGAGCACCTTCTTCAATTATTGTCATGTTTTCTAGAAACTACTGTGGGAATATATCGAGGTATAAACACACAAAACTATCAAAAGGAGCATGAAACATCATCTCCAGAAATCGTACATGTAACAGGTGACTTCAATTTACTTTTTATGAAACAATATTTAATTTATTGTGATATTTTTTAGAAACTGCCCTGGGAATATTTCGAGGGGAACAGAACACACACAGCCATCGAAAACACTCAGAAACACCATTTCAAACAAGTGCTCAGGCAATTGTCATGTAACAGGTAACTCAACTTTTATTTACATAATATCTACCCTCTTGATTTTACATAGATGCTGAGATCCAAAAATTAGTAATTGCTTACACATTCATATTTAGAAGATAGGAATACTTTCAGATCCTCCTGTAGCTGTACAGAATAATGCACATGTAATTAATCTGCAGAATTATTTGAAGGTACAAAGAGCAGATATTGCTGGTAACACTTTACCTGAGTCATCAGGTCAGTTCTAATGTATTTCTAATAATATATCACGTTTCACATTATTAATATGGTTATCATAGTTGATTGCTCGTTAACATAACATGAAGCTTCATGCAACTGACCCTTTAACATTTAATATTCAATTGTATTTGATAATTACTCATTTTACAGGTTTTCATGAAACTATCGTAAGTCTTCTGTCACATATAAAAATCCAGAATGCTCAGATATTAGCACTATTACAAAACAAGGAAGAGGCAAAAATAAAAGACTTTTTCTTCAAATTTCCAATGAAATCTTTGGATGATATTCAAGAACTGGAAAAACTGCTTGAAAATCAAAAACATGTGGATGTTCTTCTACGTAATTTGTACTTAATATTTTAATTGGAATGCTCAACTTTCATCCTTCAATTAAAGTTTTAGCAGTGTGTGTTATTTTAGACTTCCTATTTGTCAACAATTGGTGGACGAGATCTTTCCTGTAAAGTATCTAGAATATTAAAACATCTGGTTTTGGATACACTAGCAGCCAAATATAGTTTTTATGGGAAACGTTCTAATAAGAGACCATTCTCGGGCTACGTCTGAAAACTGCAGTTTTGAGTAAGTAGAATAATTTTTTAGCATTGTGTTTATTTCAGTTACTATAGTTGTTTATTATTGTGAATTACTTTTGTCAGTTTTTAGCCAAATAAAGAAAACTTTTTTAATGTAACATGTTTTATTACATAAGAAACTTTCCTATAAAAAAAATAATCGGTGATTTTGTATGTTTCTATGTCAAGAAATACAAATGACAAAATGACTACTTTTGTTTGAAACTTATTGACAATGTCTAGTTGCAAGGAGTTTTGGACTTTCTGTCTGAAGTTATGAAGATTTGAATCATAAAGAAAGATTAGTTTTACTAAAATAAATAAAGAAATTGAAACCGTTGTTAAAATAAACATAGATAAAAATAAAGACAATGCAATGAATAAAAAATGCTGGAAATTAAAGATTTGATTTCTTGCTCAAATCAATGATTTGCAGCTTATTTCAGGTTTGTGTTTTTATTTCTTACCACCTTAATTCGTCTATTTCTACTTTTCATTTATTTTTATTCATCATTATTTCTCTTGATTTTTATCTTTGTAATTTTTCAATAACATACACTGCGGTTATCAATTCTTATCTTTTTCAGTATAACTAATGTTTCCCTAGGTTTCAAATTTTCATACCTTAGACAATGGATATCCAAAACTCTACCCTGCAATATGGACGTCTTTTGGACGTTTAACTATGACGTCTTTCAGGCTTATAAATATGACGTCTTTTGGACATATAAATATTTAGACATTTTGTGACCAGAAATCGACGTCAACTGGACGTCACTATGCTGCCTGGGATGTATGTGGAGTGTGGGACTAAACAGATGAAATCTATATCATTTGCCGCACACATGTTTATCACGTTAACATCCATATGAGAGGATAGGTTGTCACCAATAAGAGCCTTTCGGCATTCTAAACGTTTGGCATGCGATAAGAAAGAGCTTTGAAACCAGTCTCTGAAAGTAAGGCCATCCATCCACCCGCTTGACGTGCAATTGATCCGTGTGCTTGAACTACAACATGGTTTGTCGCAGCAAGGAGGTCCTCGTATACCATGTTCCTTCCAAGAATCATAAAGGTGGATACTCTTGAATACAGCGTAAGGAGGTAACAATGAGCCGTCCGCACCACATATCATGATAGTTGTGCAGCTCTTCGAGTGATTCATAATTTCCTCTGGACATTTCACACCTCGTCTGTAAACTCCTCGTTTTTTTCCAGGGTCTTCTGATAAAATTGATTCGTCGTAATTGAATATGTTGGAACTCGGTAAGTCCTTAATTGATTTTTCCAAGTTGTCAGAAAATACTCCTAGAGTTTCTCTGGATACTGCAGCCCTCGCTCGTTTTATGTTGGTGGCCAATCTCTGTCCAAACGAGTTTTTATGCCTATTTAGAAGACTGTATGTCCAGTCAACTCCAGGTACAATATTCATGAACATGTTTATCGTTATCCCTTTTCTGTCCAAATAGTACTTTGCCACCATCCTTATGTCCATAAGATGCAATGGAAAACACAAATCTGATCATTTGGCTGCTGCTTGAAGGATAGCCTCTTCTTCTTGCTTACTAATAACTGTTGGACGGCCAGGAGTTCATCCATGTTTTCCTTTAAATTTATTATAGAGTGTGCCAAACGGAATTCCAAACTGCCTAGATGACCCACGCAGTGACAAACTGCTATTGAGCACTGCTTGGAGAGCTTCCTCCAACTTCTCAGATAAATAATCTCGGTATTTTCGGCTGCCAAGTAATCGATTATGCTTACGTGGCATTTCTGAAATGAAAGAACATAATTTCATGCTCAATTGTTCATGAGATCTATGTGATGGGGTAACATTGATCACTCGATCAATGTTACACCAAGTATTGATCAAAGATACCCCCTGAATTAAAATCCCACACAGAAGAAAAGCTAATTATAATGGAGAGTGGGTATTGCATGCATAACACTTCTAAATATATTTTTGACCCACAAGAAATAGATTTATAATCTAAATATGAAAACTCATCAATGTGGTTATAAAGTTTACCAGTCAAAATAAATAGTAAAATTCACGTGCAAACCAAAACAACGGATTGAAGCGACGATGCTTCTTATTTCGACGTTTGCAACCGACTGTCCAGACTGTCGATGTAGCGAACCTATCGATTCTAACCTACGCAAACAAAAATTCGTTACTTTGAAAAGCAGCGGCGCGCTGTGGGGTTTGAACAAATGATGAGGTTTCTATCAAAGTATACCCAAAATTTAAAGTATCCTCATGTTACGGTATCGAGTATTTTTTTCCAAGAACTGCGTTTGTAGAAAAAAGCTTATATGTTTATGCGGGCACACCCAAATCTGCCACACTTGACCCCGCAAAATCTTGTACCTTAGGTACCAAAACAGATGCAGTAAGCGTCAAAGAGCAGACTACAAGCAAGGTTAAAGGCGCAGAGAAATCTGTAAAAAAAAGGCAAAACCTGATCAAAGGCTAAAAAGTGACTAGGACAAAGGATAGATAGCCTTCATGCCGGCGTAGCTAGGAAGGGGGATTAGCCAAAAGTTCCTCCAAAACCACCGACAAAATGAACAAACAAAAAGCTCAACTGTCTTCAAATACACCCCCACAATTCAAAAGTAACTACCAGTATGCTTAAAAGTAGGACCGGATTACCCATAAGGCCAACCTAGGCGATGGCCTAGGGGTCACGCTTGCGGGGGACGCAGAAATCCGACAAACTTTGTACTTCTGTGTACTTATGAATAGCGAGCATCCGGACAGAGAGAGGGGAGTCAAGCGAGCGACTCACCCGACGAAGACGATCACGTGACTGCCGCCATCCCTCCAACCGCCATCAGCCATCACTATACTGCATGCTTGTATGTTCAGTGAGAGGTTGTTTTGAAAAAAAATCGTGTTAAGTTAATCATTCTCTTAGTTTGTGTTGTGAATTTTATGGAGTGTTTTCTTCTTGTTGGCTTCCAACTATTTGTAAAGAGCTGAGGTAAATTAAGACATTCATTATAATAAGGTTACAGGGCGTTAATTAATAGACAACGGGTCGTTTCTGTTATACAAACGAGCGAACGGCCCTGCTAATATTTAGATAACAGGAAGAAATATCGGAAAAAATGTCAATAGGTTGCCATTTGCAAACCAACTTATTCGATTTCACTTATATTATCAATATAATTTGTCAACTAAAGTATAAATGACATATAAATCACAATTTTTTCTCTATCTGGCACTGATCTTTTTTTCAGATATTAAAATGAGCCAACCAAAAAAACGCCCCACTGGCGCTGAATTCAGAAAAAGAGCTAAATTAAAATTAGAGGAGAACAAGAAATAATATGGGACAATAAAGAATTGGCTGTCAAAAGAAGACGAAAATAACCAAACTAAAACAGATGACTGCTTATTTTTAGACCGCGGTACTCCTGGTACTAGTAGCACCATATGCAGTCTTTTACATCTGGAATAGAATCGAAACCAGACACAAAATTTGAATCCGAACCACAGGAACACACTGAGGGCCCCTCCAATAGAGTTGAAAATACAACACCAATTCAACAGAACTTAGAACGTGAACCTGAAACATTTAGTTTTGATCCTGATCCAGCAAACTGGGTTGTAAATATTGAACTACGTGATTACGTATCCCAACATGAGTTAATTCAAAATAAAGAAGCTGATTTTTCAAAGGCTAAGAAGGAGTAGGGTAACCGTTTTTGGAGTTTTTCGGGGACTCATTTTTATAGATATTTAGCAAATGGGGAAAAACGAAAAAGAGCATGGCTTGTGTACTCTGAAATCAAATGTGCATTTTTTGTGGTCTTTGCCGTCTTTTTCATTCGGAAACACAATCGGAATCATCTTTTGTGAAAAATGGTTTTAGCGAATGGAAAAATGTCACATCAAGGCTCAAAGAACATGAAAACTGCCTTTCACATAAAAATAACACCATCACAAAGAGTTGTCGTGGTCATAAAAGCTCTAGCATCTCGAGGATTACCATTTTGAGGGACAACAGAGGTATTTGGTTCAAACTCAAATGGAAACTACATGATGTTACTAGAAGTTATTGCTGAGTTTGACCCATTAGAGAGTATGGAAACCCTGGAAAAGGACATATTTCCTTTGTTTCATCCACTATATACGAAGAATTTATTGAACTCCTTGGTAAGCAAGTTACAAACTACATTTTAGAGGAGGCTAAAAGCTTTCAGTACTTTTAATTGATTGTCGATTCAACACCGGACATTTCTCACGTAAATCAAATATCTTTTATAATACGCTATGTAAAACAAAATGGAGAGGCTATTGAACGATTTCTAAAGTTTTAGCTGCATATTGGACATAAAGCCCTTGATATGTTTAACACAGTAACTGAAACTCTGCTTCTTTTTGGTTTGGACATACAAAAGTGCCGCGGGCAATCTTATGACAATGCTTCCAACATGTCTGGGATCTATTCAGGACTACAGGCTAGGATCCTTTATGTCAGTCCACTTGCATCATATATCCCGTGTGCAGAACACTCCCTAAATCTCACTCTACAGTCCTCCTGGAAGGGGGAGTAATTTAGTACTTTGGCCTAGGGCGTAAATAGCTACTAATCCGGGCCTGCTTAGAAGAAGGTTTATTGAAGACAATATTCATATAGGGCTACTCCAAGAACCCTGGATTATTGAAAGACTGACATTAGGACTCAATGTCAAATAGCGTAAGTTACTATATACCACTTTTATTATGTCTATACATTTATAACATTATAACCGACTTCAAGTTTGCGATAATTTATCGCCTGCTTATAATAATTATTGGTTACCCCTCGTATTATTGTCAGCTCTGGGTTCTTCAGCTAGAAAATTTTCCTTGAAACTATTTTTAAGGAGGAACTTGGGCAAACAAAGAAGTATGTAAAAAGTAGCTTTAAAGAGCATTTAATTCGTTTAAAATGTCTGAAAGAAGTAATAATATGCTTAGATAATGTTAATTTTTTATAGAATAATATGTTTATACTAAAAATTGCGGCATCTGTTTATATTTTTCATGATATCAATTTGTTTATTGAAAATTTATTTATAACTGCCTTCAATTTCGAGACTATTTATAGACTGCTTATAATAATTATTGGTCACCACCCGTACTATTGACAGCTCTTGGTTCTTCAGCTTGGTGGTATCGGAGGTCAAGTTCTTACTGTTCTTCATTTAATCGAGTCGCTCAAGAGTATACGGTAGAAAAAATACTCGCGTTAATCAAAATAACGGTAATTATTTTCAAAAAGATCGATACTTGAATAAATATATTATTTCGACCAGTGTATGTGTTTTCCGTAAAATAAAATATGGTGCCTAGCGTTTTTGATTAATTAGACATTGTTTTAAAAGTGGATTTTTGAAATAAGATTATATATAAGTAAGTATTTAAATTTTTTTACATGTGGAATGATGTTTATTTAATATCTGCCGGCACACTTTTTACGAAAAAATGTAGGTGCACCCAGTTGAATTTGTTCGTTTTTTATTCGAAATTATGAAATGAAAAGTAGTACTTAACGGTACTTTTACCATAAATTTTAATCATATTCATCTCATTTTGGTATCTACACAAAGTGAAATTTGTATGTCAATTCTATATTTTTGAATAAAAGTGGGATCACAAGATAGGTAACTCATATTATAGAAGGATCCTCTTCATAAATAATGAGAATAGAAAAAAATCTACCTCATATTATAGAAGGATCTGCTTAAGGGAAGTAGATACGTGAAAAAAATGGTAAGGTCAGTACGAGGGCTATTGAAAAAGTTGGAAGGTGTGTGTTAGAAATTGAGATAAAAATGAAGGGATAATTTAACATTCTTTATCTTCAGAAATAATGAGAATAGAAAATGAAGTTATCAGGAAATATATTAATTATGGGGCTATCGATATAGATTATGCACAAAACGGTTCTGAATGTATAAGCAAAATAGTGAGACCTAATCGCATACGAGGTTAGGGCAAAAACAAAAGGACGAAAAATTAATTTGCTTATTCTTAAGGCTTTAAGTAAGTTTAACAATTTTTCATATTTTTATAGCAGTTAGGGACATAATTGAGATGGAAACCTTTTATTTGAATAAACAAGTATTAGTATACTTGCACTAAAGTATCGAGTAGGGTCAAAAATAGAAATAACAACATTTCCCTCGGATGAAGCTATGCAAAAAAACTTCCAATAAGTATGAATAACGTAGTTTTTTAAAAACAAAATCCACTGATGCAATCCGTATCTCATCGTCATCATTATTTATAATATTGGCAGGGCAAGACTTGAAATTGACATCGATGTACTTAAAAAGGGATACAGACCAAAATGTGTCATAATTGAAGGGTATAAATGCAAAAATTTGAAATTTCGGTGTTATTGCAGATTTGTATACTTAAGACCAAGTTCTGTTCGTGCATAAACGATATAAGTGTTTAAACTAAGCGCTACTGCCATCTATGGGGCCAGTAAATATACTCACTCGCATAGTTTGTAAAAATGATTCCTCCAAAAACGGTTTAAACGTGCTTATACCGGTTTTGCACTAACTTTAGATTCCGATTGTGTACATTTCACAGAAGATAGTCTCGTTTATTGCGTTATGTTCAGTCCGGTTGTTTCATCCACAGCCACAGTGCTAATTATCCAATGAAATATGGATGAAATTGATGGTAGGTTTGTTTTAAATTTGATAAAATTCAGGAATTTAGGTTAAGTTGTTTTTCCAGAGTATGATGTATCTCATGTAGAATCAGATCCTCATCAAACTGATGAGGATGCTGATTATAATCCAGATGAGGATGGAAACCAATCTGATACGGAAAATGAAAAAGTAGGTAGAAGTTCTACGTCTGGAAAAAGCTGAGGCACGAGAAAAACTGGAAAAGAAATCAACGTAAAAAATTGCGAACTGCGGGAAAAGAATACATGAGAGAAAAATATTGAGAAAATATGATCACGTATGTAGATATAAGTTATGAACTTGCAAACAGCCTATCTTGCTTCTTGCATAAAGAGGATGATGTCAAGAGACAAAAAGCAAAAATAGAACTTTCAGTACAAAAATAATGATTATGAATAAGCGGGTTTGCAAAAACTTCTTCCTTAAGACTTTCGACATCACCAATAGACGATTTACAACAGTTGGTGAAAAATCTGGAGACAAACCTGACCTCAGGGAAAAAGCTCCTAGTGTGAACAAAAGTTATGAACATACTCGAAATAAAGTGATCCAGCATATCAAGAGCTTTCGAAGATACAAAAGCGATTACTCCAGAAAGGACATACAAAATACTTATCAACGAATTTGAATATTACCAAAATGTATTCACTTTATACGGAATTCTGCTATCAGAATAACAACATATATGTAGTTAAAATATCCTACTATCGACATATTTTCAATACAAAATTCAATCTGAGATTCCATAAGGCACACACTTATACCTGCTCAAAATGTGATAGTCTTCACAATTTAATCAAACATTCTAACGATGAGATGATAGTGAATTCGAGCAAAGTTTCTCTGGATCTTCACCACCGAAAAGCTCAAAAAGCCGTTGACTGCAAAAATACTGACATTGAAACCTACAAATCTTCAATAGATACTCTGGTAATATGTTTCGATTTACAACATACCTTACCTACCCGTTTGCTACAAACATCAAAAGTATTTTATTGTCTGAGCCATCAGAAATATCTCACAACGTGACAACGCCGTATCACCGTCAGAACACCATCCCACTACATATCCAATAAAAAAGAAGAAGCAGAAAGACAGAATTGAGACAAGAGCTTTCAACATAACACGTGTAGTAACTGTGTATGAACTTTTTAGTTTTGTAATATTCAAATAATGTTTTTAAGTTGTTGAAATATTATTATTGTAATAATAAAATGAATAATCTACAGTCCACAAGCTATTGAAAGAAAACGTTAGTCATAACATAAATCTGGCCCTTCGAGCCGGATGGTTGAAAGAAGATTATAACATCGTGCAATAATCAGGAAACTTTGGACCTACAATTTCTGCATTCACAATTTGATCACGGGGAAAGCTGAAAGATATACTTGGGATGAGATAGTGTCTGAAAGGTGTTCCCAACAGAATAGGATTTTGTTTGTTACAGTTTATCAAGTCGCAACCCCCAAACATAAAAAAATAATCGCATATAGTTATTCATGTGGGGGTCAGAGTAAGAATAGATATATATGTAAACTATTCATGTTTTTGGTGAAAACAGGTCAAATAAAGGAAATTCATCACAAATTTCTGGAACTGGGGCATACCTTTTTAGTTTCAATCCAACTCTTGATGATTCGTTTCCATTTTCGATTGGTGTCTGCTCCTCTGGAAAATCTGGAAGGCCAAACTTTTTGTTGGATGAAGTTTTTCAGCAGATGCATTCAATTCCACTAAAAATTACGACTGAAAAGTGGAAAACTTACAGACTCTTTTGGACTATATCATAATTTTTACGTCAATATTACACACTGACCAAAAACAAACAAGGAGGTGAAGAAGAAAAGCAAAGGAAGTAATGAAGCAAGAGTGAACACTATCGAAGGTGATCTCGACCAGAAGGATGAAGACTATGAGGTCAATGATGACTTGGAGTCGGACTATGATGTGTGATACAATAATGTTTTTGAAAATGGGCTCTTTTTCTCTGTTCACAATTTAAACAAAAATTAAATAAAATTGTAGGACTTCGGAAAGCTTATAGTAGTGCAAAAACGGTATAAGTACATCAAACTCCAGAAACTATAGGTCATCTGTAAGGTTATGGAATCTATAATTTCAGAATATGTCACTGAGTTTCTTTTGATCGAAAAAATAATACCCGAACAACAACATGGATTTGTAAAAGGACGTTCAACAATGACGAATCTACTTTGGTGTTTAATGAGTGGACAAAATCTTTAGACAAGAAAATCTCGACGTACATCATTTACCTAGATTTTGCGAAAGCGTTCGACCGAGTGCCAAAACGAATATATAAATTGGAACATCTTTGCTTACGAGGTGATCCACTTGAGTGAATTGACTCATTTTTAATAAAAAGAAAAATTTTGTATGAAAGTGGGTAATGGTTTTTCAGCTGAGAAACCCGTAATAAGCGGGGTTCCGCAGGGATCAGTAATGGGTCGTCTCTTATTTATAATATACGCAAGTGATCTCCAACTTCATACTGAATTTAACAAATTTTTCTATGCCGATGAAAATATTCTCAGATTCATCTCTTCATATAAATCTTCAAGAGGATTTGGATTCGATCTCTAGGTGGTGCTCAGACTGGATATTGCCTCTTAATACAGATAAGTATGTAGCTCTACATCGCCAAAAACAATCCGCGACATAAATACTTCTTAAATGGTCACACCTTAAATGAAGTGAATTCTGATAATGATCTCGGTGTTACAATTACTACAGATTTGAGCTGGTCCGAACATGTTGTGAGTATTACCAACAAAGCAAGCTGTACCTCCTAAGCAAGTCTTTCGGAAAAATGTCATTGCATAATTCAATTTATTTTTATAAAACTTATATTCGTCCAATTATGAAGTATTGTGGAACTGTGTGGTGTCCGGAACTAGTGCGGGATAAAGATCTACTCGAAAAAGTTCAGCGTCGATCAACCAGACTATCATTCGGGCGTACAAGACCTAGTTATACAGAAAGACTAAATATAATTGATTTACCGACCTTTGAACAACGTCGTCTACGTGGGGACATGATAATCACCTTTCGCATTTTAAATTTTAGTTATGGTAACTTAAGAAGCATATTTAATGTGGACACTGCCAATCCGCTTCGAGGACACAAATGGAAATTGAAAAAAGGAATATTCACTTGTGGGACAGGGCAACATTTTTTGTGTAATCGTGTTTTTTCAACATGGAACCATCTACCTGAGAATATTGTAACCGCACCATCTGTCAATATTTTTAAGAACAGACTGGACGCTTTTCTATTTTCTAATTAATTTTTTTCTTGTGATTTTTAATTTTCTAATTACTTTAATTTGTGTAATATTTGTATAGTGCAACAATCAACTTTAGACCCTCATTATACAGAAAAATTATTTGGCACGTATACCCTTTTCACACTAGACCCTTCAATTGAAGCTAATTTTTTTAAATCTAAAAATTCATTTGTTTCTATCGATATTTGTAAAAATGGTGTCAGTATAATTAATTCTGTTTTTGCTACCTAATTTGTATGTATCCCCCATTGTACTTAAATTGTAATAATTATTGCCTAGCTAACATAGGTTACAGGTATTTTGTTTACATGAGGTGAGGTACAAAATAAAAAGATGAAAAGGCGGTGATTTACGTTACCGAGTGGTTTGTGAGGGTTACATGAATCTTGATATATTTTTGTTTAAAATGTTTATTTTCATTGTTTAAATAGAAAATAAACTATATGGAAATTATAATAATTATTAAACTGACGAGTTACATAGTGTAAAACTGATATTTCTTTCTTTATAATACAATTACGATAACATTAAAAAAATAGTTCATAATTATATAAATATAGTTCGATACTTTTTGACGGTACCTCGTAAATACGCCTGAAGATACAGGAAGTTTAAACAGCGTCACCGTAAGTCAGATTGTGTTATTAATACACCGATTTTTGTTTCGGTTGAGCGGTTTAAGCACAGTTCATGTTGCTAAAGGCAAGCATTAAAATAACTGACCTATATTTAGAAAGCTGAACGAATTGTACGAAAACACAAGATACTGTGTATGTATACGAGGGCGATACTACAAATGAGAAAGATTAAATTCAAATTAAAAAAAGTGGAGTAGTTTTTGTAACATATTTTAAATTGGTTGGTACATCCTGTATACCTAACGATATATTATCAATACAGGTTTTTTATTTCACCTTGAAGTTGAGCTTGTAGATATTGTGGAAAATAAATTCAGTTTCGAGTATAGCAGTTAAATTATTAATACCTATAGTCCTTATAAATTACCAAATAAATTAAATATTGAGATATTAAGTAATTATAAGTAATAATTATCAATGAAATTAACTGCCTCAACCCTTACTTCGTGGAATCTACTCATATTAGTGTTTTAAATGAAACTCACTGTTTCTAGCTAATTCCGCAATATAATGAAAATCGTTGTAAATTCTAAAAAATTGACAATTGTTTCGATAAATCAATATCATCGTCAGAATGACAGAAGTTATATTTCATTTGATGCCTACCTGATGTTTAGTAGTTATTTTTGGCTAGACCAAGAAGAGTCACCTAACTTGTGATTGACTCAATATATGTTAATAGAAAAAAGAAGATGTGATATTACAAATATTGAAGCTTAGATATTATTAGCCCTATGGTGATATCCTGAATATCATTTTTCCAATTAAGATCGGTATAACTGTGCAAGGATATAGAAAACCAGGAAAACTATATCTGCTGATCTTTACAATTATCACTTAAGAAGACAGTTTATTAGTGGAGAACTCCCTAGATTTATCTGTTCACTCTCAACTTCATATTGTGGGTTTCTTAAATGTCTTATAATTTCCAATTCTTCAAGGAAATCCAGTTATTAATTCTTTTCACAAATATGCAGTACTTCTAGTTCTGTGTTAGGTGTCAATGAATGATTGGTGTCAAGTAGATGTTTTGCGTAGTGGGATTTATCTGGTTGTTTTAATCTGTATGCTCGTAAGTGTTCACTGTATCGGATTTCAAAATTTCTAAGGGTCTGGCCCAAATAGACAGCATTACATTCTGGAAATTTGAGTTTATATATACCTGATTTCTTTAATTGTGTTTTTTTTGTTTTTACATTTAACAATTTTATATTAACGTTACTTTCTGTTTTAAAAGAAATTTTTGTATTCGTTGCTAAAGATATTATCTTTGAAATATTATTAGAAATATTTCCTGCATATGTGATGGTTTTATAAGTTATTTCATCAGTTTGTTTCGGAAATATTAGTTGTAATGCCACTTTTTTCCCTATATCACCTATTTTGGCAAACATTTTTATGGACAGTTTAGAAAGAAAGATCTTTGAAAGTAATGTTTCGAAAAATGTTTTATTTTGGTATAGATATGTAGATGACATATTAGCTTCTTTTATGGGTATTGAACGACAATTAGATGTATTTTTCTACCACATTAATAATTTACAACCAAAAATTAAATTTACATTATAAATTGAAGAAAATAGCTCAATCAATTTTCTTTATTTAAAAATTCAAAGAGTTAATAATGTACTTGATTATTCAATTTACCGAAAACAACACACACTGATGTGACAATTCCATATAGTTCCAATCACCCCATGTCACATAAACCAACGGCATTTAATTCAATGATACATAGAGCTTTTTCAGTTCCTATGAACAAATGTAATTTTGATAGAGAGATTAATACAATTAGATAAATAGCAACATCCAACGGTTATCCATTACATATGATAAATAAGCTAATTAATAAAAAAGAGGAAAAAGTGACATTACAACTAATATTTCCTAAACAAACTGATGAAATAAAAACGTATAAAACCATCAACTATGCAGGAAATATTTCTAATAATATTTCAAAGATAATATCTTTAGCAACGAATACAACAATTTCTTTTAAAACAGAAAGTAGCATTAGTACAAAATTCTTAAATGTAAAAACAAAAATACCACCATCAAAGAAATCAGGTATACAGGGTGTCCCGGGACTAATGGGAAAAAAGTCAGGAGCGTATAATCTGAGTCAAAATAATGTTAGTACTTCATATAAACTTTTTCTATTCAGGCCCTCGTTTTCGAGTTATAGGCCTCCAAAGTTTAAATTTTGAATTTAGTTTTTATTTTTATTTTTTGTACTAGTTATTTGATCTTTATAAAATTCACGGCAAAGCTATAATGTACGTGTATGTTTATTTTGGTAAGGTAAACACATTTAGAGTAGTGTCTTGAAGCCAGGGACGGACTACTCGCAATGGTTAGTGATCCAAATAATTTGCAGGGATGGCACACCCTGTATGAAATTATCGAAATTCACTTCCCCACACATTAAGCTAACGAAAAGGTACTCTTGTTAGAATTCGATAAAATAAGCCGTTCGGCTAATATTGATAGTTTTATTAATGCACTACGTACATTCACCATTTTTATAAGTACACAACGAGGTAAAACTAACTTATTAATACGATGTCCAAGATTTACCTTCAGTACTACAAAAAAATAATTTAATGATAGCAGAAGATAAAAAACATTAACGACTCATTAATTGGAAAGTTGGTAAAAACTTTTTAAAAGTGTTTTTACCGTTTATCAAGTAACCATAGGATTAGTTGTCAAACATTGTGTAGAATAGTTCGTAGTCAGTACTTGTCAATAATTCATAAGTCCTTAATTTAACACTTACAATGGCAGAATTCACTTTTATTGAGTACGCAGATATGAATTTAATGTATGGACTGGTTTCTCGAAACTGTTTAGAGGCCAGAAGGCTTTATGCAGAACATTTTGCAAACAGAGCATTGTCAGAGAGACGAATGTTTGAGCGTATTGATCTCAGGTTACGAGAAACAGGTATGAATAAGTAAATGTAATTTTCCATGTATACAAAACAAAGTTTTAAATTTTAGGACGTTTTTTGCCAAAAAAAGTGGAGAAGGTCCAGTACGAAGCGTACGTACTGTGGCAGTTGAACAAGACTTGTTAAATGCAGTTGATAATGAACCATCAACGAGTTTACGAAAATTATCAAGAGAACATAACGTCTCAAAATCAGTTGTGCATCGCGTTCTAAAAGAACAGCTGTTATATCCTTTTCACTTGAAAAAAGTACACAGTATGACAGTGGCTGATCGTCCTTCATGACTTGAGTATAGCCAGTGGTTTCTGCGACAACAACAAGCAGACAATACATTTATTAGTAACGTTCTCTTTACGAACGAATCCAGTTTCAACAGAGATGTAGTCATAAATTCTCATAATATGCATTTATGGGGTGATGTGAATCCACATGGCCATATCCAAACTAGGAGCCAGCATAGATTCATGGTTAATGTTTGGGCAGGAATAGTTGGCAATCATTTGATAGGGCCATACTTTATTGACGATACTTTGACAGGTCAGAGATATTTGGAGTTTTTGCAAAATGAGTTATGGAACCTGTTTGATGATGTGCTACTACAAACTCGTAGGAATTTATGGTTCATGCATGATGGGGCCCCTCCTCATTTCAGTTTAGATGTACGATAGCATTTACACACAAGGTTTCCTAATAGATGGATTGGTCGTGGAGGCCCTTTTCAATGACCACCGCGATCAGGAGATGTTAATCCTATGGATTTCTTCCTCTAGGGTTATCTCAAAAGTAAGGTATACGTAACACCTGTGCAAACAAGGCAATATTTAATAGACAGAAATGTGTTACACTGCATGTTATGAGAAGTGCAAAGAAACAACCGTCGTAGACTTAGAATGTGCGTGGAAGTGGGAGGAGCTCATATTGAACATTTATTAGAAAAACGTTAGTTTTTGTTGTTTAGGAATTAGTTTCAGTCGATTGTTTTATAACTTGTGTTTTATGAGGTTTTCTTAATGGTTTAATAATGTTGTGTTCGTAATTTTGATTAAAAGCAACTAATTACGTTGTCTGCGTACCTTTTTAATTCCCATTAAATAAGTTCTTAATGTTTTTATCATCTGCTATCTTCAAATTATTTTTTTGTAGTACATCGTATTAATAAGTTAGTTAGGTAAATTTGTACGTAGTGCATTAATAAAACTGTAAATATTAGCCAAACGGCTCATTTTATCGAATTCCAGCAAGATTACCTTTTCGATAGCTTAATGTGTGGGGAAGTCAATTTCGATAATTTTATACAGGGTGTGCCATCCCTGCAAATTTATGGATCACTAACCATTGCGAGTAGTCCGTCCCTGGCTTCAAGGCACTACTGTAAATATGTTTACCTTTCCAAAATAAACATACATATACATTATAGCTTTACCGTAAATTTTACAAAGATCAAATAACTAGTAAAAAAAATAAAAATAAAAACCAAATTCAAAATTAAAACTTTGGAGGCCTATAACTCGAAAACGAGGGCCTACATAGAAAAAGTTTATATGAAGTACTAACATTATTTTGGCTTAGATTATACGCTCCTGACTTTTTTCCCATTAGTCCCGGGACACCCTGTATATAAACTCAAATGTCCAGAATGTAAAGATGTCTATTTGGGTCAGACTCTTAGAAATTTTGAAATCCGATACAGTGAACACTTACGAGCATACAGATTAAACCAACCAGATAAATCCCACTACGCAAAACATCTACTTGACACCAATCATTAATTGACACCTAACACAGAACTAGAAGTGTTGCATATTTGTGAAAAGAAACCAGAACCGGATTTCCTTGAAGAATCGGAAATTAGAAGACATTTAATAAACCCACAATATGAAGTTGTCAATGAACAGATAAATCTAGGGAGTTCTCCACTAATAAACTGTCTTCTTAAGTGATAATTGTAAATATCAGCAGATATAGTTTTCCTGGTTTTCTATATCATTGCACAGTTATACCGGTCTTAATTGGAAAAATGATTTCCAGGATATAACCATAGTGCTAATAATATCTAAGCTTCAATATTTGTAATATCACATCTTCTTCTTTTTTCTATTAACATATATTAAGTCAATCACAAGTTAGGTCACTTCTTGGTCTAGCCAAAAATAACTACTAAACATCAGGTAGGCATCAAATGAAATGTAACTTCTGTCATTCTGACGATGATATTGATTTATCGAAACAATTGTTAATTTTTTAGAATTTTCAACAATTTTCTTTACATTGTGGAATTAGCAAGAAACAGTGAGTTTAATGTAAAACACTAAATAATTATCAAATAAACAAGTAGAGTTATAACAGTTTTTAGAATTTTTTTTCATATTTAACCCTTAAGTACTATCGTATATTTACACTAATGTTACTACCATTGTGGAGTCACAACGAATCCCATTTTTAAACTTCTTCTTCAGGTGCCATCTCCATTTAATGAAGGTTGGCGACAATTTCGGCATACTTATTTCTGTTCTGAGTCGTACGAATTAAAGATAATAATAATAATGTGTTCATACCAGTCCAGTCGCGAATGTTTTTTAACCACGATTGTTGTCTGCGACCAGGACCACGTTTTTCTTCGATTTTTCCTTCTATTAATAATTTCAGTATATCATACTTGTTGTTACGGTATATGTGGCCCAGATAAGCGGTCTTCCTTCGTTTTATTGTTGTAAGTAACTCTCTTTCCCTTACCATACGTCTAAACACTTCATCGTTAGGTATATGTTGAGTCCATGATATTTTTAGTAGTCTACGGAAGATCCACATTTCAAAAGCCTCAAGTCTGTTCATAGTATCCACTTTAAATGTCCATGTTTCTGCTCCATCCAGGAGAACTGAGTGCACGTATGCTTTTACAAAACGTTATCTTAAGTTTAAGGTTGCGTTGCACAATAGGTTTTTCAACTTTAAGAATATGGCTCTGGCTTGCTCTATACGTGATCTTACTTCGATGTCAGGGTCTACATTTGTTGTAATGCAGGTACCAAAATATTTAAATTTCTCAACCAACCATTTTTAATAAGCTCAAAAAATATTAAAAAAATGTTTTTTCAATATTGCAGTTCTAATGATTACTTTATGAGACCATGTTGGGTTTCAAAAAAGAGAACATTTCTAAACGCAGTATTTTATTCGTCAATGTTGGAAACCTCATAAATATAAAATTTCCTAAATCGATTGAATTATCCTATTTTTTTAATGTTGTTACTTTTTGGACACAAAAAACACAAAATAGAAAAACTAGTATAAAAAACTTGTTTCATAAGGCCTTCGGCTCGATGCATTATAAAACTTGTTCTTTAATATACTATTATAGTTACTTGTATTTTTTATCAACTTTTGTGTATAAAAATCAGATATTTAGTAAACTAAAATTATATTTCAAGAAAACAATCATGATAAAATACAAATAAACATAACTTCGAAATTGTATACAAACAAAAATATAAGTCGGTAATACTTTAACAAAAAAATGTTTAAACGTTGAACTGAAGCAGTGGCGAAGCGTGGGTCATTGTCGCCCTGGGCGGAATCATAATTTGTCGCCCCTTTGACTTCATAAAAATAAAGATATTGGTGTTTGTGAGCAACTGAGCAAAAAATATTTGTTATAGCAGTAAAGATGGTTTGATTATGGGCAACCCCCTCAGCCCCCTACTAGCAGAAATTTTCATGGATAATATGGAAAAAATAATTCATAAACACCCCCTTAATAAAAAAATTATGTACACGCACTGATATGTGGACGACATTTTAATTAGCTTCATCGGTACAACTAGACAATTGGACAGCTTGATTACTTACATTCACTCAATTCACAATAATATCCAATTTACCTTAGAACTTGAACAAAATAAGTCTCTAAGCTTTTTATACCTTACAATTTCAAATATAAATAATAGACATGATTTTACTATATTTCATAAACCATCACACCCACACATTATAATTCATAATAGTTCGGTCCACCCATTCAGTCATAAACTAGCAGCTTTCAATAGTATGAAACACATACTTTCAACAGCCCCATTAAATACTTACTTAAATAATTATAGCACAGAATTAAATATCATAAAACAAATAGCAGTTAATATGCTAATTTTTATATAATCATTGTGAAGTATAAATTTCTTAGTTGATCAGTTTGTTTATATCGTGGGATTACAAGCAAAAAGCACTAAGTCAACAATTTGGAAAAACGTCTTTTCATCGGTTACTCTATTAACTTTTGATCATTTATATACTGCTAAATCGCACTAAGTCCGCAATCAACTAAAAATAGAGTTACAGCAACTGACGAAATGCACTAACATCACTTTGCTAGGTATTACTACAAGCAAAACACATTAAGTCCCTTAGTGTTTTTTGATTGTTCTCTAATCTAACTTGTGTAACAAAAATATTGCACTAAGTCACAGTGCGTTTTGCTTGTAGTTATTCAGCATTGAAAATGTAATAGAGCATTGCATCACGTGACTTAGTGTTTATTATAGTCGTTTAAAATTTAGGTTTGAAACGTTCATTCCGTACCGTAATTTTGTTTTCCAATTTGAAAAAAGGTGAAATAAGCTAAAAATGAGTGGCCGGGGTGCTTAATGTTGGCAATGTTGGCCAAGAATAAAGTGGAACAGCAAGAATCATCACGTAAGTAATAAATTATTTTGTTTCACTTTCTGTTTTGAGGTTAGTTTATGTAAAAATCATACAATTATAAAGGTTTTTATTTCTAGAAAAAGACATTCGACTGAAACATAAAGAAGGTAGTTGGGAAGCCATAGAAAAACAAGTACCACAAGTTCATTTGGATAGTTTTTTAAAAACCCCCTATGAACATGTTGTATGCCAGACATCAAATGAACACGAAAGTGACATTCATGAAGGAAACGTCAGTTATATAAGTGATTGTGATGATCCTGTCGTTGATAAAGCCTATGAACCAAATCTGAGTGATGAATCTTATTGACAGTTTGAATTCAAGTACGGAAATGGATGATCAAGAAATTGAACAAGCAGAACCTAATGAAACTGAACGAGCAGGATCTAGTAAAAAAAGCAGATGACGAAAAGCGAAACCTGAAACCTGGAAAAAACATAAAAATAGAAAGTTGAGAGATGAATGCCTTCCATATGAAAATTACAAAGGAGTTAAACAGGCTCCGAATCATCCAAAGCAAGTAGATTGTACAAAGTGCAAATTTCAGTGTACTAACAAATTTTCTGAAGACGAACGAAAAATAATTTGCCAGAAATATTGGATTTTGTCATCGTATCAAAGAAAAAAAGATTTTATACTATATAACGTTTCAAGTTCCGTTCCGTTAACAAGACGTCCTCGAAAAGAAAATGCCAAAAGAAGACAAAATGCTAAACAGTATTATTTTAGCAAAGATTCGGAAAAATTACAAGTCTGTCATAATTTCTTTATGAAAACACTTTATATATCAAATCGTGTAATCCTATCTGCTTTCAAAGACAAAGATGAATTGGGCAATTTTCAAGGCACTGATAAAAGAGGAAAAAACCTCCCAGTAACAAAACAAAAAAGAGGTTGCTGCTAAAGTAAGAGCTCACATAGATTGGAAGGGGAATATAAAGAACATCTGAAGAGAAAAGACCAAGCACAAGAAGCTAAAACAGCAAATAAAGAAAGAGCGAAGAATGATAATTCATTCATGTCGGTTTCATTTGACTTGCAAAGTGTACTTCAAATTCCGTCATCTGAAGTGTCTTCAACTTATTACATGCGAAAGCTAATTATGTACAATTTGACGGTGTATGAATCAGCACCACCTGACAGAGCATTTTGTTTCTGTTGGACAGAAGTCAATGGTAAAAAAGGAAGCTGTGAAATTGGAACTTGCTTGCTGAACTACATTAACAAATTACCTCCCCACATAAAACATTTGTTACTATTTTCAGATACGTGCGGAGGTCAAAATCGCAACTTTCAGATTTCCGCATTATTTCTCTATGTAGTACAAAATTTCCAGCTTGAAGTTATCGAACAAAAATTTTTGGAAAGCGGGCATTCATTTATGGAGGTCGACTCGATGCATAGCGCTATAGAGCGTCAAAGGAAATTTGTATCAGTTTTTTGCGTAAACGATTGGATGAACATTTTTAAATTAGCACGCTCTGCAAGAGGAAAAAACAAAAATAAACCACCTTATGAAACAGAAGAACTAAAATTTAATGACATGTTGGATTTGAAGGAATTATCGGCTAATTTAATAAAAAATAAATCTATTGACGAAAACGGTGCAAAGGTAAATTGGCTTAAAGTTGAATGCTTCAAGTATGAAAAAGCAAAGCCAAATTATATCCAATACAGATATGACTACAGTAGCGAGTATGTAGGTATCTTAGTTACCGCAAATCGACGTGGGAGAAGATCAACCAATAATTTGACATTTAACGATGGTTTACCAAAACTGTACTTCGAAGAATTGAAAATAAGCAGGGCAAAAAAAGAAAATCTATTAACCATGTGTAAAAAAATGGTTATTCCTGAAGTTTTTCATCCATGGTTTGAATCCCTTCCAAGTAATTTGGCAGTTAGAGACGTTTTGCCTGAAGCCGATATTCTAGATTTTGATCCAGAGGAGCAAGCTTAATTTATATTTTTTTATAATATAATTTTTGCTTTTTTTCCTGTTTGGTTAGTTTGATTATTTTCTAACATTTAGTAATAAAACCAAAATAATTTTAACTAAGTCCTAGATAATAAAAGTCTTTACAACCAAAATGCACCAAGTCGTTGTTTTTAACATTTTTTTTTTAATTTTTGGGGATTGCAATATTTTTTAAATAATGTAAAACTATGGCATGGTATTCCTATCTCTTCTATTTGAAACAGTTTTTAACGCCTACAATATTTATACAAATGTTTGAAATTCATTCAAACTTTAAATTGCTCGTAACTCTTAAACTTGTTTTTAGACTTAGTGCTTTTTGCATGTAACCCCACGATATTGTCATGAAAAATTTCAATTTTGAGAAACTGGCCCGCCTCTGACTTTCATCCTGGTGACGCTCTTGTTACTTAAACGTCAGTGATATCAACTCTGAATTACTCATAGTGAAATTTGTTTCCCACAGCTCATATTTTCTAATTAAAATAATGAATATGCATTATGTACGTATATACATAAATATAAATATGAAACAGACCCAGAATGTCTGATTGTAGGTGTAAAATTTAACGGTATTTCCGTCGATGGTACGCCGGATAATATGGAGCTGGGTCAAGGTCGAAATATGTGTCCTTGCCTCAGTCTGTTGACCTACTCTTCAAATGCTGTTCCTAATATATTATATTGTTTAAAACGTAAAAGAAACGTAGGAAAAAAAATAATTGGATATAATGACATTTTACAAAGCTTAACACGGTACACTTTGAATTATGTGCAGGGAAAGTTCATTAGGAATGAACTTTAACATAAAAATTCAACTTAAAAACATGAATCGAATCGGTTTTTGGAATGTTTACAAGCAAAAAATAATTGGATCTAATGGAGGTTTACAAGGAAAGTAGTTCCAGGCGTATTCTTCGGATTATTTGTGGAGAAAGTTAAGAAAAAATGTATAAAATGAACTTCAAAATTATAATTCGAACTTGGGGTCATTACTGATGATACATAGGTGGTTTGTATGAAAAGTTTCTCAAATAATAAATATTATATTTACCAATTTACAAGATAGGGAAAATAATTTAGGGGAAGAATATTAGATTTGTAATAGGAAAAAGGGCATCACAAATAAAACAACTAAATAAAGTTAATATAAGCAGAGAGCTGTTTTATTGATTATTACGATACACGATACAGCATATGTCATAAGACTAATCTTAATATTTGTATATTAGAGAATATTCATTTGTCCTTTCATCAACACTTTTCCATAGTGAAAGCATGCATTCATCGAACATAAACAAAACTCTTATTTCTCCTTTCTGTATCTAATAGAAAGACACGTAATATACAGTGTTGGGAACATTTCGAGGGAACATACGTTTTACCGTCAATGTGTTAGAAAGAGACAGAATACATATAAATTCAGTGTATAATCCTTTTTCGCTAGCAGGATATCATAAAGTGGAAAACGTTCAATTACTGTATGTCTAATGGGATGTCTGGCAGGCACCGCCTTCGAGAAGCGTGCAGTTTTAAATAAACAAATTAGAAATGCATTCCGGCCAATACTAGTCACTTTACCACAGCAAAATGTTGTATAAACTACAACTCATTATGTTAAAGATCGCAATGAAAGAAGGTAATGTTAGAAATACAGATGTGTAATGTGAACAGTTTAGTTTATTAATTGAGAAATAATAAGATTGTACTATACTGATAGCTTAATGCAATGAACAATAAAAAAATCAACATTACTTTCGTTTATCCCTTCATGATTAATTTACAAACAAATAATTCAGTAGTAATAAACTAATTCACTATATCAGTTCGGGTAGTACATGCTAATATGATTTGAACAATCAATTAAAATCTACCTAGTAGGTATTTGAAAAAAGTACCACTAAAAAATCACTAGAAGATAGCTAAAAAAATTACTTTCGTCGATATTGAGGGTACAATTAATGAATATAAGCATAATAATTTTCATTAACATCATAAGGAATAATCTACAAGTGTATTCAGTGTATCACCATTTTCTTTAACAGGATATCATAAAATGAGACATAACTCGTATGCTAATATTTGTTCAACTGTCTTCTGGTTTTAAAAATATCTCAATGTAAACCGCCTGTTTCCTACGCTCCTGATAAAACGATTCCGTTTGCATCTCTAATTATTCTATTTTTATCTGTCCCCTCTCTTCATTCTCAATCCACGCGTTAGATTGTAGAGTGCCCTTAAAAATTGCCTTCTTATTTGTGAGAGAAATCAGTCACATTTAATTTCAACGTAAAACGATAACCCCTCACGGCCAAAGGGAAATTATAATGGTCACATGGCGTTACCAGTGTGTTAGAGAAGGACAATCATGAGACAGAGAATTAAAAGCCAGCGTAGATTATTATACCAGACGAATACGAATCGCGCGTGCGCCTCTTGAAGATGTTTAACTGTACAATCTGGGTACTTCACTAAACGTTTGTTTGCGAATGAGTAACGATCTTTTGCAAATCTTAAAATGAGTACGCAAGTACACCATAAAGTGCAAATTGTAAAATGGTACTACCAGGGTCATTCATATCGAGAAATAGCAGAAAATTTGTTTATTGTGGCATTCGAAAATGCCCAACAAATTAGCAAAAACAAGTGAGAACGGTTATAAAAAATTTTGAAGAGCATGAATGTGTCAATCCTACTAAACATGGACTGCGTACACAAAATCGTCAAACCCAACCCGAAAAAGAAGAAAGAGATATTTTAATTTTTGCCAGTGTGGAAAATAATCCCCTACAATCGTCCACTCATTTAGCAAAGGATTTGGGTGTTGATCCGAAAACGATTAGGACTGTATTAAAAAAAATGGTTATCGTAGTTTCAAACTGAAAAAGAGCCATGAAATTTGTCCAGACGATCAATTTCGTAGAATGGAATTTTGTGAAATAGTTATGGAAAGAATACAATTCGACGCAAACTCAAACATGAAAAATATTTTGTTCACAGATGAATCGACTTTTCCAATACACGGTGCACATAATTCGTCCGTTATTCGATATTGGTCAAGGACAAATTTACACAAACATTACAATAATAGAACTCAATATCCCCAAAAGTTAAATGTTTGGGCTGGAATATTAGGTGAACATTTAATTGGACCATTTTTTATTGACGGCAATTTAACCGGACAGAAATATTTGATAATGCTGGAAAATCAAATTACTCCTGCCCTTATACAATTAGGTGTCATTTTCAATGATATCTGGTACCAACATGACGGTTGTGCATCACATAATTATCGACTAGCAATAAATTTTTTAAATACACAATTTCCCAATCGGATAATCTCCATGAATGGTAACATAAGATGGCCTGTGAGATCTCCAGATCTGGCTCCCAACGATTTTTTTTTCTGGGGTTATATAAAATCGAGAATTTATGGGTTCCAAGAAAACAGAGCCACTTCTCTAAATGAACTAAAGGAAGAAATTTTACAAATTTGTATGCAAATAACACCTGAAATGTTCATACGTGTTCGTCAAGAAATTTATAACCGTCTCGGTTACTGCTTAGCTCAAAACGGGGGTTTATTCGAACATTTGATTTAAGCTAATTGAAGAATTAAGTTTTATTCTTTATGAAATTAACTGTCTCGACCCTTACTTCGTGATTTATCGAAACAATTGTCAATTTTTTAGAATTTTCAACAATTTTTATTATATTGTGGTATTAACTAGAAACCGTGAGTTTCATTTAAAACTATTTCATTTTTTAATTTATTACATATCATAATATCACTTTTATTTAAAAATTGTAGGCATTAGAATTCGATTTTATTTTTAATTTCGTTTTTTTTAATTTGTACTGTGTGTGTTTACACAGAGAATTCGTTCTCATTTGCATACAAACGATAAAGATACCAAATTTTTTTTACTAACACATTCGAAACACAGCAGATGTTTCGAGACCAATTTCACGTTGCCAAATCTGAAAAACAGTTAAGGTTTTAACCGCTTTCAAACTGAAAAGTAGAACAATTTCCAGCATTACAATAAAATATTCAACGAATAGATGGAATTAATTATATCTTGATCTGTTACATAATTAAAATCTTCTTATAACTTGTTCTCGTGTTAGAACAATGCATTTTGCAATTGATGTAAATATACAATGAAAATTGGCAATACTGTTAGTAGCTACAAAGAATTTGTAAGAGGCCGGCGTTGTAGGTTTCCCACTTATGAGATCCTGTTAGCGAAAAATGAGAATTGAGATATTTGGAAACACATATTAGTATTAATACAAATTTTATTTCGCATGTTATGTTATTTATTCCACCGTCAAATATTCGTTGTTTAATTGAATTTGTGGGAGTATGTTGGGTCTTGATGCTTTGCTAAATTTAATAATTTTCGATTTGGCGTCTGAGAAGTGACAACCAGTTGAAAGTTACATGTGGTTTTGTTATTTTTACCTCTGCTAAAGATGATAAGATCGTCTGCGTGTATAGAGAGCTGAATAGGAGGCCTAATTGAGGAGCATATGTCATTTATGGCTATTATATGAAGCGTTGGACTCAAAACTGATCCTTGAGGTACGCCATTGTCTTGCAAGTGTTGCGAGGAAACTTGTTCATTAGTATATACCTTGGAAGTTGTATTTTCTAATTTTATTAATTATTGCTGATTTTGATAACGCTTCGAAGGCACTTTCAATATCAAACGCGGTATCCACATTATCCTGTTTTCTATGGACAGCATCTGCAATGAATGTATGTAGATAGGCGAGATTCTCCATAGCACTACGGTGTGGTCTGAATCCCGATTGTGTTGGATTGATTATTTTGTGTTTTTCTAATAAACTTTGAAAAACTATGCACTAATCTTATTGGATATTATTGACATTGATATATTTTTATATTAGGAAAAATTAATGATGATAAATTTATTATGTACATATTCAATCAGTTTTATTCCTATTTCTTTTTGTATATAGTTTATTTACGATAAAAAGACGATGATGTCATTTTTAGCTACTTTCCTGCTTATCAGAATAAATATTAATTTACCAACCGTGAATTCAATTTATCCTCAACAGCCAGGGCAATTTTCAGCTAACGGGTTGGCAAAACTTCAAGACGTTGTCAAATCAACTGGTAAAATTCTCCAGTTTGTTTTGACGTTTATTGACATTCGATCATCGTCTAATATTTACAAGTTTTTTTGGTGCTTTTAAATTCATTGCTTCTATAAGATTAAAAAAACAGTTATTTTAATAACTAATTATTTAGGCAAATCTGCAGTGTGTGGTTAATACAATGATGAAGCAGCTGAACAGAAAATGTCTCCCGCTTACTGCTGTAAGAGACGTAAGTAATAGTATTCGCTATTTGTATTCATCCTTATTAATATTATTGTTACATATTTAAATGTAAATGATGTTTTTACTGTTAGGTTAGGTTAATTAAACTTGATAATATATTATTCTTTCATAAATTGAAGTAATTATATTGTTGAGAGTTGCAGATGCTTTACAACTTAGCGTTACCATTGTTAACCGTATTGCCGCCAAGCATAATAGAGGTGAACAGCCTAAAAGCCCACCTAAAAAGAGACAACGCATAAAACCTACTGTTGAAATTGATAACTTTGATCAAAATGCTTTCCGAAATGTTATATACGAAATGTATGGAAACAGTGAGTATATTGAATTTACTATTTTATTTTATTCACAAATAACTAACACAATATTTTTTCAGAGGTACAGATAACCTTGAAAACTTTAAGAAGCAAACTCCAGGAGCGTGAACTCTTTAATGGTTGTTTAACATCACTCTGGCAGATAGTGAAAAATATTGGATTCAAATACCAAAAAGATGATCCTCGTTGTGGTTTAATGGAGTTGCCACATATTGCATTACAACGTGTACATTTTCTACATGAATATGTCAAGATAAAAAGGGAAGGTTTATATCAATTTGTGTTTTTGGATGAGACCTGGATATTTAAAGACGGTACTGTTGGACGTTCTTGGCAAGATTCTAATCATATAGAAGTTTAATAAACAATTTTATTGTATATTTGGTAGTCGTGTAATAAATTTCTACTTCATCATTCCTCTAAATTAAAATTTAGACATTAACTGAAATTAAAGCTAAATACAGATCAATTGGGACGGTACAGATGATATTCAAATAAAATTAACTACTTTGGACTAACCAGCGACTGGGGGGGGGGGTGAAATTTTTGTTCTCTTCTATAGGGGGCGGTGGTCCAGAAAAAGTTGGGAACCACTGGCATAGAATAAGGTATGAGTACCTATAGTTCGTCATTTAACCCTCTTCTATGTAAAATAATTAAATGTTGATTCGAATATAGAATGATTGGTTACTGTTTCTTGTATCTTATCCATGAATAAATATTTATATTAAATTAATCAAGCCTATCATACAAGCCTTTTATTTTCAAATAAATATTTTTGACTTACGCCCTACGAGGCACGGAACAATGAAAAAGAAGAACTGTCAATCTAACATCAGATTGACTTTTCTATTTTTCGTTAAGTAAAGGAAAATACTACAGCTTGGCAACATCACAATATTTTGTTTTGCAACGTCATCGTCTTTTTATCGTAAATAAACTATATAAATAATTATAATTATTATAAATATAAACTAATTGTACTAATAACTTAACATAATGAAGAATGAATTACAGGGTGATACTATTATATTACACTTTACTCGTTCAATCCCAGTGGCGGAAAGATTGAATTATACTGGGGATTCTAAAGAAGGGGAACAAAATGTTTATTGGTTTTTCATAAGTTACACTTCCAGTATTTCGATATATGTTGAGTAACTCCTGAAAATTTTCCTTTTTCGAATGGTTCCTGTCGGGGTATTTTTGCGCATAAATACGTGAAGCGAATAGGCAACTTTCTAGACAATCGCCCAATACTAAAATCATGTCAATTCTTTCTTGCCTTGAATATGTTTTCATTCTTAATATTATAATGAATTAATTGTGAATAATTAAATATAGTATTTAAATTGACGAAGCTTTATGGAAAATATCAATAACTAGCCATAACATTGAAAATAAATTTCACATTTCAAGTATTGCTTACAATAGTACACAGCTGACTACTCCTTTATAACATAAGAGAAAGACACAGTGCTGACTTAAAATATGTTTTCTATTAATTACGTGAAAAATACTAAACTTGTCTATAGAGAACCCTAATACCGTTTGAAAGAAAATTGTTTACTATATCGGATAGGATAAAAAAATACCGGTTGTTCTATTTAAGATAACCATGTTTTTCAAGTTAGCAGGAATCCATAATATTTCGCACTTTTTGGAACACCTTGTACATTTATACATCATGCTAAATACTACAAATAGTAGCCCAAAGGCTTAAAATCAATTGATCCAAAGCAATTTTTTCTTCCTACCCGTTTTATTATTCTTTTATTTTTGTGACATACTGTATTTCGAGAAATACCCAGATATTTCGAAAACCATAAAAGATAGTTATATAGAATCCTTAATAAACAAACAATATTTTTTTCGTTAAACTCGAAAATATGCATTTTATAAATATTTTTTTAAATTGTTATGGTTTGGATACCAGATTCCGTGCCGTATGTGATGCCCCACCCTGTATAAGAGGTGCAGTGTTTTCTAAAGGGATCGAGATGGGGTAGAAGATTTATCACGAGTGGGTGCGGGCTTTAATGCTTTGTAAAGTTTTAAATAACAATTCGAGCGTTATTAAATGTCGAGCTTTTCTTTCGGGCTTACTTTTACCTGGTCCATAGTTGTTGTAAGCAATGTTTATTATTTTCAGATAAAATGGATCTCAGCTATGTTCTGCAAACTCTTCTGAAGATCCTTATTTCAACGCCAGCCATATTAATTCTTTGTGCATTCGAATTCCCCAACATTCATGGAGCTGCTCTCATGGGGGAAGGAAATGGGAAGGTGAGAAATTTGACAAATATATCAGCTCCTTACTACGATTACGAATTTACGGATAGTCAAGAATTAGAAGAGGAATTTAAACCAGTAAGTAAAATATCGCTAGAATGTTTCTTCTATACTATTATTATCAATTTTTAGGAGTCATCAAAACACAGTAGATCCGAGTCAGAAGAGATCCCAAATCCTTCCCCTCTAGTTTTACCCGGTTATAACCTACCAGAGAATATTTTTAACCATGGGAAACCGTTTTATGGTGAAAAAGATCCTTTAACTGGCAACATCGAGTTTCAACAAAAAGTATCTTCCGTAAAAAGCGAAGATGATATGTACGATTATGTAGACGACGAACCAAGTTCCAATATTTACGAAAAATCCAATATAGATCGAAAAGACACTAATTTCGGCAGTCACAGACCTAACGATGTGAATCAGTTGATACCAAACTTTCACGACTTTTTGAATTTACCAGTCAAGTACAATTCAGCTAAATATGTTTACCCTTTAATATCGAGTTCTTACGCCAGCACGAAGTACCAAGGCAGCTTAAACAAATTACATAATCACAAAGATTACCCGAGCAAAGTAACCACTAAGAAACCTTATGTAAGCCCCACTTACTACTCCACTGAGAAATATTTCAAGGTAACTTATAGTACTACTACGCCTACAACTACTACCACTCAAAAAACCACAACAACTACAACAAAACCAACAGAGACTACGAAAATTGTGAATCTATTAAATACTGGAATGGGTGTAGATTTTTCAGAAGATTTTGAAGATTATTATGATACAACAATCGAAACTACTAGTAAAAAACCAGCAACCACTACAAAACCGATAACGGAAACATATAAAACAACTTCCAAACCAAGTAGTAGTAGTACCACCACAAAGAAAGTATTAACTTTGTTTGAACAATTATTCGGAGAATTTGAGAATATGATTACAACTACGACCACAACTACCAGCAAACCAACAAAAACTACTTCTACTACTACCAGTACTACCACAACTAGTACGACAACACCTTCCACAACTACAAAAATATACAGTCAACCCCCTCAAAGGATACCAGCATCTACAGAACCTTATTTAAACTACGAATACGCAGACATAGGTGATAATATAGCTGTGGAAAGTAATCCGGAAGAAAATTTAAAGATAGTACCTTTGCAGATCAGTACTACTGTTAAACCGATCGACATAACTACTGAAAAGATCGTAAAGAACACCGATTATTACGATTATCCCGATGAAACGTTAACAACCATGAAACAATTTGTGACTCCTCCTCCTGCAATAAAAGTTACTTCCTTGCCTTTAGGAGAGAACCATCTGACAACATCGAACTACGAACCGTTCAAAAATCGGGAACCGATCATAGTTGCTACGCAAAATTTAAGAGAAAAATTGAACAGTGAAAAAGTAGTACCGAGACCTTTTGAAAAACCAGCAATTCCAAGTCAGAACAACGTACACATACCACATGGACAAAATACAGTTTCTTTTGTGGTGGGAAATCACCAGAACGTCGATGGAGGATATTACGGTACTGCTATCAAAGAAAATCCGTATGACAGTAATCCTTTTAGACCTTATTACGGACAAGATATAAGAAATGACAACGTTAATGAAAAGGAGATCACTTTAAAAGGTACTCTTTCTTTTCCTTCGGAGTCTGTTGGTAGCGCTGTGACTATTCAACCACAGAGAAATTCAGAAGCTTCCCTAGCTATCGGAGTACCTGTGAGTGCTATAAATAAGCAAACACCTGGTCAAGTACTCGATGAAAAGCTAGAAATAAATAATCAAGTTGTTGACGATATCAAAAATCAAGGAAACAAAGTTGTCTTCCCGAATGATAATTCAGATCTGGTACCACCACCTAGACAATCAATACCGCCCAACCGAGAGGTTTTGCAACTAAATTCCAGTCCTCTACTTCATCAACTACCTAGCGATCTAACCCCTCCTAGAGAACAAGACGTTTCTATGTCTAAGAGACCTTATAATGGGAGACCACCATGGGATCCAAGACCCGGACACTTCTACAGTGGTAAGTACCAACAAATCCCAATTTTGTATAATTATTTTAAAGAATATTCTTTTTATAGGCAATCCTGAGTATAACCGACCACCTCGTCCACACCCTGATATCGCCTATAAACGTATAGACAATTTGCCGAATGTCTTGCCACAATTTAGACCCAACACGAGTAAATTCCCTCAAAATTACTATGATAAGAAGCTGAATCGTCAACCTTTATTGGACAGGCCGTCGAATAGGCCGATCAGCTTCTTTGAAAAATTACAACCTCCTCCTCCGCCTCCACCTAATTTTCTCATCCATAAAAACATACCTGCGCTGAGAAACAAGAACGCATCACCGACAAGACCGAACTTGGAGGAAAATTTAGGTTAGTACTATTTATATAACAATATTTACCTAATTGGATTTTAAAGTTTTCTTTCCGAAATGTTTCAAAAATTGCGGCAATGTGAACTAAATGATTTTGAAGAAACTTACAGAAAATAATGACATCGTTCATATAGACCGTGGGGTAGAGAAAAAGCTGTTTTCTCAATTGAATTTGGATGAACTTCAATTTGATGGAAACCTTAAGCTAGATCAAGAGTAGTCAAATTCACAGCTTTTCCTAAATTATCTAGAATGTTTTCGATATTTGGGAGATTATATGTACATTCGTTAGTGTTCTCATTCAATTTACGATAATCAATAACCATACGGAACTTTTTCGTCGGGTCGGATTTATTTGGTTCAATGCAGATAGTAACTGAATAAGTAGATTTGAAGGTCTAATCATTTTTTATCGAGTAACTGATTAAGCTGTCTAGTCATTTCCTCCTGCGTTGCTTTCGGATGTCGGAAACCTTTAACGTAAATAGGATTTTCATCTGTTGTTCGTATTTTGTGCTTAATGGCAGAAGTAAAAGTCAGAGTGATAATCATAGAAAATATATTTGTATTTATTGCAAAGCTTTAAAATGTTTCTCATGCTTCTTGGTTTAGATGTTGAGTACGGATTTTCGATAGGTCAAAATAGCTTGGACTGTTAGATATTTCGTATTCATCTAAATGTTCGACATGTATTGGTTCTAATGACAAAGGACTTGGTAAACAAATATATTAACGTAACCGTTTTGGCAGTATGAATATATTCAGGAATTTTAATATTGTTTATTATAATTTCGGGTAGGATAATGTCGCCATTAAGAATGTCAACAGGAATTTTATTGTATAATTTATCAAAAGTAAATGTAATACGTTTAATGTTAGTGATTTATTTTGGTAATAAATCAAAGCATGTAAGAGTTCTAAGTCATGTATGTATACTAGCACTACAGACCGTGTAGGTCCATGGCTCATGTTTCAACACTAGCGGTGGGTGCTCGGAGTTCCATACGAAACTCTTCTGCGACAATCTACTAAGTCCAATTGCCACTTTCGCACAGACTATCCGAATGCCCACTACTTCGGTTCGTTCCAAAATTTCTTATGTTCTGCACCTATTTCCAATTTGCACATTAATAACTTAACCCTTCCATGGCTTGGTTGACGACTTGCCTCCATCCCATCTTGTCATTTGTCTTACTTTTCCAATTTCTGATATTAAGTCTTCATAGGTCCTCTTCAATCTCCGCTTTCCATCTTGTTCTGGGTCTACCTCTCCTTCGCCTTCCTCCTATAGAACTATATATCAATAATTTCGGTAGCCTTCCTGTTCCCATTCTTTCTATATGTCCTAACCATCTTAGTCTTTGAGATTTTATCATTCCAATAATATCCGGATTTTTATATAATTCTTCGAGCTCTTTGTTTGTCCTCCTCATCCATATTCTATTTTGTAATTTTCCCCCAAATATCTTCCTCAATAGTTTTCTTTCCCATATTTGTAGCATTCCTTGTTCTTTTTGGTTTAATGTCCATGTTTCTGAGGCATATGTAACTATAGGCCTAATCACAGTCTTGTAAATCCTGATTCTCGCACTCCTTGATATATTTTTGCTTTTCAATAATCTAGTCAGGGCATAAATGCAATTATTGCCACGCATTATTCTGTTTTGGATTTCCTCCCCTATATTGGGTTTTCGTGTGATTATTGTTCCAAGGTACTCGAATCGATCTATTTCTTCAAATTTATATATCTTTCCTTTGGCTTTTTCTACTGTTAAATAATTCCCTTTTATAAAGTCTCGATCTGTCCATTCCATGTATTTTGTTTTCAGTTCATTGATATAGAGCCCTTTTTTCTGCTTTTTCTGCAATATTTTTTATTACCTGTCTTATTTCCTCCTTACTTCTCGCTAATACTGCTATGTCATCTGCAAATGCTAAACATTGATGTCTCTTATGATATATAAGTCCAGACCTATTTATGCCTGCTTCTTGAATTACGTTTTCCAATAACAGACTAAAGAGAATAGATGACAGTGAATCGCCTTGTCTTACGCCTTCAGTGACGATGAATTTCTCTGACACACCGTTATTTATTCTTCCTTCATTTTCGGCACTTTGTAGTGTTAGTCGAATCATTCTGATCAGTTTCCCGCTTATTCCTAGGTCTTCCAGAGCTTTGTACAGTTCCTTTCTTTTTACTTTATCGAATGCTTGTTTGAAGTCAACGAATAGCACCATCGCCTGTTTTCCAAATTGGTAGCTCTCAGCCTGTATTTCTCGTAGCATGAAGATTTGCTCCACTGTGCTCCTACCTCGTCTAAATCCACATTGGTATTATCCGATTATATTTTCCAAATTTTCCTTTAAAATATCCTTGATATAAGTGGCAAGTATCTTGTATGCCACATTTAATAGTGCTATTCCTCTATAGTTTAAGCATTCATTTTTATTCCCTTTTTTATGTATAGGAAATATTATAGCGTTGGTCCATTCTGTCGGTATTCGTTCTTCTTCCCATATGCTTTGCAGTAGTTTTTCCATTTCATCACCTAATCGCGTTCCTCCATATTTGAACATTTCCGCTGTTATGTGGTCACTTCCCAGACTTTTATTGTTCTTTAGATTAGCTATAATATAATTTATTTTATCTCTACTCGGAGGAGGTTCTTTCGAGTACAGCTCGAAATTTGTTCCTACATTCTCTTTATTATCCAGTTATTCATCCTCATTTCTTCGCTAATTTAAAAGATGTTCGAAGTATGTTTTCCATCGCTCTAAAATTTCTTTTTCGCCCAGTAGCATTTCTCCATCTTTATTTCTAATGAATACGGGATTTGTTTTGGATCCTCTTTTTTCACTTTTGACTCCTTGATACAAGTTTGTCAGATCTTTGTTTCTGTAATTATCTTCTACATTTTGCAGTAGTCGCTCATTGTACTCCCTCTTCCCACTTCTCAATAATCTCTTTGTTCTTTTCTTTTGTTCGCTGTATTTTTCTTTAGCATCGTGTACTTCTGCTGTTAGAGTCTTTAATCTTAGGTTATTTCTTTTATCTATTTCGTGCAAGCATTCATCATCAAACCATGGTTTCAGTTTCTTTCTTTCATCTTTACTCGTTTTTTGGCTGCAGTATTCATTATTGTCTTTATTGTTTCCCAATGATGCTCTATATCTCTTTCCGTTATGTCATCCATTTCCTCGCTTATTACTTTTTCATATCCTTCTTTTTCCTCATTTGTTAATAACCTTGCAACTATTCTATCTTCCATTCGTTTCCTCTTTTCATTTTTGTTTATTGGTATGAGTTGCTTTAATGTGACTCCCTCCATGAAATGATCAGAGTCCAGATCGGGTCCTCTATACGTTCGTATATTGGTGATGCATTGGTCTTCTTCGAGTTCAATTAAAACATGGTCGATTTGGTTCATTGTTTTTCCGTCTGGCGATATCCACGTACCTTTATGAATATTTTTACGCTGAAAATATGTGCTTTTGATTCTGAGGTTGTGTTCTTTCGCAAAATCTATCAACAATCGGCCATTTTCATTTGTTTTCTCATGCAGACTATATCTTCCAATTGTTGGCATATACGTCTCCTCTTCACCTATCTTGGCGTTGGCGTCTCCCAATATGATTTTCAAATCATAATTGGGGATAGCCTCAAATACTCTGTCAAGATTACTATAGAATTCTTCTTTCACTTCTATATCCTTCTCTTCTGATGGTGCATGTATGTTTACAAGTGTAATTTTGTGATACTTTCCTCTTATTCTTAAAGTGCACAATCTTTCTGAGATGGGTTTAAAGTCCATGACCATCCATTTTAGTTTTTTCCTAACTATAAAACCAGTCCCTAACATTCTGTTTTCGCCCCCACTATTAAAGAATACATAATCTGCCATTTCTTGTGAGCCTGCCCTAGTTGTTTAGTTTCTTGTAATGCTATGATATCAAAATTATATTTTCGAGATTCCTGGTCCAACTGTTTTAATTTTCCTTCTTCATATGACTGACCCTCTGATATTCCATGTTCCAATTTTATTATATGTTATTTGATCTTTTATGCTTTTTCTTTCATTTTGTGTTTTTCCTGTTCCTATTTCGCGACAGTTTGTTTTCGTTGTTCCATTACATATTACTTTAGTTAGTTTTTTGGTTTATACTTTATTATTTCCAGCCTATCTTTTTCCTTGTTCCAACCCCATACTTCATCGTTTATAATTAGTTTCTGGAATCCAATCTTGACTGATTTCCCGTTAATTGTCTCGCCTTTTGCATGACTCCTAATTTTTGCTTGGATTTCTCTTTCTTTTTTGGTCATATCATCATTTATGTAAACTTTTCTGTGTGTGGCTTTCAGCTTGCTTTTATTTTGCATAACCTTCCTCTTATCGTCTCCACTATTAAGTTCTACTAGGCATGTATTCTCTCCCAGTTTTATTGCGGTATTTACTGCTACTTTAACCCCTATCTCCTTTTCTATAAAATTTTGCATTCCCTCCCGCAATGCTTCCGGTCTATTGGTATCCATTGGGAGTCCTTGAACTACTATATTTTTCTTCCGTTTTCCATTTTCAAGTTTCTCTAGTTTTTCACCGACAGAGTTAACTTGCTTCTTTAGTTCATTAATTTCTTCACTAGCTCGGTCATTACCTTTCTTCAACTTTGATTTGTTTCATATACTCCTTTTGTTTTTCTTTGATTTCTTTGATTTCCTGTTTGATGCTCTCCATATTTTTTCCTTGTTGATCTTTTATCTCTTTCATATCGGCTGCTAGTTGGTTCATTAATTTCCACATGTCCGACATCATGTTTGCATTTTGATCCTCTTTTCTTGGCGTTCTCGATATTTTTTTTGATCTTCTAAATGTATCTTCTTCCATTTCATCCGCCTTCCTCTTCCCATCATCAGTCGTATAATCATCTGAGTCTATCATTGTTGGCAATTATTTATTGTTATTTCAATATTCTTCGTTACTTTGGAACGGTTCAGATCTTTGTTCCCAACTCTATTATTTTCTGCTGCAAAGCTTATCAGTTTATGTTTTTACAACACGTTCTTTCTTTTTCACACTACCGTTTACAATAAATTTATATAAATATTAATGGTTTCGTACTTAAAGTTTACTAAATTAAGTTATTTTGATATCACCTGATTCCCTGTACAATATCGCACCAATGGTCCTTGTATTATGTTTTAAAGTACTCGTAACAGCCCAATATTTGGGTAATATCACGGAGCGGTTTTAAAACAACTTTCTCGATATCTAGAGTTCGTTCTAAGTCATAATTCCCTAATAATATGTCAAAGCGTTTACTCCAATCGGCAATTCTAGCGTCAATAGGTTCTAAAATGTTAAATTCTTTAAGTAAAGGTGTTTTCATATTGGAGGTATATTTTCGTGTTATCTTCATGGACGTCAGTGTAAATGATTTTATTCACAGTTTATGTTGTGAAGAGAGACTTCGAAGGACCATTAGCACATTCTTTGATGTGAATAGAGAATCATATTATAGTTTACTTGAGTTTTAAATAACTTGATGATTGGGAGTGGTTTAAATTAAGCATATTACACTTTTCACTGTTTATTCACTGGTTTTCAAAGTTTATTTTACTGCATTGCAATCAAGAACGTTACTATTGAGTTTATATATTTTTAATTTATGTGATTTTGAGAGAGAATTAGCATTTTTCTTTCTAGTAAAGTTCATCTACATGTTCGTGCTGCGATAGAAGTAGTCGGATGATTTGTAGGTTGGAATCGTATTTATGTGGGAGGAAGGGGCTAAGTGGTATTCGTGACATTTTTCATATTTGCAAATTTAATGTTATATGTTCGTATGTAAGGTTGTATGATTAGTAGAGGGTCATATTGAAGATGATGGCATAATTAGTAGGAAGGTGCTGATGAATATGTAATTAATTCTCAGGAAAGATTTATTTTCAAATCAACAGACTTATTATGAATATGATTTGAGTTGAAGAATTAGAAGCTTTAGGGGAAATGTATCTATTAAAACTTTTAGTTTTGAATTTGGCATAATGAAGTATGGTAGTTGGGGATTATTACGAATATTATTAAAAAAATTTGAAATGACATTTCGGAAGTGGCCTCGTGAAAATTTTCGTCTTGATCGTCTGCTTTTGTCTCAAAATTTTCATTAGTATCAAAGTTTGAAGTATCATATAAATTTACGAAATTTTTATTTGGATTTATTGAAAGCAATAAATGCAAGTTACTTTCAGAAATGTCATTAAAAGTACTCAAAAAGGAGAAAAGGAACGACGTACTTACAAGAGGATGATCACTGGGGATCTCTTCTGCATACTACGTTGTTTTCGTCTTGGTTCGTTGGATTTTCTCGTTTAATAACTAAAGTTGACCAGGAAACTTTTCAACGAAAACAATCCTGTTCGCAGCGCCAAAATATTTGTCGAGACACTTAACTTTTTTAAAAAAATGTTTATTCAAATTAAATTTACAACAAATGTAATTTTGTAATACAAAAGTAACTTGATAAAATAATGAACTGTTTTTAACTTAATAATAATACAGAATTCTACATAATAATCTATATTTACTTCATCGGTGTTTTGAAATTGCTGATCGAGTAATGTTTTGAGTTCATTGACCATGGGACAGTGTCGGGGACCTTTCACATTTCTATATACTGGTTAACTAAAGGACGGGTTTCACTCTATATTTTACTGTGTAACAATTATTAATATTTGTTTGTTTTAAAGGAAGCAAATCAGAAGATAGGATAGTGAGCGAGGATCAGCCTGGTATGTATCAAACTCCTCCACAAGTGAAACTAGCTAATAGAAGAAGTGATTTAGATGTCACTGAAATAGAAACCCTGCAAATGATACAGGCGAAAACTGCTGACAAAAGAAATAAGGACGTTTTTCCTCGAAACCCCATAGTTAATGGCGTACAATCTGAACAAGAAGTTAAAGATAAATCAGAAAAAACCATTTATAAAGTTTACCCTGTTAATTCTACTCCTATCAAAATGGATGTCCTTGATGATAGCAATAAAAAAGAGAGCGTTGTGATAGGTAAGTGAACTATAGAACAACCCCCGTATATTTGTTGACAAATTAAGTGTTGCCAACTTAATTACTGACTAACTAGACAGATTTTAGAGTAAAAATTTGTATTTATTTACGCATATAACTATATACTTGAAATGAAATAGAATCCTGAAGCAACCAAACTAGATCTTAGTATTTTTTTAGTTTATTTTTATTTATTCTATGTTTTAAAGAATATAGTGCAGTGAAAACGAATGACAAGATTGCCTAACATTTTATAATACAGATTTCTATCATTTCATTCATGTAGACTGTGCTGTATTACTTCTACAGTTTTCCTTGAAATTATGTGTACAATAATTGAACATAGTTTATATCAAAATTTTTATTCAAATTAATTACATCACAAAATAGTATATCTGGCAATATTGTAAATTTCAAATATTCAACCTTAAACGTTTTTTAGGAACCGTTTCGGAGCGACCTCTACCACCTTCAAAAATCAACCAAGATTTCGATTTACTCTTCGACCCCAAAGATAGAAACGACGATCCAATTCTAAAACCGCATAAACCCGCTACTTATCCGATTAAATCCGATTTTCCTTATCCATTGGAACGACCAGGATTAGAATCTAGTTTGAATCTGATGCCAGTTCCCGAAACACCAACAAAAATCGGTAACGATTTAGGTGATCATGATTATTACTCGAATAATCAGTGGAATACCATAGATACTTATGAACCAAAAATAGTAAATGGACAAAAAATAACCGGTAATTATATTTTTTATACAACTATTTTCAGATATAGAATATAAAAGATTGTTTTTAATCGACGTATATCAAAAAGGACGAGGAATTTTAAGATTATGAGCAAAAAATCTCGATAATATTTGACATAAAATAATATTTTAATAACTATAGATAAACCACAATAAATAGAGGCACAAAATTAGAGCTGGACGGTGTTGATCCATGTATCATTAGCGGCTAGTACATAAGCGCTGCAGTTCTGCAGAGCCCCCCGAAAATCTTCTAATTAACTAAAATATTTCCTTTTATCAAATATTAAATTTATAATATATTTTGTACGGCATTCGCATTATTAGCTGTAAGCTAAGCGTAAGTAAAGTCCACCAGTGGAATAACGAATCTATTTCGCGCGATCGTTGATATCTTATATAGCTGAGAGATATAAACGTGCTCTGCGAGCTCCTTCAAACACCTACGTTGTCCCTGCCTTATATTAAGTCTAATTTCTTTACCTAGTCAAATGTATAATATTTTTGTAATTGTAAATTATTTAAAATTTGTTAATATATACATATATATATATATATATATATATATATATATATATATATATATATATATATATATATATATATATATATATATATTGGCCGGTTTAGAACGTCTTTCGACGTTGTCCGACACTTTGCCTCCATCTTTTCCTGTCGTCCCAGTCCACTTCTTGCAGGTTTCTAGCACTCATGGCTTTAACCACGCCCTGTTTCCAAGTGGTTTTCAGTCTTCCTCTTTTCCGACGTTCTATCGGTTGCCAGTTCATTACTTGTTTAAGGAGTCTTGTTTCTGACATACGTTGTATGTGGCCATACCATGTAAGTTGTTTTTTCTCTATGTCATCGATAATGGTACCTTCAGTCCCTATTATTTCTTTAATGGTGTCATTCCTGATTCTATATCTTCTTGAAATCCTGAGTGATCTTCTCATCGCATCCATTTCAACAGCTTCTAATCTTTTTTATATTTCTCTGTTAGTCTCCAGTTTTCAGATCCATACAATAGGCTGCTTTTCACTAAAGTTTCATATATATTGAATTTTCTGTTCTTTGTAATATTTTTATTCCACAGAATGCCATTTGAGACAAGATTTGTTAACGCCGCACCTAAATAAAATAAAAATAAAATGTTCAATGTTTTTGCGATCGATGCTAGATTAGACAAAAATCGATGTCAATATCGATGTTTACCTACCGATGTTTTATATTTTATATTAATGGGAAAAATTATGGTTTTATGATTCAATCCCTTCTTCTTCAAGAAATTCCTGAACAGTTAGACCGCAATTCTATAGATTGGTGACGGCGACTTTCTAATTTACTTTCTTGTAGTCGATTTAAAAAAGATTTTGGGACTTACATTAATTTTATCACAATTATTATAAATATAATATTTGTATCGAAATTAAATTATTTTTCTGATTTTTTATAATTATTAATTTTAGGATTAACGATTTTACATTGTTAATATTTTAACATCTATATAAAAAGATCATCGATGTTTTACAGCCGATGTTTTTAAGACATCGATGTTTGCTTTCGATTCACCATGGATGATTAACATCGATGTTTCGCGACGAGGTCCTAGCACTAGACGGAATTATTTTGAACTAAGTTAATAACTTGTTGCCAGTGTTTTCTTTATTCTTTCGAATTCTGTCTTGCAATTTATAAACTAATGGCTGGTTCATACATTTGGATAATCATAATCATAATCACAATCATAAGAGTTAAACTGATTATTTCTTATAGGTCCTTTATACAATTGTCACAATCTCAATCATAAGCATATATAGAGTGAATGTGCCAGTTCTCGACTACTTAAGAGAAATTTAAAGTTTAATGAATCACAAAAAATATCTAATGTAGGTATATAAATTTTTGGAACTGTCTGTGGGTATGGTGTACACACTAGATATAAATTGAGTGAATGTAAACGACGAGTACTTTTAGTCTGTATATATTTATTAAAATGCAGCTAAGCGCTTTCGGCCATTAGGCCATTCTCAAAGCTGTCGTCATAAAAAAAGATCCTATAACAGGTGTCAAAAAACATCCAGCTAATAAAATTGAAACAATGTATGGTGTTAAGTCATTGTTCCAATAACATCATTCAAAAAAACATTAAAATACCCCTTTAAGAGGGTGTACAATTATATTTCACATCATGGAAATTCCCATTCAGAAGTGTAAACTCAAGTTCTCTCACGCACCAATCAGCAGAAGTGTTTTTGGTGGGAATTACTTCAACCCACTTCGTAAATGCGTCAACAACAATAAAGTACCATTGTCCTTGCATTGATCCTGCAAAGTCAATATGGATTCTCTCCCACGGACCTTGAGGAGTTAACCACGGATGATTTTCTTCTTTGCTGGGCTGATTTTGTTTTAGTCGACATGTACAATAGCTTCTAGCTATTGCTTTCATTTTCTATATGCCTAGATGTTCGACATGTAATTCCTTAAGCACACTCTGAAGAAGATCTTCTGGAATTACTGCCCTTCTGCCTTTAAAAATACATCCATCTTGCAGTTATAAGTTCGTTGTCGTGAAAACCAAACTGTTCTATTGATTCTCGCTTTTTGAGTGCATGTAAAACTTGTTGTAGATTCTTGTCCTGAGCAGTTGTTCTACAAATCACTTTACTATCAACTTGCAATGAATCAAGCTGACTAAGTTGAAATAAGCTGCAGCTATCCATCAGGTTACGAGAAGTGTGTTCTGTAGAAAAACGAGATAAAAAATCAACGTTAGCATGATCAGAGGTTCTTCTGTATTGAATAGTCTGGTAGCAGATATCGATGGAAGTGTCTTTGTAGGGTTAAATATGAACACTAACGGTTTATGGTCTGTAATCAAGATAAATTTACGACCATAGCAGTAGGGAAAACATTTTTTTAGTCCCCAATAGATGCCCGTCGCTTCCTTGTCAATTTGACTGTAGTTCAACTCACATTTTGTTAAACTGCGTGAGGCAAAACTAATTGGTCTTTCACTTCCATCACTGTAACGATGAGGAATTATAGCTCCAAGACCTACTGGGGATGCGTCGGTTGCAAGTACTAAGGGCAAATCTGGGTTGTAGTAAACGAGAACATTATCACTTGCTATCTCTGATTTTACCCCTTGGAAACTTTCTTCACATTTGGATGTCCATATATACGGTTTTTCCTTTCTAAGTAGATTGTTGAGTGGGTGAAGTTTTTTATGATTTTTTTATAATAGTTTGCTAGACCAAGTAATTTCCGAAGTTCATTAATATTCTCTGGTTTCTTACTGTTCATAATGGATGCTACTTTATCTTTTGTTTTGTGGAGGCCCTGGGCGTTAATAACGTGTCCAAGATACTGTATACTGGTTTGAAAGAATTTGCACTTATCCTGGTTCAGTCTTAGGTTGGCGTTTTTTAAGCGTTGTAGGACGATACGTAATTTTGTCATTAATTAGTCAGACGTTTTACCCTGTAATATAATGTCGTCAAAGAAGCATTGTATTCCCTCTATTCCTTGTAAGGTCTTGTCCATAAACTGTTGCCAAAGAGAAGGTGCTACTTTTACCCCAAACAAAAGGCGGTTCACTTTGTACAGTCCTTTGTGTGTACTTAATGTTTGCATGAGTGCACTTTCTTCATTCATTTTCATGTGAAGGTACGCGTTGCTAATATCCAAGGTGCAAAATAGTTTTCCTCAATTCATTTGTGAGTAAATCTCTTCTATTCTAGGTATAGGATAGTTTTCGTCCTTTATGACTTTGTTCACTGTAACATTATAGTCGGCACAAATCCGCACTTGGCCATTTTGCTTGACAACGGGCACAATAGGGGTACCCCAGTCAGAGTGTTTAACTTTTGTTATTATGTCACATTCTTCAACTCTTTTAAGTTCGTTTTCTACTTTAGTTTTGAGGGAAAATGGTACCTGTCTCGACTTAATAAAAATTGGTGTAGCATCATCGATAAGCCTAAACTGTCCCAAATACTCACTAAATTCACTTAAAATGTTTCTCAGATTTGAAGGTTGAGTTGTTTTCAGACTTTTGATTTCACCCCAGTCTAACCTGACCTCTCGTAGCCAGTCCCTTCCGAATATTGCATCTACATTTTGATCAATAAGATACAGTTTTCCCACTTATGTCTGTGTCTTGTACATGCATTTAGCAAATGTGATCGCTCTTGGTTTGATAGCTTCTCCAGTATAAGTGCGAAGTTCAATATTTGTTGAAAACATTTTCAGAGGTATATTCAGTTTTTTCACTGGAAGACATTGTACTAGGCACTGCTCCCGTGTCTAATTCCATGGGTACAGGCTTTCCTCCTATGCTAATCTCAACCATAAATTTGTCATTGCACTTGTCACTAAGAACGTTGATTTCATATTCGCTTTCACTATTTTCAGATCCATTTTCAGTTTGATGTTGTCTTACATTTTTGGGTACCAATAGTTGATATTTTTTCTGTAAACATACACTTGCAATGTGTCCAACTTTTCTACACTTTCGACATTCTGTATCTATAAATCGACATTGGTTAGCAATGTGTGAAGATGAACCACATCTATAACATTTGCCTCTAAGTTTGTCGATTCCTGACCTTTAAGAATGTGGGCTAAGAGGTGTTTGTATATTCGTGTTGTCCCTTGTTTTGTTATTCCTATTGTCACTGACATTTCTGGTGTCGATTTTATTGAAACCAACTGGTTCTGTAGTTTTATTATGTATACTCATACTTTCTGACTTGCCCAACTCTATAACCGATGCTTTGTTAATTATATCTTGGTATGTGCGTTTCTCTCGATCTTGAAGTAATCTCGTTCGAATGTTCATGTCATTAACCCCACGAATAAACTGTAATTTGAGAAACATTTCTGACACGGACTCTCCACATCCACAATTAAAATCGCAGTTAATCGTCATTTTCTTGAGAGCTACTGAAAAATCGCTTACAGATTCATGTTCGTGTTGTGTTCTATAGAAATAAATTTGTGTTGTAGAGCAAATTGGCTTGGCCGTGGGTCAACAAAATCCTGTAGTAGATGTACTCTCATTGTAGTTTTTTGACAATGGATTTTCTGAAGCACAGATACCATAAAGCTGCTGGTGCAACTGGGGAGTAAGGGCGTACAGTAATGTCTAAACCTTACTTTTATCATCAATGAGTTGACCTTTTAGATGTAGAAATACCTCTAGTCTTCTTATAAAATTTGTAGTTTCATCAGGATTATAAGGAGTAAAATTGATGCTGCCTGGTGTAAAACCATGTGATGTACAAACAGTTTGATCGTAAGATGAGTAAGGTATAGTAATTGAACTAGCAGGTTTTAGATTCTGTATCAAGTCCTGTAATTTAGCTGTAAGTTGTAAGTATTCATCTTCAACATTCTATTTCGTTCTCTAACTCGTTTTCATTAGTTAGAGAATCGATACTATCCTGAATTCGTTTATAATGATCCCAGTATTCTGCAACACCATTTAGCTTGACACTAAGCTCATTCAATGATGCATGTTTTTTGGTCTTTGTGAATTGGCCTTTAATTACAGCCCGTGTCTTCTTAAGTTTCTGTAAATCTCCCTCTTCCGACATTTCTTTTCCTCGTTGCCACTATTGTGTTGTAAAACTACTATTTAATTAAAATAAGTACTAGCAAATATAACTGACACAATTTATTTATCTGTCAAAAATATGCCAATAAATCAGAAGCGCTGTCAGCTGACTTTTTGTCATTCAATAAACCACAGCAATAAACACAAAAGATAAAATAACACAATCATAGCAAAGAGCTCACATAGTTATTTTTTATAAAGATTTACATTTAATAATCAAAATAACTTGGTAGATACTTGATTTAATTTGTATTGACATTAATTAATTTTGAATAAAATAAAAAACATGAACTTTTAACATTTTCCATATTCCCAAAATACCTATTAACAAAAACATATGTTCATTATATTAATTTGTTTTATCAACAATGTCCCATTGCCAAGAAGCTAAGCGAGCACCTGGTCCACACACACATATTCTTTCTGGAAATTCCTCATTTCCAATGCTGAAAGGGATGCATTGCGTGCTCCAATTCTGTTGGCTATTAGTCGAAGGGCAGCTCCATCTCCTGGAATTTAATTTCTCCATCTTCCCAGCGTTACAGTTCCATCCAATTCTTTATCTACATAATTGTCATTCAGGTAAAATGAAACATTTTCTTTTCGAATAGAATTATGAAGGCACACAATGGCTTTCATAATATTCTCTACAGTGGTTGGAAGTCCATTGATAACCCTGTGTAAAATTCTAAATCTGGCCACCATGATTCCAAAAGAATTTTCTATTATTCTTCTAGCCCTCAACAAACGATAATTAAAAACTCTTTCTTCTTTGCTAACATTTCCAATTCTTGGTTTACTAGAAGGTCGCATGAGATTTTCTTTTAAAGGATAAGCTTCTTCGCCAACAAGAAAGTGTGAAATTTTTGTCTTTTGCGGACAAAATGGCAGTTCCTTTTTAGGTGGCAAATTTAATTCATTGCTAATTTTTGTCCAAAATTTTATTGGTGTAACACACCACTGTCACTCTAAGAGCCATATGCCCCAATATCTACATATGTAAATGAGTAGTTTGCATTACATACTGCCAACAAAATGAGACTAAATTTTTTTTATAATTAAAATATGATAATCCAGAATTTAAAGGAGCCTGAATTGTAATATGCTTGCCATCAATAGCGCCTACGCAATTAGGCAAAAACCATCTTTTACAAAAAAAATCCTGCAATATCTCCTAATTCATCTTCAGATGAGGCAGATAATACTGTGTGTCTGTAGTTTATACCATAAATCATCACAGGTTTCTTTAATAATATTGCCAACTGTAGTAATTCCAACACGGAATCCATAGGACAAATTTGGGTAAGAATCCCCAGTTGCCAGAAACCGTAAAGTTATCGCCAATCTAAAAAAAATTGTGTACTTACATTAAGTTTATTATCTAAATGTACAATGAGCATACCTACAACCTGGCGATATAGGTTCCCTCATTGAATGTTTCTCAAGTGATGGACCTACTATAGACAGAAGCTTATCAAAACTGCTAGGAGACATTCTTGTGAAATTATAAAAAATATATGGGTCACCTTCCACGACTGGCGTGAACTTTTTGTGATCCACGACTGGCTGCGGACTGTGACTCCGCATACTAGATTCAGGGCCATTACAGATCTGTTTGTAACTATATTTGTTTATTAAAAATAAAACATCAAAAATAATTAAACAACATTTATTTTTCAGGTTAAAAACCAATAGGAACATATTTTTTGACATTATTATAAATTAAAAAAAAATTACTGTCTATAAAACTAGCTACTCACAAAACCTTAAATCAACGTATTTATTGAAAAATTCAGAGAAATACTTATGTCCACTAAAAACTATTCGCTGTGACATTCTGAACATATAGGTGTTAAATGTTCCAAGCACAAAAACTTCTCACATGTTATGCACGAAAAACGCGTTGGTCGATTTTTTCTCCTGTTGCAGATACTACAGCGACCTCTTGAATTTTGTGCATTAACAACAGATACAATAGCATTATCTATGTTAAGAATTTCTTTAATTCTTAATTTTATAGTTCGCGGAATATTAGAAATCGTTGCCCGAACACGCATATGGTTCTCAGCCAACTCAAAAGACAACAAGTGCAAAAAATTTCGGCGTGTTATATTTTTATCCACATTCTGTAGATTGTACACCAACCATATTCAACATCGAATAAAAGATAACCATTGGCCACCTTCGTGTGTTTCTAGCACAATTGTATGCTGCACACATTTTGTCTAAAGTATCAACCCCACCTCTTGTGTCATTATAGTCTATAATCATTTCAGGCTTGCCCGTTAGTTGGGATATCTTGTCATCGTGATGAAGGGTTGATACTAGTAGCACTTTTCTTTTAGGGATATAGGACACCAATGTAATGTAATTATTATAGCCAAACATACTTGATCCTATTGGCCTTGTGGGGTTGGAAAATTCTAGAGGTAACTCTCGTTTATTTTTCCTTATAGTGCCCAAAAACTTTAGTTTGTAATCATTATATAAAGTGGTTATTAGCGGGATACTAGTGAACTTTTTACTACGGCAGATGCAGAATTGCTAGAAGCATAGGGTCCATTTGGTTGTGTTCCAACATAAACTTCCAAGTTGATCGTATAATAAGTATTGGAGTCAACGGCAGCATACACTTTTAAACCATACTTGTTCGGCTTGCTTGGAATGTATTGTCGAAAAGCACATTTTCCACGGAAAGCCTCCAATTTTTCATCGATTGTGACATTTTAAAATGGTGTGTATGCAGATTTACACTTATCAATAAATGAATCAAATATATTTCTGATTGGCGCCAGTTTATCTATTTGTCTTCTTTCCGCACGAGTATCTATGTCATCAAATCGCAAATGCTGAAGCAAAAACATAAAACGAAATTTAAACATTGTAAGTCAAAATAGCTCAACACCGGTTCCTGTGTTGTTCCATAGTTCATCTACACTTAGGCGACCTGACTTTAGCACCCCAGCTAAATATAGTAAACCTATTAGTGCTTGAATTTCAGCAAGGTCTGTTTCCTTTGCATTTCTCTCACGGGAATATTTTTCTGAATGTGTTGATTGGTATACTCGACGATCGTTCCTAAAATTCGCAAGTCAAAAAAGTGTTTCCAAATTTCAGATACGCCTTTCAAATGTTTTGCTGCTGCCTTCGGTCCTGGAAGACGTGTGATTATATTTTCCGCCCGAGTCCTGCTTGAATGAGGAGCATGTTTTGACCATTTAGTTAATTTATCTTTACCAACAAAGAATGGTCCCACTGAAACTTCCTCCTCTATTTCAGCATCGGATATTTCCTGCTCCGTATCTGAGTGCAATTCTTGAGTTTCTAACACGCCCTCTTCATAATCGTCTTCATCATTTTCATTTAACTCTTCCTCCGCCAGGCATTCTAACATTAGTTTATTCAATCTTTCTTGTTCTTTTTCATACGTATCCATCTGAAAAAAAAGTGAAAAAAATAATTTAATTGAAAAAAACAAAAGTCGCATGCCCTGTAGCTGGGCGTTTTTTGTATTTCAAAGTTTTGACAAACAATTTATAAACCTTGACCACGAAAACCCCCAGAACAATCGCACACAAATAGCGTAAAGAGGTACCATGTATTCATCTGTCATTTGGCACCGCCATTTAGAATTTCTACATTTTATAAAAACATATTCATCAACATCGGACACTCCAAATATCAATTTTAAATCAAATAAGACCGCCTACAACAAAATATGTCGGCCATATTGGCGCCGACATATTAAATGTTGACACACGACTCATAAAAAAGGTCAACATTACACAATAAAACAAAAACATATGTTACTCACCTTCAATAATGTATAAAATACAATTATTAATAGACAGTTCAAAAGTGGATTTAACTACTGGCTGCGGACACTCGCTCCGCATTCGTTTGTAACAAGAAAACAAAAACAACCACTAGCTTCAAACTTTCACAGAACACTACTATTATGAGGCTCGAAGAATACTGAAACGCTTTAATTCGAGGAGTGGGGGCTTAGAAGTAAACGCTAAATAAAACGAGCTGCGGACTGAGAGTCCGCGCGCCAGTCGCGGAAGGTTAAACGAGCTTCTTTAAGTAAGTTCTCATAAAAACCCAGTTTTTTCCAGAGCAATATATAGGATGTACCCCAAATCTTCTTGGTCTAAACCTTCGAGGACGCCAAAATTAATTGTAAAAGCAATAAATTGTTTAACAATAATTGCTTCCCTTTATTACTAATAATATTCCGCTCCATACCTACTTAGGTACCAACTACTAATCAAAGACAACAAATTAATATAATAACGTAATAAGAAAATAACGTCTGTTTATTTACAAAACTAATAAAATAAAATATGGTTAGGACACAGCCTACTATGGTTATACCAAAGAATACACCACGTATTCTTTGGTTATTCTTAAATTATTTTATAATGCGCAAGTCACAATTGGGCACGCCCCGAAAAAGTTTGCACCTTGCAAGCTTGCACTTTAAGTCGGCGTGCATGTCAGCACGAAATTGAATTGAGGATACTTACGTTTAAACGGCATTGCCCTAGCACACGTGCCGAAGTGCCATATCGCTAGCAGATTGATTGAGGACGCACCTTTAATCAACTTGGACAGTCAAGTAGGATTTGTCAAGAGAACGTACTTTCAATCTGACAACAAGGGCTTCTGCCATTGGTCGACTTACAGCGGTTTATTTAAGTCTAATAAAATTTTTAAATCTAATTTTCGAAGATATTTATAACTTTTTGAGATGAATTTCGTTATCATAGAAAAGTATATGTTATTCTTAATCCTTCTGATATGATTTCACTTGTTAATTCATACCCATGAAACTAGCCCATTCTGTGATTATGGGAGGTTGGAGCTTTGTGGACTACGGGGGCAATGTAAACCACCTAGGTTTTTTTCATAACATTGGCAGCAATGCAACAGATTCGATTCTACTTATGTACATACGGGTCCTACCGATACTCAGTAAGAACTTGGCAGCCGTAGAGGATTGTTTATCAGAGTTTAGAGCCAAAACGTGATTTGCGGAAGCGTCGATCTAACAAAAGTGTTGACCTTATATCAGAATTACTTGGTAAGTAAATGTATTTTTATCTATTTGTTAATCTCCATACGTTGTTTAGAGTGTGCTTAATATATGCCAAACGGCAAGGTTACGATTTTTTATAAACATTGAATATAAACTACACGTGTTCAATTTATTGTCTATGTGGGGCAAATTGAACCGTTAGTGGTCCACATTACCCCAAGTACATTTTTATACACTACGTCCATAAAGTAACGCATAAATTCATTATTAGCTAAATAAACAATAATATTAAAAATACCCGAAACAGGTCAATTTTTGATTTTAATTTACTGTTTTTTCAAATTATAATGTAATTTACAGGGTGAACCATCTTCGTGTGATGACGTCATCGCCATTTTTTTTAAGTGGAACACCCCAATTTTTTTTCGATTTCCGGATTTCCCTTGATGAGCTGATTCCAAAAATGTATAACACTTTGTTTCAAATTGGTACAGGGTGGAAAAAAATACAAAAATTGTAATTACATAATTATGAAATTACTGTGATTTACTACCAAAAAGAAACAAAAGAAAATTTACAATAAATGTTCAAATTGTTCTCCATTGACTGCTAGACAATGACAGAAACGGACATTACATTCTTCTTTAACATTTTGTAGCATATCGGGTGTTATGTTCTGCATTTCTTGCCTGATTCGGTCTTTTAGATCACGGATATTGTCAGGTCTGTTAGTATAAACTTTAGATTTTAAATAACCCCATAAAAAAAGTCTAATGGGGTAAGATCAGGGGATCTAGCGGGCCATTCCACTGTTCCCCTTCTTCCTATCCACCGTTGTGGAAAGGTCCTGTTTAAAAACTCGCGCACAGTTACAGCGAAATGTGGCGGTGCACCATCCTGTTGAAACCAGATTCCACGGTCTAGATTGTTGGTTATTTGAATATCAGGAAAAAGCTGGATCAGATCAGGAATCATTGTATTTTGTAGGAAATCCAGATACAATGCTCCTGTTAAATTTTCGTCAAAAAAATATGGACCAATAATTGTATTTCTCACAATACCAGCCCATACGTTGATTTTTTGTGGTGTTTGCGTATGGCATTCTTGTATCCAGTGTGGATTTTCATCAGACCAATAACGGGTGTTTTGCCTATTAACATGCCCGTTCAAATAAAACGTTGCCTCGTCCGAAAATAAAACGTTGTCAGTGAAATTATTTTGGTTCATCATATACTCGCAGAATTCAGTTCTTCGGTCAAAATCGTCTTCAGACAATTCATGGATAAGTCGTACTTTATAAGGATGGTATTTTACCTTTTTAAAAATGTTTGCTACTGAAGACTTTCCAATACCTAAATCCCTAGATAATCCTCGCACTGTGCAGTGTGGATTTTCTATTGCCGACAAAATTATGTCTTCTTGAATATTTTCATTAATTTTTGTTCTACCGGGCTTTGGTGCATCCCTCACATGTCCTAATTCTCTGTATTTTTGCTCTATTCTGCTTACAGTAGATTGTGAAATGGGTTCACGATCTGGGTGCATCTCATGAAATAATCTGCATACCTCTTGTTGACTCCGCATCCTGTCGCCAATACCAATCATCATTAATATTTCAATCCTCTCACTTTCGGTTAACCGCATTTTGTTAAAGAAGTTGCAAAATTATGATATGATAAATTTCTTTGTAGATAGTTTTCACATAAACGTACCTTGTTTACAGAGTTGACAATAACAGAAATGTACTTTAACGTTGTTGACAGTTTTTACCGGCAAATGATAAAAAATGACAGAAAAAAATTTCAAACAATAAAAATTTTAGTCGAGGGGCTTGGATCACTAAGCTGTTAAATACAATGTTAAAAATTATACGGGGTGTTTAAAGTAGTAGTAAGTAAATACGTAATTTCATTTAATGTGTTTATTACGTTTATTCTTTTATTTCTTATTTTGTAGGTAATTTAATTTTTTTTATTTTCCTCCACCCTGTACCAATTTGAAAGAAAGTGTTATACATTTTTGGAATCAATTCATCAAGGGAAATCCGGAAATCGAAAAAAAATTGGGTTGTTCCACTTAAAAAAATGGCGATGACGTCATCACACGAAGATGGTTCACCCTGTAAATTACATTATAATTTGAAAAAACAGTAAATTAAAATCAAAAATTGACCTGTTTCGGGTATTTTTAATATTATTGTTTATTTAGCTAATAATGAATTTATGCGTTACTTTATGGACGCACTGTATATCTAATTTTATTTTCCTTGTTTTCAGGTGCCTAGTCAAGATGGTCCGTAATTATAGAAGAAAAACGGAGAAACAAACATGATCACTTGTTGCAATGGAAAATGCTATTAAAGCAGTTAAAAGCGGACAAATGGGCTGTTTGAAGGCAAGTAAATGTTTTAATATTCCAAAAGCAACATTAATTCGACAATGTAAGGAACAAAATAAAAGAAGTTTACCCAACGAAAAAGGTTTGGGGTTTTATAAACCTGTATTTACCAAACAACAGGAGGAAGAATTGGAAAATTATATTCTGGATATGGAAACCAGGTTCTTTGTCATTGCAATGCTTTCCCTTCGTTCTCTTGCCTTTCAGTTAGCAGAAAAAAATCAGATAGAGCATACATTTAATAACACCAAAAGACTAGCTGGCCTTGATTGGACTTATGGATTTCGTAACCGTCATCCAAACATTTCGTTGCGCAAACCCGAGTCGACCTCTGCTACAAGGGCTCAAGCCTTTAACCGCCATAATGTCAAGCAATTTTTTGACCTATACAAAAACGTTTTGGATTCTAAAAATATCGCATTAACCAAAATAATCAATTGTGATGAAACCGGGTTAGGCACTGTTCCAAAATGTAACAGTAAAATATTAGCTAAAAAAGAAGGAAGCAAGTTGGTCGTCTCACCTCTGCAGATAGAAGTGGAAACACCACAGCAGTTATTTGTATGTCGTCATCAGGAAACTTTGTACCACCATTATTAATTTTTGCAAGGAAAAGGATGAAGGTCGAACTCCAAGATGGCGCACCACCTGGAACAATATTTGCATGCAGTGAAAGTGGCTGGATTAATACCAACATCTTTTTAGTCTGGTTTAAGCATTTCGTTCAACAGGTGAAACCCACCGACGATGATCCCGTCTTACTAATTTTAGATGGGCATAGTAGCCACACAAAAAATATTGATGTGATTGATATAGCCAGAACTAAACATGTACATATTATTTGCTTGCCGGCCCACAGCACTCATCGTATGCAGCCAACAGATGTCGGTTTCATGGCCCCATTAGCACGCTACTACGATATGGCTCTGGAAAAGTTTTTGAATAATCATCCAGGCAGAGCTGTCACGGTCTTTCAGATCGCCAAAATTTTTGGTGATGCGTACTTACAAGCAGCAACCCCTTAACGGCTATTAACGCTTTTAAAAAGTGTGGATTAGTCCCCTATGATCCAAATATTTTCACAGATTTAGACTTTGCCCCGTCTGCTGTTACTGACAAAAATCTAGCGACAAACGAACTGCCACAATCTGAAAAGGAAGAAATAATTTCTCCAACCTTTACTGCAGGGAACACCTTATCGAAGCTCACACAATGTAAGTTGGATGAAACGCCTCCTACAAAATCTACTTCAAACGATCCTTCACATTGTAACGATAAAGAAGCAACGGCTTCAACATCTACTGCCGGCACGACTCTATCACAGCCCATACAATATAAGATGGAAAAAGAAGTTCCTTCAGCATCAGCATATCTTCGCTCTACAGAAAACCAAAGGAAAAGTAGTTTTGGGTCAGAAAGTCCTATCGACATTCGTCCACTTCCAAAGACTACTAAATCAAATAATAAACCATTACGAAAAAATAAAAAGGGCAAAGCAGCAATACTAACATCTAGTCCTTATAAATTGGAGTTAGAAGCTGAACTAAAAATAAAAGAGGAAAAAGAAGCAAAGAAAAAGGAAACAGTTAAAAGAAAAATTGATAATCAAGAAAATGAACCAAAGAAACAAAAAGTAGAGTCTAAGAACAGTCTTTCTAAATCAGATAAAGGAAAGCAGAAAAAAAATTTGTAGATGAAGATGCAGACGAGGGAGACCACGATGCAGAATGTTTTTATTGTAATGAGTTGTACTCAACATCAATGGCCGAAGAAGGTTGGGTGCGCTGCTACGGATGTTTAAGATGGGCTCATGAAGCCTGCGCAGGATTGGACCCTGAAGATGACGAGGCATTTAAATGTGAATTTTGTGCAGAATGTTAATATTTCAAGTACTCGTATTTTTAAGTTGGTAGTACCATTATTTTTATGTTCTATACCTAAATAAAGATTTTATTTTGAATTTCCTTTTTGTGGTCCATATTGCCCCACCCCATGGGGCAATATGAACTTCAGACATGTGTTCAGATTTTTTTTAACAAACAAGTTTTAAAAATGAAGTCTGGTAAGTTCATAATGATAGTACAAGGTTCACTGAACAATGTGAGTTCATTACAATTTCAAATTTCATCTTAATAATGAGGCTATACAATTTTTTATCTTAGATAGTTCACATTGCCCCAACCTCCCCAATGATTGTGACTATCTAAATGTTGTATAAACCCGCCTTTACTTTTTCAGGTATTAATCAAATTTCAGTTACTTTAAAAACTCACACTGACAAACCAATAGCTGTGGCTTATACACCAACAGAACCAAATCCGATTACGAACAAATACTCCATGCCTAATTATGGTTCGCCTGTAATACCAGAAATAAGACCCAGTGAATCTAACAAAGTTTTCACCGTGAGTGCAAGTATGCACACTCATCATCAAAATTCTAATGGAATTGTTAACAATCCGATAAATAGAATGGATGTAGTTTCGAATCATAAAAATGACGTAGATTTACTTGAATATCCGAAATTGGAGTTTGAAGCGCCTTTTCAGGTAAGATTAAATAAACTCACAGTTACATTAATCTTATTATTATTTTATTATTCACATAGACAAAATTTACTCTGTGACATCGAAAACAGTTTCACGAAATAACCATTTTTCGCTACTACCTTTTAAACGTAACTTTATTGACTTTTGTTGAGGTAGAAAAGATGCTCATTATTAACCAAGGTAGAAAAATACAGAGCCTGCTTGATTAGAACTAGATCTCAATCCATTTGACAGAATGTGAGGTTAACTGATGCAAATACAAATTGAAAAACTATTTTAATCACTTATTTAATGGTCATATCTATAGTCTGTTTCTTATTGACTGACAGAACGCGAAAAGGTCACAGATGCTAGTCAGGTAGTAAAGCATAAGCGTCGCAGTTCATCTAAGGAATTTATTTACTATTCAATTTTATACCCGATCTGATATATAAAGGTAATATAAATGTAAATTCGGTTAGTTAAAACAACTAACTGACCCTCATATATTTGTAGAGTACATACAGTTAAAACAATAAATTAATTTTGAAATAATCTTGTAACGCAACTATTCTGACTGAATATTTCATTAATTATCTTGAGACTTTGAAGCAGGTCAATTCTTGGGAGACATATTAACAAATCATTTATCAATTCATTCTCCAGATAATTACTTTCTGATTTTCGAAATGTTGATAATAACATTTCCAAGAAACATTACAATAGGGTCCTACTAGGGATTGTCCCAATGACTACTTAGAAATTTTGCAGGTATATACGGTGAAACTTGGTCTCGCCCAAATTTGTATAATTTGTTTTGCTTAGAGTCGCTTATGTTCCATAAGTGTTAACTGTGTTGTGAAAAATGTCTTAAAGTTTAACCCCAGTAAAGTGTAAGAGAGTGACTAGCTTACAAACGAAGACTGTTGTACATCAAATGCCGGCTGCTACTGTTAGAAATATAGTTTCGACATGTTCCAATACGACAGGAGCTAGTGAATCTACTATTTACAGGCTTCTAAGAGAGAGGAAAAATGGAAATATATCTCCACCTAAAAAGTCAACTGGAAGAAAACCATTTGACCTTGATGAACATATGCAAAATACAATAAGACGAAAACTACATGAATAATATTTTAAAAAAGTGATCCCAACCCATGACAGAATTCTAAGAATGGTGAAGGAGGACGAGAATTTGCCTGACATAGGGCAAAAAACTTTGTGGAAAATATTACACAAATTAAATTTTACTTGGGAGAATCAAAGTCGCAAATCAGTGCTAATCGACAACGAAGAAATAATATGTTGGAGACGCCAGTATTTACGAGATATCCGAAAATACAGACAGGAGGGAAAACAAATCTATTATCTAGATGAGATATGGCTCAATGAAGGACATTTCATGAAAAAAATATGGCAAAACAAAAGTATTCAAACAGTCGTCAAGCTTTCATAAAAGGTTTATCTACTGGACTGAAAACTCCTATCGGTAAAGGTCGCCGACTAATAATAACGCATATTGGATGCAATAAGGATTCGTTGAAAGTGGTTTACTGGAGTTTCAGTCAACATCAACCAAAGACTATCATGAAGAAATGACTGCAGATGTATTTTACACAAATGGTCGAATTAATTCCAAATAATGCTGCAATCGTTATGGACAATGCCACTTATCATTCGCGATTAACAGAAAATCTTCCATCTACCTCTTGGAGTAAAGCTGATATTAGAAACTGGTTAATCGTAAAAGATATACCATTTGAAGATGATATGTTGAAAAAAGAACTTTCAAAGGTTGCTTCAGATCACAAGCTACAATTTAAAAAAAAAATTTTTTGATGAAATAGCCAAGAATCGTGGGATAACAGTGCTTCGTTTGCCGCCATACCATTGTGAATTAAATGCGATAGAGTTAATATGGGCCCAAATGAAAGGTTATGTAGCTAGACATAATAAAATATTTAAAATGAAAGATGTTCGTGAACTCATGAAGTACTCATTGACAACAATAACTAAAGAGAACTGGAGAGATGCTGTGAATCATGTAATTAAAGAGGAAGAGAAAATGTGGGTTTTAGATAACCTCATAGAACAAACTATAGAACCGATAGTGATCTCTCTCGACGAGTCTTCGGATGATTCTTGTATGGCCAGTGAAGAGGAACATAGTACAGATTGAATTTTATATTTCCTATAAATGGTATGTTTACTTTACTTAATATACATTAATTCATTGTCAATAAATTTGAATTATGAGAATTAAACTATATTTAATTTAATAAAAATGTAACTTGTTACTAGGCCTAAACGAATGAATTTTATTTCAACTGTAATGTTGACCGAAACTAATTAAATAAGCAAAATGAACTAATATCGTAATCTCCGCCACTGCCGCACTGTTTATCCTTTTGCTGGCATTGTTCAGTTTTATTACCATATTGTATTTTGAGCAGAAACAGGGATGTACAGATAACCAATACAGTCATCTACTTGTTTTGCATTAGAATTCTAGTATTTACTTGTAAAATTCTTAGGATCACTCTGTAAGAGATAATTTTCTATTTGAATATTTAATGAGGCTACTGTGTGCTGTCAGACATTAAGAAATAAACTATACCTACCTATTTAAAAATTAAAATCAATTGACTTATCTATGCAATTTTCATCGCTATTTTTATATAACAATATGTATAATCAAATGAATAAATTAAATGGGTTATCGGTTGCCTTCGTCGTGCACAACTGTCATATCATTTACACTGGTGACCCGTCCAAGATCTGGCCGACATTATAAATTGAAAATTTCATATTTTATATCGAAACTCCTAATTTTTCACAACAGTAAAAATTAAACAAAAGTCTTGCTTTATAATATATGATTTGATAAACAATAAATTAATACTAAACATAAACTAGAATTCTTTAGGTTCTTATTTAAAATTATTATAGTGTTAGGAAAATTATGAGGGCACATATGTTTTATCATCAATGTGTTAGAAAGAGACAAAACACATATAAATTCAGTGTATCATTCTTTTTCGCTAACAGGATATCATAAAGTGGAAAACGCGCAATTACTGTATATGTGTAAAGGCGTGGTGAAAATATACTCCCACCACGTGTAAAGGTATGTCTGGTAGGCACTGCTTTCGAGAGACGTGCAAATACAGACGTGTAATGTGGACAGTTTAGTTTATTAATTGAGAAATAATAAGATTGTACTAAACTGATAACTTAATGCAATCAACAATAAAAAAAATCAAGATTACTTTCGTTTATCCCTTGATGATTAATTTACAAAGAAATAATTCAGCAGTAATAATCTAATTCACTATATTAGTTCGGTTAGTATTGGAATAAATAACATAACATGCGAATTAAAATTTGTTTTAATAATAATATGTATTTCCAAATATCTCAATTCTCATTTTTCGCTAACAGGATCTCATAAGTGGAAAACCCACAACGCCGGCCTCTTACAAATTCTTTGTAGCTACTAACAGTATTGCCAATTTTCATTGTATATTTATATTAATTGTAAAATGCATTGTTCTAACACGAGAACAAGTTATAAGAAAATTTTAAATATGATATTCAAGAGGTTGTAACAGATCAAGATATAATTAATTCCATCTATTAGTTGAATATTTTATTGTAATGCTGGAAATTGTTCTAGTTTTCAGTTTGAAAGCGGTTAAAACCTTTACTATTTAAACTATTTTTAAATAAAAGTAATATTATGATATGTAATAAATTAAAAAATAAAACTTCTTAATTCTTCAATGAGCATAAATCAAATGTTCGAAACATTCGCAAACAAACGTTTAGTGAAGTGCCCAGATTGTACAGTTAAACATCTTCAACAAGCGCACGCGCGATTCGTATTCGTCTGTTATAATAATCTACGCTGGCTTTTAATTCTTTGTATCATGATTGTCCTTCTCTAACACACTGGTAACGCCATGTAACCATTATAATTTCCCTTTGGCCGTGAGAGGTTAACGTTTTACGTTGAAATTAAATGTGACTGATTTCTCTCACAAATAAGAAGGAAATTTTTAAGGGCACTCTACAATCTAACGCGTGGATAGAAAATGAAGAGATGCAAACGAAATCGTTTATCAGGAGCGTAAGAAACAGGCGGTTTACATTGAGATATTTTTAAAACCAGAATACAATTGAACAAATATTAGCATACGACTTATTGAAATTAACTGTCTCGACCCTTACCTCGTGGAATCTACTCATATTAGTGTTTTAAATGAAACTCACGGTTTCTAGTTAATACCACATTATAATAAAAATTGTTGAAAATTCTAAAAAATTGACAATTGTTTCGATAACCGAATATCATCGTCATAATGACAGAAGTTACATTTCATTTGATGCCTACCTGATGTTTAGTAGTTATTTTTGGCTAGACCAAGAAGTGACCTAACTTGTGATTGACTTAATATATGTTAATAGAAAAAAGAAGAAGATGTGATATTACAAATATTGAAGCTTAGATATTATTAGCCCTATGGTGATATCCTGGATATCGTTTTTCCAATTAAGATCAGTATAACTGTGCAATGATATAGAAAACCAGGAAAACTATAACTGCTGATATTAACAATTATCACTTAAGAAGACAGCTAACACAAAACTAGAAGTGATGCATATTTGTGAAAAGAAACAAGAACTGGATTTCCTTGAAGAGTTGGAAATTAGAAGACATTTAAGAAACCCACAATATGAAGTTGTCAATGAACAGTTAAATCAAAGGAGTTCTCCACTAATAAACTGTCTTCTTAAGTGATAATTGTAAAGATCAGCAGATATAGTTTTCCTTGTTTTCTACTAAACATAAGGTAGGCATCAAATGAAATGTAACTTCTGTCATTCTGACGATGATATTGATTTATCGAAACAATTGTCAATTTTTTAGAATGTTCCACAATTTTTATTATATTGTGGTATTAACTAGAAACCGTGAGTTTCAGTTAAAACACTAATACGACTTATTTCTCATTTTATGATATCCTGGTTAAAGAAAATGGTGATACACTGAATACACTTGTTTTATTACAACATATTGTCGCTTTTGGACTCTGTATTGTTGCCATAGATTATTCCTTATGATGTTAATGAAAATTATTATGCTTATATTCATTAATTGTACCCTCAATATCGACGAATGTAATTTTTTTAGCTATCTTCCAGTGATTTTTTAGTGGTGCTTATTTCAAATATCTACTAGGTAGGTTTTAATTTATTGTTCAAATCATATTAGCGTGTACTACCTGAACTGATATAGTGAATTAGTTTATTACTACTGAATTATTTCTTTGTAAATTAATCATGAAGGGATAAACGAAAGTAATGTTGATTTTTTTATTGTTCATTGCATTAAGCTATCTGTATAGTACAATCTTATTATTTCTCAATTAATAAAATAAACTGTTCACATTACACATCTGTATTTCTAACATTAACTTCTTTCATTGCGATCTTTAACATAATGAGTTGTTTATACAACATTTTGCTGTGGTAAAGTGACTAGTAATAGCCTGAATGCATTTCTAATTTGTTTATCTAAAACTGTAAGTAAAAGCCAGACATAAGAGCTACCGTACGCTTCTCGAAGGCGGTGCCAGCCAGACATCCCATTACACAGTTATTTCGTTTCTCACTTTATGATATCCTGTTAGCGAAGAGAAGTAATACACTGAATTTATATGTATTTTGTCTCTTTCTAACACATTGACGGTAAAACGTATGTTCCCTCGTAATGTTCCCAACACTGTATATTGTGCAGTTATTGCATGTCATATTAAACGTAAGTCCAGTAACACCGGACGGGGTTATATTAATCGTACGATTTTCAAAGTTAAAATTATTTTCCGCCCTTAGACTGTTGACGTTTGCAGTTATCGATGATGAAGTCGAAGCTTCTTGAAAACGTCCATTATCATTATCTGGCTTTGAAGTAGACGGTTGGGTATCTGTTGGTATGTTTTGTACCATTCTTGCTATGCGTTTTTTGTCTTCAATGGATTCTTCTACATACCTCGGCCACTGGCGTTTCAACGAGAGAATATCGGCCCCGCATTCTGCTAATATAGTGGCAGATGTCCTTCTTGAAGTGTGGCCAGTGAATGTATTCATACTGTTTATTTTTAAAAACTCGGCTACCTCTTTCAGGTAACCACTTATAGTGTAACCGCTGTTCTATGGCAACTTTAACAATATTTACAGCCACAAATTTTCTACAGTTCTCATAACATATAACATAACCTTAAAAATGTAAACAGAATATTGTACAATTTCAGAGCACATTATTAGAGTGCGCAGGCGGTCCAGTCGAATGCATCCTTGATGAACATTCAAATTTAAAATTTCTGTCAACTGTCATTTGTATATGAGAGGGTAACCAACATAAATAAATAAGCTCAAAAGTCCCTAATTTTATTTTTATTAAAAACATTTTTGCACGTTTGTTATGTATGTAAAACTCGTATGACAATTACTTTTTGTAGTACTCGTGGTACGGTTCATTACGCAAACCGCACTGGTACTACAAAATAAGTCATTGTGATATTTGTTTTACATTTTATATAGTTCTGGCATATTTTCTAGGCTAGTGTCAAAATCGATAATACCATGTCCAATGATCAAGGTTGGTCGATAGTTCGAAGCAAAAACGTCACTTCGACGGAAGCAGCTGAAGAAACAACCGTACCGTATGCAACAACTAGTGAATTTGATATAGAAAATTTCAAACCACAATTAGAAGGAGGTTTCAAACCGATCTTGAACTTCCCCGAGGACAATAAAAAGTTTGTCGAAACTAAAGTGAACGATAGAGACGAGTGAATTAAGAGAAATAGTGTAGATAGTAAATTGTTTTTGTATACAATCAACGTATGACGTAATTTCAAGTATCCCTTATTAAGAAAATGGATAAAAAATGGAGGATAGAGATTATTATAGCGGCCATTTTAGAATTTTTTGACGTCAATGTTTTGATGAGTTGTGTATATACATCATACATTATAAAGATTGATGCATGTCATAAACTTTTTATCTTTAAATCTAGTTCAAGAAAGGATATTTATTATATTATAAGGAATTAAATATAATTAAGTACAAGAATTAATTATAATCTTTAATATAATAAAACTCATTTCTTGAATTAGATTTAAAGATAAACATATATGGCGTGCATCAATCTTTATAATGTATGAAGTATAATAAATTGATTGTATACGTAAAAATTCTGGTGATAGGTGGGATACATGACGACATTTTTATTTCAACTGATAAGTGATTTCGTGTAATAAAAATGTCTATAATATATTAAGTGGATTCAAACGTATAATTTTATCTGTACTCATATTAAAGAAAATTGTTTCGAATGTTTCTACAGATAAAAATTATAAAATAATATTCGGTTTTTGTTTTGAGACTATGTTACAGTAATATTAATTTTGAAATAACCTGTTTAACACGTTGAAAGGCAGTAAAATCTTGTCTTTTCTTGTGACAATATTAAAATTAAAAAAATTGAGCAGCTGTTGACATAAATTTATTTACCAGTCGAGTTGTTCAATATTTTACAAAGTAAAAAAATAACAGCGTATAGATTGTTAGTTGTTTACATGATTTTGTATTAAAAATTCAATTAAAGTGAGATAATTGAAGGAATTAAATTTTTGTAAGTATCAGTATTTAAGAGAGAATTTCTCTAAGCTAGACAAGATAGAGGTACATCCAATACCAGTGTATTATTGTCTAAAATAAATCATTAAGTTTTAGGTTAGGTTTAGTTATTTATTTAATTTATTGATTTTATAAGGCTGGATTGTGAATAAATGAATTTATAGATTATTTGGTTTATTATTTCTGTTCATTAGGTACGAAGAAAAGAAAATTCTTCATTTATTTGGTTAATTTAGGTATAGATATTGACCTCAGATTAACAAATTAAATAGTGTTACGAAATCGCACACTGGTGTACTCCCTGAATCCGACTCTGTCTAATACCCCTGCTACCATATGTGCAATGCACATACATGCGCCATCCTTAGGGGCGCCAAAGCCCAGGGTCCAAAAAAAATTGCAAAAAAAACAACACAAAAATTAATTTTAAAACAAGAGTTGAGAAATTAAATAGGATTAGATATAAATACACACGAAATTTTATTAGTATATCATCCAGTTACTACCGTTTCCTATGTTGCGAGAAAATGTCAGGCGGTAGTTTCTTGATTTTTCCTGTTCAGACATGAATAATGCCTGGAGCGCTATAAAAGCGATGCATCGCCAGAGACGTTTTTAAACCGCTTAGTTCACTGGACCTTAACAAGTGCATAAAAACAAGTAATCCTATTAATTTTTACATTTAAAGTTATTTTTATTTTATCAAGTGTTGTGTATAATATTGTGTTTACTACTCTTTTTTCTAATAAATTAAGTCCTGAATACCTGCTGACTGCAATTTCAACGGTTTGATTTTTTATAAAATGGTAGGGTAAATGCACCAGTGAATGAACACTCAAGACATTTTTGAACTTCACTGTATTTTTATAAACCATCCGTACTGATTTTCAGCTCCAGAAAAATAACACTTCCGTTCAATGAAATAGTGAACACGTTGCATATGATAGTTACAGAAGTAGAGAGTTTAAGACTTGGTAAAAAAATAAAATGTAAAATGTTGCATAATACCCCAGTAAATTAACGAATGCTCTACCATTGATTGAACATGGCTGATCCAATGAATGAACTTATGAAGAAAATAGACGTTGAACAATTTTTAATTAATGATTATCAACGACAACACAACATATGGTGATACAATATTATTTCAGACAAATTTCAGCATTTCTGGACATTCGAAAAAAACACGTCTTATAAGCTTGGGTGCTTCAATCATTTCCACAACTGAAGTTTCTCGTACCCTATTTGGTCAACACGTTCTGGCCATTTGAAAGTATTGGGACCTGCTGGTGTCATAGCGCGAACTTCATATTCATCACCTTCTGCATTTTCCACTACTCCAGGAAAATATTTTTTGTTATACATTATTATGACATAAGCTCCAAAAGTAATTTCTTGTGAATCATTGATTTTTGCTCAATTTTTATCCCTGTTGATATCATCCTCTGGGGAAGATAGTATATTCCTTATGTTGCCCGGATTGATATTTTCAGAATATTTACGAATTTCGGGACACTCGTAGGCCACGTCTAATAAGCTTAAGTGCTTCGATCACTTCTGCAATTGAAGACTTCTTGTAGCATATCTGGTCAACACAATCTGGTCATCTAAAGGTATCTATATTAGGTATGTAAATCCATATTGATATGCTATTTATGACCGTCAAGCAATAGTAAAACTGGAAATTTAATGTTATTTTCTTGAAGCCAAGAGAAGAAAATATTCGCAATAAATTCGTAGAATGTTGGACTCGTCATCTTTCCATTATCTGATCGGCCAATACCCCACTCCTCAGGTATAGTTTGTGCAATATCTCTTGAAATACGCTTGAACGGGTACACAATCATAGGTGGAACAGATTCTCCTGAAGCAGAAAATGTACAGAGAACTGTTATGCATTCTTTTTCTGGGCCACTAGCAATTTCATAAAAATTCCTGTAATTTTTGGGATCCAGAAGCTTTCCAGTTTTGGGACAAGTCTGCAAACCGGTTTCATCCCCATTAAAAATTCTATCAGGCTCAGAAAGGATGTCTTCAACGCCTTCTCCAATTAAATATTCCTTCATCTCCTGAAACTATTTCCGAATATTTTCCTCTGTTACAGATGCTCTCGCCTTGGATATTAATTCTGTATTCCTTGTGGTTATTTTTGGATGTCTTTGTAAAAAAAGATGTAACCATTTCCTACCCGGTCTATCATCCACGAATTTATTAGGCCTATCAACAGCTTTGAGGACACGTTGCACTGATTCCTTCACCTCATCGGGATGCATGGGAATCCAAGTTTCTAGAGTAGTTTCTTCTTCGGAGGTCAAAATGGTGGGAGGTCCCATTTTTCGAATCATGGGAACTTTTCCAATGGTTTTGTTAAAAAGTGTACTTTTCGGAATCCCATATTATCTGCTGGCAGCATTGATGGTGAAAAAACAGAGAAAGAATAAATTGTTCATTCACTGGAGTACCATTGATCAATGTTATGATTCAATGAATGAACAAAGTCGTTCATTTACTGGATAGCTTAGTAGACGTTTTCGATCAAATCAGTTGAAATCAATTAATTGATATGATAATGACGACACACCACACATCTCATTTGTTATTATCTTATTCTGTACTATTGCTCACCTGGTTATTGCTTAGTATCGTTCCAATAACAGATACGTTTCTCAAATTTTGTCAACAAAAACACAGCGGTACGTTCATTCATAAGGACTGACTTGAACTAACGAAGTATCACGTTAAGAGGAACATGTTGCACGTCATGAGGGATATTGCAGTGTTTACGGGAAAGACACCATATTCTTAATAATTTCAGAGATATTTCAATTTGTTCATTCACTGGTGATGTTCATTCACTGGTGCATTTACCCTAAATGTTCCCTACTTTATACTATCAACATTAACCTTTTATAGAATACCTACCCTCTTCAAGATTCGTCAAATGCTTGTCAAATGTTCGCCCCAGAATGATGACGTCATCCAAATACACTAGGCAGGTCTCCCAAGACAAACCCCTGAGGATGTTCTCCATTAGTCTATCGAAGTGGCATTGCAAAGACCAAACGGAAGTACCGTAAACTGCCACAGGCCTGTTCCGCTGGTGAAAGTCGTCTTCTCTTTGTCGGCATGATCCATTTCCACCTGCCAGTAACCAATCTTCAAATCCAAAGTGGAAAACAACTTGGAGTGCGTCAAGTGCGTCGTCGATTCTAGGCAGCGGGTAACAATCCTTCTTGGTGACTTCATTGAGCTTGCGGTAGTCAATGCAGAACCTTGTCGAACCATCTCTCTTTTTCACAAGAACTACCGGTGAGATCCAAAGGCTGTTTGAAGGTGCTACTACTCCGTCTTTTATCATCCCTTTAAGAGTCCTTTCTGCTTCTGCCTTCTTCATCTGGGGAAGTCGACGAGCAGCTTGACGGATAGGACTCGCATCAACAGTGTCGATCTTATGTTTTACCACACTGGTTCTCCCTGGTTTGCCATCGGATAAACCGAGAATGGAATGGTAACGGTTAACTAGATCTCTCACCTTCCTTTGTTACCGGGACAGGGATGAATGGACGGTGGCTAGGATCTGACTGAGCTTGTCTGAGTGATGATCTTCCTTAGTGGTCCCCCGGTGTATAACCTCGGTTATTGGCTCGAAAGTTCCTACTTGAGTGCCTTTCTTGAGGGTAACTGGATGATCGTTTAGGTTGATCAGACGAACTAGCACCCTTGAAGCGGATTGGATCAGTGCTTTACAAACAAGAATGCCCCGTCCCTATTCCTGGTCGTGATTTCTGGGCTCTACTATGGCTGCAGTTGCGTCTTCCATGGCCCTATTCAGACGAGCTACGACTATGGACTCACACCTTGCTGGTAGTTCGACATCCTCAGATAGCATCACCTCCGTGATGGCTGTTTCTCGCTGATGTAGAATTAATTCCTCGCCATCGACGTGGATGACTCAATGTTTGAGATCTAGTTGGAAGCCACAGGAATCCATTATGTCAAGTCCCAAGATGACGTCTTCTTCAATTTCGGCTACTAAAACTGAGTGCGAAACCTGGGTAGAGCCCCTGTAGCGGTTCGTAGTCGCCCTCTGGAGGGCAATAACTTCCTTTTCTTAACGACCCTTCGGCGAATGATGGTCTTCGATGCTCCTGTATCCACCAACATTGAATATCGCTTGCCGTCTACTGTACCATCTACGTAGATGCTGTTGGGTCGATGTCTTACTGAAGTCAGGACGAGTAGAGGGTCTTGCAGGCTGCTTGCAGTCGATATCACCCTCCTGGAGTCGACCCGTTCTAGTTTTACTGCTGCTCGTGGTCATCTTGGGTTGTCTTCCCGCGACGTTGGCATGTGCTTCTGACGTGACCAAGTTCACCGCAGTTCCAACATCGTACAGGTCTCCTCTTCCTCTACGCCATCGTCTTCATCAGGCTCACCAGTTCTTGTAGGATCTCTTGGCTCGGCTCCTTTTGGTGCACCTCTTCTGTGGACTGGCTGGTAACGGATCTAACTCTGACATTAGAACGAGACGCATCAGTGCCGTTTACCGGGCATCCACCAGAGCTTTGGGCCAAGCGCAACGCTCTTTGCAACTCCTAAGCCGTCTATGAATACCTGGACAGCTAGGAATTCCAAAATGCTTTCATTGGCCGAAGAAAATGCAAAGCGGACCATTCTTGCAACTTCCGCTTCAAACTCCTGGATAGATTCCCCAGCTTTCTGCCTTTGGTTTTTGGTGCGCTTGGCCATACCTCATCTCCAGGCGCTTCACCAGTTGGTCGAAGTCTTCAGACGCGTCGGCATGGAGGGTTTGCAGAACATCAAGAGCATCACCTCGTAGGGCAACTGTCAGAGCTACCGCCTTTTCTCTGGAGGACCATCCATTGGCGGTGGCCGCTGCGTTGAATTGCTTTAGGTAGTTGGGCCACGAAGTTGTGCCGTCGAAGGTTGGTGGCTTCAATCTTGCCTTGGTCTATCCTGCTGTGTTGGACTACTGACGCAGTTCACCCCTTGACGGCTGGTGGGATAATCGTTCTTCCATCGCATGGAACTTGATTTCGAGGGTCGACAAGCTACTCTCTACCGGTGGATGGAGCACTCCCTCTCTGCATACGGGTCCTGGTGGATGGGAGACGATATCTTGCAGCTTTTGCATCTCTTCTTCGATGCCGGCTATTTTCCATTCTTGTTGAGACACCTTCCGAGAGATCTCGTCACGCTGGCTGAACATCTCGGCGGACAGGCTGGATATCTCCATGGACAGACTGGACACCTTCTCCCTTCTTGTTGGCTGGATATCTCGGTGGACACCCAATGGGAGAGTTCATCGGAGAGGCTGGACATCTTTTGAGATAGTTCGTCGCGCTGGCTGGACATCTTTTGGGAGATTTCATCGCGCTGGTTGGACACTTCTGTGAACAGGTTGGACACTTCTGTGAACAGGTTGGACATTTTCTGCGAGATTTCGTCTCGGATCAGGGTCATGGTCTTCATGGAGGGATGTTCAAACTCCACAGTCTCAGGATCAATACCTTGGCTTTCATAATGCCCTTTCAATCGTGCCAGTAATACCGCCTTGGGACCCGGCGAGTCACCCCACACCTGACATCAAATGTAATACGAGAGTGGGTTGAAATAATTTATTTCTACTAAACTACCAACAATGAATGAACTCTAAAAAAACTAAAAAGGATATTCATTTATTTATTTATCCTCTAAACCTTCACACTGACTGTTTTTTTTTCGGCCTTTTAAATATTTATCGGGGTTCTAGGAATTTGTATATATCATTAGATCTCTCTGTCGAATTCTCTAGACGTCATCTCCCTTTTTCTTGTCAGTCTTCCTCTTTCTGTCAGCTTCCCTATTGTAGGTTATGTCGCTGTCATATTGCCAGAGGCCTGTTACTGTGTAGCTATTCCGTTACAACATTTCATCTGAAAAAAAAAACAATATTAGTATTATAATAAGTGATTAATTATTATTAGAAGACTTAAATTTAATATATTTTAGCCTATATAATGAAACGTCAATAAGGCGTAAACGTCAAATTTATTTAATAACACATCGATGATTGAACGCAGAATTCCGAATGATTGAAAGTAAGATCACAGAAATAAACATAGACGTGACAGCTGTTAATTTAAGTTTATTGATTTTTTTAAATAGTAAGACAGTATCTAGCAGCATGTGGATATCCAGGGAGAAAAAGTTTTGTTGAAAAACAAGAGAGTCGTCGTGGAGAATTAGAAGTGGAAGCAGCATGTAAGAAAAGCTTAGCAAAATTTGACGAAAATTATAGTTAAATTTGAGAATTTAGCCAAGATAATTAATTAAATCGATAAACAAAACCATAATCCAGAGATATGAGGAGTTTCACCCTCCAGAAATAGTGCTAACAGAAGAAAAAGCAGATAATTGGCAGTTCATAGCTGTGTATAGGGGAAACGAAAAAGCCGACATTTTAAATTTCAACAAATTCAATGATCCAGGTCAGTGAAATTTTTCTTTGGTACCAACGCATTAACTTTAATAAAAATGATCATTCTATCTAATTAAAATCAATAAAAATAAAAGGCTACAATAATTTAAAAGACTAAAGTTATAATTTAAACTAGCGCTAATCACAATTAAATCAATTAATAAGAACTTTTACTTACCTATTTGAAGAAATACCAGGATCCTTTAGTTTAGAATTAGTTAAGAAACATTGTCCATTTATTATTATTTTGAATCCATATATGTAATTTATCGAATTTCTTCATTTCAATATTTCTTGTGATTAAATAATTTAAATATCGTGTATAGTACGCGCAAAACATATAGTGCTGAAAGTTATGTTGCGGAGCTAGACTCTGAAAGGTATTAATGTTTTGTTTCCTTTTACCAATACCACTTACACACTACACTCTATCTTGATGCTAGCCTACCAACTAAATAGTGAGCATTGCTTATCGTTGGTGGATACGTGCGTGTTCGACAAAATTGTTATCTCAAAATATACTTATAGTTCAGTAAAATATGAGAAAAATAATAAGTTATTTAAAAATTATATTACTAATTCTTGTTAATAAAACGATATATAAGGTAGTGTTAATTGTCTGATGTTATGTTTAAGATGTTTTTAATAGTCATAAAATTATTAAATACATTTTAACGATTGTTAGTTGAAGTTATAATATTAAATGAATATATCGTGTAATAAGCATTTTAAATTATAATATTGACTGGATTATGACAGTATTCAAATCAATGAATAAGCCGAAACTTTAAAGTTCGTAATATATCTCTTACGTGAACTATATTATTTTCACTTACATGTAAACAAAATTTCCAACTAATTCGTTGATCTAACACTTACAGACACGTCAACTTCGGCAGATGTTGTGTGCACAAGGTCACACATTTTCTTCTAAGCAGATCGTAAACGCCAGTGGCGTAACATAATTTAATGTTGTTTAAAAAATTTGAATAAATTAAAACAAAATCAATTCAAAAACAGACAAATATGATTTCGAAAAATTTATTAAAACATACAGCAAGGATTAGCTAATTTCTCATATATATTCAGCGCCTGAATTCAAAGAGAAAAAGAGTTTCTCATGCCCCGGCATGAGTATTGAGCAAGTCGAAGGTAAGTTGATCAACTTATCAATATAAAATAATATAAAGCTTAAAACAACATTTTAAATTGAGATAAATCAAATAATAATATGAAATAAATAATTATACTATATAGTTTGTCCCCTAAATTTAGTAAGAAACCCCCGAAGTATCACTGCTAAAATAATGTAGGGAGAAATCAAGGTATAAGGAAGAAGAATAAAACTATGTATGTAATACTGAACTTGTATAATGAACAATTTTTAAACATTTATTAATTAATAACAAATATTGTATTAGAAATGTATAACATAGCATTTTAATATAGTATAAAATAGTAATATGAGTAGAGAGATAAAAAGTAGTAACGTCCTTAAATATATAATATTAAATTTATACAAAACAAAAATCTGACCACCATATCTATCACTTATATAAAAAGATAAATTGCCGAATGGTATAAGAAAAGCCACAAATGATATGATAAGTCATCATCACGCTAGAATACGATTGAATAGGATGTTTCAAAAGTAAACACCGCGAATAAGATGTTTCAAAAGTAAAAACCATGAATAGGATGTTTCACAAGTGAACACCAGGAATATGTATTTCAAAAGTAAACACCACCCCCTACTGTTAAATATCGGGATGATATATTGATTTGCAGACATAGAAATCCCAAAAATTGCATCAAATTTTCGGGATATTGTACAAAATCGATGTAAAATATGTAAAAACATCATTAAGCAGGATTAAATTCTAAATTTAGTACCAATGAGGGCACTTTCATTAAAATACCCTATGAAGACAATATTGTGAACATTGTGTTTAAATTTAAAGATCAAGTTAATGTGGCTGTAGATATGAAAAGTATATTGGAGAGTACAAGGTGTAGGTTTAAGAAGAATAAATGATGGATAAAGGTAGTCGAATTTTTTGCTGATAAATGCTAATATTTAAGGAATGTTAGTGTAAATATTAGTTAAGATTAAGATACTGAGATTTTAGGTCCGTGAGGTTAGCCCCCAAAGTTTTCACGATTTAACTAAATTTAATGTCATCGGTTAGTGCATAGTTAGCGCCTCTTAATACTTCTATAAATTTCGTTAGTGCTTCCGTGGTTTGTTAGATATTGAATATTAATTTATTTCAAGGCCAGCCTCCGAAGTGTTTACGATTAATTCCAAATTAGTGTCATTCGTTAGTGCCTCATTGATGTACTTTAGTGCTTCAATACTTTTCGTTAGTGCTTTATTCGTTTTCGAGATATTTAAGATTCGATTAAATTTAGTGTCATTCGTTAGTACTCTTTAGTGCTTTAATAATTTTCATTAGTGCTATCTTGTTTTTCGAGATATTTAATATTCATTTGTTGGCCCTTCCCTGACCCCAAAACGTTCACGATTTAGTTGAAGTTAGTGCTCTTCGGTGCTTAAATAATTTTAATTAGTGCTATCTTGATTTTGAAAAGCCCCCTGTAAGTCAGAAACTGAGAAGGGCTATGAAAATTTAGTTAGCGGCAATGTAAGTTTCGTAAAAAATAAAACAGCAAACCGCAAACCCTTCTATCTTTTATAATAAGGAAGATTGTGCATGAAAACGCACGAGAACTGGACATCCTGTACAAACGAAATTAATGGCACACGAACATATGCGATCCTGGAAAACTCAGGGATTTGCTAAAATAACAAATATTTTTAAACCAACAAAGCACTAAGGAATATAATTATTATTGAAGTCTAAATAGCACTAACGAATGCATGACACTAATTTGGAATCAACCGTAAACAATTTTAGAAGCTAACATTAAAATGAATAATAGCAAATGACTAAAAACCCAAGAAATCACTAACGAAGTTTATGGAAGCACTAACGAATGACACTAACTTCAACTAAATCGTGAACATTTTGGTGGCTAACTTGACGGAAGTGCCAATAAATATCAAATATCTCGAAAATCAAGGTAGTGTTAACGAAAATTATTGAAGCACTAAAGAGCACTAACGAAGCCCTAGCGAATGACACCAAATTTAATCAAATATTGAATACTTTGGGGGCTGACTTCAAAATTGGAACATGAAATATCTCGAAAACCAATAAAACATTCTCGAAAATTATTGAAGCACTAAAGTGTATTATCGAAGCACTAACGAATAGCACTAATTTAGAATTATTCGTAAACACTTGAAAATATAAAGTCAAAAATCTCGAAACAAAATAAAGCACCAACGAAAATAATTCAAGCACTAACGAATGACACCAATCTGGAATTAATCCTAAACACTTTGGGGGCTGACCTTGAAATAAATTAATATTCGATATATGCCAAACCATGGAAGAATAACGAAATCTATAGAAGCACCTAGAGGCAGTAACGATGCACTAACCGATGACAGTAAATTTAGTTAAATCGTGAATATTTTGTATGTTAACTTCTCGTTCCTTGAGATTTTGGGTAGTAAAGTAGAGTAAACATTGTTTTGAGCAAATGAAGGAAAAGTTTGTTTGAATTTTGCATATATATGGTATTATTTGGGAAAAACCACAATATTAAATTGAATTTTAATATTTTTAAGTCAAGTATAGTAAGTAAAATGTCGATAGCAAAAAAATTTCCAAATAACATGTTAAAATTTATGAAATAACCAAAATAAATAAAAATTTCAGTATAATTAAGATCAGACAAAATTTATTACCATTAATTGTTTTCTCAATGTCACTTTTTCTATATAAAAGCCACTAATCTAAAAAGTATCACTGACTTTTTTCAATAATTAGTGTTTTTCCCGATTGTAGCAATTTATTTTAGACACTCTGTAGATAATTAAAATATCACATTGCGTGGAAATAAGAAAAAACAACTTAAGTAGGATTTATATTGTACATTTCATTGATAAATGTTCCGTAATTAATTTTCTGTATCATAATTATAATCGACTGAAATAAAAACTTTATTCTTTCACTTAAATTGATTAACTTGTTTATAACGAAACAATTTAGTCATGTATAATACAATAATAAAAGACTATTGCAAGGAGTACATTTGGTTTAATTAAAGCCTCGATAATAATGAGCAGTTTCTGATAAATGTATTGGTACTTTTTTCTTAAATATATTGTCTATAACGACGTACTTTTATGAACACCTTCGAAAATGTAGTTAATCAGCAAACTACACACTAAATTTACAAAAGAACTTACCTTTTTAATTTATATCTCTATAATATTTCAAATAAAACGAACTCATGATATTTTGGGGTTGTGTTTGTATCGGGTCATAGCATAACCAAACAATCGAACATCCTGGGAACATATCAAAGCCTTATACCAGCATGACGAGCGGTATTCCATGCGAGCTGCGCCAATACTGACTCACTGACTGACATTTTTCCAAATATATTTGACAAAATGAAGGTGAAACTAGCTACGCTGGTCTTGAGTACTACCGTATCTGTCCGTTTAAACATATATATCCAGTTTGGAATTTTACCTGCTGCAGCTGAAGTTGTAACTAAATTTGACAATCTCTTCGACCTGATGAATTGTTCCACCACAAAGCATTCAAAAAATATAACTGGGTGTATAGAGGTTTGAAGTACCAAGAGGATTATTTATTGGAATGTAATGCATTCTTCGAGAATTTGAAGATTGTCAATAAAGATAATATTGATATAAGGAAAAAGGTCAAATTCATACAATGCTGGAGAATCACAATTGCAGGCTTCAGACAATTAAGGACCACTCTAAACACGAATGGATTCGAATACCTCCTATCACGAAGAATCAACCAAGATACTATGGAAATTTTCTTTGGGAAAATCAGACAGCAAAATGGAAACTGTGTTAACCCAACTCCTATTCAATTTCAGAGGAGTTTCAAAAAATTATTGTTTGAATTTGTTGAATTCAGGAAGTGAAAATTGTGCCGAGATACAGACAATACATTATTGAAAATGTCGGACCTTCCCAAATACACTGAACCCAAAGAAGTTATTTCCAGTAGTGGGTATCTAACTAGTGATGTGCTTCAGTCAGATAAGTCATTGAAAATTCATAGTTGTGATATTTGTATAAATTACTCAAAAAAATATTGTGAAATAAATGATAAATCGCTGTATTGTTACTTAAGAGCATTTCAAAATGGAAATCTTGACACTTTTGGATGTCCAAAAATGAATTTGTATATTTTATTTCCTCCTTGGGAGTAAGGTTTCAAAGCAATTTCGAAAACCTTATTATAGGAACAAATGTTATTGCAGGATTTGTTCTTTTAAGAACTAGGACACCTTTTTTTCTTACCTGAAGATGGAAATTCGTTTTTCCGGATTATATTCGTTACTAAAACGGAGAATTGTTCAAAAGTGGCATAAAAATTAACCATTTTTTTAAACTGAAAGTACACAGGCCAAGAAAGTTCAATCTCGAAGGAAAAAAAGAGCAATATAGTCTATGAAATTCCTTGTAAAAACTGTGAAGGGGTCTACATCGGACAAACAAGTCAGTATTTAAAGAACAGAATAAACAGTCACAGATATGACAAACGAAACAAAACGGCACTCACTACCCATATTTCAGAAAACCAACACGAATTTGATTTCGAAAATACAAAAATTCTTCGGAGTGAAAACCACACAAAAAACGCGTAGTTCTAGAAATGATAGAAATCCAAGGAAAACCCAGTTCCATAAATTTAAAGACTGACACAAAAAATCTTAGTAAAATTTATAATGATATTATAAAAACTTAGAAATATAGATAAACACGTGGCACATTCCAAATATAATAAATTTATTATCACTCCCTATAAATATAAAATTTATTCCAATACCAGCCAAAATGAAAAAGAAAAATTAAAACCTCGTTACGCCTGCTTTCATTATATAGAACAAATACTCGTATATTTGAATCTAAAATTTTAATGTTTTTAAAATGCTCGTTTTGTTTAGGTGTGAGTTATATTCTGTTATGTGAAGGAAGTGAGGAGAGAAGTTGTTGAAACGGGAGACTATTCACTTGACATTTTTTGTGACGGGAGAATTTTTATTTCGAGAGAAAGAAAAGTAAAAATAAAATAGATTGAAGACGATTCAGAGATTGAAAATTAACAAGAATATAATCAATACGAGGAATATAATAGATAATTTGAAAAGTAAAACATTATATGGAAAAACAGAGAGCAAATAATATTATGGAATGATTCAAGACTGGTGAAACAACACGTAATATAACACAGTTAATATACATAAATAAAAACATATAAAAGATACTGAACAAAACAAATAATTTGAGACTCTAATAGATAATTTGAAAATTAAAACATTATATGGAAAAACAGAGAGCAAATATTATGGAATGATTCAAGACTGGTGAAACAACATGTGAGATTAATATACATAAATAAAAACATATATAGAAGATACTGAACAAAACAAATAATTTGAAAAACGAACATTATATGAACAGAAGTAGAATATATTTTTAAAGAAGCTCAAGGTAATTTTATAGTAATTTATTCAAAGTTATGTAATTGTTGAATTTTGTTAATTAATTGATAACTTGAAAAAGTTCTAGATAATTTTGGAAGTCGTGTAAATTATTGAAAATGGTTTAACATAAAAGAAAAAGAGAGTGCCCAAGTTATAAGAAATGTACAGGGTACTCAAAAAAAAAGAGGGAAATATCATCGACACCTTTCAACCTAAGTAAATTTTGTAATTTAAATGAAAGTTTTTTATGTAATTAAGAAAAATTAATATTTTATATGATTCCTGTGCTTTTTTATCTATTATAAAGGTGTAGTAGGCTGAATTTTATTATAAAATCGTCATAAAAACACATATCAACATTTAGATTAAAGGTCAGTCAGTGATAGGTGAGTCTATGTAATTTATCCATTCTTGTTTTTTAACGGAATTACAATGGTTTATTAAAATTAAAATTTTCAAATAAGTGGATTGGAAGGGGCGGACCAGTTGACTGGCCACCCACATCTCCAGACTTAACTTTATGTATTTTTTTAGGATATATAAAAAATGTAGTTTATAGTACATCGCCTACCACAGCAGCATATGAAAATAAGAGTAGAAAATGCTTTTTGTGCTGTTACTCCAGTCATTTTAAAAGACGTAAGACAATCATTTAAAAAGAGAATTATGATGTGTATGCAAGAAGATTGCCATAATTTAGAACATTTAAGTTAATTTCACAGAAATTTTCCCCATTTATTTTGTATTAGTTTTAACCTTTTATAAAATGTTCGTTTTTTCTTTGTTTGAAAATGTTAGCGATTTTTAATAATTTTAAATAAATAAATTTAATATTAGAAAACTACATTATTTTAAAATAAAAACAACAGAACCTGGGCATTAAATTGGACATTTTTATAATAAAACTCGGCCCACTGCACCTTCATTATAAATAAAAAAGCCCGGGAACCGTATAAAATTATATTTTTTCTAAATTACATAAAAAATACTATTGACATAGGGAACCTTTATATCTATCGAAAGAGAATTATTTACTGTATCAAATAAAATAAAAAAAATACAGAAAAATACAGGGCGTTGCATTTAAGTTAAGAAAGTTATTTAAGTTGATATTTCCCACTTTTTTAATACCCTGTAATTTTTTGTTAATTAGCAATGTAATGTAACAAAATGTTGGACCAAGGCCTTCTTATTAATTTGTGTACTCTCTTTTTCTTTCACGTTAAACGATTTTTTCGTTATTTTTCAACACCCTTCATTTCGTAAAAAAACGAGATATATCGAGAACCATAAAAAATAGGTATAATTATAAAACAGATATTATTTTGTTACGTTTAATTTTAAAATTTAAAAAAATACGGGGTGTTCCATTTAAAAAAACATTACATTTGATATACCACGGCTTTTTCAAACACCCTGTAAGTTGAAAAATATTTTTAAAGTATAGCGCTTGAAGACTTCAATCATTCAAAAAAATTATATATATATATATATATATATATATATATATATATATATATATGCGTACTGTCAAAATAAAGTAAAACTTGTAAATGTCACAATGTAGAAGTGGCTACGCACCTAGTAGCGTGCGTATACAGTCAAAATAAATTAAAAGTTGTTCTTACTTTCTTAACATGGACAAAAATATTTTTAATACATTACAATAAATTTCAGTTTGAAAAACTGAAGCTGGAAAAGGTAAATATAGGACTATACCTAGCGACTTAAAAAAAGCGATAACTAATATCGATTGTTTTTTAAAATTCTGTTTACTTTAAATAGTTTTTATTGGCACTATTGTATCAAATGCTAATAGTGAAAGCTCGGAGATGACTATTCCACTGAAATAAATTAAAGTCAAATTAATAATTCGTATTTTTAAAACACGAATAGCAAAATCTTAAGGAGTTGATTCAACTTTTAAACCATCAGAATTTCTTCGAGGATTGACAATTGATACAATTCGTTTTCTTCTTCCGCTGACATAGAAAATGTAAGCTTTGGAATATCATTTGTAAAAATGAGACTAAAACAATTACAAGTAATTATCCGTTTTTGTACAAGCAATAGCTGCACCTGATCTACTTCTACTAAGCCGTCAAAACGAGCCGCGTTTCATTGTTTCGATACCTACTTTCAAATTATTATTTAAAAAAAATTGTCGAATAAATGTAAATCTAATTTGACGGTTATTTCGCCGGATTCTACTTGATGTAAGATGAGTTTTTTAGTTAGAGGGCCGTTGTGGTTTTGGGAATCCCTCAAAATGTCATTTATTTTCAGATCTGCTCGTCCTAAAAAATCTAAAAGAAAAATTATAGAAGTTGCTAATAATATTATCTCAACAATAAGTGTCTAGCTTACCGTCCGGACAGAAGTAATTTTGTTTATAAACAACAAAATTAAGACTCTCTTGATTGATATTCCTCAGCTGAAACTGCATGCTGTGATTCCAAACCAACGCCGGAGTGTGAGGCGCACCGTTTTGAACAGTATTGCCGTTATTGATATTTTCTTTGGCAACATCCGTTTCTTGTTCTTGAGTACCCAACATGACTTTGCAATATATGTTATCAGTATGGGTTTTACCTTGAATCAGACAGAAACAAAAAAATTTCTTTAGTTTTTCGAATACACACTCTCACCAAATATCTCACATACACCCTCTCTCTCTCTCTCACGCTCTCTTTCTGTTGTCTGCCTGTATCTTGTCAGTTTGTTGTCTACCTGTCTCTCCCTTGCCTCTAGTCTGTCTGTTGTCTGTCTCTTGACTGGAGGCCTATTGGCTATCTATCTCTTGTCCGTTTGTCTGTCTATGTCTTCACTGGCTGCCTATTGTTTGTCTATGACTTGACTGGCTGCCAGATGTCTGTCTACCTCTTGTCTGTCCATGGTGCACCTAGCTCATGTCTGTCTGTTCTCTATCTCTTGTCTGTTGTCTGGCTATATCTTGTCAGTTTGTCTGCCTGTCTCTTGTATGTTTCTCTGTTTGTATGTCTCATGTCTATCTATCCTTTGCAGCCTTTTATGTGTCTCATGTCTGCTTATCTCTTGCCGCCAGTTGTCTGTATATTTGTCTATTGTCCGTCTATCTGTTGTCTGGCTGCCTATTGTCAAACTCTTGTCTGTTTGTATTTCTCTTGAATGACTCTTGTCTGTTTGTATGTCTCTTGTCGGTCTATCTCCTGCCTATCTGACTACCTGTTTTTTTTTCTGTGTAGATTAATAAGGTACAGGGGAAAACCTTCGAAAGGTACTCGCCAGACGAGTTATGTGGGATTTTTACCTCATTAAAACCTAACCCTAACATAGTTGCGGAGCTATAGAATTTTTTATGGAAGCATATCAAAAAAAATTCAGTCCTCACAAAAAAATTGGAAATATTGGTTTACAGTAATAGTCCAAGACATTTATCATTTTTCAAAAAAAAATCGCTCATCGCCCAAATTTTGGTTTTGCGCAGAATGAAGGGCTGATCAGTTTTTGTTAATATAGGTTTTTTTCTACGCCCTATCTTTAAAGTACCTTGTATTTCATCGGTTTGCAGCGCTTAAAGTGGTTGTTTATGGTTAGAGTGAAAAAAAGTAAAAAAACGTTAAAAAAAGTGCCATAACGTTAACTTTATTTCACGCTTCCCATAAGCTAACACAATGAATCTTGGCTGGGCATCGAGGATGGACTTTCGTGAAACTTTATGGTTAGAGTGAAAAAAAGTAAAAAAGCGTTAAAAAAGTGCCATAACCTTAACTTTATTTCACGCTTCCCATAAGCTAACACAATGAATCTTGGTTGGGCATCGAGGATGGACTTTCATGAAACTTGGAATACGTATAATTGTAATTTACCGAAGGAGCTTAATTAAAATATCCCAAATTTCCATTTGAATTTTATTTTTTTGTATAGGGCTGTAGAAAAAATAATGTATGTAACATGTGCATAAAGTGTCTTTTTTTCACTCATGGAATTGCCGCTCTCGCCGGGTCAACTTTTTCCATTCGTGAAAAAAAGTACCACTTTATGCACTTGTGCATAAATTACTATTATCACACTTTATGTATAGGGGTAGGTTTAAATTGTTTTATCTCTTTTTATTTTTTTTTTGCTTTTCCTTTATTGGGCCATTTGATTTACAATTTTTACTTATACAATTTTGTTGTATCTCACACCCTTAACAAATATTTTTTGACAAAAAATTTGTTACCACAGAAATTGTTCAGAAAGCAATTCTGCATACGGTAGCAAAGCAAAAAAATTAAGGTTCCGGTTGGTAGGGTTAGGGTGGTTTTTTGGATTTTGCTCGTTTTTTAAGCGCAAATCAAACTGGGAAATCGGAAACAAATTTCTGCTTTCGCACCACCATTCTAGTCTAGTTTTCATGATACGTTCAAATGTTTTCAATAGACAAGACATGAGAGAGATAGATCTGAAGGTAGTGGGGTCGTTTACTTTGGGTATAGGAATAACCAGGCATTGTTTGAGAGAATCACAATTATCCCCTTTAAGTAAGATGTTGTTATATATTTTACAGAGATAGTGTTTGGCAATTACGGGGAGATTTGCTAACATGAGATAGTTTATCCCGTCAATAACGGGAGATGTATTTTTTGAGGTTTTGATATTTGCTTCAATCTCGTCAGGTATGATAGCAGTTAGCAAAAGTGAGAATCAATGTGGTTGTTCGGCATTTTTATAGGTAGTTGTGCATAATCTGGAGCAATTTTTGTTAAAAGTCGTTCTACTATAGATTCATCATTAGCGGTATACTTTTTGCGACCCTGAATCTTATTTATTCTTCTCCAAATATCTGAGGGAGGAGTCTGTCTGTTAAGAGTGGAGCAGTATCTTGCCCAGCCAGATTTGGCGTTTGAACGGAAAGTACATTTACAGATAACTTGATGTCTCTTATACTCGTTAAAATTTGAAAGAGTTAGATTGGATTTGTATGCTTTGAAGGCATTTTTCCTTAAAGTCGTAGCAGCAAGGCACTCGTCATCCCACCACGGTGGAGTTTTGACATGCTTAGTTGAGGGTCGAATTAAAGTACAGGATTTGTTCGCGGCATTTGTTATCGATTCTAATAAGAATAAAATAATTTCGTTAGTACTATGTAGAGTTGGTACCGGTGTGAGAGCTTGTTCTATGGTAGATCTGAATTGATCCCAATTAGCATTAGACATCGACCAATTAGCTGATGATATTAACATCATACTCTGAATCTTGATATCATTAATAGAAATTCGGATGGTAAAGTGATCAGATCCATATGTATCTGGCAGAGCGGTCCAGTTAAAAGGTCAACATAAGCTGGAAGATAGAATAGTAAGATCCACAACCGACTTGGCCTGACCAGGGGGAGTAACTCTCGTAGCAGATCCGTTATTGGCGATAACTAAATGAGGAAAAGAATCTAGAGCTTCTACTAATGCATTGCCTTCCGGGGAACTCGATACTGACCCCCACAAGCCATTATGTGCATTAAAATCACCAGTGACAATACAGTCATAGTTAATTTGCGAAAAAATATTAACGTAATTTTGGGCTGTTATTCCAACTTTTGGCGGTCGGTACACACTCAATATCGAATACTTTCTCTGATCAATGCTAATATTTACCCCGCAAACCAAGTTTGGATTAAAATTATGAACAAATGAAATAGGTTTGTAATTAATATTATTCGATAAAAGGATGTCAACACCACCATATCCCCTATTTCTGCTTCTACTCACTACACTAAAGTTATTGAAACAAACAGTATCAGTTTGCACCAGGTTTCCGATATAACTGCTATATCAAAATGTTCTTCCAATAACAATTGATGTAAAGAATATTTGTTGGCGTTTAGCAATCGAATATCCCACAGAATATTTTTAATGCTTTTAGAGGCCATTTTAATTATGCAAAAATGTTATTAACAATTTCTTTAACTTTATTTTCAAATTCAATTTCATTAACTTTAAGGTTAGTAGCTATATTTGGGGAAGACTTAGCAACGTTTTGAAAGTTTTCTTTTATTAAGGTACTGAGCTGGGTTATAAGTGTATTGAACTAATTTGCATGTTCACATTGTCCAAACTGAAATACTGGACCCGCACAAAAATTGGTCTGGAACTCTCTACGAATAGGAGGAAAATTAAACGTAGTCTCATCATTTCTCCTCCTTTTCGAAGGACTGACAATCGGGACTGAATAGTGTTTTTCAGTAATGCCACTTTTATGAGCCGTACCGGAACTAGATTGATAGGGGGAGGCAACTTTCAATGAAGGGAATTCTGTGTCGGAGTTTATTAACGGTCCAAATTTATTTTTTTAAATGAGACTGGAGTAACATGGGTTTTCGAGTACTTTTTCAGCTTCTTTACAAGAAATATTTAAGTTTGCCATAGCTTCTTTCGTTTTTGTTTTGTATATTCAGGACATTCCTTAAAAACTGACTCATGGTTGTTATTTTTACAATAAATGCAAAATTTCGTACATTTATCCGGACAATCATTTTTCCTCATTTCCGCATTTTTTACAACATTTTTTTGATTTGCACTGGGTAGCTGAATGACCATAACGTAGGCATTGAAAACTTGCATAACTGGATTTACAAAAACCTCAACAGGGCACCTAACTTTATTGATATAGATAAATTGAGGAATGAATTTCCGTTTTTCTGGATTACTCGAGTCATTCTTATGACTATTTTAACAGTAATATCAGATTTTATAACGTTTAATAAGGTATTTTCACTTAATGTAGTATCTACGCCGCGAACAAGCCCACGTTTTTCTGTCAAATAATTTGGTATATAGGCAATTAGGTTTTCTTTAAAGAAAGGTTCATTTACTAATTTATTTGCTACAAAACCCGAATCAACTTCGATCTTAATACGGTTCCTACCAACACTAACAATATTTCCATCATAATACGAAAGGGCAAGTCATTTTTCTCCAAGTTTCATAGGATGTAAACGGCCTATATTTAAGTCAATATGTTGAACAAAAATTAAATAAGATCCGCTATCATTAGAATTAAATCTATTAGAAGTGTTAAATGTATTACTCGTTTGACTACTATATTGGAAAGAATTCGAGTGCGAGTTTTTATTAACTTCGTTAATGACATTATCTGAATTTTTGAAATTATAAGCAACAAAATTATCGCATTTTATAACGTTATGAGATTCATCCATACTAGTCTTTTCGGAAAATACGACATCTTCAACGTAAATATTATTTGAAATTTCATTACCTGTTGATACGGCTAATGGCGCATCGTTACCGCTAGGCCTATACTTACCGGCCATCCGCAGGCCAGTGCCGCGGCAATTGTTTAACAAAAAAAGTAAAGTAACAATTTATACTTACAGTATCGTTGAATTATTGTTAATCTACAACCAGATGCGCGTATTAAATTTAACAGGCAAAGACGGTTTGTTTTGCTAAACACAATCGCACGCGTCCGTAAAATAGCTCAAACTGGAATGAAGTGATACTTACGATACTGTATTAATGTCTCCCACCATTTTCGTTTAAAAAAACGAGCGAAATGCAAAAAAAACACCCCTTTAACCACCCCAACCCCACCAACCGGCACCTTAATTTTTTTGCTTCGCTACCGTATGCAGAATCGCTTTCTGAACAATTTCTGTGGTAACAAATTTTATGTCAAAACATATTTGACATAAGTGACCTGCACCCCTACGTTAAGGGTGTGAGATAAAACAAAATTGTATAAGTAAAAATTGTAAATCAGATGGCCCAATAAAGGAAAAGCAAAAAAAATAAAGAGATAAAAAAATTTAAAACTCCCCTATACATAAAGTGTAATAAAAAAATTTATTAACAAAAACTGCGCAAAAACATATTTTTCTTTTTTTTAATAAAAATTTTTGAACGCCCTTCATGCCCTACGAAGGGCAAGCAGACAAAAAATGTTGCTTCAGGATGGGGGTAATAAAATTATGTACCATTTTTATTTGAAACTTTTTGTGTGAAATCAATAATAAAAAACTTATTCAACCCTATCCTACATAGTATCCAACCATCCCTGAAAATTTGAGCGATGAGCAATTTTTTTGCATATCCCTATAAAACTGGATAACTATCTTGGACTATAAATGTATGGAAAAAATTATGCAGTACCATACGAAGAATCCATTTTTTTGTTCAGTTTTACAAAAATTTTGTTATTAAAGTAATTAAAGAATATTTTCAGAAACTTTTTCAATTACAGTGTTGGGTGAAAACCAGGGTTGGGCAAAATCTGATTTTAAAAAAATCAATAACCATTGATTTTTTTTTGTAAAAATCACGATTTATTTGATTTTTTTAAATTTGAATATAAAATTTGAACAATTTCATTCTTTGAAATTATTATTAATTATTTTAATGTATAAGTCTAAAAATTATAATACAATTTGCGGCTCAAAAACTTATGACAACGCATTTGTCGCTCTTCTTGCAAGAAAATTCTTGTCGCGATTTGTTTTCCTTTTGTCCTATACACTCACTATACAGTGCCGAGTACTACCGAGTGAGGCACGAACGTCTTTGTTGTGCTTTTTGCAAGAATATTCCTGTCGAGGCTTGTTTTCCTTCTCAACCTATAAATTGACGTTGCCCAATAATTTCACGGATTTCGCTAGTTGGGTTAGTTAAGTGAAGTGAAAACATATAAATAAAGTAAAATGAGTGGAAGAAAAGAGGACCCAATATGGCAGTTCTATATTAAGACAACAAATCCAAATAAATTGGGGTGTAGGGCTATTTGTAGAAAGTGCAAGAAAGATATTCAAGGGTTAGTCCAAAGACTTAAAGCACACCACGATGTTTGTAATTATCAAGAGAGGAATACAGGTAATTAAATTATTAATTTAATAAAGATTTTTATTATTAACCCAGGAATAATCGCGTGGTTAGATTTTGCGTAACATTTTTTGTTTTTTGTTGATTCTCCAAGCACTTGATATTTGATTTTTGAGATAAATTAGTGAAAGTTTTGAGACATTACATTAATTATAAGTTGAGTAACACAGTGTAATTTATAATTATATATTCTGAGATATCTTGAAATGTTTTTAAATGTATATGTATTATATTATAAGTAGATACATTTTCAATAAATATCAGAATACAACAGGGTAACAAATGTTTCTATGCATTAAAAGACACATTTAAATCAAAGATATTGTCTACAAACACAAAAATTAAAATATACAAGACAGTAATTAGACCAATCGTACTTTCGCCGCAGAAACCTGGAATTTAACAAAAAATGAGAAAAACACATTAGAAATCTGGGAAAGGAAAATACTACGGAGAATATACGGCCCAATTAAAGAAAATGGAGTATGGAGAATATTAAGAAACTAAGAAGTTAATCAAAAATTCAATAGCCCAATAATAACAAATGGAATAAGAAGGTGGGCAGGACATGTACAACGTCTAGGTAATGAAAGGTTTGTCAAGAAAATACAGGAAACTAAAAGACAAGGACGAAGAGCAAGGGGAGGACCGAAAACTAGATGGTTGGATGGTGTAGAAGAAGATCTTAAAGAAATTGGAATAAATGACTGGAAGAACAAAGCAAAAGACCGAAAAGAATAGTAGAAGAAGCAAAGGACAGACTTCAGAGCAGAAACTAAATGACCGAATTCACAAACTCTCTACTGATTTAACGCAGTAGGGTTGGCAAGCGGCTGGCCACCGCTGCCGGAAAAATGAGGCTAGGAATCCCAATAAGGAGACTATGGATCTTAAGGTCTGAAAGTCAATGAGAAGAAAAAGATTCATTTTTGAGATAATTTTAAAATTTTTTTGATAGATATTATTTTTAACAAAGATAATATAATTTTTAAGTATTCATTTATAGATATTTTAGGATATAGATTTTAGGCATATAGGATTGTTTTTCAATGTTAGGTGGAATCTAACATGTGGCCTTTAATGTAACTTTTTTAAAGCGACCTTTCCCAGGTAAATTAAAGATTATCTTTACTCTTCTATACTTACTTAATTTTTAATTTTTTTCAAATTAAAAAAATAAATTTGCTTTTACATCTCTATTGAACATTTTCACTTTATTTTAAAATCAATAATTCAATAATATATCATCAATTAATCAATTTCAATTATGTTTTTTCTCTTTCCAGAGAGTCGAATGTCGCTTGACAGTTTTGCTAGCGCTTCATCTGCCTCAAGTTGTAGTTCACTCATGACGGATAGTTCATATGTTAGAAAAATTGCACCGAAAGTACCAACAAGTCCAACAACATTTGAGCCACTCCAAAAAAAGAAAGCAATTGAAACTCAGCCTATCATGAGTGGTTTTGTAATGCGGATTTCAACTGCTGAAAAACATAAAATTGACAAACAAATAGCAAAGGCTATTTTTGCTACTAATTCGAGCTTCAGATGTATTGAGAATTTAGATGTGAAAAAAGCCATTCAGTTATTAAGGCCTGGTTATACACCGCCCTCGAGAAAAACGGTAGCAACAAGTCTTTTGGACGAAATCTCTAAAGAGGAAAAAGAAAAATGTTTCTCCTCCCTGTCAGGACAGTCCGTGAATATGTCAATTGATGGGTGGTCGAACGTGCACAACGAACCAGTGATATGTGCAACGATAACCACTGAAGATAAACAAGCCCTCCTATACGAAACTATAAACACATCAGGAAATCCACATACTTCAGAATATTTAACTCAAATAATTTGTGACCTGATTTCTTCATGTGAATTAAAATACAAGTGTACCGTAAAATCTTTTGTGACAGACAATACGGCAAATATGACACTTATGAGAAAAACATTAGAAGAAAAAACGAACGCAAAAGTTATAACTTATGGCTGCTCTGCACATATTTTTAATTTACTTTGCAAGTTAAAGACATAAAAGAACATGTGGTCCAAATTGTTAAGTATTTTCGAAATAACCATTTGGCTAGAGCTAATTCAGTCAAGCAGGAGGCAGCACTTTAGTCCTTCCAAGCGATGTGCGATGGAATAGCCTTGGCGACTGCTTAGAGATGTGCGTCACTCAGTGGGACATCATATTAAAAATCTGCGAAGAAAATAAAAAGGAGATTGATTCCACTATTTACCAAAAAGTTTCAAATATTGCGATTAAACATGCAGCGCAAGATTATTTAAACATTTTAAAACCTATAGCAGTTGCTCTTGATACTGTGCAGAGGAAAAATGCTACTATCGCAGATGCTGTAGAGCAGTGGAAACAATTACAATATATCTTTGATGAATCTGTGGAATTGCCATTACAAAAAACACAACAATTTAGTAATCGATATAAGCAAGCACTAACGCCATATCATTTTATAGCATATATGTTGAATCCACAAAAAAGAAAATACCAGTTAACACCAGAAGAAAAGAATATAGCTTTAGAAACAATTCACGAGTTATATGAAAACACTGGACTGTTACCTTCAGTAATAAAGTTAAATGCCTGCAGTGCTCCATTTAAGCAAGTTATGTTTTCGGACAAAGTAATAAAAATTGTAAACGGACTACAATGGTGGTTATCACAAAATGATGAGCCAGAAATTTTGAAACAGTTGCCAATAATAAAACAGTTCCTGTGTGCAACTGCTTCTTCAGCTTCACTAGAACGCGTATTTAGCTCTATTGGTCTTGTACACTCGGATATTAGAAGCAGATTAGGCATAGAAAAAGGAGGAAAACTCGTGTTTTTGTTTAAATTGTATAAATATATATATATATTGAATAAAAAAGAAAAAAATTGATTTTAAATCATGATTTTAATTTTAAAAATCAAGCGATTTAAATCGTGATTTTAATCACTTGATTTTAATCCGCCCAACCCTAGTGAAAACTAATAGCCTCGTTATATAAGGTAAACTTATGTACTGGCTACATCAATTGTTTCATTATTTATATAGTCACTTTTCTGTCAAATCCGATCACATCTGTCAACAATACCTTTCTTATGGTTAAAACCGCCGCCATTTTCACCGTTTTTCCTTATGATCAATTCGCAAGCTTCAAGTACAGTCACCGATAAAATTCTGCGACTATAAGGTACTGAAAAAGAAGAAAAATTAGGTACTCACCGGTAGAAATGAACCTTTTCCCCTTTTGGACGAGTACGAGAAGGCGTCCGCAAGAAGGCCCTAGGTGAAGCTCTGCACAGATAAAAAAAACAAAAGCGAACAGAAGTTAGATAAAGGTCGTTTAAAAAGTTTCCAAATTAATAAATTTAACATTACCAGCTTAAATGAAACTATGATTATTCGGGAGAAATTTACAATAAAACATACATATTAGCATAAAAAACGTGTACCTTCCCTATGTACCCAGCATTTATCGATGCTTTATAGAACAAATTACAATTTGATCATCCCTTGTATCTAATCTTTGTTAACTTTTCACTTAACCCTCGTAGTATATAAGAAATATAGTAACAGAAGCTCACAAATATATCAACAAAGATTCTAATAAAAGCAAAGTTTAAATGTGAACATGGAACAATTTTTAGCATCTATAATGATGGGGACATTCTGTATATATAAATCTTTAACAGAAAAGCTATAGGCAGAATATATTATTGTTTATAACTTGATAGACGCAAGAATAAGCATCATATTAATACTCACGTGTTTTCCTTTTATTTTGCAAATTCAAATTGAGCATTTTCAAGCAGGTTTCTTTGGCAGCTTCGATTTTCTTCATCCAAAAACCGCATTCGCTCACCGAATGAACCAGAAGGGATATTTTATAAGTATTTTTTTCGTCGTGTATATTCAAAACTCTGTTGGAATCCGTTCCGCTTTCAATATTATCACCACACTCTCTAGTTACTAACAAATGCTGCATCAAAATTGGCTGAAAAGGGAAAACAAAGATATTTCTTTGATGTAATCTTGTTTATTTTACTAAAATTAACTAACCGACTCAGGTCTAAAGTCGACCCACAATATTATCATTGGAAGCGTGGATGAAAATAAACCACATAGGACCTGCATTATGGTTACCAAGGAACTGAGAGTGTTACCAATACACGGGATGCCACGACAGTAGTCATGGAACGCAAGTGAGTAACAAGATCGATAAAATATTATTAAGTAACATCTATCTTCCATACGACATGGATTACCTACCACCTTCAGTGGAATTAATCGGAATTGTTGAATATGCGAAACATAAAAATCTACCAGTTATCATAGGACGTGACGTCAAAGCACACCATCTACTATGGGGCAGTACTGACACTAATGCTCATGGTACTGGAGTTTTTGGCAAGTACTAGGCTTGAAATATTAAATAGAAACAAAGAGCGCACGTTTGTCAATCGAATCCGGAAGGTGATAGACATAACGGTGTCCTCTAGAGACCTACTTAATCATATTGAGAACTGGATGGTCACGGGAGACATATTGACCTCGGATCACAGGAGATCCAATTAAGCATAAATGCGAAGGTCGAAACGCTCCCATTAAGGCGCAATCCAAGGCCACTAATTGGGTAATATACATTAGAGAGCTTATTACCCCCCTAGCTAGCTCAAGAAAAATGCTATGTGCTTTCGGTAGAGTAGGGGTGGGTAAATGTAAAGATGCAAGAATGCTTTACAGTGTAAAAGTAATACTTTAATATCACCAATTGACTCTTATGATGTGATTAACAAAAATAAATCAGTTACCCCAAATGGTACCAGTTGGTTTCCAACGAGTATGTATAAGCAAACTCATGTGATATATTATTATTAAATGTAAATGTCAAGTTTGTGGAGTCCTCAAGGCCAATAATTATTTGGAAAAATCTTACTTGATTGTCTAGTGCTTCTCCAATTAAGGGTAGAATAGCTGCCAAACAATATCAGCGTATTGCCTGTGCGATTCAGTGCTGGAGAGATTGCTGACTGGTGGATAGGAATGAAGTTACGAAGTACAGATAATGTAATGATGAAAGTAAGAAGAAGGTGAGAACTTAAAGGCCTAAAACAACAAAATCCTATGTCACCTACCGTGAATCAGTTAGTCAGTTACAGTGTTTACTCACCGATGATGTTGTGTGGCCTAGATGGATGATTTTATTAGTTGTTTAAATTTTCAAATCCTTTAAAGAGAGTGTTTTCATCAGCGAAATACAATTTAAAACAACTAATAGTGTTTCTTTTCTTTTTAGGTAGTAATCCTAGAATTCCTAGAATGTTAAGCTCTTGCTTAAAATCAGAAACCCAAAAGAAAGAATGTAAGAAAAAAAACTCCAAAAAAAAAGTTGAAATGTTGGAAGTTGAAATTCCACACTAAGGAATTTCAAATATATCACCTGACTAACCTTGAAACGTACCTAATCATAGACTTATGTGTGACATAGAACCAGATTAGATTTTCAGAATTAATGAACACAATTATAAGTTCCATGAAAATTTTATATCAATTACTACATATAACCTGTACTCATAAACAATATAAACATGAAGAACATTAAAAGAAAATACTTTAAATAATCCATATCTTTCTTAATCTGATTCAATTCTATTTATTTTTTTATTCTGGCATGATCTGGTAAGTAATTTAACAAATAAATTTAAGGACTGTTACTTTTAATTCGTAACAAGCTTCAGGATAGTCTGTATACCACGAACACCTCTATTAAGGAATTAAGAAAAGAGTTGGAGTAAACTAAATCATCAATAATTGGAAGCTAAGAAAAAGCATGTCCTCTTAAGGCTGCTATGTTTAGGATAGTCCAATGGTGAAGTGCTAGACTCGAATCCTTACGGAGGGACACCAGAAAGACTTTCAATAAGGCGATGATGCATGGGGACTAAACCAACTGGGACTATTAAAGAAGAGATCTCAAAAAAGAAATTCGAAGAAGCAAGAGGTCTAGCTGGAGACTCTTCTGTAGCGAAGTCAAAAGAATAACGTTCCTATTGTATCGCTCAAGAAAGCAGACGGGTCCTGGACGTCATCCACAGAGGAGTCTTTAATCCCAGTTCCCTAATACGAAGCCCCAACAACTAGGCTAGCAGGCTTAGTCTGCTGGAGAGTGAGAACTAGCTGACAGGGTTGTAACGGATGGATCCACGAAATGGGCGATGGGAGAGTTCGAACCATATAAAGCAGCGGGGCCGGATAAAATATTTCCAGCGCTGCTGCAGTAAGGTTAAGATATTCTCCTCCCAGTACTGAAAGGAATATTTCAAGCCAGTATTGCACTATGGTGGATCCCGAAAGAATGGAAGAAAGCCGAAGTTGTCTTCATCCCCAAAGTTGGGAAGAAAGACTATACAGGGGCCAAATCCTTCAGGCCTATTAGTCTCGCATCATTTCTATTTAAGACAGTGGAAAAGATGGTAGGTAGACATATATTAGAAGGAAGTGCCCATTTCACCCACATCAGCATGCTTGTCGACAAGGTAGGTCAACGGAAATGACCCTCCACGTCATAGTGCAAAAGGGTAGATAAGGCACTAAAACTTAAAGAGGTAGTTCAAACCGTCTTCTTCGGCGTCGAAGAGGCCTTCGATAAGACGAGAGCTAATCTTATTGAAACAGCATTGCTGTTCAGAGGGACCTCCCCGACTCTGGTCTTCTGGGTAACATCTTGCTCCAAAAGCAGAATAATAACATCGACACTAGTAGGCTGCTCTCAAGAGATCCGCGCGGAGGATGGCTGCCCTCAGGGAAGTTGCCTCTCGCCACGTCTATGGAACCTCATTATGGACAGCCTACTAGAAAGACTAACGAAAGAAAGAAGAAGAAGGATTGAAGACGCCATGCAAGTTACTTGGCATGCCCCTAAAATTTCAAGGGGAAGCTAAATATCTGTAAATAGTGCTTGACAAAAAGGTAAACTGGAAACCACTGCGACAAACCGCGGGAAAGAGCTGGGGAGTAAATCCCAAGATTCTCCACTGGTTTTACACTGCGGTCATAAGACCGAGGATCCAATATGGTTCCGTGGTCCGGTGGCCGGCTGTAGAGAAGCAAGCTGGCACATGTCCAGAAAGTAGCGAACTTAGGAGTTACAGCAGCTTATAGGACAACACCCACACCAGCGCTCGATGTTATCCTAGGATTGCCGCCTCTGCTTATATGGATTATTATGAGCACGATGACGGCCTTTGTACGATTGCGGGACAACGGGTACTGGAAGAGAGGTAGCGAAGACCACACAATAATAGTCAAAAGAACAGAAACAAAGCTTCCAATTCTAGCTCTAAAAGCTGTTCCAAAAGAAGACAAAGTGAGAATAGACAACAAGATCAAAAAATTGACTGTCTCGACCCTTACTTCGTGGAATATGCTCATATTAGTGTTTTTAAATGAAACTCAAGGTCTCTAGTTAATTCCACAATATAATACAAGTTATTGAAAATTCTAAAAAATTGACAATTGTTTCGATAAATCAATATCATCGTCAGAATGACAGAAGTTACATTTCATTTTATGCCTACCTGATGTTTAGTAGTTATATTTTTGGCTAGACCAAGAAGTAACCTAACTTGTGATTGGCTTAATATATGTTTATAGAAAAAAGAAGAAGATGTGATATTACAAATATTGAAGCTTAGATATTATTAGCCCTATGGTGATATCCTGGATATCATTTTTCCAATTAAGATCAGTATAACTGTGCAATGATATAGAAAACCAGGAAAACTATATCTGCTGATCTTTACAATTATCACTTAAGAAGACAGTTTATTAGTGGAGAATTCCCTAGATTTAACTGTTAATTGACAACTTCATATTGTGGGTTTCTTAAATGTCTTCTAATTTCCAGTTCTTCAAGGAAATCCAGTTCTTGTTTCTTTTCACAAATATGCAGCACTTCTAGTTCTGTGTTAGGTGTCAATGTATGATTGGTGTCAAGTAGATGTTTTGCGTAGTGAGATTTATCTGGTTGTTTTAATCTGTAAGCTCGTAAGTGCTCACTGTATCGTATTTCAAAATTCCTAAGGGTCTGACCCAAATAGACAGCATTACATTCTGGACATTTGAGTTTATATATACCTGACTTCTTTAATAGTGGTATTTTTGTTTTTACATTTAACAATTTTGTACTAACGTTACTTTCTGTTTTAAAAGAAATTGTTGCATTTGTTGCTGAAGATATTATCTTTGAAATATTATTAGAAATATTTCCTGTATATGTGATGGTTTTATAAGTTTTAATTTCATCAACTTGTTTAGGATATATTAGTTGTAATGCCACTTTTTTCTCTTTTTTACTAATTAGTTTATTTATCATATCTAATGGATAACCGTTAGATGTTGCTATTTGTCTAATTGTATTAATCTCTCTATCAAAATTACATTTGTTCATAGGAACTGAAAAAGCTCTATGTATCATTGAATTATATGCTGCTAGTCTGTGTGAGACAGGGTGGTTAGAATTGAATGGAATTGTCACATCAGTCTGTGTTGGTTTTCGGTAAATTGAATAATCAAGTACATTACTAACTCTTTGAATTTTTAAATCAAGAAAATTGATTGAGCTATTTTCTTCAATTTCTAATGTAAATTTAATTTTCGGGTGTAAATTATTGATGTGGTTGAAAAACACATCTAATTGTCGCTCACTACCCATAAAACAAGCTAATATGTCTTCTTAAGTGATAATTGTAAAGATCAGCAGATATAGTTTTCCTGGTTTTCTATATCATTGCACAGTTATACTGATCTTAATTGGAAAAATGATATCCAGGATATCACCATAGGGCTAATAATATCTAAGCTTCAATATTTGTAATATCACATCTTCTTCTTTTTTCTATAAACATATATTAAGCCAATCACAAGTTAGGTTACTTCTTGGTCTAGCCAAAAATATAACTACTAAACATCAGGTAGGCATAAAATGAAATGTAACTTCTGTCAATCTGACGATGATATTGATTTATCGAAACAATTGTCAATTTTTTAGAATTTTCAATAACTTGTATTATATTGTGGAATTAACTAGAGACCTTGAGTTTCATTTAAAAACACTAACAAGATCAAAGTCATCATTCCGCCAAGAGAGCAGTGAAACGATGAACAAGTTGGATTTCCACCCGGGAGCATCGTGTACTTTGCAGATGGTTCACGCATTGAAGGAAGATCGGGAACCGGTATCCTGATAGAGGACATCAGAGTGACAAAAAGCTATGTTCTGGGTAAATAGTCCACGGTCTTCCAATCAGAAATATCTGCCATCCCGAAAGCCGTAGAGCAAATAACAGAGCATCTATGTCTTGTTAGCGTTTGCTCGGATAGTCAAGCTGCTATTAAAGCAATCTGAAGTTCTCAGAACTAGTACGGTACTGGTTCAGGAATGCGCAGACGCTCTGGATAGTCTGGCATCAAAACGAGAAGTTGCCCTACTGTGGGTACCGTTACACAGCGGGATCGAAGGCAACGAGCGGGCAAATGAACTTGTCAGGCGAGTTGTCAACATGTCCTGCTGTGGACCCGAACCAATAATAGGGTTGAGTAAAGTTCAAACTTCAACCTTGCTCAAAGAATGGGCTCAGGAAAGACTCGAGAATTATTCAAGACTGCAACGGCCTCGGCAGGCGAAACAAACAGTCGCCTGCCCGGATACAACTAGGACACGGTGGCTGCTGGATAAACCCAGATCACAGCTACTACTGCTAATTGGTATATTGACTGGCCATTGCGGACTTAGAAGACACATTTGTTGAAGATCATTGCAGACTCATATTGCGGGTAGGAGGAATCATCTCACCCACTTTCTCGGCATCTGTGAGATATACACATAGCTTAGAAATGAAATTTTCGGTGTGGATAGAATTGAAGAAAAAGACATTTCCTTTCCCTGAAAGACGTCACGGTCTTTATACGTAGGTCAAGGCGTTTTGAAAGGAAAACGACCGAGTGAAGAAAAGGAGGGAGAAACTGGGGAATGGTAAAAAGGGCCAGAAGTGACCTAATTGCCAAATATCGGCCGCCACGCCTATTTCATTCATTCATTCAACCGACTCAGTTTCAGTATGCCTCTAGACAGGTTCCGGGTTCATAGTTTTTTACTGATAGGTCTAATTATAAGAAAGGTTCATACCAAGTCACAAGTCGCTGAAATAAATACTTTCTATCTTTGTATCGCAATTTATTTATGATTTGCTAAAAAACCATAGAACTTACCTGTTTATAAAGTTTGTAGGAGACGTTTCCATTTATCTGAAATGTGAACTGGCTCCCTAAACTTTTCGTCGCTTGTACGAACATAAAAAAATCGTTAAACAAAAAACCGAGCAACTCTTTGTTGCTCTTTAATTTATTAAAAACGCCGTAATGTAATAACTGGCGTGGTCCCAATTTATTAGTTTCGCTATCGAACACTAGATTAAGATCGTTTTGAACGCATTGCTGCAACCAATTCAACCTGTCTTGATTTTCTTTTAATCTGACGTTTTCATTGATACTATTCAAAAAACTTTCCGCTATTTTCAATGATTGTCGAAGATTTTTATAATCTGGAAAATAAATATCGATAAAAGAAAGTTTCTCTTTGTATTATCAACATTAAACGAACAGTCTTGATCCTTCTGTAGTTACATTATCGACATGAGAGGATTCTAGAAGTAGGAGAAGGCGATATACATGGAATTTTGTGCAAATTTTAATTTTTAGTGGAAATTTAATATCAACTTTGATGTAAATAGATAAAGTACAAAATATTTAAGTTTTCAATTATCTTACCTGGATGATTCTTGGGGGTGTTTTCTAAAATTTTATTAATAAGAAGGGGATACCTAGTAATCCTTTGCATTGGTTTTATTAAGAAAGACGACAAAGGCATCCCTTTAGTGGCTACGTTATTTTGACATTTTTTCACTTGCTCTCTGAAAGCCGTAGAATTTTCAGTCAATTTTTGTAAGAGAGCTGCACTATCCAATTGTTTACCGCAAAACGTTACGTAAGCTTTCATTTCTGGAAGCTAAAAATCGTATTGTTAAATAAAAAAAGAACTTAAAAGGAAAGTTATTATCACGCTACCCGTGTATATGGAAGATAACAACTGCAGATGCATCTCCGTTTTACAATAATCGTTTCATTTATTATACTTTAAATCATTTTTTTTCCCTCAAGGATCAGTATTAAGTTCTACTCTATTCATCCTCACAATGAACGAGCTCTGTTGCAAGTTTCCTGCTCCCATAAAATATGTCCAACATCCTGATGACCTAATTGTTTATTGCCATGGTAAATCGATCTCATCCACTTGAAAACTCCTTCAAACCGCAGTTAACCTTCTACAGGATAGATCTTCTTACCTGGGATTATCCCTATCTCAAAGTAAATCCAAACTAATCAAGTTTTACAAGAAAAACATCTTCTCCTCTACCTCACATTTTCTTTAATAATTCAATGTTACCCACTGTAAATCAATGTAAAATTCTCGGAATAACCTTCGACTCTCGACTTAACTGGAAATACCATATCCATTAACTCAAAGACATCTATCTAAAGAGATTAAACATAATTAAAACGCTCAGTCACTTTCACTAGGGTTCCGACAAAATCATATTATTAAGAGTTTACAGAGCTCTCATCCGTTCGAAGCTTGACTATGGTTGCTTTATTTACATGTCCGCACACAAATCTGTCACAGATTTGCTGAACTCTGTTCACAATACCGCTCTCCGTCTCTGCTTTGGTGCCTTCCGCTCTAGCCCTGCTGATAGTCTCCATATTGAAGCTAATGAATCACCCCTCCCCTTAAGACGACAATCCCTACTCCTTACATATGCTGCCTCAGTATCCTCCAATCCTCTCCATTCACTTTTCACTTCAACTACTAATCTCCCTACTAACCCTCGAACAATTATTAAATATCTTCCCCAATTACTCACTCCTTAACTCAAAGATACTGACCTCTCTCTGACATCCCCGCTCCCACTACCTTCTTCTCCTCCTTGGACCAAAATTATTCCTATAATCGATACCTCACTTACCATTTTTAATAAGCATTAGTCACCCACTGCACTTGTAAAGAAAGCATTCCTGGAATTACTACCAAAAAAATCCTATGATTTAACACTCTATACAGATGCTTCCAAAACTGACTCCGGAGTTGGTTGTGCAGTTACCTCGAAACATGAACTCATAGGCTCCTTTACTTTACCTTCAGTATGTAGCGTCCATACATGTGAGCTTCACAACATTCTTCAGGCTTTTAAATATATCTCCCTCCCACACAAAAATATTGCAATATGCACTGATTCCCTTTCCTCCATTCTATCAATTAAATCAATCTTCACTAACCACCAAATTGTCCAGAACATACATGACATATATCAAACTCTCGCTGCTCATGATATAACAGTCTCTCATCTGGCTTCCATCTCACATTGGAATTGCTGGCAACGAAACTGCGGATCGCCACAAGAAAGAAGCTGCCTCTAACAACAATCCAAAACACATAGTCCAACTCGCCAGCGACCTCAAGTTCCATTTCAAAAACTTCACGCAAGAATCTTGGCGACATCTATGGCGCAATAGTACGACTGCACTTCAAGATATCCATTCATCTACTTCTCCTTTCACCCTTAGGTTTTTAACAAGGAGAGAGGCCGCTATAATCAGAAGAATTCGAATCAACCACACACAGTTATCTGATTTCTTCAGGAAATCGTCCTGTTTGCCATAGCTGTAATGCTATACTGACCGTTAAGCACTTACTTACTGACTGCAAACAATTTTCCGCTACATATCAACGATTTGACCTAAGGCCTAACCTCACGGAAATGCTCCACAGCCCCATCAAGATCAAGAAAGTCTTACAGTTTCTGAAATCTACACATTTCTATCATAAAATCTAATTTAAAAATAGTAATAGATATTATTTAATTTCATGTAAATATTTGTAATTATTTTTCTGTGCCAATGACCAGCGCTGTCGAGGCACGTTAAGCTAAAAAAAAAGTACTTACATGTTTGCAAATGATATGTCCAATCATATCACTTCCCGATTTATTAGCGTTCAATAAATCCCTCAGGAAAATCTTATTACAATCGATTATTTCTTGCCAATTGACGAAAATTTCATCGATTTCTTTGGCCGATATCAACTTGCATTTTCTCAACGGTTCTTCGAAAACTTCGTGAACGACCGACATGTCGTGGATGTAAGTTTTCTCGGTTTGTATGAATTCGTTGATGCTTTCTCTACGTCTCTTATTTGCTCCGGGCTGTACTTGAGCTATATGAATTAGAGCAAAAATAATTACACCTGGGTACACGTGCATCGTTAATCGTTAAATTGTATTTCAGCGGAATGTTTTGTGGGGAAAGGTTGTATCAGAGAAATGAAATAAAAGATTTTAAATATTCAATGATTTTAATTATTATATGATGATAGGTGATGAGTAACTTTCAACAGATTTTTTTGACTTATCTAACTCTGTAAGCAAAACAATTTTTGTCTATTCGAAATATGTTATGTATAATAAATATGTCTTATCTAAATCATTAAGTTCATTACAATGAAAAATAATGCAACAATGTTACAATAACTTTAGGAAATTTACAATAACTGAACCAAAATACTAAATTTTAACTTACAAGAACCTTCTTCATTTACTAATTCAAAACGGTTAATAAATATAGCTCCAAACGGTTTAAACAGGGTGTCAATGAAATATTTGCCACCCCTATAACTTTTAAATGGATTATTCGTTATATTAGTCCTAATTTCTTGACATAAGAAATTAATGTTTTCAACGTAAACGAATTATTATTAATTCAAATGGAACAACCTGTATATTTTTAAATATTTGGATTCTGCGGCTTCAAATACATACATACATTCCATCTGTCAAATGCCATTATAATTTGATACTTGATACAAGGAAAAATACAATGTCAACTCTATTTAGATTATACACAAGTCTAGGTCATTATGTGTTATAATGTAAAATATGTATGGTCAGTAACCATATATATTTCGGTAAGCAAACATTAGTAGGTATATAATATGCTACATGCTTGATAAGAGAATCATTTATCAAAACAACTAAACAAGACATGGACCGAATCATTGTTCAATAATAATTTTGGAACATGGTATATTGTGAAATAAAAGAATCTACTGAAATTCTTGAAAATCAAGGCTGCTTCTATGAAAATTATGAATAAGGAATGTGTACTTTTAATAGATGAAATGGTAATGAAACAGTGCCTCAAATTCTCAATATTTTACAAGTTAATCGAAGGTTGTGAAGATTTAGAACTCGGAAGAAGAGAAGTAATGGTTAAGCAAGCATTGATCATAATGAGGAATTTATTCTACCTGGAAAATTCCAATCTACAATTCTGGGGTGAAACGTTCCCAACTGAAATAAATTTTGTTGAATAACTTGAAAGAGCTTGTGCACATTGATCAGGGAAGTAGCAATCAAAATATTTTTAAAGATTTGGGGTCTAGTAAAGATAAACCTTATATTCATATAGAGCACATACAATACTATACAATATTTGAGCCTCATTAAAAGTGTGAAAAATAATCTGCTTGAAGGAAATTTTGTTGGTCCAATTGGAATGATATATCTTTCAGTGATGTAAGGAGGACATATGAACTTGATGCAAGAAGTGATACTGACAGAGCTCTACCAAGATTAACAGACAATCATATGCAGCCAAATGCATTTCAAAAAATGAAGATGAAATTGGCTGTACAAGTTCTCATCCCCAGTATGTATGCGGCAATAAAAACTTCTATTAAAATTAAGCAGCTTCAATCAGAAACAGGTCAGCTTTTTTTTAAAATGGACTGATGTTTTGATGCTCTCAACTGCCAGAGTATATGATAAAGAAATAGAAATGTGCATTATATTTCCGAAGTATTGAGGTTTTCGAGGCTTTAGACGATGCATATCATTTAATTGAAAATCTGAAGAAGATTCAGAAAAATGGATAATTGAGTAGGCCTCCTTGTTTCGACAGGATTCAATTAACTATCACAGCTGTGAAAATGATGTTTGAGGATCAAAAACAAAAGGGCTACTAATTCCTTTTTACACGTAGATTTTGAACCAGGATATTTTTACAAAATCAATTTATCGATATTCAAGCAATCCCACTGTGAGAAACTTTCAGGCAGCTTACAAAGCAAACTGTGTGATTAATTAAATGAGGCCGCCAAAAACCACCAGTTATGAGGAAGCATCAATTTCAGATATTGCATAACAAATACAGATATAGAGAAGTTTAAATTTAGAAACCCACAAGACACTTGGGTGCATATATAAAATACTTCATAATCTTATTTAACTGTCAAACACCCTGTAAATATATAAATTGTTTGGATAACCCAGATCAGTAATTTCAATACACAACAAAATTAAAACAATTATTTACGGAACAAAGAAATTGTATTAGTGTTTTTAAATGAAACTCAAGGTCTCTAGTTAATTCCACAATATAATACAAGTTATTGAAAATTCTAAAAAATTGACAATTGTTTCGATAAATCAATATCATCGTCAGAATGACAGAAGTTACATGTAACAATTGTCAATTTTTTAGAATTTTCAATAACTTGTATTATATTGTGGAATTAACTAGAGACCTTGAGTTTCATTTAAAAACACTAATATGAGCATATTCCACGAAGTAAGGGTCGAGACAGTCAATTTCAATAAAGAAATTGTAATTGTTTTTGAAAACAATTACAATTTCAAAAATACAAAATAATGAACATAACTTGTTTTGCCAAGAATATTTCAACATCTAAACATCACGAATGGAAAAAAGAAATTGTTTGCCAACACAGTAAAAATCAAAAGATATGGGAAAAAAAGAGGACGCAGTTGAGGTTAGGCAGCAAAGCTCAGAAGACCCCAAGTTCGATCCTTGCGTCGCGGGTGGGTTGTATTTTTTTCTTAATTCTTGTATTTGGGGAAAGAGACAATATATTATCGTCGGCAGCAAACGGCGTACTTTTCAAAAAGTCAAGTGTATTAGTTGGTAAAATTAAATCAAGTGTTTAAAACAAGAGTCGTAACCATATTTTTCTTTTTCGTACATAAACCCTTGTAGGGCTATGAGTGGAGCCCCTCTGGTCCAGAAAGTAGACGGTCATATCAAATAAAATTGTTAACACTTTTGAATGGTTTTGCTGTTCTAATCTTCGTCAGGCAGTCAAAAGCACGATTTGTTTTATCTGGTTTCAGAAAACTTAGAAGGGGTGACAGCGGCTATGAAACTGTACCCCATGCGTGGTGACTTGTACAACCCCAACCCAGGAAGGATGACAGCGGTTTTCCAGAACCATACCCCATGATAGGTGATAGCGGTTGTCTGGAACCACACCCCATGACCGGTGACAAGTAGTTCAATAGCAACACCCATGGGAGTGGACAACGGTTCACAACCAGGGTCTAGTATCACGCAACATAGAACCTTCGAGAACAGAAGTTCTACTAGACCAAGACCAGTGTGCGTGATGAAGAATCACGTCCTGCCCGACTTAGTATTGCTACTGCAAAACACACTGGATCTAGACCAGAGAACGTCGAGAAATAATCCTATTCAGGCAAGGCTAGTGACCTACCTGAGGTGAATATGTCAAATGAGAGGTGAGATACTGTTGTCAAGGTATAATTATTGTGCAACACAGTACCTTAAGGACCAGAGTATCTACTAGACCAAGACCAGTGTGCGTGATGAAGAATCACACCCGATGTAGGACTGCTAGCGCAAAACACACTAGATGTAGATCAGAGAGGGTCGAGAAAAAATTCTACACAGGTAAATCTTTTGACCGACCTGAGGTGATCACTGCTCCGTCACAGAGTATATATGAGGTTATTATTATACCTGGTGACAGCGATGTTCTAGATACTGGTTTTGATCAGCCAGTCACTAGGGGCATTTTAAACCAATTAGCAGATCACACTATTTCCTCGACTCCAGCTCCTGTCAGGCCAAGATTGTATGCCAAATCTTCCTACAGCAAAAAGAAGACAAGAAAAACGGTGAAGCTGTACAGTCTGTAACCAAAGACTGATATCGGCAGTAAATGGCATACAGGAGGGTACCAAGGACTACATAACACAGTAAAATAGCAGGTACTCCTCCACCTCTTCCCCGTTGACATTTTTAGATCGTTTTTTCTACTTCCTTTAAATATTGGGTTTTACATTGCCTATAAACACGGGGTCGTATAAAGTCAGTCAGGGATCTGGAAAAAATCCTCATCTGATTAAAAGGACTTGCTAATCAATTAGATTATTTTTTCTGTCTGTTTTTTTTCTCTCTCCGGTAAAAACGTATATACTTCATACGATTTTCTCAAGAGAAACGGAGAAACGGAAATTCGTTCCAAAAAAGTCAAATGCCGATTGGTGGACGCAGTTACTGCAATGCTGTCATAGACACGATGAGGACGTAGCGTCGTTCTGCACTAGAGTACGGCTAATAGACAATCAAGTACTAGAAGAAGACGTAAACGGCGCAAGCAGGGAGCAAGTGCCAAATATATAAAGGAAACATAATGCTGTCTTGTTAAATAAATTTAAAATGGGGTTAAGGAAAGATTTGTTAAGAGAGGTAGGTTTTTACATTCTACATAAAGACGAGCTCACACTAGAAGAGGCGGAGGAGAAACGGCGGCCAAGATGGTCAGTGGCAGAAAAGATAAGGAAAGTGTCAGCTCTGCAAAAGGCATAGTCACTGGGCAACATATTGTAGAGATAAAGGAAAGAATAAAGTTACATTAGAAACAAACGCATGTTACTACTGCGGAAGGCCACTGGGCTAAAGACTGCAGAAAGAAAATGTTCGAGGAATCAAACAAGCAGAACTAAGCTACTAGACAGTATGATCGAGACAATGGCCGGAACACAAGTATCTTGAGCATTCGATCGACGTACCTTACCAAAAAGCAAGTACAGGCATTTGTAAGACAAGGCGAGCACTGCGTTTGAGGGAGATCGTACTCCTAAGGAATTTTTCCCGCTCGAGCTGGAAAGCTCTTCTCTATTTTATCAAACGGTAACAGTTTTTAATCTCTCTTACCCTTGTGCCATATGGTACTGGTGACAGCAGCCGAAGAGACCGTATTCGAATCGTTTGGACCCAAGGAATTTTTGAACTGAGGCATTAGGCATCTATTTTTCAGGAAGGGAAGTTGTTTGAACGACGAGTATTATTATTGGGGGGGGGGGGGGGGGTACGTACCATTTTGGTTTCACTTGCCAACGGGCGTTATTACAATGGTATTTTCGTTTGAAAAAAAATAAGCCTAAATAAATCGGTGGTTGTTACAGTATGAAATACCCACTTTTCCTCCCTCCGAATCTGATGAAGAAAATTTCTCACCATATGAATCCGATGAATCTTCTATCGAATTAAGAACTACCAGGAAGAGGCATCGCTAATGCAATACAGTATTTCAGTGGTTATCTGGCAAAATGCTTAAAAAAGTTTAAATGTCAGGATTATTTGATATTAGTTGATTCCACGGAAATTAAATTGAGTTGTGATAGTTTCCTATTTTTCAAATGTTACAATTTACAAACCCCGCCATCAGATATTTACATTAAAGTAATAAGCAAGGTATTGAAGTTATTTGTAAAATATCATAAAACACGCTACGGAGTTTCTTCTAGAATAACTAGATTGACCAGTAAAAAAATTCAGAAAATATTTCCAAACTGGTTCATCAATCAGTGTAAACCACATCGTGAATTTATTCTGAAGCTCCTAATCCCTATATTAAATAGAAGTCGCTCTCTGCATTAGAGCTAGCGTCAACTGGTAAGATTTTTTGTATCCACCAATTTAACTTCACGATTAGCTACTAATTCAAGGTTAAAATATTAACAATTTTATAGACCGTAAAATATCCTTTATTCGTTCTTAACCAAGCTAATTATATTTTACGTGCCTGGATACCGGTTTTTGTTGAAAACAACCACTTTCCTTTCCTACCTATCTATCCCGATTCAGTGGCGGGACCTGCATTAGAACTAGCATCAACAGGTACGTTTTTATTTAGTTTTTCCTATGCACCGTTGGTTAGTTTTCCGAAATATCCAATATTTATTTGGTCCTTCGAGCCCAATAATTTAAAATTACATTTCACCTTCATTAGCTATTTTTTACATTGAATGAATTATTATTTATGATATTTTCAGAGGAAATAGTGCCCCTATATTCGGAAGAAGGGTTCATCGTGTTTACTCACACACTTCAAACTCTTTATCAGCTATTCCAACCTTAAACATAAATTGATTAGGAAACCAGTATCTTACAGACATGCGCTTGGGAAACGATTTACAAACTGTAAGAAATCTGTTTGTGATTGGAGGTTGGAACAAACCCTATATTTTACATTCCTAGATACCAGTTTTTGTTGAAAACAACCACTTTACTTTCCAACCTATCTATCCTGATTCAGTGGCGAGACCTGCATTAGAACTAGCATCAACGGGTACGTTTTTATTTAGTTTTTTCTATCCACCGCTGGTTAGTTTTCCCAAATATCCAATATTTATTTGGTCCTTCGAACCCAATAATTTAAAATTACATTTCACCATCATTAGCTATTGATTTAAGATGAAAATATGTGTATTAATAATTTTATAGATCGTAAAACATCCTTTATTTGTTCTTAGCCAAGACAATTATTACATTTTACGTGCCTGGATACTAATTTCTGTCGAAAACAACCACTTTCCTTTCCTCCAGTTCATCACGATTCAGTGGTGAGACCTCCATTGGAGTTTTTTTTATTCACGATTTGTTAATTCGACGAAATATCACGTTGACTCCCACGTTCAGTGTACTAGACGCAATAAGACTAGTTCCAAAAACCGCGTCCAGTTAAATGCACACATTTTTAATCCTACAAACCGGGTCCTCTTAACTAGACGGGAAATGCATAAGGTTACATGATATACAGACCCGCTTAGGTTTCCTGGCCTAGAATTGTTTGAAATATTCCTGGGTAAAGAGGTGAGATAAAAAATCTTCATTTATTTAAATAGAGATTTGGCAACAAGGTACAGAGTGTAGGTATTTAGCGTAGAGCGATGATGGTAAAACCAAAAAGTGAAAAAATAGCAGTTTAACGATGGGAAAATTAATTTTCACTATTCGGAAGCAGTGCCACCTACTCCCAAATACAAGATACTAATAAATCGCTGTAAGCAATGCAGCCAGAGCAAAACAACGAGGAAATCCCGCTATTACAGTCCAATGGTGTCCGGAGGACCAGGGCTTTTTTTCGGGCTGAGACGGTAAACTCATGTTCGAATGGGTCATTTTCAGTGTTGAACTCATCCCCTAGGGGATACGTACCAACCAAACCCACCTTAATTTCACCGTTACCCCATCTCGGAATCATTACCCTAGCATACTTCAAGGCGGGCAGCGGTCCCTCACACACTCTCCTACATCTTCTCCCTTCTACTTCTACTTCTCATGCCATATCCAGTTTTTCTCTCCCCCGAATCAAGGTCTCCGCCACACTACTTACCTCCATCTATTCCTCCTCGGCATTATCTCCACCATGTTTTCCCAATACACCGCCTCCCTTAGTTTCTTTGCCAACCTCTTCAACACTTCCTCATTCCTCCGGCATCTAAACACATGCCTCACATTATCCTCCATCTCACACCTCTCGCACAGTCCCGACTCCCTTCTCCCAATCTTGTGGAGGTACCCTACTCTCGATCCATATCCAGTAAGTACCTGTGTCAAGTAGTAGTTCACCTCCCCGAACTTCCGGTCCATCCAATCTCTCCTACTCCCAATAGCTCCTTTTAGAGCGCCCTCATACTCTTCCCACCTTCTCTCCATGTCCTCCTCCATCCTCTCTCGTCGCACCCCTCCAGTGTTTATTCCTGGCTCTAGCCATCACGTCCACTGGGTAGGACCTTGACAGCACCACTGCTGCCAGTCCCCCCCCTCTGTCCTGTAGCCCTGCAGCACCCTAAGGAGTATCCTTATCTGCACCCGCAGGAATGGCCTAACCCTCGCATTTACCCCACACTTCCGCACCATACAGCATACTCTGCTCTATTGTCCTACTAATTACCCTCCTCTTCCACTCTCCCGGCCCTTTCACGTTACAGATCAATCTTCCCAGCCATGCTGCCCTTGCTTTCGCCTTCTGTGCCGCTTAGCCATATGCATTTTGAACGATAGTTGGCTATCCAACAACAACCCTAGATATTTCACCGACTCCTCCATACAAATTCTCCTACCCTTCACCATCACCCCCGCATCCCTCGTCTTGCTCCGTCTCTTCACTAGCAGCCCCACTGTCTTTTCTTCACCCACTTCCAGTCCTCACCGCTCAATCTTCCTACACGTCCTCTCCGCCTCCCCCTTTGTCGTACATACCGAACATACGTCATCCGCATACACCGTAATCTCACACTCCTCTTCACATATTAACCTACAAAGGAGGACCAGGACTTTCTTTAATAATTGGCACTTGGAACATCGTAATTTGTAATTATGTATTTATGCAAAAATATGAGAAATATAAATTTGGTTTTATTATTTCTAAAAAAACAATCTTATTAAGTGGACATCAGTCTATTATAGGAAATTTCTCACCAAGGATCACTGCCCTATATAGTGGACGTGTTTTTTTTTCAAAATATGTCATGCACAAAACACTTTTTTCAGCGTAAGAGTTAAAAGTGATATTTCCCACCTTCCCACGGTTTCAGAGGACCGACCACATCTCTATTTGTCGGGAATCAAAATTATATACAACAAATTTTTGGCCCTTCTAGCCGGATAATTAAAATTTATTCAAAATTAATTTTATATTCATGGTTAGCTACTGATTCAAGATTGATACCTTAATAATTTGTATCAACAATTTCCTTAACTTTCATTGAATTTATTTGGGATGAATACAATAGAAGGTTGAAAAATTGTACTCTTTTTTTCTATTATATTATTTAGTTAGTTTTTTTAAATAAAATTGTCAAAAAAATCGTTCAAAATTCAGTATTTTAGTCCACCCTATACAAATATATATGTATGCACAGCATGTGGTTCAGTAGGGTGGTGAAATAGTAAATAAAACATTGAAGTAATTTTAATAAAATGTGATTTAAATTATCTTACCGTAAATTAAATATATGGACATTGTGTACCCACCCTACCAAACTATTTGCTGAAAAAACTAATAATAATAATAATAATAATAATTATAACAATAATACAATTTGTACAACTTAAAACTTAATGAGCATATGAGAATCACAATTTTAACAAAGATTAGGAAATTTGAAAATGTTTTTTTAAAAGGATTACATGGTTTAAATAAGATCTGTTACACAAGATGGGAATTTTTTTACATATCAAAATTCGGTCGATTGTGTTTAATTGAAAAAAAATCCATCCTGTACACATACCTTGTTTTTCAATTTCACAAGCGAAATGTATAAATAAATGGGTAATATTTAAAAGCGCGCGTCAATTGGGCTCATTTTAATAAAACGTTTGCAATAAAAAAATTTTAATATAATGACAAGACACGACTTCAAACATCAAAAACCTATTTATAGATTATATCCATCCACAGGCTTATAACTGACAGTAAAATTGTGTAATCTACAATACGAGTAGAATATCCACCAAATAAAAAAATATTTTATATGATTTGTTGACTTGAAAAGATGTTTAGAGAGAAAATGTACTAAAAAAACATGAACAAGAATTTTTTTCAAAATATTCCATCAAAACATAAAAAAAGTTGTAATATCTAAACACAAAGACATCTATTAACTGTTAGCAACCTAGCATTGAGTTTATATGATTCGTTGACTTGAGAGGTTATTCAGTGACAAATTGTTCTAAAAAATGTTCTTTTTATAAAATAGAGGAGGGTAGGCTTCAACAGAGGCCACTCATTAAAAATTACTCTAACCTCTATGTGGCACAGAGATCATTAATGATATAAAAGAATGTGCTGGTAAAATATGATTCCAGTATGATAGTAAACCCTGAAGAGTATAATTTGTTTTTAGGCATCTAAAGTTTGATGTTTACATTCAAACCCTGAAAAGCATTAATAATACTGGCAAGAACTACTATATCTGTGCTTCGTTTATTGCTCTTTATGATTCCTTAAACTTTGTACCATCAAACTTTTCTGATTTGGTGGAATATTTTGGAAAGATAATAATGCTTATTCGAAATTTTTTCACTAAACAACCTCTCAAGTCAAAAAATTATATAAAATCAATTAAATAGAGATAAAAACTGATAACAGATTATGCTAGGTTGCTAAGTTAATTGATGTGTTTATTTTTGAATATTACAACCTTTTTTATTTGGTGGAATATTTTGGTAAAAGGAAATGCTTTAAATTTCTCACTAAATAACCACACAAGTTAACAAAACGTAAAACATCAATCAAATATAACATTAAAAATTGATAACAGAATAAGGTTTAGATGTTTTCAACTTTTATTCTGATTTGGGGGAATAGAAAATAACCTCCTACATTGGCAAATTTTTAGTGCTTCTTCCATAGTATGAATAGTATCACTATTTCATATACAGGGTGTCCCAAATAAGAGTGACTGATTTTAAACATAAATGGCCAGTTTATTAATTGCTCCAAAGAGTGGGGTTTTCACTAGTTTATCAAAGAGATTTTTTTAGGCTTGGCTGGCATTTCATCTCATCAACACAGGGTGTTTTACTAATGTTGGTCAAATTCAAAGGGGAAAATATGTATTATTTTAAGATCTCATTCGAAAGAGCAATCATTCTCCTTTCCAAAAATGTATAGTTTTCTATCTTTTGTTTCATTAACAACAAAGTATCGGTTTTACTTTCATCGAGTAAACATGTTCTGATAAATAGCATTTATCGCGACACGGAATATTACTGATAATAGTTTGCATAAAAACAAAAAGGACTAAAACTCGAATGTGATAGTGCTGTAAACTGAATTTATACTTTTTATACTGTGTACAAACAATAATTTAAATACAATCAAAAAATGATGCCAACTGGTAATGGGCCGGGTTTTTTGGGCTTTCCACAAGTTCAACCAACACAAAAGAATGTACAAGGTCAAACATATATTCCGATGTTCCAAACACCAAATAATATACAGGGTCATGCAATATTCAACAATGGTATACCTTCACAAATGATTTCTTCTCAACCAATGCAATCACTGAGTCCTTCACAATCAAACCAGTATTACATTCCGCCAAATCAAGAACAATATTTAAATATGCAACAATCATCTAGTAGTAATCATTCAAATACTCAAATACATAATACGCCGTATTCAAGAATGACTTCTACCAGTGAAGATGAAGATAACACTTATTCTGCTCAAGAAAATCCATGGCAAGTGGTCAAAGGAACGAAAAGAAGGAAATACAGAAGTAGTAAAAATGTTGAAGAAGAAAGTTCACTTAACAATAAGTACACGGTACTAAATTCACAAACAGATGGTTCCAATAATAACAATAATAATAGTGAAAACACTGACAATGTTAATAAACCTCCTCCCATATTTGTATATGGAGTAGTCAATTTACCAGAGATGAAAAAAAAAACTAAGCGATATAATTGAAGCCGAGGAATACACAACAAGAAGCATGGCAAATGACACTATAAAAATTTGCTGTCAAAATCCGGGTACATATAGAAAACTGGCTAGTTACATGAGAGAAAATAATATAATCCATCATACGTACCAACCCAAGGAAGAGAGATCCTATCGTGTCGTAATTAAATATTTGCACCATTCAATAGACTTGAAAGATATAAAGGATGAATTAATTAAAAAAGGCCACAATTCAAGAAATATAGTCATTGTTAAACATCGAATAACCAAGGAACCTCTTAACAATGTTTTACGTCGATTTGGAACCTTCTGATAACAATAAAAAAGTTTACGAAATAACTAGGCTTCTAAATACAAATAGAACCACCAAAAAAAGACAACAAATTAGCTCAATGTACAAGATGTCAATTATATGGCCATACGAACACCTACTGTAATAGGCCATACCTATGCGTTAAATGTGGTGGCCAACACAGCACAGCAAATTGTAAAAAATGTAAAAATACGCCAGCTACATGTGGTCTTTGTGGAGGTGGTCATCCAGTTAATTACAGGGGATGCGAATTCTACCCAAAAAACTATAAAGTAAAGATAAATAATAATAGGATTACTATGACACAAAACAATACAAAATCAACTGATCAAGGCCAACTTCAGCCCAGACATACTAATAGGAGCTATGCGCAGGCAACTGCAGGAGTAGAAATACATAATAGAGCTAATGGTGAAGAATCTTCAATGACATTAAATAAATTCTTAGATGAGTTTAAAGCTATGTATAACCAGTTAATACAGCAGAATAGTCAACATGTTGACAATGCTTATCAACAAATTAAATAATGGCTAAGTTTCTCAGAGTTGCATTGTGGAATGCTAACGGCCTTGTTCAACACAGGGATGAAGTCCAGTTATTTCTTAGACAAAACTCAATTGACATTATTCTAATCAGTGTAACCCATTTTACTAATAAATCTTACTTTAGAATTCCATTCTATAAAATTTAATACACAAATCATCCGGATGGTACCGCGCATGCGGGCACAGCTATTTTAATTAAACAAACAATCAAACACTGTGAGCTACCAAAATATGAGGAGGAATTTCTACAAGCCACATCAATTCTAGTAAATACAATGCCATACGAGATAACGATTACTGCAGATAGTTTTAATCATTTTTCAACACACTTGGTTCAAGATTTATAGCAGGTGGAGACTACAATAGTAAACATCAGATGTGGGGATCTCAAATAACTACCACAAAAGGAAGAGAACTATCTAAAGTAATACAGGAAAAAAGATACTCCTTTTTGTCCACAGGAACACCAACATATTGGCCAACCGATATAAATAAACTGCCAGACCTGCTAGACTTCTTCGTCACTAATGGCACCTCCCCAGTATACACAGATATTATTCCAAGCTATGATCTATCTTCGGATCATTCGCCAGTAATTCTGACTATCAGTTCGTGTCCCATACACATTCAAACTACACCTAGACTACACAACTTCAAAACCAATTGGACCCACTATAAACATAAACTAAATGAAGAAATACACTTAAACATACGCCTCAAAAACCCAAATGAAATCGAGAAAGCCACAAACGATTTCATAAATCTACTGCAAGAGACAGCGCAACAAACAACTCCTGAAATAGTAGTTAAAAAAGACGTTATGAATATACCTCTAGAAATTAAGACACTAGTAGCTAGAAAAAGAAGAGCGAGAGCAAAATGGTAAAGGAATCATAATCCTGCAGATAAAAGGAACTTCAATAAACTCAGCAACGAATTGAAAACTAAATTGAAAGCAATGAAAGAAGAGTCCTTTGAAACATATATGTCTAATTTAAATCGTTTTGATAACTCTATTTGGAAGCCAGTAAAGTCTAAAAATAAACCCATATTAACATCTCCTCCACTACGACTAGAAACACAGACACATGCTGAAGAAAAGTGGGCCATATCAGATAAAGAAAAGGCAGATGCATTCGCTAAGCACCTCTCAGAAATCTACAAACCTCACAACACAATACCAGACATAGAAATTACGGAATTTCTAGAACTCCCTATCCAAACAAACCAAACAATAGACCTGATTAGACCAAAAGACATAGCAAATGAAATAAAACTTCTAAACATTAAGAAAACTCCAGGAATGGATTTAATAACTCCAAAGATGTTAAAAGAGTTACCACGAAAGGGTATAGTACTCCTCACTTACCTATTTAATGCAATTATTCGAATCCAATATTGGCAAGAAAAACTCAAAATTGCTGAAATAATCCTAATACTTAAACCTGGGAAAGACCCACATGAAATAAAATCTTATCGACCTATCAGTCTGCTTTCAACTATATCAAAATTATTAGAGAAACTGATTCTTCGAAAAATTGATCCTGATTTTGATGCCAGCAATTGGATACCTGAATTTCAGTTTGGATTCCGACGAGCCCACTCCACAATCCAAGAGTGTCACCGCATAACCCATACAATACTAAATAATACTAAATTCTCTAAACAGCAAAGAATATTGTACCTCAGTATTTCTAGACGTTAGACAGGCCTTCGATAGGGTTTGGCATGTTGGACTATTATACAAGAATAAAAAATATTTATCAACATTCTTCAAACTATTGGAATCTTATCTAAACAATCGCCAATTCAGAGTACGAATAAAATTATACTGCCTATCAACTCGGGTATACCACAAGGCGGTGTCCTTGGTCCACTATTGTATATCTTGTTTACTTCATATCTCCCATTATCACCAAACATCACAATAGGAACATTTGCTGATGACACTGTCATTCTAACTACCCATAGTAATGTGCTGCAAGCCCACCATATCCTCCAAGAATATCTTAAAAAATTAGAGAAGTGGTTAAAAGATTGGAGTATCGAAATAAATGAGACAAAATCTACACGTATAACCTTTACTCTAAGAAAAGACGTATGTCCTCCAATACAGTTAAATAACACACAAATACCACAATCGACATCAGTGAAATACCTGGGCTTATATCTAGATGCCAAATTGAACTGGAAGGAACATATCAAGAAGAAACGAAAACAAATAGACCTAAGAAGTAGAGATATTTACTGGCTAATTGGACGGAAGTCTTCTCTTTCCATCGAAAATAAAATCCTATTATATAAGGCAATAATTAAACCTATATGGACCTATGGCATCGAAATATGGGGATGCGCCAGTAAATCCAACATAGCAACTGTACAAAGAAGCCAGTCTAAAATACTAATAAATATTGTTAATGCCCTATGGTATATAACAAATAAAGTGATCCACAATGATCTGAAGATCTTAACAGTAAAAGAAGTCATTCATGAAAGAAGTGCTAGCCACCACAAGAAACTAGAAGAGGCCATACAAATCCTTTACTACAACCGCTACATGAAAATGATGTAATAAGAAGATTAAAACGACGATGGCCAACTGACCTGCGAAATTAACAGGAAGCAGAAGGTCCCTTCGCTGGAGAGGACCTCATCATGCTAGTTGCCTCAGCTTCTTCCCATCGCTAGGTTATATGCCAGCACATTAGCTTATACAATACCATGTATTTTGGTTGCTGATTTATTGAATAAAAAAAAATGAACAACAAAGATATTCGAGGTTTCATGTAGTAGTACATTTTTAATTAGTAGTTTTATATGAACGTATTTTGATGCCTAAAATCAACTCATGCGGTGACCGTTTGACGCATAACAAAATCATTAGTCGGTTTCGTGTAGTATGCGTTTTTAATTACGTAAATAATTGCCAACAAATCTGACAAACAGTTTATTTAGTAAGAAAACATAATAACATTATTCAATACATATAAAGAACGAAGAACAAAAAAGTTACAATAAATGCTGCATATGCCTACCCTCTTCGTTTATGCATAACTGTAAGCGAAATTTTAAATTTTCAAATGAATTTTCTAACATTCCTTGCGGAATATTTTCAATAATGTTCCTGATATTATTTTTTAGTTCTGCTAAAGTGTTAGGCTTAGGATTGTAGCACCTATCCTTCACATATCCCCAGAGAAAAAAATCTGGGACAGTTAATTCAGGAGACCGCGGTGCCCATTCAATCGGTCCAGCTCGACCTATCCACTTATCATTAAAAAACGTTTTTAATGAATCTCGTGCTATTAAAGAATAACGTGGTGATGCACCGTCTTGTTGAAAGTAACCGTCATCGCGAATTCCATCTTGAACTAGTTGCAGATAAAAAAAAGTTTCCAACAAATCCGTGTAATTAGTACCCGTCAGTGTTGGTTCCAAAAAGAAAAAAGGACCATAGATTTTTCGCCGAGATAATGCACACCAAACGTTTACTTTTGGACTATCTCTCTGAAATTCATTAAAAGGAATTGGTTTTTGAGAACCCCATATTCTACAATTATGTTTGTTACACATGCCATTAATGTGAAACGCTGCTTTATCAGACATAATTAATAATGAATTGGATTCGTTTCTTAATAAGTCAAGTAAAGTCTCACATACCATTACTCGTTTTTCATAATCTGATTCGTACAATTTTTGATAAGTATGAATTTTGTATGGAGTTAGTTTTAAAATTTTTAGACATCTTTGAACGTCACCCTTGCTAAGCTCTAAAATTCCAGCATTTTTTCTAATTGAAATTTTATTATCGTTATCATGTAGCACTTAATTAATTGACATCAACTTGTTTAAAATACCATCATTATTTCTTGGTTCTTCTAAGTGTGCAATGCAACTAGTTTCGATAAATTGTACATACCATTTTTTAATTATATTCACTGACGGCGGATTTTTCATAAATTTCCTTCTGAATATCCTGTTTGTTTGAATTATTGATTTCGTTTCTGCATAAATTATTACAGTTTGAGCTTATTCCCTCACTGTATAGATCATTTTGAAACCGATTTATGACTTAACAAAATTACTATTGTCAAAATTGCTGATTTTGTTTATTTTAGGCATTAAAATACGTTCATACAAAACTACTAATTAAAAATGTACTACTACATGAAACCTCGAATATCTTTGTTGTTAATTGTACTACTACATGAAACCTCGAATATCTTTGTTGTTAATGAAACAAAAGATAGAAAACTATACATTTTTGGAAAGGAGAATGATTGCTCTTTCGAATGAGATCAAAAATTATAGGGTGTTCCATTTAAAATAATACATATTTTCCCTGTGTTGATGAGATGAAATGCCAGCCAAGCCTAAAAAATGTCTTTGATAAACTAGTGAAAACCACATCTCTTTGGAGCAATTAATAAGCTGGGCATTTATGTTTAAAATCAGTCACTCTTATTTGGGGCACCCTGTATTATATTAGTTGGGTAATTACATGATATTGGTTTCATTAATTATAACTGAAACAGGTTCATAACACAAAAATACTGTTTAAACGCAATTTTCAAAATAGGGGATTTTTTAAAGTTGAAAAATCTGGCCACTGTTCGGTAATGTCATATATTCCGACTTTGGCCACTGTATTTCAAAATAAAAGAAATAATACATATAAAAAATCTTAAAAATACTTATTATTTATTAATAAAACTTATATTTAGCAAAAAAAGGAATTTAAAATGGTAACATGTCCATCGACATGTTATGAATTTGTCATAAGTTATTTCGGAGCGTTACGTATTCTTTAGTTACTCCCACCTCTAATTCGAAATTATTAACCTCGATATTTTAAAAACGAGTAGAAAGACTGTTTTTACATTCTCAAGCTTCTATTTAATCGGCGAATTCTGATTCGACGCTCTCTTCTTCCTGTATCGTATCGTTGCTCGACTAGAAGCAATATAATTTCATTGGTCTGCAAATATATTTTGTGTGTGTTGATATTTTGATTTGCTGTTAAGTTTTTCAATCTTCTTTCAAATTGTAGTTGTGTGCTTACAAATCAATCTATTCCGATTTATAAAACTGTTATTTCTTTAATGTATTTCGATTATTTGAAAACGTTATTTTTTCGGTGGTTCAAATTTTTTCACCGTTATTAGTTTTCTTCAAAATCTAGATGGCGTTCAACTTTATTTTTCTATAATTGAAATTTACATTTTGTAAATATTCTGGAGACAGGACGGATAGAATGAACATATTTCTATGGTTTTCTTTTAAAATTCAATTCAATTTTTGTATTCATTGGAATATAAGCTCCTAATTTTTTCATCTTATTACTTCTTTTCAATTTTTTCTTCCTACTGTTTCTCCTTTCTTCTTTTTGGTTGCTCGCACGTGCACCTCTACATCCGCACTTGTACATGAAGACGCTACCCAGAACACCGAATTTAAATTTGCATTTTCTAAATATTTTGGGAACAGGACGGATAAGAATGTACAGATTACTAGACTAACATTGCGAAGCGACCTGAGGGATTCGAAAGTTTAGAAAGATACTGCAAATATGAATGATCTGTCTCAAGAGTAAAATGAGTGCCTTCAACATAACCTCGGAATTGCGGAATTTTTCAACACCAAAAATAGCCCCTAAGAGCTCGTTTTCTTTTGTACTGTACTTTCTCTTAGATTTATGCAAAGTACGACTTGCATAAGCAATAGGGTGTTCGAGACCGTTGCATTCCTGATACAGGATTGCACCAAGATCAGTTTCTCTAGCATCGGTTTGAATGATAAACGGTTTAGAAAAATCGGGGCTTGCAAGAATTGGACTAGAAGTAAGACGTTTCTTAACTTCAGTAAAAGCATTTTCTGCTTCAGGAGTCCAAGAAATGGATTGGCCTTTCTTTCTGCAATGAAGAAGATCAGTGATTGGAGAACAAACAGTAGAAAAATCTTTAATAATTCGATAGACGTCAGAAATTTTGTGTCTCGGAGTTTACTAAGAATAATATCGACTTGCGCCATAGGATATGAATCAGGAACGGTCAATTTGTTCAATTTTCGACCATCAAAACAAACACGATATTCTCCGGACTTCTTAGGGACAAACCATATAGGTTAACATCCAAGGGGAGGTCGAATGTTGAATAACTTTGAAATTTAACGTCTCATCTACTTCTTTTACAATCAGTTTTTGCATGGCCGGAGACAAATGATATAGACTTTGCGCAATTGGCTTTGCATCGCCAGTATTGATAACATGCTCAACGAAATTAGTTCGATCAATACCCTTCAGATAGTTATTTAAGGGCTTGACTAGTTAGAAATACCGCGATAGGTACAAGGGGATTTCAAGAGGGTAATTTATAGGTAGCGATAAATATCACTAAATGGGATATTTTCTTTCAGAGTTTTAAAGTTTTACGGTCTTATTTTATTAGTGCTATTGAACTTTTGGAGTGAATTCGTGATACTACACATGGTTCCATAGTTGTGGGAGAACTTCCTTTCCATACTAGAAAACTGGATTAAGCGAGTTATTGGGTTAAGTTAGAAGCACTTATGTCCATGTAAAGTCGCACCTACGGTGAGATAAATTTGATTTATCGGTGATGTAAAAATTTATTACGCCAAATATTCTTGAGAGGCCTCACAGGTTTACTACGGCTTTTGTATGATTTTTTTTGTACAATAATTTATAAATTTTGGAACATTGGGGGGAGGCTTATTATAGAGGCTTTTGTATTTCTTTGTATAATAGTTTATATGTAAATTTATGAAATATTGGGGGTTTATTGTAACAGATTTGAATTATGTAAATTTTTGAATTATTGGGTGTTTATTCTAATAGATTTGGATTATGCAAATTTATGAAATATTGGGGGAATCTTATTATAGTCGATTTTTGTTATATAGTATGTTTTATATATAAACTTGTGAAATTTTAGTAGAGGGGCCTATGGTATTGAACTTATGTTTACTGTTGTGAGTACACCTTAGGTTAAGCAACAGCATCCTCAATTAAATAGATAATATATAGTATCTGATCCTGTAGAAATTCATTGACTTTTTAAAGACCGACTCTTTATTGTAATTGATTGAAAAGACGTCTCGTAATTAACAAAAATAAAGTTAAAGATCCCATTTCAAAGCTTGTATTTCATTCGATTTTTCTCTCCTGTTAGGTTGATAGATTGCATACGGGATATTGGGTATTCGGGGTACAATAATCTATCTGGCGCCCATAAAGTGAAATCAGTTAAGAGGTTCGCGACCAACCGACCCACCCCATCTCCGACTTTGTTGCTAGCGAAGCGATACCTGATCTTGGCCTTCTATCGGCGAACCAAGGTTTGATATATTTAAGGAGATCAAACAGTATTTTTGTATTATGAACCTGTTTCAGTTATAATTAAGGAAACCAATATGATGTAATTACCCAACTAATATAATATATGAAATAGTGATGATGTGGAAGAAGAACTAAAAATACAGCCTTATTCTGTTATCAGTTTTTAATGTTATTTCATTGATGTTTTATGTTTTGTTGACTTTAGCGGTTATTTAGTGAGAAATATAAAGCATTTTCTTTTTCCAAAATTTTCCAGCAAATAAAAAAAGGTTGTAATATTTAAAAATAACCACATCTATTAACTTAGGAACATAGCATAATCTGTTATCAGTTTTTAGCTTTATTTATATAATTTTTTGACTTGAGCGGTTGATAAGTGAGAAAATGTTCTAAAAAATCTCAAGCGTTATTTTCTTTTTCGACAATATTCCACGAAATCAAAAAAGTTGAACTTTGAAGGTACAGGGTTTTTCATTATATATGGACCCTTATCTCACTTATTATTTGTTACAATTAAAAATGTCTCAAATAAGAGTTGAATGGTTATTAAAGTAGTTTTTAAAATCCAACAAAAATATTATACAGAATGTCCCAAAAAAGAGGGTCAGAGCCAAAGTGTTCATTCTTAAATGGGACAGCCTATATATTTTTATATTTTTAAACTGTTCACTTCAATCCGAATTCAACAATATATAATTGTTATAGTCTAACCTTAACAGTTCAGAAAATATATACGACACAGTAAGATGTAGAAATCTATCGATTGGAATTCAGTAAATTTATTTACAAAATAAAGTAATCTCAAACTAAGTAAGCCCAAATGAAACTATAAATATTGTTCAAAATGACCCCCCATATTGCCAATGCATAGTTGGTATCTTCGGCGTAAATTCTCTAAACATTTAGAAATAATATCAGCTTGATTATTTAAGTTATTAATTTCGCCTTGAATATTTTCCTGAATTATCTCAAGATTGTTATTTTCGCCAAAGTTAACTATATCTTTCAGCATCCCCCACAAAAAAGAATCTAAGGAAGTTAAATCGGGGCTATTAGGAGGCCATAGAATTGTCCCATTATTTCCGATCCACTCTGGAAACTGATTGTTGAGATGTTCTCACACCTCTAATACATTATGGGGTGATGCCCCATCTTGGTGCCAGATCATAGTATTTAATTGGTCAGCTGTAAATTCATTTTCTAGTATTTTACTTATTTTGGGTATTATGCAGTTTAGGTAAGTTCTTCCTGTTAACTTATAATTGAAAAATATTGGCCCAACTACTTTATTCTGGAATATTCCACACCAAACTTTAACTTATTTCCGTCCACATTTCTTTATTTGTTGCACTTTCCGCTGTTTATGATTTTTATTTTTCCCATGAACGTCTATTTTTTCTATTAAACACGCCAGCTATAGAAAAACTGGATTCATCTGTCTAACAGATTTTCTGAAGGATATCTGGAGTTTCATTCAAGCGACAAAGCATTTGCTGACAAAATATTAACCGTTTCCGTTTGTGCAATTCAGTAAGAGCATGCACGGGAAGTATCTTATATGGTTTATAATTGTGTCTTTTGAGAGTCCTAAAAATTTTCATAGGATGTTTTTGTAATATATTGGAGCTGGTTACTAATGAGTCTTCAGAGTTTTCTGCAAAAAAGTAGTAGAGCAAAAATTATTCCTTCTTATTTTCAACTACCATAAAATCCAAAGAAATATATATTTTTTTACCTTCAAAATGCAGAAGTGTATCTAAATCATCCTCCTCATTAATTACACACGTTCGTTTTTTCCTAGTAAAGTTCTTAGTTGTCATTACATGCTGGTATATTCTGATGAACGTATTTTTGCTAGGCGCATGCCGATTTGGATATAATTCCATAAATTCTCTCCTTGCATCTAATTTGTTATTATTTTTTACAAATAAAGAAAATATTGCTATCTTTTCATCATCTGTATACCGCATTTTCCAAACTATCAAATACAATGTTTTATAATGGTGTAAATAACTACTTGTCAGATATGACAATGCTTTCATTTCCCATTGTTTATAGTTGGTTTTCATCCCACAGAAAACGATTTTTAAATGAATATATTTTCTGAACTGTTAAGGTTAGACTATAACAATAATATATTGCTGAATTCGGATTGAAGTGAACAGTTTAAAAATATAAAAATATATAGGGTGTCTCATTTAAGAAAGAACACTTTGGCTCTGACCCTCTTTTCTGGGACATCCTGTATAATATTTTTGTTGAATTTTAAAAACTACATTAATAACCCTTTAACTCTTATTTGAAACATTGTTATCTGCATCAAATAATAAGTGAGATATAGAAGGGTCCATATATAATGAAAAACCCTGTACAAAGTTTGTATACACTTTTCAACTTGATAAATAATAGACAAAAAGCCATGATGGAATATTTTTTACTTTTTTATTGTGTGTCACAAATTATTGTTGTGATGTTTTCTAACCTTAATCTTATACCTACAGGAACTTTGATGCTCGAAACAAAAAAAAATGAAGAAATCTGCTAAGTGGGAGCATTTTATATTCCAATCCTTGAAAGTTAAAAAATATTTGTTGAGTTAACAATACAAGCCATTCATATGCTGATTAACCCAAATCCACTTTATTCTGTGTTAAATTTATGTAATTTTTGTTTCAAAACACAAACTTTCAAAAACAAAATTTTAAGATGTCAATGGTTAAAACCATATTATTAATTTGTAACCAATAAAATTACAGTGAACAAATTGTATGGAAGACTTAATTGGGGAGCAATAAACAATCAAAAATGATTTACTGCACTCAAAAAGAAGGAAGAAAAAAATACATTGAGAGTGATATATCTAAATACCAATACTGCAAAATTATTTTAGTGGGTCGACTTTTTTGAATGGCACGTATATTATATTATATTATAATAGTACGATAACATAATATAAAGAAGCAAATTTAGGCAGTACTAGATTAGATTGAAGATAATATCAATTCATACTATGAAATATATTTTAACACCCTGTGCATGCTTTATTTCTAAAAAATAACTAGTTTTTCGTTTTCTACTGTTCCTACTCGTTTTTTTAAGGCAATATTAAAATGGGCACAATCACATGAAACGGAGATATTTTTTTGTCCAACTTTAAGAGAAACACATATATTCTGAATAATAATAATGCTATAAATCCTAATGATTCTATTTGTTAGACTATTCAGCGTTGAATGGTAGGATGGGTGCAATGTTCCTAAAAATAAAACAAAAAATTTGTCGTTTTTAAAAAATTGTTTGAACGAAAAAAAAAAGATTTAGTGCGAGATTTGGATGGATTTGTATAAGTAAAAGTCAAAATCATACATAAATATTTGAAATAATTGATTAAAACATAGTTTTCTATCAATTCTGCTTCTTCCCGTGTTTTATATTGACATGACCTTTCATAAATAAAGGAAATTTTGTTTTTCATAAGTTTCTTAAACTCTTGGGAATTGTAATTATTCAATTTGCTACTTCAAAGTACTCGTTTTCGATCGATAAAGGATATAAACAATAATGTGAGTTAGTACTAGAGTTCATTCTTGAAAACTCGTTTAAAACATGCCCTTAGAAGATAAATCTTTACTTGTGAAATCATCTAGTTATGTACTGGGTGGCTCACTAAGAATGGACGAAGATATTAATACAGTCATTTATTTAAGATTTAAAAAAATCATTTATTTATATATGTTGCAATACTTTTGGTATACCCATTATTGTATAAGATATTAAAAATGTTTGATTTACCCAGTATATGTCAAATTTGGCATGATTTAGTTTCAGGTGACACTTACACTGTAGATATTTTATTATAATACAAGAAAACAAATCTCATTTTAGATAGAAATTATGGAAGGTAAATAATAGGTCAGAAAACAAATTTAGTTTTTTTTTAAGGAAGAAATGCGTAACTAACATAGAATGTCAGTGCGATTTTAACAGTCAATTAGTATAGGCGTGTTTAAAACAGCTCTCTTATCAACAAATCGTTTTTGTTAAGAATTCCAATTCTATTGAACCGGTCAATCCACCTAGTAAATCAGATAATCAAATTTATAGTTCAGTGAAAAATGTCTAGTGCAGATCCCCCTGGCAAAGGAGCAACTTCAGATCTGTGCAATAATAATGATAACTCAAGGAATGTGCGTTACAATTCAACATACCAAACAGCATTTCAGGAAAGCAAAAACTTAGGAAAGGATAATGAAAATAATAAAGAAACGCGCTTGTCTGGTCAGACAGCGACAGGTATTTCAGTACAAGTAGCAAAAAAGTTAAAACTTGATAAACCTAATGTATATTCAATTGATAAAATTTACATATTTATCGAAAAAAATTAATAATGTGAATTTAGGAAATTTACATCCCATGGCAGTTGGACACATTACATAAAAAACTAAAAGTTCGAAACATTACTAAAATACAAAAGGTAGGTAGAAATAGAGTAAGAGTAGAGGTTAAAACTACTAAAGACGCTAATATGTTAATAGAAAACGAAAACTTGAAAGAGGAACAATTAAAAGCATTCATACCCAATAATTTAATGGAAAGGAAAGGGGTAATCAAAGAAGTAGATACCACATTTAATGACGAGTATTTGTTGGAAAATATTGAGTCTCCAAACGCAGTCACCAGTATTCGTAGATTTAAACGAAAAATTGATATTGATGGGGAAGCAGTATATATACCAAGGCAAACAGTTTTAGTGTCATTCGAGGGTAACATGTTACCCCCATTTGTTATAATTAATAGTGTTGTATGCCCTGTAGAAAAATACATTCAAAAGGTAGTACAGTGTTACAACTGCTTGGGGTATGGTCATGTGGCCAAGCAGTGTAAAAGCACTAACACACTATGCATAAATTGTAGCAAGAAAAAGGAAGAAAATCGTTCATGCAAAGATCCTGAAGACACTTTTTGTTTTTATTGTAATTCAAACGATCATAAAAAGATACATAAAAAATGCCCCGTATTTGAAAAACAAAAGCAAATAAAACAATTCATGTTAGATAATAATGTAACCTATATAGAAGCAAAAAACTGGTCTGATAATTCATACATTAGTAAAATTAACAATAATAGATTCAATGTACTTGAAAATACGTCAGAAAGTTTTCCATTACTTCCTAAGACAACAATTCAACAATACAAAACAAATAGGGAAAGTAGTAGATTTCAAAAAAATACACCATCAGAACTATCAACATCACACAGTAAACACAGAATCACACAAACCAAAAATCGTAGGATACAATCACCCAACAAAGAAATCACACAAGCACCCATGTATCCCAGATCCTTTGGTCCTAGTAAACCAGTATTTCAATTTAAAATAATAGTACAAATGAAAATATGGAGATAGAATCCATGCAGTCAAATGAAGAAACTGATACATTTATTCAAACGTTCTTCCAAGTTTTCAAAAGCATCTTGGAAGACATTAGTTCATTTGAAGAATTACAAAAAGTTGACATTCAATTTGTAACAGATGGGTTATATAAAATTAATCATAATCTGCCAAAAAATACCAATGCTTAATAAAATTAAAACATTACAATGGAACGCGCGCTCGGCGATTGCAAATAAATATAGTTTGATGAAGTGTCTGTCAGAACACGATATTGATATTTGCGTTATAACTGAAACATGGTTTAAAAAAACAAAATCATCAATTTTCCAGGTTATAATCTAATTAGAACAGATAGGGATGACGGATATGGAGGTACAGCAATACTAATAAAGGTTAAAATTAATTTTAAAAAAGTAGATATTAACATTAAAGTAAATACTGACATCAACATATGTGCTGCCAAAATTAATTTTAATAAATACTTACAGTTTAAAATATTCTCTGTGTATTGTTCCCCAAAAATTAGCATCAATAACAGCGACTGGAAAAGCATATTTAATATTATATCTAAAGAAAACGGCATAATATATGGAGATTTTAACGCACACAATAGAACATGGCGTTCATACAAAAATTATCAGAGGGGTATACAACTTCTAGACGTTTTAGAAAATCATGACTTAATATTGGCAAACGATGGAACACCTACTAGATTAAACCGCAACCGGAAAAATTCCGCAGTGGACCTGACACTTAGTACACCCTATCTCATAAACAACATAGATTGGAACGTAATAAAGGACACACTGGGTTCAGATCACTTTCCAATACTTATTAACATCAATGTGCCTAAAAATAAGTGTATACAAACAAAGGAATTGATATATCCTTCCAGTAAATGGAATATAAATAGAGCAGACTGGTCAATATTCAAAAACGAAGCAGAACTGTATTTCTCACAAAAACCACCTATTTTTAATGACATTAATGCAAAATATGAATATCTAATACAAGGAAGAAAGACAGCTGCCCAAACAAACAAACCATTCAAGATAAAGTCATGAGCACTACCACCTTGGTGGGACAGAGAATGTGATATAGCTGTAACAGATAGAAAAAATGCGGTAACCGCTTTCAAAATTTACAGCACGTTGGAAAACTTCATTACAGTGCAAAAAATAGCAGCAAGAACAAAAAAAAATTTGAAAGAAAAGGCAAGATCCTCATGGAGAGCATACTGCACCAATCTGAATAAAAACACATCAATGTCATACATTTGGAAACAGGCTAAGAAAATTAAAAGAACTTTCATACAGACAGAGAACCTTCATTTCAGCAGTGAGGATTGGAAAGAAATGCTACTAGAGAGAATAGCGCCGCCATCTATTTTCTACCAAAATAATTTAGAAAATGAACAGGAACATGAGGAAACAATACCACAAATATTCGAAAATTTGATAAATATTCAAGAACTAGAAAACACAATAAAACAAAGACAATATCAGATATCTGATGTTATGCAACCTACCAAAAAATGCCAAATCTTTTTTATTGGAAATATATAACAACATACTACAAATGGGCAAATGCACAATACGAGATTGGAAAAACCTAATTGCAGCTCAAATATTAAAACATCAAAAAGATCCAAATGACCCTGGCTCCTACAGAGTCATACCATTATTAGCATGTCTATTGAAAACATTCGAAAGGATATTAAAAAACAGGATAGAATGGTGGTTAGAAGAACAAAAAATATTACCAATTCATCAGTGTGGATTCCGGAAAGGATATGGCACAATGGACGCAGTGAGCCAACTTGTCACTGATATACAAATTAATTTTGGAGAAAATGGGTATACTGCAGCTACATTCCTGGATGTAAAAGGCGCATATGACTCGGCAGAAATTCCAATACTGAACGGAATGATGAAACAAATCTGTATGCCTACCAAAATACGAAACATTCTGTGCGATATTATGACAGACAGAAAAATATTTATAAGACAAAAAGACGCATTATTAGGACCAAGACATACATCTAGAGGTTCCGTTTTAGCACCACTGTTATTCAACATATATACCATCAAAATGCATCAAGCATGCAGGAATTACACACTTTTACAATATGCTGATGACTTTGTAATATATGTCAAATACAAAAAATATGATAATTGTCTAAATAAGCTAAACAAGGCCACCTCAAACATCATAAAAGCTATTGAAGACGTAGGGTTCGATCTATCAACGTCTAAATCAAATGTCACCATCTTTTCAAGGCACCGTATCCCAGAAACTCGGAACATCCAGTTGGGGGACCACATGATACCAAATAAGAAAGAAATTAAGCACTTAGGAGTAACATTAGATAATAAATTCAATTGGAAACCATGTATCGAAGCAATCAAAATAAAATGTAATAAAGCCGTTAATTTCCTCAAAATGATCACCAAAACATGGTGGGGCGCAAGTACTGAGATATGCCTCTTATTCTATAAAGCATATAGAAGGTCCATTTTAGACTATGGTTCCGTCCTATACGGATCTGCATCAAAACAATCACTGAAACAGCTAGAAGTAATACAGAATAAAGCGTTAAGAATATGCTTAGGAGCGATGTCAACAACACCAGTGGAACCACTAAGGGTGGAAGCACTCGAACCACCATTGGAATTGAGAAGAACATTTCTCGCTGAAAAAATGGTACTTAAGAGTAAATCAAAAAATTCTACACTGATGGCAAAAATTGTGAGTTAAATACATTGGGCCTGACAAATAAATATTGGAAAAAAAGGAACTCGCCACCGATATGCACCGCATTTCGTAACACAAATAAAGAAGAAATTTTAACGTATGAAAGTTGCAATTACTTTGACAACATAGAACACTCTGCAAAAATAATAATTCCTGCGTACTCAGAAATACCAGAATTAAACAAAGAAAAAATTATCAAACTTACAAAAAAAGACATCAACAGTACAATAACAATATATACAGATGCATCAAAGACATCAAAAGGTACAGGCATAGCATTCTAAGTGCAAGAAACGAAAGAAGGAAAAACCTTTAAGCTAAGCAACGACTATTCTATATTTTCAGCAGAAGCTGCAGGCTTAATGAAGGCGTTAGAACATACAATCCACCAAAAAAAGAAAAATGTATCTATCCTAACGGATTCGCTGTCTGTCATCCAATGTTTGAATAATAATGCAGTAGATACCATCGCTCACCCGCACATTAAGAAAATTCAATCCCTATTACACCAAAAAGAGAGTGACGTTCAAATAATATGGGTAAAAGCACATTATGGAATTTACGGCAACGAAAAAGCTGATCAGTTAGCCAAAACAAGTGCTGAAAAAGACGAATGTCAACCGAACGAAGTGGCACTACAAGATTGCTTATATAAATACAAATTTCAAGCAGCATGGAATGAGAAATGGGACCACTATGTAAAAACAAAGCCTACTAGATACACACTACTGCATAGGGAAATACCAAAACAACAGTGGTATAAAGGAATTAATTATTCACGTAGGGAAATTAGCTGTATAATTCGAATGAAATTTGGACACGCGTCGTACCCAGAGCACTTAAGCAAAATAGGCGTAATCGAATCAAACTTATGCACAACCTGCAATGTCATAGGGGATCTGGATCATATATTTTTTGAATGACTGGAATATCGTAATGCCACGAAACAACTTTATAATAACATAATACATGAAACAATATTCCCTCCCATCAACATGTTACACTTACTGGCGCTGAATAACATCAAAATATTAGATTGCCTAGTAAAATTTCTAAGGATGACTAACATATCGATATAGTTAAGTTATATAGAGCTTGTGACCTTTGTTACCCTAACCCAAATGTTTATACCTTCCATCCATGGTCTACCTTTGTATGTGTTCAAATAATGCCCTGAACGACCCCTGGGCGAGAAAACTTGTAGCCCTGTACCAATCCTTTGACCGAAAAGCGGTATTAACTTGAATCGCAGACGACGATAGTTTGATAGGTTAAATTAGGGCTCGCTTAAGTAATAGGATACATATCCATAACACGAAAAACAATAACAAATTCAGTATCGAGTCTGGTTGGCACTTAATTGAAATTGGATTCAAATATAAACTTCAAATACATTACTATATATACAACCTAACATAAAGTATTTGGCTTCATGGATACCTCCAAACGCCATAAAACCAACAAAAAAAATCTAACTTTAAGTTTAATTGTTTTAACTATAGTTTTATACTGTATCTGACTTGTCTTATGTAATATGTATGATGGTAAACACTAATAATTTATCTATCTATCTATCTAATGGAATCAAATATTTATTTTGACTGTTTACTTATACAAACATCAAAATAATCAAAAATGTCATGGTTTATAAACTAAAAACTAATAAAATCGACTACTTACATTGTAAAGGAGTGACGTAATTGCTCGGGAACAATCCCGAAACGCCGTTAAGTTCACCTCTCCACCAAGCCTCTTCTTCCCTAGCCGTTACGCTGATAATATCGTCTTTTGCGAAAGTCAATTCGTCCGGATTACCAGCAGTGTACGGAAACAAAGCCACAACTTTATCTAAAAAAAAACGGTATAAAAATATAAAATCCGGCATACAAATCTAATCTATATTACCTAGAACAATTTCCTGTTGCATTCGACTAGTAGATACAGGTGTTGTCCTACCGCTTATCCTCCCCGAACTATTCAAAACTTTAACGTAACTAGCCGGGAACCATCCGACTTGCCTCTTTCGACCTTTCGCTTGTAATTCCCCTTCCCACCATCCCGAATCTGTTTTTTTGCGTATCATTATCAATTGACCTCTAGCTAAAGACAGTTGTTCGGGGCTAGTCGATTGATAAGGAGCTATAACCGAAGCTATTTCTGGTTTTTTATTCTTGCCTATCTGTAACGGATACATATTCGTATAATAATCGATGTAAAAAGGATTAGAAAGAACATTTATAAGCTGTAGAAGCACAAACCTGCGAATTGTTCTGCACGGGAGATTCTTCTTTGGTTTTATTATTGATCTGTGATACTTCGTTATCGGCTTGCGCTTGTGCGTTGACGCTAGCTAAAGCCGATTTGACTGCTTCTGCGGATACTGCCGTTGACAGTACCGGTGGTGGTTGAGTCGGTGCTGGTTCCTGCACCATCGTGTCTGCAGGTTCAGCAGCAGCGGAATTCTATTCAAAACTCGATTAGTATGGACAAAAGACAGAACACAAAAGCGTTAGTTTCGAGGATTCTCACTTTTAAATACATTTAACACAAATTTTTTTAAAAAATACTCACCACGTCGACTTTTTGTACATAATTACTTGGGAAAATCCCTACTGCGTCTCCCAGTTTTCCCGTCCACCAGTCGCCTTCTTTTTTAATTACAGCTATCATCTCTCCAGCATTGAATGTTAAATCACCAGGTTCCTACAGGATATATGTATGTTATAAGGATATTTACGTCACCTGATAATAGAGATCAATAATGATCCGAATTGAATATACAGTCAATTTCAAAATAACAAATAAAGTACTTACTTGTGACTGATATGGATAATTGGCAATGTAATACTCAATTTCTTCCTCTGAAACTTTCGGTTCCATTGCAACTGGTTCGATTTCGACCTGTGTAACAGCCGGTGTAGGTTCGAATGAGTTCGTTGTATCGGATCCTTCAGGAACTTCTGCGATTCCCCTGAAAATATGTATTCGTAAATAAGATTACACTATTTGTAATATCTACACACTCACTCTAAACGTTTAGCTTCGATTTCTTCAGCACTAGATGATTGATTAAATGTGAAAGTATCTTTAACGCCAACTCCATCTAATGGTTCAACGTAAGCCTCTGGGAACCAACCGGTGTGTCCTCTGATTTCTCCAGCTAACCATCCAGGTTCGCCAGTTTGTTCCTTCGGTACCTGCAATATTCAATTTATAACGAACGTGTTTTAAATTGTTGAAAATATAGACAATAGAATATTTTATAATACAATTATATTGATCTGAATAATTACTGTCGATACAGTCAATTTCAAAAGTTGCTACACCTAAAACAACATGAAATTTTCATTTTTTCACATATTTTTACAAATAATTAAGTAATTACTCTCTTTGGGATTCTGTTATGAATTGATACGAGTCATAAGCAGAAGATACTAAGTCTAAACAAAAGCAAAACTACAATCAACAATAATTCTAACTAAATTTTATTTATTTACATGACATTAAAAGGAATGTGGAGTAAACAGTCAATTTCAAAAATTGCTACAACTAAAATAACAAAAAAAATTTGATTTTTTCAATTATTTAATGGATTACTCTCTTTGGGGGTCAGACCAAAATAATCAAAATATTGAGCTCATATTACAGAGTCATAATTTACCATGAAAAATAACACGATTGTACCGCGCGTTCGCATTTCATTACCAATGCATCAAAGTCTAGTTGAGTCGATGCGTGTGCTTAAACGAGTCAACATCGTTTGAATTTTTGCTCCTCAGTTTATTCCTATTACTAGTGATCTACCAAGTTAAATTTATAGTTAATCAGTGTTACAAAAACCGACGTATTTATTGAACATTTTCAAGTATCTTCAATCGAGTTTTTGTCATTGCGCTGATTGATTTCATTTTTTCGTTTCTTTTCGTTAAATAAACTGATAATAGCCAACTCATCTACAGAGTTTCGATAAATTCAGTTTTTGCCTGCCCCTCATTACCAGAGGTGTAGGCAACATTTCATTATGGATATATTGCTGAACACTAAAATAAAACCATAAAGTTGTAATTAACTAAGCCATCCTAACAATTTGCTTTTGAGTACAAGGGCAAGAATAAATCAAACAGTTTTTTCATCAACCCACAGAAATCAAAATGTCGCACAATTTTAATATCAACATCCAACGACTAGCAACAGTTATGTATTAGCCGTTAAGTCAGCACCTTAACCATCTTTCCCAAAAAAGGATCAAGCCATAGTGATGCACGCCGAAGATAACCTAAAATTATTTGACTATGTTAAGGCAATAGGCGATATTATAAGCCCCAAACATATTTCTTTTGCTTCGAGGATCTGAAACAACAGAATTTGCATATATCTAACCAATTCTAATCTTGTTGACGATCTTTTAAAATCCCATCCATCCGTAACCATCAACAATAATGTCATAAACATCCGCAGACTCGTATCTCCGACAAAAAGAATAATAATCTCGAATATATCTCCTTACATACCCCATGATCTTGCTGAAAATGTAATAAAAAGTCTTGGTTTACAATTAACCTCCCCTGTCTCGTTTCTGAGAGCTGGTATTCCAGGCGACGAATATTCTCATATATTAAGTTTTAGACCACAAGCCTACGTTCTTTCCCCATCAGAGGACTTCGAATTGCATCATCCCTTGTGACGGCAAATATAACACAATTAGCTTTGAATGTATATGTATATCAGTCGATATACCCGAAATTGGGAAAACAATACATATAGTCTCTATATATGTTAAACCACGAACTTGTATATCACTGCAACAGTGGATACAATTTTTCGACCAAATCCCAAAACCATTTTTAATTGGGGGCGACTTCAATGCCCATAACTTGGCATGGAATAATGAATGTGACGACATATACGGTAAGGTACTGTTGGAAGCCATAGAACACTGTAATTTAATTATATTAAATGATACATCTCCCACGCTAGTCAGCACTAGAAAATCAGTTATAGACCTAACCTTTAGCACCCTAGATCTAACTCAACAAATTACATTGTCTACCTTAGAAGAGCCATATGGTTCAGATCCCTTTCCAATACACATCAAACTAGAGTGTAAAAATTCGCTACCAGAAAGATCACCAACAACCCACAACATATGGAGACTCAAAGATGCAAACGGGGAATTATACTCGTGTGTATTACAGTTGACAGAACCAAAAACAATATATGATGGTGTCATCGAAAATATTAACAAAGCAGCAGAGGATGCTATCCCAAAACACTTTTCAACAAACAAAAAACGCAATCACTGCTCAAAGCAATGGTGGAATGAAACTTGCAACATGGCAGCTCTAGCAAGAAAAAAAGCATTTTCCCACTGCAAACGATCGCCAAATCTTAACAACTTGATAGAATACAAAATACTAGATGCAGTGGCAAAAAAGACTTAAAGAAACCAAAAGGAAGAGCTGGAGAAATTATTGTCAGAGTCTTAATCAAGAAACACCAATTAAAGAAATCTGGGATAAAGTAAATCGATATAAAAATAGAAAACAATCAAATAAAACACCAATAGACCCTGAATCGAATTTTTTATTTATTGTGCTATAGAAAATACAATATACTTAATTTCCAATAATAATAGTAATAATACTTATAAATGGTATAAAAAGCACAAAGCTGTGCAATTCACACTATAACACCAGTTGTGTATAATGCACCTAAGCGACTTAACACTTGTATGTGCAATTGAAATAAATACATTTCAAACGAAATATAACCATTAAATTGCCTTACAATAAATAATATCCGAATTGAAAAAAAAAGAAAAAAAGATCATTCACTACTATATACTACAACAGTCCATCTAGGTACTCTCTATTTTCATATATGTATTTCTTACACAGACTGACAAATGTCTTATATTTGGTTGTTGTTTTTATTGTGTTTGGTAAAGAATTGAAAATTTTTGGTGCCAAAACGGTAGCAAACCTTTGGTTAGCATCATATCTTCTAAATGGTACGAAGATCATATCACTTGTATTATGTCTTGTTTGGTATTGATGATTTAAGAAATTTTTTGTTTTTAATTTAAAATAAAATATACAGTTACTTACGTAATATAAACATCGAACATTCAAGATATTTTCATTATATAATAGACTGGTTGAATAGAGCCTATCTTTAAAGAAGATTATACGCAGAATATAATTCTGTATGACATTTAATCGTTTTAGTGCAATGTTATATAGCCCTCCCCTAGAGTGACTCCACTCAAGACTTATAAACTTGCAGAAGCAGTTTTTGAGGTAAAATTCTGCGAATTATATAAAATTTATGTATCAAACGCCTAATTTTATTCGTTAAATCTTGAATATGTTCGGTCCATTTTTGTCAATTTTAATGCCCAGGTATTTTATGGTGTTAGTTTCCCAAATAATATCAGAGTCATTCATTTTGATACAATTAAAATTTGGTCTGTTTACATCATTCAGTGAAAATGCTAAGTAGAATGTTTTATCAGTGTTTAAAGCTAATCTGCCACACTCAAGCCAATATTTGACCTTTTTGAAACCCCCAATAACTTTATCTGTAACAGTTTGCCAGTTCCTTGCTTTAAACAGTAAGACTGTATCATCTGCATACGAAATGGAGACGCCACTTATTTCCAATTTCAGTAGGGAGTAAATATATATAATAAAAAGTAATGGACCAAGGACTGTACCCTGTGGTATTCCAATTTTAATGTTCAAAGGGTCACTATACTCTTTTCTGATTTTCACCATTTGATTTCTTTGCCCCAGGTAATTTTCAAAAACATCTAGCACAACACCTCTGATACCATAGTGCTCAAGGACATCAATGAGCTGCCGACGAGGTACTGTGTAAATGAATTTCATACCAAAATCTCTCCCCTTGGGGTTGACAAAAAATCAATACACCAAATAACTACAGTAAAACGAAACAATACATTTCTACTCTCAATATTCAATATGTGGAAACTAGAACAAAGCTTGAAACAAACCAAAAATACCGCCCCCGGTAAGTACAATATTTCAAATATAATGATTTATAAAATGCCGACAGAACATAAAAAAGCATTGCTAGAACTGTTCAACTCTATCTGGACAAACAAGATACCTTTCCCCGAAAAATGGAAGGACTATAACGTTTTACCCATCAAAAAACCAGGTAAAAGAAACTATATCACTTTCATCATGCATCTGTAAAACTTCGGAAAGAATGATTTAGAACAGACTCGAACATTGGTTAGGAGTGAAAATGTTTTGCCTGACTCACAATATGCATTTAGAAAAGGTAGGTCCACCCAAGAACCTCTAACAATATTAGTAAACGATATTTATCTGGGATATTCACAAAAACACCACACTTTAGCTAGATTTATCGATGTAGCATCAGCTTTCGATAATGTCCAATTGAATTTACTGGAGGAAAAACTCATCAACATAGGATTTCCAACTCATCTGGCAAATTTCATTAAGAACGCATATTCAAATAGATCAGTCTCCTTAAAAATTAACGAACACATTTCAGATCCAACAATTACCAGAGACAGTTTACCACAAGGCAGCATTCTCAGTCCAATCCTATTCACACTCTATACTCAATGGTTCCTAACGGGGGCAATACCGCCCCCCTGTGGGCGCTGCAGCCTTTTAGGAGGGCGGTAGCGGATTCAGAAGCAAATAATAAGCAGTCAAGAGGAATGGTGAAATAAAAATGATTTAATAAGGGTTAATAAGCAGTTTCAAATTAGCATTAATAATAATACTAATAATAATAATTTCTTTTAGTTCAGAATAGAAGTATATGACTTGTCCTCGCACGTTGATAAGCGAACGCTCGATGTTCATACAAAATAACATGTTTCGACATGTTCGCACACAGACAAGTTGAATCATGCACGAAATGAAACGTATAAAAGCAACAGCTCTACGAATTTTTTGTTAGTTAGTTGTATGTGCTTGGCCGCGATATATAGTTGTGAATCATAAGCTCTGCCGTAGTAAATAATCGTGAGTGGTGTCATTTTATAAACATTACTATCTATAAATCTATTGAGAATTTAATTTTTGTATGAAAATGGCTGAATCTACTTCTAAATTAAAAAAGAAATGCCGGCAATACAGTATTGAATATTTAAAATATGGATTTGCGGAATCTTCTACAAACAAATCATTACCTATGTGTTTAATTTGCCGAAAAGTTTTTTCAAATGAAGCTATCAAACCTTCTAGGCTACAAGAGCATTTACATAAAATGCATCCTGATAAGAAGAACAAAGATATATTCTATTTTCAAGAACTCGAAAAACAATATTTAAAACAGCCAACTATATCAAACCTTTTTGCATCGTCTTCTAAACGAGACGATGATGGGCTATGAGCCTCATATAACGTTTCATTGTTAATCGCAAAGTCAGGAAAACCACACATCATTGGCGAGGAATTAATTTTGCCAGCAGTCGAAGAGATATTAAATTAAAAACTGTTCTCCATCATAAGACACCATTTGATATCATTAAAAAAATTCCTCTCAGTAATAATTCAGTGCAAAGAAGAATAGATGAAATGGCAAATGACGTTGAAATATCATTATGCGATTACCTAAAGACTTGCAAATTTTCCATTCAACTCGATGAATCAACTCTACCAAGTAACGAAGCTCTACTCTTATCATATGTACGATTTATAAAAGAAGAAAAAATTCATCAAGAGTTATTATTTGCTAAGAATTTGGAATCTGATATAAAGGGACATTCTATATTTAATATCATGCAAGAATTTTTTCAAGAGAAAGAAATTCCTATTAGCAATATTTTGTCTGCTGCTACTGATGGTGCTCCAGCAATGACCGGGCGTCATAAGGGTTTTATAGCCCATTTGAGAAAAGCAGTGCCAAATGTACTCGCTGTACATTGTATTATTCACCGTCAGCATTTGGTTGCAAAAAAATTAAATGAACGTCTGCATGCGTCCCTCAATAATGTTATTAAAGCAATCAATATCATTAGAAGCAATTCATTGAATGACCATTTGTTTCATAAGCTTTGCAATGAAAATGATGAAGACTACAATCGCTTGCTGCTGCACACAGAAGTACGTTGGCTCTCTAAAGGTGTTTGTCTGAATCGTTTTTTCAATCTATTTGACTCAGTGTTGGAATTTCTTGAAGAAAACGAACAATTGCGCGAAAACCTGATTGGGTCAAAAAATGACATCGCTTATTTGACGGACCTGTTTAAAGTATTTAATCAAGTTAATCTACAATTGCAAGGTGATGATTTAAATTTAATTAAAACTAAAAACGTCATAGCTGCTTTTGCAGGAAAACTTCTTATATTCAAAAGAAATCTTGCTAGAGGTGAGTACAACCATTTTCTCACATTATCAACAGCGTCTGCAAAACCGGAACATTTACTTACTTACTACCACCACTTGGAAGTTCTTCATGTTGATTTTACAGAGCGTTTCCAAGATATTTTAAACATGGAAATACCAAGTTGGGTTATAGATCCTTTCGCAAACACAGATACTGAAGGCTCCTCATTGGAAGAGGAGCTATTAGAACTCACAACTAACGAAGAACTGAAAGTAAAATTCAAACGTGGATATCAAGAGTTCTGGCTTCAAAAACCAATACCAGTTCTCTATCCTGGATTGTGGACAATAGTACAGAAGTTGTTAATTGCACTCCCTTCGTCCTATATGGCTGAGTGTGCATTCAGTGCAGTAACTGATTTGCTGTCAAAGAAGAGGAACAGACTACACATCACTGAATGTGGCGATCTGCGATTGATGTTAACGAAATTGGAACCTGATATTAGCAAACTGGTAACACTCCACCAGCCTCAACCGTCTCATTAATTTTTTCTTTATTATTAATTTTGTATTTCTTATTGTATTGCATTTCTTATTTCTATTGTGATTGTATTTCTTATTGATTCTGTGTTTATATTTAAAAGTTTAATAAACAATTGTATTGTACATTTGGTAGTCGTTTAATAAATTTCTACTTCTTCATTCCTCTAAAATGAAATATAGACATAAACTGAAATTAAAGCTAAACATGATATTCAAATAAAATTAACTACTTTGGACTAACCAGCGACTGGGGGGGGGGTGAAATTTTTGTTCTCTTCTATAGGGGGCGGTGGTCCAGAAAAGGTTGGGAACCACTGCATATTGGATATTGAAAAAAACATATCACCAAAATCCAAAAAAATAGTAGTAATACGCCAATGATATTGTGTTATACACCACAGAAAAATCAGTTGAAAGATGTACAAGGATTATTAACGCGGAATTTAGTCCAATCCAAAAATGGCTTGATAATATTGGGCTGTCCATATCAGAAACCAAGACCGAAGTATGTATCTTTTCCAGAACAAGAAGTTGTCCGCAAAATCTGATAACCCTAGGTAAATACACCTTTCCCATAAAAAATACCATCAAATACCTTGGATTACTGTTAGACAAGAAACTTTTATGGAAAGACTGTATACACCAAGTAACCAAAAGAACTGTAAATTCAATGAATATATTGAGAGCTTTCTGCAATACAAAGTGGGGAGCGGATCCAAATACGGCATTACTCTTTTATAAAACAATGGTAAGGTCAATTATAGACTATGGAAGTCATTTTTACGGAACAGCAGCTGAAGCACACTTAAACAAAATTGAAGCCCAACAGAATAAATGTTTGAAAATATGCTTAGGATATAACAGATCCTCCCCTATAAATATTATGCAAGCGGAAGCAATAATACCGCGTCTTAAACTAAGAAGACAATTACTCAGTAATATGTTTTTTGTTACTAAAATAATAGCAAAGGAACCATCATATCAGGTTATAATCAATAACAGTTCAATTCCTCACTGGTACTAAAAAAAACAGTTATAGTGGAAAGTCTTATGGAAATATCCAGCTACCAACACAAATTACATACAAACGGGAAACTACCTAACTTTACATACCTACCTGAAAATCTCTACGCTCACAAAATACAAACATATTATTTCGAAATTCAAGACGAAATACCAAACCTGACTCAAACCAAATTCAATTAATTCAAAAACAAATACTGGCCAAATTACGAATATATATTTACAGATGGTTCAAAAGCAAATGAACAAACAGGCTGCGCATTCTAACACATAAACAAAAAACATCATTCCAAATATACTTTACCAAAGGAGGCTTCTATATATACAGCAGTAATAACAGCAATTTTACAAGCAACGAAATACATATCGAATTCAGATAAAAATAAATATGTAATATTTACAGACAGTAAATGCGCAGTGGACAGATTAAAAGAAATGAACATAAAGAGAACATTAAATCATATTGTCACTTAAATGACTAATCTCCCTACTAACCCTCGAACAATTATTAAATCTCTTCCCCAATCGCTCACTCCTTTACTCAAAGATACTGACCTCTCTCTGACATCCCCGGTTTCACTACCTTCTTCTCCTCCTTGGACCAAAATTATTCCTATAATTGATACCTCACTCACCATTTTTAATAAGCATGAGTCACCCACTGCACTTGTAAAGAAAGCATTCCTTGAATTACTACAAAAAAAATCTACAACCACGGACTTAGGATCCATGGACTTCTAATAGTATGTTTCCCATACATCCGAAATGGCCCCTCATTTTGCCTACACATGGCCGCCATATTGTGCTAATTTTAAGTTGGTATTAAGAAGTTACAGTTCATATGCGTTTTCTTGATATTAAGGATGGAACGTTGGTTGGTTGCGCGAAATAATTGACAGCATAATAGAATTAATTAACCAATTAGAATTTAGATGGATGAACTGACGCGACATTTTCGTTCTGTCAATTTCTGTTTCCTTTGTTCCGTTGTTGCAATGCGATTTGACTAATTTGTGACAGCGGCAGGAGTGGCATCAGGTCACATTTCGCAATTTTCGCATTGTATTTTATTGAGTTCAGCGCAAGTTTGATATTTGTGTCTTAACTTTTGGATTATATTCGTGTTTATTACAAATTAATAGTGGTTAATTACATTTTATAAGTAGTGTTATTTTAGTAAGGTAGTTAATAGTATAGTGTTATTTGTAAGATCTAGAACTCTAGGAGACTAGCTACAAACTGTGCTAAAATGCCTTCCTGTTTTGTACGAGGTTGCTCTAACGCTACTTACATTTCTCGTTTGAAAGAGGGTGTAACATTTCATAAGTAAGTTATATGATTTTTTTTGTATGTAAGTTAGTTTACATTTTCCTTTTTCTCCAATTTGTAGATTTCCCAGTGACAATACGCTTAAAAGGTCCTGGTTGGTAGCACTTGAAAAAGATTCAGCTTATAATATTGCCTATGAAAGGGTGTGCTCCGAACATTTTGGACAAACCAATTTTGAAGTGGCAGGCGAACGGAAACGTTTAAGAATAAAGTCAATTCCAACCCTAAAACTACCTCAATGTTTTGAAGTAGATCACCTGGAGAAAAGTTATTTACCTACCTCACCTCCACCCACATGGTATGTTAATTTTAACTTAGTACTCACAAAGAATCAAGAAAATATTTGTTTAACGTAGCAGCAAGCTGGAAAGTATTGATTCACCTTAAAGTAATTCACCAAAATCTCCGACAAAACTTTCTCCAATAAAACGGAGTGATTCAGACTCGTCTCCATCTGCTCATTCTTCTGATATAGTACGGATGGTACAATTCTTTCATCCATATAGGTAAGTTTAATATCAAATATTCTTTAAAATCAAAATGTAATATGTATTTTATTTAAATAAGTTTTACGTTGCATTTATATAATGCCTTGGTACCAAAGTTTAACTAGTCTAAAGAAATGTTCTATTTTCAGCAAATCTTCCACAGAAGATACCAATGTAAAATTGAGAGAAGATTCGCTTTTTGAAGAGGCAATTAAGAGTATGCAGAAACAAACTAAAAATTTGCAGAAAAACAAGCAGGAGGTGAAAACTACGATTTTAATCGTGCAAATTATGAAGCAATGCGCCTGTCCTTGGAATCAATTGACTGAGATGGTGTCCATATTTTACGATATAATGTACACTATAATAAATTGCTTTGTTCCGCTGAAAAAGGTTTGCAAGAAGAGGTTTCCATGTTGGTATACTCCGGAGTTGAAGAGGCATTTGTGCGGGAAAGAGGTGGCTCACAAAATTACTAGGTGTCCTGTAAACTAAATGGAATTTAGTAGATTAAGTGCTCAGTGTAAACTTTTATCACGAGAGTGCTACCGAAATTATGTAAAATATACTGAAAATTATGTTACAGATAATGTTAAGTTTTTTGGAAGTTTGTAAACAGTAGGAAGGTGAATAACACTATCCCCTCTCTTGGGGACCTTACTGCTGGTAACGGGAATGATATTGCAAATCTATTCGCTAAACATTTCTCATCAGTTTATTCAAATCAACCTCTGGCTTCGGACATCTATGCAAAGTTATCTAAACTTGATATTCAAAAACGCCCCGGTCCTGACGGAATAGTTTCCATTCTTAGGGAATTTAGCTTCCTTTTATCTCGTCCGCTCTTTCATATATAAGTCTCTTGTTACAGGCGAATTTCCAGATCATTGGAAAAATTCATACGTCACTCCAGTGTATAAATTGGGTAGAAAATCATCTCAAACTATCGTCCTATATCAATCCTTAGCATAATTCCCAAAGTCTTTGAGAGTATTATTTTAGATTATCTCACCTATGACTGTACGAGTATTATGACATCACAACAATTTGGCTTCACTTCTAAAAGGTCTGCAGAATTGGGTTTACTCACATATGTTGACTTTTTATCTGATGGTTTGGAAGGGGGTCTGCAGATTGATTCTGTGTACACTGATTTCTCTAAAGCTTTTGACAGGGTTAATCATGAGCTCTTGCTACATAAACTTTTTCGTTATGGTGTTGACGGTCTTGTATTACAATGGCTAAGTGATTATCTTACGAATAGTTTACAAATGGTCAGAGTTACTCATGAATATTCTCATACTTTTCCAGTAACCTCTGGAGTTCCCCAAGGGTCTCATTTAGGACCATTATTATTTAACATATTTATTAATGATATAATGCATTGTTTTCAAGGTAGCAAAGCCTTGTTATTTGCTGATGACCACCTGACATGTTTTAGTGTGATTAGTGGCATGGATGATGCTCTAATATTACAATCTGATTTAGATAGTCTATCAAATTGGTGTACACTTAATGGTGTGAATCTAAATGCATCCAAATGTCATGTAATGCGTTTTCATGGAATACACCACCCAACAGCTTTTGATTACAATATTAATAATGAAACTCTAAAATGTGCTTCTCAAACTAAGGACTTGAGTGTTATATTGGACTCCACACTTAATTATAAGTCTCATGTTACCGCTGTTGTTCAAAAATCTATGAAGATGTTGGATTTATAAAGAGAACCACTTCTGATTTTACTAACATCACTGCTATTAGATTTCTATATTGCTCACTGGTCAAAACTTATCTTGATTATTGTTTACCAGTATGGTCTCCTCATTATATTATATGAAGCTGTTCAGCACAATTTTTTAAGATGCATTGCCTTTAAGATGCACATTTACCTTTGTTATGATTTCTTAGAACGCGTTTTTTAAACATTCCTACTCTGGAGGTTCGCTGAAGGCAAAGGGATCTGATACAGCTGTTCAGCATAGTAAATGGTATTTGTGATAGTCCTAAGCTTCTCTCTAAAATATATTTAGCTGTCCCTTCTCGTCTTTCTAGGCAGGTACAAACGTGTCATGTCGCATTTCATAGGTACAACTATGCAATGAATAGTTTTCTACCTAGGACACTTAGAGTAGCAAATTATGTCGATGGAATTTTAATTTTTGATGTGTTTAAAAAACATTTGCTGGAGGTTCCACTTTAGAGCGCACATCTTCTATTGCTGGTTTGATGTGTTATCACTCCTCTTACTTAATTTGCTTTTTTCTTGTGATTTATACTATACTTTAGGATTTTCCTTTTGTTTTATAGTTAAGTTTAATGCATGTGTCAATTGTTCTAGTTTTACATTTTTTTTTTGGCTATTGCAGCATTTTTTTATATTTCCATATTGTATTTATGTGAATTGGGCTTGCCTGTGACTAAAATAAATTAAAATTAACGGTTATTTTATTTATTTCCTGATTAATTGAATTTGAATAAGAATATATAATAATATAATTTATAAACACTTCTTAAAATGTATGAAAAAGTTTTCCATAATCCCAACTTAGGTAGATACACAATACGCAGTAGCTAGTATAAATAATAAAGTAGGTATACTTTTTTCTCTCACCGTTTCATATTTTCCTATCTTATAAATGATTTCTGATTTATTGTTTAAACCGGTCCTGTACGAATCACGTGACTCAGGCCGGCCAACTTAAAATTAGCACAACATGGCGACCACAGTAAAGGAGTCAAACCGAATATACAATTAGTAGTCCATGGATCCTAAGTTCGTGGATACAACACTTTACACAGATGCTTCCAAAACTGACTCCGGAGTTGGTTGTGCAGTTACCTCGAAACATGAACTCATAGGCTCCTTTACTTTACCTTCAGTGTGTAGCGTTTATTCAGGTGAGCTTCACAGCATTCTTCAGGCTTTTAAATATATCTCCCTCCCCCACAAAAATATTGCAATATGCACTGATTCCCTTTCCTCCATTTTATCAATTAAATCAATATTCACTGACCACCCAATTGTCCAGAATATACATGACATATATCAAACTCTCGTTGCTCATGATATAACAGTCTCTCTCATCTGGCTACCATCTCACATTGGAATTGCTGGTAATGAAACTGCGGATCACCACGCGAAAGAAGCTGCCTCTAGCATCAATCCAAAACACATAGTCCAACTCGCCAGCGACCTCAAGTTCCATTTCAAAAACGTCACGCAAGAATCTTGGCGACATCTATGGCGCAATAATATGACAGCACTTCACAATATCCATTCATCTACTTCACCTTTCTCCCTTAGCTTTTAACAAGGAGAGAGGCCGCTATAATCAGAAGAATTCGAATCAGCCACACCAAACTCACACATGGTCATCTGATGTCTTCAGGAAATCGTCCTGTTTGTCATAGCTGTAATACTATACTGACCGTTAAGCACTTACTGACTGCAAACAATTTTCCGCTACATATAAACGATTTGACCTAAGGCCTAACCTCAAGGAAATGCTCCACTGCCCCACCGAGATCAAGAAAGTCTTACAGTTTTTGAAAGCTACGCATCTCTACCATAAAATATAATTTAAAAATAGTAATAGTTGTTATTTAATATCATGTAAATATTTGTAATTATTTTTCTGTGCCAATGAGCAGCGCTGTCGAGGCACGTTAAGCTAAAATAAAAAAAAATCATATTGAAGCAAACATTTTGAACGTATACCACGAAATTCACATAAATAACAAAATAGTCATATATGTATGGATAAAAGCTCATGTTGGTATAACTGGTAACGGAACAGCTGATAAATTACCACCCTCCGACATATTAAAATCACAAAAACAGGAAATTAAAGAAAACTGGCAAGAACTCTATAATAAATCTACAACTGGATTAAACTTTAAAAAACATCAGGATAGGATCCCTAAACATAGTTGGTTCTACAAAGAGGTGAACAGAAATCTTATAGTTACAATAAATCCAGTGCGTGTAAATCATGCACTTATTCCTGTATATAAACATCGGCTAAAAATGTTTGATAACCCATATTGTTCCTGTGGGGATATAGGTACACTAACACACATCCTACTTGAGTGTCCGTTACGTACTCAAAATATTAGGAAATTTTATAATCAACTAATAACTGCCAATATAACCTTTCCAATAGACCTAAATTGTATTATTTTTTCAGAAAGTATAAACACTCTTTACATACTGTACCAACACATAATAAACTGTAAACTTAAATTGTAAAATTTGTAAGCAATTACACAACATTGTATACGTAATTACTAACGATTATTAAAATAGAAAAAAATCCAAAAATAAAATAAAAAACAAATTATGAGAAAAAAAATATGATTTAAAAAATAATAATAAATAAGAAATTATGGAAAAAAATTATTATTAAAAAAATATACATAGAAACAAGAAAATGAAAAAAATTGTTGAACTAGAATAAAAAATACTAACACAAATAAACATCTATACTGTGCTCAATCCTGCAGAAAAATTAAATAAATTTTTAATAAATAATCAGACACCTACATAGTCTGGCTAATTGGCCTCAGCCAAAGCCATTAACCTATTTAAAAAAAAATCACTTAAAAAGTCGCACAGATCAAAATAATGAAAATATTACTCTAATATTATAAAGGAATACTCTCAAAGGTATAATTTAAGAGGAACAAAATCGAGAATGTACCACGCGGTCACACATCTGAGATACCGGGCGTCAAAATCTAGTTATTAAAAAATTAGGAAACACACCCACTAAAAAAATTGCACAGATTAAAATAATGGAAATATTCAGCTGATATTAAAAAGGAGTACACTTAAAGGTATAATTTATGAATAAAAAAATCTAGAATGTACCACACATTAGTATTTCTGAGATGGCGATAGTCAAAGTCAAATTATTCGAAAATTAAGAAACACATTCACTTAAAAAATCGCACAAATCAAAATAATGAAAATATTGGGCTCATATTATAAAGGACTACTTTCAAAGGTATAATTTAGAAGAAGAAAAAATAGAGAATGTACCACACGATCGCATTTCTGAGATACCAAGCGTCAAAGTATAGTTATTAAAAAATTAAGAAACACATTTCACTTAAAAAATCACACAAATCAAAATAATAAAAATATTGAGCAGATATTATAGAGGAATATTCTCAAAGGTATAATTTATGAGGATAAAATCGAGAATGTACAACACGTTCGCATTTCTAAGATACCGAGCGTCAAAGTTTAGTTATTAGAAAATACCGAGCGTCAAATATACCAAAAACAAACTTACGTTTATTATATCGCCAGGTTGAAAGGAAATTTCGTCGTTATTCCTCGCCACGAATTCGTATAAAGCTCTGTATTTAACAACTCCTGGTAAATTCGACATATCTGTGGACGTAGACCAATTATCTGCCGGCCAATCGGCTGTAGTTTCATCAACGCTCGGTCCCCAAGCATCCGTCGTTTTCCAAGCATCCAATTCGTTGACTTTGTTGGAATTTTTCATTTCTAAAACCGTATTCCTCTTCACTTCATACACTGTATAAAGTTGTTCGCATTCATTTAATAAATTCTTCAGGTCAGTTTTGAGGTCGTTCAATTGGCTATTGTTGTTTTCGATATCCGCTAGTTTACCATCGATTTCCGTTTCCATATCGTCGACCTACGAAAATATTAAATACAATCGTAAACGGAAATATTTATTTATTTACCTTTGTTTTGAGATTTTTTATGGTAACTTCTTTATTTTCGAAAGCTTGCCTCGTTTGCTCGGAATCAAAAGTATTCACTTTATTTTTAGTTTCTAATTTGATCTTCTCTTGAGATAGAGCCAATAATTTGGCGTTTTGTTCTTTGAGTTTATTTTTTAGCTGAGACATTTCCTGCATTTGCGAATCTCTCGTCGATCTCATTCCGTCGATTGTTGTCTTAACATTTGACACGCCCATTCTAGTATCGCATATTTTTTGAGACAGTTCTTTCACTTGATCGTTCAACGTATTCAATTCTATATTCAGACTTTGGTTTTTGGCTTTTAGTTTGAGAACAGTTTCTTGTTCTCTTTGCCGTTGATTCTGTAGTTCTTGTAATCTCTGTTTTTCCCATTCTAATTGTCTCTGTCGTTCCATTTCCTTTCTGGCCGCTTCCCTTTGTTCCGCCTGTCTCTTCTTTTCTTCTTCTATTTGTCGTTCTTTTTCTTGTTGCTCCCTCATCTGCTTTTCCAATTCTTCTAATCGTTTCCTTTCGGCTTCCTGTCTCGCTCTCTCTTTCTTCTCTTGCTCCTCCCTTTCTTTCCTCTCTCTTTCTTCCCTTTCTTGCCTTTGTTGATCTAATAACGTTTTCCTTCGACGTTCTAGCTCCGCCTGACCTTTTTCGAAATTCTCTTTGCGTTTATCTTCGAAGGAATCTAAACAATACAAACAAAATTATTCGTTATTTCACAACAACAGAAATTTCTTACTTTGGTGTAATAAAGTCGATGCAGGATCCTGATCGACTGGAGCACTGCCTTGACTAGAAACAGAAGTGGTTCTGGTTCTTCTAAACGAAGGAGGTACGAGATCCGGCGGTAATTTTGTAGGAGGAGGATGTCCCAAAGAAGCTTGTTCACATAAATGCATTGCTAAAACAAATTCCTCGCAACCTAATCGACCATCGGAATCCATATCAGACAGAGCCCTTTAAATAACAATATTTACAAATAAAATAAAGCAAAAAATTTAATTAACATACCAAATCTGCGCTAAAATATTCTGCGGCAATTTGGTTTGTACCATAACGTTTCTAGCCTGCGCTCCGGATAAAAACCCACTGCGTGTCCTATCGGTTGTGTTAAATATTTGCGTGTATTTCAACTTTGTTTGGTGAGGAACTGACCATTCTGGTTGACTTCTATAAATAAATAATTAAAACAATTGAGAATTTGATTATAGTCCAAATGAAATCAAAGAACTTATACAAATTTATCATGAAGGAAAACCGAATGACCGAAGATTAGATGAAACCGAAAATAATATAAAATCGAAATAATCATAGACCTTCTATTCAAACGGACATTAAGGAATGTGAAGTATGTCAAATAACAGAATATGATGAGAAATCCGCGAAACCACTTCTCAATTTAACCCAACCGATGTTAAACTGTTGTCTGAAACAACGCATTTAGTCACTTTTACCTTAGAAAACATCTACCTTCAAAAGTATATGTCAAAAGAAAAGCAAAACAACGAATACATATCAACACGAAAAAATAAAAATTCATAAACAGAACAAATAAAACTGCAAAATTCCAACATTTTGTTTTAATACAACTGAAAATATTAATATTTAAAATATAAAACGATTTAAGAAGAAACCATATACTCTAATTACAGAATTAATTTAATATTAGAACATTTAAAAATCAAGCTTATCTACAAAAAGTCGTGGCCTCAAATCAATACCTTGTTAGTCCGAAACTTAACATTATCGGATTTTTACGCTTTAATTTCATTAGAACTTAAAGACGATGAACCGTTTACAAAAATATGTTACCAAAGGAATTATGCGAAATCATTAGCACAATAATCAAAGTTGATAAATGTATTTGAATAGAGAACAGTTGTGAATTAGGTGTGTGTTACGGTTTTAATAATTATTATTAAGAGTTTGCAATTAATTTTAGGTTTGGACTCAAGAACTAAGTAAGGGAAAAATGAAAAAAATATCTGAGATATGAAATACCAGCAAATCAAACAAATACTTTCAATGATACACAGAGAAAGGGGCACAAATTGGGACCAACATGTATTAAATGAAAATAGAGAAAATGCCAGCATTTGTCTGAAGATGTTTTCATAATTTTGGGACTGCTTTACTTGGGATCAAAGAACAACATTTATGTGCAATACGGTTACCAAAGAATGTCTAAAAAAATACAAAATTGAAAATAAAGAATTACGACATAGTGGAACGCTCATATATATCCTGAAAGCTCGTAAAGAAAATATCCCCGTTTTATCCACACTTGGTTTTCATGAATTACAAGTAAATCTTCTTCTTCTTCAAGTGCCGTCTTCGTTCCGAAGGTTGGCAATCATCAAGGCTATTCGTATTTTGGATACCGCTGCTCTAAAAAGGTGACTATTGGTGGCGTTGAACCATTCGCGAAGATTTTTTAACCAGGAATGTCTTGTCCTTCCACTTATTTTTCCTTGCACAATGAGCTGGAGCAGTTGATATTTGTCCCCCCTCATAACGTGACCCAGGTAGAGCAGCTTCCTTTTTTTAATAGTAAATAATTGAGTTAATTTCAGTAAATATGGGATAAATGAAGAGAAAAGAAAAACAGATATAATCAAAAGGAATCTCAAGGTATTTTCAGGTTCCCAATGAATTGCCCTCGCACTGTTGTAGAAAATATACTAATAAAATGTATTTAGAGCAGTCTTTTACGACAATTACTCAGCTTTACCAAATGTATCTAAATGCCGAGAAGGAATCAAATCGTGATAACAAACCGAAATTTCTCCAAAAATATCCAAAAATGACGAAAATTAAAAAAAAGATTTCCAAATATTACCAAAAATTAGCAAGAATCAAATCAAACTGCACACATAGGTATACACTCCAGAGGCTATATCGTGCTAACAAACCGAAATTTCTCCAAAAAAATCCAAAAATGACGAAGGATTTCCAAAGGTTACCAAAAATTACTAAGAATTACCAAGAATGACCAAAAATTACCAACAATTAACAATTACCAAGAATCAGCAAGAATTACAAAGAATTACCATAAATTACCAAGAATTACCATAAATTGCCAAAAACTACCAAAGCTTACTATAAATTACCAAGAATGACCAACAATTATCAAGAATTACCAAAGATTACCAAGAATTACCAAAGATTACCAAGAATTACCATAAATTACCAAAAATCACCAAGAATTACCAGGAATTACCAAGTATTACCAAGAATTACTAAAATTTACCAACAATTACCACGAATTTCCAAAAATTATCAAAAGTCACCAAGAATTACCCAGAATTACCAAAAATCACCAAGAATTACTAAAATTTACCAACAATTACCACGAATTTCCAAAAATTATTAAAAGTCGCCAAGAATCACGAAGAATTACCCAGAACTATTAGAAACTACCAAAAATCACCAAGAATTACCAAAAATCACCAAGAAATGACAAAAATTACCAAAAACTACCAATAATGACCCACAATTACCAAAGATTGTCAAAAATACCAAGTATTACCAAGAATCAGCAAGAATTACAAAGAATTGCCAAAGATTACCAAGAATGGGCATTTCCAGTATCTTGAAAAATTCATTTTCTTTCCACATGACGTTATGAAGGGAAGTTGTTCATTCCAAATTTTGAAAAACTGATTTCTTATTCAATATTGAAAAAACTATCAAGAATGACCAACAATTACCAAAGATTGCCAAAAATTACTAAAAATACCAAGTATTACCAAGAATCAGCAAGAATCAGCAAGAATTACAAAGAATTACCAAAGATTGCCAAGAATCATCAAAAATTACCAAGAATTGCCAATAATGACCCAGAATTACCGACAATTACCAAATATTACCAAAAACCGCCAAGAATTACCAGGAGTTACCAAGAATTACCCAGTATTATCAATAATCACCAAGAATTACAAAGAATTACCAAAGATTACTAACAATTAACAAAATTTACCAAAAATTTCCAATTATTACGAAAAATTGCCAAGAATTTCCAAAAATAATCAAAAACAGCCAAAAATTACTAAAAATTGCCAAAAATTGCTAAAAATTACCAAAAATCACCAAGAATTACCAAAAACTACCAAGAATGACCAACAATTATCAAGAATTACCAAAGATTACCAAGAATTACCATAAATTACCAAAAATCACCAAGAATTACCAGGAATTACCAAGTATTACCAAGAATTACTAAAATTTACTAACAATTACCACGAATTTCCAAAAATTATCAAAAGTCACCAAGAATTACCCAGAATTACCAAAAATCACCAAGAATTACTAAAATTTACCAACAATTATCACGAATTTCCAAAAATTATTAAAAGTCGCCAAGAATTACCAAGAATCACGAAGAATTACCCAGAATTATCAGAAACTACCAAAAATCACCAAGAATTACCAAAAATCACCAAGAAATGACAAAAATTACCAAAAACTACCAACAATTACCAAAGATTACCAAAAATACCAAGTATTACCAAGAATCAGCAAGAATTGCCAAAGATTACCAAGAATGGGCATTTCCAGTATCTTGAAAAATTCATTTTCTTTTCACATGACGTTATGAAGGGAAGTTGTTCATTCCAAATTTTGAAAAACTGATTTCTTATTCAATATTGAAAAAACTATCAAGAATGACCAACAATTACCAAAGATTGCCAAAAATTACTAAAAATACCAAGTATTACCAAGAATCAGCAAGAATTACAAAGAATTACCAAAGATTGCCAAGAATCATCAACAATTACCAAGAATTGCCAATAATGACCCAGAATTACCGACAATTACCAAATATTACCAAAAACCGCCAAGAATTACCAGGAGTTACCAAGAATTACCCAGTATTATCAAGAATCACCAAGAATTACAAAGAATTACCAAAGATTACTAACAATTAACAAAATTTACCAAAAATTGCCAATTATTACGAAAAATTGCCAAGAATTTCCAAAAATAATCAAAAACAGCCAAAAATTACTAAAAATTACCAAAAATTGCTAAAAATTACCAAAAATCACCAAGTATTACCAATAATTATCAAGAATCATCAAGAATTACCAAAAATTACAAAGATTACCAAAAATTATCAAAAGTCACGAAAAATCACCAATAATTACCAAAAATCACCAAGAATTGCCAATAATCGCCAAGAATGACCAACAATTACCAAATATTGCCAGAAGTTAGCAGGAATTACCAAGTATTACGAAGAATCACCAAGAATTACCAAATATTACTAAGAATCACCAACAATTACCAAAAATTACGAATTACCAATAATTACCAAAAATTGCCAAGAATTTCCAAAAATTATCAAAAATTACCAAAATTCACCAAGAATTCCCAAGAATCAGCAAATATTACCAAGAATGGGCATTTCCAGTATCTTGAAAAATTAATTTTCTTTTCACATGACGTTATGAAGGGCAGTTGCTCATTCCAAATTTTGAAAAACTGATTTCTTATTCAATATTGAAAACGTGATTTCAATACCTGTAAATTCAAACGCCCGTTAGCTGTCACGTCAGTGTCGAATTATGATATGATTTGTTGAATTTTGTGACAGAGCGGAAAATCCGAGAGATACGCCGATCATCTAATGGGGCATCATGTGTACAACCAATAAAATAACTTGAATAGATGAGGCTTTTACTTGATGAAGATCCATACTGAACGATGAAATAAAACAATATAGTTTGTTTAAATCTTCATATATTTGAACTAATGTTCAATTTAAACTTGTTGACGCGTTTCACTAACACAGTAGCTTTGTCAAAACGAATGAAGGTAAAATATAAAAATGTCTTAATATATACAGTGCTAAATCTATTTACTAAGGTTAACAATGGTATTAAAAGATATTACCTGGAAATTCATTCTTATTTCACAGCACCTTCATTCAAAATTTCAAAGATTCTCATAGATGTCATTTCTAAATATTGTTCATTCATACCTCGATTTTCAGTTAAAAACTCAACGGAATTAATTGATAATATTCAAGATATAATACTACCCCATAATTCTAAATTCATATCGTTTGATGTAACAAATCTATTCCTTAGTATACCTCCTAAAGAAACTATAACTCTTGTTGATAACTTGCTCACATACAATAATGTTAATCCTATAATTCACTCTGATATCATTACTTTATTAAAAGTGTGTTTGAATCAAAATTATTTTCATTTCAATGGAGAGGTTTATAGCAGTAAAGATGGTTTGATTATGGGCAACCCTCTCAGCCCCCTACTAGCAGAAATATTCATGGATAATATAGAAAAAATAATTCATGAACACCCCCTTAGTAAAAAATTTATGTACTGGCACCGATATGTGGACGACATTTTAGCTAGCTTCATCGGTACAAATAGACAATTAGAGAGCTTCATTACTTACATAAACTCGATTCACAATAATATCAAATTTACCGTAGAACTTGAACAAAATAAGTCTATAAACTTTCTAGACCTTACAATTTCAAATATAAATAATAAACATGATTTTTCTATATTTCATAAACCATCACATACAGATATTACAATTCATAATAGTTCGGTCCACCCATTCAGTCATAAACTAGCAGCTTTCAATAGTATGATACACAGACTCTTAACAGTCCCATTAAATATTAATAATTATACCAAAGAATTAAATATCATAAAACAAATAGCAGTTAATAATAATTACGATCCAAATTTAATTGACAATATCATAAATAAAAAGATAAAAAAACAGACTTTAGAACAAGTATTCCCTTCAGATAAAAATAATAGACAATTTAAAAGCTTAACATACTTTGGAACACCATCCTTAAAAATTAAATCATTTTTAGAAACTTTAGACATGAATATTTCCTTTAAAACTGATCACAATTTATCCAAATTCATTAAAAATAATAAATCTAAATCTTCAAAATTAAACAAATCAGGAGTTTATAAATTAAAATGTGGTAATGACAATTGTGATAAAATTTATATCGGTAGAACTTTTAGAAATTTTAAAACTAGAATTTCGGAACACAAACGTAGCTATGACAACAAAAAATTAGATTCTAACTATTCAAATCATTTATTAGAAAACCAACACATTTTCGACCCAAATTTTGAAATTCTCCATGTAGTCGGTAAATCCTTTAGTTTAAATTTATTAGAAGCCCTAGAGATTAACAAAAATAAATATTCAGGTAATCTCCTTAACGACCAAATATCAAAATCAATTAGTCTCCTTTATTGAACCTCTTTACCTAGAAGATAGCTTAGGAATGTTTGTAGTGAATGAATTTCCAGGTAATATCTTTTAATACCATTGTTAACCTTAGTAAATAGATTTAGCACTGTATATATTAAGACATTTTTATATTTTACCTTCATTCGTTTTGACAAAGCTACTGTGTTAGTGAAACGCGTCAACAAGTTTAAATTGAACATTAGTTCAAATATATGAAGATTTAAACAAACTATATTGTTTTATTTCATCGTTCAATAAAATAACAATTCCGCATTGATCTCGTATGGCCCGCGCGTTTCTAGTCGTTTGAATTTTTGGCGTTTTCCATAATTATTATTTCGGTAAATTAATGGAAAAAAAAATTCAAAAAATCACTGAGCGTTAATTGAGCATCCAAAATTTTTGAAATATATTTTTTCTGAAAATCACTAGAAATGCCCATTATCAAGAATTACCAAAAATTATCCAAAATTACCAAAATTTACCAAAAAATAATCAAAAACTACCAAAAATATAGAATATCTGAAATTATAGGACCCATTGTACTGGCTCTAGTGAGCTGAAAATCAATAGAGTTCTTCTGTCACATATCCTTAACAATATTCAATCATAAAATTGGTGACTTATTGCACTGAACAATATCCAATCATAAAATCGGTTACTGTTATACACTCCGGGGGCTGTATCATACTAACAAACCGAAATTTTTCCAAAAATAACAAAAATGTGGTACTTCAAGTACCACAGCACCCGTTTACTGACTTTACAATATTTTAGATTATTTAGGAAACACCCTGACCCTAAAATATAGCCTTAATTAATGATTTACAAACCAAATTTTGATGATAATTACACACCATTGCCGCAATGTCTAAAACAAAAAGAGTCGATTGTTTGTAAAGACGTTTTTAAGAAGCTCCTTAAAGAAAATTTGAAGATTAAAATAACGAAATTTCATCAACTTCCAGAATTAAAATCTGTAATGCCTGAAGACTTTCGGTTATTTTAGCTTACCACATTACAAATAATTTTATCAAGTTGTACTACATTTATTCCAAGTACATAAAACTGATAGGTATAGAGATTTGTTTAGCTCTATAGATATTAAAATTTTAAATGAATAAGTTAACTATACAAAAATTGTATAATAACTTGTAACTATATTTTTTCTCTCCAATACATTACAAGTCAAATTAAGCAAAAAATCGAAAAAAAATTCTAAACGTCCCATATTAGACCTTTGTATATGACACAGATGTATTCAGTTAGCCGTTTTGTTGTGTTAATTTGTTATTTTTAGTATAACTATGAAATTTTTTGTCTTTGTTGAAAAATGACAGTTTCTGACTTACATGGTATTGATTTGAGACCATACCATTGACGTGCTATATGAAAATTTTCTTTTTCTTTCTTAAACATATATTTTGAATTAAGTTTTAGTTATTTATAATTGTAATATTAGATGTAATAGAATTCCTGCACATTCTGCAAACTAAGGACATTACATCCAAGTATAATGAAATCAATGCAATTATTTACAGAGCTGCAAAAAATATCTTTACAATTACCCTTATAATGGAAAAACGAATAAAATGAGAAAAAAATTGTATAAAATACTTTTTTCAATTCCAATGGATTTTAACATCAAGAATTTTTTTATTTATTACAGATACCCACTAAGTTAGAATCAGTTCTGTAAAGGTATTAACACAGAGTGGACGTGTATACGGTAGCCGAGCATATCGAGTGTTTAAACTTTTGTAGGTAGAAGATAAGCGATGTCAACAACGGAAAAAGTTCCACCTGATAGAGGAAAAAATAATATTAAATATGTGGAAATTAATATGGAGATGGAATCAGAGGCAAAATGATATAGGGAAAATGAGGTAGATAATGAAATGACAAAAAAAGTAAAACTATCAGACAATATAATTACGGAAACTAATGTAAGTATTGTACAAAAACAATTGAATGTAAACAATAAACATATGTATTCTAAATTTGATCAGGGTCCTTATTAGGTTTTTATTCAAAATAAAGAAGGTAATATTAGCAAACTTCATAAAATTGGTACTGCACGATTAATTTTAAATGCACTACCAGAGATACAAAATAATATTGTCAATATAATGGTAATCGGATTAAATAAAATGAAAGTAGAACTTAACTCCTTTGACAGTGCAAATAAATTAATATAATCAAAAATCTTAGAGGAAAAAAAGTATGAAGCGTATATTCCAGTATTTTACACACAGAAAAAAGGCGTTATTAAACATATAGATCTAGATTTAACGAATGAAGAATTAGCAAATATCATTAAACCTAGGTATGGAAATACATTAGAGATCATTAATGTCAGAAAAATGATCCTCAAGAAAAATGGGGAGATTATTCCTACATCAACTATTGTAGTCACCTTTAAGGGTCAGATGATACCTAACCAAGTAGTCATAGAAAAACTAGTTTACGATGTCGAATTGTATATACCAAAAGTAGTGCAATGTTTGAAATGTATGAGATTTGGACATTTAAGTACTCAATGTAGGGGGAAAATACGTTGTAGACATTGTGGGGATGAACATGACACAGAAAATTGTCAAAAAACTAGTGAGTCTTTTTGTATTCTGTGCGGGGGTGATCATGCAGCCACGAATAGAAAAAAATACACGGAGTTTGATAAACAAAAAACTATTAAAAACATTATGGTAACGGAAAACATATCATATATCGAAGCAAAAAATAAACAAGAAAAAAACTATGCCAATGTAATTAAAAATAAAAATAATAATTCAAACACAAGTAATTATTATACAGCGTATATTAAGAAGCAGCACGATAACGGTCATAGGGAGAAGAACATAGGGCTGTATTAAAAATGCCTAAGGTCCTATCTCAACCAGTTTATGGGAAATTTTCAAATTCTTCAAATGATCAATTATCCGATATCTCTAATACACAACCAGCAAGAGAGGCAATAAAATTATGTGATACCATAGTAAATGCTATAAAAGAATTGTTAGATAATCATACAGAGTCATTAAAAGATAACAAATTAAGGGGGGAATTATTAAAAAAATTAAATGAATTCTTTGATGAACAATAACTTCAATTTTAACATTTTACAGTACAATATAAGATCAATTACACATAATAAAGGGGAATTTGAAAAATGTCTCTTTGACAACAATATTTATATGAGCTTAGTCAGTAAAACCTGGTTAAAGACAAATCAAAAAATATTTTTTAGCAGGTACCATGTATTTAGGCTAGATAGAGAAGAAGGATATGGAGGGGTAGGTATACTTCTTAGAAAAAGTTTTCCATTTTATAAGACTAAATCAACCTATAATTTGAGAGACGTGATGTGTGCGTCCTTAAGTGTTAAAATAAATACATCAATGAAAATAAACTTTTATTCAGTATATGCAAAACTGAGACTGAATATTTCTGAGAGAGAATGGACACAATTTTTTGATAGTTTGGAAAAACCATTTGTAGTAGCAGGTGACTTAAATTGTCACCATAATGGGTGGGGTTGTGATATTACTGATAGAGCAGGAGTAAACCTACTTGCAGCAATAGAAAATGCAAATTTAATATTTCTTAACAACGGTGATCAAACTTTAATGCCAACACCTAACCAAATAAATAAATCGGCTATTGATCTTACCATAGTAACACCAGATATAGCTACGTTATGCAATTGGCATACGCAACAAATGACATTAGGCTCAGACCACTTCCCTATACTTATAGAAGTACAGTTGGAACTACCTAATAAAATTACAGATTCAAAAAGATGGAACCTCAACAAAGCCAATTGGCCACTTTTCTCTGAACGTATGGACTATAGCACCTCTAGAAAAAATATTACATATTACAATGAATTTATAAATGAACTAAATCAAGCAGCAGAATATTCCATACCCAAAAAGAAAAAAGTGGTCAACCCAAAATTTAATAAACATTGGTGGAATCAAGAATGTGATATTTCATTAAAAAATCAAAAAGAAGCCCTTTTGCGTTTTACACAAATATCAAATTTGGAAAATTACATTCATTTGAAAAAAATGATGGCTATAACGAAAAAAGTTATAAAAACGCAAGAGGGAATCTTGGAGATTATTTTGCTCTAAATTAAATAAAAATTCGCCTATTAAAGAAATCTGGACAGAAGTCAGGAAACTTAAAAACACATATACCGAACCAGTAAGTAGACTAAGCCCCGGAAAATGGTCAACCGATTTTATAAATAAGATAACACCACAGTGGGCAGAAGAAGATATGGATAGCATCCTTCAAGTGAAGGAAGATATTGTCGATGATACAGGAGATCTATTATGCAGAAAATTTTCTATAAGCGAACTTAGAGACAGTGTCAGATCACACAAAAACACAGCTCCTGGAGTAGATAATATCCATTATATAATGCTATTTAACCTCCCTATGTCATGTAAAATTATTTTGTTGGAAATAATAAATAATATATGGGAAAGTGGATCCTATCCAGAAGATTGGAAAAAATACATCGTTATTCCTATCCTGAAACCGCACAAAAATCCAGAAGTAGCAGAATCATATAGGGGAATATCATTAGCTTCCTGTATACTGAAAACATTTGAACGCATGGTTAAGACAAGAATGGAACAGTGGCTTGAAACAAATAAGAAGTTACCAAAATCAGTTTGGTTTTAGAAAATCCCACTCCACGATAGAAAATGTATCTCATCTTGTAATAGATGCAAATCTGTCATTTTCAAGAAACAAGTCAGTTATTGCTGTTTTTGTAGATATTGAAGGAGCTTATGATAATGTGAACCTACGAATTTTATACCAGCAAATGATACAAATCGGATTTAGCCACACATTTTCTCAGAGAATTATCAAACTATATATTAATAGAGCTATATCTATCAAAATAGATCAAGAGATTACAGGACCCAGAACAGCCTCTCTGGGCATACCCCAGGGCAGTATTTTAAGTCCTCTTCTGTACGTTATATACACCTATGATTTGGAAAATTTGGTGAACCGGTGTAATGAAGTCGCAGTGTTGGAGTTTGCGGATGATATCTGTGCTTATGTTGACAATTGTGATTTAGAGGATGGATACAATTACCTGAGTAATTTTTTTGGAATACTTGAGATTGGTGTTTTCAAAAAGGACTGACTATATCCTTGAAAAAAACCAAGGCATGTATTTTTAGTAGAAAAAGAACAATTCCAAATGAAATCATGTTACAGAATACCGCATTCACTGCATGTCAAAGTGTAACTTACTCAGGTGTGACGATGGACCGAAAACTGCTATGGAAAGAACATTTGGAGAAAATATCAAAGAAATGTGAAAAAGGCTTGAATATTTTAAGGGCTGTAAGCTCCTACAACTGGGGAGCAGACCCAGAAATATCTCTACTACTATACAGGTCATACATAAGATCCATATTTGACTACGGATCTATATTGTATTCGCAAGCAGCTGCAACCCATCGAAAGAAGTTAGACATTGTGACAAATAAATGTTTAAGACTAACAATAGGGGCCTTAAAGAGTACGCCTATCTGTAACTTATATGTCGAATGCTGTGAGATGCCACTTAACATTAGGAGAGATTTTTTATGTAGTAAGTTTCTCATGAAAATAATGTCCAAAAACAGTAGCCTAGTTAATAAAATACACAAACTATATGTATCCGATTTAACCTGTGAATATTGGAGGAAAAAAATCCTTATTAATGTGTGAATCATATGCAGAATGTCTAGAACTCACAGAACATATGTATAAAAATGATGTGATTCTTCTATACCAAACAAATTTAACGATAATAACTGAAATCAAGGTAGATTATTTGAGAGATTATTCTGTATACCACCATGCCTTCAGAAACCTACTTTTTACATCAGATATAAAATACAAATATCCTAATTACCAATTAATATTTACCGATGCATCAAAAAAAGGAAATAATGCTTCCTGTGCTTTCTGGGACCCAATCGAAAATCATTCCGAATCAATAAAATTACCAAAAAATTTTTCAATATACTCTGCAGAACAATTAGCAATACGAGAAGCCCTAACCTATGTAAAAACCAAATTGACTATCAAAAAACATATTCTAATAATTTCAGATTGTAAAAGTGTACTACAAAAACTTAAACATCTCTCTAGTAAAGATAAATTGAATTATATACTTAAAGACATAATAAATATCATTATAGATCTAGAACAGGAAGATAAACAAGTTAAATTTCTTGGGTTAAAGCTCACTGAGGAATAATTCATAATGAAAAAGTGGACATATTAGCCAAAGAATCATTACAAAGTAATCAGACAGTACACTAACCGCTTAGTCTAGAAGATCTTTTCCTGATATTAAAAAATAAAAGTATAGCTAAATGGATGGTGAAATACAGAGATTCCAACAAAGGTTTATTTTATAAGGAAATAAAACCAACTTTAACTTCAGCACCATGGTTTAGTGGGCTAAACTGATCGAAAGATTTGATAAGAACTATATCTAGAATTAGATTTAACCACACGTTGGTTCCATTTCATTTATGCAAGATTAATATCATAGATTCTCCAAGTTGTGAATGTGGTGAAGATGGCACAGTAGAACACAAAATATTAGGATGCGAACTGAATCGGAGAATTATTGATCAGTTTATGAATAAGTTTAGTAAATATAAATCTTTAGAACGACCAATAAATTTATATGAATTAATAACCTCAAATAATATGGAAAATTATAAATTGATTTATCAACATATTCGCAATTTGGGTTTAAGAATTTGAATATCTTAGTGTATCTTATATATTAATTAAATTTAAATTTAGAATAGATAATTTTAGCTTGGTTGCTTGTGTCTATCCTCATGTTATATATTTTACCTTCTATCCGTTGCCTGTTTTGTGTGTTGTAAAATCGCTATGAAAGACACCTTAGTGTGAAAAGTATCCCTGTGTAATCCCATAGGAAAAAAATGAAAAAAAAAGGGAAAAAGAGAGAAAAAAAGATAAAAAAAGAAGTAAAAAAAAAGAAAAAGAAAAATAGAATTAAAAAAAAGAAAAAAATAGGATTTAAGTAACATATCGTATTGTATTATAAAACGTATATATTTCGAATTATTGTATAAATTAGATGTAAAAAATATTAATGTATGGTAAAACTATAGTAAGTCAAACAATCGGTTAGGCTAATGGAACCATTAGGATCCGCAGTCAATATCACAACCCCACACACACACACACTAAGTTAGAATCAGAATTCGTAATAATAATACTAAATTCAAAGTATTTCCTCCTGGTCTAGCCAAAAATAATTTTAAACATCAAGTAGGCATCACGTCAAATGTAATTTCTGTCATTCTGATGAATATATTATAATGTTGACGATTCTTTCAAAACCTCTTTAATCCTTCAAAAATCCTCTTAAATCCCCAAAAATCCGTTTTAATTCTTAAAAATCCTCCAAATTACATGAAATTTTAAAAATCTTCTAAAAATGTGCAAATATTTTTTAAATTCTTAAAACCCTACGAAAGCTACAAATATTTAAAATCTATGTATATATTTTAATGAGTTAATTCAAAATGTAAAGAAAATAACTTACGATATAGATTCGATTGAATGCGTCCTTTCCAAACTAGTAACACTAGCTCTGGGCGTGCTAGTAGCCCCAGGTCTACTCACTACTCCTACCGATTGACCAGTAATGGGGGACATACCTGGCCCCGTCAGCGGTGTGACTGTATTAACCGGTACTGTAGGAATAATTGGTAATTGAGTAAGTGGTAGTGTAGGAACTGATCCTAAAGTAGGATTGGACATTATTGGTTGCACAGTAGATGAAGAAAGAGGTATCCCGGAAACTAGAGGAGCTGTGGAAGCCATTGATGGTACGGAATCAATAAGCGGTGGAACTAATGGTGGAGCTGATTGCATTGGTGGAACAATTCCTAAAAATAAACTCACTAAATACAGAATTCGATTCAAACAAAATTATTTACCTGTAGGAATTGATGTTGTATTTCCCATACCGCTGAAATTAGACATAGGTGGAATCACTCCTGTCTGAACCGTTCCCATCGGAATTCCACTTCCTTGAAAATTGCTTGATGCCTGTCCAATTAAATTACCTAATAGTGGTTGTTGTGGTGGCACTACTGGTTGAGTTGTCACCATAGGAGGAATTTTAGGTGATTCAGGTCTAGATGGGGGATTAACGAGGTTTGTATTTGGCAATGGAGGAATAGCGGGAGGTGTACTACCCTTAAGGGAAGCTAAAAGTGATGGAGGAAGGCCTTTGGGAACATCAAAACCACGTAATTTTAAGTTTATAAGCTTACATGCTATCGAAAATTCTTCTATGTTCATTTTTCCATCTGAATCAGTATCAGCAAGTGCCCTTTAAGATAAATTCAGTAAAAATACTATATTATATTTTTAAAAAATAAACAATATTTACAATACATCGATTATCTTACCATATCTGACCCAAAACAATGGGTGGTAACTGGGATTGTAATAAAAACGATTTAGCTTGATCTCCGGTGATGATACCATTGTTGGGTTTCAACGATTTAAACTGCTCTTCATACCTGGCTCTTTCTCTAGCTAAAATCACCCACGGATCTGTTGAGGGTGTCCCAGCAGCAGACATGATAACTACATCAAAAAAAGACATTTAAAAACGTTTATTACTAACTAAAAACTTGTTTATCACCTTGTTAGTTTGAATCTTTTGTTTGTACGTTTAGAAAATCATCGAAATTCGAATATTCTAAGATTGTTAGAATACTCCCTCTAATCACTAGCCTCAAGACTAATCAATAAACTTTGAAGTAATTCGTAAATTGACGTTTCTAATGTTTTCTGACATTTCTGTCATTAGTACAATCGAATACAGCATTAGGAGAACAAAATCGAAAGTTGATACTTTTTATAGCTTTTTTATCCTACATTTAAGTGGAAATTAAATCTGATTCCCAAAATAATATAAAAAGAATTTGACTCTATAAAGATTTGATTTCGCGGTGTTAATCATCTGGGTGAACTGATTGTGATCGTCTGATTTGTGAAAATAATCTAATCTGAGATTAAGATCGCAGCGCCACCTTACTATTGAGTCCCAACTACTCTACATGTGTGAAAATTGTTTATAAGTGTTTTACGCCCCTTTTAGCGTTATATTTTGTTTAATAATTAGTAGAGCTTTTTCTTAGACAATATTCTTAGTAAATTCAAAACTTTTTATTAGTGTTGTTAAACGTACAGATCAGATGTTCTTTTTTTAAGTTCTTTAATTTCTACAGTTGTGAGCCCGAACATGTGTGCCTATAATTACAGAAATAGTTAATTACAAGTAAAATTTGGAAATCAATGACAATATACTTCTTGTAAGGTAATCTTGTTGTTTAAAATGAAGTGAACACATAAACATATATTTCGATATGTTTTCCAATTCATAATTTACTTTTCCAAGCTATTCTTGCGTCTACCATTTCGAATTCTTCATTTTTATTTTTTATTTGTACTCTAAACTTTCCACTTTCAAGTAATCGATGGAAACTCAATTGTACGTCTTTAGTTGTGCTCTTTTTACATCATTCTGTTCAGTTTTCAGCTCTGTTGAGTTAATTTTCAACCTGAGTGGGTGACCAAAGTGAGCAGGAAATCCTAAAACGAATGCGCAAAAATAATAAGTGAAGGATCGATAAAAGTGGTGCATTATAAAATTTGAGGTTAACGTATTGTTTATTATTTAGTTTATAATAAAAATATTAAAAAATATGCAAGTTGAATATAACTTGGAGGATATCGTTATGTTAAGTATACAATTTTGAATTTTCACAATATCAATAGTAGAATTATGACTGTAGAACTTGCTTCATACTCCATAATGATGATTCTTTTGAGTAAGACTTAAAAAAACTCAATTTTTTGCTGATTTGGTTATGATTTGAGGTTATGATTAACTAAACTGAGCAAGCAATCGGAACCGAGCCCCCTCTAGTGGTAGTGCAGTTAGGGGCAAGGGAGGAAGCGATAGTTCAGCTCTGTTCAAATCGCTTCGCTTCGCTTAAAAAGAATACGCAAAAGCATTTCAGTGAACAGAGCAACTGTTTTGTTCGAGCAAATCCCGTAAAAAGAGCACAGCTGTTATATCGTATAGATTTGTAATTGTGGTACTGAGCAATAGTTACGACTTTTGTTGCTCATTTTTATTAACAAATGTATAAATCGTTCTGTAAATTCAACCTTATAATTGAACATTCAATATAAAATACGAAAAACAATGTCTAAATCACACGAAACAAATAAAAATCTCAGCTCACTTAAAGTGAGTAAAACAAAAAGAACGCTCACATTACTGATGTGAGCTGAGATTAACTGAGATCTCTGTAAAAAAGAACGCACCTATTGTTGAAATGGATTTTATAGGAGCAACTTCTGTCGCTTTGCTATCAGGTGAAAAATCCAGGAAGCAACGCAGAAACAGGTATTGATTACATCCGATTATTTCCCAAAGATTAATTTACGATCACTTATACAAACTTCTCGATGATTTGGTACATCTTCTCATTTTTTTCTCAATATTAGCGGATAAGTGTGAACAGTTTTACTAATTACTACAAAGTATATATCCAAATAAGATACTGCATAGAGAAATGCGATACCACCTTAGGAGCGACTAGCATACTTTGATGAACGAACTGTGTGTGGCTTTTGTCCTCACCATAGATAACCTTTAAACCTTTACATGCGGGTCCTCAGGATTCTCACGCAAAAATTAAAAATCGTATAGGCTTGCCTTCGGGGGGGGGGGGGGGGGTGTTATATGCTGATTTGCCAATAAACAGTAGACTTTGGGAGAATGTGAAAAAATTGATAACCTATAACATATACATTAACAGACTTGTGCAAGATAAATTCTACTTTAATATGCTTCAGTGTTTAAAACATTCTCAATATATGCTTATTTATCCTAGTGTTGGAGTGCTTCAATAATCTGTAGCTTCGTTAAAGGATTAGTATATAAAATCTAATGAAAATAACGATTCTATCTTATTTCAAAGCTGGGAGGAGTTATGGTTGACGGCGATATTTGCGAAGGCTTTTGAAAAAGGAAGAAAGAAATACCGGCCAAATGCCAAATTGTATCAGAACGTAGGTCGTGACTAACGTCAGAAATAGTGTTTTTAAATGTTAATAAAACGTTAATTGCTTATTTTTTTGCTGGCGCTTTGATAATTTTTGTCTAAGCAATTGATTTTTGTTTGTTTCATTTTTATTTTGTTATTTACTTTTTTAGAGTTTTTTGTTGTTTATTTCATATTTCTTTTCTGTTTATTTCAAGTTGTATTTTAATTTTTTAATAAATGTTAAGCAGAGTAAGTATATATTATATTCTATATTCATTTTCCATTCAAATGTTTGAAAAGTGAATATTCAACGGCATATGTGTGTTTGGTTGCCAGCTATCCGGCCCAAAGAAAAGCGTATATAGAGGCTCGGCAACCAAGAATACACTTTTAGTGAATTCACTCTGTATAAATTCGGGATTAGAAGATTATAGATCATAAGTTCCATATCCAATTCATAATAGTTCCCGTTCCAGTCCCAGTTCAAATATTAAAATATATGAGACATAGTATTTCGCGATAGGACAACACAAAGGTGCTCCTATTCTACCGCTACGAAAAACCGCGTTGATTTTAAAAGAGCCGGAATGGATCACTTCAGCTCCAAAGAAAAAGAAGAAGAAACTGGAAGAATATAAACAAACTTTTAATTTTCAATATTACAAAATAGTAGTTATATGATCTCTGATTATAAATTAAAGTGTAACTAGGTACACTAATACGTATCTTATGTTACGCTATCTTACGAATTGACTAAAAAAGAAAGAAAATAAACAATAATGTCAGTGCTGCGTAAAACGGCCGAGATATTGGAAAATATTACGAGATCGTTAGAAGCTTGGAAAAAAATAATAACAAACGGGTGTGGTAGTGAAGACGATATTAACCATTTGAAACAACAGGTTGAAGCTTACAGTAAGTTGGAACAAGAACATGAGAAAACAGATAAAGCTATACAACTATTAGATGAAAAATTGAACAATTCAACAACATGTGAAGATGTAGATGTACTGTATCAAGATTGTTACGAAAGTTTAGCTACTGGATCGACAGTAAATCATAAAGATAGTAAAGTGTGGCAAGCAGTATTTAAAGGTATTACATCAGACGTAAATCTAATGATTTATAAAACTTATTTTTTTTTGTAGATATGTCTGATGTCAGAGAAATACGTATAAAGCAGAAAAAAATTGATAATAATCAATTCGAAGCGGTGGACGACTCATTAATGTATTCTAATGTGTTTTCTCCACCAATCGATCCGATTACCAAAGTAGTTATAAGAAATCCATGTCGAAACAAAACGTGTGATCATACTTATGAATACGACACCATAGTAGACTACATAAAACGTATAAAACAGAAAGCAAAGTGTCCTTATATAGGTTGCACCAGCAGACAATTAAGAGTGACAGATTTAGTTAAAGACGATGTAATGAAGGATCAAATTTCCCAATATTTAGAAACTCATGTGAGTGAAAGCGAAGAAGATGATGATTGAACAATTTTTATAGAAAGTTTTTATAAAAATTTAGGTATAAATGCAATTTACGGGCTTTTCTTGTATTACTAAAATCTTTAGTTTATTGGTAGATTGTTTGTAGAAACATAAAAATAAAAAAAAATCTTGGCGGTCTCTTATTTTAATGAAAATATTCACTTTTAAAAGGTTCACTTTTGGGAGTTATACAACAATGACATAAACAAAAACTTTATTTCTGTCATAAAAGTGTCAAACTATTGTCATTATTTGTTGCAGTTGGTATTGTGTGTCTGTTTATTTTTGTTGTGCTTTTATATTCAAGATTTTCTTGGTTTCCGACAAAAATGAATTTTATTAATCTAGACGATATTTATACCTGGCAAAATAATAATGAGATTATATTGCAAGCGCAGCGTTTGGGTTTAATACCCGCAAATAATGAAATTAAGTGTCCGGTGGATTTTTGTGACGGACATTTCATAATGACACCACGGCCAGATTCCATAGATGGTTTTCGTTGGAAATGGAATGGACATATAAAAAAAGAAACGTATATTCTGTAATAAAAGGTAAGTATTAAATTCAAGTTTATTATTCAAATCTCTTTTTGACGTCTCCGCTCTTTTTCACGTTTACGGAAATTATTGATGTTGCCAAATCGCAATTTTTTTGGAACATATATGAAAACCAAATAAAGAAATGATGAGCCGGCCTTATGGCTAAACTTTGGAATGCCACCCATCGAGTTCAGGTTTCAAATTTTTTTTACATATAGGTCTTATTATAGAAACGTTTTGTCACAAGTTGCGAAAACAACTACTATTCGAGTAATTATTAATAACATTTATTTTCCATGCAAATACACTTATGAAAGTCAATGTCAAACTCGACAACCGACAATGATATACTGCAGTTTCGCCAACCGTTCAGAAACTTTTCCTCTAAAAAGAATTCACGTATTTTTCATTTTCAATATAATAAAATAATTTGACATGTTTATCCAATAATATTGAATAATTTAATTGTATTTATGATTAAATAAATGTTTAATTCTATTATAATTTAATAAACTTCGGTTTTGAATATATGTAAATTTTGCAGTTTTCCTTATAGTGAAAGTAGTATGCATTCATCCGTCCCCTTAAAAAATATCCAATACATGATGAGTACGCGCACATCAGGTTATTCAAGAAGGGAAAGGATTAATCCAATGATTATATTTCCTTCACCTCCTTGAATAACTTGATATCCAATACTTTGTAACGCACATTAAGTTATTCAAGAAAGGAAAGGGCAAATCCAATGATTATAATCCCTTCCCTTTCTTGAATAACCTAATATCCAGTAGTTTGTAACGGACATTAAGTTATTCAAGATGGGAAAGGGTGAATCCAATGATTATATTCCCTTCGCCTTCTTGAATAACTTAATATCCAATACTTTGTAAAGCACATTAAGTTATTCAAGAAGGGAAAGGGTGAATCCCATGATTACATTTCCTTCCCCTTCTTAAATTACTTGATATCCAATAGTTTGTAACGCACATTAAGTTATTCAAGAAGGAAAAGGGTGAATCCAATGATTTTATTCCCTTCCCCTTCTTGAATAACTTAGGTAATATCCAAAACTTTGTAACGCAAATTAGTTACCATGGCAACCAAAATATAGATTATATGGAAATAACCTACCCCCTTAAATTTTTTAGGGCATCTTTACGTTATAGGAGTTTTTTTATGAATCCCATTTGGAAAATTTTGGGATTTATTCATCTGTGGGTCAATAAAAGACCAGCTATTGCGAATGCAAAATGAGCTAAGACTCGAGCAACATACGTTAGTGGAGTGAGTCAATTTTTGCAGAGAACTAGTCTTTGACGCATTTATAACCAAGGCAACGAAAATTGTAGGACCTGGTCAAATATGAAAGAGATACATACTCCTTATTTATTGTTATGCTTATTGTTTTATTATATTTTCAGTGTGGAGATTGACGAGTCAAAATTTGGGAAAAGAAAATACCATCGAGGACACCATGTGGAAGGTTCCTAGGTCTTTGGAGGATACGAACGAGGCACCGGAACAGTTTTTATAACAGTAGTGCCAGACAGAAGTTCCTTGGGGGCTACTTAGCCCGTTACATGTTCCAAAAAAATGTAGAGATCATAAGCGAGATCCCTTGGCGATTTTTTCTATGTTGGCCCGAGATTTATATGATACGGAAATATTAGAAAATGCCACAAACAATGAAAGGAGCGATGATGAAGCCAATAGTTATTGTTCCACTCTTTTATATCCACCTATTTACTTAAAAAATAAAAAAACGCTGATTAGTCTTAAAATTATTTTTTGTTTGGGGGGGGGGTTATTCGTTCTTTTTTATGTTTATAGAGGCTAGTTAATTACAAAATGAAAAAAATATAAAAAAAGCCGATTTTGAGGAAAAAAATTATTGGTGGGGGGGAAATTTTGATGTGACCGCCAGTTTTTTTTCCTTTTTTATGTTCAGGAGGCTTATTTAGTTACGAAAAATCGAAAAAAGGCAAATGCCCGTAAACTGCATTTATTCCAAATTTTACATTTTTTAAATAATAAATGCTATTTGCTATTTATTTGATTATGATGAACCGTCACTTGTTGAATAGTATCTTGAGGCTTTGACATGGAAACTTGACACAAAAATCCCCAAAGCCCAGGAAATTTGTACAGTTAGATAGACTGAGTTCTGGTTTGTTGCATTCTCTTCGTTAGCTACTTTAAAAACCACATTTTTAGTATAAAATGCATTTTTTCAACTGCATATTTTCAAGTGATTGAAAAAAATACATGTCTGCCACAAAAAACACCCAAACTATGCGAAATTTTGCACCCGGGGGATTTTTCATGTCACAAACTCTGAATATTCTGTCCAAATTATCCTCCTGTACGCTTGGAGATCAGAGCGGCTCTAAGAACGTCATCACCTGAAGTTCCCGTTTAACTTACGGATAAATCAAGAAAAAATAATGCCCCGGTTTTTTAAGTCTCTCGTCATGAATTTGATATCGGTAACTTGCTCCCGAGGACCTGAGGTTCGGAACGCCCTGGCTAGTAATGTCATCCCCTGGAATTTTGCTGTAAGAACTTACCGACTCGCTGGAACTCATCGTCGGGGGGGTTTTCGGGTCGCTCGTCACGAATTTAACATCGGTAACCACCCCCGGCGGACCTAGGGTTCTAAACGACATGGCTAGTAACGTCATCCCCTGGAGTTTTGCTGGAATAACTTACCGAATCACTGGAAACTCGACGTCCTGGGGTTTTTCGGGTAGCTCGTGACGAATTTGACATCGGTAACCCGCCCCGGACAACCTGACTTGTATTGTCATCCCTGAAGTTTTGCTGGAACAACTTGCTAAATCGCTGGAGGTTTTCGGGCGCCCATGTTCGAACAGCTAAGTGGGATTCAACTGGTGGAAATATACTGATATAGAATGAACATAACGGCAGTTGCTAGCGAAAAAGTTACCCCTACTGTAGATACCTTCAAAGAACACTTCAAGGGAGAGTTGGACAAAACCGGGTAGGTTGATAAAACCGGGTACCCCTTAATTCGTCTAACTAACTGCTGCCATCTATCAGACAATGTTAAAATTAGTGTCCCTAAACCGCCAACAGTCGCATGTATACATTTCTACATCATTTGAGTAACCTGTGCCGGAGCAGTAAGACCTCGCCTGTTTTTTGGGGTAGCAAACTCGATTTTTAAGGTAAGTTTATAGTTTTTTTTCCTCTACTGAATAACTAATGACCATTTCAAAATTTAATACATGTAAACTAATATATTACCTTTAATTTGGCCAAAAATTTTGAATATCATTTCATAACCTAAAAATTTAAATAATATTTAATGTCTTGTTTACGAGTTGGACAAAACCGGGTAGTCCGAAAATCGACAAAACCGGGTACCCGATTTTATCAGACCTTTTGTTACTTCCAGTTTCTACAGCTGTTCTTTATCTTTTAGTTAACTACATCATGTCGCATTATAAAAGAAAAACTACTCGTCATTCATGGGATCAAGAAAGCATGCAAAATGCAATAGTTGAAGTGCTAGAACGTATGATGGGATACAAAAGAGCCTCTCAAAGTTTTAATGTTCCTCAATCCACTTTAGAAGATCGTGTGAAAAAAGTAAGAAATGGTAACTCTGTTGAAGAAGCTAGTATAAGAAAGGTAGGAATTACCTTTAATTTATTTCTGTTTTCTTATTTAAAATAAAAATAATTTTAGGTCTGTGTCGGTACAAGAGGATGAGCTAGCTTCGCATATCTTACAAATGGAAAGCAGACTATTCGGATTTACTTTATTTGAACTAAGAATTCTTGCTTACGAACTAGCCGTGCAGAATAACATCAAACACAATTTTAATACAGAAAAGAAAATGGCTGGTAAATGTTGGCTTTATTCGTTTTTGTCACGGCATCCAAATCTTCGATTAAGGACTCCAGAAGCTACTTCAATGGGACGAGCTATAGGATTTAACCGAGCAGCAGTAGGGAAGTTTTTCACATTGTTAACACAAGTTTCCTCCTGAGCGCATATTGAATGTTGATGAAATGGGAATTGCAACTGTCCCCAACAAGCAATCTAAAGTTATTTCTATGAGAGGAAAACGACAAATTGGTGCTCTGGTTTCCGCTGAAAGAGGAATCTTGGTTACCGCCGAAATCTGTATGGGCGCAAGTGGTTTCTATATGCCTACAATGCTGATTTTTCCTAGAAAGCTTCCAAATGCGCAGCTTCTAGACCACGCTCCTCCTGGAACATTTGCTGAGTTCTACCCAAGTGGATGGATCCAAACAGATATTTTTATTAAGTGGTTTAAAAAGTTCATCGCGTTTACTCACCCGACACCAGAAAATCATGTTCTATATCTTCTTGATGGACACGAGACCCATACAAAAAGCCTGGATTTGATAAATCTGGCCAGATAAAATCACGTTATTATCATATGCTTGCCACCGCATACTACGCACCGGTTACAACCACTTGACGTGTCATTTGTGGCTCCCTTGAAAACATATTATGGAGAAGTAAGAAAATGGATGCGCCAGCATCCTGGAAGACGTGTTACAATTTATGAAGTGGGAGAACTCTTTGGTGAGGCTTTTGTTAAATCGGCAGTTATGCAAACTGCAATAAATGGTTTCAGGAAGTCTGGAATTTATCCGCTTAATCCTGAAGTTTTTCCTGAGTGGATGTTTGCTCCCTCAGAAACTACAGAGCGAGAACTAAATATACAAGAAGATGAATCTACGACACCCAATTTGAACAAGGATTTAGGCAAAGAACTCGATAAAGATTCTACTTCAACTACAAAGCTGACAGCTACACAATTATTAGCTCCCTTACCTCCACCTATTGATTCTCCCCAACCAAGCTGTAGCCGTATCGATTCTCCCCAACCAAGCTGTAGCCGTATCGATTCTCCCCATCCAAGCTGTAGCTCCTTAAACTCTCACACTGCAAATCATACTAACATCTCTTCATCTTCTAAACAAGCCACCACTAAATCTGATAGTTTACAAGCAACATTACCAAAACCAATATGTGATTTTTCAGTCTCTCCAAAAGAGGTTTTTCCGATCCCTAAGGTAACCAGGAAGCCATCCAACGATAACAGGAGAAGAGGAAAGGCTGCTGTAATAACATCATCTCCTTATAAGTCTGAGCTAGAAACAAATTTTAAAAAATCTCCAGTCGTAAAAAAATTAAAGCTAAATGAACGGGACAAAAAAGGAAAAAATGTGGTAAAAAAGGCTGCACCAAAAACAAAATTGGTTCCGAAATTAAAGATTGCAGATTCTGATAGTTCGGAGGAAGAAGATAATAATGACGATGCGTGTCTGTATTGCAATGAATTATATTCAAACTCTTAAGGCAAAGGAAGGCTGGATAAAATGTGTGTCTTGCAACAAATGGGCTCATGAAGCCTGTAGTGCCTATGATGATGTAGATGAAGTTTTTATTTGCGACTTCTGTTCATAGATTTTCGATTTTTGTTCACATATTTTCAATAAATATTTTATTTTCTGCCTATTAGTATTTTTACATGGTAATTAAGCTACAACCCGGTTTTATCATACCGGTTGGACAAAACCGGGTATTTTGCAATATTTTCTTGAAAATAAAAAATTTAAGAATATTTATAAAAATTGACATGTGTATATCAACCTTAAGTCATTTGAGAATATTTCTATCTGTAGCAAACGTTTGCTACTCTAACATAGCAGAAGAAGTAGTCAGTTTTTGTACTGGTACCCGGTTTTGTCCAACTCTCCCCTATCTTCAAGTCCAGACTTGGTTGTTCGGGGATGGCGTGAATCCATCAGATTGGGGTTGGAAAACTGTCGACGGAAGTTTGGTGCCCACAAGAATAACCCAGTGACCGGGCATAGATAACATCTTTTCTGCAGATGTAACGGCGATTGCGGTCCTTCTTTTTTGTGCGGTTGCAGGAAGAATGGTCTCCTATGCGACATCGCATGTACAGTTTGTGCTGGTACAGACTGTACCAATGTTGACATGGTTTCTGACAAAGATATAATTGCTGCCGAGAATGAAGTTCTCCGAGAAGAAAATCTATTAATTGATATTTAGAATGTATGTAAGTCAGGGGTTTGTAATTAAAAAGTTCAGATATTTTGGAAATTATGCTTATATATAATTTTTACCCAAACCTAGTATTTTTTCATGAAATAGTATTCATTTAATTTATAAAGAACATCGAGCAGTAATGTAAAATTCGTGACGAGCGACCCGAAAACAACCGGACGACGAGTTTCCAGCGATTCGGTAAGTTGTTGCAGCAAAACTTCCAGGTGTGTAAACTGTTTGAACCCAGATGACGAGGTTTCAATAAATTGTAGTTGTAGCTAATTACCTGAAATATATTTATTTAAATCCCGCCGAAGAAATCTGACAGGTTCGATTTTCAAAAAATTTTAATTATGTCACTCTCAAAAATATTAACAAAACATGTACAAAAAAAATGAAAATCTACAATAGGTTTGTGGTTAGTTACAAACTTTTGGTCTAAACCTACAACATTCTTCCCGCAGTAATGCAGTCTTAGGAGATATATCTTTGGTAAGCTTTTAAGCAGCATCAAAAGGCGTACTTACAACGTTACAATCAACCATATTGTATTTTTTGTAAAGTTCCTGGATATGTTTCTTTTGACAAATAAAAATTTGTCCTGTTTGTCGGTTCTCGAAATTTCCAATCTCACGCAATTTCTGCCTTCCCCTAGATCTTTCACCCTGAAACGATGATTGAGTTCTTTTTTAAATTATTTGTCATTACCCCGTTAGAAATAATTTAAAATATGGTAACAAGTTGGAAAAAAAGGTTGTTGTTGATTAGTATATTTAGAGAACAGTCAATTTCAATTTATTATATGTCATGTAGTGTTGCTGCTAATTTTTCTTAAATAAATTGCATTTTCAACCGGGATAATTACTTTAAAAACTAACAGGTTATGGGCCCAGATCAGTTCAGTTACCCACCAGCTGTGTAAAAACTTTGTGAGAAATAAAGATCGTGATTGTAAAATCTGCTGTTCCCGGTAAAAACTTTGAAGAACTTTAGCGGCATAATATAAAATAAAAATGGCTCAATCTGACGAAAGTGCTTTGTTTGAAAAACTATGCGATAATGAAACTTTCGAGGTATGGAAATTTCAGATACTAATACTGTTTAAAGCCAACGGACTGAAATTGTAAATGCAGATTGGAAGTTTGAAAACTTGACAAAACCCGAAGAGAAAGCAGAATTTAATAAACAGGATGCTAAAAAAAGCACAAAAAGTGATAATGACAACTGTAGATAAAAAAAATTTAATGCATATAATAAACTGAAAATTCATGTCAAATGTATAACAAACTGTGTAACATTTTCCAAAAGGATTCTGAGCAGCAAAAATGTAATCTGTTACAAGAATTTGTCAATTTTAAATATGATAAACATATAAACATGCCACTCAACATAAGCAAAATTGAAAATTTAGCCTTTCGACTTAAAACATTAAACCAATATGTTAGTGATGATATGATAATATATAAAATTCTTTCTACTCTACCTGAAGAATACAAACATTTTGTCACAGCCTGGGAATCAGCCCCATTAACAGAAAGATCATTGACCAATTTAATATTCAGATTAGTTTCAGAAGAAAATAGAATAAAAGGAACAGAAAAAGACGAAAGTGTAACATTTAAAGCTGAAGAAAAGCACATTAGAAAATGAAAATTAGTTCAAGCATCAGGACGTAAGTGTTATAATTGTGGAAAAATTGGACATTTTATGAAATATTGCAGAGCAAAACAATGTTGTACAATATGTAAAAAGAATAACCATAAAGAAGAAAACAATTTTTTCCGAAAAACCTATCGAAAGTCTAAAAAGGACGGTAGTAAAGTAAGCTTTCTAACACATGAAAATAAAAAGTGTGAATCAAAATTTGATACCACCTTTATCGTGGACACTGGTTCAACGTCTCATATGTGTAAAAATAAGGATCTTTTTGAATTTGTGAAAAATAAGAAAAGCGAAATCTGTATAGCAAAGAAAAATGAAACGATGCAAGCAGAAGGCGTTGGACAAATTACTAATAAGTATTTCATTCTAAATAATATGTGTTATATGTGCCCGATCTAAGTAAAAATCTTTAACAGACAAAGGGGGTGTTGTAAAATTTACCAAAGATAAAGTTGTTATTTTAAAAAATAGGTTGGAAGTATTAAATGGAGAAAAATAAAGCAATGGGCTATATGAAATAAATTTTTGTAAAGATAATGAAAGCTTGATTGCTGAAAAACAAATACAATTGAAAGCTAGTGATGGCATAGAAAATTGGGACACTTATATCATTAGAATTTTTAAAAACTCTTAGATATTTCTAACGGAATGAAAGTAAATAAGAATGATTTTAATAATCTTGAAAAAGAATGTGAGGTCTGCATAAAGTCAAAACAAGTCCGAAATCCTTTCTCTACAACAAGGTCAAGAGCTACTCGTCCACTAGAAATATTAGATACATATTGGTATCTATGGTCCAATTGAACCTACAACATGGGATGAAAAGAATTATATTTTAACTATTTTGGATGATTATACTCATTACTCAGTTGTATATTTACTAAAACACAAATATGAAGCTACAGATTATCTGAAACAATGTATAGAAGAAATGGAAGCTTATAAAAATGGAAGAGTATACAAGGTAAAATGTGACTACGGAGGCGAGCTCTCAAATTTAAAACTAAGACAGTGGTGTAACATGGAGGGGATCGTATATTGGATTATACAGTACCTCATTCTCCGCAGAAGAATGGCAAGCTGAACGCCTAAACCGAACTCTTCTAGAAAAGGCGCGAGCATTTTAATATTCGATTCAGAATTAACAAAAAAATTTTGAAGTGAAGCTGTTTATGTAGCCACTTATCTACTAAATCGCAGTCCATCCGAATCGAGCATTACTGGAAAAACTCCATCGGAAAATTGGACAGGAAAGCAGCCTATCTGTACGGACTTCAATTTTTCGGTTGCAAAGCTTTGCAAAAACCCTAGGATACCTTAAAAAGCTAGAGCCAAGAAGCCAAGAATATATCTTTATTGGTTATGTACCAAATATGGCTATAGATTATTTGATAATCATAAAAAACGAGTAGTAATTTCTCGAGATGTTATTTTCAAAGAAGAAAACCATGAAGATATGCAAAAAGAAGACGAGATTAAAAAACTCGAATCGACTGATGAAGAAGAAGAAAATCTAAATAATGACAATGGAAATAAAGAAAATCTGAACGATGACAGCAAACATGAAGAGAATCAAAATGAATACGAAAATGAACAATTTGAACCAATTATAAACTTAGGAGAAGGTGAAAGAGAAGTCCCAATAGAAAACAGACGAGGAAGAAAAATAAATTTGCCAAAAAGGTAGAACGATTATGTGATGTTAACATATCAAGAAGCAGTCAACAGCTCTGGAAAGGAAAATTGGATACAAGCAATAGAAGAAGAAAAGGAGTCTTTAAGAAGCAATAAAACTTGGGACTTGATTTGTCAGAAGCTATTTGACCAGCAAATGGGTGTTCAAATTAAAAAATGATGGAAGATATAAAGCCAGATTGGTAGTAAGAGGGTGTCAACAAGAGTATATGGGATAGATTTTGAAGATACTTTTAGTCCAGTAGTCAGCTCAACAGCTCTAAGGGTAATGTTTGGCTTAGCAGTAAAAACAACTACAAAATGAAAAAGTTTGACATCATAACAGCGTTTCTATATGGCGAACTTCATGAAGAGCTCTATATGTCATTACCTGAAGGCTACGAATATAATAAAAACAAAATTTGACGTCCTCGAAAGTCCTTGTATGGTCTAAAACAAGCTCTTCTTTGGAATGAGCATTTTACACGTTTTTTAAAAGATTTTGCTTTGTCTTCACTAAGAAGTGAAAGATGCATATTTAAAAACAAAGAAAGTAATATTTTTTTTGCTATATATGTTGATGATGGCTTAATCATGGGAGAAAATGAACAGGAAATAGAAGATTTATTAGGATTGGAGCAAAATTATCAGATAGTAAAATATTAAACATTAGACATTTTTTTGGGAATAATCATAAAAATAGAGAAAGAAACTTCTTTCTTTCAAGTGAACTTTGTGAATCATCGCTTAACTTTTTGTCTCCATGAACCTTATTTAGATTCACATCAATTTCGTCAACTAAAGTCTCAGAATTGCCTGTCCAGTTACAAATAACGAATCATCCCAGTTTACTTACATATAAATTATATCCTTAATCAATTTCTTGGCCTCCAGTTCCGTGTGTGCATTTCATAATAGTCGTACATGTAAAAATCCTGAATTATGGCCCTGGATGCGTCCTCAAATGTTAGTGCATGATCAAGAGCGTTTTGGAGTCGAGCTTCCTGTGCAAGGCATGGGCTGCATGCTGCACCAAAGAAAACTACGCCAATTCCATACACGTCTGGAGGACAGTTCTGTCTATTTCTCGCCACAAAAATCTCTGAGCACATCGATCTACCTCTCTAACTTGAATCAGTAAAAACATCTCTTCAATGTCGGCTGTAAAGACGTATTTTTTTATTCTAAAATTAAGCAAAATATTATAAAGAGAGTTATACATATTAGGTCCGGTGAGCAAGAAGTCATTGAAGCTTACTCCATGACTTTTAGCAGCTGCATCAAAGACAATTCTGAGTTTAGGCTTGTTCAGATACCAAAGTTTTGGACTTGAGGCGAACGCTTTACTTCTTCAGAAAGTTTCCTTATGTAGCCCTTATATTTTAGATCCGTCATCTTGTCACAATAGGCCGTTCCATATACGACTCATATTTATCCATTTTCCGTTCAGTATACATAAATCTCCTCGAGGCAGTAGTTCTACTTTCTGAAAGTACTACAAGTCTTCATTTCTCCAAAGAAGTCCCGTTTCAAACATATCACCATGTCTTTTCATGGTTTTGTCAATTATGTTCATTGCTTTAACGTCTTCTTTGGATAGTGTCTTTGTCTCGTTGTCTATTATTCCAGTATTGCCAATATTCCATTGCTGTTTGATCATGTCGTGAATTATATCCAATTAGTATTTTTCCCGATGAAAAAATACTCCCTATATATACATTGCCATAAATAACCCAACCCAAAAGTGCTTAGCTGACTGCAGGTTCATTCCATGGCCCATTTATAAGTTGTCTAGTCAATATAAGCGGCCAGTTGCCTTGACATATTAACACTTTTGGTTCTACATCAATCATAGACGTGATATTATCATGAATTTAAGGATATTTACCTCGAATTTTGTCTGAATAAATTGTCTGAGACGGCGGGGAAATACCTCTTATTGTTCTTACATGTTGAAGAATTAATTTCTTACTTTGTCCTGAAGCCCTTATGTTACATGTCATAATTCTAGAATCCTCTTGCCTCTTAGGCCGGTCCCAGACGCTACGTGTATTTGGCGGATAGGCCAATATTTATCATTTGCACGAATGTTTGCTTGATCTCCCACACGGTGCCGTAGTATAGCAAAGGTTTGACTTTGAAAACATGTAGCGAATATTCGCACAGAAAGACGTGGATTTTCAGTGGCGTGTGGCGTTTTTGTTTTTATGCAACTATTTTAGTTAATTTAGTTCAGTTTAAAATGGACAGCGATGAAGAGCAGATTGCTGCCGTTCCTAGTTGTGTTATTTTAAGCAGTGCTTTACTAATTAAAAGAATAAAACAAAAGAATCGTAAAAAGAGAAATAGAAGTCGTTCTAGGTAGGTATTTATGACTAGATATTTGTTTAAATTTGAGACAGTGACGTCAGGGTCTGGAATCCTTGGGTTCCAAATCACAGGTTCACTTTCGAACAACCCCAAAAACACCAACGTTAATTCGTTCGTCCACTCCACTGCATATAATAATACGTGTACTGTATAATCACCGTTAAATTGAAACAAAAAACTATCCGCATACCTCTTCTACTATGCCGAAGCGTGTAGGAGCATTGCCGAAGGTACACGTAGTTTACTACGCCGCACTATGGCATCCTTTACTTCGTGCTAGTTTACCGACCAGCGCAGGGAAAATGACGAAGGATGAATATTTGCCAAAGTTAACTTCCCACACGCTACGCGAGTAAGTCTGAATATCAAATGTTTGCCAAATACACGTAGTGTCTGGGACCGGCCTTGTCGTTGTGAATATAGCAGCCAATTTTAGCTGCAAAAAATGTTGGGAGCTGCTCATCAATTCGCGGTTTCAGTGGCATGTAGAATATGTAATGAATCGAATTCAGCCACCTTTATATTCAATGAGTACGGGTGTATTGATGTATAGGTCACACTGTTTGGAGGGAATTTGCTTACGATGGGGAACAAGGGTTGAAACGTCACCCCCAAAATTAAATAAAATTTAACTTCCAAATGAAACGAGAAGCCAAGTTTTTATTTGGAGGATAGAAGGATTATAATGTTAAAAACACACAATTCAAAGGAAATTTGCTTACGACGTCACTCCTAAAACTAAAATAAATTGTAACTTCCTATTGTGTATGTAAGAGTAAATTGCACAGATGTCAACTCAATGATAGATTTATTTTAGAATGACAGTTATTATTTACAATCAATGATATGAAGTTGCATGAAAAACAATAGAACTTGAAAGAACGTTAATTGGAATATACTACATTTCCTCCCTCCTTTACAAATATTTCTTGAATTATCAAGGTGGAGAGTAAATAGTTCGTGATTTGCGTATCCGAGATGATCGTCGAATCCGCGGTGTGTTTGGAATGAAAAATGACTGTTCTTGAGGTAAACGTACAGTACGTTGATCTTGATTTTGAAACGGAAATTCTTCTTGGAAAGTTGCAGAGGTAGATGGATTTTGGAATGAATCATTCATAATACGTGAAAAAGATGTGTGAGACGTTGAGGATTGAACTTCTGATGTAGACGTAGACTCCTCAACACTTGAAGTTGGTAAAGATTTTGAAATTACAGATTCTTGAGTTGACGTAGCTTGTATAGTCGGTGATTCTTTAAGCAACACATTTTGAGAAGTCAAAGGAGCATTAGATGAAGGTGTAATTCCTTCAGTATTAATTTCTTGTAGTGCACTCATATAGATCTTGGAGTAACGTTATTTTTGTAAAATCGAGTACGACGTCGGGTGCTTGTGGTAGGAAACGTTGTCAAATTAGCACCAGTTTTATCTTCAAAAAATGTTACTCTTTCTGGTTTCTTTCTTGTTTCTTCCCCTTCTTCTGATTTCTTTGTAAAAGCATGAATTTGATCGACGTGACGTTTATACTTTTTATCCATGTAACTGATTTCATAATGTAGATCTCCTAGACGAGAATTAATTTGTCCTGGAATCCATTTATCTAATTTTGGATTGCCGGAAAGAAAATATACATGTTCATGTGGTTTTAATTCTCGGTACGTATTTATAAAATCAGCTTGATGTTTATCAGAAATCTTCTCGTTGATAGGTTCGGGTTGAACAAGATCTAATCGTGTGCGAATGTTTCGTTTTAAAAATAATAAAGTAGGTGGTTGTCCAGTACTTGAATGAGGAGCTTTTCTAAATTGTCTCAAGAACTCATTCAGGTTTCGTTGTAAAGAAACTTGGGTCGTATCCATTTTAAGTAAGGCTCTCTTTGTTGTACCTACGCATTTTTCTGCTTGACCGTTTGTCGACGGGTGATAAGGAGCAGTAAGTTTGTGATATTTCACTCCACTTATCTTGAGAAATGTTTCAAACTCATCTGAAACAAATTGACGGCCATTATCTGAAACAACAAAGTAGCGAATCACTGATCGAGAATATCGATTGTAGCAGTGCTAGTACTGGAACTTGTGACCTTAACTTCAAGCCATTTACTATAAGCATCAGTGATAACTAGAAGCATCTTACCATCTACTGGTCCAGCGTAGTCTACATGGATACGTTCCCATGGGCCTTTAGGATATTCCCAATGATGTGTGTTGAATTTAGGTGGAGCATGAGCATGTTTGGACCACTCAGCACAAGATTTAGCAATAAGTTCTATATCTGCATTGATTCCTGGCCAGTAAACAAATGATCATGCCAAACCTTTCATTTTGACAATGCCCAAATGCGTCGAATGAATGTCGCTTAAAATTGCTTGACGAAAAGACGATGGAATCACAACTCGATGTTCAAAAATCAAGCAATTTGAAGATAGACTATAAGAAGACTCAGGCGCTTTGTATTCATGACGAGATAGATCTTGACCAGCTTCGACTAGTTGAACAATTTTACCTAGGTTAGAATCCTTACGAGTTTCTTTGCAATCTGCTCTGCTCGTACGGGAAACTGATTGATCTGGTTGATAATAAATGTGTCAAAAGAATCAAGTTCTGTAATTTCTTCAATAGCGTCACCCGTTGAAGGAAGTGGGGCACGTGAACAATAATCTGCATTGGCATTAGCTTTAGTTGGCTTGAACTTAATATCGTAGTTGAAATGAGCTAAGTAATCAGCATAATTAGCCATTCGACTGATACACAGAATAGGAAGTGATTTTTCAGGATGAAATATCTGTGCCAATGGTGTGTGATCTGTAAACAGCATAAAATGACGAGCGTATAAATAATTGAAATTTTTTTGATAATCCCAAACAATAGCTAAAGCTTCCTTGTCGATTTGGGGATAGCGTTGTTCAGTAGCAGTTAATGTACGGCTCGCATAAGCAATTGGTTTTTCGATTCCGTTGCTAAGTTTATGTGATAAAACAGCTCCGAGTCCTATTTTGCTTGCATCAGTGGCGAGTATGAGAGGTAAGAATGGGTCGTATGGCATCAAAACTTGAGGAGGAATGAGAATATTTTTAAGCTCTTCGTATGCTTTATCAGCAGTTGCAAGATTTCTTTTAATCGACGTTGCCAAACTGCAGGAACGTTAGCTGCGCCGTAAACAGCTCGTGTTGGACGAACTAACCCATGTGTAGGAGTATTCAGAGTTAAAGCATGGCTGTACTCGTCGTAGGAAGATGCGTATAAGCATCTGTAATATCAAGATGTGCGTAAATTTTGGCTCCTTTTACTTTGTTGAAAATGTCACTAGTTTTTGGAATAGGGCATTCATCTATTGTTATACGTGGATTCAACGTAGGTTTATAATTTACAGTTATACGAATATCACCATTTTTTTTAATAACGACGTGTGTAGGTGAAGCCCACTCGGAAACATCAACTTTTTTGTAAAATCCCGTCGCAAGTTTAGCGTCAACTGTTTTAGAATATTTGTCGCGTAATGCTATATCTTGAGCACGAGCAAAAACAGGAGAAGTTCCAGGTTTAAAATGTACCTTAGCTGGAGGTCCAGTAAGTTTTCCAGCTGTTTCATTGAAAACTTCAGTGTATCTTGTCAAAAGTTGATCCAGCTGTGTTTGATGATCACGAATTAATGAAGGTGGAAGAGTAGATAACACATTAACCTTGATTGGAGAAAAGAGTTCGGTCCAATCAATTTCGTGACTGAATTTTGCGATCCATTCACGGCCAAATAAGGAATCGTAAGAGCCTTGAATAACGTAGACCGGAAGTTCTCGAGATGTGTAGAACCAAATGAAACATTAACAGAGCAAGTACCGATGCAGTTAAGGTGATGTTGCGAATAACTCATGAATTTCTTAGACGTTGGCTGCAATTAAAAATTAGGTTTGAGGTTACGTAGTGCATCGCTACCAATGAAACCATATGGTGCACCAGAATCTAATTCCATATTCAATTTATGGCCTTCAATGAGTACTTGAAGTATTTTCTTACCAGAAGAATCAATAACGTGGATTTCTTCGACTGCGTTGAAACATTTCAATGTGTCTATTTGCTGTGCAGGTTCTTCAGAACTTTGTATATGAGAAGTAGAAAGCGAAGATGAAGCTCTGCAAACTTTCGCTATATGCTCACGTTTTTTGCACTTATGGCACTCAGAAGTACGAAATGGACACTCACTGCGTTTGTGACGTTCTCCGCATCCATAACAAGCGTACTGACCTTGTTTTTCACCATGATCTTGCTTCCGAGACGCATTATGCGATGCATGTGAAGCATTCCGTTTTTGTTTGAATTGCGTCGTTGAATAAGATAGTGCATGTATCTTATTAGAAGTAGAGGTAACCTCATCCGCTGTTTGACGAGTTGACTCCAATGTATGTGCTATTTCGTTAGCGTCCTTGAATGTATACTAGGTTTCTTGGCGATTATTTTGTCGCGCATATCACGATCGGTGAGACCATGTAGGAGCTGCTCAATCAACATTCTGTCGAGGAATGTACCGTATTCGCAGAACGTAGCTCCTTGCTTTAATCGTAGTGAGAAATTAGCAATGTGTTCATTCTGTAGCTGTACAATTTGTGGGAACTTAATACTTTCTGCATATTTATTTTTCTCGACGTCGAAATGTGCAATTAAAACAGTGCGAATTTGTTGATACGTATAATTTTCCGGTGTATCAAGAGCAACAAGAATTTTCAGAGCATTATTAAGTTCTGCTCCCATATATACTCGAGCGATATGACCGTATTCTTCTTCCGAAATTTTACTCAGTTGTAATGCCCACTCGAATCTCTTGAAATAATCGTCGACTGTTGTTCCGTCGGACGAACGATATTCTTGATACTTGAACGGAGGAGCTTTGGGTTGAGCTTGAGAAGCAGTAACTTGTTGAATAGCAATCAATATAGTAGAAGGTTCCTCTCCGTCCGACATGGTTATGTTGATTTGTAATGAAAATATGCACTTTTCATTATTTCTCTCTGCGAGTTATTATAGTAGAATATAGGAAATCAAGTAATTGGCGTATTTTCGAAACCACTTCTGACACCAATTTATTGTGTATGTAAGAGTAAATTGCACAGATTTCAACTCAATGATTGATTTATTTTAGAATGACAGTTATTATTTACAATCAATGATATGAAGTTGCATGAAAAACAATAGAACTTAAAAGAACGTTAATTGGAATATACTACACTTCCAAAGGACGTTTCAACCCTTATTCCCCATCGTAAGTAAATTTCCTTTGAACAAAGTGTTTTCAACATTATAATCCTTCTACCCTCCAAATATTAACTTGGCTTCTCGTTTCCTTTGGAAGTTACATTTTATTTTAATTTTTGGTGTGACATTTCAACCCTTGTTCCCCGTCGTAAGCAAATTTTCTTTGACCAGTGCGTTAAATACATCATAATCCTTCTACTCTCCAAACATAAACTTGGTTTCTCGTTTCCTTTGGAAGTTACAATTTATTTTAGTTTAAAGGGTGACGTTTCAACCCTTGTTCCCCATCGTAAGCAAATTTCCTTTGAAATGTGTGTTTCTAACATTATAAACCTTCTACCCTCCAAATATAAACTTGGCTTCTCGTTTCCTTTAGAAGTTACAATTTATTTTAATTTTAGGGGTGACGCTTCAACCCTTGTTCCCCATCGTAAGCAAATTTCCTTTGAACTTTGTGTTTTCAACATTATAATCCTTCTACTCTCCAAATATAAACTTGGCCTCTCGTTTCCTTTGAGAGTTACAATTTATGTAAATTTTGGGGGTGACGTTTTAACCCTTGTTCCTCATCGTAAGCAAATTTCCATCAAACAGTGTGTTTTCAACCTTATAATCCTTCTACCCTCCAAATATTAACTTGGCTTCTCGTTGCTATTGAAGTTACAATTTATTTTAGTTTTAGGTGTGACGTTTCAACCCTTGTTCCCCTGCGTAAGCAAATTTCTTTTGAACAGTGCGTCCAATACATTATAGCCCTCCTACCCTGCAAATATAAACTTGGCTTCTCGCTTCCTTTGGAATTTACAATTCATTTTAATTTTGGGCGTGACGTTTCAACCCTTGTTGCCCATCGTAAGCAAATTCCCTTAAACAGTGTGTCTGCAATGTCGATGCAATATATATTTTGCACGCCACTGAAACCGCGAATTTAGTAGCTCCCAACATGTTTGCAGCTCAAATTCACTGCTATCTTAACACCGGTTTGTCTCTTCAAGTGATTATTTGTCCATTGAAGACATAGTCGTTACTGAGGTCCATCAAGCCTTAGCCGATCTGCCAAGTCTTTGTCAATACGTGTAACTGAGCTGCCATCATTCAATAGTGCATAAGTGTTGAAAGATATCTCTCATTTGCTAATAACAATAGGTACAATTTTTAATAAAACATTTCTGTCGGATGAAATAGGGCAATTTATTTAAAACCCGCTCAAAAGGTGCGTTTTTTATAAAATTAAGAAATCTGACAGGTTTCATTATGTCACTCACAAAAATATTAACATAGTATAACAATATGTAAGAAAAATAAAAATCAACAAGTTTGTAGCGTAGTACTAACAGTCACTCGTTCCATTATGGCGATCCCACCTCTACAATATCCGGAACTGATTTCAAAAATCTATAAACTTCTCTCGTCTCTTTTGACGCATGCTCATAATCAACGGATGATCCAATTGACCAATCAAATATAGCAACAAGTTATAGAAAGTGGGGCGTTCAAAACTTAGATGGATTATGGAATGGAATTGGGAATTGTCTACCAGCAATATAGTTCTGAAAGTGGGAACGGGTGTGCATGTGCTCGATTTCCTTGAAAAATGTCTGTATTAATACTAAAGTAATTTTTACAGTTAAAATATATTAGAACTGTAGTTTTTATAGTGTACTAGACTATTTATTTTATTTAAATTATACAAGGTAAGCTAACCACGATTTACAATTATTTATTTATAAAAATTGAAGCGGCAAATGTGAAAAGTAAAAAAATATCAAAATGTATATGCCGGTTGTAAGCGCGATTTAATGTTTTTTTTTATTGAATCCTAACATGGATTAAAAGTTAACATTTTTCATTTATAATTAGATAGTTATATCTAAAATATTTCTTGTTAATTGATTCAAAACGTTTTAATTAATTATTAAAATGCGACTTTGTATTTCGTATCCACTTGATTTTTTTTTACATTTTGCATTGAAAATGATTTTGATGTTTACATATATTGTCGTAAAAGTTATATAGGTTGACTCAAATTATTATTTAAAGCTTATAGAGAGATGATGGTTTAATGAAAAAAAATTGTTTAAAGAGCTTTAAATGGACTTAAGATAATGTATGTCCTTCGAACGTTTCAGATTATACAAGATAAATCAAAAAAGCCATTTTTTGTCGATATCAGAAAATGTATTGTTTGGTTTAATAACATTAGACTGCGAATTAATCTTCCTTATAACAGAAGAATATTGAATTGATAAGAAGTGTAAATATTACTGGATAATAAACTGCCGCAATTTGTAAATACTCTTATTATCCGATCGAAAATAAATATATGTTGAAAAACAAACGTTATTTTTAGACTAAAATGAGTCAATGTGATTAAACACGTTTAGTTATCGTTATCAAAACCAAGAGGAAATTTACTTTACTTTAAATCCGCGCATTATTTAAAATTCAAAATATGTCTTATACCTATATAAGGATTAAGCGCATGCGAATTCGGACGAAATCCTCCTCAGAGCAATGCTGATCAATGTATTGTCCCACGGAGAAGTAGACTCCGTTTCACTACAGAAGAAGCCACCTGAAGTTGGAACATCGACAATCGAAGACACCAAATGCTGTCTTGTTTATCTACGTCGTTTAGTAATGAGTGTAATGACCAATGGCGTAGATCGAATATTTATGCCGATTGGTTTTGACCATGGAGGTTATAGAGAAAATGAGAACGATCGCTACGCAGTGCCGGTTTTAGCACTACCAGCGCACTGGGCGAGATTTCTAAGGTGCCTCCTAAGTTGCATTTCAATTTCGTACGAAAAAAGGTGATGGGGGGGGGGGGGAGGCAAGTACGTAAGGGAATTTCCATAGTTGAATTTTAACTAACTATGAAAATCGTTCTTACTAAATTTATGAGTTTTTGCGTGTTTGTCGTATCATTGTGATCATTCAACTATTAACTGATAAGGTATGTTCAATAAAAAAAAAACAATATTTGCGATTTTTCTATGCAATTTTTTTTTTGACGTGCATATTACGCACTTGTCCCACTGGTCCGGGGCAAGAGCATAATACGCCATTATATTTGCTGATAATGCCTGGAGTTTGACGCGTGGCTAGTGCATAATTCCTATATGTTTGCACATTTTTTCGGCATGCTCAACTTTGAGCTATTATCGTGAAAAAAAAGATACGAAACATATTTTTGGAGGAAGTCGAATTAAGATGATTTTGTTTTACTGGAAAATTGTTTATATGAAGGGCAAAACGTAAGTTTAAGAACTAAAACAACAAAATTCTGTCCAAACTTAAAAGTAATAGTTGAAAAAGTGAGATTTTCAAGCCTCAAATACTTCAGGAGCAGTCTCAAAAATATACTACTCGTAATCAGCGGTTATCGACATTTTTGGTACAGGTAGTTTTTTTCTATGTCGGACAACAGTATGCTGCATATATCGTTCTTGTTTAAAATGAAGTGGCACTTATTTGTGAGCCGTTTCAGGCCTGTCACTTCTGCTTCTTCATCATTGATAAGTTGTTTCACTAAACAAACATATTTGTAGACTACCTTTTTTCCAACAAAGTTTGCCAATTCAAAATCACCCACTTGAATTTTGGAAAAACCAGGTTCCTCAGTAGAAGCTTCGTTTTTTTCGAGCTCTTCCAAATCACTTTTACTGAGATTATCAAACTCACTTATTCTGTCTTCGCTTGAATAGCAGTGCCAAAACCTGTCATCGTCAGAGCTGCTCTCAGATACACCTTTTGTTTAGTAACGTTCTTATTTTTTCTGGTCCTATTTTCTGGTTTACTCTTTTCCATTGTTTTTTCATTCAATATTGTATCAACTTCATCTCTTGTGATTACCTCTGCTCCTAAACACACACGCTTTCTTTTTCTCAAATCAGGGTTATTTTCACGTTTGGTGGATTTGAACAAAAGCTCATCGAATGACACAACTGGAATCTCTGGTTCTTGTGATGGAAAATAAACATTCTCTTACGAGCTTGAGCTTGGCGTTGGTTCGATGGGCTCTGGTACTGCATTATTGTTTGCTGATGTGCTCTGCGTCGACTCGACAGGTTCATCGCTGCAAGCCACATTCTGCTTTTTTTGCCAACGTTGAAAAAGTACTGGATCAAATGAGTCTTACTTCACATCATTCCGATTTAACGGGAATATCCCCGCTTTAGTGAAACCGCTCACTAAAATTTCGGGTTTGGTTTCCGTCTATATCTCTCCTATCATCTTGGAGAACATACTTTTTGATATGGCAGCTCCTACGTTCTTTCTCTACCATTCAACGAGTTTGGCATTCCAACGGGTCTTGAGTGATTTAAATACGCACAAGTCTAGTGGCTGCAGAATCTGGCTGGTATGATGTGGAACACGTTAACTGCGTATATAATTTATGATTATTAGTGCGGGAGCGGACGATTCATTTTCAGCAGTTGGAATTAAATATTTGCTAAATATGTTCAAAATAGGTCCAAAATACTTTTTTTATAGGACCTTCCTCTCCAAAGAATCATTGACTCGTCCAATGATAAATTTTTATTGGGGTAATAAGTGTTCAACATTGTGTTGTTGAAGTAGTCAACCAATGGGCGTATTTTAAATAACCTATCCAGGGGTTTTGGCTGATTTTCTAAAGGATTGTCAACAAAATGTAGACCTCTCATAATGAGCATAAACCTGTCACGACTCATATTTGCGGAAAAAAATGGCAAACTAAAAAACCGATTCGTCTTCCAATAATCTTGCAAACGATTTATATTGATGGTTCCCATATGGAATAAAAGCCCAAAAAATACTTTGAATTCATCAGCTGTAACATGACGCCATTTTGTTATTCTAGATTTTTCCGTTACACCTGCACACTGGAAAATTTGCTCTGCATAGAAATTTTCATCAACCAATAAGTTGAAAAAATCGATAGGACGATTTCCTGAAAAAAAAAACATTTAAAATTCCAGCCTACTTATGTCGCCATTTTGTTTTTACGAGTTGTAAATCATAAATATTTCCAGGCTAGAAAAACTAAGTTTCTCATGATCCAACATATTTTCACGAAAATGTTCACGGTTCGTTTCAATTTACAAAAACTTTCTCGTTTACCTATATAAAAACTATATATTGATATTACCTTGAGGTAAAGTCAGAACTCATTTTTCTTCAAAAAAGGAATTTTTGTGAATCCGGGCGAATCTTCTACCCAATTTATAGGGCCATCATCTTTTTGCTGTTGACCTGCCTGTTGTTTTAAGGGGTGCCTGTATATTCTGTAAATTTGGCTCATCCTCTTCACTACCATCCACTATATCACGTGGTATAGTGTCATCAAAATCGGAATCTTCATCTCTTGAAAAGTCGGCATCGTCAAAATCTGGATCAGCGATATCATCATCCGATTCATAGAGGAGTTTTTCCATCTCTGCATCATTTAATTGGGCCCTATATTTGGATTTTACTCCATTTCGAAACTTTTTCGGTTCAGAAGGGTCACTTATGTTTACTCAAAAATCGTAAATTTTCCACTTATTTATACCTTTCGCTAGAGGCTGACGCAATACCGACAACGTACTCGCAAGACTGACAGTGTAGTACTGAATACAGTAGAAAGCTACACTAGACGTGTTCACACGTCAACCGCCTGGGGGCATGGGTGCGCGTGACGTGTCGACACGTCATGCGCAGTGAATGTGTTAAGTATGGTTATATCGTTTTCCACTGCCAAATTTATGACATCCGCTCCAAGATGAGTAGCGTGCCCGTCATAAATGACTAACACAGGTCGTTCTGAACCAATGCTCTTCAAAAAACTGTTTTTAAAATAGTTTTTGAAAACAGTTGTCTCCATCCACCCTTTAGATGTAGCAGCGTAGGTAGTATTTGGGAATTATGTTCCCGGTGGAGCAGTCTACTGTTCCCAAACATGCTTACCTTTAAAGATTATAAGTGGAGGAGCTTTTCACCGCTCGCGCTGCAGCACATTAGAACAGTTGTATTTCGCTTGCCAGTTCCACTTATGGCTCTTGTCGATGGCGCTCCCCGTTGACCGACAATTTTTGTTTTTGACGGATCCGTCCAAAAGCTACTCTCATCCAAGCTCCAGATTTGTGAAGGGCGTTCTTGCAAACTAAGCTGATTTATGGTTTTTTCGAGTAAGTCAAAGTAGTCGTAGATTAAGGACGGATCAAGATTTTTTTCTGGCGTATTCGACACTCTGAGGTTTATTAATCGAAAGGTTATGCCTACACTTAAAATTAAGAAACCAGTCTTCCCAGGCTCTCCATCTTTAAACTGCGCTTTAATGTTGTTTTCTTTGACATAATCAGCTACAGTTTGCAATACTTCTTTTCGGGACAGGCCGAAGCCCCATTTCTCCATGACACGACGACTTTTTGCTAGTTTTTCTTCTTCTTGTTGAGGTATGTCTGCCATAGCTAGAGCTTTTTTGCCCTCTTCTGCCTTTGAAGTGATCATGAAGTGTCGCTATTGGAATGTTGAACACTTTGGTGTAACCGGTATAACGTCATTTGGCCTGACTTTATTGCTGACAACGCAGCTGTAAGGCTCTCTGCGGTACATCCTTTGCCTTGGTTACTTTTGTGGATATATTTTCTCACCATGATGAAACTGAAAATTTAAAAAAGCATTTCACTCAAAACGTTGGGGTAAGAGCGTAATACGTCATCAAGAAAAAATAACAACAAAATATCAAGCTAAACGTGAACTACTAGAGCTAATTTGTTTACTCACCAAAAATCAGAGATAAATCTCTTAGGATTGCCAAGAAATATGTGGATCAATTATTGTCGTTGAGCTTGCTCCGAGAGTTGGAAAACATATGTGACACTTTCACTGCTGCATCATAAAGAAGACTGAACTATTCAACTGTGTAATCATTTAGTTCGATAGCAGACGTACCAGGTACACAAAAAAATAGATGGCAGCACCTGTTTCAAAAGTAATATTAATTCAACGGGTATATTACGCTCTTGCCCGTAACCGCTCTTGCCCCACCTTACCTTATTCGTTTAAAAAAACTAATAAAATTTCACTTTTCTATTCTTTCTATCGGCGAATTCTTTTATTAAATTATCAAAGTCGATGTTTTCAGCAATTTCATTTTCGATTGACAAAGTTGCCAAATTTGTCAGTCTAGATTGGGATATTGTTGATCGCAGATAAGTTTGTATCAGCTTAAGCTTAGAAAAACTCCTCTCCCCGCTAGCAACTGCTACTAATATTCGAAATTCTATCTATAACTACATTTGGAAACAGCTCTTGTAAGTTGCGATCTTTAATAAAATATAAAACATAAGCAGGGGTAACCACATTCTTAGGCAGAAAATATTTCAGACTTATGAGTTCATCACACAACATACAACCATCTATATCTGATTTAGAGTCTACAGTTAATTTCAATTGCAGATCACAACAGACTTTGACAAGGTCGGTTTTTTCCGGAATTTGTTTTATATTGTACAAAAAGACCAAGATTTCGAGTACTGATTTAACTGTTCAGATATTTCATTCATTGAAATTACTGTAGTGTCCAAGAGAGGGTTGAAAAATTCAACCTTAATTTTTTTTCTGGAAAGGTTATAGGCTCGTCTCGGGCAATTTCACCAGCTTGACGCTTAACAAATCTAATTCTTGTTGTGGCTCTAAACACAGGTTCAATTTCTAGTTCTTCAGCCAATTCCTTCACAGTTAAAATGGCGCGTTTAAAGCCTGTATTTCTATATTCTTCCAAAAAAGTGCTTTCAACATTTCTGTGTATTTACTGAGATCTATATCTGTTGATTGTAGAGATTTACTAACGACATTAATTTGAAAAAGTATGTCGTACCAAACAACCAATGAACCTATGAAGCTGAAAACGTTTAACTGTACGGCTATAGTACCTAATAGCCTCATAAGCAGGGTTAGGCAAAATCTAATTTTTATTAAAAAAAATTAAAAAACATTGTTTTTTTTTTAAATCACGATTTATATGATTTTTTTGATTTTTTAAATTTGAATATAAAATTTGAACATTTTGATTCTTTGAAATTATTGTTAATTATTTTAATGTATAAGTCTAAAAATTATAATACAATTTGCGGCTCAAAAACTTGTGACAACGCATTTGTCGCGCTTCTTGCAAGAAAATTCTTGTCGCGATTTGTTTTCCATCTGTCCTATACACTCACTATACAGTGCCGAGTACTACCGAGTGAGGCACGAACGCGTTTGTTGTGCTTTTTGCAAGAATATTCCTGTCGAGGCTTGTTTTCCTTCTCAACCTATAAATTGACGTTGCCCAACAATTTCACGCATTTCGCTAGTTAGGTTAGTTAAGTGAAGTGAAAACATATAAATAAAGCAAAATGAATGGAAGAAAAGAGAACCCAATATGGCAGTTCTATATTAAGACAACAAATCCAAATAAATTGGGGTGTAGGGCTATTTGTAGAAAGTGCAAGAAAGATATTCAAGGGTTAGTCCAAAGACTTAAAGCACACCACGATGTTTGTAATTATCAAGAGAGGAATACAGGTAATTAAATTATTAATTTAATTTTATTTATATTTAATTAAGATTTTGTTTATTAACCCGGGAATGATCGCGTTGTTAGATTTTGCCTAACATTTTTTGTTTTTTGTTAATTCTCCAAGCACTTGATATTTTATTTTTGAGATAATTTAGTGAAAGTTTTCAGACATAAATATTAATTATAAGTTAAGTAACATAGTGTAATTTTTAATTATATATTCTAAGATATTTTGAAATATTTTTTAAATATATACGTATTATATTATAAGTAGATACATTTTTTATAAATAACAGAATGCAACAGGGTAACAAATGTTTCTATGCATTAAAAGACACATTTAAATCAAAGATATTGTCTACAAACACAAAAATTAAAATATACAAGACAGTAATTAGACCAGTCGTACTTTACGCCGCAGAAACCTGGAATTTAACAAAAAAAGAGGAAAACACATTAGAAATTTGGGAAAGGAAAATACTACGGGGAATATACGGCCCAATTAAATAAAATGGAGTATGGAGAATATTAAGAAACTACGAAGTTAATCAAAAATTCAATAGCCCAATAATAACAAATGGAATAAGAAGAATGGAATAAGAAGGTGGGCAAGACATGTACAACGTCTAGGTAATGAAAGGTTTGTCAAGAAAATACAGGAAACTAAAAGACAAGGACGAAGAGCAAGGGGACGACCGAAAACTAGATGGTTGGTGTAAAAGAATATCTGAAATAAATTGGAATAAATGACTGGAAGAGCAAAGCAAAAGACCGGAAAGAATGGAAAAGAATAGTAGAAGAAGCAAAGGACAGACTTCAGAGCAGAAACTAAATCACCGAGTTCACTACTGATTAAAAGCAGTAGGGTTGGCCAAGCGGCTGGCCACCGCTGCCGGAAAAATTAGACTAGGAATCCCAATAGGGAGGCTATGGACCTTAAGGTCTGAAAGTCAATGAAAAGAAGAAGACAATTTTTTTGATAGATATTATTTTTAACAAAGATAATATAATTTTTAAGTATTTATTTTTAGATATTTTAGGCATATAGGATTGTTTTTAAATGTTAGGTGAAATCTAACACGCGGCCTTTAATGTAACTTTTTTAACGCGACCTTTCCCAGGTTAATTAGAAAGATAATCTTTACTCTTCTATACTTACTTAATTTTAAATTTTTTTCAACTTAAAAAAAATTGCTTTTACATCTCTATTGAACATTTTCACTTTATTTTCAAATCAATAATTCAATACTATATCAATATATCATCAATTAATCAATTACAATTTTCAATTATGTTTTTTCTCTTTCCAGAGAGTCGAATGTCGCTTGACGGTTTTGCTAGCACATCATCTGCCTCAAGTTGTAGTTCACCCATGACGGATAGTTCATATGTTAGAAAAACTCCACCGAAAGTACCAACAAGTCCAACAACTTTTGAGCCAGTCCAAAAAAAGAAAGCAATCGAAGCTCAGCCTACCATGAGTGGTTTTGTAATGCAGACTTCAACTGCTGAAAAACATAAAATTGACAAACAAATAGCAAAGCTACTAATTCGAGCTTCAGATGTATTGGGAATTTAGAGGTGAAAAAAGCCATTCAGTTATAAGGCCTGGTTATGCACCGCCCTCGAGAAAAACGGTAGCAACAAGTCTTTTGGACGAAATATATGAAGAGGAAAAAGAAAAATGTTTTTCCTCCCTGTCAGGACAGTCCGTAAATATGTCAATTGATGGGTGGTCAAACGTGCACAACGAACCAGTGATATGTGCAACGATAACCACTGAAGATGGACAAGCCCTCCTATACGAATCTATAGACACATCAGGAAATCCACATACTTCAGAATATTCTCAAATAGTTTGTGACCCGATTTCTTCATGTGAATTAAAATACAAGTGTACCGTAAAATCTTTTGTGACAGACAATGCCGCAAATATGACACTTATGAGAAAAACATTAGAAGAAAAAACGAACGCAAAAGTTATAACTTATAGCTGCTCTGCACATATTTTTAATTTACTGTGCAAGGACTTTCAAGTTAAAGACGTTAAAGAACATGTGGTCCAAATTGTTAAGTATTTTCGAAATAGCCATTTGGCTAGAGCTAAATTCAGTCAAGCAGGAGGCAGCGCTTTAGTCCTTCCAAGCGATGTGCGAAGGAATAGCCTTGGCGATTGCTTAGAGATGTATGTCACTCAGTGGGACATCACATTAAAAATCTGCGAAGAAAATAAAAAAGAGATTGATTCCACTATTTACTAAAAAATTTCAAATATTGCGAATGAACATGCAGCGCAAGATTATTTAAACATTTTAAAACCTATATCAGTTGCTCTTGATACTGTGCAGAGGAAAAATGCTACTATCGAAGATGCTGTACAGCAGTGGAAACATTTACAATATATCTTTGATGAATCTGTGGAATTACCATTACAACAATTTAATAATCGATATAAGCAAGCACTAACGCCATGACATTTTATAGCATATATGTTGAATCCACAAAAAATAAAATACCAGTTAATACCAGAAGAAAAGAATATAGCTTTAGAAACAATTAACGAGTTATATGAAAACACTGGACTGTTACCTTTAGTAATAAAGTTAAATGCCCGCAGTGCTCCATTTAAGCATGTTATGTTTTCGGACGAAGTAATAAAAAATGTAAACGAACTACAATGGCGGTTATCACAAAATGATGAGCGGGAAATCTTGAAACAGTTGCTAATAAAACAGTTCCTGTGTGCAACTGGTTCTTCAGCTTCAGTAGAACGTGTATTTAGTTAGCTCTTTTGGACTTGTACACTCGGATATTAGAAACAGATTAGGCATAGAAAAAGGAGGAAAACTCGTGTTTTTGTTTAAATTGTATAACGAAAATGAATAGAGTGAAAATATACAGTAATAAAATTTAGGTGTTACGTTTAGTTTATGAATTTGGAATTATGTACTTCTTTTTTGTTGTTTTTGCTAAAAGCAGATACTTCTTTTGATTTTTGAGAAAACTTTTATATTATGTTGTTATCTGGTTCTGAATAAAAAAGAAAAAAATTGATTTTAAACCATTATTTTAATTTTAAAAATCAATCTATTTAAATCATGTTTTTAATCGTGATTTTAATCAGCCCAATCCTGCTCATGAGAGACTTGAACATCAGTTTTCTCACTTTCAATAGCCAAAGTAATTAAAGCGTGGATGGCACTAGTTGGATAACGAACTGCCTTAACACTGCGTATTATTGCTTCCCAACGTGTATCACTGAACTTTTTATAGCATACCTATAATCCCAAGCGATCGGTTAGAATTTTCCATCGATGAACAGAAGCTGAAAACAATATCAACAACTTCTGAAGTACCCCAAACAAAGTGACTGATTTTACAGATGACTTAGCGGCATCGCATAGTACGAGATTGTAGCTATGACAGCTACAAGGTACGTAAACAGCTAGGGGATTAATGTCCAGAATCATCCTTTGACCCCCAATATCTTTCCTTTTCATATTTACTCCGTTGTCATAACCCTGACCCCTGCAGTCGTTCAATTCCAGTCCGTGTTTGTTTAAAACATCAATAATAACTTCTGTCAGTTTTTCACCAATCGTCTCATTTGCAGTTATAAATTCTATAAAATACTCTTTCACTGATATTTTATCGTCATCTGATAATAAATCAACAAATTGTATTGTCGGTGAAAGTTGTTCTATGTGACTAATAATGTCCGGAGTACAGTCAGCTATACTAGAATAATGTTGACTTCTTTGGTCGTAATATAATTTCTGACTTTACTTTTTCACCCATCAGCTCTATTAATTCATTTTGAATGTCTTTTCCGCAATAGTGGTCTGAAACATCACCCTTCGTAGCTAATCGCAAGTGCTCCTGCATAACTGGATCAAATTTGGCTATACTCGATAGTCGAAATTGTGTAAAGTGAGTCAGAGCTATCTAATCAACACTTTGGTTAAAGCGCAGTTGCCATATGTATTCTAGAGAGAAATGCTGTATTTTATAAATACACTTCAAATCCATTGTGTCAATATTTCAGGTACAAAAGATGCAATGTAATTAAGTCAATACCAATTTAATATATTTATTTCAAATTTCAAGCAGACTAATAATAATTAGTTTACTTGAAATGTGAAATAAAGTGTTTATGTATATTTCTTGAACGCAAAGTTTGTTGTGAAAAACTCGCCGATTTGACAATGTTGGAGAGTCGCTTCAATGTTCCGGCTTTGAGAACGAGATAGATAGATCGAGCTACGCGAATGAGACAGTGATAGTAAACAGTTATGTGAGGTGTTTATTCTCTTCATGAGCGTAACATCAGTATTTGTGTTGTGGTTTTGTGTGATAAATCGGTTATTATTGGTATTTATTGTAATATTTATATCGGTATATTTAGTGACAATAATGGCGGAGTGTAGCGGTGTTGGCGATAAAAAACGGCGTCGTAACAATTTAATTCGGGAAGAAAAAGTCCTCATATTAAATGTGTACGAAGGACTGCGTGCCATGGACAAACAGTTGGGTGTTAGTGACGCTGTGATTAAGTGCAGTTATTTAACTAAAGTTTCTGAGAGTACTATATACAATATTCTAAAGAAATCGCGGGACGGATCTTTGACAAGAGAACGAGGTGAAAACTGTAAACCGGAAAGTAGGGGAAGAAAGAAAATTGTTTTGGACGACCAAACACGGAATGCTATACGTAGGGAAATACATTCTTTTTATTTTAGGAATGAAATCCCCTCGGTAGCTAAATTGAGCAAGGTAATAGAAGCTGATGATACTTTACCAAACATCAGTGATAAAGTTTTGAGACGAACTTTAAAATTAATGAATTTTCGTTACCAAACAAGAAGTAGAAATAGTGCCTTAATTTAACGAAATGACATTGTGGAATGGAGGAGAAATTATTTAAAACAGATACGGCAGTTTCGTAACGAAGGACGGCACATATATTATCTTGACGAAACATGGTTAAATGAAGGCCACACTGTGTCAAAAGTGTGGCAAGACATGAATATACGAAGCAATCGACAAGCCTTTATGGAGGGTTTCTCTTCCGGTTTAAAAGCTCCCTCTGGGAAAGGACGTCGACTCACATTGGCAGCGAGGAAGGATTTGTAGAAGGTGGATTACTAAGTTTTCAGTCCAAAAAAACTGTCGATTACCATGAAGAGATGGATGGTAACCGGTTTGAAACATGGTTTAGATCAATTTTAACAAAGGTAACTCCTGGTTCAGTGATAGTTATGGATAATGCTTCATACCACTCTCGACGACTGGAGCAAATACCTACTTCAGCTAGCCGCAAGAGGGTTATAATTGATTGGTTAGAGAGTAAAAGCATTCCGCACAACGAGGCAATGCTAAAAGTTGAATTATTATCTCTCGTACGGAAACATAAAAGCAGTTATATTAAGTACGTTGTCGATGAAATGGCGAAAGGTTTCAACGTCTCAGTTGTTAGACTTCCTCCCTACCACTGTGAGTTAAACCCCATCGAGCTGGTTTGGGCCCAAGTGAAAAATTATGTTGCGAGAAAAAACAGTACATTCAAAATGGCTGACGTTGAGAAACTGTTTGACTAGGCGCTGCATACCGTTACTGCTGAGAGTTGGCGTAAATGTATTCAACACGTATTAAAAGAAATAAAGTTTTGGGATTTAGACATACGTGTAGAAGTAATGACGGAACCACTCATTATCGATATAGGAGGAGAAAGCGATGATTCTGAGGAGTCGTCAGGGAGTGATACCGCTTCCAGTTAGTCAGACATTTTACAAGTGACCTCGCAACATACCTATACTTATTGGTAATTTATTTTGGTCTTGACAAACAACTTTTTTTTAGTTTTAGTAGTAGTAAGTTGGAATTGACTTTTAAACATTTTTTTATTTTGTTTTAACTTACTTATGAACAACTTGTGATAAGTTATTATTTCAAATGTTAAAAATTGAAATTCCAGATATTTCAGTATTCGCACCCTTAAACTATGATACGCTCATGAAGTTCACTTTAAATCGGTAGATAACCGATGACGTCACTTTACAGAATTTCGACTATCGACTTTTTTATATACATCTTATTATAGCTCATCCTTAAAAATGTGTATTATTCTTGGTAACACCCTGTATATACATAATGATACCTACCATAATAATTTCGTATTTCTGTTCTCTCAAATTTAAACGCCAGAGCGTACAAGAACATTTTCTATTTATTTTTTATTTAGGACTATTAAGAACCCTTCAAAAATGATGCGCTCATGAAGTTCGCTTCTGCAACTGATTTTATGGACAGTAAGAGCGATGAGTCACTTTACAGAATTTCGACTATCGAGTATAGTAGTTGTACTAAGCCCAAGAACTTTCCGTTATTTGGCGTATATAGTTTGTCAGAAGTACCTCTGAACGCCATATTGTTCTCCGCTAAATAAAGTGTAATATGCATCAAGCTAGACAAAACATGTTTTTCCTGTATTTAATCGTAGTTTTCAGTATCAATCCATGAAAGGTAAAATTTCTTATGTGAAGTACTATTCTCATGATTGGCAAATTACCGTGACAAGAAGATAAAGGAAGCTACATTTTAACAATTCAAGTCAGTTTGTATCACTAAATCACACGTCTTTTTGTTGAAAATTGACTGCACTTGTGGTATGAGAGAGGATACCTACAAATTTTTTTTCCACAACTACTATGCAAAACACGCTTTTCTACACAAACTTTTATGCGCAAAGCAAGCCTTTTCTTAATTAGTTTGATATCCGTTAGAAAAGTACACGTTATGGTACTTTTCTGCACGGAAATGTCACTTTGCACACGGAAATGTCAATGTCAAATTTTTTTGACAATACTTTATAGTGGATTTCTGGGTGTTCAAATTTTAAATTTAAACTAAAAATTCTGTAAGTAAACTATTTTTTAGATTATGTATTTCAGTTTATTGATTATAATAAACAAATTCATTTATTACCCATTATTTTAGGAACTATATATAATATAATATATAATATATGTTTATTCACTATAAATTACAAAGTATAACAAATGTAGATCAAAAATCGTAAATAAACACAATGCCCCACAGAAGCTGTAAAAAACAGCTTGTAAGTGGTATCTAAATTAAGTACAGCGACAAAATTAGTTACACTCACAACAATAGTAAACTTAGAAACAATAATGATAGTAGTAATATCACAAATAATACACACTATGAACCGAGATCATAATTTATCTTTCGAGTTGTCGAATTCCGATATTGAGAATACTCCTCCAGATATTATCGAAGAGGCTCAAAATGCAATCGAAAATTTGTTACCTGGAGTTTCAAAAAATAAATATCAAAAACAATACAGCAAATTTATGAACTGGGGGGAAATAAACAATATTAAATAATTCTCAGAAAATGTTTTGTTGGCTCATTCTCAAGAAATTTCTGCAAACTTTAAACCGTCTAGACTGTGGTCTATATATTCAATGATAAGGAGCCTCATAAGTATCAAACATAACAAAGATATTTCAAAGTATACAAAACTTCGAGCATAGTTAAAAAAGCAAAACGCATAGCAAAAAAAGCTGTGACAAAAAAACCCCCTACATTGACATCTGCTGAAATCCATAAATTTTTAGAAGAAGCGCCAGACAATATCTATCTACCCGTCAAAGTAAGTCATAATTTTAAAGATTATATTTAGTTATTCAATCTATTATTATTTAGTAACCAATGTACTTCATAATATAGAGAAATCGAAATAAAAAACTTAAAATAAAATAAAGCAGCGGAAAGACCTAAATATAGTATTTCATAATTGTTGCTGCGATAGCTTAGTGGAAAACACATTAGCATTGGAACGAAAAGGCCCGGGTTCAAATCCTGTCGACTTTTTTATATATTTGCAATTTATTTAATCTTTTTACTTTAATTTTGGAACTAAATTAAAATTTCAATCACAAATTTACTTGTAGGTTGTCATGGCTTTTGGATTAGCCGGAGCATGTCGAATGGAAGAATTATGGAAATTAACTATTGATAACGTAAAATATTTACAAGAAGCCTTATTGGTTACTGTTCCAATAACTAAGACAAAAATACCACTTACATTTACTGTAGTTGGAAAATTCTATGATTTATACAAAAAATATGCACGTCTGCGTCCACAAAATACAAATGAGAAGAGGTTATTTCTTAATTACCAACACGGAAAATGCACGCGGCAAGTAGTGGGCATAAATAAATTCGGAAATATGCCTAAACAAATTGCAGAATATTTAAAATTACCTAACTCTAAATTGTACACGGGTCATTGTTTTAGACGAGCTTCAGCTACAATTTTAGCAAATTGAGGCGGAGACTTATTAACATTGAAACGACATGGTGGATGGCGCTCAAATACAGTGGCGCTTTACGGCTCGTGCCACAAACTTCTGCGCTCGTGGGAAAAGTAACGCTTTGCGCACTTGTTGTACATGTACTTCAATACCTACCTACACCATGGGATACTTTTTTTCTACAGCAATCGTTCTTCTCTCTAACCTCCATGGTTTTGAAAAGAAGATCGCGCATACGACTGCAAGTTCGGGTGGCTTTTTATCTCGTGAAACGGAGTTTAACCAAATCACTCGAAACAGACGCCGCTGATACGAAAAAAACATTCCTGTGTGTTTGAAGACTCAACAGAGATAACCTTGATACCCAATAAACAGTAAATTATTATTTGCGAATGCATTAAAACGATGGCTTTGTTGCTAGGCTGTGATCTTAAATAATATAATTATTAAGTACTCTTGTTTGCTTATATATGCAAACAAATTGTCAAGTAGTACCTAAAAATGAATTGGACGTGGCAACGTTGCGTTCATTTACAAGTAGAAAAGTAGGGTAGGTGCAAGTTACTGTAAGGTAGACAAGGATAACAGTCTACCTCACGACCCAACTTCAAATACAGTAGCGTATCATTAAAGGTTTAGTTGATACGCAAATGTCATACTATAATTTAAGCTTCAAACTATTTAGATAAGTATTGAAACGTTTAAAAATGAAAATGAACCTTATCCAATATATTTAGCTGACAGTTACTATTGTTACAATAGAACTAAAAAGACGCCATCTCTACTTTCCCGACCGTATAGCAGGAAACTGTATCATCCATTCTATGAAAATAATTGTATCCATTATTTTTACAACTAAATACTGTCCCCCTCAATAATAAAACAAATCTGTCACCACTGGCTCCAGAAATGTTTAGATAATTAGTCTCAATTTGCAAATTATTGTTAATTTCTAATTAAAACGTCAAGTAACACTTGTTTATTAAAAAAACAGTGACTACTTTATAACAATAACATAATCAACAATACTAAACTTGATCTAAAATCTAAAAGACAACGGTTATTTTCATAATTTGTGGAATACGCGACGCATGATAATATGCAGATGATCATCACGTGTCACGTTTGATGTCGACAAATTTTGTAGGTCATAGTATGTAAAATAGAGATTACGACAATAATTTTTAACACACGGAATAGAATTCTATCTCCAATTGGAAAATTAGACGCTCGTTCTAATCTTCAAAAAATAATTAAAACACATTAAACTAATTACATTTAATAAACTTAACATTGTATAAGATTAAATGCTTTTAAATATACCTAACTGTTTTGTTACCTTTCATATTTGATTGATTTTTATCCAGTAATTAAGTAAAAAATCTTAACATCGTATTAGTTATTTTCAATTGTAAAATTTTTAAAATATTTTCTTTTAAATTAACTATTCATTCCTCCAACAGATAACAGATTATTAAGATATTCGCATTGTTAATACATATCAAATTTGAAAAATTTCGTGTGCTTAATCAACTGTACAACTGATTGAGTAACTAAATTTCGCTCATACATCTTTGGCGGTATTTATTAAAGGATGTGGATAAAATCCGGTACGTGGGATCGACTCCAAAAAATTCAAATCCCTAATGGGCGGAGTTAAAGATTTCTGTGTTCTGTCACGTTCTCTGTTCTTTCTAACCTCAAACAAACAAATGTAATAATTTGATGGTGTTTTTCAGAGCATGTTTTACCTTTTTTCAGATACGAGATAATAAAATTCGATCATTAATTATTTAAATTGATTTTAAAACTAACAAACTGTTTTTTAATATTACTTTACAAGGATTAGTATATACACCGTTTTTTATCTAGTAAAGTAACTATAGCACAGCATATAGAACACATAGGCTGTGACTATAGTGTTTAAACAATTAGGTACTTCTTTTCTTAGTTGTAAAAACAGCATGTATTACAAGTTATATTTGTCTTCATTTGATTAAGTAATGCTGCCATCAGTTGACAAAAACTTTAATAAAGGAAAAGGGAATCTAGTTAAACGAAAGTCAAAGTAATTTCAACAAAAGTAGATAGGTAATGTAATTTTATTTATAATTAGACTTTATAATAGCTACCTAAAAAGAAAAAGTTTATTGTAATTTCCTTCGTTTTCTTGGTAATCCTATAGCTGTTAAAGATCTTCCTTTCGGCATACCTCTTTGTTTAATGGTGCTCTAAAAAATATATACATATTACAATACTATTATTTTAAAGCAGGCTTATGTGAATTTCAACTCACAGGTAAAGATATGGTATGAAAAGATGATACACAATCCTCGACAACTTCATAATTCATGTCACAAACAATCTCTTCTTGTAGATCTTCTTGAAACTCAATTAGTGTTTCTGGGAATTTTTGAGTACCCTCCGGTTTATATAAATTTGTTGTTCCATCTTGTCTTAAAGCAGGAGAATTGTCACAATAATTGTAATTATGATCTGTAAGTACTTGAAGATCATATCTCAGTTTGCTTTGTTCGTCATCTAAATTATTGGTACAGCTGTCATGCAAATTGTTTGGCTTTTTATGTTTATTACATTGGATTTCATCCAAATCACTCGTCTGGAAGCAATTTTCTAAAGGGGCGCTTGGGTATCTCCAACACTTATTAACTGAATTTTATTTAGGTTTTGCCAATTTTCTGCCAACTCGATCAAAATATTCATTCTGTCCTGGAATTCTGCCGTTGACACTTCACTGCATAAACTAGACAATTGAAGACAAACAGCCTGGGCTTTTTTAAATTTTTCATGTGATGTGAGTGTTTTACCTTTAATATTACAGTTGATTTTTACTTGAGGTAATTCTAAACCACTAGAAGAGCTGTCTGTGGTACTAGTGGATGCTTGCATTGACATAGGACTTATATCTTCAATATATTTTCTAGTCCACCTGACATTAAACAGACTTTCACTGTTAAGTTCAATTCTTAGATATTTTCTATAAAATAAGATGTGTTTACATGGCAGCTTCATAGCAATAAAAAAGCTACATTGACAGTCTGTATCTGACACTAATATTGCATCCTTTTCTGCTATACAAAGAGTTCTTTGTTCATCAATTTCTCATCTTCAGAAATTTTTACATTAATTTCAGCTGTTTCAAAGTCCTACAAAAAAGGAAAACTTTAAAATTATATCTACCTATTTTATAATTTTTCATTTACTTACCCCACATGTTTACGCATTGGTTCCTTGTTTTTACATGGCCTAAACTCCTGCCCCCCATGTATGCATGAGTACTTTATAATATAATATTTTAACTCTGGGATTGCTTTTTCCTATACTCTTGGACAGTGATTTTTTGCACTTTTCAGTGTTTTTGAATCCCTTTTCCAAAACTGCACCCTATTTTCCTTTTCATATTTATTTACAGCTTCTTGTAAATTATCATACGATGAAAAAGAATCATTTACTTTCATCTTCTCGGTTAAAAACACATAAACCACACATATAAACAAACTCAGACGAAACGAAAGTAGTCCAGGATTTCAGACAGATATTCTGCGCAGGCTCCGCCCATTCGGGATTTTAATTTTTTGGAGTCGATCCCACGTACGGGATTTTATCCACTTCCTTTATTAAAATAAAGCATTTACTTATTTGGGATCTATTGCTAAGCGATACGCCACTACACGGCGTTAAAGTGAACTTCAATAGTTGTGTGTTTAGATTGGAATAGCTGCTTCTTTACCACTTCTTTCATTTGTTTTGTGTGTTTTGGACATTGTTTTTCATATATTATATTGGATTTTAAGTGATAGGTTTAATTTAGGAAATAATTTTTATATTTGTTAATAAAAATGTGGGACAAAAGTCGTGAATATTGCTCAGTACCATAGTGCACATCAATAAGAAATAAAAATTGAATTCTCATCGATTTTCTGAAAGTGAAAAGTTTAGAATACAAATAAATATAAAAATGGATAATTCGAAATGGTATATGCAAGAAAAGCTAAGCAAAATAAATTAAGAATTTGACAACCTCTATATCGAAATATATGTTTGTGTGTTTACCTCATTTTAAATATTACATTCCAAGAAGTATGTTGAAATCATTAATCAATTTACCAATCTAGCTCATCTTAGAACAACTTTAAACAACATAAAATAGGTAAAAATTCTAAATTAAAATCATATAGTATGAACTTAACAAAAAGAACATTTTACCTGTACGCGTTGAGTGAAAAATATAAGAAGAAACGCAACCTCGTAAATGATTTTGTGCCGCAAAATGTTGTTGGCGGAGAGATGTCGCCACCATCGCCACTTTCTCTAGGAATTAGCAGTTGTCTACTGACCAGTGTTGCCGATTGGCGGATAATTATCCGATTTGCGGATAATTTGAAGGGTTGCCGGATATTTTTCTCACCCTGTCGAAAATCGGATAATTAGGATCCGACTGAATGCTAAAATTACGAGCAATAGTTGGAAATGCAAGATTTCATTATAGACTTGACAGCAGCGATATTTCGTGTTGAAGGCGTTGAAACATAGGGTTGATATTCTGTGTAACGAAGATTTCTATTGTCGAATTTCCTTTATTCCATGAAAAGTACAATTCTGTAGTACATGATGAGTACATGTTATCCCATCGCAGTGTCTGTCACGCGAGAGATTCCGCTATTCACTATCAGATGTCGCGAGTAGAGCGGTTCTCCCCACATTGAAGTCCACTTTCATAATATTTACCTACGCAATTGATTATTGTTTTGGTTGTTTAATGTTTTGAAGTGAATAGTGAATATAAGTTTTAAAATAAGTTGTTCTAAATAAAAGCATTGCTGGTTGCTTAATTTGCACATCCTAAAGAAATAAAAAAATGGACAAGTGGCTTATTGATTATAAGGTAAAACTTTAAAAGTTCGCAGATAACATAAAAGTATTAAAAAAATGGTATCAAGGGTTTTATAATATGCTAATATACTATTTTTTGTTGTGGATTTTAGAAAAAGGAAAAACGGATACCAGAAGTAATAATTAAGCCGTCTTCAGATGTTGTGATCGGGAAAGGAAAGCCAAAAGCAAATGATCAAGAGAAACCAGGTTGCAGTAACATTGCTACCACAACGTGTGATACACCTAGGGGTGACGATAAATGGAAGGAACCTTCGACGTCCTTTGCGACAGAGACAGAACAATCCTGTGGAAATGATTTTGTGAGTATTTTCTCATAAAGGTACAAATAATCTACTGTTTAATAAAACAAACAAATTTGGAATAGATAATTCAGTATTACATTCGATTATTTTAGGCTGCAATTTCTCAACCAGAAAAAAAACGAAAAAAATTGGAACTCCTGGAAAAAGGGAAAAGAAGACTGGCTTTGTACTTTCTTGGATCAATAATCCCAAATTCAAGGGTTGGTTGGAAAAGTCTTCAAAACCAGCAGGTCGAGGAACAGCGTTTGCCTTTTGTAACGTATGCAATATGGATGTGGTAGCTCATAAAACTGTCCTTATTAAACACTCGAATAGTGAAAAACACAAATTAAATTGGCAAAAAGTGTCAACTAGCACCAAGATAACAGAACTTTTCACAGAAAAGAGTGAAGACATTGCCGTAAGAATCGCGGAAATAAAACTTTGTGCCCTGTTAGCTACAAATCAATTACCTTTTTTGTTGATGGATACTTTGTGCCCACTTTTAAGAACTATTTTTCATGATTCAAAAATTGCACAAAAACTGAGTGTAAAAAGAACCAAGGCCACTGCTATTGTATGCAATAGTTTGGGAATCAATTTTCTAATAGATTTTCACAATAAATTAAGATCGTCAGGATTCTTCTTTTCATTAATCATGGATGAAACGACAGATATTTCTGTCAAAAAGCTGTGTGCTTTTTCAATCATATATTACGATAACAATGTAAATATGATTAAAACAAATTTTTTTGATCTGGTTGAAGCTAATGGTTCCACAGCTGTTGATTTATTCAACATTTTAAAAAATTGCTTGATATCGAAGAAAATTCCATTAAAAAATTTGGTAGGGTTTTCTTCGGATACCACTAATGTTATGGTCGGAGAGCACAATTCTGTTTTTGCTCTTCTGAAAAAAGAGTTGCCTCAAATAATATGTATCAGGTGCTCCTGTCATATGGCACATTTGGCAATTTCGAAAGCCTGTTTAAAACTACCAAGGCAGGTGGAAGACCTACTTCGTAATGTAGGCAGTCATTTTAACAGGAGCTCCTTGCGTAGAAAAAAATTTGAAGAGTTTCAACATTTTTTTCAAGTAGAAATACATAAAATACTCTCCCCAGCCGTAACAAGGTGGTTGTCGATAAAAGCATGTATTGACAGAGTGCTTGAACAATATGAGCCACTAAAACACTATTTAATGGAATCGGTGCTTGAGGACCCATCACACACAACTGACAGTATGTTAGAAGCAATGAAGAATCCATTTACCAGAGTTTATCTGGAATTCATGTCGTATTCTTTGGGGCTTATGACTGATTTTAACATGCTGTTTCAGTCTGAAAAGCCTTTGCTCTACAAAGTTAAGCCAGAAACGATAGTATTATTAGAAACGTTGTATGCTAATTTTCTTGAGCTATCACATATAAAAAAAGCCAAAGATATTTTCAAACTGAATCATGAAAATCCGGATTTTTTCCTACCTTTAGAAAATATTTATTTGGGGATGGCAGCAACAGAATCCTCATTCAAAGAAACGATATTGTTAAATTTTCAACGTCAATTTTATCGTTTTATACTGATCTTGCAAAAAATATAAAAGAAAAATTCAATTTTAAAGAACCAATTTTCGATATTATAGATATATTAGATCCAAAAGTTGCACAATCTTTTAAGACAAAGTCTTTAAAACATATCATTGACTCATTTCCAGTTTTGAAAGACCACGTTGATCCTCAGGCTTTGGACAATGAGTGGAAAAAACATGCTTTATTACATTTTGAAGATCTCCACATAAACATAAAAGATTGTGAGCAATATTGGTCAGAAATTTTTAACTTGAAAAATAATGCCGACGTTTTATTATTTCCTAATTTAAAAAAAACCTTATCATTACTGCTTGTGTTGCCATTTTCTAACGCGAGTGTTGAACGAATTTTCAGTAATGTTTTTAATATAAAAACAGACAAAAGAAACCTATTAAACACTTCTACTCTAAGGGCAATTTTAGCTACTAAACAAGGAGTAGATAACAGTGGGGGTTGCGTTAAATTTCAACCAACAAAACAAATGTTGGAGTGTAAGATTTGGCAAGATAAGCAATAGTTGAAAGAAAAACATTTCAAGTTGGTAGGTGACTTAATATTATTTTTTCATTACAGTTACAGATGCTTTTTTAGTTTGAACACAAATAAGTATTTTAGGTAAAATGTTCCTTTTTTTCTATGAAAAAATAAATATAAACTTTCGTGTTTTCCTGTTATTATTTTTCAATGTATTTTAATCAAAGATTTTTTAGTTTTAATTGAAGTATATCAAGAAAATGTATTTTTTTTCTATTAAGGTATAAATATGAAATTACAAAATTGGTACACGTAACTTTTTTGTTTCTTAAACCTTTTTTTTTTGTATTTTAATGCTACCAAAGATTTTTTAGTTTGAATAGAAGTATTTTAGGTAAATGTAATTTTTTTCAATATTTTTTAGTGTATTCCAATGATACCAAAGATTTTTTAGTTTGAATAGAAATATTTTCGGTAAAATGTTCCTTTTTATATAAATAAATATGAAATAACTAATTTTTTTCATTATTTCTACAAAATAGCCATTCCTGCCTTCTATTTGGGTACGAAACCTGAATATATAGTAGTGATTTACTATTTTTGATTGTTTTCAACATTTCGGACAAAATCGGATAATTTCGAGTTCAGAAGAGGATATTTTCATTCTCATCCTTTGGCAACACTGCTACTGACCGTAGTAGAGTTAAGAACGGCAAACGGAATTTCTAGCTCTTGTCTCTCTCTCTCTCTCGAGTGTTTTGTTTGTACAAACGATTATTGTTCATTAACCATGAAGTGTGTAGTTAATCTTGGCATTAAAAGACTTTGTTGTATGTTACGTTCCGACTAAAAATGAAAACATTCTTGATGTGTGGAAAAAAATTGTGGCAATATAACTATTTGGAATTTGGAAAAGGACGAGTTAGCAAATGAAGTTTGATGTGAAAAACATTTTAGTTCTGACTTTATTATTGTACAACAAAAACGAAAGATTCTAAGGAAAAATGCTGCACCAAAAAGTTATTGTAAAGGTAGGTATGTTTTTTTATAATCTCAAGGTTTATTCGAATATAGTACATGTCTTATGACTAATTTTAATGTCCATACTTTGTAATGTGCACTATTATTTTCATTTATGGAAAATTTAAAAACATTTATAACAAATAGATCATATACATGGTTGATAAGTTTTTTATGTATGTAGTTTTAAACTATTTCACAAAGTATTTTATTGTGCAATATGAAAATATCAGAGCAGCATAAATCAGGAATTACAATCAGGCATCTAATTACAAGAAAATAAATATTAAATAAATGTTAATTCTATTGTAGAAAGCCATATCGAAAATATAAATAAAGCTCTTCAACAAGTGGTGTTTGCAAAAGACGTTTTTCAGACTTAGATGGTGAGCTCATTAAATTACACTTTGATATTCTTAACATACCTACACCTATTTTTTATAGAAAACAACGCTAGACTATTGAAAACTAGGATGTTACAAAATGAAAAGAAATATAAATCTGTGAAATATCTTGAAATTGAGGACATATTATCTGGTTGGTATAGACTTTTCGGAGATTTCGACATATTTGAACTAATTCATTTTTTTTTGTACTTCAGATACATCTTCCGAAGAATTGGCAGTTCTACCTTCTACGAAAACATACGAAAAAAAATCTCAAAACAAGCTATCCATCCTCTCATGTTAAATTAGGAATTTCTCCATTAACAGTAAGTTCTCTTGGATCGAGTCTTAGCGAAAGAGTTATCAATATGCCTTCTCCAACTAGGGTTTTTTTACAGCAGACTATTAAGTCTCTATCATATAAAGTAGATGTTTTAAATAAAAAATTTAGGGCCAAAACTTATCGTGTAAACCGGATTAAAAATAAATCCAAATTAGCGTCCCTCAACATTTTATAGAAACTTTTGAAACACAAAAGTTCTGCTGTGAGAACTTTTATTTTGATGCAAATTTATCATAAAACCAGGTCAAAATGGACAAAAGCGGAGAAACAGTTGGCGTTATCACTAAATTATAAATCCCCTTCTTTGTACAAATTCATGCGCGACAAGCTACACTTTATTTTACCATCGATTCGAACCATTCAAGAATGGATGACAATGGTTAATATTCATCCCGGAATTAAATCGTCAATAATTGAAAAATTAAAAACAAAAGCTAATGTAATTGACTGTCTCGACCCTTACTTCGTGGAATATGCTCATATTAGTGTTTTTAAATGAAACTCAAGGTCTCTAGTTAATTCCACAATATAATACAAGTTATTGAAAATTCTAAAAAATTGACAATTGTTTCGATAATATTGATTTATCGAAACAATTGTCAATTTTTTAGAATTTTCAATAACTTGTATTATATTGTGGAATTAACTAGAGACCTTGAGTTTCATTTAAAAACACTAAGAGCTAATGTACTGGATGACAACGAAAAAATATGTGCAGTATTGGTAGATGAGATTACTCTCAAAAAAGAGGTAGATTATAATATAAACCAAGATTTTGCAGAAGGATATGAGGATCTCGGTAATCTTGGAAGAAGAGGTGTACCTGCTAATACAGCACTAATGTATTATATACGTGGTATTTTACACAACTGGAGGCTTCCCCTTTGCTACGCAACATCTGCGGGTCCTATTAAGGGAGAAATATTGAAACAATTAATTTTAGATATTTTGAAAATCTTAAAATATTGTAGTCTCAACCCCAAGGCAATTGTGTGTGATCAAGGATCCAATAATCGTAAAGCTGTGTCTCTATTAGGGGCCACCATTAATAATCCAACTCTCGATTTTGATGGATCAAAAGTATATATTATTTATGATTGTCCACACCTGTTGAAAAGTCTGAGGAATAATTTGATGAAAGAGAAACTAAATTTTATATATGGTGACAAAGGAAGCATATGGTATTGATAAAAAAAGTACAACAACTCGAGCTTTAATTAAGCTTACAGAAAAACATATTCGGCCTAACAGTTTTCAAAAAATGAGGGACGATAAAAACCTTGATAAATACCAAACAATTGGTAACAACAACAGCATCGAATACCGCAGATTTTGTAAGCAAAATTGATGAAATTTTTGATGCGTTGAACAGTCGGTATCTAGGTGATTGTAAAAGTAATAGGAGACCTCTATCAGTATTTAATTTAAATGCCGAAAAAATTTTACGAGATGGTTTTAATTTATTTAGATCCATAAAAGTTTACGAAAATCAAAAATTAAGAAATAATATTTATTGTATTGAAGGATTTCAGTTTTCTATTACATCAATTTTATTGTTATGGGAGGATTTAAAAGTTAACTATTTAATTAAATATTTGATTACATCATTTTTAAATCAAGACGCACTTGAAAATTTTTTTTCCGTCATTCGAACAAGAGGAGGATACAATCCGATGCCAAGTGTGCGTCAATTCAGAATTGCTCTACAACATTATGCAAATATTCGCTTGCAAATTGCAGTTGCTACTGGAAATTGTGACACCGATTATGGAGAATTTTTAAATATTTCTAATGACGAAGAACATGCTGAAGAATTGCATAGGAGCTCAGATCAAATTAGTGTAATAGATATTGCAACAACTACAGATTTTGCAGAACCGTCAACATTAGAAGAATATGAACAATTGGAGCCCATAGTGGAAGAAGAAGCTAGACCGATTTCTTTACAAAGCACAACAGAAGCATATGTTGCTACCTTTGTTGCTCATAAAATGCTGAAGCTCTGGGGGGGGGGATGAACTACCGGGAAATCTGGATATCGGAAAAAATTTCAAATTTTGAGACCCTAAAACTGCATTTTAGCTTTGTTTTTCTTATAAAATTTAAGCCTACAGTTCCTAACTTTGAGTACATTTCAATAAAGTATAGATTTGCTGTGATTATGTAAAAGATTTTTTCGTTTTTAAGGTTCGGGGGGGGGGGGGGTTTATATCCCCCTCATCCCCCCCCCATAGTTTCGCCACTGAGTTGTAGCAAATATTTAATTCAAGAAGATGATTTAAATGACCAATATTATTTATTCATAATTAACAAGGACTTTTCTAAATCGGAATCAGCCAAGTTTCTAAAAAAACGTTCTATTCCGTACTTTAAAGTGTTTAGTTTATTGTTGAAACAATTTTTTATTTGCTTTGAAAAGTTCAAAGTTGAAAAAGATTTGAAAAAATATATGCTTGCATTTGAATCCATATTTAAATTATTCTCAGATTTGTACAGATCATAAAAAAATGTTTGCACATTTTTATGAAAATGATGATTTACAGATCCTTCAGATGGGAATCTGAAAAATTTCAAAAGACAAAAACAAATAAAAAACATAGGAAAGTTAGGATATTGGAAAACTAATAAGAGGTATCGTTGGTTTTCGCCAAGTTTTATTTAACCAAATTTATTGTGTCAACCCTTACTACCTGGAACCTTTCCATAATTATTAAATAAAATCAATAAATAACAAATTCCACAAGAAAAATATAACATACCATAATTTTTATATTAATATTCAACACACAAAAAATTAGTCTGTGTGACGTTCCCTCTTTCAATTTTCATGCATACTTCATTGCAACATATGTCGTTTTAACCTTAATCCGATAACAATGCCTGATGAAATAATTATTTTACATCTGGAATGTTTGACTGGTAAAACATTATTTAGTTTAAGTATCCAAATTTTACCGACTACGGAGCTGTTACTGTTCACTGTACAAAAAGGGACTTATAAAATTTTATAATAAAATCCTTAAGACCGGATACCTAGTCAAGGAAATATTGTGAAATATACTTTATGTTCATTAATAAAATTAAATATTTTTATGTATGCGTGTACTTATATTTTCCGATTCCTAGCTTTGTTTTATATTTCTTTCTATCGAACGATATATAAATTTGTGAATATTTTATGTATTGAACGAAAAAAACTGCACGCTTCTAAAAGAAATAAACTTTGAAATAAATTTCACAAACCAACAGTTACAGTAGAGCCGTCCGAATGTCCGAAACAACCGATTCGGGTGGATTCGAGGTGAGGTGGGGACAAGAGCAGTGAATAGTTCGATGTCTATATGCGGCGTCGCCTAAATACAGTACCAATTTCAATGAATAGTGGGGAGTACGCGGAAATCTCCATAAGACACAAAATTTTACATTGTGTTGCGTCTCTTCTTATGTATTTCACTCAACGCTGTACGTTAAACAATACTAAAAAGAAAAAAGTTTTGAATTCAAAAAGAATATTGTCTTTGATATTGTATATGAAAAGTCACTTAATTATTTATGAAGTAAAATTGAATGCAAAAAAGGTGTAAGACACTAAACCACACTATTAACACCACATAAACAAACAATTTTACACATTTCTAGTAGTTTCGAGTTGATAGTTAGGTAACGCTGCGATCTTAATCTCGGAGCCCAGGATATTTAGCATGTCCAAGCGAGCGAGTGGTTATTACCTGCGGTAATGTCAACAAATGTCAAAATACGTCACGGTTACACTGGTCGCCTTGATATAGCGGTATTTACCAATATCTTTATTTTCTGTACGGTCTAGAGAATTTGTTTAGTTAAATTTTCGCTGTTTTGATTTGTTTTTCAGTGTTCATTATCGTTCAGTTTTAATGAATATGCCATAAACAAATGTGGAGTATCACATCGGTCAACCGCTATAACTCTGCTCCCGACAGGGTTACTGGTGGTTTTAACCGTGACGTAATTTGACATCAAACGATGACGTAACGGTTACTACCAATCCTCGCTAGGACGCAACGGAATTCACTTTTGGTATTAACCAACCCTCGCTTGGACAGGCTAATTTATATGTGCGTTCTTTTTGACAGATATCAGTTAATCCCAGCTCACATCAGTAATGTGAGCGTTCTTTTTGTTTTACTCACTTTAAGTGAGATGAGATTTTTCCTCCCCCTTCACCGATGCTAAATGTGTTGTAAGGGGGTATCAGTTGGAATTGAGTCGGAAATAAAGTGAAGGGGATGAAGAAGTATTTGATTTGCTTGGTTTATTTGTAGTTTTAACAAAGGTTATCTAAGGTTTTAACCATTGACATATAAACAATGAACACGCAATATCTATTTTTTTTGTTACAAATTATGGATACATTAATTAACATCATTAGATGCTGATACGAATCTGTCGTATAGTTTAAATCTATCGACAGATCGCGCGCTTCAATTGAGATGTCGTTCTTTTTGGTGCTTACTCACATCACTTCATCTCAGATCACCTTAACTGAAGTGATCTGAGATCTCAGGCAAAAAGAACGCACCAATTTGTCTTCATAGGATTATACAAAATATCACAAACCATCTATTCTATAGACAACTCGGGTTAAGATAGCAGCGCTATGGCGGTGACAGCTGAAAGCTAGCTAAGTACCATTATACTATAAAGGTCTATTTATAAACTTGCAGTTGCCGTCCCCGCTCCCGTTGCTGTTTGACGTTGCAGTTGCCGTTGTTAGTGTCAATTTATAAACCTGACGTTTGATGTTCACCGCCGTAGTGTCAAATTATAAACCTGACGTTTGATGTTCACCGCCGTTATGTTCAGGGTAGATAATCTTTATCTTGATTACCTCTTCCTACTTCTACAATGATTTCTACAATGATTTCTTGAGTCAATGTCATGAAGAACATTATATTATCTAAATTCATTATTCACAAACCACAAATGATCAATTCACTAAAAATAAATCTTAATCAACGTAAATCAGCTACCCAGGGTTTAATAACATACTTAAGGTTATGTTAAACCCACTAAACTCGATTCTTGCCAAACGACCAGGCACTTGATTGGTTAATATGCGAACGGCACGAACAGCGAACTGCAAAACTTAAAACTTCGTTATGTCTGAACGTCAGGGAACGTCACGCTCAACGGCGAACGTTAACAGCAACGGAGAATATAAATGCGCAAATGTGAAAGTAGCTTTTTAACTTTCAACGGAAACGGCAACTGCGAGCGGAAATGGCAACTGCAAGTTTATAAATCGGCCTTTAGTCGTTTTGCTGCGAGGTACCGTTGACTCAACGTTATACAATTTTTTGTGGACCGTAACGTTTCGCGACAGATACAAGGTTTGAACCGAACTGTCGCGAAAACGTTACGGTCCCCGAAAAATCGTTGAGTCACGGTACCTCGCAGCAAAACGATTATTGTTTACGTTTATGTGTATTATAAAATCGGACTTTTTTAGATATTTTTCTAGTAACATTTTTATTAAAATAAATTTAGTAAGGCTTCTGATGCTTCTTGGCCCTCAAAATTTATGTTCAAAATGTCCTCTTGTTTATCCTCAATATTCACATCCATTGGTTCATAAGTTGTTGTTGTTTTGTTGAGCACTCTTCTTCTCGTTTATTTTTTCGAAGATATCTGGATGATAGACCTGTTGGCGATATACTTCAACTCTACTACAGGGTAAGTATTTTATATTTTTGGCACATGACATTCAACTATTACAGGGCTGACAACAGACTAACCATTTTCAGACAATGCCATAGAGCACTTAAATAATAGGTTATTTCAAATTTACGTCAACATTACTTTGATGTAAAAAGCGAAAAGTATGTTGCAAGGTTTTGGTACAATTCGTATTCATAATCTGTACCTTTTCCTCACAAGAAAATGCTTCGGACGAATATAGTGAAAAGTACAGAAATGAGAAAATTCGGTATTTTTTGAGCCAGAGCAAATGCTTCTTTTTATGAATACAAAGAACTTATATTACTTTGAACGAAGCCCATCGAAGCCTTACCTTTTCCTTCACTTGGTTTATGCATATTCCTTAAGGTATTGTTTTATTTTCTGAAAGCAAGAGAGGTCAGGCTTATTTCTATATCTTCTTAATCAGTGTCAAATTTTTCTAAAGGTTTATTTAAACTTACAGTTGCCGTCGCGATTAGCGTTCCCGCTTCCGTTGCTGTTTGACGTTGTTAGTAGTCGTTTTGCTGCGAGGTGCCGTTGACTCAACGGTTTTTCGGGGACCGTAACGGTTTCGCGACAGTTCGGTTCAAACCTTGTATCTGTGAAATGTCGCGAAACGTTACGGTCCCCGAAAGATTGTATACCGTTGGGTCAACGGTACCTCGCAGCAAAACGACTAGTGTCAATTTATAAACCTGACGTTTGATGTTAGCCGTCATCCATATCGAAATCCATTCTTCACAAATCATCAAATCAAATAAAATAAATCTTAGTCAACGTGACTCAGCTACTCAGCTTTTAATAACATATTTAAGGTTATGTTAAACCCACTAAATCCGATTCTTATCAGACGACCAGGCTTTTGATTGGTTAATATGCAAACGACACGAACTGTAAAACTTAAAACTTCGTTATGTCTGAACATCAGGGAACGTCACGCTCAACTGCGAACGGTAACCGGTAACAACAACTGAGAATATAAATACACTACTGTGAAAATAACTTTCAACGGGAACGGCACTACGAGCGGAAACGGCGACTACAAATTTATAAATCGGTTAAACACTTTTAAAGCTTATCGTACATGAAAAGTACGGTTAAATTTTAGTTTCTGTACAGGTCCTCCACATAATAAATTTTTTATTCTATGGTCATATTTCTCTATAATTTCATTTACAGTGATGCCATGTCCACTTGTTTTGCTGTGTTTTACCTTTTTTTTATTACTTCGCAAAATTCTTCGATACATATTCCTTATTTATTGTTTTGCTGTAATATTTGTCCTGTTCTGTTGGTTTTATTTGCATCTCAGTATTAACGAAAATTTAAAATATCAAACTTTTATAAAACATAAAATATAATCACTGGCCTTGAACAGAAAAGGTCGACGAACTTTAGACAGAGATAAAATAGTGAATATATAATAATTGACTAATAGATTCTACATATTTGTGGACTTGCCTTATAACTTTAAAATATATATTTTTATTGATATTGCAAAGTCTGCTTTGTGTTTTTTGATATTTGTTTAAATAGTGTTGTAAAATTTCTGGAAATATTTCCTAAAACATTGGAAATATTTAAAAGACTATAATAAATTAAAAAAAACGGAATATTTATTTATAAAAAACGTATCAAAACACAGATTGCTTATAGACGAAAACTAATAAAGAGTTATTCTTCTAAATAAGGTCAAATTTGTACAAAACATCTTATTTTTGACAAACAAGTCGAGCAGCAAAAGAAATATCTTCATCGCTGTTGCCATGGGCGTCGCTACTGCAAGGCAAGACGGGGCCATGCACCCCTCTGGCTCTTGACGCAGCCATGCCCCTCCCCCCTGGCTGGTGACGCATGCATTCATATGAAAATATACTTCGACAAAGATTACATAACTACAGCCAATTAGATTAATTCCCGTAATAGTTACAGCAACCGCCCTATAGTTGTCCGCTCCCGAGATCTCTTCCCCGCCACCGTATTTGTCGTAGGTTTGTTTCAAACACGTATTGTCAGACCGGGTAAATTCAGTTGCCCAATTCTCACAATTATTGAGAAAAGCAGGAAATATTTGTTGTTGAAATTAGATCTCCTAGAATAGTGAATAAACAGACGAATCTATCTAGACTCTCCATTTTCATACCTTATTTAGATTCATTCATCAGTCAGTAGCGGAGGTTACAAAAATCAGTTTTTCGTAAATATCTTGGTTTCTATGCGTTCACTCGTATTTTCACCTATTACGAAAATTGTAGACCATCAAATTCTACATAATTTTTGTTTGAAACATTTTTTATACGGTTCACCGTTTGTGAAATACAGCGCGGAGAGCCGTATACTATGACATAGAACTCTCCGCGCTGTATCTCAAAACGGTGAACCTTATAAAAAAGTGTTTGAAACAAAAATTATGTAAAATTTAATTATCTATAACTTTTATAATAGATGGAAATATGACTGGGCGCATAGGAAGCGAGATATTTACGAAAAACTGATTTTATGTTTTTTGACCTTTAATATTTCACGTTTCCTTGAGAGGTTAAAATCTGGAAATGGGCTAGTTCAAGAAAAACTTTTTAAATTAATAATCGAAATAAAAACCCATTTTAAACGGATTCCCAAAATTTTAGATTCTTCCGCGAACGTTTAAGCCCTCAAAATAATAATTAAAGAAATTGGATTGAACGAAAACGGGGCGTGGTTACCTGTGACGTCACACTGCATATGCTATACCCAACGTTTGAAACTCCGTGAGTCGAGAGCTGTGTCAGTGTACTGTGTATATTGTAAGTACTCATCGTGTTGTGTAAGAAACAAAACGCTAACTGTTGACTGTACTGTTTTATTATTTTATTGTATAATGAGTGAGAAAAAAGTGGTAAATAAATACTGTTTGTTTCCCGGCTGCCCCAACACATCCAAGAATGCGCCGGAAAAATGGTTTATTAATGTGCTCTCTGGCATTAAAATAAGAAAAGTTTGGCAGACATCAGCAATGCGTCGTGAAGTTTTTGTATCTAACAAATCGCATGTGTATTGCTGTGATCATTTTAAAGTAAGTTATGGTATCTTTATACAGTAACATCATTATAAAAATATTTCCCGAAACATCTCAAAAGACTTACTCTCGCGTAAATAGGTATGTAAAATAAAGATATTCTACCAAAATCCTTATTTTACGAAAGCTCGTGATTAGCTAAAAGAATAATAATAATTTCATAAACAATAACCTAAACGTGATTTTAAAAAAAAATCGTTGGAGCTGAAATAAATTAAATTAATAAAAAATTTCTACTTTCTGCTATTTCTTTATTTCATCTAACGGTTTAAATATATTTAAGAACAAAATTTGTATATTTTTGAAATTAGTGATAACTTATAAGCTCTAGCGTTTAACACAAATCATTTGTTTTAGGTAGAGGAAGATATAGAAAATTATATGTACATTAAAACAATGAACAGTGGAAAAGTTGAACTAAAACCTGGAGTAGTACCGAGATTTTTTGACTGTCAAAAAAATAGAGTCTCAACACATAGATCAAAGCCACCGTCACAGTTTTTACAAACCACAGCACAACAATCTGTCATTACGACATTGTTAAGCTCGGAAAATAGAACCTCTGAAGATAATCAAGTAGACAAAGAAAATCAAATGGATATCGGACGAATGGAACTTATATCTCGGGAAATAGGGGTTCAGGCTTGCATTAAGGCTTATATACGTTCCAAGGCGATTCAATGAGGTGGCGAGGGGTTTTCTTCACCAAAAATGACTAAAAAGAGAAAATGCACTAGCAATGAGATTGTCCCAAAGAAATCGCGAATGGAAAAAGACGGAAAACTCATTAACGAAGAGTTTTCAGTATCCTCTAGCGGTTCTTCTTTTACATTTACTTCGTCAGAATTAAGTTTGTCAGATCCGAATTACTCACTTCATCTAGACAATAATAGTTCAGAAGAAATGCAGCAGAGAACATTTTACTTGATAGAAAAAAATCCAAAGCTTTATTTGGGAGTTCCGAGTAATTCAATATTTGTTGTGAACTTGTTAATTAAAAAATGTGAGCTGGACAAGCTTGATATTTTTTTAACATTAAAAAAGATCAGACTGAATTTACCTTATAGGATATTAGCAGGCGATTTCGGGGTGCCACTTTCCAGAGTATGTAGCATTATACAAAAAACTATACCGTTATTAGCCGGTAACCTTTACCCATTTGTGCAATGGATGCCCCTATCTGAAGTTAAGAAAAAACTTCCTATTCCCTTCAGACGCAGATATAAAAATGTGCAATGTATTATAGACTGTTTTGAAATTTCGATTCAAAAACCAAGTGATCCGGTTTTACAGAGTCTTACTTGGTCGGAATATAAAGCTTGCAATCAATACAATGAAATATTTAATTGCATGTTCACCAGATGGCTTAATATCTTATATTTCTTTTGGTTTTGGAGGTAGAACTACAGACAAGATGATTGTTCAAGAATCGACATTTTTAAATTTATTAGAACCAGGCGCTGAGGTAATGGCATATAGAGGCTTTAAGTATCTTGAAGATATACTTGCAACTAATAAAAATAAACTAGTTAGGCCGCCATCAGTTTTATCTGGAAAAAAAGTTCTAAGGAAGAAGTTAAGGAGGCAAAACGAATTGCTAGCTTGAGAATTCACGTAGAACGAGTAATATCTAGAGTAAGGGAGTTTGCCATTCTTCAACCACATGCTACGATTAACTTAAATTTAGTGAAATACTTGAACCTAAATAGTGCAAATAGTTTGCGGAATAATCAACATACAAGCCTACCTAATCAAATAAAATATATTTTACATTATTTTATTAAATATGTTTTCGTACCAAAACTTTTGTAGTTTTTGCATTATAAATTCAACTAGTTCTTCATCATACCTGCAATTCTTTATTGTAATTTCTTTTGAAGTTTCAAAATGCGGATGTGACATAACAAAAATTCCACGTTTTCTTTTACTGAGGTAAAGTTGATATACACATTTTTCCTTTATGTTACCATCTAAATCTATATAATTTGAATATGATTTTTCGGTTGTTGGGCTCTTAATCTCTACGACAAATTCCTCGTTAATGGCGTCAGGGGAAGCACCAACTAGTGGATTTGTTTGAGACAGAAAGATTCCTGTTATAAAAAAATGTTTGTCCAGTTTTCATTTCAAGTGATTTTAGGATCTCAATTTCTAGCTTTAATCCTCGTATCATTGCTTTTGTCTGAAACAATTTTGCTCCTAAGATACCTTCTACTAAGCAACCGTCTAAAACTTTACATTTTGTAACATCAGAAGCTTTTGATGCGGTAATACGCCCATATCTCATTTCCTGCCAAATGTTACTATCACTTTGTCCTCGAGTATCGTGTTCCACTTCTAAAATTAAATTGGCGCTCATTTTGGTTTTACAAAATTCAACAAAATTATTTGCATTCTTCAGCTGTCCGGAATTTAATAGCAAGGCTGTGAATAGATAGATCACTATATTTTTCTGTATTGTAGTAACGCATTAAATGGTTTTCTATTTTTTGCCTTTTAGCTTCGCGTACATATTCATGTAAGAGTGAGTCATCATAACAAGCTTGAATTTTTTTCCCAAAATCAGAGGTTGAAATAATTTTTTTTGTACTCTGTGCTGATGATAATTTTGATTTCTTCCAATAACAAGTTGTTTCTGTGGGGGAAGGCTCCTCGCTACGTCTATGTAACCACATTAAAAATGCCACTTCGTGCTTACATCCTCCCTCCGAAGCTGGACAATCATGACATTTTGCTTCCACCACTATCTTATCTTTGGTATTAATTGAGCAGGATACACTGTAATTCCTAGATTCTATTTTAAGCTCTGGCGTGATTTTCGCTTTCAGTTCACAAAGTGCTCCTTGTTTTAACTGAACGTAACCAATGGCGTTATCACCATAACTCTGTCTACCAGATCTGAAACAAAATAATTGATAACATTAAGAAAAAAGAATTTAATGCCTTGGCTATTTACTTAAAGAAATATAGTTTTTACACCTATTTCGCAACGTTTTTCCAACAAATTTTTGACTATGATTATATTTTTTGTTAGAAAATGCCTTTTTAATATTATAATGCATTGTCACAGACATTATAAACAACTGCCAAACTAGAAGTCGGTAAAAATTCACTAGCAAGATTTGAACAGAACTAACGAACGAACTAGCAAGAGGAACTAAATAACTTCTTATGAAAATACGGAATTTTAAGTAAAGGATCATTGTTTAACTTTAACGCCATGTATAGCGAAAACTACTCGACTTTTTTAATACAAATAATTTTGTTTTCAGGTGGTTGAATAGAACAACACAAGCCCAAAATATTAGTTAATTTACGAGATTCGTTTCCATAAGATTACTTATTGCCACGTTTTTCAGTGTATTTTAATAAAAAAGTGATAAGATGTTTCATTCGACTCTGCGTGACCGTAAAAACCATAAGTTAAAATATTGAATTAATTTCACTTACCTCTGCAATTTTATTCCTCGCATTTCCACACTTATAAAGTCTGTGTTTTTATTAAAGTAGTCCATCACCATGAAGATATCGACTTCAGGTAAATTTGCAGAATCTGCTTTAATAAATTCATTTTCTACTGAATACATTTTTAATAGCAAAAATCACTAACACTTTCAAAATTTAATGATATTGCAGCTGGAACCAACTTTCTTACGTGAAACGCAGCACTGTACTGCCGAATATCAGACCACAATATGCAATGTGACGTCACAGTCGGTTCTGCCGCTTTTTAACGGAGCGCCATTTTCAACCTTTAATATCTAAGTAGTGGGCAAAGTTCAAAAGCTGAAAATTTCACCAGTTATTTTAATGATTCAGTTTTATAAAATAACGTAAGAAAAACCGAGAAAATATGTCATTGATAACAAGCCCATTCCTATAAACCTTTATTTCGGCAATCTAAATAATGTGTCAAAAGTCTCAAATAGTATTGTGTAAGGAACGTGCGATATTAAAGGTCAAAGGTCACAAAAATCAGTTTTTCGTAAATATCTTACTTTCTATCCGTTCAATAGTATTTTCACCTATGAAAATTGTAGAACATTAAATTCTACATAATTTTTAAATTAAACATTTTTTTATACAGATCACTGTTTTTGAGGTACCGCGCATAGAGCCGTTTATTATGACAATATTCTCAGCGCCGTACGTTTATGACAAGGTTTAAATATTTTTAAAATATTTCCCAGACAGCTTCGGAAATTTTCAATTTTTCCATTTCCATTTATAACACTATATTTAAACGTACACTTCCGATCAAAAGTTTGGAAACATAATATTTTTGCTCTCAAATTTTATTAAAATACTTCGTCGCCATTGCGACCGTTGTAATAGTCATTTCAGTCACATGTTGACATGTAACTTCTATTGTCAGTTGTCAAAATTGTCTAAAAAATCAACACTCATATTTCATAAAGTAAATTAAATACAAATTTTGTGATGTTTTTATTGCTTATCAATTTGAATTATTCTTTTTTCAGATTCTTTATCATTCAAAATGAGTTACGATGATGTGATATCGTTACTTGGCGAATTTGGCAAATACCAAAGAAAAATTTATTTTTTGTTATGTTTACCCGCCATTCTATGTGCCTTTCAGAAATTGGGCAACGTATTTTTACTTGCCGAACCTAATTATAGGTAAGTTTTAATAAAATAAATTGATTATATTATTAAGAAACAAATAAAAAATATCAGGTTACCAAATCTAAGAAATGATATAATTAGAAGTGCTAAAATGTGTTTACAAAAATGACAGTTGAGTTGGTGGCGCCACCTGCAATGTATATTCGATGAAAACAACTAAGTTACGTCGCTCTATACTATACTCGTACTTATACCTTTTCATCACAATTATTTTTTGTGCGCATGCGTGCAGTTCAGCCATTTTTTTCGTACTGTTTTGTAGTAAGCATGTTAAAATACATGTGTCAAATAGTTCAAATCAACAAACATTAAACAAATAATACTTATTAAAAATAAAATTAAGAGAAAATTAAAATAATGGGTGTTATAATTAAAAATGTTTCAAGTCGACATTATTATCTGTATGAAAAGGAAACATAAAACGGTGTTGTTATGGAGTGTGTAAGAGTGATACATATTATAAATTATTTGAAACCAATACATAATATATATTATTTTTCAAATTTTCCTAAACCTTACTTGCAATATATAGATGTACTTAGTATATACGCGCAATCCTATGATTAAAGATATAATATGTTTGTTTCAGAATTCTCTTTAATAATATTCATTATCAAGCCAGATGTTATTTTTAGAGTGTTTCTACATGTCCTAACAATGAATTATTGTTAAGTAGGATAAAATTATTCACCTAATTTTATCTAGATAATTATTTACATAATTTCATTTAGATAATAGATTGTATTGACAGCTATAACCTCTCAACTAGCAGACTTATTTTGCATTTTTGAAAACGCCCATAACACTTTAACCACATTTTAGTCGTTTACAATTATACGCTTCAACTGATTTCTCAACAAGTACCGCACCATCAGTAATTTGTACTAATGATGGATTTGTTTGTGGAGATAATATTGCATTCCCAGCTATTATTACACAAAACAGTACGAAACTTTTAAACTCCCGCTCTTTCAAAATGGTGGATGCGCTTGCGCTTATTATGTGATGAAAAGTACTATTTGTCGGAAATACCACCTTTTCTTCATATCCTTATCTTTAAATAATTTTACTTCTAGATATTTTTTGTTAGAAATTTTAGACAAAGAGGTTAGGTTTCCTCACATTTCTTTTATTACTTTGATTTTAATATGTATATGGAACTGAAAAAATAATCGTAGTGTGTGTATTAGAATTGAAAATATGACAGTAGTTGTCAGAATATTAATTGTGACAATTTAACTCATGTATAAAAAATCGCATATGCCACAGTGCAATTGTCACTTTGACAGCGGCAAAAGTTAGCTTTAACTTTTACAGCGACAAATACACTAGTGGTTTTTTCACCTATTCATTTGTTCATCAATTATCGCGGTGTTGGTTACCAGAATAAATAGTTTGGCATGTTTGTCAACAACTTATTGAATTTTCAAGAACTAACAATGAGTCGATTCGGTGTGTCTACGAACGCCGAAATTAGTCAAATTGTTAATACCTGTGTGCCTACTAATACAGTTGCGACGTAATCATCAATCTGGCGACAACTTTTGCGATGCAAAAAGATACGCATTTGAGCCAGATACTTCCATCGAGAAATTGAATGTAATATTGCAAGATATGTTTCCAAATTTCTCATTCATTAAATTGTCCTGCCGAATTACACTCGAGGTTTGTATTGATATTGGGTAAATTTGTGTTGTTCAAATTCTAAACTGTTTCATTTAGCAATTTGACTCGAATAACTGTCAACCTAAAAACACTCCACCTTCGGTGTCGTGTTTTTAATAGTTGACAGCTATTCTCGTCCAATTGCTATAACAGGAAACAGTTTCTCATTAAACAACCCAAATTTACCCGATAAAATACAAACCACTTGTGCAATTATAAGTGAAAAATAAATAGTTTTTTCTGTAACAGGAAAAAATTTGACATTTTATCTCTGTTGACGAGTAACAAAATACAACTTTTCACGAAATTACTTTTTTCCCCAGGAAAAAAGTGACTTTTTTCCCGGATATATATACATATAGATAAAGGAAGATATTTGATTTTAGAATATTTTATTGAACATAAGTTACATTTCCTTTATATCAAGAGTCAGAGAAAACTCTGAATCAGACATTTTTTAACTTTATATTTTCCAAAATAACTACTAAACAATCACTGAGTTCGCAATTTTTGAATCAAATCACAGAATTAAATTGACATATATTTGATTACTGTGAAGTTTTCCTTATCAACGCAGGTCTAATTGTCGCTATAACTACGACAGTTTACTAGTTTAAAAATTTAAATTTCATATCGATAACATTCTGACTTTAATATATTGTAATAATATGTTCTTTCACTTTAAATCGTCGTTTTTCCTGTCACAGAAAAAAATAGTGTATTATACACGGGAAAAATATTAGATTTTAGCTCTCGGTTTTCTTTATAACCTCGAGCTAAAATCTAATACTTTTTCCCTTGTATAATAAATAACTATTTTTTTCGATATTGGTCTGATACTCTTTTGATGAAAAGGCCAAGAAAAGTGCCGTAGGTGTATTATTTGAATCGTCTTGGCCGGGAATAACGGGTAGTTTGTCCAACGGCGAGACATATTTTTGGCGACCGTGACAGGACTTACGGCACATTTTAAGTCAGAGTAATAGTATTTTCCTTACGATGCCTGTTGAAGTAGAAATATTAAACAGCATGAAGAAGTCACGTAAAGTGCTGAGATGTAGTTTTTCCAAAGCAGCTAATGAATTTGAAGCTTTTCTGCGTGCTCAAGAACCATGTTTGCTGGATTTAGAGGTTTCTTGGGATACTTTGAAAACAAAATATGAGGACCTGCAAGTATGTGAAAAACGTGTATATGAAGCTCTTGTAGAGACGGCGTCAGAGGAAGACATGATAGATGATATGGAACAAGGTGATGCTTATCATAGAAGGTACACCGAACTAAAAGTAAGATAAAACCTTTTTTCTAATAATAATATATCTGCTACAATTGCAATGCCTTCGGCAATTGTTGACGAGAGATCAACGAAAAGAAAGTTCAAGTTGCCGCGTATCGAATTTAAATGTTATGACGGTAGTATCAAAGGTTGGTTGACTTTCTGGTCCGGTTCTAAATTTGTTCGGACTTTGATTGACACAGGATCACAACGTTCATATATTTTGAAATCAACTGTGTCATTTCTTGGTTTGCGAGTCAAAAGTTCAGAGAATCTGGTGCATGGTTTATTTGGAGGAAAAGAGATTATAGTTGCACATAACTGTTATGATGTTAATATTTCTGTTGATAACTTCTCATACACTTTTGAAGTATTAGATCAAGATAATATTTGTAACAACGTTAAGACGTTTTTTAATGGGCCTTGGATATGCGAATTGAACAAATATAATATCGCTATTTCTGATTTAAATAATGAAGATCCCATTGAACTTTTGTTAGGTGCAGATGTTGCAGGAATTTTATATACTGGAAACAAACATACTTTAGAGTGTGGGCTGGTAGCAATTGAAACACACATTGGATGGAGTTAAAGGAAAAGTACCTTGCCAAATTTCACATTCGAATTTATCAACTTCTGCTTTGTCTTTATTTGAGAGTGCCTCTATCACAGACTTATGAGAATTGGACGTTTTAGGCATTCAGAATCCTGGTGAACAAAAATCTAAAGAAGAAAGATCTTCTGCCGCAAAGGAGCTATTTTTAGATACTATTACTGTGGATAAGGAAGGACGTTATGAAGTAAGGTTGCCATGGATAGATGGGCATAATGCGCTTCCGACCAATTACAAAGTTGCACAAAAAAGATTACAAAACACTTTGCGGAAACTGGAAAAAGATAATTTGCGAATTAGGTATAACGACGTTTTCAAAGAATGGGAAAGTTTAAATATTATTGAAAAGGTAGAGCCAAACACACAGTGCGGACATTTTTTACCGCACCGTCTTGTTTTAAAAGAAGGCTCTACAACGGCTGTAAGACCAGTTTTTGATGAATTTTGTCGAGAAAAGGACAATCCTTCATGGAACCATTGTCTTGAAAAAGGGCCAAATATGATTGAATTAATTCCTTGTTTGTTTGTTCGGTTCAGACAATTAAAGTGATTTCTGACAAAAAAATGCATTTCTACAAATAAATATTAATTCAAATGACAATTTTTTTAAAATTCCTTTGTGTAGATGAAAATGATTTGGAAATTGCATATAGACATAGGAGAGTAGTTTTTGGTGTTAACTGTCTGTTTTTACTTGGTTCCACTATAGAGTATCACTTATCCCAGTGTTTGGCAGAAATTTCAGAAGACCTATCCTTTACAGCATCTACAGTGAAAAAATTGTCAAGAAGTTTTTATGTAGACAATTGCGTAACCAGTCGTTCTAGTTCTGAAGAACTTGGGGAGTTTATTAAGGAAGATGTCTATGTGATGGCCAAAGGCCAATTTGATTTACGAGGGGGGGAGTATTCCCGTGAAAATTGTACCCCAGATCATAAGATATCTGTGCTAGGTCTATTATGGTATCCTGGACTTGACATATTGGTCATAACTTCTGATTTTCTCGTAGAGGAAACGAAAGACATAGCTGTAACGAAACGTCGTCTACTGTCGCTAGCTCAAAAAGTATTTGATCCAATTGGATTCACAGTCACTATTTTGCCTAAGCTTTTGTTGCAGCAGTTGTGGGAGAAGAGAATTCCATGGGATGTTCCAGTAGATAAAGATGTTGCTGATATTTTTAGGGCATGGTTGTCTGATTTATCTGATATATTCAAAATAAGAATACCTCGATGGATTTCAATTTCTAAAAATGTCGTAGACTTACGTCTACATACTTTCAGCGATGCTAGTCAGAAAGCTTATGCAGCTGTAGTTTTCTGTCGAGTGGAAACAGCTAAAGAAGTTTCAATTCATTTACTTGCTGCAAAGTCTAGAGTCCCTCCAATTAAAAAATTATCAATATTGGATCATTGGCGGAAGACGTACGATACAAAAAGTGTTAAAAACATGTATGATATGCAATCGATTCAGTTCGAAAGCTTATGAAGTAGAATCACCTCCTTTGCCTGTAGATCGAGTTCGAGATGCAGTGGCGTTCGAGATATCAGGTGTAGATTTTGCTGGGCCCATATTTCTTAGATCAGGGGAAAAAGCATGGGTATACCTATTTACATGCGCGAGTTAAATTTAATAAGTAAAAAATATACTTTTTAAAAAGATTTAATTAAACTTATGATTAGTTACAGTTGGTGTTACAAGTATGACTGATTTCTTTTTTAGTTTACAAAAATAAGGAAAATGTAGTATAATGCTGAATAAAGAAGAAAAATATATGATAAGAACGTTATAACAATTGTGTAAACAGGATGTCTCCACGTGTTTGCTAATTAAGGTTAAAATTATAAATCCAATAATGTGGGAAACGTCCTGTCAGCAATTTAACAATAATATTATATGAGTTTAACAGGATGTCTCCATATGACTCCTCCCCTCTTTGTTAAAGGCACGACCTCGTGGCTTTGGCTCCAAAAGGGATTGGGGTAGCTCCATTGGTTCACCCTGGGATTGTTCTGGATTTTTGATTTTTCTAAAATATTTTCTATACAAATACAAAAATAGTAGAATTAATAAAATGAAAATTATTATTGTTGTTATTCCTAAATGGCTTTGATGAAGTTCTATATGTAGCAAATTTGGTTCTTGAAACTGTGGTAGTAGCTTGGTTGGATCGTCCAGATGTAAATTGTTGATGCTGATTTTGTGATGAATTTCTGTGGGTTCCTTGAGGCTGGGACATTCTTGAGTAAATGTTTTATTGGATCCCATCCAAGTATGTTTTTGAAAAGAATAAATACAATCATTGTTTCCTAGTACGATGTTACATTTTGATATTTTCAATGATTTAAAATTTTGTTTGCAGTCTTCATTGATGGTAGTTATCATCTTTGAGCAAATTATTGTATTTCTATTAGTTAATTGTGTGAAAAGTGAAAAGTCATTTTTTATTTGAGCGTAGTTGCAGAGTGAAAGGTCTTCCAAGTTACAAGGGTCTTCATGTGGTTCCTTTTCGCAATACCAGAACGAAAAGGTCTTTTTGCATTCTTCGTTTGTCCATTTTGTTGATCCTTTGGAATTTAATATGAAGGCGTATGGGGGTAGAAGGATATTATTTTCTTTACTGGGAATAGGGATAATTTTGGAAATATAAAGTAATTCATCGGCTAATATGGGTATTTTCAGAGTAATATATAAAGTTTTTGAAGTAAACATAAGATTGACTTTGATTATTTCTAATAAAGTAGGAATATCGGAAGCGATTTCATTGTGAGAATGTAAATAATTAAGAATTTCTTCTAATTCCTTTTGTTCAATTAATTCTACATTTAAAATTTCTTGGTTACTAAATGATATTGTTCTTAGTAAAACTTGAATATAATTTCTTAGGTCTCTAATTTGTTCTAGTTGAATATGAATAATAATTTCGTTATTCAATCTATCATTTAAATTATTTAATTCTTTTAGAACGTTTTCAGCATAATTTTGTATTTTACGTAGGTCTGTTTGCCAGCGTTGAGTAATCTGTCCTGCAAATGAATGCAACTTCGAAATTTCAGTCACTAGTTTCTTTTCATTTAAATTGATTTTTTCAAATGTATTTTGAATTTCGATTAGGTCGTTTTGATCAAGATTTCCTGAAATATATTTTACTACTGTACCTAGGCCGTCTATTAGACCTCTTTTAATTACTTTATTTGATCGAGCATACATTCTAAGTTTATTTATATCTTCTGAGAGTAAGTCGATCTCTCTGTTATAAATTTTTGTTAAAGTTATTGTTGAATCGTCAAGTCTACTAGCTAAATGAACTTGATTTAATACTAATTTACTATATGAGTTTTCAATTTCTTCAATACTTATACTAAAATAAATCTTATGATAATTGGTCTTATATTTAGCTAATCCTAAACTTTTGTTAAAGTTATTGTTGAATCGTCAAGTCTACTAGCTAAATGAACTTGATTTAATACTAATTTACATTATGAGTTTTCAATTTCTTCAATACTTATACTAAAATAAATCTTATGATAATTGGTCTTATATTTAGCTAATCCTAAACTATCTAATATGTAACCTGGGGGTTCAATTGTTTTGACTTGAAGTGCATGGGTGGGGCTATCTTCATGGTTAACCTGGAAAGATTTAGTATTTTTAATCATGTGTTTGCTAACCTTTTTAGATTTTTGAGAAACTAACTTATCGTTGGATTGATTTGTGTCTACTAATATTTTCTTATATTTAGGTTTAATTTTATTTCGTGGTTCCATATCTAATAGACCAGGGTCGATAATTTTTGAAACCAAAAAAAATTACAGTAGGATGAAACCCATTAGAAAAGCAGGGGAACATGATCAAAATGAAAGGAAAAATAAATTACGGTCGATCCGAGTTCGGGAAGTGGGAGGGGGTGAGTTTTTAAGGGTGAAAAATTGTTTATCTTGATTTCCGGCGAAACTACCAGTCCTATGGAAAAAAGTTTCACATAACCTCAAAATTTAGGTGAAAAATTCAAAAAACCAAGTATTTGGTTTTTTATTTATATCTTTTTTAAAAAAAATTTTTTTCTACGAAATTTGGTGAAAACTTACCTTATTATGTCCCAAATATACTGTAATTTATTTGATTAAAAATATTTATTTTTTCGCCTCATTTCAACTTAATATCAAAAAAGCACCCTAATTTTCAAATGAAAATTCTGACGTCAAAATTTCAACTTTTTTCAAAAAGTTTGGGGGCTTTTTGTTCGTTGAAATATCTACTTTCTGATGGTGTAATAAAAAATATACATTACTATAGGAAATATTATTAGAAAATGCAAAAAATTGAAAAAACCTCAAATTCGAAAATTTTTTTTTAATTACTATGTACAATTTCATCAAAAAAATGTGATTGCTGCAATTTTTTTTAGTTAAAAAGTTTATTTATTTTACTCGAATTACATTCATGTCATAGAAAATCTCATACAAAATAAATATACATGTAAATCGTACTATTGAATTTAGAAACTTAATTCTGATTACGTTATTCGTTAAATATTTTTTAAAAAACTTTAATCTTGTTATTTATAAATACATTATCTGAAATTCTAATCAGTTATTCATTAGTTTTTGTCTCTTTGGAGGCATTTCTTCATCGTCAGATTCGACAAATCTTTCCAACTCTAGTTGATCGTCGAAATCTTCAAGACCATCATCTTCGTCTCCAATGTTATTTCCAGTCTGCATTGGTTCTTCATCCACAATTTCATCTGAATCATTTACTTCCTCGTAGATTTTTTCTTCCATATTGGAGCAATTTTCAGAACCATGACAATTAGTGCATAAATTTGTGCATTTTAAACCATGTTTTCGGCAGCCACATTTTAAACTGTTACATCCAGTTTCACAGCTGCAGCAAATAGTTTTGAGCAATACTTCCGGAATTGAATCCTTTTCTGTAAATTTGGGCATAATGCCACGCTGATGTTGCTTCGAGCCCCAATCTGTTGCTGTCAATTCGTTACCCAACCAAGTTTGAAGCTGATAATATGCTCTGTAACAATGTTGTTCTGCTGCTCCTTCTGTGGGTGGGAGGTTTGCCAAAATGAAGGATGATTTAATTTTTGCCAATTGATATTTTTGAAACCTTAATTGATTCAGTGTTAATTTTTCTTTTTTACATTTATAAATAGATTTAATTAATTGTAATCCATTTTTTTTTATATTTTCTTTACTTTCATCTTTTTTGTAAAAAACATTGGCCAAATTTGACAAATTTTTCGCGTCTAATATAGAATTAACGATACTTTTCTTTCCTTTTCCGGCAAATCCAGATGTTGTATCGCAACCAGAAAAACAATGCAGAAATGCAACAATGTTTTTGAAGGATTCATGTTTGAAACTATTAGACGTGAAAAATAGATCCTTTCCATTTCCAGAGCCTGGTTTGAGAAAATAAATGTCATGATTATTTGAATTTAATTGATTAAAAAGAACCAAAAGATCAATATCTTGACCCACAACTATGACAGTTTTATTAGTATCTCTGGCAACTTCTATCGAGGTCTTAATTATGTCGGCATCAGCATCTTCTTCAACTTGTTTACAGGAAAATCCTTGTGACTGTAATCTTTTCATTAAACTTTTAATTATTTTGTCCTTGTTTTTCTCGTTAGATAAAAAGTTTTCTTGCGAAAATGTTATTTTTGTATGGTTTTGATAATCGAACTCTGGAATATTGTCCGAGGTTTTTCTACGATTACGTTCTCCTCTTTTAGTTGAAGTAGCTGCTGGTACTGTTGTGACAGTAGCTGATTTTTTAATTTCGGGGTACCCATCAAACACAATATAACTGTAACTATAACTGTAAATTTTAATAAATACCTCAAAATTGTACATAGTAATTAAAAAAAAAATTTCGAATTTCAGGTTTTTTCAATTTTTTGCATTTTCTAATAATATTTCCTATGGTAATGTATATTTTTTTACACCATCAGAAAGTAGATATTTCAATGAACAAAAAGCCCCCAAACTTTTTGAAAAAAGCTGAAATTTTGACGTCAGAATTTTCGATTGAAAATTAGGGTGCTTTTTTGATATTAAGTTAAAATGAGGCGAAAAAATAAATATTTTTAATCAAATAAATTACAGTATATTTGGGACATAATAAGGTAAGTTTTCACCAAATTTCGTAGAAAAAAAAATTTTTTTAAAAAAGATATAAATAAAAAACCAAAAACTTGGTTTTTTGAATTTTTCACCTAAATTTTGAGGTTATGTGAAAAAATTGTAAATACAAAAGTTGTAGATCTTTTTATGACCTACAACTTTGCCATTTAACTTTTTTCCATAGGACTGGTAGTTTCGCCGGAAATCAAGATAAACAATTTTTCACCCTTAAAAACTCACCCCCTCCCACTTCCCGAACTCGGATCGACCGTAATTTATTTTTCCTTTCATTTTGATCATATTCCCCTGCATTTCTAACGGGTTTCATCCTACTGTAATTTTTTTTCATTTTTTACCATTTTTGAAGGCTTCGCCCCTGGTCTATAAATATACATCTCTTTTTGGGATATCGTCTGTTCGTTTACTATTAATTTTATCTAATTGTTGGGTTCTTTTTGTCAATTGTTTTTGATAAAGATCGTCGAAAAATGGCATAATTTCTGTTTTTCGATATTCATTGTAATTTTGGAATACTTGTTTATGGGGATCTATTTCATGAAGATTTAGATTTTCGTATGGTCCATAAAGAAGTGAAAATGGGGTAAAATTTGTTACTGAATGGATTGATTGATTATATATAAGAATAGCAGTTGTAACTAAGTCGGTAATATTTTCTTTTGATTTTTGTTTTAGGTATGAGATTGGGGTGTTGTGTAATGAATTTTTATATGGAAGAGAGACATGAATTCTTTAAAGGTTTCGCTAGTGAATTCTCTGGCATTGTCGCAAGTTATTTGCGAAGGGTAGTTATGATGAGAGAAATAATGACGGAGTTTACTAAGTATAGTGATAGAATTTGAGTCACTAATTTCGTAAGCTTGAAGGTACCTAGAGAATAAATCGAGTATTGTAAGAAATTGTTTATTTTCTATAGAGAATACGTCTATGTGAATATTTTCGAAAGGTCTTTAGAGATGAGTGGGCCGGAAAATGGAATTTTTCGAGGGTTTCTATCATATTTTGAGATGAGACATAATTCGCAATTATTAACGTGATTCGTTACTAATTCTTGTATTTTCGGAAAATAATACAGGGACTTTATATATTTCGTAGTTTCTGTGATACCGTTATGAGTTTCTGAATGATAGTCTGAAATTAATCGGACTTGTTCTTCCTTATTAATTATGTCTTTCAGAAAAGTATTTGTTTTAATGATTTTTACGTTTGGTTCCAAGATTTTTGAACATTCTGTAGAAGCAATATTAAGTACTGAATCATTGGGGCAGTATATATAGTATGTTTTTGTTGGATCAACTATTTCTAAAAACATATTACTTATAACATTATAGTCGGATCCTTTTCTAAAAGTAAGAATATAGCGATTTTTGCCAAATGGTTTAGAATAATCTATGTCGTTTTTGTCTCCGTATTTTAGGATTATTTGACAATGGGCGGAATTTAAGGTTTTTTCTGAAATTGGGAAACCAAAAATTGGATTTTCTTGTGCGGAGTGTCTAGTGTCGCCTGAAGCGGTACTTTTGTTATCGTCGGATATTTTACTTAAAATTTCGTTAGCATCACTTAATGCTAGATTTGGATCGGAATTTGCTCTTGCCATAGTTGAAATGGCATCGATATCATCAGGGTTTTGTTTGAATTCTTTAGTATTTGTTTGGGGGAGTAATAACTATATCACTAATTATATTAATTTTTAGATCACGTTTAGGAAGTTTTTTATCGATTGCATTGAGTTCAATTCTCGATAATGCATCAGTGACGTAATTTTCTTTGCCATTTTTATAATTAATTTCAAAATCGAATTCTTCCAACTTTAGTTTCCATCTTATTAGACGTTGATTGGGTTCTTTAAGAGAATGTAGCCAGACGAGTGGCTTATGATCAGTTTCAATAATAAATTTTTTGGAATATAAATATGGTCGAAAATGCTTACAGCTATCGATTATAGCTAAGAGCTCTTTTTCGATAGTGCCATAATTTCTTTCAGCTGAATTAAGTGTTCGAGAGTAAAAAGCTATTGGATGGGAATCTTGAGAAAATACGCTTCCTATAGCGACATTTGAAGCGTCGGTCGTTAAAGTAAATGTTTTTGTGAAATCGGGGTATGCTAAAATAGGAGAATTACAAAGAAGTTGTTTGCATTTTTCGAAAGCATTGAGGTATTCTGGGTCGTTTAAATCTAATTTAGTTCCTTTTTTAAGATATTTATTTATTGGGTAGGTTATTTTGGAGAAATTTTGAATAAATTTACGATAATAGGAGAGCATGCCTAGAAATGATTTTATTTGTTTTTCATTTTTGAGCAAAGGAAAGTTTTGGATGGACTTGATTTTATCTGGATTTGGTTTAATACCATCAGGGGCTACGACATGGCCTAAGAAGGCAACTTCTTTTCTGAGGAATTCTGATTTGTCTATTTGGACTTTCAAATTATATTTTTCTAATTCACTGAATATTTGTTTTATATGAAGAATATGGTCTTGGAGAGACTTTGAAAATATTACTATGTCATCCATGTATACGAAACATTGTTTATAGAGAGAAGGACGGAGAATTGTGTCCATGACACGTTGAAAAGTGGCAGGAGCGTTTTTTAGGCCAAATGGCATATGAGTATATTCGTAGTGGCCATTATCTACGGTAAATGCAGTTTTTTCTGCCGAATCTGGGTGTATTTCAATTTGGTGAAAACCTTGTGCCAAATCTAAAGTGGAAAAGTAAGTACTTCGACCAAGATTGTCGAGAATTTCATCGATACGAGGAAGGGGATATTTATCTACGATAGTTTTTTCATTTAGTTTTCGGTAATCGATAACTAATCGGAATTTTTTCTTTCCACTGGCGTCCATTCGTTTGGGGACGAGAAAGGTAGGGAAACTGTACGGAGATATACTAGGTTTAATTATTTTATTGTCTAGGAGCTTTTGTATTTGATTTTGAATTTCTTGTTTTAAATGGTAAGGGTATCTATATGATTTTTTATAAATCGGTACATCATCGACCTTTCTAATGTGATGTTTAACTACATGAGTAAAAGTTAAGTCGGAGTTTTCGTTATAAAATATATTTTTAAATTTTTTACAAAGAGAAATTATTGCATCTTTTTCTTCGGGATTCAGATGATCTGTTCGAAGAAGTTTGGTAATATCAATATTATTATTATAAGATGATAAAGGGATTGTTTCATCAAATTTCGATAAGGGTTGGACTGGAAGAGGTTCATGAAAATTTATAGAAATATTGTTTAAATAGATTTCTTGTTCTATAGGTATTTTACAGTAACCGTCTTTCGCTAGAGCTATACATTCAGGTATTATTATGTTGTTTAATTTTAACTCTGGAAGAACTACTTGTCCATTATCAATATTCACAGGAATATTTAAAATTCTTTTATCTAGAGATTCAGAATAAGGGGTAACTAAGTTGGGATTGACTTCCAAATAGAATGGTATTTTAATAGAATTAATTTGTAATAAATGATTTTCGAAATTAATAAGTGCCTTTAATTTATCAAAGTCCTGACTACTTATTAATGCATCGAATCTATCGTGCCAAGGTACGATAAACATATGGAACATGTATTTAATGCCAAATTATTTCAAAAGAGGATATTTACAGCTTAGATTGCCATTGTAAGTTGTTTTAATTGATTTAACGGAAAATTTTGATTCATAAATGGAATCTGAAAATAATCTATAGGCTGGTTCTGGGTTTATAATGGAATTGCTTGCACCTGGGTCAATCAATACTTTTAAGTCTAAATTTGAGAGGTATATAAATGGAAGTTTAAGAGCTGAATTTATATTATTTATATCAATTCCGAGGTCCGTAATTAAATTTTGAGTTTCATCGTATTGTTCGTTTTCGAAAAAAGCAGATGATGATTCATCAGAATTTTCGTCAGTATCTTCAATATTGAACAATTCTTCGACAATTACGTTCGGAGGTCCTGTTTGTCTGAAAGAATTTTGTTGTGGAGGTCTATAAGTATTTGCTGTAGATATACTCATTGGGGTTGGTTTGTAATTACTTGTGGAAGGTTGAGAGGGGCGATTAAAATTTTGATGATTAGGAGATTGTGTTTGTCTATTATTTGATTGATTATTTGGTCTTTGATAGTTATTTTGGTAATGGATTGTTATCATTATATCTATTAAATGGTCTATAATTAGGGTTTTGATGAACTTGTGGTCTTTGAGACGAATTATAATTATTAAATGAAGGTTGGTTTCTTGGTGATTGATTATATGAAGTATTATTATGTTTTGGAGGTGGGCGATTTCTTTGACCTTTTTGAGATCTAAGAAAGTTAGCAAATTCAATTTGGGATCTTTCGTTGTCTAATCTTCTACATTCGTACAATGCTTGTTCTAGAGATGAAATTGATATATGAAGTAAATGATCTCTGTAGGGATTTAAGAGACCTGCTTTAAATACCATAAGGGCTTGATCAGTATACATAGTTTCCTTAGAAATTCTAACTTCTCTGTTATCAGAATTTATAGCTAGGTGTTCTTTAAGGACTTGTAATTTTTCAGAAATTTCGTCATGAAAGTCGGAGAATGATTGAGAATGAGTTTGAATAGAAGTTTTTAAATCGTGCGCTAATATTTCTTCAGATCTAGGATCGCCAAAACGAGTGATAAGAGCTGTTTTTAAATCGGACTATTTATCAAAAGATCTATTTATGATTACGTCTCTAGCTGGACGTAATAATTTAGATTTGACTTGCTCTAACAGAAGATTGTTGAATGAATCATTATTTTCGGTTTATAAAAGAGTTAAATATTTTTCAGATTGTCTTAAATAATATGCTAAATCTTTAGAACCACCGTTATATGTTGGGACAATATTGCTTGCTAAAGATAATTCGATTTGTGAAATTGCAGTAGATATCTCGGTATTAGTATTTAAGTTACGACTTAGAGGTAATGGAGATCTGGATCGACGTACAGATATTGGAGATCTGGATCGATCACGATTTTGTGACATTAAGAGATTGACTTTAATAATATATTAATTTTATCCAACTATTAAAATTGGAATGTTCAAATTGCAATTCAAATAACACTTATATTGTATATTATAATATTCAAAACAATTATTAGCCGATAAATAATAAAATTAAAGGAAAAACTTACAGGAGGATACACTGAAGGATCATCTGCGAGCTTGTTCCTTGTCTCTAATTCGCTGAAGGAACTTGAGCCGTCTTCTTAAACAACCGTCTTCTTCACTGGAGGAATTGTCGGGTAGGAGTCAGTCTTTTCACACACCGTAACTTGTTTCACACAGTTTATTGGTTCGGATACTATCTTAATTTCTTGATAGAAAACTTAGACGTTTTACCACACAGAAAGGGTATTTTCTACTGACAGTATCCTGTTCGCAGCGCCAGTTAAATTTTATAAGTAAAAAATATACTTTTTAAAAAGATTTAATTAAACTTAGTGATTAGATACAGTTGATGTTACAATTATGACTGATTTCTTTTTTAGTTTACAAAAATAAGGAAAATGTAGTATAATGCTGATTAAAGAAGAAAAATATATGATAAGAATGTTATAACAATTGTGTAAACAGGATGTTTCCACGTGTTTGCTGATTAAGGTTAAAATTATAAATCCAATAATGTGGGAAACGTCCTGTCAGAAATTTAACAATAATATTATATGAGTTTCACAGGATGTCTCCATATGACTCGCGGTTTACCGTGCAATCCATCTTGAGTTGACACTGTCTTTGTCCACTCACAGTTTTCTACAAATTTGACGCCGATTCATAGCCAGAAGAGGCAGGCCCAAAATAATTTATAGTGATAATGCCATGACGTTTAAAGGTGCGGAAAATGCATTTAATGTTTTGGACTGGTCTAAAATTTCGTAGGACACTTCTACCCAACGAATCATTTGGCGTTTTAATCCGCCAACTGGGTCATGGTGGGGTGGATTTTTTGAAAGACTGATTGGCATTGTGAAGAATCTGTTAAGACGAATTTTAGGTCGTGCCAGTTTGTGTTATGAAGAAATGCTGACTATTCTTTTTGACTGTGAAGCTGTAGTTAATGCACGCCCTATAACATATCTTTCGAACGATCCCTGTGACTTACTACCTCTTAGTCCGGTCATGTGTTTACGTGAATTATCCGATGTCAACATACCCGATTGTGATCTGATAGATCGTAGTTCTCTATCAAAAATTGTCCGTAATCAACAGAGGCTAAGGGAAGATTTACGAAAAAGATTTCGACTCGAATATTTGGGTCAATTAAAATTGTTGGCCAAACAAAAACCAACCAATAATCTGAGAGTGGGTGATGTCGTACTAGTAGGCAATGACAATACAAAACGCATAGACTGGCCCATTTGTCGTATATCCGAACCTGGAAAATACGGTCTGGTTAGGCTTGTGCGTATTAAAACGGCCCGTGGCAAACTATTACGTCCTGTTCAACGGTTATTTCCACTGGAATGTATATCCGAAGAAGCTGGAGTAAACCAAGAGTAACCTGATGAGCATCGAGAGAAACATCGAATCGATCGTCCAACAGAGTGTGCGGAAATAAGTGCGGGAGTGTCTAATAACAGAGTACCCGATATAGTGAAGCTCACAAAAAGTGCGGGAGTGGTTAAAAGCAGAGTAACCGATACAGTGAAACTCACGCGTAGGGGTCGCTTGAGTAAAATTCCTAAAAGATATCTGTGATATCGATTATAGTTTTGTATTTCCTTTGTTTTGAGAAATAATTTTCTTTACCAAATATTTCCTCAGGTGGCAGAATGTCGGAAATACCACCTTTTCATCATACCCTTATCTTTAGATAATTTTACTTCTATACATTTTTTGTTAGAAATTTTACTTTGATTTTAATATGTATATGTAACTGAAAAAATAATCGTAGTGTGTGTATTAGAATTGAAAATATGACAGTAGTTGTCAGAATATTAATTGTGAAAAATAGAGTTTTTTTTCGATATTGGTCTGATACTCTTTTGATAAAAAGGCCAAGAAAAGTGCCGTAGGTGTATTATTTGAATCGTCTAGGCCGGGAATAACGGGTAGTTTGTCCAACGGCTAGACACTGTTCAATGCACATATGAGGGATTGTGTAAATCGTAAATAAAAACCTTGAGTTTCAATCAACTTGACAATGATAGTAAAATAAACAATTTAATACACAATATTTCTTAATACTCTATCACATGTTAACAATCATGTTTTTGAGGTTATTAGGTAATATACGAAATTACACTTTCATATTTGTTTAACAATGACGAAGAAAGTATGATCAGTGCAATCTAAAATTAATTTAATAATAATCTTTTTCATGTGCATAGAATATCCTATCAAATATAATGTTAAAAACAAAATGTATATAATGAAATTTACTGTGTGAAATCTACTCTTGTTATTTTTTTAAATGAAACTAACCGCTTCTAAATACTTCTACAATATAATGAAAAAATGTTTTTTTTTAATTTACAATTGGGTGCTCCAGTTGAAATTTTACCCCCCTTTTTTTAACGTTAGATAACATAAAAACAATTTTTTTAATTAAATATCCAATTTTTCTGTTTTATTGTTTAATTTAATATGAAAAAATTTAAATATTAAATTTACTACATTTGTGCAACTTTTAGTGCGTATACGTCACTTAGACTCGAACCATAAAGTTTTGAAAGTGCAATGACCTCCGCGTTTGCCGATATAGGTCGTGCACAGTGGCGGGGACGTTTTTTTGGGGGGTCAAAAATAGCATTGTTACATTTTCATGAACTATTTTTTGTACGAAACATGAGAAATAGAAGTACAAAGTTTATTTCATAAAAATAACCTTTTTCTATGTGACACATGAATCATAAACACTACTTTACATCCATAAAAGAATTTGAAAAAATTCAAGAAGACATGTTAAAAGTTTTAGTTCTAGAGTTTTTTTGAAGTATTTTCGAATTATTCACAAAGATAAGGAAATTTTAGAATTAAATATTGTTGAAGTACCCTGTACGAAGAACATTTTCTATGTTTGATCATCCCTTTATTCATAGATAAATACTTTTAATACGGAGAAGAATGGAATCTCCTGTACTGAGTCCGAATCCACAAAGTTTTGTCGAGTGCTGCGCCATCTATTGTGGTGGAAGGTTACTATTCACCAACAAGGAAAAAATAAAGGAAGAAACCTGCATGATTAGTCACAGTTTACTAGCTACTACTAGATGGCAAGCCAAGCAAATACTGAAGGTTTTTTAAATTATGCCTATATTGTTTTTTCTTAAATAAACAAATAAAAACAGTCACACAAAGAACACTTTTTGAAACAACCTGTTATTTTATTTTGGCTTAAAAGTAGGATAGGTTGTTTCAAAAAGTTGTTTAAAGCTTTCATCCGTTTTTATTTACCAGGATAGTTTATTAAAAGACGAATGTCGACAAATAGTTTCAAAAATTTAATATAAAATTTTGTTTATAAAATAGTACAGGTGATTTTCATTTATTGATAATAGCATGTGCTAACAAATATTACACATATGATACAATATAATAGATTCCAATGTTTTTCAAACACTAATTTTGTTCCGATATACATTGTGTATTTTGTAGTGTATTTGTCATCCAAGGGGCGATCTTCGTGTTTTTCCTCTTACATTTTTTTGTATATGTACAGTCGTCTATATATTTTTGAAGTGTTCCAATGAAAGTATTTGTTGCATAATTAGGACCTGGATTCAAGTATAAGAAATCCCAAGATTTTTGTCTGATTGTATTTTTAAGTTTTGTTTCATCTATGTATTTCACTATTCCTCGTTCCTTGGGGCATTTGGTCTTTTCCAGTACTATCTGTAGTATTGTTGAGAAATGATCTGTAATGTCGGTTTGCAATACTAGGGACAGTATTTGATCGAGTACGTTGAATTTGGATTTTAAAAATATGCGTCGAAATGATTTAACTTAAGAAACAAATTACCTCTAGGAACAGCAAATCTCGCCATATCATTTGATTCTTTATTCTCAAGGGAAATTCCTTCAGCTTCAGACCTCATAGTTTCGGCAATAGATTCCACTTGCATCTCTGGAGAAGTACCACCCGATTTATAATTCCCCGACTTTTTATACAATACTGAAAAATATATTATTTGCACAAAACATTCTTATTAATTTCTTTAAATACTTACAATTTGTTTGTGGTGTAGGTTTAAAAACAGGATAAATGTTACGATTTAATGAGGGACTCTCGTCTGAATCAGAACTAGAGTGATGGGACATATACCTTGTATTTTTTTCCGTATCCTTGATCCCCGTCCTTTGTAAATATCGGAACTACACGAAAGGTCTGTTGTAATTAAAGCCTTTTTGGCTTTTCTTTGTGCTACAGTAAAGTCATCCACAAGTTGAAAAAAGATTTCTCTTTAAAAAATGACAAATACAATAAAACTCTGTCAAAGTCTCTAATATGCTGATCCATTTGTTATCGTTTTACTCGTGACATTTTCATGTCGTTAGTAACCTTCCAAGCGAATAGATGGCGTTTATTTTATTGTAGTTTATATTTTTTTTAATAAGATGAAGTTGACATTAAGTAAATATATCTTGTAACGTCAAAAGTTGCTGTTATAATCTTTCCTCTAAAATGCTATAAAAAGACCTCATCAACTTGGTAGCAGAGCGTGGTTTTCTTTCAGTTCTAACCGCCGTTGAACTACGAAGAGTAGTACAGAAGAAAGAAGTAAAAAAAGATAAGTCCAGATTTTAAACGACATTTTGAAAGTTAGTTTGACAGATAAAATTTTTGCAAGCAGAAGTTCCAAGCGTTATTCAAGCAAGTTCAGAGTAAAATGGATTTGTTGGGGAAAGTGAACATTGGTCTACTTGAAGGCAAAAATAACTGGACAACTTGGAAATACAAAATGGAGATACTTTTAAGGTCAGTCTTAGGGGTTATAGAAGTTGTTCAAGGTACGTTAAATCCGCCAACGCCTCTTGCTGATAATGCCTCAGCAGATGAGAAAATAGTTTATGAGAAAGCCTTATCAGAATATAAGAAGTCAGATGGTTGCGCTCTTCTTGCGTTAACAGTAAACATTTTTCAATAAACCCTTGAAAAACTGTTGAGATTTACAACCGCTAAGGAAGTATGGGTAGAGTTGCATAGACTGTTTGATGGCCAGGTTGAAGATAAAACCTTTGATCTGTGTTCACAATTTTTTAGCTATAATCGCAAATCAGAAGACGATATTGCCACCCATACGTCCGAACTTAAAAACTAATGGAAGGGCTTACAAACTGAGATATCTAAAGAAAAACTCAAAGCAGGAAATACTTGCAAGTGTGACTTGCCAGATTTATTACTTATATGTAAGATTTTGGACACGCTATCTCCGGAATATTTCTCATTTAAATCCAGTTGGGTTTTAATATCAAGCAAAGAAAGAACAGTAGAAAATTTGACAAATCAGTTGGTCACATACGAAAAAGCTTTGCAAGCAAAGAAAGAAGGAGAAAATAGTCAAGAAGTCTTATACGTAGGCAAGAAGATCACAAAATCAAGTAAACAGCGTTTATTCTGTAATTACCGTAAGCAGCCCAACCATAAAGTTAAATAGTGCGATCAATGGAAAGCCGATGGAAGATCACCGAAACCTGAAAATAAACTTGCAAAAGACAAGGAAATGAGTTTGCTGATTGAGTCCAATGAAGTGTTGTTTTGCGGAAGGGACGATGACTGGTATGTAGATAACGGAGCTACCAACCATATCACCAATCATAGTTACTGGTTTGACACGTTCCGACCATTTCTAGATAGCCGCAGAGTTACAACAGCTAATGGCCATTCAGTCCCAGCTCTTGGACAAGGAGACGTCAAGGTAGAAACAGATATGAATGGTGAAAAACATTTGTTTACACTACGCAGTGTTTGGTATGTTCCAGAGATAAAGAAGAACTTGTTTTCATCCTTGTCAGCACAAGACAGGTATACAGATAGCCGGTTTGTTTCGACGGCTGAACGGTGTTCATTCCATATAGCAGGCAAAGAAGTTCTGATTGGAAAAAGAAGTCGATCTGGAGGGTTATATGTGTTAAAAATGAAAACTCAAAAACCGGGAAAATCAAATGAAGTCAATCTAGCTACCAACAAAAACGTTTTACAGATATATCACGAAAGATTTGGTCACCAAAATAAAAGACATGTTAAAATGGTATTGAAAAACGAGCTACAGATAGATGTAAAGCTTGATAGTGATCTTTGCGAGGGCTGTGTTTATGGAAAGGCTCATATTTTCAAGTTTGGTACAAGAAAACGAGCTGATGCACCAGGTGAAAGAATTCATACAGATGTTTGTGGACCTTTTAACGTGCGTTCATAGCAAAGCTATCGTTATTTTGTAACATTCAGAGATGATTTCTCAAAATATCGTTACGTTTATTTTATAAAGAACAAATCTGAAATCGTAGAGAAACTAAAAATTGTTTTGGCACAAATTAGAGCTACAGGTCATGTAGTGCAAGAAGGTCTGCCGGAGGAGAATTCGATAATTATCGAGTCAAGAGAATCCTAGACCAACAAGGTATACGACAGAGACTAGTAATGCCCTACACTCCACAACAAAATGGATGCGCAGAAAGAGAAAACTGAACCCTTGTCGAAACCGCAAGAGCTCTAATGCATGCTAGAGAAGGACTATTTGATCAAAGTTTCTGGGCTGAGCTAATCAATACATCAGCATACATCCTCAATCGTACAGGAAAATCGAGCATTGAAGGTAAGACGCCGTATGAAGTTTGGTTCAACCAAAAATTATTCACCTTAGAGTCATAGGAAGGTCTTGCTATGCTCACGTCAACAAAAGTAGACGTCGAACAATGGACAAGAAAGCTGTAAAAGGTATTCTAATTGGTTATGAAGAAGATGGCTACAGAATTTGGAGGTTTGAGCAGAAAAAACTGATTAGATCACGTGATGTAGTTTTTGATGAACTTACGCCGTTGCAAGTAATAAAAGAGACCCAGGAGCCCCCTCCTTCTACATCACTTAAAACCTTGCTTGAATTCACAAGACACAGTGATGAAAGGACGACAATAGATTCATCAAACGAAAACATAGAGGAAAATCTGCAACAAGAAGACCAAACCGAAGTAGATACAGAATCACAAGAGGTACCAAATGATGAATCATTAGGAAGCTTTAGAGAAGAACTTGTTCAATCTGATTTTGACGAAGAAAATACCGAAGTAAGACGACAGTTAAGAGATAGGTTAACACTAAGAAAGCCAGAAAATCTTCATGATTTTGTATTGACAGTTGCTGCTGAAATCATAGAGCCAGAAGAACCACTAAACTACAAAGAAGCTATAACTTGCAAAGAACGAGAAAATTGGATCGAAGCTATGCAGCGAGAACTACAGTCACTTGAAGAAAATTGCACGTGGGTAATGACCAAGTTACCACCAGGCAAGAAAGCAATTCTGAACAAGTGGGTGTTCAAGCTGAAAAACAATCCAGATGGTTCAATAGACAAGTTCAAAGCTAGATTAGTAAAAAGGGTTATTCTCATTGGAAAGGAGAGGACTATGATCAGACTTACAGTCCAGTGGCAAAAGGAGACACTATACGAGCATTACTTAGTGTTGCTGCCAATAGAAACATGTCGCTCACCCAATTTGATGTTTGTACAGCATTTCTTTACGGTCAACTTGAAGAAGAAGTATTTATGAAGCAGCCAGAGGGATATGAAGACGAAAGCGGACTAGTTTGTAAACTTCAACGTAGTTTGTATGGATTAAAGCAATTACCAATATGTTGGAACAGACGGTTTACAGAATTTATTGAAAAACTCGGTTTTAAGCAAAGCGATGCTGATCCATGTCTATTTGTGAAAAATCAAGGACAATACTTGCTTCTGTTAGCTCTATACGTTGATGCCGATTTACTGGCCTGCAATAATGAAGGAATGAAGATCTTCTTCTTAGAAAGTTTGAAGAAAGAATTCAAGATCACCACAAAACCTGCTACTTATTTTCTTCGTCTGAAAATCAAGAGAGCAGAGAATGGTAACATAAATCTCAGTCAGTTTTCATACGCCAGAAAGGTTTTGGCGCGTTTTGGTATGAAGGACTGCAAACCAGTTTCCACGCCCATGGTAAAAGGCAGTCTTCAAGTAGGGAAGGAAAGTGAGGAAGACTCGAATACTACTTTTCTCTATAGGGAAGCTGTTGGTGCACTGATGTACTTGATGACTTGTACCAGACCTGATATAGCATATGCTGTTAGTGTTGTGTCAAGAAACTTAGAAAATCCATCCATTCAAGACATTTCGAAGGTCAAAAGAATTTTCCGGTATTTAGAAGGCACAACTGACATTGGATTGCTTTATAAGTTTGGACTACAAGGGAAGTTGGAGACGTTTAGTGATTCAGATTATGGCGGAGATGAAACAACAGGTCGTTCCACATCTGGAGTTGTTTGCATGTATGCAGGTGCTGCAATATCCTGGATGAACCAACGACAAACATCAGTAGCACTTTCTACGACAGAAGCGGAGATAATAGCTGCAAGTGAAGCTGCCAAAGGGATAGTTTGGATGAATAGGCTTTACAAAGAAATTGATCCCTTCAAGTCAGTTCCAATTTTGAGTGTAGACAATGAAGCTGCTATTCGTTTGTCACAAAATCCAGAGTTTCATCGTAGAACGAAACATATACATCTCAGGCACTTCTTTGTGAGTGAGTTAGTTCAAGAAAATTCAGTAGTCGTTAAAAAGGTTGCATCTGAATTCCAACTAGCTGATCTCATGACAAAGCCGCTTTTTAAACCACGATTGGAAACGTTGCTAGAAGCTATTGGTATGGCCAAACAGTTCAATGAGGGAAGGTGTTGAAGTACCCTGTACAAAGAACATTTTCTATGTTTGATCATCCTTTTATTTTATTGGAGTATATATTTTGTTTTAATTTGATGAAGTTGACATTAAGTAAATATATCTTGTAACGTCAAAAGTTGCTGTTATAATCTTTCCTCTAAAATACTATAAAAAGACCTCATCAACAACGCGTTCATCTTGATGTGTACATTACGAAGTCATTGCACTATCAAAACTTTTTGGTTCGAGCTTAAGTGAATTTTACAATTTTGGCTGTATCATTACAGTTACGTAGTCCAAAACTGTCAAGTCAAATGTCAAAATACAAATCGTTCACAGAATGGGCTGCCGATCTCATATACTGGAGACTGAGAAATACTCCTCCTATTATATTTGCCTTTCAATCAGTATCTAAATTCCTTCCCTTCATTGAATCGTTCAACAAATTTCCTTATCATCACTTCTCGCTCTAATCTCAAATTAGTCAAACTAACACGATAGATCTGGAAATTAAAAAAGATTCGGACTGTAATCAAGTCTTTCTGGCCAAAATGAATTCTATCAACTTTTCTGGCCCCGTTTTCTTCACTGATACCTCTAAGACTGACAGTAATGTAGGATACGGAATTTATTCCCCTAACCTCTTATCATTATGTGACAAACTCCCCTCTAATTTTTCCATCTTTTCAGCAGAATGTTACGCTATACTAATTGCGATCCAAAAAATTTCAAAACTTGACCTTTCTAAAGCTATAATTTTTTCTGACTCCCAAAGTGCCATAAAATGCATTTCTAAAAAATCCTTCTCCTCATCTTCTAATCCATTTGTCCTAAAAATAAAGGAGCTACTACACAAGTTGAATCAGCAAGGGAAAGACATACGAATTGGCTGGATTCCCGGACACAGTCTTATACAAGGAAATGTTAGAGCCGATGATCTTGCAAATCTTGGGAGAACTATAAATCGTGCCACCCTCCCAACTGGTCCCCATTCGGATGTGGTGCATTCTATTAAGAAATCAATCTTAGATAAGTGGAATTCTACTTTCTCTAGACTCAGCTTGACAAAAGGAAATCTATACTCTCAATTCATAAAATATCAAAGAAAAAATCCATGGTTTTCTTCACTTTCTAATTTGTCCAGAAGAGATATCTGCATTTCTTCAAGAATTCGATCCAACCATTGTGCCACTTTGTCATATCTACACAAATTCAACTTAGTACCTTCGGATTCATGCCCATGTGGTGAAAAACAAGATCTCTCACACATCTTTTTCAACTGTTCCTTAAATAGTGTTAATACAGATTTTCTTCATAAATCTTTAAAGGTTCCTAATAATGTTTATGGCCCCTACACACTGCAAGACATAGTGCTGAAATTCCCAAACAGTGAAAACATTAAACTCATCTCCAAATTTTTAAGTGCTTCAAACATCAAAATATAACCTCAAAACCGAACAGTTTACAGATAAAATTTTGAACAATAAGTGCGGTATCACTCTGTTCGTATTTACTTTCGTATAAACTATATTATAGACAATCATAAATCATCCCGGACGCAAAAAAGCAGGCCGAATAGCCCTGGCAGCTGAGGCCTTAAAACAAAACAAAAATCGTTCACCGATTTATGTGATGATTTGCTCTAGTTCTATCTTTATTTAACGAGTGGATTAAGCGTATCTATTCATCTATCGATTTTTATTGTGCAATTAAAGGCACGTCCGAATTTTTGTCTTTATCAAACATTCATATAAAGGCTTTCTCCATCGGTGTCTGTAAAATCGGGTGTCAACTGTGGTTGGATTAAGGAGGGTAGAGGAGAGGACAACTATCTCATATGAGGGAGAAGTGTTCAGCTATAAACAGTAAATAATAGTTCCAAAATCCTTCAAAGTGGCGCTAGAGTAGGCAAATGGTGTGGCGTAGCCACGTAGTTCTTCTAATAATTATTTGTTTATTTCTGTATCCTATTCTAATAATACATGGTTCACACTTTTATTTTAACATTCCATGATCAGAAAGCCAATTTGTCCCTGTCTTTCGACGCGTTGAATAACAAGGATATGAAACTTTTATTTTTTTAGCGGCCTCCACAATCCCCATAGCCGACCATCGCTCTCCTTTTTATTTTTATTTTTTCTATAATACAATTGCCTAATTCTATTTGTTTAAATCTACATTGTAGAATTAAATTTTGTAACGATTACATATAAAAACACCTAAGATATAACCAGTTTTACACAAAGTGAATTTTACACAGTAAAAGGTCCTGACAAGAAAAAACCCGTCTATTTTGGACGTCAAATTGGAAAACTAGGGGAGAGTACCCTACAGTGGCCATGCTCCTACAATGGACACTTTTAGGCGAGCGGGACACCCCCAGAAGTCGCTTAGAAATAGCAGTATGTGACCACGCAGTACTAATCGCTAAGACCACTTTTACTTTATGTTTTCGGGGTCGCTGAATACGAATATGAAATTATTTTTACGATAAAATTGGGGGAACATGGAAAAAAACGGCAATTTCGGGTAAAATTGGGACAACTGAATTTGGCGTTTTTCTGTGCTCATCTCGCTATATCTTCCACATTTATCAATGTATCATTATGAAATTTTTTATGACTATTGCGTATCTAAAGATCTAAACAACAAGCCTACTCCGAAAATTCTGCTACAATTAATACTTGAACAGTAAATTTACAATTGTTTACTTTTACGTGTTCCGAGTTTTGTCGTACAAATGCAAAAGTTGTGTTACGAAGTTTCGAATTTCTAAAAACTAATTATCCAGTATTAAAATGCAATACCTAAAGAAGTTTTTGGGAAACTTTCAGATCTAAATATTGAAAAGAAAAAAAGATATGCTATTTCAAAGTCGAGCGTCGCGTGCGGCTGCACGGCGCGCTATAGCACATAGATGCTGATACTCGCTTAATATTTCATGTACAACGTATTAAACGCAGAATGAGTGAAAACCAGTTAACAATTGTAGAATCTCCCGATACAGACGTTTTTTTTATTACTACTATTTCATTTTGCAAGTTTCGAAAATAGACCTCAGCTATGGTTTTTCACGGGAAAACTATCCGTACGCACTGATTTCAGAAGGTATATACCTATTCATAGTTTAGCACAAAAATAAGGAAAAATATCTGTTCGTCGTTGTTAGCTGCACACGCTCTAACAGGCTGTGATACTAATTCATCGTTATTTTACATAGGCAAGATCAAGGTGAATGCAGCATTACGACTTATGTCAGACGAAGAATTGACTAATTTAGCTACAATAACCGACTTAGACATACATGTTGCTCAAGAAGTCGTCAGTACATTCACATCTTATTTGTACGATCCAAAGAAAAAGTCAAAAGGTACACGTAACGATATAAATTCATTAAGATATCATTTAACTATCGAAAAGAACTCTGAAATCGCAAGATTTCCTCCATCTGTACCCGCGATGCATAAACACATTTTAAGAGCTCTTTGGCAAATCAATGAGTGGAAACAAGCAATCGAACCTCTAATAATTTCCAAAGATGTGACAAAGTTTGGCTGGGTGGTAGAAACAGGTAGATTGAGTTTCGATTATTACGATGGACCCACTGCTATGAAAATACTACAACAGTACTTTTGTTCGTGCACTGGCAAAAATGCTTGCGAAACTGACGTTTGCCCTTATAGACAATCTAATTTGAAATGCTGTGATGTTTGTAGTTGTAATGATACATGTGTAAATAAAGAAGTGATTGTAAATACAGATGAAATAAATGAAGATTTTTAAGATATTTTAATGATTTTTATTTTAATTGATATATTAAAACCGTAGTTCGGACGCATGTAAAGTTCCGACTCGGATAGTCGCTGCTCGTGCTATAGCGCGCCGTGTAGCCGCACGCGATGCTCGACTTTGAAATAGCATATCTTTTTCTCTTTTCAATATTTAGATCTGAAACTTTCCCAAAAACTTCCTTAGGTATTGCATTTTAATACTGGATAATTAGTTTTTAGAAATTCGAAACTTCGTAACACAACTTTTGCATTTGTACAACAAAACTCGGAACACGTAAAAGTAAACAATTGTAAATTTACTGTTCTAGTATTAATTGTCGCAGAATTTTCGGAGTAGGCTTTTTGTTTAGATCTTTAGATACGCGTCATAAAAAATTTCATAATGATACATTGATAAATGTGGAAGATATAGCGAGATGAACACAGAAAAACGACAAATTCAATTGTCTCAATTTTACCCGAAATAGCCGTTTTTTTCCATGTTCCCCCAATTTTATCGTAAAAATAATTTCATATTCGTATTCAGCGACCCCAAAAACATAAAGTAAAAGTGGTCTTAGCCGTGGTCACTGTAAGGTCAATTTGGGGGTGCATCCCGCTCGCCTATTTAAATTTCTGCGAATCTATATCCTGGTGCGTGCTGCCACCAACCTTGTTAAGTGCGCATTAGCTTCAGCCACGTTGCACTGTGTCGATGCGTCTGTCAGTCGCGTGCAATTCTAGAAGTGAGAAGGTGTGTTTTGCGACGCAACAAGTTAAGTTTTCATCAAAATTGTGAGTAAAATTGTACATTATCATTTATATTTTATTCCAATTAACATCTATAGCATTAATTGTGTATCTAGTGGCCACATATTTCTCCTACTTTCATCTGCTGAAAATCGTATAGAATATCATAGCTACCATATTTCTAAAAAAAAGTGACAATTCCTACAGTGGCCATGGCCATAGTAGGTGTAGCCAACAGTGGCCACTGCTTTTTGGAGTCATTGAGGGATGGCCACTGTCGGAATGAATTCTGTTTTAATGCTTCAATTTTTTTATAGATGCCGAAAGGTAAGAAACTGACAATTAATCCAGAGCATGTAATGCGGGAAGCAGTACAAAAAGTACTAGAGGGCGACTGGTCTATACGAAGAGCGGCAAAATACTTTAATATTCCCCGTACGACATTGAGAAGATATGTCAATAAATGCAGGGGACAAATGGAGAACATAGACTTTAATGAGGCCAAGCATACCAGATTTACTCCAAATTGTGCCTGTCATCAGATCTTTACTTCTGCAGAAGAAAAAGAATTGAGCTCGTACATCAAACATTTGGCAAATCTCCATCATGGCTTCACGCCAACCCAAGTAAAAAATTTTGCAGCTGGCTACTTTCTACAAGAAAAAGGTACCCAAATGCTGGGAAGCAAACAAATCTGCTGGCTTCAAATGGTTCAAAGGGTTTATGAAGAGAAACCCTAGTTTATCATTAAGGGTCTCTGAAGCAACGTCACTAGCTCGAGCCATGGGATTCAATAAGCCTGTAATTGACAAATTCTTCAAAAATTTGAGTGATATTCATTTATTTCGTAAACTTGGCCCTGATCAGATCTACAATGTAGATGAAACGGCTTTAACTACGGTGCAGAGTACAAATAAGGTTGTTGCTACTTTAGGCCAAAAGCAAGTCGGCCAGATTACTTCGGCAGAGCGAGGAACCCTAGTCACCATAATAGGAGCAATAAACGCAATTGGAAACTCAGTTCACCCTCTGTTGGTATTTCCAAGGAAATTTTTCAAACAGCATATGTTAGTTGGAGCCCTACCTGGAAGTATAGGAGCAACAAATCCTTCAGGATGGAGCTCGAAAGAGATTTTTTTACAGTGGTTAAATCACTTTATCAAACATGCAGGTCCTACTGAAAATCGACCAGTCCTGCTCATCATGGATAACCATGACTCACATATTAGTTTGGAGGTAATAGAGACCGCTAAGTCCAATAATGTGATCTTGCTTACATTGCCACCCCACACAAGCTATAAGCTCCAGCCATTGGATGTTTGTGTTTTCGGCCCACTTAAAAAATACTACAATAAGGAGTGTGGAGAATTGTTTCAAGGAACATGAATTTCTGCCAGCATCAGTGGCCGACATACCACTTGAGCCCCAGCCAGCACCCATCGATATACCATGTGAACCTCAGCCATCTACTTCACATCAACCAACGAAACAAGTCCGGTTGCCTCTACTTCTGAAACAGTTCCAACGTTTCTTGAAGGTGATGAGATCACAACCGAAGAGGATCTGATTATCAATCAAGGTGATGAAGAGGGTGCTCTATACTTTTCACCCGAACTGGTGGGAGCTTTCCCGAAAGCAGAAAGACAAATCCAATTTAAGCGTAGACGGAAGAAGAGGGCAACCGAAATTTTAGCAAGTACCCCCCAATATTCACAAACTTAAAGATGAACTTGATGAAAAGCTGAAGTTCAAGGTTACGAAAAAGTTCCATTAGCAGAAATTGCTTCCACTAGCTTATCAGAAAATGAAGATCAGAGTGAGCAGAATATTTCGTTTGCCTCGTCCACACTTACTGAGAATTTCGATGAAGAAGAGGATGACGATAGACCTTTGGAAGTGAGCAGTTTTGTTCTTGTGAGGTTTGCTACCAAAAAAACGATAAAATATATTGCTGGACAAATCAAAGAGGTGCTGCATGATGAAGAATATAATGTGTCGTTTTTAAGAAAATACAGGGAAAAGAAATTCGTTTTTCCAAATGTTGATGATGTTTCTGTGATACAAAGGGCAGACATTGCTCTGCATCTACCTGAACCGAGAAATACTGGAAGAACATTAAGAACAGCTAGATGCTTTTCCTTCGATATTGATCTGGACCCATATAACATCAACTAAACGACCAAACTGAAGACTGAAGTTTTTATTTTTATACTTTTTTATTATTTATCTTCTTTAAAATATCACTTTTATGTTTTCTTGAAAGTTTGTTCCTCAAGACTCGTTATGCATGAATATTTTATTCTTTTGAAAAATAGTGGCCACTGTTAGACGTATTGGTGGCCACTGTAGGCACTATATTCCCACAGTGGGCACATTTATGAAAAAAAGTAAGTTGCTTTGAAATAGGTTTCTTTTTTGATTTTTTGCAAAGTTAACTAAGGCAATTTGTAGCCAAATAATGAAAGTTTTGTGTGGTTTAATTATTTTTTCAAAATTTCTAATGGGAATAAAGTTATGTCCAACAAAGTAAAAAGGTGGCCACTGTAGGGCATTCTCCCCTACTTTTTTTTGCTTTTTCCAACATTTGTATTTTGGATAGAATGTTTTTCTCTTCCCTCAACGCTTCAAGTTTTTTTTACTTTTCTTATTTCTTCAAGTTTTTATATTACCATGGATATTTTTCTTTTTTGTACTCTTTTCATGTCTTCTTCTTTCTGAGCTTGTTTTGTCTGTTGGAGGCTTTCCTCATATCTTCTGTGGGCTGCCCTGACATTGTTCAAAAGTGTTTGGGTTATTGGAATATTCTGGATGTTTTCATGAAATCTTATCGCTTCTTCAAACGTACGTTGTGCAATCAAGCTATATTCATGTAGATTTTCAACAAGTAAATTTTTAGTTATTGAGAAACCACTCTCAACACTTGCGTTTCCATTGGAAAAGATTAAGCTTAATATAATTACTTGCCATAGATCCTGATATTTTGAGTTTTCCATTAATATGCCCAAATAAAAATCATCAAGTCTTGAAGTTGCACTAATATTCTCTAAATATGCTTCAAAACGCTGTTTAAAAGAAATATGAGATTCAGAAGAAAGTCTGCTGTACAGTGATTGAGCATTATATGCAACAATATAAGAAATTCTGTTGCAATTATAAAATGACTCCAATAATAAATTTACTGTTTGCTTTCCTTGTTCTGCTTGATTAAATATTACGTCGAGCTCCAAAGAAGATAAACCCTGCACAGTTCTGGAACATTTTTCTAGTAACTTTTCAGTCACTTTGATAAGTACAGTTTGACACTCTTGTTTGAACTTTTGAATTTCCGCTTCTTTGGCGTTTGTCAATATTTTTTAGGTCTCGGAAGTTCAGCTTATCTTTCAAATCCAAAGAGAAGAGAGATGATGCGCTATTAGGTAGTTTTTCACTTTTTATGAATTTCTCCAATAAGCTTCTAAGAATGAGCTGCAAACAGAAACGGAGCTAGTGGATCCGAAGTTTGAAATTTTCTTAGAAATGGTTCACATTCTAGGGAGATGCTTTTGAAAAATGCCAATTTGCCTTTTATGAAAATGTCTTTTGATTGTCCTAAAATATTTCTTAATGGTTTTGTGTTCACAACTTTTCTTGAATCAATAAATGTCTTGATATAATCAAAAATATTTAGAAGTCTGTGACAACAGGCTACATTTTCTAACCATCTAGTCACACAGTATTTTAAGGGAAATACAGTACTTCTAGTAAGGTCAGTATACTCTGAACGGCGAGCAGGAGAATCATTAGAGATGTAGTACGCATCTCTCAAAAAGTCATGCATGTGCCAGTTAGCAGCTTGCAGACCAGTCCCAATCGCCCCATTTACCACATGAAGCCCACAAACTCCAATATTTATGAGTTTCTTTCCATCGGGATATTCTTCCTTGATTCTATCGTCTAACTTTTTCATAAAACTTAAGTTGACATTCGGGCCATTCATTGACACTTGAAAAACATTTTTTTGTTTCAAAGGTTGGATTACTGCAATAAAACTTTCAAGTAAAACTTGTGCTGTAGCTCTACCTAGGAACACACTGTTGAAATACTCAGTTGGTACTCTACTCCTATTGATTTCAAAAAACCTAACAAATATATCCATCTGCCTCCTTTGTACAATATTATTTAGGCATTCATCAAAACAAATTACGTAATTATCACAGAGTTGTAATTTATCTTTAAGATCGTTTGAAAAATGAGGAGCAAGGCCATAGTTTATAATGTATTTGCACTTAGTGGCTCCCATTCTAAACTTTGAAGCAACTGGACTGTCTTGGAACATTAATTTGAATGTCTCTCCTACATCTGAACATGAACTCAATGAAAACTTACTATTAACAACTTTCAAAGCCCATTTACTTCCGCGTGTGTGATATTATCCCTTGTGCAAAATGATTGAACAGACTGTTGAGTAGATTTCAACATCTCAGGATGGGGTGAAATTTCTATCATCTCTTGAATAGGTGGCTGGGTATCTACTTTACTGGTACTAGCAACAATTTGTCTTGAGGCATTTGTACAAGTACCAAAAAAGGTTGTAATGATATAAATTCATTACTATAAATATCGATTCAAGAAACCAGATAGCACCGCGATGACGAGGTACCCCACCAGAACAGCAAGTCCTCCACGCCAAGATGCGCACGAAGAATCGACAGTAGAAGGGAAGGAAACTTCCACCACCACCTCTACGATGTGTATAAAAATGCAAACCGACAGACGATAGAGCGACTTGGTTTATGGACTCCTGCTCCTCCAAGTTCAGCCGCCTCCAGTGCGAACCGTAGGTCGAAGATACTGACTTTAACCTTGAACGCTTTACACTATCCACCGCCGAGTGTTGTACTAAGTCGGAGTATTGATTCGACTTCATACATCATTCACTAGATCGGCCGTTGGTTTCTGGTATTGACGGAAGCGAGAACGATTGTTCAAACTGTTAGAAGAATTTCGGTGTGGTATTGACGCACCGAAAACTCTACAGTATCTTCGTAGGGTAGCGCCGTTGAGCCGGGTATTGACTGGCTGTAAACGATCACTTTAATTGTTAGTATAATTCTGGTGTGGTATTGACGCGCCATAATAACTACAGTCCCTACAAACAGAGATATTCGTTAAGCCGGGTACTGACTAGCTATAAACGATACTCTCACATCTTGAGATTAAAACCGAAAGAGTATTGATCTGCCGGTTGCTCATACCTTTGGCTGTCTGAACATTTCATAGGACGCAGAGAATCCCGTACACCGTCACCGGAGTCGGAGTACACACCGCTACAGTTACACCTACCTACCTTTCGGACCGTCAGTACATATCGATCAACAGAAGAGCACGGACCATCGAAGCGTGATTTTCAAAATATTTACGCACCAGAGTAATATCTATAGAATATTGTATTTTAGTTTATTTTTATCATTGTAAATAATATTTTTTAGAAATAAATCAGTTAATTTAATTGAACTCTGTCTCCTTTGGGCTTACCTGGGCAATACGCATTACAAGGTTGGTCCTCTTTTATTTTAGCTAAATTGAGATCACCTTTTGCTTTGCTATGGGATACAACAGCCCGCCGACCCATATTGGATAATTCAAATTATTTTCTGCAAATGTTACAATAAGCTTGTGAAATGGTAGGTCCTTTTCTTAACCAACCAAAAAATTGGGGGTTGATTTTAGAGTCCAACCATTGGTCATTGAAAGCAGTTTTCTTATATGCCATATTGGAAGCTGCAAAGGAATATATTTAGTTAAGAGAAAATGAACATACCTATGTCAATATTTAGACTTGAAACAAAGAAAGTTATTAAAATTCTCGATTTGAAAATTTTCAAAGTAACATAATGTAGCCACAGATGGCAAATTTCTGTAGCCTATGAAATAGTGACAAACTTGTCTCAGACTGCTTAAATATAAATCAAAGTGACAAATATAATCTTAGGAAGAAGCCTATGGATTTATACTTTTGCGATTTTTTACATAAAGAGTAAAAGTTCAATCATAGTAAATGTACTAGTGTAACATAATTTGGATCTTGACTGTATTTATTTCGTAAAAAATAACTAATATAAATATATTTCTTACCTCCACTTGATTCCAATTAGTTACACCAGAAGTTCTTGTTTCATGTCATGTGAACCTACCCTAAATAGTGACAATAATGGACGGTCAATGTCAACGATTCAGTCAGTTATAGGATTCTCAGATATAAGTTGTTGATATTTTAGGTGCGTTCTTTTTGACTGAGATCTCAGTTAATCTCAGCTCACATCAGTAATGTGAGCGTTCTTTTTGTTTTACTCACTTTAAGTGAGCTGAGATTTTTCCTCCCCCTTCACCGATGCTGAAAGTGCTGTAAGGGGGAATCAGTTGGAATTGAGTCGGAAATAAAGTAGAGGGGATGAAGAAATATTTGATTTGCTTGGTTTACTTGTAGTGTTAACCAAGGTTATCTAAGGTTTTAACCATTGACATATAAACAATAAACACGCATTATCTATTTTTCTTTTGTTACAAATTATGGATACATCAATTAACATTATTAGATGCTGATACGAATCTGTCGTATAGTTTAAATTTATCGACAGATCGTGCGCTTCAATTGAGATGTCGTTCTTTTTGGTGCTTACTCACATCACTTTATCTCAGAGCACCTTAACTGAAGTGATCAGAGATCTCAGTCAAAAAGAACGCACCAAAAATATTAAACTATTAAATAAAAGTCTTTATAATATTATAACTATATTACATGGTGGCAGCGGTGGGATACGAACCCATGTCTCCGAAGAGATTCTTACCAAACTTATTAAAAGAAACTGCAGTCTTAAGAAATTTATTGAAAAATGACACAGAGTGGCTCTGGACCAATAACGAAGAGAGATGCTTTACAAATTTAAAGAAATTAGTATCAACTGCTCCAGTCTTAGCACTATTCGATAACAAGAAAGAAGTTACGATATGTACCGATGCCAGTTAAGAAGCAATTGGTAGTGTACTGATGCAAAACAACCACCCAGTGGCTTACGCATCAACAAGTCTGACGCCAGCTCATACCCGATACTCAGTAATCGAAAAGGAATTGTTAGCTGTGGTCTCAGCATGTGAACATTATCATTACTATATATATGGAAGAAACATAAAGGCAATAACATACCACAAACCTCTACTAGGTCTAGTTAATAAGCCAATAGATGATTTATCACCCAGGCTTCAAAGCCTAGTACTTCGTCTCTTAAAATTCGACGTGGTATTAGAATATCAACCAGGCAGATCAATGTACATTCCAAATGCACTCTCACGTTTGGCAAGAGTAGGCATAAAAACGCAACCATTCCAAATAGAAGAACTGAGAGTACAATCTGTTGTGGTGGCTAGTGAACAGACTAGAAGTACTTAAGGAACAAAATTTAACTGATTCAGAAATGAAGCAAATATTATTCTATGTCAGAAATGGATGGCCTAAAAAACCTGCAAATATGTCCAAAGAAGCAAAACCTTTTTTCAAACGTAAGTATGAGATCTACGAACATAAGGGGCTTTTATTTTTGAACAAACGTGTTATTATACCTAAGATCCTTAGGAACAGTATGTTAAATAAAATTCATAGTGCACATCAAGGTATCAACGCATGCACTAGACGAGTTCAAGAATCACTGTTTTGGCCGGATATGGTGGAAGATATACGAACCTCTGTATCCTCTTGCCCCATTTCCCAAAGACAATCCAGGTCCAACGTCAAAGAACCTATATTACCACTACCACTCACAAAATATCCCTTAGAACAAGTAAGAATGGATTTCATGGAAATTAAAAACCAAAATTATCTGATCTGGACTGACTATTTTTCAAAATATACAGCCATACAACCCATGAGGAATACTACAGCTAGAAACGTTATTGATTACTTAAAGATGTTGTTCTGTTTAATAGGTAAACCAACCCAACTTATAACGGGCCACCTTTTCAATCTCAGGAATTAAAGAATACTTAAGGAAAGAACATATAGAACATAGAACCATTAGTCCGTACTATCCACAATCCAATGGACAAGTGGAGCGACAGGTGCAAACAATCAAAAATCTCATTTTGAAAACTCCAGACGAAGATCCTCAAAAGCTAACCATGATTTATAATAGCACACCAAAACCAAACTCAGAGTCAGCAGCAGAAATATTTTTAGGAAGACGAATAAGAACCAATTTACTCATCCTGGAGAAGACATTAATGCAAAATATTAAGCCACAAACTTAAGCAAATTTGAAGTTTAATCAACAGAGACAGGCACATTACTTCAATCGTAATACAAAGGAACGGCCAGAATTAAGAAACAATATCCTAGTCCAGAAAGATGAAAAGAACTGGGTTCCTGCAACTGTACTAGCAAGAGATCAAAATCCAAACTCATATTGGATTAAAACTCAAGATGAAGCAGTGTATCGATGAAACAAATATCACTTAAAGAATGTCACTGGAAGAAATGAAGAGGGTCAGAAGCCCAACGTTGAAGATTCTCCACCTAACACACACGAAGGAAAGGAACAATCAACAAACGATGACGAACTAAATATAAGGAAACAATCACTTCCAAATTCAAGACTGCAACTGCACCCGGAAAATAGTGTACAGCCAGGATCATTTCCTCAAGCAAACTCTACTGAAAATCTTACGACTCATCAAGACACTCAACTCAGAAGGAGTGAACGACAAAGAAAACCGCCAGCTAGGTTTCAGGACTTTATACAGTAACCCTCAAGAGAGGGCATGTTACATGTCATGTGAACCTACCCTAAGCAGTGACAATAATGGACGGTCAATGTCAACGAATCAGTCAGTGATAGAATTCTCAGATATAAGTGGTTGATAAAATATTAAACTATCAAATAAAAGTCTTTATAATATTATAAGTATATTAGTTCTCAAAAACAAATCAAACATTTAGATGATTTATCAGAACAAGTTCACGTGAATAGCACAGACAAATGTGCGCAGCCAACTTAATTTTTAAAAGTTCGTGACTTGTAAGAACTCTCTCAGTTTTCCCTATTTTTTAGCATTTTTCCAAAGTGTTCCCTGACCTTTTTAAAATTCCCTGATTTTCCGGAAAGTGTGGCCCATGTAATAACTTTTAGCGTTCTTTTTGTTTTACTCACTTTAAGTGAGCTGAGATTTTTCCTCCTCCTTCACGGATGCTGAATGTGTTGTAAGGGGGAATCAGTTGGACTTGAGTCGGAAATAAAGTGGAGGGGATGAAGAAATATTTGATTTGCTTGGTTTATTTGTAATTTTACCCAAGGTTATCTACGGTTTTAACCATTGACATATAAACAATAAACACACATAATCTATTTTTATTTTGTTACAAATTTTGGATACATTAATTAACATTAATAGATGCTGATACGAATCTGTCGTATAGTTTAAATCTATCGACAGATCGTGCGCTTCAATTGAGATGTCGTTCTTTTTGGTGCTTACTCACATCACTTTATCTCAGATCACCTTAACTGAAGTGATCTGAGATCTCAGTCAAAAAGAACGCACCTATCGAAACAATTGTCAATTTGTTAGAATTTTCATCATTTTTTCAATATATTGACAAATTATTTAGAAACAGTTTCGTTTAAAAAAATAACAACTTATAATAATTTAAATTAATATTCTCGTTGACCTACTGGTTTGATGCGATTTTGATTTATTTTTCATGTAATTCATCAATTTAATTGTTTTCACTACATTTCCAGTAATTTGCTACATACAAATAGAGTAGATCGTCTTTAATGTATTAATAAATTTGTCTAAAAGTATTATTATAGTTAATGGAATTGACCTATATTTTGAACTCGATATGGTTAATCAAACTGATGGGTTTGTATTTTACGTCGTAAATCAAACAAAAACCATACGAGGTAAACAACAACAACTTTGAATTACCTTGGGCATACACAATACATTTTATACTACTTACTTTAGATTTGATGATCGATCTGGCTAACCGCACGTTAAAGTGTCAACAATTTAAACATCTTTTCATGCGTACAAATAACTCAACTTTAATTTTAGGTTATACCAGAAATCAATTTAATAAATGTATAAAAACTATAAAAATATATTATTTCTTACGTTCCATAAACAAAATTTAATTATTGAGAGATTGTTTTCTTTGAAACGGGGTCGTAGGGAAAATAGTGTACATAACTCGTTGGAAAGTGCATTTAAAGCACTCATTCCGTATCACTTTGCTCACTTGTTACGTAATATACTATTTTAATTCTCGAATCCATAGCAACAATTTTTATCATCATCATCCAGCCTGATTCGTTTCCCCATCATCTTGGTGGATCTCCTTTCATGAAGGATGTTATTCCGTATTATTTTTGGCATTCCTCTGTTGTGAATTATAAATCATAACTCTTTTAGTTACTTTTGCGTCAGTTGTCTTGTTATAAATAGTAGGTATGTCAATGATGATTCTGTTCCTTCAAAAGCTCTCTTGCTACTTTCTTGTTGGTATTTTTGAGGTTATTCAATAAAAAAGAAGTGAAGTGCTTTTGATAGCTGACATGGTTAGATTTGATATTTATAAATGAAGTAATAATTGAAAACACTAATTTAAAAAAAATGTAAACTGTGTACACTATAACCAAAATGTTTAGAGATCGATATGGGTCTTGCACAGTGGCGTGGGCGTGTTTTTGCGGGATCAAAAATAGCATTGTTACATTTTCCTGAACAATTTTTTGGGCGTGAGAAGCGTTGTAAATTACAAGCAAGTTTCCACACTACTCATGAAGTATCGCTTATGGCTCGTTACCATTTTTTTGGGTGGTTCGGCAGTAGCCACATATGTCCCACATAAAATTAACAATTTCTCATAAAATAAAACAAATCCATAACAAAAGACAAGATTAATAAGCAAAAATAAATATTATTAACAAAATAAATTCATTAAATATACTAAAGTAAGAAAAAATTACAAAACAAAAATAAACAGAAAACTCTCAAGTCACAGCAGTAACAAGTAACAAAAATAAATTAATATAAACTAAATAGATTTATAAAATAAAGAAAATTCTTCAACGAAAAACAAAAGGATTTTTTTCGTTAAAGAAAATCATAGGTACAAAAATAAAATTCGTATCACTGACAAACAATGTTAGAACTTATCCGTGTATTTTTTTTTATAATAACATGAACACTCCTCTTTCTATTTTCACCAATTTCAGTCTTTCCTTTTCATAGACGTAGTTACTGCACATTTTTTAAGGTAATTTTTCACAAAAATTTCCATTTCAACTTTAACCCTATATATTATATTTTCTACAGATTGGTGTAAGAAGGAAGTTGACATCTACCGTAGATTTGGAGTTATAGAATTTTTGATTGAATCATATCAAAAAACTTCCTAAAATTTTGTAGTTTTTCACCAAAAAATTTAAAATTTGTGTTTGTGGTATGGGAAAAATTATGCAGTACTATGTATTTTGATACGGGGAATCATTTTTGTTGTCAATTTTTTCTAAATTTCTTGTTATTAAAAAAATTAAAAAATATTTTCTGAATTTTTCTCTAGTAATGTACTTTTTTATTTTAAATTTCTTAATTGTTAATAATTCTTGAAATATTCGCAAAAACCCAAAAAAATATCTTTATTTGTTTATAACTTTTGCAATTTTTTATGTGCTAAAATCTAGAATTTAAAAAGAAACAAATAAAAATTCGGTATAATTTATTAGAAATTATAAAATATAAAATAATTTTTGAATATTTGTAAAAAATATTTAATTTAAAATATAGTAATGTTTACGTATATTTCACCTTATCATCTATAAAAACGTAGATCTAACTACGCATTGTAACTGGAACATCTGCAAAGTCACCACGCTACCGAAAACTTTCTTGTGATACAGTTGTTTTATTTCAAACCTAAAACACAAGAAAATTTTAATGTTGTAGAACAACTTTACAGTTATTCACTTTACCCTGCTTTGTTAAAAAGATCCCTACACCCTTCTTGGCACTCACTTATTACTAATTCTATTTGATTGTATTGGTTTTCTCTGGCCCAATCTTGTACTGAGTTTACCAATTTCAGTCCAATACCTTTTCTACGATATCTGAAAATTCAATTGGTAGAACTGATTTATTGCTAAAAACAGTTATTTACCTTTTATCTACTACTAATCTGGAAAGCCACGTCCAATCTTCTTTTTGTGAGTGTTTCATAACTGCTACTGTTCCTATTATCTAGAATGTTTTATTAAAATAGTATGATTGTCATTTTTTGTGGTTAAAACTTATCTTTAGTGAGGACAAGTAATATTAAAAAATAGAGCAACAAATAACTATGTTTAAAAACATGAATAATAAAGGGATAAGAAGATTTAATATGAAAGAAGGAAAATGTAGACAAAGAGCTACAGAATTGGATAGAAGATGAATTCACGGGATATATAATTCTTTTATTTTCTAATACAAGTTTTGTTTTGAAATTTAAGCCTCCGCAAAGTCCAACATACCCTTCATGTGAATTGAATTTTACTAATTTTGAAAATTTATATCATGAAAAGTACTTTTTTCCGGAACTTCTTAATTGGTATTAACCTTTTTATAAAAAAATATGAATCCTGAATTCGACCTGAGGTATACTGAAGTTTAGCCTATTACCTTTCTTTTTAATCCATCAGTTTGGATATCTTCTCTTTCAATTGCACTTTCATCGATAATTTTGTACCAACAATTTTCAGGATTTTTCGTAAAAAAATAAGGTTCGTATACTTCAGCTAGCCAGCACTCCAATGTAGGTTTTTCATATAAAAGTTGAGCAACTTTCATAAGTATTGACAAATATACAGAAATATATAAACTGAATAATACAATCGGTACTGAAATAATGGTATAATGCAGAGGTACTCCAAAACATATAAAAAGTATCGCTGATATTAGTATCATCAATTCGAATGTGAGCTGAAAGTAAATTAGACCAGTTATGAAACATAAAAAAAGTATATACAGTTTAAATAAGCGCCAATTGTATCCGAATATCATTAATTCATTGATTAATAAACATGTTTTCAAATATTTGATTTAGTATTTTTAAATATTAATTATGCTATCAACAACAAGGTTATTTTTTATTTTTCAAATATATAGCAATCAAATGTAAATAAATTACACAAACACTGACCAACCTCTTGAAAAATAGCATTTCCCCAAGTATTATTTACAGTAGATAAATAACCACTTCTCACTACTTCCGATAACGAAGGAGAATCCGTATCTCTGTTTTTCCTTATCACTATGTAGTAACTCATTTTACAAAAATTAATTAAAAACAAAATAAAACATTACAATAAATTTTAAACAGAAAATAAACATAAATATGTTGGGTTAATGACAACTCATATCTTCTTCTTTTTTATAAAATTTGAAATACGAGTGTAGTACTATATTTTTACAGATGTATGTTACCAATTGAATCTGAAATGCCAGTTATTAGACACTTAAAGCCAGCACACAACGTAAACATATATCTTACCGATGTGAGGTTATGTCTTAGAAAACTTGTTCTATTAAAAATACTTAGAGTGTAGCCTCATGCAGTCGCTCGTCGCTACTTTCCAGCGATAAATATGGTCACGTGACCATATTTTAAATTTCCCGCGATTTAAAAAAGTTGCAATAAAGCTGAAAATGTTGAGCTTTTGTCGCTAGAAATGAGCGACATGCAAATTCATAGACAAATCAAATAATATGTTTTTTCTATATGTGCAACTTCTTTGTTATTGTTATATTAATGTAAACAATGGATTCAGGCGAGGTAAATATTTTAAAAGATTATTAATTGGTAAAGTATGAAAATATACGTTTAAACCAATAATTTTGTTTCTTTGTTATACAGTTTTTTCGAGAAATGATGTAAATTTTTAAACACATTTTTGGTTGTAAAAGTTTTTAGATGACAGATATTAAATGTTTTGTTGTGATAATTATGTACTTGTTTTGTTTAATTATATAAATTCATGTTCTTTTATTATTAGCAATTTTTTAAAGATTGTGATAATTGAAAGGACTGAAAAGAAACAAACTATTCATGTTGACTAGTTTAATAATATAATATTGTTAAATCAATAAATGAAACATTTTTATACTGATGAGAATGAGAAAAATCGCTGTATATCCTAGTTTAAATTAAATATATTGTAATCAAGTATTTTGTTTCAATTTTCTTTCCTTAAGTGAGTGTGTTTGTGCACATGGGATATTGAACAATGGTGTTTTCTAGAATCTATTAGGTTCATTTGAGTTTGTGCACTTCTTGGGATCTGGGTTTCTTTCAAATACAGAAATTAATTAGCCATATAAACAAAAATACAAAATTTTATTTTTTTAGTATCAGTTCCGAAGAACTCAATAATAATGTATTCCTACAATAGAATACAATAACAATATACATGCAGCATGCATACAATATTAAGAATTTAACTTCAAATGTGTTCCCATAAATACAAAGGGGTTTAATAATAATATTCCAAAATAATTTAAAATTATAAAATTTATATATATTTTTTGTAATGAAATAATTATAATAAACAAGTTTGAGACAAATAATTTAGATAAATAAGAAAACAGCAAACATTTAAATTTTTTATTAACCTGCACATAATATAAAAAAATTATTAATCACAATTACATATTTCTACTGAAATTACATTACAAAATATCGATATTTCAATATATCGATATATTATTCAATGAGTAATTACTTAGGAACTGTATCAAAATTATCGGAATTTAACAAACCATCAATGAAACTAAATCCTTCACACACAAAGAAAAATATATATATATATATATATATATATATATATATATATATATATATATATATATATATAGACTATAGTACTAAATCACAGATAATATAATGCAATTTTTAGATGTGATCAAAGATCAAAGCAAAGGAAACTGAGCTCGATTAAGCGAAAGCATTGATAGTATCGGAATTAAAAATATTTAAGAAACTTTTCGATTATTTTCGAAAAAATATCGATATTTCGTACCCTTCCCTTCCATATTTTGAGGTTTTGTTCTGTTTCCGTTGAATTGTAAAGATCAGCAGATATATTTTTCCTGGTTTTCTATATCATTGCACAGTTATACTGATCTTAATTGGAAAAATGATATCCAGGATATCACCATAAGGCTAATAATATCTAAGCTTCAATATTTGTAATATCACATCTTCTTTTTTTTTCTATTAACATATATTAAGTCAATCACAAGTTAGGTCACTTCTTGGTCTAGCCAAAAATACTACTAAACATCAGGTCCCCTATTCTGTAACTCAAGCGAGAGCTCGTGCACGAGTTCTCTCTCACAATTTAACGTTACTGCGCATGCCACTCTCCTAAATATCATAAATCCGTATTCTCTAAGGTAGGAGAGTGCTCACGTACACCTATGCGACTACTCTACTGGGTAAAAGCAGGGGAGTAAGAGAACGGACTTGCGCATATCTTTAGTCACAGAATAAATATAAATAAGAGGCCAATAAAATGATGACAAGGACCGTTTTATTTTTGTTCTTTAACTAAACCTCAAAAATCAAAGATTAATCATAATCAACGAGTTTTCTATGTTGTTGGATTGTTGTAATTAAAACAGTAAACAGGTTTAATTTTAATTGAACAAGTGGTTTAGTTCACAGTACAGACTTAGTTTTTAGTTGTTATTTATTTTTAGAGAAGAGTTACACTTTAGTTTTTGTGGTTTTTAATTTGTCGTAAATTTTCCATTACGCAATTCTGAATGATTGTTCATAAATTCTATTAACAATGTTTTTTGTGCTTTACACAACATTATTATCGTCTTTTTTTAATATAGTAAATAACTAATACACAAAACTGAAATATACACACAACTCAAATCACCCACAAATTACAACGTAACAACTTTGTACAACAACAGAATCTAAAAATATTTCTTCGTTTCTTATCCTCATATAACTTAAAGTACATTTAAACCACTAAATAGTAGGTCAAAACTGGCCGTTTCATTTGGCAACGCTGAGCCAAATGTAGTGGAGTCGCCGATTCATCGTGAATACGGTTTTAAGAATTATGTGAGTGAGGAGTGAGAGAGTACTCATACCAATGAATAGTCGTGCACGATCTCTCGCTTGAGTTACAGAATAGGGACCCAGGTAGGTAGGCATCAAATGAAATGTAACTTCTGTCATTCTGACGATGATATTTGATTTACCAAAAAAATTGTCAATTTTTTAGAATTTTCAACAATTTTTATTTTATTGTGGAATTAACTAGAAACCGTGAGTTCCATTTAAAACACTAATATGAGTAGATTCCACCAAGTAAGGGTCGAGACAGTTAATTATATTATTTTTTTCCTAATAACAAACGAAAAAAGTACGTATTAAAAGTAAGGTTATGTGTATAATACCAAACATGCAATAATCAATAATCTTACGATTGCGCACATTCATTTTCAGATAAAATAAAATATCGAAGATAAAAGTTGGCCAACTTTTATTTTATTTTATCTCTTATTTGTTATTTCCTCTATAAACGCTACATAGATTTTCCATAAGGTCAACTTTATATTTTATTTCTTATTTAATTTTATGTTATTTTATTTTCTGTATAAACCCATCTTTAGTTTTACCCTCCATAGGAAAGGAGAAAAGTCTCTGTGTATGAAAAAGTGTCCGTTAAAATGTAGCCTATAACGGTGGCGCCAAAGTAGCCGCCGGGTAAATTTTAAAAAGAACGCTAAAAGTTATTAGAAAAGGATAGAAAAATAAGCAAATAATTATTGGATGAATTACGTTGAGCGCGAATTTTAAACTAATGGCATTTTTATTCATATAATTTTATTGTTAGGTAATTTCAAGCTGCAAATACGTAAAGACAATCTTTGGGTATACAAAATTATGTTGCACAAGTTTTTGTTAAACTACTGTTCCCGAATTTAAAAACATTTGAATTTGTTCATTATTGATCTAGGTTAACAATATAAAAAATTATTGACCACTAGTAGAGAAATTCTTCTCAATTGGCTAGAAGACGCAATAATTGTCAACTTCATAGCAAGTGTAGTGGAAAAATAAATTTATACGTCTATTATTTAAACCTTAGACAAGATTTAAACGATATAATATTATCGAAGTATCATTCGAGAGATGAACTTCTTAAAAAATACTCTTCTTGTGACATATTCATTGTTAACCAAAATTAATTAAAAACAAAAATAAAACATTTGTATATTATTACTTATAATAAAAATAATTTTAAATGAAAAATAAACGTAAAAACGTTGAGTTAATGAAAACTCATTTCTTCTTTTTCATAAAACTTGAAATACGAGTGTAATACTATATTTTTACAGATGTAAGTTACCAATTGAATCTGAAAACGCCAGTTATTGTTTAAACGATACGATATTATCCATGTATTATCCGAAAGATGAACTTCACAATAAATACTCTTCTTGTGAGATATTCATTGGTAACAAAACCGAACTTTGCGAGTCCTATATCTTTGATCATCATGTATATGGATATACGTCTGTAATAGAGGTAAGTTTCGGACAACAATTATATTGACGTCATTTTTGTAATCTTGTAAATGTTACAGTATGGACTAACTTGTAGTTCAGCATATTTAATAGCAACCTCGAATGCTCTCTTTATGGTAGGTGTTATGCTCGGATCTATTGGGTTTGGAGAAATGTCTGACAGGTTCGTAGAAATACATTTAATACGTTGTATTAAGATCCGATTTTACTCGATTGATATTTTTATTCAATACGTAGGAGCTTCGTCGTCCACATGCTGATACAAGTTTCGTTCAATGACCCGTTATTCCGTCACTTAGAACCTTAAAACTGTCAAACTATGACATTTAGCATCATTAGTACAGTTACAACTACCATATTTTGAATAATTTTTCCTATTTAATTAGTATGTTTTTAGGGTTGGACGTAAAATCACATTCTTCGTATCGCTCGTTGTGCAAGTGCTGGCAGGTTTCGCAGCAGCGATCGCACCCGAATTATGGACGTTCACTATTGCCCGACTCATTGTTGGTGCCACAACTTCGGGTGTATTTCTGGTTGCCTACGTTATAGGTTTGGAAATGGTAGGACCGTCTAAAAGACCTATAGCGGGAACCGTTGTACAAATGTTCTTTTCTCTAGGATACATGTTAACAGCTGCTTTCGCTTATTACATCAATAATTGGAGATGGATGCAATTTGCTTTGACACTACCAGGAGTAGCTTTCTTCGTTTATTGGTGGTAAGTAGAAAAAATAGAAAACAGCTCTGGGTTCATGTTTATTTTTCAGGTTTATTCCCGAATCGGCTAGATGGCTGTTGACCAAAAATCGTACAGAAGAGGCTAAAAAGTTGATTCAAGAAGCAGCTAAATATAATAAAGTGATTATTCCAGATGAAACGCTAAACGAGCTATTAGAATCCGCCAAATCATCGAATTGTGATAATAAAAGTGCCAAGGGTGTTTCTGTGATCGACGTCTTCAAATATCCTAACATGAGAAAGAAATCGTTGATCATTTTCTTTGATTGGTGAGTGAAATATTTCAAATAAAATTTAGTTTTTAAATTGAAAACTTTCTTTATATTAAATTACAGCTTTGGTATATTATTTTATATATTTTTTGAACAAAATAAATATCGAACCAACTGATTTAAGCAATAATAACGTTTATTTGCAGCAAAATATCAACAAAAGGTTCATAAATAAATATAAAAACGTCAAAAAGTAATGAAAACAGCAGAGCTGTTACAAATAGAATCAATGAATAACATTTTTTTAGGGTTGTTTACGTTTCTTTTTCTTAATTCTACAATATTATTATTAACTCGTTTATCATTGATATTATCCAACCAGAAACATTTCTTCTTTGTTTAAACATAATGCTAATAGTATGAAGTTTCCTCGAATCATAATACTAATATTTTTTGATAGTACCTCGTACATCACCAAGTTTTCGATCAAGGATCTTATGGTTAACCCCTAATTTACTAGTATCTTTTGATAACACTTCATAAATCACCAACCTACGATTGAGTATTTTACCAAGTTATTGATTAAGGCCCAATTAGAGAAAAATGAAAAAAGTTTTTAAATGTTACTGTAATTTGCTCATACCTGCGTATTTGACATTTATGAAAGAAAACGAATATGGACAAGATCGTGGCTATTGAAAAAGACATAAAAGAACTGCAACAGTAGTGGCGGCCTTAAGGGGTGGCGAACAGGGCAATCGCCTGGGGCCTCGCGCAACAACCCAAGCAAATTTTAATCAATAAAAAAAATTTAACATTTTTTTTATTTAAAACTTTCGTTTTTGATCCTTAACTACTTATTAAGGTTATAATATAATGGTAAATTAAAATAAAGTTTGATAACTAATTCATTCATTCAAAACATAATTGAAAAATTAATTATGTACGCTGAGAGATTTTTTTCGATAACCGCAAGTACAAAAAATGACAAGTCCGCGGTTCGAAGTTTATAAGTACAAATTGTGTGTAAACAGAAATAAACTTCGGGTTATTGTAACCATAAGATGTACCTTATTCTATATTTTTCTTAATCTTAGTACATTTTTACTTTTTATAACCCAAAATTTTCTACGATCTACGTTCATTTTCACTTGTTAACCTCGAATCGCGTGTCATGTTTTGTACTTGCGGTTATCGAAAAAAATCTCAATGTAGTACTTGAATATCGCGCCTCGAAACGCTTGAAGATCGGTTTTTTAGAGCCGATTGTACATAGCAAGCTTAAACCAAGGTTCATCTGAACTCAACAAATGGTTGAACCGGCCTATTAAAAGGATACGAATTGTACATATCTCGTTCAACGTCGGTTCAGGTAAACTCCATTATTGTAATGTTGGTATCATATACACGGGGTTGCCAGATTTCGAATTTATGAAGTATGTAAGGGTATCTTTGTCTATCTTATAAGAAAAAAAGAGAGTATATAAAATATGACTTCTCTTCTTCTTATCATTTGAGTGAAGTAGAGAAGCTGAGTTACCACTATTTTTCTATTTTATGAGGTTAGAGAATACGTTGTAGTTGTGTGTGTTGTTTTTTATGTGTTTATCGATTTAAAATAAAAATATGGAACAAAACAAAAAATAACACCAAACTTCACTAATTCAAAAGAAAGCTTGTTGGTGCAGCTAGCTAAACAATATAACGCGCAAGAAAAATGAGTGCTGGGTCAAAATTGAATCCGAATTTAATTAAAAAAGTACAGTTACTTTTCGCAGAGCTAACGTTTTAATCTTTGTAAAAAATTAGTGTCATTCCACTTCACAAAATGATTGTCCCTTTGTCTATATATTTGTGGTTGCCTTTCTGGCTGTTGCAAATTATTAACTAATTCCATGAAATCTTCATCTTCAGACATTTCTTCCATTTTAAAAAATAAAGATAACTGTTATTTGTCCAAAAGATAACCAATAAAAAACAAAACTGTTTGAAATGAAAAATCAAAATTTGTTTATTTTTATGTCTCTCTGTCAGTATCAACGTCACCAACACAACGTTGTATGCTGGGGTAGCAACATACTAAACTGAAAAATACTTCTGAACTTGGTTTAAGCGGGGAAATTTGACCGCTTTGTAGAACTCGTAGTTAAACTCGGTTTAGGATCTCAACTAGTATTGTACAACGTTAAGAACCAGGTTTATCTTGAACCGAGGTTAAACTCGCATTGTACAATCGGCCCTTAATCGCATAACACTCGTGCGTCGGGACATAATGTTCTGCTCCTCTATCGCTCGGGGAATCCCCGTGTTTCATTTCATTTGTTAACTCTTGTCACCTTGGCATTATTTTGCTCGCAGTATGAGTTATAAAATCGTTACCGTACATATCTTTCAATTCTATTGAATATTACGTTTTTATAGTATTTAAAGTATTGAGTGAGCTGGAAAAGTGTAAATTATAGTATTTGAAGTATTGAGTAAGCTGAAAAAGTGTAAAAAACTGTGTGATACTTAAAAATTTATTTCCGACTGTTTGTGCGAAACAAAACAAGATTTACGAAATGAGTTCGCGTGATCGTGATGCCGGTAGAAAATTTGAGTCAGGGAGTTCAAGAAGGAAACGAGCTATCTAAAGGAAGCAGGTAAATGAAAATTTACGTGAATCATTATATAAATATATAAAAAGTGATGATCAAGAAACCTCTACAAAACATTTATTGACTGTAAAACTGTAATCCTGCTCCAGCTGAAAACATTCCTTCCACATCATCATGGATGCAGCCGTCGACGTTAAGTAAAAACAGCGAGGATGATGATGAATTAACTACATCATTATCTCTTAAGTCACCGATGCCACCGTCAACGCTATCCAGTCAAGAACACGAATCTGAGCCCGAGTCTATGTCTACATCCATGACTGCTGACGGAAAATCTGAATCTTTAAAATGACCCCGTTTTGTGGCCCATAACAATTACTGATGTAGACCGAACTGAGATTGTATTAAAAGGTCCAATCCGGGTTAAAGTTGATTTATTCCCCGTAAAGGATAATGGACATCGAGTCAGCGAATATCATTATAATAAGATATTAGTTAACGGTGAAAAGCTTCACAGGCGCTGGATGATTTATTCACAAACACAGGATGCCGTTTACTGTTTTCCGTGTCGAATATTCGGGCTAGAAAATACAAAGATTGGATTAAGTGAAGGAGTATGTGATTGGAAACACTTAAGTGATTACCTAAAATCTCACGAGTCTAGTCGACAGCACAAAGATTGTATGTTGAAATGGATTAATTTATAGAATGGTTTAAAACGCTATTCCACTATTGACTTCTTGGCCCAGTCAGAAATTGAACAAGAGAGGCAACGTTGGAGAGATATTTTAGAACGATTGCTCGCAATTGTAAAATTTTTAGCATCTCAGAAATTGGCCTTCACGGGTCATAGAGAGAAGCTAACATCTAACCCAAATTCGAGTGAGACAAGGGGCAACTTTATAGATTTAGTAAAGTTAATAGCCCGATTTGATCCCGTGTGGAGACTTCACCTAAAACAAGTAAAGGATAAGACGATTAATGACCACTATAACGGAAAAAGTATTCAAAATGAGCTCATACAATTAATGGCAAGTCACGTGAAGACTCAAATTGTTGAAAAAATAATAAATATTATTCGATTATTCTTGATTGTACTCGCGACGTTTCTCGTGTTGAGCAACTTTCAATTATTATAACATTTTTTAATACAAATACAGCTGAAATTGAAGAACGTTTTATTGGTTTCTTAGCCGTCGAAAAAACCACAGCTGAGAGTTTGACTAATTATATAATCACAGAATTAGAACAGTTAGGTATATCATTGCATAACTGCAGAGGCCAAGGATATGATAATGGTGCCAATATGCGTGGTGAAAAAAGTGGTGTCCACAAACCTATTCTTGAAATTAATCCACTTGCTTATTTTTTACCTTGTGGGAGTCATAGCTGGAATCTCATCCTAGGAGATGCAGCATCGTCTTGTGTCCAAGCAAAATATTTTTTTGGTTTGCTACAAAGGTTGTACACTTTGTTTGCCGGCTCAAGTCAGAGGTGGGCTATTTTAAATGCTAATGTAAAATCGTTGTCGCTAAAACCACTCTCCGAAACTAGATAGGAGTGCAGAGTAGCATCGGTAAAGGCCGTTAAATACGAACTAAGTGATATATGTGATGCTTTAAAGGATTTAGCAGAAAACACAACAGATTGTCAGTTGGTCAGTGAATGCCATTCTATTGAAAAGGAACTAACTACCTACGAATTTGTAGTTTCACTTGACATCTGGTATGACATTCTTACAAAGATAAATGTTATAAGTAAAATGTGGCAAAGCGAAAACATGCACTTAGATGTGGCTATACAACACCTAGACGTATTCACAAATTGGCTCGCTAATTATCGAGAAAATGGTTTTCTGTCATCCCTTGTAACAGCAACAGAAATAGCCGAGAAAAATGATATTGACAGACAGTTCAAAGAAGTCAGAAGACGACGTAAAAAAAGGCATTTTGATTATGAAGGGGAATATGAAGCTCATGAATTGAAAGCGGAAGAAATTTTCAAAATAAATTATTTTTATATCATTGTCGACAATGTGCGCTCAAGCTGTCATCCTAGGTTTGAGCCTCTTAAACATCTTGAGAGCATATTTGGTTTCATGTATAATATAAAAAAATTAAAGGAAATTAGTGATAGTGAACTTTTAAAGCAATGCAGCGACTTGCAAATATCTATGACAGTAGGAGAATCATGTGATATTGATGGACATGAATTGTACGAAGAACTGAATATGTTCATCCGTGTGTATAAAAGAAACGGTGACATTATCTCTGTGCTAAAATACATAATAGAAAAAAATTAACTGAAGTTTACCCCACTATCGAAATAGTCCTGAGAATTATTGCTACCACACCTGTTACAGTTGGGTCTGCTGAAAGAAGTTTTTCCAGGCTTAAAAATATTAAAACATATTTGAGGAATTCGATGACACAAGATCGGCTTTCAGCACTTGCTATTCTTTCAATCGAAAATGACGTAGCTCATTCGTTAGATTATTGTGCTTTAATTAAAGATTTTAGTCTTAGGAAAAGCCGCAAACATCAATTTTAAAATTTATCATCTCTGTATTTGTTAATTTTGTAAATCTTTCAATGTAAAATATTTTAAAACTCAAATTTGATTTATTTGTATAAAATTAGCATTTCTCTTTAAACGTGACAAATACCTAAACCAAACAACCAGACCTACTTTCGCATCACATACTTTTCTCGAAGGACAAAAGGCCTCGCAAAGACCTACTGCCCGGAGCCTCGCAATGTGTAAGGCCGCCACTGTACAATAGTGTTGATCGTGAGTTTTGTATTCCTGAATAAACTTCACTGTTGTTTCACTTGCCCACTTGAACATTTTCAAAACAAAAAAACGAAACAAATTGAAGAAAGATGGATATAATGATAAAAAAGTTGCATATATCGCAAACTTATTAATGAACGATCTTGTGGTAGTATTTTTTATAGTTGATTTAGTATTAATAACATGATTTATAATTATTATTTTTAGAAGTTAATTAAAGAAATTTATTGTTGATAACTTGACCAATTTACCAATCTTGAAATAATAAAGTGATAGTAGACTTTTTTTCTTATTTGTGTGTAATTTTTTAAAAAAAACACCAATTAAGATAATAATTAATATTACAAAAACATTATTAAGAAAATTTTGTCTGAAATATTATCTCTAAAGTACAGTTAAACTTGGCAACATAGCATTTCCTTAAAAACTTTATCGTTCATGAAGCCGATATAATCATAGACATAGAGAATGGACTGGGTATTATCGTCGCATAAATGACTACTCTCTAGAAAGAGACAAAAGATATGAGCAAAATAAAGGATCCCCCAAACCAACGCGAAATATTCGCAACGGATTCGTGACGGAAATTCCACTGCGAAATTCGTAGCGGAATCGGAAGTGGGTCTCACACCATGCAAAGCGATATCGCGTCATTTGCGATTTTCAATAGCAAAAAGGATCAACGTTAGTGCTTGAAAGGAAAAACAATAGCTTTTTAGAAATGTATTCATCGTCGGATGAAGAAGAAGTACTATTGTTCCTTGCAATGGAAGAAGAGAATTTAAGGTAAAATAATTTTAATATCTAAACATTTAGTGTAGACTGTATTACGTATTTTATCTTAGGAAAACAAGAAAATGGATTCACAAAATTAACCAAGAAAGACAACAATATGGCGAATTCCACACATTAATGCCACAATTAAGAAAAAACGAGAAGAGATTTTACATTTATTTTAGAATGACAGTTTCTTGTTTTGATGAACTTTTACGTCTTATAGGTAATCATATTCGAAAATTAGACACAAATTATCGAGAAGCTATTTCACCTGAAGAGCGATTAGCTATCACATTAAGGTAAGAACAACAATTTTGCGGTCTTCAAAAAGTTCATTTAAAACAAAACTACTTATTTCGAAAAAATACAAATTTATTCACCAAATTGTACATATTTATAAGTTATATGGATTAAAATTATTTAGGTAGTCAGATGCTGACGAATCTTTTGAAGTGGGTTGACATCTAAATTCATATGTTTGGTTGGTCAATGTTGTATATATGGGTCCAGAATTCATTTGAGAGGCATGGGAGCTTATCTCCTGTTGTCTATCGAATTCAGAATTGTTAGGAGAAGCTAGAGATGTACTTTCAACTGAAGAGATGGATCTATAGGTATCTGTACTTGCAGGTCTAGTTTGATACTTATTTGAAGTGCTTTCTTCCAATTGAAGAAGCTCATGCTCCATGATAACTTGCGCAACTTTCATTTTAACTTCAATCTGTCTCCTAGCAGAAGAAGTTTTAACTGTAGCTGCGTGAGCCAAAAAAAGTTTGTCAGTTGCATCATGGTCAACTCTTTTTTTGCTGCTAAAATACGTTATCAAATCTTGAGCAGAACTTGATGGCTCAGGTTTTCGTTGCGTTTCAATGGAGTGTTATCAAGCATAGAAGCATCTCTAGAGGTAGCATTTGATGTAGGTGTGACTGACTTTGCAGAGATCGATGTTTGTAACTGATTGATATCTGTACTGGATTTTTCAGAATTTTGGCTATGATAATTTGGTCGTATTTCTTCAACTTCGGTAGCTTCCTCGTTTTCAGCATGTTTCTATCTCTTCTGTATATTCTTCTGAGTCAATGTCTTGAACATTGGATGTGGTTTTGGCAAAATTTAAAAATGGTCTAAATCCTTCCATTTGATCATATCCATTTTTTTGTATTAGTTGCCGCTTGTCCCGTTTTAGTTTTAGTGCTTTTAATATACTTGGCATAAGTATCGCGCAGATTTCTCCATTTTTTTTAATCTCTTCGCCTGAAAAGAAAAATAACATCTTTGTATTGTTTTAGGTATTTGGCTACCGGAGATACATTTTATACAATTGGCCATAGTTTTATAGTTGGTTTTTCAACTGTAAGCGCTATAGTCACAGAAGTTTGCGAAGCTATATGTGCAAATTTGCAAAATATATATTTACCCGATCCCACTACAGAAATTTGGAAAAAATCTGAGGAAGGCTTTAGAAATTTATGGCAATTTCCAAATTGTATTGGGAGTATAGATGGCAAATGTCCAAATAAAACTGGATCTAATTATTGGTGCTATTTAAACAAATTTTCACTAGTAGAATTGGCAATTGTTGGACCGGATTATAAGTTTATTTCAGTTGATTTTGGCGGTTTTGGTAAAAATAGTGATGGAGGAATTTTTGAAGTTTCCAACATGGGAAGAAGATTCGAAGCAAATAAAATGAATGTACCTGAACCAAAAACATTCCCAGGACAAAATGAACCTTCCCCTCATATCATAATTGGAGACGAGGCTTTTGCTCTAAAACCATATTTATTGAGGCCCTTTCCGTACAAACAAAGTGAAACAGACATTCGTAAGGAAAACTGTAATGTAAGGCACTGTCGTGCGAGAAGAGTGGTAGAAAATGCATATTGGCAAAAAAATTGCGCTTATTCTTCAGACCAATGGAAACGAAAATTGAGACCAGCATTCTTATTGTAAAAACTGCATGTATTTTACATAATTTCTTAAGAACAAAACAATCTGATGATGGATTTATTGAAGTTTTAGATCCAGAAGAACCTGAACTTGGAGCTTTTCAAAATATTGAATATGATCCAAGAAGAGCAGCAAGATTGGCATTTTCTGTACGAGAAAATTTTGTTACATTTTTTAATGCAGGACATTATCAATGAAATATTCTTAAAATTTTTGGTAGAAACGGAATATACAATCATATACAGGGTATGTCATTTAAAAAAATTAAACTTGGATTTTGGTACTTTTTTGACACACCCTGTATAATTGAAAATATTTTTAAAAGAAGCAGATCTTGATTACTAACAACTTTTGTAGTTAACTTTTTTTTCCTGTCTGCCATAGTATAGCCGCAATCTTACTATTCCATTTCGCTGACTCACTCTGTACGTATATTATATTTTAATATTCTATTTAAAATCTGTATTAAAATATCTATGACGATTTTCACAATGGAATTGAGTTTCAACTTACCATTTTCGCCTAATTCTTCTCCTATTTTACTCCAAACCTTATCCTTTTTCCTAACATTTTTATAGTCTTCATGAGAAAGGTCATACAAGATTGGTACTTTCGAACCAATTCAATAATTCGCTCCATTTTGATATTTTTCACCATGCGAATTCGGACAAAAACGCATCTGAATGCGAATTCGGACAAAAACGCATCTGAATGCGAATTAAGTTTTCGTGCGAATAAATACGCAGATAAGTCGCAGCCAAAACGAAGAAATCCGCACGAGTTTGAACTTGTCTGTTTACCGCAGTGAAAACAATATGTTGCGATTCGCATGCGGAGCGAATATTCGCAACTGTTACGAATTTTCCCCGTTGCTTTGAGGGATCCTTAAGAGGACTGTCATTTAATTGTCTGAAAATGAGGTCTAGTTACCAAATTAAGGATTTTGTTTCGAATTTTATGGGGGGTTTGACCAGGGTTGGCAACTACAGGTTTTTTTGAACCTAGGTTTTTTTAACAAACCTACTTATTAAAATATGGCCATTGTAGGTTTTTAGGTTTTTCTCTATTTTCTTCTAAGATACTGAATAAAAGCTTCCTGTTACTAAAATCTAAAATTACCCACCCAAAAAGAAAGCTTTTCTTCCTAGTTTAAATTTCATTCAAATCATAGATATTAAAGGTACAGACACAGACAGTTAGATGATGCTGCAGGGCCGGAGATTTACCAATTCATGTTGATTTACAGATATAATATCACTGTTTTGCTTAAAATGTGATTTTTTTAATCCTAAAAAACCTTAAAACCATAAAAAACCTTGAAAAACCTAAAAACCCAAATATATCTTTAGTTCTTAGGTTTTTTCCAACCATGGGTTTGACGTATTTTTTAATCCATAAATCAGAAATTTTTCTATGTCTCTGAAATAAAAAATCACTCATAACGCGAAAAATAGACGATTCTAATTTTGTGTTAACCTACAAAATGTGAAATCGTTACGCTACTGATTGTGAATTTTACAATATGGCGCTGGTTTTGACAACAAGTAGGCGCTGGTTCTTGGTTCATTCTATCAGCATTTCTCAAATTATTCGTTCCATCGGCATCGGTTGCTTCTTTACATATTTTCCAAAAGTTGTAGAACTGAATGTCGACTGCTTTTTCACCTTCATAGGCACTATTGAATTCTATCAAAGTTTTTGAATCTACATGATGTTTAATGACTTTCAGAACAGTTTCATATTCGTCTCTGGTCACAAAAACTTCCTTGTCACAATTTAGGTCAAGCTGCTGGTCTCCTTGTTGAAATACATTGGGAATAATTCACAGCGTCTGCACTAAATGGAAACAATTCACATTTTCTGAAACCGTTTTTGATGATTTCTGGTTTGATCGATTCTTCAAAAGCTTTTTGGAAAAGGGGGGCAAAAGTATTTTTGGTAACTGATGTATTAGTGTTCTGTTTATGTTTCAAAATGATCTTTTCCAGTGTCCTTTGAGAGACTTGAATACTGATAGGTCACAAGTTTGCAAGATATGTGTTGCATTGGGCAGAAGGCAGTATAGTATTATTCTTTTCTGTACACTGAAATTATACAAATCCATATTGATATGCGATTTATGACCGTCAAGCAATAGTAAAACAGGAAATTTAATGTTGTTTTCTTGAACCCGAAAATATCAATAAATTCGTAGAATGTTGCACTCGTCATCCATCCACTATCTGATCGGCCAATACCCCACTCCTCAGGTATAGTTTGTGCAATATCTCTTGGAATACGCTTGTACGGGTACACAATCATAGACGGAACAGATTCTCCTGAGGCAGAAACTGTTATGCATTCTTTTTCTGGGCCACTAGCAATTTCATAAAAATTCCTGTAATTTTTGGGACCCAGAAGCTTTCAAGTTTTGGGACAAGTCTGCAAACCGGTTTCATCCCCATTAAAAATTCTATCAGGCTCAGAAAGGATGTCGTCAACGCCTTCTCCTATTAAATATTACTTCATCTCCTGAAACCATTTTCGAATATTTTCCTCTGTTACAGATGCTCTCGCCTTGGATATTAATTCTGTATTCCTTGTGGTTATTTTTGGATGTCTTTGTAAAAAAATATGTAACCATTTCCTACCTGGTCTATCATCCACGAATTTATTGGGCCTATCAACAGCTTTGAGGACACGTTGCACTGAGTCCTTCACCTCATCGGGACGCATGGGAAATCTTAATAGAGCTTTGGATAGAATCCAAGTTTCTAGAGTAGTTTCTTCTTCGGAGGTCAAAATGGTGGGAGGTCCCATTTTTCGAATCATGGGAACTTTTCCAGTGGTTTTGTTGAAAAGTGTACTTTTTGTAATCCCATATTGTCTGCTGGCCGCATTGATGGTAATTTCCTTTTTTCATATTGCTTCCACGGCCTTCTAGAGACAGTCATCGGAGTATCAGAATCTTATATACTTTTTCTGATGTTCTGGCTTGGACTTTCCACCTTCCACATTTCTGTCAAATGATTGAAAAAATATGAAATCAGAAAAAACAGAGAAAGAATAAATTGTTCATTCTCTGGAGCGCCATTGATGTATGTTATGAATCAATGAATGAACAAAGTCGTTCATTTACTGAATAACAAGCTTAGTAGACATTTCCTGACGGAACAGCCTTTCTAAACGAGTATATAAGGATCAGATCGATGAAATCTAGATTAACACGTAAAAATCCCAATGCATGAACATTTTGTTCGTTTACTGGGTACAGCACATGCACCAATGAATGAACACTCAAATTATTGAATTTAATAACGATTTCGGTGTATTTTGAGGTTAGGTTTTCGATAAAATCAGTTGAAATCAATTAATTGATGTGATAATGACGACACACCACACATCTCATTTGTTAATATCTTATTCTGTACTATTGCTCACCTGGTTATTGCTTAGTATCGTTCCAATAACAGATACGTTTCTCAAATTTTGTCAACAAAAACACAGCGGTACGTTCATTCATAAGAACTGACTTGAACTAACGAAGTATCACGTTAAGAGGAACATGTTCTACGTCATGAGGGATATTGCAGTGATTACGAGGAAGACACCATAATTCTTAATAATTTCAGATATATTTCAATTTGTTCATTCACTGGTGCACTTACCCTATTAACTGGATATCAGAAACAGTTAATGTTCTGAAGAAAACTTTTAATTATGCTGCAATGTTGCCAACTTTTATTGTATATTTATATTAATTGTAAAATGCATTGTTCTAACACGAGAACAAGTTATAAGAAGCTTTTAATTATGATAATTCGAGAGGTTGTAACAGATCAAGATAATGAATCCGATCTATTTTGTTGAACATTTTATGGTAATGCTAGAAATTGGTCTAGTGTTCAGATTGAAAGCGGTTAAAACCTTTACTTTTTTCAGATTTGGCAACGTGAAAAATGTCGCTGAACACTTGGTTTGGTTTTCGTATGTATTCATAAAAAAGGTTATACTGTTTTTACGTTTGTTTCCAAATAAGAAACGATTTTTTTGTGTACACACAGTACAAATTAAAAAACGCTTTCGATAATAAACATAAAAATAGAATTCTAATCAAAATACCTATTATTTTTAAGTAAAAGTAATATTCTGATAGGTAATAAACTAGAAAATTAAAAAAACTTCTTGATTCTTCAATGAATTGAAATCAAATGTTTTGAGCTAAACAGTAACCGAGCCGGTTATAAAATTCTTGACGAACATGTGTAAGCATTCGAGGTGTTATTTCCATACAGGCTTGTAGAATTTGTTCATTCTGAGAACTGGCCCTGTTCTCCTGGAATCGTTGGGTGCCAAATCTGGAGATATAGCAGGCCATCTAATGTTACCATTCGTAGAGATTATCCGATTGGGAAATTGTGTATTTATGAAATTTATTGCTAATCGATAATTATGTGATGCACAACCGTCACGTTGGTACGAAATATCATTGAAGTTGACACCTAATTGTATAAGGGCAGGAGTATTTTGATTTTGCAGCATATTCAAATATTTTTGTCCGGTTAAATTGCCGTCAATAAAAAATGGTCCAAATAAATGTTCACTGAATATGCCAGCCAAAAGATTTAACTTTTGGGGATATTGAGTTCTACTATTGTAGTGTTTGTGTAGGTTTGTCCTGGAGCAATATCGCATAACGGATGAATTATGTGCACCGTGTATGGGAAAAGTCGTTTCATCTGTAAACAGAATATTTTTTGAAAAGTTTGCGTCCAATTGTATTTTTTCCATAATTATTTCACAAAATTCCATTCTACGAAATTGATCGTCTGGAAATATTTCATGGCTCTTTTTCTGTTTAAAACTACCATAGCCATTTTTTTAATACAATCCGAATAGTTTTCGAACCAACATCAAAATCCTTGGCTAAATGAGTGTACGACTGTAGAGGATTATTTTCCACACTTGCACAGATTAAAATATCTCTTTCTTCTTTTTCGGGTTGGGTTTGACGATTTTGTGTACGTGGTTCATGTTTTGAAGGAATGACACATCCATTTTTTATAACCATTCTCACTTGTTTCATGCTAATTGGTTGGGTATTTTCGAATGCCATAATAAACAAATTTTCTGCTATTTCTCGATATGAATTACACTGGTAATACAATTTTACAATTTGCACTTTTTGGTGTATCCGCATACTCATTTTATAATATTTACAAAGATCGTTCCTCATTCACAAACAAACAGGTAGTAACGTACCCAGACGTACACTTAAACGTCATCTCGTTATTACTTTTGCCATGTTAGCTTCAGTATTTAATTTAAATAATAATAGATTTCATTTATTTTTCACACATACAACAGACGTATTGAAAGAGAACAATTTATTTTGCGATATTCTATGAAGGTTTAATTAATAAATAAATCAAATTGAAAGCAAAATTTGATATTTTAGGTTTGCGAACAATCTCACTTATTACGGGTTATCCTGGAACACGAACAATTTAGGGGGAAATCCATATTTAAATTTTGTGATATCCGGAGCTGTAGAAATACCGGCATACCTTATTTTACTGTTTCTGCTCAATAAATGGGGACGAAGAAATCTCATGTGTGGCTGTATGTTAATTTCAGGAGTTTCCTTACTTTTAACAATGGTTGTCCCCAGTGGTAAGTCGATTGTTTTCAATATTACGTTTGGAATGAATAATCCAATTTTATAGATCAACAATGGCTCATAGTGACTTTAGCTATGATAGGAAAGTTAACAATCACGTCCAGTTATGGAGCTGTATATATTTTGTCTACGGAACAGTTTCCTACTGTTATACGGAATGCTGGGCTAGGAGCTGGCTCCACTTTTGCAAGATTCGGATCCATACTAGCACCTTACATGAATGCTTTAGTAAGTTTCCACGTAAAAATCAATTATTAATTTTGACATATGACATGTAGCGTTTGACCTCTGACGTTGTAACGCGAAAAAATGCCCGACCGCTAGAAATATCGATTGGTATACCTGTCATGAAGGATTTCCGCTATGAGAGCATGTAGATCGTAATTTTGTTGTGGATGGCAGTGCTAGTAGGATTGTAGAGGTGTTACTTAGATTGTTCCTGGAGATGTTGACTCTTAACCATCTACTGAGACCGTGGAACGGTTGGTTATTTTCGAGTCGTTGGACAGTTCCAGTCTAGGATCTTTAAAACTCTTTTTTTTCCTGATTCTGATTGCTGGCCTTAGAGTCTTGGCATAGCTGGATTTTTTCCAGAAGTTTTGTTTTTCTACCTAACTGGATGAATACCAGGAGGGCTGGAGTTTTGAAAATGTCAACGAAAGACTGTATCCTGTAAATACCTGAAAATTATTTTTTAAATCGTTTTTTTATTATTATATATTAATTACTTTCTGACAGTTGCCTTTTTTTCTTCTTCTTTTATGGTAAGTTTATCTGACTTTCGACGATTGTAAGCTGCATTGTTGGTTCGAACCTTAGCAGGTCGGGGTTTTGGAACTGGTACCTTGGGCTCGTGGACTCCTGTATTTTGGAATCACTTATTGAGGAAGGAACGTTGTGTTGGTTTGAGAAGTACACTTGGTCGAAACTCTGTGGGTTCGAGATATTGTCTGGACAAATAGGGACTTTTGGACATTCGGTATCTGAATTTGGTTTTAAATTCCTCATAAAGTTTCAGTTGGAGGGAGGCTACTGAAGATACAGGTGTGTCTGGGAAGAATTATTGTTCCGCTAGGTTGGAGACTGGTTTGTCGCTTTGATTGCTTGTCATTTGAATTTTGAAAATGTTTCTTCCTTTTGCAGTTAATCGGTTAGTACAGGACGAACTTATTTATGAGTTGACAATACGAGGTATTGCGAGTGGTTCGGTCTCGGAGATGCGACGTAGTTTAGCTTTAGCATTGCAAGTGGAAAAGGAAGATGATGGCATAGATCTTCCCGAATATCCGTATACAGCTGCTGAAGATCTAAGCGCAGTTAAAATTAAATTAGGTCAGATTGAGCCGATGTGTTTGATGAATCAAGTGGGGGTGGTAATTTCTAGAAATTACTGAGTCAGCTAGTGCATCTCGTAGGTCGACTGGAACATGTCACTATTTTTGACACAGGAAATGCTGGTTTTCGACAACAAGCGAAATTAGATGGATTGATGTCTAAATCACTATATTTACTCGAAGCACTGGGTAGTAAAGCTTCCAGACAGGACCGTTATCGTCAAACTCAACTCCCCTAGTTAGAACTTGTTTCTCAACCTGGACTATATTTTGCTAATTTGTCAACTATTCGTAGATCGACTCCTAATAATGTAAAACATCCTTCTAAGACAACAAACCTGTCTAATATCAAGACTATTTTTCCTAGTAAGTGGGGTTTAGTGTTTTCTGGAGACTCCAGAGGAATCTCATTATCAAGCTTTCTGGAAAAAGTGGAGGAGTATCGGGTTTCGCGTAATGTAGGTAAGGAAATTTTGTTAGGTAGCGGTATCGATTAATTTTCTGGTAGGTATTGTCGAGAGGAGAAGTCTCGTCATAGATTTTTGGCGCCCAACGTAACTAAAAGATCATACTTGTGGTTGACGTTTGTTGATTGCGATTTAATGTTTTTAGGCACATATTTGGCAACCTCTTCCGCTTCTAGTGTTCGGTACATGCGCTCTTATAGGCGGAGCGATATCGATGGTTTTACCAGAAACTTTGAATAAAAAGTTACCAGAAACAATGGAAGAAGGGGAACTGTTCGGAAAGTAAGTACATGAATCATGAATATTTTTACTATTTTTTTGAATATATTCGAAGTAAGACGAAAAATAATTCCTGTTTTATTGGCATTGCACGAGAATTAAATAAAAACAATATAAAAATATACTCTATGGATGACACTAGTCGATCAAATGAATATTCAAAGTGGAGCAATTATTTTCATCAACAACTTATATTCATGAGCGGAGGTAAAATAAATTTAAAACATTAAAATAGTAAGAAAAATAATATTTTTGTTGTTCAACATTGTATTTAATAGAAATTAAAATATATTGATATTATAAGAGGTTATAAATGTTTTTAGTGATTTTTATTAGTAGATATACTAAGTTGGTACGGTCACACTGTTTCCAATTTTCGCCACTAGATGGCGTTGATGGCGCCGGTCAGTTGACACACCACTCATGACGTCACAGAACACATGTTTTAGTGGGGTTTGCTATGTTAGGTTACTCCACTTGCGCGCAATGGGGCTAACCTATCAGCAAACCCTACGAAAACTTGTGTTGTATGGTGCGTCATCTGTCACGTGTGTCAACTGCCATGTATCATCTGTATAGCAAACCCTAAGAATACTTGTGTTCTGTGCCACCTATCTACCTTCCTGTTTCCTGTGGTGTGTGAGTGTCTGCTAGCCTTCTGCTACCCCTGTGGTGTGTGTCTTCTGTCATGTATTAAGTGACGCACCACCTCCCTTAACCAATATCTTTAGGAAATGGGTCCAAAACAACATTGGTAAGAATAAACAAAACAGTATCAAAACACCATTTTTTTAATCGTTTTTATTTACAAGAATAGCATGTTTAGTATAATACAAACAATTATTACACACAAAATACAATTCTTTCCTTTTTTCTATTAGGCGTATGTTTAATTTTATCTATTTTTATCTTAATTCTATAACTTAGGTCCATTTCTGCAAATTCTTTTTCCAACCAATAGTTCGAGCAATAGAAGATTTCCGAATTTTCAACCTGTAATATGTAACGAAGTCTCTCTCGGTGCTTAACTTCCTTTATAGCGGCAATTACCATTTCTGTTCCTTCGGCAACTTGTTCTAAGCGTTGGCAATGTCTAAATTTAATACGATCTTTTATCTTCTGCATGGTAACGTTTTTAATTTGAGTCATATCTTCTTGGGTAAAAGGGATATTATTCCATACCTCCGTGTAAAACTTTAAATTTTCTATCTTGGCGAATGTGTTGCCTTGGTAAGACGTAATACCATTGGTAGTAAACGTTACAAACGTTTCTTCTGTAGGCAAACATATAATCTCCATACCATTATTATAAAGTATTGTAATTTAACCATTTGCAATAAGAGCTGCTCTATTGTTGTAAACACTTATAAATATATTTTTGTAGTAACCCATTAAGAAATAGACATTTTTTATACCATCCTTTTCCGCTAACACACCAACATAAGTATATTTGTTTTTATTGTTTATGGTAAACGCCGACACTTTATACACACCTGCTGGGTCTAGGTTTACCCAATGGCTATCAAAATAGTTTTCTAATCTCTCCCTCAATTGTGTTATCTTCTCTTCTTTCTCCAGTAGACTTCTATATTCTTCCTTTATTGCAGTTGTCTTTTCGAGAAAATCCAGCCTTCGCCTCTTGGTATCTAGCTCATCCATTTCCTGTTTTCGTTTCCTTGTCGATGTAATGTAAGCTTGCGACAGAGGGTTGATTTCTTCAATATTACAAGGAGAAAGTTTGTTTGTTTTATTGATTCTCTTCCTTAAAACACGTGCAACTAAATTATCTGTAGAGATGAGTCCACCGTCCTGTACGTCGATATCTTCCGGTATAGTAGAAAAAGGAGTACTGGACCTAGAAAAGTAGGTCTCTCCAGCTTTAATGTAACATTTTTGTATAATTCGAACATTGTCTCTGTTCTCCTTTTCTTCTACAACTTCTATATGGTTAACGGGGAGGCAATTAAAGCTGCATGCAGGGAGAATGTAATGTATAACCTTCTTCCTTGCGTCGGATTCTTTTGGTAAATTTATTTGTAATCCCGTCAATTTTCTTGTATTGCTGTTGCCCATTAAACATATTGTTAAACACAAGACATCTGTTCTGTAGACTCTCGGTCAACTTTGTCCACATTTTTGCAATCAAAACAGAGTACATCGGAGAATTTTGGAAGTACAACTTACTATCTTGTAGCAGAGATATACAATCGTCTAGAGGACTGTAGCCTTCTCCATGGGAATTTCCAATTCAGTAGTTATATATCGTAGCTTCTAATCTAGTAATGCCATACTTCTTGGCCAATGCAGAAGAGAAAACTTCCTTTAATCTTGCGTCTGGGCAGTTGACGAAATCTATAATATGGTTTCCAATGCTTTTGCTAACTCCAGGACTGGTTACTTGTTGACGAAATCTATAATATGGTTTCCAATGCTTTTGCTAACTCCAGGACTGGTTACTTGACAAATACATTTGATGTATATTTTAACCTTTGCGTCAGATGTGAGCCACGTAAGGCAATCTATGCCAACTGTTTTATCATTGTTTACAATAGCGTTGCACCTTTCCTTGTACTCTCCTTGGATGCAAACGTTAAAGTTGTTGGTTGGATAATTAATCATTTCCTCTTTGTTAAAAACTCCAGCAAAATCCTGCGTTATGTCCAAGTCCATTAGGTAGTAATCTTCCTTCTGGAGTTGCTCCAATAAATTTGATATTTCTTTAAGTAGCCTGTCGAGTTTAACGTCCTCCAATTCTACTTTGTATGGAATGCACACAGGTTCTTTATATTTTCTTTTAATAATTTCCAAATCTTCTCCGATTATTTCTCTTATGCCAATGGCAAGCGGGTTGTTACTTAGTAAGAGGAAAGGCAGCTTAGCTTTAACTCCATGTTTTGCAGAAACCAATTCGCCAAAGTTTCCACGTATATAACTATTAAAAGAGCCACATATTTATTTTTTAACAAGTTTAGAATTTCCATTGCAGTCCTCGAAGCCGCATACCTTTACAAGTATTATGTTGTCGCAAAATGGTTCTGTAATCGGTATAAGTTCATCTCCCAGTGGGTGTTCGCCTTCTGTGTAATTAATATTTCCAATATCTGTAACCATATTGTTACCTTCCAAATTTTCCAACAGGAGCCACAATCCAAATCTCTCATCGGTCGGTTTGACCTACCTGCCGTAAAGTTGGGAAACACTAAATATTTTGGAGCTTGCCATGTTAACACTTTCAGCGAAAATCGAATACTAAGGGTTAAAAATGTTACTTCCTGCATTTATGCTATAGCAGAAACGCGTGCGAGAAGGAGTGGGGGTCGCCGAAAGTAATGTGGTTTTCTTACCTATGTGAAGTCGAACAAACAGTGTTAGGTCACTGCGACGTTCGACCAATAATAACCGAGTGCTCTTATGACATCTTTATGTCGACACCCTGTATATTTATCGAACGTCGTAGTGACCTAACACCGTTTGTTCGACTTCAATCCGACCAATAATAACAGAGTGCCCTTATGGCATATTTATGTCGACACCCTGTATATCGAACGTCGTAGTGACGTCACCCTACCTCACGACACCAGCGCCCCATTTGAATCACCCGCCAACGACCAGCGCCATCTAGTGGCGAAAATTGGAAACAGCGTGACCGTACCAACTTAGTATATCTACTTTTATTCATTTAATAACTTTCACTCTCTCTGTCACTACTAGTTTTATTCAACTTAACAATAACTTGATTGTCGGGTGGCATATACGTATCGGACTTAGTTTACTGCACATCGAAGTCCACCGAATCAAGCCGAAACTACGTACATTATCGAAGAGCGATCAGTGAAAACTGAAAATTTATAATCTAGTCAATCAATCGCAAAAACGACTTAATTTGTAAAAAATATGGTAATTTAGTTGGTAGTGGTATTCGATAAAGGGTTGAATTCTGAGCGTAATACCAGATTTTCGGGGTCCCCCGGAGGCATATACGTATACTGCAGACGCACAAGGGATGGGCAAACAATTCGTATATGTTCGGCTACGATCGGTGTAATCACGGCAGGCGCGTAAACTGGCGACGTAATTGGATCTGGTTCGATCTTACACGTCTGCAATTTGCATTATAGGTTTTTAGTGTTACAAAAGTGATATAAACAATGGAGAATATAGTGCCAGAGGGTTATGAATATAATTAGGCAGTGGCTGCGTGTCCGAGTTCGGACACTTAATTATTCTTACTAAAAGTCCGACATCGGACATTTAATTTCAATTCCTATATGTCCGAGTATGAAATCCTACGAAAATGTGTTCGGACATGTAAGTATTCTTACTAAATGTCCGACATCGGACATTTAATTTCAATTGCTACATGTTCGAGTATGAAATCCTACGAAAATGTGATTTTTGAGATTATGTCTGTTTGAGTTTTAACCTCGGTTTTTACTTAGCGCTGCCTGCGGGTGGTTCAGTTAATCAATACAATGGACTACAGTGATTACATGAAAGCCCTCAGTGCTTATGACAAAGAAAACTTTGTAAAATTTTACAAACGTGATAGTAAAATTCTAAAAGGAGACCGATAGGACAAGAACTGCATTTACGAATATCTGAAATTCACTTGTAAGCAAGGTGGAAAATTGTTTAGGAGCAATTCTAATGGCAAAAGACCAAATACTAGGTAAACCAGCAAACATAGTACATACTATTTAATTTTTTAACATTACTAACTTTATTGCAGATCTCATCGCACTACTAACTGTGGTGCACATATAACAATTAATTTCCAGAGTAAGACGAAACAGCTAAAAATCACCCAGTTAAATAACGAACACAATCACACTGTTTCAAAAGTAAGTTGTAGGTATAGTCAAGTCAGTTATCATAGTTAGTATAATTTCTTTGTGATATTTTATTTTATTGTAATATACTCGTAATTTTAAAGGAATTGTATCAGTACTATGCACCAGTACGAAAATTAGAAGGGGAAGTATTAGAGGAAACCAAAAATATAATTAAAATGCAAATAAAAAATTGATTCAATCTCATGTTATGACAACCAGTAATAAAAAAATTACTTTAAAAGATCTTCACAATATTCAAACCAGAATTAAACCTGATGCAGCTGCGGCATCCGATCTTTCAAGTTGCATCGAGCTGCTGAAGAATACATATAGTAAGTAAATTGAAAAACAATCTTTAAGTCATATACATAATGGATACTATTATTATTTTTCAGATTGTGAATCATTTGTATTGGAGGAGGACGGGGAATTTAGAGGACTACAATTTCAATCGAAAGAGATGAAAATGCTCGCGGCTGCTTATCCTGAGTTTATGTGTATTGATGCCACCAATAAACTACTGGACATCAGAGCTCCAGTGTATATTTTCTTAGTGGAAGATTCGAATGGAGGTAGTGACATTATATGCATTACTTTGTTAATGTATGAAGACTCGAACAGCCTAAAGTGGATGTGTGAAACATTCAAATCTAATAACCAGCAATGGTCAAACATAAAAACAATAATGACCGATAAAGACATAAAACAAAGATTTGTTCTGAAAGAATGTTTTCCAGAAGCGACACTGCTTATATTCGAGTTCCATGTCTTAAAAACGTTTCAAAGGCAAATTACCTCAAAACTTGGAATAACATCTATGGAAAGAAATCTTTCATTAAGTTATGTTCAAAAATTATTATATAGTAAAAATTTAGACGAATATAATAAAAATTTTGAAGAAATGAAAGATCAAGTTCCTAGGTCTGTTGTCGACTACTTGGAAAAAAATTGGACTTCTATTAAAGAAGAATGGGTACCAGCTCTAAGTGAAGCTGAATGCTCATTTTCTAATACAACTAATAACAGGTTAGAATGTATAAATCAGAAACTGAAATAAGTTATTCCACGTTATGCCTCTTTGGGAGTATTCATCGACCATTTTTTTTGTATTCTTAATAGTCTTCGTGAAAAACACAATTTTGAAATGTTTACTATGTTACAAAAAGGAACAACCTTAAAGCCGTTTGAAAATAGTTTAAAAGAATATAAGGAACTATTAACACCCTATGCATACAATTTTATCAAAACACAGCATTATAAATCTAAGAAAGTAGTTATCAAAGAAGATGCCGCTGGCCTAGTGAGTGTGTGTGACTCCCTAAGTCGCACTTACACAACAACAAACAATCGTTGTGACTGTAAATTCATAAAACAAATGAAATTGCCTTGCTGCCATATACTAGCATTTAGAAGTTTTGAAAACACAGAGTTATTCGAAAGGTCACTTTGTGGAGAAAGGTGGACTAAAGAATATTATGTTGCACACCATAATCTATTCTAAGATAAAGTAGAAAATCCCAGGGATAATAATTCCAATAATGTTGAAATTGATGCATCTCTGTCAAGTGTTACAACTTTTAAAAGAAAAGCGACTTTGAGTCAGAATCAAAAGTATAATTTGGCGCTAAATACAATACAAGAGTTAGCACAAGTAGCATCGGAAGAAGGAACTCTGGAATTTGAAAATAAATTAAAAATTCTCAAAGATTTAACAAATTATTGGAAATTGGGTAAAAAGATTATTCTTGTCGAAAACGTAGTGTATGATAATTTTTTAAATATGGATCAGTCTGAAAATGTTATTGCTTCGATATCTTCCTATAAGGAAATCAATTTGCTCCCTCAAGACATTGTCGTTGAAGAAGAAATCAGTGAAACAAATCAAGAAGATAATAATCATTTGCTCTCTCAAGACATTGTCGTTGAAGAAGAAATCAGTGAAACAAATCAAGAAGATAATAATCATTTGCTCTCTCAAGACATTGTCGTTGATGAAGAAATCAGTGAAACAAATCAAGAAGATAATAATCATTTGCTCTCTCAAGACATTGTCGTTGAAGAAGAAATATGTGAAACAAATCAAGAAGATAATAATAATTTAAATACAAATGAAACTCTTAATTTAGTCTTCGAAAATGACGAAAACATTTTGTTACCTCAAAACGTCAACAAACATTGAAGGTACTGAAACAGCTATAATGACTTTCTACGAAAAATGTTTGTATGAGAATTTTGCTCATTATGTAGAACATATGCTTGATCGGATTGAGATTTGGTGTTTACTGTATAGAAATGATCTCATGGTACGAGGATCTGATACAGACAATTATACGGAGGTTATGTTTCGTCTTTTAAAAGATATATCATTGGAAAGAACAAAGGTATTCAATTTAACGCAACTGACATATTTTATAATCACTAGTTTTGAGTCTTACTTTACACAGCGTATTATGGACCTTTTCTTTAACCGAGTTTCTAAAGCTGTTGCATTGTATTTTCTAGACCAAAGGAACAATCACGTTTATAATATAATCAGTCTTGGAAACATGGATTTTAGAGTTAACAGTTCGAGAAATCCAGAAATTTTGTACGACGTAGATATGTCTGTTTTCCAATGTTCATGCCTAATTGGCTATAATGGCCATCATTGCAAGCACCAAGGGGCTGTTGCAAAAAAATATAATATATTTACAGCTACTAATACCTTATCACTTTCATCCAAACATATCCTTTATGAAATCGCTTTGGGAAAAATTGGAAATTCATCTACTTTTGATACACTGAAAATCAATGACGTTATAGCAAAGAATTTAAACCAGGACATGTCTTTTACTATTAATTATTCTTCTGTCCAAAACCAGCAAGATCAAGAGACGTTTGATAATGATGATGCCATGAAATTTGATGAATAGGAAAATATTGATATAGAAGCAATAAAAACTAGATGGACGGCACATTCGAATTTAATTATGTCAAAGCTTGAAAGCGATACTGAATCTTTTGGACCCGCTATAATGAAATATTTGGACAACTGTACCAAGTATGCCCAATCAAATGAATCATTGATATCAGGCTTCCATTATGCTTTTAAATATACAGAAATTTCGTCTAAAAATAAGAGGCAGGCAGTATTAGGAAAAGGAAAAAAATATCTGTGCAACCGACTTCAATATCGAGATGTAAGATTACATTGACAGGTAGAAGAGCATCGTTAGCTGGGCGAAAACCTGGAAAATCTAACAAAAAGTTGCAAAAAGGAGTACCACACAAATTGCAACTGTGTGTAGAGAGTAACATTGATCTAGGTGACAATAAACTTAGGAAATAGTGATTTTTTGCGGATGTTAATTTGTCATTATGTTAATTTAAATATAATAGCAATTAAAAAAGTTGGTTTTATACTGCGCCTTATTTACATTCTATAAAATGGCATATAGATGTACTAACATAAACTACGTCTGATGCTTGACCAACCTTAGTAAACTGCAGATGTATAAGGACAATCTACGTCTTCACTTTACTGCTATTATTATTGGTCGGATAAATCTTGAAAAGCCTGCCGTGATTACTACACCGATCGTAGCCGAACATATACGAATTGTTTGCCCATCCCTTGTGCGTCTGCAGTATACGTATATGCCCCCCGGAGTGTTCCGAAATACGGAGCGTCAAAGTCTTGTTATTGGAAAATTATGAAACGCATTCGCTTATAAAATCGCACACCAAAATATTGAGTTCATATTATAGAGAAGTACTCTCAAAGGTATAATGTATGAATAAAAAAATATAAAATGTACCACACGTTCGCATTTCTGAGATATCGAGCGTCAAAGTCTAGTTATTGGAAAATTAAGAAACACTTTCACTTAAAAAATCGCACAGACCAAAATAATGAAAATATTGAGCTCATATTTTAAAGAAGTACTTTCAAATGTATAATTCAGGAGGAAAAAATCGAGAATGTACCGCACGTTCGCATTTCCGAGTGTCTTAGTCTAGTTATTGGAAAATTAAGAAACATTCACTTTAAAAATCGCACAGGCCAAAATAATGAAAATATTGAGCTCATATTGTAGAGTAATACTCTCAAAGGTATAATGCACAGTATTGTGCGTCAAATATTAGTTTAGTTCGCGCTTTTCCACTGTGCAATAAGCTGCGTCCTATACGAATATGCTGCCGGGTGGCACTGCCAACCGGCTACACCGATCAAAGTACGCCAATGGAAATAAGGTTCCCATAGATTTGAAAATTAGTTTAGTGGTTAATTCTAATCGTGTTTTTTTTTAGGAAAACTAAAAAATTGATCTTAAAAGAACCGAAGGATAATTTAGATATGAGCAACAAAATACAAATCACCACAGAGGTTAATACAGATCAATCAGAACCAGGAGCGGATGAGAAATTACTACAAAACGGCGTGTCTTAAAATTGAAATATTAATAGTGATATTTTCAATTATCTCGATAAAACTTTTTCAATTTAATTATTAAGATATTATAAATATTTTAATATGTTGATAAAAATATAGGATTTACTCATGAGAAGATAGTTTGAAATAAACTTTTCGATTATATATTTTTTAAACGAAAACAGGTTTTCCACTTCTGAAAAGCACTAAATTAATTTAACATGTCACCAGAAATAGATAAATCCAAATATGCAGGTTGTACTATTGAAACTACTGTAGGAACGATTATTTCAGTCCAGCGTCAAAGATATCTGCATTGGTCACGAGAAAATCCATCAATTTTAAACTTTGTACAAATCTTATATTATTTTATATAGTTTTCTACTGTTTTAAATAGAATATATATTTAATTTCATTTTATTTTATTTCAAACTCCAAAATTCCCAAATACTCCTTATCTGCTGTTCATTCTTATTCAATTCCATTTTTAAATAAATAAGAATCTTTCTTATTCATTTCGCCAGTAATATCTTGTAACTTTGATCGAAATTCACTTCTGCAATCCTTGTCACATCCTACTCGGTTCAGTGTAACACAATTCTTGTAACAACGTATTGACCTCTGTTACGATGGCTGTCCAGGACTAGCGCCACCATCTTGGCGTTAGGGTGTGTGTTCATACACTAAAGTTAGACACGAGAAAGATAAACATTTATAGGTAGGTATAAAACCGTGAATATTGGGGTAACGGCAAGTTAATTAAAGAAAACTCTTCTTACTGTTTTTCTTCCAAGCTTTCGAAAAAGTTTATTTCCATTATCAAGGATAAGTAAATTGAGATGGTTATAATTGTTGTTATAAATTGGTAAATATATTGATATTTGAACTTTTTAAAACATTTTTTAATCATAAGTCATTTTGACAGATTCATGAATATAAACATTTTCTTTATATGCTAAAATTTTTTTGAAAACAAAGGAAGAAAATAGGTTATGTTTGTAATATAGGTTAATAGATATTGGAATATTCTTCTTTTATTATATAAAACTCAACTTCAAATTATTATAGATGTCATCTTAATAATTTCTTCATAGATATATAAAATTATAATAAAAGATTATAACAAATTCATTTTATATAAAATTATTGAAAATATTAAAATCATTTACCTAAAATAAAATTATTTCTAAAAATCATCAAACTTTCATTTAGATAGTTTTAATTACGTATAAGAATTTGAAATTTAATTATTTTTATTATCAATTGTTAGTAGATAATAATAAATAAATATTAACAAAAAAAGTGACCATAATAATCTGAGTGATATTTATTATTATCTACTAACAATTGATAATAAAAATAACTAAATTTCAAATTCTTATACGCAATTAAAACTATCTAAATGAAAGTTTGATGATTTTTAGAAATAGTTTAATTTTAGGTAAATGATTTTAATATTTTCAATAATTTTATATAAAATGAATTTGTTATAATATTTTATTATAATTTTATATATCTATGAAGAAATTATTAAGATGACATCTATAATACTTTGAAGTTGAGTTTTATACAATAAAAGAAGAATATTCCAATATCTATTAACCTATATTACAACCATAACCTATTTTCTTCTTTTGTTTTCAAAAAAATTTTAGCACATAAAGAAAATGTTTATATTCATGAATCTGCCAAAATGACATGATTAAAATTTTTTTTTAAAAGTTCAAATATCAATATATTTACCAATTTATAACAACAATTATAACCATCTCAATTAACTTATCCTTGATAATGGAAATTAACGTTTCCGAAAGCTTGGAAGAAAAACAGTAAGAGTTTTCTTTAATTAACTTGTCGTTACCCCAATATTCACGGTTATATATATATATATATATATATATATATATATATATATATATATATAAAATGAATATAATTTCATAAAATAAGAGGTATCTATATGAAACATAAATTTCAATTTCGATTTTTCTACTACACCTGCTTTTAGTCGAAATTTCAATAATTTCGACGTATTGGCCTGACCGTTCTTCGAAGGGAAAACAACTACATTCCTGGCTAATACCACGCAGAATATTGAATTACATCCCCTTCGAAAACCGTGACGTCGATCGACCATTTTGCCGATACGAACATCTGTGGTGATTCGCAACTGATAGCGGAAGGGCACAGTACACTTACGCGTTTCGATCTTCTTGGATCTATTCAAGAGTGCCGTAATGCCTTCCAGTTCAGAGTCTCTAATCCGAACTGAAGATTCCGTCCTCCGACAACTTCTACTTGGCTCGTGTAGTTACACACAAGCGAGAAGTAGTCAGCTGGCGCCATCTTCTGTTTCATATAGACACCTTGTATTTTATGAAATTATATTCATTTTATTTCATACGGCTAATACGGTCGAATTTATCTGAGGTGTTGGTTCGCAACTGAATGAAGATATATATATATATATATATATATATATATATATATATATATATATACATATATATATATATATATATATTAATGTGAAAAAATGATGCTACACACTGTATATATATCTAACACGAGTCTATTACAATTTAAGATATTAACGAGTATAATATTATTGAAAGGAAAATTATTCGAGAGTCAAATTTAAACTAAATCAAACTAAAGAAATTCATTTAAACTTTATAATGTACCTTGTACATATATACATGACACCGATATAATAAGAATTCAAACTATTTAAGAGAAAAATTTAAAATTTATTGAATACAAATATTTTAGATCACAAATTTTTTTATCAAAATTCAATATTAAGATCTGGCGCTTATTGTTAAATATTTAATCTTATGAACTCAACATCCTGAGAAGCTGAGTGCTCATTTAAAAAAAAATTAATAATTAAAAGATATATAAAGGTAAGTGCACTGTGTGACATTATTGAATCTAAATAATTTTTTTAAATATACCGGGGCAAATAAAAAACCTTATTGAAATCAAAGATACAACACATAATTAAATTCATATAAGATAAATTACAATAAAATTTAATACAGTACTCCTATTTCAAATTTTAAAGAATTCACTCAAAATATTCTTATGCAATACTTTTGGCAAACCCTGTTTTGTCTATGTACTCAATATAATTGAAAAACCCTGTATACATAAAATTTGACACTATTTAATTTCTGATGACAATTCAAAAGATATTCAAGGTTAGAGAAATGAATAGTCATTTTAAGGTATTCAGTTAAGAAAAGAAATCCAAATCTATTTATAGTAAGGAGATAAAAATTTAGTTTTTTTTTTGAAAAAAGAGAAAGTTTGGTAACCACAATATAATTTGGGTTGTTTATTGAAAAAAAATATTCAGTAACGTTGAATCATCCAAAGAGAGAACTTCTAAGTAGGAGCTCTCCAAAGAGTAACATATAATTTTAGATCTATTCAAAAATTTGTATTATAATAATTTCAACAGTGATTAATAATAGAAAGGATTATTCGGTATCCCATTTAAATTATGTGCGTGAGTGATAAAAAAAAACTTTATCAAGATTGAAGCAGAGGTGTAAGATCCAGAATTCTAAAGTTTTTAGAATTGTACGAGCTGACTGTCATCATCGAATACTGGTGAGTCCACTCCAGAATTATTATTTAATTGAAAATTGAATTATAGATGCATCTAAACTTTTAAATTCGCATAGAATATTAAATAATTTGAAGACACAATAAAATAAAGACATTTTGGATATTTGACAAGTCAAGTGAAATTTTTGAAGTTGATTGAACTCTTTAAAAAATTCTTTATAAAACTTTTGGTATTAGAGATAAGGCGTTATAGTTTGTAGGTTGTTAATTTAGTTTATATCTGGGAAGATACGAGTTGGTTCTTTATTGTTATAAAAAAAGGAAAACTAAGTTTTAAAATTTATTTGATTTATAATTGTAAATACTTGTAAATTTGTTACTCACATTTATAACATTCAAACCATTCAAGAACGTTGATTAAAATTAAACAAATTTATCAAATTTAGAAATTTTATTTTAAAAAGTGACAATTGTGTATTATTGGTGACATACAAGTCATTTATACATTGTGAATGCCAAAAAAGAAATTGAATAGCCTTTATAGTCTTGAACAAACAGTCACATTATATTATTAGATAGATCAAACAGAACAAAGAAATTTATATAAAATTTTTATTTTCAATAGGGCATTGAACCCACCCTGAATGTAAGAGTGATTCGAGTATTTTATGTTAAATTTATCTCTCAATTAATAACAAATTGATAGCCGGGAAAATTTTGACAACTACTGTCAACCTTTGATATACATAATATATTCCGTTTAAGCTTTGTTTGCAATATAATAAAAATACGCTACGTATACAATAATTGTCGCTGCAGCATACGGCAATTCTAATAAAATTAAACAATTAAAACACATCTCACATAAATATTAGACCATATCAATATATATATATATATATATATATATATATATATATATATATATATTATAATAAATAGTTTATTATAATTACTTTCCTTTTGATTATGAAATTTAAATGTAGATGTTTATTATTTAGAATTTTTGTTTAGTTTGGCTAGCTCAGTTGGTTATTGTTATTTTGTTTAGTAATTTATTTTAATTTGATTATTCGGGAGCATGAAATCCTTTTTCTCTTTGAGTCCTGGCATTTTATATTGTTGTAATAGTTTAAATAAAAAGAAAACACATTATTTTGAAATCAATTTAATTTTAAATTTAATATTTTATATATTTGATAAAAATAATATGATACGCCACTGGTTGTAATGCATCTACTTATTTATTTTAATCATTTTATCAATGCGCATGCGTGAAAAAACTGGTCATGCGCTTTAGCATAAAACGAACAATTCTTATACGTAAGAAGCATCTATTCATATTATACCAAGTTTGTTGAAGATGCAGACAAATGAATGGTTCAAACACATAAAAGAATTTATATATATATATCATAGTTATATATGATACAAAATTGCTGTGGAGAGAAAATAGTTATATACATAGATAGAAATATAGGAATTATATACAGATGGGCATAGTTATTACATTATGAAATTTCAATCACCAGATTTATGCAATTACAAAATGGCGTAAGTACATATTTTAATTTATTTAAAATTCGGCCTTTTATTAATTTTAACGATTTATGCAATGAATACACTATATAAAGTCTGTTTCTTTCTTTTTCAGATCGATCATATTTGCAAAAGTTTATCAATTTATGAAATTAAGTACTTATTTGAGTATTTTGAGTTTTTACTCTGATTATTGGCCAATAATGATTTAAAAACACTGACCTGTTGCTCTTGAATTTGGATGAAAGTCTTTGGATCCCAGGAACACTCCGCTGAAGCTCCAAAAAACCAAAATTAATGAAAATTTCGTAGATTCTTGCCGAAAAACTTGATACAATTGACTGTGAGTATTACTAAGATTATATTTAATAGTACTTTATAGGTTTAAATGTGTTAAACCGGGAATTTCTTGAAATTTCAGGAACACCATCACACACACTCCTCGCTTCTTGACACCAGCTTCCCTAATTCCTATTAAGCGTCCCCTAGATTCTCTACTTTTTTCAACAAACAGTCTTTTGTTCTTTTTCAGGTCACTATTTCAAAGTTTATTTGTTGATTCACAATTTGTTCTGTCATATTTTATAACCAATAAAATATTGTCTTTTGCAATCAGATTAATTGAAACTTCTATCACTTTGATTTTCACCTTTCTTTGGTGTTCTTAAAGATCTTACTAGGACTAAATCTCCTTTTTCAAATCTAATCTTCTTATTATTTTTGTTTCCTTTTCTTTTAATAAATCTTATAGCACTTCTCTCCAAATTCTTGCTTACTTTATCCAAAACTTGAGACATATCCCATTCTCTCTGTATTATCCATTCACGTTCTGGAGGTATTCCTTTCAAAATAAATTGTGGACATTCTTCAGTAACTCCATTAGGTAATTGATTTAAAAATTTCTCTACTTGATTTAGATTTTCTTCCCATAAATTGTGTCTATTATTACATAAAATCCTTAAATACTTAACAACTTCTTTGATATACCTCTCAGCTGGATTAGGTGAAGGTCTTCTTATGCTTATGAAATTCATTTTAATATTATGATTTCTACACAAGCGTTTGACTTTTTCACTCACAAAGTAAGTAGCATGATCCAATATTAAGTTTTCCGGAGTTCCTATTTCTTCTATAAAATTTTTCAGACAAGATATTACTGTGTTTGCATTGGTACGTTGACAAGGAAAAGTTCTTACAAATTTTGAAAATATATCTACCATAACTAAAATATGTTTATTGCCTTGCTTGCTAGGTATTAATTGTGATATGAAATCAATAGCTACTATATGTAAAGGCTTGAGTGCTATTATAGGTTTTGGTCCACTAATATGATGATAGTTCCTTTCCTTTGCCAACTGACAAATTTTACAGATTTCTTTAACCAATGATATGTCCTTCTTTGCAGTGTAATTTTCTCTAAACAACATCCATAGTTTTCGAGATCCTATATGTCCATACTCCTCATGTAATTGTTTGAGAATTTCCTTAGCATATTCAGGTGTTATTAAATAAATTTCACTATCTTCCATCTTCTTATACCAAATTCCCTCGTTTTGAAATGCTCCTCTTTTACAAAATTCTTGTAAATTTCTCTGATCCTCCATTATTTTCTCCAAAGTAAACAAACCTTCAGTTTTTTGCAATCCATTTATGCCAATTTGGAATTGTTGATCCTTCTTCTTCATTTCTGTTTCACGGCTAAGAGCATCCGCTACTATATTAGTTTTCCCAGGAATAAATTTTATTTCAAATTCATATTCCTGTAATAGAAGTATCCATCGATGTATCCTATTGTTTGCATAACGATTTTTAAACATTGCTGTTAAAGCTGAATGGTCTGTTTCCAAGTAAAATTTTGCTCCTAATAGATAAAAACGTAATTTAGTTATGCAAAATACAATGCTTGCCATCTCCAATTCAGTAACTGAGTATTTTCTTTCATAGTTTTTCGTTACTCGGGAAATAAAACTGATTGGTACTTCACCTTCCTCTTGTTCTTGCAATAAAACTCCTGCTAATCTATCTATGGATGCATCTGTTCTTAAAATAAATGGCTTGTCATATTGAGGATGATAAACTTGCAAATTTTGTAAAAATATTTCCTTGAGTTCTTGGAAAGCTTGTTCTCTTCTAGCATCCCATTTCCATTTCGTTTCCTTCTTGAGTAATTACTGAGGTCTGGTATGAGTCGTTTGAAGTAGTTGAGAATTCCCAAAAATCCTCGAAGAGTTTTCAGATTAGTCGGTGTTTTATATTCCCTTATGGTTCTAATTCGTTCAGGGTTCATTCTTACTCCAGTAGAATTTAAAATATATCCCAAATACTGCACTTCTTTTTGGTAAAATTGACATTTTTCCATGTTCAATTTTAATCCTGCTTTTTCCAATTCTGCCAATATAGTCTTCAAATGTTCGTGATGTTCTTCTTCATTTTCTGAATATATTAATATATCATCGATATAGTGCAATGTAAAATGTTCATATTGGTTCAGAACAGTGTGAAGTGTTCTTACCAATGCTGCACACGAACTCTGTAAACCAAATGGAACAACACAAAATTGGTATACTACACCATCAATCATAAATGCTGTATATGGACGACTTCTTTTATCTAATGGAATCAACCAGAAACTATGCTTCCAATCCAGTTTCGTAAATATGTTAGCTCTTGTAATCCTACCAAATATCCCCTCTACATTTAAAGGACTCTCATATTGTTTTTTAGTATATGAGTTGATATTTCTGGCATCCAGACATAATCTAATCTCACCTGACTTTTTTCGGACACATGTTATCGCACTTATATATGGAGAGTTGGATATTTCTATAATACCATCTTGTATCATCTTTTCTAACTCCTGGTATACTTCATTTTTCAGCTTGTAAGGAATGGGATAGGTTTTTATTTTGAAGTTACTGATATCCTTATTCATTTCCAACTTATGTATATACTTTGCTGCTATGCATACTTCTTTGTTGAAGAGTCTTCCATATTTTGTTAATAACTCATCAATCTCCTTTCTACGAGAAATTCTTAACTACTAATAATTGTATTTTATAAGCTATATTTCCCAAATAAAAATCTGCGACTATGCTACTATTTGTATAATATAAATTTTTATCATTCGCCCCTACTAATGATAGTTTCTTTGTATTATCATCATAATATCATCTTTATTTAAATTGTCTACTATATCCTGTTTAATTAATGTTACCTCTGAACCCGTATCTATTAAAATTCTACAAATAATATTTTGTAATCTACCCTGGATAAATATTAAATTAGGTTTTTCTACTTTTTTACTATTATTTTCATAATCTATAATAAATTCTCGAAGATGTTCATATCGCGATGAATAGATGATATTATGTACGTAAGGACGGTTTAAGCAAAATTCACTATGTTATCCTGTCCAGGAATACACTCTTCTACCTGTATCTCCTGTCTAACCATGTTTACCTGTCTCCTATTATCATCCTCCCTATTTCTGTTTTGTTCTGGATTGTTTCGGTTTTCTCTGCCATTTTGCCAATTTCTTCCTCGATTGTTATTATTATTGCTATATTGATTTCTTCTCTCGAAATTGTTATGATTCCTATAGTTCTCAGGATATCTGTTTCCATTATTCCTTTCTCGATTTCTATTTTGTTCCCCATTTCCTTGGTATCGTCTATCATCAAAGTTCCTGTTTCCATAATTTCTATTTCCATTATAATCTCTTCTTATATTTCCATTATCCCTTCGGGTATCATTTCTGATATTTCCATTTCCATTTTGATATCTAAGAAAACCATTTCCATTTTGGACACTTCTTTCAACTCTCTGCAAATACCTAGATAAATTGTCCATTGTTTTTATGTTGTGTAAGGCTATCGTTTCTGAGACTTCGGAATTGAAATGTCTCCCGACATATAAAACTAATTCCTCCTCCTTCATAACAGGTTCCAAATATTGTGCCATGTTATAGAGTTGCATAGCATATGCATTTAAATTTTTATTCCGATTGTAATCGAATTTCCCAAAATACAATCTTTCCCTAAAATTAGCTTGATGAATTTCACCCCAAAAATAATTCATGAATTGGTTCTCAAATTCTTCCAGATTATTTATGCTTTCTTCCTTATTACAGAACCATAATAGGGCATGTCCAGATAACATCCCTCTAATACAAATCTTCTTCCCCATCATATCTCTCATTCCTTTGAGTTTGCTTTTAATGATTTTAATAAACACCTTCGGATGAATAGTATTTATATTCCCATCAAACTTTACTCCGATATCCATGTTTCCCGTATAGATTACTCCACCTCCATTTCTCCTAACGTTAAATTCAATTTCTTCCATGCCTTCCTGTAATTTTCTGTTCATTTCTTCCAGTTCTTTATGAAATATTTGTCCAATGTGCTCGTTCCTCTCCTCACATGTTCCTGTTTGTTTTTGAAACTTTACATCTAATTCCTTAAATTTCTGCTCCGCATTCTGTTGGTAATTCTGCATTATCTCTTCTATTATTTGTTCCTTGAATTTTATATTTTCCACTTCTTTAGTTATGTTTTCATTCTGTCTCATTACTTCTGCTTGAATTGTTCCCGGTAATTTTTCTTCTATACCCCTCTCTAATTCTTGAATTTGTTCTGCAAGTTGATGTTCTATTTGCTCTCTAATTTTAATATCATTTTCTTGAATTTCATTTCGTATATGTTTGTTTTGATCCTCCATATCTTCTCTCACCTTGTCAATTTTCTTTCCAAATTCTTCATTAGTCTTCTTAAGTTCTTTAATTTCCTTACAATTTTCAAATTTCACTTCTTCTATTTTCTCTTCTAATCTGTTCATATTACCATTGATGTTGTTTATATCCCCTCTAATTTCTTCTCTCATACTGTCCATTTTTCCATTCAAATTGTCCTCCATTTTGTTCATATCTCCCCTCATTGTGTCCATGTTTCCATTTATATTTTGCTCCATTTTGTTCATATCTCCCCTCATTGTGTCCATGTTTCCATTTATATTTTGCTCCATTTTGTTCATATTAGCAAATAATTGTTGCATCATGTTTTCATTTATGCTCTTCAACATTTGCTGCATCCGTTGTTCGCTGATATTCATTCCTCCTTGTGGTTCCCTTCTCTCTTGTTGTTCTACAGTTTCCCCATCTCCTGTCATACCTTCTTCCTGTACATCACCTTCCGCTTGTTGTCCCTGTTCCAGATATGCCGCTTGGTAATCTCCCATGCCATGACTTCTTTCTTCCCTTTCCTCTTCCGAACCACTGTCTGCTCCTACCTGCCTTCCATCTCTCAACATCATTCGTTTTGCCATTTTAATTAAGTATTAAATTTTACAAATATAACCAAAATTTTTACAACGCCCCACGTTTTGGGTGACAATTATAATAAATAGTTTATTATAATTACTTTCCTTTTGATTATGAAATTTAAATGTAGATGTTTATTATTTAGAATTTTTGTTTAGTTTGGCTAGCTCAGTTGGTTATTGTTATTTTGTTTAGTAATTTATTTTAATTTGATTATTCGGGAGCATGAAATCCTTTTTCTCTTTGAGTCCTGGCATTTTATATTGTTGTAATAGTTTAAATAAAAAGAAAACACATTATTTTGAAATCAATTTAATTTTAAATTTAATATTTTATATATTTGATAAAAATAATATGATACGCCACTGGTTGTATTGTATCTACTTATTTATTTTAATCATTTTATCAATGCGCATGCGTGAAAAACTGGTCATGCGCTTTAGCATAAAACGAACAATTCTTATACGTAAGAAGCATCTATTCATATTATACCAAGTTTGTTGAAGATGCAGACAAATGAATGGTTCAAACACATAAAAGAATTTATATATATATCATAGTTATATATGATACAAAATTGCTGTGGAGAGAAAATAGTTATATACATAGATAGAAATATAGGAATTATATACAGATGGGCATAGTTATTACATTATGAAATTTCAATCACCAGATTTATGCAATTACAAAATGGCGTAAGTACATATTTTAATTTATTTAAAATTCGTCCTTTTATTAATTTTAACGATTTATGCAATGAATACACTATATAAAGTCTGTTTCTTTCTTTTTCAGATCGATCATATTTGCAAAAGTTTATCAATTTATGAAATTAAGTACTTATTTGAGTATTTTGAGTTTTTACTCTGATTATTGGCCAATAATGATTTAAAAACACTGACCTGTTGCTCTTGAATTTGGATGAAAGTCTCTGGATCCCAGGAACACTCCGCTGAAGCTCCAAAAAACCAAAATTAATGAAAATTTCGTAGATTCTTGCCGAAAAACTTGATACAATTGACTGTGAGTATTACTAAGATTATATTTAATAGTACTTTATAGGTTTAAATGTGTTAAACCGGGAATTTCTTGAAATTTCAGGAACACCATCACACACACTCCTCGCTTCTTGACACCAGCTTCCCTAATTCCTATTAAGCGTCCCCTCGATTCTCTACTTTTTTCAACAAACAGTCTTTTGTTCTTTTTCAGGTCACTATTTCAAAGTTTATTTGTTGATTCACAATTTGTTCTGTCATATTTTATAACCAATAAAATATTGTCTTTTGCAATCAGATTAATTGAAACTTCTATCACTTATTAAAAAATTTCATACATACACTCTTTTACATTATTAGTTCATTTATAGAGTTCCTATGAGTTTTTTTATCATACAAATAAATTAAAATTAGTTATACATAGATACATTTACATGGTACAACATTCAATATTGTTATTGATAGTATATCCTTGTTACACTCATATTAATTATAAATATAAATTCTCTTATGTTATTTGTCTAAACTCTTTGCATTATATTATTTATAATAAACTTTAACAAATTACTATTTATTGAGTCAATGTTTATTTTATTTACCATATATCATTTGTCTATATGTCATTATTTGTTTATCTATGAAAATCTATTGAATTCTATTCTATTGAATATTTGTATTTGTTTTTATTCTTAAATTAATGATTATAATGAATTATCTATAATAATATTTGTATTCTAATGTAACTACTTATATCTAAATTCTCTTGACTTGACTATATAATTATATCTTTTTAGGTGAACAGCTGGTTATTGTATGGAAATTATTCTTCGTCTTAGGCAACTTTATTTACATCATTACATTGGTTAGGCAATCTCTATATTTTGTATTATTATTGAGGTAATTCCTTTTTTTATTATATTGTTATAGGCTATTATTTAATATATCTTTATTTGATATGTTGTTTAAATTAAGAAAAGTGTTTCCTTTTTACCTGTTTTCTTAAATTATATTATTTTCATATTTTTATAATACTAATTCTCTTATTATCTATGATATCTGGTTCAATATATATATATATATATATATATATATATATATATATATATATATATATATATATATATATATATATATTGTCACATACAGGTTGTCCCACCATTGTAGTGACATGTGTTGATCACATATTTAATATTTAATTATTTGAAAGAAAGTGGTATTTAGAGAAACATAATAATCTTGAGTGTACTGAGAAATTTATTAGTGTAGGTGGGCAATTCTTCCGTTACAGGCTTTATGAAACCAGCGATTTCTGAACAACACTTAACAATTTTATTTATATTTTCATTGCATATAAAGGGTAAATAATAAGATCAAACTGTCTCCACCAATATTAAAAGAAAAAAAATAAATTCACAACTAAAATATAATTTTTTGTTGTTAATTATCATTTACGTGGATGTAACTAGTCACGACTTTCTAACTTTACTAAACGTTATACGAAAATTCAATGCAACTGAAATATCTATATTAAGTCTTCTAAATACAGTGAATATAGGGCACCATTTTTATTTGATTCACATATCTTAGATATTTTTTATTGATCTTTTGTACAACACTAAATATTGTAACCGACTTGTTTCTTCATTAACGTGGAAATGTACAAAACAGATTAAAACTTATTTGGTAACTTTTTTAAAAATATGGCAACAATGTATAAGAGAGTATCCAGTACCGCCATTTTTATGTAAACCAAGCGAATTCAGATCGCAGTTTACGTTTAGTGGCAATAGTGAGCACATCGTGCAGATTTCGGTGAGTACACTTATTAGGATTCATTAACATGGCAGTTATATGAATACCATCAGTTATATTAAAATTTAAAATTCATCAGTTTGTTGCAGTAGAAAACAATTAATTTTAAACGTCATATATATTTTTTGTGTTATTAATGGGTTATAAGCACACCAACAATTTTACGTCCAAGTTTCATTAACGTGGTCGTTTATATCCACGTAAATGAATAACAACCACGCTAATGATTTTCTTCAATTTTTTTACAGAAAAAAAGTCAAAAAATGGTACGAAGTGAGAAAATGTCAGAGCAAGAAAGGTTACGACGAAAAAGGGAATGTGAATAGCGACGAAGGGAAAAGATTAAATGTGATCCGATTAGAAATGCTATCCACAAACGAGATAAACATGAGAGGTATGAAAGAAATAAAAGCTGAGGAATTATCAAATTAATAAATAATCTTACACCCAGAGAACAGAGGATGAAAAGTCAGCAATGGAGAAAAAATTCAATACGATACCTATAAAAGAAAAAATCCTTAGAACAGATTTTGAATGAAACTCCATTAAGTGAGTTTGATAGATTGTGTAGCGGGCTCTTCGACGTATATTGTTTACGATAATGACAGTAACATATCAGAAATCGGAAGCACAAGGTTCGCTATGCTAAGTAGGAATATATCTTATCAAAAACTGAGAGGGCGTAAAATTGTTCGAAGAGACCGGGCTACTTGTTACAGAAAAATTAAAAAGATACAAGCTGAAAACACAAAGTTGCGCACTGCTTTGTCTAGATATAAAACCCGATATTTTAGAACAAAAAGGAAACTAATATTACTCAAAGATGAATCACCTAAAACTAAAGTTGAAATAATGCTCAAAAATTATAAAGTTAGCAATCAAATTAAACAGAAAATTCTTTTCGGGTAGGTTCTAAGCAAAGAATTGAGTGAAAATTTCAATAAACTGCGAGATAAAAAATCAAAACAGATATTCAGCAAAGTAATCAAGGGAAAACTGTTAAAAAAATATCGACTTCTCAAATATGCGCGTCCTTTCCTGTCTTATAAAATGAGCTCTGTAGGAAGAAAAAAATCCACGTTGATCAAATATGATTGTAAAAGAATAAGCAAATTTGGGAAACTGAGATTTACTGTCCATAAATTCTTTATCAGTGATGAAGTTTCAAGGCAGTGTCCAGGAAAGAAAGATACAATTACGAAAAGAGGATTTAAGAAGCAAGTACGTTATTTGAACGGTTCGTTAAAACACTTTATAGTGACTTTATTAATAAACATAATTTTCAAATTTCTTATGCAGCGTTTTGTAAGCTGCGCTCTTTCTGGGTTGTTCCTCCAAAAGTATCTAGTAGAGATACATGGCTTTGGGTGCTTCATGAAAATTTCAATTTGCTATCGTATTATCTAAATAAATTTGAAATCCTGAAGGAGAAGAATTTAGATGATGTTTTAAAGACGATATGTTGTAGTAAATTTAATGAAAAATGTTTGGAAAGAAAATGTTGCGTCTGTATCACCAACAAAGTAATGTTCAAAATAGAAAACGATATGCGGAATAAAGTTATTAGATACAAACAGTGGATTTTAAAAAATAGAACATGATCAGTGTTAAAACAAAAAAAGAAATAACAGTTCAGATTACCTCGAAGCAGGTACTTAGTTCTACTGTTAAGGAAATTATTTCTGTATTTAATAGCAGTCTTCCAAAAATATTAAATCATTCACTAAATATTACTCACCAATACTCAATTTTCAAAGACCTGAGAAACAAATTATCTAATAATGAAATTATTTTACATGTCGACTTTTCAGAGAATTATTCATGCAAACATGGAACTGAAATTCAATCAGTTCATTTTGGAATGATGTATACTGCTTCAAAGAAAGAAGGTTTCTGTACAATTTCTTCTTCCCTTTGTCATAATGCATCAGCAATTATTGCACATTTGTACCCAATTATTAAACATTATTTAGACATCTATAAAGGAGTTAATACAATTCACTTTTTATCTGATGGTACGAGTACCCAATATAGAAATAAAAATCTATTCTATCTTCTTGAAAATTATATACCTGAAAAGTTCCCAGTTCTCTCTAAATTGTTCTGGAACTATTTCGAAGCAGGTCACGGTAAAGGAGCTCCGGATGGAATTGGTGCAACTTTAAAAAGAACTGCTGACCAAATCGTTGCATCAAATAAGGATATTAATAATTTTGATTCATTTGAAAATAACATGAAAGAACAAATCACTAATATACTTATTGAGAGTGTCAACTCCGAAAACATTGAAGAAGTGAGTACTATGTTGCCACCAACACCAAAGGCATTTAAAGGTACCAGAAAAACACATCAAATAACTTGGTCCAAACGTCATCCTACGTTAACAATTAATACTTTAAGTTGCTTTTCATGTGAGTTCGGTACCAAGTGTTCACATTAGTTTATAGGAAAAATACACTACGAAAAATATTATGCCAAGACTAAATTACCACCAACAATTATTACTGATAATGAAATATTATCAGAACCTGAATTATTGCCATCAATTGCCGCAGTTCAGGTAATTCCTGAACTTCCTATGTCATTGCCACCTATGGATAAAGAACAAGATGACTTACAAACATCAAATAGTAATCAAGAATCCAAGCAGATGGAATTAAATGTATTTGACTGGGTCATAGTACTTTATGATCAATGGTATTCAGGTAATTTTTATAAAATCTCTTATTTACTTCTTTAAACTTGAATTATTTTAGGAGTCATTGAACAAATAAAAAACGTCTGTGTTAACGTCTGAAAAGGTTTACGAAACTAGGAAATAAAAAGTGTGTTAATTGAGAATTGTTATATTAGAAAGGAAAATTATATGTTCAATGCGGTTGTATTGTTGGTAGTTGATCTATTAATTTCCATCGAATTAAATCTAAGTTTGACAATACATGACATTGATTAAAATAAAAAAAAATATCTGAACAAGCTTTTAGGGAAACTAAGGAAGGAAGTGAGGAGAGAAGTTGTTGAAACGGGAGACTTCATTTGACATTTTTGGTGACGGGAAAATCTTTATTTTCGAGAGAAAGAAAACTAACAATAAGATAGATTGAAGACGATTCAGATATTGAATATTAACAAGAATATAATCAATACGAGGAATATAATAGATAATTTGAAAATTAAAACATTATATGGAAAAACAGAGAGCAAATATTATGGAATGATTCAAGACTGGTGAAACACGTGAGATAAATATAACACAGTTAATATAAATGAAATTAACTGTCTCGACCCTTACTTCGTGGAATCTGCTCATAATAGTGTTTTAAATGAAACTCACGGTTTCTAGTTAATTCCACAATATAATAAAAGTTATTGAAAATTCTAAATTGACAATTGTTTCTATAAATCAATATCATCGTCAGAATGACAGAAGTTACATTTCATTTGATGCCTACCTGATGTTAGTAGTTATTTTTGGCTAGACCAAGAAGTGACCTAACTTGTGATTGACTTAATGTACGTTTATAGAAAAAAGAAGAAGATGTGATATTACAAATATTGAAGCTTAGATATTATTAGCTCTATGGTGATATCCTGGATATCATTTTTCCAATTAAGATCAGTATAACTGTGCAATGATATAGAAAACCAGGAAAACTATATCTGCTGATCTTTACAATTATCACTTAAGAAGACTGTTTATTAGTGGAGAACTCCCTAGATTTAACTGTTCATTGACAACTTCATATTTTGGGTTTCTTAAATGTCTTCTAATTTCCAATTCTTCAAGGAAATCCATTTCTTGTTTCTTTTCACAAATATGCAGCACTTCTAGTTTTGTGTTAGGTATCAATGAATGATTGGTATCAAGTAGTGGGATTTATCTGGTTGTTTTAATCTGTATCCTCGTAAGTGTTCACTGTATTGGATTTCAAAATTCCTAAGGGTCTGACCCAAATAGACAGCATTACATTCTGGACATTTGAGTTTATATATACCTGACTTCTTTAATAGCAACGAATACAACAGTTTCTTTTAAAACAGAAAGTAACGTTAGTACAAAATTGTTAAATGTAAAAACAAAAATACCACTATTAAATAAGTCAGGTATATATAAACTCAAATGTCCAGAATGTAATGCTGTCTATTTGGGTCAGACCCTTAGGAATTTTGATATCCGATACAGTGAACACTTACGAGCATACAGATTAAAACAACCAGATAAATCCCACTACGCAAAACATCTACTTGATACCATTCAATCATTGACACCTAACACAAAACTAGAAGTGCTGCATATTTGTGAAAAGAAACAAAAACTGGATTTCCTTGAAGAATTGGAAATTAGAAGACATTTAAGAAACCCCCAATATGAAGTTGTCAATGAACAGTTAAATCTAGGGAGTTCTCCACTAATAAACTGTCTTCTTAAATGATAATTGTAAAGATCAGCAGATATAGTTTTCCTGGTTTTCTATATCATTGCACAGTTATACTGATCTTAATTGGAAAAATGATATCCAGGATATCACCATAGGGCTAATAATATCTAAGCTTCAATATTTGTAATATCACATCTTCTTTTTTCTATAAACATATATCAAGTCAATCACAAGTTAGGTCACTTCTTGGTCTAGCCAAAAATAACTACTAACATCAGGTAGACATCAAATGAAATGTAACTTCTGTCATTCTGACGATGATATTGATTTATTGAAACAATTGTCAATTTTTTAGAATTTTCAATAACTTTTATTATATTGTGGAATTAACTAGACACCGTGAGTTTCATTTAAAACACTACAGTTAATATACATAAATAAAAACACAGCAGATACTGAACAAAACAAATCATTTGAGACTCTAATAGATAATTTGAAAATTGAAACATTAAATGGAAAAACAGAGAGCAAATATGCAATGATTCAAGACTGGTGAAGCAACACGTGAGATTAATATAACACAGTTAATATACATAAATAAAACATATATGGAAGATACTGAACAAAACAAATAATTTGAGACTCTAATAAATAATTTGAAAATCGAACATTATATGAACAGAAGTAGAATAATTTTTTTGAAAGTTGTTCAAGGTAATTTTATAGTAGTTTATTCAAAGTTAAGTAATTATTGAATTTTGTTAATTAATTGATAACTTGAGGAAGTTCTAGATAATTTGATTGAAAATTTTGGAAGTCGTGTATATTGTTGAAATTATTTTGTTAATTATTGGATCATTAGATATAGAAATTTTGTTTAGTTAATTGTAATTTTAATAGATTTTCTTCATAAGGTAAGCTAAGTATTGGAATTCATCGAAAACAAAGATCTTTGTTTGAGGACTTCAAAAGAAGCAGTCCTGTATGAAGAAAGGTAAGAGTTTTTATTATAAAATTTAAAGTTTGTTGGTAAAATTTTGAATGGTTTAAATTTAGGTCAAATTAGAGAAAATTAACATACAGGGTGATTCTTGAATTAAAATTTAGAATATGTATATGTAATTGTAGAACTGTATAAATGTTGATTTAAAAAAAAAGAAATATCAATATAAAACAAAAGATATATTTGACACTGCAATTTTTTCTAAGAATCGACTGCTTGAAAATAAGAGGTCTTATATATAGCCGGAGCATATAGATTTACATTATTTTTCTTATGATAATTTTAATTAAGCCAGAATAATTATATTAAATTTTATTTACCTATTGATGGTAAATTGGCGTCCAAAAAAAATTATTGAATAAATACCAATACACTTCATATATCAAAAGTTATTTTAAAATAAATTGTGTACATAGAAATTATCACAATATATATATATATATATATATATATATATAATTATTTATATTGTAATGAATAATTTATAAATTTATCTTTTTGTTAAGTTTATTTATGGGCGCCAATTTATAATTATTCCCTTGATTGACTAGCTCAATTTTTTTTTATTATTTATTTATAACGTTTATTTAATTAGTCGGAAGCATGAGAATCCTCCCTTTGAGTTCTGGATATAATAATCAAAGATTGAGGAAATATATTTATAATCTTACCTTTAACTTACAACCTCTGAAAGAAACAATATCTGTTAAATAAAACGATTGAAATACGACAACAATGATATTGATAATTTAATCATGGATGTGAGAATAAAAAAAAATCAACACATTAATGTAAAGCTGTTTAATAAAATAATTTGAAAATTTTTAACCCGATTGGAACATAATAAAATATTTTTGAAACTATTAATTTGCTTTGAACATTTATTCTTATGGAATTGTGCCACCCTATATCATACATGTATTCTTTATAACAAAATGTTCCCACTACTGCGTCGGCGCTAAATCTCCAAACGCATGCGCTGCTACAATATACATGAAAGAAGGAGGTTTTCGTTCCATAAATAACGTTTTATAGTCAACACGACGTTAGCGTGCTTGTGATGAAAAAATTTGTTAAAATTATCAAGTTTCTATAATCAATTACATATAAGTGATAATTTATAAACTATATATGTGTGTGTGTTTAAAGGTCAAGAAAGTGATAGTTTAAAGTTATACATGCAATAGCTGGAAGGAAGATATGAGATTTAATTTAACATTCATGATGCACGTGATATTTCAAGTAGATAAATTTACAAAAGGTGAGTATAATAATTTTATAGATATTAAAGATATAATTCTCTATAGATAAATTTATGATGCATCATATTTTATTGCTTTTGGCCTTTTTATGCGTTATAAGAGATATGCTCCTACTGCACTATTTAATCCTTACACAGGATTGGATACTCTTGTGATTAGTTTGATTTAAATTTATTTATATAATTTTAGCTTTTAAATACTTTTTAAACAATTTTGTACAGAGTGCAATCTTTTATCGACGCATCCTCCATCACCATCTCAAATCGACTTTTTTTGTTTTTCCAAATCAACAAGTATTTCAGCTTCCCTAGTCCATAGCTCACTTATTTGTTTTTTTTATCAATAAAATTATTATTCTCCAGTCTTTTAGTTACTATTTTGAAAAACATGAATTTATTGTCCTGGAGGGTAATAACACTGATTCACTTAGATTTCTATTGTATTAAGGAATTTTAATTAAGTCATCTTTTCCTCCTACAATAGTCAATTTTCTTATATTCATGTTGTTTAGCTAATTTGAGAAATGTTTATTTTTACAAATTTTACAACCTATATTATTAATTAACCTATATGTAATTGATTCTATTTTAGTTTGAGTCTTGTTTTATAGTTATTATACATTAACTCCTGATTATTTTTGTTTTTGTAATTAAATTTTATATATATAATCAATAAGCAATGATTTTATGTTGGTAATGAAAATTCCCTAGCAGGCATTACTTCCTGTAAATATTCATTTCCTTTTTATACGTTTGGGCTGTGTTCCAACTATCTTTTCCATCTAGTTTCAACCCTTTGCAATGAATGAATGAATACATGGTATTCTAAACTTTTGCTACTGCTAAAAAAAATATGTAAATAATGTTAAGTTATCGTTAGACTGATTATTATTTTCTCTTAATTTAGGTTTCAAGCTATTATATGACGTTTAGTACTGCAGAAATTGCTATGGCTGTGTTCAGTGTAATACGGAATTCCGTGACTTTGACAACCAATCAGAATTACTGGTACAGGTAATATTTACTATTTAATTAACTAATATAGTGTTGGAATTTTTATTCTTCATCCCTTTTTAAAACATTCACATCAATATTTCACCCGATTTATTCATATTTCAATCTTTTTATATTTGACTTGTTATTGAGTTTATTCTAATGGTTGTGTCTACTGACACTCCTTCCGTTACAATAAGACCTTTTTATTATGTTTATTTATTTCAATATATTTACAAAACTAGATGACTAGTTCAACATATATATATTGTGTATGTGTGTGTGTGTGTGTGTGTGTGTGTGTGTGTGTGGTTAACGAGTGTTAAAAAGCTTACCAAAATATTTGTGATAATTGTGTAACTATTTCGAAGTTGTATATTTGTGGAAATTTGTGTTAAATATGACCTTCAGCGAGGTCAAAAGTTCAAAACTTACCACTCTAAATTATCATCCAAAAGTCCCTTAATTTGGAGGGTATCAAAAAACAACCCAGATTTCCTATATCCATGATTTATACTCTAGAATAATTTGATACCAGTTCTATTGATACCACAAATACGTTCTATGCACGGGCTCCACAAATATTTCCATACATATAAGGGTGTGTGTGTGTGTGATATCAATATTTCTCATTGTGGTTACCTAGAAGATTTATCAAAAGTTCAATATAATTGGAATTTGACCAATTAAATGCACACATTTATCAGCCTTCAGACACGAATAAAAATTTATACAGACATCGTGGATATAGGGAAAACAAAAAAGGATTGCTATCCTCCTGTTCAGTAAACGACTGCAGCATGAGGGTTCGCCATCGCGTGATTTCGATTGGCGACACTGATTTTTTTGCGCCAAGAGAAGAAATTTCAGCACAAGAAAATCTGGAAAAACTTCGCTTTTCTGATTTATAAAATCAAATAAAAAGACTTCGCTGACCGAAAAAAACACAAAAAAGAAAAACCTCTATTTTCGTTCTATAATAAAATTGTATATTTATCAAATTATAACAATTGAGTATATACTACAAACAAAGAAAATACACAAAATAAATAGTTATTTAAAAACACACTTTACTGGAGTCATAATTTTTTTTATTTAATATTAAATCTGTACCTCAGATGTCCAGTATCGTAACTACAAAATCTTGTATCTGTACAAGCAATATATGAGCAGAAGTCTATATACATCAAAATTAATCCCTATTTCCCTTGGTCACGCCATCACGCGTGAACGGTTGGACCGATTTCACTCATTCTTTTTTTATTGCCAGGAGAAGGTTCTTATGAAAGAAAAAATTAAGAAAATTGCGTGGAAAATTTAAGAATAATTATTTCTAATCTAACCTTAGCGCTTTAGACAATATAAACTTTTTTAATGTACCCTTATGACGTTTGACAGAATGCGTGCTGCAAGTATTGTCAAAGAGGAAGTAAAAAAACTCAATATCGTTTAAAACAGATGCTTCGGTCGGAGTAATACATTAATGTAAAATAATTTATTATTTCTTACAAAAAGAATGTAAAAAAATTGAATTTCTTAGTGTACATCACGGTTAATTCAGAGCCATCATGCCTAATATTTAAAGTGGAGTTTTGGTAAGTTTGGATAGACTAACAGACACGTTGAGGTGTATTGGAACATATGTAAGTGTGCCGGAACGCACTTTTGAGTTGGCAACAATGCAGTTGTCTATGTCACATCAAACACGGGGTGACTACTCTCTTCACTTCGGTCTTCTACATGTTACATACATACCACGTGTATTTTAAATATTATAATAATAAAGGTATTAAACAGTATCACAGTAATCACGAACAATTCGTTATTTATTACCCTTTGCAAACACATCACACGTTACTAACATAAGTGATAGGGTTATAAATAAGAATAGAATAGTTTTCTTCAATTTACAGTTGAATTTTCGTTTTTGAAATTGCCAGCAATTACACGTACAAACTTAAGTCGCAGAACTCGCAGAGCTGCGAGTCAAAGATATACAAGAGCAAGTCAAACGGACGAGCAACGCGAAGCGCTGAATGAAGTTGAACGGAATCGATGGAATCGAAACATAGACATGTTGCGTTTAACTCCTATCGAGCTGCATTCAATCATAACGTGGAAATCATCGCAGCAAATCGTTGCTATTGGAACAATGAACGTTATGTGTCAATATTGCAAGACATTTAGTTTAAAAATTAAGCTTCTGGATTTTGTTGCGAGAGCGGTCAAGTCAAATTGATGCCATTGGTACCGCCACCAGAGCCACTACATTCCGGAAATGGATCAGATTCTAGACATTTTTTGACTCCTAACCAGCACTACAATAATTGTTTTCAGTGACGTCATTTGGTAACAATAGTTATTCCAGAAAATTGTATGCCAAGATTCACGTTCAAATACATCATTTAACAGGTTCCTTATTACCAACGCTGAATAGTGACTACAAATGTCAGCAAATTTATTTTATGGGCGATTCAGCGTTGTGCACATAATAATTCGGTGATAAGACCAATTGTGGAACGACTCCAAAAGTTTTTTCATCAACATAACGAATTGGTTGTATTATTCACGATCGCTTTGGACCGCAAGCCGTCTGATAATCACAAAATTGTCATCAAAGCTGATAAGACGCCTACAGGACAACACGCGACACGTTTAAATGCGCCAGTAACTGACGAAGTCGCTATTGTCTTCTTGGGTGAAAATTTAGAAAACCGAGATATTGTTTTACATCGGCGTAGCTATCAACTGCAGTGTGTCTCCGAAACCGAGGGGGTAACCACAGAGGCGATTTTGTGCTTCCAGTGGGAGGAGAACCGAGGAGATCTAAGTCAATTCGAGTATCATTTTTGCATACGCAAACTTTCTGATGTTAATTTCTACCTAAGCCATTCGAGATTTCATAGATCTCTTAAACATATTGACACATCTACAGCTAGTAACGGCATCATCGTTACCGATCCTTCGGTATTTCTCCCGATTAACAATCAACCATCTCGTTCGATTCTGATACTCAGTAAGAAGGATCCCTCGGACAAATCTCGACTTCGGCAACGTTACTTTTATGCTTATTCTTTATCAAAGGATTTTCGTTTTTACATAGTGAATTTGTTTATGTGTTGTGTATTTTTCGTTTGTTTCTGAGATCGGTTTCGTTCTGTTGTGCTATTAAATGTACAAGAAAGTAAATAAATTGAATACCTAATAATAACTATATTATTTTATTACAGGTGTTTTTCACATTCCTGAATTTCTTGAAATCATCGTTACCTATCGATATATTTTTTCTTAAAAACAGATGTTTCATTTTTATCTTGAAAATGAAACAAGATAACGAAGTTTCTGAATCTGGATGAATTGTTTGACGTGACCCCTGGTTTGCATCCTTTCACTAAAAAAATCTGCCGAATTTAAACCATTTTTAAATATAAAAAAAAGACTTATTTTGAAAAAAAAAACATTAATTCCCTGTATTTTTTCTTCTGAATTGTCATTCGAGAAGACAAGTTGTTCATTATTCAGGTATTTTTATGATTTGCCAGCTCAATTTTGAGGATATAAAATAACCCATGATAATTTTCTCGTATCTCTGAGTGAAATCATCAAATTAATATAATATTTATTATCATCGAGAAATCAACACGAAAATTTTGGAAATAATGTTAAATTAAGCATACATCCATATTTTCATATCTAATTTTCCATAAATATGAGAAGGAGCTCTGAATAAATAGTAGGCTAGTAGCAAGGGCGGATCCACGGGGGGGGGCTTTGGGGGCTCAAGCCCCCCCTATAAGAAGACTTGTTATGTCATAAAAAGTCAAACATCGCTATAAATACTAATAATAAATACAGTAATTATATATTATGTTTACCAAAAGCTTTATTTGAGAATATAAATAATAAAATAAATATCATTTTATTAAAATAATCATTTAATTTTATTTATTTCACGTCCACAAAGCCAGCCGCGCCGAGTGCGTCTGAATTTAGGTAGTCGGCAAAATGCTCAAACGCGGCGCTTCCCGATTGAAGATAAAAATCGCAGGCCGCGTCTTTGGTTTGCAGAACATTGAAATAAAAACGTGTTTTTATGCATTTTTTCTCTGTGAAATGGCTTTAAATAATAAATCTATATTTCTGGAAGATAAGAAGAAATTTATTTTATTATTCAGATTGTGTTTGACGTTCATAGCGAATACAAGTTATTTTTTGTCTAATTTGGACCTGCGTAAAATGAAGCGATCACAAACGACATTAACATCTTTTTTTACAAAAAAGCCAAAAAATAATACGGTTGTGGAGGTGGGACATTGTGGTAGTAGTATTATAGAAGAAAACATCGTTATAGTAGCATCAACAAGTAGTGGCAGTACTGGCAGTGGTTCGCAAGAATTTGAGGCAAGTAGTAGTAGTCAACCTAGCCGTTTTCCTGAGGAGCCCTCGGAGCAAAGCGTAAGTATATAATTATAATATGCCTTTTCATATTTCGTAATAAATGATAAAAAGGAAAAAGGGATAAAAATAAACAATATTTTTTTGTATGTTCAAAGAATTACAGGATGTGACGTACAGTTAGATCTAAAAAAATATTTTGTATTTTAATTTTACTTTACCGTTATTTTCAAATATGTGAAAACTGTTAAGTGTTGATTTGGGTTAGAAGCTTCTTAGACCGAAAAAAAGGAATTTATATTGATTTTGGTGTATTTAAGCATTTTATAGGATGGTAATGGTATTTTGTCTTTGCGTTTGAGTTTAAAATCTTAATTACATAGGCAAAAAAGGGATTTTATTGAATTCGTACTATTCGTTCTATTTTTTTTTCTGTCATATTTGTAAAGTTCAAATTTGGTATATAATTCTAACTTAATTTAAATAAAATTATAAATAATATAATTTTTTGAATTTAATACCTATGACCTGCTTTATTTGTTAAATAATGTATAGGTCAACCAAAAGTCAAAGAAATTTGCTTTTAAATATTGTAACGTCAATACAATACGTCAAAAATATCGTATAAAAATAAAAAAACTTTACAATACAACTATGAAATTAAATTTGTTCATTTTTTTCAAGAATGGCAGCCAGCTATATGATATTTGGAATGCAGTCGGACAATCTTTAAGTGTCCATGAAAAAATAAATTTTCTAAGCAATACTTGGATCCCTGACTCAAAATATGTTTTTCCATTGCAACAAAAAGGGAAATAGCAAATGCGTAAATTCGGTGTTCATTGGCTACAACAGTATAACTGGCTTGCGTATAGCGAAAGTAAAACTGGAGGATTTTGTAAATTTTGTGTGCTATTTGCACCAGATGGCGGAGGAATGGGTAGCCAAGTAAGAATAAAATAGTTATATAATAGGCTCATTTAGTCATATTTCCAAAGTTACTCTTTTTATACGATTATTGTAGTTTACCTTTTATTTAAAGCTTTAAAAAAAGAATTAGCCCAATTGGACGAAAATTACCAAAAATTTTAGAGCTAGAATAATCTAAGGCTATTTTAAAATGTGACGTCATACAATCTTTTTTACAAACAAATTGCGATCTTGAACACCTGCGCTACCTGCTTCGAAAAACATTGTCGTTACTTTTTTCTGACATTTGTCACAAAAAGTGTTAATATTTTTCCGTCAGGCTGACAGACGCAAAGCAAAGGTAATGCGTTGTGGCAACGAATTACCTGGTGAAAAAAGATGGTCTGACGTCATAGTTTTAATTAATTTTATAAACTTTAATAATTTTTTAGGTGGTTAAAAATTTGATATTTTGCATACTTACTAAATTTATTATGTTATTTCAGAATTAACAATAAAAAAAATTGGTAAATGAGCCTATTGTTTTAATGAAATAAGGTCTTAACAAACTAACTGAAACTAACTAAACTATATCGTAACCTAAACTTATTATTTTTCAGATTCTTAAAATGCTTGTAAGGGAACCGCTAACTAAGTTTAAAAAAGCCCGTGAAATGCTTACGCAGCATGAAAACATCAACTACCATAAATTTTCAGTTAAAAAAGCAAATGATTTTTTAAACATACAAATGTCTGAAAAGTCAGTATTTCTGTGCAATTAGATAAACAAAAAGCAGAATCTAATTGAAGCTAATCGACAGCGGTTAGTGCCGATTATTAAAACAATTCTATTTTGTGCCCATAACAAATTACCACTTAGAGCGCATAGAGATGATGGTAATTTAGATATTAAAGATAGCTCAAAGCAAATTCTTTCAGAAAGTAATGATCGCATTTTTAGGAACTTATTAACTTTTCGTATAGATTCTGGAGATTTAAACCTTAAAAATCATATACTAACAGCACCAAAGAACTGTACAATGATTAGTAAAACAATCTAAAATGAAATAATATTTTGCATTGGGAAGGTTATAACTACTGAAATTGTTAATGCTATAAAACAATCAAAATTTTTTACAATAATTTGCGACGAAACAACCAATATAAGTACCAAAGAACAAATGGACGTAGTTATGCAGAAACCTACCAACCCACAAAAGTCGTGAAATCTGGTTAATGTAAATATGCATGTATTAAAACTCATTCTGTAATTTGCAGAAGCCTACCAACCCTACAACACATCACAACCACTATACACGTAATATCTACCAATCCACATTGAAGCTGAACGCTTGTTTATAATTGTGCAGAACACGATCAACCCACTTGGTTTATTTTGCAACTCGAGTCAGGATCACGTTGGTCAACCAAGTGGGTTGGTTGCGGTCTGCGTTAATATATTCCATCACATAACCTCACAAAAAATCAAGCTTATGGTGCAGGGTGTGTGCTGTTTCTGAGAGAAAAGTATTAGTAATCACTTGCTTTTTATAAACTTGTATAACATTATTGTGGTTTAAGCTGGGATTGTGACTGTGTAGAATATTAAACGTTACAATGTCGGATCGAACTCGTCGTATTATGGATTTGGTACGGGATAAAACCGTGCAAGGTAAGATCTATTTTTTTGTCAATTTCAAGGTATTATTAGCATAGTATTCGGTTTTTTCATACCATTACTTCATGATTTTTTCGTTTATTTTATTCAGTAGGCATCTAAAAAGTAATGATGGTCGTTACTTACGACCACAGGTTGAGTCACGAGGTGAAGACGAATGTCATAATCTATATTATATCAAGTGAATAACAAAATAGTTACTCGCGAGCGGAATACTATATTTTTTCTACTACCGGTTCGATCAATAGTGCATAGCAGATTCCTATTATTGAGAAATTAAATTATTTAGTAGTTGTAAGCCCTATCAATAACGGTTAACATTCTTATAATCATTATGTAAAAAGGTCTTTACTAAATGTGTTGTTCCAGGAGAACAACCGAATTTCAAGCTAAACGAAATGAAAGTAGTGAAAGACTACAGTATGCCATCAGTAGATTCCACTGCTACGAAACCGAAAGAAACACCGACGGACTTTTCATTAGCCACTTGTTCAAATACGAATATAACAACTTTCCAAGATGAGAACTTCCCCTACGTAAGTGACGCAGAAGACGACGACGATTCCGTTTGTGATCCGACGTATGAAGCTGAAAGTTCCTCGTCTTCCTCAGAAATGCCAATGGAAAATATTGGAGCCCAAGAGCATATTGTAGCCGATTCTGTGTTACAGGATAACCAAAACATGCTGACGGGTCGACCTCGCAAAGGAAGAAAGAGGAAATATAGTAATCAAAACCGCAGTGAAAGGAAAAGAAAACGAAACAGCAATGAGAGTTACTACAACCACAAAGGCAGAAAAATTGAACCTAAAATATTTGTTTACTCTAATTGTAAATGTAAACTGAAATGTTCTGATTACGTTTCAGAAGAAATTTGCCGGGCAGAGACAACGACCAAAAAAGAGGGTGTATGGGAGGAATCCAGAAAAGCGAACCTATTCAAGAACATATAAAATATAAAACACTATTGTTTGTCGAGAAATGTATTGCAAAACTTTAGGCATAACGTCATTCAGAGTTAACACGTCTCTCAAAAAGTTCCATGGTGTCCTCCCAATTACCGACCAGAGAGGCATAAAGCAAGGGGGGCATAATAAACTTGATGAAAAGAAAGTTGAAGAGGTTCGCACTCAGATTGATAAAATTCCTAAATATGAATCTCATTATCGCCGAGAACAAACAGATTCGAAATTTCTTCCTCCAGAGATGACTATACAAAATATGTATAGCATGTACTCTAATGAAACCGAGAATCCTGTAAGCCTGGCCTCTTACAAGAAAATATTTTATACAAATTTTAATTTGAAATTTAAATCTTTAAAAAAAGGTACTTGTAATATTTGCGACAAACTCGCCATACAAGTCAAACATGAAGATGACCCAACTAACAAAAAAACTCTAGAAGAAATACATAAAACGCACTTAGATGCAGTAACATATGCTCAAGATTTAAGACGACAAGATTTTAAACTGGCTAAAGAAAACGAAGACTATGAATGCCTTACTTTTGATCTTGAAAAGACACTTCCATTACCACGAATTCCTGCAAACATTGCGTTTTATAAAAGACAACTGTGGTTGTACAACTGTGGGGTACATAGTGGAAAATACAATCAGGCATATTTTTATGTTTGGCCAGAGGGAACTGCTGGGAGAGGTGCTCAAGAAGTAGGCTCGTGTCTATTAAAACATGTAGTATTGAAGTTACCAAAAAATGTTAGTCATCTTATTTTATGGAGTGACTCTTGCGGTGGTCAGAACCGCAACATAAAAATTACCCTATTATTAAAACATATATTGCATAGCTGCCCTAACTTAAATGATATCACTTTAAAATTTGTTTATCCTGGACATAGCTTCCTCCCAAATGATTCAGATTTTGGAGACGTAGAAAATGCCTTGAGACATACACAAAGATTATACTTGTCATCTGATTATGTTACAATAATGCGAGATTGTCGCAAAAAAAAGCCTTTCATTGTAACCAATATGATGACTACAGATTTTGTATCTACAAGCAAATTAGAAAAAAGTATAGTCAACCGAAAAGTATCCATTACAGGTAACAAAATCAATTGGTTATGGATTCGAAGTATCCATATAGAAAAAAATGACCCATTTTCCATCATGGTTAAACAAAATGATTTCACTGCAGTTGAGGAAAAAATTAACATTCAGAAAAATACCAGACAAAATTCCAAAGAAGAAGTACTTCTAGATGTGCCATTACTGTGGCCAAATGGAAAAACTGTGGCAGAGAAAAAAATTAAAGATTTAGAGGACATGATGCATCTTATACCGCCTGACTGCCATGATTTCTATAAAAGTTTGAAAGGTAATCCTAATATTGAAGAGGATGTGGATGGTTTCAATATAAACAATGTGGATTTTGACATAGAGGATGTTGTTTAATTTGATAATTAAATGAAGATTCTTATCAATGAACGTCATTTCATTTCTGAAATTTATTAAAATTTGTTTGCTACCAACCCACAATATATTGTTCATGACCGTCGTTTTTTTTTTAATTTTCTAAAAATTGGTTTTCTACAGAATGCTACCAACCCACAAAAATTTTTTTATTTTTCAAAATATTGAATTGAGTTTAGCACGATTGTACTATTGTAAGTTCCATATAATCTAAACAATATAGTTTTATTTTATATTATCAAAATAGTGAAATATATCGATGATATTAATTAAAGTGAAATGTTGAGTCTAGAATACTCCGTTACAGTTTTTTTGGGTTGGTAGGTTTCTGCATAACTACATCCAAATGACATTCTGTGTGAGGTATTTGGATAGTACGTATGATATAAAGGAAGTTTTTTTGGGTTTCATTGAGTTGCACTCTACAACTGGCCAATGCATCAAAGAGGCCATAAAAAATCAAATTAAGCAACTTGGACTTTATATTGATAATCTTCGTGGACAAGGATATGATGGAGGCAACAATATGGCTGGATGGTTCAATGGAGTCCAAGCCTTAATAAGACAAGAACAGCCCTTGGCTATGTATTTACACTGTTTAACGGCATTGCCTTAACTTAGCTATTTCCAAAAGTTGTGAAGTTTCTGAAATTAGGAACATGAAGAGTATTTTGGGTAGAGTATGTTCTTTTTTTAGTTGCTCTGCAAAAAGAGTTTTAGTTTTTCAACAAGCCGTTGATGACTTAGAAATAACCGAAACTAAAAGAAAAAAGTTAAAGCCTCTGTGTGCTACGCGCCGGGTTGAGCGTCATAATAGCGTAATAACTTTTAAAGAACTATATGAAGCAATTTGCAATGCTCTTGCTAGTTTGGAACAGGATAACGATACAGAGACTTCAAGTAAGGCAATGGCTTTTAATGCCGCCATTAGAAGTGATTTTGTTATAGCTTTAGAAGTCACCTCGTTTTTAATATCCTACACTGTAAATTTAAGCAAGTATTTACAGAGTGTTGAAATTGATCTTTCCACTGCCTTTTCATGCATAAACGATATTACAAGCAAACTAGAAAATATAAGGCAAAATGAAGAACTCCAATTTAAACCAATTTTCTTGGAGGCCCATCACGCTCTTCAGAGAATTGGTACGACTATTACTATGCCTTGACTTTGCAACAAACAAACAAACATGAGCAATATAAAGGCAAATAACGAAGAAGAATATTACAGAAGGGTGATATTCTACCCTTTCCTGGATCATATTATAATCCAAATGAAAGACCGATTTAATCAACTTTCTACTGTAATACCCATAGAAGGTATTATTCCAATACACCTTAAAAAATATACTGATGCCAAAATTGTTGAGGCTGCAAGAATATGTGAAAATGATATGCCAGGATCCATGCTGGAATTACAGGCGGAATTAGCGATATGAAGACATAAGTGGAGTGACACTGTCAGTGTTGATCTACCAAAATCATCAACAAAAACCTTAAAACGTATGTCCAAAGAATGCTTTCCCAATATAGAGATACTACTAAAAATTTTTGCCACAACCCTGTAACAAGTGCTACGGGCGAGAGAAGTTTTTCATCGCTAAAACTACTAAAATCCTATTTGAGTTCAACGATGGGACAGGAGAGACTCAATGGGCTAGCTTTGGCATACATTAATAAATCTAGAGAACTTAATATAAATGATATAGTTAAAACTTTTTGTCAAATGAAGGCCAGAAGAATTGAAACTTGTAATTGGTCTACTTAGATTATCGTTAATATAAGTTGTTGTATTTATGTATATACTATATTATAATACATTTTTATGTCAAATTAAAAAACTTAAAAAAAAATATTATTATGTTTTTGTCTTCGCTAATGAGCAGTCAACCCTGTAAACAATTGTTCAGGGCAACCAGATCTGTGACAAGCACTTTTTCTACTGTTGTTAACTACAGCATGCTTGATATTTTGCACATAGAATTCAATTCCTGCAAGATGTTAAGAATGATCTGCAGGGTAGTTATTATTTTCCAAGAAGTAGCAAATATACCGCTGTTCATTCAACAAAGTTTGAGAGAGTGACTGATGAAGACTTAGGAGACATCGTTTTGAAAGCCCAAAAAGAAGCTATAGAAAAAGCTGAAAATGCGGGAATTGGGAACTGTTACAACAAAACATTAATGACGGATATAACAGAAGTACAAAATTTAGAAGAAAATGACAGCTATGACTCAAACTGTGATGCTGATTATGAACCTGATTGTGATTTGGATGTAATCAATTATAAAGGAAATAGAGATGATTTTTGTTGATGACTTGGAAGAAAAATTAAGCGATGATGAGGAAAATAAAAATTTGGAAGAATCTTTGAAACCTTTTAAAGGAAACATTAATTTTAAGATTACTCTCATAAACAGATTGACGATAAATCAAACAGTTCTTTTTTGAGAGTTGCTCTGGAAAATGGTGCAACTAAAACAGTGAAAAAAACATCATTATGTTCGTTGTTGGATAAAGACACTCCAAAACTCAGTTCAGACAGATTAGAGAACGTTCAAATCTAGAACAAATACCAAGAATATCGGTCGTAGGATATATTCTACAGTAAAATGGCCAGGGAAAACAATGAAAACAAAAATTCCGGTATCTGAATCTGAACAAAAAGAGACATTTAATTTGATGATGATTCTTCTGATGAATGTGAAAGTATAGAAAATTTAAAGGATGAAAAAGAAACAAAAATTGAAATGGAAAAAAATTACGCTGTTATGCATGATACAGGGTGGTACATAGCTAAGACGATCAATGAAAAAAGAGAACATCAAAAAAATAAACGTAAAATAAAACTTAAATTCCTCAAAGATGAGTGGAAAGATTTTGTATTGCCTAAACAGGACGATATGCCAGAAGTTGAAGAAGACCAAATTTTTTATGGTCCAATTCAAATTCCGGGATGTCAACCATTAAAACTGTCAAGATTAGACCGAGTAAAGATAGTGAGTCTATACAAATCTTCGAGAAAAGAGTTCAACATGAAATCTTATGACCGTTTTGTTTTTATTTAAACAACTGTCAACCATTTTTAGCTTTTTTTTTGTATTTCTATACCTGATGGGTTTCGTTGAGATTTTTCAAGAGTGAATATTTTTTGTTTATCATTTTTATGTTTTCTTTTTCCTTGAACTACTTGGCAACAACCTGTCTTGGATTGTTCCACCATTAAAACTTAGCAACATCCACAATTTTGGTCAACACTGCATCTTCGATAGTGTCTGCTACATCACACATATCACTTATTGAATAATAATACTCCAAATATGCTACCCTGCTATACATAAAATTATTTCATACGTCAACTTGAAAAGAGACATGAAAACTTTTTAGGGCATCCTGTCGCAATATCTGAAAGAAACTTAAATACTTGAATTGAAAAATGTTCTTTAATGACAATAATTCTGCGTAAATTTGTAAACCAATTTATTAGGAGCAATTTAGGTAAAAAATGTAGCAATAAATAAATAAAAGATGAAATTAAGGAACGTTTAGAACGTTTTGTAGTCAACATCAGACTCCTTCATCGAACAAACTTGAATTATCTTCAGAATCTCTGTTTCTCTTTCAAAATATATAAAATTGGCATTTGTAAACACACTGAGAAGTTAGTTCGCTGTACCTTGAAATTTCCCAATGCCAATTCTGTTTTCAATAGAAATATCCAAATGTATACTCCTTTCTAACAAAATTCAGCTACATTTTTTCTGGAAGACCATGAACATATTTTGTTGTAATTCCATTGTAAATTTAATTGTAGGTTATTTAGTATTTATGTAACACGACCAAAAATGTATTTAATCAAACATCCATCGTTTCCACGTAATATCAACATACAATTCTGAATCTTCATAAATTTATACAGGAGAATTTTCATTATTAAAAATTTCTAATTAAATTATTGAAGATTGTTTCGGATATTGGAAGAGAAAGCCCTGAAAAGTTTTCAAGATGTAAAACCCTCCCACAATATATTTCAATAGATATCTGGAAAAGGAACATTTGCCATCTATAGTTATCTTGACACACTACCAACGATCATATAAATAAGGAACTAGTAATTTCAATACATATTTCATAGAATTTCACAAATTTCAAGATTTTTCAAGATTAAATCCGAAAAATGCTTTAAGAAGATCCACAAATAATTCTGCATTCAGATAAAATTCCTCAAAAAATTTCACAATGTTATTAGTGCATTGAAATATAGCTGTTTGCGTTGATTGATCTCGTAATTATATTAAGATGAGTTCCGAGGAGATACGAGAAGATCCAAGGAAATCCTAAAGAGATCCAGGGAGATCCAAGGAAATCCGAGATCCTGAAGGGAGGCAATCTTTTACCACAAAAAATGTCCAGTGGTTACCCCCTCGTCCGAAACACATCGATCATATGATGCGTAGCAAGAATTTCAACAGGCATTGACGAAATTTCAGTTAGAATTTTAAATAACCTTCCCGATTCAGGAATGACTATTCCAGTAATGGCTATAAATAAATCCTTTGCTCTTGGAAAATTCCCGCCGTGTCTGAAACCAGCTTTTGTAATTCCTCTATTCAAAGGTGGTAATTCAGAAGATCCGAGTAACTTAAGACCAATCTCCCTGCTCTCAACACTCTCGAAAATCATAGAAAAGCTGGTTAGCTTTTTTTTATTCACATAAAATATAAACCAATTGTCAATTTGGCTTTCAGAATGAAAAAGGCACAAATGATGCAATATTTTCCTTTCTTGAACATGTCTACACACATCTCAACAATGAGGAGGTCATATATGCGGTATTCTGCGACTTCTCCAAAGCTTTTGATTGTGTTAATCATGAACTTATTTTGCAGAAAATGGACTGCTATGGCTTTGGAGAATTGTGTAATGACTGGTTTGGGTTTTATATAGAAAATAATTAGTGAAAGCTAATGAAAAACTATCTCACACGAAAGAAATCTTATTGGGTGTTCCACAAGGATCAGTTCTGAGCCCGATTTTTTTCCTTATATATCTAAACGATTTTTGCGGATGACACAACGCTCCTTTGGCATGGAAAAAATGCTGATCGTATGAAAGATATATGAAGATTTGGATGTTGTGATGCAAACTACTTGAGCTGTAACATAAAAAAACCAACTTACTCACCTTCAACTCTACTATCGACAATTTGTACTTGAATGGACATTTTATTGAGAATAAAAAAATCCAAATTCCTGGGCATCTTTATTGATAATAAATTAAAATTTGAACAGCATATTTCAGCATTAACAAAAAAATCGGCATCAGGATGTTATGCACTCCGAATTGTTTCAAACCAACTGAGTTCATCTACATGCAAAATGGTATATTATTCTCTGATTGAATCTCACTTGAGAATTGGAGTTACTTTTTCATTCGGTTTTTGTTTTGCAAAAATGTGCGATTAGATACTTATGCAGGGCAGGAGTGCATGATTCGTGTATACCTTTATTTATTAGAGAAAAAATTCTAACTATCACTTGTATTTTCATTCTGGAAACTCCTTGTCTGATTTATAAAAAACATAATATGGTTGAACCTTCGAGACATATAAATCACGTAACCCGTCAAGCAACAGAAAATAAAATAACTCTTTCTGTTCCAAAAACAGGACAGACGAAATATTCTTTAATTTATAAAAGTAAAAAGCTATTTAACCACATACCATACGAAATAAACAAGGATCAAAGCTATGAAAATTTCAGAAATCTTGTTAAAGAAGCCCTTGCAACAAAAGCGTACTACAACCTTGAGGAATATTACAATGAAACTCTGTTGTGATTAAAAATTGTTGTATTGTTTTCATTTATACCTATATGTGGAGTCTCATTTTGATATATAAAATATGTTTTAATTCAATGACTTGTAGTAAACTTATGTTCAAATGATGTGTTTCTGTGTATTTGTGTTATGATTTTTAAATTTTTTTTTCGTATTTTTTAAGAGTTATTCAGACTATATTTTGTACAAGTTTTATCAATAAGAAAGTACTTTCCTTCGAAAATAAAATATATTTCTCTCTCGCGCTCTCTCACACACACACACACACACTCTCTCTCATTAAATTAAAAGTGTTCAATTTAATAACCACCATTCTTAGTCCAATATAAAGTACCCTAGAGTGTATCTTTTATATTGTTCCAACTCATGCAGTTAGTTGCATTCAAAAAGATGTTAATATATTAGCCACCAAAGCTTAAAGGGTTAAGGGATAATACAAATTAAAATTATCATTAAAATCCATACAATACTAAAAATTACAAAATTTAAAACTTAAATCTGCTCTTCTGTAAAATTTGCAAAATGTCCGTTACGACAGTTGACTTCTGAGGTACAGTAATATGTAGCTGCAACTTTACTTTCTATATGCAGGCATTTTATGTAGCACAGACATATTCTGATCACTCAACTGGCTATCGTTGAAACTATTTCTAGTCAGCTCGCTTTCCGAATCTAAACTGATGTCTTTTTTGAACAAACTCACAGAAACAGGGTTCCGTTCATGTTTTATAACAGTAGATTTAATCACCATCTTTTCCAGAGAAGTGGGCAGACACATAGCTCTCTCAGAACCTAAAATTGGATTTTTAGAAGGTTTGTAAATCACGGAAGGAATGCCGCTGTCGTTTTCTTTATTTTGTGAGTTTTTGAATTTCGGGGATGGCTTTGTTTCAACTGGCTTCACGTTTCTTTTTAAAACTGGTTTCGGACTGTAGTTAATATACATTCTAACTGGACTAACTATGTCTTTGAAATTTGATTTAGATTTTGGAGGCAAGATTGGTAGTTTGTACGCATCTGGAGATTTTAGGGGCAAAGTTGGTAGTTTGAACAAATCTGGAGATCTTTTCAGTAACGGTATGTGACTTTTCACGGCCAAATGATTCATCGGAGTGTGGTATTTAGTACAAGTCTTTGTTGATGGTAAATCTGATATTGGTTTCTGTATGAACGAACCAGATATTAAATTACAGGATTGACTATAATGATCATTTCCTGAGATACTTTCCTTGCAAATCGGAGATGTCTTCATGTCTCTGTTCATATCGTCTGAGTTTGTGGTCACTACATTTGAGCTTTCTGTTAAAGATATATCTCCAGCTTGATTCAGAATGGCATTTATTTTTTCCAATGTATCATTAAACGGACCAATACTAGAATCATCAAACTGTTCTAAATCCATTTCAGGTATTGTTAAGGCTGGAGAAAATGGATACTTTGATTCAGTCATTGCACCTAAAAAAATAATTAAAATAACAATGATAGAATAGCTACTGTTAAAACTACTTACTATACAATGTTAAGAATATTTTATGGCAACATACGGTTTTTAATACAGAGTGCAAAAGCGACAATATGTTATAAAGAAACAAGTATATTCAGTGTATCACCTATTTTCTTTAACAGGGTATTGTAATAAGGACGAATATGGAAAAAAGAAAATAATCTTTTATATTAATAAATATAGAAACACCTTGTAAATACAGATTTAGAAGTCCAAGCAAAATTATGCGATAGTTTGACCTACATTCTGCTTACAAGAACGCGTACTAGTCAAAACATTTTCGGTAAAATAATTTGAAAATAAAACACAGCTATTTTAAACAGATTGCAAAATATCGACACGAATCTTAAAAATATTAAACACCGTGTTTCGTTTGTTGGACTGTATTAAAACAACTTTTGTTAATTTGAACTCCTTGTATTGTATAATTTCTTTTTATCTTGTTAAAAGAACATGAACAATTTTTTGAAAGAAAAGAATTATTCAATTATGACTGACAGTGACAGTTAAACCTTTTTTATAAAACACAGCTATTTTAAACAGATTGCAAAATATCGACACGAATCTTAAAAATATTAAACACCGTGTTTCGTTTGTTGGACTGTATTAATTAAAACAACTTTTGTTAATTTGAACTCCTTGTATTGCATAATTTCTTTTTATCTTGTTAAAAGAACATTTACAATTTTTTGAAAGAAAAGAATTATTCAATTATGACTGACAGTGACAGTTAAACTTTTTTTATATAACATTGAAACAAAACTTATTCTATGAGATTAAATAAACAGAAATCAACATCGACGTACTTTTCATGTATACATTATTGGTAGACTAATCAGTGTGACGTTAATAAAATTACACCAATTAGAAGAAGACGTCTACCTATGGCGTCAACACACCGTGTTGATAAAATACCTCCAAAATACAAGTTTTGTTCTTGAATAAGTTGTAAAATGGGAAAGATAATCTATTGTAAATAAATAGATTTTAAAATAAAAAAAATAAATAAATAATACAAGTAATATACCTCCAAAGTAAAAGTCAATAAAAAACGTTAAAACAAACATACGTAAAAGTAACCCTAAAATGTAAGAGGCACATTTATAGAAAAAGGAAGACGTGTTCGTTCGAAAAGCAGACGTGGTTCGTTCGCGAGAGGTGTCAGGTAGTTCGACCCTAACCGTAGGGGCAAGATAGCCTACGCGAGTAAGTTTATCAGTTCGCGTAAGTGATTTAATTTTTTTTGGTGTATTGTTCTGGAATTTTTTTCCTTGCGTCGTGATCTGGTGGTCAAGGTGATATTTGGATATTATCGGCGGTAAGGACTGCCCCCCCCCCCAGACAAGACCACGAGAGATTCCAGAAGGTGAATCATCGTAAACTGCGGGCGCGAATGTTGGAAACTCCCGAGTAGTCATTTGCGTCGACACCCTTCGGGCCTCCAAACGCCGGTAATCCAGTATTTCGCTCCTAGCGCCGAAGCCTGAGGAAACAGGCGCTCTATAAGTTTTTAAACATTTTCTTTCTATTTGCGAGAAACTAGTTTTCTTTTTGCTGTCTTAACTTGAAATTTTATGGACATATTCGTACTGTACACACTGAACCTTAACCCCAAGTTTTGGCGGGTGGTATAAGAAGTGACGCCCTGTTCATCGACATAGAATACTGGGAGTACCTATCCCTTGGAGTAGAGAAACCTCTCATCCCCGACTATTTGGTTCAATTACCTTTATTAAGAGAATATGGTCAATAGTCTCAGATTGGCAACTGGATACACGAATCATAGAGGAATTAACCCTCAAAGGCATAATAGGACACGCAATACAGTTGTATGGATCGACAAAGCTTGCTATAGGCACAAGCGTAATGAACTATAACACTTATACCGAAGTTATTGCGGCAGAGGACTCAATAATAGGAAAAGTACCAGTACTAATAGGAAGAGATTTTCTATAAAAGGAAGAGGCAATAATTTCATATGAAGGAGAACCTTCATTACAGATATGGGAAAGAAGATTACCGATGATTAACACGAGGCAAATCAAGAGTATATCACACAACGAGAGACTCACTCAAAGAGAAACAAATAACCAAGTAGCAACAATAAGAAAAAAAGTAGGCACTATAGATAGGGAGACTTGGCAGAAATGGCTAAAAACAGTAGAATTATTGATAGAGAAAACAAATATACAAGGTGACACAAACATACAATTCAAAATAGGTCCTACTGTATTCAAACAAAACCCCAAAAATTGAAATAAAAAAGATAAAAGATTTTTAGGACCTTATAATATAACAAAAATATTAGATAGAAACAGAGTAGAAATATCCATAAAATCATTAAAAAGAAAACAACAAATAATACATATTAAAGAATTAAGAAAACCTCCTATTACAGATTCTTCCTCTGGATCGCCAACGCAGAACCAGACACACCTCAATTCCATAACCTAAATGATAATCCCGATCTTTTTCCTCTTCATTTAGGAACAGCAGAGATTAAAATAAACTATTGGACGTTTATACATATATTTGATATTACAAACATTAACAAAGAATTTCTTGCTTTAAAAGAACAATATAATAATCTCTATAACTCTTTATCGAACTCACCTGAAATTTATAATTTTAATAAACATTTCCAAAATTCCTATAACCTGATCAAACTAATTGAACAAAAGACTACTCTTCAATTGAATCAGTTAAATCCATTTTGGAACACAAAATCAAAAAGATCATTATTTGACGGATTAGGATCTGCAATAAAATTTATAACCGGAAATATAGATCAAAATGATGCGAAGCCATTACATCTTTATCTAACACTCAAATCAAGTTGAAATCTCTTATTCACGATCAAATAACTTTACTCCAATCATCTATCAACAACTTTGAGAATAATACCAAAATATTAGCTCATAACCAATTAATACTAAGTTCTCGTGCCAATGATTTACAAGAAATAATAATTTTGCAATAGAACAACTTGTTTCACAATTTTCTATAAGTTTTCAAATAACATATGATATAATTGAAAAAATTGAAACGGCAATCAGTTTTGCCAAACTTTACACGTTTCTCAATTCAATAGTTGATCCTAACGGTCTATTTTCTGAAATATTAGAAGTCAGTAAAAACATAGACAAATATAAAAAAAATCCAATCTCTTTGTCTCTGCAAAACACTTTATTGCTTGAGAAAATAGTTGATATCAAAAGCATAAGTAAAGGTAACAATATAAGTTTCATACTAGAAATACCAATTGTCGAAAATTCAGAATATAATTACTATCATCTCTATTATTCACCTACACCATCAAAACAATCCTTTAAAATGATTATACCACAATCCAAATTTGTCCTTCTAACCGACCAACATTACACCTTCTCAGAAGAAAGCTGCAAAGAAACATCTCAAGAAGATTTCCTGTGTAGTGATCTCCAAAAGTTACCAATTACTCCACACACCCCTTGCGAAGTATAACTACTTAAATACTCGCAGTCAAGAGATTTATTATGTAAACAAATTCCAGTGATTATCAATAATGTAAAAATTCAGAAGATAGAAACAACCAGTGGATCGTAATATCTCCATTTAACACAGTGGCCATACAAAAATGTGGTAAAAGCATTAGCAACATTCCATTAAACGGTAGTTTTATAATTGAATTGAATAACCAGTGGTAGTCTCAATAAACAATTTCACATTAAAAACTTTTTCAAGTAATATACCGAAATATAAAAGTGTAGAACTTCCTAAATTACAATTTTCAGACGAAGACTCAAAAACAGACTCTTTTCATTTAAATAAGTTGCACTCAGTGAATTTAGATGAACTAAGTAACATTTTTTGGTCCTGCATCTAATGTGGAAAGAATACAGTTAAATGTGATAATATCAAATTGTGAGTAAAGTTAAAAACTATAATTAACAAAAAGTACAAAAATACCTTATGTAAATGTAAACTATTACATATAATTGGTGAGTATTCTCCAAATATTGATATAATAGGAAAATTTTACATAAAACAATCCAACATTGGTAAACTCGAAATCTAAATTGTGTTAATTACAAGCAAAAAACAAAAGCGATAAGCGAACATCGTTCACCAAAATACGAGAACTTGTTTTAAAATACAGTCCCGGACTGACTTCAAAAAGGAAATTAAGATATAATAACGCAGCGAGACGAGTTCAGCCAGCCCAGGTAAGTGTTGGAAGCTGAACTGAGTAGGTGTCTAACGAAACTGAACGGGACGCCGAACTCGTTAAGGTGCGTTAAGAAATGAACATCGATAAATACGATATGGAAGAAATTAAAGGAATGTTCTCGCAGATAAAAGATAGGCTTAGGAATATGGAAGAAAAAATAGACAGAAATGCATTATTATAATGGAATTTAAATAGGAAAATGAAAGGCTTAAAAAAATAATCGCCGAGCAAGAAGAAAAATTAGACTACGTAGAAAGGGAAATAAGACGCAATAACATAGTAATTCAAGGAATTGAAGATAAGGAGAATGAGAGCCAACAAGACATAAAGGAAACAGTCCAAAAAATAATGAGAAAAATAGAGGTAGAAATAGACCCAGAAAAAGATTTGATAGAATTCGACAGGATCGGAACTTTTGGAACAAACAAAAGTAGCCCAATTATAGTTAAAATCAAAAAGTGGAGCAAAAAATTAGAAATTATGAAAAAAGCTAAAAATCTAAAAGGTACCAATATTTGGATTAATGACGACTACTCGAAAAAAGTCCAAAGAGAAAGAACATTTTTGTTGCCTCAGTTAAAAATAGCCAGAGAACAAGGACACAACACAGTACTTAAGTTTTATAAATTAATTATAAACAATAGAATTTATGGAGTAGATGCATTTAGGGATGAAAAGCTAAAAGAAAATGATGATAAGAAACGTACAGCAACTGATCGTTCGCCGGAACATGGAGGAGGCAACAAAGAGAAGAAGTCAAAAAACTATTAGCTGAAGAAAATACGATATATACAGTTGAAGACAAGACAATGAAATGGATAATGAGTAGGGGTAAAAATAAGAAAAGTAAACGCAAGAGTTTAGTGAGAATGGCAACATGGACAATGCTGACAATGGGAAAAATGGAGGAAATCGCAAATGAGATGTTGGAATATAAAATAGACATATTGGCACTTCAAGAAGTACGCTATATATATATATATATATATATATATATATATATATATATATATATATATATATATATATATATATATATATATTGTTTTATGGAGGGGAAGACAGTCGAGGAAAGAACGGCACAGGATTTATGATAAGCAAAAGAATAAGAAATAATATACTAGATTACACAATTATAAGCAGTAGAATATCAAAATTAAGATTAAAAAACCACATGGCAAATATTGCAATAATGAATAGTTATGCACCGACGAAAGAAGCAAAAGATGAAGACAAAGATGAATTTTATGAAAAATTGGTAAAGGTATGTGAGGAAACGGCAAGACATGATACATTAATAATTATTGGAGATATGAATGTGAAAATAGAAAAAGAAGACTACTTAAATAATGTTGCAGGGAAGTACACTATAATATGAAATATCTAACGATAATGGACGGCGACTATGTAATTTAGCTCAACATGTATTAGCAGCATTAGTTTCAAGCATAAAAAAGAACATAAAATTATATGGATTATACCTGGGACTACTACGGGGAACCAGATATATCATGTTCTAATAGCAAAAAGAAGATCAAAGATGATACAGGATGTAAGTAAGATCATACAGAGGAACAAGTGTTAATACTGATCATCAATTAGTAATAGTCAAAATGCAAATGAGAATTGTGAATATAGTAAATAGGACAATAAGATGTAGGAAATGGAACGTGCAGAAACTGAAAAGAAGTAAAAATGAATATAGGGAAGAAGTAAAGAAGCAACTACAAAAGAGCAAAGAACAAGATAATATCGATGAGCGATGGAAGGAAATTAAAAGAAGTATAATAACGGCAGCAGAGGAAGTGGTTGGTACAAAAGATACAAGACAGAATAATGAATGGTTCGATCAAGAATGTAAAATAAAGATAAAAGAGAAAAAAGAAAAAAGAAGCCAGACTAAAATGGCTGCGAACTAAGCAACAAAATTTTTATGATGAATACAGAAAAATAAGAAAAGTTGATAAAAACAAAAAGAATAAAATGGTTAAATGGGAGCATGGACATATTAGAGAATGATAAAAAAAGAATGTAAAATTATATCAATATATAAAGAAACAAAACAGAAAACCAACTACAATAAATATCAAAGAAAAAGAGTGGAATCAATATTTCAAGAATTTATAAACGGAAGAAGATGGGAGCATGAAGAAGATGATATGACTGATAATGATACAGGAAACTAGTCTTAAAAGGTTTCTAATACAATATTGTTCTTACTTGCTAGATTAATTTAGTGGGTGGCGTAGCATCTGTCAATCCTAATTACTTACCTAATTTTTTTTGGATCTTTTAATATTTAAAATTTTAAAAACGTAACCTTTTATTTATTTTATTTGTTTCACTTTCTTCATATTCTTGTTTATACCAAATGATTGTTATACGCTGTTGCCTGTATACATTTAAATTCTAATTGGTTTAACTATAGTTTTACACTGTATCTGACTTGTATTATGTCATATGTATGATGGTAAAGACTTATAAATTATCTATCTATCTAGAATACGAAGAAAACCGACCTAAGAGGAATTTAACGACATAATTAATAAATTGAAACACAACAAAGCAGGAGGGACAGACGAAATAATAAATGAGCTGATAAAATATGGAGATGACGTAAGGCATAAAATATTTAAAGTCATGGAAAGAATATGGGAAAAAGAAACAATGCGAAAAGAATGGTCTACTGGTATGATTATACCAATAATGAAGAAAGGAAATCCTAATATTTGTAGCAATTATAGAGGAATTAGTTTACTCAACACCGTATATAAAATACTAACAATGATAATAAATGAAAGGCTAAAAAAGGTAATGGAATCAGAAATAGGGGAGTATCAAAAAGGTTTTTGGAAAGTAAAATCAACAGTAGATGCCATACATACTATAAATCAAGTAATTTAAAAATGTTATGAATACAATGTTGGAGTGCAAATGCTATTTATTGACTTCAAGCAAGCTTTCAACAGCCTAAAACGGAGGACAATCATAAAGGATATGGAACAACTAAATGTACCTCAAAAGATCATACGGTTGATGAAAATGACGATGAAAGATTCTAGGGCAAGAGTAATGACAAGGGAAGGTCCATCGGAGGAATTTGAAATAAATGCTGGAGTAAGGCAAGGAGATGGGCTCTCAGCGGTATTGTTCATCATAGCAGTGGATAGCATAATTAAACTTGTAGTATCAATGGAAGCATAATTAATAAATCAAAACAAATAGTGGCATATGCTGATGATTTAACCATAATAGCGAAGAGACTGAAAGAGTCTTGAAGAAACATTACAGAAAATTGTAAAGGGGGCAGGAAAAAGAGGATTAAGAATAAATCAGGAGAAAACAAAATATATGGTAATGAAAAGAAAGAAGGAAGTATACCAACCAGAAGCAGTAAAGTTAAATGAATTCAGTTTTGAAGTTGTTAACACCTTTAAGTATCTGGGAACAATTATTAGTAACAAAAATGACACAAAAATCGAGATAAGGCAAAGAATTCAAACAGGGTATAAAGCATATAATAAATTTAAAAACATGCAGAGTAAGAGAATAAGCCGAGCAACAAAATTAATAGTCTACAGGACGGCGATAAAACCGGTAGTTACTTATGCGGCAGAAACTACGAGCCTGACAAATGAGGACGAAGAGCAACTAAAGATATATGAAAGAAGAATAATTAGAAAAATTTATGGACGTCAAACTAGGGTATAACGAGTACCAAAGACATGAATTATGAAATTAGAAATTTATTAGAAAATGAGGACATAGTTAACACAATTAAATCAAATAGGATTCGTTGGTACTGACATGTTAAAAGAATGGAGAAAGGACAGGAGGTTAGGAGAATTACAGAATGAAGACCAAATGAGGAAAGATTATCAGGAAGATGGAAAAATCAGGTTGTGAAAGATATAAAAATTTTGGGAGTACAAGGCGGGGAGAGACAGATGGAGGACAGAAAGGAGTGGAGAACAATTGTCGAAACTGCAAAAACCTCTAATAAATTGTAGATAAACCGGAGGAGTTAAGAAACGACAATGTAAAATATTTGGTTGTTGCATTTTAATTAAAACTATAAAAAAGAATAATCATGTAATAATATCATTAGCCTTTTTGTTGTGACTATGATGGACATTTGTGATATTTTAATTAAAAATTAGTGGGTGACAAAGTTCGGGTCATGAAAAATGTAGAATGTTCCCATTTTCGTCATTACTGACGAAATAAAGGTCAAGAGCATATTTTCATGATAAGGTATCTGCATGAAATCGAGATGCATCTTCAGGATAAAAATTTGAGAGTTCAATATAAATTGACTGCCTTTTCGTGAGCCCTAATTTCGTCACATTCTTATTGATTTATTTTTAAAATAATTGTGACGAAATTCAGAACTAAAACGTGACGATTATTGTATCACTGTTGACGAAATTGAAGTCAAATGTGTTTTTGATTAATTTTTGGAACCCGTAATTCCGTCAACACCTCTTTTGAGTAGGTATTAGATAGATAGATAGATAGATAGATAGATAGATAGATAGATAGATAGATAGATAGATAGATAGATAGTTTATTTAGCAATCTTGCTATTACATTCAAAATATTTACAAAAATAATATAAAATCACTATACTTTATGCGCTAATTACATGTCAAATAACTGGATAGGAATAATTATGAATAATTCATTTTTACATAATTATAAGCTTCTCTTATGAAAGTGTCAAGGATGCTACAAGATTTTATAGGAATTGACAAATTATTATATAACAGTAAACCTTTGTAAAATAGAGAGTTTCGTGTTGAACTAGTTCTTGATTTTCCTACATGTTCTAGTGCTGTAAGTATGCATGTCTCTAACAAAATTAATTTTGTTGGACATATATTTTGGTAACATGTTATGAATTATTTTAAAAATAAAAATCACGTTTTGTAAAACCATCCGCTGATTAACACTCATAAAGCCTAAACGGTCAAGCATGTCTTTAATACCAGTGTACCTATTTACTCTTAAAATAACCCTCATTGCTTTATTCTATAAAATTTGTAATTTAGACTTCTGAGACTGGCTTAAATAATATAAAATTGTTGGGCAATACTCAAAATGCGGTGCAATTAGTTTTATATAATGTAACTCTTGACATTAGAGACAGATTTGAACTTATTCTTCTAAAATAATTGACTTTTTTACTAATTTTCTTATGAACATACTGACCATGTTTTTTAAAATTCAAATCTTTATCAAACACCTAAGTATTTATATTCACTAACACACTTTAAGGACTGACCGAACAACTTAATATCACATGCAACATTACGTTTATTGCTATTAAATAACATCACTACTAGTGTTTTTAAATGAAACGCAAGGTCTCTAGTTAATTCCACAATATAATACAAGTTATTGAAAATTCTAAAAAATTGACAATTTTTTATAATTTTCAATAACTTGTATTATATTGTGGAATTAACTAGAGACCTTGAGTTTCATTTAAAAACACTAATATGAGCATATTCCACGAAGTAAGGGTCGAGACAGTCAATTACATCACTACTGTTTTATTTGTGTTTACATACAAATCATTGTTAATAAGCCACGATTCTGATAATTTAATAATATTTTGCATTTTATTCATTGTCTCTTCCACATTTTCACCCTCCACTGAAAGTATGGTGTCATCAGCAAATAAATTTAAAACTAATGGAATATCACAGAACTTAAAAATATCATTAATATATAAAATAAAAAGGAGAGGCCCCAATACTGTTCCTTGAGGGACTCCATACTTCACAAGAAGTTTACTGGAGTGACAGCTATTTACTTTTATTTGTTGGTAACGATTTTTCAAGTAACTGCTGAACCATTCTTGTGCATTTCCAAGTATACCATATTTTTTTAGTTTTATTATTAACCAGTCCCTGTTTATTGTCTCAAACGCTCTTTTAAAATCAAGAAAGAAAGTACATATAACTTTTTTTGAATCTATAGATTCCTTCCATTTTGTGACAACCAGGTGTAGTGCAGACTCACAACAATGTTTCTCTCTAAAACCAGACTGATTGTCTATTAAAATATTGTTATTATTAATATGTTCTATAAGTAGTTCCTTTATGTATAATTCTATTACTTTTTTACAAAGAGGCAACATGTTAACTGGTCTTAATTCATCACATTTTTTTGTATTTGTTACCTTTTGAATAGATACAGGGTTTTTCATTATATATGGACCCTTCCATATCTCACTTATTATTTGTTACAATTAAAAATGTCTCAAATAAGAGTTGAATGGTTATTAAAGTAGTTTTTAAAATCCAACAAAAATATTATACATAATGTCCCAAAAAAGGGGGTCAGAGCCAAAGTGTTCTTTCTTAAATGGGACACCCTATATATTTTTAAACTGTTCACTTCAATCCGAATTCAATAATATATAATTGTTATAGTCTAACCTTACCAGTTCAGAAAATATATACGACACAGTAAGATGTAGTAATCTGTCGATTGGAATTCAGTAAATTTGTTTACAAAATAAAGTAATCTCAAACTAAGTAAGCTCAAATGAAACTATAAATATTCTTCAAAATGGCCCCCCATATTGTCAATGCATAGTTGGTATCTTTGGCGTAAATTCTCTAAACATTTAGAAATAATATCAGCATGATTATTTAAGTTATTAATTTCGCCTTGAATCTTTTCCTGAATTATCTCAAGATTGTTATTTTCGCCAAAGTTAACTATATCTTTCAGCATCCCCCACAAAAAAGAATCTAAGGGAGTTAGGTCGGGGCTATTAGGAGGCCATATAATTGTCCCATTATTTCCGATCCACTCTGGAAACTGATTGTTGAGATGTTCTCTCACCTCTAATACATTATGGGGTGATGCCCCATCTTGGTGCCAGATCATAGTATTTAATTGGTCAGCTGTAAATTAATTTTCTAGTATTTCACTTATTTTGGGTATTATGCAGTTTAGGTAAGTTCTTCCTGTTAACTTATAATTGAAAAATATTGGCCCAACCACTTTATTCTGGAATATTCCACACCAAACTTTAATTGATTTCCGTACAGATTTTTTTATTTGTTGCACTTTCCGCTATCTATGATTTTTATTTTCCCATGAACGTCTATTTTTTCTATTTAACACGCCAGCTGTAGAAAAACTGGATTCATCTGTCCAACAGATTTTCTGAAGGATATCTGGAGTTTCATTCAAGCGACGAAGCATTTCCTGACAAAATATTAACTGTTTCCGTTTGTGCAATTCAGTAAGAGCCTGCATGGGAAGTACGTTATATGGTTTATAATTGTGTGTTTTCAGAGTCCTAAAAATTTTCATAGGATGTTTTTGTAATATATTGGAGCTAGTTACTAACGAGTCTTCAGAGTTTTCTGCAAAAAAGTAGTAGCGCAAAAATGATTCCTTCTTATTCAACTACCATAAAATCCAAAGAAACATATATTTTTTTACCTTCAAAATGCAGAAGTGAATCTAAATCATCCTCCTCATTAATTACACACGTTCGTTTTTTCCTAGAAAAGTTCTTAGTTGTCATTACATGCTGATATATTCTGTTGAACGTATTTTTGCTAGGCGCATGCCGATTTGGATATAATTCCATAAATTCTCTCCTTGCATCTAATTTGTTATTATTATTTTTTACAAATAGAGAAAATATTTCTATCTTTTCATCATCTGTATACCGCATTTTCCAAACTATCAAATACATTGTTTTATAATGGTGTAAATAATTTTTAAATGAATATATTTTCTGAACTGTTAAGGTTAGACTATAACAATTATATATTGCTAAATTCGGATTGAAGTGAATAGTTTAAAAATATAAAAATAAATAGGGTGTCCCATTTAAGAAAGAACACTTTGGCTCTGACCCTCTTTTCTGGGACATCCTGTATAATATTTTTGTTGAATTTTAAAAACTACATTAATAACCCTTACTCTTATTTGAAACATTGTTATCTGCATCAAATAATAAGTGAGATATAGAAGGGTCCATATATAATGAAAAACCCTGTACAATAAGTGATGTTTTGCAAGTCAGGAAATTTACTTTGTTCTATACTTAAATTTATTATATCTGTCAATTTATCACTAATCGTATCTAGGCCCTTCAGCATAAAGGTTTTGGTAATCTCGTCTGTTGAATAACCTTTTTGCAAATTTATTATTAAATGTTTTACTTTTTGTTGGTCAACTTTTTGAAAGTTGTATAGAGTTATTTGGTTATCCATAATAACATGATTTCTTTGATTCAAATCGTATCATCTTCCACTAATATATCATTCAGGTATACAGCTTATATTATTGTTACGTTAATTTCGCGTGCTGTACGTGAAACAGTTATTACATAGGGAAAGTATAGATTATTAAAACGCAATATGCGTACGAGATTTCTGTATTACTTAAATAAAACAAAATTATTATTGGTCCCTAGTTCTTGCAAGAGTTCATGGATGCCTGGAGAGGATAGACCCCCATAAATAATTAACTCTCACCAAGTATCCAGCACAGAAAATAATTTATTAAGTATCTAATTCATTTAACTGAGTAACTTGAAGGGATGAGTGTGGCGACAGTGTAGAATATATCCAACAGTTATAAAACAAATATTTCTTTAGTTCATAGTAAGTGAAATTTCCCACGAAGGGGTACTTATCGTTAACTGGATTATGCTGATGGTAGGTTAGCTCCCTAAGTTGCACGGGAAGACAGCGATAACTTTTATCTCCCGGTCACTTTCCATCTATTACCCCACTAGTAATTCCAATAATTTCGTATCACCTAGGCTGGTGATTCCCCATGGACAAAACGCCTGAAGAAAAAAAAGATGCATTGTGCTACCCTTCTAAATAAAATTCGCAAATACTGACCTCTCGCACAGTAAGCCTTATTGCCAGAGACGTTTGCTTTCGTTCTTCTTAACCCTGAACCAGTTATATCCGTATACCAAAAATTGTGTAAACCACAATATCCGAAATCACACAATTTTACAGAAATATTAAATGAATCTGCCTACAGCAATCAACTTAGTATAGAAAATATTTCTTCACTGGTTGCAGGAGAACTAAAAATCCTTTCCTTTCACACAAAACCCACCTTTCAATCCTTCACTCGTAGTCGCTTTACCCATGTTTTTGTTGATACGGCAACTGTAAAACACAACTAGTGCAATTGGTTTTTATTCTGCTGTTAATTGTACCGAATGTACCGATTAATTAACGGAAAGTGATGGAATATATTTCGGATATACTTAAATTTATTGCGGTGAGATTATTGGAATATTATTACCCCAGACGCATGTTAGTTCGTAACATTATCTCACCCTTTCCTTTACCCATTACTCTTTTGATACCTTGCCACATTTTCCTACTATTTCCTTTGTTTCTATCTATTAAGTTTTCAAAATATAACCTTTTCTTTGATCGTATTAGACTAACAACTTTATTTCTTTAATCCTTATACCCTACCCAATCAGCAGCCATACCTGTAATTATTGCCCTTTTATATGCCAGATCTCTTAATTTTTCTAAAAATTCTATTTCATTATCATACCATTCACAACCAACCCTTTTATGTATAGTTATTTCTGGAGCAAAAATTATTTAAAACGGAGGTAATATTTTCATTAAATTTTCCAAGTAGGTCATTTATATTCATCTCACGTTTCCAAAGTTTTGCATGTAATGCCGTTTCAAAATCTTTCTCGGTAATACCTTTCACATATCTTGTTTTAAAAGTAGTTGTATTATCATTACTTATTTTTAATTTACTTTGTGGATTCTTAAACTTTATTTTAAAGTATGTTCTCTCCTCACTTCAGCTGTTACCTGATTATTGTCTGTAAATACTAGATCAACTTTACTTCTAGTATTTTGTGTTATCCGGGTATAATCCTTTATTATTTGTTTAAGTTGAAAAGCTTTCATTAGAGTAATTAATTTTCCCCCATAAAAATCATTTTTTTCTGGACTAACATCTATATTAAAGTCACCCATTAAAAAAACATTTACATTACAGTTATGATAAATTTCCTTTACTATGTTATCTAATTCAGTTAGAAATGCAGAAATACTGGAACTTGGTGATCTGTACAAAACAATAAAACACATTCTTCTAATTTTTATCCCTATTATACATACATTTTTGGAAGTGTCAATTCGAAAATGACTTCATAAGAAATGCCATTTTTAATATAACACACTATGCCACCTGTGTGCCTATTCTCGGAGTTAAGTTTAACTATATTAAACCCTGATATATATATATATATATATATATATATATATATTCCATTATATTCAATTTTAGTTGTTACTCTTGCTTCCGTTAGTGCTAAGATATCAATGCTACCTCTATGTAAAAGGGTATCAATTTGATTTAAGTTGGACAATAAGCTGCATACATTTAAATGAACAATTTCCAATTGCTATATAAAATTCGTCTTTTTAAGTTGTTGTTTTTCCATTTTTATAAGACATTGGCAAGACCTATCCCACACCGCATGTTTAACATCCAAATTTAGATTGAATTTAGCGGTAGCTCGTAGGCAATTTATGCAACATTTTTCATTTAATTTACATTCACTAGATATATGATGTTTACTACAATTTCCACAAAAATTCTGCTCTATTTTACAATTCTTGGCAAAATGATTAAATCCCTGACATTTAAAAAACATTTTACAACACTTACAAATTCAAAAATTCTACACCTATATAAACTAATGTATACAAACTCCATACTTCTAAGAAAATTTAAAGTTTCAGTGTCTACTTCTATTACTAGATTAATTAATCCTGTTTTATTTATTTCTTTGGACTTATTTATTACTTTTAAATGAAAATTATCACCATTGTTTCCAATTTTGTTTTGCCTTATAATTACTTCTTCAATTTCTTCATCTACTAGTGTATCCTTGGGGACGTTAATAATTTTTAATTTTGGATACACTTTTTTCGCTTCAACTACCTCATATGACTCTCCTAAATTCTGTTTAATTAAGTTTGATACAATTGAAGCTTCATCCCTGCTTCCACATTCCAATAAAACTCCTCCATTTTTTAGACTTCTTTTAACATTAACTTCCACATTCAATTGAGCCGGATCAACATTTTCAATTAATTTCTATTTGATTTGTTCGCAGATTTATTTTTATTGGATTTAATTATCAATACTTCTTTATTATTTCTTACAACACTACTATATGTATTTAAATTACTTGCTGCTCCAGTTTGGTGCATAGCAACATCACTTCTATGTGGAGCTTTCATATCCATCATGAATGTTTTAACTTCCTTTAAATCATTATCCACTTTTTTCATAAATACTAAAATATTATCCAAGAGATTTGAACATTCCTCACGCACTATTTTTAATTTTCTTTTCTTCATTGGAATTACCCCTTCTTCAATAGATGATAAACCCATGCAACCTACATGAATTTTTTTCTTACATATATCACAAATTGTAAATATTCCATTTCCATCTATATCAATCAGACATTTAATGCAGTTATCCATTTCATATTATTGTAGATGTACTCACTTTATTGTAAGCTCCTGGATTATTACCAACTATTTAGTTTAATAATTTTATAGTTTGCCAACAAAAAGTTGCTTATTAATTGATATGTAGGAAAAAGAACCAAAACAGAAACTTAAATTGCTTGATTTCACACTACCTACTGGAAATTTTGAAGTAAATTCACAATCAGTAGGTAGATTATCCAATACACTACAAATTGATATCACATACCACAATTAACCATGTAAAATTCACTTTAAAAATACCTTTTAATGTGAACATATATTAACATGACTAGTGTTTAATTGGTATCCGACAACAGAAAGGAGGTGACAAAATTTGGACCACGAATAATGTAGATTGTCCATATTTTCGTCATCATAGACGAAATAGTAGACAAGAACATGTTTTCATCATAAGGTATTCGAATGAAATCGAGACTTATTTTCATGGTAAAAAATTTAATAAAATTTAACTGCTTTTTCGTGAGCCCTAATTTCGTCACATAGTTATTGAATTATTTATGGTGTTATACATAGTAGAATAGTTGTGACGAAATTTAGGACCAAAACCTGACAAATATTTGGTCATTGTTGACAACATTGAAGCTAAATGCGATTTTGATAATTTTTTGGAACTTGGAATTTCGCCAACCCCTTCTTTGGATTAATTCAAATCAGATCACTAATTTTCCATTTTTATGAAAAATGTCTATTCAATTTCAGACAAAAATGGACAAATCAAAGAAACGGTATACTGTGGAAAATATTTGAAATGTGATACAAGCAATTCAAAGTGGCATGAGCATTTCTGAAACAAGCAGAATATTTAATATCCCGAGAATGACTTTATCCGACAAATATAATAGGAGAAAAAAGATTAAGTGCAAGATTGGAGTACCCACTATTTTGTCTCCAGAAGAAGAAATATTAGCCGACTGGATATTGAATATGGCCAAACAAGGTTTTCCCATTATAAAGACACAGTTATGTGACAGTGTTCAAATACTTACGTCTGAACTGAAGAGACCCAACCCTTTTCCCGATAATCGACAGCAAGGGCATTGGTACAAAGGCTTTCTTAGTCGGCACAAACAAATCACTAAAAAAGTTACACAAAATCTTTCCAACCCCGAGTAACAGAAGCGCGGATTTGTAATTGGTTCCTGGAAATAGAAACATATCTTCGAGAAAACGATTATTTGGATATTTTCAATGACCCCAGACGAGTATACAATTGTGACGAAATGGCATTTTGTTATCAACAAAAGGAGACTAAGTTTCAGCAAGAAAAAGTGATAAAACCGTCTATTCGTTCATAACTAATGACATGTACATGTAACAGTAAGAGAGAACTGCCTCCCCCATTGGTGATGTTGTAATGAAGTTACATTTTAAAGACCGGGCAAAAGCACAATCTCCCGTATAAGTTAAAATAAATTGTTCGAGAACTATGCATTTCCGTCCGTATAATAACATCAATATAATTTGTGACGTTGTCAAATTTAAAAAAATAAAAGACAAAATAAAGAAAGAAATTAGATATATATAATAAGTGGTTGGATAGATCAAGTATCTCCGAAGAGTAGATCTGGGTATCTTGGTCTTACGCTACCACGAAAATAATATAATCAAATAGTAGTTGAATACAAAATATAAACAAAATGGATAGTGATGATTACTCTACAGAAGATTCAAAGAAAAGAAAAATGGATGGATTATTTGAAGTTAGCAAGAGGACTAACAGAACCCCACCTAAAAGTAAAAAAGATGAAAAATTAGATCGATTCATAGCGTTAATGAAGGAAATGTCTGCAGATCAAAAGGTTATGAAATGGGAACAACAACTAATTAAAAACGAGATCAAAGAAACTAAAGATCTACAGGCTCTGTAATATTGAAGTTGAAAGTTGAAAACGAAGTATTGAGAAAAGAAAACCAAGCAATTAAAAAAGAAAATGCAGAAATTAAAACAGAAATGGAAGAGATTAAAAAAACAATGGAAATTATAGATAAAGAAAGAATAATATGATGATAAATGGATTGAAACTTGATACTAATGAGCCGTCGAAATTGGTAGAAAATGTCAGAAACTTTTTGAGTCAACAACTAAAAATAAATATCGAGCCTAAAGCAGTTAACAAGATAGGGGAGAAAATGTGTATAGTGGAATGTCAAAAAGAAGCTGATAAAGAAAAAGTATGGCAAATAAAGCTAAATTAAAGGAGAAGAAAGAGTTTTTATACATAATGATATGACCAAGAAGGAAAGAGAAAAACAAAAAGAGATAAGGATGTTTGCAAAATTTGAAAACCAAAAGGAAAAAGACGTAAAAATGGGATACAATAAAGTAACAGTAAATGGGCAAGAATGGAGATGGGATAAAGAAACAAATAGAATGAAAATACTGGAAAAAATACATTCAAAAAACTAAATAAAGAAACAGATATTCATGGTAACAGAGAAAAAGACACGGTAACAGAATTTGATAAGAATAAAGTAAAATTAGCAACGGAAATGTGGAGAATTGGAACATGGAATGTTAGAAGTATTTTAGGAAAAGAAAAAGAATTAGAATGGTCATATACTCATATATAGTGGTATTGAAAATGAGGAAAGAGCGGCAGCAGGAGTTGCATGCATAATACATAGAAACTTAGAAGAACAGATTACTGGATTGACAGGATGGTCGGAAAGATTACTGGTGATGGAAATGATAAATAAAAATATGAACACAAAAACTATAATAATTGTATATGGACCAAATGAAGACGATACAGTAGGAAATAAAGATAGGTTTTGGGAAGATCTAACTATGGCTACAGAAAATGCAAAAGGAAAAATAATTATACTTGGGAGATTTGAATAGCAGAGTGGGAACAAAAGTGAGATTTACAGAACAGTAATAGGAAAACATGGTGAAGCATTTAGGAATAATAATGGAGAACGGCTGTTGGATTTTTGCATATTACACAATTTTATTGTAACTAATACATTTTTCCAACATAAAGAATTACATAAATATACACATGTGATGGAAAGCAGAAATGAAAGATCAATAATAGATTACATATTACTGGAAAATAGAAATAGAAAGGAAGTATTGGATACCAAAGTTAGAAGAGGACCAGAAATAGAAAGTGACCACTATTTACTTGTAACAAAAATAAGAGAACAAGAAGAAATTACAAATCATAATAGACAAAAAAGAAGAAAAAAGAATAGAATATGAGCCGGTCAGATCATACAAACTCCAAAACAAAGATATGGCAGAGAAATACAAAATAGCATTATCAGGAAAGTTCTTAAATAATTGTGATATAATGAAAAATGGTAATTTAGAAGAAATGTGGGATTATTTCAAAAAAACTGTATTGGAAACTGCTAAAGAAATATGTGGTTGTAGCAAGATAACTAATAAGAAAAAACAAACAGCTTGGTGGATGGACGAAATTAAAATAAAAGTAAAATTAAAAAAAGAAACAACGAAAAACTATGACGTGTACAAAGAGAAGAGGAAAAAGGTAAAAGAGATGGTAGCAGTATCCAAAAGAAATCAGTGGAAAGAATTTGGCAAAAAAATGGAAAGCAATAGTAAATCAAATCAAAAACAGTTTTGCAAAACATTGAAGAAAAAAACACAAGAAATAAGATGGATAAAAAATAAAAAAGGAGATATACTCAGAAATGAAAACGAAGTAATTGATAGATGGAAAGAGTATTTTGAGAAATTACTATGAGCAGACAACAGAATTCAGGACATTAACAAAAAAAAGGATGCAATAATAGAAAATAGAGACATTGTAAGAAAATGGAACACAGGAAGTCGAAATTAACAATAGAGTACAAAAAACGATGAAACTTTATCACACGATGAACTCGACATTCATAAATAAAAAAGAAATTTCCAAGAAAACGAAGTTAAATGTATTTAAAACAATTTACTGGCCAATATTAACATTCGGATGTGAATCTTGGGTATTAACAAAGAGACAAAAGAGCCGAATACAAGCAGTTGAGATGAAGTATCTTAGGCGAGTTAAAGGAGTCACAATGAAAGACAAACTAAGAAATACGGAAATAAGAGAGAAGACCTTGAAATAGAATCAACACTTAAATTTATTGAAAAGAGACAATTAAGCTGATGGGGACATTTACAAAGAATGAGCGATATAAAACCAGTTAAAAAGTATGGCAATCAAAAATACAAAAAAGAACGAAAAAGGGAAGACCAAAACAAACATGGGATGGTGTTATGGTAGGCATAATGCAAGAAAAAGGAAAAACATGGACAGAGGCAAAAACAATGGCAAGAGATAAAAAACAATGGGCTAAATTTGTACATGAATAAAATTCTATCTGGACCAAAGCATCGATGAAAAAATGGATATATGTCTTAAGCATAATGCGATGTAGTTGAAATAAGTATAATTGTGAAAGTATACCCTACACCCTACACCATATACTATGGTAATTGGGTTTCTGATAATATATAATAATAATAATAATAATAATAATAATAATAATAATAACCTTTATTGCCCAACAGATTTATACAAATCCCTTTACAGAGCAAAACAATGGTTATATAATAAAAGAAGAAACAGCCTTAAATTAAATAAAGAAAAGAATAAAAAAAATTAAAATTAAAAAAAAACACATTTCACATAGTTGTATAACGTTCAGTAGCACAGCTTTAATAACTTTAAAATTATTTATGAAAATGTCGCATGTGATGCACAATAAATTAAAATTATTACACATAACATTAATTGGTGAATGAAATAAAACATTTGTTCGAGACCAACCACAATAAAAAGGTAAATGTTGTCTATTATATATATATATATATATATATATATATATATATATATATATATATATAATGAAAATATGAACGAATAACGGGTGGAGATTAATATTTAAATTTTTGAATCTCATTGCCAATATTGGTGCAGCATTTGGAATCACACTAAATTTTCAACTACACTGGTATATAGATATAAAATAAAATCAACGAAAATAGAAAATTTAAAGAAGAATGAAAATGATTTGAAAATAGAAATTGGAGAAAATACCAAGAAAATAAAAGGAAATATTGAAAGAATAACAAAACTAGACAGAGACTTTATAAAAACGAATAAAAATAAGCAAAGTATGGAGACAGATATAAATAAAGAAATAAACATGAATTTTCAAATAGCAGAAGAAGAAAACAGCAAAATAAAGAGGGAATTAATAATGGAAATGCGAAATATTCAAGGAAAAGTGGAACAAATAGAAAGAAAAGGCGGAAATATGGAATACATTGGGGGAATAATAACAATTTATGGATCAGCAAATCATAGATTCGATGGTAATATAAAGAAGTTGCACCCAAGAATATTTATTAGGATAATAAAGAACAGGATAAGAGGTATCAACAGTATTGGGGATATCAAGGAAATAATAAGAGATCACCTAGAAAATCATGCACTAATATGGTTTGTGGCAAGAGAAAAAGATATGATGGAATTTAATGATTTCGAAACATCGTTTTTACAATATTTTTGGGGCGAGAATGCACAATCAGCTGTGAGAGAACAGCTATATTTGTTATTGTTATGTTCATAGCAAGACATTTTAAAGCAGAGTTAGATGAAACAATTGCGGTGCAGAACATAAGAAAACTTGATCAATTATCCATGTATCTGCAAAGAGTAGAAAGGAATATAACAAGACAGGACAATTCTCAACAAAATAGAAGAATAAACAATACAAATAACGAAAACTATTCAAGAAACACATATAATTATACAAATAATCAAAACAACAATTGGAATAATAATAGACTTAATTATAATACAAATAATGATAATAATCGACCATATAATAATAACAATAATTATAATAACAACAGAAATGCAAGTTACAGAAACAATAACAATAATTATAATAATAACAACAAAAATAATAATTTTAATAATAACAATAGTAGAAACAGAAATAACAATGACGCATACCGACAAAACAATTACAATGACAGAAACAATAGACCATATAGAACAAACGACAGAAGAAACTCAGAAGGAGATGGTGAACGAAGAAATGGTAATTGTGACACAAGAAGGATAAATTATCAGATAATTGATCAGAATAGAAGAAGTAGATCCGAAGAAAGAGGGGAAAGAATTACAAATGAGAATAATTCAAGAACAGAGACGACACAAATACATAGACAGGATATAGGACGAACAACAGACTTAAACGACAATCAAAATTTTTAGACAAGCACACACCAAATCAGCAGAATCTATATATTTCTACTTATGAAAATCCTAATGAATTTATAAAGTTATGTGAAAATATCGATACAAACGGAAATAATGGCTTAATAATTATAAATGGATTAGTTAATAAATTAGAAACTAAATTAATCATCGATACAGGATCGGAAGCATCAATAATTAATCAAAATTTTGTAGAAAAATTAAATATTCAATTGAATAATATAATTAAAATTCCGAAAATAAATCTAATCGGGGCTAATTGCAAAAAACTCTGTGAAATTAATAAATCGATGAACGTAAATGTAAATATTGAGGGAAAAGAATTTAATCTACAGGTATTAATTGCTCCAAATATTGAAACTGACATAATAATAGGATGTGATGAATTAGAAAAAAATAAAGCAATAATTGATTTAGAAAAAAGAAAATTAAGAATGGATGGAATATGGATTAATTTTGAAATAATGGAATTGCAAGAAGAAATAAGAAGAGTTAATAAAATGTACAAGGAGGAAGTAGATGATGAATATGAAGAAGAAAAAGAAAATGAAATTATAATTGATTGTCCTGATGATAGGAAAGAAGAAATAATAAGTTTAATGGATAAATATAATAATTTATTTTCAAAGGAGAATAGAATTGCAAAATATTATGTACATAAAATAGAAGTGAATGAAGATATTAAAAATTTCAAAGCAAAAACATATCCCATCCCGTATAAACATAAAGAGCAAGTGAGAAAAAATATCAAAGAACTTCTGGAACATAAAATAATAGAAAGAAGTAACTCACAATACATTAATCCTATTGTTGTAGTAGTGAAGAAAAATGGAGTGTATTAAAAGATCCTATTAGTGATAGAACTAGAGGAGTATTTCATATCAGTAATTTATATAGATTTTGTAATTAAATTATAACTAATACTAACAGACATTAACTGACAATTTAAAAGACATTTGACAAATTAATACTAAAGAGTTGATGATAACAGACTTAATAATTAAAATCAAACTAAAGAGACGAATGACAGACAAATTTCAAGGTATCCAAAATTTAACAACTACAATGATCATAATTTCAAAAACAAAACATAAAAATCAAATGAGAAATGAAATTTAAAAATTTATAGCATATGTAGAAGAAATGTTATTATAATATTGAATAATAATTTAATTATGAGGATAGAAAGAAAGAATAAAATGGAAAAGTATATATAAAATAAATTTATCTAAATGATGAATATTATTGATGAAATATGAAATAAAGAAGTGAATATGAAATAATATTGATGAAAAATAAATGATATGAAAAGATATAAAAAGAAGACAGATCATAATTAAGATATTGAAATAGGGTTATAAATAACAATTTATTTATTTATAAATGGGCAAACAATATAATAATTAATATAAGAAGATAATAATATACATCACAAGATATCACAGAGTAGCCACTTCATTAAGTGAATTTTTAAAGGTACACAAGCTCACACCAGTTACACATACATCGTTTGTGTTAAGTAGATTACCCAGTCTCATAATACGAGATATACTGCTATTGTAGCCATAATTAGTATGGTGAAAAGGAATGCTGAAAAGTTCAGAATTACGTGTTGGTATTTTATTGAATCTAAAATTGATTTGTGCCAACAATTCTGGGCATGATATTACGCCATGAATTAATTTGTATAATAAAATCAAATCAGATCGATTTCTGCTAGTTTCTAAGGTATGAATTGATATATGCTCTAAGATTTGGGAATAATTGTATGTACCCTGGTATAAGCCCATTTTATAGGCAACACCTCTCAAAAACCTGTTTTGTATACGCTCAAGATGATGGATATGAACTTGATAATGAGGGCTCCAGACAGGAGAGGCATATTGGAGACAAGAATATATGAGTGATTTGTATAATGTTTTTGTTGAAAGAATTGAAAATTCCCGTGTATTTCTAAGAACAAAACCTAGTTTTCGAGAGCTGCTGCTTAAAGTTGAATTTATATGATGAACAAATGTAAGATTTTCATCAAATAATACTCCAAGGTCCTTAACAACCGATACTCTTTTTATGATCTTATTATCAATATGATAGTCATTTTGAATTATAGGATTTGCTCTACTAAAAGTAATACATTGGCATTTATCAGGATTCAACAACATTCCATTTGATTCTGACCAGTTTATCAAGGAATTAAGATCTTCTTGTAGTTTGTTAGACAAGAATAATAAATAATGACATGCTATGATAAATTAATCAAATAAGTAAAATTTGGTTTTCTTATTTATTTTAAATATAAAATAAATCAAGAAAACAAATTTTGGGAATGTTGTTGTAGATAGAACGAGCATATAAATATTCGTAAAATCCCAATAGAGTATAAAATTATAATATCTATCAATAAAAGTAATTTGTAAATAATGTACCAAATTAATAATATATATATATATATATATATATATATATATATATATATATAACAATATAATCAATTAGAATCAGTGTGCATAATCATAGAGTAAATAAATAGGAAAATCAAAAGAATTCATAAACAATTGTCGCAAGCCAACGTGGGGCTATTGCTGCTATAACTGCAATTAGCCTATTTAATTATTTTAATTAACTTAGTAAGTAGTTTCATAAACAATATATATATATATATATATATATATATATATATATATATATATATATGTACTATAATTTCTGCATCCTTTCAAAACTCATACATTTTAGCGTCCACGAGAAAGACGCCAAATAGAGAACTGGAAGTACGAATATATTGTTGCTCACTTCACCCCGATCCCGGCAATAGTCTCAATTTTCAATTATCTTTTAAATAACCATATACGTTATTTTTACATTTTACTATCATTTTTACGACCTTTTAAACGTAAGTTAATGTTGCGTCCCTTGTATAGTTTACTTTCAAACTGCTGTTAATTTTTCTATCAATGTGACGTCCTGCAGTGTTGCCATATTTACTGCATAACTGACAAAGACAGAATAACGGTGAACCTTGTCGAAAAAGTGAGATGTAAATAACATCATACTTTCTACAGATAATGATTTTTTTTGGATACCTACTTTTACTGCGGAATAATTCTAAAATGCTTTTAGATATTTTTCAAGTTACTGTTTCAGGTATCTCGTTTCAAAAAGTTCTATTCATTAATATATTTATTTAAGTTTTATATACTGGCTTTTTTATTATGTTAGCTATTACAAGAAATTTCACTTGAAAACGCGAGGTATGTCTATAGGTATGATATTATGTTCTTTTCAGGAAATGCTGTAGCTTTCGAATTGCTCATGAAAACAGTGCTTTTATTAAGAGTTACTCATAGCATAATGTCGGGTCTAATGATAATTTTTTCTGAGGTATCTTTTTCTTTATGGGGAGAAGTTTATAATAGTAGATAAATCCCATCTACAACGTCGATTTATTAGTTATTATTTAACCTCTTCTTGGTTGTGCTGAAAAACCATATAGCGTTCTTACAAGGAACATGCAGAACGTGTATATAAAAGTCGGATACGATATGTGTAACGGTTTCGTCGAAATTATTCAGCCAGAAGAACAAGATCATTTACGAAATATATGTAATTAGATTTTTCGTAGGCTGATTATTAAGGGTACTTACACACGGGATACCTTTAAAATAGTTTGATAACTATTTTATGGGTTCTTATTGCCTGGCAACAATCTTGTGTTATAGCTTGTATAAAAAGATTTAAGAGTCTGACAAAAAAAAATCGATTAACCGAAAGTCGCGGGTTTTTAAAATCAATTGATATAGTCGAAAATTCGATTAGTTGATTAGTCGAATAATCGATTAGTCGACTAAAAGAATAGTCCAATAAACGGTTATTGGATTGATAGAATAGTCGAATAAATTAATTAGTCGCCTAATCGATTTGTTGACTGTTTTAATATCTCCTTACTAACACAGCAACTTTGAATAAACTGCTGCTCTTGTATGATATTATATCTGCTTTACCCAAGCGCGTGCCTCTTAGTTGTAAAGGGCTTCTCTAATGTTACAAATGGAAGTTTGACTATTTGAGTAATCGACTAGTTAGTCTACTACTCGATTTATTGATTAATCGGTTAATGGAATAATAGTAAGAGCAAATAAGAAAGGGTTGTCTTTAGGAACAACATGCGTTCGGGCTGTGTTTAATATTTTTATATGATCTTGTACCTCCGAACTAAACAAAACAGGAACACAACGGCCACGTTTACCTCTTGTAACGACTCCTTTAAATTTCTTCAGCAAAATTCTTTCTGTAGGGGAAATTATATCATCAAATTACTGATAAGTAGCTTGTTCGCTGTTTGTATTTTCGTATGTGTAAAGATACCATCGCTGCAGTTCTCCTGGACGTTTTCTATTCAATAAGATAACGCGACAAAAAATTGTTTCTAGCAATGTTAAATATGCAGCTTTATCTGCGGAAAGAATTGACGCAGATACCGAAGCCTTTTGAGACAGATACTCTTAATATTCTTAAGTCCCTCGCTAAGGGTATTATAGTCACCTTATTCCACTTTTGTAAATTAACATTACTTGCAGCATGGCTAGAAATTTGAAATTTCCAATTTGCGGTAAAAAGATGAATCATAGTTTTTAAATTGGCTTCTGCCTCAGCCGAAGAAACATTGGCATAATGGCTTCTTTAAAGCAAAATTAATTGCTATGTCGCAACACTGCTTTAGAGTAGTGGCAATATTCATTGCAAACGTAGGGGACTCAAAGACATCTTTGTCCTTATTGTACTTTGCAATATTTTTAGTTGCCTCCACGAACAAATCAAAATGCTGTGGCTGTAGAGCATCAAACATAGAGCGAATAGATGGTTCTAGTTGCATGACTTCCAATAACATTTTTGCAAGTTCTCGTATTTTCCGTTGCTTAATTATTAAATTATCAAATGCTGCGGTGGTCGATTTACTACAATAAAATTATAGAAAGTTCTAAGAAACAGCTTGATGCATAATAAATATTTTTGGTACATTATTTACCTAGAGATTAATTTGCCACATCTGTCACGATTTTGACATCAGAGAAGTCGGTCTTAAAAAAAATCATCATTTTACAAATTCCAAGATTTGAATGTTTTATGAAGTGGGATATGATGTACGCATTCATCGACTGAAGCTGACAAAATTTAGAAGCTGCATCTGAATTATATTTGCAAAAGGTACTCCCATCGTTTTCAACCTAACCCAACTATTTTCAGAAGATTCGGAAACATTTAAAAACGTTTGGATATTTATTGTAAAATAATATTAATATTAAAATTAAAAATAAAGTTATATTGAGTGTTATGTGTTTTAACAAAATGTTAAATTCGTATATTTGATACTGTAGCCGCCAGCCTCTTGTGTATATATTCAAAATAAAATAAAATATTTAAAACCCAGTAGCAATTTCCACTGCACGGCCGAGAGACTATTGTGAATGTTGGAGTGAAGGTCGTGTCGGCAAAAAAAAATATAGCTAGAGCTTTTTACAAGAGATCATATGTGTTCGGGCGATGTCCGATTATCGCAGTCCATACGAACTGAATTATTTACAGATACTATTAAACTATTTCAAAGCCTACTTGTCAAATGTTTTCTGCCTATGTTTATTTATTTATTCCATAATTATACAGAATGCCTTTTATTAATTTGTTTTCGAAAAGAAATAACTATATATTCTTGAAAAGCTTAAAAAATCAGCAACTTAATAGAATTAAAGCCAACTATATATTCTATTTTAAAAAATACAAGTTAAGTTTATTGCGTTTCCACCGTTGAATTTATCTCAAAAAAAATTGGCCTGAGAGTTTCTCTCTAATGCCGCTGGTTTCTAAGAGGCACTAAAAATCCATTGAAAATGGGCCAACCTGTACAAATAATAGGACGCGACCAAAAACAAAGTTTTCCATATTTTCATATTGCACGGTTAAGACGTCCATTAATGTTTATTTGACACTAAACTACCCATGCTATTATAGAAGTATTGGTAATTTTCGGTTTAGTTTTTCGTACATACGCTTCCCGCCTTTTATATAACACATCGGCTAACGAACCATAAATCGTAAATAAAGTTCAAGCTGATATTCAAACTTTTTACAAATCACTACTACTAATACGGACGTAACGTTCGCCAAAGTTGTAACTATACTATACTCCCGCAAACTAAAGAAATGACTTTAGTTTAAAATGTATTGTTATCAATACCAGACACTACGTTGCCAAATCTACTGGACAGTAGAATGTTACGAAATTGTAATTTTATGTATATTAAAGTATATTCTGGTGCGCAACCAGCAGAAATTCGTTGAACTAAAACTATACCTTTTCGTACAATTCCTATCAACTTTGCGTACATTTGACCTTGGTTAATACTTAAATATAGAAGTATCTGCAAAAGATGGCAGTTTGACACCCGTGGCTAACCATAGTACTTTAGATGGTTTATCTTTCCCATATGTTCATGGGACAAATATTCATCAGAAATTGCCAAAAACGAAAGATGTAGTCTTGCGTCCGATATACGGACGTGAGTTTACAGAGGATGCAGGATTAAATGCAAAAGTCATTCTATCGGATGCAGAAATGATATAGTAAGATGTATATATATATATATATATATATATATATATATATATATATATATATATATATATATATATATATAATAACATCTTTAGGTACAATATAATATCATTACTCTAACCAGCACCAACAGCTGGCGACACTTGCCTCTCAGCAACGTATCCCCAGCAAGCCGTACCAATTAGCAGAACCATTTTCAGAGTCGCCAGTCTATTCGTAGACTGCTTTCTGCCTACGCAGAAAAATTAAATTTAAGAGCCATAATTGCGCTCATAAGCCTGTCCTCTTTCATAATTATTCCTATCCAGTTATTTGACATGTAATTAGCACATAAAGTATAATTATTTTATATTATTTTTGTAAATATTTTGAATGTAATAGCAAGAGTTATAAATAAACTAACTAACTATCTATCTATAACAGGAATGGACTATTTTGGACCTGTTGCTGTCACAATCGGTAGGACACGAGAAAAGGTACATTGTTCTATTCACCTATATGTAAGAGCCATTCATTTAAAAATTTCCCATTCTCTAAATACTGATTCAGAAATAATGGCTATTAGACAATTCATATGAAGAAGAACAATGGTACCAATCTCCATTCAGCAGACATAGAGTTGAAGAAAGCACTGACAGAACTGGAAATAGAGAAAATATCAGATTTTCTCATGACAAAGAAGGTTTATTCCACCAGCCTCGCCACACATGGGTGGGAGCTGGGAGAGCCTCATCAAATGTGTCAAAAATGTTTCAAGAGTTTCTCTGAAATAAAGGAGTCCACGAGAAGAAGTTCTTCAAAACATCCAACTTCGAAGCCGAGAACATGGTGAATTGTATGCCGCTTACTTATGTTTCAACGGATTGTTCAGACCTGGAAAGTCTAACTACAAACCATTTCCTGCTAAGTTCTATTGGCGATGCGCCCCAACCAGGAAAATTTGACGAGAAGTATATAAACCAAAGAAAACAACGGCGTGTGTCCCAGTCCTTAGCCGGCATGTTCTCGCATTGATGGATTAAGGAATACTAACAGACATTGAACCAAATTAGAAAATGGCATTTACCGAAACACAATTGTAAAGTTGACAATGTTGTGCTGATAGTAGATGGCACGCTACCTAGAAATACGTGGCATCTGGGTATTATTGAGAAAATTTACATACGAAAAGATGGAAAAGTAAAAGTGGTATATGTGAAAACGAAAGAGGGATCATATCGACGACCAGTGACAAAGATTTGTAGACTTCCACATGTTCAAGAAACAGCGAAGAATGATAATTCAAATTGATTACTGGCTCGAATCAATGGGGGAAGAAATGTTAGAACTACTTACTATGCTTTTGATAAAAAAATAAAGTTGTTTAAGATACTATTTAAAAAAAACTCACTTTGATCTAATGGTAAATTTGTGTCATTATTAGATCCAACTTGATAAAATCGTTGTTTAACGTTGTCTATTTTATTGGAATTACTAGTTGTATTAACATTAGTTGTATAGTAGGAATGACTGTTTATAGCTGAAATACGAAAATTTATATAAATAAAAACTAAAAGTATATAAAAAAACTCACAATGATCCAACGACAAATCATCACTATCCTTGCAATAAGACTTCATTTCACATAATTCCTCATGTTTACTGCAATCTTTTTCGGTGTAATAGCTTGAATTTTGAACGCTATCATTACTTGTCTCCCAAACACAACTTAGATTTGCCTTCTCCTTAAACTGTTCAGCTTCTTCATCACTTGATATTTCTATTATATCAATATCTGTCTGGCCAACACTATTATTAGGGCTTTCCATAAGTGTCAAATGCTCATTTTTAATAAAAATATCACTCGGTTTTCCCATCGCATTCCGAACAAAATTTAAACAAGAAGTGTCCTTTTCATTGAAACCCAATGGAGATTTTTCTGGATTTTTATTTACTTCGTAAGATTTATTAAGTGGCACTTTTATAGAATTTTCTTCTGTAGTATAATACGTATCCTGTTTCATGCTGGCAGCTTCCGAAGCAGTTAAGTAAGCTGATATTTCCAAAATTGATTCATCTGAAATAACGTTTGGCTTTGACATTTTTTTATCTTCAATTGTTTGTTCACAAGTTAAAGTATGTCTTCTATTAGGTTTACGAAGTGCCGGTTTTTTAAGATCTGCCTTAATTTCTCTCAAAGTTACAGGACCCCAGGCTACATCATCGTCGCTACTATAATAAGCTTCCATGTTAATTTAGTATTTTTAAAATAACGAACTTTTAAATAGAGGTGGAAAACTAGCGATAGCACTATCGATGAACATCGATAATCGGAACTATCGAAAAAAATTGATAGTTTTTAATGCTATTGGGATCCGAGATTAAGATCGCAGCGCTTCCTAACAGTCAAGTGTAAACTACTGTAGATGTGTTAAAATTGTTTTTATAATTCACGTCTACAAAGCTTACTTTGTGACATCGAAAACAGTTGCATAATAGTTATTTGTAAAACAAGTGTCACAATGACTCGTTTTGTAGTACGAGTGAAGTTTGCGCAACTCACCGCTTCGCGAGTACTACAGAAAGTCATTGTGGCACAAGTTTTACACAATATTTTTTATAATTCACATTTATTTAAGAGGGGCCTCACGTTTTAGGAACCTGAAAACAGTTGGCACCCGTGATTTGCAACAAAATTTAGGTCATTTTGTACACAACAAATCTAAAGAACGCAGGGAAATTAAGTGTTGAAATTTTAACACAATATAACTTGGACCTTTGTCTTGGGGATCAGGTGTATTGGTTGAGTTTTATATTGTTATAAAAAAGATATAAGTGATGGTGTGATTTTGACAGTTTTGACAATTTGTGGTCACCAATCTGGACACCAAAACCTGATCTCCAAAAGGAAGCCTAGAGAATTCGATTCTGAAAATATGAAATCTCAAATCATTGTATTTTTTGAGATTTGTTGTGCGCAAATTTTTGCAAACGAACATCTTTTTACTTTAGTACAACCGCTCCACCGTCGTGATGCATGGCGCTGTATAGAACAATATAGAACTATGACAGAAGACGACGGTCAATTCATAAACAAATAATATTATAACTTTCTCTATGGGTCAAATGCTGTTGTCATATGTTTTGTGTTCATAAAAATATCCGAAATTTATAGTTTAGTGTGTATTGTATTTGTAAGTGATTATAATGAAGTAATTTTCATGCTAAATAAGTGAATTTTTGCTTCGTAAATACTATTTATATTTACTCCACAAGATTGTGTCTAGTGTAGCCCAGACAAAAAATAATCCACAAATATTTTTAGCTGTTTCTAGTGATTCCGCAAGTGCATTATATTTATTGATCCGCATATCAGGGCCTTTTGGTTCCTCCAAGAACCTGTACACTGCCACAGCCTTCTGAGTTAGTGAAAAAAACTACATTGGTAATAGTATTAATTGCTTTCTACTAATTCACAAAATAGACATTTCTTATTCTATTCAAAAAGTAACACAATATGTAATATTTTATTTTCGAAATGCAGGAATAAAAATGTTATATATTTTTTATCTTCAATTTTTCCAGGTTATGTATTGAAATGTTATACTTTTTGCATTTTCCTCCAGTTTGTAATAAACGGACATGCCTGTTTTTCCATTGACTCTTCTCAAATATTCAAGTAAATGATAGCAAAAGTGTTTTCTTTTATTGAAAACAAAATCAAATCAATTATGCAATATGTTCGTTTAATAGTATTACAAATTTGAAGTACAGAGAAAGTAAGTAGGTAGTTTTTATATTTATTATAATACAGAATGTCTGCTTTTCCACTGACCCCTCTTAATAATTCAAATGAATAATAGCAAAGAAATGCCAATTAATTAGGTAAACTATAAAAATGTTTATTATAGCAATAAACAGACATGTCCGCTTTTTCATTGACCCTTATTAATTATTCAAAAAAATTAAGGGACAAATTGGTGTATGTTTTTATTGAAAAGAAACAAATAAAAAATATTTTATAAAAATATCAATAAAATTATTATTACAAATTTAATGTATTTGTCTTCATATTTATTAATACATGGCAACTGAAGTTCATCTTCTTCTCTACCATTTCTCCTCATAACAAAAAGAAAATAAAAAGTTTATAAAAATATCCATTTTTTACGATTCTATACTCACAAAGTGGTTGTGACCCCCCATCCACATTATTGAAGTCTGGATCCACGTAGTTACAGAGACTGAAAAAATATACTTTAAAGATTTTCTTTAAATAAATAATATTTTTACTTACAAAATTATTTTCCCCCAATTCAGCAAAAGTATACAAGTAATCCATTTTATCTTGGAATCCATATTACAAATTTGATATACGTAAGTACTGAATACATTTTCTTTATTTTTATGCATACATGGCAACTGAGATGCATCTTCTATTTTCTTAATCCTCAGACAAAAAAAAACTTTATAAACTATCCCTTACAATTATATCAGGCTACATTTTAGTTTTAGTTTTTACTTACTGAATAGCTATAGCGAGTATGCTATATGAAAATTATTTGGACCTGTTACAACAGGTTCCGTTTTAGTGAAACTGTCAGTTCTCAAAATGAATTGAAATTTAATTTTTTGTAAAGAAGTCTTGTTAGTGTTTTTACTTATATGGTGTAAGAAAACTCTGTTTTATGAAATATTAATGGACCTGCGGGACAGTTACATTGGGCTTAGTTTTAGTTACATAATCAGAACTGTAAATGAAATAAGAAAATTAGATGATTCTTCTAAGTAGGTTTTGCCATTTTTTTACTTACAGTATAGTTGTAGCGAAAACTGCTATATGAAAATTATTTGGACCTGTGCGAGCTGTTACATCAGGTTCCGTTTTAATGAAATTGTCAGTTCTGAAAATGAATAGAAATTTGATTTTTGTAAATAAGTCTTGTTAGTGTTTTTACTTACGGAATGGTATAAGGAAACTCTGTTTTATGAAATATTAATGGATCTGCGGGGCAGTTACATCAGGATTAGTTTTAGTTACATAATCAGAACTATAAATGAAATAAGAAAATCAGATGATTCTTCTAAGTAGGTTTTGCCATTTTTTTACTTACAGTTTAGTTGTAGCCAAAACTGCTATATGAAAATCATGTGGACTTGTGTGGGCTGGGCTATTACATCAGGTTCTGTTTTAACGAAATTGTCAGTTCTGAAAATGAATAGAAATTTGATTTTTGTAAATAAGTCTTGTTAGTGTTTTTACTTACGGAATGGTATAAGGAAACTCTGTTTTATGAAATATTAATAGATATGCGGGGCAGTAACATAATCAGAACTGTAAATGAAATAAGAAAATCAGATGATTCTTCTAAGTAGGTTTTGCCATTTTTTTACTTACAGTATAGTTGTAGCGAAAACTGCTATATGAAAATTATTTGGACCTGTGCGGGCTGGGCTATTACATCAGGTTCTGTTTTAACGAAATTGTCAGTTCTGAAAATGAATAGAAATTTGATTTTTGTAAATAAGTCTTGTTAGTGTTTTTACTTACGGAATGGTATAAGGAAACTCTGTTTTATGAAATATTAATGGATCTGCGGGGCAGATTTTTTACTCACTGTAACTTTGTTTTTGCCTTCTTGTTCCGTTTTTTGCTCCTGTACTTTTCTCGCGCCATACTAATTATAATGCTAAAAAAAGGTGTCTATTTCACCAAGGGAGGGTTCACAATAATGAGAATCGAGAGAATGAAGATACCACAATATCACAATAAAAATAATAAAATGGTGCTCTTTTCACCTTATAGGCAATAAAAAACTAAGTATAACACTAACAAAGTATGCTGAAACAATCAGTAACGACCAAATAAATACTCCCTGTGTTGTGCTATCTTGAGCCAATCGAATTTGTTCGTTTTTTGCACAAAAAACGTAAATGTTTAGAATTTACATGTTGCCAGAGCTAGAAACATAATGTTTAATTTAGTAATCTAGTTACGGTAACGAGAAAATAATAATGAAAAACCTACAATTATCTGAAATAAAACAATAACAAAATATAAGCACATATTTACCTGATATATCTCTATTTTGGAAACCCAAAAATTAGTCACAATTTACCTTATGGCTAATACACAAATACACTACGAAGTCGAAAATCGAATTTTGAAAACGTAAGATACCTAACATACAGGTAAAATGCTCACTATATAGATATTGCAAGTTCCTGAATATACCTAATAATCTTATGACGTGCATAGTTTTTCTTGTTAAAAAATATTGCTTTTTTCTCTTTGTTTGAGGATTTTCGTATAACTTGGCAACATCGGTTATAAATGTCGCAATAATATCTAATCATGAAATTGGTCATTTATATACACTCCAGAAACTGTACCGTGCTAACAAACTGAAATTTCTCCAAAAATGTGATACTTCAAGTACCATAGCACTCGTTCTACTGGCTCTGGGGATCTGTGAGATATCCTGAATAATATTCAGTCATAAAATTGGTGACTTGTTGCACTTCGGGGGCTGTATCGAGTTATACAGATAGGATTTTTTTTCTAAAAACCATTTTTTTGTGTTGTTCTTGCAGAAAAACGTAAAAACAACTCAAAAAAAATCCAAAATTCCAACTTTTTTTGGGCAAACCAATACTTTTCTTGCATATTAGATGGGTTGGATGGAAAAGTAATAATACCAATAATGTATTATATAAAAACAAAAAAAAATATTTACCATTCAGGTGATCACACATATGTGTATCTGTCATGGAAAAAAGAAAATGAACCAACTATTTTTTTGTGTAATGAAGGAAAAATGTTTCAGTTCCAATCTCCACAACACATATGATCAATCTTTGCAAACAAGGTAGAAGCAAACTTGTACATGTTGATTGTATGTTTGATTTTGTACTGTATATATCGATCTCCCCACAATATATACTATAATTTGTCATTACAGATCTTTCGCTTTAAGTTTTTTATTAGTTGTTATAGTTGCTTTGTAAGTTTTTTAAACGTTTGCTATTTTACATTGAAATTCCTCAGTGTATCTTACTTTCCTCTTTCTATTAAATGTAAAGCATTGTATTACAAGTAAATATTTCGTTGTATAATAAATTTGGAAACTCTTTGTTTATATTATTTGTTTCTAGATAAAATTGAATATATTTACACATGTAGTTGAAAAAAGAGCCTACATGTCAAATAAAATTTGAAAGCAACCAACAGAAACTCTGAATATGATAGATTGAAGCAAAGTTGTGACAAGACGCTGTGTTTTCAGACATCATGTAAATTTGCAACTTTTCCGCAGTTTAATTTTCTTAGCATGAAACAAACAGAAATGTATAATTATGAAAACATTTTATTATGTTAATATAAATGGTACAAATTTTGAAAGGTAGAATGTTTTTAAATATGTATATTTACATTTATGAAACTCTTAAATAATCAAAAAGCTACACTCAAATTGAAATTTTGTTTGGATCTGTGTATATAATATTCTCTTATCTATGCACAGCTGGGCTGTGGTTTGGATGCAACATAAAAACAGAGATAAGCATAAATCACCCATGGAGATAAGGTGTCTGTGCTCACAACCAGTCAAAATATTTAAAATCAAAACATTCGAACCGAGATGCGTTTCTTTGAACCGTCAAGAGTGGAAAGACAGAGAAAATATGTTGAATAAGTAAAAGCCGATTCAGTACTAATTACAATTACAAATAATTACTAAATTAGTAACTAGTATTGTGTAGGTTTTTAGGTTTATATACCTGTGAGGAGGCCCCTCTTATTTTTTTAGATAAAATAGAATTACATATAACCCCTGTTTTTAAACTAGAAGGAGTGGTTTGAATTTAAGTTGGCAATTCTGTAGATTCCTGATTGGTCAGATCACAGATGTTTTTATTCAGCACTTTTGACATATTATGACTGAATAATTATGTAAATTGTAAACAAAATTTCAATTAAGCAAACAAAAGATGATTATTTGTTTAAAAAAGAGCTTCTTCGTATATGCTCTTGCGATCTATTTGTATTATATCATGAACAGAATTATTTCGGTAATACATCTTCACATAGATACCTGGTAGTTTATCCAAAAATCGAGCGTTATGTACACCTATATCCTATGTATTGATGCTATACAATATAAAAATAAACAATTGAGAAATAATTGATAAATAATCGTTAGCATACTTTAAGCATTAATATTTTTAATATATAAATCATCCTAATTTACCTTTAAGAACTTTAAATATAATAATTTGTGTCAAGGTTAAAGTCAAATTTCAAATAAAAATATAACTAAATACACTAACAATTACTAAAACAGTGTTCAAAGAGCTTCATTGTGACACTGTAAACAATGTTATAACGAAGTCTCTTTTATACGCGAATTATAAAAAATAACCATTTCAGCATCGTTTTATACAATTTGATGCACTGTTCACTTGCACCGTAGTTGCTAACTATGGTTTACGACCTAAACCAAGTTTTAAGTAAATGATTATCTTGCACCGTCACTTAAACCGAGTTTAATTGCTGTTAAATTAAATCTCCCAAATTCGAGGGTTAGAGAGTTTTTGGAACCAATTCACTTTAGCGTTTATGTTTTACGTTATCGTTATTTCGCGCAAGTGCAATAAGTAAAATTATTACCGTCAATGAGATGTTTATAAATAGTTTTTGAGACACTTAAAAATAACGTGAATTCATATGTCAAATATTTGTTGCTGATCTCTGTTGTTGGTAATAACCTTAATTTTTTATACCTTCGGTGGTTAATTATATAGTGTGTTGGATTTTTAAAATTATATTTCATTGTAATCGTGGTAGTGATGGAGTAAGCTCTGAATATTGTATTAAATCGTAATGAAGACGGACAAAACCATGACATGATCCCTGGAATTATTCTCCAAAATATATTCGAAAATCTTCCTGATGTTGAAGAGGTTGAGGGATTTGATCTCGGCATTTATGATTATAGGCTAGTGAAGCTATATTTCAGATTTGAAAGGGGTGATATTATTAGGCTAGTTGAGGCATTACATATACCCCACGTTATAAGAACCAGATCAGGATTCTGTTCCACAGGTATGTATTTGAGAAATGCTACGAAAATTGTGTCTATTGATTTGTATTTATCCAGTTATATTTTTTTCATTATCTATCTAACTTGTTTCAGGTGTTGCAGATTTATGCATACGATTAAGGAGAATACTTTGTGATTTGGAAGTCATCTTTAAAAGATCAAGTGCTGCCTTATCTGAAATATTCAACTATGTCAATAATTATATTTGTACAAATTTTGGACATTTGTTAGAAAATTTGAACAATTTAAATTGGCTTAACAGAGACAAACTAGAATTATATGCTCAGGTAAGTTACTACACACAGGTCAAATGATTCAAAATCTAAATTATAGTTTAATATGAGATAATGTATTTGAAATCAATAAAAAGGTACTCTATGGTATATACTTCATGTTGAAAAAAATAAATTAATGGATAATGCACTTTTCTGCCAATTCTTTTCTTATTAATATTTTCAGGCAATTGCTGTGAAGGGAGCTGCTGTTCAGAATTGTTGAGCATTTATAGATGAAACTGCTCGAGCCAGTTGTAGGCCTTCAGAAGAACGAGAAAATTATTATTCTGGTCATAAGCGGTTCCATTGTGTAAAATATCAATCTTTAATTACACCAGATGGTATTATTGTCATTCTTCTAGGAAGGCGCCATGGGTTCATATTTGGAGAAAGTGATCTCTATGAGCAATTGGAAGTGATAGCAAGATTTGATAATAATCATTATGTGATTTATGGTGATCAAGCATATGGAATTAGACAACTGATGATATGTCCATATCCTGGACAAGGACTGAACCCAGTCCAAGAAAATTTTAATAGAAGTATGAGCTTGACGGTTAGGCAGGCTGAGGAATGGGGGTTTCAAAAAGTTATTGCTGAATATGCATTTGTGGATTTTAAAAAAATCAATAACTACTTCTCAAAGATGTTGCGAGTATGTATAAAACAGCAGTAATTTTAACAAATTGTCACAGTTGTTTGTATAGAAGTGAAACTTCCCATTTCTTTAATGTAAATACAATCACCTTAGAAGAATACCTGGGATAGCATATCTTACATATTTTTATATTTTCACACTTATAATATATTGCTCTGGGATATAGCAATAAGTGCCTCACATGTTTTCATTCTTAAAAACGAATAATCAGGCTAATTTTTAATCTTGAATCAACATGTACTTGTAGAAACCATTTTAAACAATATAACTTATTAATTTTTCCTGAGAATTATATATTCAAGTGCGTTATTTATGTTAAAATGAATGTCAGAAAATGTTCTCGTAACATAGACATTCATCCTTTTTATACTCGAAACAATGATTCTGTATGTATTCCAATGCACATTTCATCCATGTTTGAAAAGTCTCCAGATTGTTCCAGAATTTGCCTGTTCAATTATAATCTCTCTAACTTGATAAAACATGTATATTCGCTGAGTTTGTTCAAGACTAAAATAAGAAAATACCTGGTTGAAAGATGTCCTTATAGTTTAGATGAATTTATTTCAAAAAACAATTCATTCACTCCTTCCTATATATGCAGGCTATTTGTGTAATTATATTCAAGTACCTATCTCTTTATTTATTTATATTGATTGTACCTATTATATATTGTATTTGTTTTTATATTACTGTTTTTTGTATACTATGATGTGCCCCATATAATGTAGTGTAGATGATCCAACATTTAAAAATATTAAAATTTATAAACACGTTTATTGGGTAAACACCTCTCAACATAAGTAGCTTTATAAATGTCAACTGATACCTGGGAGTAACATTTTCCTTTTCATTTAATAATATTGAACATCTTTATGTAAAATGTGATATCGCCCATTGATAAATGAGAGAAAAAAATGTAGTTGTAATTATTTACTGATGTATAAATAAAACAAATTAAAACTTAAATGTAGTTTTAATCATTTTTAAAATTATCTTTTATCATCAATTAACAAAAAGGGTAAGTATTAAAACACAACAGTCTTTCTGATCTTGTTGCTATTCAATACAAATTAAAAAATAGTTATAACATGTAAATCTAATCTTAATTTAATAAGTGTGACGAGCAGCTGATTGAAGGGACTAAGAGTAGTTGTGGTTGTAGTGGTAATGTATTTCTCCACCATCATAAAAATAACCAACTTCAGAAATTTACAGTCAAATGCAGTGTAATACTTCCATTGATTGTCATCGGATTGTTTGTCTATCAGTCCAAATGGCGAATTTGTTAGTTGCTTGATTGTTCAAATTTCAATGTTAGTTCCTCCATGGTTAAGTCAGTCTGTGTTGAAATGCCTGTTTCTTGCCCATCTCCCTCTTCATTTTATCAATCTCTATCTCATTGCGGGGTTTATTCTGTTGACAATATTTTAATTTTAACTATTTAACAGTGTAATACACTTTCATGGAAATAAATCAGTGTGTTGCCAAATCAGTACCACTTAATCTAGATTGTTTGATTCATCTCTTGTCAATATCACTTTTTTTTCAACACCATCACAACTTTTCGTAACATTTTGAAATGAATGTCCCATATTCTGTGATGGAACCCAGTCAGGATTGGTTTCGTCTTCTAACAGAGCATGTTTCCCTAGAAATAATTATATCAATTAAACATGCATAATTTATAAATTTTCACTACACGCAAAATATTTGAACGTATTCTTCAGTGGGCACTCAAGTTTGCAAACACTCACCTGTTATAACATGTCTGCTGCAGATTATCTGGTACTTGATTTTCGAATCTGTTAGATCATCTCGCTTAATTGCAGGAAACCACAAAGCTCTACTCTTCCTCGATAAATCTTTTTTACTGGTTACAAACTTGTGATTCAAAACTGTAGGAACCGAGTCTCCATCTAGACGAGACCCACAGCCAACTACAATGCAAGTAATGGGCATTTTTCTTCAGTTGAAGCATTACATATAATTCGCAATATAAAAAACAAGTCAAATTCACACCAAAAATCTCAAAACTACACTTTTACTACTAAGGTCTCTTAAGATGAAAACAAATGTTTGCCATCACCCGCCATATTGGTTTCGTTTTCACAGATCGTTGGATTACCTTAAGCCGTTTATGCACAAAACCAAATTTTACATTCAATAACAATTGATTTCGTGTTCCGTGTCCCTGCATTCCCTTTACTCGTGTTGTCAGGTTTTCTTTCAACAAATAAAACTACATTTTTTATACTTCAAAATAAATATATTTTTTTCATGGTAAAATTGTGTCGATGGTTCGAAAAATAGTATTTGAGGATATTTTATCTTATTTTGATAGTAGGGTCTTTAATAAATCAGTATGCTATTAAAGACGAAAAGTAACTTGAATATATTCGGCAACCTGCATCTATCAAAATAAAAATTAAATTATGTTAACGAAATCTTAACGCAATCTTTCCCTAAATAACTGAATACGTTATCGTAAATATACGTTAACGTAAACTTCAAATTCTTCTGCGCGTTCTCAGAATAGTGTTAACCGTAATGACAGAACAAATTAAGGGTTGCAAAAACTCCCTTGTCTAATAACGGAATACGTTATCGTAATTAACGGTACCGTAAGCTTAAAATTCTTCTGGGCATGCTCCGAATAGCGTTAACCGTAACGACAGGACGAGTTAAGGGTTTCAAAAACTCTCTATTATTCAACCTTTAAGGCTACGCTTTGAATCTTAACCCTACATTTTATGTGTGTCTACGCCTACGCTACCTACAAGTGGTATTTTTTGTATAAAAATATGGATTATTTGGAATTGAAAGAAGAAATTTTCTTAGAGAATTTTTTAGATACTTTGGAAATTAACGATTTCGGCTTTCATAGGCGTATTTATGAAAGGTCAACTTATTTTGATGACCTCGATTAATTGAGTTTATTTAGAAGATTCAGATTATTAAAAGGGGCAGCTATAACTTCTGGAAATAATAGAAGATCAAGTAGAGAATATCCCCATGATTTGTAAGTTTATCATAGAATCATTATTTTTTGGTTAGTGATAAAGAAAAAAAGGGAAAAATAAAAGTACATGATTACTACTTCCTTATTTTTTAGAAACCATATACCGTATCACCAATTAATCAGCTCCTAACCATCCTAAATTTTTATGCAAGTTCAGGAATTTATACCCACACAAAAAAAGGATACCACTTTGTGTGAGATTCTTTTTATTTTTAGTTCAAAGAGATCCTTTAATATTTCGAGAGTTTAATTTTTATTATTTATCCTAAATAAATCGCACTTATGTTTATCTATACTACTCGTATATAATAAAGAAATATTTCAGAAACTGTCTGGAGTTTAATTTTAGGTCACCTTTGAGAACCTGTCCAGAGAAAAAATACCCAAAAAATATTGAAACAAAATAACAAGCTTTTTGTTTTGTTAAACCTGTTTCTAGTTTATCCAAACCAGATAATAAAAAATTGTTTAGTAACAGTGGTAATAAAAAATAATTAACCCTAGTGCGTGAAATATTTGGAAAATAGCAGGCGCGTCCGTCTCACAGACCGATTTTATAACATATTAAACATTAATTAAACTCCATAAAGAGGGGTACCCTATCAGGCCAGTTGTTTCTTATTTCACAGCACCTTCATTCAAAATTTCAAAGATTCTCATAGATGTCATTTCTAAATATTGTTCATTCACCTCGATTTTCAGTTAAAAACTCAACGGAATTAATTAATAATATTCAAGATATAATACTACCCCATAATTCTAAATTCATATCGTTCGATGTAACAAATCTATTCCCTAGTATACCTCCTAAAGAAACTATAACTCTTGTTGATAACTTGCTCACATACAATAATGTTAATCCTATAATTCACTCTGATATCATTACTTTATTAAAAGTGTGTTTGAATCAAAATTATTTTCATTTCAATGGAGAGGTTTATAGCAGTAAAGATGGTTTGATTATGGGCAACCCTCTCAGCCCCCTACTAGCAGAAATATTCATGGATAATATAGAAAAAATAATTCATGAACACCCCCTTAGTAAAAAATGTATGTACTGGCACCGATATGTGGACGACATTTTAGCTAGCTTCATCGGTACAAATAGACAATTAGAGAGCTTCATTACTTACATAAACTCGATTCACAATAATATCAAATTTACCGTAGAACTTGAACAAAATAAGTCTATAAACTTTCTAGACCTTACAATTTCAAATATAAATAATAAACATGATTTTTCTATATTTCATAAACCATCACATACAGATATTACAATTCATAATAGTTCGGTCCACCCATTCAGTCATAAACTAGCAGCTTTCAACAGTATGATACACAGACTCTTAACAGTCCCATTAAATATTAATAATTATACCAAAGAATTAAATATCATAAAACAAATAGCAGTTAATAATAATTACGATCCAAATTTAATTGACAATATCATAAATAAAAAGTTAAAAAAACAGACTTTAGAACAAGTATTCCCTTCAGATAAAAATAATAGACAATTTAAAAGCTTAACATACTTTGGAACACCATCCTTAAAAATTAAATCATTTTTAGAAACTTTAGACATGAATATTTCCTTTAAAACTGATCACAATTTATCCAAATTCATTAAAAATAATAAATCTAAATCTTCAAAATTAAACAAATCAGGAGTTTATAAATTAAAATGTGGTAATGACAATTGTGATAAAATTTATATCGGTAGAACTTTTAGAAATTTTAAAACTAGAATTTCGGAACACAAACGTAGCTATGACAACAAAAAATTAGATTCTAACTATTCAAATCATTTATTAGAAAACCAACACATTTTCGACCCAAATTTTGAAATTCTCCATGTAGTCGGTAAATCCTTTAGTTTAAATTTATTAGAAGCCCTAGAGATTAACAAAAATAAATATTCAGGTAATCTCCTTAACGACCAAATAGATATTAATCAGTCTCCTTTATTGAACCTCTTTACCTAGAAGATAGCTTAGGAATGTTTGTAGTGAATGAATTTCCAGGTAATATCTTTTAATACCATTGTTAACCTTAGTAAATAGATTTAGCACTGTATATATTAAGACATTTTTATATTTTACCTTCATTCGTTTTGACAAAGCTACTGTGTTAGTGAAACGCGTCAACAAGTTTAAATTGAACATTAGTTCAAATATATGAAGATTTAAACAAACTATATTGTTTTATTTCATCGTTCAGTATGGATCTTCATCAAGTAAAAGCCTCATCTATTCAATTTTTCATATTGTAATTCTTGAAATTTTTATATTTATTCGGGGCTGTAAAATAAAATAACATTTTGATTTAAAATTATCAGTTTTATTTTTAACATAAAAAAACATGTTTGAAGAAAACCTTTAAACTAAAAATGACTACTTATAGAAATCGTATAACTTTTTAATTATTTTCATAACAATCATTACAAATAATGCCCACGTGTTCTAGACATAAAAATTTAAAACATTGTTGACAACAAAAACGTGTCTTTCGGCTTTTCTTTGTGCTGCATATAATGCATCGTCCTGTCTATCCATCCGGTGGAGCATCTTGTTGGTGTGTAGTGTCGTGGTTTCCAGATATTTCGCGAAGTCTCTCAAAGTCATAAAAACAGTTTTCTTTCTAATTTACTATTTACTTTTAAATATCTTAATAAAAATACATCAACAATAACATAATATAAAAAATAAGTGCAATAACTTACCTTACTACTGTAAAATATTCACTAACAAACTCGTATACAACAAGCGCGTCCGTCTCATAGACCGAATTTTAAAAAAATTCACCTATGACCGACCGGTATGGCTAAACGTTTAACACTAGTGTGTGGATTGAGGATCTAGGAAGGTAGAAAAGGGGGGGGGTAGGCGGTAAGACCGCGCGTAAACAAAAATCAATAAAATAAAAATTTCTTCGGTCTCTCAGACATGAAGCGCCCGCTGTAGGGTTAATAATTAAAAAATATATATATTAGGTGTTTAATTAACACATTTCGGAATTTTAAATGGTCTTTTTGACTAAACCCTGTTTTCCCATATACAGGGTCATGATTTATGTTATTGCTCGGCATACAATTATAATAAATTATCGACAGTAGATTTTAGAATCCTAGGTTTACTGCACAAACTAAATACTCCCACAAAAAACACTCATTTGTTGGCCAAACAAGTATAATCTAGGTTGAGAATTATGCAAGTGAAGATAGTCACAGTACCAACTTATAGAAAATTACCAGAGCTGTGGCTTAACTTTAATCTAGTTTCAATAAATGACGGTGCAAGCCAAACAGTTAATCTAAGTTTTAATAAGTTAAACCTGGTTCTGTTAACAGAAGCTTTGCACTAGTACGGTGCAAGTGGCCCTAAAACAAGTTATTGATAATGCAGTACTTGTTGGCAAATCAGTAGAGGCGTATAATTGTGAACGATTAAAATGTGGTGAAAGTGTTATGGGTGTTCTCAAAAATGCAAAATAAATCTGGTAGTTGAGAGGTTAGATGTCAATACAATCTATTATCTAAATAAAAGTAGGTAAATAATTATTATCTAAATAAAATTAGGTAAATAACTGTATCCTAATTAAACATAATTTACTGTCAGCACATGTAGAAACTCTAAAAATTAATATTAAGGTTGATAATGAATATTATTAATAATATTAAAATTTAAAACTTTTCCGATATAAACATATTATATTTTTAATTATAGGATTACGAGTAATATTAAGTACATCTATATATTGCAAGCAGGGTTAAGGAAAATTTATAAAATAATATATGTTATGTATTGGTTTTAAGCAATTTATAATATGTATCACTCTTTATACACGTTCCTTAATAACACCGTCATAGAATCGTTACTTTTTTTTTCTTGGGAATACGTTGATCTCAACGCCCGTATTTTATTTCAGGTAGCCGAAATTCTTCCATTCCCATAATATCTTCAATTTCTTTATATGCTGATTCTTTAGCTCTAGCTTGTTTATTTTTATAAGTGGCAGCTCTAGTAACTCACAAACAAAAGTCTTTCTTCGTTTCAAAGAGACATCTTAAAACTCGACAAGGTACCAACGAATAAAAACACACCCCCTGCACCATCTATACTAATAAACTTTCCTAAATTGAATTGCCATCACGTGTTTAGTTGTGGAGCTTAATTAGGTAAAACAGGAGTGGGGGACGCGACTTGCTCAAGTGAATAGACATTGTTTTTATAGGGATCGAGACCGAACTATAGAGGCAGCACTTCTGTCGGAAGTAGAGCGCTCTGGTGTTAAATAAGTAAAACATTGTGATGTAAACATTGTAATAAACAACCTACAAAATGCTAAAAATGAATAGATCTTTTTATTTTCTTTGACAGGAAAAATTGTTGGTATGTAAGATGGATGTATATAGGGGATTATCAGATTTTTGATTAAATGAGCACTGCAAATTCTAGTATTTTTATTTGGTTCCCAATCCTTCCGATGTTTTCTGAAATGTAATTAAAAAATTTGAAGTGATTCGTTTTGTACAAATGTTTACTTTATTTCTCTTAATAGTATTTAATTATTTAAACTTATTATATAATATTAAAAAGTCAGCAAACACATAACAAGCTTTTTATTTTATATAATAAATGAAATCGTACAGACAACAAAATTTTATTCTCTCCATAATAATCTTTTATTTATGTAAAAAAAATTTGGAACTTTTCTAATAGCTGCCAATTATAGTATCATATGATTATACACAAAAGAATAGGTAATAAAAAATTTTAATTAGAACATTTTACTTACATATAATCAATGAACTTTCGGGGAAACTATAGAATTTCAACTGCGTAGTATTTTTATACGGCATATGTGAACAGCCATGAATACAGAAAGATACTTTTGATGAAGACATCACAAACATTTAATATCAGTTTTAAAAAATGAACATTTAAAAACTCTGATTATACAAAACTAATAGGGTTTACCACAGTGTTTACATCACATTGTTTGTGTTTTTTCACGGCAGATGACATAAGCGTCATCTTTCTCGGTCCCTATTCACATGACTAAACCGCCTACTAAATGCAGCACTTGCTCAAGTACTAAATCGAGCGGTTTATACGATGTATGCAACTAAATTTCTTTACTTGATTTAGTAACTTGCTTTAGCTACTTGACACCTGTAAATTCGGCTTTATTTTACTTGTTTTTATTTCATATTATAGGTTAAAGTGTAAAACAAAACAGTCTAAACTTCAAATTACTATCAACGAATTTCCTCTAAATTTTTAACAAATTGTAATTTAGTATCAGCGAACTGTAGATCAATTGTGTTGTGAACCTACTCATATTGAGTTAATTAAATGATATACGTAATATATTGTAACTGCTCCAGTGCAAGTGGCCATAGTAGCCGAGCACGTTAATTTAAAATAAAGAAAAAGTAGTTTCTAATTGGAAGTAAATACTTTTTGTAAAAATTTACAAGTGTTTAATTTGAATTCAATCAAATTATGAAATAAATTAAATACAAACGCTTAAATTAACCGAACTAATACATGTCTAAGCGAAATATTGACTAAACTACGTCAAATTAGTGACTAAACTACGTCAAATTAGTGACACACGTCAATTCGCTAGAAAGTCAATGTCAAAATTTTAATCTTTTCTTCATTTCCATTTCAGTATCGTTTGACATTACCAGATGGATAGTTTGTTTTTATAAGCTAGTCCAGTATTATTTTAATTTTTTTGACAACATGGCAAATTTAAGACAAACACCTTTAACTTGTAGCGGACATACAAGGCCTGTTGTTCATTTAGATTTTAGTGAAGTTACAGATAGTGGTTATTATTTAATTTCGGCATGTAAAGGTAACGATTTTATTATTTTTTTGATACAATTTGTAACCTTCGATGTTTACAAAAGTGCACCTTGGCCTAATTAAACGCATTAACATGCTACTAGGTTGTTTGACCTGAAATAAAACCTTACAAGTAGACATGGAAGGTCAGTTTCAATAATCTTCCTGCTTCTTTTTATATTGTTCTCAAAAGAGAATGTAATTCTTTTAAAGACAATACTAAGAATATTATTAATTAATTAATTTTATTTAAATATTGGATTAAAAATAGAGATAAACTGTGATTGATTTAGATAAAATTGTATGTCCTTTTTAGAAGTGGGACAAACCCATTCCCATTTTCCTTCTTTTATGAAATTGAAAATTGGTTTCGGTCCTGTTCGATACCATATTTCTTCATTTGTTATTTTGTTTGGCCAGTACATTTTTAGTATTTACCATTTACATGTTGAAATACAATCCTTCTTCAAGCAAAATTTTTGCTTCTTCGACAAAGGGCTGTAGATAGGTGCATAGATCTGAAGGCTTTCCTTTTCCACAATATATGCCAATAATCGTAGGTTTTATAATAGGTGTCTCATAAATGTTAAAATGAATCGGCCAAAACTCAAGTTTACTGTGATGTTTTGAAAATAAAACCGGCACCTTCTTTATATCTCTTATTATATATATCTTTTAAACAACATAACATCTCGACTCGCTAAATCGCCATTTTTACATACATACACTACTTCTTCTTTTTTAACAGATTTACTAACATATGTAGAACCATAGACATAAACTATTTTAGTGCATATTCACAATACCTCTCCTCACTAAAATGTTCAAAACCCTTCTACTCTAAATTCTTAACACCTAAATCATCTCTAAATTTAACAAAAGAAACATGCTTCAAACCTTTTGTTAGTATATCTGCTAATTGCTTATCAGTTGGGATATACAAACTTTTTATGACATTATTATTCATATATTCTGAAACAAAATTATATTTAATGTCAATATGCTTCACCCTTCTGTTATTTGCAGGGTTGTTCAATATGGATATACATCCTTGATTGTCCTCATAAATTAACATAGGTTTTACATCAATTTTAAAATCTTGTAAAAGTTTAATAAACCATAAACCTTCTGAAACTGCATTACAGAGAGCAATTAGTTCAGCCTCTGAGCTAGATAAGGAAATACAGTGTTGCGTTCGAGTAGCCCACATCAAATATTGTTAGAAAGTTTAAAAACAAATCCAGACACAGACTTGCGATCACTCGGGTCGCCTCCCCAGTCTGAATGTACAAAACACATTAATTGAAAACTATTTTCTTTACGAATATATTCTAATCCAAAATTTTGTGTACCCTTAAGATATCTAACTATTGTTTTTAAATTGTACCAAGCATAATCAGAAGCCTTGTCTTGCAACCTACTAAAAACGTTTAGAGCAAAACAAATGTCTGGCCTGCTACCCAACATCAAATACATCATGCAACCCAACAATTCACGATATGGCTTACTCGTAATATCTTCTACATTTTTACATGTTTCAATATACAATTTTGGTTCTATTGGAATAAGTGAACATTTACAATCTTCCATTTTGAATCTCTTAATACGTTTAGAAATATAATGTTCCTGATTTATTCTCAATATACCTTTGTCTCTATCATATTTAATTTCCAATCCCAAAAAATATTTGAGTTCTCCTTTGTCTACCATTTTGAAATCTGTCATCAGTTGGATCTTTATTTTATTTATTAAAACTAAGTCTGGTCCTGATAAAATTATGTCATCTACATACAACAATAAGTAAACTTTAGAATCTGTTTTATTCATGACATATAAACAATAATCATTATTAGATCTTTCAAAACCAATATCCAATAAATAAGAGTTAATTTTACTATTCCAACATCTACTAGATTGTTTCAGACCATACAGTGTTTTTTTTTAGTTTAAATACCTTATTTGGATTACACTGAACAGCTTCTGGAGGATAAATAAATACATCATCATCAATAATACCGTTTAAAAACGCACTTTTTACATCCAATTGTGTAAAATAAAATTTCAACTGATTTCCAACTATTAAAAGTAAACGAATGGTTGACATTTTTGCTACGGGTGAATAAATATTATCATAATCAATATTTTTTTCTTGTAAAAATCCTCTTACCACCAACCTTGCTTTATACTTATCTTTTTCTACCTTCTCTAAACTTTTATAAGCAAAAACCCACCTTGTGTCCAAAATCTGATTTCTAGGAATTTCTACTTCTTCCCAGGTTTCGTTTTCATAAACTGACTCCAATTCCTAATTTATCGCGCCTATCCAAAAAATTTTGTCAGATCGATTTTTAATTTCAGAAAAATTTTGTGGTACCTCATCTAAAAATTATGTTGCATTAAATGTCATATAAAGTTCGTAATCTTCATACTTCTTAGGAATTTTTGTTGTTCGTTTATTTTCTCTTATATCATTTGACCATTTGTAAGATCATAAAATTCAATTTTACCATCATATTGTTCTGTTACCTTTAAATGTTCATTCGCATCTGAATCTAGACATACCTGAATATTTTTCTTTTTAAACCAATATTCGTTTTCATTAAACTTAACATCCCTAGCTATTATGATTTTTTCTTTGTTTACATTCCAGAGTCTATATCCTGTAGGAGCATATCCAATCATCACACATTCCTCAGTAGTAGGATCAAACTTACCTCTAAATTGTTTCTGAACATGACTATACGCGGTACATCCAAAGATTCTTAGGTTACTTACATCAGGTTTGTAACCATTCCATATCTCTGCAGGTGTGACATTTATATTTGCAGCAATACCTCTGTTCTTTACATAATTCACCGTTCTTACTGCTTCATGCCAGAACACCTTGGGCATTCCTGATTCTTCTAATATTGCTCTACTTCTTTCGACTAAACTACAATTCTTTCTTTCTGCCTTGCCATTTTGTTGTGGTGTATATGGCGTTGTGAAATCAATTATTATCCCTTTTTCTAAACATAACCTCTTTATTTAATTTGAAACATACTCACCTCCGTTATCACTTCTAAGCTTTGAGATCTTACAAGTAAATTTTGCCTCTACCATATTAATGTATTCTAAGAACTTCTCATAAACTTCTGACTTATTTTTCAACATGTAAACTGCAGTAAAATTGGAAAAATCGTCTATAAATGTTATAAAGTATCTACTGCCATCGATTGCTTGTGGTGTAATGGGGCCACATAGGTCTGTGTGTATTATTTCTAATAACCTTTTACTTCTAGTATGCAAACCAAATGGATACCGAGTCATTTTCCCTTGTACACATGGTTCGCAAAAATCTATATCATGCAATTTTATATTACCATCAATCCCCTTAACCATGTCACCCTTAATAATCTGTTTTAAACCACTAAAACCCACATGAGCATATCTCCTATGCCATTTTAAATAATCGGAATCATAACATTCTACATTATGACACTCTAATAAATACAACTGGAAACAAATTTCATATAAACTACCTCTCTCACCAATTCCTAAAATTTCGTTTTTATCATTAAGTAATTTGACCTGACCCTTTTCAAATAATACCTTAATATTGCACATTTCAAGTTTTTTTTACAGAAATTAGGTTTTTCCTTAAATCCGGAGTATAAAAAACATTTTTAATAGTGCATTTTACCTCTTTACTGTCTACTTTGCTAAGAACTTCTATATTCCCTACTCCCACTGCTAACAAAAAACTAGATTCCTTTGCAACTGCAATTTTTATAGGGTCCTTCAACATTAACAAACTGGAGAAATAGCTTTTATCGTTAACCATGTGATCTGTACAGTCTGAATCAATGCAGAATTTAAGAATATTTGAATCTACTTTACCATTACAAAAATCAGAATTACTATCGCTCATAAAACAGACATTATTTGATAGACTATCATTATTGTTATTACAACTACTTTCATCATTTTGAACATTTCCTTGCATTTCTACCTGATTACTATGATAATTACTATTAAATCTACTCCTACCTATAAATCTTCTATTTGTGCCTCTGTTTCTTCTGAACCCTGATCGATTACCTCTGTTGAATCCATCATCTGATTGTATCATTCGATTGAAGTTTTGGTTTCTGGACCCTTGTTCTCCACCACGTTTTAGAGGACAGTCTCTTTTGTAATGACCCATTTGACCACATTTAAAGCAACCTTGCTGTGATGTGAATGCTGTAGGTGTTTTCACTATATCATCTTTTTCATTACTCATTTTTTGTTTCTCAACTTCTGCTAATAATTTGGATTTGACAGTTTCATAAGTTATATCAGACAAATTTTCAATAACAGTAACAAATGTGTCATAAGAAGCGGGTAAACTCAATAATAGATTACATATTAAATCTTGATCTTCTAACTTAACGTCTGCAGCTTTCAGTTGTCTCACCGTGTTCTCAAACTCTTCTAGAAATTTTATAGGACATTCGTTTTCTTTCAATTTCATACTCAGAAGTCTCTTTTTCAAAAATAATTGGCCAGGAAGTCCTTTCTTCTCATATTTTGCCTTGAGTACGTTCCACATTTGAAAAGCTGTTTTACAATCTCTTAGACTCTCTATCTCTGTGTCCTCTACACATTGTACCAAGATAAATTTTGCTTTGTTGTCCTTTGTTCCTTCGTATAATCTTTCAACTTTCCATGTGCCTTTTCCCGGCTTTTTCTGTGTATCACTTTTAGCTTGTATTCATTAAATTTTCAACGTACTGCACAGTTTCCTGGTACCTGGGCCCATAACCTCCTGATGTTTTGAAAATAAAACTGGCACCTTCTTTATATCCTTTATTATATATATCTTTTAAACAACATAATATCTCAACTCGCTAAATCTCCATTTTTACATGCATACACTACTTCTTCTTTTTTAACTGATTTACTAATATAAGTAGAACCATAGACATGAACTATTTTAGTGCATATTAACAACATACTGATTTTGTAAATTGGTGAACCATCCATATTTACATTTAAAGAAATTGTCTTCATTATCTCAGACATTTCAGAATATATTTTCCTTAAGCTTTGTTCAAAATACCAATGCCAATACCTTCCATTGCCAATTTTTGTTATAATGACTGTTAGTACGTTTCTAAGAGAGTTCTGGGGTCATGAGGAAATGTATTTCATAAGCAACTATTTATATTCTGAAATAAAGTCTTTAATGCCACATGTGGTACATTAAATAAAACTGCTCGTGACCTTATACACTTTGTGAACTCTGTATTTCGTTCAGATTCAATTAACTCATAATTAATTTCTTCATCAAAGTCATCTAGTATTAGTTCTCCTTCCCAATTACTAATTACCTCATTCTCATCAAAACTACTTGATTTTACTTACTGAGTAAGCGCCTTACTGTTGAAATTGCTTCGCTCATAGGCAACAGTTGAAAGATAGTATCAAATTTATTCTGTCACTAATAATGTCACCATCTGTGAACATATGTGTCTTCCCAAACATATTTTTGTGTTATAATGGTTTAGTAAGACTTTTATTGGAATACTATTCATGGCCATCATGTAAGACTTTTTTAAGAGCCGCATTAAAGTGCAGTGAGTTGTTCTCCATAGCATTGATACAACAATTTTATAATTGTTTTCAAATTTACCGTTAAGTATTGGAAAAGTGTTTTATGATTTTATAAATGACCAACCAGACACTATTAATATAACATCTTTATAAATGTTTCTGAAATGATTACAAGGTGTCGGTAAACGCAATTACATAACATATAAAACACTGTTAGAATTGTTCTTGAAAATGTTTCATACTTTTGTTCTAAGAATGTTTATAACACTAACTTACAGAACAAAATAATCTCAAGAACTAAAATGTCATTTTAACAATTATTATAAAATAGGTCTTTGGAAAGCAGTTATAAAACAATCATAAAACAGAATAGTACGGATACCAAAATATAATAAAACAACTTTGTTAGTTGGGTTCCCAAGTAGCAGAATTCTTCCACTCTCTGAATTTCGGTTTGTTCTATATATATTTTTTCATTTGAATATCTCCCTATTCTCATTTCCTTAGTTTTATCTTTATTTATTTGGAGAGCAATATTTTGTGCTTCATGTTGGATCTTTTCTAAGATAGTTTTGATGTCCTTGTCCTTAATGTTTTCTGATAACAAGCTGATGTCATCTTAATGTTTTCAGATAACAAGCTGATATTATCGGTATATTTAAGATCTCACAGTCTTTTGTTTTATAGATGCTTTCAAGTTAACCCGTTATTTCTTTGGAAACTTTGTTTAAGTACATAATCGAGGCAAATATTAAAGATTAGAGAAAATATTATGCAGCCTTGCCTTGCTCCTTCCTCAATATTACTTTATTTTATTAATTTGTTTTAACATGTCAAAGGCCTTAGTGTAATCTATACTACTATTTACTAATTGTAAACGTTTATTCATTTCTTTAGTTAGTCCTATTATTTTTTATTTGTAGTGTGGGCGATTTGGACTATACAAGATTTTCCCTTTCTAAATTGTGCTTGTTCATTTCGTATTTTGTTTTCTGCTTTTTCCTTTATTGATCTGTTGATTATATTGTTATGCTGTTTAGTAAGGTTATACCTCTCCAATTATTGCACTCTGTATTGTGTCCTTTCTTAGGAATTTCTATTATTCCATTCCATTGGTATTCAATCTTGTTTCCAGAATTCATGTATTAAGGGGGTAATTATTTTTAATGAGCTATCTTTGTCTATTTTCCAACATTCTCCTAGTACTTATATTGTCGCTACTGGTACTTTTTCCATTTCTTAATTGCTTTATGCTTTCTCTAATTTCCTCTTCTGTTGGTTTAGTTTGTTCAATTCCTAATTCATTATATTTTTGTCTTATTGTTGTCACTGTTCATTTGTTCACATTGTTTGCCTTTTCACAATTGTTTATAGTGTTCCTCCCATTTATTTACTTCTTTATCTATTGTTGTATGCAGGTTTCCCTCTAGGTCTTTGATTGGTTTGTCGTTTCTTTGCTAACTTCTTTATGTATTTGTATAGCACCTGTATATGTGAAGCTGGCAAAATCAAATCAAACCTATTACGATTTTTAGTACTCATTTGTACAACAAAAAATTATTTTGTACCTTTACCAATTAAAGAAAAAAACATGGCACTGCCAGCTTCATGTTAACCTAGAAAGGCCAACTTAAGAACAATTTAAAAAAAATGAAAATCAATACAGGAAATTGAAGAACTGAATTTGTACTAATTTGTACCACAAAAAATATCAATGTCAACCCCCCCTAAACAACTCCCGTTTCAATAAATTAAATAGCAAGCCCATTCTTCTCCGATCTTTCCAATATTTCTTTAAAAAGAAATATTAAAGTCGATTCTACTAGTACTAAATGTGCACTAATTTGTACCATGACTAATATTCCAAAATATTAAAGTCAATCCACGTATAAACAACCCCTGCTTTGATAAATTGAATAGCACACCCATTATCCTCCGATTTTGAAAAACGAAATAACTGTAGATTCCATTAAAACTGACTTTGTACTAATTTGTACCACAAAAAATATTAACGTCAACCCCCTCAAACAATCCCTGTTTCGATAAATTGAATAGAAATCCCAATATCCGATCTTTCCAATATTTCTTGAAAAACGAAATATAAAAGTCGATTCTATTATTACTAAATTTGTACTAATTTGTACCACCACAAATATTCCAAAACATTAAGGTCAACCCACTTAAACACCCCCTTCTTTGATAAATTGAATAGCAAGCTCATTATCCTCCAATCTTTTCAAAATTTCTTGAAAAACGAAATATAAAAGTCGATTCCATTAAAACTGAATTTGTACCGCAAAATATATTAACGTCAACCCCCTTAAACAACCCCTGTTTCGGTAAATTGAATAGAAAGTCCATTCTTCTCCGATATTTTCAATATTTCTTGAAAACCGAACTATTAATGTCGATTCTGGTATTATTTTAAATGTTTCCGTAACCACTTTCCCTTTCGTGATCATTATATTTAATACAAACACTGGCTCTCAAACACATTGCATAGCATTCAGTTTTAATTGAATCTACTTTTATATTAGTGTTTTTAAATGAAACTCACGGTCTCTAGTTAATTCCACAATATAATAAAAGTTATTGAAAATTCTAAAAAATTGACAATTGTTTCGATAAATCAATATCATCGAAACAATTTTATTGTCAATTTTTTAGAATTTTCAATAACTTTTATTATATTGTGGAATTAACTAGAGACCGTGAGTTTCATTTAAAAACACTAATATGAGCATACTCCACGAAGTAAGGGCCGAGACAGTTAATTTCATTACTTTTATATTATTTCGTTTTTCAAGAAATTTTGAAAAGATCGGAGGATAATGGGCTTGCTATTCAATTTATTGAAGCAGGGGTTGACTTTAATATTTTGTTTAAAAACACTTATTGTGTCGGCCATTATTTATTTATTATTATTTTGGAGATGTCATACAAAAAATACAGTACGTTTGGCATGAAGCCATTTTCAAGTAGATACTAAATTATGGATAAAAACCTAAAAGAAATATCTTCAGGTAGTCAACAAATACAGTATAAAAATCAGTAAGATTTAAAAAGAGAACAGAAAAACAAACAAACTTACTTGCAAAAAATCCAACATTCAACATTTCAGGATGTTATTCTGTAGGTATAAAAGTAATACAAATAAAATGGTAAAACTGTACAATGGCCGGTCCTGGTAACAGTACCGATACCAGCTTTTGTAAGCAGCTCTTACATATTCCAAGCTCAAAGTGGAATAAACAAAGAGTTTAAAGTGAAAACAGTATACTATTGTGCAGTTTATAGGCAGTTCTAAATATACCTGTAAGTCAATAAATTCCATCTAGTAATATAAGAGATATTTGGTTTTAGAAATATCAATATATAAATAAGATGCAGTCGGTTGTTTATAATACCAGTTTTTATTGTTCTCTTGATATCGGTCAGGTTTTGCCTGACCCCATTAGGACAGGACTGTAGTTGGAAACTTACTGCAACTATCAATGTAAATCATTTTAATCATGACAGAAAATTTGGCGGAACCCCCTGATCACAGGGGTCATTCTTCAAACCAACCTCAACTGACAAGTTTAGGGAGTGCTTCTGACCACAGAAGTCCCTCTCTTACCCAATCACAAATAAGTTCTTCTCGATCTTATTCAAATGTTGCAGCTAACTCACTCTTTCCCTCTAAAGATCAAGGTATCCTATTTCCTTCTATTGATGGAGTTAAATTAGAGGAGTACATTTTTGCCGTAGGAACTAAAATTCTTCCTAAAAACATCACTTTTGCTTCAAGAATTTCAAACAACAGAGTATGTATTTACCTATCAAACAAGTCAGTGGTTGATCACTTTATGGCAACATATTCTAGCATCACAATCAACAATCAAGACATCCAGGCAAGACTTTAGAGATTGAATTGAAGAAGTTGGGTTTAAACCTTGTATCACCAGTAACTTTCATAAAAATAGGAGTTTCCAACCCAGAATACGGACATATTTTTAGTTTTCGGCGCCAGGTATTCACCTCTCCTCTATCTCCTGAAAGTAACATTCCTGAATCATTCACATTAACCTATGAAAATACTCTATATCGAATTTTCGTATCTGATGATGGCCTGACCTGCTTCAAGTGCAAACAGCCAGGTCATATTGCTATCAACACTTCCGAAAATAAGTCAGAAAATCCACCTAAACCCTCTGATAAGTCAAGTAGTTCTAAGAAAACTCCCCGTACAAAAGATCCTGTAGAAGCATCTCAATCTATTGTGAATTCACAAAACCAACATATTACAAATGATTTACCCTCCACACCAAAAAAATCCGAACCAGCAATCAAAAGAAACAGTTCCGACCGGGAAACACCTGAAATTGCGGAAGAAGAAAATCCAACAAACAATATCTTTGTCACACCCGAAAAACAAAGGCACGATTTTGGCGCATTGCTTAAGCCAGCAAAAGTTTTCATAAATTCTCACGAACCACCCTTTGTTCTAAATTTTGACCAACTGGTGGATTTGTTCGCAAACAGTTACGGTTCACCACACCCCGACCAAATTGCTATTAATTACACTAATGACTTACCCTTACTTTGCTATACGTTACATGAAATTCATCCTCACTTGAAAAACCCGCTGCACCAAGCTTCGAAAAAAATGTGAATTTTTCGACTCACAACCATCAACTGACAATGAAAGTGACGCGTCATCGGAAGTGAGCAGCTATTAATTTCTTCTAATTAAATTTTTATAAACACTCTTATTATGTTCAAAAACACTCTCTAATGGAATATAAACGGCATTACACTCACCTAGAATCACTGCAATTACTTATGTCTGAACTAGATCCTTCTATTATCTGCATTCAGGAGACAAACTTACAGTAATAAAAACTATAACGATTATTTCTTAAATAGGATCGATTGTCACGTGCAAGTGGAGGTGTTGCAATATATGTGAAAAAAGACATCAGCTCATCACTTATTCCTCTGAAGAGATCAAATAATATTAACTCGACTTAGAATTGGACACACTCGTAAATGGATAAGGAAACATCTACAATATCAGAATCGACTTTTATATTTAGTTTTTCAAGAAATTATAAAAAGATCGGTGGATAATGGGCTTGCTATACAACTTATTGAAGCAGGGGTTGTTTAAATTGTTTAACTTCAATATTTTTAAATTTTTATTGTGGTACAAATTCAGTTTTAATCGAATCGACTTTTATATAATTTCATTTTTCATGAAATTTTGATATGATCGGAGGATAATGGGGTAGCTATTCAATTTATCAAAGCAGGAGTTGTTTGAGTGGGTTGATGTTAATGTTTTTTGTGGTACAAATTAGTACAAATTCAGTTTTAATTGAATCAACTTTTATATTTCGTTTTTCAAGAAATTTTGATCGGAGGATAATGGGCTTGCTATACAACTTATTGAAGTAGGGGTTGTTTAAATTGTTTAACTTTAATATTTTGAAATATTTTTTGTGGTGCAAATTAGTACAAAATCAGTTTTAATAGAATCGACATTAATATTTCGAAATATTGAAATTATTGGAGAAGAATGGGTTTGCTATTCAATTTATCAAAACGAGTTAAATGAGTACACTAAAAATCGTAATAGTTTGATTTGATTCTGCCAGCTTCACAGACGTCACATATTGTTTGTTTCTGCTGCTTCTTCTGCTTGTTTCTCTATCGTCCTCGTCTTTTGTATATCTTGCTCCTTTTTTGATTTCTTTGCTTAATATATTGTACTGTTTTAGTGTTCCATTTTTTTACCATGTGATTTGTTCTATTTAGTTGCTGTTTTAGTCATTTTTTTATCTGTTTATTTTTATAGAAAACTCTACTTTGATGAAATTGGCATCATGATTTCGGTTGTTTAATCCTCCTGTTTTGGAGGTACCTGTACATTTCTAGTTCAAAACGAATGATGTGTGCAAACGTAATCATGAATTTTTTAAAAAAAATATTTATATCACAATTTTATTTAGTGTCCTTTGCAACAGTTAGAGAAACTTTAAACAACTTTTGGGTGCACTTGGTGATAGTTATATCATTTTTTAAAAATTTTGGGTCTTCGTTTCAAAATTGTAAAATCGGTACAAGAACATGTATTTGAAAATTTTTTATTCGCTTAATCTTTAATTTTTGGTAGTAAAATTATGTAGCCTATTAATATGTCATTATATGTCTTCTATACTAATATTTTTGTTGCAAAAGTTTATTTTATTCTGTAAAAAAATATTCGTGGATGGTTAAACAAAATCCGTGGATACCTTCACACGGGTTGTTAGCTCATAGCATTGTATTATACTAAGTGCTCTTGTAGCTGTTTTTAATCTTACAATTAAAATTCTGTCCGGCATGGGTTTCCATTCTCGATCTAATATTATCCCTGCACTCCTTTCCCGTTGTTCTTCTACTTTCATACCTAAAAACAGTATTAGACTTTAGTCTCCGTTTGTTCTTTCTCCATTTTCTGGCCAGATCGTTTCACATAAACATAATATATGTGTTCATTTCTACTTAATTTTGATTGTTTTAACATTGTACGGACGTTCCATGTACCTACTCTGATGTAATGTTTTTATTTAAGATGAGTGGTATAGTTGCGAATTTGAAATACCGTGTTTATTATTTTCGACCTTTGTTAACTTTACCCAGTAGGGAACAATTTATGGACCGTAAATAGCATAGTTGTAAATCAAGACCAAGTACACAGTCCGACCCTACGCAGGGAAGTCTTTAAAAATGTTTTATTATCGTTTTTACGTCACTTGACAAATGTTTTCTTTTAACCTTCCTGTTGTCCGAAACATCATCTTCAGTATCACTGTTGTCACTAATTTCAATCACTTCATTCTATATTTCCATTTCATTCGACACAACGTTTTGACATGGACGAAACACTGCCATTTTTATTTGGACAATGCACAACGATGGAAAGTCACAGACTGCACCCTTGCTTTACCTGGTTGGTGATTACTCCGACCCTGTTAGGACGCAGGTATAAAGGATAATTTCTAATTTTTCAGGAGGCAGTATCTGTGGTCTTTATGCATTCTTGTTGTATTTAACTTTTACACAATGCCCCCTGTCATAAACACAGTATTTCAAATTCGCAAGTATACATCATTCCTCTGCATCCGAGAGCTCATATGGTTTATAATTATGATGTTTTCCGTTGTGTGTGTTGAAGTATTGGTAGAGTCCTTATTCTCATTTGTCCTTATTCTTTGCCTGGTCCTGTTGTTTATTGTCTTTATGATTATTAATTTTTTATGCTTGTTCGTTTTCTATATTAAATAGTGGTTGTTGTGATTTACAATCCCATATTCTTACCTTACCATTTATTTCTATTTTTTGATATTTAAGTTTGACTTGCGTTCCTGTTTTCCTCTCATCTATTGCTATATCTCTTAGTTTATTTTGAATTTCCCGCTCTTGTTTGGCGAGTTCTTCTTCAATGTAATTCTCTTTTCGTTTTAAAATTACAATTTTCTGTCACCAGTCATCTAACTCCATTCGGTATCTCTTTTGTCCTGTTTCTGAACTTTTTTAATTTTTGTTTTTCGTCCAAGCTTTCCGTCAAGCATTGTTTCAAGATATTGTTTTAATGTGTCTACATTATTATTTTCCATTTCCACCCCTGTCATTAATAAGTTGCTGTGTATTTTATATTTTCCCAGCTTTTCAATTATTTCTTCCATCTTTTCAATTTTAAGTATTAGCTCTGTTTTCTCTACTTTATTTTCTTCCACCGTATTGGGAATTTTTTCATATACTCTTTAATTACCATTAAATCTCCTTTAATTTCCTTTAAATCCCTGTTAATTTCCTATAAATCTCCTCTAATTTCGTTTCCCATTTCTAACATATCCATTTTAAAATATCTTTCCGTTTCCAATAGCATTTTTTTGATTTCTTCCATCTCTGTAGATTCTTTATTTTATGTTTCCACAAGTGTTTTATTTATTATACACATTGACTTAATGTTAATTGTCAAAATTAATACAATATTTCTAATTTTTTTGACAAATTCTCTATTTTGGCATAATTTTTTAGATGGAAAACCAATGTTGCGTCAAGGTGATACTGGAGATTGGATTGGTACGTTTGAAGGTCATAAAGGTGCTGTTTGGGGTGTAGCTTTAAATAGCGAAGCTACTAGGGCTGCTAGTGGTGCAGCAGATTTCACAGGAAAAGTTTGGGATGCTGTTACGGGAGAAGAATTACATTCTTTTCAACACAATCACATTGTGAAGAGCGTAGATTTTTCTAAAAATTCTAGTTTGATGGTTACGGGAAGCAATGAGAAGTTGGTACGCATCTTCGATCTCAATAAACCAGAAGCTAGTGAGTTTTTTTTCTAACCAAGCTGACCTTATATGATTATAACAATTTTTAAACAAATAACTGAAAAATTAATAATTTTAGGTCCAGAAATCTTTAGTGGTCATACAGCAGGTATAAGGCACGTGTTATTTTTTAGGAACGATACTCATTTGGTTTCTTGTGCAGATGACAAAAGTTTAAGGGTTTGGGATAGATCTACTGGGAAAGTAAGTTATCTATAATCACTATGTTTAACTCTGTTTTTGTGTTGATTTATTTAATAACATTTCAGTAGAGAATCCTTTAAATTTGTACAAAATATACCTGATGTCTAATTTTATTTATTTTTTAATTTTAATGCTATTTAACGTACAACAACAAATTTTCCTGTCACTTTTATTGTTACCTATCATTTTAAGAATATCATCTCATGATTTATAGTTTTCTTGTTTTTAAGGAAGTTCAAAAAGTGGATTTCGGCGGTAATCCCAACAGTTTGGAAGTGTCAAAAGATGGAAGTGTTCTGACAGTTACTTACTCTAACCACGTTATTTTCTTAGATTCGGAAACATTGTCAAAAATTAGAGAATTTTCTATTCCCTCCACTGTCAATTCCGCGTCTCTTCATCCAGACAAAAGCATTTTTGTTGCCGGCGGAGACGATTTGAAAGTATACAAATTCGATTATACTACCGGAACTGAAATTGAATCTTTTAAAGGTCATTTTGGACCAGGTAAGTCTTATTTATTTGATAATCATATTTATTTTTTATCTGTTCATACCAATTTCTCAAATATATTGTAAGGATTGTCAAGGAATTGTCTGGATACCTATGGATAGTTGATTTTGACCAGATAAATTAGATTTTGATCATATTTATAGGCTTAAAGACATTTCAGGTGCTTTTGTTACTAAAATATTCAACAGTATATGCTTTAAGACAAGTTCAGACGTTTTTATCAATGAAACATTGTCATATTTATATGAATTAAGATACTTTTACCACTGAAATAGTGAAATTTTCTCATATTTATATGCTTAAAGACACTTTCAGGTGCTTTTATCACTGAAATAGTGAAAATGTCTCATCTTTATTTACTTAAAGACACTTTCAGGAGCTTTTGTCAGTGAAATAGGGAAAATTTGTCATATTTATGTGCCTTAAGATGCGTTTAGACGCTTTTATTACTGAAATAGTGAACATACGTTATATTATATGCTTTAAGACAATTTCAGATGGTCTTATCACTAAAATAGTGAACATTTATCATTTTATATGATTTAAGACACTTTCAAATTTTCTTATCACTGTAATATGAAAAATTCTCAAATTCATATGATTAAAGAAAACTTTTAGGTGCTTTTATCACGGAAATAGTGAAAATTTGTTATATTTATATACTTAAAGATACGTTCAGGTGCATTTACCATTAAAATAGTGAAAATGTGTCATATTTATATGCTTCAAGACAGTTTTAGATGCTTTTATCACTGAAATACTAAAAATGTCTCAGTAATATGCTTAAACATACTTTCAGATGCTCTTATTATATGATTCAAGACACTTTCAGATTCTCTTATCACTGTTATATGAAAAATTCTCAAATTTATATGATTAAAGAAAACCTTTATGTGCTCTTATCAGGGAAATAGTGAAAATTTGTCATATTTATAAGCTTAAAGATACTTTCAGGTGCAGTTACCAATAAAATAGTGAAAATTTGTCATACCTATTTATATGGATGCTTTTATCACTGAAATACTAAACATTTCTCATTTTTATGCTTAAAGATACTTTCAGATGCTCTTATTACTGAAAAAGTCTAAATTTGTCATATTTATATGCTTTAAGTCACTTTCAGGTGCTTTTACTACTAAAATAATGAACATTTGTCGTATATGATTTAAGACACTTTCGGATTCTCTTATCGCTGTAATATGAAAAATTCTCAAATTCAAATGATTAAAGAAAATTTTTAGGTGCTTTTATCACGGAAATTGTGAAAATTTGTCACATTATATGCATTAAGACACTTTCACATGCTCATATCATTGAAATAGTGAAAATTTGTCATATTTATATGCTTCAAGACAATTTTAGTTGCTTTTATCACTGGAATACCACAAATTTCTCATTTATATGCTGAAAGCTGCTTTCAGATGCTCTTATCACCGAATATGTCAAAATTTGTCATATTTATATGCTTTCAGGTGCTTTTACCACTGATATAGTGAAAGTTTGTGGCATTTGTATGATTTGAGACATTTTCAGATGGTCCTATCATTGAAATAGTGGAAATTTCTCATATGTATATGCTTTTAGACAATTTCAGACGCTTCTATCACTGAAATAATGAAAATTTGTCATATTTATATGCTTTCAGACACTTTCAGATATGTTTATCACCGAAATAGTGAAAATTTGTGGTATTTATATGCTTCGAGACACTTTCAGGTGCTCTTATCACTGAAATAGTGGAAATTTTGTCATATTTATATGCTTTAGTCAATTTCAGACTTTTTTATCACTGAAATAGTGAAACATTGTCATATTTGTATGCTTTAAGACACTTTCAGATATTTTCATCACTGACATAGTGAAAATTTTACATATTTATATGCTTAAAGATATTTTCACCACTGAAATAGTGAAAATGTATCATATTTATAAGCTTTTAAGACACTTTTGGGATCTGTTACCACTTAAATATGAAACATTCGTTTTATTTACATTCTTAGACACTTTCAGGTGCTTTCACCACTTAATTCAGACGTGTATACAACCCTCGGACCTGGAGGGGGAGGGGGTAAATTTTAGTTTTCCCAAGAATTTATAATAAGAAGTGTGCTCATTTTTAATAGTACCCAATCTTTATTAGTACTAATGTTACATAATACTTAAATCATTATTTCTAAGAACTAAATTCTAAATATTGTATACATTATACATATTAAGGTAAATCAGGGTGACGATCATCTGCCTAGGGGGGGATTACCTTCATTACCCTCCTTATATATGCGTACTTAATTGATGAAAATTTGTCATATTTATATGCTTTAAGACACTTTCATATACTCTTATCACCGAAATAGTGAAAACGTGTCATCTTTATATGTTTAAAGACACTTTTAGGTGCTTTTATCACTGAAATAGTCAAAATTTGTTATAATTGTATGCTTAAAGAGCTTTTATCGCTGAAATAGTGAAAATGTGTCATATTTACATGCTTCAAGATACTTTCAGGTGTTTTACCACTGAAACAGTGAACATTTGTCATGTTATATGCGTTAAGACAGTTTCGGATGCTCGTATCATTGAAATAATGAAAATTTGTCATTTTTATATGCTTAAAGAACATTTTCAGGTACTTTTGTCAGTAGAATAGCGAAGGCTTATCATATGTTATATGTTCTAGTTCAGACGCTCTTATCACTGAAATAGTGAATATTTATATGCTTACAGACATTTTCAGATGCTTTTGCCACCGAAATAGTGAAAATTTGTCAGTTCCTGATTTGTTTTTCTTTAATTTCTGTGTTTGTTCTAATAAATTTGGTATTAAAATAATGAGAGATTCAGCATATTTTCACTGAAATGTCTGATGTTATTTCCCTATGCATGGACAGAGTAGAAATATATGTTTATAGCATAAACACGGTTTCTACTAATCGAAGAGATTGTTTGGGAACCTTTTTTTGACATTTTCATTAAAATCATCAGAACTGTAGCTTGTTACAATTTACTATTGTTCTTCCGTTTTTATGGTTTCCGTTATTTTTTTATTTTTCAGTACATTGTGTAAAATTTTCACCCGATGGAGAATTGTACGCGTCCGGTTCTGAGGATGGTACCTTGAGATTGTGGCAAACTACAATTGGTAAAACGTACGGTTTGTGGAAATGCGTAGAGGGTCAAATCAACATCGATCCACTGTCGCCACCTAAAGAAGTCCAAGCAAATTGAATGAAATAATTATTTTCAGTCAACTCCACGCTATTATTTTGATTTACTTTCAAACCATTACGAAATTTTATTTGTTGACTAACGGAATGGGTTGCTGTGGAACATATTAAATATTTTTTATTTATTTGTTGGTATTCCTTTTTGTTGAATTAACTGCCGTAAAGGTTTTTATATGTACACTTGAAAAAATGTTTTCTAAACTAGTAATTAATATTTAAATAAAATATTAGTCATTTTGAATAAATTATTTTTTATTTATTCGGTGTTTTATTTCTCCTTTTTATAATTTTTATTTAGAACAACGGTTTTTCGGGCGTGAAATATCAATTTGACTAACCAGTCGTCTTTCTTTGGTAATTCAACTCGCACAAAATTCGTTTTAAAAATAAAAGTCAAGCTTCATACAAAAATAGCAATTATATTGCAGTGATCTGCCTTTATTTTAGTCAAAAACAGGAAAATTTTCCATTCGAAATAATATTAATGTCCAAATTGCACATCCATTCGATTGCGTCTTGAGAGCACTCCACGAAGTCCTGTAGGTTTCCACCGTAAGCGCGGTTTGGGCAATCTGAAACGATATGGCGGATCGTTTGTCTCGGTGATCCGCAATCGCACTGCGGACTGTCGGCGAGGCCCCATCGGTGTAGGGAGTAGGCACATTTACCCTGTCCTGTCCGTATTCGGTTCAGCTTAGCCCAGGTGGAACGTGGGAGGGCTGAGCTATTGAAGCCAAGTTCAGGATTGGTTATTTAATAATAATAATAGCCTTTTTGCCAAACAGATTTATACAAATCCCTTTACAGAGCAAAAACAATGAATATATAATAAAAGAAGAAACAGCCTTAAATTAAATTAAGAAAAGAAGAAATAAAAAAAAATTAAAATTAAAAATCAAAAAACACATTTCACATAGTTGTATAATGTTCAGTAGCACAAGCTTTAATAACTTTAAAATTATCTATAAAAATGTCGCATGTGTTGCACAATAAATTAAAATTATTACACATAACATTAATTGGTGAATGAAGTAAAACATTTGTTCGAGACCAATCACAATAAAAAGGTAAATGTTGTCTATTGTAGAACTGTGGTACATTAAAATTAATTTTATATATCAAGTCTGGAACAATCAATTAAATTGTGCAAACACTTATATAAACAGGACAATGATTTACAAACTCTACGAAATTCAAGACTTTCAAAATTAAAAATACCTAATAAAATCTGATAATCAGAGCCTCTCTGTGGGTAAATACCACTAACCTTCAAAACCAAATATTTTAGAAACCTCTTCTGAACCGACTCAACCTTGCTGATATGAACATTGTAATAGGGATCCCATACAACAGAGCAATATTCTAACTTAGAGCGTATGTACGAAAAATATAACATTTTTAAACTACAAATATCCTTAAATCCACGGCAGTTTCTAATCACAAATCCATAAAATCTCGATGCTTCGGCAACCTTAGAATTAATATGTTCAGTGAAACTAAGTTTGGAATCGAATATCACTCTTAGATCTTTTACAGAAGTAAGACGAGATAACAAATTCCCATTAATGTTATAGTAGAAGTGAATTGGGTTTAGTTTTTTAGTGTAGGTCACTACTTGGCATTTTGATATATTTAATGTCAGTTTATTCTGTAAGCACCATTCGGATACTCTATCCAAATTGAATTGCAGTGTTAAGGAACTGTCTATGGATGTTATGAGAAGAAATTTTTTTAAATCATCTACATACATGAGTACCGGAATCTAAGTGTACCTCCAGGTCATTAATGAATAAAAGAAACAACAATGGTCCAAGGTTTGAGCCTTGCGGTACACCTGACTCACTAAGATATTTATTTGAAGAGTGACCATTATAAAAAACAAATTGAAACCTGTTATGAAGGTAAGATTGGCAGAACTTCAACAAAGCGGAAGAGAAACCGAACCGATTCAGCTTTTCGATTAAAATCCCATGATCCATTCTGTCAAAAGCCTTTGAAAAATCAGTATAAATTACGTCTATTTGTTTACCGGCATCCATTATTTCTGATATCTCTTGGGCTATAAGAAGTAAGTTAGTTTCAGTTGAGGAACCCATGTTGTGCAGGTGAAATAAGGCTACGAATGGATGGATATAAACGATTGTAAACCACCATTTCAAAAAGTTTTGAAAAATTGGACAGAATGGATATTGGGCGATAATTATTAATTAGAGACTTGTCACCTGATTTAAAAACTGGAACAACCCTAGCTTCCTTCCATTGATCAGGGAAAATGGAAGATTCTAAAGCCAAATTGAATAATATTTTCAATGGACAAGCTAATAAAGAAATGCAGTCCTTTACGAAAAATGACGGAATATCATCTGATCCAGATGTCATCTTATTTTTCAATTTTTTAGCAGCTTCAACACTTTCACTCTCTGTAATATCCCTGATGTTGATGATGTCCCCATAAAAATGCGACTCATATAAGTCAACTAAATCAGCTCGTGGTACTGATGATGGCACAAATACATTTTCAAAAAACTGACTAAATTTATCCACTATATCCTGTGGCATTGAATAGGTTTCATTATCTAAAGACATAATGCCAGGTACGCGTGATGTTCTATTTTTCGCATTGATGTAGGACCAAAACTGTCTTGAGTAGGCAGCAATATTATTTTGAATGTTACTAATATAGGATTGATAAGCACGTCTCACTTGCTGTTTAGTTTGTGAACGAAGCTCCTTAAACTGTTGCAGAAAACGCTCATTACGTGTTCTCCTAAACTTTTTGAGATATTTTACTTTTTTTTATGTTGCTAATAATAGAACTGTTAAACCAAGGAGGAAAATTACGTTTAAAGTGTTTAAAGGTAGGGACAAAACAGTCAAAACACTGAATATGAAGTATTGTAAAAACGAGATACTGCTTGATTTATATTGTTAAAGTCTAATAAAAACTCCCAGTTAATATTTATTAACGAATAATATAAATGTGTATAATTAGCTCGTTTAAAGTTATAAGTTTTTCTATGTGTATTTGGTTGAAGTATACTGGACGTACTGGGTAAGTTGTAAATGTGTATCAATAGTGATGGGTGATGTCTGTCCTCGGGAACAATAGGAGGAACATTCCAAATTACGTCGCATTCCATATCAGATAAGACAAGATCCAGAAGATGACCAGAACTATTTCTAATATTATTCATCTTGTAAATCATAAAAAGTAATGAACTGATTAATCGCGTTATAATTTCTATTATTAAAGTTGTGATTAATATATTCGGAGATGTTAAAATCACCCATACAAATTTGGTTATGGTTATGTAACATATCAACGGTTTCCAAACATTCAAAAAAAGATTCCAAAACATCAATAGAAACAGAAGGAGGTATGTATACTAAAAGAACTATAAAAGATTGATTTGCAATCTGACATTTACAGATCAATAAATCAATATTCAAAAAGCTCTGATCAAATAAGTTCCTCACGTAATCTCTTCAAATTTTCCCTCTGCAACGTGGTCAGATCTACATCTACGTAAATTCTCTTGTTTTTGTCGATTTTCTTCCTATTCCTTACCACCATAAAAGCATCATCGGAACTCCTTAATATTACTTTTAGAGGTCGAAATCCATTCTTGTTATTCGTCCCAGTTCTCATTACTTTGACTATTTGAACCTCTTCGGTAGTAGTGTCTTTTAAAATAGACTTGACTTCATTTAATTCTGCTTGCGGACTTCTCTGTTCAGGTAAGTTATAAATCATAATATTGCACGCCCTTTTTTGTCTTTCGCTTATTTCATTAATAATATTATCTTCGGCTAAGGCATGCGGAACATTTGAGTTTGATTTACGCATGGTTTCTAAGTTTTCAATCCTATCTATTAAAGACGGAATCAGTCTCAAACCCTCTTGGCAATCATCGCAATAAAACCTCAGTAGTCTTTTGCCTTTTAAGTCCATGACTTTAAGCTCAGAAGCATTGAGATAAGAGCATTCTCTGTGGACTATGCGGGAACAGCTATCACACGCCAATGTTGCAGAATCTTTGGAAATTGATTCTTTACATTTACCACAAACCATCCTAAGTCGATATATAAGTAAATAATTCCTGTATAAAAATACAAACTGGACCGCCACTGGTACTTAATGACTGTTCAAAGATATTGACGTTTTTTCCCAGAAGCTCGCTTTTTGGATCTTTCTGTCCATTTTTCTTTCATATTGAATTCATCAGTCATTTCGGAGGCGGTTCTGATAGGTGGGTGTCTGGATTTCAACCGCTAGCGGCCCTGCCTGATGATTGGGGCTTCCTTATGGTTCGGTAACATATTTTTCGATGTTCTCTCGCCAGTGCTGCCGAGCGTCATATATCCGGCGGGGAGATGTTACTCAGAGTAGGGAACCATCTCACTGGGGTTGGTTTTATGGTTCCAGTTATATCGTTTGGTTTAACTGAACGTCTACTTTATTGGTGCGAACGCTATTTAGCCATACCGGTGCACAGTATTCTTCCGTAGAGTATATTAGAACCAGCGCGGAGGTTCGTAGTGTGGGCGCGGCAGCTCCCCATGACGTTCCGGCGAGCTTAGCTATTATAATTGGTGCGTTCTTTTTGACTGAGATCTCAGATCACTTCAGTTAAGGTGATCTGAGATAAAGTGATGTGAGTAAGCACCAAAAAGAACGACATCTCAATTGAAGCGAGAGATCTGTCGATAGATTTAAACTATACGACAGATTCGTATCAGCATCTAATAATGTTAATTAATGTATCCATAATTTGTAACAAAATAAAAATAGATTATGCGTGTTTATTATTAATATGTCAATGGTTAAAACCTTAGATAACCTTTGTTAAATCTACATATAAACCAAGCAAATCAAATATTTCTTACTGATGAGAGCTGAGATTAACTGAGATCGCTGTCAAAAAGAACGCACCTATTATATCGTGTTCTTATTTTGGCGTCTATATTCATAAGGTGGGCTCTGAACGTCAGTGTCCTGTCGAGTGTAACGCCCATGTATTTAGGGGTACTGTTATGTTTTATGACCCTGCTGTTAAAAGTAATGTTGAGAACGTCATTCGCATAACGGTTAGATAAGTAAAAGAGGCAGGCCTCAGTCTTGCTGGTGTTGGGACAAAGTCGCCATCGTTTGAAGTAGTCGGCAAGTGCTATTAGAACTTCGTTTAGGGGCCTCTCTACTGTTGTCTTGGTTCTATCTCGAAATGCAATGGCCAAGTCGTCGGCATAGACAAACTTTTTTTATTTTGTTTCAGGTAAGTCCGCTGTGTAGATGTTAAACAGTAATGGAGCAAGTAATGAACCCTGAGGGAGGCCAATGTTCAGCTTTCTGTCGCCGCTCGTGGTGCCGCTAATATATACCTGGAATAATCAGGTTGGTCAGGAGGCTATTTATTAGCTGGCAAGTTTTGCGATAGGGTATGGCTCTCATCAGTTTGTAGAGAAGGCCGTCTCTTCACACAGTGTCATATGCGGCCGCAAGGTCAATAGACGTGACAGCTGTTTTTTCACACTTTTCGACCCCAGCCTCAATGAAAGTTGTTAAGGACAACACCTGGTGGCAGCAGCCGCGTCCACTCCTAAAACCAGCCTGCTCGACAGGGCCAGCAGCATCAATGGTGGCATATATTCTATTATATATAAGTCGTTCTAGGAGTTTATAGCAGCAACTAAGAAGGGCGATCGGTCGGTAGTTTTCGGGTAAATCGCTATCTTTTCCAGGGTTCATGATCGCAATGGTATTTGACCTCTTAAATTCTGGGGGTTGCATAGAGGACTCCATTACATCACTGAAGCAATCCGTAAGCTATTGTCGTGTTCTCGCGCCGCTGTGGACCAGAAATTCGGGGTACATTCCGTCTAAACCAGCTGCCTTCCCTGTCTGTCTGGCTGAGTGCTTTGTTGATTTCATCTAGTGTGAAGCCGTTCGAGTACTCCGAAGTTTAGGGGGTATTTACTTCAAGTTTTTTTAGGGATTTTTTTGTAGACACCGTGTGGGTCTTGACATATGGAACGCAGGAGACCTCAACTATTCTATTGGCTATCTTGTTCGGGTTGTTCGTGTGCTGTCCTCTGCTGGCTTCACCCAGTCTGCGTAGTAGGCCCCACGCCTTCCGGCTATAGCGAGAAAAATCGAGGTGTTCTACAGTTGATTTCCGCTAATTCAATCTAGTTGAACCAGGGACGACAACAGGTTGTCAGTAATCTCCGGGTCTCCCGACTCTACAAATTCGTCATATACGAGGTCTGATAAAAAAATAACCGTTATTTTCAATTTTTTCAAAAAGTATTTATTTATTCATCAATAACTATTTTGTACCCTTCAAAGTAATCCCCCTCAGATATAATACACTTATGCCAGCGTGTTTTCCAATCCTCGAAACACTTCTGAAACGCAGTTTATGGTATCGCCAACAGCTCCTGTTTCGATTTTTCTTTTATCTCCTCAATCGTCGCAAAACGCTTTCCTTTCATCGGAGTCTTCAGTTTTGGGAAGAGGAAAAAGTCAGCGGGGGCCAAGTCCGGTGAATGCGGTGGTTGAGGCATGATAACGGTTTTGTTTTTGGCCAAGAACTCACTCACAAGCATCGATGTGTGAGCTGGTGCGTTATCATGGTGCAAAATCCATGATTGCTTTTTCCACAATTTTGTGCGTTTCTGACGAACTGCTTCACGCAAACGGCGCATAACTTCAAGGTAGTATTCCTTATTGACAGTACGACCTTGTGGCAAGAATTCATGATGCACCACGCCATTGCAGTCGAAGAAAACATTGAGCAAAACCTTCACATTTGACCGAACTTGATGTGCTTTTTTCGGTCTTGGCTCTTTCTGGACGCTTCCATTATTGAAAAGTGGAAGTAACAAAGTTGACAAGTGCCAAAATTTATATTTTGAGATAATTAAGAAAATTATAATAAAACAACAAATAAATGATTCATTTTTTATTTGTTAAAAATTTAGCTTACGAGCAACACGGAAAACTAGTTTACAACAAAAAAAAAACAGTTATATAAGAACATTTTGAACAAATAGTGACTTTTTAAAAAAAAAATAGAAACGTGATAAGTGCCAATACAAAATAACATACGAAAATACTAAGAAAGCGTCTTATTTACTTATTTGCTACTTTTCCAGCACCATTTTAAGCCACTTCTTTTACTCCCAGTAGGTTATTGTAAATGTTTTTGTGCAATGGATTTGTTAAATAAGGTATCATAGACATAAGACTTTTTCTTTTGTTTTCAGAAATTTTGTTTTCTGGCGAAATTGCATGTAGCTCGGCTTTTCTAATGTCATTCAGAGTTTTTCCTTTTTTTAAAACATTGACTTCGTTCCATGGAATAAAATCTGCAAAGGAGGTCTTTGTCTTCACAATCGCCGGGTTTGTTTTATCAATGCGTATTGCTGTTGCTTGGCTGATTTGCAGTTTAGTAATATTAATATAAAAATCAGCTGCCTCCTTAATATTCCAAAAAAAAATTGGGTCATATCTATTACCTCGAACGGTGGGTTGTACCTTGCCGAATGAATAACTTCAATCAGATCTTCTGGTATGTATGCTTTCATTAATCTTTTTCTCTTCTCGATTAAGGCAAAATCCCTATCGCAAGGCATAAAGCTATATATGGCCGCTCACAAGGAATCGCTGTTCTATTGAGTCAAGCAAGCTAATGGAAACCAAAAATATTAATGTAAACAGAACAATTTTATTTTGGGCGCCACAGTTGTCGCACCAAAGAATTAACGACTTTTTGTTTGTGAAACCGCTATTTAAAAAACGAAGAAGGCAAGAAGCGATCTCGTTTGCCCCTCTTCCAGAAAATCCTTCGTGCCAGAGAAACATGCTGGCATGATTTGTATCCCCGACGTGAATCCCAAAGTTAAAACAGTAAAGTTGGGATAGATAGAACATGTCAGAATGTACCAGTGTTGGCACAAATATCACCTGCTCAAGATCCATAGATAAGCAACACACATCACTACCTGGTTATTGAGAGCGAATGGTATTTTCTTTCAAAATAGCTCTAGCACTCTCAGCTTTAGTATGGTGGACATCTAATTTAATTTGAGCTTCTTTACTTGTCGCAGTATTCGCACGAATTTCACATTGAAGCCTATCGCAGGTATGACATGTGTCCATTCTGGGCCTTGGAAATGAAAGTTTAGGAAAGTCTTTCTTGAAAACTGATGAATAAAACTTATAGGTTACCTCACTTTCTGGATAGCGTGTTTTAAATGCTTTGAAAAGTCTGTTTATATTTAGGTCGAGGCTCAGATATTCCTTATCGTACTTCGCGCGAGTATAATGTCCAATATTTCGAGCTATTAAGTTAATGTGAGCTCTTATAGCTTTGCGATCATTTTCAGAAAATTTAGATTTTTTATGGCATGTTCTCTTATCAATAAAAAAAGTATAACCAGCTTTCTTTTTAGAAATTAAGCCATCGATTTTTTTCTTGATACAGCAAAAGTGTCCATAATAGTTTTTTCGCACACTTGAACGAAATTTCCTCTTTCGCCTGGAATAGTGTAGCTCACTGTTGTTTGACGCTTGCTGTCTTGAGGATTTTCATAACTACCATGTCGACGTCTTTTAACAGGTGTTAGATGTATAAGATTTAATAGATACGTACCCTGAACTTTTGAAGTTTCTTTATAAAATTTTTCGTATAAGGACTTCCGCCAGAAGAGACTGAGGCTTTTACAGGAAAACTGGTATTTACAACAAACCTAATAATAAACATTTTATTTAATAAAGATTTTAATAAACAGTTTTTTCTAACCTAACCTGTTGACTTGGCGCCACTTTCTCCTGAATTTGCTTAAGTTTCCTTGATTTGTAGGCTTTGCCAGATTCTTTCAGTACCCTCTGTTCTTCACCAAAACGTCCACTACTTCTTCGTGTTTTTACATTAAGGTCGCTCATTATTATATTTAAAAAAACAACAAACAACAATAATAACACTAAAGCGCGAATTATTGTGAACTGACAGCAGAAAGGCGAATGGCACTTTTCTCCTTTGTTAGGAAATAGATCATGTACTTAATGGTGGCTCCATCTTTGAATGAATATATAAAGTGTATTATGAAAATTGGCACCTATCACCTTTGTGAGGACATAAACAGTGGCATATAACACCGTTCTATGGGTCTAACGCAAAATGAAAATTTTTGGCACTTACACCCTTTGTTACTTCCACTCTTCAATTGATCTTGTGTTCTGCTCATAGTAGACTCGCCAAACGCCACAGTCGACATTTCAAATGTCCTTGCGCATTTAATTTCATTTTTTACACAAAACTTAATACAGTTTCTTTGATCCATTTTTTCGAATAGTAAAAAATCGAAGAGCACACCAAAACACGACTAACCTTTTTATCTGTCAAAAACAAACTGACAATCCAAAATGACTGACATTGCCAACATATATAACAGACACATGTGTACCAACATAACAGAAAAAAATGCGAAAATGGAACATACGTAACTCACGAAATTTGAAAATAATGGTTATTTTTTTATCAGACCTCGTAGTTGTTGACTCTCTTCCGTCCAGCCCGGGATGTATTCCTTCCGGGAACCTCGTGGTATCTGCTTTTTGGCCACTGCGATTACCCTTCCCACAAAACGGTGGTAATTCTTGGCCTCTGGCTCAATGAAGTGAACGCAGGTGTCCAGCTGCCTGGTATATTCGGGCCAGTTTGCAGCGGAAAAGTTAGTTTTAATCTTTAAAACCGTTTATTTTTTGGGAAATTAACCAATACGCTAAAGATAGGTTTATTTTGGAATCTTAATAAAGATGTAATATCAACTGGTATTATGATACTAGCTGATCTCAACTTTCCTAAAAGCAAATTCATTTTTTCGTGTAGATTATGCAGAATGTGCAACAATTGATTGAAAGTCGTTTGATTTCTTTGATATTAGAGAATAAGTATATTGTATTCCTTTAAGAAAAATAACAAAACAATTTAATATCGCAGGACAATTGAGAATATCGTTAAACCGGAGGTTTAACTCCGACATCAAGGTATAAGTTTTCCCTCCGGATTTGTGAGAAAATAATATAATGAATTTTATTGAAAGCAGAACCTGAGCAGTATTATCAATTTCCAATTGACAAAAACTATTGAAATATAAGGAAATTGAAATTGACGTATTTTCCATGAAATTCACGTCAAACTACATGTTGTCTTTAATATTTGACTTCCTTATTCACTAGTCACCCTGCATATATATTATTGTTATTTATTGATATTTTGTAAATTAAAGACAGTGAGATCGGTATATCAATTCAAAAAATCATTGAAAAAAGGAGAATTCATCAAATTGATGCAGCTTTATAATCCAGAAAAATAATTCATTGCTGGGGTTATAAGCCATTTAGTTCACGTGGTTCCCTGAAGAGAGGGCTTTGAAAGATTCTCTTTTATCAAAAAATTTATTAACTACTTTCCAAATCTTTTAATTACTGAACTGAATTATGTTGTTTGTCTGTCTCTTAATGGAAATGGAAAGATGGAAAATAACAAAATCGTTAATTACTTCGTTGCTGTACGCAAGGATGGCTCTTGGCCGCAAAAAACATTTTTACATTAACATCTCAAAGCAAGTCGGAGCTGAGATTAGTAATGATAGAGAAATATACGAAGCTGTTTGTTTTTCTTTCCTTAATTCAATTTGTTTTTATTATTAAAACATTTTATGATACACGATATGATCATTAGTGAATATTGAGAATAATAAATTTTGATATTAATATTTCAAACAAACTGTCGATACACCATTTCCAAAAGCTTACTTCTAGATGTCGAATGACGAATCTCGATATATAGGAAATTTTGTCTTGTAGAACGTGATTTATCCGCTTGAAGTATGAAAGTATCGGGATCACTTTGGACGTTTTTATTTGAGCTAGTCTTTCTTATTAAGAGATATTAAGACTTGATATTTCAACAAACTGACGACTGTCAAAGAGAAGTTCTTCCTGTTTTAGGAAGTTTATAGAAAATATATTGTGATCGACTGCAATTGTACTCGCTTCGATTGAATATTACCGATACTGAGAGAAAAGAATAAAGCCACTAATTGTAGCAAGTGAAACGACAAATTATTAACTCTATATATCACAGTTCCAAAAAAAATTTCGAAAACCTAACTACCAGAACTGATTAAAGCGTGGTCTCAGTGTGGATTCAGCGATGGGGATTTGTATGCCCATTTCAGTAACTGCGGGGCGGTGTTGGCTGTGGGGGAAGTCTGAGAGCACGGTTCGGAAACTAGGAAGTGGTCGCATCTGTGAGTTACTCGAAACCTAACAGAGATCAGGGTTATATCCTTTACGCCATCTTCTGGAGAAGAAGGTGTGTTTGTCTTTGGCGCTATAGGCAAGGTGGAGGTTGTTACTTTCAGCCCATTCTAGACATTTTTCACCATTGTCGTTGTTTTTATAATCCCAAAGGTTTTAATTACATTTGGCGGCCAATTAACCATAGGGGGTTTGTAAATATTTACAATGTTCAGACCGTTGCGGTCTCGTAAACATCGTTGTAAGTAGCTCCAATCAGGGCCGTTCCAATCATATGTGCAGGTCGAGCGGCGCACGACGGCGCCGTTACAAAAAAGGCGCCGAAGATATTTTTTTATTTTTACCAATGTCTGAATATGCTAGAATTAAGATTAAAGTACGAAATAAGTAATAATATTTAAACAAATAATTTATAAAATGTATTATTATGATCATTATTATCATCTATAGATTCAAATATGACTTGTCTTGGTCCCGACCTATTGCATATGTAGGTTTTTTATCGTTGTCTAGGGGTTATCTTATCGTCTTCAAACGCCGAGTACATAAAAGAAACACTTTATTATTGGTCTTTTGATAAACAGTCTCACAATGTACAATATAACAGTAGAAAATATGAGTTTGTATGAGTTTGGTAGGAAAAATATCAATAAGCGTATTAAACACGTGGACCGTCTGTCACTGTGCTATTCGTCGTCTTACGTCTAGTCGTCGACCTCGAATACTGAATGCGCTCTTGCCCATCGATATTTTCGATGTGCAACTCGGGGACGGTGTCGTGCCTTTCCGTGTCTCGAACACGCGGTAAAACTAAGGCCAGGCGGTGGAAATAAGTATTGGCATTGTGAGCTGTTCCAATGGGGACTGTAGGATTGAGTCAATCCTACACTCGGCCATCCTGCTCAGAATCCGACTCGGATTCGTCGCTTTCGTGGTCGATCCAGGGCTTCATATATTCGGCACACGTTGTAGTTCGGATAGGCCCTTCATGGTCTCCAATTTTTGCAACTTCATATCTATCATTTCTTTTTACTTTAACAACTTCATAGGGGCCTAAAAATTTTCTCTTTAGTTTAGGATCTGGTGTGAATTGGGTTCTTTTTATGGCAATCAAATCGTTTATCTTATATGTTTTTGCCTTTTTTCTCCTCAAATTATAACCCTTTTTGTTTTCATTCTGCACTTTCGATATTTGTTCTTTACATTTTCTGCGTATTTCGTTTCTTTCTTCATCAAAAATTTTTATTATCTCTTCTTCTATAATTTCCTTAACTTTAATGTCTCCTTTACTCTTCATTTTAACACCAACTAATACTTCAAAAGGGGTCGTACCTATGCTTCGCTGATAAGTGGAGTTTATAGCGGTCTGTACTTTGTCGACATATTTGTACCATTTTCCGGGATCTTCCAGACTGAGCTTTGTCAAAATAGGAATAAGGGTCCTATTCACTCTTTCCACTTGCCCATTACCTCGTGGGACTCCACAAGTCGTTAACACGTGCTTAATATTTTCTTCCCGGCAGTATGATTCAAATGCTTCAGAACGAAATGCTGCTCCTCTGTCAGATATTATTCTGGAAGGGTTTCCAAATATTTTACGTTGCCTTTCAAGGCAACATATAACTTCATTTGTAGTAGTTGATTTCGTCGGATAAAGCCAGACAAATTTCGAAAAGTCGTCTATTATTACAAGGATGTGTTGATAATTTTTGTTTGTTGTTTTCATTGGACCCAGATGATCTATGTGGTAGGTTTCTAGCGGACCTTCTAACTTTGGTATGGGATGTAGCATTCCTTCTTTCTTTCCCTCCTTCTTGTTTCCTAATATACAAGGTATACAGTTATTGTTGATTGCTTCTATTTTTTCTTTCAGTCTTGGTATGTAAAATTCTTTATTTATTACTTCTTCTGTCTTCTTTGTTGAAAAATGCCCCATCTCGTGAGCTTTTCTTATTATTTCAGTCTGCATGTTTTTTGGAACAACCAGTAATTTCAGTCCATTTTCATATTTGTACAATATATCATGCTCCAAATAAAAATCTTCATATTCTTCTATAGACAAAATTCTTTTTATCGTCTTGATATGCTCGTCTTTATCTTGTGCCTGCCTGATTCTCTGAATAACACCACATTCCGTAGCGATTGTCAAGACTACAGGATTTCTACTAAGAGCATCCACGTGGGCCATCTGAGTACCTCTTCTGTGCTCAATTTCATATTGGAATTCTTCTAGCATCAGGGCCCATCTTGCAACTCGCGTTGTAAGATCCTTCTTCTCCATGGTTTTTGTGAATGCGTCACAATCTGTAACTATTTTAAATTTTGTTCCAAGCAAGTAGATTCGGAATTTCTTTATGCTTCTAATGATGGCAAGTACTTCAAGCTCATAGCTCGAATACTTCATCTCTGCAGGGGTCGTCTTTCTACTCATGTAGTATATTGGGTGCAGCTTCGAATCGTCACTAGATCTCTGCAACAGGCATGCTCCATAACCATGTATGCTTGCGTCGGTATGTAGTTCGGTATAGGCTCCTTGTTCATAAATATGTAACACTGGTTCACAAATGAGTTTTGCCTTTAGAGTTTCGAACGCTTCTCTTTGTGATGATCCGAACTTAAACTCTTCATCTTTTCGGAGTAAGTCACTCAAGGGCTTCGCGATATGGGCATATCCAGCAATAAATTTTCTGAAATATCCAGTTAGACCCAAGTAGGATTGAATTTGTTTCTGGTTAGTCGGCTCTGGGAATTTCTTGATCGCCAGAATTTTAGCTTCGCCTGGTTGGACTTTTCCGTTGCTCACGACGAACCCTAAAAATTCTACTTTGTTTTTCAACAGTTGGCACTTTTTCTTTTTTATGTCTAATCCATATTCTTCTGCTACCTTTAACACAAGTTTTAGTCTTTCTATCCCGTCTTCTTCGTTTGCGCTCAAGATGATAACATCGTCCATATAGTATATAACATACTTTTTAGCAGTCAATTCTCTGAAGATATGAGCAATAAATCGCTGGAAAACAGCTGGACTATTGCACAAACCAAATGGGCATTTCATGAACTCGTACTGTCCGTTCGGCGTTACGAAAGACGTGTATTTTGTACTGCTGTCTTCTAAGGGCACATGAAAGAATCCATTCTTTAGATCAATAGTGCTAAATATCCTTGCACCTTGTAAGCTATCTAGGACATCTTCGACAAGGGGAAGTGGGAATCTATCGCGTATTATATTTTTGTTTAGTTTGCGATAATCGCAACAAATTCTGGTTCGGCCATCCTTCTTTTCAACCAGGACTATAGGGCTGGCAAAATCCGAACAACTTGGTTTTATTATTCCGTCTTTCAACCATTCCTCTATCTGTCTATCTACTTCTTCCTTCTCCGGTGCTGACAATCTTCTAGGTCGTTGATAAATTGGTTCTTCGCTTTTTAGTACGATCTTCATTTCGATGTTCGTCGTCTTAATTTTGTGAGGTTGATAGTCTTCTATCAGTTTTTTCACTTCTTTTCTATATTCCGAGTTTTTTATGTGTGTTACGTCTACTTCACATTCTTCGCCTTCCTCCTCTACCATAATGTGCATTATAGAATTTTCTTCGGTTCTTTTGTATATTACTATACCATCGTCTCTGATATTAATACTAGCTTGCTCCAAAATATTGTTTCCAACTATTGCCCGATGCGATGTAACCGCTTGTGGAATTACATGAAATTTGAGGTCAAAATTTTCACCATTAATCTCAGCTTGGGTATAAAACAATCCCAATGTTTTTACTTTGGTGTTTTCGCCAAGGCCTTTTAATACTATACTGTCAGGAGTCAAACCGATGTTCTGGAAATGAGCATTATAAAAATCTTCTCTGATTGTACAAACATCGCTCCCTGTATCGAATAAAGCTGACATCGTCACTTCTCCAATTTTTAGTTTAACAATGTTTCTTGGCTGAGTTTCTATTATATTCACGTTTGAATCTTCAGCAGTAGATTTTGCAACATTCTTATTCGGGCATTTACTCGACACGTGACCATATTTGTTACAGCTAAAACACTTTGTACCCTTTGACTTATCCGGGCAATTCTTAGATTTGTGGCCTCGAGCTCCACAGTTAAAGCAGGTCAAACTACTTTCTTTTTTACAGTCTTCAACTTTTTCATGGTCATTTCTCTCTTGATTTCTCTTTTCGTTGGTATCTTCAATTTTCTTAAATGACTCTTTCTTTGTTCTGAACGTTTGTCCATGTACAGTATTCTTCTTTATACGTTCATATAGTTTCAGTTTTTCTTTGAATTCGGTGAAATCTTTTGCTCCGTAAAGCACTACTTTACTGGAAGAATCGTCTTGTATCCCATCAATAATGTACTGAATCACGACTTCTTGTTCTATATACGCTCGGCTAGCAATTTCTCTCATCCTAATCATGTACTCTTGTACCGTTTCATCATATCTCTTCCGCCTTGATGATAACATTCTATGTATTTGTGCACTATTTACGTGTACTCCAAATTCTTCAACTAATCGCTTTTTAAGCTCACCCCAACTTCTTATACCCTTTTCGGATTGTATAAACAATTTAGCCAAGCCTTTTAGACATTTCTTTGCGTAGATGAGTTTTTGTAAGTCGTTCCATCCTGTAATTTCTGCAACTTCTTCAAATTCAAAGATCCACGTCTGGATTGGGTATTCATCTTTCCCATCGAAAGGTCTAATACTGTCTTCTACGTCTCTAAAACTTAATGCAAAGCAATCTCGTTGTCTGCTGTCAACATCTGAATTCTCATTACTTCGTCTCCTTGCTTCATTTTGTCGCCATCTGTCGTCTTCGTTTCTTTGCCATTCTTCATATCGCCGTCTCTCTTCATATTCACGTATTCTCTCTTGATCACGTCTTTCGTCCAGTTTTCGTCTTTCTTCCACTTTTCGGTTTTCGTCATCCATTCGTCTTTCTTCGAATTTTCGTCTTTCGTCAACCAATCGTCTTTCTTCGAGTTTTCGTCTTTCTTCGAGTTTTCGTCTTTCGTCATCCATTCGTCTCTCTTCGAGTTTTCGTCTTTCGTCATCCATTCGTCTTTCTTCGAGTTTTCGTCTTTCGTCATCCATTCGTCCTTCTTCGTTATCTTCGAGTTTTCGTCTTTCGTCATCCATTCGTCTTTCTTCGCTATCTATATCGTCCTCCTCGCTATCTAGATCGTCCTCTTCGTCTTCTTCGTCGGTTGGATAAGAAAAGTTTATTAAGAAGGAACAAATTGAATCAGCTACGTCATTTTTGTTATTTGTATAATTTAAACCAAGTATTTGGCAAACAGCAATTAAATCAGGAAGCTCAAAATTACCTAGAACATCTTCCACTCTGGCCAGGTATTCATCAGATTCGTGACTAAAATCAAACCCCGGAAAAGCACGCAACGCCTTTCGAGTTTTTCTCGGTTCACCGTCATTAGAAAAACAAATGTAATGTAAAACTTTGATAACTTTAAGTTTTCCATGTGTAATATTGTAACCAATTGTACCTACAGAACCTAGCGTTGTCATTTTTTCTTTAAAAATATTTCGATTTATTCTATGCAAAATATATAGAAAAATAAAATAAAATAGCAATATATACCACTATACCGGCATAAATTTTAAGTCTAAAGAGCCATACAAATATAAAACGAAAACAAATCAACTATTTGTAACACAGTTAGAACTTATGATATAACCGCCATTAAACAATCTGGGCGTTTGGAAAACAAAGGTATCATATACCTAGTCAAGTGCATAATTAAAATGCGCAAAATAATATTTGTACTATCAAACCCATGTACACAATATATAGTTTTTTCTTACATACATCTGACTACACACTAATTTGTAGAAAAAATTTATTGTTAAAAATAACTTTAATTTATATAAAAAACGATGTTTTCCTCATAAATCTCAATCCCAATCCTAGCCTATTTTTGATTACAGAAAATATTTCTTTTTTAATTTTCAATTCCCAATTAAACCAATTTTAATTATTCCGGTTTCTACAAATATACTTATATATAATATATATTTTTATTTTGCAAATGTCTATCTCAAAAATAAATGTCTATTCAAAACGAACGTCACTGGTGACTGACGAGGTCACAAGTTTGTGGACTTCATGCAATGAAAAGGAAAAAGTACGTCTCACCTCAGAATCCCATCACCGTCTTAACAGCTGGCAACCATATATTTATTTATTCTGTTTCATCGAACTCGAACTCATGTAGATCAAATTGGAATGTGGAACATCAACACAAATCTTCTGAATCTAACAAGATAACGTTACTTCGTCCAATCTTCACTTCGCTGATTAAAGATTGTGTAATCAATAGTCTAATTGCACCATATATTATTTTACAACATGTAAACACTTTTTCTACGTCAATTTCAGTGTTTTATTAAAATTCGGCAATTCCATTGATGAAAAATCTATTTCACTTAAGCTTGTATTTTTGATACTTCTTTATCGTTTTATTTTGTACAATTGTTGTCGGCGTCGTTTAAGTGTTTCTTTTTACTTGTTTATCTCGGTCGAGCCTCCAAGAATGTAGGTTTTTTATCGTTGTCTAGGGGTTATCTTATCGTCTTCAAACGCCGAGTACATAAAAGAAACACTTTATTATTGGTCTTTTGATAAACAGTCTCACAATGTACAATATAACAGTAGAAAATATGAGTTTGTATGAGTTTGGTAGGAAAAATATCAATAAGCGTATTAAACACGTGGACCGTCTGTCACTGTGCTATTCGTCGTCTTACGTCTAGTCGTCGACCTCGAATACTGAATGCGCTCTTGCCCATCGATATTTTCGATGTGCAACTCGGGGACGGTGTCGTGCCTTTCCGTGTCTCGAACACGCGGTAAAACTAAGGCCAGGCGGTGGAAATAAGTATTGGCATTGTGAGCTGTTCCAATGGGGACTGTAGGATTGAGTCAATCCTACACATATTTTGTTCTATTACTGAGCGCCGTGCGCCCGCACTATATTTCTTAGTTCCTTTGTTTCATTTCACAAGTTCATTCTTGTCTGGCCAAGCGAGTATTGCAGTGAAATCATGTTCATTTGAGCATTGGCTTTTGTCTTAAGCAGTAGAGTAAATCGCATCTCGCATCAGCTAAAAAGTTATACCTATTTTTTATTTCCTCATTTGAAATTTTGTTCTTTTCTGGAAGCTCAAACTTTAAAATATAAGTTATAAGTATAAAATAAAGTTAAGGTAAGTAATGTTTATCCAGATCGTTATAATTCGTAATTATAAATTAATTAGATTCAACAAACCCCGAACCCAAACCCAAAATTTTATGTGGTATTATTTTTTTAGATGTCTGAAGGTAAAAAGAAACTTTCTGGTTACCAAAATCTAATTAACAAACGTAAACGGGAGGAGGTGTTGGAAAATACCAATAAGAAAATAACTCAATTTTTCAAAGCACCCATTGATTCTCCTTCGGAGGCTTCCGTAAAAAATGATGATGATAATATGGAGCCATCGACATCAAGTTCAGTTGAAGTTGAAAAAACTGTAACGTTTATCGAAGCTGATGATGATGAAGTTTTTGATAGTAAGACTGTACAGCTGTCTAAAGATCCAGGTTTGTGGCCGAAAATATTATCTTCAATGAATATTGAACTTCTGATAAAATATGGTCCAACCTATTATAACAATTCAAATTTCGTTTTTCCGAAAGACAAGACTGGGCGAAAATTTTCTGAATCATACTTCACTCGAATTTTGCCAAATAATGAAAAAATCAAGCGTGATTGGCTTCTGTACTCGGTATCGAAAAATTCAGTGTTTTGTTTTTGCTGCAGAATATTCAACCTTAACAACGCAAAAGCCCGATTGGCTGATGAAAATGGCTATAATGATTGGCAACATTTGAGTGAACATTTAAATATTCACGAAAAAAGTAAAATGCATTTCGAAAATCTTAAGACATGGTCTGACTGTTTAACTAGATTTAAAACAAACAATACGATTGATCTAACTCATAAATATTTGTTTAATGCTGAAATTAAATATTGGCATGCAGTTATTGAGCGAGTATTCTATGTTATTCAGTTTTTAGCTAAACAAAATATGTCCTTTCGCGGTCAAAATTTGAAATTGTTTCAAAATAATAATGGCAATTTCTTAAAATGTGTGGAAATGATTGCCAAATTCGATCCTATAATGGCTGAACATACTAAGAGGGTACAAATGCAAAGCAACCGAATGAATCATTACCTTGGCAATAATTTAAGAGAAAATATTTTATATATGATTAAAAATTCAAAATATTTTTTTATTATTCTTGATTGTACTCCAGACATGAGCCATCAAGAACAAATTTCTGTCTGTATCAGGTTCGTAAATTTAGATACAGCATCAGGGGAAATTGTTGTTGATGAACGTTTCTTACATTTTGCTCCAATAGAAGACACAACTGCTGAGGGCTTACAAAAATTTCTACTAAATGCTTTAGAAAAACATAATTTAAACTTATATGATATGAGAGGCCAGGGATACGACAATGGTGCCAACATGCGAGGCAAGCATGCCGGTTTACAAAAAAAAATTCTAGATTTGAATCCAAAATCATTTTTTGTACCTTGTTGTAATCACAGTTTAAACTTGGTTGTAAATGATGCAGTTAAGGGAAACAACTCTAGCTGGCAATTCTTTTCTACGGCTCAAGAACTTTACAATTTTTTTTCGGCTTCAACTAATCGTTGTACCGTTTTGAAAGAACATATTTCCAATTTAACTTTAAAACCACTTTCTGAAACTAGATGGTCGAGCAGAATTGATGCCATTACTCCATTGAGGTATCAGCTTGGGGAAGTCTATGATGCTTTATATAGTATATTCAGTGGAGTTTCTTTCGATAACAATACAAAGCATATGGCTGAATCTTTAGCAAATAAATTAAAAAGTTACCGGTTTATATGTACATTAGTATTGTGGTACAATGTTCTGTTTAGAGTCAATACTGAACTGAATTATGTTGTTTGTCTGTCTCTTAATGGAAATGGAAAGATGGAAAATAACAAAATCGTTAATTACTTCGTTGCTGTACGCAAGGATGGCTCTTGGCCGCAAAAAACATTTTTACATTAACATCTCAAAGCAAGTCGGAGCTGAGATTAGTAATGATAGAGAAATATACGAAGCTGTTTGTTTTTCTTTCCTTAATTCAATTTGTTTTTATTATTAAAACATTTTATGATACACGATATGATCATTAGTGAATATTGAGAATAATAAATTTTGATATTAATATTTCAAACAAACTGTCGATACACCATTTCCAAAAGCTTACTTCTAGATGTCGAATGACGAATCTCGATATATAGGAAATTTTGTCTTGTAGAACGTGATTTATCCGCTTGAAGTATGAAAGTATCGGGATCACTTTGGACGTTTTTATTTGAGCTAGTCTTTCTTATTAAGAGATATTAAGACTTGATATTTCAACAAACTGACGACTGTCAAAGAGAAGTTCTTCCTGTTTTAGGAAGTTTATAGAAAATATATTGTGATCGACTGCAATTGTACTCGCTTCGATTGAATATTACCGATACTGAGAGAAAAGAATAAAGCCACTAATTGTAGCAAGTGAAACGACAAATTATTAACTCTATATATCACAGTTCCAAAAAAAATTTCGAAAACCTAACTACCAGAACTGATTAAAGCGTGGTCTCAGTGTGGATTCAGCGATGGGGATTTGTATGCCCATTTCAGTAACTGCGGGGCGGTGTTGGCTGTGGGGGAAGTCTGAGAGCACGGTTCGGAAACTAGGAAGTGGTCGCATCTGTGAGTTACTCGAAACCTAACAGAGATCAGGGTTATATCCTTTACGCCATCTTCTGGAGAAGAAGGTGTGTTTGTCTTTGGCGCTATAGGCAAGGTGGAGGTTGTTACTTTCAGCCCATTCTAGACATTTTTCACCATTGTCGTTGTTTTTATAATCCCAAAGGTTTTAATTACATTTGGCGGCCAATTAACCATAGGGGGTTTGTAAATATTTACAATGTTCAGACCGTTGCGGTCTCGTAAACATCGTTGTAAGTAGCTCCAATCAGGGCCGTTCCAATCATATGTGCAGGTCGAGCGGCGCACGACGGCGCCGTTACAAAAAAGGCGCCGAAGATATTTTTTTATTTTTACCAATGTCTGAATATGCTAGAATTAAGATTAAAGTACGAAATAAGTAATAATATTTAAACAAATAATTTATAAAATGTATTATTATGATCATTATTATCATCTATAGATTCAAATATGACTTGTCTTGGTCCCGACCTATTGCATATTTTGTTCTATTACTGAGCGCCGTTGTAATCACAGTTTAAACTTGGTTGTAAATGATGCAGTTAAGGGAAACAACTCTAGCTGGCAATTCTTTTCTACGGCTCAAGAACTTTACAATTTTTTTTCGGCTTCAACAATCGTTGTACCGTTTTGAAAGAACATATTTCCAATTTAACTTTAAAACCACTTTCTGAAACTAGATGGTCGAGCAGAATTGATGCCATTACTCCATTGAGGTATCAGCTTGGGGAAGTCTATGATGCTTTATATAGTATATTCAGTGGAGTTTCTTTCGATAACAATACAAAGCATATGGCTGAATCTTTAGCAAATAAATTAAAAAGTTACCGGTTTATATGTACATTAGTATTGTGGTACAATGTTCTGTTTAGAGTCAATACTGTTAGCAAAACATTACAAACCAAAGATTTTAATATCTCGGAAGCATGTACCCAAATGAATAATTTGCTAAAGTTTTTCAATAGTTACCGAAGTGATAAAGGATTTGGAGATGTATTAGTTGATGCTTCTGAACTTGCAAAATCTCTAGATGTAGAGCCAACCCTCAAAACTAATAATGTGTTTAGACCAAGGCTTGTTAACACGTTGACGGACAGTAGAAACAAGTGAAATTCGAAAATTGACACTATATGTTTTTGTAATTTTTAGAATATTAGAAGTATAGTTTTACTCTTTCTGCTTAAATACACTTAATTTTGATTAATTCAGCACCTTTAATTAGGTTGCGGCTACAACCGTCATGGCGCCAGCGGACTCTAGACACTATGTAATGGGACGATGGCGGCTATAACAGCAAAAATTTAAAAACGTAAATGACAGGTTTAATGACTGAAATAAGCAATTTTTTGTGAGCAACAAAGTATTTTTGGGAGTTTTACACGAAATGTTAGTTCATGATCAAACAAAAATAAATTTACTATAATTTTATAATTATTATACATTATTTTCGGTATGCCATGTTTCAAAGCATGGTGCAGGACACAGTGCAGGTTTTGATATGCAATTCTTGCAGCAATATGATGTTTCCTTCCTTACTCCCTGTTTATAACATTGTTTACAACGCTGAAAATATGTTTTTCGCTGATAATTTTCAGGAGAAATTTTCTCAGGAAAATGCTGTGTTCCATTGTTGTGGATTTCATTGGTTTGGATTCGTGCACGTTTAAATTGAACCAAAGACCTTCCATCCTGTTTATAATCTATGCCAGTTAGAGATCGTATAATTGCTTCCCTGAATTCTATAAACTTCATTTGAGAACCTGTCTTTTCTTTAAAGATGTAGTAAGAATTCCACACTGCTACATCCAGTAGATGAAAGATTATCTTTTTATACCATCTAATTGTTTTTCGTGGACAGGAATAATAGGACATCATCTGATCTGCTCTGTCGACACCGGACATATTCTGATTATAATTCACTATTTCAATTGGTTTTCTCTTTTCCTGTTGTCGACGGTTAGCTGTGTTTATCATACTTGGGTGGTAAGCTGTTGTTAGACATAGCACATCCCGTTTATCTTTCCATTTGGACACGTATGTCTGATTTTGGCGTCGCCATACATGTTCTCCTTTTCTAAGCTTACGACCTGTTATTTCTTGCGGCAGACCCTTCCTATTTACACGAAGAGTTCCTGTCACATGTGTCTTTTTGCTCAGTAATTTGTTAGCCAATGGTACACTGTTGTAATAGTTATCCATGAACAAATGATGCCCTTTGTTTAAATATGACTGCATCAATCGCATCACAAGACTTTCAATAGTTGTCATGTTTTCTTCGTTTTCTCGATGGCCTTTGTATATTTCTATGTTCAAAACATAACCTTGGGCAGAACAAAGTTCGTACAATTTAATTCCGTATTTTGCCTTTTTGCCTTTCATGTACGTGCGAAAAGAAAGCCTTCCTCGAAATAATAACAAAGATTCGTCTAATGATAATGCCTCATTTGGTGCATATGCATTCGCAAACTTTTTTATGAGCAAATCAAGAAATATTTTTATTTTCCTCAAACGGTCGTTTGAATTTTCTTCTTCTACACAAAGGCATCTCAATATTTGCTCAAACCTCCTTCCAGACATTTGTGAAGGAAAAGCTGGGTGGTAATGTAATGCATCAATGGAAAAGAGTTTTCTAATACTGGAGAATTTTAGCTGGGACTGAAGCAAACACAAACCCAAAAACTTCCTCATTTCAATCGTATCAGTATTTTTGAAATTTGCCTTCCTACTATGCCTTGTATGTGGCCGTGTTTGATTGCAAAGTTTTAGGCCGTAATCATTCGTAGATTTTATAATCATTTCCATTACTTGGTCATCCCAAATTTTTTCAAAAACCTGAATTGGAGACACATTTTCGTCTATATCCAAAAGAATCCCAGCCGCATCTGCATCAAAAGAAAAGTTTCTTATAGGTGTTGTATTGATATGCCATGTCTCATCATTTTCTGGTTCTTCTGGTGTTTCATATTCCTCATCTGTAGTTGATTCATTTTCTTCATCTGCATCAAAAGAAAAGTTTCTTATAGGTGTTGTATTGATATGCCCTGTCTCATCATTTTCTGGTTCTTCTGGTGCTTCATATTCCTCATCTGTAGTTGATTCATTTTCTTCATTACCCGAACTGTTATTTTCAGCACAGTCAGCATCAGGTTCAGATTCACTGTTGCTTGACCCACTACCTGTTTCCCCAAAAAGCTTCAGCAGCCTAGCCTGTTCTTTTTCCCAACTGGCCATTTTCTATAAATATTGAATAAAACATTCAATTTTATTTTATATTATTATTTATTGTATATTATTTATACATTTATTATTTACATTATAATTTTTATATTTCAAATGTAATATCATAAAAAACAAAAGTAAACAGTATAACCATAAATATCGCTAAATGTAGCAAAAAATGCTAAATTTTAATTTTTTTTTCTATTTAAAGTGTAAAATCAATCATAAACAAATACTTGCTTATTATTTTATATTATTATTTATTGTATATTATTTATATATTTATTATTTACATTATTGTTTTTATATTTCAAATGTAATATCATAAAAAACAAAAAGTAAACAGTATAACTATAAATATCGCTAAATGAATCAAAAAATGCTGAATTTAAATTTTTTTATTTCTATTTAAAGTGTAAAATCAATCATAAACAAATACTTACCAGTATAAACAAAAAATATCGTTAAATGTATCAATAGCAACTGTAAATTGAAGAGAAAACAAGATCGCACTACTCCGTTCACAACCACGTGCATACTCAATGTGTTAACCTTGCATACTAAATTTTTTTTCGAAAACATGACACTAGGCTTCTACTTGTACGCTGGTAAATGCACATTTGTGCTGTTACAGCCGCAGTGTCTAAAAACGACCGTTTCGTATTGGACGGCTATTGCCGTCATGTCACATAGTGAACTTGAACTTGACGGCTATAGACGCAACTGTCCGTCAATGTGTTAAAAAACAATTTAATTACGAGAATGACGATGAACCAATTACAGATGGAGAACGGGATTTTAAAATAAACATTTTTTTAGTACACTTGATATTGTTATAAGATCAATTGGTGAAAGGTTCGACTTATTGTCGTCACATTCCGACTATTTTCAATTTTTATGGGATATTCGTAAATTTTCAGATTTACCAGAAAAGGAACAAGTAAATTGTTGTTTACAGCTTGAAGGAGTTTTAACAGACACAAATCGTAATGAGCGTGACATAAATAGAACAGAATTGTTCCACGAGTTGCAATTTTTAAAAAATCTTAATCTACAAACACCGACACAAATGTTAAATTACATTATAAAAAATAATTTAACTCATTCTGTTCCAAATGCAAGCGTAGCTTTGCGAATTTTGTTGACAATGCCTGTATCGGTTGCTCCAGCGGAGAGAACTTTCTCAAAGTTAAAGTTAATCAGAAACTACTTAAGATCGTCAATGGGCCAACAACGGCTCGATAATTTGGCAATCATATCGATTGAAAGTGATTTGTTGGACAATATAAATATGACTAAACTTATTTCTGAATTTTCCAGAAAGAAAGCGCGTAAAGCTACTTTTATTTAGTGGTTATTTAGTTTTATTCAGGTTATTTAGATTAGGTAACTATTTCTTGTTCAAAATATGTTTATTTTTTGTTTGGTAATAAAATGTTTATTTTTGCTTCCAAGTTGGATTATTTATTAATTACCGTCTAGCGATGATGTTGAATGTACATAATATAAAATTTTAAAAATATATGCACCAAAAAAAGGCGCTGTGATCACATTTGCACGACGGCGCTCGACCAGGTTAGAACGGCCCTGGCTCCAATCATGCGATATCCTGATGACAACTTACCTCGCTTGGAGAGATCTGATTCTGTACCTGCATGTATTTCTTGGATGGCTATGAGGTGTATCTTATTTTCAGTCATTAATTTTGAGAGGGTTTCCGATTTTGATCTGCTAATTCCCTCTATATTTAATTGGCATATGCGAAGGGTCGGTCTGATATGCCTCGTCAATTGGCGCCGAGAAACACCGTTGCAGCTCTCCATATTATCCGTGAAAAAGTCCTGTATCGTTTTGCTAGCCAAGAGAGCGTGATAGCTAGTTTGGCATCCAGAAGTGATAAGATCTTTAGCGTTATACCCAGGGTGCACCATGAGGAGGCGATATATCATTGCACCCCACCCATTGAATGTATGTACTTCAGGTAGTAGAATCCAAAAATGTCAGTTTTCGATTTTGGTGTATAGATTTCCGGAAAATTCCATTTTCAATAATTTTCCACTTGAAATAATTTTTTTTCGAACAACTGACAAATTTTTTGTATTCCCCGTATCAAAAACTGGAAATAGGAAACAATTTTTTTTCGATTTTCAATCCATAGGGGGTAGCTTGAGAATAGATATTTTTGGTACAAAAATTTCAACTTTGATGTTTTATATAATTCGGTTTGTAATGCCGGTGGAAAAGTGCCATATTTTTTTTGATCGAACTAACTTCCCTCTTTCGATTTTTACTAATTTTATTCTTTCCAATTCATGAACGTAGCTGCTACGAATTTTTTTAGGGTGAATTTAAAAAAAAATTCAGTTCAATTTTAACCCTGCATAATTCCTACAAATATTAAATGGATGAAACGAAATATAATTGGTAATTAATGTACATCTTTCCTTTATCGAATGGTGTGAGAAAGAAGTCGATATCTTTCTTAGTTTCGAAAATATAAAATTTAAAATGGAGGCATGTTAAAAAGATTTCAAAAATATAGTACCACGTATCTCTATCGATTGGTTTTTATAGTTTAATCATTGTATCGAAAAAGAAGGCGCCACAAGACGCGCTAAATTTTGAGGTTAAAATTTCGTCCACCGTAGCTATATACCGGATGAGAATATACCTAAAAACATCACACATTCAATTCTGTTCCACTGCTGGGGGGTCCTAAAAATATTTCAAACCCATAACGCCTATAGGCACTCGTAATCCGGAAGATCCCACGAAAATCACGATCCCAGCATCAATATTTAGCGAACGCTGGACCCCAAAAAAGGGGGCAGGGGGTGCTACCATATATCATCGTAAAGGGTTTGACCTGACAAGTTGCCCAACATACTTATAACCCGAAATTCCAAAAAAAAATTAATTTTACTTGTGAATTTTTTCCTGTATATTCCGTGTCGAGTTATTCTCTTTAAAACATATTTGGTAGTTTTTCGCTACCGTTTATAGTAAAAAAGCCCCCAGCCCTAAGTACCAAAGTCCAAAAAAGTTGGTTTTTGACCATCTCTTGACCCCTCAAAAAGGGGGACCGGAAAGTTTTGTTATATATTTTTGAAGATGGTTCAATATGATCTCTTACGCTGGCATATTAGTTTCTGGAAATTCGAAAAAAAATTTGCAAAGACCGTAATCTGGGGTGAAGTCGGACAATTTTTGGTCTTTTTTCCAATAACTCGTACCCCTTTTGAGCAAAAAATTTGAAAAAATTAATGGTGGAAGCCCTAAATCTCTAGAATATGATACGATATAAAAATATACAAAAAATATTACCCCCACTACTTTTTTTTTATTAAATGCTGTCCGCCTTCGCCCCTATGTGTGGGGTGAACATGGACACCTATTTATTTTACTGAAATGGGGCGTAAGCAGACACAAACAGTGAAAAATAATAATTTATAACAATCCACAAGAAAGAAAAACGTCACTATTAAATGGGACAATCCCGCAAGCTCTGAACCCGGATTTTTATATTGTTTTCTAAATTTTCAATCTTCTTAATAGCTTCATCTAGAAGCTGTAGAAACTCCGACTTCAGGATAGTTCCTCTATTCTTTATTTTCCATTGTAGCAATATGGCACGCCATGCTTTTTTCATAGGGGCGAAAAAGACAACATCTAGGGGTTGCAGAAGATGGGTGGCGTTAGGTGGAAGCTACACAAATTCGATGTTATATTGTTCGCAGCATTCCAGAACATGCATTGAAACATGGCTAGCGAGGTTGTCTCCAATGATCACCTTTCTTTCGGGAAGATTTTTGAAATAAGGTAGGAGAATGTTGTCAAACCAATCTTCAAATGTTGGGCCATCAAACCAACCGCTTTTAGTTTTTGTCTCCCTGGGTCGTCCGTGAGATTCGTCTCGTCATAGTTTACTATATGGGTAGACTCAACATTTTCCAATGTCGATTATAAATTTCCAAAAAACTCCTCTCTTATAGTGTCTTTGGTAATATTAGCCCTGTTTTGAGCTAATCGTTCGGTTAATATGTTACGTCTTTTAAAAAAATTATAAAACCATTGAACTCTAGGCAAATTGTCTTCAAAAGTTTTTATTTTCTTTCCTTTTCTATCAAGGTAATTTTTTACTAAGCATCTTATATCTCTGCGAGTCAATGGAAAGCCCCACTCATCAAATTTGATTATGCCTTTTACTAACAACCTTTCTTCTTCTGCCGAAAATACAGTTTGGCCGCCATGTTTTCCTTCTTTTTTTTCTTAATTTTGTCATGGAGTGTAGATTTAGGAGTTTTATAATATTCTGATGCTTGTCTCAAACTTTTCTTGCCTTTTTTCACATCGTCTAGTCTCTGTAGATTTGTTTCATCATAATTCATGAAATTTAGGCCGCTACGCGGGAATTTAAAATGAAGCTCATGTTTCCTTTTAAGGGGCTTATTTGGCTTTATGATATCTAAAGTCCTGCTTGGTTATCATCTACGTTTATATATTTTCGACTTAATTTTTCAGTATGTTGAAGAATGTCATAAACTTCGTCATCCTAGCAGAATTTTAATAATGACAACGTTCTTGCGTTTCTTTGTGTCTATGGGGGATTAGTTTCAAGTATGATTGAAGAGGCAATTCAAACTCAATACTTGGGTCACTTCACGGGATACACGTCTAGAACACTGTTCTGTAGACAGAACAGGAGACTAACATTCATTCGTTGATTCATTCATTCGTTTGGTTTGTGCTCAACAGCCCGGGCACTTGATACATGACTAAGTCATTGTATCATTCCCAATATTACCTAGTTCAGAAGCTTCGTGTCCTCGATATAGGCCACTAGCCCGATTGGAGGGATTTTGAGTAGTTCTGATGGTTGTATTACTATTTCCTTTCCAAAATGGTTCTGCCTGGGTCCTTGTAAGTTCTTACATAAGCATAGTCCGTGGGAAAGTGTTTCGTCCCTTAGTTCACATTTCCGCGTCCACATCAGTAGATATGTACATAGTACGTCGGAGTATTTGATGTGGAGGGGGTGACGTACCAACCCTGCGCGTCTGCAGGTGGCAGATAGGAGAAGGACCTCCAAGATGATTTTATATGAGGAGGAGGAGGTCTGCGGGAAAATATCTGGGGCTCGTTGTGTCTAGAAACTCAACTCGAATACCCTGCCGCGGACCAACTTTATCTGTCCCAGCTATAGTATCGTGGCTAAGGGATTGCACACAGGGTTACGATGCCGGGTAAAATTTCGAGCTTACCTCGAAATCACCTGTTATACCAATGTCTCCTGGCTGTCTGTGGTCAAGTCTCGCGGACCAGTGGGATGGGGGGGGTCTTGGCTTTACTGCCGGGACCAAAAGGAGACAACCTCATTAAAAACCTAAAGTCAAAGTGGGAAACCAGGCCGAAAAATGCGTGGCTATATAGAAGAATAGTCCTTACTGGTTTCGACCTTGGAGCACCGGGGGGAAGTCCATTGTATTGAACCTCTGCATGCGGGGCTCTGCAGCGGTGGACCGTAATGACCCTAGCTTCTCGTGGGACCACTTATAGAAAGAGAAAGAAAAAGTAGTGGAGAAGACCTCCACCTCTTCATCCGGGCACCTCACAGAGGGAAAAAAGGCCAAACGGCACAAAGGTCGTATGCCGTTCGACCTTCCAAAACCGGGAGAACCGGGCGGCATAGACGACCAACTGATAAAAGGCATCAGTGGAGCAGGGGTGCGGAAATACCTGCGACTCCTCAATCAGGGAATATCCCCTGAAGAGGCCAGGAAGCAGGTAATTCAGCGCCCAACCCCCCCGAATAAACCACCAACGGGGAAAACAAAGCTTAAAGGAGGCCTGGAGCATATTACTCCTCCGCTGCGGCCTCTAAGCAAGAAATCAAAAACAGCTGCAACGGTAACCGGGCAAGCCACTGTTTACGCAGCAGCTGTCAAAACAGAAAGCTCTGGAAAATGGGAAAAAGGCGAAAGCTTGACCTTGGGTCAGCCCGAGATCTCCTCCGGCTCTGCTGGGATGACTAGGAATGCGGAGACTGCCTCTGCATCCCGGGAAACTGGGGGTCGAGAGTCTGACTCGAGATCAAGAAACCTGCTCGATTACCGAGGGAGATACTGCCATGGTGGTCGAGGAGGGTCAGGGAGAGAGAAAGGAGGGGGATGAATAGAGGCTGAGTAACTCGGCCTCTTTCATCCATAATAATTCACGTTCACGAATGTAACTCAGATTAACCTGCATCACGCGAAGGGAACATCAGCCGTGATTGCAAGGTTGTTCGCTAGACCTACAACTGGATATTGTACTGATCCAAGAACCATGGATCAACAAAGAAGGCCAAATCAAAGGTTTGGCATGTAAGGATTCTAAATTGATTTATGATCAAAGACAAGTATCTCCGCGTGCCTGTGTAATCATAAGAAATAAAATAAAATATGTGTTTCAGAATACGTGTGACGGAACGTTATTCCAATCATGGTTCACCTCAACATTAGGGGTATCGACCGAGACATCGTCATTGCCTCTGCCTACTTCGCTGGAGACGGGCCGATGACATCGCCAGAAGAGGTACAAGCTAGTGAGACTGCAATAGCAGAAGGCTGCCAATTATAATTGGTTGTGATACCAACGCACACAATATCGTGTGGGGAAGCACCAATAACAACGCAAAAGGTGAGTGTTTACTAGAATATCTCTTAGCAAATAACCTTGAGACCTTAAACGTGGGGACATCCCCCACTTTTGTCACGAGAGCAAGAGAAGAGGTCCTGGACGTAACAATTGTTAATGTTGCTGCTAGGAAGAATGTAAAAGATTGGAGGGTGATGAGCGAGTCATCACTTTCCGACCATAGGATCATCGATTTTAGGATAGAGAGAAATACCACCTCGATTCCCACAATCCGATATCCTAGAAATACTGATTGGTCTCTTTAGAAGACCAATCGGAAGGACAATTTGGAACACGTCGAGGTGAATGGGGTAAATCACCCGCACTACGACCTGGAACAAAGAGTCGAACAGATCAGTGAGGCAATAATGGAAGCTTTTCATTCCAGTTGCCCACTCTCAAATGCTCGTTAAGAAAAGGATGCTCCTTGGTATCAATGCCTTGTTCCCTCTTTTTTTAGGCTTCCTTCTCTAGGCACCTGAAATTTTCCCACGTGAAGCTTTCTGATCCACAGGATTCGCCGTAGCGTCTCCCTTCGGTGTTGTTTTTAGGGTTTCGAAAGTATCAGGCTGCGCTGGAGACTATGTAGTCTCCATTGCCTCCGTATCCTCCAAATCCCTTTTACTGAGAGTCTCTATAGATGGTGTTTTTTTCTCTTGGTCCATAATTGTTCCCACGAGTATAGGAGAAAAAAAGTCGTTACCTGCAGAGCTCCTTATTCAGGTACAAGGCTATATACAACGGGATGCGCCAGTTGCCATGAGGTTAGTGGTCTGTCTCACGGTCATCTATCCTTTCGGCGACTACTCGACCTTATGATTTGGGAGGTTATTTTTTTATAGTGGTCCTCATCCACGTAGGCCGGGCAATTAAGCCAAGCCTCCCGATCCGCATACCCCTTACAGGCCTTGCCCTAGTAAGGGGGTCGTTGCTCTACCTTGCGGTTTGTGTCGCGAGCTTATCAGCCATTTGGTATTCGGAAATGGGCACTGTTTATAGCCCTTATTTCCCAATTGGCCAGTTCTTTCCTGTACATACGTACGGGACGTCTCTGGCCGTCCTCTATCCGCAACCCGTGGACGATCCTGATAGGTACCTCAACCCATTACCATCGGATACCGAAGACATTGCAGAAGGTTCTCGAAAACTCACCGAGCACAGGGTCACCTCAACTATCAACAATTCATACAACACATGGCTATCCTGTCATGTTCTGCTCTACCACTATTTATTCCCTTTTTTAATTTTCAGTCTACATGTTAAAATTGCTAATGCCCACATATTCCGCATTGAAAACAACAGAATTCAGTCCCCATTTAATTCTAACGTAAACCGATAATCGCCTCATAGTCAAGGGGAAAGTGCATAAAATACATGTCGTTATCAGTGTGATAGAGGGAAGCATGGAGAGATACAGTCCAAGTTGTAGCATAGATGATTACAGTTATAATACGAATATTAGCCACGATACTTCTTTCGCACATTATGATACCCTGTTAAAGAAAATAGGTGAATATACGTGTTTCTTTCTAACACATTGTCTCTTATGGACTATGTCTTAAACTCCATGTGACTATAGAATATTCCTAGTACTGTATGTTTTTTTAATAATTAAAATATACAGGGTGTCCCGGGACTAATGGGAAAAAAGTCAGGAGCGTATAATCTGAGCCAAAATAATGTTAGTACTTCATATAAACTTTCTCTATGCAGGCCCTCGTTTTCGAGTTATAGGCCTCCAAAGTTTTAATTTTGAATTTGGTTTTTATTTTTATTTTTTGTACTAGTTATTTGATCTTTATAAAATTCACGGCAAAGCTATATTGTACATGTATGTTTATTTTGGTGAGGTAAACTGATTTGCAGTAGTGCCTTGATGCCAGGGACGGACTACTCGCAATGGTTAGTGATACAAAAATTTTGCAGGGATGGCACACCCTGTATACAATTATCGAAATTGACTTCCCCACGCATTACGCTAACGAAAAGGTACTCTTGTTGGAATTCGATAAAATGAGCCGTTTGGCTAATATTTACAATTTTATTAATGCACTACGTACAAATTTACCTAACTAATTTATTTATATGATGTCCAAGATTTACCTATAGTACTACAAAAAAATAATTTAACGATAGCAGAAGATAAAAAGCATGAACGACTTATTAATTCTAATGTTTTTATCATCTGCCATCATCAAATTATTTTTTTGTAGTACTGTAGGTAAATCTTGGACATCGTATTAATAAGTTAGTTAGGTAAATATGTACGTAGTGCATTAATAAAACTGTAAATATTAGCCAAACGGCTTATTCTATCGAATTCCAACAAGAGTACCCTTTCGTTAGCGTAATGTGTGGGGAAGTCAATTTCGATAATTTCATACAGGGTGTGCCATCCCTGCAAATTTTTTGTATCACTAACCATTGCGAGTAGTACGTCCCTGGCATCAAGGCACTACTGCAAATCTGTTTACCTCACCAAAATAAACATACATGTACAATATAGCTTTGCCGTGAATTTTATAAAGATCAAATAACTAGTACAAAAAATAAAAATAAAAACCAAATTCAAAATTAAAACTTTGGAGGCCTATAACTCGAAAACGAGGGCCTGCATAGTAAAAGTTTATATGAAGTACTAACATTATTTTGGCTCAGATTATACGCTCCTGACTTTTTTCCCATTAGTCCCGGGACACCCTGTATAATGAATAATATAAACAAAAACTTAAGTTTATTATAAAAAGAATCACGTTTTGTAAAAATTAAAATAAAATCAATATTCTTCTCGTTTATTTCAGTATCCTCGTCACTTATCTTTATCTTCAGTTTCATTACTTTTCACTTCTTCTATAGTACATTTACTTTCCTCATTGTTTTAGTCCGTTTTGTCGGTTGCAGTCACTTTATCCGTTGTTTGTGTAACAACAGGTTTCGATCTACTATTATAAACTGGTAATCTTTGTCTAATTATTGGCGGCATTATGGGATGTCGAGGGGGATATATAACTGAACCGCCTGGCATAACTCGCGGATAAAAAGCTGGGGGATGAAACCTTTCCATAGGATACCCGGGAGGACGAATTAAACTGGGATGCATCCAAAAATCGGGGATTCCCTGTAATAAATATATCAGTATAAAATGCAGATGAACAAACAAAAATTTCAATTACCTCGTAATAACCAAAATCCATAGAAGGATCTCTGTATGGCACACCGTCTTTCCTTCTAGGAGATCGGCTTCTACCTCTCTCAGATTTGTATCTTTCGTACTCCGGGCTTCTCCCGTAACGTTTCCTATCTCTATAACCTGTTGGAATAATAAAATAATAGAATTTTGACTAGAGAAACTTCCGAATTAAAGTTGACTAGTGCCTAATCCGAAAGTTGCGTTTACCTGACGGTTGAGGTGATCTGCTGCTTCTTTTCTCGTAGTAATCAAAATGTTTCGGAGATCGGCTCGTTGAACTTCTCGGAGATAACGATCTTTTTTTAGATGTAGGCGGTCTTGTTCTTGATAGGGATCTGTTTCGTCTAGATCTTAAAAATAAATAAAAGAAAATAAAGACAAATTAACGATTAAATATTATATACAATTACCTGCTTCTGTCGTATGTATATTTCTCTCCCGATCTGGACCTCTTCATCAAATCTGGATGATTATTACGATATTCACCAGGTCTTAATGGTGTTAACGATTTTTTTCTTTCTCGATAGCTGCTTCTTTCTCTCGAATGAGATCTCTGTGATTCCGAATGTTTTTCGTATGTTTTCTTAGGTGTTGCATCCCTTTCTCGACTGTACCTTCTACTTTTAACCCTAAAACATTTTTAGAGCTAAATTCTCGAATTCTGCTGAATCTACTACATGTTATTACCTTTCTCTTTCTGCACTTCTCCGTCTTTCTAAAGCCCTGTCCCTACTTCTCCGATCTCTATGTCTATCCATACTTCTTCGGCTATAATCTGGACTTCTATCTGTACTTCCTCGATTCCGGTCTGAACTTCTACGCTTTGTATCTGAACTCTTGCCTCTCTCTGTACTTCTTCTATTGCGATCTGGACTTCTACTTCTTTCTATAAGTCTTCTGTTTCTATAGGTATTCCTGTCTGTACTATCCCTGTGTCGGTTTAGACTTCGATCTCGAGTATTTCTTCTACTTTTAGTTCTGGATCTGGAGTTGCTGCGTGTTTTTAAATCGGATTGGCTGTTTAAAGGTACATCAAATATTAGGGGTTCTTCTTTATTCACAGCAATATCTTCCCTGTCAAAAATTGACTTATATTTTGGTACTCGATCTGAAATTTTTTTGGAACCTTAAAAGTTCGGTTTTAAACTCGAGGAAATGGAAATTTAGTTAATGAAATTGTTTCAAACAGTAGAATGCATGATTTTCAGAATTTACAAAATTTAATTCAGAGAGAAACAATTTTATACAAATTTTCGTTACTATTTTTGACATCTTCTACCTTCAAAAATCTTGCTGAGTCAGTATAACCTATTTTATATTAGAACCACAATTATTAATATATGTTAATATTTTGGTACATGATCTGAAAATTTTTTGGAAGATTAAAAGATCGGTTTTAAACGCGGAAAATGAGACATTTAGGGAATGAAATTGTTTCAATCAGTTTCTTCAGGTGCTGCGTCTTCATCTTGGATTTCGTTCTTCTGTCTTCTTGAAGAATGCATTATTTTTCAGAATTTACAAGATTTAATTCATAGAGAAAAAATTTTATACAAATTTTTATTTAAAAAAAATACTTTCTTCTATATACCAAGTAAGACATGTATAGAATTGTATTTGAAATAAAAATCAATTGAATTTATTTTCGTTACTATTTTTGACATCTATCTTCAACAATCTTGCTGAGTCAGTATAACCTATTATATATTAGAACCACAATTATTAAATACATGTTAATATTTTGGTACATGATTTGAAAATTTTTTGAAAGTTTAAAAGATCGGTTTTAAACGCGGAAAATGAGACATTTGGTGAATGGAATTGTTTCAATCAGTTTCTTCAGGTGCTGCATCTTCATCTTGGATTTCATTCTTCTGTCTTCTTGAAGAATGCATGATTTTTCAGAATTTACAAAATTTAAATCAAAGAGAAAAAAATTATACAAATTTTTATTTAAAAAAATTACTTTCTTCTATATACCTAGTAAGACATGTATAGAATTGTATTTGAAATAAAAATCAAATGAATTTATTTTCGTTACTATTTTTGACATCTATCTTCAACAATCTTGCTGAGTCAGTATAACCTATTTTATATTAGAACCACAATTATTAAATACATGTTAATATTTTGGTAGGTACATGATTTGAAAATTTTTTGGAAGTTTAAAAGATCGGTTTTAAACGCTGAAAATGAGAAATTTGGTGAATGAAATTGTTTCAATCAGTTTCTTCAGGTGCTGCGTCTTCATCTTGGATTTCATTCTTCTGTCTTCTTGAAGAATGCATGATTTTTCAGAATTTACAAAATTTAAATCAAAGAGAAAAAAAATATACAAATTTTTATTTAAAAAAAATTACTTTCTTCTATATACCTAGTAAGACATGTATAGAATTGTATTTGAAATAAAAATCAATTGAATTTATTTTCGTTACTATTTTTGACATCTATCTTCAACGATCTTGCCGAGTCAGTATAACCTATTTTATATTAGAACCACAATTATTAAATACATGTTAATATTTTGGTACATGATTCGAAAATTTTTTGGAAGTTTAAAAGATCGGTGTTAAACGGGAAAAATGAGACATTTAGTGAATGAAATTGTTTCAATCAGTTTCTTCAGGTGCTGCGTCTTCATCTTGGATTTCATTCTTCTGTCTTCTTGAAGAATGCATGATTTTTCAGAATTTACAAAATTTAAATCAAAGAGAAAAAAATTATACAAATTTTTATTTAAAAAAAATTACCTTCTTCTATATACCTAGTAAGACATGTATAGAATTGTATTTGAAATAAAAATCAAATGAATTTATTTTCGTTACTATTTTTGACATCTATCTTCAACAATCTTGCTGAGTCAGTATAACCTATTTTATATTAGAACCACAATTATTAAATACATGTTAATATTTTGGTACATGATTTGAAAATTTTTTGGAAGTTTAAAAGATCGGTTTTAAACGCTGAAAATGAGAAATTTGGTGAATGAAATTGTTTCAATCAGTTTCTTCAGGTGCTGCGTCTTCATCTTGGATTTCTTTCTACTGTCTTCTTGAAGAATGCATGATTTTTCAGAATTTACAAAATTTAATTCAAAGAGTAAAAATTTACAAATTTTTATTTAAAAAAAATTACTTTCTTCTATATACCTAGAAAGACATGTATAGAATTGTATTTGAAATAAAAATCAATTGAATTTATTTTCGTTACTATTTTTGACATCTACCTTCAACAATCTTGCTAAGTCAGTATAACCTATTTTATATTAGAACCAAAATTATTAATATATGTTAATATCTCGATTAATGGATGTTCATGTTTTACACTGAATTTTTTTACTATTAATTTAATTGATAAATTAAAACAATACAACTGAATAAAGGGTGATTGTGTTAACTTTTGTAAAATTTGTTAAAAAATTTCGCAAATGATTTATTTTGATATTAATTTTCCGTCATAATACATTCCTTGTGGCTTAAAAATTCATTCGATTTTGGTAACAAAAAAATTTATGCGCAGTCAAAAACTAACAATGTTAGAAGTGAAACTTTTTTAGTTTCGCCAAAACTGTCAATGAGTGTTGTTGCAACTTGGTAACCCCGCTCGACATGATTTTGAAACACTTGTCAACGGAAGTCTAACATCCATTTACTGGAAGTCTATTCAAATTCTTATAGATTGAATTTCTACAACCATTAAATTTGTCAGGCCGTAGGATTTGAAAAAATAATTAATTCCATTTAAAAAATAGCACTTCGATTTAAGAAAATAACAATAACATAAAAATATAACGAGGTGCTAGTTAGCAAATATGGTTAAAATTCTATTATATAGCATCCCCAAAGTCCGTTCCAAATGGGAAACTTCTTTATTATGGGATATTCGATAAAAAGTTATTCTTCATAAAAGTTTGTGCATGCCCTAAAACCGAAAATGCGCCAACAAAATGTGGCGAAAGAGGCGTAATATGCGAGGTGCATTCGAAAATTTGATTTTGAGTCAAGAGTTAAGTGTCCTTATTTCAGTAAATATCAAAAAAAATGTATTTGAAAAAGTTGTTCATCATTAAAAAATACATCAAGATTTGAAGTAATGGCCATCTAGGAGAAATTTTAATTTTTACCAATTTTTTTAAAATGGTGGCTATAACAAAAGAGATTTGCTTTAAATTATAATTAGACGACATCTTGTATACAACAGTTTATTTAAAAGATGCTTGTAATTTACAAATTGCCCAATTATTGTGCTGATTGTGGTCAATTTTTTTATTCATTAAAAAAACTTCAAAACTTTTGGTTCAAAGCTCTTTTGATTTTTTGTTGACACCAAAAATTGCTCAAAACAAGTCAGTATCTTAACAAGAATACCATTTTCAATAGTATTGAGGCACTAAACATCAAAATTAAATTACATCTCAGTATGGTGTCCATCCATGATACAACAAAATAGAAGATATTATTATGGTCTCTAACCGTTCGAAATATCGTTCGCCGCGCACATGGCGTCATGCAGAGAGTAAAATTTAAAACCGTGTGCGCGGGCTAATACATTTGATGTTATAGAACTTGCGTATGATGCGTTGCTAATGCATTTTGAAGGAAAATGAGGATGGTTCAGGTTGAATGAGATAGTATTATAAAGGCAAAGAGAATTCATGTAAAAGTGTTATATGGAATCGGAGAGCCTACCAGAGCAAAACAATAATTCTAAGATCTGATTGAAATCTGTTTGCTCACTTTGTAAAGTAAATAATTACTGTACTGATACAAAAAAAACATATTATTATACTTTTTGGATTTTTTAACATGATTTTATAAACATTTAAATTTGTAAATAAATATAAGGAATAAAACAATTAGCAAATTTTAACACTGAACCGGTGGTTTATTCCAAAATAAGTATACTACAGAACAACAATAAAGTACAACTCAGGTACTGTGGAGCATTCTTCAAAATAATAATAATAATGAAATTGTTATTGGTAATAACAAAATATCAAATTAAGATTTAAAAATATTATTTGTCAACTTGGATTTAAGAAAATATTTATTTATTTTTGTATTTATTTATTAAGGGAAAACCCCTCTAACTGTTACAATATAACAATAAATAATACAATAAGGACAGGTATAAAGACTGATACAGCATAACCAATTAATTTAAAATACATAACACTTTCCATGTAGCTACAGGTACAAAACAATACTTATATAAATAAAAAAAAATTAAGAACACAACATAACTCAACAAATCACAGCCCTAGCAATATTTGATCTGACCCAAAGACATATTGAAATTATCAAAATTAAAGCTATTCAAAAAGCACAGATATCTATTTATAGGACTCATAGCACCATAATATGTTGTTCTATGAAAGGGCACATGAAAGGTAACTTGACTCAAAAGATCTGCACAATCAATCTGCCCATATAGGAGTTTAAATATAAATATAGCCCCCAACATATCTCTACGATTACCAAGAGGAGCTAGTGACATTTGTTTTTCAATTTCAGCATAATTATATGGTCTAATCTTCTATGGTATTAAATTTATTTTCGCGTTTAGACAAACGGATCCACTCCCGTATCATTTTTTTGTCTTTTGGAAAGGTAAAAATGCTGATATCGTGTGCAAAGTCTTTCACGTGATTGTCTGAATCACAACCATACACTGCACATCTCATTTTGACTAATTTTTGCTAATTTTCAACAATAAAAATGTAAAATTAACAGACATAAACACATCCAACAATATAAACTGCAAACTAATTCAAGGCATTCACTCTCTGCGTGACGTCAGAGCACAGCTGATAGCGGAGGGGCCAGCATGCGCAAAATCATATCTTCTATTTTATTGTATCATGATGTCTATCCAGCAACATGCACAGTTCGTTTCTTACATCGTTGACTGCACTTGTGATGTGCTCTGGTTTTATGGCCCTCACACAATTAGTAGGTAATTACAGTTTTTAAATGTTCTCTATCCCTAAAAGGATGGTGTTTATAAACCTCATTCTTCAATAACCTCCAACAGAAAAAATCCATTGGGGTTAAGTCCAGTGAGTGTGCTGGCATGGGATATTCTGAGTAACATCCTATCAATTTTCCATTAAATCCTTTCATTTAGAAATTGTCGTATTGCTGTACTACAATGAACAGTCGCCCCATCTAACTGATACCAAATTTTTTGTCTTTTATGCGCTCCTAAATTTTTTTTAAATTTTAATGCTTTAGTGTCAATAATTGGTCATGTACCTTAGTTCGTCCTAGTTAAGCCACTGCAGAACAGGTTTTAGAGCATTTCCTATAGGTCCCAGTTGAACAAGAAATTATTGACAGTATACAATTTTGGTTAAAATGTTCAGCAGTCCTAAACTAGTCTTGACTCGTGAAATACCGATAAAGTAGCAATATTAATTTGTGTGCAATTGAATGAACTGTGTTTGATCAAAACAACCATATGGGTGATACAATTTTTTGAAAGAATAACTGTAGTGAAAAGGTTAAAAAACGTTTCAAAATAAACAGGTATTTATACGGGTGGTTAGTCCTTTGCAACTGCATGGAAATTACAAAATTTTAAGTTACTATCTTTACTTAAATTTGAGAAAAAAAAAATAGTTAATTTCACTCACCACATTTTATATATCTCTGATGGGGGTAGGCAAAGAAAATTTTGTTATAATTGAAAAACACCCTTTACGTATACAAAATTTCAACTATATGAACTTACCTTTCAAGATTTTTGGCTTCCTTTTTAGCCTGTCCAAGCGAGGATTGGTATTAACCGTTACATCATCTTTTGCCATTTGTTGACTTTACCACTGGTAATAACCACTCGCCCACTCGGACAGGCTATTTGTTTCCAAATACATGTTAGATAATTATAAAATTCCATTTGAATTTTGCCTAAACTTATAAACTGCTATAAAAAATGTTTTAACATCTACTTTAATTAAAAAGTTATTAATGTAAAATATACTTAAGATTAGTATGAAAATTTTATTACGAATACTTAGGAATAAATTTAAGTGAACTTAAACTTATTAAAAGTACAATTTCTGTTTACCAATGTTATCTATATATAGTATAACCTAATAGAAATAAAAATGTTTGATCAAAAATATGTCAAGTTTGAAAATATACTTGTTTTACCATTTTTGCTGTGTACTAATGGAACTAAATATTTTGGATCATCTATGCCTCTTTCTATAGAGCCTGTAGGCTGGTTACTATTTATAAGTCGTCTCTTTATGCTTACTCGAATTGATTTCAATTCTACCAAAGAAACGTTTGCCAAAACTCCATATGTATGTCTAGAACTAAGGCAGGATTATAATAAATCGAGATTTATTATGTCGTTAACTTACGGTTCAGAACCTCTAAAGCTCGCCATTAGTAATGGATAGTAAAGACACAGCATACACATTAGGCTGTGGTAAAGATGTTAATCATTCTCTATAAAGTATTATTGAATATCAATAGTTTTTAGTTTTGAAGATTATGCCAATGTCCCACTGTAAACAATTTTATAAACACCATTTTGATATTTGTGATCACACACATTTTTATAAATAATTATAAAAATATTTTTTTACTCACGTCTACAAACTTTACTTTTTAGCATGTCAAAGCGAGCTAATCACCGAATACTACAGAGTAGTATTCGGTGGAGCTAATGGTTATTTTACTTTACTATAGTCATAGATAAGAGAATAACTATTACTAACATAGAGAAATAAACATAATATGTATATTAAGAGGGGCCTCACGTTTTAGGAACCTGAAAACAGTTGGCACCCGTGATTTGCAACAAAATTTATGTCATTTTGTACACAACAAATCTAAAGAACACTATATAACTTGGACCAGGGGTTGTTCACATTTTAGTTCTGACTAACAACAACTAAGCGCTGCTGTTCCGCAGTTGGTAATAAATTATATTTTATTGTTGCTAAAATCTGCTGTTTTCGATATCACGGTGGTTCCGTGTCGATCTTAACCAATATTAACGTCAAATTAATAGATAAATCGTCTTTCATGTTTGATTGTTTGAATTTCAAAGCACTGAATATTCGTTATTTTGATTTCATCATTCTTATCTTTTTTTAATATTATGGATATTATATTTGATTCTTATTTCATTTTAATAATGGTATATACACGTGTTGTGTACCTAATTGTAATTTTAAGAATACTGATTTTCGAGCAGAAACGTTAGAACCACCCCTAGAACTACGGAGACAAATGTTAGCAGAGAAAGACATCTTAAAATGTAAAACTAAAAATTCCCCGTTAATGAATATGGTAACAGCTCTAAACATTCATGACCTGACATCTAAATATTGGAAACATAAAAGCTCACCCCTTCTATGTGAAGCTTATAGAAACACAAGTAATTTCAATCCTACCAGCATTTCTGTAGATCTCACGAAACTTCTACTAGATGTGACAATAATAATTCCGGAATATTCAGAACTTACAGCTCTAAACAATGCAGTAGTCAAACAAATCACAAGTACATATCAAAACTACACACCAATATACACTGATGCTTCAAAAAATAATCAAGGGACCGGCGCCGCATTCGTAATACCCCAACAGACACAACACTGTTACCAACTAGAAAAACACACATCCATTTTCAGTGCAGAATCTATAGCTATATTAAAAGCAATAGAATATACAATCCAAAATAATATTGAAAAATCTTTAATTTTTACTGATTCACTTGCTGTCCTAAATAGTTTAAAATCGCACTTAGAAATAAATTCAAAGTATAACCCATATATAACAAAAATTAAAATAAATCTGGCAGAACTCAATGAAAATCAACGAATAATTTTTGTATGGGTCAAAGCCCACACCGGAATTTTATATAATGAAAAAGTGGACGAACTGGCAAAACAGAGCATAATAACAGGCGAAGAAACGACCTGCTGGCTAACATTGGACGAAGGCATTAACCTAACCAGAACTAAAATGTACATAAACTGGAATAAACGATACACACAGCTAGTACCAAAAATCGAAAAACGATGCTGGTTCGAAGATTATCAGCGCCCAAGGAAATACATAACCACCATCAGTCGTATGAAGTTTGGACATGCCAGCTATCCTGCACATTTATGCAAAATCAATATCCTGGATAGTAACCTATGTACTACTTGCAATGTCACGTCAGACTTAGACCACATATTCTTCAATTGCAATAGATACAAAAATCAAACTGAAAGTTTGGTACAAAAACTTCTAAATCTAAAAGTCGAAACTCCTTACAATATTATGCATCTATTATCGACAAATAAAAAAAATATATACGACTGCCTTATTAGTTTTGTTACCGAGACAAATATTAAATTGTAGTCATTAGATAATCTTGCATTCCCAAATGTCTATCCTACTGTATTATTTACCTTACTTACCGTGGTCTACCTTGTATTTGTCTTAAAAAATGCCCTGACAGACCCCTGGGCGAGAAGAGAGTGACCTTTGTAACTTAATCCTATGTGCTAGGGAAAAATATTTATTTTCTGGGATATTGTTGATAGATAGGTATAATCGGCATCAACTCATTGTCACATTTAATCATAAAATTTGTCTGCAGGTGTACATATTTAGATCAATTTTACATGATCATTCAAACATTTTACTTACTTAGTGTCTGGCTGCATGGGCTATGCCTTAAAGCCATAAAAAAAAATTATTATGGATATTATATTTGATTCTTATTTCATTTTAATAATGGTATATACACGTGTTGTGTACCTAATTGTAATTTTAAGAATACTGAAAAGCCAATGCATGCTTTTTCTAAAGATCTTGAGGTAAGTTAAATTGCAAACTTATAATCTTTTATTTATAAAGACCTAAAGACGCAGGGCTAATGAAGCATTGCATATTTATAACATTGGTCCATGTAACGTTTCGCATTAAAACATAATATTCTCATGTATATAAAAAATATATTCCCATAGCTTTCACATTATAAATTTGTTTTTCACATTGTTCACAATAGAAATAGTTTTGAATAAGGTGTTTTGCATTATTTTACTTCATATGTGCCGATATGAATTTCCTTATAATTAACAATTTCTTTTTTGTTAGCTTTTCCGTATGTAGATGAATAACATCAACCATGAATATTTACTACCCAGGATAAAGATAAAGTCATTCGGAACTATAGAGTTTGTGATGTCCACTTTTCTGAGGATTGGAAATTCCAAGCCAAAAATAACAGAACAAATTTAAAACGAAATGCAGTACCTACCTTATACTTGGGACAAACTGGTAAATACTGTAGTTGATTGATTATTAAATAAAGTAAAATTCCTAATTACCAGTGGATGTATACTAGAATACTGGATATATACTAGATATACTAGAATTCCTGAAATAATTGAGGTTATTTTAATAATTTAGTGTGTTTTGTGAAGGTGAATGGTTTTTGATAAAGAATAAAAATAAACGTACTATTTTTGATAGCCACTTCCAAATTATTATTGTTGTTTTAGAAAATGGCAACCAACAACCAGATTTCAGTCAAAGTTCTAATGAAAAATTGTTGGAAAGTTAAGGTAATATATTAGTATAATTTGTACTTTCATGTATTCTTACACTTCATTACAAAATAAGAAGATTTAAACATTAAGTTCAAAAAATAATAGTGCAGGATTGTGTCAAAGTAATAATAAATTGTTCTTTTTCTGGCCTAATAAAACTAGCATATATTTTAAAATTTATTTATGCAATGATTTTATAGTATACACAAGAAACACACCTACAGGTTTAAAAGTACAAAAATCAAAGTGATAAGAACATTAAAAATTATTAGCAAACTAAATTACATTATTTTAATGATAATTTTATATTGTGGTATTATGAAGGTACACGTCGTAGAGGTTTGTACCTTAGTTTAATTATATTGTTTTTATTTATTTATAGTTAAAACAAGGGAGGACATTCTGAGAAGATGTAAACGTTACAAAAAAGTAACATTATACAAGACCATCCCTAGATGTACTATTGCACGGAAAAATCTCATGCAAGCTGATCAACACATCAAAACATTTACTGAATATATACACACACAAAATTTGACTAATCAAGAGTATTTAACAAATATTATGGAGTTTACTAACTCTAAAACATTTATAGGTACGTCAATATCTATGTCCACTAACTTAGGTGACAAAAACTCCATTTACCAGATGGTATATAATAAAATAATAATCTTTAATTTATCCTGAATCCTAATACAACGTGATAGTAACAAAATGGAATAAAATTGGCAAGCTTTAACAGTAGTTACAGATTAGTAGACATGTATTCATTAAAATCTTTTGTTTGCATTATCTTTGGTAATTTATTGTACATTTTAATCATTGAATAGAAACAATTTTTTATGTTGTCAACCTGTGTAGTGGATGTTGATTATTGTTAATTGATTTAGAAATAGTAAGCTCTTTTGAATCCATATTTATTGTATCATAGGTAAGTAAATGTAAGAGTATGTTCTACCCATTGTTGTGTGGATAGTCAGGGAAATACATAAAAAAGTTGTCATTATTATTGCTTTAGAGCCTTCAAAGATCTCGTTTTTGATGTAGTGTTCTGGAAACTAATCTAAGTCAGATCACTGGCAAATTAAAGAACCTCTTTGATTTATTTCAAAGGAATTTGTTCGTGAAGCCACATGACGAATTAAAAAAACTCTTTCAACTAACTTTGAAATAAGTGTTTGTGCCGTCACTTAGTGAATTAAAGAACCATTTCAATAACTTTTAGAATAAGTGTGATACTACAAAATGTAGGCCTGTCTTTGATGGGGAACCTTAATGAGGCCTGGAGTCTTAAACTTACGTCTCCTGGGTGGGCCATAGAAAAAGATGAATTTTTTTTAAATAATAAATATCTGGAAGTAATATTAGAACTGTTTTGTGTATATTCGTATTTAAATGTAATGGTTATATTCTGAATTATAATTTTAAGTTATAAATTATGTAAAATGTACAAATAAATTTTTCTGAAAATAGTATGTATCGCTTTGTTTCTAGTTTATAATGAAGTTAATTCCCAGTACAAAAATACGGTGGAAACGGTGCATATAATTACTAGTAGTAATGTTCTCAATATGCAATATAGCTAGTTGATTTGTATAGTATTTTTCACGATCTAAGAAAATCTGTTATATTGCCTCTCATATAATAATTGGAGGCTAGTCACTTTCTTAGATCGTGAAAAATACTATACTGGTACAACAAAATTGAAAGATACCCGACAATTTGAAATTTTAAAAATTCCCACCATTTAAAAATTTCAAATATTCCCGCCAGAGACTGACAGTATCTATGTCACTCACGGAACAAAAAGTTCTGTTATGTCGCTGCTATGGCAGCGCCTTTGTGTTGTTAGTCGTAACTAAGGCCTACTTGAAGTGAGCTATCTTCTTTTTTTAATATTAGTTATATGATTTGTGACTTGGACCTTTGTCTTGGGGATCAGGTATTTTGGTTGAGTTTTATATTGTTATAAAAAAGATATGCCATTAAATGATGATGTGATTTTGACAGTTTTGACAATTTGTGGTCACCAATCTGGACACCAAAACCTGATCCCCAAAAGGAAGCCTAGACAATTCGATTCTGAAAATATGAAATCTCAAATCATTGTATTTTTTGAGATTTGTTGTGCGCAAATTTTTGTAAACGAACATCTTTTTACTTTAGTTCAACCGCTCCACTGTCTTGATGCATGGCGCTGTATAGAACTCAATGACAGAAGACGACGGTCAATTCATAGACAAATATTAATATAACTTTCTCTATGTGTCAAATGCTGTTGTCATATGTTTTGTGTTCATAAAAATATCCCAAATTTATAGTTTAGTGTGTATTGTATTTGTAAGTGATTATAATTAAGTAATTTTCATGCTAAATAAGTAAATGTGCTTCGTAAATGCTATTTATATTTACTCCACAAGATTGTGTTTAGTGTAGCCTAGACATAAAATTATCCACAAATATTTTTAGCTGTTGCTAGTGTCCCAGCTCATATCGATAAAATCGTTCCTCATGAACATCAAGATGTTGATGAAGATGACGAAAATGTTGAATTAGGCATAATTAGAGATATAATAGCGTATGCATTACCACTATAGAATAATTTACCATTCACCACATTTAATTAAGATATTTGTATAACATATCAATAAAAATCATTAACAGTATCTTTTATTAATTAGAAAACTACAGTAGGTAACAAGTACTAAATAAATTATAAAATTACAAATATGTAAATAAAAAAATATCCCCTTATGTTATAAATAAAAATTAAAAATAACTTTACAAACAGTACAACAGAAATAAAATGTAAAATAAATACTGATATAAATATATTTAAAAATAACTTTGGAAACAGTAAGTACCACAGAAATAAAATGTTAACTGTAAAATAAATTCCTACATAAATATAATTAAAAATAACTCTACAAACAGTACAACAGAAATAAAATGTAAAATAAATACTGATATAAATATACATAAAAATAACTTTGGAAACAGTAAGTACCACAGAAATGAAATGTTAACTGTAAAATAAATACCTACATAAATATAATTAAAAATAACTTGAGAAACAGTAAAACAGAAATAAAAAGTTGAGTGAAAATAAAAATTAACTACATAAATATAATATAAAAAATTACAAGAGAGAATCTGAATTACAATGACACTCCTTTTATACAAGTTCCCTAAGTATTAAATTTTTCTCCTCAATTAGCCTGTTTCTTTTCTTTAATTCTTCTAAACGTTCTCTGTCAGTTTTTAGTTTTTCTTCATAATATAATTTTCTATCAGATTGATTGTTTTTTAACAGCTCGTGTTTTTTTTCGATTAACTTTTGTTTGTGTTGGTGGTACATCAGGCTCATTGTTTTCATTTACTAATTCTTCATCACAGGTGTCAACTAAATTATTATCCATTGTTTAATTGGATAATATGAGTTCTGGATATACATTTTTCTTTTTTCCAAATATCTCATCCATTTCTTTTTCATACATGAAATACTTTCGTCCTCTACCTAAAGCAAAATAATTTTATTCATACATTTTACTAACTTTGGTGCTATCATATAAATTGATTAATTTGTGTAAAATATTTACTAGTCTTATTTTTATTATCCACAAACTTCTTGTAATCTTTGGTTATGTTATGATAATAGAATAGAGATTAAAATTGGTTTCCAAATGATTCACAAACTGTTCCAACTGTATTCGTTTATTTCCAACCAAATAACAGTGCAGGACACGCGTTTGCGCAAAACAAGCTGATTAAACGATGCAATATATGGTTTTCGAACGATACAAAAACCAGTGGTTGGAACAAACCAGTAGATGAATAAGGGGGGTACCACTATAGATATAGGGAAAACAATGTGTTAGAGAGAGAGAGAGTGTGGTGAGAGAGTGTGTGGGAGAGAGATAGCTGCTTGTGTCGTTGGCGGGTGATTGCTGGGGTCACGAAAACAATATACGGGTTGTTGACATAAGGTGGGAGGGTGATGATACTCGCCATATAGGAGTGTGTCGACGTATACGGGGTGTTGACATGGCGGAAGGGTGTCGATAATCACCACAAAGGGGTGTGTCGACGTATACGGGGTGTCGACAAATAAGATTTCAAGAAGGCGCACTCTGCTACTATTGGTCGAACAAAGGACATCATGATAGGTACGTCACAACGACGTTCGATCAATATACAGGGGGTCGACATAAAGATGTCAAAAGGGGTATGTCAAAAATGCACTCTACGTCGAATCAGCTTAAGTGACATCAGAAGTGGAAATAAAACAAAATAATTTCAATCAATCAATTTATTACATTATCTAAATCGTTCACAACTTTTGGTTTATAGAAATATATAAATTCTCTAAGGGCCACTGACATTATACTATTACTACAATCACAAATGGTGTACAATAGTTCAAATTTACTCAAATGTCCATTATTTTGAGCGAAATTCCTGATAATTTCAATCACATTTCTATAGAATTCACAAAAATTTAGAGATTCTAAATGAGCGAGACGATGGGAAATGAGACAATTATCAACTTGTATAATTTGAAGAACATCTTGTATTCGTAGAAGGAAACTTATGTCGTGTTTAGTTACTTCCAACCATTTAACATCATCAAATATTAGTTGCCGAATAGTGCAATAGTCTCCACAACGTATCGTCTCTGGTTTATATTCTTCGTATAATGCTGGAAGTGGTGCACTTATAAATGAATTATTATTTAAAATATTGATAAACGTGTCCCATTCGTAAGTGCTGAAGGAGATTTTTGTATCAGCGTATGCGAGAGTGATTACACTACTGAACGTCCGTGCTGGACTTAGACCACATCCAATTCGTATTTGTAGAATACTCGCTATAAAGTAAGTAGTGCTTTTCCATTTTGGAAGCAATTTCATACTTTTCTAAAATATGATTTAGTTCAGCATCATAAGTATAACTTTCTGAAGCACTACTAATACTACTACTACTACTATAACCACTATCTTGAGAATTCATATTGACGACTAACAATCTAGCTTGCTGCTCTCTCCAATTTATATCCACTCCTATCTCTTTGAGGATAATAATGCCCCCGCTACAGAACCTTGTATTCTCACGCGACAATCAAAGTGGAAGTAGTTACACAACAACATCTGTGCTTTCTATCCAACTGTTATGTTTTTTGTCTAAACCCAACCATTTAACATACATCTTGTTGTTGCCTTTTCTTCTAAGCACCTTTTCCACCAAGTAAACGTCTGGATTTAACGTTTTCTGCAGCTCTTGCTCGTAAAACCCTCCACTGATTGGTATACCATACATGTCTTCAAGCAAATACGTGATAGGATTGGTAATTTTGATTTTAACGATTTTGAAGAGTTCAGTTGTCCAATTGGGTGTATATCCTTTTTCAAAGACATGTTTGGACTTGCTTATACGAACAATATCACCAACTTTGAATTTTCGCGGTCCTGCAATCTTTAGATGTTTATAGGTTTTGTTTAAAATAGTTTTTTCGTTGGATTTATTGACTTGGGAAGGTTTATACTTGGTAATTGAATGCTTTGTATAATTGTATTTCTTAGTTATTTCGGGTAGAATGTCTATCCATTTATAGTTACCATTTAAACTGAAATGCTTATACAGTTTTGATTTCAATGTTCGTATTACTCGTTCGGCCATAGAAGCCTTTTTCGTACTAAATACACTATAGTGATTAATTGCATGTTTTTTCATTAATTGTTGAAACTTGTTGTTGTAAAATTCCGTTCCTTGGTCTGATTGAAGATTTTTAGGAGTTCGTCTTGTGTGAGCGAGAATGTCTGAGAATGCACGATTTAGCTCTTCACCGGTCTTTGTCTTTAGTGGACGTGTCCACAAAAACTTTGAGAAGCAATCGATAACGACTAGTATCATTTTATGGTTTTTATTTTGATGAGCGTAAGGTCGCATTTCAGCCAAATCCATTTGCCATAAATCATCTATGCCTTTGACAATTGTACGTCTGCGCGGATAATTTTTACGTATCGGTTTGTGGAGTTCGTTTACAAGCTGAATTTTGGATGACATGCTTCGTAAGCGCATACACGTTCTCAACTGATGATATCTTTTCGATACTATTTGATACCTTTCTTCAAGTAATTTGTTCGTAATTCATTTATGGATACTTCATGCTCATTGATTTTTCCTTGGAGTTGTTGTTGTATATCTTTTACCACAAATCGTCCAAGCCTTTAATGATGGTTCGACGTCTTGGATAATTCTTACGGGCTGGTTTATGTAATTCGTTAACGAGTTGAATCTTTTCTTTTGATGTCATTATTTGTTCTCTAGAACTGTAAGTCTTCTATCTAGGGTTATTGTAATGAAAGATAGTTTTTCATTAATTTTCAATTCGAGATCTAAAATTTCTTGTTCAATATTATCTATATGTTTTTTAGTTACGTTGATTTGTTGAATGTTTTTTAAACTGTTTTGAAGCGTATTTAATATTGTTTGATGATTGGATATTAATTGATCTACATATCCTTTAGTGGTTGCATCGAAAGTTGTTGTTGGTGGTTTTACGTTACACAGTTTTACGTTTTTAATATCAAGATCTCCATCAGGAGTGTGAGGAAATGTGACTTTAGGGATTTGGCTGTAGGGAGCTTCACCAGAACGACGTCCGAATTTGTCAAGACTCATGTCTAAAATGTCATCATCACTTCACGTTCACGTATTATATGTGCTTCAATTAATTCATTCAAAATTGCTACTATTTCGTTTTCATGTGATGTATTTCCGGCACGTTTTGAAGCAACTAACAGCTTTAGTCGGTCCACCAGTTCATTAGGATCATCCCAGTACACATATTCTATAGGTTTTTCGTTATAAATCAATTTGGAATTTGGTAATCCTGCACCTTCTCGAGGATGAAACATAGGTCGGATAATTTCCATGTACTTTGCTCTTCGTGTACCTTTCAAATGTCCTAAAGAATTTCGATGAACGTTTGTTGCTTCCAACATGATTTTGTATGCTTCTAAATCATCTGCAGCATAATTAGGGTCATCATAAAAAATTAATTGATAAAGGCCTGGAGTTCCTCGAAGCCAATACCACTGACCATTAGATTCTAACAATTTAATTGCTCCAGTGCTGATGTCGAAATCGATACGTTTGTTGCCCAAAAACCACCAGTCTTTTTCCGCATCGTACACTGGACCATACACGCGATCGATTCTATCATCGTTTTGCCAGTAGTCTTGAACGACGTTTTGACTCATTGGTGGATATTGATCGATATATTCTTCAACGGCTTCTGGGGCTAAGTGTACTTGAGGAGTTGTCTCAACATCATCATCAATTTCACTGAATTGCTCAGTATTGTCTTTGTTTCCTTCCCATGCTGCTACGTCCTCTAACGATATGAAATTGGTTTGTGGCTCTTTTTGTGAATTGATTTGTGCGGGTGACGACGTTTTTTGTGGATTGAATTTTGTAATTTGTGACATTTCATTCTTCGGTTCTATTTTTACTTCCTCTTTTTTAACAGAGTACTGAGGATACTTTACAATTTCTTGTAGAGGTTCAGATATCGGTTTAAAAAGTTTCTTAAGAGACTCATATTGGTCTGTTTTACCTCGTTTTAATGCTAAGTATTTTTTTCGAATCGTTTTAGCAAGTTCAGCAATTTTTCTCTTGCGAGTAGCCACAGCAACTCGCTTGTCTAGCATCATGTTGAGTAGTGATATTTTATTTCTTTTACATTTCTATATATTTATCAAAGCCTAAACGATAGCGACCGCAATTAAGAGGAAAGTCTTTAACTATAACTACTGCACCATATGGTTCAGTCCAACATTGTGAACACATTTTTTTAAATTCCTCAAATGTTAGGTCGGGTGAGACGTGTTCGTCAAATATGTGTTTCAAATTAATTTCATCTTGTTTGAAGAGTACAATTATGTTACAGTTGTCCCTTATTAACTGTTTTGGTATTTTTGAGTAAGTTTGACAGAGGTATGCGGCATCTATATTTTTATGTCTACACATGGAATAGTATTCGCGAATCTTCTGTTGTCCATCACAAGCCACATCATCAAATATGAATATAGAATTGCTTTTCGCTTTGTTGGTACTCACAATAGCTTCATTATTTTTGAATGGGAAATATCCGACGCCTTTGACTTGTCTTAGGACGTCTCGTAATAGCTGATACTTTGGTTGGTACAATGACTTCGAATACAAATAGATATTCTTAAACTTGACACCATTTGAACTGAAAATTAGTGACAACATGACATTAGTCTTTCCACAACCACTTGGACCACATATAATTGCTCTGAAAGAGTTTAGTAATAATGTACCATGCTTATGACTATCTTGTTCTAATGTTATATCTAAATTTTCTATTGGTAACTTCTGCTTCTGTTGAATGAACTTCATCTTTTAACACTTGTGTTGTTAAATCATGTCTATAAATAGATGCTACGCTACGTTTACCTTTCATTTTCAATGTTGGTGTATCAAGGTGAAGGTGTTGTAAATTCTCTTATAAATAAATTACCGTTTGAACTTCACCTACCCAGCTATAATTTCTGTGGTCGCGAGTATTCGTAATATATATATATATATAAATTGTTAAACGTGTTAGGTAACTAGACTTTTTTTTTAGCGGGAACAAAATTACAAAAACGTCTTACACGTGGAGATCTAGGCATTAATCCATTAGACAGCGCCTGTAAAGAACACGACATTGCATATTCCCAAAATAAATCCGTAGACGAACGGCACAAAGCTGATCAAATACTTGAAAATAAAGCTTGGGAGAGAGTAAAGTCCAACAACGCTACAGTAGGTGAGAAAGCAGCCGCCTGGTTGGTTACCACAACAATGAAAGCTAAAAGAAAGTTAGGTATGGGTAGTAAGCGTCATCGTCGTCCGGTTTCTTTTAGACGGAGTATCATCGATAAAATTGGGACGTCTTTGAAGCCGGGAACAACCTTAAAAAAGTCTGCTTCAAATGCTTTAAAAGTAGCAAGACTTATAGTGAAAAAAGCTGGAGGTCGACGTCGAATTAAAGTGCCTAGAATTATACCACTTGTCAAAACTGGAGGAATTCTACCACTGTTACCAATTTTCGCTGCTCTCGGAGCTCTCGGCAGTCTTGCTGGGGGAGCTAGTGCCATTGCGAAAACTGTAATTGATACTAAAAATGCTCAAAAGAAGCTCGAAGAAGATATACGTCATAATAAAGCAATGGAATCCATCGGCAAGGGATTATACTTGAGAAAGAATAAAAATGGATTTGGTTTATATTTAAAGCATCAAAAAAACTTCCCATAAAGCTACCTAATCGACCATTATCTGATAGAGACCTACTACATTATAGCATTTTACTCAAAATACCTCATTTCAGAGGTGTTTTTATGCGAGATACTCTACCTAAATCAGGTCCTCTTCAGTATGAATGTGCTATTTTAAATTTAGATATATCAGATAATGAGGGAAGTCATTGGGTAGCTTATAATAAGATAAAGAATAATGTAGAATACTTTGATTCATTTGGTAATTTGAAGCCACCGAAAGAACTAGTCACATACTTGGGACGTAGTGCAAGAATTTTCTACAACAACGACTCATATCAAACATTCAACCAAGTTAATTGTGGACATTTGTGTTTAAAGTTTCTAAACAATGCAACTCACTGATTTAATGGAGACAATTAAAATTCTTTTAAGAAATGCTGAAAATCTAAGTCAAATTTGGTACACTCTACCTATCGAATATAGAAGAGGATTGGTGCAGCTTTTACCTTGTCAAAATGATCCACAACGACATGAATGGTCTGACGTATGCGGCTTGTATATGAAATCATATTGTGTACTTTGTTTGATGGAATATCCGGAATGTTTATAAATTGTATGTTATTTAAATCCTCACCTGATTTGATTTGTATCATTCACAATGTCACTCTTGCTGAGAGTAAACAGCAATAATCATATTTTTTCGTTCAAACCACAAACGCCCATTGTTCTGAATCCCAAACAAGAATATGAGTTAGCTTTGCGGTCATTTCATTCCTACCATTCGATTCCAAATATAGAAAATGAACAAAAATTTTATTACTACGATAGTCAAAATGTGTTAACTACTATTACTTTTCCTACTGGATGTTATGAAATTTCAAATATCGAAAAGTTTATACAAAGCAAGATGGATCTCGAAAACGATGTAGCTCCTGAACGCACTTTTTCATTGAAACCTAATAACAATACGCTTACTTGTGAAATATACAGCAAATACAAAATATCGTTTAAGGAACCAAACAACATTGGTCACATTTTAGGGTTTTCCCCACAAATACTTGACCCACTTCAAATACATTTTTCAGACATACCTGTAAAGATTATAAAAGTATCGACTATACACTTTGATACTAACATTACATCAGGTGCTTTTGACGGAGACAGACCTACGCATACCATCTACGAATTTGCAATAAAAGTAGATCCTGGATACGCAATTAACGAATCTCCAGCCAATCTACTTTATTTACCAGTTATACCACAGAGAGAAATTACTAATATTACAGTGTTGGCTTTAGATCAAAACAGCAATCCTATTAACTTTCGAGGAGAAATTAGTACTGTTGTCTTGGAACTTAAATCACGAAACAGATGGGATTAGTTATAAGAAGTAACACTAATCTTAAATCATCAGTGTTGGTTAAACCATCTAGGTGGAGACGTCTAACTACTTCAAACATTTTGTTTCTTCACTCACTTGGATACACAGTTAACAATGTACAAAAGACGAAAAACTGAAAACGTGGTTGCTGATGCTGCAATGTTTGACATTTATCGTTCTCCAATATTTGATGAATCAATTCGAAAAGCAGAATATAGGTCTTATACACCGTTTGTAAAGTCGTTCAATTGCAATGACATTATTGAGTTTTCCATCAATCAAGTTGATTCTTTTTTTTCTATGAAAGATTCCCTACTAGCAATTAAAGGAAAAGTTGAAGTAACTGGTGGAGGTGACGTATCTTTATCTCCTAACTATGGGTCTTTCTTATTTGATTCTTGTACCTACAGTGAGAGTGCAAAAGAAATTGAGACTGTTCGTGATCCAGGCATAGTAAGCACCGTTCGAGCTTTAACTTGTTATGCACCAGAAGTTTCACGATTTATGGGTATAGCTGGATGGAATTATCCATCAGGTTCTATTATTAATGCAGCTAAAAAAACATTCAGTTTACTAATTCCTCTAAAACATATTTTTAATATATTTAATGATTATTCAATGATTACTTGTGGAAGACAGACAATTCGACTTGTTAGAGCTCGCAATGATAATGATTGCGTAATTATTAAAGAAAAGACAGGCAGCAATCCTACGACAGGAACAAAAGCGCAAATAGTGATTGACAGTATTGAGTTGAAAATCAAACATATCTATCCTAGTGATAGTGTGAAAGAACGCCTTTTGAAAGCAATACAGTCTGATAAACCTCTACTTATCCCATTCAGGAAATGGGAACTTAATGAACTACCAGCAATTACTGCAAATACACGTAGGGAAATTTGGAGCGTTAAAACAAGCACATCTGTCGAGAAACCTCGTTTCATGATTATATTTTTTCAAACAAATAAGCGAGATGCTGTTGGAGAAGATCCCACCTTATTTGATCACATACATATTAATGGTATTCGAGTGTCGTTGAACGGCGAATACTATCCTAATGAACGTATGCAGTTGGACTTTGCAAACAGTCACTATACAGAAGCTCATTTCAATTATTCAGAATTTTTTCCAAGTTATATGAATTCTTCAGAAAAGCATTGTGTATTAGATTATGCAGCATTTAAAAACCGTGCTCTATATATAATAGACTGTTCTAAGCAAGAAGAGACTATGAAATCATCCACCGTAGATGTGAAACTAGATATTGAAGCGGATGTTGGATTTCCTGCAGACACTAAGGCATATTGCATCATTATTCATGATTGTTTGATGGAGTACTTCCCACTATCGGAGGTTATTAAAAACATAATTTAAAAGTAACCAATGTCATTTCACCTAAGACCATCATGAGGATAGCATTCGTTGACATTCAAGGGTTCATAGTTAACAGTATCTTCTATGTGAAGGAACTAACTATTGAGATTGGTTTCAAACAACATCATTCACTTTTTACTTCCCCAGTACCATTCAATGCATTGGATGAAAAAGATAAACGAACCACTAGATATTTGGAGAAAAAAATTCATGGTATTAGGTACTCTTCTGGAGATGTTGATTTTTCAAAGTTAAATTCCATATTAGAATCCAAGTTAATGTACGCTGTTGATTACATATACGTCAGAGGAAATCAAAAAAAAGAACTTTTAAAAGAAAAGTGTCACCAACTCAATGTATTTCCGACAATTATCGACACATGTGAATTTGATGGTACACCTTTAGCAACAGGAAATTTTATTCCCACTTCTTCATGTTGTGCGAACCACGCTAATGGATTATTTAGTTGCACCCAAAAGAATGTTGAGCATCTCCGCCAATGGTTTATTAATGATATACTATTTAAAATACAATTGTAATGTTTTTTTTTAAAATAAAACAAAAACTTGAATATTGAGTATTTATTTCACCATTTTGTATACATTCCTGCATTTAACAATAAATTTTAATAGTAAAATTAGAATTCATTATAATATGATGAAGGATATTATACATATATAGTGTGAATTTCTCTTTGATGTGTCGCGCAGATCGAAATTGCGTTAAAAATTACCACGTTGGACCTTGGCGATTTCCCATGTTAATTTACATAAGGAATGGTCTAGAACCCGCCTAGCTCCTTTACTATTAGTTTTTGGTATGTCTGTGTATAGAACCGGTAGTTCACGATGATCGATTACATTCCTTCTTTTCATCATTAAAACAAATGGCAACGTTCTTTATACCATCAGAATCATTTACAAATAATACGTCATTCAGAACGGCAGTAAGTAGAACAAAAGTTAATGGTTGCAGCATTTTTAAGTGTAAATCTCTCTTTGGGAAATTTTCACACACCGTTGTCCCACAAACTTAGATTTTCCAATTGTTTCAATAGCTTCTTTTTATCTCCATACAATTTGATATCTTTATTCAACTTTTGAATCTTTTCAGAAAATTTTTCCAACTTGTTTTTGTATTCAGTATTCATTTGATGACTTTGAGTAGACTCCGATTTTGTTGTGTTGCACTCTTCTCTTATAGTTTGTTTTAAACGTTAATAAATTCAAGTTATTTAAACGATTTAATATTATATATTAATAATAATAAATTGATTTTTGAAATGAATGACATTTTTTTTATTAAAACACCTTGTATTTGCTTAATATCTATTTATCGATTATAAACTACATTACACTGGCTTGTTTGAGTTTAACAATTTTAATAAAATTTTAAAATAACAAATATTGGTATTAATGTTATACATGTCATTTTTCATGTTGTAGAGAATACTGCTGGTGGAGGGTTGTGTGTTGGTCATATTGAACACTTGTAGGCTTTATTCGGTTCAATGGATATGTTGTTGTTTGAGGTGTCTGACGTCTAAAGATGTGATCTAAGGCACTTGCAATCTCCTGTTGTTGTTCTCCGTTTTTCAATTCTTCAGGTATCCAATTTATCGTAAGCTTATCCCATATTCTTTGACTTGAGTCAGATAGACATAGGTTTTCAATTTGCTTCATAACCTTTTTCTTATCTTCATAAAAAGTAACGTCCTTATTCAATTCATTTATTTTTATTAAATATTCCTCAATTCGATGTCTATATTCTGCGAGAGACATCCTGCAACTATCGAGTACTCTAGATTGAATGATATAAAATATGAAAAATCATCATGACATTGATTTGAATGTTGGTTATACACATTTACACAAGTTCAAGAATATTCCACCACACCTGTATATGAATTCGATGAAAATCCACCATTGTCAGTATTATTATTATGATGTTTTTGAATTTTTTGTAAAGACCCGTACAGTTTAAGTCCTCTGCAATTGTTGCATGCATTTTGTTCTTTAATGTCGAATGATATGTTAAATAGTGCTCATAAAGAATTAATTTATTTTTATAAAATTAAAGAAATCGATGATTTAAATAATGTTTGATGTAGAAACGTTGTGTTGAAATAAAAGAAAAAATAGATAAACATATATTTTTATTTAAAAAAGTGGTTATAAAGAGAGATAGAGAGAGAGAGGTCCATGGATACGTTAAAAATTACTGCATATATACCTCAAAAGAGTCAATATCGCTATCCACATCAGAATCATCAAACCGAGAATATCTGGGTGTTTCATGTAAAGCATAAATACATGAATCAAAGCTTTTTAATTCAAATAAAACGTTTTTAAAACAGCTGTGACACCAATAATATGGCTCTTGATATACAGATTCAACAATATCGTTAGCATCATAAATTTCGTGAGAGTGATCATAGTTGACTAATATGTACTGATTTAAAGTTTTATGTACCTTTCTAAATATATGAAAACACGATTTGCATACGTTCAGACGATGTTGTTGGAGCCAATATCCACTCAACCATACACAATAACTTGACTCTTCTTCTTCAAATATATACCCCCAATCTGTTTTTCCTAATACCATATTTCTTAAATGTGTAGGTATTTGTTTGGAGCAGTGAATAAATTCCACTCCTCTATATGTGGGATTAGGGTCATTTTCGGCTTCGCTTACAATCATATCCCATTTATATGTGGAAAATCGTTTCAAAACTTTCTTGGTTTACTTCCAAGGAAGAGGGGACTGCTCAGCAAAATCTGCAGCCGTTACTATTGTTTGACAAATTTTTTTGGTACATAATTCCATCAATGTTGGAGCATTCATCTATAACAAAACCTCTATTCTAAAATACTATAATGCCCCCATGGTAGCGTATCAAAACTATTGGGGATCAAATATCTTTTATCATCATACGGACTTAACCCAATTTTTGTTTGTTCTATGCTGTATACGTTATGAGCATACGATCGAATACATCGTTGAGTAATATTTTTTTCTTTCAAATCACTTAAACAGTTTATGTAATCATCAAAATTTATTTTGTTTTTAACTATATTGTATCGAACTCCCTTTACCTTTTTAACAATTTTACCTGATTGAAGTTTGAAAGAATACATTTTAGATCGTAACCCTGCAAAATGGGTCATAATTTGACCTTGGTTTTCGTCTTTCATAACCCCCAAAACTTTCTTATTCACCTGTGGCATATTAAAGATATTATTAACAGGGTAATCTGATGTATCGAATTTTGTTAAATCAGCTTTAAGAACTTCCTCATACGCATCATCACAGTAGAGCTCATAAATAAAGCTGTCTGTGTCCATATAGAGTAATTTACATTTATCAATCCCCATTTTTGGGATCATGTAGTCATAATGAAATTCATAGATACATAACTTTGATAAATCCAAAATGACCATGCCAACATACAAAGGTTTATTAAAAACTAGTTCCGATTTAGTGAGTTCTATTGCACATAAATTTTCACTAAAAATGGTTCTACTATGAAATCGTATACTTGCCAACAGATTTTTGGCACCATAATGCCCATTCCAAGATTTAACAAGCTTTACAATCCGGTGTTTCCGTATATTTTCCATCGTCTTACCAAACACAGCATTATTTGCTAATTTATATAATTTTTCTTCAAATTTACTCGTAGCTGCAGCCCTCAATCGCGTATTTAATTCGATATAGGGTCGCAGCCACACAGATTGTTCAAACTTCAAAATTTTGTGTATCTTTTTCAATTTCAATCCTTTGGCTAACATTTGTTTTAAATTACGATAGTGAACTGTGTATTCTTTTTTACAATGAAGTGTTGTCATTAATTTTGAATGATTTGAGCCTACAGGTTTGCGGTGTTCGGAGGCAAATGGAAAATCTTTATGTTGATCGTGCAATTCATGTGGATACTCCAAGTCTACTTGTAATATATACCCTACAGAAGATTCATCTGACACAGACATGATATCCAAATTTTTGTTATCTACCCATTCGAACCCTTTGTAGGGCAAGGGTTCACACATGGCCCAACCATATAAATTGTTCACATCAAAATAGAGCAAGTACTTTGAGGGTTTCATAGGATCATATTCAGTCATGTACTTATTGTTAGCCTCTGACATTCTACCACTGCAAACTGAAATTCCTCCTCGAATTGCTTTCTCGATAAACATTATCATGTCAACATCACGCAATAGCTCTAATTCACATCCCGTGTATTTCAACATGCAGTCCCATGTATATCCTGGCATTGTGTAGTACCATGTGGATCTAAACCGTAGGTTTTCAAACACTTTTTCCGAAATTGTTCAAATACATCTGATAAAATTAATATATCGGTCTTTAAGTACATATCTGAATATTGACCCAAATTCTCAATGTTGAATATATTCCAAACTGCTTGAGCATGGGCATACTTCTCATCAGAAATATCTTTATCTTCCAGTTTATTATAGAATGTCTGTATGGGTGGTAATTCAGTGGTATTCAATTTTTCCCAACTATCAATAAAATCATAGCAGAAAACACCTTTTTTGGTAATTAATTTAAATTGTTCGGCACTAAAATTACTAAATTCTCGTTTGGAAATTTTGAAATCATTTTCATTTAATGTGGAAGCTAATTCTTCCAAAGAAGCACCTAAAAATCTTAGTGAATCTATGAATCTAAATTTTATGTTAGTATCCGAATCGTTAAGGGTGAATGATATATATTTTTCTTTATTAATGGGGAGTAGACTGATGTTTCCTTTTTTACTTAAGTCTCTGATCATAAAATGGCTGTCATACGAGCTCATATTGTGAAAGACTATTGGCACAACAAACAGTTTCCGAAAATTTAAATTACATGCTTGGTGCGCAAAATTTCTGAACTTCCCCGTAAAGTGATCATGATCCCTAACAATTGTATCTGTAGAAGAAAATTTTTTTTCACATATGTGACACATTACAATCTTACTTAAGTCGGGTTTTTCTTCCATAGGTACAATCGTTTTAATTTTTGATTGAATATTTTTAGCTAAATTCGACAATTCATTTGCAAACCAATCCATGCAATCCATACCTCTGTAGCTCTTGAAAAAACTCAGTTCCTCGTTATAGCTACATTTTATATAGTAACCAGCACTGTATGCAATATGCTTTTGATATTTCTTTGTTTTAATATGAAGCGGTGTTTTATCGGTAATATGTTCTAGCATACACTCAAAGTCAGCATATACTACAAAAGGTGTTGTCTGTTTATATATATAATTTTTAAAACTAACAAATTCATATTTTGGGAAAGACATTTTATAATTATTTAAGTCACGACACAATTTTATATGTTCATTTAATCTACGTTCACTACTAAAATAATTTATACATCGATCACAAATATATTTTTTTGTTTTCTTTTTATTCAACTGATTAGTAATTAATCGAGATAAATCTTTAATCCAACAATAGTGATATTTGATTTCAAAATTGTTATCATCATTCTCTACAGGAGGCGCTTCATAATCATTTAGCTTAGGAATATACTGACTTTGAATTAAAAGAAGATTTACATGTTTCTCATATACTACTTTAGTAAGTCTGGTCGGGTATACTGTGTAAAATGACTTTTCTTTATTTTGTATTAATTCCAAGGCATAGACATTTATTGAAATATTATTGGATTTTTCAAATTTAGAAATTGCATGCAAAGGCATTGGAGAGTCGAAGTCCTGCGTTTTCAATACAGTACTGTACCATGGGTATGAGGAAGTGAGTGCTTGATTAGATTTAGCCGGAAAAAGTGCTGAGACAATTGACCAATAAAAACACGCTTGATCGGAATTTTTTATATTAATACAAGCCTGCTTCTTTTGAATAGGTTCAGGAAGTTTGATATATGATGAACCATTCCCAATTTCATATTTATTGATATTTACTTCTAAAGAAATAATTTTATTTAATGCAAAACCGGAGTCTTTCTCTTGAAATTCTGATAATTTATTATTAATTTTATCTTTAACATTTTCAGAAAACCAATGCTCTATATCTGTCGATATGTCAATGACAACATTTTTTGTGTTGAAATAATTAAGAGAGAGAATTTCATTTTCACCAGATTTTTTAATAAACTCTCCACAAAAGCAAACATTAACTTTAACAACTGGATGATTTTGTTTCAAAATTTCACTAATTTTATTTTTAAAAATGATTTGACAATCATTTAAAAATTGTGTCAAGTCCTTGTGATATAAATTCACTATAGCACCAGTCCTAATTCTTCCCGAAAACCCCGAAACTATATTTTCCCATCTAACCCTATTTTTTAGTTTACTACCCACCCCCATACCAATATGTCTATTCAAAATCAGTTGTTTGAAATGCTTAAAATGTTGTACACATGTTTGTAATTTCCTAATTGTACCTATATGCATACCTCCTTTTTTTATTGTCCCCTTTTTTATTGTATTATTACAAGCTTCAATTTGTTTTTGTAACCTTTTTAACCAAAATTTTGCGTCCCTAGCTGTGAATTTGTCAAACAATATTTTTCTAACTCTATTGATAAATAGCAGTAATTTTTCAGATTTTTCAACAATATCCATGGTACTTACCTCTCTCTCTCTCCGTGTATTTCTTACAATTTCTCTATTTTAAATAATATCATTGGATGATGTTTCCCCACATCTCTCAGACCTTTGAACGTCACAGAGTATGTTCCAGCCGAAAATTCCTGTAGGTGTGGTCGATACACTTCTGTTACACGCTTTGGCAAAAACACCACTTCTTCCTCCAAATTTAACAGCACAGATTCTCCAAACTGTGTTGACACAACTCTAGCTTCCTCAATTTTTTGCGGTGAATTGAGTGGTAAATCTTGCAATTTTCGTACTGGTTTTCTCTCTGCAAGAGACATCTTATTAATTTTAGACAGATCTATCTGTAACAGAGAGAGAATCGTTGTCATACTACTTTTTGGGGGAGCATAGAATGAAAAAACTTACATTTTTATGTTGCTTTCACAAATTTTTCGGTTGAATGTCTACAGTCAAATCTCTCAGGCTTGCTGTAAAAGAGAGAATCGTCGCTTTTACACACACACACTTTCAACTGAAACAAATTTTCTGGCTCTTCAGCAAAGAATAATCTCTCTCGCCCGAGTTTGCCTATTTATATGTGTCTCCCCCATGACACTTCGCGATATTTTTTTTTTCATTCTAAGATTGTGACTAGTGGCCCTCAACCTTTTTCTAGAATTTATTTAATGTATTAATATAATGCAAACGTGACGACTGTGCTTCAAATTTATAAAGAAATTTGTTTGAGAACCACTGACTATGGAGTAATTAACCGCATCTTGTTTATGTAGTTGTGGGTTTTGCAAAATTATACCTGTTTTTGTGGTTAAAAGCTTCTTATCTAAAGATTGTTACTTCAGGTATTTTTATGGTTATATATATGAGAATTTCTTTGAAAAACAAGTTCAATTATTTTGTATAGTTTATTTTGAAATATACACATTTATTATTGATAAAATGACTTTGGAGTAATTAACCGTGTCTTGTTTATGTAGTTGTGGGTTTTGCGAAATTGTACTTGTTTTTGTGGTTAAAAGCTTCTTATCTAAAGATCGCTACTTCAGGTATTTTTATGGTTATGTATATGAGAATTTCTATGAAAAACAAGTTGAATTATTTTGTATAGTTCATTTTGAAATATACACATTGATAAAATAAAATTATTTTTGTTAATAAAATCTTGAGATGATTTAAAACGCCATTGGAGGGGTATGGAATATCAAACGAGTTCCAAGGATCCTGCTGCAACAAGTTTTAGTAAACTTCAGATATATACCATGCTCATACATTTCCAGTCCTGATATGTAATATGTTGCGAATTTCTATGTTTTGATAGATTTGTGTAATACACATATTCGGTCGGAAGTTCTTAGTTGAAGTTTCTGAAAATGCATAGAAGCAATTTTCAAAAGTATCGCTGTCAGATATTGCATGAGAAACCGACAGTAGTTCAAAATTCTGGATGTGAAATTTATTTGTTTCGATATTTAAGGAGGAAGCGACAATCGTGATAATAATAATAACAGAAAAAATACCTCTATAATGGTAGTATGAAATCTACTAGCAACATGTTTTTGTGACTAGTAAAAAATTCATAGTTACGCTTATTATAAAATCTACAATGTAGTCCATAACCACCAATCAAAATCTGGTTAAAATCTAAAGCTTGATTTTTGTCTTTTGTACAAAATGTTCAACCAATAGTAGCAGAGTGCGCCTTCTTGAAATCTTATTTGTCGACACCCCGTATACGTCGACACACTCCTTTATGGCGAGTATCATCACCCTCCCACCTTATGTCAACAACCCGTATATTGTTTTCGTGACCCCCAGCAATCACCAAGCATATGGCTCAGTTCATACTTAACGGTAGTATACCTCTTTTAATCCAGGGAAATAACCCAGTAGCTATAGCGCCAACAACAAAATGTTTTGCTGCATTGCATTTTTATGCTGCTGGAACTTACCAGGGGGTAATTGGACCAAGCTATGTCTCAATGGCACAACAAAGTGTTTCTAGAGCCATTGAAGAAGTAACTGAAGCAATAGTACATATGAGGCCAAATGGATTCAGTTTCCTTTAACTCCCGAAAGAAAAAATACCATTAGGCATAGGTTTATGGAGGCCAAATATTTGGGTTTTCCTCACATAAATCCAGCAATAATCGCCAATGTTCTGCACGAACATGCATATTTATAATTTTTAATAATTATTTACTACTTTACTAATAAAAATAAACAAAAAATGACAGAACATCGACAAGTTAATTTGCTTCCCAAATAGAATACGAGACGTCCATACCACAGCATATAGAACACACAGCAGAGACTCTTACTTGGCGGGAACAGAATGCGCAGCTATTCGCGCATACACGCCCTTCGGGATAAAACCTCTCAGATCAGTGACGAGAATGCAGAAGGAGCTAGTCGTAACCATTGTCGTTCGTAGTTGGGAGTCTTTTAATCGGTAGTTATAAAAATTCAGATTAGTTTGACTTAGTATTTGATTTTTGAGTGTTAAAACAGTTCTTTTTCTTATTTTAGTTAGTTAGTGTCGTTGAGATTTTTATATTAATTCTGAAGTACCGTTGTTTTGTTAAAGTGACTATAATGGGCCGTTCTTGTGCCGCGAAATTTTGCAAAAACAAAAGTTATATATGCAAAAAAAGTTTTTTTAGATTTCCTGTAGATCCCATAAGGTAAATTATACATATCTATGTTACTTAAATATAAATAGTTGTTGTCGGCCATGCTAAATCTCACCACCGGCCTATTCAAAACTGAAACTAACATTCGAATCATATTTTGTTATTTTAGAGCCAGAACTTGGGTTGTCGCTTGTAATAGGGAAGATTTGTTAGGTGTAGTAAACACTTTAAATAAAAGTCACAGGATTTGTCAGGACCACTCTGAATTGAAAAAGTTCACAAATGATCAATGCAATCGGTTAAATCCGAAGGCGGTTCCAACATTATTCCCATTACAAGAGGGATCTTCTAGGGGACCTAATTTTGATCATACATACACACCTTTGTATGACTTGAAATCTCTGGATAAATCAGAGAAAAATATGCCACGGATAAACATTTTGCAAGATATAATTATTAATCCAGGTAAATAACTACTTTTTTTCGTAACATCCATCTTTTTGTCTTTTTTAAATTTTATTTTATATATGTTAAGATTTTCTGTCTTTTTCAGTAAAATCTTTGCATATATAAGCGCATTTCTCTTCATTTTTTGTTGCTATAAATCCGAGCTTTATATATAGGTAAGTGCTTCAGGGTCTTGATAATTTTGAATAATTTGTTAATTTGTAATACAAAACAAATAATTAGATCGCTGTCAGTTAGTTAACTTATTCAGGTATTAAGAACTTTATTTGAGCGATATTATTGTTTTATTTTAGGTGCAATCTCAGATCAAAGTTTTATTGCCGATGTAAACTGCCAAACTCCACGTTCTACTTCGTCCACACAAACTAGCAGTGATCTGTCCCATAATAGTCCACGAAAGAGGAAATATCGTAGTTATGTTACAGATCTCAAGAATGAGATTATAGCTTTAAAGAAGAGAGTTGTGGACTTAGAACATAGATTCGAAAATATTGAAAGTGAAATAAGTTTGGAACAATTTTATGGACTGACTTATAAATTTTGTGGCAACGATGAAGTAGCTCGTCTAGTTAATTGCCAAATTAGTCAATCAAAAAAAAAACCTAAGGGACGAAGATATTCACTTGAATTTAAACTGGAGTGCTTAGCGTTATATTTTACTGGTCCGAGAACTTACAGACAAGTACTCGTAAAAAAATATTGTCTGCCATCACCTACAACCCTCTTAAGGATTTTACAACATGTGCAAATAAATTCTGGCTTGAATAATCCCCAAGTATTTGCCATGTTAAAAATGAAAGCCGATTGCTTCGATGACAAAAGTAAATATTGTGTTTTATGTATCGACGAAATGTCGATCAAAGCACATTTATTTTATAATCGAGGAACTGATGCAGTCGTTGGTCTTTCAGAAATTGAAGATACAAATAATATATTACGACCAGCATTAAATGTATCAGTTTTAATGTTAAGAGGAATATTCAGTAAATGGAAGCAACCTGTGGCATTTAGTTTTTGCCATTCTTCATGTCCTGCGGATATATTAAAACAGCAAATAATTGAAGCAATTACTAAGTTGGGCGAGATAGGTTTGAAAATATATGCTGTCACAACAGATATGGGATCGAATTATATGCCTTTGTCTAATTTATTGAGTGTTACTGCAAATCGGCCTTATTTTTACTGCAGGGGACAAAAAATTTATTACATTTTTGACATTCCGCACATTTTTAAAGCCATTAGGAATATGCTTATAAAATATGATTTCTTAATTGACAATCACAAAATTTCATGGTCATTTATAAAATCATTTTATGAGCATGACAAAAAATATGCAGTAAGAGCGGCACCAAAATTAACTACGTCCCATATTTTTCCAAGTTCATTTGAAAAAATGAAAGCCAAATATGCTCTACAAGTATTTAGCGCAACGGTTTCTAGTGGCATGAATGTTTATATCAGATTTGGACAATTGCCGCCCGAATCATATCACACTTCAGAATTTGTATCCAAAATGGACAAACTATTTGATATGCTCAATTCATCCAGTACCTCTTCCGCAAAATTATATAATAGAGCTTACAAGAATTTACCCCATCAGGTGGAATTATTAAATGAATGCACTGCCCTTTTTAACAAAATTAAAATTATAAACGAACAAAACAAAAATGTGACGAATAGGATCAAAAGCTTTAAATGTATTAGGATTAGTATAAATAGCATTCGGAGCTTATGGAATGACTTCAATGAGAAAAAAATTAATTATCTTTTAACTAGGCGTTTAAATTCAGATTGTCTGGAGAATTTTTTCGGTTCTGTCAGACAACAAAATGGCAACTGTAGAAATCCTACTCCAATTCAATTTAAAAGAACATTTAAAAAATTAGTGTATTTAAAAATATTCCACTCAGGGACCGAAAATTGTGAGGCAGATCCAGATTCCATACTTTTGAAGTTGGCAGATGTACATGCGGTACCGTCTACAAAAAACATGCCAATAGAAATTACCACTCAACTTATAGGTACAGATTATCAGCAAGATGAGATGCTACACAAGAATTTTGTACGGTATATCTGTGGCTATCTGTTAAAAAAAGCCCTTAATATACATAGTTGCGACGTGTGCATAACATTTTCAAACCATCGACAAGAATTAGATGATTCTTCATTATATATCTATTTTAGGGCATACGAAAATTCCGAAAAATCTATTTTTGGAAATTTAAAAAATCCAGCAGACATTTTTGTGGATTTTATTGCGAATGTTGAAGAAATTTTTCAGACAAATTTCCACTGTCTAATAGCAAGGACCAACATTTGCAATAATCTTTTCCAACTTGTACACAGGCAATATCTTGCGCATCCTTGTGGGAAATTTCCCAAAGAGTTTGTATTAAAATTGTACTTACGCATACGACTTTATTATACTTTAAAACATATTAATAATAATTTTAAAGATCAAAAAAATATTCGTAATAAATTGATTATATGGCGTAATCAATAGGTGGAAGTATATATTTGTGTAAATACTTCAGTTACAAATTTATTATGTCACATAGAACAATTATTATTTAAATGTTGGTTTGTGTTATTGTATTTACTTTTTGTATTTGTAATGTTAGTATTGTTTATTTAACGTCATTATTGGACACATTTCATTTTTTTACTAATCTCACTACTCCGTGAGTGAAACTATTATTAATTGTAAAAATATTTGCGAAAGTATCGCACAATTTTAATAAATCGTTTTTCACATGTGAACACATATCTAGATCTTATGTCTTTTTTAATTCTGTTTCCGGGTTGATTGTTTCACTTTTTAAGTTATATGTATTAAATTAATCTGAATTTGATAATTGCATATCGTTAATTTTGATTATAACACTCCCATATAATTTTCATTTAAAATTGTCACATATGGATTATCCTTTGACACTATACTTATCTACAAAAATTCCTTCAATTATCTCTAACGATGTATATATCGATCTTTTTATCTTCTAAACTATTATAGGTAGGCTAATTTTATCAAATGCTTCTAAAAGCAGATACAATTCTAGCATACTAACTTTTTGATTGTATGTGGTCTATTAACGTGTGATCTCGCAAGTTATTTGATTTTCTTTCTAATCGAACTACCTACTTCCCAATGCGGTGATATAGCTAAATAATAAATATGAATATTTCACGTAACAAGAACAGCTTGCCTATATTCTATTTTTATAAGTATCTATGTAAATTCAAATAAACATAATACTCTCATGTTTACTTTAAATTTCTAAGTACGGCCCTGCCAGCGGTACTAGAATAAACCCATAGCCAACTCTGAGATTTACCCCCAAATGGCGTCCTCAAGGTCACAGATTTTCAATAAATAATATCAAAGTGCCGACGTTAAGAGTCTGGGCTGTGTGTTTATTAGGCTGTGTCCATACACCTCGCCAGAAGTCGATCGCTTTCGTGATAAGAAATCTATTTTACGTGCGTACAGAGTGCCAGTGGTATAGAATTTAGGCGATTTATAGAATTCTATAGGACACAGAGTCCTAGCCCTGGGCTCACGTGTATGTACTCAATAAAGAACAATACAAAATCAAGTGTTAATGTTTAATTAATAAATCCTAAAGTAAAGAAACAAACATTAACATAACATGGCGCAGTCAGAATAGTTAGACAAAGAAAGTTAAAACCAGCGGTGTAAAATTTTTGCAATATAAAGAAAAATGGGAGACAGCCGAGGAGTAGCACCATGCAAATGGCGGGAAACTTAGCAGAAAATTGGAAGCTATGGAGGTACCGTTTTGAAAACTATTTAGTTGCGAGTGAAATTAATAAAAAAGATGAGGCCATTCAGTGTGCACAAGTTCTTCATTTCATTGGGGAAGAAGGCTTCAAAATTTATACTACATTTCAGTTTACTGACGCTGAAAAAGATAAACTTAATACTTTACTCGATAAGTTTGAAGCACATTTTTTGCCTAGAGAAAATTTAACCTACGAACGATACAAATTTTTCTCATTTAAGCAAACTCAGGGACAATCTCTAGACCAGTTTATAACCGAAGCAAAGAAAATGGCAATGAAATGTAAACTAGGAACTTTGCAAGATCTTACAAAAACAGTTATTATTTGTGGGGTCAAGAATTCATCAATTAGAGAAAAATTATTACAAGAAGAAGATTCCACTAGTTTGGAAAAGATTATTGAAAAATGTGCAATTCTGGAAATGTCCAAAGAAAGAAGTGAAGCAATGAATGAGATACATCATGAGGCGGCAGTGGATTATGTTCAGAAGGAGAAATTCAATGGAAAAATCAATCGTGGAAAGAAAAATGTAAATCCAGAAAGTAAGAAATTTATTAATAATTGTACGAGGTGTGGTTTAAATCATCCAGTAAATAAATGTCCTCCTGCTCATGGTAAGATGTGCAATTTTTGTAAATTTCAAAATCATTTTGAAAGTAAGTACTACAAGAAAAAGAATAAAAGAAGAGTGAATGAGATAGTAGAAGTAGAAGAAGTAATTAATGAAAATGCTGAAAATTCTTTGTTTATAGGCTCTATAGACAGTGTAAATACAAATGACAATGTGAATGAATGGGTAACTACACTAGAAATAAATAATAAAATAATTAAAAATTGACACAGGTGCAATGGCTAATATATTGTCATTTGATCTCTTCAAAAGTCTAGGATTATCTCCTAAAATTATTAAGAAATCTGATTACAAATTAAAATCATATACTGGTGATGAATTAAAAGTTTGCGGAAAATGTAATTTAAGTTGTTTTAAAAATAATAATGCATATGATTTGGAATTTTTTATTGTAAATAGTAATACTTCTGCAATTCTAGGGTTGATTGCTTCTCAAAAGTTAAATTTAATTAAAAGAATTGAATCAGTTTACACACAAAATGAGTACACAGAAGTAATAAATAAATATCAAGATGTATTTTCTGGCATAGGTTGTATTAGTCAAAAATGTAGCATTAGTCTAGAAGCAAATGCAAAACCTGCCGTTAATCCAATAAGAAGGGTAGCCTTTCCTTTGTTGGAACCCCTAAAGCAAAGTCTAGAGGAGCTAAAAAGGGAGAAAATCATTGAAAAGGTTGAGGGTCCGTCTGACTGGGTGAATGCTCTTGTATTAGTACGTAAACCAAATGGTAAATTAAGAATATGTCTGGATCCTAAGGATCTAAATAATGTAATTAAGAGAATATTGTAGAATTCCTACATTTGAAGAAGTGTCCAGTAAATTAGCTGGAGCAACTATTTTTAGTACTTTAGATGCTACAAGTGGTTTCTATCAGATCCCATTAGATGACGAGAGTTCAAAGCTCTGTACATTTGGAACCCCATATGGTAGGTACAAATTCTTACGATTGCCTTACGGTATAAAGTGTGCTCCTGAAATTTTTCAAGAACGCTTTAAAAGTATTTTTGATAAAATTGAAGGTTCTGATATTTATATAGATGATTTAATCATCTGGGGTAGAAATAAACAAGAACATGATCTGAGATTAAAAAAAGTTTTGGATACTGCTAGGAAAAATAATGTTAAATTCAATTTAAACAAATGCAAGTTTGGACAAAAAGAAATTAAGTACATGGGTCATATAATAAATAATAAAGGTATTAGTCCAGACAATTCTAAAATTAAAGCAATTTCAGAAATGCCATGTCCGAAAAATAAACAGGACATACAAAGACTTTTAGGTATGCTTACTTATGTGAGTAGGTTTATAAAAAACTTTTCAGATAAAACTGAGCCCCTTAGAAGTTTATTAAAAAAGGAAAATGAATTCATTTGGGATGAGGACAAAGAAAAATTTTTTGTAGATTTAAAAGAAACTCTCACAACAAATCCGGTTTTACAATTTTTTGATATAAATAAACAGTCAGTTATTTCAGTAGACTCCTCAAAATCAGGAGTAGGAGCTTGTCTTGTGCAGAATAATCTTCCATGTGCGTATGCCTCAAAGGCATTAACAGACACTCAGACGAGGTACGCACAAATCGAAAAAGAGTTGTATGCTGTTTGTTTTGGATTAACTAAATTTTATCAGTATATTTTTGGTCGTAGGGTAATTGTTGAAACAGATCATCAACCACTTATTTCCATTTTCAAAAAGCCGTTGAATAAATGTCCTGCAAGGTTGCAGAGAATGTTGTTACAACTTCAAAAATTTGATTTTGAGTTGCGCTATAAGCCCGGAAAAGACTTGCTTTTAGCAGATGCTTTGTCTCGTGCATATCTTGTAGAGAAGGAAGTGGATTTGTTGGATGATGACATTGAGGGTCATGTATATATGGTTAAATTAGAATTGAATGCGACACCTGAAAAAATAAATGAATTTGTGATTGAAACGAATAAAGACACAGTTTTGAATGATCTTAAAGAACTAATTAAAAACGGTTGGCCTAATTTAAATAAAAAAGTTAAAAATCAAGTTAAAATATTTTGTCCTTATAAATCAGAATTAACTGTCATTGATGGATTAATTTTTAGAAACAATTGTCTGGTAGTTCCAAAGTCACTTCAAAAAGAAATGTTAGATCGTATTCATTATAGTCATTTAGGGGTAAACAAATGCATAAAATTGGCACAAGATTCTTTATTCTGGCCTGGTATGGTTGATCAAATAAGACAGAAAATTTCAAATTGTCACCAGTGCCTTACTTATGTCAATTCTCAGAATAAGGAACCTTTAAAGCCACATGAGATGCCAGCTTTACCATGGAATAAAATAGGCTGCGATATTTTCGAAATAAAAGGAAAAAAATACCTTTTAGTCATTGACTATTTTTCAAAATATGTAGAAGTAGCAGAATTATTGAATAATCCAACAAGCCATATGGTCATAACAAATCTTAAGTCAATTTTTGCTAGGCATGGGATTCCAGTAACCTTTGTAAGTGATGGCGGCCCACAATTTACATCACAAGAATTCAAAACTTTTAGCAGACAATGGGAATTTAAGCATATAGTTTCGTCTCCAACCTATGCTCAGTCTAACGGCATGGCAGAGTGACATATACAAACTATAAAAAAAATGTTTAAGAAAATATTTAATGAAAACAAAGATTTATATATGGCTCTTTTACATTATCGTACTACACCCATTTTTGAAAACATATCACCATCTGAAATTTTGATGTCGAGAAAATTAAGAACAAATTTAATAATTACAAAAAATCAGTCAAAACCTAGAATTGCAAAAGAATATAATAAAACAATTATTAAGGAAAAACAAGAACTGCAACAAAAATATTATAATAAAAATGCAACTAAAAACTTACCTGAATTGTACACAAATCAGTCAGTTTATGTTCAAACAAAACCAAATGGTAATTGGTTTCTTGGTAAAGTTGTTAGTAAACTAAGAGATAGAACATATAGATTGCAAATGAATAATGGTTCTATGCTAATAAGAAATCGGAAATTCATTAAACCGGTAGGAAATAAACATTTTCTAAAAAATTCAAAAAACCATTATTCATCAGCAAAGGAGGAAAATCATAATGAAATTAAGTATTTTATAGAATTAAAGGATGATGATAATATCAGTAATGATAAGGAGTGTTAGAGAAGAGAGAGTGGTTGTAGATTTTGAAAATAGACTTGAAAATGAACAATGTGAAACTACCGAAGATGATAATCATAATGAAGAAAGTGTTAATGATGGAGATTCGGAATCGAACAGTGATGCAAGTAGTGTTTATGAAGAAAGCATTACTATAGTTGTAGATGAAAATAAAATGAGGGACAGTTCAGAAAGTGATTCGGAATCAGTTTTGATTATCTTACTTAAAAAAGGGGATGTAGGATTAGGTTATTTAGAGGTACGTCTGTACGTAAGGTAGTCACTGTCACTAATGTAAAGTTGGCAATGAAAGCTGTCATGGGCAGTGACAGTCAAGCGATGTTCTCGAACCTGGGCTCACGTGTATGTACTCAATAAAGAACAATACAAAATCAAGTGTTAATGTTTAATTAATAAATCCTAAAGTAAAGAAACAAACATTAACATAACAAAAACCTTAGATAACCTTGATTAAAACTACAAATAAACCAAGCAAATCAAATATTTCTTCATCCCCTCCACTTTATTTCCGACTCAATTCGAACTGATACCCCCTTACAACACATTCAGCATCGGTGAAGGGGGAGGAAAAATCTCGGCTCACTTAGTGAGTAAAAAAAAAGAACGCTCACATTACTGATGTGAGCTGAGATTAACTTTGATCTCAGTCAAAAAGAACGCACCTATTGTTGGTTATTGTATACTAAGTTCGTGCTTATCATTTGAAATCCCTACTTCATTTTCTATTGTAGGAATTACTAACAAAATAAATAAATAAAACGTATTCCATAAAGTCGTAAACATATTTTGATATAACTGTTAAGTATCTTGAATAATCATTATTTGATCATAAACTAACTTGTAATTTTATTTTAAAATTCAAAATTTTATTTTGGTGTCTCAAATAAGATATAACCAAAACTTAGAATAAGTTTTAAATCTGCAGTCTACTGTTGAATTTACAGTAATAATCATGATCACAAGAAGAAGAAGGGGCATTCTCATTTTCAGGCTGAGTACATACATTCTTTCGCATCAAACTAAGAGTTCTAGCACACTCATCTCTTGCTGATATTCCTAGCTCCTGAATTTGTTTTTCTTTGCTAATTTCCCTTTTTTTTTGTAATAGGCTTAACATTAGCATTATTACAAACATCGCTTACTTCTTGTAGAAGCTGGTCTCTTTCACAAAATATTTCTTCCACACCAGACCTACACATACAAAATTAATAGGCATATGAGAATGAACAATACTAATATAAGTATATAATTATTCATGAAAATTATTTGAATACCTACATTATCTGGTTTCCTTTGTCTTTTTTCAACCACATTTCTAATAAACAGAACAAATGATCTTTTAGAGTTCTTATTAAAAAATATTTTCTAATTATGACGTGTATGTTGGATTGGATTGTTTCCCATTTTTCGGGGTCTTCCAACGGGTTTAAATTAATAAACTCTTTGAGGAGAGCCATGTCGTCCTCTGGTCCAAACCTTAATCTTTTTAGTTCCCTTTCAGACATTTTACTATATGAAATAAACTGTCTCGACCCTTACATCGTGGAATATGCTCATATTAGTGTTTTTAAATGAAACTCACGGTCTCTAGTTAATTCCACAATATAATAAAAGTTATTGAAAATTCTAAAAAATTGACAATTGTTTCGATAAATCAATATCATCGTCAGAATGACAAAAGTTACATTTCATTTTATGCCTACCTGATGTTCAGTAGTTATTTTTGGCTAGACCAAGAAGTAACCTAACTTGTGATTGGCTTAATATATGTTTATAGAAAAAAGAAAAAGATGTGATATTACAAATATTGAAGCTTAGATATTATTAGCCCTATGGTGATATCCTGGATATCATTTTTCCAATTAAGATCAGTATAACTGTGCAATGATATAGAAAACCAGGAAAACTATATCTGCTGATCTTTACAATTATCACTTAAGAAGACAGTTTATTAGTGGAGAACTCCATAGATTTAACTGTTCATTGACAACTTCATATTGTGGGTTTCTTCAATGTCTTCTAATTTCTAGTTCTTCAAGGAAATCCAGTTCTTGTTTCTTTTCACAAATATGCAGCACTTCTAGTTCTGTGTTAGGTGTCAATGAATGATTGGTGTCAAGTAGATGTTTAGCGTAGTTTAAAACAGAAAGTAACGTTAGTACAAAATTGTTAAATGTAAAAACAAAAATACCACTATTAAAGAAGTCAGGTATATATAAACTCAAATGTCCAGAATGTATGCTGTCTATTTGGGTCAGACCCTTAGGAATTTTGAAATACGATACAGTGAGCACTTACGAGCATACAGATTAAAACAACCAGATAAATCCCACTACGCAAAACATCTACTTGACACCAATCATTCATTGACATCTAACACAGAACTAGAAGTGCTGCATATTTGTGAAAAGAAACAAGAACTGGATTTCCTTGAAGAACTGGAAATTAGAAGACATTTAAGAAACCCACAATATGAAGTTGTCAATGAACAGTTAAATCTAGAGAGTTCTCCACTAATAAACTGTCTTCTTAAGTGATAATTGTAAAGATCAGCAGATATAGTTTTCCTGGTTTTCTATATCATTGCACAGTTATACTGATCTTAATTGGAAAAATGATATCCAGGATATCACCATAGGGCTAATAATATCTAAGCTTCAATATTTGTAATATCACATCTTCTTCTTTTTTCTATAAACATATATTAAGCCAATCACAAGTTAGGTTACTTCTTGGTCTAGCCAAAAATAACTACTAAACATCAGGTAGGCATAAAATGAAATGTAACTTCTGTCATTCTGACGATGATATTGATTTATCGAAACAATTGTCAGTTTTTTAGAATTCTCAATAACTTTTATTATATTGTGGAATTAACTAGAGACCGTGAGTTTCATTTAAAAACACTAATAGTTTACTATATACTCAAAACAGAGAGTTTGTGTTAAACCGATAACTCTCTAATTAATGCAGAAAAATCGAGATGTGGTTGACAGAGGTATGTCTAAAAATGTCCAGTTACTATTTGTTTACATTTCTCATCTTTATTTCTTCAAAAGATATCTTCTAAATACATTTGACCCTTTTACAATAAATGTGCATGATAGAAACTCTTCGATGCAAGCAGTTCCGCCAATCACATACATGGATATAGCTGCATATTTAGTTTTGACCCACAGTTTTTACAGCAAAGAGCAAATGAAGGTCTACAAAAGCTTAGATTATTATAAATATATTGAATGTGGCTTTGTTTTTAGTGGGAAAAGTAAGTTTTTTTAAATAGTTTTTATTATTATTTTTTACATTCACATCTTTAATGAATCATTCTTCTTTAAATTACAGAGTTTTAAGCTCTGCTAGAACCAAAAAAAGGAAGTAATTTAATAGTAAAATATTTGATATTAACAAAAAAATTAAATACCCAGTATACTTAATGGGTCTTAATCACTGATTATGACTTGTAGAAATAAGAAAAACAATTTTTTCTCAAAAATTAACAATTTCATTACACAGTATAACTATGTGTGAATAAGGTTACATATTTTTATTTTGTTTTTAGGTACATTCTCTAAGAGGACCTGGAAAAGAGCTATATGTATCGGCACTAAATAATCAGCATCTTTCAAGTCGATGTTTGTCATAAATTAATTTTTTAGTCACAGTTTTGTGATTTTCTAATGTGATGTTGCTACAAATTTATTAAATTATTTTAAATTAATAACTAATCTGTCAGAACCATCTGGTTATGGCATAGTAAATAAATATATATATATATATATTGATCTTTACAGGGTGTTACAATGGAAAAAATCCCTTTTAATAAAGATTTTTTTAATTATATTTTCAATGGAGACACATTCCTTATGTGACCTCGAAGGCTCCATAGGAACAATACCTTGTATGGGTTTTTTAACAAGAGGAATTTTAACACCAGTTAAATAGGAAATAACTTTCCTATGAAAACCTAGATCTTGCCACTTCTGGGAAAAAAGCAGTAGCCTACCGCATAGCCTACTAACCTCTAATATCTGCGTCTTCTCTCGACGCTGATGTTGCGCCGATAACTCTGAGGACGATGATGTGACTTGGACGTCATCGGTTTGTTGTGGAACGTCGGAGTGCGTGTCTGGAATCTGTAGCCCGCCCACAGCACTCCTTTTGCAGATGGGTGACGGTAGTTTCCCTGTTTAGAAGATGTGGCAAAGGTAGGAACAGATAGCTTGTTCTACTCTCAAGTGTTCGCTCGACTTCTCAAGCTTTTTTGCAGCTTCGATGGTGGTGTCCAGCTCCTTGCCAAACAAGTACTCGGAAATCGTGGTATTTTGCAAGGTGTCTTTAAGGTCGTTATTCAAATTCAACAGCAAGAGCTCTCTCCTTGTAACAGTTTCATGATGAAAAACGTCACACAGTAAGCGTAACGCGTCATTTGTAGTCTCTATATACTTGATCTCCGCCTCCCCTCCTTTTTTAGCAAGATCAGATAAAAAATGAGTTGAGGCTGAAATGACTGCTGCAACTTGTACTTGTAGGTTGGATAACCTTGTATCTCTTTTAAGGGTGTTTCCTTGTATGGCTACTTTGACTTCCGGGTTAATTAAAGGAGGCACAATCTCTTTTAAGTTCTCAGGAGGAAGAAATTTATTTATGAGCTCCACTCTAACCTCCTCATTTAATCCATTTAACAACACATTCTCATAACGTGGAACTAATTCTTGTAGAAATGGTTCAGAAACGCTTTTTATTAGCATCTCTGCTCCCAGAATCGAATTAATGTTGATTATATCCGGTGTCGCCTTATCTGCAACCTAGAGAAAAACAAGATCATATACCATCTATCAGTGGCGTAGCTAGGAACCAAGGGCCCTGGGGCAAATTAAAAAATGGGGCCCCACTGCTATGTAAACTGATTAGGTTTTATCAAATAAAAATATGAAATATACAAATACTTTAAAAATGCTAAGCTACTTAACTTTTTAAGCTCTTTTTTGTTCACTGCAGGGCAGGTAATAAAAATATTAAACAATAACAACATAAATTACAATTAATACTTGGTGTAGGTTTGGCTAATAAAACGAAATAGAGAAGATTCAAGGGTTTATTATATAAAGGTCGGGCCTACCAACTGACTAAATAACAATTATATTTACAATTTTTTCCTAGCTTTAGTTTTCGCAAAACATTATTGAAAATCTTAATTTTAAATATTTTTTCTCGGTTTGTAAATCGGTGATCAGCAGCTAATTCATCAAACTGTTTTTTAAATTTTCTTTGCCTTTTTTCTTGAAAATGGGGATCAATACCATATTTTCTTGCAGTTTCACTGGCTTTGCACTTGAATAATTTGAAATCATTTCTATAAATTTGCAACTTTGCTTTGGTCTCTGCTAAAACTTTACTCGCCTCGCCCAAATTGATGTCGTTCAATACACTGTGCATGAATTCGCAAAGCAACACGAACTCGAAATTTAGCATTTTTGTTTTAATAGTCTCTGCTTCACTACGCTCATCTTTACAAGGACTCTTTAGAACTATTTCTGATAATGCTTTGATAATATCAAAATAACGAAGTTTTATTGCAGATATTGTATTGACCCTACTGGACCATCTAGTAGGATTTAGTTTTTTTAGAGTGGTGTCCGATTCGCCAGTGAATTTTGACAGTAGATCCCAACGTTTGATGCTGTTTCCGAAAAAGTTATACACATTTTGCAACGTTGCGAAAAAATTCTGTATTTCCACACAACTGCTAACGGCATCATTTATCACCAAATTTAAATTATGAGTGGCACAATGTACGTACTCTGCGTTAGGCTGGATATCCTTAATATGTTTTTGTACACCATTATACACACCACTCATCACACTGGCTCCATATATCATAGCCTTGCCCCACACATTTTTTTAAATCAATATTTTTGTCGATAAATGATGTTGTCACTTGGTTGACTAAATCTACTGCGCCATGTTTGAAGGCTGCATAAAAGCCTAGAAACACTTCTTTTACTTCTATATCAATTGGCTGTCCATTTTCCGATCTGGTTATTACTGCATACCTCACAACAATGCTTAGCTGATCTACCTTCGATATGTCCTGTGGCGTATCCATTATGATGGCAAAAAACGGTGACGCTCTAATTTGTTCCAGTAGATGGGTTTCGAGTTTGGTCACCAAGCTCTCAATTTCATTTTGAATTGTTGCACTCAGATATCTTGTAGATCTTAAAAACATAAAAAAACACAATTTCAAAAAAGTCTTGATATTAAACAGTTAATAATTATAAACAAAATAAAACAATAAAAAAACTTAGAAATAATTATTATTACCTTTGGGCATATCCAAAATGTGATCATATCGGGCGACAAGCTCTACAAAGGACAGACAATTTCCGTGGTTTCCTTCCTGACTCAAGTCTTCTTGATGTCCTCTCAAAGCCAAAGAACTCTTTACTAGGGTAAGTATGATATCGAATAACTTTTGAAGAACCATTTTCCAAAATGATGCTTCTTTGCGAATTTCATTTTCAAGTTCCTTGTCGATAGTATTAGTATCGTTTTTTTTCCAAAATTCATACACAGCACATGCTTCCGAATGGCCACTCGAACCACTGTGTTGTTTAATTCTTTCTGATAAATGCTTCCAATCTCGAAATCTCGTACACCAAACATTATTCCGTTGTGAAGCAAATAACCAACAGGGTTGACAATAGGCAGCGTCTAGTATTTTGGAATAACACAACCAAAAACGATTAACTGGCCCATATTTAGAACACGAAACGTAGTACGTTTTTGAAAAACACCTATTGTTCTGGTTGATGTCTGTTGGAAAAGATCCTGAAGGTTGTAAAGGCCCCATATCAAGAATTTGACGTTTTTCGTTATCACTTAATATTTTGTTCGTGAAGTTTCCCAAGTCATAAGAAGATTTGTCGTACACATTTTCGAAAAATGTAGATGTCTGTGGTTCCTCCAAACCCGCTCTTATGTGTGTCATGCAAACATCATCCACGTTCACATGATCGGCGGCGGAGGAGTAGTGTAACAATGTTCCTTCTAGGTTATTCAACACTCAGTATATAATAAATCCCCATATTTTGGTATGGCTACCCTGTATAAATTCAAAAGATAATTTAATTCATTGCAATGACCTACCTGTTCAGCCTGAGGCCCTCGAAGCGAGAGTTTCACGCGATAGTGGAAAGTATGTGTGCATTTATTAATTATTATTCTATAAAAATGCAATATTAAGATATATGCCGATGCATTTTGTTCAAGGTAATTATACTCTCTTAAAGGTAACGCCTTAAAATTTGAAAAAAATATTAGATTCATTTAGTATTTAAGACCAGAATTCTAATTTGAAATTCATTCTCCGTGTCTATTTTTTGAACGCAACAGCAGCTTCCAGTAATCAACAGGTAAGAATAACATTTTCATTTATTTTACTTAGAATGATTGGTGATTTAATTATATAATTATTATTTTTAGTGTAATGGATTTAAAAGCGATAAATTCTTCTTCTCTTCTAGAAAAAGATCCGAAACCCATAACAAAAATAAACGACTTAATATTAGATGAACGTAAGAAAATTTTTTCGGCGAAATTGGTGAATAGCAAATTTGGGGAAACTGTGTTGTTGGAGCTGGAAAAAGAAATAATATTCCTTCCGCAGAGGGTGACAAAGACGTACAAACCATTTATAAAGTATTTTGAAGGGGGAAAATACGCTTTTGTATATAGAGGGGCAGTGAAAATTGGTAAACCGAATCCGGCGGCATCATTCGAAATTATTGAAATTTAGTTGGTGAGTTATATTATATAACAAAAATAAACGACCTAATATTGGGTGAACCCAAGAAAATTATTTCGGCGAAATTGGTGAATAGCAAATTTGAGGAAACTGTGTTGTTGGAGCTGGAAAAAGAAATAATATTCCTTCCACAGAGGGTGACAAAGACGTACAAACCATTTATAAACTATTTTGAAGGAGTAAACCTAATCCGGCGGCATCATTCAAAATTGTCTAACTTGTTGTTTATTGGAAGCTGATGTGTTCAAAAAATAGATACGAAGAATCATTCTGAAGATAATCAAACCTAATAAAAAAATGTATATGTAAACATAAACAAAAAAAAATCAATAAATTAAATAATTATTAATATTGTTTGCAAAATGAATAATCTATTTGATCCACCTGTGTATGAAATTTTTGAAACAATAGTTTGTTTAGTTTGTAGAAAAGTGTTACGTAAAACTTTTAAACTACAAAAAATTTGGAATTGTAAACAAAAATTAATAATTGGTTTATGTACGGCTGAATGTAATCAAACAAGACCCCTGAGAAAATTTCCAGAATATATAGATAATTGGTTACAAGAATTAGACCCGTTAGATGAAAGAGACTTATTCAATTATTTATTACCTCGACAACGAGATCAGGCCAAATATTAGAATAAAATAATTATTGGACCGTCAGTCTTACGACGTCATCAGAAGAAGAAGAAGGTAGCTCAAATCTAAAAAGAATGACTTTCTTAAAATTGAACTTTATTATTTTGGTTTCCGTTTCAAATAATATGCTGTACACAAATGTACCAGAAGATGTGAAACATGTTGCGATATGTTTTGATATGAAAAATACAAAAGAAGAGTGTAATCGTACAACATGGAATTTGTTAAGTATAACAAAAACAAATAATGGTCACCTCTGCATATCATATTGAAATTCCAGAAACGAATTTATCATATTTCAGTTACAAATTAAAAATAATATTTAATGACAATTCTGAAGGTGATCAAACCCAATGGCAGAAAGTGATTTCAGATGATATTTCTGTGTATAATGCAAACATAAGCGAAAAAGTCTATAAATTGTACATTTTAACATATATTGTATTGATATTATTAGTGATTATTATTATATATAACTTACTTAAAATGGTTAAGGTGATAATACAATATAATTTTTACTCAACGGTTTGTAGTACATAAATTAAAAAACAAGTTAATTAAATAATATTCTTTTATTTATCATCCATTATGAAATGTTAACATGAGGTTAAAACATGGATTGATCTTATGATAAAAACAATTTTGATGTCAAGGCTGCTAATGGTGGATTTTCATCCAATTCATATACAAGTGTGGTTGAATATTTTATATCATTTAATCTGGAGCGTTCGATACTTAGTCGCAGTATGTCTTTCGCAGAGTATAGACATCGAATTGAGGAATATCTAATAAAAATAAATCAATTGAATAAGGACGTTACTTTTTATGAAAATAAAAGAAAGGTTATGAAGCAAATTGAAAACCTATGTCTAGTTGACTCAAGTCAAAGAATATGGGATAAGCTTACGATAAATTGGATACCTGAAGAATTGAAAAACGGGGAACAACAACAGGAGATTGCAAGTGCCTTAGATCACATATTTAGGCGTCAGACGCCACAAACGTCAACATATCCATTGAACCGAATCCAACCTACAAGTGTTCAATATGACCAACATAACCCTCCATGCTCTACAACATGAAAGATGACATGTATAGCATTAATATTTGTTATTAAAAATTGTTTAACTTAAACAAGCAAGTGTAATGTAATTTATAATCGATAAATAGATATTGAGCAGATACAAGGTGTTTTAATAAAAAATGTCATTCATTTCAAAAATCAATTTATTAATAATATTAATATACAATATTTACAAAGGTAATACACTATTAAAAAACCAGCGTCGGAGATGTTCTACGTTTCTTTGTGCGCAAGAGTACCGTCCAGTGGTGTGACAGGGATTTGGATCACGTTCAAAGTTTTCAGTAGCACATGATGTACCGTCAAACTTGCAAACGTCAATAATATGTGGAAACACATTGAATATATGACATTTCTTTAGCAGAAATTCTGCTTTTTGTTGTCCGCGTACGTATATGAAGTCTGCAGCATACAATAGCTTATTTTCCAATATATCATCTAATTTGGAGTACTCAATATCACCCGAAGAGTATCGAATACCATACACATTCTTCTCCAAGTATGACACAGTCTTCTTATCTTTGTTGCTCAACGTAGCAATTGATTGAGGTGGTAAAAATATGTAATGATTCTGTTTAAATCCAATTTCTATGGTAAGTTCTTTAGCAACAAACAGGCCATCTATAACGAACCCCTGAATGTCTACGAATGCTATTCTCATGATGAAGACTGTTTGAATACTGACTTGCAGCGGCAACACACACTTCAATTTAGAGTCTGGACTATTTCGGTGAGAGGGAAATACTCCATTACGCAATCGTGAATTATGATACAATATACTTTGGTGTTTTCGGGAAAGCCAATGTTTGCTTCAATGTCAAGTTTTACATCGACAGTAGATGCCTTCATGCTTTCTTCTTGTTTCGAGCAATCGATAACAAACAAGGCGCGTCTCTTAAAAGAGGAATAATCCAAGAGAGGTCGCTTCTGTGTCGAATTCATATAGCTAGGATAAAATTCGGTATAGTTGAAATAGGCTTCATTATAGTCGTTTCTACTAAAGTCCAACTGCATTCTTTCATTAGGAAAATATTCACCATTTAACGATAGACGTATACTTTGAATGTCTGCATTATCGAACAGAGTGGGATCAGCTTTGCCGTCGTCACGTTTGTTGGTTTGAAAGAAAACAATAACATAACGAGGTCGTTCGACTGAGGTTGTAGTTTTAACAGCCCAAACTTCACGTTTAGCATTTCTGGTAATTGCCGGTAGTTCGTGTATCTCCCACTTTCTAAACGGGATAACTATTGGCCGATCCTTTTGAATGGCCTTCATAAGTTCCAACTTAATATCATCGTTAGGATAGATATGCTTGATTTTTAATTCAATGTCGGTAATTTTAATGTTAACGGTTGTATTGGAAGTCACACCAGCAACGGTTTTTTCCGTAATATAAACACAGTCATTATCGTTTCGAGCTCGAACTAAACGTATTGTTTGTCGTCCACACGTAATCATAGGATAGTCATTGAAAATGTTGAAAATATGTTTGAGAGGAATTTGTAGGTTGAATGATTTGTCTGTGGTATTTAGAAGAGGGTCTTTGGGATAATTCCAGCCTGCTATAGCCATATGATTAGAATCTTCTTGATTGTAGCAAGTCATGGCACGTACCGCGCTCACGATTCCAGGATCTCGAACCGTTTCCATTTCTCTTGCACTTTCACTGTATGTACACGAATCGAAAAGGAAAGCACCAACATTATTAGCCAGTTTTACGTCACCGGCTCCTTGTACATCGAGTGTCCCTTTAATGCACAACAAAGTTTCGTTCATGGCAAAAAACGAATCAACTTGATTGATGCTAAATTCTACAATATCACTGCAACTGAATGATTTGATGAACGGTGCATATGTTCTATATTCAGCTTTGCGGATTGACTCGTCAAATTGCGGCTTACGGTAAATATCAAACATTGGTGGCATATCGTTCATACGAGAACGTTTTCCATACATGGTCGTCATTGTTGTTGTTGTTGTTTCTCTTTCAACAAAAAGCCTAAAGACTGCAAGAACAATTTGTTGGCAAATGTAAGCTGCTGCTGCTTTGAAGGTTGCCGCGTAACTAATGACTTTGAATGTGCGTCGGAACGTCTTTTATGATTAATTATCAATCCCATCTGTTGCTCCTCGCTCTAAGCTCCAACACCAAGGTACTCTTTTCACCACGAAAGTTTATGGGTCGTTCGTCTTGGTCTACAGCCAACACAGTAACGTTGGTTATTTCACGTTGTGGTATAACAGGTAAATAAAGTAGATTATGTGGAGTTTCGTCAATGGCGTACCCAGGATCTACTTTTATGACCAATTCGTAAATAGTATGAGCAGGTCTGTTTGCGTCGAAGGCTCCAGTGGTAATGTTACATTCGAAACGTATGCTAGATACTTTTATAATTTTGACGGGTAGATCTGAAGAGTGCCATCGTTTGGGTTCGAGTATTTTTGCAGAAAATCCTAATATGTTACCCAGACTGTTGGGTTGTTCAAACGAAATTCTATATTTACTGAAAATCATACATTGTAACGTATTATTATTAGGTTTTAGTGAAAATATTGATTCTGGTCTCACTGAATTGCTGCCACCTAACTTGTCCAGTATAAACAATTCAATGTCAGCAATTTCGTAGCATCCTGTGGGAAAATCAAAACTTTGCAGCTTGTTATTGTCGTCATAGTAGTAAAACTTGCAATTATCAATGTTTGGTATGCTGTGGTATGAGTGAAAGGAACGTAACGCTATTTCATAATCTTTATCCGGATGGAGTACAATAGGGGTAGGCGGTTGGAAGGTAAATACATGATTTGTGCTATTCACTCTCAACAACTGCGACATGATGAATGATGCAAGTCGAGGGTTGGAAGGTGTTTTAAATAATAAGAATAATCTACAATTAAGATTTATTTAATACACGTTGACATAGAAAACAAGATGCTTGGGAACTTGCAGGACCATCGCAATGCGTTGTCCAATCAGGGCGGTTGTAGTGAACGAAGCACGGCAGACGAATTTGTAGCTCAAAATTTTCTTTATAATCATTAGGAAGTTTATGCCAAATATCTAACAATTCAGATGGACCAACACACTGTATCAAATATCGAATGGGGACTTGTTTCAGTTCTTCAACAGTAAAACTTCTAAGAGGTTTTCGGTGATACATTAATAATTCGATAGCCTTATCTCCCATTGTTCGATGAATGTTGAAGTAGAAATTTCAAACACAAATGTCCACAATTGATCTGATCGTAGTTTTGGTACTGATTATTGTTATAAAAAATTTCAACTTTTTTTCCACCCAGATACTTTACAAGTTCTTTGGGCGGTTTCAAATTACCAAATGAATCGAAATACTCAACGACATTGTTTTTCTTTATATATGCTACCCAATGTGTTCCGTTATTTTTGGACGAGTCCAAGTTAACCACTGCACACTCTTGTTGTCGAGGAGGGGATTTAGGTAGAGAGTCTCGCATGAAAACACCTCGAAAATGTTTAATTTTATATAATTTTGCATAACGTGCAATATCATTGTCGTACAGTGGACGATTGGGTAGCTTTATCGACAGTTTTTTGACTTTTTTAAATACAATCCAAATCCTTTACCTCCCCCATACTTTTTCAGATATAAACCATTTCCGACATGTTCCATAGCCTTATTATGACGTATATCTTCTTCCAATTTCTTTCGAGCATTATTGGCATCAATGACGGTCTTTGCAACTCCTGCAGCTCCACCCGATAACGCTCCAAGTGCTGAGAGTCCAGCAAACAGAGGTATAAGTGGTAGAAAACCTCCAGATTTCACTACAGGTATTACGCGAGGAACATCAATTTTCTTTGATCCTCCAAACTGTCGAATAAGTGATTTGGCTGCTCGTAAAGCAAACAAGGCACTTTCTTTCAAAGATGCTCCTCTCTTCATGGATTTGCCTACCTTTAGCACGACATCTCTATGGAAGGAACGACGTTTTCCCATTCCCATTCCCAACTTTCGTTTAGCCTTCATGCCGCCCGTAACAAGTAATGCAGCACTCCTTTCACCCAAAGATGCGTCTTTTGATTTGACTCGATCCCAAGCTTTATCTTCCAACTCTTTATCTGCTTTGTGGCGTTCTTCAAGAGTTTTATTTTGTGAATAAGCGATATCGTGTTGTTTACAGGCGTCGTCTAAAGGATTAATACCGACGTCACCACGTATAAGTCGTTTTTGTAACTTTGTTCCTGCTGTAAAAGGAGAGAGAAGTCTTCAACAGTTAACAAATTATTTTCATCATAATCATCACTTACGTCCACAATAATTGTAGGTGGGTAAATGAAGTTCGAATGGTAGTTTATTGATTAAAGAATTCAAAAGACCTTCTCCCTCAAACACCAACATTAAGACTGATCTGCGACGATGTAATGCCATCCATATATATAAATAGATATAGATATTGAAAATACTTTAATAGCATCCATCACAAGATGAAGATCATTCAACAAGAACAGACGCTATCCATTGAAAATCTGGACTTTACATCTAAACCAACTGTTGGTAAACATGGAAAACTACTACCAAACTCATTTAGAGCTATAATATGTGGACCAAGTGGGTGTGGAAAGACGAATATAATGTTGGCACTTCTGTTCAATCCTAATGGTGCAAGATTCAAAAATATTTATGTTTATTCAAAGTCACTATTTCAACCAAAATATCAACTGCTGCAAGATGTTATAGCTCAAGTCAAAGGCGTTGGGTATTTTCCATTCAAAGACAATGAGGACATTATTAGCCCGGAAGAAGCTCGACCAAACTCCGTGTTTATATTCGATGATGTAGCGTGTGATGGACAACAGAAAATTCGACAATATTACTCCATGTGTAGACATAAGGACATAGATGCGGTCTATCTTTGCCAGACATATTCGAAAATTCCCAAACAGCTAATACGAGATAATTGTAATTTGATTGTACTATTCAAGCAAGACGAAATTAATCTAAAACATATATTTGACGAACATGTTTCTCCAGACATGACTTTCGAAAAATTCAAAAAAATGTGTTCTCAATGTTGGTTGTCAGACAACTATGGAACTTTAGCAATAGTAAAAGATTTTGCTCTGAATAATGGTAGATATCGCCAAGGATTTGATAAATACATAAAGATTTAAGCTAAGTCTTCAGTTCACATCAATATGTCAGACGATAAAGTAGCTGTTGCCTTGCGTAAGAAAAAGGTGGCTGAACTAGCCAAATCAATTCGCAAAAAATATTTAGCTTTGAAATTGGGTAAATCAGAGCACGATGAGTCTCTTAATAAACTCTTCAAACCAATATCTATGCCATTGAAGGAAATTGTAGAGTCTTCAAAGACATTGCAGAAAACCATTTCAAATTTGAATCCAATTAAAAAAGAGGAGAAGGAAGTAAAGAAAGAAGAAAAACTAGATGATGATGATGTGTTTGTACCACCATCTTTTCTCGAATCGGAATCTGTAGCTGAAACAGATGAAGCAGGGGATATTATACGTCCCGAATCTCCAGAGGAGATGCGTCCTAACGTTTCAAATGAAGCTTTTCAAGAATATATGGATCAATACCCTCCGATCAGTTTAAAATACATTGAGGATTATTTTCAAAAAGATGATAAAATTGACAAAAATTACGGTCCTATCTATGATGATATGTTTGGGTGGATGCTGGGTAAACGTCGAATTGCCTTTGATAAAACAAACGGTAATATAAACGTGCTACAGGATGGTAACAAAGAGGCTGGATACTTACCTGGAACTCAAGGATTGTATGAGCTTTTATTTTACAACGATCCCCATTATAAAGAGGAAGATCTAAAACATTACAAAATTCTATTAAACAATACACAAGTTCATCTTGATACTCTCAATCGTCTTAAAGGTTCAAGTACTGACAAATACAAATATATAATTAAACCATTATTTAAAATACCGCGATCAGACTCAACACCGAGTAGTTCACAAAATACGTCTTCAATTCAACGATCTGGCTCCATGTCAACAAGAACTCGCCTAAAATCAATTCCAATTAATAGAGGAAAAGGACTTGGCTTAACGTACAACGAAAAACCTATGGAATATATTTATTGGGATGATCCAAATGAATTGGTTGAACGTTTGAAATTATTGATTGCTTCAAAAGAGGCAGGTAATACGTCCAACGATAACGAAATAGTTGCCATCATAAATGAACTAAAGGAAGCAAATATAATAGAATAACCAAAAATAAAGCCTATTCATTTCAATCATGCCTCTCGATAAGTTCGGACACCGCCGTCGTCATGCTAATGAACGGATTACACCGTATATGTCGAAAGTATCATATTCACACACTTCGGACGGTAATATTGATGCTGAAAATGTGAGAATCTGTAATGTTAGGGCGCCGACTACAAATAGCGATACTGTCAATAAACTTTATGTCGATGAGCAAATGCAAGTGTATCACAATGAACTTGGAGTACTTCAAAACAAAATCAACGACATTAATTCATTTATTTCGAGAAATCCGCCAGTCGCAGCTCGAGATATGGCAACTAAAAAGTACGTCGATGATGTGATTGTTGTGACCAAAGATAATATGAGACGAGAATTCAAATCTTTTGTTCAAGGTTTTGAGAAAATATTTTTAAAACAAATACAACAACAATTCCAAGGAAAAATCAATGAGCATGAAGTATCCATAAACGAATTACGAACAAATTACTTGAAGAAAGATATCAAATAGTATTGAAAAGATATCATCAGTTGAGAACGTGTATGTGCTTACGAAGCATGTCATCCAAAATTCAGCTTGTAAACGAACTCCACAAACCGATACGTAAAAATTATCCGCGCAGACGTACAATTGTCAAAGGCATAGATGATTTATGGCAAATGGATTTGGCTGAAATGCGACCTTACGCACATCAAAATAAAAACCATAAAATGATACTAGTCGTTATCGATTGCTTCTCAAAGTTTTTGTGGACACGTCCGCTAAAGACAAAGACCGGTGAAGAGCTAACTCGTGCATTCTCAGACATTCTCGCTCACACAAGACGAACTCCCAAAAATCTTCAATCAGACCAAGGAACGGAATTTTACAACAACAAGTTTCAACAATTAATGAAAAAACATGCAATTAATCACTATAGTGTATTTAGTACGAAAAAGGCTTCTATGGCCGAACGAGTAATACGAACATTGAAATCAAAACTATATAAGCATTTCAGTTTAAATGGTACCTATAAATGGATAGACATTCTACCTGAAATTACAAAAAATTACAATATCACAAAGCACTCAACCACAAAGTATAAACCTTCCCAAGTCAATAAATCCAATGAAAAAGCTATTTTAAACAACACCTATAAACATTTAAAGATTGCAGGACCGCGAAAATTCAAAGTTGGTGATATTGTTCGCATAAGCAAGTCGAAACATGTCTTTGAAAAAGGATACACACCCAATTAGACAACTGAACTATTCAAAATCGTTAAAATCAAAATTACCAATCCCATCACGTATTTGCTTGAAGACATGTATGGTATACCAATCAGTGGAGGGTTTTACGAGGAAGAGCTGCAGAAAACGTCAAATCCAGACATTTACTTGGTGGAAAAGGTGCTTAGAAGAAAAGGCAACAAGATGTATGTTAAATGGTTGGGTTTAGACAAAAAACATAACAGTTGGATAGAAAATACAGATGTTGTTGTGTAACTACTTTCAATTTGATCGTCGCGTGTGAATACAAGGTTTTGTAGCGGGGGGACATTATGAACCTTAAAGAGATAGGTGAGTGGGTATAAATTGGAGTGAGCTGCAAGCTATATTGTTAGTTGTCAATATGAATTCTCAAGATAGTGGTTATAGTAGTAGTGCTTCAGAAAGTTATACTTATGACGCTGAACTAGATCATATTTTAGAAAAGTATGAAATTGCTTCCAAAATGGAAAAACACTACTTACTGTATACAGAGTATTCTACAGATACGAGTTTTCGAATTGGATGTGGTCTAAGTCCAGCACGAACGTTTGGTAGTGTAATCACTCTCGCAAACGCTGATACAAAAATCTCCTTCAGCACTTACGAATGGGACACGTTTATCAATATTTTAAATAATAATTCATTTATAAGTGCACCACTTCCAGCATTATACGAAGAATATAAACCAGAGACGATACGTTGTGGAGACTATTGCACTATTCGGCAACTAATATTTGATGATGTTAAATGGTTGGAAGTGACTAAACACGACATCAGTTTCCTTCTACGAATACAAGATGTTCTTCAAATCATACAACTTGATAATTGCCTCATTTCCCATCGTCTCGCTCATTTAGAATCTCTAAATTTTTGTGAATACTATAGAAATGTGATTGAAATTATCAGGAATTTCGTTCAAAATAATGGACATTTGAGTAAATTTGAACTATTGTACACCATTTGTGATTGTAGTAATAGTATAATGTCAGTGGCCCTTAGAGAATTTATATATTTCTATAAACCTAAAGTTGTGAACGATTTAGATAATGTAATAAATTGATTGATTGAAATTATTTTGTTTTATTTCCACTTCTGCTGTCACTTGAGCTGATTGAAGAAGAATTTACTGAATAAAATATTTATTATGTCTTGATAATAAAACACGTTTGAAATTGCTACATATATATATTGTTTCATATAATTTTTACAAAATATCTTAACTACTCTGTTATATTTTATAAATAATTATGATATATCATCATTTCTGTCAATCTCATAATCGTCAATAAATCTGCTAAACCTCTCACTAGCAGATGGAGGTGAATTTAATTATCATTATCATTGTCATCATCATCATCATCGGTAATAGGATGTTGTACAAAACTCTTCCATTTAAAATAACTATATTTTCTAATAATATTGAGAGTTAAATTTTTAGGTAATGTTGAATTGCTCAAAAAGTCTTTAACTGATTTAATTCTTAGACAAATAGTTTCAATGCACATCTCCTCCAAACTCATGATAGATATTTCTAAAACAAAAACTTACTACTACTACCACTACTACTACTACTGACTACTCTTATAACCCCAGGGAAGTGTGTCAAATGACTTTGAAATTAACTGTCGTTTATCGTCGTATGGACTTAAAGCAATTTTCGTTTGTTCTATACTAAATACATTGTGAGCATATGAACGAATAGTTTGTTGAGTTATGACTTTTGTATTGAATTCATTTAAGCATGTAACATAATCTTCAAAAGTAATAATATTTTTCACTATATTATTTTTAATACCCTTAGATTTTTTTGAAATACCTAAATTATTCATTTTAATAGCTATTTGGTTTAAGGACATGCCTTTCTTTTCTAATTTTTTTCTAAAATTAAATTTTTCCTCTTCACTGACTTGCATTTTATAGGTATACATTTTGGAACGAAGACCGGCAAAATGAGTAATAATTTTACCATTTGCCTCATCTTTCATTAATCCAGGTATTTTTTTGTTTACCAACGGAATATTATAAATATTATTTTGGTTATAATCTGAAGTATCAAATTTGTGAATATTTTTCTTGATAATATCTTCGTAAACGTCTAGGTCACTTATTTCATAGATAAAACTATCTGTGTCTGTATACAATAATTTACATTTTTCTGCACCTACTGTTGCTATCATGAAATCATAGTGAAAATCATACATACAAATTTTTGAAAGATCTAAAATAACCATACCAATGTACAGTGGTTTATTAAATAATAATTCGATTTTTTTCAACTCAATTGCCATCAAGTTTTCATCAAAAATTGTTCTATTGTGAAATCATGGACTAGCAATCAAATTTTTCGCCCCATAACGTCCCTCCCACTTAGAGCAAAGGTTAACGTGCCTATGTAATCTTATGTTTTCCATAGTTTTTCCAAACACTGCGTTATTAGCAAGTTTAAATTGATTTTTTTCAAAGTTGCTTGTAGCACTTGCCCTTAATCGACTGTTTAATTCAATGTAAGGCCTCAACCATTCTGATTGATTGAATTCCAACACTTTATGTATTTTTGTAATAATTAAACCATGTGCCAAGGCTTGTTTTAAATTTCTATAATGTAATATATATTCTTTTTTATCATACAAATCAGCTATTAACTTTGGTAGTTTTGAAGCTGGAGGAATGCGATGGTTAGCACAAAAAGGAAAATCTCTATGTAGAGTATGTAAACTTTTTGGATACTCCAAATCCACTTGTAATATGTATCCAATCGGAGAATTGTCAGGAATTGTTGTTACATCAACGTTTGAACTTGACCATTTAAATCCTCCAAATGGTAATGGTTCGCACATTGCGTAACCATACAAGTTATTTACATCCAAATAAACAATTGATTTGGTGGGTTGTGATGGATCATATCTGTCACCCATATATTTATTGTTTGCCTCCGAAAATCGACTACAGCATACTGAAATTCCACCTCTAATCGCTTTTTCTATAAACATAACCATATCAACGTCCTTTAAAATTTCCAATTTACATTTAGTATATTTTAACATAGCATCCCATGTGTATCCTGGCATTGTATAATACCATGCTGGATCTAAACCATATGTTTTCAATGCTGTTTCTCTGAAATTATCCATAACATCTGCTAGTAGCAGAATATCTGTCTTCATATACAAACTACTGTATTCTCCAAGGTGATTTATGTTGAAAGCGGTCCAAACATTTTGTGCATGAATGTAATCAGTCTCACACAATTCCGCATCATTTAATTTATTATAAAATTTTTCAATGGGTGGCAGTTTTTTCTCCTTCAATTTCTCAACATTATCCACATAATCATAGGGAAATACTCCTTTCCTAGTTAGAAGTTGAAATTTATCATGATCTAAATTTTTAAACTCATGTTTTAAATTTTGAAAATTGTCTAAGTTTAAAGTAGAAACAAGTTCATCGAGACTACAACCCATAAATCTAAAAGAATCTATAAACCTAAATTTAATTCTACTGTCATTATCATTTAGTGTGAAAGATATATACTTCTCTTTATTTAGCGGAAGAACAGATACATGTCCACGCTTAGCAATGTCTTTTATGAGAAAATGCGCATCGTAGCCTGACAGATTATGAAATAAAATTGGAACAACAAACAATTTTTTAAATGAAAGATTACAAGTTTGGTGAGCGTAACCTCTAAATAGTCCTGTAAAATGATTATGGTCTCTAACAATAATGTCTCTTTGACTAAATTTTTTCTCACAAATGTGACAACTTTGTATATTTACATTTTCTATCGTGTCTACTACAACTGGTATTATATTAACTATTTTGCTCTCAACAAATTGTGCAATCTTTTTAATTTCATTTGAAAACCAATCCATACAATCTTCCCCTTCATGATTATTGTAAAAAGAAAAAGTGTTGTTATAAGTACATTTCATATAATATCCTGCACAAAATGCTTTATGATGTTGGTATTTATTCGTTGTTTTTGATAATTTTGTTTTACACGGTTCCAAAATAGCTTCAATATCAGCGTAGATAAGAAAAGGTATTTTTTGTTTATAGACATAATTTCTAAATTCAACAACGTTATATTTTGGGAATGAAATTTTACAGTGGTTTTTATTTTCACACAACAAATAATGCTCTCTCAACTTTTCCTCATTATAAAAATAATTTAGACAACGATCACACAAGCTAATTGTAGCTCTATGCTTAGTGATTTGAGATCGAATAAGTCGTGAAAGATTTTTAATCAAACAATAATGAAATTTTATCTCAATATTTTCTTCTTGATCATCATTATCATCCTGTTCTAATTCTGTGAAATCATTCAACTTTGGAAAATACTTATTTTGAATTAATAACAAATTAACATGTTTCTCTAATTTTCGTTTGGTAAGTTTAGCAGGTACAACTTCATAATATGAACTTTGTTGTGTACAATTTAATTCTAGAGCATAGACGTTCACAGAAATATTATTTAATTCCTCAAATTTGTTAATTTGATTCAATTTCATAGGTAATTCTAAGCCTTTAGTATTTAACATAAGACTATAATGTGGATATGATGATGTAAGTCTATAATTACCCGTTGGTGGGTATAAAAAGCTAACAATACTCCAAAAAAAGCATGCGTTGTCTCTATTTTGAATGTTGATACATGCTTTTTTATTTTCAATTTGTGGTGGTATTTTGATATAGGAGGTTCCATTACCTATTTTATATTCGTTTATAGCTACCTCCAACAATAGAATTTTTTGTAGCGCCCAACCGCTCGATTCTTCCTGAAATTCTGACAGTTTATTTAAAATATAATCTGTTACATGTTCTTGAAACCAAATAGCTAAATCCGTTGTTTGATCTAAAACTGCATTAGGTGTGACAAAATACTTTTGATCAATCACTTCTTGATCATCTAACATTTTAACAAAATCTGCCCATAGTGTAGTATTAATTTTTACAATTAACTTCTTTTTAATAATTCTGGGAACCTTCATTTTAAACAGATCGAAAGCATCTGATAAAAATTCTTTTATTTCTTTATGTTTCACATTTATAATCACTGCAGTTTGAACTCTACTATTGAAACAAGATGTTATATTTTCCCAGTAAACTTTTCGATTTTGTTTTACGCCAACACGATTTTTTTCTACTTTTATTAAACATTTTAATCGTTTCAATTGACCAATTTTTGTTAATATTTTACTTTTTTGGCCAACCTTTAAGTGATATTTTTTCAATGCTATGTTACATTTTTTAATATGTTCATTGATTAATTTTATTGATTTGTTTTCAGCAGAGTTCGCTCTAATTAACTTAATTGATTCATCAATTTTAGACAATGTACTTCGGTATTTGTCCATAATTTTATATCATAATTATTTATAATAATATAACTCACCAACTAAATTTCAATAATTTCGAATGATGCCGCCGGATTCGGTTTACCAATTTCCACTGCCCCTCTATATACAAAAGCGTATTTTCCCCCTTCAAAATACTTTATAAATGGTTTGTACGTCTTTGTCACCCTCTGCGGAAGGAATATTATTTCTTTTTCCAGCTCCAACAACACAGTTTCCCCAAATTTGCTATTCACCAATTTCGCCGAAATAATTTTCTTACGTTCATCTAATATTAAGTCGTTTATTTTTGTTATGGGTTTCGGATCTTTTTCTAGAAGAGAAGAAGAATTTATCGCTTTTAAATCCATTACACTAAAAATAATAATTATATAATTAAATCACCAATCATTCTAAGTAAAATAAATGAAAATGTTATTCTTACCTGTTGATTACTGGAAGCTGCTGTTGCGTTCAAAAAATAGACACGGAGAATGAATTTCAAATTAGAATTCTGGTCTTAAATACTAAATGAATCTAATATTTTTTTCAAATTTTAAGGCGTTACCTTTAAGAGAGTATAATTACCTTGAACAAAATGCATCGGCATATATCTTAATATTGCATTTTTATAGAATAATAATTAATAAATGCACACATACTTTCCACTATCGTGTGAAACTCTCGCTTCGAGGGCCTCAGGCTGAACAGGTAGGTCATTGCAATGAATTAAATTATCTTTTGAATTTATACAGGGTAGCCATACCAAAATATGGGGATTTATTATATACTGAGTGTTGAATAACCTAGAAGGAACATTGTTACACTACTCGGAGGTATCTCCAACTGAAATAATTGTCGAATCTTCTTCAGTAGGCTTCTCAACCAACACTGCAGTTACCACATTATTTGAGTCACTATCAATATTTTGGCCAGATGTACTTGCAGAAGGCTGACTAAAAAACTTGTCAATTTTGGGCAATTTTTGTTTACTATCTTCTCTCTCTTGGCGTTGTTTGCGTTTAAATGCACCACTGGGTTTCTTCTTTTTATCCATAATTTTAGTTTTCTTATTTATTGAAACAATACAATATTAGATTGTGCTCGAGGTAGGTACTCAACTCACTGTAGTCACTGTTCACTGACGAAGTTAAAAGTAAAATAAAAGGAAAGAGAAACACAATGATACGCTACAAGCGTTGTTGGGGAATCCCCGGAAAAAATTATCACCGTTAGTGTTACCACTGTTGCCAGTTTAGCCAAAATCTATAGATTTGACACGAGTTATTGACTTAACGGACATCAATATGAGTGGTAAAATCAAATAAAATTGAACCACTATATTCTATATTAACCAGTACAAAAAAGTTTATTGACATTAGCTTACTTACTACCGATACAGCAATAATTTTTTAGCCGTTCTCGAAAAAAAAATCTTTCGATTCACAATAAAACGCACCTACAACCTGCAGAAAGAATTTAGGGGAATTCCCTAGGCATAACTTTTGAATTTCTCTCAACTGAGTTTTCATGATTAAAGTGGGGTTGCAACCTGTCATCTGGTAAGGATTCGAGGCCCCCCTGAGCTTGAGGGCCCCGGGGCACTGCCCCGCCTAGCCCATAGGCAGTTACGCCACTGCCATTTAGCTACTCTAGGCTTGACAAAAAGAAAATAATATAACATAATAGGTATATAATTCAGCATGAGTTACTCTAAACTCGAGCTGATTTTTCTTTTAGGATCTTTCCACTCTAGGAAATTCCAAGTTTGTGAGCCATGTCATTTTCCACTCTAGGAAATTCTAATTATGTGAACCCATTTCACTCTAGACATAGTAGATATTTTAATTGAATATATTATGAGCACTCTTGGTACAATATAGTTTGCTAAGTATTTGCCTACCTGTGATTACCGGACTGGAGTTATTATCCTGAACAGTCGCCTCAACTTCAGAGGCATCTTCCTTCCATGAAGAACCATCAGAATTGAGTTCGTCTTTATAATCCGAGCAGCTACTGTTATGTGAATCTTCCGAAAAATGGTTTGGTAAACGACGATAACGCTTTTGCTTTTGTTCAATCGCATTTAACCTTCGCATAACTGATTTAAGCATTGTTTTGATCTCAGCATTATCCAATCCTCTATTTTCAGAACTTCTGGATCTTTGCTTTTCCCCGCCCGCCATTTCATTCGATAATAAGAATATTTAATGATAAAACACGAATAACTACGCCGCACTATAGTTAATCGACAACCCGTGTGGTCTACAGAGCACAAAAACGAAGACTAAAGCAGGTATATGGTACAAGCGAGGGGTTGGGTCCTAATAGATAATAAAAACCGATTTCTTTGAATATTGTGGTTCAGGAGCGCCGAAGCGGGGGTACTACATATTTATTATTTACAAGACGAGACCGTGATATAATATTAGCCACGATTCTTCTTTCGCACATTATGATACCCTGTTAAAGAAAATAGGTGATACACTGAATATACGTGTTTCTTTCTAACACATTGTCTCTTATGAACTATGTCTTAAACTCCATGTGACTATAGAATATTCCTAGTACTGTATAAGAATAACAAATTTTTTTTTTTTTTTAATAATTGAAATGTCAAATAATGAATAAAATAAACAAAAACTAAAATGTATTATAAAAAGAATCACGTTTTGTAAAAATTAAAATAAAATCAATATTCTTCTCGTTTATTTCAGTATCCTCGTCACTTATCTTTATCTTCAGTTTCATTACTTTTCACTTCTTCTATAGTACATTTACTTTCCTCATTGTTTTCGTCCGTTTTGTCGGTTGCACTCACTTTATCCGTTGTTTGTGTAACAACAGGTTTCGATCTACTATTATAAACTGGTAATCTTTGTCTAATTATTGGCGGCATTATGGGATGTCGAGGCGGATATATAACTGGACCGCCTGGCATAACGCGCGGATAAAATGCTGGGGGATAAAACCTTTGCATAGGATACCCGGGAGGACGAATTAAACCGGGATGCATCCAAAAATCGGGGATTCCCTGTAATAAATATATCAGTATAAAATGAAGATAAACAAAAATTTCAATTACCTCGTAATAACCAAAATCCATAGAAGGATCTCTGTATGGCACACCGTCTTTCCTTCTAGGAGATCGGCTTCTACCTCTTTCAGATTTGTATCTTTTATCTCTTTCGTACACCGGGCTTCTCCCGTAACGTTTCCTATCTCGAGAACCTGTTGGAATAATAAAATAGAATTTTCACTAGAGAAACTTCCGAATTGAAGTTGACTTGCGCCCAATTTGAAAGTTGCGTTTACCTGACGGCTGAGGTGATCTGCTGTTTCTTTTCTCGTAGTAATCAAAATGTTTGGTTTTGTTTCTTTTAGGAGATCTACTCGATGATCTTCTCGGAGATAGTGATCTTTTTTTAGATGTGGACGGTCTTGTTCTTGATAGAGATCTGCTTCGTCTAGATCTTAGAAAAATAAAAGAAAATAAAGTCGAACTAGCGATTAAATATTGTTACGAAACAGCACACTGGTATAGACCCTAAATCCGACTCTGTCTAAGCCAGATATGAAAATTAAAATTATGGCGGATACGCAGTGTTTTTATAACTGTTTGGGACTATCTTATCTAAACATTGTTTTTGTGATCAGAATTATCTAGAAAAGGCCAGAAAAATTATTTGTGTCTGTGTAAGCCGCAGCCCGGAATTTTCTAGTAAGAAAGGCATTAATATAAATAAGTACCGATCAACGGAAGAGTTAGTTGATAAAGTGATCTTGTTTAAATAAATAACAAAAACATTACATTGGTGTCAGGTGTGGGGTAATATAAATAAATTGCTACGTAAAAATGGCCAAGAGATTAAGGGATCTGAAAGTGGCGGAATTAAGAGCAGAATTGGAAGATCGTGAGTTGGAAACGTCCAGTAAGAAAAGTGAATTAGTAGAAAGACTCAAAGTGGCACTGGAAAATGACGGCTTTGATCCAAAAACAGTTTTATTTAATGACGAGGCGTCCACCTTAATTTCGTCAATTGCTGCTAATATTTATGCTAACATGGACGAGAAGATTTCTGCCATGGAAGAGAACATGGACGAGAAGATTTCTACTATGAAGAATGATATTTCGGCTAACATGGACGAGAAGATTTCTGCCATGGAAGAGAAGATTTCTGCTAACATGGACGAGAAGATTTCTGCCATGGAAGAGAACATGGACGAGAGAAGATTTCTACTTTGAAGAACGATATATCTGCCGATATCTTATTAATGAAAAACGACATTGCCGCTGACGTTGAAAATGAAATTTCGTCCCTAAAATCTGAAATCGAGAATAAAATTACAACGATAGACGAGAAAATCAAGGAGTTAGAGGAAAATATTGCCGATTCAAGAACGCGAGGCACGCCAGAGGAAGAAAAGAAGACCGAGCAAACGAAACCTTGCAAGCCAGAAACAGTATCTAAGTTTGAAGACATTGGCAGTTTTACCCGAGTCAAGGCCTCAACGTTCGATGGAAAAATGTCGTGGACCAATTATGTGAAACAATTTGAGGCAGCCGCTAGAGTGAATAATTGGTCCGATAGAGAGAAGGCAGTGAACTTAACCATCGCGCTTCGCGGAGATGCCTTAGATGTACTTCAGACGATACCTCCGGAAGAAACGGACGATTTCGAGCAGTTGAAGAAGATTTTGGACATGCGGTACGGTCATGAACATTTGGAACAGTTGTACAGATTCCAGCTGAAGAACCGAAGGCGAAAACGTGACGAAACCCTGCAAGAGTATGAAATGGATATTGCCCGACTAGTCCGATTTGCTTATCCATCAGCACCAAAGAACATGATGGAATGTTTAGGCATCCAGGCCTTTATTGACGGCTTGTGTGACCACGATATGGAGAAGACGCTTCGATTAGCCCATCCTAAAATATTGGTCGATGCATTAACTGCTGCTCTTGAATATGAAGCAGCCATGATGGCTTCGGGATACAACAAAGATATGACCATACAGGAAGAAGGTGACGATGACAGACTTGACCAGATCGTCAACTTGTTGAAAGGTATGGTAGACAAGAAGCCGAAGAAAAGCAGGTGCTGTAATTGTGGTGAGCTAGAGCATGCACGCAGTTCGTGTAAGCGTCCTACGACTCCTGCAAACCAAAAACCTTTTAAATGCAAAGCAGCCACGAAGGGCTCGCGGTACAACAAAAGTAGGACCATGCAGGAAGAAGACGACGATGACAAACTTGACCAGATCATCAACTTGTTGAAAGGTATGGCAGACAAGAGGACGAAGAAGATCAAATGCCGGAAGTGTGGCGAGCTAGAGCACGTACACAGTCCGTCTAAGCGCCCCAAGACTCCTGTAACCCAAGAACTCCAGACACAGGGGAAATCAGACAGGGGTGAACATCCAGCTGATGTGAATCACCGAAAAGCCAACTCCATGCCTAGACGGCCATGCCCTGTAGACTATTCACAATGCAACAAGTCGAAATCTATGGAAGCTGCAGTTTCAAGAACTACTGTAGTCAATGAAGAATGGTCACCCACCCGGATCAGAGAAGATCAGGAGAATGATCCTCATCTGAAGATGATCCGGCAATGGAAGAAAGAAAATCGGCGACCTACCTGGCAAGAAGTGTCAAAATTTTCACCGAAACTCTAGGCGTATTGGGCTCAGTGGAACTCTCTTGTCCTGGAAGAAGGGCTGTTGAAAAGAGTCCTTGAAAACGATGATGGTTCCGAGATGAGGAGACAGCTAGTTATCCCGAGAACAAGAGTAGCTGAGGTACTGAAGAAGTTACACGACAGTCCATCGGGAGGTCATCTGGGAGTGAAGAAAACCCTTCAGCGAGTCCGTGAAAGGTTTTATTGGATGAAAAGCTCCGACGATGTGAAGGACTGGTGTAAGAAATGTACGACTTGTGCTACGAGTAATGGACCACATCGCAAGAGAAAAGCACCTATGAAACAATATAATGTTGGAAGCCCCTTCGAAAGGATTGCTTTAGATATCGCTGGACCATTTCCGACGACAGAAAATGGTAGCAAATACATACTGGTTGTAATGGATTATTTCCCAAAGTGGGTGGAAATTTACGCTATCCCGAACCAAGAGGCCACAACTGTCCCGGATGTATTGGTGAAAGAATTCATCAGCCGATATGGAGTGCCCTTGGAAGTCCACAGTGACCAGGGAGGAAATTTTGAAAGCCATCTATTCCAGGAGATTTGCGAGAAGCTGGGAATAAAGAAGACCAGGACAACAGCATTACATCCACAGTCAGGTGGAATGGTCGAGAGAATGAACAGGACTATTGGAAAATACCTGTCCAAAGTAGTATCCAGCCATCAGAGAGATTGGGACCAGTATCTTTCCCTATTCGCATTGGCTTATCGATCTGCCGTCAATGAGTCCACGGGTGAAACACCGGCGAAAATCCTATTTGGGCATGAAATGAGGCTTCCTTGTGACCTGGAATTTGGCTGTAGGCCTGGAGAAGATCTAGCAGGCGAAGACTACGCGATCCAATTGAGAAGAAGGCTGGACGATATTCATGAATTAGTTCGAACAAATCTTCAAGTTGCCAGCGACAGAATGAAAAGTCGGTACGACACGCAGGCCACAGAAGGCGGTTTTAAAGAAGGGGACAAAATATGGTTACACAAGCCAACGAGGAGAAAAGGATTTTCTCCAAAATTACAAAAATCCTGGGAAGGACCATACTTAATCAAGAAAAGGATCAATGGTGTTTTATATCGCATAAGCAAGATCCCCAACGGAAAACCAAAAGTAGTTAACCGAAACCGACTCGCGCCATTCGAAGGAGACCATGACATAGAGGAAGGAGTAAACCTTATTCGAGATGTGTCTGACCCCACCTTCGATGAATTTATGGGCGCGTATGGAGGTACCGGGAAAGCTAGATATGGAGTCACTTCGGAACAACAAGATTTGTTCACTCTCCCGGAAGATTATTCACTGGCATACAACATCCCCGCCCGTATCAAGAACGCACGAGGGTTGGCAACCGTCTTTCGAAAGGAGTTCGGGCAATTAGAAAAACTTGAAGACCAGATTCCAGCCCCTGGCAAGACACTGAAACTGAAACATAATTCGCGGTACGTCTTCTACGTGGTAACTAAAGATGAATTTAAAGATCTATCTACCTACCGCGATGTGTGGGTAGCACTTCGTAACCTCCGAGACCATGTGTTACAATCCAGCGTGAAGAAACTGGCTATGCCTAAGATAGCGAGTAACCAGTTGGATTGGCGAGTCATCAGGAACATGGTAGAAGTTATCCTTACCGGTGTCCAAATATTAATTTGCAGCTATAATTCCCGTTATCAGTATCCGATGAAGACAGTGCCCTGCTATTTCCATAAGATCGGAAAGTGTAGAAATGGGGCCAGTTGCCGATTCAAACATTCAGTCTCGGCTACACAAAAGTTCCAGGAGGAACTTCCATCTAAGGAGGGGCTAATGTTACGAAACAGCACACTGGTATAGACCCTAAATCCGACTCTGTCTAAGCCAGGTATGAAAATTAAAATTATGGCGGATACGCAGTGTTTTTATAACTGTTTGGGACTATCTTATCTAAACATTGTTTTTGTGACCAGACTTATCTAGAAAAGGCCAGAATTATTATTTTTGTCTGTGTAAGCCGCAGCCCGGAATTTTCTAGTAAGAAAGGTATTAATATAAATAAGGACCGATCAGCGGAAGAGTTCGTTGATAAAGAGATCTTGTTTAAATAAATAACAAAAACATTACAATATAATATACCATTACCTGCTTCTGTCGTATCTATATTTCTCCCTCGATCTGGATCTCTTCTTCAAATCGGGATGGTTCTTACGATATTCACCAGGTCTTAATGGTGTCAACGATTTTTTTCTTTCTCGATAGCTGCCTCTTTCTCTCGAATAAGATCTCCGCGATTCCGAATGTTTTTCGTATGTTTTCTTAGGTGTTGCATTCCTTTCTCGACTGTACCTTCTACTTTTAACCCTAAAACATTTTGTAGAGCGAAATTCTCGATTTCTGCTGCAACTACCACATGCTATTACCTTTCGCTTTCTGCACTTCTTCGTCTTTCTAAAGCCCTGTCCCTACTTCTCCGATCTCTATGTCTATCCATACTTCTTCGGCTATAATCTGGACTTCTATCTGTACTCCTTCGATTCCGGTCTGGACTTCTACTTTTATCTGCACTTCTACGCCTTCTATCTGAACTCCTACCTCTATCTGGACTCCTACTTTTATCTACACTTCTCCGCCTCCTATTTGAGCTCCTGTCTCGATCTGAACTCCTACTTTTATCTGCCCTTCCTCGCCTTCTATCTGTACTCCTTCGGTTGCGATCAGGACTTCTACTTCTTTCTACAAGTCTTCTGTTTCTATCGGTATTCCTGTCTGTACTATCCCTGTGTCGGTTTAGACTTCGATCTCGAGTATTTCTTCTACTTTTACTTCTGGATCTGGAGTTGCTGCGTGTTTTCGAATCGGATTGGCTGTTTAAAGGTGCATCAAACATGTTTGCATCTATCAACACTAGTCGTTCTTCTTTATTCACAACAATATCTTCCCTGTCAAAAATTGACTTATATTTTGGTGCATGATCTAAAAATTTATTGGAAGCTTAAAAGATCGGTTTTAAACAGAAGGAAATGAGAGATTTAGTTCATGAAATTGTATCAGTTTCTTCAGATGCTGCTTGCGTCTTCTTCTTGGTTTTCTTTCTTCTTTCTTCTTAGAGTATGCATGATTTTTCAGAACTTACAAAATTTAATGCACAGAGAAAATAACTGATTAAAATTTGTATTTAAAAAAAAATGATTTTTTTTAAATATCTAGTAAGACATGTATAGAATTCTATTTGAAATAAAATTACTAGAAAAAAATCAATTGAATTTAATTTCGTTACTATTTTTGACATCTTCTACCTTCAAAAATCTTGCTAAGTCAGTATAACCTATTTTATATTAGAACCACAATTAATACATGTTAATGTTCCAATGAATGGATTTTTTCAAGAAATTTTCGTGCTTTACACGCAATTTTTTCACTATTAATCTCATAAATAAATGAAAACAATACAACTGGGCGAAAGGTGATTGTGTTCACTTTTGTAAAATTTGTTAAAAAATTTCGCAATTGATTGAGTATAATATTAATTTTCCGTTATGCGACATTCCTTGTTGCTTAAAAAAATTCATTCACTAGATATTGATAACAAAAAAAATGCGTCAGTCGAAAACTAACAACGTTACAAGTGAAACTTTTTATGTAACGCAAAAACTGTCAATGAGTTTACACAGGAAATTCTTAAACATAGAAGAATAAAACGATAATTCTTTAAAAAAATATTATTCGCAAAAGAAAAACAATACATTTTCGAATAGACTATAAAAAACTGGATAAAACGGATTTATAGATTAAAGAAAAATCAAAAAGTTGACTGTCGAAGCCTGGGATCGAACCATTGACCTTTAGATCTTCAGTCTATAGTTCTCCCAACAGAGCTATTTCGATTTATTAATGAAATCGAGTGAGATAGGTAAGGTTGCCAGATTGGGGGTATCGACCGAGACATCGTCATTGCCTCTGCCTACTTCGCTGGAGATGTGCCGATGACACCGCCAGAAGAAGTACAAGAGCTAGTGAGACACTGCAATAGCAGACGGCTGCCAATTATAATTGGTTGTGATGCCAACGCACACAATACCGTGTAGGGAAGCATTAATAACAACGCAAAAGGTGAGTGTTTATTAGAATATCTCTTAGCAAATAACCTTGAGACCTTAAACGTGGGGATAACCCCCCACTTTTGTCACGAGAAGAGGTCCAGGACGTAACAATTCTTAATGTTGCTGCCAGGAAAAATGTAAAATATTGGAAGGTCATAAGCGAGCCATCACTTTCCGACCATAGGATCAACGAATTTAGGATAGAGGGAGATACTACCTCGATTTCTACAATCCGAAATCCTAGAAATACTGATTGGTCTCTTTACAAGGACAATCTGAAGGACAATTTGGAACACGTCGAAGTGAATGGGGTAAATCACCCGCACTACGACCTGGAACAAAGAGTCGAACAGATCAGTGAGGCAATAATGGAAGCTTTTCATTCCAGTTGCCCATTGTCAAAAGCTCGTTCAGAAAAGGATGCTCCTTGGTGGAATGAGAACCTGTCAAACCTCAGAAAAGAGGTCCGTCGGCTCTTTAATAGAGCCAAACGTGACGGTAATTGGCAGAGGTACACTGAGAAGCTTACTCAGAACAATGAAGAGATTAGCAAGGCCAAAAGGTTTAATTTTCAAATCTTTTGCGAAAAGATTACTTCCACTCACACAGCGGCCAGACTACAAAATGTCATGGCAAATGGGGGAACTAAACCCACAATGTCGCTGAAAAATCCAGACGAATCAAACACGGAAGGTGAAGAGGAACGATCGATTCTTCTTCTTAGAACCCACTTTCCAGGTAGTGCACCAGCAACAAACACTGAAATAGCAATGAATTACACCAAAAAATCCCGCAAGGATGATTGGGACATTGCTAAGAAAATATTTACCAGACAACGGTTGGAATGGGCAATAAGTACGTTTCAACCATATAAATCACCAGGAGTGGATGGAATATTTCCAGCACTGCTGCAGCAAGGGATAGAGATTCTTCCTCACCTGGTGAAGATTACAAGAAGCAGTCTAGCAGTGGGTCTAATACCTAGAAAATGGAGAAGGGCAAGGGTAACCTTTATACCAAAAATAGGGAAAAAAGATGGGACTGATGCCCGATCTCTTAGACCCATCTGTCCAACATTGTTCCTACTCAAAACGATGGAGGAAGTAGTGGATAACTACATAAGAACAGAGAATCCAGAGTCATCCAGTGAACTCTGAACAACAAAGAAATCGCAATGTGCGCATTCCTGGATATTTCTGGGGCCTTTGATAACACAACTCATGTGTCTGTCAAAGAAGCACTAAAAAGGCGAGGATTTATTTTTTGGTAACTAAATTTTGCTCCTATAATAAGCCACCATTTATGTGCCGGTGCTTATTTCCCTTATAATTGATTCTGAAAACATAGAACTTGGGTAAAGATCTAAATTCTTGATTTTAAACAATAAATATCCTTGTAAATAGTCCTCACAGAATTCAATCAACCATTTTTCTGCAATATCTTCATACTTATTAGACAGCAGTGTTTCTAGAAACTTTGGGTCAGTTAAAAAACTAACAAAGTGGAATGGCTGCATCACTTCCTTAATTTTTTTTTTCAATACCTTATTTAAAGGATTCCGGACTTTTATTATTTAATAATTCATCCCAATTGAATGAATACACAATTTTGGGTTAGGTTCTGTTCTGAGTTTGAGGTTATGTGAAATATCAATGATCAAAAACCCAAAAGCCCAATATTTTTCTTCAAAAACCCGGGTTTTTGCCACAGATTCCATTATAATTTTTCTGCTACTAGTCAGTTTTCTAAATTTAAATCCGTTTTGTAACAGAGACTTCTTTAAAATCTCTTTGCAGCACTGGGTACCAGTTTTGTTCTTTTTAAGCCGTTGCATTGAACTATCTAATGTATGTCCAATTTTCCCTTTATACAAGGTATATATTGCTCTTTGAATTATATCTACATCACAGCCATCTAGTTTCCTTAAACCGTTTGTCTCTTTTTAAAATAGAGTTTTCACTATTGTAAACACTGGAATATGGTGTTTTGTTAATGAAGCACTTTCTTGCACATTCCGCGTTTCAGAAGGGAAGTATACACATTTAATATTTTGTTTCCCATGAAGGTGTAACATTTGTCGACTAGTGGTGACAGTCAGTTGAAGTACTAGCTTCAGAAGGAGCCATGGACGCCACATTTTTGACGACACAGAAATCGAATATACACTTTAAAATAGACACAACGAAATATTAGGTAGGTAATAACTAAATGTAATTTAACTTTCCCCCCTTATATTTCTGAAATTGGAAAGAGGTCAGTTCTCAAATCAGTCGTGTTTTACAAATCTGGTAAGTGATTTATTTTGTAACTGTAAATAGATCATTATAATCTCGTTAATAGCCCATTTGTACAGAAAGTTTGGTGGCCGGTACGTAAATTTGATTATTTACGGACATTTAAACCAAAATAATAGAGAGTCCACTGTTATTCAAATGCCAAACTATTTCATGAGATATTTTAAGGGACACGCACTTTTATTGCTTGTCTATATTTTAAACTAGAGGTAATGAGGATCGTCGGCTAATATTGATTTAAGACCTTCTGGTTTTACATTAACACAAGAGGAGAGCAGCATTGCATCACTCTCACTTAGCTTAAGTAAATAATAATTAGAAAAGGACAAGTTTAACAGATTTGTTAGGTCTATGGATTTAGTCTCACGCCAAAATTCCTAGTGTCCCATAAAAAGTTTCATTTAAAAAAATGTATACGTCAGCCAAAAACTAACAACGTTAAAAGTGAAACTTTTTATGTTATACTATCAATGAGTGTACAAAGAAAATTCTTAAACATAAACTAAAGAAAATGATAATTCTTTAAAAAAATTAAAACAAAAAAAAATATTTCCGACCAGGCTAAGCATACGTATTAGCAAAAAAATTGGTGCTCCGAGGAAAGTTTTGCTATAGTTTTAATTTTCTCCCATTTTATGTTTATAGGGTCTCTGAAAACGAATTTGTAATGGCGGGCAAATCATTTGTGCGGAACTTTGTTTTTTGGACAATTTTTGACCAAATTTTCAGTTTTCGTCCTATATCTCAGAAATAATGCATTTTTCGACAACCTCTCGCTATACAAAATTAAAGTAGAAAATGTCCTACATTTTTTATACATACTGTTTTTTTATAAGACTAACCGTTTCGCCGACAGAGCGCGCCCAAAAGAGGCCATATTTCAACATCTGTGAAAACAATATAGAAATAACATTTGGGCAGTAATTTCAATACATATTTCATACAATACCACAATTTTCAAAAAATTTGAATCAAATAATATCGATTAAAACTGAAAAATGCCTTAAGAAGAACCACAAATAATTCTCCGTTCAAATAATATTCCTTAAAAAATGTCAGAATGTTATTAGTGCACTGAAATATAGCTATTTGTGTTGATTGACTTCGTAATTATATTAAGAGGAAAATCTGCGGAGATCCAAGGAAATACGAGGAGATCCAAGGAAATCCGGGAGATCCCAGGAAATACGAGGAGATCCAAGAAAATCCTGAGGGGAGGCAATCTTTTACCGCAAAACATCTCCAGTGATTACCGTCTACATCATACTAAATTTTCAGCCAATTCAACTGGGACCCATTTTGAATAAGATTTGTGCGGGGTCCTTTAGACAAGTAAATTGTGTGACAAGCTTATTTACATTGTATTAATTGTGTAATGTAATGAATTGACATGATTCCGACCATAAGTCAACAAAAATTCCTGACCAATACAAACAAAAGAAGGTTGATTTCCATGATCACAGCCAAGTTACACTCACAGTGAATGACGTGGAGATAGGTCACAGAAGATGCCTACAGTGTGAATGAAGCCTTGTTTTTACCTGAACGTTCTGAAACTGTGGTGGTAGTTGGAGATGACATCGACTTGTTGGTCATTCTCATGGGTCTTTGCCAACGAGAAAACGTATTCTTCCTTAAAACCATGATGAGGAAACGTTCCTCCAACCACTTACTCTACGAGATATGGAAAAATGGCCCCGTTTTGGGCGCGCTTTAACGACGAAACAGTTAGTATTACGAAAAAACTTTATATATGAAAAATAAAGAACATTTTGTTTACTTTAATTTTGTATAGAGTGGGTTTGTCCAAAAAGTGCATCTTTTTTGAGATAAAGGCCGAAAACTGAAAAAAGGTGCCAATATTTGGTAAAAAAATGCTCGAAAAACAAAGTTACGGGCTAATTCTTTGCACGCAAACTTCAAATTCGTGTTCAGCGACTCAAAAAACATGAAAAGTGAGAAAATCAAAACTTTCCTCTGAAAATCCTAATACGCCTAGCCTAAAAAGAAAATCAATACTTTTTCGAATAGACTATAAAAAACTATTTACAATAAAAGTCATTATTTTATTAAATGTTCGAATAAACCACCATTTTGGACCAAACCTTAATTTGTGTGTGTTTTCGCAACTACGGCTAGTACCAGAAGTCTAGTCGATGCTTTATTAACTAGCATAGTAACGTAGTCAGTTGAAAAATCAAATGGGGTAACAGCATAGAAAAACATTGCGTCTCCCTTGATTGTGGTATTAAAATATAATTCCGTTCCTTGTTACTCTTCTAGATTTCTACTTCTATCTCACTCAGCTTAATAAATAATAATTAGAAAAGGACAAGGCGTTTCACAGATTTGTTAGCACTACAAGTTCACTCTCATGCCAAGACTTCTATAGTGTCCCATAAAAAGTTTCACTTCAATAAAAATTACGATAAGCTCTATATACAGGGCGTTTCCAAATTCATGCCAAAAAATTCAGGGGATAAATGCCCATATGAAATTATGATGGATCTTTCCAAAATTTCTTCAGCCCACCCCTTTATAATATATCACCCCAACAAGGTGTGTAACGTTACATACTTGAACCTGTTATTTTGGTTGTCTAACATGACAATAAGGGTTATTTGCATCTGTTGCTCAAGGTCGGCAAGAGGAGTGGGTAATTAACAAAAAATATAAATGTGCGATCCCTTTATAACCCTTACAATGTGCGATTCGATCCCAAAAAGATGAAAAAGGTCGAACCTACTAATAGATAATTGAAGTTTCTAGAACCATTCTGACAAGTGCATCAAATCTGGACAAAACTAAGTGTATCTTTTGTCATTTTCCCTGATATTTATCAGTTTACATGAACTAGTAAGATTAACCGACATCTAGATATATTCAACTGAGGGATGAACTGCTGATGTTGTTTTAGTGTACACTAGTATGGTATTTAAAAAAAATTAGTATTATTTTGTATTTTGTTTTGTACTATTGGTATTTTTATAGGAATTTTGTGGTAATATCGTAAAATGTTTAGAATAAACTATTTAATATACGCTTGCCCAGTTACATCTATAATTAAAAAGGAAAAACATCACAACCACCTGATCGACGATTTTGATGCCCTGAATTCGGCGTTTTTACTCTTTTTATTTTCAAACATAACTAATTCCAAAAGTATCAACTATTGGGGACATTTAATTCTACCAGTGGCGTAAGAGAGTAACCTGCTAGCTACCAAAGAGAGCAGACGTGATAGAGAACTTTAACTATAGTCCAGGAGACAAAACATCACCATGAGCAGTTCAAGTGATGGAGAATACTCAGAGATGGAAATAGAGGACAATGGAACATGGAGAAAAGTGCGTCACAAAAGGAAAAGGCGAAGAAACTTCCCTACATTGAATAACCCAAAACAATTTATTCCTGATGCTGAAGATATCCAAAGAGTGATATTTGGCCTCCCTACTAACAGCAATCAAGCTGAACACTAAATACACACAAAACATTATCAGCCAAGCAGAAGTAATATCAATAAAAACATATATGAAGAAAGCTCAATTGAAAATACACTGCAAGACAAAAACAAGGCAACAAATGAAACAAATCCTACAAACTCACTATACAGACCAATTTTTTCTGCAGAAATGAGGGAGATCACAAACAAACCATTTAAATACTTATTCTACATAAAGGCCCCTGAAGACTTAGCACGCAAAAAATTCTCAGACGTATGGGACACCGTTCATCCAAACACAGAGGATGTAACACTTTCAACAAAGCAGGGCTTTCTGCTCAAGTCCAATCTAAACAAAACAACTATAACAGACACTCTTCACCAACTAATTTCCGATAAAAAAATATCAAATTATAAGGAAACACCCACTAGGAACTTACCTGACGCTGGTGCTTCATATAGTATCGTGATAGGTTCGGTCCAACACGACTTTTCCGAAAACGAAATTAGTGAAAACTTAACAAAATGCAAAATAGAACATCGTTATTGCAAACGAATTATATCAAGAGCAACAAACAAACTAACATTAATAACAACCCTGTTTGGAAGCGTCAGAGAAGTTGCTGGTGAATGGGATGTTCTATGAACACAGATACTACCCGGTTTATCCAAGCAACCCACCGACACCAATCCCACAACCATGTTCTCGCTGTCAAGCATTCACTCGCGCACGTGAACACTGCACAACACCTATAAAATGCACGAAATGTGAAGGTCCTCACCACTATAGCAAATGCAACGGTCATCTACCACCAAAATGCGCATCATGCGGAGCTGAAGACCATTCAGCATGGTCCTTGAAGTGCCCTCGTAGACCAACTAAGCCAATCGAAGGAATTCATAATAGTCAGATCAAGACACTCAACAAGAAATCCCACGAAATCGACCCGAAAATAACCAAAAACTCCAATATACATTCAGCAGTCACAATTCACGATATGATTATTGACACATATGTCAACAAATTAAATAAAATGAATAGTACTAACAGAGATGAAATAATTGCAAAGCTGAGGAAAAAATTCGTCGCCCAATACTCCATAGACACAGTTGCGCATTTCTCGGGAAATAGTACCCTATATTTTGATGTTCGACTTGGAGCAATCTTCGACGACTTCGCCCACTCAACCTATCCAAGGGAATAATAATATTCAAGTTCACGTCGACACTTAAAATCATGTATGTCAATCTCAATAGTTACCGAGAAAACCCCTCATCAACAACATTATTGAGAGGCATAAAATAAACTGTGCATTATTTGTGGAAACAAAAACAAAAGAAAATAGTAACACAAACTACAGAAACTGGAACATTCTACAACTAAATGGAAGCATAGTAAACACTAATGTGCGTGGTGGAAGTTTGATACAGGCACATCCAGGACTAAAAATGCTGAAAGAAAACCCTCCCAAAATGAATAACCCGCTTAATGAGGTGCTTCACTTTTCAATGCCATTTCTAGAAGATAAACTGCACATTTTTCTTGTATATATTCACCCATCAAACAAACACTTTCAACAAAGCCTCCCTCTAAATGTGAATCGGAATAAAAGCAGACAAATAAAGGATTTGATCAATAATGCACCCTTCGAAATGGCGTTTACTCCTCCTACCTTTAGAATGGCCAGTAACCCAGACTCTACACCAGATCGTGTAATATTCATGGAAAACATCAAAAATAATATAGTAACAGTAGAAACCCATCCAGATTTAGGAACAGAACATGATGCAATAGAAAAAACCATTGACCTACAAAGACGAATCATAGAGCAAGAAATAATAAAAAAGTTCATCAAAAAGTGTGATATAGACAAACTTAATGAAAGGTTGGAGGAGTACATTAATCGTATGGGGGACGATCCGATTGGTAGAGGAAAAATTAAACAATTCAACACCACAATAACATCACTCGCAATAGAAAACAGCCCAGACCTGAAAATAAAAAACTACACCCACGAATTACCACCATACATTATCAAAATGATAAAAAACAAAAGAAAACTGCATAGGGATTACCTGATAGATCCCAATGTTGAGGCAAAAACGCAACTAAACAATTACAACAAAAATGTACAAGCCCTAATTAGACAATACAAAGAACACAAATGAGCTACAGTGTGTACTGAAATAAACGCTAGCAAAGGTAAAGATTACTGGCAACAAATTTGAAAACTAACAAACTACAAAGGAATATCAAAATCACAGCCAATTGAAGAAAACAACATTGTGTATGCCACCGATGAAGAAAAAGCTAAGGTATTTGCAAATTACTACAAGGAAACGTTCAGAGAAAACCATGAACCCCAATACGACCAACAAATATATGATGAAATCAGACAGTGATATGATGAATACTTTGAAGGGGAACATGGAGCACACAACAGTAATATAGAAGATGTGTATTTTGAAATATTAAGCAAAGGAAAGAGTACTGCTCCAGGACATGACCAATTACTAAAGATCTATTACGAAAACTGAGTGAAAAGATACACAGATATCTCATCAAAATATACGAGTACTGTTTGAAGCATCACTACTTTCCTAGTGAGTGGAAGCAGGGGACCATTATCACCATTCCTAAACCTAATACCCATCATAGAGCAAAAAACTACCATCCTATCACTCTTCTTTCAGTTTTGGGAAAGCAACTCGAAAACATCATAAAATATCTGTTACAAAATGAAATCGGACAAAAAATTCCTGATCAGCAATTCGGCTTTAAACGGAGAAAGAATATTTCAGAGTGGACATGTAACAAAAGAAAGGCAAGGTTTGATCAGTGCCTTGATTATATTTCGGGCAGTGGCAGCCAAAGAAATTAAAAATAAAAATGATTGTGTCCAAAAATGCTTTTATCAGTGTTCTCGGAAAATAAGCGACAAGCAAAAAAATGCTATTTTCAAAAACTATTATTCTCTCTCTCTGCTGTAGAGAAGAAACACTTTATTTTAAACAGCACTGAAGTTGACATTCCGTACAGAAGAAGAAAAGGAAAAAACCAAGATAATTCAAAAAAGGAAGAACGTTTAACCTTCATAGGACTGGCCGGGGTCCGTTTGTACCCCATGACGTATGTTTTTGCTGTATCTTTGCAAACGCAAATTTTTAAACATTGATCTTTCATCTAGCTGCAGTTTATGGATTATTTTGATAAAATATGATGTATTTAGTAGTTTTTATTGGCTGGTATAAACAAAAAATAGTTTTATATTCCATGGGTCTCTTCAGACCCCGGTCAGCCTTTTACGTCCGATAAAATAATCCCGGTAACTGTTAGTAAAATCGGGGAATCCCATACATTTAACGTTTGTTTACTCACAGGGAATTTACCCATATAACTGTAAAATGTAAATTACCAGTTCAAATGGGGGATTCCCCGCACTGCGATATAATTTTTAGACTTGAATATTCGGGATAGTCTCAGGGGTTGTTCACTTTTTAGTTCTAACAACAACTAAGCGCTGCTGTTCCGCTGTTGGTAATAAATTATATTTTATTGTTGGTAAAATCTGCTGTTTTCGATATCACGGTGGTTCCGTGTCGATCTTAACCAATATTAACGTCAACTTAATAGATAAATCGTCTTTCATGTTTGATTGTTTGAATTCCAAAGCACTGAATATTCGTTATTTCATGTTTTTGATTTCATCATTCTTATCTTTTTTTAATATTATGGATATTATATTTGATTCTTATTTCATTTTAATAATGGTATATACACGTGTTGTGTACCTAATTGTAATTTTAAGAATACTGAAAAGCCAATGCATGCTTTTTCTATAGATCTTGAGGTAAGTTAAATTGCAAACTTATTATCTTTTATTTATAAAGACCTAAAAACGCAGGGCTAATGAAGCATTGCATATTCATAACATTGGTCCATGTAACGTTTCGCATTAAAACATAATATTCTCATGTATATAAAAAATATATTCCCATAGCTTTCAGATTATAAATTTGTTTTTCACATTGTTCACAATAGAAATAGTTTTGAATAAGGTGTTTTGCATTATTTTACTTCATATGTGCCGATATGAATTTCCTTATAATTAACAATTTCTTTTTTGTTAGCTTTTCCATATGTAGATGAATAACATCAACCATGAATATTTACTTACCCAGGATAAAGATAAAGTCATTCGGAACTATAGAGTTTGTGATGTCCACTTTTCTGAGGATTGGAAATTCCAAGCCAAAAATAACAGAACAAATTTAAAACGAGATGCAGTACCTACTTTATACTTGGGACAAACTGGTAAATACTGTAGTTGATTGATTATTACATAAAGCAAAATTCCTAATTACCAGTGGATGTATACTAGAATATTGGATATATACTAGATATACTAGAATTCCTGAAATAATTGAGGTTATTTTAATAATTTAGTGTGTTTTGTGAAGGTGAATGGTTTTTGATAAAGAATAAAAATAAACGTACTATTTTTGATAGCCACTTCATTTTATTATTGTTGTTTTAGAAAATGGCAACCAACAACCAGATTTCAGTCAAAGTTCTAATGAAAAATCGTTGGAACGTTTAGGTAATATATTAGTATAATTTGTACTTTCATGTATTCTTACACTTCATTACAAAATAAGATTTAAACATTAAGTTCAAAAAACAATAGTGCAGGATTGTGTCAAAGTAATAATAAATTGTTCTTTTTCTGGCCTAATAAAACTAGCATATATTTTAAAATTTATTTATGCAATGATTTTATAGTATACACAAGAAACACACCTACAGGTTTAAAAGTACAAAAATCAAAGTGATAAGAACATTAAAAATTATTAGCAAACTAAATTACATTATTTTAATGATAATTTTATATTGTGGTATTATGAATGTACACGTCGTAGGGGTTTGTACCTTAGTTTAATTATATTGTTTTTATTTATTTATAGTTAAAACAAGGGAGGACATTCTGAGAAGATGTAAACGTTACAAAAAAGTAACACTATACAAGACCATCCCTAGATGTACTATTGCACAGAAAAATCTCATGCAAGCTGATCAACACATCAAAACATTTTCTGAATATATACACACACAAAATTTGACTAATCAAGAGTATTTAACAAATATTATGGAGTTTACTAACTCTGAAACATTTATAGGTACGTCAATATCTATGTCCACTAACTTAGGTGACAAAAACTCCATTTACCAGATGATATATAATAAAATAATAATCTTTAATTTATCCTGAATCCTAATACAAGGTGATAGTAACAAAATGGAATAAAATTGGCAAGCTTTAACAGTAGTTACAGATTAGTAAACATGTATTCATTAAAATCTTTTGTTTGCTTTATCTTTGGTAATTTATTGTAGATTTTAATCATTGAATAGAAACAATTTTTTATGTTGTCAACCTGTGTAGTGGATGTTGATTATTGTTAATTGATTTAGAAATAGTAAGCTCTTTTGAATCCATATTTATTGTATCATAGGTAAGTAAATGTAAGAGTATGTTCTACCCATTGTTGTGTGGCTAGTCAGGGAAATACATAAAAAAGTTGTCATTATTGTTGCTTTAGAGCCTTCAAAGATCTCGTTTTTGATGTAGTGATCTGGAAACTAATCTAAGTCAGATCACTGGCAAATTAAACAACCTCTTTGATTTATTTCAAAGGAATTTGTTCGTGAAGCCACATGACGAATTAAAAAAACTCTTTCAACTAACTTTGAAATAAGTGTTTGTGCCGTCACTTAGTGAATTAAAGAACCATTTCAATAACTTTTAGAATAAGTGTGATACCACAAAATGTAGGCCTGTCTTTGATGGGGAACCTTAATGAGGCCTGGAGTCTTAAACTTACGTCTCCTGGGTGGGCCATAGAAAAAGATGAATTTTTTTTAAATAATAAATATCTGGAAGTAATATTAGAACTGTTTTGTGTATATTCGTATTTAAATGTAATGGTTATATTCTGAATTATAATTTTAAGTTATAAATTATGTAAAATGTACAAATAAATTTTTCTGAAAATAGTATGTATCGCTTTGTTTCTAGTTTATAATGAAGTTAATTCCCCGTACAAAAATACGGTGGAAACGGTGCATATAATTACTAGTAGTAATGTTCTCAATATGCAATATAGCTAGTTGATTTGTATAGTATTTTTCACGATCTAAGAAAATCTGTTATATTGCCTCTCATATAATAACTGGAGGCTAGTCACTTTCTTAGATCGTGAAAAATACTATACTGGTACAACAAAATTGAAAGATACCCGACAATTTGAAATTTTAAAAATTCCCGCCATTTAAAAATTTCAAATATTCCCGCCAGAGATCTGACAGTATCTATGTCACTCACGGAACAAAGTTCTGTTATGTCGCTGCTATGGCAGCGCCTTTGTGTTGTTAGTCGTAACTAAGGCCTACTTGAAGTGAGCTATCTTCTTTTTTTAATATTAGTTATATGACCTGTGGTTAGTCTCTTGTGATATTGCGAGTAGGGTACATCGTTTTGAAAATGAGTCAGTTTTTATTTAGAAACAATCGCAAGGGGCTTACTGATGACGAGATGTTACATATACTTGAAAGTGATTATCCAGAGTTTGATAGTGTTATCAATGAGGAAACATCGAGTGCCTTAGAAGATGAAGACATTGTCACAGAAGTAGAGGAAGAAAATGATGTAATAGTTGTTGATCAAAGTATAGAGAAAACAAACCCAGAGGAACCAACAGTTAGTAACACCCAGGGCATTCCAGTATATAAATCTAAAGATTGAACTGAGTGGTCAAAAATTCCAGGAAACACAAAAGTTAGACGTTCAAAAGCTAATATTCGGAGACATGCTCTAGGCCTTACAAATTACAGTTCTGATATCTCAAGTATAAAAGACGCTTTTCTTCTTTTCCTATCTCCGGATATTCTGAAACAACCGAAACAAACAGAAAGGCACAAACATATTATGATAAATGGAATATAGAAAATCCGAATAAAATTAAAGTTTTTGTACCTGTTGATTCTACAGAGATTGAAGCTTATATTGGACTGTTGCTTATTCTTGGCGCACTTCACGGATCGAAAGAGGCTATCGATATGCTCTGGTGTCAAGATATTTCTTACTGTCGTCCTATAATTCCTGCTGCAATGTCAAGAGACAGATTCAAACAAATTACTTCATTTTTACTCTTTGATACACAAGACAAGAACGAAAATTAGTAGATAAGCTAGCTCCGATAAGAGAAACATTCGATATTTTCACTTCTAATTGTAAAAAATCACTTAATCCTGGCGACCATATATGTGTAGATGAGCAGCTTGTACCATTTAGGGGTAAGGCACCATTCCGAGTCTTTATGAAGAGTAAGCCTGATAAGTATAGAATCAAAATATGGGCTCTTGTGGACTGCACCACTACTTATATTGCAAACATGCAAGTTTATTTGGGTAAGTTATTTGAAAAGCAATATAGGCAAACTTTATATTCCTATGTATCTATTAATTTTTAGGAAAACAAGGTAACAAAGCGGAAAAGGGTCAAGGTAAAAGGGTTGTCCTAGATTTGACAGACCATTTGGAAGGCGGATTTGGAATAACGACCGATAACTTTTTTACAAGTTTAGAACTTGCTGACAAGTTGTGGAGAAAAAATATTACTTTATGTGGAACCCTCCGGAAAAATAAAACATTTATTCCCAGGGAACTTCTACCGGCATCGTACAAGAAAGGGTTTTCAAGTATGTTTGCTTTTAGAAATCAAAGAACGCTAGTATCCTATGTTCCAAAACAAAAACATGCTGTCATCTTACTTTCAAGTGAGCATACTGATAGTAAAGTAGCTGGAGAAGAACAGCACTATAAACCAGAAATTATTCTTCATTACAACAAAACAAAAGGTGCTGTCGACACTTCAGATAAGATGGCCAAAGAATATACAGTGCAGAGAAAGTCAAACCGCTGGCCAATGGCAATATTTTCGCATCTTATAGATATCGCAGGAATAAATGCTTATAAATTGTGGTTACTGCAAAACCCGGATTGGCGAAAAAACAGTTCGGATAAATGTAAAATGTATATTTTGGGACTAGGAAAAGAACTCATAAAGAAAAACGTTTTCTGGCGATATAATAATAAATACATTCAGACGAATAGAAAACGGCATATGACAGACGTTTTCCCCGAACTACTGGATGCAACAGAACATAGAGTTGAACAACAAAACATTACCAGGGGGCGCTGACTTATGTGTCAAAGAGGAAAAGACAGAAAATCCAGAAAAATATGTATTAGGTGTAATAACTTTGTGTGCCTAGAACATTCAAAATCGGAGATAGTTTGTAAAAAATATTAAAATGAATTGTAGCTAGTTACTACTAGGGTATTTTGTATTTTTTCGTGATGATTTTTGACTAATAAATGGTTAATCGTAAAACTTTAATAAAACTTCTTTTCTATATATTTAATTTAAAGAAAAATGCAGCATTTCTGCAATTTTACGGATGGGGTCTTCTCGGACCCTAGTTAGTCCTTTTCGTAAAATTTTGATGTCCGTCCCATGAAGGTTAAATATTATTTTACGTTAAATGGGCAGAAAATTCAAGTATGCAAGCTGTATTATTGTGGAACATTATTATAAGTCAAAAATGAATTTATACGGTGCATAAAAATAAAACTCCCACAAAATACTTTACTGGAGAGTACCCAAGGGAAGCATAAAAAACGAGTAACATCGCTCGAAGATACAGATTTTGTCAAAGAGCATATTAACATGTTACCTCGAATAGAATCTCATTATTGTCGTAAGACAAGCAATAAGGAGTATTTAGAAAGCGAACTGAATATAAAAAAGATGTATGAAATGTATTTACAATATGCAAAAGATAAAGAAAAACTCCGGTCTCTTTTTGTATATACAGAAAAATATTTTGTAATTGTTTTAACATAGCAATTTCATAAACCATGAAAAGATAGGTGCGATACTTGTGAAGAAATAAGTGAAAAAAGCAGAAAATAAGTTGACAGAAGAGGAGGGAAGAGCCTACGAGCCTACATAAATCATTTATATGAGGAAAAAAAAGACAGGGAAAGTGGGAAGCCTCTTTTATGTTTCGATCTCTAAAATGTCCTGACGTGTCCAAATGCCGATTTAAAAAACTTTTTTTATAAAAGTAAACTGAATGTGTACAATATGGCTGCACACCTTTCCATTGGTAAACAAGTTTATTGTGCGGTTTGGACTGAGGCTTTACATGGAAGAGCTGGAAACGATATAGCTAGCGCAGTTTATAAAATATTACATAGAGTGTTAGAAGACCATCCAGAATTTACCGAAATAATATTGTGGAGAGATAGCTGCGTGCCACAAAATAGGAATAGCCTTATGAATTATGCTCTCCACTACCTAATACAATTCCACAAAAATCTACAAAAAATTACTATGAAATTTTCAGTTCCGGGACATTCTTGCATTCAAGAAGTAGATGCTATACATAACTCCATAGAAAGGTCATTGAGCAGAATAGAATATTATTCCCAGTCTCACTTCTTCGATATTTATTGAAAGTGAACCGACTAAAACTGTACACAATAATTCAAATGAAGAAGGAAGACTTGATAGATTTTCAATTCTAATAAAGTCAGTTAAACTACAACACTGTACTATTTTCAAAGGTCATATGTTTGCAGTTCTCAAGAAGCTTTTTTGAGCTGAAATATAAAGATTCTTTTAAAGAAGAATCTAACGTGTTTAAAGTCGTAAATTTACATCAACGAAATCTCCGTAGAAAACAACACTCATTACAGCAGAACCTGAAATGCTTATTCCATTGGAGGTGAAAAAGTGTGACAGCACTGCTGCACTGCCTCAAACAAAAGTGGATGCCATTAAATCCATGTTCAAATGGATTCCTGAGATGGACAGGCAATATTATGAGACTATTTTGAAGCAAAAATAGATACTATGAATAATTTTAAGCAAAATAGTTTTGAAGTACCAAAGTTTTATGTTAAAAAGTTTAGAAAAACTGTTAGGTTTGGGAATACCAGAGTTCTATGTTATTTTAAATTGGTTTGTTTTTTGTAAAAAATTCAAATCAAATGCTTATCAGTTAACCACTTTGAACAGCCTTATAAATTGAAAACAGTAAAAATAAATAAATAAAGATTAAAAAATAATGTCATTTTATTAAATCGTGTTTTCTCAAAATAGCCACATACCACTTTGTAATATTAGGGTGACGGTATGTCAATAGGGGGTAAATGCTATGTAATACTTGTTTGATGTATTGATGTTAATTCATAATAAAGGTAAGCAACTGAAACACATTTATTCTGCCGCTAAAAACATAGCCTAGAAGGAGGCGTGGGATTATTATCAATACTGTAAAAAGAGTATAACCACTTAATTCAAAATAAAAAAAGGAGCACAATCAAAATATGATCAGGGACAGTAATAACAAGCAAAAAACGATGTGGAATATTGTTAATAATACAATAGGTAGAAAACAGAAAGTGAAAGATATACAGCTAAAAGGAAACAAGAAAAAGATTACAGACAATAAAGAACTTTCACAATGCTTTGCAACAAATTTTAATGAGAAAAACAAAGAGCTACAAAATATGTTCGATATAAAAAACAATGACTGTACATGCTCATCAAAATGATCTAAAAATAGTTTCGCTTATTTTCCAACTACAGCAATGGAAATTGTAAATGTCATTAGCAATATAAAAAACAATAACTCGGTGGGTGATGATCAAATAAATATAAAAGTGCTAAAAGATACAAAAGACATAATTTCTGAATCCCTGGCTTACCTAATCAATCTAACTTTCGATACAGGAATCTTTCCAAATGACCTAAAATTAAGTAAAGTGATTCCTGTTTATAAAAAACTGGATGCTACTTGTGCTGATAACTATAGACCAATTTCACTGTTAAATGACATCTCAAAAATATTTGAGCGTATATATCACAGTAGACTCACACATTTCCTAGAAAAATGCAGCATTCTGTCCCCCAATCAACAAGGCTTTCGTTCGGGAAGATCGACAGAAGGAGCAGTAATTGAATTTATGGATAGTGTGTACAAGAATCTAGACAAGGGTCAGGCAGTTGAGGGAGTATTCTTCGACCTCACGAGAGCATTTGATAGCCTTAATATTGAATTTCTTAAAGATAAATTATACGCTGTTGGTATAAGAGGTCCTATGCTTGACTTACTAGGGTCATATTTATCTGAGCGAAAGTTTTATGTTCAGATAAAAGAGAAGTCTGATATAGTAGATACTGATATAAGCGTTCCACAGGGGTCTGTGCTGGGGCCCCTTCTGTTTCTTATCTTTATTAATGATCTACCCGATTGCATTGGCGATGCACTAATAATGTATGCAGACGATTCTTCGGTGGTGGTTTCTGCACAGACTCCTGAGGAATTGTATCAAAAAACAAAACGCGTTGTCAACACGTTCCTGAACTGGTGTAATCAAAATTCGATTAAATTAAATCTTGAAAAGACAACATATATTAACTTTAGATACAGGAGAAATAGTTCACGCATCACTATGACTGATATCGCTTGTGTAACTGAAATTAAATTTCTGGGTGTTCATTTGGATGAGTTTGTGAGCTGGGATAAGCAAATCGAGCATATTAGTAAGAAACTCAACTCAGCTTTTTATGCCATTGTACAACTGAAGAAAACATCGAATTTGAATACACTCATTAGTGTGTACTATTCTTTGGTGTATAGTCATCTTACATATGTCTGTCTATGGGGTAACGCTGTTGGATCGGAAAAATTATTTATCAAACAGAAAAGAATACTGAGACTTATCTTTAATATTCCACATGCAGACAAATCTTTAAAGAGAATAATATTTTAACCCTACCATCTATCCTAATATACAAAACTCTCCTTTATGTTAAAAACAACTCTCCAAGGTTTCTAACACATTCTGATTATCATACATATTTTACCAGGAATGCTCATGATTTTGATATCATTAGACACAATCTATCTCGTACTGAAAAATCATCAGACTATTTGGGAATCAAACTTTACAATCATCTACCTCGAGAAATTAAAAAAATGAATCTAACCAAGTTCAAATCGTCAATAAAACGCATATTGCTGCAAGGGGCTTATTATAATCTGAACGAGTACTATGAATCTAGCTTGCTATAACGGCATAGCATGTTCACCCCAAATTGTATATCGGGGTTAATTTACTCAAATTATCAGCTCATAGTCTTTTACCTAGTGTGTAAATGTTATTCAGTTTATTTATGTGTAAATCTTAATATGTAAATGCGAATGTTATACTATGTATCTTTATGTATAAATCTTAATTTTAAATGTCTTAGCTTATGCTTAGCTTTTAGAATTGGAACTGACGTGTATATCCATTTGTGGATAGCTGCTGTATGCAAATACGAATAAATATTATTATTATAATAATACTAATGATCCATCAACCTAGAAATAGATAAAATACTCCTAATCCCGAGTATGCTGTCCTCCGAGATGTTAAAGATGCAAATCCATGCAAAGAGGAACTCCTAAATATAAAAAACACATCCACTTGCCAACAGACAAGAATCACCATCCCCAAAACATTTTTCCAATGTATGAACAACGCCAACCAATGAATTGCAGTTTTTCCATTTCAAGAAACCATTACACTGACTTTTCAAGATCAAACCGAAACCATAATATTCAAAAATATATACCTGATAGATATTCCAAAATGATATCTAATAAAACCTAAGTCAACAAAACTTTAAACTGAAACGACATCCAAATCTCAAGCCAACCCATCTTGTTTCCTGAACTAGAAGTCAACACTTTGGAAATACAAAATGTTCCTACCAGTATTCAACTGCAAGACATCACTCTGGATGACCTGAACCGAATTAAAACCAAAATTTTCGAAAATGATCCAGTTAAAAATTCAAAAAATACACCTCACTCCCAGCATAGAATATGAACAATAATTGTAATTTATTGTCTATACTATGGGGATATCTTATTGTTAGAAAACTATCAGCCCAGTTCAAACCTAAGAAAAAAGAAGATCAAGCAATGGACCTGAAATCTGTTCTTAACTTCCCCACTAACCCTCAACGTTGAAATTTTGAAAGGAGGAATTATATCCCCGTTTCCCATGGAACCCCAAACGTCAGCAGATTATCATTTTATCATATTTATGCTGATGTGAATGACATCTGTCGCGGAGAGCGGATTCAGCTTTTGTCGCTGTCAACAATTTAATTTTTAATTAGTAGTATTTTTCTCTGGCAGTTGGTATCTGTCCGCTGTCAGAGCTAGTTTTTGTTTCAATGGGGAATAGAGATCGAAGCGTGTGTGTTTGTGTCACTTTTGACAAATATATGAAAAATTCAGAAAACTTTTAGACTATTTATTTATATAACCTAGCAGTTAACAAGTTTGCGAAGGATTGAAACTGCAGCAAGAGTTTCTACCAAAAGTAATCAAATCAGGGCAAGGGGCAAGCAAAAGTTTAATAATCAGCCCCAACATATGCAAACTTGTTATTCTGCATTTTTTACATTTTTAGAATTATATTTTTGTAGCTCAGTTATTTGTCAATCTTTCTCTTGTATACTTAAAAATGTAATTATATTAGTTGGTTTGTGTAAATAAATATATTTTTTAAAAAGCAATTTCAAGTATCGAATATATTGCTCCCACCAATGTTCAAAAGATATGGATGGTTAACAATCTATGAGTTCCAGAAATTACAAAATTTTAAGTTTCTATCCTTTAGTTAAATTTGTGAATAAAATTGAGATTTAATTTTACTCACCACCTTTTCTTAGCGGTGATATCTAGGGGGTGGGCCGAGGAAAACTTTTTATGTGAAAGATCCATCATAATATAAAAACACCCTATACATATAGAAAATGTCAACTTTATGAACTTACCTTTCAAGATTTTTGGCTGCCTTTTGTTCCCAAATACATCTTAGATAATTATAAAATTCCATAAGATTCCATTTGAATTTTGCCTAAACTTATAAACTGCTATAAAAATGTATTAACATCTACTTTAATTAAAACGTTAGTAATGTAAAACATAATTATTATGTCACCATAAGACTAGTATGAAAATTTTATTACTGAAACTTCGGAATAAATTTAAGTGAACTTAAACATATTAAAAGTACAATTTCTGTTTACCTATGTATAGTATAATAGCCTAATAGAAATAAAAATGTTTGATCAACAATACGTAAAGTTTGAAAATATACTTGTTTTACCCTTTTTGCTATGTACTAATGGAACTAAATATTTTGGATCATCTATGTCTCTTTCTATAGGACCTGGAGGCTGGTTACTATTTATATTTCGTCTCTTTATGCCTACTCGAATTGACTCCAATTCTACCAAAGAAACGTTTGCCAAAACTCCATAGGTATGTCTAGAACTAAGGCAGGATTATAATAAATCAAGATTTATTATGTCATTAACTTACCGTTCAGAACCGCTAAAGCTCGCCATTATTAATGAATATTATAAATTTTAATCATTCCCTATAAGTATTATTGAATAACAATACAATTTTTAGTTTAGAAGATTAGAATTTACTAACACCGAACACCCAAACATAAATTTCAATGGCCGACGGACATTATTTGAAAATAATTGACATTTGGAAGAATGGCCTTTTGTACATACAATATCAAGCCAGTTCAATTACTAAATTCCAATTTATAATAAATGGAATTTATTCTTTTCGTGAGTTACATATTAAATGAATATAAAATAATAAAAAAAATAAAAATTGATTAAATCGAGCTATTTTAAATCTGAACTTTGAAACGTTCACTTAGCAGTTAACATTTCTAATAGAGTTTTAAATAAATAATTCAGCGATGCATGTTAAATGTATTGGTGGAATAGACCACACGTCCTTCCTTGCCAATGTTTTAAACAACTATTTAAATGTTGGTGGAATAAACTGTATAGATATCTCACAGAAAAAAATCCTGAATAGAAATTCGGAATGCGGCACTATACGAGAGATTGTAATAGAGAATGGTAGTCGCAGAAATCCTGATAAAAGTTTTAAATATTCTGTATGGTTATTAAAAAAACTTGTTCTAAGAACAAATTCGCAGGGATTACTGGTAGGTTTTATTTCTTTTGTGTAATATTTTCGTAAATTGATAAAGGTTTTTGTCCAGGACAAATCATTAAACTAGATTGTATATCTGTAAAAAAATGATAAGTACAGTTTCATATATGTCACTGGACAGATATCTAATTATCGTGTTAATTAAAAAAAGGTCTATCTGTAACACACTTGGTGTTCTTGTAGCGATACCGCCTGGAATAATTTAACTATTCCGGTAAATTTAACTAAAATCACCCGACGGAAGAACCAAGGTGAAGATTTGTCGGCAATTTGCATTGACTCACAAGAAATGGTGTTTCCATAAGAGCCAATTCATGATCTAGATACTCAACTATGTATTATACTGAGAATTATTTAACCTAGGAAGATTTTATTTATATATATAAATGGGGAATACATTTCTCAGGAATTGCACAAAATGAATCTTTGGCAGGATTTTTAGAACGTGTAGAGTGTTTAAAGATTTCTCGAGGGGTAACAGATAACGAATTATTTTCTAGCGCTGCAGATCTCTTCACTGATCAGGCATTTTATTGGTATTTAAATAATAGAAGTCAATTTCAAAATTGGTCAGAGTTAGTTTCTAAATTAAAGTCAGATTTTCTCCCATATAATTATCAGGAAGATTTATTGGATGAAATTAAAAATAGAAAACAAAATATTAATGAAAAAGTTACCTTATATATAAATTCTATGTGTAGTCTATTTAATCGATTAGAAATAAAACAGGATGAATCATCAAAAATTAGAATCATTAAGAGAAATTTGCTTTCTAACTATGTTCAACCGCTAGCTTTATTAGATATTACCAGTATCGAAGAGTTAACCGATAAATGTAAAAAGTTGGAAGAATCTTTTACCTACTCACAGAATTCTCAGAATTCAAGTATTAGTTCGAGCAAACCTAAAATATATCTAGAACCACAGTTAAATAATACTTTTACCTCATCTTATCGGTCTAGGAATCATAATAATTCAAGGCATCTATCTACAGTGTCAACAGTAAGTTCACATAAAGTTTGCTGGAATTGTGGTGAACAGAATCATTTTTATCCGCAATGTAAATACGCTTTAAAAGTATTCTGTTATGGATGTGGAAATCCTGGATTTATAAAATCTAAATGTCCAAATTGTTCAAAAAACGAACCAAGCGGTCAGGTCAATGCTTTGGTGACACCTACCGCTCCTCAAAATCCTTCAGGATCCACACATCCAAAGCAAAAAAATTCAAAAAAAACAATCAAAGTCAAGAACAGTTTCCGAAATAATGCCTTCAACCAGCAACCAATAAGTGAAATTTATTCCTTACCTAATCTATCTAAAAATTTAAATAAAACTAACTTATCTTATTTCAATAAAAATGATTGGTTAGCTTGGTTAAATATAGTAAGATCGTTTTACAAACCAAGCAAAGTAAATAAATTTCAGAATTCTATAAATACTCAATTATCTAGTAATTACTTTTTAGACTTGTTATATCGAAAAGATAATGATAACAGGCCTTATGTGGATATTATTATTTTTGGGAAGACATTCTCTTGTTTGATTGATACAGGAAGTAATCTGAGTGTTTTGGGTTCTCTAGGTCTTGAGTTTCTTAAGAATTTATCTATACCTATTTCTATTACCGAACAGTTTCAAGTTTCGACTGCTGATGGTACATACCATGATGTTGGTGGTTTTGTAGAAACTTATGTCACAGTGGATAAGTTATCTCGGATTTTAAAATTATATCTTTTACCTTCAGTTACTCAAACAGTTATCTTAGGAATGGATTTTTTAAAGACATTCAATATTAAAATAGATTTTTCTAAATTTACTATGAATTTAAATGCCTTATCTTTAAATGTCATCAATACTGTTAAGGACGTCACAACTTTAACAAATGATGAAAAAATTAAACTTGATGTTGTTATCGAAAAATTTAAAAGCATTAGCCCCAAGGATAAAATTGGTAGGACACATATCTTAGAGCATTTTATCGACACAGGAAATTCTCCTCCATTTAAAATAAAACAGTATCCATTGCCTCAAGCTATGGAAGTTCATGTGAATAATGAGATAGATACATTATTAAAATTAGGGGTTATTGAACCAAGTACATCTCCTTATTGTTCTCCTATCTGTTTAACTCATAAACCTGATGGTAGTATAAGGTTACTTCTTGATGCTAGATTTTTAAACAAGCAAACTAAAGCAGATTCGTATATGATTCCAAATATCGAGGTAATTCTTAGTCAACTAAGGGATACGCGATATATTTCTAGTATCGATTTAAAACATGCTTTCTATTAAATACCTTTAGAAAAGTCGTCTCGTCCAAAAACAGCTTTCGCAATACGTTCTAGAGGACTATTTCAATTTACAAGTACACCATTTGGTTTAATCTCAAGTCCAGCTACCATGTCACGATTAATGGATATGGTAATAGGTCCATCTTTAGAACCATATTGTTTTTATTATCTTGATGATATAATTGTTTGTACATCACAGTTTGATAAACATGTTGAAATTTTGTCTAAAGTTTATGAGAAATTAAAAGAGGCTAATTTAACGGTAAATATTGATAAATGTCATTTTTGTCGTCCTTCTCTTCGCTATTTAGGTTATACCTTGGATGAAAACGGGTTAAGTATTGACGGTGAAAAAACTAAAGCTATTACTAACTATCCTGTACCGAGGACAACTACAGAGGTGCGTAGATTTTTAGGTGTTGTTTCATATTATCGTCGTTTTTTAAATAATTTTTCTACTTTATCTGCTCCCATTTCTGATCTTTTATCTAATAGAAAAAAAAATCAACCAATAAGTTGGACACCGGAAGCTCAAAAAGCTTTCGATGATATAAAAACTGTCTTAACTACCGCTCCTGTACTTTGTAGTCCTGATTTTGACAAATCATTTTATCTAATGTGTGATGCAAGTGATGTAGGTATTGGAAGTGTGCTTTTTCAGTTGGAAGATGGGTTGGAACATCCAGTAGCTTATTATAGTAAAAAATTGAATAAATGTCAAAAGAAATACACAACTACTGAAAAAGAAGCCCTTGCAGTCCTATTATCTATTGATCATTTTCGTTATTATCTTCTGGGACGACATTTTACTGTCATCACCGATCACTCTTCTCTTGTTTGGTTAAATAACATGAAGAAACCATCACCACGATTAGCTAGGTGGATTCTACAACTTTCACAATACAATTTTTCGATAGTCCATCGTAGAGCAACGGGTACCGTACCTGCAGATTTTCTATCAAGGGTGCCGGAAATAAATGTATTAGATTTATCTTTACTAAAACCTGATAATTGGTATAAAATTATGATAAATAAGGTTCAATCCGATCCGGATAGTTATCCTAGTTTCAAGGTGGAAAATAATATCCTATATAAGCATGTCTTTAACAAGTATGCCAATATTTGCAATTTAACTGACTGGAAAATTGTAGTTCCAACGGAAAACAGACTTGAATTGTTATCGAAATTTCATGATGATCCTACTGCAGCTCATTTCGGTGTTTTCAAAACATTAGAGAGAATCTCAGAGTTATATTATTGGCCCAGAATGAGACAGAGTGTACAAAAATATGTGAGGCGCTGTAAAGTTTGTGCTGCCTGTAAGCCCACAAATTTGCCACAAGCTGGTCTCATGGGTAAATATCGTAACATAGGGTTTCCTTTCCAGTTAATTTCCTGTGATTTAATAGGCCCATATCCTAGATCTCGCCAGGGAAATACGTGTGCATTGGTCATTGTTGATTTCTTCTCTAAATTTGTTTTAATTCAACCTTTAAAACAAGCTACCTCTTCTGCGATTGTGAAATTTATTGAAAATAATGTTTTTCTAATTTTTGGAGTTCCTCAAATAGTAGCTGTAGACAATGGTAAACAGTTCACTAGTCAGTTGTTTAAAAGTTTGATGTCTAAGTACAATGTCCAAAGTATTTGGTACACTGCAAATTACACTCCTCAAGCCAATCATACTGAGCGTGTGAATAAATCTATTGTCACTGCAATACGTTCATATTGTTTTTCTGATCATAGAACTTGGGATGTAGAATTACAGAAAATAGCTCAGGCAATTCGTTTGTCTAAACATGAAGTCACAGAATTTCCACCATCTTTTCTTGTGTTTGCTAGAAACGTACCTGTATCAGGGTCATTCTTCGGGAATATTGCAGAAAATGCAAATAATCAGCCTGCAATTGCTGATAAAATACACCGTTCACAGGATACTCAAGAAATGCCAAAAATTTTCGAAGATGTTAGAAAAAAATTACACAAGGCTTACATAAAATCGAGTAACCGTTATAATCTTCGTAAGCGCGATATTAAATTTCATGTAGGTGATCATGTTTGGAAAAAGAATTATCAGAAATCTGATAAAGCTCAATTTATTTCTGCAAAATTTATGCCTAAATATATACATTGTACTGTTAACCGTGTTATATCTCCCTTGATTTATGAACTTAAAGATAGTAATGGCAAAAATATAGGACGATGGCATATTAAAGATCTAAAAGAATATAACTTATCTACTGATGAATCAAGTGACTCTACCGATGATGAAAATAATCCTGACTCAGTATCTTCGGATAGTGAATGAACATTTGTTAGATGAACACATTTTTACCTTATCTGCAAAAGTAATTTTACTGTAGATTTTTCTGTGTTGTGCAGAGAGTTAAAAATAATCTCTTGGCTAAATTAATTTGTTGGTAACCTAGGTTTATCTTGTAGATTATATTTTTGAAATTAGAAAGTATTAAGAAATTAATATTATTTTTGTTTACTGAATTAGAGTTATGTGATGTTGGAACGGTAATTAGTATCACTAAAATTTGAATGTTCCATATTATATTTCTAATTTGTAGACTTATCTTTTCAGTCGAAATGTGTAGTTACACATACTGAAAAATATTATCTTATCTTACCGTTTTCAGTTGAATTGTGTCAAATGACACAAACTGAAATAATTTATCTTACCTAGGGTTTTTGTGTGTTAGAGAGAATGACACACAGAGCTTTATCTTTACCTTATTTTATCTCGTGTCGAAAATTTATCTTTACCTTATCTTATCTTGTGTCGCAGCAGACATAAATCGTGCGTCTTCTGTACATTTAAATATTGTCCCACCAGACATCTATTGTATAGTATATATCCTAGCTTGCTATAATAGTTATAGCAAATTTGACTCTTACCTCTTTTGGCACAGCAACACAGAAATGATCTATCTATGTTACTTAATAGTTGGTTTAATTTTATCTTAAAATTTGTATCTTTATCTTTTCTAGTTAGATTCCAAATAAATCCAGTTCATTGTAAGGAATTTAATTTTCAGTGTTCGTAGCTTAAACGCTTATCTCTATCTAACAAATAGTTATTTTCACTATTCAAAAATATCTATAATTATCTTGATATATCTTACCGTAGAAATTAAAATTTCTATCTGTCAAGAAAACATATTTTCTTTATCTTATAGTAAGGGAATTTGAGAGGATAGAACAAATAAGTTTGGAGTTTATTGCCTCACCTTTAGAATATGACATATGGTTGTTAAATATGTTAGTGCTGGAATAATCGTCCATTCCTTTGTGACAGTATTTGTATTTCCTCTAATTTACTTTCTCTCTGCTATTTAGGATTCTTATGAATTCTTATTATTATCTACATAGAAACATCAAAATATCTTTTTGATATTTCTTTACCTGACTATGACTCATATACACTAGATTATAATATTAATCTAGGCATTAAAAACACAATATCTTTACCTTAATGATTCACAATATCGAAAAGTAGATACGAATAAGTTTGGAGTTGGTTACCTCACCATTAGATAATGACTTGTTGTTGTTAAATATGTTAGTGCAGGAATCATCGTCCATTCCCTTGTGACAGTATTTGTATTTTCTTTAAAGTTTACTTCTTCCCTCTTGTGAATATTGCGAAGTGTTTTTGATGTTCCTTTACCTGATTGTGACGTCTATATTCTCAATGAGAATAGTAAGTTTTTTTTATTTTTTTTCTTTTCTTTCCTTTCATTAGTTATAGGATACGACAATTAGTTATGAGTTTTATCGACCTATTTATCTGAGCCATATTATGTTATTCTTTTCTCTTCCTATTATCATTTTATTTTAACTTTTATTTTTGATTTAAAGAATTTATCTGGGGTAGTATTCTTGTGAGTTTATTCTCACCAGTGTTGCTTGCAGTTCGGTCTACGGATAACGAGGGGCAACCCTGAAATATCACTCCTGGGCAAATGTCTTTTCCTATATTCCTTACCTTCAGAACAAATATGCACTCAGTGAATAAGGTTCGTGACAAATACCTAACTTGTCTTTCATATAATGGGTGGTTAATGTTGGACCATCTTAATAAATTTCCAACTTTTAATCTTTTTCTATATCTTTTTATGTTTCTTCCCGACTTTGTCTTTTTGGTATCATTTAATAACCCTTCAGGTTATTATTTTAGCGTTAATGATATGCTAGAATATCATTGAGTGTGCAGTACTCTGAACTGGACGTTGTGTAGTGTCTTCGTTCGAGCTACATTGCGGTGTGGGGTGTTTGAAGTTGTTATGGGGCAATGTGGAAGCAGTTGAATCGGAATACGAGGCTCTCTTTGCTGCTAAGTTTGCGCAATTTCGGTCTTGTGTGATCACTTACAACTTGGCACACCTTCTGTTTCTAGATTGAGCCATGAGGATTCTCAGCATCTGACCTGACGGTGGATGTCGGATGCAGACAGTGCAGAACATGTATGAGGGTGTGTTTTTTTTATCTTTCATTTTTTTTTTGACTAAAATTTTCTTTTGATATGCTGTATTTTAAGGGTTTGAGTAAGTTCAGTTACTAAACGGGTAGACTGTTCCTTTGTATCAGTACTTAAGTCCCTGAAAATGCATATCTGGGTTTTTGGTTTTCCTAATGTAAATTTTTTTCGTATTCGATTTAGGGTTCTATGTTGATAAGTAAGAGCAGTTACTAATTGGGTAGACTGTCCCTTTGAATAAGTACTTAATAACACAGAAGCTTAAAGTTTATGTTAGTCTCAATATGGGGATGAACTTTATTGGGGGTGTATAAATATGTACAAAATATGTATGTATATATATATTAATATTAACTTCATCAATGTTTTTTTTTAAAATAGTAAGGATTTTCCTTTTTACTCATACGTGATTTTCATATTTTAAAGTTTCTATATTAAATTTTCTTCCCTCGTTTTTTTTTTGGTCTCAATAGTTTAATTATATAACAAAAAATTTTTTTTTGAAAAATTTTTTTTTCTTGGCTGTTAGGGGTATGAAACGTTCACTTAGCAGTTAACATTTCTAATAGAGTTTTAAATAAATAATTCAGCGATGCATGTTAAATGTATTGGTGGAATAGACCACACGTCCTTCCTTGCCAATGTTTTAAACAACTATTTAAATGTTGGTGGAATAAACTGTATAGATATCTCACAGAAAAAAATCCTGAATAGAAATTCGGAATGCGGCACTATACGAGAGATTGTAATAGAGAATGGTAGTCGCAGAAATCCTGATAAAAGTTTTAAATATTCTGTATGGTTATTAAAAAAACTTGTTCTAAGAACAAATTCGCAGGGATTACTGGTAGGTTTTATTTCTTTTGTGTAATATTTTCGTAAATTGATAAAGGTTTTTGTCCAGGACAAATCATTAAACTAGATTGTATATCTGTAAAAAAATGATAAGTACAGTTTCATATATGTCACTGGACAGATATCTAATTATCGTGTTAATTAAAAAAAGGTCTATCTGTAACACACTTGGTGTTCTTGTAGCGATACCGCCTGGAATAATTTAACTATTCCGGTAAATTTAACTAAAATCACCCGACGGAAGAACCAAGGTGAAGATTTGTCGGCAATTTGCATTGACTCACAAGAAATGGTGTTTCCATAAGAGCCAATTCATGATCTAGATACTCAACTATGTATTATACTGAGAATTATTTAACCTAGGAAGATTTTATGGAGAACCGACTTCGACTTGCTACTTCAAGATAAGTAAAATTATATTGTATGGCTTCACCATTCATATTTGTACAGCTTGTCTTAGTTTTTATTTATACTTTCTTTTTCTTCTCACATACACACTTTTACTAACCCATTATTGTCAAACTATGTAACACGTTTAAATATTTTTTCATTCATTATATTCATACATATTAGTAGTTTGTTGTTTTATTTATTATACAGAAAGACCTGTGAAATAGCCTTCAGTACATTTTTTTTTGCATAAGTATTGTCTAAAAACTAGCAGAGCACAGCAGGTAAGAGTTGACTGATTAAGGAGGTTGATTTCTTTCTAATTTTGTTTAGGAACAAAGTTAGTGGCGCCCTTACTATTGATGTAACTTTACTGTTTTTTAGTTTTTCTCTCTCTCTCTTTCTCTTTCTTTTTCACATTTTTTTTCTTTAATTAAACTTCCTTCAGATAACAGAGCCCTGAGAACTGGCTCCGTTATCTCCAATCTCTTTGTCAGTTTGGAAAGAACCTACTCTCTTTTAATACTTTCAATTATTTAAATAATTTTTACCCTGAGAGTAAGAGGTGTTTGTTTCAACTTGTTGAAATGTAATTTCCAAAGAAAAAGTAATATATTATTTTTTACTTTGTCTATGGACATTACTCCACTCCTCCCCAAGGTTAATAGTGCCTCGTTTATATACTGTCCTAGGAATATTCTTCGGTAACATGGATGATTTATTACAAAAGGGCTTCAGAATCATTGAGCAATGGTGCTTGTCAGTGGGGCTAAAACATTAACCCAAGCAAGACCATAGTAATTCAATTTACCCGGAAAAGAACACTTCCAGCCATGAAACTCATATCCTTAAACGGGGAAATCATAGAATGGAAATCAGAGGTTAAATATCTAGGGATAACTCTAGACAGTAAGCTTCTGTGGAATAAGCATGTTGAAATAACTGCTAGTACAGCAATAAGAGCTTTGATGGCGGTCAGAAATCTAGCTGGTAAGAAGTGGGGCTGTAACCCAAAAATACTGCGATGGATGTACGCCATGATTGTGAGACCAGCAATTACGTATGGGGCAATAGTTTGGCACACAAAAGCAAGTCAGTACAGTACGAGGAAGACCCTCGACAAGGTTCAAAGGCTTGCCTGTGTGTGCATCACTGGAGCTATGAGAACGTGTCCAACTAGGACACTTGAGATCGTTACAGATCTCACACCTCTACATCTGGCGATAGAAAGATCTGCCCAAGAGGCAATTCTTAGAATATCTAAGGAAGGTTCATGCAATGAGAGTATTAAAAATCAGGGAGCTGGGTCCTCTCTGACAAGATACATCTCATTATCGAATCTTCCCAGTGACGAAATGATCAGGAAAGTAAGCATCGAAAAGAATTTCACCACGATGCTAAATACGAGGAGAAACTGATAAAGGGGATACACCACCCAAATGTCAAAGAAAATACCATTAGATGGTATACGAATGGTTCAAAAAACACCATTGGAGCAGGCGCTGGAGTATTTGGGCCTGGCACCAGATACTCATTATCGTTAGGCTCCTTCCCGAGCGTCTTTCAGGCAGAAATACTTGCGATCGAAAGATGCGTGAAATGAACCTAGAAAGAAGCTATCAGAAATGTGACATATCGATCCATTCTGATAGTCAAGCAGCTATCAAAGGACTGAGCTCCCATGTCAGTGACTCAAAGATGGCATGGGAGTGCCGAAGAAAACTTGATGAATTAGGTAAGAATAACAGGGTCTCTTTAGTCCGGGTTCCTGGCCACTAGGGAATCACGGGAAATAAAGAGGCCAATACACTTGCCAGGAAAGGAGCACAAATGTCCTTTATTGGCCCGGAGCCTTTCTGTGGTGTAGCAAAATGCTCCTATAAGAAAGAGTTTCGGAACAAAGAGGAAACCGAAAGAGAAGCACTCTGGCGGTGCCTTCCCGGGTTGAAACATTCCAAAAAGTTCCTGTGGAACTTTGACACTGCTAGATCCAAAAAATATTTGGACCTCAGTAAAGATAAGCTACATCACCTCACGGGCTTTCTTACAGAACACTGCCGCCTTAGGAAGCACTTGATGAGAATAGGTCTAGCAGAGATTGACGAGTGTAGATTCTGTGGGGAGGAGGATGAAACTCCGGATCACCTAGTTCTGGAATGCCTCGCCATTGCAAGAAATGTTTCAGTTAAGAAACTTGTAAGAGTGAGAGGACCTAACCTCGTTGAAGCCGTCCCAAATACTAGAGTTCATTGGAACCTTGGAACTGGAAGGCGAGCTGTAGTAGTAGCGAGAACAGCTCTGATAGGGGGGGCACAATAAACCTTTGGTTTCAGTGCACTGTAACCCCGTTAAAATCTAATCTAAAATCTAAACATGGAATTTAACACAGAGTCCATAAGCGACAATATCTTAGAAAGAAACCAGTGTGTTAGAGAGAGGCATAGTGAGATAGTCAATCTAAAGTCAGCGTAGATTATTACAGTTAAAATAAGGATACTAGAATATCCGAATACGAATCGCGCCTGCGCCTCTCGCGGGCGGTACTTCTGACCAGTTATAGTACGTTTAACTGTACTGTAATTATTTCACTGTTTCTAATATCCTGCTTGCTTGGTTATGATATCCTGTTAGAGAAAAAGACTAATACACTGAATTTATACTTCTTTCTTTCTAACACATTGTTACTTATAGGATTCTGTGTTAAACCCCATGTTACCAAAAAATATTCCTGGTACTGTTCCACTTAAAGCACACAACGATTGGAACACCCCCTTTCTCATTCCACTTAGGGAACGAATTATGAGCTAATCGTTCCCAAACGGTCGCTTAAATAATCGTTCGACAACGAGTGCTCTTTATCAGACTTTCGTTGAGTACGTTGAGTTGAGCGAGTTTTTTGTTAACTGTTTCCTGTGTATTATTTAAATATTTAATCCCTTCTCATCCATTGTGCCTTTTTAGTAAAAATGAATGTAGAAGAAATGTTGTTGGATAATATTAATGATATAGTGGAGGGTAGCTGAAATTTTGGTACAAGAAGATGTTGAAAGACAATATTATGATATATTTCAGCTGAATCCATTTGATAATTTAATAGAAAATTTGTTTATCCGTTTATCTCGTTTGGACAAACAATAAATTCGAGATTTGATAGAAATGTTGAGTCCCTTTCTCACTGGTTGCACTGAAATTTTTTGCATCTGGAAGTTACCAAATGGATATTGGTGCAAATGTTTGGATAGGAGTCAGCCAATCTTCTGTTAGTAGGTGCATCGAAGAGGTTTCTGCTGCTCTCAATTCCAATTAACGAACATGTCAAGTTTCCTTCGACAATTAGAGAATGTGAAATTCTACGTGAAAAGTAAGTTCATTATTATTGATTTAAATGAGTATTTTATTTTCATATTCAGTGTCACCATTATAGGTACATATGTGAATTTATTTTACTTTTATTCAACTGGAATTGTTTTTTCTTTTAATTTTCTAATGATATAATTGGCCCTGTTCTATAGCTATATCATTCGCCACATCATGTTCCAAGAAAACAATTGTTGGCTACTCTTTACTAGTTTTTAAATTAAATAAATTCCCATATGTATAGCATATAATATTAATGTCCAAAGATTAATCTTGAATATAATTTTATATATCTTACAGTTTCAATCAGACATTCGGGTTTCCTGGAGTTATAGAAGTAATAGACTGTACCCATGTAGCCATTGTATCCCCATCTGAAGAGAGAGAAGAACATTTATATGTCAACAGAAAAAAATATCACTCATTGAATGTTCAACTAGTAATCATATTGTTCATATTCATACTATGAAATTTTATTTTAGATATGCAGTAGTAATTTTCGTATTATGAATGTGAATGCCCGTTTTTCAGGATTTACAACTCAACCAGAACAAAATCTGAAAAATACACTTAAAACAAGTTCAACCCAATATTGTGTCAAAGATTATTATTGTGTATAGTTTTGAGGTTAGTTCACGCCAAACACATAGGTTACATAAAAAAGGACAAAGATTATATACACGTTCCCGCCACAAATCAATTCAATTCACGTAGAACACCCATTCTTCGATGTATTTTGCCACCATGCCAAGTTTATTCTTCTTTCGAAATGAGCGAATACTTTCGTTGGAACAAGTAGCTGAAGATATGCCCGAGAATTGACTTCGTTCAAACTATACGTTTGACTTCACACGTGTACGCTCCGTGAACGATCGATCTCGACAATTGACCCATAGACAAATATTTATATTGATAAATTACTTTCTCTATGAGTTCTTCTGTGCTGCTAAGTGACGCGTGAATAGAATTGTTTTATGGCGTGAAGCTCAAAAGTAATTATATTATTTGTCTATTCTCAAAAACATGTACATGTTTGGGCTGAACTTGTTTTAAGTGCATTTTTCGGATTTAAAATTTTGTTCTCGTTGGGATGTGAGTATTATTTTGTTTTTCTGGTCAAACATGGACAATAAAAGAAATAAGCTGATGTCAGTTGAACAGGATGTATAGTAGCTCACCTTTGTTTGCTTATCCAAATCATGAAATCTCCTATGTGGACTGAGTAAAGAATTTAACATATCTAAATCTCTCATAATATTGTCTCTCAACACCTTGTACCAAAATTTCAGCCACCCTCATAATATTATTCATATTGTCTAACAAAATATCTTCTACATTCATTTTTAATTCAAAAAAGCACATTGGAGGAGAAAGGATTAAATATTTAAATAATACACAGAAAACAGTCAACAAAAAAATCGCTTAACTCCACGTACCCAACGAACGTCTGATAAAGAGCACTCGTCGTCGAACGAACATTTGGGAACGAATAGCACATGATTCGTTCCCCGAGAATTGCAGTTTCCACAAATCTACGTTCATGCCGCCATGAACGTATACGTTCAATGAACGGACGATCTCGAGAATTGACCCCCAGATCCTGACGATTTCTGTTTATTCCGTTTCAGCGTAGACAGTTTGTTTACAAATAGTGCGTAGGTAATGCCTTCATTGAAAGTTGATTAATATTGTATTTTTTATTGTGTCTTCAGTTGAATACTTATAAAAAGGAAAGCGATATATACCTACCTAATTTGGCAATCAAATTATCGAAATGCTCGAGGCGAAGGCCTGCCATCAAGCAAAATCTAGTAAAGTTAAATTTAATTCATCAATTGCAAAAAGAAATGGCAGTAATTAGTAGATGAAAGGGATTTTGCGTAATAGAAATATTTACTGCAGAACAAAGCTTCAATATTATGAAAAAAATAAATCAAACTGCAAACAAACCGCAACCATTATAACCTGAAAAGCAAAATTCCTCAACGTGGTCAACAATGTATTTATCTAGCACGTGCTCACTACTGTCATTAAACGCCAGTAGTACGCCGAAAACTAGAGACAAATTCTACTTTTCAGCGGACTGTTGGCGTAATCCGCGCTGATTAGTGACAGCGCACGTTTGATAGATCACGTGATCATTTCAACCAACCACGTCATCGAACACCAGTGCGCTCTGCTTATAGTCCGCACATGAGGACCCACCATTAAGGACCGTGGTCGTCGCAAACGCGGTCGTTCACCGTCATAAGATGCGTTCTTTTTGACTGAGATCTCAGATAATCTCAGCTCACATCAGTAATGTGAGCGTTCTTTTTGTTTTACTCACTTCTAAGTGAGCTGAGATTTCCCCCCCCCCCCCTTCGCCGAAATAAAGTGGAGGGGATGAAGAAATATTTGATTTTCTTGGGTTATTTGTAGTTCTAACCATATACGTCATAAATATATGTCGGCACTCCGATGATCGCCACGCTTCCCTGGCCGCTAGGCGCAGTATATTTTATTTATAAATATATGGTTTTAACCAAGGTTATCAATGGTTTTGACCATTGACATATAAACACACATAATCTATTTTTCTTTTGTTACAAATTATGGATACAATAACATTATTAAATGCTGATACGAATCTGTCCTATAGTTTAAATCTATTCCTTAAAGATGCACAGAGGGCGAAGGAAGGTAACAACTAATAATGTTGGAATATTAGCCATAATACAAATATTTACCCAAAGAACTAAACTAAACTAAAAATAACAAAATCAAGCGTGGTTATCAGAAATATCGAGATAGGTTATGTTTATATGTTTTGTTTCTTATTCACGTATGCGTCGACAGATCATAGGGTTCAATTGAGATGTCGTTCTTTTTGGTGCTTACTCACATCACTTTTATCTCAGATCACCTTAACTGAAGTGATCCGAGATCTCAGTCAAAAAGAACGCACCTAAAGTTGACGTCACTCAACGTTTATAGAAGAGAGAGAAGGTTGCCTGATAACTACTCGGTGGGGCAGACGGAAGAGGGGATCGTTACGTCACTGTGAGTGCCAGCTTTGACAAGGCTGTATGAATTTATAGAAGTAGGAGTGCATATTATTGTTTATATCGGGTTCTTGTTCCTTTATTAGTATTTATTGTTGTTCTTTTTGTATTTTGTGTATTATAGAGTACATACAAAAGAAGTAGACTCATCTGTATTGTTGTGAATACAACTGGAACTATCGTCACAGAATATTATCGTTGTATATTCTTTGCTCCTGTTGTGTTGGAGTTATTTTATAATTAGTAGAGATCCCAAAAGAGCTCGTTAAGTCATTTAGTCGACAAAGAATATTTGTCAGAATAAAATTTTTAAATTTAAAAGAAGCTGAAGAAAAACAAAAAAGAGAAAATCTCCCTTATCAAAAGAAAAGGGAGTAAATTGATAAAAAAAATGAAAAAAATTGTCAAATGAATTTAGTGATTGTCATATATCACTTATTTTTTACCTTTTTAATGTTAATAAACTTTTTTGTATATAGGTTTTTAAGGTAAAATTAGTTTCTTTCAATACCAAATATAAGTAACTTTTCAAGTATCCAGCTTAAGTTATGAAAGAAAGAGAAAAAGGCTTGCCTATGTTGTGTACTATTTTTGTTACATATGTTAGAATATTATTGGTTTCTTACATTAAAAGTAGTAAGTAGATAGATAAGATTGTATATTATTTGTTTTATCTAGTATTCGTTGCAGTCTGATGGATACTGTTTAAGTGTCATAAATGAACTATTTAGGATCTAAATCATATTAATTTCATAAACATTTCTGTTAAGATAAACAAGTTAAACATTAACATGTTGAAGTGTTCGCCTAGACGTATCGTATTTTCGGTAAATAAAGTGTTGTGGTGCAAATTATTGGTTTTATTTCTTACAACAGATAACACATATATGTATTTTTATAGTTTTTAATAATAAAGAACTGTATTTGTAATATGTTACAATACAAATAAAATCTAATACGTTTTATTCTGTGAAAACAAAAAAAAACGTATAAAGCAACACAAATAGAGATAAAGATTGGGTTATTAATATGTAGGTACATCGTATATTTGAGTTTTTTTCATTTGAATATATGTACTTAAATTAACAAATGCTGCAAAAAATATATGTTTGTTTGAGAATATATTGTTTTTTAAAACCAAAACCTATCAGAAGTAGTTTTATATTATTTCAGTGTTCTAGTTACAAGTGGTATTTTAACGAGCGAATACTCTTCCCAATAATAAAATTCTAATGTGGCATCCAGGCTGACGTCACTCCCGCGCTTTTTCTGCTTGATTCTCATTGGCTCAGAGTTACCAGACAACCTTCTCTCTATAAACGTTGGACGTCACTATTTGCGACCACGTCTCGTCCATACAAATTGGTGGATCTAAGGGTACGTTCCACTTAAGGCCCACAACGCCCACGACCGCGACCGCTGAAATACCCGTTCCACTTATGTAAAAAGACCACGGTCGTTGTAGGCCAAAGTTATAAGTGGAATGCACATTTGAGCGGTGGGTAGGCTCACAATATGGTGGATTTGTGAAAACGTGCAGTTTGTGTGTATAATAACAAATAGAATAATATTGGTACAGTTTGGTGTAAATATTTCGCATAGGTCGGGTTAAAATTTAATTCATCATGGATTCCCGTGAACTCATGGTTGCGTTTTTGACAAAACTAATGAGAGACTATCGTCATGTTTGAATTGCCGCAAAGTTTTGATGAAAACCCACTCAGACCCACCAAATGTATGGGCGAAGAGGGCGAGACGCGGTCGCAAACAGTGACGTCATCCATGACGTTGAACGACCGGTTGCGACGATCACGTGGCTTGAGTGGAACGATAAAGTGGGTGATGTGATCGTTGTGCGCTTCAAGTAGAACACACCCTAAGTGAGCTTTCATCAAAACGTGGCGGCAATTCAAATATGTCGATAGTCTCTCACTATTTTTGTCAAAAACGCAACAATAAATTCATGGGAATCCACGATAAATTAAATGTTACTCTGGTCTAAGCAAAATACGTACTCCAAACTGTTCCAAAAATTATTTTATTTATTATTATGCAGACAAACTGCACGTTTTGAGTAAACTGCCATTTTGTAAACCTACCACGCTCAAATGCGCATTCCACTTATAACTTACGCGTACAACAACCGTGGTCTTTTACGTAAGTGGAACGGGTATTTTAGCGGTCGCGGTCTTTAAGTGGAACGTACCCTATGTATTAACCTTTTAGCTCCTCCCTACTACACCTCTTTCCACCATAGAAAATTTCGAAAAGTGTTGGTTTTTGGTTGGTTCATAGATTGACTCGTCATATTTAAAAACTTCGAAACTTCTCTAGAGCGCGTTCCGCCGTCTGGTTATTTGTCCTAACTCTTTCTATTCTCCAATTCTCCCAACATTACTATTTTGTTTACATTTGTTACGAGGTTAAAGTTTTGTAAACAGAAGTGTGTTCGCGTTATTTGAAAATAATGACGGAATCTCTATGTGCAGTGGTATTCGAAATTAATGAAAAATTAATTCATTTTATAGGTGTTAAAGCAGCTTTGAAATTACTTCTAAGTGATGATGAAGTTACTAGACACTTTTAGCTTGTCATAAATCTTTACACGTATCCGTATTGGAGTTACGTTGACGTATAGAAGTTTTCAAGCGAACCTTTTTAGCAGATAACACTAACATCAATGCAGATAACGTATCGTTTCGTGCTAAAACCAGGATTTTCAAAGCACTATTCTTTAGGAAAAGTAAAAAATAGAACTAAAAATAAACTTTGTGGTTATAATCATACCAAACCAATATCAAAAAGACCTGTAATCCTGTAAAATAGCACTAATAACACAGAATACTGTTTTTGGTAGGGATACGTTTACGTATACGGAGAAGGGACGTAACAAACCGTTCAACGCATCGTATCGGCTGAGCCGTAATGAATACGCGAGAAATTTAAGACAAGCTAAAAGTACTTAATATTATACATTACAAGAGCAGAACTTAGAGAAAAATTATATGCTTATGGAATAATAAATTAAAAGTTTCCCTAGTCATACGAAAATGATGGAAAAAAGGATTTTCAAAATAATCTGAAATTTTTGTGTGCTTCTCTTTAACAAATGTTTTTATAGCCATTAAATTAATCTTAGCACTTTTATTGGCATTTATTAAAAATACTTTTTTGATATTCGATAAATCACCAACTTACATCTACTGATAAGAGGGTTGCAACTACTTTGCGTTTTAAGGCGGGTTTATACAACATTTACATAGTCATAATCATAATCACAGTCAGAATCATAAACTTAATCATAATTATAACTCTGAAAGGCGTTTATACAATTTTAATAGTCACACTCATAAGCATAAAATTCATATAAATGAAATTTGCCAAAAAGTCAAATCAATGAAGTTAATATAAACAATGATTGACGGAGCACAGAAATACCTCCAAAAAACGGCCAATTAATTCTTCAACCAAGACGCCTTTTTGTCATCATTGCTCATCGCGTGTTGGTTACGACACATGCGGATTTCAATTCTCGTCTTAATCATAATCATAAAGTTAAAAGTTAGGAACTTCAAGGTCAGTAAAATTATGCTTATGATTATGATTGTGACAATTGTATAAACGGTGCTATAAGAAATCATTAGTTTAACTCTTATGATTGTGACTGTGATTATGACTATGTAAATGTTGTATAAACCCGCTTTTAGCATTTTATGAGAATTTGGCTTCTACAAATTGAATTACACTTGTAAACAAATTGTTTAACGAATACTTCGAATCGGTCAGAGCTAACCGAGGATCTGACGTCATCGTTTATGAATCGACCGGTTAACCATTAACCAACCAAAAAAGCCATTCGAAGTTGCCCCATATTTCGAAATTCTAAACGTCACCTTGTCAACGATTTTGACAATGACAATCTCTAGTAATTCCATCTGGCACGTGAAATAATTGTGTTTTCATACATAATTGATATTATTATAACAACTTTGAATAAAATAATTTACTATGAGTACTATAGTCGAAAAAATTGCGGCGATAGAAGCCGAGGTAAGGAAGACAATACAGAAAAATATGAATATCTGTCCTAACCTAAAACCGGTTTTTAGATGGCTCGAACACAAAAAAATAAGGCAACTGCAGGACATTTGGGACTACTAAAGGCACGAATAGCAAAACTACGTAGGGAATTGATAACTCCGAAAGGAGGTGGAGGTGGAACCGGTGAAGGTTTTGACGTTGCCAAAACTGGAGATGCTAGAGTAGGTTTTGTAGGGTTTCCGTCAGTTGGGAAGAGTACTCTGTTGAGTAATTTAGCTGGTGTGTATTCAGAAGTTGCAGCTTATGAGTTCACAACACTTACTACTGTACCTGGATGTATCAAATATAAAGGAGCCAAAATTCAGGTAAAATTATTTAAATCCAAAGTAAACTAAAAAACTTATTAACTATTATTAAATTTTAGTTACTAGATCTTCCTGGTATCATTGAAGGAGCAAAAGATGGAAAAGGTAGAGGTAGACAAGTAATAGCTGTGGCAAGGACTTGCAGCTTAATCTTCTTGTGTCTAGACGTGTTAAAACCTCTTGGACATAAGAAGCTCATCGAACATGAATTGGAGGGTTTCGGATTGAGGTTAAACAAACAACCGCCCAATATATATTTTCGGAAAAAGGATAAAGGAGGAGTCAATTTGAATTGTATGGTATCTCAATCTGAACTCGATCTCGACACAGTTAAATCAATTTTATCTGAATATAAGATACACAATGCGGACGTTACTTTGAAATATGATGCTACTAGTGACGATCTAATTGATGTCATTGAAGGCAATAGAATTTATGTGCCTTGTATTTACATCTTAAATAAAATAGGTGAGTAAATTTTCTATAAAAGCGTATGAAGTAGCAATTCAAAATTTAATTCATTAATTTTGGCCGTTGAAATAACATATTTGTGAGCTGGTGCATTGAGCAGTGTGAATAAAAATTCAGTAAAAGCTAAAACTTACAATTTCCTAGCAAATGCTTAGTTTGCAGTGAATAAAATAAGTAGTAGCTTTTACTAAAAATGCAATTAGCGAAAGCTAAAGTTTTTAGCATTGTCTAACAATGGTGTGAATGAATGTAAGTGATTACTAAGAATATTAATGAAAAGATTACATTTATGCAAGCTTGTTAGACCCTGACTTAAAAATTTTGTATTGTTAAACAGTTTGGCAGAAATGGCTGCATTTATGAATATAAGATCTGTAAAATTTTCTCCCGAAAGAAAAGAAAGTTGTGTTGAAGAATACCACGGTCTGTATAGATTTAGTGAAGAAAATGTAGTGGATAGCTAACCATTTTTTGGAGCCAAAAGTGGAGACTAGAGGGGGTGCACTGAGTCCAAAAAAACAAATGCAAATATTTTTGCAATTTCTAAGTTGATCCTGGATTTTAAATACGGATCGGAAAAGAAGAAGGAGTTCATAGAACAACAATATGTAAAATGATATCTCACGTTTTACAAAAAATAGTTGAAAAGTCAGGAATTTGGATCAAATTTCCTACAGAAAACTAGACTGACCAGGCAATCAACAAATGGGCACAGTTGTATGGATTTCCCTGTGCTTTTGGTGCAATTGATTGCACTCATGTACCAATAATAAAGCCATCGCTACATGGTGACGAGTCTATCAATAGGAAAGGCTGGTGTCATATAAATGTGCAAGCAACTTTGAACGGAAAAGAAATTTTTACATCTGTAGATGCTCAATGGCCTGGCTCGGTGCACGACAGTCATATTTTAAGAAGATCAAATATTTTTGGTATGATGAAAAGACGTCAACAGATCTATGGACTTATTTTAGGCGATGAAGGGTACGGCATAACACCATGGCTATTAACACCATATATAATAGCTTATAATAATGTACATAAAAGAGAGCGCGTTATTATAGAATGCTGTTTCGCATAACTAAAACGTCGATTCCCTGTTTTGCAACATCAGACACGATTGAACATTGACAAAATTCCGTCAGTAATCATCAGCGCTGTGGTTCTGCATAATGTTGCTAAGTATTTAAATGACCAATTACCAAATGACGAAGAAGAAGTAGCCCCCGAGGATAACGACTGTCAGCGTAGTCAACAGAGACGAGAAGAATTAAAAAATATAATTTTTCAATTGCAGTTGTAAATATACTACTAAGTACGATACCATATATATCATAAGACAATATGAATATTAATACATAATAAGTAAAATAAACAAGATACTTGAAGGAGGATTTTTTCGAAAACAACTTTTTCAGGCAGTTATGCCTTCTAGAAAGTTTTCAATGGCCACACTGTATAATGTTATATTTTATGGTTTTTATTATTTTGAATTACTTTTTAAGTTAAATTTAAATGTAAGTAGGTACCTTAATCTGAGTCAAGGTAATTAATTTATTAAAAAAAAACTTTAACAACGAAAACAATTTATTCATTTACTTACAAATTTCTGAACACCAAATTATTTATTTCTTCAAATTGGTTTCCATTTACTTTTTGTATTTTTTCCAACAATAGTTTTTCCTTTTCCTTTTAAACCCTTATTAGTTCCAGCTGTTCCAACAATACCAGTCGTTGGAGCTCTATATTGGACAAATTTGAGGTTTCACCTGTTTCCTTAAATTTGGTTCTTCTGGTAACTGGAGACTTATCAGGCAAAGGCCGAACATGAGGTGGAGGTGGAATAAATTCTTCAGTTTTGGATGTGATGGCTGAGGTTGTTCCATCACAGATCCTATCGACATTGCTCCTGAAATAATTTTTTGGATCAAATGGCAGCAAAACAGTAATTTATACTTTTCGGCGAAAAAATACTTAATTTTGCTTTTACATCCTCATACCATTTATTTGTTTTTATAGCCATACTTTATTACCTACCTGGTACTTTTTGAAAAAACAGGGTTTTCTTGTTCTTCCATTAGCGCCAAAAGTTGCGTTTCCCACGCGTTTAAAACAATTTTCTGATTTCCCGTTGCAGTTTTGTCCGTCTTTTTCTTCAACTCGGTCTTCATATTTTGGATTTTCTTTTTTATTTGTTTTTCAGTTAAATCCCTTCCAATTTCCAAAATATATTTTTGGTGGATTTCTTTGTATGCTTGTTCTTTTTCTCTTTTATTTTAGGAACTTGCGATTTATTAAATATAATATTATAGCTTTCCAAAATTTCCATCAATTTCAGGTTGGACGAAATTTTTGCAGGAACTTCCTCCGTCAAAAATCACTTGTAGAATTTTCTGAATCACTACTCATTTTGAACGTAAACCGTTAGCACTTGTTAATGATACTAGTTTAAAAAGTTTTCATGTGCTCGATATTTGCCTTTGTCGATTTGCACTTTGGCAGTTAAATTTTGTCCATACACATACAGTCTATTGAATTTCACGGCCGACTGATTAGTCATAAAATATAGGCCTTATCAGTATAAAATCATTTTTTTTGGATGATTTACCAAATAAGAACTTTAAGTAGATACTTAAAATTTCTAACTTTTGCTAGTAAGTAAAAGCAAAAGGTTATTCACTTCAATTTAAGCAAATGCTATTAGCAAAAGCTTATACTTCATACTAAAAGCAAAAGCTAAGTTTTGTAATAAAGTCGACCCTGATAAAATCTGGACCCTTATTTATTTTAACATGTAACTGTAATAATCTTAGCCAACAAAACTAAATGATCAGTGTAATAATTTATCCTCCTGAAAAAAAAATCCGCTGCTCTAGATGTACTAAAAATATGGGTCAGAAAAAAAGAGAAATATTTCCTACCTATCTTTTGACCGCTCTCTATTGATCCCGACCCTAGATTGTTGCCAATTTCTGCCTCCAAAGAGCGGCTGAGCGTGCAAGGCAATCCAGTCCGATTTCTTTTAGCTAGGTTCGCCTGGTCTTAAAACGGATGTATCCTCCTTTGCCAGGACAGGGCTGTCTTCCTCGTTTCTGTCGCACGTCCACGTTAATACACTTCCAAAGGGGAAATGTTGGGGTAGGGGAGTTGGGTGAAATAATATAGAGCCAACAAGTTATACAAAATACATATATAATAAAAAATAACGTTTCTAAATCCTTAGATACAGCTATGCATACTTAACCCTAACAATAATCCCGAAGGACTCAGTTCCCAAAATTCCCCGTTATAATTTCTACCAATACATAAAATTTGTCTAAAAATTTATTTATTGCTTATTCCTACCGCTGTATAAAACGATAATTATGAACGGAGTTCCCGTTTTTCCGGGGGTGGCAGTGAGCCTATCCCTGTTATCAGCTCGGGCCTTTACAACAACTGCGGGAGAAGAGTGTAGCTTATTATTATTCGTTTCTCAATATTTCTATTCCCCTGCGACGCGAAAACAAATAAATCGTATGTGTAAATTTGCTTTTAACCACAATAAACGTTTCGCGTTATGTCGATTCAGGTCGCAATTGACCTTCAAAACGAAAGTGAAATTCTTGTTCTATACAGAAATTCTGATGAGCTAATGAAATAGTTTAAATTATTTATCGACACTGGCGGTCCAAGTTGCGAAATTCCCCAGTAGTTTAATTACATATGTTAATTTATGCTTTTACCCTGGCAAAATATAATCGAGTTATAATTTATAATTACGGCTGAACGAAAGACTGATAACAAGGGTTCTCTACAATCAATTTACTTTTCAGCCAGAGTTCGCTGACACCCACGCAAATATGGCAAGCACCCGCTCCGGCCTTTTTGTTTTTTTTTCTACTGCCTACAAAATTAACCTTGCCTGACTTTCTATCTATTTCCTACTTTCGAGGTGGAAGAGAAAATACGTAACTCAACATATGATAATCTCCTACTTAACAAAAATGAAACCCAACTCGTGTCAGGTTGGCGAAACTCTGGAAATCGAAATTATTTCAGTACACACGGTAAATTAACTGTTCGTTAGGACGAAAAACTCAATCTGAGAGTGAACAGATGTGTCCAGTCTCTTTGAAATTCAACAATAAAACAAATCAAATAAATAATATCTGCTATCGCTACACCTGGTATATAGAAATTTTCTTATGCTCCCAAGTTCAAACTCCAGCTCGACCAATAACGAGTAAATATATATATCACTAATAAAAGAAATTTATCCCAATCGAAATCTAATTCAAAAACTTACTGTTTGACAATCTTCCTCCGTCACGTCGGGAAATTTCTTGATTTTCTCTATCTGTTTGGTCGCTACGTATCGTACCCGATAAACGAAATCGTTTTAGGTTGAAAGGCAATTAGCGTAGAGGGTAAATCTACCGTTTGTGTATCGAAGTAGGAGACAGTATCACCTCCTAACACAACGGTGAGAATTTCTACCTCTCGTACCGCTAACACTAAAACACTAGTTACCGTAGCAAGGGAAAACCTTTCCCTTCGCACGTTTCGCACCCGGTACCCACTGCCGCTCTTGATCTTCTACGCTCCTTTTTTGTTTTCCCCCGACATTGATTTTGGGGTTTTTGTCGACTTGCAAAAAACAACTTTTGTTTTTTTGAATTGTGCTAGTTTATGTTATTGAAATCCTTGTTTTTAAAACAATCATTTTGCTTTGACCCAGTATTTCTCTCTTCTGTTTTGGCTTCGCATTTGTTTTATTAAACATAATGTGGGTCGTGTTTCCATTTAATATTATGATTCAAAATAAAATATGTTTTACCATGTGTTCTGAAACTTTCTACAATAAAATTATTCTTCTGAATATCCCTATTTATTACAGTTTTTATTCACTCGCGCCAAGATGTGTGTGTTTTAGTTATTGGCCAGCACTATATTTTTTGTTAGTACTATATCTAATACAGTATAATATATTTTTTTATACATACTTTTTTTTGTAAACAAACATTTTTAATATTTTAACTAAGTTAATGTGTTATAGGGTGGCACTCTTCTCTTTTTTTTCTTTCTCTTTTTTTCCTTTTTTTCATATAACTATTTTCATTTTTTTCAAATGTTGGTAAACTACATAATATACATTATCATTCCTTGTACTCAAAATACTGCCTAAATTGGTGGGTAGGTGTATCCCATTTTGTCACAGTTGGTGTAGGAATTCTTCAATCTCTCACTGGAAGTTTTGGCAATCCAAAATTATGTGTTAAAGTGTTCCAAGTTCCCCACATGAGCAATCTGGTGCATCCGCCAATTCAATTTTATATAAAAGTTTTAGATATCTTCCGTGTCCGCATCTAGTTCTATTTAATGTTTTTATAAACTACCAATTGGGAATATTATATTACCAGGTATTTCTAAAATTTGTTGGTTGTATATTTCTAAAATGTTAGCTTTTATTTTAATTTATAAACAATTCTCTCCATTCTTCTTTCTTTTCTTCATCTGTTGTTGCTAGTTTGGCTAATTGATCTACTTTTTCGTTGTTTTTTATTCCATGACTGCCTTTAATCCATAGCAAACTGAAGTTTTTTTCTTTTTCTGGTGATTTCTAATATGCGAATAATGATTAGTGAGAGATTAGATATCCATTTTAAATTTTTTATAGAATTGATAGAACTTTTGCTCAGTTAGAATTACGAAATTAGTTTTCTCATGATTATTTATGTATTTTAATGCTTCTAATATTGCTGTTAGTTCTGTTGAATAGATAGACATCTGGTTTGGGAGTTGTACTAATTTGGAATCATTATCGTTTGGATGAAAAAAAGCACATCCAGTGGTTTCAGATTTTTTTGACCCATCTATGTATATGTAATCCGCATTTGGCCATTTGTTCTGTAAGCTATTGTTGATAAAAATATTTGCAGCATTAAGATTTGGCATATCTGTATGACGGTAACATGTCAGCACATTAATTTCTAATAATGTGTAGTCCACATTGTAACAAGGAAGAACATAATTTTTATACATATTTTCTTCAAATTGTCTTAGGAACTGATAACTTGTTTTTTCTTTTTCCAATAGGGAACATTTAATAGTGAGGATAGTTCGAGCAACTGTTCATGTCTATTTTGGGCTATAAGTTTGGATACCATCACTCAAGTATTTTCTTCGTAAGTGCAAAGGAGGCTACGTAGCTTCAACTTCTAGGACATTTAGCAGTTTACTCTGTAAGACTCCCAGGCATAAACGTAGACATATGTTTTTAATTAATTCAATTTTTCCCAATTTATTCATTGTTGAGTTTCCTTATAGAACAGAACCGTAGTCCAAGATTGAACGTATTAGAGCTCTATAAAAGATTAGTGCAACATTTGGATCTGCTCCCCATTTTGTATTGCAGAAGACTAATAATATTTATGCTATTTTCACATCTTCCTTTCAAACTATTGATATGATTTTTCCATGATAGTTTTTGGTCTAAAATTATGCCCAGATACTTAACCGAGGTCTTATAAGGAATGTTTAAAGGCCCTAATGCAATATTATTTTCGGGTGAATGTGCAGAATATGGTTTTGTCTTGTGAGATCCTGAATCCATGGGTATCTAACCATTTTTTATTGCATCTCCAGCTTGTTCAAACCTTAGTATTGTTCGTTTTATTGCTTTATCTTTAGCAAAGACACAAGAATCATTGGCATATTGTAGAACTCTAATGTTTGGCCTGAAGATATCTACAAAATATAAAGTGTAAATTTTGAATAGAGTTGGGCTTAATATGCTACCTAGTGGATATTATTACATGGCTCTTTTCACCATTAAATTGCACAGTTATTTCTCTGTTAATGTAAAGGTTTAAAATTATTTCTATTAGATTGTTGGGAATTCCTAATGTTTTCATATTGGTTAAGAGGATTTTTAAATTCACTGTGTCATAAGCTTCCTTTAACTCCAAAAATAGAGCAGAAACTGAACTGTTATGGGAAAAGGCTGATTGAATTTCAGAGGTGATAAGAGTTGTAGCTTCTTAGTAGATCCACCACGTCTGAAGCCATATTGTTCTTTAGGAAATAATTTGTTCTTCTCAATCCAGTGCTCTAGTTTATTTTTCAAAAGTCTTTCAAATGTCTTCATGGCGCACAAACTCAATGAGCTTGGTCGGTAGCTTTCAGAATGATTCTTTTGGTTTGCCAGGTTTAAGGATTGGGACTGTTACATATATTTTCCATTGTTCTGGTACTGCTACTTTATTTGAATGTATATTATTGAAAATCTTTAACAGACGCTTTTTTGCATGGGAGTTCATAGAGCATGGGGTAGTGAATATTATCCATACCAGGTGAAGTATTGAGGTTTTTCTTTAATGCCCCGTCCAGTTCAGGAAGTGTGAATATGTTATTCAAAAAATTATTATTTTTCATATTTGGATGTAATTCCATAGGCTCTTCATTTACCCGGTTGGGGGATGCACTTTTATGAAATTGTTCTGTCTATTCTCCCCATTCTGATGGATTTGTGTTTGATTGTTTTCTGTTTTCATATTTATTTAGTTTTGGCCAGACTAGTTTAATGGGTGTGTTTTTATTTAAACTAGTGCAGTAATCTCTCCAGCTTTGTCTTTTTGCTTGATTGGTAGTTAGTTTGACTAATGCATCTTGTTTTCGTAGATTTTTAAGATTTTCTAAGTTGGGATTTTCTTTGTATCTTCGGAAGTATCCTTTGCTCTCTGTAATTGCTTTCTGGCATTTCCACCAGGGCTTACATTTTTTTGGGTTATGCAGACCTGAATGATTTAATTTTGGGAGTTATATTTACTGCTTCGTTAATGTTTGAAATCAAGTCAATGTCATAGCATTTTTAATAGTTGACAACAGTGCAGCTACTAGTTTCGGCCTACATACGGGCCATATTCAAGCTGATCTAAAAATTTTATTCTGCTTCCGTGGGTAACACTAGTCGATAATCATAAATGAGCTTGGTCAAGTCAGCAGAGCTAAAATAGCAAACACGAATAAGAACTAATAGAAATTTAAGTGCTCTTTACGTGCTAATTACAGCCTTTAATTAAAAATTTCGTGCTCTTTTAGTTTCTCTAATAATTGTTGTTTAAATGTTGCCCGCTAGCTTAACAAAAGTTAGCAGAGCACTATCAATAATTGGTAAGTAATTAAAAAAACTTTTGCATACAAATTAAGTGCTCTTTAAGTGCTAATTATTGCCTTTAATTAAAAATTTCTTGCTCTTTTAGTTTTTCTAATAATTGTTGTTTAAATGTTGCCCGCTAGCTTGAACGAAAGTTAGCAGAGCACTATCAATAATTGGTAAGTAATTGAAAAAACTGTTGCACAAAAATTAAGTGCTCTTTAAGTGCTAATTATATCTTTCAAACATAAATTTTGTGCTGTTTTAGTTTTTCTATAAACATATATCTGCTAACTTGAATTTTGGATTGTTTATTCATTAATATTTTAATATTTTTGTAACATTGAAAATGTTTTTGCACGGTCACAACTTTTAAACTAGTAGAGCTGACATAACATAAACGTCAAAATGTGTATATTGGTATTTCCAACACGATAATGAAAAACGAAATAAATAAAAAAAAGTAATTTCATTTTTCGAGAAAATATGTGAATTAAGGCCGAAAATGCAGTTAAAAGTGTGATACTATTAATATTAAACAAATCGGTAAAAAAAACATTCAGTATTCAGAATATTTCGGAAAAATAATATTTTTTATTGAATTTTGGCACGCGAGAGAATAAAAAATTGATGGATATTTAAACCATCAGGAAATCAAGTCTAACAAAAAATAGACATGTAAAAAGTGACTGGAAGTTATAAATATGTACAGTTAAATAGAACAGGATATCTTTTTAATGTACTTTCTTTCAACATAATCAGTGGAACGTAATATATGAGTTTTTTGTTTTTTTTTATCTTCAGTTTATATATACTTAACTTTTACCAATGTGGCGAATGAAAGCAGTGCAAAATGCTCTTTTTGTAGTGGTACTTTTTCATACAAAAATGGCGCAACAGCTAATTTAACTAGACATTTAAAGAGAAAACATCCAACATTATTAATAGGTCGATCTACTTCAGCAACGTCTACGACTAGTGACTCTACATCTGCCAATGACGAAATTAACGTTATTGACGGTGAGTCTACCGCTTATACGACTTTTACTAAAAACACTGCCAGCAATGATAGACAATAACATAGAAGACATTGCAAACCCAAAAAGGAAATTCCAATCAACATTATCTATCTTCATGAAGCGGCCATTGCCTCTGCAAACTTCAAAAAAATTGGATGAGCAATTAACAATTATGATTGCAGCAGAATATCAACCATTTAGTTTGGTGGAAGATAAACAGTTTCGCATTTTTGTAAATATGCTAAATCCTAATTATTACCTACCATCGCGAAAAACGGTGTCAATTTGCTTATACCACAATTATACGCAAAAATAAGAGAAGCTGTAGAGGGGCGTCTGACTATGGCAAATTACATTGCTTTTACCTCAGATGGACATGGACATCGTTAAATAATGAATCTTATTCTCTCTAATTTAAATCCAACTGCCCAACCCTTTATTATCAGTAACCAACACAGTCAATCTATATTTAGTTTGCGTTAGTGTGCAGTGCCGCGGCTGCCTTACCTAGAACCCTAAGTGAAACGTGCATTCATCAGATCAAGGTATATCGTTCCGAGGAACGAATCCGTCGAACTCGATCCACTTGCGGATCGAAATCGAAAGGAACGAATCCGCAAAAGTATCGAAAGTTCCCAACACTAGAGGCGACGGCTTCGCTCGCTCTGCCAAGACTAACGCCGCTTCTCCCCCGGGCCAGCCCCTGCTCTCGCGCCTTTTCTCCTCCAAGTCCCTCTCGACCGCTCAACCGAGAACACGCTGAGACACGTTTCCTTCTTTCTTCTCGACGACGCTCCCCCTGGATACATTGTTTACCACACTCTCGTCCGCAACTTTGTATTACAATAGTACATTATAACACAGGGATAAAAAATCTTTTTCTGACGAGTGTGAGTTTTCAGGACGAGCCAAAGGCGAGGATCGCAATCACACGAGTTTGGAATTAAACGCATTTTAAATTCATTTTCGCTTTTTTTGCAATGTCGCCGGGGTCCGATTGCAAAAAAAATTTGCACCATTCGATTCAGCGTCATCGAATTACCCTTATATTAAAAGTTCGGGACTCCTGGTGGAAAGTCTACTTTTGCTCTTGTTGACTCGCCTATAGGATGGGGGAGGACAGGACTCTTGTTGACTCGCCTATAGGATGGGGGAGGACAGGAGAAACCATTTTCAATGCCAAGGCTTTGAAAAAATGGTCTCTCCCTTCCCCGCCGCGTCCTTCGCCTCGCCGCGCTTTATTGGCTACGACTCGTACTGAAAACATCGCGCTCGGCGTTAAAAATCCTACATGTCATTTTTTCCAGAATTTCTTTTATCACACAAAAAATGCATCGACACGAAAAACACACATTTCAATTTTTTTATAAATGGAAAAAACATTTAACTTTTACAAAAAACAAATAAATATTGTTTACAACATTTTATTATTTATTGCTGATAATGTTTTAAGTTTACAACATCACGAGCCCATGACGGGATTTTTTAACTTTTTTTGAACAAACTCGTGAAAAGACGCATTTTTCAATATATTCATTTACAACATTTTATTATTTATTGCTACATGAATTTTTAATTTAAAACAACGCAACCAGTTAATTTGTGTGCAACAGTTTTTTCAATTACTTACCAATTATTAATAGTGCTCTGCTAACTTTCGTTCAAGCTAGCGGACAACATTTAAACAACAATTATTACAAAAACTAAAAGAGCAAGAAATTTTTAATTAAAGGCAATAATTAGCACTTAAAGAGCAGTGGCGTACTGACATAGTTGGAGGCCTGGGGCGGCCTATAGATGAAGGAGCCCTATATATATCACATTTTTATTGCAAAATCAACTGAAACAACAAGTTATCTCTGAAGTTCACAAATTCTATGAAGTATAATCTAAGTAACCAAATTATAATTTGAACACAATATTCGGGCTTTTATTAATTATTAAAAGATCACAAATATTTCTAACTTAAATTACCTAGTACCTCGTATTTATTTTTATCAGTATTTGTTTCACTTCTCGTAAACATTAACGGGTGTTTTAAATTTGTAAAATACTGTATTTCTCTTGACGATTAGATTACGAACTGGCAGTTTTCCTATAACGTCTTCGTAAGGCACGTCGGCGATAACATTATCATTTATTTCAAATTCTGTGCTCTCTTCTTTGCAAACTTTAAGGAATGTAACTGTCAGCTCTCCATCTTCATCATCATATTTTGAGCAAGTTACTGCGTATCGGCATTTTTTCCCCTGCCGCCCCCCACTCGGTACGCCCCTGTTAAAGAGCACTTAATTTGTTTGCAAATTTTTTGAAGTGAAACTTTTTATGGGACACTAGCGTTTTGTCATGAGAGTTAACTCGTCGAGCTAACAAAACTGTTAAACTCCTTGTGAGAGAGGCGGAAAAAATTAACGAAGATCCGCACAAAGAGGAGACGCCGAGAATAGTCGCAGGGCATTGTTTATTGATGGCGACCATGTTATTCCGTTTATCAATCCCCACTTCGCTGCGCGAACGATAAAGTGAGAACGCATTCGGGGGGAAAAGGATACCAAAAGCGCTTAATAATTTCTGCCGATATTGGTATAATCCAGTGCGAAATTAATATAGAAATTGTTTACCTTTAAAATTAAGGCGATAAAAACTAGGAAATTTCTTTCATTGTGTATTTATTTGTATTATTTTGAAAAAAATATGTAATAAAACGTAACAAGAGTATTGAAATATATTGAAAAAGGAAATAAACAGGTATACTTGTCCGTACAGATAAGTTCTGTACTCATTAAAGTTTAAGCATAAACTGTGTTATCTCCTACTTTCCGCATTGAGACCAACGCGCATCGTGGGCGTGTCCACTTTCAAACTTTCAGCTATATTTGCTAACCTGTACGTAGAAGAGCAAGTAAGTCTCAGTTCATCAGAGAAAGTCGTTGTAACTAGTGTTGCTTTATTTATGGAAATATTTTTGAAGTGAAACTTTTTATGGGACACTACAGAGGTTTTGGTTACGAGGTAATCTCGTAAAGGCTAACAAGTTTTGTGAAGCTCTAATTATCATTTGTACTTAAACTTAGTGAGATAAACGCAGCGCTGTTCTCCCCTTCTGTCATCACTCGACTCGATTTAAAATCAAACGAAAAACGCGGGTTCGATACCCCCATGGGCGGCCAGAACTTTTCTTAGGTATTAAAAAGGAAGGATACGTAATATGCATTCAAATTTCTTAAAAAGAATATTTACTTTTGTTTGTCTTTTATTGTAAATAGTTTTTTATAGTCTATCCGAAAAATTATTGTTTTTATTTTGGAAATAATTTTTGTTTTAATTTTTTTAAATTATAGTTTTTTATGTTGTTGATATTTATGAATTCTCTTTGTACACTCATTGGCGGTTATTGCGTCATAAAACATAAAAAGTTTCACTTCTGACGCTGTTAGTTTTCGACTGACGCATAAATCTTTTTTAATTACTTACCAATTATTGATAGTGCTCTGCTAACTTTTGTTAAGCTAGCGGGCAACATTTAAACAACAATTATTAGAGAAACTAAAAGAGCACGAAATTTTTAATTAAAGGCTGTAATTAGCACGTAAAGAGCACTTAAATTTCTATTAGTTCTTATTCGTGTTTGCTATTTTAGCTCTGCTGACTTGACCAAGCTTCATAAATGTTAGAGGAGAAAAGTGTGAAATTGGAAGATTAAAATTTTTTGAAATATGAAAAACGTGAAAGAGTCTCTTGACATAAATTGAAATGTAAACCACTTAATAGTTATGATATCTTATTTGTCACATCCTTTTTATAATATATCATAACTATTAAGTGGTTTACATTTCAATTTATGAAGAGAGAAAGACTTTTTCACGTTTTTCATATTTCAAAAAATTTTAATCTTCCAATTTCAAACTTTTCTCCTTTAACATTTATGATTATTGACAGAAGTAGAATAAAATTTTTAGATCAGCCTGTCATCATCATCATCAATCAGCCTATCGCATCCACTGCAGGATATAGGCCTCCCTCATTTCTGCCCACTGTCTTCTGTCTTGAGCGCTCTGCATCCAGTTTGTAGTCACTCTTCTGATATCGTCCGTCCATCCCACGAGATCAGCCTGTATGTAGGCCGAAACTAGTAGCTGCACTGTTGTCAACTATTAAAAATGCTGTGACATTGACTTTGAGTTTTATTCAGAAAAATTAGTGTCAGTCACATTTGAGCCATGGATGATATTTTCCTTTTTTAATTGTTTTTCCTTGTGAACTGCTTCTTAATAGGATTGGCAAATGGTTGGATCCCATGGGGTCTTGTACTTATGTCAGTTCAAAAAGGTGACTTATGTTTTGGGAACAGAGGGTAATATCTTTGACACTTTTCCTTTGTTAAGGTTTAGTAACCAATGTGGCTTCTACGTTATTTAAAAAAATTAAGTTGGAAGAGTTGATTGCCTCCAATAAATTCCTCCCATCTGTATCTTCTACTTCTGAGCCCCAAGCTGGGTGTGTATTCAAATCTCCACCAATTAGACAAGGCTTTGGAATGGAATTAAAAAATTGTACAAATTCATTTTTACTTATTCTAGATACAGAATTAATATAGAGATGCAATATATACATTTTCTATATGACCAAAACCCACACACACACACACTTAGTTTGAATTTTTTCTGTGTAAGGAAGTGGGACATCATTATAAGAAATATTTGAATTTATTAATACTGCTACTCCCCCCTTGCGGTCATCTCTATCAACTCGTAGACAATTATAACCTGTAAAGTTGTAATAGATCATTTTTTAAACCAATTTTCAGATAATAAACTTATACTAATTTTGGTTTCGTGTAAAAAATATTCTAAATTATTATTTGAAACCGCAGATCTGCAATTCCACTGTAGTATGTTGATATTTAACTTCCTGAATTTACCTCCAGTTCATTACGTAGCCTATCCAAAACAATGTTAATTAAATCTGATTTTTGAAATTGATTGTTGTTTAAAGATCTCATAACATCTGCGATGATGTGTACCAAAAAATCTACAATTTTTTCATCCAATTCAGTTCTGATTCTTCCCATTTTTTTATATGAGCTCTGACTTAAAATTCCCCCACTTAAATCATGATTTATGGGCTTAATTATTTCATTTTTAAGCATCTGTCAAATGTATGTTTTACTGAGCAATTCTATTCAGAATAATGTGAAGGCTTTTTGGAAATTCGTAAGAAGTAAATGTGAAATTAATAATATACCTGACTCAATGACACTAGATAATTCAGTTGCTTCCTGTGGTATTGAGATTGCAAATTTATTTGCTGACCATTTTTCATCTGTATACACTAATCATACTCTAAGCCATAGTGGTAATCAGATCCAACTTATGTTGTGCATATCAACATACCACATTCCTATTTCCAGAATTTATGAGACAATTTCAACATTGAACATTAATAATAAAATTATTAAAGGTTATTTTTTAGATATATAATATAACATTACAATTTAGTTTGTTATCATGTAGATTCGGAGTTGTTAGTGAAGTTTTCTGGGACGTAAGTAATATTTGTTAATGCATTAAAAGAGTTAGCAAGGCTAACGACATTCTGAGAGTTATTTGTAGTCACTAGAGAATTAGTACAATTATTACTCTTAACCGTACTTGCATATGTGTTTTTTGGGAACAACTTTATTGCGTCACTATAGCTTATATTTTTCTCAAACATAACTTCTTTTATTATTTTTTGTCTTATCATATTCAGGGCGTTTGTCGTATTCGGTTACCAAATGATTACTTCCGCATTGTAAACAATCTTTCAAAGGGATTGGACAAGTATCAGATTTATGTTCTTGGTGATATTTGCAACATCTTGGTTTACTACGGCATTGTTTCCCCAGATGTCCGAAGTAGTAACAATTATAACATAATATAACCCTCTTAAATTTCATATATAGTATTAGACAGAGTTGGATTCAGGGACTACACCAGTATGCGATTTCTTAACAATATTCACTATGCTATTTGCAAGCGAACTTATTTCATGAAATCCAGTTAGTTCCATTATTTAGTTGAGTACCACACAAGTAACAGGCTCCGACTTTCTTTTTGATAGTAGGTTACTATACTGTAGACTATATTTTGAAAAAATGGTATTTATTTAGGAAGTGACTTTACTTAGCCTTTTTATCTCAAACGTTTTCCATGAGACTAAAGGCGAAATTGTTGTTGCTTAGTTGTTTTCTGATCAAGATTTAGATATTTATTTCATATGCTCTAAGGGGCATTCTGGTATGAAGCCAAAATACAGTGCAAACGGTAAAATATAGCAATACATTCAAATTTGTATCCAAATCAGTATGAGAATGAAATGGCTGAAACAGTGGGACAACATCGCAAGTGCTTGAAAAGATTCATATTTTCATAACCATTCTAATTTACCTGGACCAACACCATACATTTTTCATCCTACCACATTTTTTATCTCATCCAGCATCTCTAAAATGAAAAGATTATCCCCAAAATCCTCAAATTTGATTAAATTTCATCATTTTTTATGTAATTAAATTCTGCTTATTTCTTTTTTAGAGCTCTGGCTATTGTTATTTCATTTAGTGACAAAAGCTCAGCTAATGCTACTTTTTAAAATGAAATTAACTGTTTCTAAATGATTCCACAGTATCATTTAAAGTTGAGTTTCATTTAAAAAAGTAATATGAGTAGATTGCACAGAGAAACAATAAACCTCAGCTAATGGGTAACTTGTATAATGATTATCAGTTAAATGTTGCTTACTAACTTTAGTAGGTGTACTAACCTGTCTACTATGTCCAGTAGTTACTGGAATCTTTTGTTCTCCACTTGAATTTGAAATTCCAATTATAGTATGTCTTAGTATCAGAAAGAATGTAAAATGTAATGTCATACTTGGCAGATTCATAGGAAATGTCCAGTATAACCCTGTAACATTCTCAAAATAGATGCAACATTTTGTTCTCTACACAGCTTGCTGTCAATGGAATTTTTAAAATAGCTCAGGATGATTTGTATCAGTAGAAGACTGACTCATTTCCTGTTCCCGCATTCCGTGATATTTCCCTTATTTGGCAGTTTCACCAGCAGTACTTTCTTCTACTTCTGAATGTTTTCTGTTGTTCATATTTCTTCTGTAGGATTTTTGCCGAGATGTTAGGCTGTTGTAGTAAGTTATCAATACCAGGAACTTTACCAGTGTTCAGTTCCTTTATGTCTTTGACGATATCTTGTCTGGAATATGGGTTGTTGTCGATATTAGCGTTGGTTTGAATGGTGCTAAGTTGATTTAGCATCTCCTCAAAGTGTTCTCTCCGTCGCTTTAGCTGTTCAACCTTTTCCTCTACTTCTTATTGGTTTATTGTTGCATTACGCAAAATAAATTGATCAAAAATGATATGACGTACATTGTATTGAGTCAGTAATATGTGTGTCAACAGGGTAACTAAACTATCGACCCAATCACTTACTTTCGAAATTGTCCAGACACCACTTGTAATATTTTGGACATGAGAATATTTTATTCCTTCACAAGCATGTGCTTGTTAATGGGTCTTGTCTCATAAAATAAGGTGACATATTGTCAAATAAAAATAACACTGTATCATATATTATGTGGGGGAAGAAATGTACAGAAATTCAGAACAAGTTTTTAGTAAAAATTTTTAGAAAGGCAGAGGGTTGAAAAGATGTAGTCCTAGGGAACAGACCAACGATCTGGTACCTGGGGTGTAACATAAAATCGGGTTTATAAAATTTAAGATTTACCTTCATTTAGTGAAGTAAGTGTTTTTGTAATAAGTTGAAGTTATGCAATAATAGTATATTACGTAACGTGTGTTGTAAGAAGCATTTTACGCACGAACGGCGTAGCGGCGAGTGCGTAATTCCGTGAGTGCGTAAAATGCGTTACAACACGAGTTACGTACTATACTTTACCTACGACCCACTTGTACTTGTGTTTATAATCTTATTAAGGTATTTAAAGTACAAGTAAAAACGTACATCCTCGATGCCCAGCCAAGTTTTATAAAAATCGCTCCTCGATGCCCAGCCAAGTTTCGTAAAAGTCCGTTCTAAGTAGTATTTATTTTTATTAAAAATGTATGTAGAAATACCGGAATTGCATAAAATAGCGTATACATCTCTCGACTAAAGTGACATTAATCCCTTAGGTAGATTACTTCCTTCAGGAATCAAACCCCACCCGTGGGATTAAATGGGCCACTTTAGTCGCTTGGTGTATAATATACTATTGTTTACTAATATGAGATACATTCAGACATCTAAAAGATGCGGATTGAATGAAACGGAACCAATTATCATATAATTCCAAATAACTCTTAGTATTAAATGCAATCTCATATCCAATAAATGTTATCTACCATAGTATAGAATAAAATTCAACGTCAAATATCTAAGTAATACATTTTGAATAAAATGGCTACGTCTATTGACAGTTGCTAAGTGGTTGCTATGGAAGCCCTGCGATTTACTTTACAGCCGTGCGTTTTGTTTTATCGTGCGTAATAGACGTCTTACAATGATTGCCGACTGTGTGTTTTGACTACTTACAGGGGTGGTCGTAGGTAAAAATATAAAAAAGCATGATTTCTGGTCCTTCGTTTTTTATGGAAACCCACCAAAACAGTTTATGTTGATTAACCTCTTTGTTTGATAAGATCTTTGTTATCTTGTAGAGTTCTTTGGCGTCTCCTTCTCTTTCTGCTTCTTGAGCATTTGCTGCCAGTTTGTCGTTAAATTCCTTGGTGGTTCTTCTAATTTCTTGGTGGTTCTTCTAATTTCTTCTTGACCTTGAGCGTTTTCTTTTACTATTTTCAACTGTTTCTTTTTTTAGATTTTTTCCCATGTTGTTTCTGATATTCAGGGGTTCTTGCGTCGCTCCCCGTATCCAAGGGTTTCCTCACTAGTTTAGAAGACTAAATGTTTTTTTATCTGAAACAATGTGAGAGAAAATTCAAGAAAGAAAATAGCATTTGTTTCAGATGTCCAGGGGTTCGTGCGTCGTTGTTTGTATCCAAGCGTTTTCTCACTAGTTTAGAACACTAAATGGTTTTTATTTATTTTAGATCAGATAAGTATTGAAGAATTAGATGTTATATACAAAATACCTCATTGCGTCCCGATATCAGCACATCATAGATGGAATTTTGATGATTTGTTAGAAAAAATGTGGGAATATTTAAAATTAGTCAGAATGTAAGTAATTCAAGTACCTTATAGATATAAATATTTTGATACGGCTTTTTCAGTTATACCAAACCAAAAGGACAACTGCCAGATTACAATTCCCCCATAGTATTACATTCTGAACACACATCCGTTGAAGATTTTTGCAATAAACTACATAGGAGTATCGCTAAGGAATTTAAATAGTAAGTTTTGATTACGTTTACAATTAGAGGTGATTCAATATTTATATTTTCTAGTGCTCTCGTCTGGGGATCTTCCGTTAAACATCAGCCGCAAAAAGTCGGTTTAGATCATATACTGAGTGACGAGGATGTAGTACAGATTGTTAAGAAAGTTTGAAACGTGCTCTCTTATACAGGGCATGATACTTTTGTGGAATTATATACTTTAAGTGACATTATTGTGTCTTGTGTATATCATAGAATATTTTAAGATAATAAAATATATTTTTAGAAACTTGATAATGTATATTAAGTACATTGATTAAATCCAGTGTTTTAATTACTTATTTTATGATTGTACATTAGAAACTATATTGTAACTTTCAATGAAGCGATTAAAGTAACTTTTTAAATACTGGTTTTATTTAAACTATATTTGCATTAAGTACCAGTGGCATAACTAGGATGAAGCTCTGGGGGGATGAAGTACCGGTGGGGAGGGGGTCTGGTACAGAATTTTTTTTCAATTTTAATCTAAAACTGCACTTTAGCTTTGTTTTTCTTATAAAATGACTGTTTTTTTTAAGTACATTTTAAACAAGTAGGATTGATGTGATTATGTTTTAGATTTTTATTTTTAGTAGTAAGTGCAGTCGATGAAATTGACATTTAACCTGACGTCAGTAACAGTAGATATGAATAAACAAACTTTGTATACATTTTATCCTTTTCTCCAGTCAGTAGAAACTAGAAACATATATAGTCGATCAAATTTACCTTAACTCTTACGTCACTAACAGTAAACACAAACTTAATACATGATTTCCTTTTCTAATGCAAGTAGAAACTAGAAACACATACAGTCGATCAAGTTGCCCTTAACGCTGACGTCACTTACGGTAAACATTGAGCTTGGAAACGACTTTTGGATTATATTGTTATCAAAAGGGACACAATGTAACTTAAATTTAGCAATTTATTTGGTTTCTCTAGCGCCTCTAGTTACTTCACAATTAATTATTAAAATTTGAATAAATACGTCGCTCCACTCGTTTTCCTTGTAGCGGCTCTGCCGGTAAGTTACGTCATCAGCGCCGATCGACTCACTAGAGAATTAGTTTCACGAGGAACGTAATTACTATTATGCCTTTGATGTTTGTGTTTTTTGAAACGTCTGCTCAAAATATTCGGTATAAATATTGTATTGTGCCAAAATGTACAAATACGACAATAACTACACCAAATAAAGTATTTATTGGTGTTCCAAAAGGAGAGAAAATACGGAAACAGTGGTGTAATGCAATAAAGAGGGACAATAAAATAAACAAAGTTCTTTCGAGTACATGTAATCGGTTTTGTTGTGAAGATCATTTCGAGGTAAGTTAATTTTTAATCAATTCAGATGCCTCTTACAGTAGTATTTTTAGTCCAACTAGCACACGTACTAACTTACAGGGTTGGCTACTGCTAAATTCAAATGTCATGTGATAAGAGATTTATAAAGATGCATTTGAAGGAATGAAATGTTACTTGTTTAGATCATTTTAAAAAGCAAAACACAGAACAATGGAATACGTCCTCTATTTTGTGTAAATATTAATATAAATCACTATACACGTAAAAGCCATTAAAGGCCAGACGGATTTTCCATACTTATATGTATTTTCTTACAATTACAAAGTAATATAAAATCTATATTAGAACATATTATGTAAATTCTGAGTCTGTGTATTTTCTAATGATATAGAAGTATGCAGGTAAATAGTATAGAATGAACCGTTACACTTGGATCTACCGTCATAAAAAGGCATTATAAATTTATGGGAATTCCCCAATATTATAACGGAAATAAATAGCTCATCCTTTAAGATGTACCCATCCAAATATATTCTGGATTTCTTAGTATTGAAAAAGAAATAGAGATTTTTATTAATATTTGCAAAACACATTTAAAAATGTTTAGACATAAAAACAACAGAACATAATAGTACTCATTGTTTATTTATTCCAGCTTGAAACTGACATGGAAAATTAAAGGAAGTGGAAGATGATAGGCGGGAACGTGAGGCTCAGAAAAGTTGTTATACCTCATATTTTTAAGTGTCAAAAGCCAGGTTCCGAGTCTATCAAACTTGAAAGAGGTGCTGCAGCGAAAAGACGTCGCGTTGAAATCCTCCAAAATATAGAGTCGTCAAATGTCACACATATTTCAGAAGCAGTGGAGTGGGTTAATTATAGTAGTAGTAGTGGTGCTATTGAAGACGATCCACTCGAGCTCTCTGATGACGGACCTAGTCTTGCTCCCAACAATGTTCGTATGAGACATAAAAAATCCAAGTGAGAAGAAAATACTTTTCTCGATGTGAACAAGTTCAAACTGATAATACCACAAACACATATGATGTGTCATGTTCTCCAATAAAAATTGCAGTATCACATGTAAGTACTTCTCCTATCAAATTTAAGCAGAGAAATTCTTTGGAAAATCTTGAATCAAGTTGCTCTTCCGAAAATTCTACTGATTGGGAATGCAGTTCTTCAGACACAAATTTGGACCAAGATAATGAGTACAAAGCTTGCATGTTGAAGGGGACCTCAATGTCAATAGATAGAGCTCCCAAACTACTTTTAGGTATCCCAAAGGAGTCATATTTTTGCTTGCAAATTTTATCAGATAAAATTCCGGTTCCACATACACATATTCTCATTACACTTAAGAAAATTCGACTAAATGAACCGTATACAATATTAGCCATGCAGTTTGGAAGATCATCAGTAAATATTGGTCAAATCTTCAGGCGCACTGTTTCTTTATTATCAAAGTACTTTCGAGAATTAATTATATGGCCACCTCCTAACAAAGTAGCTAAACATTTGCCAGTGGCATTTAGAAGCAGATATTCAAAAGTTCAGTCCGTCATAGATTGCTTTGAGGTTAGAATTCAAAAGCCTAGTAACCCATTACACCAATAATTGACACGGTCTGAATACAAGAGTTGCAATACTGTCAAGTATATGATTTCATGCACTCCCGATGGTGTAGTGAATTTTGTTTCATGTGGATTTGGGGAAAGGACATCAGATACAGCAATTTTCGAAAACTGTGGTTATGTAAACTATTTGTCTCCTGGAATGGAAGTTATGGCGGATAGGGGTTTCAAGAATGTGTCACACATCTTAAATCAATATGACTGTTCACTTGCCAGACCTCCAAGTGTGACTGCAAGTACTCTTAGTAGCAGAGAAGAGGTGATCGAATCTAAAAGAATAGCAACTCTTAGAATTCATGTTGAACGAGTCATAGGAAGATTTCAAGAGTTTAACATATCACCACATGCATGCGTAGACCTTAGACATTCATCAATATTTGATGAAGTGGTTATTATATTACGTGGTCTAATAAATTTGCAGAACAAAGTAATAAAATTTTAAAATATTCATATTTACCAGAAATAGGTTAACTCTTATAATCTTTTGTAATTAGGTATACTTTTGTTAATATTTCAAAATATTAGGTTAAATAAATAAAACAGATAAATGAATAAGTTTTGCTCTTTCGAAAAATTGTATATTATATATAAATAAAACTGTTACAAACATATATGTATGATGACCTAAACCTATGTAATTAAACACATATTCTTGGATAAATTGCGTTTACCCAAAACTGAAAACATTTATCAAACAAATCTTTACAGTAATTTTGATCATAGTCTACGTATAGAATATGAAGAGATTTAGATGCCTCGAAGTCGGGATGAGCAATGCAAAAAACGCTCTTTTTCATTTGAAAAGTGTATCTGTGTTTGGATTTGTGCCATGTATCTGTTTGCGGGTTTCTGATCTATAGTAAAATAGGTTTTAAATGACTTACTACTTACGGGACATTTAATTTCCAGAGAGTAATCTTCGCTTAAGCCATCTGGAGACGCGGGAAATATAGGCAAGTCCTTTTTTAATACAAGTCCACATCTCTTAAATTAAATTTTTGTTTGTCTTCGAAGCTCCGCAATAACAAGATGTTCCAATTTTCTTCCTCTAGGCATGGCCAGAGTGTACTAGAATATTCGCACCAAGAATACTCTCGACCAGTGATCCATCTAAAGTGTTACAATGGCTTGCTTGGTACGCTTTAGAGGCAGTGATACGACCATAACGCATTTCGTGCCACAATGGGGAAGCAGCTTGTCCTGTGGTAAGTTTGTATACTTCATTATATGCATCACTATTCATATGGTTTGAAGAATATCTTATAAAAAGATCAACATCAGATGCACATGGTCCTGTGATTTTAGACGCGTGAAATAATCTATGAATTGTTAGTTCAATAGCAATGGAAGGATCGTAAAAGTAGCTACGTAACTGAATTTCCAGTGATCTTCGTTTAGATTCTTCTATAACTGTCTTTAAAAATCCTCCATCGGTATCTTCAGTAGAAGTTGACCTCTTCGCAATATCTTTGATTTTTAAAAACTTAATAGAGGTACCTACTGAAGACAATGTTGATTTCGACCAATAGCACTTCGGAGCTTGTTTTTCATTTCGTCGATGCATCCAAGATAAGAATGCGATAGTATGCTTACAGCCTCCGGCAATTGCAGCAAAGTCGTGACATTGGACACTTTGAACTACAGATTTTCTCTCATTACAAATTAAAGTAACGTGATACGGTGTCTTACGAACCTTATGTTCCAGAGTAATTTGGGCTTTCACTGTGCATATATCACCTCCCCTCTACAACTGCACGTACCCTATTGCATTATCCATAAGATTCCTTAGCTGACCTGGAAAGTTAATACAATTTTCTACAACATCTATGCAAAACACGCTTTTCTATACAAATTTGTATACGCAAAGTAGGCTTTTTCTTAATTCCTTTAATATCCGTTGGAAAAGTAGGTAATTATGTAGAGTGTGGAAAAAGTATACAGTATGGTACTTTTCCGCACGGAAATGTCACTTTGCCCACGGAAATGTCAATGTCAAATATGTTTTGACAATCTAACTTTATCTTTTTAGTGAATTTCGTTGACTGACACCAATATTACAATTAATGAAAACTTGTTGTCAAAAAAAGATACACCAGGCATAACAATTCAAAATTGATGAAATTTCAATAATAACTATACCTACGTTTACCTGGTTTGTCTATATTCAATACAATATAAATTTTTACTATTCAAAGTTCAAATAAAATATCATTTTCTCTCATTAATTAACGTGGTTGTAGAAAAATATTGTGTATAACTCGTACGCAAAGTACTTTTTTCACGCGCACTTGTACAAACTAATATTTCAACTAAAATATCGTTTTTCTCAAATATAATTATTGATTGAATTAATAATATTACGCAGTGTAAAATTTATGGTCTTAAATATATTAGAAAAAAAGATGTATTATTATTATTATTATTAATAGTGAAAAACACCTTGAAAATAACTGATATATACAATTTGAACTTCTTGCCTTGATGCTTTTATTCCGCGGATTTCAGCACTTATAAAATCGTTATTTGTGGCAAAACAAATAGCCATTTCCAGGGAATCTATTTGGGGCAAGTTGTCTGATTGAGCACGAACAAGCCCCTGCTCCATTTTTATTAACAAATCAACACGTTAACTCGCAAATCAATAGTAGTAACATTTTGTAGAACAGACCGGCCGCTCTCCTACACAATCGGCGCTGATGACGTAGCATCTATTTGGAACGGATCTTGGGTGGTATAAAATATACCCAGATTTTAAACCTTATAAGTTCGTTAATACTAATCCTATCGACTTGAAATAAACGCCATGATTCTTGTAAAATTGAGTTGTATTTATTTTCGTTAAAAATTTTTTTTTTAATTTTCCAAGCCCATTGTCAATTTTTTAGAATTTTTAATATTTTTCATTGTATTGTGGAATTAGCTAGAAACGTTGAGTTTCATTTAAAACACTAATATGAGTAGATTCCACGAAGTAAGGGTCGAGACAGTTAACTTTATATACATTCTATCTGTTTGGATTTAAAAAATCCTTCCTGAAAATTATGACGTATCATTCATCTTCGCAACACTATAGCTTCTGAAATACATTCGACAACTCTCTTCAATTCAAATACTGCGGCAACCTCAAACCAGTGTTGTTGGGCACATTCATCTAAAACATCCACTCGGTCTCTCGAAAAAGTCCGATTTTGTCCGATATGGTCCACTAACAAACTAATTTATTTTAGCGGTAAATTTGAAATATATACATATACTATGTATAAAAATTAAGTATTCAAAAAAGTTTTAGGAAATATTGGTTAATAAAATACTACTTAAAAATAAGAAAATGTATTTAAAAATTGGGCTAAAGATTTAATATTAAATTACTGTGCCTTGGGGATTTATAATTTTTAAAATATCATAAATAGGGTCTTTGAAATAAAATCTGTTTTTGATATTAGACACTAATTCTACATATAATGACAAAATGCTTACATAAAATTTATCAAAATCTTGTTGTGGAATATTCGGAGTTCTTTTTAGTTCATTTAAATTTTCCGAAGCAGAAATACCTACATAAATTTTTTACATTGGTAAAAAACTAGAGGGATTCTCATGGTTTAATTTAAAAATATCATTGGCCTTTCTTATAGGAATTTCTATGAAGTTGTCATATAAATGCTTCAATATATTTTCGGTTGCGGGATTAACTTTATACAGCAAAGGTTTAGGTCTTTTAAGAAATTTACAATTTTAGTTTTGCTCCAAGTAATAACATTCTAGGGCCTTTACAACACAATAAATAATAGTGTGAAACGAGACATTTTCCTAAATTTTTAACTATAGGATTTCAAACACAATGTGACAATATGTCTTTCACGAATTTCAAAATGTGATTTCGCCTGCTCTAATAATGCTACTTTACAATAATAATGCGAAACGTGGTATTTTCTAAATATTTAACAAAGCTACAAATAAAGTGAATTTACCCTTTGAATGTACAAAAATACCGAAATGATACAAAGAAATCTACAAATACCTTAACGCATTTTTACAATGCTACCAATAAACTGAATTTACGCCTTAAAATGTATAACAATGGCGAAAAGAAGAAGCATGAGTTTAATATCTACAAATATTTTACACGTTTTTAAAAAGTATCAATCTATATAATTCAAGATTTCCCAATCTTGAACAAGTAATATCTACCAAAAAATTAACATTTAAAAACTTGTCTTACCTTAAAACTAGAGAGCCACTTATCCATTTTAAAGTGATAAACAGTTAACAAATCAAAATTTTGAAAATATCCCTACTACACTAATTCTATCATCGGAGTATCGTAGAACGAAAACGAAACCGTTATGTATTCAGGACACTTAGGTATCCCCCCATCCGGTTAATAGATGTAGCCTTACCGTGATAAAACAACACAACACTCAAGGGTAGTTTTCCAAAAGTAACCTTAGTGGGTAGATCCTTCGTTTCTTCTTTTTTCAATAGAGATATAAACAAAGATAACTATAGTGATCTACCTAAACCGGGTTACCTTCGAAAAATGCCTAAGGAAGGTGTTGCCCCGCGTATTTATATGCACCCCTGCATACTTTTTCAGTATTGTGTGGTGTGTTGCCTATTGTAAAGTTTGCATGGGTGAGTAAAAAGAAAACCTAAAAATATTCATGAGAAATCATTATAAATATCATGTTGAGTTCATGACAGAAAGTCCGGAAAAGATCCGCCAAATGACTTTAGTCCGCCAATTAAGAACACTGTTCAAACTATCTCTCTCTCACTCTCTTAGCCCTTTCACCACTATCGGAACTTATATATCCCAAGAGCCGATAATAAATCACTATTGGGTGAAATACGTCCAGAAATGCACGCGCTTTATCAGTTTCAGTGTTTTTGAATATTTCCGTAGAACATTCGCCAAATATGGCAACATCACATAAAAGCACATTGCTGTTTTCTAACCTATTTCACAACGTGTTCCCGGCCTTTAGGTGTTTTGTTTATCTTTTTACGCAAAACAAGTAACTGAAATTTGATAAAACTATCTTGTATGGTGGTCAAATATCGAAGGATCTGAGAGAATATAAGGTGAGTAAATAAAAACAATTTTTTGTATCAGTGAACTTCATGTTTTGTACTGTCTGATGTTTATGGGAATATGTGTCCCACCCGTAATCTCCGTTGGGACGAATATTACTTGTCGTATGTAAAATTATAACGTATATATTTTTTTTCAGAATGAGTCGACGTGATCGTATACTGAGACAAAAGGAGCTGGAAGAGATTGCTAATAATATTAGTGATTTATCAGAGGAATCGGAGGAAGATCCATTCTATTGTTCTGATGAAGATAGTGATTATTGTCCTCCAGGACATGAAGAGAATTTAGAAGATGATATTGTAGTAGGAGAAGGGAGTGAATCAGATTCAGAAGAGGTCGTAGAAAGAGAAGGTGAAGAAGAAACAGAACAACTCCCTCATCGCCCAACCCAAACAGGTATTGTGTGGAGGCCCCCTACAGCTACTTTCAGTCCCAGAAAACAAATTCCTATTGAGGTTGAGGGTTCACTCCTTCTGGATTTAGACAGATCTGCAACTGAATTAGACGTATTTTTGAAGATATTTCCTAGAAGCTTACTTATACATATTGCTGATTCTACTAACAAACGCTTACACCTCATGAAAAAGAATATACAGGAAACTGATGCACATGAGATTATGCTGATTCTTGGGTGTACCCTGGTGATGTGTTATAACCGAGTACCAGAATTTTATAATTACTGGTCGTCTAACGAATCTCTGGCCAAAAGTGTTATAAAAAAGGCCATTAGTAGAGACCGATGTACTTTGATTTTATCAAAAATAAAATATTGGCGTTGTCTGAAATGCGTACCAATGGGACATAACGATCCCGCAGAAGAAAACTATTGGGACATATAATCCCAGGACTTTTTGTGAAATCTATGTCATTCAAAAAAATAATAATATCTTTTCCATACCTTTTTCACCCATATCGATGAGTACATTCACCTAAAACGAAAATATAATCAAAAAACATATTCAGTGGTGAAAGGGTTAGAGATGTGCGGTTTTGAAATATAATCGATATTGATATCGATAGCCGATAATCATCGATGTTCAGCAACATCGATGTTTTTGTAAGAATGGATAAAAGTAAAAAGAAATGTAAGGAAAATATGCGCAATACTATAAAACGTCGTACAGTTTAATCAAAGTAACTTCTGGCTTTTCATCATTTACCGTATACGTCCGATTACAAGACGCATCCCATTTTTCAAAACGGAATTTTGAAAACATTTCATGACTTTGTAACGAGGATTCTGTTCTCTTTAATAGTTATTTTATGTTGCCGAGTATATTTTCATTAGATATTACCTATAACCCGTTATACCCTCTAACATCTATATATAAATCATTTTATATATAAGATTTATAATTATTCTAAATGTCCGAGTAGTATAACGAGGTTTCCGTTCTTTAAAAGTTATTTTATATTGCCCAGTATATTTTCATTTGATATTACTTATACCCGTTATACCTTCTAACTTTTGTATAGAAATCATTTCAAGTTTCGGAGAATATTTTCTTTTACCCTCTGGCTTCTGGGTAGAAATCATTTTGTATATAAGATTTATAGTTATTCTAAGTTTCCGAGTATATATTTAATTACTATCTGGCTGCAGTGGAGAAATTATTTTATGCCGATAAAATATTTATTCCGATTCCGAACTCGAAACTTTCAAAATATTGGTTTCCCCACTGCCACGAGATAGAGAGTAGATAGCGCGTAGGTCGAACTAACCGAGAGAGGTGGAAAAATAAGGCTGAATACGAGAAGGTTTTGAATTGAAGAGTCAGTGCTAGCCGACTACAGTTTGAGATTACTAGCGCAATTGTGTACTGCTCCGCTTATTTTTTTTACAGTACCTGTTATAATTTCTTTTGAATATTTTTTAGTACATAAATAAAACGTTAAATTCCGTTGCAGTGAAGGTAAGAAATTTTAGAAATAGTAATTCGTAAATAAGTGGTCTTTTCAATCACGAATAGAGAATAATTATTCAGCTAATTTTCATTTTACGATAAGTTTGAGTATCTTTGTAAATCCGGAGTACAACAAACTTTATTACATCTTTAACAATTTTCCCTTAAGCATTCCGATTAAAATCTTGGAGAGCGCCAGGCATATACGCTAGGGCTCCCAGTTATTTTTATCCGAGGACCACAAAACCTTATTATATATTTTTTTCGATTTTCCCATAAGCGTTCCGATTAAAATCTTGGAGAGCGCCAGGCATATACGCTAGGGCTCCCTGATATTTTAATCCGAGGACCACTAAACCTTATTATATCTTTTCCGATTTTCCCATAAGCATTCCAATTAAAATCGTGGAGAGCACCAGGCATATACGCCGATTAAAATTAAATAAAAAAGTTCAAATATCGGTATATTTACCAATTTATAATAACAATTATACCAATCTCAATTTACTTATCCTTGATAATGGAAATAAAACTTTCCGAAAGCTTGGAAGAAAAACAGTAAGAAGAGTTTTCTTCACCTTGCCGTTACCCCAATATTTCTGGTTTTATATTTTCATTAATTTTTCTTGACCATCCTGTATATATTTGTATGGAAATTTCTTGGATTAAGGTCATTAAACAAACTTGGGACGTTTCTTTTAATACATTTTTTTATTGATTACGTACGTTTCGACATAATCCTGTCATTATCAAATCACCTACAATAAAATTAAAATATATCTTTACAAACAGAAACTACACTATAATTAAAAAGTTAAAACAGTAAAAATTTTAACTCTTAAAATAATCAAATTTGTTCAAGTGACAATGAAATAAATTACCTGTTTGTTGGGACATCACATGGTTAAAAGATCTTAAAACTAATTTAAAATTGCTTTTTTAAAAATATAAGTTTCCATGTCAAACATCCTCCTTCTCTTATCACAGCTTAATTAGTTTTAAATAGTATTTGCAAAACATGCATTATTGGTTTTTAAGTCATACATAGTGCACTTTGAAATTTTTATTTGATAGTAGAAGCGATATTTCACAATTTTTAGTACATATTCAATAGTAAGGTACAAAAAGTTTCAGAGGTGGTACTCAAATACTTATCTATATATATATATATATATATATATATATATATATATATATATATATATATATATATATTGTTTAGGAATTGATTTCATTTTATATTTGCCCCACGTTGCGGTGACAGTTGTTTATGATTATATTTAATAGTTATTATTTTATAAGTTATTTTATTGTTGTGGGTTATTATATTATTGATTATTATTGTTAATATATGTGAATTTATTGTGGGTATTGTATTATAATTGAGAACTTGAATTGAATATGAGATGCAATGTTACTATTGAAATAATAATATACTTTTGGCTAGCTAATTGATATGTAAAAACAAATTTTTATTTATATATTTTTTTATTAATATTTTCTCCTATTCATTTTGCTATTTTGCATCATGTAGGTTCATTTAATTTCAAAATTTTACCTCGGCTACTCCTATTTATACACCACTCTTTTTCTCAGTAGTGTTCCTGGGCGAAATCATAAGAAAATCAACATCACTATTCAATGTAATTTATTTTATATTTTTAATTAAAAAAGGAACAAAAAAAATTTGAAATTTAAAATATTGGTTATTCATAAAATGCAGTTGACGCTTTTATTTGGTTATTGGACTCATATAACTATTATATCCAAAAATAAATGATTATTCTTTTATTAAAATATGAACTATTCTTACACCATAAACGTAAAAATATGGATTTTATATATATATTAATACATATCCTCTATCTAAATTCTAAAGAAAATATTGAAATAAGGAAGAATGTGCATATTTGGATGTAATACTAGTGATACACACTGTATTATCAATAATTTTAAAGTTTCAATATACAAATAAATTTTGACATTTCAATTTCGGATGACATTAATGCAGAATATACTTTATAACGATTTGAAAATAAGAATACAGATGTCTCTGTTAGCAAAATTGCAATTATACTAAAAGAATGAAAATCTCTCTTTGTTATAGGAAAACGTAAGTTTGTATTTAAAAAAAAAAGAATTTTTTGGTAACCAAAGGAGAGGAGAATTATTAATATAGAAAGTATCGAAATAAGAGTTGCCTCAAATTTATTTAAAAATATCATAGTAATTTATATGAATATTATCAGATCATCAAATCCTGCATTGTAAAGCCAGTGCGTGTATAATTCGCAACGAATTGCATCGATAAAGTGCGGGTGATTTTCCGATTTCTAAATTATTAATTTAGAAAGTTGTTCCTGAATTCTAAACACGGTTTAGAATACGAACGAGTTAACCGGTACCTAGTTGGTGAGTCCTGTCCAGTTTATTTACATTATTTCTCGAGAATTAATAGGCCTTTATTAAAATTATTTCAAAATTAGATGCATCTTATGGTAATAAATTCGATTGAAATTACAGTAACGTTACTCAAATAAAATTCAACGTCAAACGAAGATAAATTTGAAACATTTTGAACTTTGATAAATTATTTAGCGAGTAGATTTATAATTATAGGTTGTTTTAATTTTAAGGTTGATAGAAAATTCTATCTTTGTTTTTGCATTTATAATATTTTTGAAAAGTTCTAATTTTTGTAAATTGGTATTTGATAATATATTATATAAATTTGAATTCAAATCACTCTTTGGTACTCATTTCATATTCATTTCTCATTGCATTTGATAATTTTCAGGCTATAGAAATTTTGATATAATAAGTGACATTTGGTTAATTTCCTGATAGTAAAATCATATATGTCATTAGATAATTTAATTGTGTTGTAGTATATTGAACAAACAGTTACTCTAGATTTGGAATAGCGTAATACGTAATTTGGAAAATTCTTTAAAAATTTATAAATTTGAATTATTATTTGAAATCTTTGATCCCTCCCTGAGATAAGAGTGAGTAAGTCGATTATGTATTGATTTATCTTTCACAATATAAAATTTAATATTCATTTGAGCCGGGCATATTAATTTGACAACTGCTGTCAAAAATTTCAATAGGTTATATTCAGTGGTAAAAGCATATTCACAAGAGTGTAGTTACAATCATAAATTGTGACATCAACAAATTGAAAATCCATATAGATAAAATCATAATATAATTATAAAAATATCGAAATATAATAATTTGTCACCCAAACGTGGGGCAAATATTATTAATAAAACATATAATATATATATATATATATATATATATATATATATATATATATAAAGGAAGTAGTTCTTCTTTTTTCGACCGGGAAATATTTATTTTTTAACGAAGATTTCAGGTTTGCGGTCATAAGAAATAAAAACTGTTTTTCTTATCTGCTCAATATTTCGCCATTATTTAATGGCTTCATCAGGAGCGGAAGAAAATTGGTGTCAGTTAATTAAAATATGAAACAGCACAACACGTTCAACACATTTTTAGACAGTCTAAAAATGCGGCTATGCAGACTCATTTACATAAATTTACACAATCGTTTGGAAACGTTATATTTCTCTGAAAGATGAACATCTGTTTTTAAAACTGTTCAAATATTGTAACTTTTTTTCTTGTTACTCTAAATAGTATTATTGAAATATTTAGACACTACTTTAGTTTCAATCGATTCGTGAAATGGAGAGGATATTTGAAATTTTTAATCTACTTTATTTCAATCTTAAAAAAAATATGTTAACGTATTATAAACTTTGTGCACGTGATAAAACTGAAATTAGTTGTGCCTTGTTATTTCGTGGAAAGTTTTATATATATGTGATTAGAGAAGCATGCAACATAAAATAAATAATACATGTATCTACAAATTTGGTAGGTGAGTTTTTTACATTTCCTTGTTTATTATTATCATTCAAAATTGTATTATCAGGTGTTTTTATTTAAATTTCACTATTCAAAATTTGGTACCAAATATATTAATTAAACACACCACAGACCTTTTCTTTTCACCAAGCCGATGCCTTCAATAGTGTCCATCCATGACGCTTTCCCGCTCCAGGTGGCAATCTCCCTTCTTAGTATTATCGGGTGATAATTCTACTACGTGGGTTGACTTTATTTTACACAAATTTTGTCTCTGCACTCATTTAAACTTTTAACTACTTGTATACCTTCTTATATTTTATATATAACACTTATTACTTTCAAATTTTACAAGAAAAACTGCATTACATACAATTTTCTTCCTTCTTCTCTGGTTACCAACGCTTGACTGTATACCGCGGTTTTTTTTATCCGCCAAAACCTCTTTTTTGTTTATAACCGGAAGCTCGCAATGTTCTAGAAAAATCTATGATTATTGTTCAACTGTCACTTTGTTTATTAATATTTTATTGTTTTTCTGACTGAAACTTGCTACTAAATGTTGTTTTTTATGCACTATAACCTTATCGTCATTGAATTATTTACTAACATAGTATTTATCATTGTTTTTCTTGTTAGTTAATTATTTGAAATCTTCCGATTGGTCGATGCAAATATACAAATTTTTCAATTTTTCACTTCCTACAACCTAAATATTTACATAATACATATGGATACAGTTAATTTCTTATTTTGTTCTTAATTACTACATCTATATACATAAATTAGGTCGGTAATCATTTATTTTTTTTCTTATATCTCATTTCAGATTGCATTTTATGTTGGTATACTTGTCGTCAACTGTTATATTTCATTTTGGTTTTGACATTACCTACTAATTACAGTTTTCTACATTTTATTATATTTTCTATTAACGTTTATGATTGAATATATCTTGAATATATTTTTCTAATTCTAAATTTCACTTATTTATCAATCATTCGTAGCACTGTTGATTTTATTATTACTATTCTATTTTATTCTTTAAATATAAACAGATCCTTTAGGTGTCTAATATTCCGTGTGGCGTCACGTTATTTTATTGAGCTTCGTTGCTTGTTAAGTTCTGTTTAAGGTACATAATTATTTAAAAAAATGTTTATCAATAATTTTTTATGAATTCTTTTGATTTTCCTATTTATTTTCTCTATGATTATGCACACTGATTCTAATTGATTATATTGTTATATATATATATATATATATATATATATATATATATATATATTGAACTTATCGTAAGAAACAGTAAAAAGAATGGAACACAAATGAAATTTGCAACCTTGTAGAGTAACAGATGGAAATTGTTTCACATAGCTGGAATTATCTTTTCTAATGATGATAATATAAGAAGAATATATATTTTCTATTGAATTGAACATTTATTATATTAGTTATGCTTCAAAACGAAAGAGATACATAAGTAATAGTAAAATTATTTACCTTAGGATTTCAGATTATAAACTGCATTATTTTCATAAAATTTTAATTATATCTTAACAAATCATAAACTCATTTTCTTGTCTATAGCAAATGATAATTTGTATCCAGTATTTCGAACATCTAACAATGAATCTGAAAAGAAAATAAATTATTATCAGACAATAATAAATAGAATGTTAGATCACGATATAATAAAAGTGTAATGTTTATATTAAAAAGGAGATAACTGAAGTGACAACTAAAAATTTCATGTCTGTTAATGAAGTACACTTAGTGCAGAGGTAGATTCTACCATAGAATTATTTATGTTTGTGAAATTTTGATAATAGAAAAATATGATGACAGAAATAAATAAAGATCCAAGTTTGTAATAGATAAATATGTAATGATGAGTAAAGATTTAATTGAAAGGCATTATGACAGATATTTGAACATTTTAGATTGTATATGGATTGATATTGAAATTTAAAGTCAAATAGATATAATTTTGTTAATTAAAATAAGGTAGATTTATGAAAGAATGAGTATGTAAATAGGAATGGTAAATTAGTTTGAAATCTTACATCAACAATCCTTAATCATAGAAAAATATAAAGACATTTATCGACATATAAAACATTAGATAAGACAAAGTATATTCTATCTAGTATGTAGTAAGTTTTTTGTTTTACAAATAACAAAGCGGACAACAAAAAGTTTGTTGATTTGAAAAACAAAAGGTTGGGGAAGCGAAGCTAATGGAGAAGGACGCATGTAAGAAAATTTTATTTTATATTTGGGAAATTATTAGAAATTAAAGTCAAAAGACATTGCAAACATTTAATCAATATACATTGAACATTTTGAAAAGAAAATACTTGGAAATAATAAGAATTTGTGAGAAATATAAACATTTTAAATTTGAGAGGGGACGCTACCCGAATTTTCAAAAAGTAATCACTTTATAATGAGAAAATACGTTTCCTAAACCATTATCATCGTAACATAAACATTATAAGCAAAAATATCTAAGTGATTTAACAAGAATTTACGAACTTACCTGTCATACAAACTATAGAGTTTGTAACTACAAGATTGAAGGAGATCCAGCTTTGGTACAGAAGATTCCACATCAATAGAACATACTAGAGACTTCCCAGTGTTGTGGTCAGGTTAGTGTTTTTAACGATTTATTTGGTTAACCATATTAAACTCAAACGTAATTCATAAATTTGGCCAAATTACACAATAATAATTTTAGGTATAGAATAATAGTTGGTATTTGTAATTTGCACTGTATTATATTTGTTTTAACATAAGTTTTATTTACTGCTTATGATGCGTTTCAATCTCACGTTTGTTTGATAATTATAGGAACTAAATTTGAGTTGTTGATTTTCATTTACATGTCATTTGCCAAACACAGGGCAAGGTTTCATAACACATAGGTTGAATTACTGTGTTTCATATAATCGATTCACAGCGTTGATGGAGATGATTTTCGCAGGTTGTTTGTGGGATGCAGATTTCATATATTTTCTTGTTTAATTTTATCCTGAACCCAACGAGAGTAAGTGTTCTCATGCTCTCCATTAAAATATTAAACTAATAAATAAAAATATAAATCATATAACCTGAGCTAGCCAATCCAATTTAAAAAAAAATCATAGATAAATAATTAATAATAGAAAATCAAATATATAATAATAATATATATATAGTTAAACTTGATCTTTGCCGAATAATTATTACTAAACATAGGTTTATTGGGGAAGCGGCAAATTAAAACGAGTAACCTTTATACTTCTTATGTCCAAGCTTTCAGAATTTATTTATTCCATTATCAAGGATAAAGTATATGAGAATGTATATTATAATAGATGTAAATGGTAAATTGTATACAACATCAAAAGAAATATTTGAATTTTTTAAAAATAATTGTCAAATTGAAAGTAAATAAAATCGTTCTAAATTGTTATTTTTTTTTATATGGGAACATAGAAATAATTAAAGAAATTAAGGTTATGTTTAAATTAACCATAGATATATATACAGTTAATATATTTGTGATTATCTTCTTTCTGTTTTGATTATAGAAATGCCATTTTATTAACCTACAAAATGTTTATTTAAACAGAAGAAATATTTGAAATTGAAAGACATTTATGGTTTTTATCAATAGACAATAAGTAATAATAAATATCACTTAAATTCTTATGATCACTTTTCTTATTAATGATATTAGTTTCTTGAGAAATGTGAGCCATTTCTAAGAAAAGTCTTTTTTAAATATTTGATTGAATATCTAAAATACTTACAAAATCAAAGTCCATAATATGATCTTTATCAATCACATGTTTTGCCAAAGCACATCTATCGGGATATAATCTACAATCGCTTTTATGTAGGGATATACGATTCTTTAATTTTTGACCAGTGTGACCTACATATTTTTCTTCACAATTTTTACAAGGAATACAATATACTACATTTGATAGGTTAAGAATATTAGTTTTATCTTTGACTTTTGTGTAAATTGATTTAATTGTTAAACATGTTCTATTTGCAATTTTTATGTTATCTAATGGTTTAAACGTTCTAATCAATTTGGGAGTTATTTCCTTAATATATGGAAGAGAAATATAATATTTTTGGATTTCAGAATTTTCTAGAGTAATGTTTAAATTTGAAGAAAAATTATATATGTATTTTACTAAATTATTTGGATATCCATTATCTAAAAATAATTGATGAAGAATTTTAAAGTTCTTTTCGTGGAACATAGGGTCTGATATATTAGTTATTCTATTTTTCATTTGTTTAATTAAATTAGTTTTCATAGAATATTTATGATAAGACCAAAAATTCATTAATCTCCCAGAACTTATTGGTTTTCTATAGCAGTCAATCGATAATGTGTTATTATCATTTCTTATTAATTTAGTATCCAAAAATGGTATACTTTGTGATTCGTCTTCTTTCTCCATTGTGAATTGTATATGTGGATCATAGTTGTTAAATATGGAAAGAACATCATCTAATGTATTTTCTGGTAAAGATAAAATAATATCATCAACATATTTTTTTATGAATATTAAATTGAATGGTAGAGTTGGTATAACTGTATCTAACAAATTATCCATAACATAACATGCTATAATTGGTGAAACCTATGTTTAGTATATATATATATATTTTATTAATTTGGTACATTATTTACAAATTACAAATTACTTTTATTGATAGATATTATAATTTTATACTCTATTGGGATTTTACGAATGTTTATATGCTCGTTCTATCTACAACAATATATATATATATATATATATATATATATATATATATATATATACATATATATATATATATATATATATATATACATATATATATATATATATATATATATATATATATACATATATTTATTTATTTATTTTATCTGTAAAATAAAACTAGAAATAACGGCAAAATATTTTTATTGTTTTAAATATCAACATAACCTCATTATTTTACATTTTCTCAATCTCTATACTAATTTCAACGTCTGACAACGAAGATGAAATGTGACGTCTATGTAGTGCATCAATTTTTGTAGTGTATGATTATTTTACACGTTTGTGAAATTAAATCGGAATAAATTAAAGTCAAATTTAAGAACTACCTATTCATAACCCGTATTTTTGTATATAGGAACAATATCGTTTATGTTTTATATATAAACGAAAATATTTCGCATTTCTTTCATTCTTATACATAAAATACTGTTTAAATTGATGTTAAGCTGTTGCATAAGCCACTGATCCCGGTCTCCTTGCATCTGCCACAGCGACGGTTTCCCCTGTGCTATAATTTTTACTAATAGCCGTAATAGCTGCGAATCCAAAATCGTCCTTGAAGTCGTATTTGTGTCCTATGGCTTCCAAACCGTTCACGATATCCATTGCCTAAATAAAGTTGATTAAACAAATTTATGCTAAAAAGAATAAACGTTATAGTTACTGTCGTTTTGTATCCCTCTTCGAAAATTATCTTCATAGGAATCAACTGGTGGTGTAGTCTCTTTTCGTTTATTGAAGTAGCCAAATCTTTCTCGAACCAAAGATATTTGATGATAGTCTGAAAAAAATATTATTATAAAGCCCCAGCGGCACAAGTAATAATTTTGCGATGTAGAACTTCATCAGAACCCCTTGCATGTAGACATTTGGAATGTTGCCATGTAATGATGATTGCCTACATTTCAAAGTGTTGTGATGCTTATTTACGCCATAGACATGAGCGTTTCGTATGCAATTCTGGTAAAGTACGAGAGAGACAAAATCAGTAGTTGTATTGGCAGATTGGCAGCACAATCGCCTTGTCTCTTTCTAGAGTGGTTACTTTTGTGAGAATATCGCTCAATCCATTACTATATGTCTATGTTTACGCAAATTCTCCGACCTTGAGTTTATGTCATTACCATGGAGAGTAGAGGGGAGGAGACTAAACGGCTTGCCTTCGAATTGGCCACTTTTCATGTACCAAAGTAGCTGGTACACAAATTCGCCGCCAGGTCCGCAGTGTCGCATTCTGGGCTTGGGAATATAAATGCAATTGTTATACAGTGAGAAATTATTAAATAATTTTTATATATTGAATTCATTAATCGTCAAATTATGTCGTCAAATTGTTTTGTGCCTGGTTGTAATACTGGTTACGGTAATTTAAAGACATGGAACAAGAAAAATGGCGTGAAAAACCCTAGTTTATTCCGACCTCGCACGGTAAGTCAATCTTGAAATTGTAGTCATTAACTTTAAATATTAGTCTTAAAATTGCTGTTCAAGTAACCCTTAATAATATATAACAATCTATGTTTAAGGACGAAATGGTTAGAAATTGGGAAAACGCTATTAGGCGGACAGATAAGCTGTGTGTGAATTATATTTTTTAGATAGCGATATTGAGCGTTTTTACACAACTACGGTCTTAGATGGATCTATTTTTCAAATGAAAAGAGGTACTCCCAAGATAAAGGAAGATGCAATACCTTCTATTTTTCCATCTTTTCCAAAATATCTGAATAATTCAACAAAAAAACGCAAGTTGCACACACAATGAGATTCTATTTTGCTACCCAAGAATAGAAATACTAAAGCATTGGTGATAAATACCGAACAGGATGGAACAGTACTTGAGGAGATTAAAGATTTGTTAAATTATGAAAATTTGCCTTCGAGTTCTCAGAAATCGCGAAAATTTACAAAGGACATATTAAGCAAACTCATACCATATCGTAAAACTCTAATGAGCATTAAAATAAATTATTACATTCTTGTATTAAAGAAAATATATCTTGTAGTAAATTTTTCGTAGTATCTAATGTAAACTAATATGAAAATTAACTTTAAAAATTTGTTTTTGATCAACAATGGGCTTGTCCTTTGACACAGCATATGAAAAATGGTATGGGACTTTTCTTTAGCGAAGCAAAGGAATTTCGGACAATATATATTAACTTCAGCAGCTATTGATTCAGCTTTTTTTATAAGTGAATCAAAACTTTCATCAGTATTCTTTTAGCAGATAGCAAATTAAATTTTTCGAGACAGTTACACATTCGGAAGTATTAATTTTGAGATTTTGATACATCATACTAACAACGTTAATTTTTGATAGATCGCCCCAAATTATGGATGAGCAGATAACTTTAAATGGAATAAATTTCTCTACTAAAGTTTGTGCTATAATTCTGGTTTTTAAATATCTTTTTTAAATTTTTATTATTTCATTAAGGCTTTTAAACATTTTTATTATTTAAAATTAAAAGTTTAAGTGCAATCTAATGAAACTTATTTTGATTTACTTAAACTCAATTTTTTTGGATTTCACTTCTTCGCCAATTAAATTAATTGTTATTTCATTTTGGAAGTGCACCTCTAAATAATGAGGTAGTATGCGACTTTTAATATAATACAAATTGTCTAACATGTATTTCTTTAAAATTCACATACGCATTTCAAGAATTCTTTTTTTATAATTTATAAAATGTTTAGCGAACGAAAGGCTGCTCCCTATAATTCCCGCCACTCTGTGCAATTGTACATACGCCTACTGCACCACCGCTAGGAATGACGCTGGGCTGACTAATAATTCAAATATAATGGGGAAAGGCACAGTGTTCTTAAAAACAAATAAGTTGGTAATAATCCTATTTAAAGCTAGGCTGATGATTGTAAATATAAATTATAAAAATCTCAATATTTTCCCAAAAATTTGAGAAATTTCTAAACATTCTCATTACAGTTACATGCATTTAAATAGGGTAAATGGCGAAACGTAGCCCAGAGCCGAACACTTGCGCCTCGGTGGGGAACTTCGAACTATCTATTATGGAACATAAATGTGTGCCATTTTAACTTGACAGCGCATATTGTCGTTTAGTCTCCTCCTTTCTAACCTCCATGGTCATTACTAACAATTGAAATTTTAAGTTACCCGCCTTATCAGTGGCGTAATGGTAAAATTCAATAAATAAATGGAGGACAAATAACATCCTGGGGATTCTTTATTTATTAATATAGATCTGGATGGAAGTATTTGTGTAGGGAAGTGTTAGTAGCTAACTTAACCTAACTAGTGACTTACTAGCGCTAATGCAGTTGTTATTTTGCTTCCGCCGGATCCTCCAGGAACTAGTACAACGTTTTTGTTTTCATCTAGTACAATGACGGGTGTCATCGATGACATAGGTCGTTTTCCAGGTTTAATAAAATTAGCTTTAGAAGGCGGTAAGCCAAAACCATTTACTGTTTCCGGTTGGGAGAAATCGTCCATGCTGTCGTTTAATATGATACCCGTGCTGTTGGATTGAAAACCAGCGCCCCATCTAAATGAAAATATTCTAGATTAACGCAACAAAATATTATGAAGTTCTACTTACATGAAATTGATTGTGCTGGTGACTGATACCGCATCACCTCGCGAGGAAAGAACTGATATGTGTGAGGTGCCGTGATCTTCTTGAAAATTCGTTGTTGCTCCATAGTAGTATGGGTCTTGCGATGTTGCATTATCTTTTATTAATTTTCTAGTACTTTCGGCATAGCTCATTGAAGTTAATTTATTGATCAGCTGAAACGTATTTGTGTTTAAAATTACAGCTAAACTCAATGTTTTTGCTATAAATTTTAGAAATGTTTTCCTGAAAACTAGTATCAGTTATTCTAAAAAAAGTTATTTGTTTGCAAAGTTAGAAAGTGATCTTTGGGAAGCAGAAAATTAAAGTACCCTGAAAAAAAGTGTCCAATTTGAAACTGTGAGAAATGTCAAAATATTTGTACAATTTACACAAAAAATAAATTGAATCGAAATCCAATTATTTTGCAATAATATTTTAAAATGTAGGAATATCGCGTGATATTTAAACAACAACAAAGAGATTCATGGGTAATTCACGCAAAAAGAAAAAGGGCTACTGAAACAGAGTGGTAACTGCGGACATGCATGTTTCTGGCTCTTTGTTGTTGTTTACATATCACGTGATATTCTTACATATTCGTTGTTGTTTACTAAGGGTCGGAGGGTTCAGGCAGGGGGGCTATATGCGCCTCCGTGTCGATCTCTTTGTTGTTATTTTATAAAATGTTTAATTCATCTAATAGCTTTTTGGTAAAGTTAAACAGTGGCTCAGAAAGCAGAAAGATTTTTTCGTTTGTACCATTTAAGTAAAATGTACATTGAGAGAACAGTGCACATACACCAATTTGAAAGTGTCAGAAATGTCAAAATATCTATACAATTATATAGTTTGTTTACGATAAAAAGACGATGACGTTGCAAAACAAAATATTGTGATGTTGCCAAGCTGAGTCTTTTTCCATTACTTAACGAAAACTATAAAAGTCAATCTGATGTTAGATTGACAGTTCTTCTTTTTCGTTGTTCCGTGCCTCGTAGGGCGTAAGTCAAAACTATTTATTTAAAATTGAAAGGGTTGTATGATAGGCTTGATTAATTTAATATAAATATTTATCCATGAAACACTATGGATAAGATAGAAGAAACAGTAACCAATCATTTTATATTCTAATTAACATTTAATTATTTTACATAGAAGAGGGTTAAATGACGAACTGTAGGCCCTGATACCTTATTCTATGCTCTATAGAACCATCTTCAAGAGCACTGCAAGGGTTTACGCTAAAAGGAATCAATACAAGCTGTAATCATCTTCATGCAAATTTAAATATTGTTTCTTTATACAATATCTATTATATTTATTATAATAAAAATAGAATGGAAAAGAAAAATATAGATACACACAATAAAATTTTGTTACAAGATGAAAAAATAAAAAATCTCCCATTTTATCAGTATTATTTATGTAGAGATACTGTGGTCGTTGTTTTAATTTGTATATTATAAAATAACTGTACCTAATTAATTTAATAATAGTTATTACTGATTTTGAAAAGGTGGAAATAAAGCAAATTGGATAAAAATATCTTGTATAATTTTTTCAGTGTCCTCTACTGTCTTTGACCAAATATCTGGAGTCACTTTTTCTAAAGACTTTTTCCATGCACCTATTGCTTTTTCTGTTGAAGAACCATCAGTTTCCACATGATCTCAATAAAAAATTTTAACTATGCCCCAAATATGTTCAATTGGGTTGAACACACAGTGGTAAGGGGGAAGTCGAAGCACCTTGTGACCATATTTTTCAGATAATATGTAAGCTTCATATACTGTTGGTGGTTTATTCCTACAAAAATGCATATATTTAAACAAAATAAGTTATCTAAGTATTACCATAATATACTGAAAAATGTTTATATCAACTTACCGTTGTACTAAATTCAATAATTGGGTTTAGAGGAAAGTATTTTCAAAAGGAATATCATTTTGTATTAACCAGTTCTGTATATCAGCCTTTTTGGTAGCTGTTGTTGGTACTTTATTGATCACTGTACTGTGATAACTTGCATTATCCATTACAATTGTGGCAGGTTCTTCCAAGTTCACTAAAAGCTGGTATTCAAACCAATGCAAAAAAATTCTCGGTTCATTTCACCGTGGTAATCACTATCTTGTTTTTTGGAAGAAAAACCAGCCCTGCTCCAGGAATAAATCCAGAAGAGGAACCAGCATGCAATACTATATACCTACAATAACGAAATAACAAATTACTACTAGGTTTCCTAGATAGACTGTTTAGCTCAAAACAACTATTAATAATTATATAGATTTAAATAAAATAGTGTGACTAGTAAATATTTGAAAAGGTCTTAAAATGGCAGGAATGTATGTACATCATAAATTAATTGCTAAATTTTATTATTCAATTACCTTGGACCACCAATTTTTGTCTTTTCACGTCTCTATGATTAGAATATTGCTAAGAACGTCCAACAGTACCGTCTTTAAATATCCAGGTTTCATCCAAAAACACAAATTGATATAAACCTTCCCTTTTTATCTTGACATATTTATGTAGAAAATGTACACGTTTTAATGAAATATGTGGCAACTCCATTAAACCACGACGAGGATAATCTTTTTGGTATTTGAATCCAATATGTTTCACTATCTTCCTGAGTGATGTTAAACAAGCATTAAAGAGTTCACGCTCCTGGAGTTTCTCTTAAAGTTTTGAAGGTTATGAGTTCCTCTGAAAAAATATTGTGTTAGTTAATTGTGAATAAAATATAACAGTAAATTCAATATACTCACTGTTTCCATACATTTCGTATATAACATTTCGGAAAGCATTTAGATCAAAGTTATCAATTTCAACAGTAGGTTTTATGTGTTGTCTCTTTTTAGGTGGGCTTTAAGGCTGTTCACCTCTTATGCTTGGCGGCAATACGGTTAACAGTGGTAACGCTAAGTTGTAAAGTTTCTGGAACTCTCTACTATATAATTACTTCAATTTATGAAAGAATAATATATTATCAAGTTAAATTAACCTAACCTAACATTAAAAACATTTAATCATTTACATTTAAATATGTAACGATAATATTAATAATAATGGATACAAATAGCGGATACTATTACTTGCGTCTCTTACAGCAGTAAGCGGGAGAAGCGGACCCCATTTCGGCATTCCCGTTCAAAATAGCTCAACAAAGATGTTACCATTTCTTGACATTTTCTGTTCAGCTGCTTCGGCATTTTATTAACCACACACTGTAGATTTGCCTAAATAATTAGTTACTAAAATAACTGTTTTTTCAATCTTATAGAAGCAATGAATTTAAAAGCACTAAAAAAACTTGTAAATATTAGATGAAGATCGAATTTCAATAAACGTCAAAACAAACTGTGGAATTTTACCAGTTGATTTGACAACGTCTTGAAGTTTTGCCAACCCGTTAGCTGTAAATTGCCCTGGCTGTTGAGGATAAATTGTATTCACGGTTGGTAAATTAATATTTATTTTGATAAGCAGGAAAGTAACTAAAAATGACATCATCGTCTTTTTATCGTAAATAAACTGTATAGAGTATATGATGGAAGTTTAGGAGCGAAGCAAGAAGGCATAATTATTTGATAGTCACTGCAGTCTCACTTTACAAATGAAAAAACGAATAAACTTTTAAAATATTACAACGGTCAAGACAAGACATAAGTTAAATAATTAATTTGTTTTCCTTCAGTAACTGTCAGCGGCCATGTTCTGACGTCACACTTTATCGGTCTATAGTTCCAAGAATTTACATAAAAAATATGAAAATAAACCCATAAGATTAAAGATTTTAATTTATGATGAGATGAACATAACCTAAAAATATAAATTAAAATAAATCTTATCGCTGTATTAAAAGCTATTTCATTGCTACAATGCTTTTACGATTGTCATTAATGAATTATCCTAATTTAATACTTATTGCGTCATAATGTACCCTAAGCAACTGCCGGTGTGTCACCATTGTGATAGTTATCACCTAATCTGGCCGTACCTAAAGCTACGTCTATCGGTAATATATACATCACAATCGCCATGTTACTTTACCTTCTATTTAAAAATTACTTACGGATGTGAAATTGAAATAATCTGGATCAGCAAACTCTGTTCTTTTTGCGTAACCAAATTTAAAACTTTCGACTATTCTTTGATTGGTGATGATGGAATTTGGTTGTGAAACGTCTATGAAATCACTGAGTATATTTAAAATGTAATTTAAAACTATGCCACTCGCTGGTAAAGGTGGTGAAATGATGGTAAAGTTTTTGTAGATTTCACTTTTAATGGGCTCTTTCCACAATGGCCTGCAAAAAATATTTGGGTTTTAAAACACTTATTTTGTTATTAATATAGGGTAAAGTAGGGTATAAATACAGTTTACGGGCTTTTCTTGTATTATTAAAATTTTTAGTTTATTAGGTAGATTATGTTTCTAGAAGCCTAAAAATAAAAAAAATCTTGGCGGTCTCTAATTTTAATGAAAATATTCACTTTTAAAAGGTTCACTCTTGGAAGTTACAAAACAATGGCAATAATAAAATAGTATATTAATGTATAAGTGGATAAAGAGGTCTTTCAAACACGCGCGATTTTTCGAGCACGACGGCGCAGCCGAAGTGCTCGAAATAGAGCAAGTGTTTGAAAGACCAGTTATCCACGAATACTTTACGCTATTTTTTTTATTGGTGCACTTTGAAATCATAATAGTATATTATACACCAAGGTGGTGAAGACTATTATTATCGACCGAGCACCATAATTATTTCGCAAGGGGCTTTGCCCCGAGCGGAATAAGGTGCGAGGTTTATAAATGTCTTCACCACCGTGGTGTATATACCACCTACCAGTTTTTCTACTACTAGCCAAATTTAAGACAAAAGTAAAAAAATCTCTTATAAAAATCATGTACAATTTAATCACCAATTATACAATCACATCCAAAAATTTCACAAAACGTGGTTTATGTTTTACTTTGAACTGTGGACAATTACAGCGGTAGTGCGTTCACAACACTTGGGTACAAAGTGAGCGTTCATAAAACATTTAACATATACTCCACCTTAGAGAAAAGCATTTATTATTTGTCTATGTACTTGATACTCTACACCACAGAGTTTACGCGAATCGACGAGAGTGCACTCCTAGTTCCCCGCTTGCTATCGGGGAAACTATTACCCTGATATGTGCAATTCGTATAATATGTACAATGTACACGTGTTCTTGTTTATAGAGCTTAAGGCACCGGTTATCCATATTCTGTGGGTCAAGGTTAGCTACCAGTTTCTATCAACATAAGATTTTAAAATTCCACTGGTGATAATGTTGAAGGTAAAAACATTCCTCGATCCACCTTTTTTCTGCAATTATCTGAAAACTAACAACACATTTCAATGTCAAAATCAAACTTTGATAGTGTCGATCTACAAATAGTTCAAACTGATTTCTCCCTAGGCGTTTACTCCGTCGTCTGACGGACACTGACACTGTTCTCGCTCCTCACCTCACCCATATATTATGAACGCACTCGTTATGTCTTCGGAAATTTTTGGTTGAGCGCGAATTTTAAACTAATGGCAGTTTTATTGAAATAATTTTATTTTGTTAGGTAATTTTAAGCAGTAAATATGTTAAAGACAATCTCCTGGGTATACAAAATTATGTTGCACTAGTTTTTGTCAAGCTATTATCCTTGAATTCTCAAAACATTTGAATTCGTCCATTATTGACCTAGGTTAACAATAGAAAAAATTATTAACCACTAATAGAGAAATTTAACTTCTCAGTTGGCTTGAAGACGCAATAACTGTCAACTTCACAGCTAGTAGTGGAAAAAATATTATTATTATATTATTACTACAAAAAAAATGGAAGTCCGTCCTCGATGCCCAGCCAAGTTTCGTGAAACTCCATCCTAAATAGTATTTATTTTTATTTGACGTTACGAGGTACTGCTGTCAGATCAATAATCAAAAAGTTTCTTCATTTATATATATATATATATATATATATATATATATATGTATATATGTATATATGTTTATATATAAATAAATTTTGCAGAAAAAATCAAATAAGACTTGGTTCACAATGAAAATATACAATTTAGAAACTAATAAAAAAAGTTGTCAAATGCTATTCAACGCGATAATCGATTACAATCATCTCCTGTCATTTAAAAAACAACATGTTCAACAACATTTTCGATATCAATCGATCAGTTCGATTATAATCGGTCTAAAATTATGATACTATTGAAAACAATCGTAAATCGGAAGCATGTGATTGGTCGAAAAATTTAAATAAACTACCGTTGGTCTATGGGTTATGTGATGTGAGTGATATTTTGCAATTGTATATTACATTTTTAGTTAACAGAACAGCTTCTATAAAATTAAACATGTTTAAACTAAATGAACTTGTGAAAAGTGTGAAATACACGTGAAATGAACCAAAATAATGATGAGGTTATGTCAATATTGATTTATTTGATTTGTAAAATGACATGACAAATGACATTTTTTTTGGTGGTTCAACAAACATCAATCCGTTTTTGTTACCATAGGGACTTTAAAAAACGCGCGTGTTTGAAAGTTCGATTTAAACACGCTGAGAAATGCTTTAAATAGGTAATATGAGGCATCAATAAAAATTTTTTATTTGTAACTGCTATAAAAGTGTCATTATTTGTTGCGGTTGGTATTGTGTTTTGTTGTGCTTCTATATTTAAGATTTTCTTGGTTTCCGACAATTATGAATTTTATTAATCTAGACGATAGCTATACCTGGCGTAATAATATTGAGATTATATCGCAAGCGCAGCGTTTGGGTTTAATACCCGCAAATAATGAAATTAAGTGTCCGGTTGATTTTTGTGACGGACATTTCATAATAACATCACGGCCAGATTGCATAGATGATTTTCGTTGGAAATGTAATGGACATAAAAAAAATAAAAAGAAACGTATATTTTGTAATAAAAGTTAAGTATTAAATTCAAGTTTATTATTCAAACCTCTTTTTGACGTCTCCGCTCTTTTTGACATTTCCGGTAATTATTGATGTTGCCAAATAGCAGTTTTTTTGGAAAATATGCGAAACCCATATAAAGAAATGAAGTAGCAAAAATAGCTAGTGATGAGCCGGCCATATGGCAAACTTTGGAATACCACCAAACGACTTCGGGCTTGAAATTTTTTTTACAGATAGGTCTTATTATAAAAACGTTTTATACCATGTCACAAGTTGCGGAAACAACTACTTTTCGTTATATGAATTTTCAAAATTATTATAACTTACTTGTATTGTCATGCAAGCACATTTTCAATTTTAAAATATCTCCAATCCTGTTGGGGTCTCATATCTTTTTTACATACAGTTATTATTATAGAAACGTTTTATACCAAGTCACGAGTTGAGAAAACAAATACTTTTCTAAATATGAATACTAAAAATTATTAAAAATATGTATTTTCCATGCAAATACACTTATGAAAGTCAATATCAAACTCGACAACCGACAATAATATACTGCAGTGTCGCCAACCGTTTGGAAACTTTTTCCCTAAAAAGAATTCACGTATCTTTCATTTTCAATATAATAAAATAATGTCACATATTTATCTAATAATATTGAATAATATAATTGTATTTATGATTTAATAAATGGTTAATACTATTATAATTTAATAAACTTCTGTTTTGAATGTACGTAAATTTCGCACATAGTTTTCCTCATAGTGAAAGTAATATGCATTCATCCTTCCGCTTGAAAAATATCCAATACTTTGTAATGCGCACATCTGGTTATTCAAGAAAGAAAAGGGTGAATCCAATGATTATATTTACTTCCCCTTCTTGAATAACTTAATATCCAATATTTTGTAACGCACATTAAGTTATTCAAGAAGGGAAAGGGTGAATTAAATTATTATATTCATTTCCCCTTCTTGAATAACTTAATATCCAATACGTTGTAACGGACATTACATTATTCAAGAAGGGAAAGGGTAAATCCAATGATTATATTCCCTTCCCCTTCTTGAATAACTAAATATACAATACTTTGTAACGCACATTACATTATTCAAGAAGGGAAAGGGTAAATCTAATGATTATATTCCCTTCCCCTTCTTGAAGAATTTAATATCCAATACTTTGTAACGCACATTAAGTTATTCAAGAAGGGAAAGGGTGAATCCAATGATTATATTGCCTTCCCCTTCTTGAATAACTTAATATCCAATATTTTGTAACGCACATTAAGCTATTCAAGAAGGGGAAAGGAATATAATGAACAATTATATTCCCTTCCCCTTCTTGAGTAACTTAATATCCAATATTTTGTAACGCACATTAAGTTATTCAAGAAGGGAAAGGGTGAATTAAATTATTATATTCATTTCCCCTTCTTGAATAACTTAATATCCAATACGTTGTAACGGACATTAAGTTATTCAAGAAGGAAAAGGGTGAATCCAATTAGTATACTCCCTTCTCCTGCTTGAATAACTAAATATCCAATACTTTGTAACGCACATTACATTATTCAAGAAGGGAAAGGGTAAATCCAATGATTATATTCCCTTCCCCTTCTTGAATAATTTAATATCCAATACTTTGTAACGCACATTAAGTTATTCAAGAAGGGAAAGGGTGAATCCAATGATTATATTCCCTTCTCCTTCTTGGATAACTTAATATCCAATACTTAATAAACTTCGGTATTGAATATACGTAAATTTCGCACATAGTTTTCCTCATAGTGAAAGTAATATGCATTCATCCTTTCCCTTGAAAAATATCCAATATTTTGTAACGCGCACATCAGGTTATTCAAGAAGGAAAAGGGTGAATCCAATTATTATATTCCCTTCCCCTTCTTGAATAACTTAATATCCAATACTTTGTAACGCACATTGAGTTATTCAAGAAGGGAAAGGGAATATAATAATTGAATTCACCCTTTCTCTTCTTGAATAATCTGATGTGCGCGTAAAATTATTATTTGTTGGGGGAGGGGGGTCAATATGTCAATATGTTTATACAGGCTGTAATTACGAAATGAAAAAAATATAAAAAAAGCTGATTTTCAGGAACAAAAATTATTGGAGGGGGGGGGGGATTTTGATGAGACCGCCGTTTTTTTCCTTCCTTATGTTCAGGAGGCTTATTTAGTTACGAAAAACAAAAAAAAAACGAAAAAAGGCAAATGCCCGTAATCTGCATTTATTCCTAAAGTAGGATTAATTGGTGATCATTTCATGGGTGGTTCTTCATTATTCGAATTTCATGTTGTTATCGGAATTTGAATATTAAGAAATATGAACGGAACCTTTTTGTCATAATATTACCCTATTAATTATATCAATGACATTGTCAGTTATGTTACAAAGTTGTCAATAATTTTATGTCAGTTATTTTCTGTAGAATAAAGCATTATACTAAAGGTAATCCATTGTATTCACTACAATTTATTCTCTGGAATGTTAGAAATAATTTTAAATATCATAACAAGTAGGTTGTTGTTTATTAGTAACTAAAAAAATAGAACTGTCAATTTTAAAAAACGTTATGTCATGTAATGTTAGCTGCTAATTTTTCTTAAATAAATTTCATATTTCAACCGGGATAATTACTTTAAAAACTAAAAACCTAACAGGTTATGGGCCCAGGTCAGTTAACTTGCCCACCAGCTGTGTAAAAACTTAGTGAATTAAAAACTTTGTGAGAAATAAAAATCGTAATTGTAAAATATGCCGTTCTCGGTGAAAACTTTGAAGTCAAGTGAGAACTTTAGCGGCATAATATAAAATAAAAATGGCTTAATCTGACAAAAATGCTTTGATTGAAAAACAATGCGATAATGAAACTTTCGAGGTATGGAAATTTCAGATACTAATACTGTTTAAAGTCAACGGACTCTATGAAATTGTAAACGGAAATTGGAAGTTTGAAAACTTGAATAAACCCGAAGAGAAAGCAGAATGGAATAAAAAGGATGCTAAAGCACAAAAAGTGATAATGACAACTATAGATAAAAAGCATTTAATGCATATAATAAACTGTGAAAATTCATGTCAAATGTATAAGAAACTGTGTAACATTTTCCATAATGATTCTGAGCAGCAAAAATGTAATCTGTTACAAAAATTTTTCAATTTTAAATTTGATGAACAAATAGACATGTCACTGAACATAAGCAAAATTGAAAATTTAGCCTTTCGACTTAAAACACTAAACCAATGTGTTAGTGATGATATGATAATATCTAAAATTCTTTCTACTCTACCCGAAGAATACAAACATTTTGTCACATTCTGGGAATCAGCCCCATTAACGGAAAGATCATTGACCAATTTAATATCCAGATTATTTTCTGAAGAAAATAGAATAAATGGAACAGATAAAGACAAAAGTGTAACATTTAAAGCTGAAGAAAAGCACATTAAAAAAGGAAAATTTGTTAACCAAGCATCAGGACGTAATTGTTATAATTGTGGAAAAATTGGACATTTTATGAAAGATTGCAGAGCAAAACAATGTACAATATGTAAAAAGAATAACCATACAGAAGAAAACTGTTTTTTCCGAAAAACTTATCAAAAGTCAAAAAAGGATGGTAGCACAGTAAGCTTTCTAACACATGAAAATAAAAATTGTGAATCCAAATTTGATACCACCTTTATCGTAGACTCTGGTTCAACGTCTCATATGTGTAAGAATAAGGATCTTTTTGAATTTGTGAAAAATAAGAAAAGCGAAATCTGTGTAGCAAAGAAAAATGAAACGATGCTAGCAGAAGGTGTTCGACAAACTACTAATAAGTCTTGCATTCTAAATAATGTGTTATATGTGCCCGATCTAAGTAAAAATATTTTATCAGTAAGTGCTATAACAGACAAAGGGGGTGATGTAAAATTTACCAAAGATAAAGTTGTTATTTTAAAAAATGGAGAAAAACAAAGCAATGGGCTATATGAAATAATTTTTTGTAAAAATAATGAAAGCTTAATTGCTGAAAAACAAATAAAATTAAAAGCTAGTGAATGGCACAGAAAATTGGGACACTTATCATTACAGAATTTAAAAAAACTCTTAGATATTTCTAACGGAATGAAAGTAAACAAGAATGATTTTAATAATCTTGAAAAATAATGTGAGGTCTACATAAAGTCAAAATAAGTTCGAAATCCTTTCTCTACAACAAGGTTAAGAGCTACTCGTCCACTAGAAATATTACATATTGATATTTGTGGTCCAATTGAACCTACAACATGGGATGAAAAGAATTATATTTTAACTATTTTGGATGATGTTACTCATTATTCAGTGGTATATTTATTAAAACACAAATATGAAGCTACAGATTATCTTAAACAATGTATAGAAGAAATGGAGGCTCATAAAAATGGAAGAGAATACAAGATAAGATGTGACAACGGAGGCGAGTTCCCAAATTTAAAACTAAAACAATGGTGTAACGTGAAGGGGATCGTATTGGATTATACAGTACCTCATTCTCCGCAGATGAATGGCAAAGCTGAACGTCTAAACCGAACTCTTCTAGAGAAGGCGCGAGCATTAATGTTCGACTCAGGATTAACTAAAAAATTTTGGGGTGAAGCTGTTTATGTAGCCACTTATCTACTAAATCGTAGTCCAACCGAATCAAGCATTACTGGAAAAACTCCATCGGAAAATTGGACAGGAAAGCAGCCTAATCTGTGCGGACTTCAATTTTTCGGTTGCGGAGCTTTTACAAAAACCCTAGGATACCTTAAAAACTAGAGCCAAGAAGCCAAGAATATATCTTTATTGGTTATGCACCAAATGGCTATAGATTGTTTGATTATCATAAAAAACGAGTAGTAGTTTCTCGAGATGTTATTTTCAAAGAAGAAAACCATGAAGATATGCAAAAAGAAGACGAGATTAAAAAACTCGAATCGACCGATGAAGAAGAAGAAAATCTAAATAATGACAAAGGAAATAAAGAACATCTGAACGATGACAGCGAAAATGAAGAGATTCAGTATGAATACGAAAATGTACAATTTGAACCAATTATAAATTTAGGAGAAGGTGAAATAGAAGACCCAATAGAAAACAGACGAGGAAGAAAAATAAATTTGCCAAAAAGGTATAACGATTATGTGATGTTAACATATCAAGAAGCAGTCAACAGCTCTCAAAAGGAAAATTGGATACAAGCAATAGAAGAAGAAAAGGAGTCTTTAAGAAAAAATAAAACTTGGGACTTAGTTGATTTGTCAGAAGCTAATAAAAAAAAGATTTTGACCAGCAAATGGGTGTTCAAATTAAAAAATGATGGAAGATATAAAGCCAGATTGGTAGTACGAGGGTGTCAACAAGAGTATGGGATAGCTTTTGAAGATACTTTTAGTCCAGTAGTCAGCTCAACAGCTCTAAGGGTAATGTTTGGCTTAGCAGTCAAAAACAACTACAAAATGAAAAAGTTTGACATGAAAACAGCTTTTATATATGGCTAACTTCATGAAGAGCTCTATATGTCATTACCTGAAGGCTACGAAGATAATAATAACAAAGTTTGCCGTCTTCGAAAGTCCTTGTATAGTCTAAAACAAGCTCCTCTTCTTTGGAATGAGCATTTTACACGTTTTTTTAAAGATTTTGGTTTGTCTTCACTAAGAAGTGAAAGATGCATATTTAAAAACAAAGAAAGTAATCTTTTCCTTGCTATATACGTTGATGATGGCTTAATCATGGTAGAAAATGAACAGGAAATAGAAGATTTAAGGAGAGAATTGAAAAATCGAATGGTAAGAGAAGAGAATAGAAAGAAGTTTAGAAAACGAAAAGCAAATTGAACAGTAAGACAAGTGTTTAGGAACTGTTAAATTTCAGAAACAGCAACTCTCATCTATGAACTCTAGTTATAAAAAAATATTGTTTAGTTATTTTTAAAATCTTAATTAAGATATTTAAAATTAGGAGAAGATGTTAGAAATAATTTTAAATATCGTATCAAGTAGGTTGTTGTTTATTAGTAACTAAAAATATAGAACTGTCAATTTAAAAATGTTTATGTCATGTAATGTTAGCTGCTAATTTTTCTTAAAATAAATTGCATATTTCAACTGGGATAATTACTTTAAAACCTAAAAACCTAACACAGAAAATATTAAATGGATAAGCTCCGATCGTTTAGATATAGATGTTACACTTGGAAACGCAGGTCAACTTTGGAACCATTGGTACAGATCGTTCGTGAATTTTATGGAAGCGGCAGATGCGAAAGACAACACGAAGAAGCTGAATCTACTAATAAACTACGTGAGTCCAGTCGTTTTTAAGTCCATTAGTGAAAGTACAACGTATGAAGATGTCATAAAAACATAAAAACCCTTGAGAGCCTCTACGTAAAACCCAAAAATGAAATATTTTCTCGATATTCTCTCTCATCAAGAAGACAGCTAGCGGGTGAGTCAATTGACCAATATTTACAAATTTTGAAGCAGATCAGCAAAGAATGCAAATTTAAAGCTGTCACGGCCGAACATAATAAAGATGATTGTATCCGAGACTCATTTATCAGTGGTTTAAGTTCACCGCAAATTAGACAGCGGCTTCTAGAGCACTATTTTTTTAGTTTAATTCAAGTGTTTGATACTGCAAGAGCGTTAGAAATAGCCAAGCAACATACTGAATCATATTCATCAACTTTTTATTCAAGTGTTGCCGTTTTACAAAACGCAGAACCGTTACAAGATTTTGAAAATTCATCAACCAGGCAGTTAGCGGCTGCTGCATCTTTTCAGAAATGTTTCTTTTATGGCAGAGGTAGACATCTGCGCGAACACTGTCCTTCTAAAAATGCAATTTGCAATTCCTGAAATAAAAGAATTCATTTTTCAACTGTGTGTAGATCATGTAACACCAGAAGAACTCAGAAAACATCTGCTGCTATTTTGTCTACAATTTCTGCTGTTTCTCCTAGTTGTTTATCCAAATCTATTATTCAAATTAAAATAAACAATTAATGTTAAAATGGCTTCAACATCTCTCACGTCGCAACCTCTTGGATATTGTATTGTACACCTATAAATTTTGGATAACATTTATTCAAATGTAAAGCTTTTAGTCCTCGATGAACTCTGCACTGAATTGATCATTGGTCATGATATTCTGAAGCAACATTCCCGACTCGAAATTCTTTTTGGAGGAGACAAATCTACCCTATCAATATGCAATTTAGCATTATCTAATATTGAACCATTCAGTCTATTGTCAAATTTGACGTTTAATTGCAAACCAATCGCAATAAAATCCTGTCGATTCACAACTTCAGACCTCAACTTTATTGAGCAAGAAATCAAACATCTTCTAAAAGAAAAGATCATAGAACCCAGCATCTCCCCTTGGCGAGCTCAACCTCTGGTAACTTCAAGTGAAAACCATAAGAAACGTATGTCTATTGACTATTCGCAAACCATAAATAAATATACATTATTAGATGCATACCCAATACCACGGGTAGAAGACATTGTAAACCAAATTTCGAAATATTCCGTTTTTAGTACAATTGACCTCCGTAGTGCCTATTACCAAATTCCAATTAAAGATGAAGAAAAGATCTACACAGCATTTGAAGCTTGTGGAAATTTGTATCAATTCACTCGAATTCCGTTTGGTGTTACCAATGGAGTCGTTTGTTTCCAACGAACCGTCGACAGTATCATCAAGAAAGAAAATCTTAAAAGCGTCTATGTTTATCTGGATGACGTCACTGTTTGCGGTAACTCACAAGAAGAACATGATCAAAATTTACAAACATTTTTGGATGTCATTAAGTAGTACCGTTTAATGATGAATGAAACAAAATCAATATTTTCCCTCAAATCGATTTGCATTCTTAGTTATTCAATATGCGAGAAAACCATGAAGCCGGACCCAGAACGACTTAAGCCTCTCTTGAATTTACCAGTACCTGATACTACAACTTCTCTTCGAAGAATTCTAGGAATGTTTGCACACTACTTCTAAATGGCCGAAATTTTCGGAAAAAATTCAGCCGCTAGCATACAGCACAAGTTTTCCATTGTCTGAAAAAGCAATTTTGGCATTTAGACAGCTCAAACAAGACATAGCCAACTCTTCGATTTCTTCAATTGATGACGACCCTATGTTCACTGCTGAAACCGATGCCTCAGAATTTGCGATAGCTGCTCAATTATTCAAATCAGGAAGACCAGTCTCATTTTTCTCAAGAACCTTGTCCTCTCAGGAACAAAAGCATTCGTCAGTTGAAAAAGAAGCACTGAAAAAGTGGCGACATTTTTTAATTGGTAGACATTTTCAGCTCATTACGGATCAGAAGTCAGTGGCATTTATGTTTAATAACAAGTCCTCTTCCTAAATCAAAAATGAAAAAATTCAACGTTGTCGTTTGGAATTGCCATGCTGCAAGTATGATATCGTTTACAGCCCAGGAAGTCAAAACACGGTAGCTGATGCATTTTCCCGTATTACTTCTGCAATCATGTCATCGGCTGATCAAAAGAAATTATTTGATTTACATTCTTCTTTGTGTCACCCAGGTATTACCCGGTTTTTCCATTGAATACGCTGTAGAAATCTCCCTTATTCTGTGGAAGACGTCCGTCAAATTACCTCCTCATGTCCTGTTTGTGCTGCAATTAAACCAAAATTTCATAAAAATGAAGGAACGTTAATAAAGCCACCTCACCATTTGAACGTCTTAATTTGGATTTTAAAGGCCCTTTGCCTTCATCCTCAAGAAATAAGTACTAACCGTTGTTGATGAATTTTCCAGATTCCCATTCGCATTTCCATGTTCCGACATATCATCCTCTACAGTTATCCAATGTTTGCGTCAAATATTTTCTACATTTGGCACTCTGAAATATGTTCATTCTGACCAAGATACTTTTTTTATGTCCCGTGAACTTAAGTCACTTTTAGAGTCTCATGGTATTGCTTCAAGTCGCACGACTCCCTATAATCCTCAGGGTAATGGTCAGTGCGAATGATTTAATGGAATTATATGGCAAACCATCCAGTTGGCTTTAAAATCTCAAAATTTGAAAATAAACCAGTGGGAGCAGGTTCTAGTGATTCTCTTCACTCTATTAGATCTCTTTTAGGTACTGCTATCAACTCGACCCCACATAAACGTATGTTTAAATATGTGAGACGCTCAACTTATGGATCGTCAATTCCTACATGGCTAGCTGCACCAGGACCAATACTATTAAAGAGATTTGTCCGTTCGAATAAATACGAACCCTTAGTCCAAGAAGTCCAACTCCTGGAAGCATCAAAATCAAGACCAAAGCATTCACGAAAGTCGAGACGAAAGCATTCAAGAAAATCAAGACCATGTGATTCAAGACCACTCCATTCAAGAACAGAACAATCAAAACGCAGTACTGAATATCGATAGGCCAGTTAGGACACGAAGGCATTCTCAATATTTAGAAGACTTCCTCGAGAAATAAGAAGGTGGGAAGAATGTCATAATATTACCCCCTTGATTATATTAAACTACTGTCATTTCAGACGTACCAAAATAATTTTTTACATTTGTTTGAAAATGTTGCCTGGGGCCCAATTCTTGAGTCTGTAGGAATTTGTTCCTATAGGAAAAATCGTGATTTTCCATCGGAATTTTGAGATGGTGTATTCTCGAAAATAGTATTGGAACATATTCCAACACAATCTATAGGAATCGCTTCCCATGCTTAAAACTATAGGAATCAGTGGTTTCCTATAGGAATATCACTGAATAATGTCATGGATGACATTTTAGTCCTGTCACAGATTTTACTCCGTTAAATTTTACGAATTCCGGGATTATGGCGAATTTAGATGAATTAGCTCAGCTGGATACTTTGCAAAACCTGGAAGCGGCTGAAGTACTTGCTCGGAGGCCAGGGAGAAGGTTCACCCCTAGAAGAGATCCATTTCAGTATTTATCTGAAAGTGCATTCATAAAAGTGTTCCGGTTATCCAAAGCAGTTACAAGAGAATTGTTGGAAATGTTGGACCCTTTCTTGGAACCGCCCTCAAGGAGTTCAGCTTTGGACAAACAAACAAAGGTCCTCATCGCATTGCATTTTTTCGCATGTGGAAGTTACCAGACATCAGTTGGACTGAACTTATATATTGGTGTTAGTCAATCATCTGCTAGTCGGTGCATTAAAGAAGTAACAAACGCTCTGAATGAACATCAAATTTTCAATCGATGGGTTAAATTTCCACAAACCCTTGAAGAACTGCACAATATTTGCATCGAAAATAATATTCTGGATGTAGATGAGGATGAGAGAGATTAAGATTTTGGAATATTTGAACCTTTGCACTTCGTTGAACATGGTCTTGATAGACAAAATGATGAGCTCATGAGGGCAAGAAATATACAGAGGCACATAACTAGAAATTATTTTGCATGAATGTTATTATTCGAATAAATTTTTCATTTTTAGCAATTTTTGTTATTATTTATCTGGAATGGAATTAAAAAATCACAGAACTTTAAAAATTGTATACTCGGGGCACAAAATACCAAACATTAACTCAACATAAACATGAAAAACAATTATTACCAAACAAAATTTAAAAAATAAGTCTGTCTATTCCTATTTGTTTTGTAAGGACTGTGAAATGTTTTCTAATGCTGTTGCAATTCTCTTTCCGATAACCACATTCTCCTTCAGTATTTCAATTTTTTTCTCATAATATTTTTTTTAATCTCAACTTTTTCAGCAGCTATTTTGCTCAAATTTTCATTTGCCTTCATAGAATATTCTAGGCGTTGTGTTGCAACGGGCTTTCTATTCTTCCTTTTCATAGGCTTATTTTTTCGTTCATTCATTTCTACATCCATGACCTCATTTCCTCCAATATATGCTTCCTCATGATTTTCAGCTTCAACTATTTCAGTTATCTCCACATTCGTTTCCACAGTATAATTTTGATTTTCCCCTATCTATGATAATATGAGTTGAAAAAAAAATGGTACTGCTTTTGATAAATATTGAAAATATTATAGGAACATACAAAAATGACTTTGGATTCCTCAACCTCTGCATCGCCTTCCACTGCCGTTGCATCTAAAATTTTTAAAAGATTCTCTTCATCTCTTGTCAACCCAGTGTTTGTAGGTGGCCCTCCGCCTGTGCTCTTTACATGCTTTTTTATATCAGTATTTTTTTTTCTTAATGATTTTCTTCATAGCTTGCCAAGTCTAACGAAAATCAAGACTAATGAACTATCACAAAACGTTTTATCATTGTCACCTACCCTTCGCCAGTGAATCCAGTCTTTCTTTGCCCCGGGTATTGCATTCAGCTTCTCTTCTATTTCTTTCCACTGACGCTGAGAATCTTTGTAGGTGAAAAGTGGATGAAATTTACCTTTTCGGAGGTCTTCAGCCGCCTCCATCAACTCAATGAATACTTTTTTTTGCTCTTGGCTCATGTTGCCACCTCTTTGCCCTTTTTTCAAAATACTTTTATCCATTTTTTAATTCTCTACTCAAAATTCAAATTCAAATTGACAACTAATGTCAGATAACGGAGTTGTTTCAAATGATTATTGCCAACATGAATTACTCATATTTCATTGGTCTATACGTTTAATCTCATGAAACTATCAACGAAACGCTGTACTCTTTCAATTCTGTAGGAAAAACAGTTCCACTTGGTTCAAGAATACGTATCTGAGAAATTTTGTTTTCCTATGGGAACTGAAAGCATGGGAAAATCTTCCTATAGGAAAAAACTCCTACAGACTCGAGAATTGGGCCCCTGAAGGGAAGGTAAAAAATGGTGACAGGGCAATAAATTTGGTGATACTACAGAGGAAATATATTGATAATCAATCAAGTGCGTTGGGAAAACATCCCTGAGCTATATCTGGGTTGCATCTGATTCTTTTGAAAATTGTGAGAGGAGGAATATACTTTCCGTTACCGTTATAAATGAAACTCACCGTTTCTAAATTATTCTACAATATTAGGTATGAAAAAATTATAAATCATTTGCTTGTTAACTTGGTCTCTTTAATGTTAAAATATTGCTAAGGAAAACGCAATTTTCCTTATTTGAACTACTCTCAGATCGAATTCAATTGCAATAATATCATTGTAGAGCCGAATATCTAGTTCAGTATTCAATGCAAAAGGTCGCTCTAATTTTGGTAAATCAAGCGATGTCTTGTAATAAAATCTTTACTCACTTGTAATTTTTCATGTCTTCTATAGTTATAATACCGCCTTTATTTCTAATGTCCTCAACGAAACCTGAAGTTAGAGATCCATCGTGTAAAGCGTTTCCTCCTTCATTGGCGATTATTTCCAAAGTCTTCGCCATTCTGGGCCTTTTGAAGTATTCTCCCAATTTATAAGTATCATTAGTTTTTTTGTTGAAAAAAGTATCTCTACAAAGAAAAGTAAGAGTAGATATGAAAAAAATCGATTTATTAACTTTTCCAAGCATCATCGACATAATAGAGAAATCAGCGGGTGTTGATTGCGCATGCGCGATATAAGAGAGTAAATAATAATGACATTATTGACGTAATGATTTATCAGTTCAACGAACTGGTGCAATAGTTATTCTGTTCTTAAGGCGATGCGTTGGCATCGAAAGCCATTTGGAAATGTTGATTTGCTGCTTTAATGCCAGCAACAAACAATGTTGATTCAACGGCGAATGTTTTTTGAATGATCGAACTTTGTTGTTACCTCATAACTGGATCTTTCCATAGCAGTTCCTTCCTCATAATAAATCTAGATTCTAAATGTTTGGTAACGTATTGCCCATTTTTACATATATCAATTGTGGGTTGGACAAGATCCTTCCATGGAACACCTCCACCGAATCGTTTGTATAGTTCCCAGTAACCTCGCAATTCACCCGGTATAGCTACTGATTTACCACCTTAAAATTACAAAAACGAGCTGCAAAATGTACATAAATCAATGTAAAAGAAACTTACCCCTTAAAGAAGAGTTTGCCCATTGGCCCACGTACATATCTTCGCTGGATGCAGCCGGGGCTGTCTCCCGAGCGTCCAAAGCCCACGTTTCTCCTGTAGTTTTATTATATAAAACCAAGAAGAAACCACCTCCTAAGCCCATACTTTCCGACAACGATATTCCTTCGCAAAATAATGTAGCTATGGCAGCGTCTACAGCGTTTCCCCCCTTTTTTAAAATAGACCTACAGACAAAATTAGGTGTAAAAAATCCAATAAATTGGGGAATATTGTAAATGTAATGTCTGCTGGGACGTATAGTCCAAGGTGCGATTATTATATTTTTAAAATAGTGATTTTTCGAAAAACTAATATTTATAATTAAAATTGTCTGTTTTACATGCCCATTGCGCATAACTATCATCAATCAATTAGCTGAACAAACAGCAGGAATTAAAGAACAGGTAAATGAGGCAGTGGAAGAGATTAGAAACGAAGTTGATGAATTTAAAACGGAAACGAAACGAGAAATAGAGGTTATGAAGAAGAAACTTCAAGAGCTTGAATCAAATGGTGACTCGGTAAGAAGATCTGGTACTGTCAGTGTTAAAGTGCAAATTCACTTGACCGACTGTAAGCTGGGCCACTGCAATCCCTACCAACTAACTGCGTGAAGCGATGCGCAGACGAGCCAACGCGGGATGCGCAGACGACACAACGGACCATGCGCAGACGAGAAGACGGCGTCGTCGGTTTTCGAGCATCGTGGCAAGAAGATGCACTTTCATTTTCATTATATTAAAATTGTCATTTTTATAAATTATTGTGAGTAAAATAAAGAATTGAAATTACAGTTCACTTAACTAACAACAAAATCACTATTCAACATATGGTCCTTCGAGCCGGATGGTATAATATCATCAAATAATCAAAGTGTGAAGTGTAATAACACAGCAGAAATCAAGCCAGCCATTAGCAAGAGTGAATGGAAAAAACCTGTAAGTCTGTTCCATTTTTTCATTAATTCCTTTGTTTAAAAAATAGCTCGCGAATTTTTTATTGCATTCAGTAGAGAATTTGTGGTAGATTTATTTAATAATAATGCCTGATACTGAACACCAACCAAACAACCAAATTGAGGCAAATAGGGAAGAGCAAATTCGCCGGTTAACATTTGAACGCGGCCAATTAAAATCAAAATTAACAAAATTTATCACGTTCTATGACAAAATATCCTCTGTAAACACAGATAAAATAAATGAATTAGAAAATCGTCTTGTCACTATTTTAGATATCATAAATAAATTTGATTTTATTCAGTCCCAGTTAGAATATTTAAATGATAATGACGAATCTGATGAAGAGCGTGACAATTTCGAAAATAAATATTACGCAGTCATAACAAAAGTTAAAAATCTAATAAGTACTCATAGAAATGAACAAAGTACGTCTCAAAATGTCTCTCAAACTAGATTGTCTCAACAAAATCAGTCTACTTCTTCACATCAAAACTCAATAAAACTTCCAACATTAGAACTACCTAAATTCCAGGGAAATATCGATAAATGGAGTCAATTCAGGGATTTATTCATAACCTTAGTACATAATGATAATACAATTGACAATGTAAGGAAGTTTTATTATTTAACAAGCTGTTTGGTTGGCGGAGCTCAAAAGGTAATAGCTCAATAGAGGTAACCAATGATAACTACCCAGTTGCTTGGGATTTACTGATATCAAGATACGATAACAAAAATCTCACAATAAAAAATCATGTAAATGCAATTTTAGACTTGCCGGTTATGAATAAAACAGGTTATACGCTGCGAAATCTATGTGACGACTTTCAAACAAGAGTTCGCGCGTTGAAAGTACTCGGCGAGTCCGTAGATCAGTGGAATTCAATTTTAATACAAATTTTAGTACGTAAACTCGACCATAATACAGAAAATGCTTGGGAGGAATATCTTATTACACAGAAAAGCATGTCTCCAACATTAAACGATCTAATAGCATTTTTATCAGATAGGTGTGTGTTATTTGAAAAAAGAGAAAATCGGTACAATCATACTAAAGTATTAAGTGATGAAAATTATCATTCAAAAACAAAGCAAAGTGACTATCATACTAAAACGGATTATTCAAGCTACAAGAATCAAACTAACTTTAATAAGCATACATATCCTAAAAAACAATCAAATTATCTAAAGTCAAGCTCACACGTCTCAACATTTCTTCAAACATGTCCTCATTGTAAAGAGCAACATAAATTATACAGCTGTAAACAATTTCTCAATTTACCAGTGGCGTCGCGCATTCCCATCGTCAACAAACTAAGGTTATGCCACAACTGTTTAAGATCTAATCATACAACTAATGAATGTATTTCTCAAGGCTGTAAACTATGCAACAAAAAGCATAATACAATACTTCATTTTGAAAATGCGGCAAACAGTAACTCATCAGCAAATATCAGTGTAAATAATGAAAATAACGTTTCCGCGCAGGAGTATAACGAGGCAGCTCATTCGTCCAATGCATACTCAGTATCGAATTATGCAATAAATAGCAGTCAACAAATCATACTATCTACAGCACTCATTCTCATAAAAAATAGTAGCGGTGGTTGGCAAAAATGTCGAGCCCTATTAGATAGCGGATCTCAATCGAATTTTATCACGAAAAATTTAGCGGAAAATTTGGGGTTACCATTATCAGACCTAAATGTCCCTCGTACAGGTATAGGCGGCACTAATACTTTTACAAACAAACGAATTATCACAACCATTAAATCTTGTAATTCCGATTTCTCATCAAGGTTACATCTTCTTGTGTTACCAAAAATCACAGAGTTTTTGCCAACCTACACATTCAATAAAACATCATTACAATTACCTAAAGACATAATTTTAGCCGATGAGAGTTTTAATATCTCATCATCAGTCGATGTTTTGCTAGGAGCAGAAACATTCTACAGTTTGTTATCATCAGGTCAGATCAAACTAGGCAAAAATCTTCCAGTATTGCAAAAAACAGTACTAGGTTGGGTAATCGCAGGTCCCATATTTGATAATAAAAATCAAGCTAGGTCTACTTGTCATTTATCTTTAATCAATGATGATCAAAGGTTAGAAAATCAATTAGAAAAATTTTGGGCAATTGAAGATTACACCGGTAAAAAACATTTATCAGATGAGGAATCGAATTGCGAGGAAATATTTAATACAACTGTGTCTAAGGATACAAATAATCATTTCATAGTAAACTTACCAAAAAAAAAAAATATCGTTAACCTAGGTGATTCGTTGCAAAATGCAGTCAAACGTTTGTACGCGATGGAACGTAAATTCACAAAAAATTCTGAATTCAAGGATCAATATGTCAAATTCATGTCTGAATATGAAGAATTAGGGCACATGTCCTGTATTAGCAATCCGTTCAGTACAGATTTAACAAAAAACATTTTTTACTTACCCCATCATGGAGTTATAAAGCAGTCGAGCCTTACAACAAAGTTAAGAGTAGTTTTCGATGGATCATGCAAAAGCACTAATGGCGTGTCATTGAATGATATTTTAATGGTAGGTCCTACATTACAGGCAGATTTATTTGATATATTAATCAGATTTCGTAAACATAACTATGTTCTTACGGGTGACATAGCGAAAATGTACCGACAAGTCAATATAACCGAAAGCCAGAGAGATCTTCAGCGAATAGTGTGGCGAGCGGATTCCTCTCAACCCATAAAACATTACCGATTAAATACTGTAACGTACGGAACATCAGCGGCATCCTTTTTAGCGGTTCGGTGTTTACAACAAGTTGCTATCGAAAATAAACATTTACATCCAAACGTGTGTCAAATCATTATGGAAGATTTTTATGTAGACGACCTCGTCACGGGTTCCGAATCTATAGAGGGTGCGATTGAAATTAAATCGGAAATATTCAACATTCTAAAGCAAAGCGGATTTGAGCTTCGGAAATGGGTTTCGAACGACCCTCGAATTATTCAAAAAACAAATCTAGATGTTCATGATAAATACGAGGTTTTATGTCAGGAAACTAGTAAGACTCTCGGTCTTTGTTGGCAAGCTGGAAGAGATATATTAAAATATACAGTTAACACACAAGATTTAATCAACTCTAATATTTCAAAACGTACTATATTATCATCTATTTCTAAACTATTTGATCCGTTAGGACTTGTATCGCCAATTATCATAAGAGCTAAAATTTTAATTCAGCAGCTTTGGTTATCAAAATTAGCGTGGGACGATCCCTTACCTCCAGAAATTAAGACAAGTTGGCTTAACTTCAGGGAGCAACTATCCGAAATCAATCATATGAGAATACCTCGTCAAGTAGTACTAAAAGTCATGTCTTACACCGAATTACATTGTTTTTGCGATGCTTCGCTTAGTTCCTTTGGTGCATGTATTTATGTGAAATCAATTCATTCTAACGGTGCAGTTCTTATAAGACTACTTTGTGCAAAAACGCGCGTTGCTCCTATCAAAACTGTAACATTACCAAGACTTGAGTTATGTGGAGCTGTCTTATCAGCGCAATTATACCAACGAGTTTCAAATTCCTTAAAAATTAACATAGATTCAGTCCACTTTTGGACTGACAGTACAATTGTATTAGCTTGGTTGTCGTCTCCTCCAAATACTTGGAAAATATTTGTATCAAATCGCGTCGCTGAAATATTGAGAATATCTACCAGACAACAATGGAGGCATGTACCCAGTAAAAATAACCCTGCGGATATACTTTCAAGGGGTATAACTGCAACCGAATTAAAAACAAACACTTTATGGTGGAACGGACCGCCTTGGCTATCATGCGACAATAAATTTTGGCCAAATCAACCGATCATTGCTAATGAAGTTCCCGAGAAGCGGCGATCAAATCTAGTTGCACACACTTCTCAAACTAATAATTCAATATTTTTTCGCTATTCAACACTCTACAAGCTTAAGCGTGTTGTAGCTCTGTGTTTCAGATTTTTAAACAATAGTCGTAAGGGTACGCAAATAACATACGGTGAATTAACACTTGAAGAATTAAATAATGCAATGAAGGCATTATTAAAAATTGCGCAATTAGAGTCATTTCCACTGGAAATTCATTCTTTTCAAAAGGCAAAATCTCTTCCCAGGGAATCTAGATTATTAACTTTAAATCCATTTGTTGACTCTGACGGATTAATCCGTGTCGGTGGTAGGCTTCTTAGAGCTAATATTGTATATGACAAAAAATTCCCAATTGTCATTCATCCAAAACACCCCCTTACTAAATTAATAATTCTAGATGAGCATCATAAGAAATTACATGCAGGTACTCAAACCATTTTAGCTTCGTTACGACAACAATATTGGCCTCTTAATGGGCAGATAACCGTTAAAAACATTGTTCGCAAGTGTGTAACCTGTTTTAGATTAAAACCAACTACATTAATTCAAAAAATGTCCGATTTACCTATTGACAGAATAACACCAAACCAACCATTCTTCATTACTGGAGTTGATGTAGCTGGACCGTTTTTTATAAAGGATGGCAAATTAAGAAATAGAAAAATTATTAAAGCATATTTATGCCTGTTCATCTGCTTTACCACGCGCGCAGTACATTTAGAACCTATCAGCGATATGACTAGTGCTACTTTTCTTAACGCACTTAAGCGATTTACATCTCGACGAGGATTATGTAAAACAATCTATTCCGACAACGGCTTAAATTTTGTTGGCGCAAATAATGAATTGAGAGATATTGTTGAGACATTAAAAAATTTTGTAACAAATAAGGCCTTCTCAGAATTTTTCATGGAAAATCAAATTTGTTGGAAGTTTATACCAGCTTACTCTCCACATCATGGTGGCTTATGGGAAGCTGGAATTAAGCAGGCAAAAATTCACATATTAAAGGTATTGAAAAACATTCATCCCACATTTGAGGAACTTGCTACCATATTTTCACAGGTGGAGGCAATATTGAATTCGAGACCTATCACTCCTCTATCCAACGATCCAAACGATTTTAGTGCCTTAACACCCGGGCATTTCCTAATTGGCCGCTCCTTGCTCTCAATTCCCCAGCATGATCATTCCAAACTTCCTACAAACAGGCTAACTCAGTACAAAGCTCTTGAGCAAGCTAGTCAACATTTCTGGTCCCGCTGGTCAAGAGAATATCTTTCTCTACTACAGAATCGTAACAAATGGACGAATTCTGTACAGATGTCATTAACCCCTGGATCTATGGTGCTGCTAGTGGACAAGGATCTTCCTCCTCTAAAATGGAAACTGGGACGAGTAGAAGAATTGCATCCAGGTCAGGATGGACAGATCCGAGTCGTAACTGTCCGAACTCCAACAGGCACTACCACTCGAGCAATCCAAAAACTTTGTATGCTGCCATGTCAACAATAAGTGTTGCGTTTTTATTTGAAAGACTTTGTCATTTCAACGGCGGCGGGATGTTAAAGTGCAAATTCACTTGACCGACTGTAAGCTGGGCCACTGCAATCCCTACCAACTAACTGCGTGAAGCGATGCGCAGACGAGCCAACGCGGGATGCGCAGACGACACAACGGACCATGCGCAGACGAGAAGACGGCGTCGTCGGTTTTCGAGCATCGTGGCAAGAAGATGCACTTTCATTTTCATTATATTAAAATTGTCATTTTTATAAATTATTGTGAGTAAAATAAAGAATTGAAATTACAGTTCACTTAACTAACAACAAAATCACTATTCAACAGTCAGGATGGAAGAATGTAATTTTTCACCATCAAGAGTTAGTCCGCCTACCTACGATGGTGCACATAGAAGAAGCAATTTGATGCCGCAGCCAGTGTGAGTAGATGGTCAGATGAAGAAAAGGCAATAGCACTGGTGGTCGCGTTACGAGGTGAGACGTTGGACATACTGCAAACGTTGACTTAAGACAAACACAAAGATTACCGAGAGCTGGTTCAACATCTGGAAATGAGATTCGGGAATAAACACTTGCTGCAGATGTATCAAGCACAGCTGAAAGGTAGGTATCAACGAGTTGATGAGTGCCTGCAGCAGTATGAAGCCGATATAGCCAGACTGGTTCATTTGGCGTATTCCACAGCCCAACAAGATTTTATGGAGCTACTAGGTCAGATATTTATCGATGGTATTCAGGACCACGAAACTCAAAAGACGTTACGCCTAGCTAGATACAAGACGTTAAATGAAGCCCTAACAACTGCTTTGGAGTTCGATGCAGCTAAGCAAGCATCGAGGGTACATGTGAGGGTACGGCAGATACGAACCTTTGACAGAGGGGAATATGGACAAGTTAAAAGCCGCAACAATGTTGGATCTGGAGATGATCAAGCTCTTACTAGTCTAATTAGCGATTTTACGGAAAAACTTTTGGCGATACAACATAATCACACCCAGAAGAAATCAGGTAGGAATTTTCGGCAACAGAATCCTTTGGAGTGCTAGAACTGCGGGGAAATAGGACACATACGGCCTCGATTTCCCAAATTAGGGGCGAAGCTGCCCCTGTCCAGCAAGACCCCCAGGAAAACTTGAACTTCAGCTTCCAGGGGCCTACCAAGCCCCTCCTTCAAGAATTAAGGTATCCTGGTTGCGACACGATGGTACTAGCTTGGTAGTGTATGGTAAAATATGCAGCCGCGATTGTTGAATGATCATCGATAGAGGCTCTTACCACACCATAGTAAATTCGAAGATAGTGGCCCATTGTAGACTACAACCGACTGCGAGGAACTTCATACTGGAAACCGCAGGGGGAGAAACTCTGCTGTAACTGGAGTTCACAGTGTCGAAATTCGCCTAGGAAGAACTGTTTTTCGCCATGAAGTTTTTGTGGCTGATGTACTGCTCGGACTGGGACTAATGGAGCAGCATGGATTCAACTTAAACTTACCTGATCGTGTCCTGAAAACCAAACAAGAAGAAATCGGTTTATCAAAACCCCAAGCTATGGAAAGTATAAGAAGAGTGAAACTTTCCGACGACGTTTTATTACCAGCATGGTCGGAAACGATTGTGAAGGTAAAATTGTATGGCGACACTTGCAACGATGATGTGGACCTGATAGAACCCGATACAGAAAGTGAAGAATTTACCAAGAAAGGAGTATTGGTAGCATGAACATTGACTAGAAAGAAGCAAAACATAGCCTATGTAAGGACTTTGACTTGAAAATCAAGAAGGGACATCATATTGGACACGCCCAGACTGTGACAACTATTTCTAAATGTGAAGAGCGTAGAAATGAAGCCAACGAGAGTACATCGGATGAACTTCCTGTCAGTTTGGCGCAGCTTAAAGAAAAGTCAAGACCGCTGTTGTTAGATCAAGAAGTAGAAGTCTTTGAAGATCCACTGCGAAAGCACAAGAATGTCTTCTCACTGACTGATGACGACATGGGTAGAACAAATATCGTTCGACTCAAAATTGACAATGTACCGATTAGGCAGAGACCAAAAATAATTCTATTGGCGAAACAACAAGAAATCGAAGACATGCCCCAAGACATGAGGAACCAAGAGGTGATTGAACCATCTAATAGTCCATGGGTGTCTCAGGTCGTATTAGTAACGAAGAAGGACAGATCGACAAGATTTTGTGTAGACTACTGAAGACTTAACGATGTGACGAAGAAAGATAATTACCCATTACCCTGAATTGACGACACAATAGACACCCTAGCTAATGCCAGATGGTTTTCAACGCTGGATCTCAAGAGTGGTTACTGGCAAGTAGAAATGGACACCAAAGATAAGGACAAAACTGCATTTTCGACTGGAAATGGCTTATGGCATTTCAACGTAACGCCGTTTGGTCTTTGCAACGCACCGGCCACTTTTTAGCGGCTAATGGAGACAGTACTACAATGACTTGCCTGGAAAACTTGCCTTGTATACTTGGATGACGTCATAATATTGGGAAAGTCTTTTGTAGATCATCTGCGCAATATCGAGGAGGTCTTTCGGAAATTGAGAGCTGCCAACCTAAAACTCAACCCAAAAAAATGTAACTTATTCCAAAAATAAGTCGAATACCTAGGTCATGTGATTTAATCGGATGGTGTTAAGACAGGCCCGAAGAAGACAGAAGTAGTAAGAAATTGGTCAGTGCCTAAGGACAAACATCAGCTACGAAGTTTCTTGGGCTTATGCTCCTATTACCGAAGATTTGTTCGAGGATTTGCTGACATTGCTAGACCATCACATCGTCTAACCGAAAACGACCAACCTCTTGAATGGACATTGAAATGTCAAGAAGCCTTCGACAATCTGAAAGAAGCGTTATGCATACCACCGATCCTTGCTTATCCTCAACCTGGATCACCGGATTTGGAGGATTTCTGTCCCAAGTACAAAATGGACAAGAACAAGTCATCGCCTACTTTAGCAATGTTTTGTCGAAACCCGAGAAGAACTACTGTGTTATTAAGGAAAGAATTATTGGCTGTCGTGAAAACAGTAGAACATTTTCATAAGAATCTATATGGGCAAAGATTTACATTGAGAACAGATCATACTTCTTTAAAACGGTTATTTCAATTCAAGAACCCTGAAGGACAAATCGCTCGCTGGCTACAGCGTTTACAAGAAGATGACTTCAATACCATACACCGCAAAGGGCGTATTCATGGTAATGCTGACGCAGTTTCAAGAAAACCGTGTCCAGAAAAATGTCCTCACTGTTCACGAGCTGAAACAAAAGAATTTTGGCATCCGTGTCGAAAAATAACCGTTGTTACCGATGATGATGGGAGAAGAAGGAATTTGCATCCGAACAAAGACAAGTCGATACTCCAAAAACAATTCAATCCAATGGAAAGAAAATGGACATAGACCAGTATGGAAGGATATCTCTGACCAATCACCGGCTGTCAAAGGACATTGGGCGCTATGGGATTCGCTGATCCTCGAAGATGGCATACTGAGGAGAGTATGGGAGAGTACAGATGGTCGAGATAGTCAAAACAGCTGGTAATTCTAAGGGCTAAAGTGAAGGCGCTACTGCAAGAAGTTCATGGTGGTGTAGGCGGTGGACACTTCGGCATAAGCTAGACTTTGATAGACTTTGAAGAAAATCGGACAGAGGTTCTACTGGTTGGGAAGTCGAGCCGACGTAAAAGATTGGTGCCGACGGTGCCCTGACTGTTCTAGCAGTAAAGGACCTAAGACGAGCAGGCGAGGCCAGATGAAGCAGTACCACGTAAGAGCCCCTTTTGAGAGACTTGTCATCGACGTTGCGGGACCGTTCCTCGTGAGAGAGTCAGGAAATCGTTACCCCCTGGTAGCAGAGGTTCTGGTGGAGAATCTCGTCTGCAGGTTTGGAGTGCCCAGGGAGCTGCATTCAGACGAAGGCCGCAGCTTCGAGTCAGAAGTGTTCCAGAAAGCCTGCAAACTTCTGGGAATAAAGAAGACGAGAACTACGCCCCTGCATCCACAATCAGATGGCATGGTAGAGAGATTCAACCGAACCCTGGGAAACAACCTCAGAATCGTTGTCAATGAAAATTAGACCGACTGGGATCGTTGCATACCATTTTTCCTTTTGGCGTATCGAGTAGCAGTCCATGAAACCACTGGTCGCACTCCAGGAAGCGTTGTCTTTGGAAGAGAACTACGTCTACCAGCTGATCTGCGGTTTGGGCATTCAGAAGAGCACGGTGAGACCGTCGAAGACTATGTCTCTAAGTTGGCTGCAAGGTTAGATTCCATCCATGACGAAGTACGAAAGAAAATGACTTTTGAGAGTAACCGGTCCAAGATTCGCTACAATGCCAGAGCCAACACTGAAGGTTTCCGCGAAGGTGATGAAGTATGGTTGTACAACCCGGCGAAGAAGAAAGGGAGGTGCCCCAAGGTACGGAAGCCATGGGAGGGACCCTACAAAGCTGTAAAGAGTCTTAACGACGTAGTCTACCGGATCCAGAGAGGACCCCGAGCGAAGATGAAGGTCGTTCATCTGGGGAGGCTGGCCCGATATTACAGACCGGACCAAGCGGAGTAGTGGAGCCGCTAATCGGGACGATCACTTCTAAGGAGGGGGCAGTGTCGCGAATATGCCAATGTCAGAACTGTTCAGCCTAGTATTTATTCTATGAGTGATTTGTGTGTGTTCTGTGTCTTATTTTATCAGTTTTCTGTCATACTTGTCATACTTAAGTTTGGTTATAGGCTAGGTTAACTGACATTAGATTCATAAAAAATTCTAGAACTGTCACGATTTTTCTATGGACTTCTCTAGATGCGCAATTGTAAACATTCTCGAGTTTTCTAGATTAATTTTTAGAATATAAATAGGCCAGACAACCCGGCAGTTAGTTAGTTGTCTACCAGAGTTTGTATTCGAGTGAATAAATAGTTGTGAGGAACAACCTGTAGTGAATTCGTAACAATACTTATCTGAAAACAACGCAAAAAAGGATAAGAAGTAAATTTAGAACATTCATACATCATCATAATACATAGTAATAGTACCAAAACCAAACATGATTAACATTTCCAAAGCAACGATATATTTAATATCGGCATTGTTTTATTTTCTGTCAGTTTAATTCATGTTAGTTTTAAAAAATATACTCTGAAGAAAATCCAGATATTCCTAAAAACAAATTAGAGCTAGCGGCACAAGCCAGTGCTGATTTGTTACCAGCAAAATCCAGGTTGATATATGAACACGAGTATTAACTTTTTTTGGAATGGCGAAATCCCAAAAAGTTAAAACTGTAATAGTTTATTTTGTCGAAAAAGCCAAGAATATGAAATCTTCCACATTATGGAGTTGGTTCTGAACGCTAAATAGTTGTTTAGCTATAAAAGAAAATGCTGGCAACATAAAATATCCAAAAACGATTGCTTCTTTGAAGCGTCAGGCTGTGGGCTATATACCAAAAGTGATTTTAGTGTTTGGGATCTTTGGCGCATGCCATAGAGATGATTTAATACGTTTGAGTTTAGACGATGTGGAAGATAATGGACGCTTTATTCTTGTGTTTTTGCGAGATGGAAAAAATCATATGTCAAGAAGTTCTATTATTACCAATGAGGGATGTACATTCGCAGGGCCGGTCCGTGCATAATTAGCGCCTGAAGCAAAACCCAATGTTGCCGCCCTTTGAAAAGAAATTAAAATAGATTAAATAAAAATTTATTATACTAAAATATACAGATTCCCGAGAACAAGGTATTGATAAATGAAAATAAAACATAAAATATTGCTAAAACAGAAAACAATATTTATCATTTTATAAGAAAACTTTTCTGCATTTTTCTTTGGCAAATATTGCGAGATCTGTGAATCTGTCCTGCGTCATTGTTGAACGTAAATAACTTTTTATTAATTTAAGTTTAGAAAAGGAGCGTTCTCCACTTGCCACAGATACAGGAATGGTATGAAGAATTCTTAACGAAACAGCTACATTGGGAAAGTTTTCGGTCAAACTGTTTTTCTCCAGATAGTTTAAAACTTCTAAAGGCTTTGTGCATTTATTATCCTGCATTATTTCGCTCAAAGTTAAAAGCTCATCAAGCAATTCATTTGGATCTATGTCATCAGTTAGCTCAATATGTAAATCTCGACACCTTTTCAAAACATTTTTTGAGTCCATTTGTTTCAGGGAAGGAATATCATGTAACGATGTTCCGGTGAACACCGCTGATGATACGCCTATGGTTCGAACCAATCCAGTTTTTATCGACAACTGATGGATATATAAACCGACCAACAATTTCAATGAGAGAATCCGGTCGAGGCATTGACTCGAAAGGACCACAAATCACCTACTCTTAGATGTTTCACGCAGATGGATCAAGGTCAAGCTATTTTATTAGTATGTGTTTCAGACAAGCAGATGGAAGCACCAATCAATTTTAGTAGTATTGCAAAATTTCCTGTTTTATCCACCTACCGCTGCCAAATGTCAATTAATAATTTTGATTTACAACCACAAATCACACTGATTTCTATTCATAACTGTTTGTGTTTATAAAGCTTTATCGTTTTATTTGTTTTCAAGTGATATAAAGCCATCAGTTTGAGTGATAAATTTCAATTTTTAAATAATAGTGTGTGTCAGGTTTTATAATGCCACGTTATGTGAAATGTTGTGTGTCTAACTGCACACCAATATTAGGCATATAATTCCAAATCCAAATAAAGACTCCCAAAAATGCAAGGGATGGTTAAATGCAATAAACTGTGATGAATTGAAGACGATGGAGTCGTTAGTTGTGTATCAAACAAAGAGAATATGCCATAAACATTTTGAAGTGAAGTACACTACAGCTTGGTCCAATAGATTATATTCAACTGCTAGTCCATCCTTATTTTTACCTGGTAAGAGAAAAACGTAGTGAACAAATATTAATAAACATGTGAGTTCCTGAAAAAATTTCAGACCTAGATTATATATATCTGGTAAATTATTATTTTTTTTAGCTGCAGTTATGTCACTTGAAGATACACACACTCCTGAGCTTTCGTTATTGCCTTGCAGTGGTATGTATTTTTATTATATAATTTACAAAACAAAAAGCAGTAAGTTTATAACTTTGTAATCTATTCTGTTTATGTTAGATGCTGACAGTGAATCAGACTTGATATCTTGTACTCCTATTCTCCCAGAATTGACAGATTTACCATCTTGCTGTAAGTACTTTTTAATTAATAAACATTCTTAACATCGTTACTTTTGTTGATGTACATCTGTGTCATTGTATCAAATTATATTTAGCAAAATTATACTTTGTACATTGTCCCTATTTTGTGAATGAATATACTTTTTTCAATAAATGTTTTAATAACATATGTCTCTTATTTTGGCCCTTCTGTAAACAGTCAATTGCCAAAAAACTGTTATTCTTTAAATATTGCTCAGTAAATGACTTGATTTTTTAAAAAGTCTAATATATTTATCTACAATGATAAATTGTTTGGCAATTATATTAGAATATACAAGATATTAACGACGTTAATGATTGGCAAACAATTGTGCGTGCACAATATAGTAGACTTTTTAGTAAAACTCGTCATTTACTTACTATAAACAAGGATCTTCAAACCAACAGTAAAGATAATCCCAATTTAAATTTAGCGCCTATTCTTCTTTCCCCATTAGCGACTTAAGGAACAATTTACCCACTACTTAATTGTGTTTCAGTCCTATAGGTGGCGCTAGTTTTTGTCATTTCAAGGAAGCATTGTCGTGAACTATCTATAGAGTAGGTGATTTGTGGAAAGGACTTCTCCTCCAGTCTAGCGAGGTATTGACTCGTTAGACTCTACCCTTCCGTCGGCAAGGTATTGACTTGCCAAGTATCCTTCCTTCCATTTGGTAGGGTATTGACCTACAAAACTACGGCCCCCTGTGTACTTCCCGCCTCTAAGGTACTAACTTAGAGGTACTTCGTCTCGCCCGAGGTATTGACTCTGACGAGCATCCGGAACCCGCATCACCGCTTATACCCGTGTATCAAAGTTTCAGCGTTCGCATCGTTCAAACTACTATCCCGTAGGTATATCTCCCCGGTCGACGAGGAATAATTAGATACGCAACCTTATACGGACCGATATAATAAATATTTAATTTTAGGCCAGGTATTGATCTTGTTGTACATATGTAAATAGCGTCTGTAAATATTTTTATAAGAATAAACTTATTTTATTTTGGGATCCTGTCTCTGACTGTATAACCCTACCCGGCAATCCGTAACCACCCCCCTACGGAGGGTTACAATCATATAAAAATTCGAAAAGTTGAGTATGGGATTTCAGCTGATTGAATCTCTACTGAAGGGATCGGACGAGACTTCCCTTTTTCCTTCCCTCTACCTTTCAAGCATATTGCTTGCTAATATTTCACGTAATTAGCAGTAGACTCAAAGCTTTTCGTTGAAGCTATAGATGAACATGTAGCGAGTATTCAGTTAACTTAATTTTACTATTGGTGTATATTGTATTTTTACCGTTGGAAAGATCTTGAATAGAGCTACAAAAAACTTAGGTGCTTTTTCTCTATCTGTAGTTGAAAACCGTATATATGTAACGTTAATTTTTCAACTTTAAAGTTACTTCCTAAACACGTTACAATATTTTAATTAGTACTTACTCAGTCATTAATTGTAAATCAGGCCCGGAGGTATTTTTCATAATATCTTTTATTTATAATCATAATTTCATAATTTAATAACATCACATCTTGTTTCATTTTTCCGCACACCCTGTACACGCTATTGATCCTAATGGCTCCTGAAAAAGATAAAATCTTTCTATTATTATGTATGGTTGGTTATAATATGTTACCTTTGCTTGTGTTTTCCTTCTACTATTTGAGTTTCTGGACGTAAAACATTCATCATAGTATCCTTTTGTAACGTCCTATTCCCAGGTTGACAGACACTATGTCCATATTGTCTTACAGGGGGCATTTTATTGTCTTTGTTGTCCCACTCTAATTCACAATATCGAGTTGGTGGATCGACCAACTAAGTTATTATTAAAGGTTATTATTTTATTTTTAACTATAAGCTCGAAGGTACGCATCGGATGGCTTAACAGTGTCAGCATTTAGAAGATAGTTCTGTCTATCCTTGCCTTACTCAGCTCGGCTGTGTTTCAAAATGAGATAGATATACATTCTGTATGTCTTGGCTAATAGATGTATTTGAAAAGCCGTATGCCTTGGATAATAGAATTATTAGAGAACTTTACTTTTCGTATGTTGGCTCTTCAAGATTCTAGTCAAACATCTGTGCCTAGCGGTCAGAATCTTGTGGCTCGATATAAATTCTTCGAATATGTGTGTACCCCGCCCTTCTCAACTGTCTAAAAGCTGTTGACGAGCCACCGCCTGCACATCTGTGTAAGATCAAACAGAATACTGTATGTAGTCTTGAGAAAGCCTGGTTTCTATCAGACAAAATACGTCTGCCACATCTGACATAAAATTATATTTGGTTTCTTTAATTTAATTTTGCCTAACGTAAATTAGCTACAAAAAAATTAGCGCTACATATATTGGAAAAACTGAATTAATGGCGATATCCACTAAGCAATTAAAAAACGATACTTCAAATTGTTTTAGTGGATTTTCTATATGATCATCTCCCTCATATTCAAAGAGCTTCGTCTTGCGCCTAATTCTAAAAGGAAGAGGTCCAGTACTTGTAAATTCTGGCGTGATCTCCATATCCCTAGCAATTTCTCTAGCCGTGCATAACATTTGATTAAAACCATTCAAACGAAACTCTTTTAAAAATAAAGTTAAATTTTTTAGAATAGCGGTAGTTTCATTCAACACCATATTTGGACATTGCAAAAATTTTGATCCCAAATTTATTTTATATAAAATATCATACCAAATTATAGTACTACAAATAAACTTAGGTATAACTAGAAATTATGGACGTTAATGATCTACCTTTGCTCATCTAGAGAAATTTCAACTAATGAATAATATATTTCAGTTAGTACCTTAATGGCTTAACAGCTTCGATACGGCTTTCCCATCTTGTATCGCTTACACTCTTTACCGTTAGTGATGAAATATGTTTTTTTAGTACACTCCATCTTTGAGTTGAAGCCGAAAAGAATACATACAACTCTTGTACCTGAGAAAAATAATTGGAAATTTCCCCTGTATTTTTTGCTGCGTCATTAACAACAAGATTCAGGGAGTGGCGGGAACATTGAACAAAAAACGCTTTTGGATTTTCATTTAAAATTCTTCTTTGGACGCCAGAATGCACTCCCTTCATATTGGCTCCGTTATCATATCCTTGGCCGCGAATATTTCCAATTTCGAAACCCTAATTTGTTAAGTTCCTGTATTAACAGTTCTGTAAGTCCTGCTCCACTTGACGATTCGACAGATAGAAAATTTATAAAATACTCTTTGCAAACAAATTCTAAGGTTTCTTTTGTCACAATACGAATAACCAAGGACATTTGTTCTATCCTACTTAGATCGGGGGTGCAGTCTAATACTGTAATATTTTGCACATTAAATTTTTTCGATTATGGTATTTCGAAGTTTCTTTCCTAATAGACTTATAATTTCATTTTGTATATTCTTACCTAAGTAGTGAGTAATGTTTGAGTGAGACGAAGCTTTTCTCAAATGCTCTCTAGTAACGGAATAAAATTTAGAAAGTAATTCCATTATTTTCAAAAAATTTCCGTTATATCGTTCAAAAACCGTATCGGAACGGGCGCATGTTAGTTGCAGACTAGGTTTATGATCTAAAAAGGGTTTTATGAGGGTACCTAATCCTGTGGGTGAATTGCAGACTGGCGGTCAGGGGTCTTAGAATAACAAAATGTACGCAAAAATATTATTATAGCTATACTCGATAGTCGAAATTGTGTAAAGTGAGTCAGAGCTATCTAATCAACACTTTGGTTAAAGCGCAGTTGCCATATGTATTCTAGAGAGAAATGCTGTATTTTATAAATACACTTCAAATCCATTGTGTCAATATTTCAGGTACAAAAGATGCAATGTAATTAAGTCAATACCAATTTAATATATTTATTTCAAATTTCAAGCAGACTAATAATAATTAGTTTACTTGAAATGTGAAATAAAGTGTTTATGTATATTTCTTGAACGCAAAGTTTGTTGTGAAAAACTCGCCGATTTGACAATGTTGGAGAGTCGCTTCAATGTTCCGGCTTTGAGAACGAGATAGATAGATCGAGCTACGCGAATGAGACAGTGATAGTAAACAGTTATGTGAGGTGTTTATTCTCTTCATGAGCGTAACATCAGTATTTGTGTTGTGGTTTTGTGTGATAAATCGGTTATTATTGGTATTTATTGTAATATTTATATCGGTATATTTAGTGACAATAATGGCGGAGTGTAGCGGTGTTGGCAATAAAAAACGGCGTCGTAACAATTTAATTCGGGAAGAAAAAGTCCTCATATTAAATGTGTACGAAGGACTGCGTGCCATGGACAAACAGTTGGGTGTTAGTGACGCTGTGATTAAGTGCAGTTATTTAACTAAAGTTTCTGAGAGTACTATATACAATATTCTAAAGAAATCGCGGGACGGATCTTTGACAAGAGAACGAGGTGAAAACTGTAAACCGGAAAGTAGGGGAAGAAAGAAAATTGTTTTGGACGACCAAACACGGAATGCTATACGTAGGGAAATACATTCTTTTTATTTTAGGAATGAAATCCCCTCGGTAGCTAAATTGAGCAAGGTAATAGAAGCTGATGATACTTTACCAAACATCAGTGATAAAGTTTTGAGACGAACTTTAAAATTAATGAATTTTCGTTACCAAACAAGAAGTAGAAACAGCGCCTTAATTGAACGAAATGACATTGTGGAATGGAGGAGAAATTATTTAAAACAGATACGACAGTTTCGTAACGAAGGACGGCACATATATTATCTTGACGAAACATGGTTAAATGAAGGCCACACTGTGTCAAAAGTGTGGCAAGACATGAATATACGAAGCAATCGACAAGCCTTTATGGAGGGTTTCTCTTCCGGTTTAAAAGCTCCCTCTGGGAAAGGACGTCGACTGATTATCACTCACATTGGCAGCGAGGAAGGATTTGTAGAAGGTGGATTACTAAGTTTTCAGTCCAAAAAAACTGTCGATTACCATGAAGAGATGGATGGTAACCGGTTTGAAACATGGTTTAGATCAATTTTAACAAAGGTAACTCCTGGTTCAGTGATAGTTATGGATAATGCTTCATACCACTCTCGTCGACTGGAGCAAATACCTACTTCAGCTAGCCCCAAGAGGGTTATAATTGATTGGTTAGAGAGTAAAAGCATTCCGCACAACGAGACAATGCTAAAAGTTGAATTATTATCTCTCGTACGGAAACATAAAAGCAGTTATATTAAGTACGTTGTCGATGAAATGGCGAAAGATTTCAACGTCTCAGTTGTTAAACTTCCTCCCTACCACTGTGAGTTAAACCCCATCGAGCTGGTTTGGGCCCAAGTGAAAAATTATGTTGCGAGAAAAAACAGTACATTCAAAATGGCTGACGTTGAGAAACTGTTTGACGAGGCGCTGCATACCGTTACTGCTGAGAGTTGGCGTAAATGTATTCAACACGTATTAAAAGAAGAAATAAAGTTTTGGGATTTAGACATACGTGTAGAAGTAATGACGGAACCACTCATTATCGATATAGGAGGAGAAAGCGATGATTCTGAGGAGTCGTCAGGGAGTGATACCGCTTCCAGTTAGTCAGACATTTTACAAGTGACCTCGCAACATACCTATACTTATTGGTAATTTATTTTGGTCTTGACAAACAACTTTTTTTTAGTTTTAGTAGTAGTAAGTTGGAATTGACTTTTAAACATTTTTTTATTTTGTTTTAACTTACTTATGAACAACTTGTGATAAGTTATTATTTCAAATGTTAAAAATTGAAATTCCAGATATTTCAGTATTCGCACCCTTAAACTATGATACGCTCATGGAGTTCACTTTGAATCGGTAGATAACCGATGACGTCACTTTACAGAATTTCGACTATCGACTTTTTTATATACATCTTATTATAGCTCATCCTTAAAAATGTGTATTATTCTTGGTAACACCCTGTATATACATAATGATACCTACCATAATAATTTCGTATTTCTGTTCTCTCAAATTTAAACGCCAGAGCGTACAAGAACATTTTCTATTTATTTTTTATTTAGGACTATTAAGAACCCTTCAAAAATGATGCGCTCATGAAGTTCGCTTCTGCAACTGATTTTATGGACAGTAAGAGCGATAAGTCACTTTACAGAATTTCGACTATCGAGTATATCAGTTTAAAGTTTATTTCAACAGTTACGACACATTTGTTAAGTAAGATATAGGAAAAACTGAAGATGGAAGTGAAAGATACGATAAGTGAACGTGAAAATGCAGCGTGGCTCATACGAACTACAAATTGTTGCGAATCATTCCACTCTAAATTTAATAATTTGAATTCATATCCGCATCCGAATATAATTCAGTTTTTGGATGTGTTAATAGATATTCAGACTGATACGTACTTCAAAATTAATTCTTCACGAATAAATCAGCATTCGAAAGGATGTATTGGAAAGACAAAAATTTATTTCAAATAAAATTATTGATTACAGGATTAATAAAATTGCAAGAATTGACTTTGTTAAATGTGTTTCGTATAAATATGCAGTATAATAGTAATTTATGCAACAATTGCATAAAGTGGTACTTTTTTTCACGAATTGAAAAAGTTGACCAATTGGCAATTCCATAAGTGAACAAAAGACACTTTATTCACATGTTGCATACATTATTTTTTCTACAGCCCTATACAAAAAAATAAAATTGAAATAGAAATTTGAGATATTTTAATTAAACTCCTTCGGTAAATTACAATTATACGTATTCCAAGTTTCATGAAAGTCCATCCTCGATGCCCAGACAAGATTCATTGTGTTAGTTATACGTATTCCAAGTTTCATGAAAGTCCATGCTCGATGCCCAGCCAAGATTCATTGTGTTAGCTTATGGGAAGCGTGAAATAAAGTTAACGTTATGGCACGTATTATCAAAGACAAAAACTAACATTAAACAAATCAACATATTGTGAAATGAAACTAGGCAGATTCAAATTCTTGTTCATTTTCTTCATCTGATTCAACATCAGTGTCACTCTCTTCACTATTAAAATTTATTACTATCGGACTAATTTCTGGACGATCAAATATTCTTTCCCTCTCATACCATTTAAATATCTCTCTTTCAGTATGTTGTATAGAATTTTTCCACATATCAGGAGTTATCATGTGCAGTGCCTCGTGCCACATGTTCAGGCAGTTATTCGCACTATTACCATCCCTACCCGTATGCCTATTGTAGTAATTTTTTGCTATGCCCCAAATTAATTCGATAAAGTTGAACATGCAATGGTAAGGAGGAAGACGTAAAACTTTGTGTCCATATTGTTCTGCCATATCGTCCATTATATATTTGATTGGTGGCTTATTTCTAAAAAAAAAACTAAAAAAATGTTTGAAATAAATGGCAATAAGTAAGAATATATCTGTATATTTACTGAGAAACGATTTGCAACAGTTCTGTTTTGAACATCATGTGAGAATAGGGAATGTTTTTTTCTGTCAACCATTCCTGAATAGCACATTTTGATCATCCTGTATTTGGAGTTTTATGCAATAACATGCTGTGATAAGGTGCATTATCAAGTATAATTAGAGAAGGATTCTCTAAATTTTACAGCAACTGATATTCAAACCATTTCAAGAAATTTGCCTGGTTCATTTCCCCATGATAATCATTAAGTTGAGTTTTTGAACAAAATATTGCTTCCGCACCTTCAATAAATCCGTTTTCATTTCCAGCATGGAGTATAATATATCTGTAATAATATTATTTAAATAATGTTTAAGTAACCACTTATGTTTTGCAATACAACAAACCTTTTGCCATCCGTTTTAGTGGTTTTAACACTCTTGATATTTTCATTTTGCCATGAATTACCTATGATGCCATTTTGAAATATCCAGGTTTCATCGATGAACACAAATTGGTATATACCTTCGTCCTTTGCTGCTTTATAATATCTTAAGAATTCTACTCTTTTCAAAACAACATTAGGTAATTCCATAAGTCCTCGTCGTGGATTATCCTTCATCCACTTAAACCCAAGTTCTTTGAGCAATCTATTTAAAGAAGTGGTACTACCATTAAATAATTCTTTCTTTTAGTTGGGACCACAATGATTGAATCGTTATGTGTTGTTCTAAAAGCATACAGAAATAAAAATATGTTAAATATACAATTGTCGTAATTATACTTACTTCTCTGGTACATGTTGTGAATGGTATCACGAATAGAGCTTGTATTTAAAGTTTCTGTATTTGTTAAACTAATATTACATTACAGCTTTTTTAAAGAAATTACTAGCAATTTAATTGCTGGCCTTACTTGAATCATAATTGCGCTTGCGTTTCGGCCCATTTTCACTGCAACTTTCAGGCTTGAAAAATATAGAAATGTTTCTAATTTTCAAGGTTATTTACGTGCAACTTTACGTATTTTTAGTGATTTTAGATTTTGACAACATAATTATTGTGTTGGTCGAATATCAGTGTTCTTTATTCGATGCTCAATTTTTCTAACAACTTATCGAATGTAGGCTCATCCATCCTCAGGTAGTTTTTAAAGATTTTCAAGTCATTACAATATTTGAATTCGTTTGTAATTTTTAAGTTTCCCTTTGTTTTATTTAACCATGGTTTGTTCCAACACGATCTATTCCTCCTTTTTTCAATACGCATTTTTATATAAGTAGCAAGAATAGCATTTGTAGTGATTGCCAGAAGTAAAATTTATGGTTTTTCTGTATTAATTTTCAAAGCGAATTTCCACTTTTTTTTGTAGGTTTAAATTTGTTTTTACATTCCAACCTTAAAATTAATGCGATAATAATGTCGATTGTCAAAAAAATTTTGGAAATTTGCTACAAATAGGCTCAAATGTAAGAAGACAAGTTTTGAATTTTGCATGCAATTTATATTGCCTGCTATAAAGTTGCTGAAAAAAGGCTGTAATGTAAGATTAGTATTACTCGTTTATGAGCGCAACGTTTTTTCTTTGGTGACTCAAACTCTTCACCTTTTTTCTTCGTTTGACAAATTTTGCTTACTGTTCTTACACTGATTTTTAAAGCAGCAGCTACACGCTAAAATAATAGAAATTTTCGTAAAGTAAAGTAAGGATATTTTATTCACGTATTACCTACCTCTTGTTCAAAATAATTTACTAATGAAGCCACAAGTTCTTTGCATCGGCTATTCAGCTGTTTGGCCATTTTAACAGTCACAGAAGAAAATGCTTTGTTGTTTTGAAAACAAAAACAGTTTTGATTATAAATATTTCTCACAAGAAAATTTTATAAAGCACGTAACTATAACCTCAAAAATTGATGACAATACACGAGTAGAAAAGTCACAAACAACGCGGCAACATGACATTATTTCTGGCGGTGACTATTTTACCGTCAATAATTGGAGGCTTGTTTATGAAAATTTTAACACAAATGTTTACATCGAGGGACGTCTAAACCCAATAAAGCTATATTGCTTATACATTATTTTGGTACAAAAGTTTTTTTATTGATTGGGTTATCTTTAGAACCGATTAATTAACAAATTTAAGTATATGCACTTTTCGATAGAAATGTAGCCACACATGCGATAGAAATACGCCCTTGGTGACGTAAACGCAACTTTATTTGGTTTTTACTATACGTAGATAATATCATTTCACGCAACTGATGCCTAAAGAGAAATATAGCTGAGTAATGTGTCAGATGTCATGATGCCACGTTCATTTAAAAGGCGGCAATCTTCGGATTTTTCGAATTTATTTAAATTTCACTATAAATGTTCAAATATTTTGAAATGCTGCCATGCCGCCCCCAAAATAATACCGCCTGAGGCGGTCGCCTCACCCCTCGAGCCGGCCCTGTACATTCGAGCCCTGTCCATTTTACCGTAAATATGCAGGTCTACGGCCTAAACATATGAACAGCAGAAGATTATTTGTTGCATACCGAAATCGAGTGTTATGCTCAACATGTTAGATGCCATACTATCAGCGCTGTCCTGAAACTTGTTGCAACATACCTGAAACTGACAAATCCCGAAGAATATACCGGACATGGGCTAAGGCGTTCTTTGGCAACCATGTTGGTGAAAAGCGGCGCTGATTTGCTCACCCTGAAAATACACGGATGATGGTGTTCTTCCAACGTAGCAAAAGGATACATAGAAGAATCCATACAAAAAAAAAGTATCACAAAAATTGTTTAACCCTTCTCATTTGCAAAATACAAGCTCTGCAACATTCCATCAGGAAAATCAAAACATTTGCGAACCGTCTGTTTGAACATCTTTATTTGTAAAAAATGAAATACCGAGGGGACTAAACTTCTCTAATAATACAAAATGTACAATAAATGTTACTATTAAAACCAACGATTCCTAAATATACTAATGATGTTGTTGTTTCCAGAAAAGTATTATAAATAAATAATTGTTTTTTCTTATAATTAATTTCAATTGTATTTTTTTATTTAGCGTACGGGAAAAAAATCGGAGATCGGTAAACATTTTCCGTACGCTGTTCTGAAAATGCCACCTTAAGTTTTTGTAAAAACAGATGAAAACGAAGTGTTTTCAGATGAGTATAATAAAAAATTACTTACACCCCTATATCGGAACATCCATGTCCGCTACTAGCTACAGCACCTACTTTGCGTTTTTCCTTCGTCATCACTACTGTTACCGCTATAACTATTACAATTACTATGAGGATTACCGCCCCTATGGCAACCCGTTTCGTTGATTTCTTCCTGTAAGAAAAAGGTAAAAGTTACCATATTTTAACCGCTGTTTTCTAGGAATATCACTTTTTCACATAACCCTATCTAATATGCAAGAAAAGGTTTACCCCAAAAAAGTTTGAATTTTGGATTTTTTTAGTTATTTTTTCGTTTTTCAGCCAGAAAAATACGAAAAAACGGTTTTAGAAATAAAAGTTTGTGTATGTCGTCGTCGGCCACTTTTCGTAACATGTCTTGTTATCACGATACAGCCTCCGCAGTGCAACAAGTCACCAGTTTTATGATTGAATATTGTTCAGGACACGCAAACGGACGTGTTTAATCTCTCTCTCTCTCTCTCTCTCTCTCTCTCTCTCTCTCTCTCTAGTCATGGTTGGTTCCGACTACGGAGTGACATTAGCTTTATCTCAAAAGTTACTTAAAAAGTTTTAATATAAATAGTGCAAAAGTGGGTATTTGTTTTTTGAAGGATCATTTTTTTAGTTAAGTACAAATTTATTTCAACTCTCTATACTACACCCTCTCTTCTACTATCTTTCACTCTCTCTCTCTCTCTCTCTCTCTCTCTCTCTCTCTCTCTCTACTATATATCCATCGATCTCTATAACATTTGTTTATATGTATTTACGTTTGAGCCGGAGTAATTTCTGGAACTACTTGTAACGACACTGGCGTCAAACCAGTACTCCAACACCACGGCGAGTATATCTGGGGCCTAATTCTCGAGTCTGTAGTAGTTTTTTCCTATAGGAAGATGTTCCCATGCTTTCAGTTCCCATAGGGAAACGAAATTTCTCAGATACGTATTCTTGAACCAAGTGGAACTGTTTTTCCTACAGAATTGAAAGAGTACAGTGTTTCGTTGATAGTTTCATGAGATTAAACGTATAGACCAATGAAATATGAGTAATTCATGTTGGCAATAATCATTTGAAAGAACTCCGTTATCTGACATTAGTTGTCAATTTGAATTTGAATTTTGAGTAGAGAATTAAAAAATGGATAAAAGTATTTTGAAAAAAGGGCAAAGAGGTGGCAACATTAGCGAAGAGCAAAAAAAAGTATTCATTGAGTTGATGGAGGCGGCTGAAGACCTCCGAAAAGGTGAATTTCATCCACTTTTCACCTACAAAGATTCTCAGCGTCAGTGGAAAGAAATAGAAGAGAAGCTGAATGCAATACCCGGGGCAAAGAAAGACTGGATTCACTGGCGAAGGCTAGGTGACAATGATAAAACGTTTTGTGATAGTTCATTAGTCTTGATTTTCGTAAGACTTGGCAAGATATGAAGAAAATCGTTAAGAAAAAAAATACTGATATGAAAAAGCATGTAAAGAGCACAGGCGGAGGGCCACCTACAAACACTGTGTTGACAAGAGATGAAGAGAATCTTTTAAAAATTTTAGATGCAACAGCAGTGGAAGGCGATGCAGAGGTTGAGGAATCCAAAGTCATTTTTGTACGTTCCTATAATATTTTCAATTTTTATCAAAAGCATTACCATATTTTTTTCAACTCATATTATTATAGATAGGGGAAAATAAAAATTATACTGTGGAAACGAATGTGGAAATAACTGAAATAGTTGAAGCTGAAAATCATGAGGAAGCATATATTGGAGGAAATGAGGTCATGGATGTAGAAATAAATGAACGAAAAAATAAGTCTATGAAAAGGAATAATAGATTGCCCGTTGCAACACAACGCCTAGAATATTCAATGAAGGCAAATGAAAATTTGAACAAAATAGCTGCTGAAAAAGTTGAGATTAAAAAAAAATATTATGAGAAAAAAATTGAAATACTGAAGGAGAATGTGGTTATCGGAAAGAGAATTGCATCAGCATTAGAAAACATTTCACAGTCCTTACAAAACAAATAGGAATAGACAGACTTATTTTTTAAATTTTGTTTGGTAATAATTGTTTTTCATGTTTATGTTGAGTTAATGTTTGGTATTTTGTGCCCCGAGTATACAATTTTTAAAGTTCTGTGATTTTTTAATTCCATTTCAGATAAATGATAACAAAAATTGCTAAAAATGAAAAATTTATTCGAATAATAACATTCGGGCAAAATAATTTCTAGTTATGTGCCTCTGTATATTTCTTGCCCTTCAGCTCATCATTTTGTCTATCAAGACCATGTTCAACGAAGAACAAAGGTTCAAATATTCCAAAATCTTCATCTCTTTCATCCTCATCTACATCCAGAATATTATTTTCGATGCAAATATTGTGCAACACCACACAGGAATTTATAATTTTCGAACACATATTTGGTGTATAATGAAGTAATCTATGCTTCAATAGGCATCGGAATCTCATTTTCAATAACCCATTGCATCTTTCGATAGTGCATCTTGCCTTTTTGAAAGCCTTGTTGAATCGAAATTCAGGTGTATCTGGCAGAGGATCTGGAAGTGGTGTCAGTAACCACGGCCTTAAGGGGTATCCAGAATCACCTATGAGGAAGAAATCTGGATGATCATTACTCAGATTCACTACAGCCTCCTGCACTCGAGATCTGCTCCAGATATAACTGTCATGACTGCTTCCTGGGTATCTTGCATTTACATTAATTATTCTCATTTTGGCGTCACAAATTAAATGAACATTGATGGAATGATAGTTCTTTCTATTAACATATATATGCTCAGGATACAATAAATCATTTTTTGGAGGAGGGTAAATTGCCACATGGGTACAGTCAATGCATCCTATAATGCCTGGAAAACCGAAGGAATCATAAAACTCTTGACGAATGTGCTGCAGTTCTTCAAGGGTTTGTGGAAATTTGACCCATCGATTGAAAATTTGATGTTCATTCAGAGCGTTTGTTACTTCTTTAATGCACCGACTAGCAGATGATTGACTAACACCAATATATAAGTTCAGTCCAACTGATGTCTGGTAACTTCCACATGCGAAAAAATGCAATGCGATGAGGACCTTTGTTTGTTTGTCCAAAGCTGAACTCCTTGAGGGCGGTTCCAAGAAAGGGTCCAACATTTCCAACAATTCTCTTGTAGCTGCTTTGGATAACCGGAACACTTTTATGAATGCACTTTCAGATAAATACTGAAATGGATCTCTTCTAGGGGTGAACCTTCTCCCTGGCCTCCGAGCAAGTACTTCAGCCGCTTCCAGGTTTTGCAAAGCATCCAGCTGAGCTAATTCATCTAAATTCGCCATAATCCCGGAATTCGAAACGAATTCGTAAAATTTAACGGAGTAAAATCTGTGACAGGACTAAAATGTCATCCATGACATTATTCAGTGATATTCCTATAGGAAACCACTGATTCCTATAGTTTTTAGCATGGGAAGCGATTCCTATAGATTGCGTTGGAATATGTTCCAATACTATTTTCGAGAATACACCATCTCAAAATTGCGATGGAAAATGACGATTTTTCCTATAGGAACAAATTTCTACAGACTCGAGAATTGGGTCCCTGAAAGGAAAAGCAATCCCCTGGTACCGAAATAACAGACACCTCTGGGAAACCTGGCGAGACTTTACGGAAGACTTCGAGGCATTCTACGTACCGTTAGATCTATCAACATACTTATAAGAGAGAATTGTGGAAAGGAAGCAAAGAGATAACGAACCAATTAAACAATACGTAACAGAAATCCAAACACTTATGAGGAGACACACCGGTTCTAATAGCCAACAGTTGGAAAGAATTTACAGAAACATGAACCCGAGATACAAACTTCACGTCCGAAGAAACGAAATCAAGTCAATAAGAGACCTCACACGCCGAATAGACGAGTTCAAAAATATAAAGAAAGAGATAGAGAAAGCCAACATAACAATAGAGAAACCTAGTTTCAAACGCACCGTCGAACAGGGTCTACATAACGGAAACAGGATACCAGGCTATAATAGGCAAGATTGCTGCTGGAAATGCGGTAAAAAAGGACACAGCAGAGACACTTGCTACGGAAGACAAATATTATTTTGCAGCCATTGCGGAACAGTAGGAATACCGTCAAATAGATGTGATTGCAAAAGGTTGGGAAACTTAACAAGGGCAGATTCTCCAAGAGGCAAGATGAGCTCACAATAAAGTTCTCCACCACACAGAACAACCCCAATATACCAAACGATAAAAGACCACACATAATAATCCATACCAACGACAGACAACAATTAAACACACTGATCGACACGGGATCACAAAGATCATACGGGGAAAAAGATATTAACAAAATTAAACATTCCAACTATTAGACAAGCGTGGGAAACACAACAGTAACGTTAGCAGACGGGCATAAAATAAAAATCACGAAAAGTTTCACAATTACATGCAAAATAACCGGACAATGAGGAAAAATAAATTTTTTCTATATTCCAAACCTAGATTCGGTAGCTATTTTAGGAGTAGCCGACATTTCAGAATGGAAAATACCATGGAGAGACCTACTTAAACCGGAAACAGATTTAACGGCGGAAGAACAAAAGATTTACGAAAACCTGACAAATATAGATCTAACTACGCAAAGTCTCCACGAACCGAAGGATCACCGTAAACAAACCAGAAAGGACACGACTCAAGACACAGAATCTAAGACAACGACGTCCGAAGACGAAACATTCCTAAGAAGGTTACAAAATTTAAGGTACCCCAACAGCAAACAACAAAGAATCAATATAATAGAGAAAATAAAACAAGGGAACATAGAAACCCAATTCAACATAAATCCGGACCTTCCGATAAAGGAAAAAACAAAACTAATAAAGTTTTTGCAAACTGTGATAATAACCACAAAAAATGGGATACATATATACCAGAATTAACATTCGCCGTAAACACTGCCAAACACCAATCAACCGGATTTTCACCAGCATTTCTAAACTTTGGCCATGAATTGAAACTGCCAAGTAAGATCATGAGCGACGCATCCCCACACAACGAAAAACCCAACAAGTGGACAAAATTAAACAAAACATTCAACCTAGCACGAGCATTCACATCTGAGAGCCACTATTTGAACCTAAGGAGGAGAAACTGGACACCGAAAAACGGAGATACGGTGATGAAAGGAGAGCATCATCTGTCAAACGCGGAAAAAAGTTTTAACGCAAAACTAGCACCGAAACACACGGGACTGCACACCATACAAAAGAAAACAGCCAACAACATCTTCCAGATCAAAGCCGACAACAATGCAAAAATCCTCAAGGTACACGTAAAGGACCCAAAACCGGCATGGACAGGAAAAGAAAACAGGTCAGCCCCACCACCAGCACCACAACCGTCTCCCCACCAACTAGGAATAAGTAAATACACAAAAAATACCGAAGAAGAATCAGTCTAAACACAAACCATAAAGATGGAAGATATTTTAGACTTACATGACTCCCAACTCCAGGGAAAACAGTGGAAAACGAGTGGCATTAACTCATGGAAATGAGAAATCGGTCACTAAAAGTGTTAATACCGCTGTCCGCCCTCGTTCCAGAACACCTAAAAGAGAGACCGAAGAACGGTAGACGGAGGTACCGATACCAGTTGGCCGAGGGGAGAAAGCTCAGCATCCCGTACTAAGGAAGCCAACACAAGAAACCGGCGCCGCACCCGAAATCGTCCAACAATTCGCCTGCTTTCGCGTCTCGCAAAAATTTGTGTAAAAATGTTTTCCGACCTGAGGGGATGTAACGACGCTGGCGTCAAACCAGTACTCCAACACCACGGCGAGTAGATCCTACAACAGTTACCCACGTCGCAATACCAGATCAGACCGATACTATAACAAGTTTGGACGCCCCACACCGAGATGGCGGTACTTTCGCTGTAAAACGATAGGAATGAATCACGGACATACCTTCGAGGTAATCCGAACACCAGACAAGCTTGCAAGAACGCCCTTCACAAATCTGGAGCTTGGATGAGAGTAGCTTTTGTACGGATCCGTCAAAAACAAAAATTGTCGGTCAACGGGGAGCGCCATCGACAAGAACCATAAGTGGAACTGGCAAGCAAAATACAACTGTTCTAATGTGCTGCAGCGCAAGCGGTGAAAAAGCTCTTCCGCTTATAATCTTTAAAGGTAAGCATGTTTGGTAACAGTGGACTGCTCCACTGGGTACAGAATTCCCAAATACTACCTACGCTGCTACATCTAAAGGGTGGATGGTGACAACTGTTTTCAAAAACTATTTTAAAAACTGTTTTCTGAAGAGTATTGGTTCAGAACGACCTGTGTTAGTCATTTATGACGGGCACGCTACTCATCTTGGAGCCGATATCATAAATTTGGCAGTGGAAAACGATATAACCATACTTAAGCTTCCACCCCACACCAGCCACATTCTGCAGCGACTAGACTTGTGCATATTTAAATCACTCAAGACCCATTGGGATGCCAAACTCGTTGAATGGCAGAGAAAGAACATAGGAGCTGCCATATCAAAAAGTATGTTCTCCAAGATGATAGGAGAGATATGGACGGAAACCAAACCCGAAATTTTAGTGAGTGGTTTCACTAAAGCGGGGATATTCCCGTTAAATTGGAATGTTGTGAAGCAAGACTCATTTGATCCAGTAGGTTTTCAACGTTGGCAGTGTGGCTTGCAGCGATGAACCTGTCGAGTCGACGCAGAGCACATCAGCAAACAATAACTAGAGCCCATCGAAGAATTTTTAACATATTATAAATATATTGTGGAATTATCTAGAAACATTTAGTTTAATTTAAAACAGTAAAATAATGAAATGTTTCTAAAGCCTTCCACTTGATTATACTACAGGCTATCTAATTATTTGTGTGTGGCCCTTTCTAAATCCAAATTCTCCATTTGGGATTCATTTCAGGGTCCTATATTCTTTATAAAATACTTTTAGCTGATATACTTGTGATCAGATATCCTTGGGAGAATTTCATAAAATGAATTTGAATTAAAAATACGCAAAAGGTCAAACGGTGATAGATCTGAAATGTTAATGGATCACTTTATAAAAATGTGCGAATTTTAAAATGAATTATTAATCACAAATTTTTTTATGAAACTATTGTCATTGCGAATCAAGGATATACATAATATGTGTGATTTATTAGAAGCGGTTTTTTGTAAGTCATTATTCGTGTGACTAATAAAACTGAACATATTTTGTTAATTACAATAACCTTTTTAATATTGGATTTTCGTTTGTTTAATTTACGCGCGTCTTTTATAGAAGGCCGACTTACAACTGCGTTAATTTATGTTTATCCAGTTAAAACGATAATATAACCAGTTGATGTAGCCAGCATATGACTTCACCTTATGTAACGAGGCTATTAGTTTTCACCCAATATTTTTTATTCCAATACTTGGAAAAATTTTTAATATCTTTAATACATTTTTTTTTTATAAATCCGAACAAAAAAATTCATAGTACTGCGTAATTTTTTCCAAACATTCACTTTAAACCAAAATTTACAATTTTTTGGCCAGTTTGTTAAATTTGGACTACCGGTTTAGCCGCTATTTATTTCTGAAGTTGGGTCATTTTTACAAACTTTGTCAAAAAGTTGATTCTTTGTTTAGTTTTCGTCTTAAATTTCCTAAATACCAAAATAATGCATCGTACAAAAATATTTACTCTAAGCTTTTTTAAAGAAAATTTAATTTCGCCTCGCATAGTGTTTAGTTTAGTGGTTTAGCCACCCTGGCTGTGAAGACTATGACTGACCACGTGGAGAGAGAAGTATTGTCAAAGTCAGCAGATTAAATCTGGATGTTTGGGAAGTGGAATGATATCTTCATAACACTTCGTATTCCCAGCCACTCAACTAGAAACCATTATACCTTTATCAGACATCAGCATTCACCAATTACTTTCTAAATTCTCCTGCTCGCAGAATATCAAATACTTAAAGTATTGTTGAAATGGATATTTTTTACCACAGCGCAGATTTGATCAAAAAACTACTGAAAGACTATTGTTTGCAAATTTAATTTTGTGCGGTGGTCAATTCATATATGTTTTATTACCTTTACTCATGTTCTCTCTTATATTTACTTTTATTTGGTGTAGTTTTCTGATTATATTTATACTTTCTTTTTTACCTAATTTGTAAAATTATGTGTAGCTATTAGTTGATACTTTTATGGGTTTGTCCTGTTTGTATCCCAAATAAATAAATAAATATCGACTTTCCAGGGTGGAACGGCTTCATGGAGACCATCACATTGTAACGATACTGTCTGAATATCATCGTCAGAATAGGTAATATTGAAACAATTGTCAATTTTTTAGAATTTTTACCATTTTTTTCAATTCATTGTTGAGTTAGCTAGAAACAGTAAGTTTCATTTAAAACACTAATATAAGTAGATTCCACAAAGTAAGGGTCGATACAGTTAATTTCATGTACACAACTAATACCATTATCATTTTCAAACATACACCTTTTGTTACCTTCAATCAAACATTATTCATTGTAATGCCTTCTTATATTTTAAAACCCATAATATAATTTTGGTGTGTCCAGGTGCGGATCCAATAAAAGGATTAAATAGCCTGAATAAAAGGAATAATATAGCAAAATATGAAGAAGGGCAGATGTGTCCCACTCTCCCACAATCGGTTACACTAGTTCTTAGGGTTTGTAATGAACTAGATTGGTGGAGTGGACTGTTGAGTTTGTCGTTCACTACTACACCTAAGTAAATGTGTTGTTTGTTTGCTTCGATAAGGTTGCGGAAGGAAGGACCAGTCGTAATTTTAAGTAACGTTTCATAAACACTTACATACGACAATTTAAACACGTAAATCACTTTACAACAAAATAGTAACAAGATAGAGCAACAAGAATATCCACAGATAATTGATAGTTGGTTACTGTTTTCTAAAAGATACTAAATGCTCGTGAGGTAGTTATGTATATTGTTCCGATAATTCTCGAACGACGTCACAGAAAATTGCACGTTCTTATATTGCGTCGTAACGCGAGAGTTATTTTAATACTTCAGGTAAATCGTAACTTTTCCCGTTTTTAAGTTTAAAATTGATACCTATGATGCGTTGATCTTGATATAATTTTAACGCGCACTGTATGTTTTCGAATACTTTTTTTTATGTCGACCGTTCGAGAGTGGTTTTTAGTTCTGTACTGTTTGAAATTGAGAAACTGACTGACTTTCAAATTGGTTAATTATTGTAGATGTATCGCAAGTTTTTGGAGGTACAACTTTCTCTTCTATTTATGTTGAATGGTGAAATTTTTGACATAAAGTTAATTATCCACTTGGCCATGAAGCGATAAATAGGGTCCTGTTAGATAACTTATGTCAATCCATAAAACATTCATTTCGAATAGCTGAGATTTCTCTTTTTACCTTGTGTAAGGGTTTGAAATATTTTCACGGTGCTAATTGTAGATCGTAATCACTCAACGTTATTTGTAGTAACATTTTAATGGTTTTGGAAAGTTCTATAATCTCTATTTTATAAAGAAACATAAGGTTCTTTTGAACCATTTAAAACTTTAATTGTTGGGTTTCGAGTTGAGCAGGCACTTACAAGGCAAACTATCTTTTATTAATGGGTGTTTACGACAATTAAAGTAAATACTAAGGATTTAAAGTTACAATAGGCATTCAGTCAGTCCGAGAATTCAATACAATGTGAAAAGCTCTCGTGATTGACTCGTCTTCGTGATATATACATCATGTCATATCACAACACTAGCTACGAGTAAAACTTTTTATAGCATGCGTCGTTTTAGAGTTGTAAGCAGAAAAATAAACGAAGAATAAACTTTTTAGCCAGGTTGGTAAAATATGACCCAAATTAAAAACGCGATTGTGGCTAAACAAGTGGGCCGGTCTTGTTCAACTAAACACTATTCGACACCGATTAAAATTTTCTTTAAACAAGCTTAGAGTAAATATTTCTGTAGAATGCATCGTTTAGGAGTTGTAAGACGAAAACTAAATAAACAATCAACTTTTTGATAAAGTTTGTAAAAACGGCCCAACTTCAGAAATCAATTGCGGCTAAACCGGTAGCCCAAATGTAACAAACTAAAGACCATTCGACGCAGAATTTTGTTCTTTAAACAAGATAAGATTACAACTTTCTGTATTATGCGTCGTTTAGGAGTTATACGAGTAAAATTGAAAAATGTACGAAAATTCCGCGGCTTTTTTACTCTCAAAACTTAGGCTGGTCGTCCTATAGATGCGTTTTCGTCCGAATTACATTCGTGAGAAATCGTACGAAGAAATGCGAAGAATCCAATTTCTTTTAAATGAATTGAGAGTCGTACTTTACATCCGAATTATTCGTGCGTTTTCGAACGAAATCATGCGATGTGCGACGTATCCGCGAAGAATGGGATATTTCGCAGTTGTTCTGACGAGTGTTAACACGTTCTGCGGAGAAATTAATACGCTTGGTTAATGATAGAAAGCCTTTGTGGGATATGACTGATAAATCATATCACATGAGGGATATACAAAGAAAATTGTGGCAAGAAGTAGCTGTTGAAATACATACTAGTGGTAAGTACAATTTATTAATTAATGGTAAGTCAATTAAATTAACAATCTTTATTTTAATAAGATAGTTTCACAAATTAAAAAGTTCACAAATGTTATTAAAGTGAATTGAATATTTTGTATTATAGATTACACAATTTTTGAGATGAAAAATATGCTTTAAATTTATTTCTGATATCATAAGCTGAGCTGGCGGCTCTGTTTTCACCTAACGTTCCAAAATGTGCAGCTTTTGAATCGGTTTGCTTTGAAATTTGCTCGAAGGCACTAACTACTTGCTGTTCCCCTTCTCTATCAATTATAATATTTTGCAGGAGGCATATGCATTTAATTAGTTTATCAGCAGAGTCAGGATTTACTTCAATCGATTTCTGTAACAATCTCCATTTGCTACTCATAATTCCAAACGCACATTCAACAACTTGCCTGGCTCTAGACAAACGCTCATTAAAAATTATTTCTGTGGGTCCTAGTTTTGATACCGGGAAAGGTCTCATTAAATAGGTTTTGAGTGGATAAGCTTCATCTCCCAGCAGAACATGAGGTACTTTTATAGTTGTTCCCGGTAGTGAACGATATGTTTTAACGCCCATTGCTCCCTTTTCAAGTTTTTTGCAAAGGTTTGAATGCGAGAAAATATCACCATCACTTTCTTTACCATAAGCACCTACATCTATTGCTATAAATCTATAATTTGGCCAGGCAACAGCTTGCAACACAATTGAGAAATACTATTTATAGTTCCGATACATGCTTCCTGAATGCTTCGGATTCTGAATGCGTATGTGTTTTCCATCTATGCAGCCAACGCAGTTTGGAAATTTCCACTTATTCCAAAATTCTTCGGATATAGACAGCATGTTCTCATTTTTCGGAAATTGCATATGTACATTATGCAACGTGTTCCAAATAGCATCAGATGTTTCATGCACAATTCTTCCAACTGTTACGTCTGATATTCGAAACGAATAACCCAATGCTTTGAACGTTGAACCCGTGGCCAAATACCTAAAACATGTTCATACATTTTCAATATGTTTTTCTTTGTTTCAGTTGACGTAGTAGAAACTAAATGGAGGGGACTAAGAGATACATTTCGAAAAGAATTCAATAAGTCCAAAAAACAAAAATCTGGAGATGGGACAGCATCAGTAGTTACTTCAAAATGGCCATACTTTAAAATACTGTTGTTTTTATCTAGTACTGTTGAACGAAGGAAACTACATGGGAATATATCCCCACAAATGATAGGCGATAATAACAGTAATTCTGAAACAGGAAGTATGTTGGAGACTGCAGACAATACAGACTCGCAGTCAATCATTCCGGAAACTTCACAGCAAATTTCAAATTCAGCTATACAACAGCCATCCACATCTAATACTAAAGCTATAAGTTCAATAAGTGCACCCACGAGTACAATACATTGGCAACAAAAAGAAGCAAACAGTCATCTAAAATATAAGAAATCCTAAAAACAAGCAATGGATGAGAAGTTCTTGCAAATTGAAAGGGCGAAACTAGATATATATTCCCGACGACAAAACGAAGATAGCGAACACCAATTTTTAATGAGTCTTTTGCCTTTCTTCAAGGCTGTACCGAAAAATCGTCAAATTTTGGTCAGAACTAAGAACAGCAAGTATTTATTGAAGAACAACAATTATTGACAATGCACGCACCCGACGAATCATACCGTTCCAATGAAGAAACATCGACAGTATCTCCAATGTACAGGAATAGCGATTCCTCCAGAACATCATGCTATTCTAACCGATTAATACCAGTGGATTCCCCAATTTCTTTGACAGTTGAAGAATCTTCCGAAGTTCCGCGCTGTTCAATTGAACGCAGAGACATCTCCTCTCAAGACATCTCCACTCAACAATCGTTGTCTATTCACAACTTGTTTTCTGAATTTTCAGAATGAAATAATACATTTTTGTTCAAGTATTCTTATTAATCAATAAAACTTTATAATGTTAAAACTACTCTATTTATCACTTACCTCAAAGTCACTCTTAAACGTTCCTCTGGTGAAATAGTTTCACGGAAATTTGATGTTTTTTCTATTGATTCCCTTATGGCATCTAAAATATATGTAAATGTATCCTGATTCATGCGGTAGTAATCGAAAAACTTTTTTCCATAATTTTTTAAATCATTACATAAATGAGGAAATTCTCCAAATTCTCTTCGTTTTGCTAGTATATCGTGTACACAACACTTTTTTCTTTTTGCCTTTAATCGTCTTCTCAAAAGATAAGCATGTTCAAAAAAATATTCATCCATTATTTAGCACACTGTTTCCCAAAACGCACTGATTCGGATTGTGTAAAAACCTATCCAGTGGATGATACTACTAATACGAAATCTGACGAAATTATTCGTCCAATTTCTGACGAAAGCATTTCGGACGAACACGCATCTAAAGGACGACCGGCCTTAAGCAGAAGCCAGATTCCGTCGCAAACTCACATGACTCTTATTTGGGACCCTCTAAAGGTACTAAAATACTTTCCAGCTTTGGACAATTTTTCGGGAAGCATATGTCTAATTTGCCTGGGCTATTAGGTAATTACTGCTAGCAAAACTTTTCATACGTGCTCGGCACACTAACAAATTTATAGGTAGTAACTACTATACCTTAACAGATCTAAGTCTCTCAAAAGTCTTATTAAAAAACCATTTATCATCGTTTTCTAATGTCGAAAATATATCAGTGAGATTCAAATCGAGAAAGTAGTGTCGATTTTAGTTTTTAATTGAACCATTGTATTCAGTCAATGATATACAAAACGATATAAAAATAGTACTATCAGAATACGTTATACTTTATTATTCACTTTTTCGCGTAATTTCATGGCCATTTTCTAATTGGTATGTCATTATTTTTGTCTAATTACTATCGTTTTCAAACAGTTGCGTACCATTGTGAGACACAATTGGGTTAAATTATATAATTATTAAATCATACATATAGTAAAAACCAAATAAAGTTGCGTTTGCGTCATCATTGTGAACATTTGTAGCGTTGTCAGAGTGTTCACGAAATATGGAAATTAACAGAAAATAACTGAAGTCAACAAAAAACGTAAATGTATAAAATTTCACAAAATTATAAATGAAAACTACAAAATTATCGATAGTTTGATAGTTTTCGTTTAATATAGTGTGGAGTTTTTTCATTTACGTTTTTTGTTAATTAAATTTATGAATAGATTTCACAAAGTAAGGAATTCTAGAATAAAAGTGGTAAGGTTATTACTGACTTACCAAATCTTTTAATAAATAAATATAATAAAAATACAAGCAATAAAATAAAATATGTTTAATAGTGAACGTATTATCAAAGACAAAAACTAACATTAAATAAATCAACATATTGTGAAATGAAACTAGGCGGATTCAAATTCTTGGTCATTTTCTTCATCTGATTCAACATCAGTGTCACTCTCTTCACTATTAAAATTTATAACTATCGGACTAATTTCTGGACGATCAAATATTCTTTACCTCTCATACCATTTAAATATCTCTCTTTCAGTATGTTGTATAGAATGTTTCCACATATCAGGAGTTATCATGTGCAGTGCCTCGTGCCACATGTTCAGGCCGTTATTCGCACTGTTACCATCCCTACCAGTATGACTATTGTAGTAATTTTTTGCTATGCCCCAAATTAATTCGATAGAGTTGAATATGCAATGGTAAGGAGGAAGACGTAAAACTTTGTGTCCATACTGTTCTGCCATATCGTCCACTATATACTTGATTGGTGGCTTATTTCTAAAAAAAAACAAAAAAAATGTTTAAAATAAATGGCAATAAGTAAGAATATATCTGTATATTTACTGAGAAACGATTTGCAACAGTTCTGTTTTGAACATCATGTGAGAATAGGGAATGTTTTTTTCTGTCAACCATTCCTGAATAGCACATTTTGCCTATCCTGTATTTGGAGTTTTATGCAATAACATGCTGTGATAAAGTGCATTATCAAGCATAATTAGAGAAGGATTCTCTAAATTTTGCAGCAACTGATATTCAAACCATTTCAAGAAATTTGCCTGGTTCATTTCCCCATGATAATCTTTAAGTTGGGTTTTTGAACAAAATATTGGTTCAGCACCTTCAATAAATCCGTTTTCATTTCCAGCATGGAGTATAATATATCTGTAATAATATTATTTAAATAATGTTTAAGTAACCACTTATGTGTTGCAATACAACAAACCTTTTGCCATCCGTTTTAGTGGTTTTAACACTCTTGATATTTTCATTTTGCCATGAATGACCTATGATGCCATTTTGAAATATGCAGGTTTCATCGATGAACACAAATTGGTATATACCTACGTCCTTTGCCTCTTTACAATATCTTAAGAATTCTACTCTTTTCAAAACAACATTAGGTTATTCCATGAGTCCTCGTCGTGGGTTATCCTTCATCCACTTAAACCCAAGTTCTTTGAGCAATCTACTTAAAGAAGAAGAAGAAGTGGTACTACCATTAAATAATTATTTTTCTCTTAGTTGGGACCACAATGATTGAATCGTTATGTGCTGTTCTAAAAGCATACAGAAATATAAATATGTTAAATATACAATTGTCGTAATTATACTTACTTCTCTGGTACATGTTGTAAATGGTATCACGAATAGAGCTTGTATTTAAAGTTTCTGTATTTGTTACTCGTTTATGAGCGCAACGTTTTTTCTTTGGTGACTCAAACTCTTCACCTTTTTTCTTTGTTTGACAAATTTTGCTTACTGTTCTTACACTGATTTTTAAAGCAGCAGCTACACGCTAAAATAATAGAAATTTTCGTAAAGTAAAGTAAGGATATTTTATTCACGTATTACCTACCTCTTGTACAGCATTTAAGGGCAACAAAGGACCATTATTATTTCTTTCTTGTTCAAAATAATTTACTAATGAAGCCACAAGTTCTTTGCATCAGCTATTCAGCTGTTTGGGCAATTTAACAATCACAGAAGGAAATGCTTTGTTGTTTTGAAAACAAAAACAGTTTTGATTATAAATATTTCTCACAAGAAAATTTTCTAAAGCACGTAACTATAACCTCAAAAATCGATGACAATACACGAGTAGAAAAGTCACAAACAACGCGGCAACATGACATTATTTCTGGCAGTGACTATTTTACCGTCAATAATTGGAGGCTTCTTTATGAAAATTTTAACACAAATGTTTACATCGAGGGACGTCTAAACCCAATAAAGCTATATTGCTTATACATTATTTTGGTACAAAAGTTTTTTTATTGATTGGGTTATCTTTAGAACCGATTAATTAACAAATTTAAGTATATGCACTTTTCGATAGAAATGTAGCCACACATGCGATAGAAATACGCCCTTGGTGACGTAAACGCAACTTTATTTGGTTTTTACTATATACAAGTTATGGGAACGCATATGGTAATAGGACACCGCTATACTGCTGAATTGCAATCTCACGGATTGTTTTCTCTATAACGTTTTTCATTATCACATTCAGATTTTATATAGCTTCCTAGTTGTAAAGTCTCATTTTAGTTTGTAGAAATAAAAGTTATTTTTTAAAAAGTAGTTTTTATAAATTACGAATTTAATTTACATCTTACATATTAGTGAGACTCGAAGTGAATGTATAATATATCACCATATAGGGCCATTTTATAATTCTTATCTTATAGATAAGTGAGGAGGTACAAGGAACGTCAAAACATCATTATATATACATATTTTTTCAATTACTAAGTAGTCAATTTTTGTACGCGTATGATATTTATTGTTACAAACCAATAACAATATCGAATACAAAATGTTTTATGTTCAAAAATCGTGACTTTAACAGAAACAAACATGTGCTACGAGGCAAATATTTCGATTTTTTAAAAATAGTTTAAATGGAATGTAATTATTAAAGGATATTACCAGTTATTTAATATTTACTGTTGGTGAGGACAAATTTATTTATATAATATATTTTACAAACATAATATTCTACAAAATCTAGGTATTTTTTCATCATCTAATACATAATCAGTTTAATAAGTGAGTGACCAATAACCGAATTGAGAGTTGAATATTTTGAGTTAGGTGGATGAGCACTGGCATATTTATCCTACCAACATAAAAATATTATTTCTAACCAGCAATTTGGGGTACACAAAAGCATTTAACAAAATATCAAGCCAACACGAGTTACAGTACATTGAATTCATCAGAGGCGTCTCTAGCCCTTGTGGCGTCCGTGTGCAACCAGTACCCTGGCGCCCTCTAGTCTAGTAGGAGCGGGGTCAAAATGGAATAAGTATTAACAGTTATACAGGGTGTTCACAAAGGTATGCACTTTTTTAAACTGTGACACCTACTCATGATAATACTGAAGAACTTTCCCCAAGAAACCCAAGGTTAATTCTCAAAAAAAATTTGGACTTAGTTTGGAGATTGATCAGCTGATTGACCAAGTCTCCATACAAAGTCCAATTTTTTTTTTGAGAATTGACCCTGCTTTCCTTGGGGAAAGTTGTTCAGTATCATGAGTAGAAGCCACAGTTTAAAAAAAGTGCATACCTTTGTTAAGACCCAATCGGAAATTCGTATGCAAATGGTGCAATTTAAAATTATGTCGAGAAGCAAAACTTTTTTATGGGAAGGAAGGGGTTTTAAGAATGAAAAAAATCACAACTTTGTAGTTCTTTCAAAAATATTTATTTTAAAAACTACTTATAGTAACATAACAGGACGCTCGTCACACAAGTATATATTTTAGACATAAATGTATTTGCAAAAAAGTTACTTTTCGAGCTTTTGCATTAGCGACATCTTTAATAATGTCACTAATTTCAATTTTGATTTCGTGTTCAATACTTATTAACGATAAATTTGTCAATCTACTTTGCGACAATGTTGATCTAAGGTAGTTTTTAATTATTTTCAGTTTAGAAAATGACCTTTCGCTATGTGCGACCGTGACTGGAAGTGTCAGGTATATCCTCAACGCAGTGTTTGCAATATCCATAAAACTTTTTCGAAGCACCAAACAACCTCTTCGCAATATATCAACATCAGAAGCGCAATATGCTTGTATTTCTTTTTCAAAGTCAAACACGTAATTTTCAGCTCTTCTTTCAGCGTGCCATTCTAAAAACAGGTCGCGGGCGCTCTTCTTTCCGGGTTGTTTTGCATCATTCATTTGGTTCACGCCATAGTATTGTACATCGGGTATGGGCCCCGCGTAATTTTGATTAACGGGTGTGTTAAAATAATGCGGAAAATAACCTTTTTTCAACTCCTTCAAATCGAATGTTTTTGGAAAAGCTGCTAAAGGACCCTGCACAAAACACGAACTATCAATTATTTTCAATTTTATAGACGGTATTTCGAGTAGAATCAGTTTTGAGCCTGCATAAATTGTATACGGTTTAATAGTGTTTTCCACACAATATTTCAATAAAAAGTAGGAATCGTAGCTCTTACTGTTGTGCGCAATAGCTGTGTAACCTGTATGGTCTTTGTGTATCAACCTTTTACAAAATTCTTCATTGGTTTTAAAAGTAAATTTATTGCTGTTAAAATCATGCGCAATTATCAGATTTGCAACATGTTTACCTGTATCCTGCATAGCTTCGTAATCAAGGAAAATGTACTTTTCAGAATACGTACAGGGTTCAATATTTTCGCTGGACAAACCGTTGCAAATACAGGGTTCCGTAAAAATTTTAGGGTTTTTAAAATGGGCGAAACAACCTCTATTTTCATTATCGCTCTGGTGGTTACACGTACAAGGCACACTACAAAGACCTCCTTTAACCCTTTTGCGAACCATGAAACATTCGTGATTACTATCGACAAATGAGTTACAGTTCATGCAGCGTGAAGTACCACAAGCGTGATACTTCAGACGATCAATGATTTTATTGCATCCCTTACATTTGTGTACTTTTTCACAAGCAGGGGCATGATTATTTAGACAGGCTTCATTGTAGCACAATCTATTGCATTTTTCACAAAGTATTTTATTTCTGTTTGCGGGGTCGTGTTTTGGTTTATTGCAAAGGTTGCAAAGGGGAATCTTTTTGCATATGTGTCTATTTTTGTTGTTGTATCCTGTATCGCATTTGTTACAGTAATAAACCCTACCGAAAAGCGCCTTACAATTGTTTACTACGTCAAAATGATTTTTGTGTTTGTACAAGTATAATTTTATGTGTTTCTCGGGTCCCTCGTATACAACTCCGTTAAAGCACTCCGCATCAATTATTTTAATTTGAAAGCCCAACAATTGTTCGGTCTGTTTAATATCGTCCAATGTAAAACCGTGTTCGTAACGACCTCCTAATCTATTACATAATTCCACCGCCAACTGTTTTTGAAAACGTTTACCCTCGCGACAAAGCCTAATTTGCTTTTTGGTTAGTGTATTATCTAAAATTTCATTTGTATGGTATGTCAAAGCGGTCACAATAGCTCTAGGAGCACAAAGGTTGTCTGTATTAGTAATACGGGTAATGCAATGTTTAAGACGTCTATCCGTCGCGTAATTTAAAACTCTACTACGGCCTGACCCCCGAGGTATTTTAAAAAATTGTATTTCAAAAGAGGTAGAATTAATTTTTACTTTCTGGTCCGATGATACCGCCTCTTCAATACGTTTCAACAATTTCTCAACGTTTGCATGAGTAGAAGTCGCTGTGGATAAGGGCTGTTGAAATTTTCGTTTTTCGCTATAATACGTATCCTATCGCCCGGCTCGTAATTTGCTTCATTTTTGGCTTTATCTAAGCCTTCCTGTAAAACGGCTGCTATGTTTACGGTTGTCAAAGAGCCACCACCAACAGCTGGACACTTGCAAAGCAACTGAAACGTTGACAAATACGCGTCGCATTTTTTACGTATCTTTTACAGAGGTTGCTTACCGACCAAGCCATTCTGCAAAAAAAGAAGAGATTTTGACTAAAATATTTGATGCGTATTTTTTTTGGAATTGCTTCAAAACAACTTGTGTAAAAGATACGTAAAAAAATTCGACGCGTATTTGTCAACGTTTCAGTTACTTTGCAAGAGTCCAGCTGTTGGTGCTGGCTCTTTGACAGCCGTAAGCATAGCAGCCGTTTTACAGGAAGGCTTAGATAAAGCCAAAAATGAAGCAAATTACGAGCCGGGCGATAGGATACGTATTATAGCAAAAAACGAAAATTTTTACAGCCCCTTATCCACAGCGACTTCTACTCTTGCAAAAGTTGAGAAATTGTTGAAACGTATTGAAGACGCGGTATCATCGGACCAGAAAGTAAAAATTGATTCTACCTCTTTTTAAATACAAATGTTTAAAATACCTCGGGGGTCAGGCCGTAGTAGAGTTTTAAATTACGCGACGGATAGACGTCTTAAACATTGCATTACCCGTATTACTAATACAGACAAACCTTTGTGCTCCTAGAGCTATTGTGACCGCTTTGACATACCATACAAACGAAATTTTAGATAATTACACTAAGCAAAAAGCAAATTAGGCTTTGTCGCGAGGGTAAACGTTTTCAAAAACAGTTGGCGGTGGAATTATGTAATAGATTAGGAGGTCGTTACGAACACGGTTTTACATTGGACGATATTAAACAGACCGAACAATTGTTGGGCGTTCAAGTTAAAATAATTGATGCGGAGTGCTTTAACGGAGTTGTATACGAGGGGCCCGAGAAACACGTAAAATTATACTTGTACAAACACAAAAATCATTTTGACGAAGTAAACAATTGTAAGGCGCTTTTCGGTAGGGTTTATTACTGTAACAAATGCGATACAGGATACAACAACAAAAATAAACATAAATGCAAAAAGATTCCCTTTTGCAACCTTTGCAATAAACCAAAACACGACCCCGCAAACAGAAATAAAATAAAATTTGTGAAAAGAAACAAGAACTGGATTTCCTTGAAGAACTGGAAATTAGAAGATATTTAAGAAACCCACAATTTGAAGTTGTTAATGAACAGTTAAATCTAGAGAGTTCTCCACTAATAAACTGTCTTCTTAAGTGATAATTGTAAAGATCAGCAGATATAGTTTTCCTGGTTTTCTATATCATTGCACAGTTATACTGATCTTAATTGGAAAAATGATATCCAGGATATCACCATAGGGCTAATAATATCTAAGCTTCAATATTTGTAATATCACATCTTCTTCTTTTTTCTATAAACATATATTAAGCCAATTACAAGTTATGTTACTTCTTGGTCTAGCCAAAAATAACTACTAAGCATCAGGTAGGCATATAATGAAATGTAACTTCTGTCATTCTGACGATGATATTGATTTATCGAAACAATTGTCAATTTTTTAGAATTTTCAATAACTTTTATTATATTGTGGAATTAACTAGAGACCGTGAGTTTCATTTAAAAACAGAAATAAAATACTTTGTGAAAAATGCAATAGATTGTGCTACAATGAAGCCTGTCTAAATAATCATGCCCCTGTTTGTGAAAAAGTACACAAATGTAAGGGATGCAATAAAATCATTGATCGTCTGAAGTATCACGCTTGTGGTACTTCACGCTGCATGAACTGTAACTCATTTGTCGATAGTAATCACGAATGTTACATGGTTCGCAAAAGGGTTAAAGGAGGTCTTTGTAGTGTGCCTTGTACGTGTAACCACCAGAGCGATAATGAAAATAGAGGTTGTTTCGCCCATTTTAAAAACCCTAAAATTTTTACGGAACCCTGTATTTGCAACGGTTTGTCCAGCGAAAAAATTGAACCCTGTACGTATTCTGAAAAGTACATTTTCTTTGATTACGAAGCTATGCAGGATACAGGTAAACATGTTGCAAATCTGATAATTGAGCATGATTATAACAGCAATAAATTTACTTTTAAAAGCAATGAAGAATTTTGTAAATGGTTGATACACAAAGACCATACAGGTTACACAGCTATTGCGCACAACAGTAAGAGCTACGATTCCTACTTTTTATTGAAATATTGCGTGGAAAACACTATTAAACCGTATACAATTTATGCAGGCTCAAAACTGATTCTACTCGAAATACCGTCTATAAAATTGAAAATAATTGATAGTTCGTGTTTTGTGCAGGGTCCTTTAGCAGCTTTTCCAAAAACATTCGATTTGATGGAGTTGAAAAAAGGTTATTTTCCGCATTATTTTAACACACCCGTCAATCAAAATTACGCGGGGCCCATACCCGATGTACAATACTATGGCGTGAACCAAATGAATGATACAAAACAACCCGGAAAGAAGAGCGCCCGCGACCTGTTTTTAGAATGGCACGCTGAACGAAGAGCTGAAAATTACGTGTTTGACTTTGAAAAAGAAATACAAGCATATTGCGCTTCTGATGTTGATATATTGCGAAGAGGTTGTTTGGTACTTCGAAAAAGTTTTATGGATATTGCAAACATTGATCCTTTCCAATATTTGACAATTGCTAGTGTGTGCATGGCTATTTACAGGTCCAAATATTTACCCAAAGACTCTGTTGCAGTCGTCAAAGAGGATAAGAAAGACATGTACAGCAAGGAGTCCATCACGTGGTTGAGTCAATTTCCTAACGTTCAACACGCTTTAAACGGTGGTGAAGTCACTATTTGCGGCACACCTGTTGACGGTTTCGACAAAGAGACCAACACCGTTTATCAGTATCATGCTTGTTTCTGGCACGGTTGTCCTAAATGTACCAACGCCGAGACAGTGAATACAGTAAATAATGAGACAATGGATGATTTATATGAGAAAACTAAGCGAAGAACACAACAATTACACGAAGCAGGCTACAACGTAGTTGAAATTTGGGCTTGTGTTTGGTTAAACTCCATAGAATATAAGAAGAAGATCGCCTTGTTTGACGACCTCTAAACCCTCGAGAATCGTTCTTTGGTGGTCGAACCAATGCGATGAAATTAAAAGTCACTGGTCATAAAATGCGATATATTGATGTTGTAAGTTTATGCCCTACTGTACAATATTACGGCCCATACCCCGTAGGACATCCGACTAAAATATTTAAACCAGAGTCGTACGATCCTATAGTATGTACAAAAAGTACGAGGAGTAATAAACCCTAATTAAGTATGCAAAACCTTTACAAGGAGCACCATGAAATTTTTGATAAATCTCTTACTTTAAATTACATTTCTTCCGTAAATCTAAAAACCAGGTAGATCGACCCCGTATTTGTTTCAGTTGTAGCAAAGTTTAGGGTTTATTCATTGTTAAAGGATTAGCAGATAAGCAATAACGCAATGCAGTGGTGTGTATTTTGGGAAAAAAATACGTTTTAAATTATAATATAATAAAAAATGAAAAGAAATAATTATTGGAATACATTTATTACTTACATTTTATTCTATATCCGACTCGGAAGAGGAAGAATCGTTGTTGACATTAATAGTAATAGGGTCGATTAAATCATCACAAATATTGTCAATTTTCCACATATTTGCCTCTACTTTGATAACATGCTCGATACAGTTTGTCCAATTTTCCTTACTCACATGACTTACAGCACTCTCAAACAATTTCACAACATCGTTTATTTTAAAAGTAGTATTTTTTTTCCAACTTCCCCCTTTACCTGAGCCCATATTAATTCTATGGGATTAAGTTCACAATGATAAGGGGGAAGTCGAAGAACTGATATACCACGAGAAGAAGCCATTTCTTCTACAATGTAGGTTTTGTATTTATTCTTGTTCATTTTTGCAATTCTGTAAAGTTCTTTCCTTAGTGGATCTTTTGGAAACTTAATATTTTTCGAAATAAGCCACTCCAAAAGCTCTGCTTTACGCCAACGACTTGTGGGCAATGCTTCTCGTAACCGTGAATGGTAACTTGCGTTGTCCATAACAATAACAGCCCCTTTTGGAATCAGATCCAACATTTGAACAAACCATTCCTCGAAGACATCCCCATTCATATCTTCGTGATAGTCCCCCGTGCGTTTTGAAATAAAAGTTAATAATCCACCATCAACAAATTCTTCAGAACTTCCAACATGGACAATGATAAGTCTTTTTCCTTTTCCAGATGGTGGCTGCAAACCTAACGACAAACCTTCCACGAATGCCTGCCTTCCGCTTTTAATGTTTTCATCTTGCCAAGATTTGGAAACTGTATATCCAGCATTTATCCATGTTTCGTCTAAGTAGAAGATTTTCAAATTTTGTTCTCTGGCATGTCGAATGCTTCTTAAATAGTTTCTTCTCCAAAAAACTATTTCCGGTTTATCTATCAAGAGAGATTTTCTATTATGTTTTGTATATCTGAAACCCACACCTTTCAAAAGTTTGCATAATGTCATTCTGGAGAATTTTGGATAGTCCGTATCTTCTTGCACTGATGTCATAATTTTGTCAAGTGTTGGAATTTCCTTTCGTAAGTAAAATCCATGGACTTTACGCCTTAGTCTTTGTTTTAATGACTCATCGATCTCAATTGGTTTTCGGCCTGAAGGAGTTTTAGGGGGTTGAAGAGTTCCATTTTGCTTTCTTTTAGTAATCTATAAATTGTTGATTTAGCAACACACAACATAGCAGCCGTTAATTCCACAATATCATCAACACTTGAACTTGGATCCTTGTTTTTCAATGATATATAACAATTCAATATCAGAGTTTTCTCATTTAAAGATAATGGACCTGTTTTTGGTCGTTTAGATGGTGCTTGGCTTATCGACATTGTTTGGTACTTGCACAATTAACATTCAACAAATGTTTTAAATATATTCCAACTGTTAACAATATTATGACAACCATACAACTTCATACAACTTTACTCAAAGAACTAATACTAAGTACTGATTTAATGTACCTACTTTCTTTTAAAATAATATTCCCGATAATGTTTCTAAGAAAACTGGGTTGTTTGGAAAATCCCTCTCAATAATCGAATAATCTGTAAATAGGTGTAATCGTATTAAGCCGATTACAGTACCACTTGCCATTTAAAATTTCTGAGAAAAATTCCCCAAACACTACATATAGGAGTAATACAAATAAAAAATATTATGAATAACCCGGCAATCCGAACTCTGCCACAAAATAAAATTTTACCTGACTTGTTTCAATTTGAGGATTACTGAAATGTTCGAACTGTGCCGCAACCATTTAGTTTAATCCTATTAGAGTCATTAGGGTTTATAATAGATAAAATCGGAGGCCCATAGAATTATGTATATTTCTGAAAGGTTTCAAAGATTTCTTGAATTAAATATTTTGAAGAAATCTTGATTGTTTTGATCGATATTTAGGGGATTAGGGGAAGGATGTTGATGCACTTACACTATTGCCTAAAAATCAGGAAGAAGTATTTAATAGTGTTCGTGAATTACAATTACGAACGAACCGAGAAGAGGAATTTCTATTAACAGCAGACCAGGTATTTAAAATTATTATGTTCTCCTGTTTTTCCAACCTTAATTTTTTATGTAATTCGGATTGTATTTTGATGGATGGGACTTTTAAATACTGTTCAACTTTTTTTTACCAAATGTTTACCATTCATGGTTTTAAAAACGGCTATTACGTACCTCTTGTTTTTTGTTTGCTGCCGGACAAATCAAGTCAAACATATTCAAATTTGTTTTTAATTTTAAGACAAAAATGTAAAGAAGTGGGCTTAAATTTTCAACCTAAAGAAGTCGTAGTAGATTTTGAACTAAGCATTCATAACGCTATATATGAATGTTTTGGCAGAGATCAAATTCTTTTTGGTTGTAAATTTCATCTCTGTCAAGCTTGGTTTCGTAAGATTCAGGAGTTTCATTTGGTATAAGAGTACAGACAGAAAGGTTCTGTAATTGGCGAATACTTAAAAGTACATTTCGGTATTATGTATCTTAGTCCTGAGGAAGTTGTAGAATTTTTTTATAATGAACTACATTTTTTGCTTCCGAATGACCTCTACCTCTATCACTTTTTTTTATTAAAATTAGTACATCCCGTTACCTCTGACCTAAATCGTATATTCTTTAGCATAGCTGCAACTCATTCGTTCAATACAAAATGTACCTTACGGTATACCCTCTTAAAATATATTTTGGTACGTCTATGAAATCTACTTAAATGAATGATTTATTACTCCTTGTCCTTTCTATATAGACTATAGTTGGTTTGGTCTTGTAAAATGTACGGTATTACCACCGAGAAAATTGTACCATCCAGTGCTAACCGTAAAAACGTCAAATTCAACATTTGCTCTTTGCCGTACTTGTATGGAACAAGAAAATAAAGCTTTGGAAAAGGGGTACAAAATTGTTAACATTGACGAAGTTTGGCATTTTAAGAAACAATCAACAGACTTATTCAAAGATTATGTTAAGGATTTTATGAAGATAAAGTTGGAAACCAGTCCTCATACTTATGAGTCGAATGAGGCATATGCGCAAGACGTTAAAGAACAAATGTGTATTGAGTTGGATATTGATAAAATTAAACCCAACCCCGGTATGCAAGCCGTCGCTAAAATATGTTTAAATTCTTTGTGGGGTAAGTTTGGCCAAATACGTAATATGTGTCAAACAGAATACGTAACGGACTTGAAAAAATGGTACGACATATTGCTTAATGACAAAATAAACTTTTCTAATTGTGTGTTCCTTAATGATGAAATGGTACAAGTAACGTACAAGTACAATGATTTATTTTACGAGGACTCGACTTCTACCAACATTTTTATAGCCACTTTTACCACGTCAAATGCGCGTCTCAGACTGTACGAGATGCTCGACCGTTTAGGTACAGCTGTAGTATATTTTGATACAGATTCAGCGTGTTATATTGATGACGGTGTAAATACAGTACCCACGGGTAGCATGTTAGGTGCTTGGAGTGATGAACTAGCACCTGAAGACTATATATGCGAATGGCTCTCCACGGGTCCAAAAAGTTACTACTACAAGACATTAAAGGGTATAGAAGTAACGAAGATTAAGGGTTTTACATTAAACCATGAAAATAGTCAGACACTAAATAACATAAGTATGAAGCAAATTATTGAAGGATCGTCTTCCAAAGTTGAGTTGCGTTTTGACCAAATTAACCGAGACGTTGAAACCAAAGAACTTGTGACCAAGAAACGTACGTCTAAAACATTTCGAATGGATTATAAGAAGAGACGAATTGTTGACCATAGCAGCAGCAGCACCGATTTTATAGACACTTTGCCTTGGGGGTATTAACGCATCATTCTTGTTTCCTATGGTTTTTTGTGGAAATTGTGTTATTTTTGTGTTTTTTTCCGGATTGTTTAAAATTTAACGTTTTTACGGTAAGAATGCTGTCAAAGAACACCACTCATAAAGTTAAGGTTTTGGTACCTTATGTATCTTAACTCGTAATATGTCCTGCCAATCAATATCTTTTAATAATTTACACCTTTCCCTATAAAAGTCATAATTCTTAAATGTTTTTTTTGAATATAACTCTTTGAATATTATTAATAATTCTTGTTTTTAATTGATAGTTGGTTGGGAAAAGCTACCACTGCTGCTTAGACTTCGTTTGCGGCTCTTTTATCAATTGTTCAGTTTTTATTATTAATTTAACTAACTTGCTTATGTTGTTGTATGCTGCTGTTGTCTTAGTATTATTATTATTGGTGTTATACGTTTTGTTAAGAGGTGTTAAAATGGATAAACATATGAAAGTGTTTTGTGGTCAAAAGGCTGTTGATAAGATACGCTCAATACCTATTGAATGTGATGAGATGACTCTTTTTATTAATCAATGGGCAAAAGACACTGGTATATTCTCTTTTATTTATTATCACGATGAAACACCTGTGTCGTTTATACTTTTTTCATCTATGCTATATGACCCTTTAAATATACACAAAAAACCTAGAACTCTAAATTTTATTTATACTCTACGAAATTTCCGTAGAGGCGGTTATGCGTCAAAATCATTAAAATTTTCCAAAGAGCATGTGGAGTTTACAGCTTTTTGCGTTACGGACATTTCTGAAAATATTTTTAAAAAAAGCGGGTGTCAATACTATGGTCTTTTCAACGGTCTACCTATGTACAGAAGTTAATAGCATTCTTTGTTAATAAGCGTTGTTTTTAATTGTATTTCTAGTCATTTATGCTTTGTTAAAGTGCTAGTTTTCGTATGTTTCTATAAAAAATCTTGTATGTATTTTTTAAGTAAAATTTCAATTTTCTTTCGTTTAATATTTAATTGTTATATAAATATGTTTACAGTGTTGGCTTATGTAGTATTTCTAGTATGTAACTAGCTGCTTTTGTAAACATATGTGTACTACTTTTATCGTTTTTTTTTAATGAATCAGAATAATTGTTTCCTAATACGTTTTTGTATTTTTTAATTCGTGTAACTATTGTTTTTTTTTCAATTTACTTTTCATTTATGCTTTTGTTAAACAGCTAGTTTTCGCGTTTCGTATTTACATCGATCGCTTCGTTGTTTACCTCTCTCTCTATTTTCGAGTAGCTCGGTAACTACAGCGAATTTTGGTTATATGTACATTAGTAATAAGTTTTGTACAATTATTTTAAATGCTTTTATTTTCAAAGATTTGAACATTGTAGCATTATGTCGAATTATTCCCCAGACAAGACACACGTGACACACGTCGCAGACCGTACGCCTTAAGACACATTTGACAGACGGCATATATGACGGACCATACGACAGAAAACAAGAAGCACATGACAGACGACTCAGACCATACGCCATAAGACACATTTGACAGACGCCGTAGACCATACGACAGGAAGCAAGAAACACATGACAGACTACTACTTCCGATACACAAGATTTCGTGGGGTTTGCTATGTTAGGTTACCTCCTTTCGAGCTTCCTGTAACGGCCCGACCCCCGTTGTCGTTATCGATGTCTTTGTCGTTGTCTTTGTCGTCGTCGTTGTCATTGTCTTCGTCGTTATCTTTGTCGTATTCGTTGTCTTTGTCGTTATCGTTGTCTTTGTCGTTGTCTTTGTCGTAGTCGTTGTCGTTGTCGTTGTCGTTGTCGTTGTCGTGGTCGTTGTCGTTGTCGTTGTCGTTGTCGTTGTCGTTGTCGTTGTCGTTGTCGTTGTCGTTGTCGTTGTCGTTGTCGTTGTCGTTGTCGTTGTCGTTGTCGTTGTCGTTGTCGTTGTCGTTGTCGTTATCGTTGTCGTTGTCGTTTCGACACCCCGTATAACGTCGTTGTATCGTATACAGCGTAGTGCCTTTATTGCATTTTTGTACATCCTGTATATCGAAATAATCTATAACGCCGTTTGTTCGACTTCCGACCAAACAGAGTGCTGACATCGTCGACACCCTGTATATTGGACGTCGTAGAGGCTATTGTTTTTGTTAGTACCCTTATTGCATCTTTGTACATCCTATAAAACGCTCTTCCTATCACAATGGCGTTTGTTCGACTTCAATCCAACCAATAATAACAGAGATATATTCAAGTGCCCTTATGGCATCTTTGTACAGCCTGTATAACGATCGAACGTGTCTGATTCCAATGGCATTCTATATATTGATCGTCTTATTGATCTAATGGCGATTTGGTACATCCTGTTTTGTTCGATGAAAATCCAAGCAGAGTGCCCTTATGGCATTGTCCACGCCCTGTATATTGATTGTAGTAACGTTGTTTTATGTCAACCCCGTCGACCTTCAGCTGACATTTACTTATCCTATTATCTCTTAGGGAACATCAAAAGAGATAAGAACGCTGATAATAAAAAAATCATAAGCACTTCTGTAACCACTGAGCCTGTCCAAAATAATGCTATTTTTCTCTCTGCCCATCCAACTGATGCGTCGCTTACCCAAAATAATACCATAACGACTGTGCATTAAACATATTTTATGACTACACCCTGTATATAAGAAATATATATCTTTTTCACAAATTTATAACACCCTTATTGCATCTTTTTTGGTACATTCCGTATATAAAAAAAGCTCTATCACAAATGACGATTGATTGATGATGGTCTATAATAACAGAGATAAATTTCTAATGCCCTTATGGCGTTATAAAAAACTTTGGTTCTAGAAATTACGTATGCTTAGGTCAGTGTTACCAATCAGGACTATGGGAATTTTCAAATAAAATCTACGGGATGAAAAATGGACGACGCACAGCCATCTATAGAAATCTACAAAAAATGACATACGCCATCTAGCGATAGAAATCTACAATTACAGGATAAAAATGGCCGACGGTTAAAAAATGGCCGACACCACTACAGAAATCTACAAAAAATGACATACGCCATCTAGCGATAGAAATCTACAATTACAGGATAAAAAATGGCCGACGGATAAAAAATGGCCGCTGTGACGTCACACCCCTCTCCTAAAACGTGGGTCTAGTGACCCATTCACTACTGACAACCGATACTTGTTCTTCGTGTTCTATATCTGAAGTGCAATATAGAATAATAGAAAAATATTTATATTGTTTCAATTCCAAAACAATAGTTTTTTTATTCTTTCTCCCAATAATTGTATCATTTCATTCTGAATATTATGGCCAAGATAATGAGTTACGCGTGACTCAGATTTTTTAATAAGGGCAATGTGTTCCGCAAGCACATTATCAAAGTTAGAGGTATATTCAACCAGCTTTAAAAAATTACCATTATCAGAATCGTAAATTTTTTGAAATCTTCCGCGAAAAGCCAGACATTGCCTCGCTAAAAAATAAATTATGTTGATCATTCGTTCGAGTACTGCAACCCAACGTTTTTTTCCCGATCAATTTCATTTTAGTGAAAGAAATCTACCGACTTTTCTTTTAAAATAACAGTTTGCAATGTAATTTGTTTCTTAAGACATGATAAGTGCCCTAAGCTCTTTTCATGACGTTCTAAAGCAGTAGACAAATGCTGCCAATCTTTGTAACCTATTTCACCATTAAACGGAGTCGGACTCGCATCAGCATGAAAAAGTTTAGAATAAAAAGAATAAACAGAATCAGTTGCCTTAGAGTAAACCAGCCAGTTTCGTAAAACGGTTTCATTATTTAACATCTTTTTAGTATAATAAGCATCTGAAATAGTATATTAAAGTATAAGTGGATAAAGAGGTCTTTCAAACACGCGCGATTTTTCGAGCTCGACGGCACAGCCGGAGTGCTTGAAATAGAGCAAGTGTTTGAAAGACCAGTTATCCACGAATATTTTACGCTATTTTTTTTTATTGGTGCACTTTGAAATCATAAAATATTATTATTATATCATTACTACAAAAAAATGGAAGTCCGTCCTCGATGCCCAGCCAAGTATCGTGAAAGTCCATCCTAAATAGTATTTATTTTTATTTGACGTTACGTGGTACTGCTGTCAGATCAATAATCAAAAAGTTTCTTTATTTATATTTAAAAGGATACAATGTATATATGAATAAATTTTGCAGAAAAAACCAAATAAGACATTGGTTCACAATGAAAATATACAATTTGAAAACTAATAAAAAAAGTTGTCATTGATACTTACGTTTCTCGAGTTGTTGTTGTTACCATAGGGACTTTAAAAAACGCGCGTGTTTGAAAGTTCGATTTAAACACGCTGAGGCGTGCTTTAAATAGGTAATATGAGGCATCAATAAAAAAAGATCTTTTCGAACTATTCGAAGGATATGAACCCATTTTTACCTGCACTGGCCCACGCTCCATCAAAAATATTCTCTGTTTATCAGATAACACCTGTGGCCATAACGCGAGATCATTCATTATATCTTCTTAAATAATATTCTCCGGGGACGATTCGGCACTAGTAGGTTCTTCGACTACCGACGACAAAGACATCTTAGACATCAGCGGCGGCGGCGGTGACGTAGAAGTAAGACGAGTTCTGCTGTAGAATTATCTTGGTTTCCATAGGTCTCTGTCTCCAGGTGTTCGTCCGAGGATGGACCGGGTCGAACAAAAAACTTTTTAATAGAACTTGTATTCTTTTCAGAGACACTTCCTTCTCCAGCTTTCTTTTTCGATTCTGTACACCAGTACACCTAAGTATATTAGTAGGTCATATTAAAGCACTTTAACTTACCGTTGTTTGTTCTGCACTGCAGTAGGATAAACATATGAAAAATCCTAGGTCGTATCTATAGGTACGAGTAAACTTCGATATTACTATCTATCACTCCATGTTTTGTTTTTGTATTTCACTAGCTATTTTTGATGACCTTCGACCTCGAGGAATGTCGCAATAATTCTAGAGTGGAAATGCAAAACGGTCTAAGTGCCACATACTCGAAATTTTATATTTTATCAATTTTAGGGTCTACGTGCCATGGCCAATAACCTACGAAACGGTCTATGTGCCAAAACGAGAGTTAAAGGTAGGAAATGTTAGTTCGAAAGTGGGGGTAGGTCTAAGTCCGCCAGCGCATTTTCGGTTGAAACGGTCTATGTGCCAGTTATTACACGTTAGTTTGATACAAGATGGATGCCACTGAAGATGTTACGGGCAATGTAATATCAACAAATGTGAATAAAAAACAAAGAAATAATATTAGAATAGAAAGAAAAAAGTTAAAATTAGTTGGATTATCATACAAAAACTACAAGGGCGTCGAGGTTTCAGCAAAAAAAGCACCAACAGTTGAGGTAAATAAAATTTTCTTAACCTCTTTGACTAAAACGCGGTGTTTAAGCTTAATATTTTTGTTTTAGGCGGTCTGTTCCTGCCGATACCATTGCAACTCGATATCTTTTGAGCAGAAAATGTCGCTTTTTCGAGATTTGTATGCAACCGCTGATTACGAGAAACAGGGTACGTTTCTTTTGGGACTAATCCAAGTGGGTAAGGTGAACAGAAGACGTCACGGAGCATACGAGAGTCCAGAAGCCAGCCATAGACAGTGTACTGTTTATTATACAATCCCGGATGGTAAAGGTCAGCACAAGCAAGTATGTCGTAAAACATTTTCAAACAATTTTTCACTTAGTCACAGAAAAGTTCAGGAGCTTATTGAAAGAAAAAAACGGGGAAAGGTGTCATTTACAGATGGACGTGGTAAAAACAGTGAACGCATGAAATTTACAATAGATTTAAAGCAGCAGATCAAAGATCATATAAATAGTTTCCCCAGAGAGAGCAATCATTACAGTCGCAGCAAATCGATCAGAGAATTTCTAAGCCCTGATTTAAATTTAAATCGTATGTTTCTTGCTTTCAATCAGACATTTCCGAATACTATCGCAACATATAAGCTGTATTCATCCATTTTCCATATAGATTTTCCAATGCTTTGATTTGGCCGTCCTAAGTCAGATACCTGTTCAACATGCGATTCTCTGAGCAACAAAATTAAATCTAGCTCAAACAAAGATGGAGAAAAACAAGCACTTTCGGCACGATTGCAGCTACATCACAGAAAGGCCGAGAGTGCAAGAACCGGTATGAATAAAGACATTATTGCCTCTCAGACTATTACTTACGACCGCAATGTGATCTCAATAGACCTAGAACAAGTACTATATATACCTACTCTTACCCACTCTGATATGTTTTACAGTCGCCAAATTTCTTGCTACAATTTTGGTATACACATATCTGATACAGAAACTGGTATAATGTGTCTGTGGGATGAAACTGTTACAGGAAGGGGCGGTAATGAAATTGCATCGGCTTTATATAGAGTTCTCACCCAGCATACCGAAATGTTTGCCAAAAAGCAAAAGGTTGTATTTTGGAGCGACAACTGCACTGGCCAACATAAAAATAGGATCTTTTTAATGTTCCTTATTTACCTTGTTGCTACAGGAGTTTTTGAGCAAATAGATCACAAATTCTTGGTAAGCGGTCACAGCTATCTATCATGTGACCGCGATTTCGCTCAGAAAGAAAAGCGGAAAAGGGTATCAAAATGTTTCGTCCTCAATGATTTGGAAAAAATGATTGCTGCAGCCCGTCAAAAAAATCCTTTTAAGACTGTACTTCTAGAAAAAAATGATTTTAAATATTTTGCACAAGCATCGAACGAATTACAAATATCACAAGTTTCGTGGCTGCGAATCGACAGGGACAACCCAACACTCATAAAAACAAAAAAAACATTCAGCGACATTGAATCATGGGTTACATGTAACGTTTTAAAAAAAGGCAAAAAGCTAAATCAAATTACAGAGCATATCTTACTTCCGCTACAGTGCCAAAATAGGGTTACGGCCGAAAAACTTAGAAATATAGAAGCAATTATTGACTACATTCCTTCACAACATCATGCCTATTACGAAAATCTTATTGCGGCTACTAAAGAACATCTCGGAAGTAGTGCTTAACTATAGTATAGAATGAGTCTTTGGAGTTAGACCATTTTGAGTTGCCACAGTCTGAAGGACTTAGAACATTCCAGAGGTTTTTGTTTTTGATATTATATTGCAGCCGGTTAAAATTTTTGATTTTGTTTATATTTGTGTTCATTAATTTCAGATGTTTAGGTAAATATCTATAGAGGATAATTTTTTTGTGATTTAGCCAGTTAATAAACGTTTTTTGCATTTACTCCGAATTTTATTTTTGGCACATAGACCGTTCTGCATTTCCACTCTAGAATTGTGGAAGCAAAAAACCTAATCTTCCCTTTTATATATTTTCTATCAAAAGGAAAGCCGATTTACTTCATATTTACATGTTTACTCAAAAAATCATACTTAATCCAATAGCATCAAGGCTTATTTCGCAAAACTACGGTATAGCGGTAAAACAAAAGTGCGGCACGCGCACACAAGCCTTTGAAAATGACCGCCGCACGTCCCCGGGAATTTCAATTTGAACTTTATAGATAGCATTCTAATACAGTCGAGTTAGAAATGATTGTCGGCGTGGTGTGAAACGAATCAAAACAAACAGGTGCCGATGCCGGCTCGCGCCTTTGGTAGCGATGCGACATTACGCCAATTTAATCTTTAATAATCTGTTTTAAGACTGATTTCACGTTGAAACAAAAGTTATTGGTTATATTAAAATATAGTAGGTAGGAAAAGGAGTAAGTAGCCTTGCTTTGCTACCGTGCGTCCGACGTCGGCAAGGGCGCAGTGGTGTCAGGGCTCTCGACGCTCGGCGCCCCCTTAGACCCGGCGCCGGTGTGCGCTGCACACACTGCACTATAGGTAAAGACGCCTCTGGAATTCATTACGCTAACTTCTTGTATACGAAGACATTACACCCGGACGCTGACTTTGCTAAAATCCAAAGAACATTCGATGAAACATTCGATGCGACTTAGCAATATTTTTTGTATAAATTAATCGATCGATTTGTATTATATTCAGTCTGATTTTAGTTATATTATTTTTACAAGTTTTATTGTGTAGTTTTGTAACAGTTGCAAAGAGTAAATAAAAAGTGTTTTTATAAAGTGAGATTTGAAGTGGCAAATTGTATTTGGCGCAGTCAGTAGGATAGTGGAAGAGTCCTTAAGTGATCCTCGTCGTTATCAAGCGTTTATCCACTATCTTCGAAAGAACAAGCTCCAGGGGTAACCAGCAAGATAGTTTTCATCCTGTAGCATAGTAAAGATTCCAGGAATGCACCGTAGCATCATCTGTATCTTGTAAGCTACTTTATTTATGTCAGACTCCTCATCTTCTGATTCAGAGTTTACCATAGACGATACGCTACCAAGTATAATAGATTTTAAAATAAGTAGAGAAGATTTAGAATTGACGAATTATCTTAGCAACCTATGTATTGACGATTCAGAGCTTAATAATACAGTAGAAATTAGAAATAACATTACAGTGGCTCAATTCGACGTTAAAAATTTATGCATTATCCCTAACTTTGATGGAAATACAAACGAATTATTCGAATTTATCAAGATTTCAACTTTATTATTAAATCATTATTACAACCAAAATAATCCAGAACCAGATTCCTTTTCCATGGTATTATAAGTAAATTGCCAAAGAAGTAATTTCTATTAATTGATTCGAAACACGGGACGCTGTGAAAGACGTCTTAATTCAAAACTTTGGAGATCAAAGAAACGAAAATTCCCTCACTAGAGATTTAGTCAACCTTCGACATGTAGTGGTTACTTAGTAAGTGCCCCTCGTATAAACTACTTTAACCATAAAACCATTTATATTGGAGAAACACTTACCTCGTAACCATTTTTTAAGGGTTGAATAAATAACATCATTTAAGAACTCACTAGGATAAATATATTAAGAATTATTAACACAAATTATAAATACACGATACATACATTTGTACTATTCAACATAATAATAATGAATCATCCCGAATTTGTCGACACTTTCTATTTATAGGAAGTATGCGATCTAATGTGTCAGTGATATTTATATTTTACAGCGAACGTGCTTTCGGTGTGTTTGCTTGACCTTAATAGAGCGATGCTCGCTAACCACATTGAAATTGGAATTTAACACAGTCTTTCCTTTTGACAATGCCCTTTTATGATAATATCTTTTGGGATCATCACAGAGACAATGGGACTTCTAAACTGTATTACTAGTAACGTCTAAGTTCATACCAAAAATCCAGAAATAAAGAGAAACAAAATGGAATTCTTTAGACAACAAACATTAACTACATACCTAGCAGGCGTACGAGAACCTTTGTGTTAAACTATAAGGATAATGCGGCCTGATAACCTAGCAATTGCAATTAAATATATTCAAGAAGAGAACAATATCCGATATTTACAAAGGGATAATAACTTGCCTCAATCTTCATCTCCAGGACGATACACAAATAACTTTTCGGCCCAGAAACAACCGACCTATTCCACAAACGATGGTCCTCCCACAATCGACGTACTCCAATCCTCGATGGCAACCAACGAGACAAATAAATAGCCAATTTCCGCCTAGACAACCATTCCAAAACTTCCAAAGGCCCACGTTCAATCAACCAAGACCCGAAACAAGACAACCATTTAGGGCACCTAATTAACCGAACTTCTGGTCCAACCGACCAGGGACATCACAATAACCAAGACCAACCACCAATCAACACCAAGAACCTCAACAATCTCAGCTGAAGTTTACCGTCGAAGAATTGTATAACATCGAACAAAACGATAACGAAGAAGACTTTTACGAAATAGAATAACCATTAGAAGAGTTATCACTCGCCGAAGCACAAGACTTTCCATATGAAGAATATGAAAATTTTACCACAGAACCATTGACAGAAGCAAAAACATAATAGAGCTGCATTCCTTTTCCGAAAAAAAGGAACTCTCATACATCGAAATTTCTGACCCTCCTTTAAAACTCGATAATCGATACAGGCTCTACAAAATCATTCCTTAACCCCAAAATAGCTTCCACTTATTTCCAAAAGTTTGTTAAATATGATCCTTTTACTGTCACTTCCAATTTTCAAAATTATTCACAAAAGCATATTGTCACGATCTCTTCGTTTCCAAAATTCAAATCTCCCGAAAAATTAAAGCAGTAAACGTAATTAACGCTTTCCTTACATTTGTAACTCATCACGGATTACCTTCTATGATAGTTGCAGATAGCGGAACAGAATTTGAAAACGGAATCATACAAGAATTTGTCAATTCCCATAAAATATCCATCCACTACACAACCCCAGACAGTCCTCAGTCCAACGGTATAATCGAAATATTCCACTCAACTTTGATCGAATAACTAAGAATACTCCGAAACACAAAAACAACGTTATCCATCAAATAACAAATGCCATATACTTTACTAGGCTACAACAACTCCGCCCATTCCTCAACGAAACTAACCCATCGAAGTAGTAAACGGACACCTAAATGCAAGAGATCCTTTTAACATAGATATAAAAAAAACTTACTAAACGATTACATAGCACAACGTCGTAAGAAAACGAAAGAAAATTATAGGGAGATCAACGAACGCCTTTCCGAAAATAAAAAGGCCTTTATAGAAAACAGAAATAAAACGAGACAAACCCCTATCTCATACAAACCCTCTACTAAAATTTACACTAGAAACAATTTTAAAAGAAATAAACTATTGCTAAGATTTCTACCCAAGACAGTACTCACAGATAACGCTATAACGATAGAAGTCTCCGACAGCTACTGTACATAAGAAAATAATAAAACACAAATTTGAAAGGGAAACTAATTCTAAATCTTCCTCACAGATTCGCATGCCTAATGGGAGAAGAAATGAAAATGAGAGATTTGAATGAAAATCCAAGAGTGCTTCCCCTCAACCTGGGACAAGCAAAGATATGTTTTAACACGTACGATTTTATACACTTTTTCGAATTACAACCTATAATGGAAGAAATAATATCGATGATAAATACCAAGCAGTAACTAAAGCCATAGAAGACGGCCTCAGCTACCCTTATTTTACCAGCCTACAAAATTTCGATCAAGCCCTTCAATTTCAACTAAAATCAGCCAAAGAGAAAATACTATCAATTTATCCAACCTCAAAGAGGAAATGAGGAATTCTTAACGGATTAGGAATTATTATCAACTCTAACTTCGGAAACCTAGACCAGGAAAACAGCGAAATTTACAATACAGCAATACAAACGCTTCAAAAAAATCAAAAGAATATTATAAAACTCGATACAAAAACCAACAAAATTTAATCCACTGAAGATAGACCAAGTGCCCTTAGACGACCTCTTTGAACTCATTAAGCAAGTAAACCAAATGTAACCAATAGAGGCTGAAAAATGGAGCCACATACACAACCATTTCTGGATGACCCCCATCTATATAGGCGTTAGAGTTCTCCTAATTTATCTTTGTTATATGCTAAAGAACAACCGTTGCAAGAGAAGGGACCAAAGAAAATTTTAACCAACGGAAGGCGAAGAGAACAAAACTTCCCCAGGGGATGGAGAAGTTACAGTACATTGAACATTATGCGCTACCTTCCTGTATACCAAGACATTACACCCGGACGCTGACTTTGCTAAAATCCGAAGAACATTCGATGAAATATCCGATGCCGACTTAGCAATATTTTTTGTATAAATTAAACTATCGATTTGGATTATATTCAGTCTGATTTTAGTTTTAAATTTTTACCAGTTTTATTGTGTACTTTTGTAATAGTAAATAAAAAGTGAGTTTTGAAGTGGCAAATCGTATTTCACGTGCTGTAGAAAAAGCTCTTGAGAAGAAAAAGTTTGCTCGGCAAGAGAGATTGAAAAAAAATAAACAATTAAAAACTATATCATGCTTATTTATCTAAAAGTTAAAAACTGTTGTAAATATATAAACTCCATACATTATAAAGATATTTTTTTTATCTTTAAATCTAATTTAAGGAAGGAGATTTATTATATTAAAAGGAATAAATTATTAAATATAATTAAGTATAATAATTATAATCTTATACCTATTAATACAATAAATATCTTTTCTTGAATTAGATTTAAACATAAAAAATTTATCTTTATAATGTATGAGGTATATATATTCAATTTTATTTTTATTTCTTCATAAAACTATGTTAAATTATCTGCAAATATGTATATTAATAAAAATAAATCGTCATGTATAGTTATCCCAAAATTACTTTTTTCATTAAATTCACAATTTTTTTTATAAAAATCTATTGCGCTATTTAAAAATAATCACTTACATTTTTTTATATAATAATTACCACCGATATTGTTTTATCAATCTAAACTAGATCACTAGTCTTTCAGAGGTATACTCGACTACTACCATCAGACCCGGCGTCAATCAACTAAATAGATGCTGGTCTGATGGTCAATTCAATTCAATAAGTTCATTATTAAATCGTATGGTCGGATTGCAGCAGTGGAATAATGACGAGTCACTTGGTAATGCCAGTGGCGTGACATAACTTAATAAATGTGTACCAAATATTTCGATTACATTAAAAAAATTAACTTAAACTGTAGATTTAAGAGAAATAATTGAAAATAAAGTGTCATTTAACTGTGGGTTATTTCTGCCGGAAATAGTATTATTTTGAATAAAATTGAAAAATACGATATTTTTAAGCTAATAAACTGCAATAAAAAAACATTGACCATTTAACAGGTTAAGTGCAACGTGAGGCTAACGCGGAATCACATTCCGCGTTAGCCGACCTGGGGTGACATTCCTTTCATATACAGTGCTTCTCAAAAGTCCCCCCCCCTCCTCTTTTCTTTTGAACTGATGAAATTTGGAGCGTGAAAATGAATTATTGTAATATTTTCTACTACTGGTAACAGATGACGTAATAGGTGACGTAACCAGGCAACTGAAACCAATAATATTAATTAAATGGGAACTTATGGCAAGTGACACCTTGTTTGAAAGTTATTTAGAATACCTATTTAATCATACTAATTTTTTTGGATTTACGATGTTTTTGATGGTTAAAATAAATAAACACTAAAATTTGAGTTTTGCTTTTAATTAATAAATATTTAAGAACAAGTTCTTATAATAATTGTTCAAAAGGTGTTCCATCTACTTCCTGGCAGTAAAACATCCTATTATAAAAATCTTGTCGGACTCGATAAAATGTGCCAGGGGAAATTGCCGTATATTCTTCAACAATTCGTTGTTTTAAAACGTCAATACTGTCAGTAGCTGTAGCGTAAACTTTAGATTTAAGGTATCCCCACAGAAAAACCTAAATGTATTAGGTCCCATTACCGAGCTGGCTATTCTATTGGACCGTGTCGTCCAATCCATCTACAAGGATATTTCTCATCTAGATAACGTTGTTTGAAATTCCTTTTAAACTTAGCGATTCTCTTTCTATAAATCTAAGGCCGGCCGCACACATAATAGAACGATACAGAACACGACAAGACATTTTGACTGACAGTGTCTGTTGCGAAGAGTTTAGTATGGACGGATATGGAGTGCCAGCACACTACATCGAACAAGACAAGACAAGGCAAAAAACACGATCGAACGATTTTTTCATGACTGGCGCTGTCTGCCGACGTTTCGTCTTTAGTCAAAAGCTGACAAACAAACTAATTTGCAGCACCACCATCGTACATCGCCTAGCTATTGCATCCGCCAGGATTCGAGGTGATTTGGAGTTGTATTGTGTCTAGTGCTTCAATGGCGTCATCGTCTGAGATTGAGGACGACCCTACATCTTTTGTAGATGTAGATAAACTTTTGTCATTAGTGCAAGGTAAACCGGCAATATATAACACCTCTTTGAAAGAACACCATAATATTAATCAATTTTTATATAATTATTGGTTCTTCGCCAACTTCTTTTATAAGAAATAAAACTTCAAAAACTTTTCTTTTTCCAACGACATTAGATTTAAAATTCAAATATCTTTCAGACCAGATACTTTTTGTATACCAATTTGTGATAATTTTACCTTGTGAGTTGAGGGTGATATTAATATCAAGGAAATTTATTGATTTATTATTTTCTTGTTCAATTGTAAATTGGATTTTATTATTATAGCAGTTGAATTTATCTAGCATATAATTTAATTTATTTTTAGATATACATGTAATACAACTATCCACGTATCTTTTAAAAAATAAGGGTTGAAAATCATATTTTCTTGTTCAATTGTAAATTGGATTTTATTATTATAGCAGTTGAATTTATCTAGCATATAATTTAATTTATTTTTAGGTATACATGTAATACAACTATCCACGTATCTTTTAAAAAATAAGGGTTGAAAATCAAGATTAATAAATACATCTCTCTCCTAATCCACCATTACTAAATTGGCTATAGTGGCAGAAATAGGTGAGCCCATGGCAACACCTTCTATTTGTGAGAAAAAATCTGAATTATATTTGAAGACTGTAGATTGTAAACAGAGTTTAATGCATTTGGAAAATTAATTTAAAGGTAGTGAAGTGAATTTTCTGATCTCATTCCAATGTCTTTCAATACTCTTAATTGCAAGGCTTATAGGAATGTTAGTATATAGTGAAATAACATCTAGAGAAACAAGGATGTGATCATCAGGAACAACTTGACTCTTTATAAAATCACACAAATCCCATGAATCTTTAATATGGGATTACAACAAATCCTAATAACAATATTACAACAAATCTTAATAACTATAATTATAACACAAATTCAAATCAAAAAGTGGACTATAGAAATAATAATAATGATGACATCGATAATAATAAAAATAATAACATATACATTGCTTCACCCTACATCCCTAATGTTAACAGAAAAATTAAGAATATTTGCAAACCTTTCAATATACAAATTGCCGATAAACCACTAAATCAAACTAAATAATTTTTCACTAAATTCAAACCTGCTATTACAAAAACAGAAACTCCTAATACAGTCTATAAAATTGAATGTAACATCTGCAACCAATCATATATAGGACAAACCTCACAATACTTGAAAAATAGATTACGTAACCACCAAAATTATGTCAAGAATTTAAAAAATAATACAGCTCTGTCCAGTCATTCTTTTAATACTGGCCATAAATTTAAATTCAACAGTTTTCAGATTTTGGATACTGAAACCAATTTTCATAAAAGATGTATCAAAGAAATGATTCACATTAAGAAAACTAACAATTCACTTAATTTTCGTGAGGATGTAGATAAGTTGGATAATGTATATAGCAATCTACTAAACAAAATTTAATTTCAAACTGGTGATGTCTCCACCTTCCCGTTTCAATATATCATCTACAACCGTACTAAAATGTTTTTTTATTTTGGCGTTTTTGCGTTTAAAAAGAAATTAATTCATATCGCCAGCAATACATACAGTGAAGATTTCTCTACCTATTTGAAATATAAAATGAATTGAGCAATGGAAATATGTAGACCATAAAAATTACCACAATTTCATTCTGAAAATGACTTGATGTTTTTAAAAAGTTCACTGTCTTCGTCTTATATGTATGTTTCATTATAATTGTTTTTAAAGAAACCAAAATGGATATGTTAAAGTAGCTGGTGAGTTTTTCAATTTTAAGCTTTGTATTATAAGAAAAAATAAGGATATTTAACTAATGTTTGGTGTAAACTCTCAATTTTATATTTTCAACCTTGATTAAATAATGTTAATATCATCTTTAAATAAAAATAAGAAAAGTTTTTATTATTGTAAGGTATTGTTGCAGATTGTCTTATAACGAAATTGTAATAGAACATTCATTATGTGTATTATATGAATAGCCCTGATGATGAACCTAAATAAAGGATTCCAAACGTTGGAAAAAGAAAAAAAGAAAAGATTTTGAAGTTTTATTTCTTATAAAAGAAGTTGGCGAAGAACCATTAATTACATAAAAATTGAAAATTTTCATACTGCCAATTAATCAATAAATATACATAATATTATGTTATCGGCAAGATCTGGAGTGATATCACAGATTAGAGAAATAACAGATACGAATCCCGGTAAAACATCAAACGATTTTCAACTCCGTTTTTAATGACCTCGGACCTTTAACTCGGTATGGCCGCGATGTTGCCAGTTTAAAATATTTTCTGAATTTCTAACCAAATTGCAATGTTGACTCGGGGACAATAACAATTTCCAGTGCCGGATCTAGTTTTTTTTGGAAATTTCCACTACATCTTTAAAATTGGGCCATGAATTAAAACAATAACCATAACCGAATATATATTCATGTATTTATTTAATACCTATGTGTACATTCTTATGATTTGTTATAAATAGTCATTACTCTTGGGAGATTAATTAATAAATACATTTTTAGATAACACAAATCACTACAAAAATTCATCAAATTCCAAATAATTCTCAATTTATCATTTATCAAAGGAAATACAAACGGGATGAGCCAAATACGGTATTCAATAACATATCAATTATACAGTATAAATTGGTAATTGTTATTATTGAAACTAAATAGTACGAAATTAAAACATAATTTTGTTATTAAGATACAGCTTTTTTAGCTTATTACAAAATGTAAAGAATTTGTCATGGAATATATCAATATCAACATGGTTATAGACTGAGTAGAAGGATTTACAACACCTACGCAAGGGAGAATTTTGATAATAATTTGTAGCACTAAAGTTAATATCAAAAACTTTAAAAATATTAAATTTAACGAGGCAGGCAATCTCGTTGGAATCAACAAGATTATTAACAATTTTACATAAAAATTGATTTATTGATTATAAATTGAGTAAAATAGACAGTTTTCTATTTTTCTTTGGCTGGAACTTAAAATCTCTATTGCTAAATTTCAGCAAATAAAAAATCCTTAATCGGATGAACAATTTTTTTAAATATTCGTGAGGGAAGCGTTCACAAGGATGTGTAAATTCTGTAGCTGTTGATATCATATATAAATTATTTCCAACTGAAGGGTTCGGCAAATATTTCTCTATGTTTGTGAAAAAAGGCATTCTAAATTATAAATATATTGACAAAACGAGTCCTCGGGTGTTTTGAGCTTTCCAAATACTAAGTTCTTGTCATATGCTTTATAATGAATAAACATATTGGTGAAGTCCAAAACTTGCGTATTTGTAGAAAATTGTTGACAAACATCACATGAATGAATTTTTAGACACTTACCAATAAGATATCCAACCACATATTTAAATGCGTTTTGTTCTGGCAATGGATTTCGATGATAATCACAATTAGTGACTCTGAAATTTGCGGAAAATTGGTTAATGGCAATAGGAGTTTTAATAATCATAGATGTATTAGTGTTGGTCTGCGCCAAACAACATAATAAATTTACAAACTGATCTTCACAATTCATGAAAGATGAATTGAAAAAGTTGATAAAAAATAATTTTTTAAATGCACGTGAAAACTGAATGGGGGTAGGGTTGGTAGCATTTCCACTTTGTTGTCTAATACTACCAAAAAAGTTTTCAAGACAGTCTTGATTTAGACGTCTTGTTAAAATAAATTTAAAATTTTTTGATTTTAAATATGCCCATATTTCTAACAAGGAATTAATTGTAATTTTCCACACTTTAATAAATTTGCAATGGTTTGTAATATTTCTCCCTGCAATGCTCATAACACTCATGTTATTTAATATTTTAATTGAATTATTTAATAAATCAATTTGGTGTATTTCCCCGGAAAATTTTCTGTTATATAGTTTGACATTGTTCAATGAAGAAGAATTGAAAATATCAAACAATTTGTCAGCATGTGAAATAAGTGTGACTGTATCTGAAGCCGTCACCGTTATTGTGCATGGTTGCCAAAGATATGATTTGTGAAAAAAAGTATATATTTATGGTATGATTTTTATACATTATAATTATTTAAATTGTATAATTCTTTTGATGTCAATAAAATTGATTTAAAACAAGTGATTGTCGAATATTTGTATCTGTATAACTATCACACTTAACAATAATGCTTATAAAATATTTGACCAATGATCGTAAATTGAAGGAAATATTATGCAAATTGACAACCCTGTTGAAAAATTTCGCGCAGCGGCCCGAACGGAGTCGACATACGACTATGGACATTTAAATGGGTATGCCTACCCATCTCTCTCTCTTTTTACTGTTCTCTGTCAAGCTTTCGTATCTGTTCTTTCTCTAATCTGTGGTGATATTGGAAACGAATTGGGCGTATCAGGTACGTTGTAATAGCAACATTATAATATATTAATAGAAAAGGTGATATTTTGTTATTTATTTTCAGCATACTAGCAAACTCATTGTAAAGAAACATATCACAAGGTAAACATATTGAATACCACAGTTTTTAATGATGATTGTAGGTGTAAAAAATGAGTTAACATTTTTGCCTCAATATATATATTGTCAATTTACATATTACTGTAAATTTTAGTGTCTATGTACATTAATTACACTTACACAAACGCCATTTTTTCTTGCCATGGTACTGAGCCTGCGGGAGAATTGAAGTAAGTCATGAAATTGTCTCTAACTTTATACGCAGCCTTTGCTGCTCTGGCGATCACAGTTTCTTTTTCTCTGTCACAATCTTCTTCCATGACCATAATTTCATTATAGACATCTACTACTTTTCCCTCCTTAACTCTTATGACGTTGTGTAAAACACAACATGCTAGCACAATATTTTTTGTTATGTCTGGATGACATAATATGGCAACTTCAAGAACACGGAATTTTTTGGACATCATTCCGAAGGCACATTCCACAATTCTGCGTGCTCGAGAGATTGTCTATAATTAAAAATTCTTCTTTCACGTGTAAGTGAAGTTTTAGCATAGGGTTTTATCATATGTTTGTGCAGAGCGTAAACGTCATCTGCAACAAATACGTAAGGAAATTTGGTTGGGTTGCCATTATAGAGTTGTCTTGGTTTTGGTAAATTCAGGCTTTGGCTGTTGAACATACGTCCAAAGGTTGACGAAATGAAAACGCCACCGTCACTATTTCTGCCTGCCTCTCCCACATCGAAAACAACAAATTTCCCTTCAGCATCAACAACAGCTTGTAACATTATGGAATTGTGCGTTTTATAATTATAAAACAACGAACCACTATTCCACGGAGCTTCCATACGGATATGCTTTCCGTCAACCGCTCCACAACAGTTAGGGAAATGCCACAGTTCTTCAAACCTTTCTGCAATCTTCTTCCATTCATTAGTTGTAGGAGTCGTCATCAAGTACATTGGAGATAACACTTCCCATATGACAGCACAAGTTTCAGCAACAATCTTCTCTGCTGTCGTAGCCCCTACTCGGTGATTGAAATGCATGTATTGAAATCTTTCCCCCGTTGCCAGGAATCTAAAACAAGTTAATCCAATTAGACACGCAACTTTTTTTCTCCATACAACATGAATTTTTTTTTGTATTAGGTGCAATATGCAAGACTAAATGGAGCAATTTGAGAAATTCTTACGCAAGATACGTAAGAGACTTAAAGAAAATGCCAAGTGGATCAGCAAAGAAAAAGAAAAAATGGCATTTGGCAGAAGCCATGGATTTTTTACAACCATGGACTGGTTCTTGTAGGAAGATTTCTAGCAGCTTATCATCGTCATATACTCAAGATTCTGCAGTCCCCCCAGCCCCAACCAGCAACGATGACCAGGTTGTAACATAGACACCTTCTGCATAGACACCTACTGAGTCTGCAATTGGATCTGACGTCCTTACAGATAGTAGAAAACGTCGTTTCAAAATACAAGTGATGGAAGTTTTAAATAAGCTTATTGAGGAACAAGAAAATGAGCAATTCGTTTGTTCTCGACCTACATCTACAACAAGTTCAAGTTACGGTCATACTCCACATATTCAAGGAAACTTGTTCCCCGGTGCACAGACTTTCACTCCATTCAACCATTCTATTGAAGGGCCACAACTTCAAGGAAACTTCTTATCCGGTGTACAAACTTTAACTCCAGTCAACCAAACTAATGAACATAATGAACGAAAATAACGGAAATAGTTATCTTAATCTGAACTAAATTTATCTAATTTGAATTACTCATACATCTACAGTTCATAACAATCACGTTTCACAGTTTTCTCAAAATAATATAAGAGACATGTATTGATAATTGTGTGGATTTATGTACTTTTATAAGTACATTCAACTCTAATACATGCTGATATGTAAAATGGTAGTTTTTTTTAATCCTTACCTTAATGTTAGCAGAAGTCTCTCCTCCGGCGTTATGGCTTCTCTCCATTTTGTGTTTTGCTTTAGGATCTTTCCTTGAATTTCACTCAATATGTAGTCCAAAGTTGACATTGTCATACGACGATAGTTATAAAACTTTGCAGGGTCTAACCTCAGTTCAGCAATGAAGCCAGTTAAATTTCTTTTTTGGTTTATGGGGTGAGCCCAAACCTCTCTATTCCTCTTGAAGTCTAACAATTGTAGAAAATTCCACAACATCAGTACCGTCTCCTCCTCGTCGTCCATTGTAACAACATATAAAATTCTAATAACTTAAATTACTTAACAACCAACACCGTTAAAAGATTGTAGGTCACTGCACGAGGTGTGGAATACAACTGCCCGGATTTCTGTTCTGTCTTGTTCGATACGAAGAAAACATCATCAACGCTATCGAACAAGACAGAACAGAACTCGAAACGTCTTGTTCTGTTATGTTCGATTATGTGTGCGGCCGGCCTAACAATTCATGTATTTTCAATATCGGCTGTTACAAACGAACCCGAAACGAATAGGAAAAAACGCTAGTTTTTTACTAGCCCTAGCCGGCTGATGCTCATTTTACATTTCAGAATCTCTTCCTTGAACTGTCTGACAGTAAACATGTATACCACCACCATAATTATTTAAAGTAGTGTTTTTAGTGAGTTAAGGAGCCGAGCAAGTAAGACTAGATTTTTCTTCAGTTGTATTCACTCGCATAAAATTGATGGCAATTGAACATTCAACAATATTTTTATATAATTAAATTAATTTCATTCTACATTGTTGCCGGCTCTCTTCCATCAGTGTTACTCGATTTGTGTGTTTGGTAATAACTTTATATTTAACTATTGATAGATTTGGAGGGAAAATATTCCAGCAAATTGTTTATTATATGGCCTATACTTGGGCCAGTTCTCTTTATAATTTATACACATGTATTTTATAAGAAATTGCAACACTGTTCCTCTCATTTTTATGCGGATGACGCACAGTTGTATTATTGTTTTAAGGAAGAAGATGCGGTTGTGTCGTGTCAGCATGTAAATGTAGATTTAAAGTCGCTGATAGCTATATCCAATAATTTTTGTCTATCACTAAATAGCGCTAAATCAGTTGCACTTTTATTTGGAAAGCCAATGGCCAGGAAGAGGTACTTAAGATTAATGAACTTAAAAGTGATGATAATATAATTAATATAGATGATAGTGCAAAAAGTCTAGGATTGTTCATTGACTCTGATTTACGCTATTCGTCCCATGTAACTTTAATCGTTCGTCGCGCCTTTGCTAATCTCAAATTAATATACAGCAGCTGGACAATGCTTACAAAAAAACCAAAGATGATATTATGTGAATCACTCGTATTATCACAGTTAAATTACAGCGATGCGGTTTTTGGGCCTAGATTATTAAAAAGCGACGTACTAAGATTACAGCGTATCCAGAACTGTTGCATCAGATTTATATGTGGATTAAGAAGAAAAACACCTACTTCATCCTATTATAAAGAATTACAGTGGCTTACTCTGGAAGAACGTCGCAAGGTACGTGAATGTGTATTATACTATAAAATTCTACATACACAAAAACCTCCGTACTTGTACAACAAACTTAGATTTAGAACAGACGTACACAATCTAAACCTGAGACAAGTTGGTCGCTTAACGATGCCTAAACATTCAACCGCCTTATTTGAGGGCTGCTTTTCATTTAATGTAGTTAGGATTTGGAACTGGATACCCGATTATTTAAAAGTACTCACATTGAATAGATTTAAACGTGAAATTAAAAGTAACTTGCTTAATGGTAGCTTAAAACTGTAATGGAAGATGGATACCTATAGTATCAATATTAATTTTCTTTTCTTTGAATTTACTATCTGCACCCTTACTTTGTGGAGTCTAATAATATAATTATTTTGAGTAGGGCTGATAATTTCTGAGTGGTTTCACTTTGATGGGGGGTGTTTGGGGGTTGGTGGCTGTTTCGTTATCTTTAATATCGATATAGTTATCAGTTTTGGATTAAATACGATTATTATTTTATTTATTTTTGCTTAATATTTTATTATATTTTTATATATATGACTTGTATATGACTTACCTTGGGCTGCTCTGTATATTTCTCTATATGTTTGATAGTTTTATATTTAATAAAGCCGGGGCATGTAGACTTTGTCCCTTTGGGTTCAGGACGCCATACGAGTGCTTGAGGAGGAAAATGATAGGGTCAATGAAGAACTATCTAGATATAAAAAATTAGAAAATGAAAATAGGATAGGGCTGACAGTACTGGATGAAGAAAAAAAGGCAATCAGGGATGCAAAGCAAACAGTGCAACTATCAGATAAAGTAGAGAAAACTATTAATAAACGGGATATTGAAGAATGAGGAAACATTAAACAGAGGAAATTATTAGTACTGTGTGATGAAAATGGACGTAAGTTAAGAAGGACAATAGAGTTAGAATTAGATAACTTAGGATGTAAGGATTTTTTATTAGAAACAATTATAAAACCGGGGGCTACTTACGAGAATATTATTGCAGACATAGATAAGCTTGTAATTAATTATAATCTAAATGACTGTGTAATTATTTTAGGTGGTATAAATAATTTTAAAAATAATAAATACCTGAGTATAAAATTCATAAATAATAAGGTAAAACACTGTACACATACAAATTTGGTATTTGTTAACATCCCAGAGGGAAACTTAAAAAACTATAGTAAAAGATATGTAAATAGATTTAACTTTAGATTTCAGGACTATATCAAAAGGCTGGACAATTATGCTCAAGGTTTGCAAGGGTGATTGATTTATGTGATAGAAAGGGATTTTTTAATATTAATATGTATGGATAAGTTAATTAATGAGATATTACATTCAAAAAAGAATAATAATCTTATATTTATCGATACTGTAAACTATAAAAAAATCAGAGAGCAACAAAGTGATGAAGACAGTAAAAATAATAGCAATTTTTTTTAGAAATAACAAACAGCGAAAACATCACAACATAGAAAATAAATTTGAAAATAACTCTTTTATATTGTACCTAAATGCTCAAAGTCTTCCAGCTCATATAGATGAGGTTAGGAATTTAGTTGAAAAAAACCTTTACTTGTATGTCTATCAGAAACTCATGTTACAGAGGACATATTTAATTCTGAAATTAATATTAGTAATTATATTGTCCATATGACAGATAGTAATAGCAGATTAAAAATAGTTGAGGTGCATAGATATTGTATTGAGGGAGTCTTGTGGATAACTGGAGTGTCCATTATATTCCAAAATAAAAAGTATTGGGTATTTTTTCTGTATAGATCTCCAAGCAGTATCATGATAGGGTTTTTGCAATTATTTGAAGATTGGTTTGAGGAAAATATCAATGAGGTAAACGATAAAACTATTTTATGTGGGGATTTTAATCTGAATTGGCTAAATAGTGATAACAATTGCAGTGGTAGGCTACGAAATTTTGTAACGGATATGGGATTTATGAATTCGGTGACAGAATATACACACTTAACCCAGCGGGGAGGTATATTAATTGGTCTGGCTTTATCGAATCTAGAAATAGATGTAAGTGTTTTTGATTTCCCTAAAATAAGCTGTCACCGCAATATATTAATATCTTTGAAACACATAAAAGTACCAAGAAAAGAATTGTATATAGAAACGAGGGGCAGAAATTGACTTTGAATTAATTGGGTTAAAATTGAAAAATATAAACTGGAACTATACAGAAATAAATTTGAATAAAAGATATAAAATGTTTGTGGAAAAGGTATATTCTGTACTAGATGAAGTAGCTCCAAGAAGGGAGGTAAAAATATATAAACATTACCAGGAATTTTGGAATGAAAAAGTTAAACAGGCAGCAAGAGACAAGGATGAAAGTTATAGAATATACATAAAGAACAGAACAACAGACTACTGTGAAATATACAAACAAAAAAGAAATATAGCTGTAAAAACAATAATGAAAATAGATATGGGTAATGGTGAGTTAGTCTCGGATATAAACGTAATACCAAATTGTTTAAACACATATTATATTAAAAGCATTCTGGATATAACAGAACAAATTGAAAAAACTTTTACAAATAGTTTTCCAGTAATAGATAAAGATATTACTAATAAAATGACCAATTTAAGTTAATTAGTCTAGAGGAATTAGAAAAAATAATTAGTTCATTAAAAAATAAAAGTAGTCCCGATGATATCAGTGTGGAATTATTAAAAAAGTGTTTCAAGGATATTTGTAATCCTGTATTAAACATAATTAATAGTTCTTTAGAGTTAAATCAAGTTCCTACAGAAATGAAAATATCTACTATAGTACCTATACCGAAGAAACCAGATACAAATAAAGCTCCAAATTTAAGACCAGTTATTATGATTACTGCAGTTGCTTAAGTATTGGAAAAAGCTGTATATGAGCAACTGGTGGATTATCTAGAAGGTAATAAGATTCTTTGTATCAATCAGGATTCCGTAATAAACATAGTTGTGAAACGGCTCTACAATGTGTTTTGAGGGATTGGAAAAATAATATCGAAAATAACTTAGTCACAATTGCGGTATTTTTGGATCTACAAAGAGTATTTGAAACAGTAGATAGATATAGGCTAATAAGGAAAATTAAAAGCATAGGTATTGATGGGACAGCTCTTAGTTGGATAATAGATTATTTAAACAACAGGCAACAACTGGTAAAACTCAATAACATACAGTCAAACAGGTTATGTAATGATATGGGTGCACCGCAGGGCAGTGTGTTGGGGCCTTTGCTATTTTTGGTTTATTTAAATGATATTGTGGGAATTGCAAGGGAGTGCAAAATTCATTTATTTGCAGATGATACCCTACTATATTACTGCTGTAGTGATATTGAGCACTGCATAAGGGTTATAAACGACGCCCAAAAAAGGGTGCATATGCACTGTTGTGCAAATTTATTAAAAATTAATATACAGAAAACAAAATGTATTGGGCATGAAAGATAGGTATAGGGAAGCTAGTTTAAATATAGAATTAGGCCATGAAACGATAGAGGCAGTAAAAACATTTGTCTATTTAGGAGTGACTATTGACAATAATTTGAAATTTAAAGGGCATGCAAATCAAGTTATTAAAACTGTGGCATATAAAATTAACTATTTAAGACGATGCTCTCCACATCTCAGCCAATGGTCTAAATTAACTGTCTTTAACACTGTAGTATTACCACATTTTAGTTATTGCCCTACAATTTTGTATCTACTCAACCAAAATGAAATCAATCGTCTTCAAAAGATGCAAAACCGTGCCATGCGAATAATATTGAAGTGTTCTAAGTACACTCCTATAAACAGCATGCTAAAGACACTTAACTGGATGCCAATAACTAAATTAATGCTATATTTCACATTAATTTTTATTTTCAAAGTTAAAATTGGACATGCACCAGTGTATCTGCAGGAAAAGCTCTCTAGTAATCACGATGTACGTAGCTATGACACAAGAAATAAGGAAAATTTGAGAATTGAAATGTGTAGGAGAAGCAGTACATACAACTCTGTATTTCACAAAGGTATTAGTTCTTTCAATAGTTTACCAGAATACATTAAAAAAAGTTCATCTGTAAATTCTTTTAAAAGAGCTTTAAAGGATTATTTATTGTCAGAGTTAGCAATCACAGTGTAATCTTATGTTTGTTTAAATTTGTTTTATTTTAATTTCTTTATGACGTACCTACTTTTTATACTATAACCACTATATGTTGTACTATTCTTTTATTTTATATTGTGCATATTATGTAAATAGAATTAGTTATTTTGACTAAATAAAGATATATATATATATATATATATATATATATATATATATATTATAATTGAATAGACAATTATTTCATTTTTAGTGCTAATTGATTATTATATACTGTTATGAGTTATGAGTATTATGTTAATTAAATATTTCATAAATATTACACTATTACCTTTATTTAATGAAGGATGAATGATTGAAATAAGCAATCTTGAATTACATTTATTATGGATAGTTAATAAAAATACCAAATACAGTTAATATATCTAATTTAATGAAAATTATTTGAGGTAAATTTTAAATTGAGCATTATACAAGAATTGTACTTGTACCGCCACTGTCCATTATTAAATCATGCGCTCTGAAAATATATTCGCCGGAAACGATGCCAGCGTCTGCGCATAAGAAAGTTCACGTACACTTTCAGCTGATGCAACAGCGAGTAGAAATGTATCACTCACGGTCAATGACACATACACGCTATATATACAAGATTTTTAAATACACATAAAATAGAAATTATCAAATTAGGAATCAAGAAAACAATACAATTGCATATACGAATCAATATAAGAGATATGGAAATGAAATAGTGGTAATAATTAGGTGTTTATACATGCAATAATATGAAAAATTAAGGATGAATGAAGCTTACATATTACGTGAACAATAGTGAGGTAACATAAATGTTATAGGTGAGTAAAATTTCATTTTTTATTATAGATTTTGATTAAAGTTCTTAGTTATTCTTTAATGAAAATTTTATATATAGCACCCTAAAATGCTTAGGCCTTTTTATTAGAATTTTCTTAGTTATTCAAAGAAAATCATTTATCCAAAGTAATATATTATAATTATTTATTATTATTGTTTTATTTAGTTATAAAAGTCGTTGTATTGTTTTATACAGACTTGACTTACCTTCGGCTAGCTCTAAATTATCATATGTTAATTTAGTTTTTCGTTTAAATTAAGAGTCGGTGTCATGAAGACTCCTCCCTTTGGGTTCAGAACACATAGAAATAAATGTAATTTCATTTTGAATATTTAATTCTCAAATTTTCATGGTGCGCCCTCTTCAGAAATTAAATATTCCCTGAATATACACCTCGGAGTTTATTGATTCAGAATATTATCACATAGAATTAATGAAGTAAGCAAATTTAAATAAATTTATTATGGATATTGAATAAAATAAAAATACCAACACTTTAAAGAAAATATTTTAATAAATTGTTAAGATCAAATTTCGAATTATTTTAACATCAAATTTCCTGATACCACTCCTGCACTCCATCCAGTCATGCGCACCGAACACTTTGGATCATGTAAACGATTGCGTCGGCGCATAGGAGAAATGTATGCTCTCATAAAGTTCCACGCGACACTAAATGTGGAATTCACAGTCGATGATTACATGTATGAAATGTTTATACGATTTTAACGTTCATATATTAGTTGAAATTATTGAGATATTATTTAAAACCGACTATACAATTACACATATATCAAAGAAATACGAGTGAAGTGAAATTAGAACAGTGATAGATAGAAATAATTAAACATGCATTAGAAGAAAGAAATGGAAGCTAGTTGATCATTTATGTATAGCGTGAACACTGATGGAATGAATTAATTATAACAAGTAAGTACAATACTATATCTATTACTAAAAATGCATGGATATCCATGGATATGATATGATATTCATCATATTATATTGTTTTTGGCCTTTTTGTGAAAATTATTATTGAAACGTTCAAACTATATTTTATTGTTCACTATTTTCTCTTTTTGGAATTCCAAAATTAATACTTAAAAAGCACAGAACTTATTTTGAATCTTCGGTACACTGGACTGCTGCTAGCGTCTCCCAGTTCTTTCGGATTTCTCAGCGAAGAAATGCTCCTTCTGTTCACTTCCCGTTCTCACACAGTTTAATCAATAATAATGTTAAGAGTTCTAAACTTTTTTAGCTTTAAAATTCACTTTTATATTATTTTATCAAAAAATTTTGTAGAGGAGATTTATACTGAAGCTATCTATTCTCCAACCCAAGCGCGATTGTCTTTTATTTTCAAAATCAACAAACTTTTTCCTAATAAAATGCAAAGCCTGTTTTTCACTGTTTTTTACACAATAATTGTTGATTTGAATGTTTTTAGTTCAAAATGTAAAAATATTTAATTTAACAGTCCTGGAGGATAACAACACTCATTTATATATGTTTATATTGTCTTAGGGATTCCATAAAATGTCTTTTTCAAGTGTTACAATATCAAATTTTGTTATATTTCCCTTTTTAAGGTATATTTATTTACATTAAATTATATAAAATCTACAACCTAAAATAATTATTAATACATATGTAATTGTCTAGTTTTAAATTTTTACTAATTTTATCTTACATAAACTATTAGTTATTTCCAAATTTGTCTTTTGTATTCTGTATTCAATTATTAACCAACAAATTTAAGTTGGCAAGAAAATCACTAAATTTTATTACTTCCTGTTTATAAAGCTTTTTGAATTATCATACTTCCTTGACAGATAGCTTGGCTCTGTTCCGTATTTCAAACTACTATAAAGTCTTTCCAACTCTTTTTCAAATTTAAACCTTTACTATCATCGTCTGTAAATATAGATAACCAATTATTGAGTTGAATATTAATTTATGTTATTTCAGGTTTCAAGTGATACTACATTCTATTTATCCAGATATTTACATGGCAGTGTTCAGAGTATTTTGAAACATGTTGACATTGACTTGACCTGGGATTAATTGTTAAGGTAGAATTTTATACTTATTTAAACAATGTTATCATTAGAATTTTTATTCATTATCCTTTAAGTCCTTTTGGTAACTGTTTGTCTCAATATCTGACAATATATTTGCTCATTTCGTTCTATTCGTTTATATTGAATCTTATCTTTTTTTAACTTGCTTGTGTCTACTGCCTACGTATTAATATAACATTTTAATGTTCATTCACATTTGTGAATTGTTTTAATATAATAGAGGACTAGTTCAATATATATATATATATATATATATATATATATGTATATATATAAATTACACAGACTTTCTGTCCTTTCTTCGGTATAACTATACTGATACGGGCTTCTGGAGTCTCTCACTTCTTGAAGATTTCTTTTTTTTAAAGAAATGCACCTTTGTGGGCGTTGAAACCTTTTCACTTGACTTTATACGATTTCTGTTTGCTTTATTTAATAACTTTTTTGTAAAACACAACAATTTTTTATCAATTTCTGAAGAAACTTTGTGGAAACCTCTATACACGTTGTTATATCCCCACGCTCGACTCCCAATTGTTTCTCCCTTCAACAAACTTTTTCACACAGGAAGTTCAAAGCCAACTTGCTACCACTAATCACTCAATAATTGTTTGTTGGGGCTTTTTTAGTTGAGAATAATGAAACACTTCTTTAAAAAGTCTTGGAGGATGTTTAAAACTATACACACATATTGTTATTATCTCATATTTTTTATAATTTGTCCTTTCACCTTATGACAACAATTCATTTTATCAATTTTCCCCATTTTAGAGGCTTTAAATCTCTATTTTTTTTCTTTATTACTTTTACATATACTATAAATTATTTCAAAATTTGATTTTTATATTTAACATTTTATTAGTTACCAATACATTTATGTTAAAAGCAAATTTTTTTTACGTCATTTCCTTTTTGGTAGACTTCATGAATCAAAGATTTAATTGACGTAAAGCTTGGCTGTGTTCCGTATGTCAAATAAATATTAATTCTTTTATACGTTCACTCCTGATCATAATTTTTAATTATTAGATATAAATATTGATGATGTTATTAATTCTGTTTTATTTCAGATATCAAGCTAAGATAAGTTTTAAATTCCTTGTGCATTCATACGGCCATGTTCAGAATGTTCTTATGTGTACACCTTGACTTGACCTTGGATTATATTTATGAAGGTAATTCTTTAATTATTTAAGCAATCCTTTTATTATTTTTATTTACTATCCTTAAATTCATCTGATCACATGATTTCTATAATATTTACCAATACAATAGCTCATTTCAATCAATCATTTTAGATAATTTTTGATTTCTCACTAGGTTGTGTCTACTGATACAACATACGTTATGTTATATTGTTTTTCTATCTAATGATATTAGTTATATTGTTTTCCTATCTTATAATATTAGTTCAATATATATATATATATATATATATATATATATATATATATTATATATATTATATATATAATTGTGTTCGTCAAATAGTTCGCTCTCATCTGGTGAACTTAAAACCGCAGAATGATCTTCCAAAGTTTCAAAAGCAAGAGAAAATGTATCATAAATATTTATGAGTTGATCGATTTTTAATTGTAAAAAAGTTGAAATGCATTCTAGCTGACAATTTGAATCAAACCAATATTCTAGTTTCGTCAAATTGTATTTCGCGATTCGCTTAAATTAATTTATCTTGGTCAATTAAAGCCTCTTGACTATCCATATTTTGCTAAGTATCAGGCAAGATGAGTTGTGAAATTTAATCTTCAAATTAATATTATTAATTAAAACCCTTTTTTACTACGAGTAATTAGACAAAGCTACGGTTAGATACGACAGAAAAACAATTTTAATAATAAATAGAAAACAAATTCTGCTAATCACTATATTTCGTTAGTAATTAGTGCGGATGGCACGAAACGAGAGTTCGGAATTTACTTGAAATTATTCGAGCTGATGTGAATCGAGAAATTTCCACCTTTATTTATGCAATGTTATGAAATAAAAACCATGAGCGCACTAAAAATGTATATTATTGTGTTCCAACCGCACTGAACACTTAACACAATGACAGTTAGAATAAGAATCAAAAATATGTTTATTGACTTATTAAACGACTTATATTCGGGAAATTTTGTTCTATATATTAACGCTAAGTATCTTAAAAAAGGATGTCGCTCCATAATTGCCGGTTAAAAATAAGACAGTCGATAAATCTATTCAATAATTATAAAATTATTAAATACATTTTAACGTTTATTAGTTGGAATTATGATATTAAATGAACATATCATACAAATAAACATTTTAAATTATAATATTGACTGCAATATGACGTTATTCAAGTCAAACGAAAAGCTTAAAGTTTGCACTATATCTCTTACGCCGACATACCTGTATCTCAGCTTTGAGTAGGGGAGGGTGGGGTACAATGGAACACGGGGCACAGTGGAACAGTTCGTGTACCGGATTTACAGAAGTGTCCAGTGCAACGGGATTCCGGTAGTAAGCGCTGCGGGTCACACCCAACAAAGTCAGCTAATCGTCCCCTGCTCAGCAGTCGCGTACCAAACTTGACGAGGTAATGTGTTGTTTTTCGATGTGAAAGTAAAAATTTTGAGCCAACGGATTTTTGCCACCAGGTAAGAGTGATTTTTTAATTCAATCGGCTTTTACGGAATTTCACTGTACATATATCCCTGAAGTTTTTGCTCGACTTTCGCATTTCTACTGCTTCACGTTTGTGGTACAGAGTATGGGAAAGGAAAATGGCGTGTTTGGGGTTCCTTGAAACAGATGAATTTGGGGCACAATGAAACGTTTCATTGTGCCCCATGTGTTTTTCATTGTGCAGTAAGTATGGTTTTTTCTTTTTGTTTCAGAAATGGTGCGAAATCGACAGCGTAAGAGTACCTTCAAGGATACCAAGGGGCTCTTCTCGGAAGATGACATGAAGGCAGCAGTGGAAATGGTCATGAATGGAAACTGTTTAAGACGTGCTGCTACATTGAAGAACGTTAGTTGTGTTACTTTATCAAGATATGTGAAGAAAAGAAGAGAATATGAAATATGCACCTAACTACACAGTTAGGATGGTCTTCACACTGAAACAGGATGAGAAACTGAAAAACTACCTCATTATGTGCTCTGAAATGTTTTATGGCCTACCAGTTGAAGGTTGCAGACGAGTTGCATACGAAATGGCAGTTATGAACAAAATACCATGCCCTATATCATGGGGCGAGAAGAAAATTGCAGGAATTGATTGGTTTTACGGTTTTCTGAAAAGGCACCCCAAACTCAGCCAACGAACTCCTGAGGCTTGCAGCTTGTCTCGTGCTACTTCGTTCACCAAATCAAATGTTTGTGTGTTCTTCAATAACTTGGAAACACTGTATCGACAACACCCACAGTTTGGAGATGGGACAAGGGTGTTCAATTTGGATGAAACAGCCACATCAATTGTGCAGAAACCCCAGCGAATTGTGGCTGAAAAAGGCGTCAAGCAAGTGTGCAAAGCTACAAGTGGGGAAAAAGGCACTAACGTCACTACAGTGTCCATAATTTCTGCGTCTGGCAGCACCATTTCGCCAGTTATGATTTTTCCACGTGTTCATGTCAATGACCACATGACTCAAGGAGCACCTCCAGGCACACTGGCCTTAGCCACCCCTAGCGGTTGGATGACATCAGAACTTTTTGTGGAAGTTATTAAGCATTTCATTCACCACACTTGCAGTTCTGGAGAGAACCCCACTCTATTAATCTATGACAATGTAGAAAGTCACTTGTCCCTGGAAGCTCTTATGCTGTGTAAGGAGAACGGTGTTTCAGTTTTGACTTTACCTCCCCATTCATCCAACAAAATGCAACCACTACATGTTGCGGTTTTCGGGCCTTTTAAAACTTATTATAATGCAGCACTTGACTCTTGAATGATGCAAAACCCTGGCAAAACTGCTTCAATTTATAATACAGCATCCTTCGTGAACACAGCTCATCAGAAAAGCATGACACCTTCCAACATAATTGCAGGTTTTAAAAAAAGTGGGATATATCCGTTTGATCGAGATATTTTTACAGAAGCAGACTTCTTATGCAATTATGTGACTGCCGACCGCCTCCTACCGTTGTGGACGATCAACCACCTGGGAGAAATGTTTATGCTGTGCCAAGTGATTTGCTCAACGGTTCCCTCCCTCAAGAAGAAGAAGATGCCGCTTCCCTAGAAGAAAGAGCAGCTTCTATGGAAGCAGCAAACCATACAGATATCGGTATCCTTGGTCCAAGTCATGCTTTCCTATCTCCCGAAGATTTCCGTGGTTATCCAAAAGCAGGAGAACGAAAACCTAATCGAAAGCAGCGGAAGAAAGGAAGGAGTATGATAGCCACGAGTACGCCATAAATGAAAGCCATTGCAGAGAAGAAGCAGCCGATTTCAACTTCCAGAATAATGTCTGTTAAAAGGCAGGTGTTCGTAAATCAACCAAAAACGAAGAAGAAAAAATCGAGTGAACATGCTCCAGTTCATTCATCAGAGGACGATGAAGAAGACGATGATGACATTGAAGACGACGACATGGACACAAATGAGATTTTTGCTGTTGAGCCCGACCATTTTGCAGAATTGAATCGACTTCCTGTTTTGGGAGATTATATTTTGATCGAGTTCAAGCTTAAAAGCCAATCTAAATTCTATGTTGGTCAAATCACCAAGATGAAAGATGATGAGGGGGACTATGAGGTAAAATTCCTACGATACCGAAAATGCAACACCATTGTCGAACCTCTTGTGGATGACATAGCCGCTATTGATGACAAAGACATAAAGATGCTACTGGAAAATCCTTCTGTGGTCCAGGGCACTAAAAGACAAAATGGCTTCATCACATTTAACGTTGATTTTGGCAATTTGAACATTGGCTAAACAAAAGTATTTTGTGTTTTCAATTCCAGATCATTACCTCTTTTTTTAAGTGCCTTCTCTTGACATTTTCAATTCAAAAAATAAAGTTTTTTTATGAATTATCGTGTTTTTTTCAATTGTTCCAAGGTACCCCAGGAATGGGGCACAATGACACAAAATTCATTTTTTGGAAAATGACCGCTCACGGTCACGTATGATTTCTATAATAACGGTTCATGCATTTCTTTCATAGCTTTGATCCTTAAGTCGAAGGAAATCATTAAAATGCTGAAAAAAATTCATGTTGGGAGCTATGGGCAAAACCAACTTTTGTGTTCCATTGTGCCCCACCTTCTCCTACAGCAAGGAGGCTGATAATGTTACGGGTTCTGTTTTAGGAAATCTTACAAGAACTCAAATAAATTTTAATATAAAATTATCCAAAACAAGTTATGTAGTTGAACACTGTTTTGGAGTATTGAAACAGAAACTCTACCAACTAAAATTACGAGATGATAATATTGCCAACTTTATTAGAGCGAGTCGTGTTCTTCATAATTTAGCTTTAGATGACGCATTTCCTCTTGAAAAAGTCCCATATGATCAAGTTCCTCCTAATGAAGATGTTATGAAAGAACATAATTATAATATCCCTCCTGCCGAGTATAGAGATGAAGGAGATGGAATAACAGTGCGCAATCATGTTGCAAATATGTTAATAAATAATTAGATGTTATATAATATGTTTCTGTAATACAAAATAAAATGTTTATTATAACATTTACTGGTAATATATTCCGGGATTTTCCATTACCTTTGCACTGTTTAAATTTGACAGAGCAAAACAACAGGTTTTAAAAAGGAATATAATTAAGTTTTAATTTTCTTTCAAAATAATACATAACAAATATATGTACGATATTCTCTGTATCTGCAAAGGTTGGAAGGGTGGGTAGACCCCACAGCACTTAGGCCACAATTGGCCCATTGTGCATCCTTCTGAGGTTCAAAACTTCATTCTAGCTCGTCATCCAGCCTACTTCTCTGAAGTAGGCGATAACGTCGCCTGAATTAAGTTCCCTCATATTGGCGTGTGTCAGCCTGTGCTCGCCGAATACATGAAACCTAAGATGAGAGAGTGGCTGACATTCACAAAGAATGTGCTCGACAGTCTCATCTTCTTGCTCACATCCTCTACAAAGTGGGGTGTCAGAGAGACCCAGTCTGTGGAGGTGTTTTCGTAGGTGGCAGTGACCAGTCAGAATACCCGTGGCTGTACGTAGGTTCCGCCTGTTCATAGTCACGTATTTTTTGGCTACTTTGCTGTCCGGATATCGTAGCAGTTCCTTGGCAAGCCTGCAGCCCTCTGCGTCGTCCCATCTACCCTTAAACTTATGAAGGGAGTGTTCTTTTAATAGGTCGACCGTCGCTGACGCCGATAGACCAATGAAAGTGCCAGGTCCCAAAAGTTTTTGGCCTTCCTGGCTAGCGAGTCTGCAATACGGTTTCCTTTCGATTTCTCATGGCCCTTAATCTAGCCTAATGTGACCGTGTTGTACAGGCTTCGATTAAGGCCATATGGCATTCTAGTACTAGGCCTGATGTAATAAGTGGTCTGTTCAGGGCTAGTAGTGTTTGTCTACTGTCCGTAAGGATGTATATGTTATTACCTGTGGCTTTCCTTTTGGTAATCTCTTTTGCAGCGATGCAGATAGCAGTGAGCTCTGTTTGAGCAACACTTGCATTGCAGCACATTGCCCATTTTATGTTTAGATTCAGGGGTCTGGAGAAAATTCCACATCCTGAACCCACATTAGATTTAGACCCATCTGTAAAGATGCGGATTGCGTCTTCTTCCGTTGGGTCTTGTTCGTTGTTTTTAAAGATTACCTTGTAGGGCCTGTGGAAGGCATATCGCGGTGGAATCGAGTCCGTATTGGCCTGCAGCAGTGGGACCTCCCTGGGGGCCTCATGCCACAAGTTACGTCTCAGTTTACCGGATCCTACATCAGGTTGTATACCGGTAGAGCGTAGACGTGTCATGGTCATCAAAACAACCTCCTTGATGTATATGTCAAGGGGAGTGAGACCGAGGATTACCTCCACAGCTCTTGTTGGTGTGGTTCTCATGTCTCCTGTAGTGTTGAGGCATGATGTTCTTTGGATTTGATCCAGTTTACGGACGACTGTCAGCTGGTTTGCTTTAGCTCCCCAGGCAATCGCGCGGTACGTTAGCATAGGTCTGATGATGGCAGTGTAGATCCAGGCAGCAACTCTAAGTGACATTCCCCAGGTGCGGCCGATGGTTCTACGACACAGCTCATAACAAATATATGCTTGTTTAACTCTGTTTTCTAAGTGAGAGTTCCACGTTAACTTACTGTCAAAGGTGACCCCTAAATATTTCACCTCTGAAGAGAAATTAAGTTTGGTATCTAGGAGCTTTGGGGCTTGATGTTTTGCAAGCTTCCTTTTTTTCGTGAAAAGAACCATCTCCGTCTTTTTTGGATTTATTGACAGCGAATGGTCCCTGCACCATTGTTCTATGATATTGAGGGCCTCTTGCATTAAAGAGTAGAGTGTCTCCTCGAATCTTCCTGTTAGCAGTATCACTAGGTCATCTGCGGATGCTATTGTGTAGAAGTTGCTTTCGTTGAGGTGGCTGACCAAGGAGTCTAAGACCATGTTCCACAGTAGTGGCGAGAGCACCCCTCCATGTGGACAACCTTTTACAACCAAGCCTCTGATGGTTACATCATCCACACTGATTTTTATCGCTCTTTTTGAGAGCATGTTATATATCCAGCCATTTATGGTTTGGGGGATATTTTTGTTGGAAAGTGCATTTGTTATTTTAGGAAAAGTGGTACTATCAAATGCTCCTTCTATGTCTATGAATACACCCAGGGTGGACTCCTTATTTTCCAACGATCTCTCGATGCGGCCCGCTACGAGATGAAGAGCCGAATCGGTGGATTTCCCTGGAGTATATGCATGTTGATTTGGATGCAGTGGATTTCGTGTTATCACCACATCTCTTATGTATCGTTCGCACAGCCTCTCCAAATTATTCAATGAAAACGATGTGAGGCTAATGGGTCGATATGCTTTTGGGATGGAATAGTCCATGCTTCCTGGTTTTGGTATGAACACGACTTTGACTTCTCTCCAACCTTTTGGAATATACCTCAGTGCCAGTGAGGATCTGAGGATTCCTACCAGGTGCGGCATTAGGTCATCCAGACCCCACTGAAGTATGGCTGGATAAATGCCGTCTGTTCCCGGGGATTTAAAGGGGGAGAAGCCTGAGACGGCCCACCCCAGTTTGTCCGAGTCGACGATCTGACGTGATATACGCCAGTCGTCGTCCGTCGGGTGATGATTCTCCTCATCCTCCCAGGCTAACGAATTTGTGATTTTGGAGTCCGGGAAGTGAGTTGACATCAATAATTGAAGGCTTTCCTTTAGGTTGGCAGTTTTTGTGCCATCCTCCCTGGTTAGTATACCGATATGACGGCGGGGATCTTTTGAGAGGGCTTTTTGGAGTCTAGCTGCTTGGGGGAAATCCTCGATTTCCTCGCAATAGATTCTCCATGCTTCTCTTTGTTTTTGTCTAATGACTTTTTTATACTCCTTGAGGTGAGACTTGTATAAGTTCCAATCCTCATTGAGTCTGGTTCTTTTAGCCTTATTAAAGGATTTCCTCGCCGTCCCCCTGAGCTGGTCAATCTCATGGCACCACCATGGAGTGGGGGATCCATCAAGATCGACCCGCCTGAGTGGGCAAGACATCTTATAGGCATTCATTATGGAGTTTTTGATAGTTTTAGAATAACTTTCCAAATCTCCTTTATTGTTGGGCAGCTCTTCCTCGACTCCTCGCAGATCCCGTTTCAAACAGTGGACATATTTTGTCCTATCCGTTTTCCTGGGGTCACGAGTCATTGTAGAGGTTGTGAGCGCTATGTACGATATTAAAAACGGACACAATTTTGTGTTTAGAATATCACGCAATAGTCTATTTGTTTCGTACTGAAACTTATTTTGTTTTTCCAATAATTCATTTTTCTTCTCTTATAAGGCTATCTTTTTGTTTTCTAAGATTGAAATTTTTTCAAATTTCTCTTTTTCAAAAGTTAATTTTACATTATTCTTTAACATCTTATCCATTTTTATTTGTAGTAATATTTTATTCCCCGTTTTTTCTCTAACCCTATTTGGACGACATCTTGGTGTTGCAGTTCTCGGTACATCAGTAGTTGAAGTGAAACGATGATGGTTCCAAGATGAGGAGACAGCTAGTTACCTCTAGAACGAGTGTAGCTGAGGTACTGAAGAAGTTACACGACAGTCCATCGGGAGGTCATCTGGGAGTGAATAAAACCCTTCAGCGAGTCCGTGAAAAGTTTTATTGGATGAACAGCTCCGACGATGTGAAGGACGGGTGTAAGAAATGTACGGCTTGTGCTACGAGTAATGGACCACATCGCAAGAGAAAGGCACCTATGAAACAGTATAATGTTGGAAGCCCTTTGGAAAGGATTGCTTTAGATATCGCTGGACCATTTCCGACGACAGAAAATGGTGGTAATTTCATCCTGGTTATAATGGATTATTTGGGTGGACATTTACGCGATCCCGAATCAAGAGGCAACAACTGTCGCGGTGAAAGAATTTATCAGCCGATATGGAGTGCTCTTGGAAGTCCACAGTGAGCAGAGAAGAAATTTCGGAAACCATCTATTCCAGAAGATTTTCTACAAGCTGGGAATGAATAAGACCAGGACAACAGCATTACATCCACAGTCAGATGGAATGGTCGAGATAATGAACAGGAAAATACCTGTCCAAAGTAGTTTACAGCCATCAGAGAGATTGGAACCAGTATCGTTCCCTATTCGTATTGGCTTATCGATCTGCTGTCAATGAGTCCACGGGTGAAATACCTGCGAAAATCCTGTTTGTACGTGAAATGAGGCTTCCTTGTGACCTGGAATTTGGCTGTCGGCCTGGGGAAGATCTAGCAGGAGAAGACTACGTGATCCAATTGAGAAGAAGGCTGGACGATATTCATGAATTAGTTCGAACAAATCTTCAAGTTGCCAGGGACAGAATGAAAAGTCGGTACGACACGCAGGCCACAGTAGGCGGTTTTAAAGAAGGGGACAAAGTATGGTTACACAAGCCGACGAGGAGAAAAGGATTTTCTCCGAAATTACAAAAATCCTGGGAAGGTCCATACTTAATCAAGAAAAGGATCAATGATGTTATACAGTGCTATTCAAAAGTCCCCTCCCCCCCTCGTATCTTTTGAACGGCTACACTTACATTAATAAAATTTGGAGGGCGAAAATAAAGTGTTGTAAACTTCTCTACGAATGGTAACAGGTGACGTAATAGTAATAGATGACGTCACAGTGCCACTCTGGCCAATAATTTTAAATAGGACCTTATGGCAAGTCATATCTCGTTTGAAAGGCATTGACATTGGCTACATAACCATACTTATTATTTCACATTTAAATATTGAAGATTTTTCAGTCCGCCTCTGGTTAGTTGTCAAAAAAATTGTCGTTTTTAATTTAATAGTGTTTGTTGCTTTGCAAAGTTTTTCTAAATAGCTTAAATATTTAATTTTATTATGGTTCAACGAGATGTTTAAGAGTTTACATAGGCAAAATGGTACGTACTCAAGCCGACAAAGTAGCAGCTATCTTAATAATTGGTGAATCTAGAAAGAATCTCCATGAAGCGGAACGTTTATTTAATGAGAGATACCCAGATCGTCATATCTCGAGAACTTATTTGAGGGAGCTTCTTCACAAGTTTGAAGCAACAGGTAGTGTTCAAGATGCCAAACGATCTGGTCGACCAATATTTAGTGATGATAAAAAAATTGATATAGTTGCTGAAAAGGTAGTAAATCCTACTTCCTATTCAACTAAAGTTGCGTCTATCTGTGAAGTAAGTAAAAGTATAGTACAGAGAGTGTTGACTAAAAATAAATTCCATCCATACAAGTTAAAAATGCTAAACCACCTTTCGGAGGACGACCCCGACAAAAGACTCGAATTCTGTGAATGTATGACAAATAAAATTAGTCAAAACCCACATTACACAAAAACAATCTGTTTTAGTGCCGAAAGTACTTTTTGCCTCAATGGAAATGTGAATACACAAAATGTAAGGTATTGGAGTGACACAAATCCTCACACCTTTCTTGAACAACATACCCAATTTCCAGAAAAAGTCAATGTTTGGGCAGGTATTTTGGGAAACCACATAGTTGGTCCTGTTTTCCTAAATTCAAATTTAAGTGGTGAAGTGTATCTGGAGATATTACAAAATGCAATTGAGTCGTTAATTCTAGAAATTCTGGAAGATAATCAAGATGAATTCGGCCATCTGGAAATAACATTTCAACAAGATGGTGCTCCTGCACATTATTATGGTGCAGTAAGACGTTACCTGGATGAAGAATATCGAGGTAGATGGATCGGCAGGCGAGGTCCTATAGAATGGCCACCTCGGTCACCAGATCTGACACCATAAGATTTTTTCTATGGGGGTACTTGAAATCCAAGGTTTATACTACGGCACCAGATAGCATTGGCGTTTTGAAACAAAGAATTACTGAAGAATGCAATGCTATTTCAGCTGACACATTCGAACGAGTACGACAAGAGTTTACTAATAGGATGTATTACTGTCAGGAAGTAGACGGAGCACATTTCGAACACTTGCTATAAGAATCCATTGTTGATATTTGATTAATTAAATTTCAAAAAATAATTTCAATAATTTTGGTATTTATATAATTTATCCGTCAAAATTAATTTAAACCCAAACAAAATTAATATGGCTATGTAGCCAATGTCAATGCCTTTCAAACGAGATATCACTTGCCATAAGGTCCTATTTAAAATTATTGGCCAGAGTGGCACTGTGACGTCATCTATTACTATTACGTCACCTGTTACCATTCGTAGAGAAGTTTACAACACTTTATTTTCACCCTCCAAATTTTATTAATGTAAGAGTAGCCGTTCAAAAGATACGAGGGGGGAGGGGACTTTTGAATAGCACTGTATATCGCATAAGCAAGATCCCAACGGAAAACCAAATGTAGTTCACCAAAACCGACTAGCGCCATTCGAAGGAGACCATGACCTAGAGAAAGGAGTAAACCATATTCGAGGTGTGTCTGACCCTACCTTCGATGAATTTATGGGCGCGTATGGAGGTAACGGGAAAGCTAGATATGGAGTCACTTCAGAACAACGACAAGATTTGTTCATTCTCCCGGAAGATTATTCACTGGCATACAACAACCCCGTCCATATCAAGAACGCACGAGAGTTGGCAACCGTTTTTCGAAAGAAGTTCGGGCAATTAGAAAAACTTGAAGGACCAGATTCCTGCCCCTGGCAAAGCACTGAGACTGAAACACAATTCGCGGTACGTCTTCTTCTACGTGGTAACTAAAAAGGAATTTCAAGATCGATCTACCTACCACGATGTGTGGGAAGCACTTCGAAACATCCGAGACTATGTGTTGGAATCCAGCGTGAAGAAACTGGCTATTCCCAAGATAGCGAGTAACCAGTTGGATTGGCGAGTCATCAGGAATATGGTAGAGGTGATCTTCCCAGATACTGGTGTCCAGATATTAATAATACCTACCATACTTATTTGTATATACACTGGGGGTCCAAATAAAAAAGTAGGTACATTTTTAATTGAAAATTTTTTTTTGGTTTTTAGGCGATTTAGTTTCTTTTTGCAGGGCTAATAACCTAACATGTCCTCAACATGACTGTAAATTTGAAAGGAAAAATAATGTACAGGGCCGGCCTTATAAAAAAATTATATAACAGTGCATTTGAGCTCGTTGCAAATGAAAGCTGTCGTAGCCAAAATTATACTAATATGATTTTTCGGTAGATAAATTATCCAGAACACTTCAGTAAAAAGAAAATTTTCCGAAATAACCGGATTCGCGAAATACCATTTTTTTATTAAATAACATTTTAACAAATAACACATTGATGAAAACAGGCCATGACTGCTCAGGTTGCCATGGAATTTGTTTGCCATTTACAGCTAAATAAGTAAATTAGACAGTTCATAATGCCCACTTTTAAGCAAAGAGGACAGAATATGGATTTTAAAAAAGTTGATATATACTGTGTGTATACTAGAGGTAGGAAATCTTTAAGTAATAAATTAGACATATTGCATTGGGATTATAACGAATGGCATTTGAATAATAGGTATATAAAATTTGAGGACAAGGTTTTGTCAATATTAAATGTGGTACCTAGCTCCAAAACGGCAAGTAAAAATTTATAATCACTATAAGGGGTTTTGGAATGACACGGTAAAACAAGCTACAAATGAGAGAAATGAAAGTTTTAAAACATACAGTTCTAATAAATCAGCTGAAAATTGGAAAATCTATAAACAAAAAAGAAATTTTGCAGTTAAAATAATTAGAGAAGAAAAGAGAAAATACTTGGAACGAAAAATAGATTTATATAATAATAATCCTATTGAAATGTGGAAAACATTAAGGGAATTTGTCCCAACAAATGATCAGGTAAGTAATTTTAATGTGTTGGATATGGGGAAAGGTGAGATTTTATCAGATATGAATGAAATGCCAAATTCTTTGAATAACTATTAAAGGCATTGAAGGAATTGCAGCACAAATAGATAAATCATTTGCAGCTGAAGTCATAGTTGGCAAAAGTAAAGAAAATAATTTAATGAAATTTAACCTTATTGATCGATTTGAATTAAAGAAAATTGTGGATTCATTAAAAAAGAAGAGCAGTCCAGATGATATCAGTGTAGAGCTATTACAAGAATGTTGTAGTAGTTTATGTGATCCTTTGCTTCTTCTTCCCGTTCCTTTTTTGGGCTATATCCTGTGGGATAATTTACCCAGTTTTATACATGTGGAGGGAAAAAGTCTTGCTCTTGGCAATATTTCCCTCCCTCTAGAATGGATATCTTCCTTAAACAAAACTGCACTACTGTTTAGCATAGGTACTATGAGTTATTGCACTTTTATATTACTTATGGTGAGTACTGGGGTATTAGTAAGGTAAGACTTCACAACACAGGAAATTAACTTTTCTCGCTTGGGGGTAGCGGCCAAGCTTGGACACACCCATCAGAAATGCTACCTCGGATATAGGTGGAGAAACCCAGGTCTATAAAAGAGAAGATTAAGTTAAATGGATATTTTAAACATAGTTATGAATTGGTGTATTATTGATAATCGTTCATCATTTAAATTGGCTAAAATTGTACATATATCAAATTGCGCGCTAAGTTTAGTTTTGCATAGCTCTATGTAAAGGTTGAATTGGTTTGATATATTAATTGGACATTCTAGTATAATGTGGTTAAGTGATCCTATTTGCCCACATTCACATAGTGGATCATCTTTAATTCCAATTCTAAACATATGGAAAGGAGTTAAACAGTGACCTGTTCTCATTCTTATAACTGTCTTTTGTTTTTGTATTGGTTAAACCAGGGAGATTTTGGTAATTGTTCGACAACTTTGTAATAGAACGATTTTCTATTCTGTTTTATGAGGTTCCATTTAGCCCATATGCTGTTCTTGATATCTGGGAGGTAGTTTTGATAATTCATTTTTATATTCGCTGGAACTGTAAGGGAACAACCTGCTTTAGCTAGCTGATCAGCTTTATGGTTTCCTTTGATTTCAGAGTGACCTGGGATCCATGCTAGTACGATATTAAAGCCGTTAGTATTTGCTAGTATAATTCCTTGTTTAGTTAATATTGATGAATGCTCTGTTTCTTTGGAGAAAGTTGGTTTACATATTTTTTGTAGTGCAGTTTTAGAGTCTGAGAAGATTATGGTTTTCGTGGTGTTAGTTTTTAAGATGAATTGAAGTGCATGGTTGATAGCAGTAATTTCTCCTGACCATTTTTGTGTGAATTTTGATAGCCTAGATGAAAATGCATAGTTGAGTTCTTCACTGTAAACTACAAACCCTGCAGTGCCATTGGAATAGAGAGATCCCCCACTATGCAAATAAATATTACAGTTATTTAATTCAACATCACATTGTGATAATGTTCTTCCTTTTTTTCCTCTTGTTTTCATCACATGCATATCTATACAACCGCTTATGCCTAGCTTGTGGCTGTTAACTTTTGTGATGATTCAACTTAACTTCTCAGTGATGTTAAAGCGCTGCCTTTTTACATTACTGTGATGTTACTAGAACTTCCTCAAAAGGAAGTCTTTATAACGAACTAAAAACAACATTTCTGTTACATTCTGAAATGCCTTTTAACATCTTGTCGATGTTAATGCAATGTCTAAAAAATAACATCTTATCAATGATCTAAATGCGACATTTCAAAAACAATATAGTGTATTCTCGTAGATGTTGTATGGACATTACATAAACCTCTAAATAATATACCTCAAACATTCTGGATGACATCCTATAGATGTTTCTGTGCCTAATCCGCAAATACAGGGTGAACAACTAAGAACGCCGGCTGTCGGCCATATTTCAAAAAATAGTCATGGTACAACTTTAAAAAAATACCTTCAGGAAAATGACCCTGAAAAATCGCTGGAAAATATTTTTGAGTTCCTAAAATATCTGCTATGGGGTGGAATGAACACTTAAAAACATAATACTGTGATTATCTCCAAGAAAGACATACTAAAGGTATCCTCTAGAAATACAATTTTCGATATATTGTTGAGATTATGAAAAAATGTAGTTAGGGACTTTTTGTCCTTATTCTTCAAGTATGGGGTGGGAGAAGGTTGAACCCAAAAAACAAATGTCGTAACACTTCTTTGTTTTTTAATCGATATCCATGTTTTTGGCGTCATTTAAAAGCGAGTTTTTCCTCTTTAATAAGATATGCTTAACAAAAATAACAAAATTGAACAATTTTGTCAACGCTATGTGAAAAAGTCGACAAATTTCCCATTTTTCTCGGAAATTTCAAATGTAATGAGGCATTTTTTAAATTCTGATGAAAAGGGGTTAAAAAAATAGGAATCTATTCCAAGATATAAGATTCACAATATCAGATATAAAAATTTAAAAAATGCTTCAATTTACATTTGAAATTTCCGAGTGGATACAAAATTATCTAATTTTGTTATCAATCTTATTAAACAGAAAAACTCTTTCAAATGCAGCTAAAATCATTAATATCGGTTAAAAAACGAAAAAGTTATACATTTGTTCATAAGTTTGAACCTTCCCCTACCCATTATTTGAAAAATAATGGCAAAAAATCTCCTTCATTAAATTTTTTCATATTCTCATCAATATTTCAAAAATTGAATATTTAGGACACCTTTAGTATATTTTTTTGGAGTATTATGTTTTCGAGTGTTCATTCCACCCCTAGCGGATATTTTAGAAACTGCAAAATATTTTCCAACAATTTTTTAGGATCACTTACCTAAAGGTAATTTTTTTGAAAGTTGTACCATGATTCTTTTCTGAGATATGGCCTACAGTCGTTCTTAGTTGTTCATCCTGTACATTTTAAATAAAATAGCAAAAAAAGCAAAAAAGGATTTAAAACGTTTATTCACTATTAATGAACAGTACAGTAAATTTGAAAATAAGAGGTACAAAATTAGAAAAAAAAATATCTTGTCTGGGAATCCAACCTAAAAAAAATAAAATTGTGTAAGCATATCACATAACAAGTGTGGAAAGTGTTAACTATTGAACGCATTCAGTGAAAGCAAGAAATAAAAAAGGGTATATTAATCTGTAGTTACCATAACGTAACATACTTTGAAATTGAATTAATAAAGTTTAACGGATACACATACATTACAGCTAGTTTACAGAAAATTTATTAGAATAGTCTTTTAATTACATTAAAACTAATAAAAATTGTACACCATAAAGATTTAATGAAACATTACATTACATCAACAGAAATCCAATCTGATTAAAGAAAATTCTATCGTTTACTTACAGTTACTTTTTCTCACGCGACTGGCTTTTTCGAGTGCCTCAACCATTCCATAACGTACACTTCAAAATCCTTATCTGTGAAACATTTAAAGGTGTTCTGAACAGCAGCCAATAAAACAATTACTTTAGATCAAATTGTGCCCATGGAGACCTTTGATCGATCATCATAAACTACATCAAACTTGATTTTCAGCCAATTGACTGGGACCCATTTTCCATAAGATACATGCGGGGTTCTTCAAAGGAATAATAACACATTTTATTTCGAGAAGTGACTTTTCATGATTTACCTTCTATTACATGCCTCACTCCATTTGGCAGGTAAATTCAGGTGTGCTATGAAAATTCATACTTCTTTTCTGTGTAAAATAATATACTATTCTCATTTTGTTATTTTCATCCTGGAACAAATTGTATATTAACATCGTGGAATTGTAGCTTAATGAAATCTAAACATTATAAATACACTGTATACAAAAAAAACTACTTATGAAGGAGAGATATGAACACATTATCAAGTTAAATGAGTTTATATAATTAATTGTATCCAATTGACTATCCAATAGCTTTGTTTCTACAATAATAAATAATTGAATTCAGTATCATAAGTTACATATTCTTCAACTAGATTAATATATCTACAGCTTATTTATTATTGTATTCAGTGTATTTTCAAATGGAAATGAGCTTTTTAACAGAAATTTCTGTTTTTAAGGTCTTAAACAGTCTCTAATTGTTCACAAGAATTGTTAGTAGTAATGTTAAAATTTTCTAAACCCGCAAAACTATATTGATGGCTATGACTACTAATAAAAAGTAGAACTAGAGATACTTGATTCAATATTTTTTGTACTGTTTAATACAATGTCTGTATCAACTATCTGAAATAATTACCCCCTTTCATTACATAATTACCAACTATTTGTTTTTTATTTTATTTGTGTAAGTTGCTTCTGAAACATCTTGAACATTGAAAATATTTTCTTCTAGATTCAATTATCTGCCAACATATGAGCATGTTTTATTATTAATAATAATATCTACCCTATTGCAATATTAAGTTTTTTGTAGGGTATAATGCATATCTAGGATTTGAAATATTGTGAATCGTTTTTAAAATATACTTACTAACTAAAATATTTTAAAAGTTGAAAAAACCCTTATTTTGTAAACTCTATTATATTATGTTAGTGTACAATTCCGCCACCTGGAATTTCAATGTACAATAGCCGATTAAAGTATTGAATGAGTATTAATTTTTAATAATTATGATTTTGGAATAGGTACTTACCGATAACAACTGTTGTTCGTCCATTTTAACAAGAATTATAACTAAGTATAGAAACTGTAGCTAAGTAGGAACTAACGAAAACGAAGACCATTTTATCTCTGATTTTACTCAAATACTACTTGCAAAATATGTGCTTGTGCTTCCTGCAAATAAAATATAGGTAACACATAACTGAAAACCATCCGCCATTTCATGCTCTTGTCACAGATAATTACTGTTGTTTCGTTCGTCAGCTCCTCTTCTGTTTTCTTCTTTTTTTTAAGTTACTGTGATGTTTAATAAGAGATATTACTGAGAGTGTTATGAACTAACATCGTACAGACGTAATAGTAGGATGTTACTAATAATTATTTCGAAAGATGTAAAAGTAACTGTGAACATCTTACAAACATGTTAATTTGTAATATTACAGTAACGTTCTGTATGTGATATTAGTGATAAGTATACAAATTAACATCGTATGAATGTTTCCTATAGGAAGTTACTAAAAAGAAGTTCATAGGATGTGTATGTAACTGCGAATTCAAGTATTACTGTGTACATCAAAAATATGTTTTATTTACATGACATGGATGTTAATAAAGTTGGTAATAAAATTTAGACATCTAGGAGATATCTTATTAACGTTTTAAATAAACATTACGAAAAGTCTCTAAAAGAACATCACAAAAAAGACTTGTTATGTTTCTTGTTTAGTGGGCCATCTGTAAATATTCTTGTATGATCCAGTAATTTGGATATAATTTTTTGGTACTGAATTTGTGATAGTTCATCAGTTTTATTAGATTGAAGATTTGCCACATTTAATGGAGTTAGCTGAATTTCTAGGTCAAATTCATAGCAAGGCAATATTTCTTTTGTGTACATCATATTAGTAGATGGTTGTAGCCGGTCAAGGATTTGTATTAGAGTTGGTTTTTCTTCGTTAGTCCAATATCTTGAGTTTTTGCTTATGTTATTAAGCTTCTTTAGAATATTGATTATATTAGGGTTATATGGATATTGCCAGGTTTTTTATTAAGTATTTGGAGCTCAGCCATTCCCTCCGATATTTGAGGGGCATTTCCCCGTTTTCTGATAATAAGGCTGGGATTGGTGTTGAATTCATGTTGCCTGTAACTATTTTTAATCCCTGGTTTTGAAGTTCGTCCAACGTTGTTTTATTCTTTTTTGTGAGGGTGAAAATCTGGCTACCATAGTCCATGTGACTTAGTACTATTGCTTTGTAAAGTATTCTCAGTGTGAGGGGATCACAGCCCCACCAAGTACCGCAGAGAGCTCGCATAACGTTTAGTCCTTTACATATTTTTGTTTCTATGTATTGTATATGTGCATTCCATTTAAGGTTTTGATGAATGTACATACCTAGGTATTTAACTTTATCCACCCATTCAATAGTTTCAGAGTTTATTTTTATTTTGGGGATAGATCTTCTTATGATTCCTTTAATAAACATTACTGCATGAGATTTATTGGTTGATAGTTTGAGATTATGTGTGTCTAACCATGTGTTGTTTTTATAAAAATGTATTTAAATTATTTACCATTTGGCTCACATTTGATCCACCATGTCATGTGCATATTGAATATTAACATTTTTAGGGAGGATATCATAAATAGGTAGGGTATAGAGATTAAACCGGATTGGACTAAGGGGAGATCCTTGGGCTAGACCTTGATTAGCTGGCAAAGGTCCTATTGTTTGTCCTAAGTTGTCTTGGACGAATATGACTCTGTTATTTATAAAAGCGTAAATTAAGTTTATTATATATTTAGGTAGGGCTAGGTTTATTAAAGTTTTGTAGAGAAGTTGGATATTAACTGTGTCATATGCAGCTGAGAGGTCAAGGAAAACGCCTATGGTATATTCATTGGCTGAATAATTTATAAGGATATGAGAGGTTAGAAACATTAAACAGTCCATACAACCTTTATTCCTTCTAAATCCAAATTGTAGGGGATTGAGTAATTTTTTGTTTTCTACATACCATTCCAGCCTGTTTTTTATTAGTGATTCTAGAAGTTTACCCACACATGAAGTTAGAGCAATTGGTCTATAGTTCGTTGCTACTGATTTGTCTTTGTAGGGCTTTATGAGAGGAAGAATAATTGTTTGCTTCCATGTGTGTGGAATGGTAGCAGTTTGCATGCAATCATTAAAAAATTGTAGTAATCTTTAGACAAAGATGTTGGCATGTGCTTAATCATAGAGTATGAAATTTGGTCCATACCTGGTGCGGAGTCTTTTTTTAACTCTATTGTGAATATATATTCCTGATAGGAGAATAGTTCAATTTCTGTTGATATGGATGTTTGTATGTTTTCGGTAATGATAGGTGGGCATAAGGAGGATAAAATTTCTTGAGCCAGAATGCCAGGTGGAAGTTGATTGATAGGTTGTTGTGAGGTGTACGATTTGAAGCTTTATTGATTTTATTCCAAATAATTTTTAATGGAGAGTTACGGTTTATTTTTGCACAGAAGTTGCGAAGTTCTTTTGGAATTGAGAAGTTTTCTGGTAGAAGCAATGGTTCTTTTAACTGCTATAGAGTTTTCTATCGTAGGGTAGTTGGTAAATGTTTTAATTGCAGATGTTCTGCAGTTGATGGATACTTCACAGGAGTTATCCCACCAAGGGATATTGTATTTTTGGTTGTATTTGATTTTATAAAATGGTATTGCCGCATTTGCTGCTTTTATAATATTATCTTGGAATGTTTCATATTGAAAGTGGTTTAGGGGTTGGGGGGTTGTACAGAGGTGTTCATAAAAGGTGTTCCAGTTAGCTTTTTTATAGTTTCCTTTTGTGGTTACTATATGATTGGGGTTGTCTTTATTATTGGAATAAAGTTTGCAGATGGTTGGGTAGTGATCACTACTTCCAGGGTATAGGAGGACTTCCCAGGTAGCATATGGAGTTAACTCAGAAGATATTAGGGTAACATCCACCACAGATTTATCCTCACTCGGTGAAGACAATCTGGTAGCCTGTCCATCATTTAGATATACATACTAATTGGAGTGACTCTAAGGAGTCAATAATGTTTCGACCATTAATACTTATTTTCTTGCTCCCCCATGCGGGGTGGTTGCAATTTAGATCTCCCATAATAAGTTGGGGTTTCTTGAATTGCTGAATAAAATGGATCCAATTATTTACTCGGAGTATTGAGCTTGATGGGCAATATATATTTAGAATATTAATGTTATGTTGTGGTAGGTGTATTGCCTGTGTTTGAATATTTATATTGTCAAAGTTACTTTGGTAGGTTATTGGGATGAATTTGATGGTATTTTTTATTAGAATAGCTGTTCCACCGTAGCCATCGGCTCTGTCGTTTCTAAGAATTTGAAAGTTTCTGCATGAGATATTATAGTTTTGTTTTAATTTAACCATGTTTCATTTAGTAGGATTATATCAGGATTATGGTTTCTAATGATTACTTTCAAATTATCTGTGTTGGAGTTGTATGAACGTATATTCCACTGGATTGCAGTTACTGAAGTGAATGCGAATAGAATTCAAATTTACACCGGAGATCAGAACATGTCCGTGTCGGACAGGTCCATATAGTCCCCTGAGGTATTTTGTTTTTTGGTGCATGGTGATAGAGGTGTACATGTTTGTGCTGTGTTTATTTCTGTTAGCTGACCCACTTCTTGCTGGGGTGTAAGATAATTATTTGAAATCAAATTTCCTATAAACGTTAACACAAGCTCTCTGTGGGATTCTGATAAGAATGATATTGCTTGTACTACATCGAGTTGGAGTTTTTCTTCTTCCTCTTTTCTTGCTAATTGTTGGGGCTGTTCACTATGTGTTGTTTTTTTGTTTCCTATCTCTGATCTGCCATTTGGATTATTTAGGAGTTTGGTATGTGCGGCTTTGTCGTAGCCTGTTTGTCTTTTTCTTTTGCTGTTTGGGGGTGTTGTGGCTACTTGTACATAAGATGCTACTTCGGGAGTTCTGGATATTGTTGCTAATCTCCTTTCATGTACTTGAATTGAGTTGGCCTGTTCTTTTGAGTTTTTTTTTCTAAAGGTTGGAAAGTTTTCTAGGTCATTTTTTGGTGGGCTGGTGGGAGAATTGGATGGTATTTGTTGGCTAACTTCGTAATACGAGATGTTTGAGAATGCCATTAGTTGTTTAATGTCTTTTTTGTTCTTTGCATATTTTATCAATTGATGAGTGATCATTATTTTTGCAGATACAATATAAATTGCAGCTTGAGGCATTGTCATGGCTTTTACTGCAAGTTTTGCATTTTGCTTTGCCTCTGCATTGATTTGTGATATGTCCACAAAGTAAGCAGTTATAGCATTGAATTACAGGGCTTATATATGGAGTTACCAGGGTTGGAAGGCCATATACTTCCACTTCTAGTGGGATGATTTTTCCTGCAAAAGTTAAACACACTGTGCCTGTGGGGATGTACTTTATATTTCCATCAACGATCGCTCTTCTATTCATTCTCTTGGCATGTAGCACCTTACAATTATTGATGTTTGTTGTTGTAAACTGAATTATTTCTTGTTCTGTAAGGGTCATATCTACAAATCTTGCAATACCTTTGCTTGATACATTGTGACTTGGTATATATACTTCATAACCCAAATTTTCCCAGTCTTCCTCATTAATAAAGTTGTTAGCAGCTTCTGCATTCTTGAAAGTGACTCCCATTCGGTTTTTTCCCTTTCTGGTGAATTTTATAACATCTTTTAGTTTCAAGTTAAAGATAGTTTTTGGCTATACTCATAATATGTAAATTACCCACATTACCTGAGTTTCCCTGAATATATACTTCAAACGGGGGAGAGCTATGTGAAGTGTATAAGATTTTTGTTCTATTAATTTGTGATATATGTTGATCTTTGTCATTATTTTTATCAGGAGGTTCGGGAGGTTTATCTCCCGCAATTTGACTTATTTTAATCCCCTTTTTTTTCTTAGTATGGGTTTTGTATATATGTAATAAGTTGGAATTTACTTACTTAGGTCAAAGGAAAAGGATTTGACACAAAAAGTGGTTAGTAACTCACCCTATCTACTATAAACGATTAAATCACACGTATATGCAACGATAAATCCGTATTCACAGTTAAATTCACTCAATCGACTCAAGATTTCACCTCGATCCCAAAAAATCTAGTGATCCCTTGCTAAATGAAAGTAGCAACAATTGTAGCAATACCTAAAGTACCTAATACAACTCAGGCAGCAAATTTAAGGCCAGTGAATATGATTAATGCTACTGGTAAAATATTGGAAAAAGTTGTATAAAATAATTTGGAAAATAATATGTTTATTATAGCAGTATTTCTTGATCTCCAAAGAGCCTTTGAAACACTGGACAGAGAAAGATTAATCAAAAAAATTCAAAATATTGGTATTGATGGTGATGCTTTGAAGTGGCTAATAGATTATCTCAGTGAAAGACAACAGAAACTGAAAATGAACAATTTACATTCGGATAGAATAGATAATGATGTAGGGCTACCTCAGGATAGTATTTTGGGGCCACTATTGTTTCTGATATATCTGAATGATATTGTAAGCGTTGCAGGAGATTGCAAAATGCATTTATTTGCGGATGATGCTTTAATATACTTCAATGGTAATGATTTGCAATATAATACTAAAACTATTAATATCACACTTAATAACATTTATGAATATTGCTGTGTGAATCTGTTAAAGGTAAATGCCAATAAGACTAAGGATGCTATTGGGAAAAATTGATAGTCGCCAGCTGAATGAATTACATTTAAAATTAAAAGTTTGTGAAAATGAAAGTGTAGACAAGTTTTTGTATTTGGGTGTAACTTTTGATAGTGAAATAAAATTTAAAAATCATGCAAATCAGATTATAAAAACCATTGGTTTTAAAATCAACTATCTTAGGAGGTGTTCTCAGTATCTTAGTCAATGGGCAAGATTAATGATGTACAATACTATAGTACTACCTCATTTTAATTATTGTGCAACTATTTTATATTTTTTTAATCAAAATGGGATGAATAGACTTCAAAAGATGAAGAATCGTGCCATGCGAATTATTCTATATTGCTCAAAATACACTCCAATAAATGAAATGTTGGAAACACTCAACTGGATGCTAATAAAAAAGCTGTTCGAATATCATACTCTTGTATTTGTTCACAAAGTTAAAGTTGGTATTGCACCAGTATATCTGCGAAATAATGATGTACTTCATTATTAATAATTAGTACGTAGATATAAGAAAAGTTTAACTTATAATTCCTTATTTCTAAAAGGATTGGATGTGTTCAATGCTTTACCAACCTATATAACAAATATTATAGGTTTAGAAATTTTTAAAAGGCGGCTAAGAGAGTATTTGATTGGGAAGTGACTTCTCATTTTTGTGCTTCTTGTTTTAATATTGTTAAATAGCCGTGACTAGTTTGTTTTGTATGGTTTTATTTCATATTATGTGTGGATGTAGTATTATTGTTGTATTTATTTGTTTTTAGAGCTTATGTGTACTATATTCTAATGTAGATGTGTTTTAATTTAGACTAATATTGACTTTTTATATATTGTTGACTAAACCTAATTGTATTAACTCTGTTTTAGCTAAATAAACGATACATATAATATTAATTAAATATTTCCGTGAAAAATATAATTATGGTGCAAGAAAAACTGTAAATGAATTTCCTGAGAAAAATTAGCATATTGGAACGATAGGAGAGTTCTTAAGACATCTAGGTGATAGCGATGGGTCTATTGAACGTGGAAGAGGACGGAAGTGAAGCTCGAGAACTGAAGAAAATATTGGTAGAGTAAGGGTTGTTTTAGGAAATTTGCAACCTGGCCAAACTTTTGGAACAAGGAAAATCGCAAAAATAACTAGGATTTCCTGTACGTCAGTTCGAAGAATCATTAAAGAAGACTGCCATCTTAAAATTTTTAAAAAAGTTTACTGCCAATGTAAGAGAAAAACGATTGGAAGGATGTAATTTGCTACTACGAAGATTCCGCTCTCACAAAGACATTAGAAAAATATGGTATTCAGATGAAAAAATGTTTTATATATGGCCACCTAAAAATACTCAAAATAATAGGGTATATTCTGACGTACAATTTAAGAAAGAAATTCCTTTAGAGCATCTTTTGATTGAAAAAAGTCATTTCTCGAAAGGTGTAATGGTCTCTGTTGCAGTATCCATGTTGGGAAAATGTCGTCTGATTTTTGTTGATGCTGGGGTACAACTCAATTCAGAAACGTATCAAGAACAAATCTTCCAGCACCTATTACCAGAAATTGAAGACGTTTATTACGATTACATTTTCCAACAGGATGGTGCCCCCTCGCACACTTCCCACAGTATAAAGATGTTCTTGAGTGAAAATTGCCCGGATTATATTGAGCCAGAAATGTGGTCACCTAACAGCCCAGAATTAAATCCGGTTGATTATTCAATTTGGAGAATGTTCGAACAAAATTTGTATGACGGACAATTTGAAACAATCGAGCAGCTCAAAGAAAGAATGCAGTTTGTTTGGAACAATTTTGAACATGGTGCAATAAATGGGGCTATCAATTTATGGTAAACAATAATGGTGGCCACATTAATAATATTGTACTCTAAGTTCTAAAGTTACTAAACTGTTTTCATAAATGTGTTATTTGTTAAAATGTTATTTAATAAAAAAATGGTATTTCGCGAAATCGGTAATTTCGGATAATTTCCTTTTTACTGAAGTTTTCTGAATAGTTTATCTACCGAATAAGCATATTAGTACAATTTTAGCTAAGACAGTTTTCATTTGCAACAAAATCAAATGCACCGTTATATAATTTTTTTTATAAGTCCGACCCTGTACATCATTTTTCCTTTCAAATTTACAGTCATGTTGAAAAAACATAAAAATATCTTCAATTAAAAAATGTATTCCTTTATTTCGACCCACAGTGTACATATATAATTTTTAAATAGGTTTGTCTCAATTTGTTTTATTGAGATAATACTAAACATTTTATTCCATATCAGTATTATGTTTCCTTTTATTGTGATCCTATATACTATTGTTGTTGTTTTTATTCTATATTTATTTTTAATATGTTACCTGTAATTGTTTACTGATTGATGTTATAGTAAGCTTTCAATCCTATGTTCTTTATCATATTTACATTGCCGTTTATTGTAATGTCTTCTTATATGTATATTAAGTTTCCTAATTAAATAAAGATCTATCCCTGCAGATGGTACAAGACAAGAGTGTGCCAATGGCAATTAAACACAACTGCTATCCTAAACTACCCCGAAACTCTTGGTTACATGAATAAACCGATATACCTACTATCAAAGACTTCATAATCAAACTTTTATAATTATTGTCTGCCAAAAGATATGCGTAAGAGTCTCATAGATGTAAATCGTGCAAAAGACATCCGGGATAGTAGGTGTAGGCTTCTGCATGATTCATTAATTACATAACAAGATTGTTCAACTCCAAACCTATATTCTTCACACAATGTGTAAATCACTAGGGATAAATAGATAATTAAATAATCAAACTAACGCCAGTCATGTTGCCTCATCAAAAACTAATTTCCCAATAAATTTTGAGACCCTGTTTTTCAGGGAAAATTCAGCCGAAAGATTCTAGAAGCCACAAACTCATACCAGGGACAAAGTTATGTAAAGAATCACACTGAAAGGATAATGCTGAACAAGCAAGGAGCCGTATCACCACTGCAGACTCTTGCAATATTCTAAAGAATCGCCAGAACATTAGCCCAAATTTGTACGTAATTATTTTTAAAATATTGTAAACAGGAAACTAAAAATTTAAATAAAAAATATTTTTTATATATATAAAGAACGTTATTCAAAATGGAAAAAAAGATGTAAAGAAAATATAAATGTATACATTGTGATTCCTTAATTATTACAGCAAAATTAATAACCTAAAATAAAAGCTTTAAATCATATATTCAATTATAAACAAATATTAGGAAGTGAAAGAAACGTTATTTATTGAACATGCGAATTTAGACATACTCAACTAAAACGCAAACATTTAAGAAACAAACAAGTAAATACCAATTATTGTGTCTTTTACATTCTCATGGTGTGAATCTTGTCTTGCGCCTCTTTCCTTTCCTTCAAACTCTTCATTTAGATGCATGTTGTATTATAATTAAACAATAAAAAATTGTCAAAATATATTACTACAGTACATCCTAATTTTAATAATTACTTTACAAAAATATAAACTTAAATGTTTAATTAATTTGTATTAATATACTAAAGCGAAAACTTAATTAGTGATGCAGTCAAACTGGTAAAATTACTATACGAAGGTAACTATGTTTTAGTTAACCGTTAGAGTCAGATTAAACATTCGGATCGCTTTCTTGAGCTTCTGTATCTTCCTGTTCACTAAGCATCTCCTGAAATGATAACGGCTTGAAGTGTTCCTAAAAATATACCGTGTCTACCTTACCTTCAAAATTTCAACTAACTGCTTGGATTCATCCAGCATTTCCTTACATATCCTATTTTCTTCTTTTAATGTAGAAATATTTTCTTTTAGAGTTTCGATTTCTTGTAAGCTGTTGTTTAAAGATTCGCCCCTAGTTTCGGCAAGTTGTTTCCAATAATCAATACTAGGTTCGTCAGCAATCAAATCTTCAGCAGTTATAGTAAGTTCTCCCACTTGTACAGCTTTATCTGACATTGAAGTTTTCTTTTTAATAGTCTCCACTTTTGAAGAATCCCTATAATCATATAAACAATCATTAAAAACAATTGTATTTATAGAATTTAAAAAAAACTTACTTGGAAACGAAAGATTTCAATGAATCTTTCGACGTCGGTCTGCCAATTAAATTTTCCTTATCTGTGGCATCTCTCTGTAAATCTTTAAACATTCGGCGTGTATCTTTAACATTTTCCTGAAAAGAACTTATCTTGAGCATAAACATAACCTATATTATCTTTTTTATTACCTGATCTTGTGATCCAATTGTTATGATTACTTTTTTCTGTGGCTTCATAGTCAAATGTTTGGTAGCAATAAACTAATTGCTAATTGTTCTTCAAAAGGAAATATTTTGAAAAAACTAATTAAGCAATAATCAGTACAAAAAAAATAATAGAAGCAACGCACATGCCAAAACAAAAACTACAATTATAACCGTTAGGAATTTAATAGCCCGGGAAAATTATTTTTAGGCATATTTTCGCGAACGAATAAATTCAGACAGGTCACTATTTAAGGTGCGTTTCACTTGGCGCTGACAACGCTCAAAACATTCCTTTTTCTGTTCCACTTAATGATCACGATCATTGAGGTTGCGGCTAAAACGTCAAAAATAGCATAAATTCCTTTACATATTAAATCATAGAATGTTATAATTCATCCATAGAAGTATATATTAGTTTCCGATTTTCGTGATCGAGATTTTATAAAATTGCATTCCACTATTCATTTGAGCTATATTCAGTTGAATTATTGGATCTTTACCTGTGCGACATTAATATCTGATAACATAACTGAAAAATGTCAAATTACTTTGTTCTGTTCTTCACTATTAATAGAAAGACATACCACTTAATAATTATGTCGGTTATGTTATCAAATATTTGGTGCGTTCTTTTTGACTGAGATCTCAAATCACTTCAGTTAAGGTGATCTGAGATAAAGTGATGTGAGTGAGCACTAAAAACTTAGATCATATATACTACCGGTAGTATATAAATATGATCTAAGACCAAAAAGAACGACATCTCAATTGAATCTCGCGATCTGTCGATAGATTTAAACTATACGACAGATTCGTATCAGCATTTATTAATGTTAATTAATGTATCCATAATTTGTAACAAAATAAAAATAGATTATGTGTGTTTATTATTATATGTCAATGGTTAAAACCTTAGATAACCTTGGTTAAAACTACATATAAACCAAGCAAATCAAATATTTCTTCATCCCCCCCACTTTATTTCCGACTCAATTCCAACTGATACCCCCTTACAACACATTCAGCATCGGCGAAGGGGGAGGAAAAATCTCAGCTCACTTAAAATGAGTAAAACAAAAAGAACGCTCACATTACTGATGTGAACTGAGATTAACTGAGATCTCAGTCAAAAAGAACGCACCTATTGAGTCACAATCTAAGCGGGACACTTCCACTGCTTTGCCATATTTACAAAGTCTCTTTAGTTACAGGAAAAATGAAATTGGAAGTTTAATTGAAAATGTGTTAAAAAGTTATGCAAATAATAACAATTCATACTAATTTATGCATTTCAGTCGCTACTTTTAAAATTAATTAACAATACTTGAATTTTATTTAATAAACGCATATTCTTATATAAATTTTGAACAAGTATATGTTGTATCCTATGGTTATAACTAAAAGTGGCGATATTGCTCAAAATTTCAGTACCTGTTTAATGTGTGTAATAATAATCCATATACGTAATAAATAATTTATATATATTTATTTATATGTATATGTAGTAATCTATTTAGTAGTTTTGTCCTTGTTTAATTACCATATAAAGAGAGATGCAAATATCGCCAGACTGTGATCGACGATCATTTCAAATAGGTCGTAGTATTGTAGTAAATAATGTCAAACGTGGTTTGTTTATACGAGCGCCATTACGACTAGAGAGTAAACATTTAGTTCTTTCGGTTTGATAAGTTTTTCAAAACTTTTTGTGACAAAATGAACTTTTAAGGTAATTAATTTAATGTTTTTGGATTATAATGGTTCGTCGGTGCCAAGTTTGTTAGAAAAACAGCCGAAATTACCAAGGCCATGTAGCTACAATACCATCCCCACTTTTTGTAATTCATTCATTGTTTCACTACTGGCGTTTAGAATTGTTGGCCGCAAAAATAAACGTGGTTATGAATGAATAGCACTCTCTATGTTTATTATTACTCTAAGGTGTAGTCAGTTTGAATACCTATTTTAAAACCGACGCCATTTTTTGGTGGTCAATGCTATAGTGAACACCAGAGAGTTTTTTGCGATTATTGAGCGATTAAAGTGATTTTAACGTGGACTTTTGATTTTGTTAAGATGGTTGATTGTTGTGCTTACCAGTGTAAGAGTTCTAGCAGAAAGAAAGAACCTGAAATTTCGTTTCATAGGTAAGTTATTCCTAGCTTATTTTTTTAGTAGCTAATTTTTTCTTCATATCTTAAAAAATAAGCTTTTAATCATAAAACTCCACTAGTGAATTAAAACGTATATCATAATAAATTCAATTATGTTAGTAGAAAAGACATTACGAAACTTTTTTTTTGAAAATTAACGAATTTATTGTTCAGTTTCTCGGAATTCCTAACCCCAAAAGATCATAATTGCGATTACTTATGCCTACAATTTTGATATAAGTTAAATAAATCAATATAGTTTTCTTTTTAAATTTCCCATGTATAAAGATTAATTTATAAAGTCAAAATTTTAGTCGTTTAGAATAATCATATGGGACGACAATTAAGTTTATGACTTGGTGGGTATTGGTATCACAATAGTTGACAGCGTTACGAGTCCCCTCTCTTTCCTAGTCTAAGGGTCCAATAGACCGAAAAAGTGTGACGTCAGAAGATGGCCGCTGACAGTTACTGAGGGAAAACAAATCAATTATTTAACGTATGACTTGTCCTGACCGTTGTAATATTTTAGAAGTTTATACGTTTTTCATTTGTAAAATGACACTGCAGTGACTATCGAGTAATTATGCCTTATTGCTTCGCTCCTAAACTTCCATTATGTACTCTATATCTACGACATATCCACTGTTTTAACTGACTCCACATTTCTTTAACACTTTAATTTCATTACAAAACTGGTCCGCAATGCTCCACAAATAAACAATAGCCATGTTTAAGCATATTACAAACGTAAAATGAACGTAACTAAATATTTGTTTTCCCTCAGTAACTGTCAGCGGCTATGTTTATGACGTCATAGATTTTTCGGTCTATAGTTCAACAATTGTCTAGAAGAAATAGACAATGGTTCAACTGTAGATGAAGTAGTTTCTGAAGTATTATCGCGCTGCATAAACGATTACGCAACTTTCGCAGTAAAGACAATTTGTATCTTCTTCACCCCCCTGATTTATTTTCAAACGAGTCATTTGTCATATTTACATCCACGCTTAAAACGCCCAACAATCCACTCGAGTTTATGATTGTAACTTTGTAGATACAGGTTATCTATGATTGTAACACTCACAAACAAGTGGAACCGGAAAAACCGCGGTCAGCAGGAGTCTTGTGAGCGCCAAGTGGAGCGCACCCTTAATTTGCGCTGAAACATAGGCTCATAGGGTACGTTCCACTTAAAGCCCACATCACTCGCGACCGCTAAAATACCCGTTACACTTACGTAAAAAGACCACGGTCGTTGTAGGCGAAAGTTATAAATGGAATGGACGTTTGAGCGGGGTAGGCTAACAATACGGCGGCTTGGTGAAAACGTGCAGTTTGTGTGTATAATAGGTGCGCTCTTTTTGACTGAGATCTCAGTTAATCTCAGCTCACATCAGTAATGTGAGCGTTCTTTTTGTTTTACTCACTTTAAGTGAGCTGAGATTTTTCCTCCCCCTTCACCGATGCTGAATGTGTTGTAAGGGGGTATCAGTTGGAATTGAGTCGGATATAAAGTGGAGGGGATGGAGAAATATTTGATTTGCTTGGTTTATATGTAGTTTTAATCAAGGTTATCTAAGGTTTTAACCATTGACATATAAATAATAAACACACATAATCTATTTTTCATTTGTTACAAATTATGGATACATTAATTAATATTATTAGATGCTGATACGAATCTGTCGTATAGTTTAAATCTATCGACAGATCGCGCGCTTCAATTGAGATGTCGTTCTTTTTGGTGCTTACTCACATCACTTTATCTCAGATCACCTTAACTGAAGTGATCTGAGATCTCAGTCAAAAAGAACGCACCTAATAATAAATAGAATATTTTTGGTGCAGTTTGGTGTAAATATTTCGTATAGGTCGGGGTAAAATTTAATTCATCATGGATTCCCGTGAATGTATGGTTGCGTTTTTGACAAAACGAATGCCATGTTTGAGTTGCTACCAAGTTTTGATGAAATCTCACTCAGACCCACCAAAAAATGGGTGTTGCGATAGTTGTGGGCTTTAAGTGGAACGCACCCATAGAAATAGACTGAACGATATTCTCCCAAAAGTGAACACTTTCTAGAAAGAGACAAAGCGACTGTGATGCCCCTCTTAGATATTAGTGCTAAATCCACTGACCTATAAACAGGTCAGTGGCTAAATCATTAGCTCCCTGAAAATTTGTAAAATTTATAATCCATTTTTCAGCCACCAGTCGTGCTGCCATCATTAAGTAGTTTTTGCGAAGTTAACTGTTTATGAGTACAAGTAGATGAAGTTAGTTGAATAATCTACAAATTTTCTTCCCGTCATATTTGAGAAAATAATCTTGCTCAATAATACAACATCCTGCTTTTTTTTAGACAACTTAGCGATCGCAGCGCCTCACTTATTTTGTCCAAATCACTTGGACACTTTATTCTAAAGCGATCGTTCTCCTCATTGATATATTATACTAGTGGACTGGCCTACGGTAATAAACGCTGTAGGATAAAATGCGGAAGAGACTAGAAAGAGAAAACCTAGAAAGAGATGGAGCTAGGTGTGGCAGAAAACACGGAGAAAGCATATAATGGGTGCTTATAAAATTATTTTCTTAAGCTGTTGTAACTGCATTAAATGCTTCAAAGTATATTTTAATTTTATAAACAAATAACAGACTATGTTTTATTAATATCTTTAATATTATTTTAAACCCAAATAACACAAAAAAATAATGAAACAACCATTAAAAAATCATTTTATTACGTATAAATAGAAAATATACAATTATTATTGTTATACATTACGAAAAAGACAATGCACTTTCATAAAAATATATTGTTACGTGTCTATTTATACAGTGTGGTCATATAAGTGTGCAACGTGGAATTCTTTTTATTGATCAGTAAAAATTCAAATATTGCTAAAAGTTGGTGCACGTTCGATAATTAAATTAAATGCATTCAGAATGGTTGCAAGTCAAACAGGGTAGATCAAAAAATAGTCCAAAATAAACTAAATGGATTTTTGTGTAATATTTATTCATTTTATATATTTACAAACAGTTGGGTTGGTAATTTTCAAAAATTTCTTTCTCTTTTCTGGAAATTCTAAATCACTCTCCTCAAAATCTCCAAAGACTATTGGATCTCATTTTTTTCTAAAAGTAGAAAAAATGCATAATTGAAGGTATTTTTTTTAAATGGTCAACTACTTAAGAATCAGTAGGTCTTCTTACCTTGCAACTTTTTTTTCCACACTCAAACATGTTTATATTTCATTGGATAATATGTTATTGTTTACTGGATCTTCTGGCTTATTAACTTCTGGTACATATAAATCGACTTCCATAGATTCCACTTCAGGAATTATATCAGTACTGCATCCTGCAACAGCATCCCCTGAAAATGTACACTTAAGTATATTAAAATTGTAATATAAAAAGTATTCGAATGTTTATATTAAAAATATTATTTTCAATTCAAATTTTTCAAGAAAAGCACCTTCATCTTGGTTTACATTAAGTATTCTTGTTACGGGTTTTCTCTTTTTGATAACTTTGATCAAATGAGCAGGAAAATCAAACTGTGATGGAATTGCTGTCTTTTTTAATACCCGATTTCCGTGAACATTTAATACCTAGTCATCAACTTTTCACAAGTAACAGCTGTATCACTTGGCTTATAATTATCTCTTCTAACAGCGTGTAACCATTACTTAAATTGCGATCTTTTGGAAATCTATAAAACATGAAAAATATTTTTAAACATCTTAATAAACCTAACTTATATAAAATTTATTGTTTATTTACCTACCTGTGAAATTTTATTTTCTCGCCACGTGCCCACTGTTTTCCATTATTAAATTTCAAAGGCTAGCAAGTAATTAGGGCACTTCATTTCTTATAGTTTGTCTAACATACCACATTTCAACCTAGTAGTACAAGTATAAGATGAACACGATCTCATTTTCAAATATTTCTCAAAATTATTTAAAATATATAACAAATCTTCACGCAGTAACATAAAACCATACCTTAACCATACATTGAAAAATATTTTTGCCACTCCTAGCGCTATCCTTCTCGATCTTTCTCTCTCGCACTGCGATGGCATCAATTGTGTGGTAGGCGGGCCAGTCCATCACTATAGTATGTCAATGGTTCTCCTTCTCTCTAACCTCCATGTGGCAGACAAACTACATGTTATGTTGCCAGCATAGCACAGTTAATTATTTATGAATTCCATCTTCGTCAAATAAATGATTGTACCAGTTATATTGTCTCTGTTTCTCAGGAAGATGGAATTGAAGAGAGAAATATTGGTAGGCATTTGTTAAACGCAAAAGGAGATGGATAATTTAAGTATGGAAACTAAGCCTACCATATTTCTTTCCGGGACAGCCGAAATAAGGATGGCAAAAATTATAGGCTGCGTCGTTTTATATAGGGCATGAGCTTTGAAAATGGATGAAGAAGAAAATCTTAATTATCATTAAATGAATATGTATTTATTGTACCTACTAAAACTCAAATATATAATAGATATGAATTTCACATAATAAGGCAAATACCTTGTTACAAGGTAACAAACATGAAACAGCAATTCAGTAACCGAATTATATTCTTAATTTTAATATTTATCATTTTTGTGAATATGTTTACACAGCTTTTTTTCAGTTATCACCTTTTCAAACATTTGTGGACACGATAAATTTAAATTATATTGTAAAGTTAAGACATTGCCTACTGTACTTTCCAAAATGTTTGTTTTTTCGGTGCTCCAATAAAGGCTCATTTTAGAAAATAACACAACGAGGAATGGCAGCACTGACGCCAAGATGTAAGATTCTTGATCGTAGGCATAACAGACAGGACATACTAATGGCCGAATGCACCGTATATATATAAGCCAGGCTTAGGACTTAAGCACGCTTAACTTGCTAGTTTCATATGCACCGAAACTTCAACAGCCTTTAAGCTCGCTTAGATATAAGCCTCCGTTTTCGAGAGCTTAAGCGTTAAACTTAGCTTTGTAATAAAACTCTAACCTCACATTTATTTGTAATAAACATATGTTTAATATTAATATATAGTAATCGTCGTTACTGTTTCTTGATTTTTGAATTAATAAGTATGGATATGGAAATTTTTTTGGAGGATGATCTAGATATACTGAACGTAATAGTTGATGTCTAACTATTTTGGCAGCTGTTAACACGGTTTCTTTTTTGTCTTTAGCCAACGTTTACTCAATTCCTTCTTTCTATTTTCGTACCATTTTTTTCAAACTTGTAGCACTTCTAAAAATGCTAACATTGCTAGAAGAATTAAATTCTTGTTCAATAGCCTTACATTCTTGTTCCTTTTGTAGTTGGGTCGTTCGGTTTGTTTTTTTATCTTCTAAAGTATCTGCATACTTATACGCTATTATATTTATTAAATGCGCTTTTTCTGCAGTGGTAAAGTTTGGTACTCTTTTATTTTCCAATAAACATAATAATTTTTGCTTTCAATTAAGAATCAAGAACAAAACCCTTGTGATAAAACAATAAATATATAATCTTTGACTATAAACAACGTGTATAAAGGTAATCTATGCAACGAATAAATACAAAAAAACATGAAAAAGGGTGGTACCTACTACTGGATTTACGATGTTGCCGCACTAAAAAGAGGCTTTATTAAGCTCGGCTTATTTTTCGACGGTGCATAATGACAAATCTAAAGCCGAGCTTTAAGCTTTATACTCGGCGGGAAATTTTAACTTTTCTGCGATTTTTACAAGTATCGTTTGTCATAAATCAAGAGAAATAACATAACCTAGAATTTTTATTATTATTTGTTTGTGTTTGACCAATTTTTATAAAAAGAAAACAGTTTTGGATGCTTGTCATTACAACAATTATTTACGAAGATATTATAGTGTAGTATGTACACAAACCTAATATCTCTCAAGAACAAATTTATGATCTGTACAAACCAAAAAATTACAATATAAATGACAGTAATGACAGAAAATAGGAAAATAGTTAAAATCATTTCAACTTTTTTGCGATTTATCCGCACTTTCGCGTAGGCGAATTTCGCATTTGTGAGTATGGATGAAATACGCGAATGTGCGACAACAGTCTGGATTTGACACATTATGTCAAAAAACGCGAATTTCGCCTAAGTGAGTATTAAGCTTTATAAGTTAAGCGCGATTACGTAAGCTCCGCTTTAGTACAAAACGGCGCATTTGGCCTTGACAAGTTGGATGCTCTAGTCACAGAATGAAGAATGACAACAATTTAAATTTTTGGTTGAAATGATTGTATAAACGGTTATGTGAAAAAACGGGACATTTAGCGTCCCGGTAGAGATTAGCGGGGACACGGGACAACGGGTGTTGAAAACGGGGCTGTCCCGTTTTTTACGGGACGTATGGCAGTCTTAATGGAAACAGAACGAACGATATTTCTAATACAATGCCTGAGGAAAGAAAATAATTGATAGGTGTTTCTAAGCGCAGACGGTGACAGACAATTTAAGTATTTCGTGATATGGTAACATAACGTACAAAGTTATTAATAGAATCTGCTTATCCATGGTAATATATCGATGGCTTAGTATGAAAACCTCGTATATCCATTTTCTTTCAAAAATGACATTTTTGTGGTTTGAGATAGAAAACCACGTATTTTATATAAAACAGCTGTCAAAAAAAATTATCCGATCAGTACTGCCTTCTACAGACAAAAACAGGAACCACGTATATCAGCTGTTCACAAACTTTAGTGTGAAGACCTTGTAAATTCAAGAAAGATTGGCTGTATTATTCAAGTGTTTAAAGCAAAGAATACACCAGATGTATTCTTTGTTTAAAGGGCGTCATCTCACTTCAAAACCTCTCGTGGGTGTTCCACCAAATGCAGTGAGGCAAGTATATGTGTTACCTTAACAATTAAATACTTTGTTTTGATATGTTATTCCAGTATTGTGAAGTGTGAACTAAGTTATGAAGAGTGAAAACCACGTAAAAACATGCATATAACCATGAAAACCCGGTATCACAGATATACGTGGTTTTCCAATTTACCTAACAGGTGTAATATCACTAATAATAACACTTGATGATTTACGATTATTTCATGCCACTAAGGTGCAATATTAATTCATAATGACTATAAAAATGTTGTTCGCTCTCTGAGCAAATACACTAATAATCTAACCTAGTGATAACACATTAAAATTGTAGGCCTAATATAGATTTTAATATGTTAATAAAATGAAAAACCTGTAAAAGGGTTCTCAACCTATAGTTTTTATTCCAGGAGATAATCTGGGATGTCAAGAGGAAAATTTTTAGTTGAGCTTACCCTTAAAGGGGAGACGGACCACGTTTATGCACGGAATCGTAAAACTGGTCGACTACAATCACAAAATTGTCCTAATCTCATCCCAATTTCCTTAAAAGGTGATAATACTTTACTCATTGTACGAGGCCTGATAAAGTTGTGATTTTATGAAAGAACACCTTGTTGTAGGCATGTAGGCATATACAAACCTTAATGGTGGATAAATTTTCAAAAAAAACATTATTAATCAACTAGCTGACCCGGCCACGCGTTGCTGTGGCTAAAGTTTTTGTTATATTACATTATAGTAAACAATTTAAGAGGAACAATAAGAGAACATCAGTCACGGAGTCCACTATGCTTTTTCACACAGATGGTATTTGTAAAAAAATATGGTGATCTCCTTATTTGACTTTCTACTACTATAACCCTTTAGTACAATGAAATTATTTACGAACAAAGACGAAAACGTTGATGTTGGTATACAAATTCACTGGATTGATATTTGAAGGGGAAGTACGTTGAACACAATTAATTGAAATGTTCTTACACTTGATATTAAGCAGTAATCAATAGGTACAAAATAAAAATTTATCAGATTTATTATTTCCATTTAATTATATAACAAATATAAGTATATTACAGTATAATACAGTAAATAACATGTGACGCTTAAACTCATGAATGAGGTAGGCAAGGCAGACAGTCTTAAACTTTTAAACATTAATATCTATTTTTTTGAATTATAAATACTTTCAATTTCAATTTAATTTAACACCAATCGGTGCACAATGTTTTTGGTTAACCGTTCTTTAGCTAACACAAATAGATTCGACGGTTTCCCAACACGTGAACACGCAACATATAGTTGCCCATGAGAAAAACATGGATTTTCCAAATCTAAACCACAAATGGACATTGTTTGACCTTGAGATTTATTTATAGACATGGCGAAAGCTAAACGAATTGGAAACTGTAGCCTTTTGAAGGGTATGGTAGAATCTGATGGTATCATCGGAATACGTGGCAGCAGGACCACTTTTCCTTTAAACTTCCCAGCCAAAATGGTTGCTTCAAGAATGTTTCCGGTGATCTTTTTGATGACCAAACGCGTACCGTTACATAATTGAGGTGGATTCAAATTACGGAGGAGAAAACTTGTTATCATAGCACATTGAAATAATAAGTGCTAAATATTTTTTAATAGAGGTTAAATAAAAACAATAAAAAAAAATATTTGTACAACTATTGAAAAAGTGTAGGAAATTGTGTATCATTTTTGCATTGACATTTTAATTCAATTTTATAATTATGTGATAATACTTACATACATATATTCAAATTAAATTATAAAGTTTTGATCAATGAAGCACAAATAAGTAAAAAACAGGATTAATTTCACTGTATTATCTTCATTATAATATAAATTCAATTTACACTTCAGTCTAAGTAACACGTGGCCGGCTATGCTAACACCAAAAATTTAAAAAGTGGAAATAATTGAATTATACGGTATTTAGTTTTAATAATTCACTACAAAATAAATTTAATTAATTTTATAGCGTCAACAACACGTGGTAATTATGCTGTTAAAATGTAGCTTATATGACACGTTCGTAGATTTACCATAGCAGCGCCATCTATTGATTACTTACTCAACCCAGTCGAAAGGTATCGACATCTGTTAGAATCATTTGGAGTTAACAGATAATTGTGACTGTCAAATAATAACAGACAAATAATTAGCTGAATTATACGGTATTTCGTTCACTACAAAATAAATTTAATTAATTTTATAGCGTCAACTACACGTGGTAATTATGCTGTTAAAATGTAGCTTATATGACACGTTCGTAGATTTACCATAGCAGCGCCATCTATTGATTACTTACTCAACCCAGTCGAAAGGTATCGACATCTGTTAGAATCATTTGGACTTAACAGATAATTGTGAATAGTGACTAATAACAGACAAATAATTAGCAATAAATTAAAATTGCGACTATAATTTGAGATTTAAACTATCCTATCTCTCAAGTTGGATCGAACTGCACATTATGTGCGAATTTTATTATAATCGGTTAAGTGGTTTAGAAGTCCATTGAGGACAAACATTGTGACACGAGATTTATATATATTTAGATATGTAGCACACTGGTAATTTTTTTTCTATTTTGTAGGAGATGATTTGATAAACCCACAGGCTACTGACTCGGAATTTACACCTAACCCGACAGCCAGTACTTCAAATGAAGGTAGATTGATTGCTTCTAAAGTCTGATGAAATCATTTTTTAATATTGACCGAAATTTTTATTATATCATTACTTTTAACCTACTTAAAACGTATACTTCTTTGATAGTGCATGCAAAAGATTTATAATTTTCTTCAATCGTAAGTTTATTACACATTTGAATCCATACTAACTCACATTTTGACCATAATAAATTGTCACTTTTACAGACAATCATGGTACATGGCTGCAATCACCAAATCCGCTGGCTACCACATTGGAGCGGGACCTAAATTTTGCTGGCGATGGTTCATGTGAAGGTGCGTAAGCTCATAATAAATTGTTGTTAGTTGATTACGTGATTTAAAACCTAATGTCATGTAAATATTGCATTACCACCTTTACCTGACATTACAAAATATTTATTCATTTATAAAGTATTTGATACATACATTGATAACTTGAAGTACAATTAATTATAGGTCCAATGATTTTGATTTTTTCCAGGCGGAGTTAGGTTTCTGAATGAAACGACTAAGACTGGAAACCCAGCACTGGACGACATCCTTATAGAGTTCATCGGATGTGAGCAAAAATATGTGCAGGCTGTTTCTGCAATGGATAGGAGTAATGATTTCTTAAATAATCAATTATACCCTGAGGTGGCAGTTATATCCGAGAACATGATTGAGGAAAATGCACACTGCAACAACATTGAAGTTGTTGCTATGGAATTTGACATAGGAAATATTGAAATGGAAGTTGAAATTGAGAATGACACTGAGACTTTTCCCATAGATAACAATTTTGAGGATAACACTAAATAAAATTTGAGTGATATTAACTATGTCCCAGATAATGAGGTAGAGGAAAGTAGTTCATCTGACACTGACGGAGAATTTGAAGCTCAAACTAATGCTAATGAAACAATCATAAATCAAAGTAAAGAAAAAACACCCAAAATAACAAGAAATCGACGAGGAAGAGCAATGAAAGATAGTTGGGAACAACGGAAAAACCAAATTAAAAGGTCAAAGGGAAAATATTATTTTGGAAGGAGGAAAAATGAGGAAGGGAAAACAATTTTCGATATCAAAAAAGGGGCAAAACAAATCAAAGCACGTTGTTTGTGTAAAGACACTCCTAAGACACAGTTTAAGTGCAGTAAGATTTCAAACGATGATAGAACACACATTTTTGAAAAATTTTGGTCCTTAACCCGTGGAGAAAAGGTTTAGTTCAAAGAGAATCTGTATTACGAAGAACAGTATATAAGACTACATTTAGGAGGAATCAATAGTTGCTTTATTATCTTAATTCCAAAAGTATGAAGGGTAAACTGAGAGTTTGTAAAAAAATGTTCCTCCACACTTTAGCTATTGGAGAATGAGCAGTTTTGAACTGGGTAAAAGACAAAAATGAGGAATGTCTAGATGATAATGAAGATGAAGTAATGGACGAGGAGCATGAGCCAATTAACACAAGGAAAAGTAAAACTGATATAGCTAAAAGGATTTTAATGAGATCATTTTTTGATTCACTACCCAAACTTGAATCCCACTACTGTCGAAAAGGTAGTTCCAAGTTGTACTTGGAGCCGAAATGGCAATCTAAATCCGAATTGCACCGGTTATACGAAAGTTTTTACAGCAAGACAAAGAAAACCTCATAGAATAAATTTTTTTATTCTTTGAAATATTTGAGTGTATTTGAGAGTGTAATTTGAGCTTGTTTCAACAGAAAAAAGATCAGTGCGACATTTGTTGTGCTTATAATGTGGGCAACTTGAGCTAACAAGAATACAAAGTTCACAATGAGCGCAAAGAACCGGCGAGGACAGAAAAAGGGAAGAACAAAGCTTGTGCTGACAATCCCGACAGCAGGACCGCGCTATTCACAATGGATATGCAAGGCGTTTTACTATGCCCAGACTTGAAAGCGTCAGCCTTGTACTACCGAACAAAATTGAAGGTGCACAACTTTACACTATTCAATTTGATTACTTTGGATGGGTACTGCTATCTTTGGGTGAGTCAGAAGGTGGTCTGAATGCAGACGAATTCGCGACATTCCGGATTGACTTCATTACAACACAAATCGACAAAAACATTTTCAATCATGTAACATTTTACAGTGACGGTTGCACGTATCAGAATCGAAACTGCATAATAGCTAATGCTCTCTTGTTGGCTTCTCAAGAAACGAGGATACAAATTACTCAGTTTTTTGAAAAGGGTCACACTCAAATGGAGTGTGACTCCATGCATGCTGCAATAGAGAGAAAGTTGAGAAACAGGGAGGTATACTCTCCTTCAGCCTATGAAGATGCTTCTCGAACAGCAAGACTGAATCCTAAACCTTACAAGCTACAGTATCTGTACCACGAGTTCTTCAAAAAGTTTAGCACCTTGAACTTTTTTCAATCAATCAGACCCGGATTAAAGAAAGGAGATCCAGTGGTGACTGATCTGAGGTGCATAACCTACAAACCTGACTGGTCACTACAGGTAAAACTGATAATTGACTCTTGAGTTCATAGAGCTTCCCAGAAGAGTTAAAAGGCCAAACGGAGAAGTTCTGGTTCCTCCGCTGCACAATAATAGAATCCCCATCGAGTCGACTAAATTTAAGCACCTGCAGGAAATGAAATCGGTGCTACCAAGAGATGTCCATTACTACTATGATAGACTTCCACACTTCAGGGCAAAACCTGCAAGCAAACTTTGCAAACCAAACGAGTTCTCTTGCATCAAAACCATAAAGAACTAATTTTAATCATTTCTTGTGCATATTTATTTTCTTAATTTCTTGTTTATGCATTCTTTTATGTTTGAATTTTAATAATTTCTTGTGCATGTTTATTTTCTTAATTTCTTGTTTATGTATTTTTTTATGTATAATAAAACCATTATTATAAATTGTATAGTCGGCTTGATATTTTGCGTGAAAACCACGTAATTTACATAGCCGTAGAGACCCTAGAGTATGAAAAACACGTATAACAATAAAGGACACCGTGAAAACCACGTATATCTAGAAAGTTAAAAATGATAACCTCGTATGTGCCATAAATAAATTACCAACAACAATAATGATTCTAATTAGTTCAAATCAAAAACGTAAAAAAATTAAAATCTTTCTAGGCAAAATAGCGCAGAAAATCAGTTTTTTGTGTCTCCTGTAAAATTTACATTTTGTGAGATACGAGGTTATCATACTAAGCCATCGATATACGATCTAAGCTGCCACTACAACTACTGGCCAAATATTCGCTTTGTATCTCTCGTTACTTTTCGGTCGTACGTATTCGATTGATTTTCAGAGTGATAACTAGAGCTCGGAAAAAATGCAAAGTGCATCTTTTGCATTTTTTTATACTTTTTCCCAAAAAATGCATTTTTTCAAAGATTTGAGCATTTTTGGCATTTATTGCCAACTATTTTAAAATCCTATTGAACAGAAAGTTTTCATTATGGAATTTTTAAACCTGCTACCCCAAAATAGAAAGAACTTGAAAGGGTAGGTACCTACTTTATTGAAAGGGTAGGTACCTACTTTATTGAAAGGGTTTTACTATATTGATTATTTTATTACTTTATTCTTAAAATGGGAAATACCGTAAACAAGTAACTGTAACTGGGGGATTCCCAAAACATCGCAGCCGGAGCGGCCTCCCCCGGTAAATATTAGGTAAACCTTTAATTGAGCAGTATCTTCCAACGGAAGCATTACGCTTAGTGAACCTATTGTACTTTCTTTTAATTAGGATACAATATACAAGTGTTTGAGTCGAAATGCCTAAAAAGACATTTAATGATATGTGGATAAAGTGTCACCGAGAACTTACTTGGGATGGAGACCACCTTTTTTGTACAGTATGTTCAAAAATTTTGAGTGTATGTTACATATTGCTATTGGCTTTGGTTTTGAAGTATGTTTTATCTAAACGTATGAGTATTCGTGTATTCAAGATATAGCTAACATATTATTTTTTTTTCTTTTCACTTATTCGCCGCTTATTTTTTAACAAATTGTAACCGGATGTTACTATTTTGTTGTTTATTTAATGAGTTTTGAGGGTTTTCATCGATTTTGTAAACTTCTCGTTTATAATAAAGGCGTTTAATGATACTTCATAAAATCATAAAACTGTTAAACCTATTTTAAGAGATAATTATAAAACAAAAGGGTGAATGATATGGTCGGACGTGATTGACACGTTCTTTGTGCATACCAAGTAAAAAAATTGTCCTTCTAAAAACATACAGGGTGTCGAATTATTTTACAGTTAGATATTTTTTTTTGCGTATATTTGTCTTGTAAAAATAATGAGTAGTTTTCCGTTCCCATTATAGATCCCACGCCGAGAAAAAAATCATTGTGGATTAACACGTGAAAGCTGCAAAACATATTTCCAATATGCAGAAATTATCATCGCAACAAACTCTAAGAGGTTGCCTCCAACAACAGAAGCCAAAAAAAGACGACCAAAAAGAGTTTAATGAGGATTTGTGCAAGGCAATGATTGCCATTAACATACCGTTGAGCAAGTTAAATAATCCCAACCTGAAGGAATTTTTAGGAAAATATTAAACTAAATATTCCTGACGAGTCAACCTTACGTAAAGCAAGTGTCGACTCAATTTATAAACAAACATTAACTTGTATCAAAAACGAAATCAATTCAAACTATTTCTATATTGTAGTAGACGAAACCACCGATTCGTGCGGTAGATATATCGCACATGTATTAATAGGTGTTTAGGGGAAACAAATCCAAGCAGATCCTATCTTTTTGCTTCAAAAAAACTTGAAAAAGCTAATAATTTAAGAATTGCACGATTTGTCCAAGATTCATTGAACAATTTTTTCTTGCCCCAAGGAAAATTTATTTTATTTTTATCTGATGCAGCACCTTATATGATTAAAGCTGGACCAAATGTAAAAATATTTTATTCGAATCTGCAACATGTAACCTGTCTAGCTCATGGAATTAATAGAGTGGCAGAATGTATAAGAGAGCAGTTTCCTTTGGTCAATGACCTAATTAGCAATGTAAAAAAAGTATTTTTAAAAGCTCCGACACGCGTTCAATTTTACCAAGAAAAATTTCCAAATCTTGCCTTACCTCCACAACCTGTAATAACTCGTTGGGGTACCTGGTTGGATGCAGCTATATTTTATGCTGACAATTACCCCGCCATTAAACATGTGATTGACGATCTTAGTGACTCCTCATCTACATCTCTTTTAAACTCAAAAAATCTTTTTAAAAACTCATTAATAAAGAATAATTTAATATTTATAAAAACCATTTATATGTTTGTATCTACAACTATTAAAAATTTAGAAAAATCTTGTATTCTATTAACGGAATCAGTAGCTTTAATTAACCAGTTTGAGTCAAATTGTAAGAAAGTCGGTGGCCAAATTGGGACCGTCGTTCTGAATAAATTTAATTCTGTGGCTCAAAATAATACAGGCTTTCAAATTTTGAAAAATATGTCGAACATTTTTATGGGCGAAAACGATGTAAATATACCAAATTTAGAATTAAACATCATTTGTAAATATAAATATGCTCCCATTACATGAGTTGATGTTGAACGAAGTTTTTCAATTTTTAAACACATGTTTTCTGACAAGAGACAAAGTTCCCTCCTAGAAAACTTTGAGAAACATATAATTATTAATAGTTTTTACAATAATTAAGACGTGACTTATGTCTGTTTAAATATTGTTATTTTGTTTTATTGTTACCATAATAATTTTAATAGTACCTAATCTATGTATTATTATTAATAAAATCTGATACTTAATATAAATTTTCGTAAGAAAATCAGATTAGTCTCGTTTCATTTCAACTGTAACTAGCTAGTTGTATATAGATTTTCATAGTGATAACTTTTTCCCTACTACCCTTTTTAATATTTTGGAAATGGCTGCTACCCCATTTCACCCTGTTAGACCCCTCGTAAGAGAATCAGACTAGTCTTGATTTATTCCTAATGTAACTAGCTACTTTTATATCGATTTTCTGAGTGATAACTTTTTCCCTTCTACCCTTTTTAATATTTGGGAAATGGCTGCTACCTCCTTTTACCCTGTTAGATCCCTCGTAAGAAAATCAGACTGGTCTCGTTTTATTTATACTGTAACTCGCTTGTTGTTTATCGATTTTCAGAGTGATACCTTTTTCCCTTCTACCCTATCTAATATTTTGGAATTGGCTGCTACCCCCTTTCACCCTGTTAGAACCCTCGTGAGGGATTCAGACTAGTTTAGTTTCATTTCTATTATAACTAGCTAGTTTTATATCGATTTTCATAGTGATAACTTTATCTCTTCTACTCTTTTTCATGTTTTGGAAGCGACTGCCACCCCCTTTCACTCTTTTAGACCCCTCGTAATAGAATCAGACTATTCTCGTTTTATTTCTACCGTAACTAGGTAGTTGTATATCGATTTTCAGAGTGATAACTGTTGCGTTCCCTTGCCGTCAGTTCCTTATATGGTTCTGAACGAACGAGAACTTCGTGAGAAATTATATATTTTTTTATGAAAAAACACTGTTCTTATTTTTTATTGATATTTTTATTACTCTTGACAGGACTGTCACACTATTTCAATATATTATTGCTTCCATAGTAACAAAATAAATGCCACATAGTTGGCTGGACTTTATTAAGTCCTGTTGACTTTGTTATTTTTTAAAATTAAAAAATGATAATGCGAAACTGAACATTCCGCCGCCCTTGAAAGGCTCGGCTTTCAATGAAAGGAAAGTTTATCTTTAAGAGGGGCCTCCTCACAGGTATATAAACCTAAAAACCTACACAATACTAGTTACTAATTTAGTGATTATTTGGTTCAAAATATTTACGATAGATGTCGATACTAGTACTGAATCGGCTTTTACTTATTCAACATATTTTCTCTCTCTGTCTTTCCACTCTTGATGGTTCAAAGAAACGCATCTCTGTTCGAATGTTTTGATTTTAAATATTTCGACTGGTTGCGAGCGCAGAAACCTTATCTCCATGGGTGATTTATGCTTATCTCTGTTTTTTATGTTGCCAGCCCAGCTGTGCATAGATAAGAGAATATTATAATATACACGGATCCAAACAAAATTTCAATTTGAGTGTAGGTTTTTGATTATTTAAGAGTTTCATAAATGTAATACATATTTAAAAACATTCTATCTTTCAAAATTTGTACCATTTATATTAACATAATAAAATGTTTTCATAATTATACATTTCTGTTTGTTTCATGCTAAGAAAATTAAACTGCGGAAAAGTTGCAAATTTACATAATGTCTGAAAACACAGAGCGTCGTGTCACAACTTTACCTCAATCTAATCATATTCAGAGTTTCTGTTGGTTGCTTTCAAATTTTATTTGACATGTAGGCTCTTTTTTCAACTACATGTGTAAATATATTCAATTTTATCTAGAAACAAATAATATAAACAAAGAGTTTCCAAATTTATTATACAAAGAAATATTTACTTGTAATACAATGCTTAACATTTAATAGAAAGAGGAAAATAAGGTACACTGAGGAATTTCAATTTAAAATAGCAAACTTTTAAAAAACTTACAAAGCAACTATAACAACTAATAAAAAATTTAAAGCGAAAGATCTGTAATGACAAATTATAGTATATATTGTGGGGAGATCGATATATACAGTACAAAATCAAACATACAATCAACATGTACACGTTTGCTTCTACCTTGTTTGCAAAGATTGATCATATGTGTTGTGGAGATTGGAAATGAAACATTTTTCCTTCATTACACAAAAAAATAGTTGGTTCATTTTCTTTTTTCCACGACAGATACACATATGTGTGATCACCTGAATGGTAAATATTTTTTTTGTTTTTATATAATACATTATATTGGTATTATTACTTTTCCATCCAACCCATCTAATATGCGAGAAAAGTATTGGTTTACCCAAAAAAAAGTTGGAATTTTGGATTTTTTGAGTTGTTTTTACGTTTTTCAGCAAGAACAACACAAAAAAATGGTTTTTAGAAAAAAATCCTATCTGTATAACTCGATACAGCCCCCGAAGTGCAACAAGTCACCAATTTTATGACTGAATATTATTCAGGATATCTCACAGATCCTCAGAGACAGTAGAACGAGTGCTATGGTACTTGAAGTATCACATTTTTGGAGAAATTTCAGTTTGTTAGCACGGTACAGCCTCTGGAGTGTATATGACCAATTTCATGATAGATATTATTGCGACATTTATAACCGATGTTGCCAAGTTATACGAAGATCCTCAAACAAAGAGAAAAAAGCAATATTTTTTAACAAGAAAAACTATGCACGTCATAAGATTATTAAATGAGTGAAGTCAGCTGAGTGTACCAGAGAAAAAACAATTATCAAGAAAAGACTTTTTTATATTTTGGTACAATGATTTATTTAGCAGAGCGCTTTCAGTTTAATAACAAACCATCCTCAGTGCCCCATGGTCAGGGTGTACAACAAATCATCACATTTAGAAGCAACATACACGAATTAAAATACAATGCTTAGCACACAGTCAGCATCCAATAAAACAATAATAATAAAAACAACACCCTCAACCCATTGTCCAATGGATAAATCCCTGAAATGGGGAAGAAATTTTTAACTCAATGAGTCAGCTATTTGACATTAGGTATGTCAAATAGCTGACTCATTGAGTTAAAAATTTCTTCCCCATTTCAGGGATTTATCCATTGGACAATGGGTTGAGGGTGTTGTTTTTATTATTATTGTTTTATTGGATGCTGACTGTGTGCTAAGCATTGTATTTTAATTCGTGTATGTTGCTTCTAAATGTGATGATTTGTTGTACACCCTGACCATGGGGCACTGAGGATGGTTTGTTATTAAACTGAAAGCGCTCTGCTAAATAAATCATTGTACCAAAATATAAAAAAGTCTTTTCTTGATAATAAGATTATTAGGTATATTCAGGAACTTGCAATATCTATATAGTGAGCATTTTACCTGTATGTTAGGTATCTTATGTTTTCAAAATTCGATTTTCGACTTCGTAGTGTATTTGCGTATTAGCCATAAGGTAAATTGTGACTAATTTTTGGGTTTCCAAAATAGAGATATATCAGGTAAATGTGTAAAAATAAAGAAAATGTATTCAGTACTTACGTATATCAAATTTGTAATATGGATTCCAAGATAAAATGGATTACTTGTATACTTCTGCTGAATTGGGGGAAAAATAATTTTGTAAGTAAAAATATTATTTATTTAAAGAAAATATTTAAAGTATACTTTTTCAGTCTGTAACTAAGTGGATCCAGACTTCAATAATGTGGATGAGGGGTCACCACCCGTTTGTGAGTATAGAATCGTAAAAAATGGATATTTTTATAAACTTTTTATTTTCTTTTTGTTATGAGGAGAAATGGTAGAGAAGAAGATGAACTTCAGTTGCCATGTATTAATAAATATGAAGACAAATACACTAAATTTGTAATAATAATTTTATTGATATTTTTATAAAATGTTTTTTATTTGTTTCTTTTCAATAAAAACATACACCAATTTGTCCTTTAATTTTTTTGAATAATTAATAAGGGTCAATGAAAAAGCGGACATGTCTGTTTATTGCTATAATAAACATTTTTATAGTTTACCTAATTAATTGGCATTTCTTTGCTATTATTCATTTGAATTATTAAGAGGGGTATTAAACAAACATATTGCATAATTGATTTGATTTTGTTTTCAATAAAAGAAAACACTTTTGCTATCATTTACTTGAATAATTGAGAAGAGTCAATGGAAAAACAGGCATGTCCGTTTATTACAAACTGGCGGAAAATGCAAAAAGTATTAACATTTCAATACATAACCTGGAAAAATTGAAGATAAAAAATATATAACATTTTTATTCCTGCATTTCGAAAATAAGAGATTACATATTGTGTTACTTTTTGAAGAGAATAAGAAATGTCTATTTTGTTAAATGAGTACTATTACCAATGTAGTTTTTTTCACTAACTCAGAAGGCTGTGGCAGTGTACGGTTCTTGGAGGAACCAAAAGGCCCTGGTATGCGGATCAATAAATATAATGCACTTGCCGAATCACTAGCAACAGCTAAAAATATGTGTGGATTATTTTTTGTCTGGGCTACAGTGAACACAATCTTTTAGAGTAAATATAAATAGTATTTACGAAGCACAAATTCACTTATTTAGCATCACTTACAAATACAATACACACTAAACTATAAATTTGGGATATTTTTATGAACACAAAACATATGACAACAGCATTTGACCCATAGAGAAAGTTATAATATTATTTGTCTTTGAATTGACTTTCGTCTTCTGTCATAGTTCTATATTGTTCTATACAGCGCCATGCATCACGACGGTGGAGCGGTTGAACTAAAGTAAAAAGATGTTCGTTTGCAAAATTTTCCGTGCAACAAATCTCAAAAAATACAATGATTTGAGATTTCATATTTTCAGAATCGAATTCTCTAGGTTTCCTTTTGGGGATCAGGTTTTGGTGTCCAGATTGGTGACCACAAATTGTCAAAACTGTCAAAATCACACCATCACTTAATGGCTTATATCTTTTTTATAACAATATAAAACTCAACCAAAATACCTGATCCCCAAGACAAAGGTCCAAGTTATATTGTGTTAAAATTTCAACACTTATTTTCTTTGCGTTCTTTAGATTTGTTGTTTACAAAATGACCTAAATTTTGTTGCAAATCACGGGTGCCAACTGTTTTCAGGTTCCTAAAACGTGAGGCCCCTCTTAAATAGTCTCACAAAAAAAACACTGAAATAATCATAATCAACTGATTAAGCATACTTTTGATAAATCCCTTAACTAATAGGTAAGAGACATATCTTGTTAATACCATGTTTAACTAGACCATTCTTGGTTAACACACTTACGACGTGTACTATCGAATCTAAACCAGCTTTGAGTGGTGGATTACCGTATTGCCATTTCGTTCGTTGTTGTAGCAAGTGCAGGTATTCCTTCATCCACCTTGACCAGAAATGTTGAACTTTTTGTTGAGTAAGCTAATATCTTTTGACATAATTGGTTTTGACATTGGTTAAATCTTTCTATGAAACAGCAGTTAGAACTCGTCCAATAAGAAAATGTCCTGGTGTTAAAGCTTCCAGGTCCAGCGAGTCATGAGACAAGGGGATAATAGGTCGTGAATTGAGTACCGCCTCCACTTGAGTCAATACGGAATAAAATTCTTCGAAAGTTAAAAATGTTTGGGTTAGAACACGTTTCAAGTGATGTTTCGTGGATTTAACAGCGGCCTCCCAAAGTCCACCAAAATTTGGGGATCGTGGCGGTATAAAATGAAATTTAATTTGACTTTCAAGTAAATAGTTTCGTACTCTATCAGGATATGTTAATTTTTGGATAGCTAACAGCTCGTTATTGGCGCCTACAAAATTTGTAGCATTATCGCAATATAAATTTGTACAAATACATACCTCGTCTAGAAACGAATCTTTTTAGAACATTTAAAAAACCCTCACTAGTTAAATCAGAGATGAGCTCTAGATGTACAGCCTTTGTAGCCATACAGACGAAAACGCAAATGGATGCCTTTATCATTTTATGGTTTTTTAATTTGCCATCCAGCAAAGTCAACCGATGAGGACAAAAATGGAGAAGAAGGGATTACTCGTGAAGATGGTAATTGATCCATTTGGGCAGTTAAACCTTTTGGTTTTGCTTTAAAACATGTTATGCATTTTCGTATACATTTTTTGACTAAATGTTCACCATTTAAAGGCCAAAACGTTTGTCTTATAAAAGATAGGGTAGTTTGAGTACCGGCATGCAAGCTACGTGCATGTTCATTTGTAACCACTAAACGAGTGAATGGATGTGAATAAGGAAGAATAATCGGGTGTTTTGAGTTACAAGAAATATTAGCATTTTCAAGCCTACCGCCGATTCGAATCAAACCGTTTTCCATATTGGAGATAAAGATTTCAAGTGACTTTTAGAACTCACAGAACCAGATTTTTGGAGTGAACTTATCTCCAAAGGAAACGCGGACAGTTGCACCAATTTAGAAAGAGCTTCTATACTACTATTTATTTCAGAAAATGAAAAAAAAATTGGAAAGCTCTGGTTTTTTCCATATTACCTTTTAAGTTGTTAATAAATCTTAAACAATAAGCAAAAACACGAATTAACTTATTAAAATTAGAATATTTTTCAAATATATCAAGGTTTTCGGTATCAGTGTTAAAAAATGTCATTCTTTGGGGCTTAAATTCAGGAATCTTATCAGAGTTTTTTGCAAAATTAGAAATATTGCAATCGGTTGGCCAGTACTCTGAAGATTTCTGAAGAAAATCATGCCCATGCCACCATCATTGAGAGGTTTTTAAAATATTTAGAGTACAACCTCGAGAAATAATATCCAGCGGGTCATGAGACAACGGAATAATAGGTCGTGAATTGAGTTCCGCCTCCACTTGAGTCAATACGGAATAAAATTCTTCGAAAGTTGGTTTGGAACACGTTTCAAGTGATATTTCGTGGATTTGACAGCGGCCTCCCAAAGTCCACCAAAATTTGGGGATCGTGGCGATATAAAATGAAATTTAATTTGACTTTCAAGTAAATAGTTTCGTACCCTATCAGGATATGTTAATTTTTGGATAGCTAGCTCGTTATTGACGCCTACAAAATTTGTAGCATTATCGCAATATAAATTTGTACAAATACCTCTTCTAGAAACGAATCTTTTTAGAACATTTAAAAAACCCTCACTAGTTAAATCAGAGATGAGCTCTAGATCTACAGCCTTTGTAGCCATACAGACGAAAACGCAAATGTATGCCTTTATAATTTTACGGTTTTTTAATTTGCAATCTTTTAACTCATAAGGTCCGGCAAAGTCAACCGATGAGGACAAAAATGGAGAAGAAGGGATTACTCGTGAAGATGCATTTTCGTATACATTTTTTGACTAAATTTTTACCATTTAAAGGCCAAAACGATTGTCTTATAAAAGGTAGGGTAGTTTGAGTACCGGCATGCAAGCAACGTGCATGTTCATTTGTAACCACTAAACGAGTGAATGGATGTGAATAAGGAAGAATAATCGGGTGTTTTGAGTTACAAGAAATATTAGCATTTTCAAGCCTACCGCCGACTCGAATCAAACCGTTTTCCATATTGGAGATCAAGATTTCAAGTGACTTTTGGAACTCACAGAACCAGATTTTTGGAGTGAACTTATCTCCAAAGGAAACGCGGACAGTTGCACCAATTTAGAAAGTGCTTCTATGCTACTATTTATTTCAGAAGACGATAAAAATTTGGAGAGCTCTCGTTTTTCCATATTACCTTTTAAGTTGTTAATAAATCTTAGACAATAAGCAAAAACACGAATTAACTTATAAAAATTAGAATATTTTTCAAATATATTAAAGTTTTCGGTATCAGTGTTAAAAAATGTCATTGTTTAGGGCTTAAATTCAGGAATCTTATCAGAGTTGTTTGCAAAATTAGAAATATTGCAATCGGTTGGCCAGTACTCTGAATATTTCTGAAGAAAATCAGGCCCATGCCACCATAATTGAGAGGTTTTTAAAATATTTAGAGTACAACCTCGAGAAATAATGTCAGCGGGATTAAGAGATGAAGCTATATAATTTCAATTTTTTACTAAGGTTAACGACTGTATTTCAGAAACTCTATTACGAACAAAGGTTTTCCACATTCGGTGTTCACCTGCTATCCATGAAACGACTATTGTAGAGTCTGTCCAGAGATATATTTCATCAATGACAAGATCTAAAATCGATAAACATTTCGATAAAAGTCGAGACATTAATAGTGCTCCACAAAGCTCCAAACGAGGTAGGGAAATAGACTTTAGCGGAGCTACGCGGGATTTTGCACAAAGTAAATTACACACGATATGACCCTGGTCATTGATAGAACGTTAATATATCGCGCATCCATACGACTTTTCACTCGAATCCGAAAAAGCATGAATTTGAATGTTACGAGAATTGTTGACTAAGATGTACCTGGGTATTTGCAAAGATTGAATTCCACATAAATCAGTTTGAAAATTACGCCATAGTGTAGAAAATTGAACAAAAATTGGCTCGTTTGGCTTTTGCTAAGGCTCGTCCCATTCTAATTGTTGTAGCCATAACTTTTGCATAATAAGATTTGCACGTATTAAAATTGGGCCCAAAAGAGAAAGTGGATCGAAAATTTTAGCAATAAAAGAAAGTATTTTCCTTTTAGTTATAACATCAGAATTTAAATTTATCTCCTGGCCTTTATATCGAAAAACATCTAAAGAAGGAATCCAACTTACACCCAACGTTTTAGTAGAAGTAAGAGTCATCCGTTATCATATACTGTGTATCTGAAATCAAAGATATGTTACTTAAAAAATCTCTATCATTGGACTGAAATTTACGTATTTCAAAACCATACTCCAATAAAAGAGTAAATAAGTTTGAGCGAATTTCAATTAGGTCTTCACTAGTCGAAGCACCTGTTAACACGTCCTCCATATACATATCTTTATTAATTATATCGCATTCAATGGGGTATTTATCGATATTTTCGATTGCAATTTGTCTGAGACAACGCGTGGCTAAAAATGATGCGGGTTTTTCGCCAAAAGATAATGTTTGTAAATTATAATATCTAAGCTTCAATATTTGTAATATCACATCTTCTTCTTTTTTCTATAAACATATATTAAGCCAATCACAAGTTAGGTTACTTCTTGGTCTAGCCAAATATAACTACTAAACATCAGGTAGGCATAAAATGAAATGTAACTTCTGTCATTCTGACGATGATATTGATTTATCGAAACAATTGTCAATTTTTTAGAATTTTCAATAACTTGTATTATATTGTGGAATTAACTAGAGACCTTGAGTTTCATTTAAAGACACTAATATAATATTTTACCTAATCTTGGGGATTATCTCGCCAAAGTATCCGTTGCAGATTTTGATGATCAGAATGTATCAATATTTGGCGATACATTTTTGCTAAGTCTCCAATAAAAACCACCTTGTGTCTTCGGAAACGTAACAAATTTGAAAAAGGATCGTTTTGTAGAATAGGTCCGTTCATTAAAATATCATTTAGAGATAAGTTTGGAGAACTTTTAGCGCTAGCATCGAATACAACTCTCACTTTAGTTGTGACGCTATCTAATTTTAAAACGCTGTGATGAGGCAAGTAAAAAATCGGGGTTGATGAAATTTGGTCTCGTGAAATTTGTCTCATATGATCGAGTTTTTCATATTCGTGCATAAAATCAGTATATTGTGTTTTTAGGTTTTCGTTCTTTGAAAGTTTTTGTTCTATCGAGTATAAACGATTTAGCGCACGGTTTTCTGAATCTTCAAGACTCAAAAAATTACCTTTTAATGGTAATTTAATAACAAATCTTCCCTGCTCATTTCTCGAAAAAGTATTTAGAAAATGTTGTTCGCATTCGCGTTCTTCAAGGGTCAAAGAAGCTTCTGAGTTTTGAGGAACTTCCTCGATTTTCCAGAATTTTTCTATTTGAGCACTTAGATTACACTCATTATTATTATTGTTGTAGATTTATCGGTATGGGACCTGCTACTACCCAGCCAATAACGCTGTTTTGTAGTATGGGCAGCCCTTTACCAAGCTTAATTTGACCCGCACTAAGTAAATTATAAAACAATGATGAGCCGATAAGCATATCGATGCTTGAAGCAACATTATAATCGGGATCAGCAAGAGGAAGATCGGGTATAGTTGAATTCGAAACATCAAATGACACCTGCGGAGTAAAATCACTTATTTTGTCAATAACTAAACAAGAAATATCTAACTTGTGTGAATCACGAATCGAGGTAAAAATTATATTAACTTGTTCATTAATTGTTGTTTTTATTTGCTTTATTCCAGAAACCGGCATATTTACCTTTCGAGTATTTAAATTTAATGGTGTTACCATATTTCGAGTAATAAAATTTGATTGTGAACCACTATCGAGCAAAACACGGCACGACACTGGAACATTATTTACGTCAAAAACGTGAATAAGAGCAGTCGATAATAAAACAAAGGGTTCTGAGGTTTTCTGAGAATGATGAGACAATACTGTACAATTTTGAACTTCGTTTGAATCTGGAGTATTTTGATAATTATCGTGAGTAGTATTACTTGTATCAATATTTATTGAAGGAGGTATCTGTGCAAAATTAACATTTCTTCGAGGATTCTGCTGTTTTGGCTGAGAACTATCATTATTACTATTATTGAATGTTGCAACGTTTTTTGGTTGATGTAAAAGCGTTGAATGGCGTCCATTGCAAATCCTGCAACCAGATGACCTACAATCCGAATTCCTATGCCCCTTTCGGAGACAGTTTGAGCATAAAGATAAACGTTTTATTTCATTAAAACGAGAGGACACCGAAGAAGATTTAAATTTTGGACACACATAAATAAAATGTTTATCATTACAAGAAGGACAAACGGGATCGGTTTGTTCAAAAGACTGAAAACTTTGTTTTGTGCGGTTTACGGGGTGGTTAGCTGGTGGTTTTATATCTAAGGCCTCTAAGATTTGGCACCTTTGAGCTAAAAATTTAGAAAAATCTTCAATTTTGGGCTTACTAATTTCATTGCTGAAGTTTTCCCACTCACGTTTTGTAGGAAAATCTAGGTTTGAGCTCAAAAGATATAATAAAATGGTACTACTACTGTCGATTGGTTCACCCAAACTTTTCAAAGCGCGTAAATTTCTTAAAAATGTATCGAGGAAATTGTGTAAGCTGACGTGTGATTCTCTATGTAGAGATGGTAACTCAAATATTTCTTTAAGATGTGCATTAATAATGGCCTTCCGATTATCATACCTTTCAGATAATAATTAAAGGCGGTGACGTAATTAGCGTCAGAAAGAGGTAAAGATAAGATAACATGAGCAGCCTCACCTTTTAAGCATGATTGAAGGTGGTAGAATTTTTCAATATTTTGTAATGAACCGTTATTATGTACCAAGGCTGTAAAAGTATCTCTAAAATCCTGCCATTCAGAGTATTGTCCTGAAAATTCGGGAATTTTTATGGCTTGCAATTTTGTATTTGATTGTACCTGTTGTGGTACTGATGTTACGGGAGTAGCGATCTGTATAGGAGCTGGGGCACGTTTAGAAATTAAATCTTTAGCGGTAGAAATTGCTTTAAAATATTTTTTTGAAATTCTTCGCGTTCCGAAATAGCTTTTTCTTCATTTAAGGTACTTGTAACGAGTAAAATATCTTCGAGCTCACCCTGTATAACTTTAAATTCGGATAAAATGTTTTTTGTGACTTCGTAGCGAGTTTCGATTTCTGTTAGCGAGTATTTTTCGGGACTATATTTATCTAAGTAAGTTTGAAAACGTGTAAGTTCAGCTTTAATTTGTACGCGACGAGCTATTAACCTTCTTTCTTCATTTGCATTTTCCATTGTATTGATTTTTTTTTAAATAAAGTTAATTAAAGCTTGAAATTGACTATATAAACGAGTGTACGAGAAACTTGGGTGTTTTGATGAATTTTAACAACCCATATATTTTATTCAATATAAATGTATTGAGACTAAGTGAAGTTTGTTGTCTATAGCCTGCTGAGAAATGCACGAAATTATCACAAGTAGTTAAAAATAATGCGAAAAAATTAAAAAATACATATTAAAACAAGTGGAAACGCGACTAGGTAACGTAAAATCAGCAGTAATGCAAGGATAATTAATAAATAATTTGTACCTGACCTCGGAAGTAATTATTTCTGTTCTGTCAAGAGCTTGATTGGTGGATGTGGTATTCTTATGTGGCGTGCTATCACAATGATACCACTAAAAAAGTGCTGAACTGCTGAATACTTATCGTCTGCGTCGATTCAATCTGTTTTCCAGCTCGGTTTTCAATGATTGCATACACGTGTATCTGACATCTGCTCTTCGATTTCAATTTTCGCTTCGGCAAAGCTTTGTTTTCTGGCTAACTATCGGCTGAGAAGGACCAATGTTGCGTTCCCTTGCCATCAGTTCCTTATATGGTTCTGAACGAAAGAGAACTTCGTGAGAAATTATATATTTTTTTATGAAAAAACACTGCTCTTATTTTTGATTGATATTTTTATTACTCTTGACAGGACTGTCACACTATTTCAATATATTATTGCTTCTAGAGAGACTTTATTAAGGCACACAGACCGTCCTGTTCACTTTGTTATTTTTTTAAAATTAAAAAATGATAATGCGAAACTGAACAATAACTTTTTCCCTTCTACCCTTTTTAATATTATGGAAATGGCTGCTACCCCATTTCACCCTGTTAAACCCTTCGTAAGAGAATCAGGCTAGTCTTGTTTTACTTCTACTGTAACTAGCTAGTTGTATATCTATTTTCAGAGTAATAACTTTTTCCCTTCTACCCATTTTATTATTTTGGAAATGGCTGCTACCCCATTTCACCTTGTTAGACCCCGTTTAGACTCCCGGTAAGTATATAAAACCAGTGTTATTTTGTTTCTTTCAATCTCAATATACTATGTATGATAGAATAATATCTCGTTTTCTAAAACAGTCCTCTATTATTACAATAAAAATAGTACAATAAATACCTAAATATCATTTTTTCGGCGGAGTTGAATTGTCTCCCAAAATAAAAATATTACCTGCTATCAAAAAGGTGACGGTCGAATTGTCTCCCGGATGATTTTAATCCGTAATTAGCATAAGTACTTATAATACCTTAAAATCTAAACGTTGTTGCCAAATCAATCTTACTTATATCTTGACGAAATATTTGGAATGGTATTTCCTAATTTTGTTAAAATAAAACAGTATATATATATATATATATATATATATATATATAAATTCATTTAGTTTCTTCAACCATTTGTATATAATATTGGAAATGTTTATATTCTTGGGTTCATAGGTTGTTTTAAAATAATTAAAATACGATTGTATTTCACATTTTTCTATTGAAAATGGATAAAAATTTTAACGTTTCGCCTCCTCCTTGGAAGCATTTTCAAAACAATATCATTATAAGAATAAGGTACGATTAAAATATTTGTAAATAGATAAAAACATAACATTAGTAGGTTTTTTTAAAAAACATTAATAAAAACACAGAATTAAAATTGACGTACTCACCTTAGAATTTCAATGTAACGATACTATACGAGGGAAGTTGAAATGAGTTAATTAATCAGCTTATAGTAAATTTGACTCAAGTTTTTTATATCTTGTCTATCATTCACAGAAAACTCATCTTGTTTTATGTGTATCATTTCTTTAATTGATAATTTCTGATAATTTGTGTCTTGAGCTAAGATTTTTGTTTTTTTATAATCAAATTCATGATTCTCAGTGCTTTCATGTTTGTGTAAAGCAGTTGATGCATTTTTTGTATATTTGTGACCATTCATCCTGCCCTCCAAGTACTGTGTAGTCATTCCTATATAATGCTTCGGACAATTCATGCATGGTATGGAGTATATAATATTAGATTTTTTATTATCTTTGGTTTTGTTTTTTAGTTTAGTAAAAAGTGGCGATAATGTGTTGTGGGATTTATGGCATACATTGATGTTATATTTTGATAAGATGTATTTAAGCTTTTCAGATAATTGATTTGTATAAGGTAGAGCTATATATGTATCATTTTCTTGGTTTGGTTTTATTTGTGTACTTGGTTTTATGTTGTTATTGTATAATTTATATGTACGTTGTTGAATGATTCTGTTAATTTGATTTTCTGGATATTGATTATTTTTTAGAACATTTTTAAGTTTTTTCAATACCTTAGGGCGATACTCAGGTGAAGTTAATTTGATAGCTCTATCTGTTAATCCTATAATGACACTGTTTTTTTGTGATTTGGGATGGCATGAGTTATAATTTAGATATCGTCCAGACCATGTTTCTTTTGTATACAAAAGAAACATGGTCTGGACGATATCTAAATTATAACTCATGCCATCCCAAATCACAAAAAAACAGTGTCATTATAGGATTAACAGATAGAGCTATCAAATTAACTTCACCTGAGTATCGCCCTAAGGTATTGAAAAAACTTAAAAATGTTCTAAAAAATAATCAATATCCAGAAAATCAAATTAACAGAATCATTCAACAACGTACATATAAATTATACAATAACAACATAAAACCAAGTACACAAATAAAACCAAACCAAGAAAATGATACATATATAGCTCTACCTTATACAAATCAATTATCTGAAAAGCTTAAATACATCTTATCAAAATATAACATCAATGTATGCCATAAATCCCACAACACATTATCGCCACTTTTTACTAAACTAAAAAACAAAACCAAAGATAATAAAAAATCTAATATTATATACTCCATACCATGCATGAATTGTCCGAAGCATTATATAGGAATGACTACACAGTACTTGGAGGGCAGGATGAATGGTCACAAATATACAAAAAATGCATCAACTGCTTTACACAAACATGAAAGCACTGAGAATCATGAATTTGATTATAAAAAAACAAAAATCTTAGCTCAAGACACAAATTATCAGAAATTATCAATTAAAGAAATGATACACATAAAACAAGATGAGTTTTCTGTGAATGATAGACAAGATATAAAAAACTTGAGTCAAATTTACTATAAGCTGATTAATTAACTCATTTCAACTTCCCTCGTATAGTATCGTTACATTGAAATTCTAAGGTGAGTACGTCAATTTTAATTCTGTGTTTTTATTAATGTTTTTTAAAAAAACCTACTAATGTTATGTTTTTATCTATTTACAAATATTTTAATCGTACCTTATTCTTATAATGATATTGTTTTGAAAATGCTTCCAAGGAGGAGGCGAAACGTTAAAATTTTTATCCATTTTCAATAGAAAAATGTGAAATACAATCGTATTTTAATTATTTTAAAACAACCTATGAACCCAAGAATATAAACATTTCCAATATTATATATATATATATATATATATATATATATATATATATATATATATACTTATATATTTCAAGACAATAATATTTACAAAAATGATATAAAAACTTTTTCACTCTACACACTTATAATACAAATTAGATTCTGCATTTAAAAGAAATATTTTTTAAAAATTGAAAATTGGTAATCCTGCCGTCTTGTAATTTTTCTAAATTATCTTCCAAAAACTTTTTTTTCATTAATACTTTTCGATCATATACTTTGACCACGGTATCAATACTTTGAAGCTTAATATAGGTATCTAATTGAAAATCTAGAAGAACTTTTATAAACTGGTTAAAATTTGGGTGTGTATTATAAAATGAAGCATTATAACGCGAATGAAAAGATTCGCATGCGTTTGTTGTCCTTTTTAAAGAAGAAGAGTTTTCAGCCCAAATGTTAGGAGGAAAGGTAGAAATTTCATCTATGTAAGTTTCAACTAAATAGTCATTAAATTTAATCACCCTCTCATCATCTGGTTGAATTGCAATGAGATCAAGAACAAAGCAATCGCCAACGTCTTCTGCTTTAAGGAATGGTAAACCAAAAATATAAGTAAGGTATTTAGTTATATCTGTTTCTAAATTGTCTTTTAACTGATACTCGGTAGAAAGTCCTAAACTTTGAATTTTTCTATACCAACTTTGACCTAGGTGAAATAGACATCCCTTAATTTCTGTTTTTGGAAAAATTTCGCGAATTGCTTTGTGTATTGCTAATTCAAAATCTGAAGTTATAGTTTTTGGAAGAAAGTCGTGACCTGTTGTAGATAGATATATTTCTTTTAAATATTGTAAAGCTAATTTATACGATACTGTATTTTTATTTTTTAGAAGAAAGAAAACCAAAGGAATATAATGATTATTTTTAAAGCCATGAATGGTAAACAATTGTAAAAAAAATTTAGGGCAATAATCGAAAGTGCCATCAACATATAATTCACTTATTTCTTTTAGAGCAATAATATTTGTTTTACATGAAAACATGACTATATTATTTATTTCATCATTTTTAAGAATAAAATATTCGTCCCTATTAGTTTTTAAAGTAACAGAATTTAATAAACTATGAAATTCAACTATATTAGTTGGAAGTTTTGATGCAATTTTGGACCTAGCAGTATACATATTTTTTCTCATCCTTTCAACGTCATGAGTAGTAATAGTTTCACAATGGGATTCTCTTACCTCCTTTCTAATTAGGCCCATTGGTTTTGCCGAAACATCTTCTATTGCTTTAATTTTTACAGCATTGCTTAGAGTCTGCCTATTTAGAAGTTCTTCTGATAATTTCTCATGGTTGTGGTTTAAAGAAGATTCGATCACTTCTGGACGGTCCAATTTTGTTTTAACAAAAGCTTTGCACTGCGTTTTCCTGGACGCACAAAGCCATCTTTTTAGAGTGTCTCTTGCTAATAACTTGTGGAATGAAAATTTAAACCCATCGATCACTAACAAATCTTTGCCTTTTTCACTTTTAATTATTGTAGCCTCCATTATACGTATAGTTTCACTGTACCACTTTTAACTATTCAACAACTTCGTAAACAAACTTTACAACCTCTGAAACTTGTGAAGAATATGTGAAATATGGTTTACTATTTTTAATACCACCCTTTATAAGGCGAAGGAGGGAAAGTACTTTCAAACGATAATGTGAAATTAATGGTACCTACCTGTTTTTGGATTTGTAAAATGTTGATGGATTAACTTAACATTCTTTTAATGTTTAATGTTTAATGTAAGGATTATTTTCTTACTTGTCTATTTCAAGGTAGTTAAATGATTCTCATATCCTGAGAGACATTTTACAAAAAGAAAAAGGTATCAATAGTTCAACGTACTTTTAAAAATAAAAATTTTGATTTGGCAACAACGGTGTACTTTGTGAAAATTAATACCTTTTAATGTATATTACCTTGGGAGACAACTCGACCTATGATGGGAGACAATTCGACCTATAAAAAAACTACCTGCTCAAGACGGGAGACAACTCGTCCTTGCCCCATTTTTTCTGGTTAAGTTAATGTGGTTTATTACTTTTTAATATATAATGTTGTTTTTGATTATATTTCTAGCTGAACTTCGTCAACTGGCGTAGACATTCAACTAGATAAATAATCTTAATTTGACAAAATTTATGTCGAAATTAATAGTTTATTATGCACAAATTTACAAAATGGTACAAAGTTGTGAATGGTGAACTTCGGTGGTTTCAGTTCGGAAGACACTTTATGTTTCGATTTGTTGAATATTAAACCAACTTTGTTATTGAGCGTTGAGCTCGATTCGATGAGTGTGTAAAACTCGCGTCGATGAATCTAAAACTTTGTTATCGAGAGTATTGAACTCGCTTCGATGAGTGTAAAAAACTAACTTGGTTGTTGAGCGTTGAGCTCGACTCGATGAGTGTCAAACTCGCGTCGATAAGTGTAGAACTGATGAGAGAAACTTTGTTATCGAGAGTATTGAACTCGCTTCGATGAGTGTAAAAAACTAACTTTGTTGTTGAGCGTTGAGCTCGATTCGATGAGTGTAAAAAACGCGTCGATAAGTGTAGAACTGATGAGTGAGAAACTGATTTCTTCACGTTGTGAGACGTGTTAAATAGAAATCTGTGAGGGGCGTGTTTACACGTAGATTGGGTTGACCAAACGAAAATAAATATTTCCTATTGGCCAGTATAATTTGACTTGTCGGGTTCCTAGACAAGAATCAACTATGTGTGCCACCAATAAATAGTTAAATTTCCAATAGCAATTGTAACCTTTCTTACTCAGAAAGGTTATTCACAAATGTCTTTCATATCTTCCGACCGTCGACCATAAAATTCATGCAGAAGTGACACTAAATTTAGGGTTTTTACAATACAATATATAATAGGGTGAAACGTGACCTTTTCCTAACTTCTTAACTATAGGACAATGTGACAAGATGTCGACTTTCAAAAATGTGCTATTTCAATGCCCAAACAAAACTATTTACAATTATTGTTGCAAAACATGATATTTTAAAGGTATTTAACAAAAGTTGAAAATAAAATGAAACTATCCTTTGAATTTACAATAATATAAAAGATCTTATCAATTCTGAAACATATTTTACAACGCTATTAACTAAAATGAATTTACGTATCGTAAACAAATAAAATTCAAGATTTTACAATCATAAACAAATGTCATGATTTCTAAAATTTAAACGCACCTAAATAATCCACCACTGATTGTTCAGGCGTCTTCGGTAAATCAGCCGCTAGATTTTGGCTGCCAAGTTCACATCGGTTTTTGTTTTCTACAAAGAAGTAATCTACCCAGAAAAATCATATGAAACCTTTTTGTTTTTGATAACCCCCACACTGACCATTTATATAAAATGATAGGTGCTCAATATTTTTTTTGTAAATTTCTTATTTTATTATCAATATTTTTATGTATTTTTTATTACTTAATTTAATTTCAAGGCAATAAAAGTGTTTTGTTTATTTTAACTACGATTTTTTATTTCCCTTAACGTGTCGGGGAGATATTATTTCATTAGTTCATTTTTTTATAGTGGATATCTACACACAGCACAGTCCAATTAAACTTAACTCTACAAAATGTACGTTGCAACATCAATATAGTAAAGGTATTAGTGATAATTGTTACTGTTTGGTAAATAGTTTTATTTATATAAAAATAATGTAATTACATCTTTAGTGTTTTAATTGAAACTCATAGTTTCTAGTTAATTCCACAGTATAATAAAAGTTATTGAAAATACTAAAAAATTGACAATTGTTTCGATAAATTGTCAATTTTTTAGTATTTTCAATAACTTTTATTATATTGTGGAATTAACTAGAAACCGTGAGTTTCAATTAAAACACTAATATGACCAGATTCCACGAAGCAAGGGTCGAGACAGTTAATTTAATTACATCTTTATTAACAGTAATGCCAAAACGAAAACTTAATGTTTTGCCTCTGTTCTTTATTAGCCATTTAGTTACGAGCAGTGAGTAAAACAATGTACTCCTAAGAAAATAATTCTGATTTAAAGTCACCAATCATTTGCATAACCCGAAAAATCGGCCATCTCATACTGATAAATATGGAAACATTGTATTCCATTTGGGGCCACAATAGTCGCGACAATAAAGGCTCGGCCCCACCTGCGATATATCGCAAAATCGTAAACTCCAAAATTGATCAATGCCCATCTGCGTCAAAATTGGCGAGAAAGTTAGTTAATCCATAGACAAATCAAATAATATATTTCTTTCTCTATGCATTTATCATCCCTGGAACATCACACTTATTTTTGAAAACATGAACTGCACACCGGGTCTCAGAAACCCAAAGCTCGTTTTTAGCAAAAAAACCAAAAACGTTAATATTTTATTATATTGGGAGGTTATTTAATCTCTATAAGAAGCGTGGAGACAAATACAATCATAGTGTTTATTCCAAAACAGAGATATATTTATTTGAAGTAAAAAATAACATGAAATAACATTCAAACATAAATCATTTTTCTTAAAACAAAATAACAAAAAATTAAAATATTCATTTGCAAAATATTTCTCTATAAGTATCATTTTAACAAAAAAATACTTTTTTTGGCATTATCAGTCTTAATTATTCTTAGCCAATTCTTCAGTTCCCTGGATCCTGACGTTAGCACTCACTGCATAACTGGGTTTTCTATGCTCCATGCAGAATGGTTTGCGACAAGCAGAACACGCAAAACTGTTTTTTTGTCTCGCCCTTTTGCACACAACGAGCATCTAACTTTTTTGGTAAATGAACAACATCATGCTGTGGTAAGGTAACTTCAATTTCGACAATTTCAGAAATTCTTTGTCGCAATGTTTTTTGTTATGTAGGAACCGTCAAACGTTCTTGTAGCCGTGGTTCAATTAGACTCATTCCTAACTGTTTTAGAAAAGATTTTCGATTATTGGTTCTCCTTTCTCTCCACAGTGGAATTGAGAGGAAAAACAAAACCATTGCATTTATTCCACTAGCATCAAGTATATTGAAAAAAATGCGTAAGGGCCAACGGTCTTCCGTGAGGTAGAGTACGAATGACAGAGCTAATCGAATGTATCTGTTCCTTCCTTCATTTCATAATACGAATGTATAATATTGGGCTTCCCAGTAACGGCATTTAGGGAGTCATCAAAATGTAATGTTGACAGCAAAAGTACAATTTTGTTTGGTTTAGGAGCATATGAAACAAGAGTTTTATTTCAGTCAAAAGTAAATAGTGATGAACCTACTTCTTTTTTGTGAGGAAGGTAGCTCGTATTTCTCTTTTATTCTCTCTCAAAGTTCCTAGGAGAGTTAATTTATACTGTTCCAACATTTGTTCCGCTAAGGGAATTGACGTAAACCAATTGTCTACTGTGATGTTTCGATTGGTTCCATGAATTGGTTGTGAAAATTATCGAACAATAAGCGGATACTGATTAATTGTTTTCTGTAGTTACTTTTCCAATGTATGGAATTGCATTGAGCATGTAACATGTTTTTGAATCAATCAGCATCATTATTTTCATTCCATACTTATCTGGCTTACTAGCCAGGTAGATTCGGAACGGACATTTTCCTCTGTATCCTACGAGATGTCTATCTATAGTGCAGTATGCATATGGTGTATAGTACGATTTACAGTTATCCGCAAACATGTGAATAATCCTCGTACATGTGAAAATTTATCAACTAACCTCCTTTCGGCTCTAGTTTCTCTATAATAATATCTATCATTTGTTCATTGTATAATAAATTCCAAGCTTGTTCAGGAGACTGAACTGTTCTAGCTTCTCCTTTGGGGCCAGGTAAATGTAATACAATGTTTTCTCGTCTTGTATAACCCTGCCTTGCTGATGCTTGTGTGCTCCACCGGTGACCATTTTTCCCCAGTAAACTAGGAATATTTATAACAGGTTTATCAACTACTTCGTCTTCATCTTTGCTTTGTTCACTGTTGCTATCCGAGAGTTGTTCTTCAACATAATCTTCATCAGAACCGTCCCCTCCAAACATATCTTCATTGATGTCGTTTTCACTCTCATTCTCCCATAGATTATCTGCCTCTCTCTGCAATTCTGCCTCAGTTAACGGACGATGATTTTCTCTGCTAGTTGAAGCCATTTTGCTAAAATAAATAAACATAAATTGAAACAAAATAATTACAATAAACTGTGCACTTGGGTTTGGGGTACCCATTCTTGTATTATTGGGAATATCTTACCTCGTTGTTTCGCTAAAATGCCGCAAACGACCCGTATTCTAATTCACCTAACTGAAGACTGAATTTATATAAATTGGCGACACAAATAAACCACTCATGCGTATGTTACACTGCAATGAAGGAAGCTCTGGGTTTCTCAGACCCAACAGTGCCTTTACTTGTGTATATTATAATCTTTGCAAAGTCAAAAGAAATAACATAAAATAATTCATCTTATATTTGTTTGGACGTTTTTTTTTATTCATTGTGAATTTTCAGTGTTTTTTATGGTTCCTTACCATGTAACATGAGGTTCCTTTGTCGTCTTCTCCTATACAAGGTGATTCATAACTATTGGGACATACGCTTAAGGGTAGATTGTTTGGACCAAAATATGGCGATAGGACCAAATATACCTCAAAAAAATATTGCTGTGGAAAAAGATAAAGGGCGTTAAAGTTGAATTTTTTTTTCGTTTTTGGCTAATAATTTCACTGTATATCTATCGATTGTTATCAAAATCGGCACAGAGACATAATTTTATACAGACAATATGATTTTATGTATTGTTTGACATTTTGTTACAGGGGGAGCCTCGTGAAGGATTTCTGATGATGAAATTGACTGGTAATTTTTTTTGACGAAACTTTTTAGTGATTTTTATTAAAAAATATGACATAAACATCATTTCTACGTAATATTGGTCTTGTTCAAACACGATACTCTCATTCGTTTTCGAGAAAAACGCAAATGAACAGTTCAGATTTCAAATATTATTATTTCATTTATGAAAAGTGTGCTTTGGACTGTCAGATAATTGTTGCTGGTAAATGACATTTCTTGTCAGTGAATATTTTTTTCTGCGAGTTTATAGTCAATTGTTGCATTTTTTAAAGCTATCATATACTTTTTCGATTGAAATGCTTCGTAACAATCATTTTACGAATCAAGAAATGCGGGATATGATTTGTGTATACGCACGAGAACATTTTTGCGGGCGCTCTGCAGCCAGAAGGTATGAATTGTTATATCCAGGCAGAAGGCAACCAAATCACAAAACTTTTTCAAATCTATTTCATCGTTTGGGTGAAACCGGGTCATTTCACGATAAAAATCAAGGTGGTTGTCCGAAACAAATTTCAACTAATCAAGAAGATGAAATTTTGGTTCGAATAGATGAAAATCCTACAGTAAGTTCACGTCATTTGTCATCAGCAACAGGAGTCAGTCGTCTATTATTAGAATTCTAAAAAAAAGAAAAGTTCCACCCTTATCACTTTCCTCCTGTTCAAAATTTGCTTCCAAGAAATCTCCCACGACGGTTACAGCTCTGCCAACGTATTCTCAACAAGCATAATGATGACCGAAATTTTATTAAGAATATTATGTTCAAGTATGAAGCGACTTTTACCAGACGAGGGGTATTTAATTGGCGAAACAGCCATTATTGTGAAGAAAAAAATTCGCATGCTCTGAAAGAAAGAGATTTCCAGCATGAGTTTAAATTTAAATGGAGATTCTTATTTATTTTTTTGCAAAATGCTTTTAGTTATATTTTGGATAATCTGTCACTAGCCGTAAGAAATAAAATGTGGTTTATGCAGGATGCAGTTCCACCTCATTTCCCTTCAGTTGTTAGAAATCATCTAAATGACATATTTCCTCAACGATGGATTAGCAGAGGAAGGGATTTTGAATGTGCACCAAGAAGTCCTGAGTATAACCCGCTTGATTTTTATGTTTGGGGACATATGAACTCCTTAGTTAATGCCAATGAAATTAACTCGAGAGACGAACTCTGGAGGAAAATACAAAATGCGGCTAACTGTATAAGGGGAAGGAATAATATGTTCTTTAAAGTCCTAAAGTCATTTATTAAAAGAATTAGAAAAGGCATAGAAGTCGGAGGAGGCCACGTAGAACATTTAATTTGAGTTTGCTCTTTTTATGTTACATTGTTTTTAATTATGCTTTATCGTCAAAATAGAAGCCTTAAGAGGGGCCTCCTCACAGGTATATAAACCTAAAAACCTACACAATACTAGTTACTAATTTAGTAATTATTTGGTTCAAAATATTTACGATAGATGTCGATAGTAGTACTGAATCAGCTTTTACTTATTCAACATATTTTCTCTCTCTGTCTTTCCACTCTTGACGGTTCAAATAAACGCATCTCTGTTCGAATGTTTTGATTTCAAATAATTCAACTTCTTGTGAGCACAGAAACCTTATCTCTGTTTTTTATGTTGCATCCAAACCACAGCACACCTGTGCATAGATAAGAGAATATTATATACACGGTTCCAAACAAAATTTGTTGACATAATTAGCATTTGAGTGTAGATTTTTGATTATTTAAGAGTTTCATAAATGTTTTTGAAAGGAATAAATTGTTAAAAAGTACGTAATCGTATCGACCCGATATCAAAAATTATAGTTATGATAATGTAAATTATCCTGCAATCCGTATTTTTTAATTTTAAAAAGCTATGTTTGAGGTTATGTTTACTGGATTATTTGATTAATGTGAAAATGTGAGATAAATAAGACTGATGGTTTGTTCTAGTATCATCAAACCATCTTTCAACATTCTCTTGAAACCCTGTTTTAATGATAATATGGGTTTGTAAGCGAAAAATTCTTAATTGAAGTGAAGTGACCTTTGAAGTATCTGAATGAAGAAAAATTAAAACCGCTCTCAAAAGACAAGAATTGCATAATTGATTTTGATGAATATATAATAATGATAATTGAAAAATATAACTATTATAACCTGATACAAGGTGCATTTCATATTGCATGAAAGGACATGTGCTATTTAATAATATGGATACCAAGTAACAGCACTGCGGAAATTGCTAGAAATTAAGAATGGAAGAAAAATATACATACTTTAAAAACATTCTTCCTTTCAAAATTTGTACCATTTATATTAACATAATAAAATGTTTTCATGATTATAAATTTTTGTTTGTTTCATGGTAAGAAAATTAAACTGCGGAAAAGTTGCAAATTTACATGATTTAAAATAGGCCATTTAGTCTGAAAACACAGAACGTCATGTCACAACTTTGCCTCAATCTAATCATATTTGTATCAGTTTCAGAGTTCCTGTTGGTTGCTTTCAAATGTTATTTGCCATGTAGGCTCTTTTTTCAACTACATGTGTAAATATATTCAATTTTATCTAGAGACAAATATATAAACAAAGAGTTTCCAAATTTATTATACAAATAAATATTTACTTGTAATACAATGCTTTACATTTAATAGAAAGAGGAAAGTAAGGTACAGTTAAGAATTTAAATTTAAAATAGCAAACGTTTAAATAACTTACAAAGAAACTATAACAACTAATAAAAAATTTAAAGCGAAAGATCTGTAATGACAAATAATAATGTATATTTTGTGGGAAGATCGATGTATACAGTACAAAATCAAACATACAATTAATATATACAAGTTTGCATCTACCTTGTTTGCAAAGATTGATCATATGTGTTGTGGAGATTGGAACTGAAACATTTTTCCTTCATTATACAAAAAAATAGTTGGTTCATTCTCTTTTTTCCACGGCAGATACACATATGTGTGATCACCTGAATGGTAAATATTTTTTTTGTTTTTGTATAATACGTTATTGGTATTATTACTTTTCCATCCAACCCATCTAATATGCGAGAAAAGTGTAGGTTTACCCAGAAAAAAGTTGGAATTTTTTTATTTTTTTGAGTTGTTTTTACGTTTTTCACCAAGAACAATACAAAAAAATGGTTTTTAGAAAAGAAAACCTATCTGTATAACTCGATACAGCCCCCTAAGTGCAACAAGTAGACAAAATTAACATTTTAGTCGTCCTTTGTTTTACAATTTTTTTTTAATATCAACAACTAAGACTATTACTAAGTCATCATTTAATAATAATTTGGTTTCTTATTTTCTTTGATTTTTTGAAAAGCTTATATAATCAAACAATTTGCAAGGTAATTTTGACTATTAGCTAGACAAAGTTTTAAAATATTTATGGTTCAAAGATTTTTATAATATAATGTTACCTACTTCATTCATTAATTTTATTCAACAATTACTATTATCTATGGTGCATAGGCTAAGGCAAGCTAAAAAGTGGATAACCATCCTAATTTCTTTTAAAATCTTTGGACAGGTTGTTAAGAGAAAAACAAATACACCTTGTCATTCTCTTGATAAAACTGTTCTTAAAAAGACTTATTGTATGACGGAGGTAATGGAGTATGGAACTCTTAAGGAAAAAGTGGCTAAGAGCATTTTTGAACAAGTACAAAATGTTGTGATGGTTGATTCAGGATTGTGGGTAGATGTTCAACACGGGTTACTAGGTGCTTCTCCTGATGGTAAATATATTTAACATAAAAAATAATTACCATGTGTTATAAATTCTTTTTGCATATTAAATGACATACATTTATTGATAAAATATTTTAGGGCTTCTGGGTGATGATGCACTACTTGAAATAAAATGCCTCCACTTTGCATTAAAACTGAATTTACAAACAAATACAATAAGCGAAATAATTGACCTCATGAAGAACAAAATTTGTCTAGAAAAACACAACAATAAAATTCAATTTAAGCGGAATCACAATTACTATTATTAGGTATAAACATGATATATTTATTCCAAAGAACAAAAACTCAAAATCATTCTCACATAATATATTTAATCACTTTGTATTTACCAACAATAAATAAGAATAACATTAAAAAGTAGTTATTTGTGTAATAGATGCAAAAAGTGCATTTCTGTTGCAAGGAAGCATAAAGATAATAAGAAAGATAAACGCATCTTTTGCTCTAGCATCCTTCAATGTAGAAGATGATAGAACAATAAATAGCCATGGAATTTATAGTTTTATTGTTTCACAATCTTGTGGAGTAAATATGAATAGCATTTACGAAGCACAAATTTACTTATTTAGCATGAAAATTACTTAATTATAATCACTTACAAATACAATACACACTAAACTATAAATTTGGGATATTTTTATAAACACAAAACATATCACAACAGCATTTGACTCATAGAGAAAGTTATAATATTATTTGTCTATGAATTGACCGTCGTCTTCTGTCAATGTTCTTTATTGTTCTATACAGCGCCATGCATCAAGACGGTGGAGCGGTTGAACTAGAGTAAAAAGATGTTCGTTTGCAAAAATTTGCGCACAACAAATCTCAAAAAATACAATGATTTGAGATTTCATATTTTCAGAATCGAATTCTCTAGGCTTCCTTTTGGGGATCAGGTTTTGGTGTCCAGATTGGTGACCACAAATTGTCAAAACTGTCAAAATCACACCATCACTTAATGGCTTATAATTTTTTTTATAACAATATAAAACTCAACCAAAATACCTGATCCCCAAGACAAAGGTCCAAGTTATATTGTGTTGAAATTTCAACACTTAATTTCCCTGCGTTCTTTAGATTTGTTGTATACAAAATGACCTAAATTTTGTTGCAAATCACGGGTGCCAACTGTTTTCAGGTTCCTAAAACGTGAGGCCCCTCTTAAGATACAAGTTTTTTTATTGTCCGTTGCTTGAAATCCCCTTCCGATACTCTAAACTCTTCAATTGCGTTTTTCTCGAAAACGAATGAGAATATGGTATTTGAACAAGAGTACCAATATTACGTAGAAATGATGCTTATGTCATATTTTTTAATAAAAATCACTGAAAAGTTTCGTCAAAAAAAGTTATCAGTCAATTTCATCATCAGAAATCCTTCACGAGGCTCCCCCTGTAACAAAATGTAAAATAATACATAAAATAATATTGCCTGTATAAAAGTATGCCTCTGTGCCGATTTTGATAACAATCGATAAATATACAGTGAAATTATTAGCAAAAAATGAAAAAAAATTCAACTTTAACGCTCCTTATCTTTTTCCACAGCAATATTTTATTGAGGTATATTTGGTCCTATCGCCACATTTTGGTCCAAACAATCTACCCTTAGCCTATGTCCCAATAGTTATGAATCACCCTGTATACTGTTCTTATCATAGAGAAAGTATTTGTGTATGGGTCTTATGGCAGTCAGTTACGTCTCTACAAAATGTCATCAAACTTAAACTTGCGAATATTTACTATTTTATATTCTAAGGAATATTCGCAAAAGTTCACCTTTACGCGCCAAATACAATGATTTAAATTTTGTGATGGCGTTATCTGTCATTTGCCATTTTGGTCACAGAATATTTATATACTCCCTATTTTGGTGGCTGCTTTCTCAAAAAGAATGTTATTTTGATTATTATCTTAAAAAACCTTTACAGGAGCGTATTATATTTCTTTAAAAATCAAATAATGATGAACAAATTAATAAAAAGACTGCAAGTATTTTAACATTTTTATAAGGGGACATATATTCGGAAATTTAAGTTTGATATAAAATTCTCGTATACATTTCTCAAATTTCTTTGAACACGTGCGTATCAGCAAACAAATAACTGTGATACGTCATCACTGCCCTATCTAAATGTAGAGGAAACGGATTTTATTTCATTTTTTGTTATCAATAGTACAATAAAATTAAGTTTAATAGAAATAAAACGTGTTTAAATCTGTGTACTTTTTTCTGTTAAAATGTTCATCTATTTTACAAGTAAGTAGCATTTTGCTTAACTATAAAGATATATAATATACAGGGCGATCATTTTTTATTGATGATTATAATAAAATCCTGTATGAAATTGTGATGTTATAGGTCATTTTAATTAAACAGATTGGTACCTAGTAGGGAATATAATAAAACATATTGTTGCAGCCCGGTATAAAATTCGGGACCATCCTTATATAAATATGTGTGTAGAAAAATAAGTGGAGTGATAATTTTGAATATCCGGTTATGTTTAGATTATTTTCAACGTACAAAATAATATGTAACAAAACTCATAATTAGTTTCAAATATTTCAAGTTCGTTTGTAGGTGCATAAAATTTTATGATTATTTTAAATAACCGCAATACATAAGTATGCAATTTGAATATTTGCGTATTCAAATAAGTGATACACTTATACTTTTTAGTATTCCCATTGTTTCTTTACAGAATTGGTGTTTTGAAAACCGTTCTTCAAATCAAAGAATTATATATAAGGTAACGCAAAATATAATTTCCTAATAAAACACGCAATTTAAGGTAACGCTTTTTTAAAATAAAATATATATTCTGAAGTTGAATTTATGGGGTTTCTGGATGCAAAAAATCGACGTATGCAATCTAATTGTTGATAAAATGATCTTTTCTTTGAAAATGGGTGTCAAATTGTTGGGCAATGGTTTTATTGAATACAAATTGACCATTAATGTAAAGAAATTTGAAACAACAATTATATTGCAACCAATTATATTAAGGTAAAGAGTAATAAAATGGGCCATCATACCACGTTTCATCAAGACAGATAATAGATCGATTTTCACTTCTATACTTTTTTATGTCCAATAAATGTCGTTACATTCTTAAACGGTACCTATGAGTACATTATTGCATATATTATATTTGATCGATCTTACAGTATTGTAATGTTTTTGTTATTTATTTAAACATTAAACGGGTGGGATAAATTTTAAACACACGGTATGGCTACTTACTAATTTATTTAAACACTAACTCACTAACACTTAATTTATATATACTTAACTAATCACTCAAATCTAATTTATATGCACACAAACTTGATTATATTAGCACTTTACTGTTCGGTGTATTTCTGTTTATTTCTCGAGATCACTTTATCAACTAACTCCTTCGCTGATCGGTCCTTATTTATATTAATGCCTTTCTTACTAGACAATTCCGGGATGCGGCTTACACAGACACAAATAATTTTTCTGGCCTTTTCTAGATAACTCTGGTCACAAAAACAATGTTTACATAAGATAAGTCGTAAATAGTTATAAAAAAACAGTGCGTATCCGCCATAATTTTAACTTTTATACCTGGCTTAGACAGAGTCGGTTTTAGGGACTATACCAGGGTGCTGTTTTGTAACAGTATTTTACCCTATCTGCGAGGGAATTATCCACAGTGCTTACCTGTACTAGTTGTTCGGGATTACCAACTATCTACTCACGGATTGCAACAGGTAAGTACCCGACGTTTATTGGAGGAAAGACGAAATATCTTGGTCTTGAAAGGAACAATATTTAAACTAACGTGAGATCATATTTATGATAACAGATGTTAGGGTGCAAACCATTTCTTTGTGAAAATGCAAAAATGTTTATATATTTACCTAACAACAGTTTACAACTACCAAAAGGGCCACGAAATTGTTATTTTAAAATTTGGGTATTATACAAAAATATCCCTCATCTGTTTTATATGATATAACAGTTTAATGACGGATCCGAATATTTATGTAGAGAGCAGGGCCGTCTTTAACCTATTAGAGGCCTTGAGCAGATTAAGATGAGGGCCTCCTACCTATGACCTTGATAAATATGTTTTTGGGGTGATATACATATCGGTTATCATTTAGTAATCAGAGGGGCCCTGTGCAAGTGCTCAGTGAAAATTGGGTCCTAGTTGAGAGGTAAATTATTGAAAATATAGGGTCTTCTTGTATTTATTTGTGAATCTATTAATGCTCATTATTTTAAATTTAAATGGTTTTACCAAAATCGTTCTACTAAAGAGTTTAATATTTTTGGGTTTTATATAATATAACATCGTAATAAAGTGTGAAAAAAATGAACTGTTATCTTTTTCTTGCAGATTTCTTTTAAACGAAATACCATTTATTGGAATGAGTTGATCAGAAGATGAGAGCTATCGAGGTAAAACGTTTTTTTCTTCTAGCGATACTATATTAAATATAAAAAAATATTTTTGGTAATACTCTGAAAACCAGGTGACATTATTTTTACATGATTAAGATAAAAGAAGATCGTTGAAAAAACTGAAAAATATTATATATTGTAAATATTACTATAAGCAGCTCTTTTAGTTTTCCGCCCAACAAATTTAATATGCGAGAAAAGTTTTGGTTTACCCCAAGAAACAGTTGGAATTGTGGATTTTTCGTAGTAATTATATTATACTACGAGTTCCACCATAATGAAAACTAATAAAATCTTTAACAATAACTTTAATTTACTTGCACACGAGCATAACATGAACATTCCAACGTAACCATAAAGATCTAATGTCTAACTACTTCTAACCTAACTCAGTCCTGCTCTTCCCGCCATAAAGAGGGTGGAGTCTACTGTCACTTGTCACTCTTCTTTTTCTTGGCGCAAAACACTACACTATACCGTTTGCGCTAAATTTAAACTGACTAATAATATTCTACAATTTCGACCTAACCTGACATTATATCGTCTCGATCTTTGAAACTTGCTCTCATGGGAGATCTATAGCTTTTAACATAACATAACTTTAAGTTCAACATAATGACATTCACAATGAGGAAAGCATTACGAAATATTTTAACCCTGCAGTGCACACGTGAAAACAAATTTCACCAATGCACACGTCGGGCCTAATAGGCCCAAGTATCAGAAAGTCCTAAAAATTCGTCAGGGGCTCATTGAAATTCAAATTTGAAGACTGGAAAGTATTGATACTGAACTTTTATTGAAAATAAAAATAGAAAAAAAAATATTACACCAAACAAATAACAATTATTGTAAGGTAAAATGTTATGACTAGCAACTAAAGTCTCATTCACTTTCTTGTTCATCTTCCATCATATTGCTGGCGCACTGTAGACAAAAAGTGTGTGCGTGCTCTAAGCAAACACACTTACTGCATTTTTCACAAAAATATAGACTTTTCCTTCTTTTGCTGCAAAAATTACAATCTCTTCTTGTGAACCCCTTTTCAGTAGGCATGACGTGTTCAGCAAGTAATCCAGCGAACTTTCTTGCATCCAACCTTGTTTTTGTTGGCAAATGGTTATTCTTGGCCCGGTCCTCCAAATGATCTTTCACTAGTTCCATTCCTAAATTTTTCAGAAATGATCTCCTAGTTTCAATTTTATCATTTTGCGAATAGTATATTATGGCTGCATTCATTCCAGCAATATTCAGTATTCCATAGAATATTACCATTGTCCATCTTCTAGTGTTTCTTGCTACATTGTATGCACCACACATCTGATGTGCTGTGTCCACACATCCTTTAGTGATATTATAAAAGGTAATTATTTCAGGTTTGTTTTTCTCGTTTGTACATTCATCAATAGCATCATCATGATGCATTGTGGATCCCAGAATCACACATTTGCTTTTTTTGGAACATACGAAACTATTGTTATGTCTTCGTTGAAGCCAAAAAGACTGGAATATATTTCTCGATTTTTTGAAGTAAATTCTGAAGGAATTCCTTTTGTATCTCTTCTGAAAGTACCGACAATAGTAAGGCGATACTGCATGAGCATTCTTTTCATTACTTCTATGCTACTGAACCAATTGTCTATTGTAAGATTCCTTCCACTGTTGTGAATTGGCTCGCACATTCTTTCTACTACATCAGACTTTTTGTTGCTGATTTTGTAGGGCCCATCTGGCTGAGTACCAGCATAAATCTCTAGATTGGCTACATAGGTTGTTCTGGAATCCGTCAACGCGAATATTTTCAAACCGTAACTCGCTGGCTTCTTAGGAATGTACATTCGAAACCGGCATCTCCCTCTAAAAGCCCAGAGCATTTCATCTAGCGTTGCATATTCACCAATACAGTATGATGACTGACAGTTTCTAACAAAACTTTCAAAGAAACCTGTTACTGGTGCAATATTGTCCAATTGACGCCTTTCTTCTCTTGATGTGACATCATCAAACCTTATACACTTGAGTAAAAAGCGAAATCTATTTATTCCCATTGTAGCTGGAAAAATAGGATTTTCCAAACTATCTGTTGCCCAAAATTCGCTGAGATTTATTCTGTTTCCATGTTTCACACCAGCTATATACAGTAAACCAATTAGAGCGTTTACTTCTTTTAAAGTTGTCTCTTTCTTTCTATAATCAAAATCTGCATCAGGAGTTGATTTTCTGATAAAAATATTAGTGTTGGCCACTATACCATTCAACATTCGGTCATCTACCAACTTAGACCAACTTTCTAAAGGCGATTGAACACCTTTAGCGTACTGTTTGACACCAGGTAAATGTGTGTACAAATTGTGTTGTCTAGTACGCACATTTCTTGGTTGACATCGTTGGCTCCATTTGGTACCATCCCTTGCTAGTAAATGTATTTTTCGTCGACGAGAAACTCCTTGTTCATCCTCATGATTATCTGAAACCATTTCATCATGATCCGAAAATCTCTCAACTTCCTGAAGTTCTTGTTCTGAATCAGAGTTATGATCACTTGATAAAACAAAGTCTGAATCAGCCGTTGAGTCATCAGCATCTTCGTCAAAGTTTTCGTCAACTTATGAGACGTCTTCAAATAGTTTTTGAAGTCTAGCAACTTCTTTTTCATATTCGCCCATCTCAAATTCCTTCTGTAAATGACTAATATAACTAATATAAACGTCGCATGCTGAATACATCATATAAAAATATCTCACCTTTTTTCGACTTTTTTGTATACTTTGAGTTGATAATAAATTACTGTAGCGTAATAATACTAACAAAAACCCAAGAAATAAACGCACAAATACATTTCTCAACTGACATGAAATTATAACCTCACTTAACACGTGGGGCCTTTTAGGCCCATTACGCCCTCTACTCTCGGGTTATTCAACTTATAAACGTTTTTTGTGGATGAGTGAATTAGTTTTATTATTACAGGAAGCTACACAGGATTTCATGTAATTCGATGGAGAGTTTTCTGTTTTATCTTCACTTAAATTTTCACTTGGGCCTCTCAGGCCCACGTGTGCACTCCAGGGTTAAAGCTAATATTCTTACTATCGTTTACGAAATAATTGTTAAGTTCCTCTGGGTCGAGTTCAATAAAGTCTGAGGAACGAGTTTTGTTCCTTAAATCATTGATAACAAACCAAGTTTCTCTCGAGGAATTTTTAGCTCTAGAGATGCGATTGTTATAATAGTTTTGTTTAATAGATTTTATAGTTTTCCGGTACAATATTTTATAGTTATTGATATAATTGAGTATGTGAGGATTGTTTGTGAATTTTTTAATGTACATGAGTGATCTCATATTCTTGGATGAAGTACGGTTCTTTTCGTAGACCATGATTTGTGATATTTAGTTTTACGAGAGCGAAGAGGAAATGATGTATTGAAGCACGTGATAAGAGAGAAGATCCTCACCAACTGAGTGTTTTTCTTAAGAGATTTACGGGGTAATACAAAACTGCTTCAGGGTCAAAGAGACCTGAGTTAATTACTGTGTGATTCACATCATGGGGTAAAAAGTCGGAAACTATGTAATCTAAAATTGAAGAAGTTGATGAATCCACGTGCATATTTAGATCAAATGACTCAAAAATATTTACCAAAGACCTTCGAGTGGCACTGTCAATAGTAAAGTCGATATTAAAATCACCGCATAAAACTTTCTTGCTCTTAACAGGCAGAGCGTTAAGTAAATTTAGAAGGTTCTCAAAAAAAGAATGAACATTCGATTATATAAATACAAATTATATCTAAATCGATATTTTTATTGTAAATTATGGAAAATTCAAAAGTATTTTCTACTTGTAGAAAATCATATTTTAATACAGCCGAGAAGTCCTCGCCAGAAGATAAAATTAGGGTTCAACCGTGAGCTGATACGCCTGTCACATCTGCTAATAACTCGATATTTTCCAATAAAAACTGGTTGGTTTGCTTGTAGCCAGTGTTCAGTAATAGGAACTATCTACGGGAACCACAATTCCTCCAAAAACAAATACAACTTGTCCGGTTTATTGCGTATTGACTGAATTTTAATTAGAACCATTGTTAATTTACTGTCCTTAAAACTAAGTGAGGAATCTAGTTCCTCTGGACACTAAAAAATTTTTTTGGAAGAATCGGCAGTAAAGTAACGGCTATTACACTCTCTAATTTTTTGTTGGTGAATTCTTCGTTCCGAGGTGATGTAAGTTCTGTAGGTGGATAGATCTTCATCCACTTCAACTGAGCTTATGCCATAAAAATCATGAAAGTTATAATAAATTGCCCTTAAAGCTAAGAGGGATCAACGGGCAGACCCTCAGTGGCTAAAAACATCTTTACACTTGTGGAAGTATAACTTTCAAAACATACAGACGATGGTTGGTCATGTAGATAGGCGAGGAATAACTTGAGATATGATAAAATATTCAGTTCTCTTAATCTAGACATAATATGACGATTACCTTCAGTAGAGGACTTTTGTGTTAATCTGACCGTAGGAGGAGTTATCGGGTCCAGCGAAAAGTTAGTGTCATTGTGTGAATCTTTTGTAAACTAAAATGATTTATCACACGAAAAGCTGTTTGATTTAAATATGGCTATAGCATGTTTGTCAGATGTGATGGCTACTACCACGGGTCGAGAAGGGTCAGAACTTTTACTTACTTGATTAACTTTCACGGGCTGAAGAGAATCCATCGTCGGAGGAGGCGAGGCTCTTGGGATAATAAAGATTCAACAGACCCTTTTAATGAAACTCTAGGTGGCTATACAACATTGTTAAACAATTTGCTAGCAGAAATTTGTGTTAGAAAACCAATTTTAAATGTTTTTGAACCATTGCTGGAATTAATTAAGGGAAAGCAACGATTGAACTCTGTAAAACACAGCTTTGTTGACTATTACATAATGCCTCCTTTGATTACGGCTAGGGGATAAATTGTTCGAAATTTCAGGAATACTGGCTACCTCAGGAAATGTTTCAGTGTTTCAGTAGATGGGACGCTTCTTCTGATTATTGTTATTAATTTGGGTCTTCATCTCTTTCACTAAACTGGATACATGAGTTAAATCACATTTAAAATTATACAAATCTTATTTTATCTCCATGCATAGATATGAATTTTCGTTGATTCTCCAGAATTGTAGAAACACTTTGTATATATATTGAAGATATTATGTTCCATACCCCGTTCTGATTTAAGCAACAAATCTGGGTTAAAGACAGTGAACATGTCGGCTATTTTATTGATATCGTTCATCTTCTTTTTCATCAGATTCCATTTACATATTAATTCTTTAATAACATAATATATCGTATATCTCAGTAATAGTTGGTACGCTGTCAGTTAACTGATTTATACGATTTGCTAGCGAGTCAATATTTCATGGAGAATCTGATTCTTGGTTAAATCAGTAAGGTATCTCAAATTAGGAGATTCGCAGAGTATACAAAAAAAGCGCCAGTTGTTGAACTTCTGGGAAAGTAGATTTTTTGTAGCAGCTTTGTCAAATCTTGTACAGCTCACACAGAAAAAACGTCGATATTCACCGCTGCATCGAAGCTTATTATATTTAGCTCGTTCTACAGCAATTGTCACATTTGTACCCGGTCATATCTAGATCAAGGTCACTGTTGATACTAAACTAGAAATACCATCATTATTTTTAGTCTCTCTATCATCTCCCAGGTTTTTGTTACAAACTCCTGGTCTGATTATGTCAATACTTTTTTATAAAGTTCTAATAGTGAAATTAAATCAACTTTATAAACCATCATTTCGAAAAAATAACAAGACATGTATTTTATTTCTGACAATTTAAGCCAATAACTTTGAGAATTGAAATTTCCTATTAAATTTTATAGAATTTTCGGTGTTTCAAAGCAAATATCAATAACAATGAAAAATTTGACAATAAATGCTTTGCATATTGTAAATATTACTATAATGTATGTATAAATACTTGGTATTTCGCATACTTTGTTCTCATTGTCAGTTTTTGTATAAAAAAAATATTTTTATTACTGCCCATGTTTATGAAATCAATGTGCATGGCCTCCAGATGTTTAAAGGGTCCAATTCATTTCTTTGTTAAAATTTATAAATATTTAAATATTTACAACCATCATAAAAATGGGTAGGCTCAGACAATGTGTCTTTTAAGAAATGTGAGACCACCTCAGTAGATTCATTTTTGTTAAAAATATTTCAACATCTTGTAAGAATTATACTCATAATATTTAATATTATTATTAAACCGCAAGTATAATTTTTTTCTTAAATTTTAATTGTAAAAATGTAAATCGTTATAAAGACAACCGTTTTTACATTCCAAAGTCTGACTAAAAACTAAACTCGTTTATCTAAAGTTTGTGCCTAGAACGTTCTGTTCACTATGGTTAAAAACTGTCTCTTTCAATAACAAGACATGTATTTTATTTCTGACAATTTAAGCCAATAACTTTGAGAATTGAAATTTCCTATTAAATTTTATAGAATTTTCGGTGTTTCAAAGCAAATATCAATAACAATGAAAAATTTGACAATAAATGCTTTGCATATTGTAAATATTACTATAATGTATGTATAAATACTTGGTATTTCGCATACTTTGTTCTCATTGTCAGTTTTTGTATAAAAAAAATATTTTTATTACTGCCCATGTTTATGAAATCAATGTGCATGGCCTCCAGATGTTTAAAGGGTCCAATTCATTTCTTTGTTAAAATTTATAAATATTTAAATATTTACAACCATCATAAAAATGGGTAGGCTCAGACAATGTGTCTTTTAAGAAATGTGAGACCACCTCAGTAGATTCATTTTTGTTAAAAATATTTCAACATCTTGTAAGAATTATACTCATAATATTTAATATTATTATTAAACCGCAAGTATAATTTTTTTCTTAAATTTTAATTGTAAAAATGTAAATCGTTATAAAGACAACCGTTTTTACATTCCAAAGTCTGACTAAAAACTAAACTCGTTTATCTAAAGTTTGTGCCTAGAACGTTCTGTTCACTATGGTTAAAAACTGTCTCTTTCACCTATTAATCCAGAAGAATTAGACCCCAAACCTTTGAAATATGGCTGTGTCGTGACGTAGATTAGATATTGGTTGGAATTGCACGGAAATAATCTAAGAAAAGAAAATATGAAGATCCGCCAGCTGAAAAAGTTGTGCTATTTGCTGGAAAAATCATAAACTGCAAAATATCGCTCATTTTTTCCGATATTTCTTAATACAACTCTTTAAATATGCAAGATAGAGAGAAAAAGTATACTTACGAATTTGTTCTTTATGAAATTCTCTACAAGATGGTGGTTTAAAAACGATATATTCAATTTTTTCGTTGAGAAATGGCGATAAATGCAAGAAAAGTACTTAAAAAACGAGGTTATTCTAAAGCATTTGTTTCGCAGATAAGAAATCATCCAATCACGCTATAAATTGGGATTTAAAAACCTTATTATAGTATAAAACAATATACTAAAGGCCGATTAAATTGGCCTGATAGTTTTTACATGAATTAATTGTTAAATAATTTCCGCGAAAAAATTAACGTCATTTTTGCGTTCATGCCAGGCTTACATTTTTGAGTTGTAATAGGCGCCGATTTTTTTACAACTTCTTAGACCTGTAAACTATAATCCACAATAGTTATAATGAACAATTTTTTAGTTTTTATCATGTTTTTACGCGATTTTGAAAAGTTGAAAAATTTCGTCTTATAAATAATTAATTTTTGAAGCGAATTTGGATACCGAAGAAAGATACTCAAAGTACCTAAAAAAAGTTCTCGGAAAGACGCTCCTTTTAAAAAAAATGCGTTTAATTTGGTCGAATAGGTGCTGAGATAATAAACGTCAAAGATCGAGAGTGTTAGCGGTATAACTATTAATGTTTTAACAATAAAAAAAATGCCAGCTTATAGATTTTTCCGAGAAGTTTTTCTATGTGCTTTGAGATATAACATCGCCCTTGTGCATGAAGTAGGAAAAATCAAAGAAAGCTGTAGCGGTAGCGTTCGACGCGTCAAATCTGAGGGGAGTGGGGATAGAGTGCGAAACTTGGAATCGACGCTTGGGCCGATTTTGATGATTTTTTTTTTAAATCGATGTAGCACAATGAAAGAAACTCATTTTTCAGAATGGCGTCTACCAATTATGATAATTTAAGCATCTACAGTAACTTCTTATAATTTGGTATTTTTTTATGTTGATAATAATCAATGATTATAATTATGTCCATTGTGTTGTTCATTACAAATTTCATTTTTTTTTAATTTAAAACTTAGTTCCTTAGTTTCATTATTATTATTATTAATAATGTTATTACCATTCGAAGAAGCGTAAGTGCAAATATATTTATATTGTTTATGTCCTTATTTCTCTGACCTGAGGTTTGTTGCCCTTTCGGGAAATTTCCCGGGTAAATTTTACGACAGCTCCCCCCCTCCCCTACTTCATGCACAAGGGCGATGTTATATCTCAAAACACATACAAAAACTTCTCGTAAAAATCTATCGGCTGGCATTTTTTAATTGTTACAACATTGATAGTTATATCGCTAACACTCTCAATCTTTGACGTTTATTATTTCAGCACCTATTCGGCCAAATTAAACGCATATTTTTTAAAGGAGCGTCTTTCCGAGAACTTTTTTTAGGTACTTTGAGAATTTTTCTTCGGTATCCAAATTCGCTTCAAAAATTAATTATTTATAAGACGAAATTTTTCAACTTTTCAAAATCGCGTAAAAACATGATAAAAACTTAAAAATTGTTCATTATAACTATTGTGGATTATAGTTTACAGGTCTAAGAAGTTGTAAAAAAATCGGCGCCTATTACAACTCAAAAATGTAAGCCTGGCATGAACGCAAAAATGACGTTAATTTTTTCGCGGAAATTATTTAACAATTAATTCATGTAAAAACTATCAGGCCAATTTAATCGGCCTTTGGCATATTGTTTTATACTATAATAAGGTTTTTAAATCCCAATTTATAGCGTGATTGGATGATTTCTTATCTGCGAAACAAATGCTTTAGAATAACCTCGTTTTTTAACTACTTTTCTTGCATTTATCGCCATTTCTCAACGAAAAAATTGAATATATCGATTTTAAACCAATTCTATCTTGTAGAGAATTTCGCAAAGAACAAATTCGTAAGTATACTTTTTTTCACTATCTTGCATATTTAAAGAGTTATATTAAGAAATATCGGAAAAAATGAGCGATTTTTGCGTTTTTTTGCAGTTGTTCAATTTTATGTGTTCGATAGACAGTAATATTAAGAGGTGTCATTTTTGAAGTTTACTTGTCATTAATTTTTATGAATTTTGTAAAAGTAAAACCGTTGTTAATTTTTCAAAGTAATACAGTCCATTTTAATGTTTTTACTGTTTGTCAAGTATTTCTTGAATAGTCACAATTGAATCAGCAAAGTAAAATAATAAACAGCAGTTTATAATTTTTCCTGCAAATAGCACAACTTTTTCAGCTGGCGGACCTTCATATTTTCTTTTCTTACATTATTTCCGAGCAATTCCAACCAATATCTAATCTACGTCACGACATGTCAAACTGTAGTGCTCCTGGCCTATATATTTTATTCATTAACTGACGGAGTAAATAATCTTGCTGACCCATGCAAAACCAATACAGGCTGAAACCATTTAAATAATATTAAAATATTATATCTTGAACATTAATTTTTTTCTATTTCTCTGTCGAGCAGGTAGCATCACCTTGTATCAGGACGAGTTTTGGGACTATCTCGGGTTTTTGACTATTGTGAAGAGATTAAAAATAAAGTTCTCCTGATGGTCAGTGATGTGGGATGAGATGAAAGCAATAGAATATGCCGAATTTTTATTGCAATATTGAATATAAAAAATTAAACAGATGAACAAAAATGTAAACGTATTACTTTTCCGTCCAAACCTATCTGAGTACTAGTGCTAAAAAGACTCCAAATTTCAATAGAGTCAAGTGCTTCCCACACATCGCGGTAGGTAGATCGATCTTGGAATTCATTTTTAGTTACCACGTAGAAGACGTACCGCGAATTATGTTTCAGTTTCAGTGTCTTGCCAGGGGCTGGAATCTGGTCTTCAAGTTTTTCTAATTGTCCGAACTTCTTTCGAAAGACGGTTGCCAACCCTCGTGCGTTCTTGATACGGGCGGGGATGTTGTATGCCAGTGAATAATCTTCCGGGAGAGTGAACAGATCTTGTTGTTGTTCCGAAGTGACTCCATATCTAGCTTTCCCGGTACCTCCATACGTGCCCATAAATTCCTCGAAGGTGGGGTCAGACACATCTCGAATAAGGTTTACTCCTTCCTCTAAGTCATGGTCTCCTTCGAATGGCGCTAGTCGGTTTTGGTGAACTACTTTTGGTTATCCGTTGGGGATCTTGCTTATGCGATATATAACATCATTGATCCTTTTCTTGATTAAGTGTGGACCTTCCCAGGATTTTTGTAATTTTGGAGAAAATCCTTTTCTCCTCGTCGGGTTGTGTAACCATACTTTGTCCCCTTCTTTAAAACCGCCTTCTGTGGCCTGCGTGTCGTACCAACTTTTCATTCTGTCGCTGGCAACTTGAAGATTGGTTCGAACTAATTCATGAATATCGTCCAGCCTTCTTCTCAATTGGATCACGTAGTCTTCGCCTGCTAGATCTTCTCCAGGCCGACAGTCAAATTCCAGGTCACAAGGAAGCCTCATTTCACGTCCAAACAGGATTTTCGCAGGTGTTTCACCCGTGGACTCATTGACGGCAGATCGATAAGCCAATGCGAATAGGGAGAGATACTGGTCCCTATCTCTCTGATGGCTGGAAACTACTTTGGCCAGGTATTTTCCAATAGTCCTGTTCATTCTCTCGACCATTCCATCTGACTGTGGATGTAAAGCTGTTGTCCTGGTCTTCTTCATTTCCAGCTTGTCGCAAATCTCCTGGAATGGATGGTTTTCGAAATTTCTTCCCTGGTCACTGTGGACTTCCATGGGCACTCCATATCGGCTGATGAATTCTTTCACCAATACATCCGCGACTGTTGTGGCCTCTTGGTTCGGGATAGCGTAAATTTCCACCCACTTTGTGAAATAATCCATTACAACCAGTATGTACGTGCTACCATTTTCTGTCGTCGGAAATGGTCCAGCGATATTTAAAGCAATCCTTTCGAAAGGGCTTCCAACATTGTACTGTTTCATGGGTGCCTTTCTCTTGCGATGTGGTCCATTACTCGTAGCACAAGTTGTACATTTCTTACACCAGTCCTTCACATCGTCGGAGCTGTTCATCCAATAAAACCTTTCACGGACTCGCTGAAGGGTTTTCTTCACTCCCAGATGACCTCCCGATGGACTGTCGTGTAACTTCTTCAGTTCCTCAGCTACTCTTGTTCTCGGGATAACTAGCTGTCTCCTCATCTCAGAACCATCATCGTTTTCAAGGACTCTTTTCAACAGCCCTTCTTCCAGGACAAGAGAGTTCCACTGAGCCCAATACGCCTTGAGTTTCGGTGAAAATTTTGACACTTCTTGCCAGGTAGGTCGCCGATTTTCTTCCTTCCATTGCCGGATCATCTTCAGGTGAGGATCATTCTCCTAATCTTCTCTGATCCTGGTGGGTGACCATTCTTCATTGACTACTGTAATTCTTGAAACTGCAACTTCCTTAGATTTCGACTTGTTGCATTGTGAATAGTCTACAGGGCATGGCCGTCAAGGCAAGGAGTTGGCTTTTTGGTGTTTCACATTAGCTGAATGTTCACCCCTGTCTGATTTTCCCCGTGTCTGGAGTTCTTGGGTTACAGGAGTCTTGGGGCGCTTAGACGGACTGCGTACGTGTTCTAGCACGCCACACTTCCGGCATTTGATCTTTTTCGGCCTCTTGTCTACCATACCTTTCAACAAGTTGACGACCTGATCAAGTTTGTCATCGTTATCTTCTTCCTGCATGGTTCTACCTTTGTTGTACCGCGAGCTATTCATGGCTGCTTTGCATTTAAGAGGTTCTTGGTTTACAGGAGTCTTAGGACGCTAACACGAACTGCGTGCATGCTCTAGCTCGCCACAATTACAGCACCTGATTTTCTTCGGCTTTTTGTCTACCATACCTTTCAGCAAGTTGACGATCTGTGATCGTCACCTTCTTCCTGTATGGTCCTAACTTTGTTGTATCCCGAAGCCATTGTGGCTGCTTCATATTCAAGAGCAGCAGTCAATGCATCGACCAATGTTTTAAGATGGGCTAATCGAAGCGTCTTCTCCATATCGTGGTCACACAAGCCGTCAATAAAGGCCTGGATGCCTAAACATTCCATCATGTTCTCTGGTGCTGATGGATAAGCAAATCGAACTAGTCGGGCAATATCCATTTCATACTCTTGAAGGGTTTCGTCACGTTTCCGCCTTCGGTTCTTCAGCTGGAATCTGTACAACTGTTCCAAATGTTCGTGACCATATCGCATGTCCAACCTCTTCTTCAGCAGCTCGAAGTCATCCATTTCTTCAAGCGGTATCGTCTGAAGTACATCTAAGGTATCTCCCCGAAGCGCAATAGTTAAGTTTATTGCCTTCTCCCTATCGGACCAATTATTCACTCTAGCGGCTGCTTCAAATTGTTTCACATAATTGGTCCCCGACATTTTTCCATCGAACGTTGGGGCCTTGACTCGGGTAAAACTGCCAATGTCTTCTAACTTAGGGTGTGTTTCTGGCTTGCAAGGTTTCGTTTGCTCGGTCTTCTTTTATTCCTCTGGCGTGCCTCGCGTTCTTGAATCGGCAATCTTTTCCTCTAACTCCTTGATTTTCTCATCTATCGTTGTAATCTTATTCTGGATTTCCGATTTTATAGACGAAATTTCATTTTCAACGTCAGCGGCAATGTCGTTTTTCATTAGTAAGATATCGGCAGATATATCGTTCTTCATAGCAGAAATATCGTTCATTATAGCAGAAATATCGCTTTTCACATTCGTTGAAATCTTCTCTTCCATGGCAGAAATCTTCTCGTCCATGTTCTCTTCATGGCAGAAATCTTCTCGTCCATTTTAGCAGAAATATTAGCAGAAATTGACGAGATTAAGGTGGAAGTCTCGTTATTAAATATTCTCTTGGCCATTTTTACGTAGCAATTTATTTATATTACCCCACACCTGACACCAATGTAATGTTTTTCTTATTTATTTAAACAGTATATGCGTGGGATAAATTTTAAACACACGGTATAGCTACTTACTAATTTATTTAAACACTAAACTAATCACTAACACTTAATTTATATATACTCAACTAAACACATTTAATTTATATGCACACAAACTTAATTATAAATTTGTATCCACACTTTACTATTCGCTATTTCGGCGTATTCTTGTTTATTTCTCGAGATCACTTCATCAACTATCTCCTCCGCTGATCGGTCCTTATTTATATTAATGCCTTTCTTACTAGAAAATTCCGGGCTGCGGATTACACACACAAATAATTGATTCAGGTCTTTTCTAGATAAGTCTGGTCACAAAAACAATTCTTAGATAAGATAGTTCCAAACAGTTATAAAAACACTGCGTATCCGCCATAATTTTAATTTTCATACCTGGCTTAGACAGAGTCGGATTTAGGGTCTATACCAGTGTGCTGTTTCTTAACATTATTTTATAAAAATTTAGTCAGTAGTTTTTTATCCTTTGAAGAGACAACATCAGAATTAGACTTATCTCGATTTTTTTTTGTAGATTGTATAAATTGTATATCATACAATCAGATAAATAACCCATATGATAAATCCAGTGCGTGTATAATTCGGATAAGAATTGCATCGTAAAAAGTGTATGTGGTTCCAGTTTTCTAAATTGTATATATTTAGAAAATTTGCAGAATTCTAAATACGTTAGAATAAGTACGAGTTTTCCTGATTCATTTGGTGAGTCCACTCCAGTTTTTAAATTTATTTCTTGAGAAATATCAGGCCTTTTTAAATACAGTTGAAAATTTAGATGCATCTATATAAGAAATTTTGAAATATACCAAAATTATCGATACATATATCAGTTTTAACATCAAGTGAATAAACAATTTGAACAGAAATTTCGTTATTTGACATTGATACACGTCAAGTGTAAATTACACAAGTTGAACGTTTTGATAATAATAATTAATTAGGTTAAATTCTAGCATAGTTGTACTCTAATTTTAAGTTTCTGTAGAGATTATGACTGTTCTTTTATGGTATTTTTTGGGAATAATAATTTTGTTGAATTTGCGTATCTGATAGTATAATATATAATTTTGATTCTAACTACCTGTAGTATTCATTCAGTATACAATCTCGTTGAACTTATCATTTTACATTCATAGAATTTTCAATTTAATCAGTGACATTTGGTTGAATTTTTAGTGACAGTAAAATAGTAAATGTCATAAAATAATTAAAGGGCCTTTTATTATATTGAATTAACAGTTATTCGAGAGTTTGATAATAGTGAAACATTTAATTTGGAAATACGTTTTAAAAAAGCAAATAAATTTGAAGAATTAATTTTGAACAACTTTGATCTCACCCTGAGATAGGAGTAATAGGTCGATTGTATATAAATTCATCTCTAGATTCATATTTATTGGCGCCGGGCATATTTTTTTGACAACCACTGTCAAAATTGAAATAGAATACGTACTTAAGTTGTATGTTCAATAATTGTCGCTGCGACAACGTATTATAATCTGGCTCACAACGCGGGACAATTACAATTAAAGAATATTAAATATTTTAAAGGATTAATGCCCTTAATGCCCCACGTTGCGGAGACAGTTAAATAGGATTACTACTTTAATTTATATAATGCCCTACGTTGCGGGAGCAATTAAATATGTATGTATTTTTATTTATATGATATGTTTATTTATTTATGTTTGATATGTTGTTTGAATACTGTAATTTATTTGCTCCACGTTTGGGAGATAAATTGTATATGAGATTTATATATATGAGAATTGTTATTTTAGTTGTGAATTTAAATTGAATGTTTAATGTATTAATGTTTTATTACAATTGAAATATTACACTCTTGGGCTAGTTAATTTATATTTATTTTATCTTTAATTCCTAAAATTTTATTACCTCGGCTGCTCTTATTTATACACTACTCTATAACTCAGTAGGGTTAATAAAATCAACATTACTCATCAATGGAATTTATTTTATGTTGTTTATGAAAAGATAGAAAAAAATTTTAAACATTGAAATATTACTTATATACGAAATATAGTTGGCGCTTTATTTTATTGTTGGAGTCATATACCTATTATGTATAAAAATAAATGATTATCCTTTCTTACTTATTAAAATTCTTATGCTATAAAATGAAATAATGGATTTTTCTATATACATCCAAATTTCCACATCAAAACAAACTTTCTGTATATTATAAAAACTATTCATTCTTTTTGAGATGACTTTTGCAGACTCATTTGCATAAACTTGGGTAAACGTTTGTAAAAATTATATTTCTTTGAAAAAAATATGAACACCTGCGTTTAACGTTGTTCGACTATTTGTAACTTGTTTTCTACTTGGTCTCATAAATAGGATTATTGAAAATATTTTAAACACTACTTTAGTTTTATTCGGTTCGTGAAATGGAAAGGATATCTGAATTATTTACGTACTGAATTTCCTTCCTTTTTTAAAAATTATTTTAACGTATTATAACAATTGTGCATGTGATAAAAACTGAAATTAGTTGTGGTTTGTTGTTTTGTGAAAAGTATATATATGTGATCGGATAAAATTCAACATGACAGAAATTTATACATCTATCTACAAATTTGATAATGGTAAGTTTTTTATTACGTTTCCTGGTATATTATATTCATTTTAAAACTTTTACTACCAGGTGTTTATGATTTCAAATTTCACTTTTTATTATTTGGTACCAAATATTACTAATTAAAACACACCACAGACCTTGTTCCTTTCGCCAAAAACGACGCCTTCAGTTGGATCCATCCATGACGCTTTCCTGCTTCAGGTGGCAATCTTCCTTCTTATAACTATCGGATGATAATTATTATTTGGCTTGACTTTGTTTCAAACAGATTTGTCTTTGCACTTATTTTAATTATTAGTTACTTTTTTTATTTCTGATTTACACATATTCACACTTATTACTTAAAATTTTATAACAAATAACTGGATCACATTCAATTTGCTTCCTGCTTCTTCAGTTACCAACGCCTAACTAACTAGCGCGGGTATTTTATCCGCCAAAACCCTTTCTATTGTTTACAACCGGAAGTTGGCAATGTTCTAGAAAGATCTTTGATTATTGTTCACCTGCCACTTTGTTTATTAATGTTTTTTATTGTTTTCTGACTTAAACTTGTTATAAAATATTGTTTTTTATTCACTATAACCTTATCGTCATTGATTTAATTCACTAACATCTTATTATTATTGTTTTTTCATGTTATTGATTATTTGAAATCTTCCGATTGGTCAATGCAAATATATCATTTTTATATTTCCTACAACCTAAATATTTACATAATATACAGTTCATTTCTTATTTTGTTTGATATTATAACATTTATACATATAAATTAGGTCGGTAATCATTATTCTTATATTTCATATTCAAATACATTTTATGTTGGTATACTTGTCGTCAACTGTTATATTTCGTATAGGTTTTGACATTTCCTGTAATTACAGTTTTCTACTCATATTATTATATTTCCTATATACTTGTATGATTAAATATTAATTAACATATCGTATATATGTTTTTACTAATTCTAAATGTTATTTATTGATCAATCATCGTAGCATTGTTGATTTTATTATTAGAAATGCCTGTGGATATGGTGTACACACTAGATGTAAATTGAGTGTTTTCATTCACTCGATTTTATTATTGCCATCCTATTTATTCTTTAAATATAAGCAGATGCTTTGGATGGCTAAAATTCCGTGTAGCGTCACGTTATTTTATTGATCTCCGTTTGCTTGTTAGGTTCTGTCTAAGGTTGTTTTTTTAAAATACAGAATTATTTTAAAACTGTTTTACGAATAATTGTTTATGAATTCTTTTTTATATTTATTTATTTTTCATTATGATTATGCCCATTGATTGTAATTGATTATGTCGTTATATAGATACTTTACTAATTTTGGTACTTTATGTACAAGTTATTTTTTTATTGATAGATATTATTACTTTATCCTTTATCGGGATTCTATGAATGTTATATGATCGTTCTATCTACAACAATATATATATATATATATATATATATATATATATATATATATATATATTGAACCATATATCTTATATATTAAAGAAAATCAGCTGTTTGAGAATATTTTGCTAAGGATTTAAAATGGATTCAAACTATGTAATTAAAAACACATTATAAAAACCACTATCATAAGTAAAAATGCATATAAAGTCATAATAAATTGAATCGTTTGTTTATAATAATTAAAAAGAGCAACAATAAATATAAAGAAATTACCTTAATAATTGTCTAAATTTTGAAAACGCTTAACAAGTATAGTGGAGAACATTAAATTTGCCCAATATGGATGTTTATTTGTCATGAAGGAATCAGCTGTTTCATCTGAAATTAAACAAGTTTTAGTTATCTAATTTAATATAAGTATTAGTTAAACAGTAATAATATAAATCATGTTCATATTTTGTATAAAGAATTAGATAAGTTTAGAAGATAAAAATATCAATGACATAAAGGTAATTTATATGTCACAATTTATATCAAATTTATGGAGTCAATGAATGATAAAATGATGATGGATTTAAGGAAATATGTGCTACTATAGAATTTAAATAGTACAAATAACAAAAGCAAAAGATATATATATATATATATATATATATATATATATATATATATATAAATATATATAGAGATACAGAATTGATACAGAATTAAATGGGTAAATCACGCAAAATAGGTTACAGAGAATGAGTGGTAACCGTGGACATGCATGTTTCTAGCTCATTAGCCGTCATCGGCACGGTATAACCAAGAAAGGGTGTACAACTTGGGAGCAAGGATGTTAATTGAAACATGAGAAAACACAAACAACGGATTTCAACAAGACAACCAAACACACACTTGTGCCTTCAAATGGAAGATCCCGAGTTTTCAGGACAACAACCAACAGAGACACGGAGGCGTTTATAGCTCTCCTGCCTGAACCTTCCGACCCTGGAAATGGACAAATAACCAATTAAGAGATAAAAGAATAACGCGTGGAGTATAAAACAGATACATAATTAAATGGGTAAATCACGCAAAATAGGTTACAGAGAATGAGTGGTAACCGTGGACATGCATGTTTCTAGCTCATTAGCCGTCATCGGCACGGTATAACCAAGAAAGGGTGTACCACTTGGGAGCAAGGATGTTAATTGAAACATGAGAAAACACAAACAACGGATTTCAACAAGATAACCAAACACACATTTGTGCCTTCAAATGGAAGATCCCGAGTTTTCAGGACAACAACCAACAGAGACACGGAGGCGTTTATAGCTCTCCTGCCTGAACCTTCCGACCCTGGAAATGGACAAATAACCAATTAAGAGATGAAAGAATAACGCGTGGAGTATAAAACAGATACATAATTAAATGGGTAAATCACGCAAAATAGGTTACAGAGAATGAGTGGTAACCGTGGACATGCATGTTTCTAGCTCATTAGCCGTCATCGGCACGGTATAACCAAGAAAGGGTGTACAACTTGGGAGCAAGGATGTTAATTGAAACATGAGAAAACACAAACAACGGATTTCAACAAGATAACCAAACACACATTTGTGCCTTCAAATGGAAGATCCCGAGTTTTCAGGACAACAACCAACAGAGACATATATATATATATATATATATATATATATTATATAAAAGAATTTATGTCCATAAATATAAATATTATTTTCAAGTTGTCATAAATGTCAAAACAAAACTAAACATTGTCATATCGAAATATAACAATGAATTTCACTATCAGTAAAAGAAGAAAAAATTGACGACCAAAGGGAAGCGTGGGTAGTTGGTTTTTGGCGTCGAGGTAGCGAGGAGGTGATGAAGAATTTTTCCATAAATTTCAAGTAAAATCACAAAAATCATGATCAAAGCTGTAAATTCCTAATAAATATAAAACTTAGAACACTCACATGTGTATGTATCCAGTTTTCCCATGAGAATATCCAAAATTCTCAAGAAATTACGCAACTTGAACTTCGTAAGGCGTATTCCTGTTTCCAGACGGGATAGATCCAGAATACAGACTTCAGGTCAGTGCTTCTTTAAATATTATTGGCCAATAATAAGAATAATAACTCTCGAGTATAAATTAAGTGACTATTTCCATGTATATAATAATTCTTGCGTCTATATGATCGATCTAAAAAAGAAAAAAAACTTTATGTAGTTTATTCAATAGACAAAATTTCAATATTATTTAAAAAGACCTATTCTGTAATAAAATAATGTTTGTACTTACTTTATTTCAAATCGTTGAGAAAAATGCATCTTAATCCATTCATATAATATTTCCAATTGTATATATAATTTTGTAACCTATTTCTTCCGAATAATTTTATCTTTTGTATCTATATAAGTTCCAAACATAAATTCTTTTATACAAACTCCATCACCAGCATCATAAAGTAAACGAACTTGATGTATCTAATATTCACGCAGATGCAAAGCGTCTATAAGAAACGTTCGTTCCGACTCACATTCATTCGTTTTTAGTTGAGCATGCGCATAGGATGGTGTATGATATCATTTATGACTATGTTTTAGTAATTGCATAGGCGTAACTGTTTTATAAATGTTTAAATAAAAAATTTCGTTATAAAATTAAATCATTGAAAGTACAGTGTTTCTTTTTATTTTATGTAAGCAAAATAATCCAAACAAAGCCAGAACTCGAAGGGTAGAACGAGTCACATGCTCCCGAACGAATATAATAATATAATTATAATATAAAAACTATAACAATACTGAGCTAGCCACACAAACTAATCAAATAAAAAATTAAATTATCTCTTATCTAATTAAAATAAAATAATAAAATATAATAAAACATTGTTTATATATATATATATATATATATATATATATATATATATACAAATCAGTTTATAACGTTCTCCGCCGTCTTCTGATTTCCAGTCTCCATTCTTCTCGAGCGGTCCAGAGATTCTCATCTACTCCTCTTTCTCTGATATCTCTATCTATTCCTTCTCTCCAACTCAGTCTGGGTCTTCCTCTCTTTCTTCTTCCCTGTGGTGTCCAATTTAGTATTTTCTTTGGGATTCTGTCTTCCGCCATACCATCTAAGTTGGTTAATTTGTAGGTCTTCCGTCATATTGTGTTTAACATCCATAATTTCTCGAATTCTCTCATTTCTCACTCTTTCCAGTTTTGATTTTCCGGCGGCGCGTCTCCAATACTCCATCTCGATGACTTCAAGAGACGAGTTTTTTCCTTTAGAGGCCACACTTCACTACCATAGCTGATGACACTTTTCACTATGCTGTTGTAAATTCTATGCTTATTTTGTTTTGATACTGCCGTATCCGAAAAAATACTGTTGAGTTGTCTGATTGCTTGTCTTCCTTGGTTATTTCTGTGTTTGATTTCTTCATCCAACCTACCGTCATTAGTGATGTGTATTCCAAGATATTTGTATTTTTTACAGTGTTTTATCTGATATTGTTGTTCCAAGATAAGGTTCTGTTGTTCTCCACCAAAAACAAGAAGGAAATTCCTAAAGAGTTTCAAGACTCTAACGAAAGAAGTGTTTATTCCTCTATTTTTGGTTTCAATAAAGATTTGACGTTAGTGAGCTATGAACCAAAAAAGAATAAATATGTGCTACTTCTTAGCTCGATGCATCACGACGATTCAGTAGATAATGAGAGTACTAGAAAAAAACCAGAAATAATTAAATTTCTTAATAAAACTAAAGGAGGTGTTGATCATATGGATCAAATGATAGTAACTATATCACAAAGGGACAAACAAGAGAATGGCATGTCGCAGTTTGGTAAAACATAATGGATTTAGCAGCTCTAAATGCTTACTTTATGTACACCCATGAAAATAAAAAATTTCACGATGGAAAAACGAACAAGAGAAGAATGTTCATAAAAGATTTAGCAACCGAATTAGTGTTACCATTTATGAAAAGAATAGCACAAAACCCAAAACTTCCAAATACTGTAAGAAGTAGTATGAAACTTTTGATTACGCGAAGAGAAGGTTCAGTTTTGAAAATTAAAAGAAGATGTTCGCAATGTCCTACACGAAATGAAAGAATGAGTACACTAACTTGTATTAAGTGTAATAAACCAACATGCAAAGAACACAGTGTTTTAGTATGCACAATATGCTTGAATCAAAAATATTAATATGTTTCTCAATTCCTAACGCTTGTTTTTAACCTACTATTATGATAAATAAACGTAAAATATAAATTGGTGTTTTTTTTTAAATAAGAGTATTGGAGACTCATGCTATGCATTCTTGTCGAGAATTTCATCTATGCATCCTAGGGTTAAACATTGCTCAAAGAGGCTTAATAGCGAGCTTATGGCCAAAATTTTCAATGTTGAAATCAACTCTTTATGTGAAGAAAAATATTGATATTGGAAAATTTATTGTTTATTTTTTAATTTTCATGACTATAGCTGGTTGCTTATATCAAAATGACTTCAAACAACTTGGAAAATATACATAATGATATTGGTAGGGTAGAAACCCCAGTACTAGACACCTTAGAAAACCCTCGTCATTAAAAATAATGCATTAGTTCACGTTTATGCTCTATTTATCAAGGACAGGTCCCTCTAAAGTCATTCTGTGTTTAATTTTGGATGTAGTAATGCCTCCTGGGCGATAGAGGGCAGTCTTCGCCAGATAATTTCAATAAATTGAACATAGTCACTTTTCACCAATAGTCGGACGGCAAGCTCCCGCAGTCGGACAGCGACGTACCAGTACTCGACCTACGCGGAAATAGGTGTACCTAGGTAGTTAAGAAAATGTGTGGAAATAAAACCAAAACGCGTTGGTATCAAGAACAACATAAAATATATTCTTTATAAAAAGTATTTAGAACAACAGAAAATATATTTTTTGAAAAAAAAATAAGTACAAACTCTTACTGAAATACAGCTACTGAACACACAATTCACAAATGAAATCTTTGTCGCAAATTTCCTCGTACAGCTTTCCTTCAAAATGTGTGCATTTGAGATGGTACCACCGTGTGCACATATCACAGCCAATATTTTTGAGGTCATTGTCCTTGGTATCACTGTATAATTCTATATCGCAGGAATAACATTTTATGCGGTTTCTTTGAATCACTTCTGCATTGCTTTCTTCTAACTGGCTGCCTGGGATATTTTGTTTGAATTGCTTTTGAACTTTTCGCTTTGCCTTTCGAGTCTTCATGATCCTTTTTCTCTCCATTTCCTCTCGCTTCGCCTCCTTTCGTTTTTGCATGTCTTCCTTTCTCTTTTTAATAGCTTCAGCTTTTTTCTGCTTAGTATCTTCTTTCTCCCTTTCCAATTGCCGCCACATTTCGCTTGATATTGCATTTGGCATCCTTGGAGTATCTTTATTTTTGACGCTTTTCTCTATTGGTTTTGGATAAAACGGCACAGTAGGTACTGGATTAGTGGGTGGAGTTGACACGATGCTCAGGATTTCCACTTTTCTGTTTACAGCAGCGTTATCTCCAATTTCTTGTACTTCTGAGAAAGCTGTTTCCATCTCTTTCTCTCCGGAGGAACTGTTAGCATTAGTGTCAGAGGGAATGTTTAGATCAATTTCTTCAATTTCATCGCATGTAGGAATAAGGAACCCATTTTCATTAATACCTCATCGGCAAGCAGCGAAATCGGTGAAAAATTATCTTCCTCCGTGTCGGTGATCAGATCAGAAATACTGTCGATTTGATTATTGCTAGAAATGGCACTTTGGATATTTCTTAATTCGTCAAGAATTACATCCACATTTACGCCTCGTTCTTGTAAATTTGCTTTGAGGGATTTAATTACTCTTCCTGTGACTTCGTAATCTCCGATAGATGGGGAAGCTGAGTGTCTCAGATGTCGAGGTCTCAGATGAATGCTCTAACTTTTCTAGCATATTCTGCACGCACATCTACAGAATCTGGATTAAAAGGAAATATTCCACACTTTCGAAAACGGTTTTTTATAATTTGTGGTAAGTTTTCTTTTGCTAACACTTTTTTTAGAAGTGGGCAGAACCTGGCTTTTGTCAAAACCTTTAAGCGCTACAAACCCTGTGAAATACAAGGTACTTTAAAGATAGGGCGTAGAAAATACTATATTAAAGTATAAGTGGATAAAGAGGTATTTCAAACACGCGCGATTTTTCGAGGACGACGGCGCAGCCGGAGTGCTCGAAATAGAGCAAGTGTTTGAAAGACCAGTTATCCACGAATACTTTACGCTATTTTTTTTATTGGTGCACTTTGAAATCATAAAATATTATTATTATATCATTACTACAAAAAAATGGAAGTCCGTCCTCGATGCCCAGCCAAGTTTCGTGAAAGTCAAATAGTATTTATTTTTATTTGACGTTACGAGGTATTGCTGTCAGATCAATAATCAAAAAGTTTCTTTATTTATATTACAAAGGATACAATGTATATATGAATATATAACTAAATTTTGCAGAAAAAAACAAATTAGACATTGGTTCCCAATGAAAATATACAATTTAAAAACTAATAAAAAAAGTTGTCATTGATACTTACGTTTCTCATGTTGTTGTTGTTACCATAGGGACTTTAAAAAACGCGCGTGTTTGAAAGTTCGATTTAAACACGCTGAGGCGTGCTTTAAAAAGGTAATGTGAGGCATCAATAAAAAATATATATATACTACACAGAATAACCAACTGTATGACACTAAAAGTTATTAAAAAAGTGTTCAAAGGGATTTCAATGTGACACTGTAAACAACGTTATAATGAAATCTCTTTTATACGCGAATTATATATTAAGTACGCTGATGGAATTTGGCTAATTGATAGAATAATTATTCCTCTGAATTTATGAATAAACTATAAAGAAATAACAAACCCAGCATCTAAGGGTCTGTTACGGCCTTCAGGTAGAAAATTGGACTTATTTTCTACAATCTCATTAACGATATCATCTGGTCCTCCTGCTTTATTGAGTTTCAATTTTTTAATGACATCTTCTACTTCATTAAGCGTTGGTGTATCTTCTTCTCCGTCTATTCCTTCTGTATACATTCTTTAAATGAATGTTAAAACAAACTTACATTCAAAAATGCATGCTTTTTTGTATGATAATTTGATCTTCACTTTATTGGATTATTACTCAGATAGAGGAAATAATATCATGCTTATTGGAATATTGTCTATTTACTTTATTTATAAAGATAGATAACGGGTTTTATCTTTTCAATCAGTAATTCATATCGTATGTGAGTACTACGTGGAAGAGTATGGTTTTGCAATACACAATTTTTTTGTCGATTATTTTTAAAAAAAACGATGGCAGTTCTTCAATCGGTAAGTTTTCTTTAAAGTACTATTCTTATACTACCTAAGAATTATACGTGAAACGATATACGCAAATTGAAAGAATTGGAAGGAAATCAATAAACAAACGACTAACCTAAAAGTGTAAAAATTCGTCGGTTTTTTTCTTCTTTTTCGTACTTTATGTCCATGACCTGTTCTTACTGCATCCTCTTCATGTTACTCATTCTGTGTCGTATACTTTGTCACTATCGCATGTTATATTTGTTCAAAAAATAACGAAGGGTAACGATTCAATATAAAAAATCCTGATGCCACAAGACCAATTTCAGGTAACATCCTTGCATCAAGTCAAAAACACAAATATTTTTTGGTAAATTTATGAATTTTCTTGAAGTAAATGTTTTTATGTACGTTATAGAAAAAAGTCTTAAATACAAAAGTTGTAAAATGTGTTAGGTCTATAAAAAATCTAAGTAACTTTTTTTCGTTAGATCAAAAACAAAGGAAATACGATTTTTTTCAACTTTGCTATACTTTCGTTTATACTGGGGTGATTTGGCCCGGTAACGAACTCGTCCAAGATTTTGGCACCACCGATTTTTACAGTATTTTCCGACCCCTGACCCCCCCCTTCACCCCATAACACTAAATTAATTAATACAAATATTTTGAACATTTACAAATAAAATAAAATTAAAAACATAATATATTTCGTTAAATAGAACAAATTAATAAAAATCCTTAAACATCTTCTACATGGTATAAAAATAAAATAAACAACCACATTCATCAAATAAAATCACAGATAATATGCCATTAATACTAGTACTTAAAAACAAACTTTCCGGCTTTTTGTATTGGCAAATTCGTCAATTAATTCCGAGTAATCCAGTTTTTTAGCAATCGACTGCTCTATAGAAATCAGTGCTAAATTGCTTAATCTCTCTTGGCCCGTACATGATCCCAGATATACTTTTTTTATTTAGAAAATAATAGTTGCATCCACCACTAGGGTTATTAGCAACATAACATGAAAGTAACATAAAATAACATTTAGGCTGGTAACGTCACTGTAACATACAATCATATTTGAATAGCATCATATCAAAGATAGGAATCAGTAATAAGCAAGATGGTAACAAGCTTAGTAATTCACATTTTGTTGACTAAACCTATTTCAGAGAGGAATCCGATTGTGTTTTCAAAATTACAGTACACACCAAGAGTTGATTTTAAATCTGCACTTATACTGTACGTCTGGCGTTGTTCCGCGAACCTCGGACACTCGACCATGAAATGTTTAACTGACATTGGCACCTGACACATATCACAGATTTTGTCTTCTTCTCCTTTCAGCAAGTGTTCATGGGTATACTTTGTATGTCCAGTGCGCAAACGGGTGATTATTATTTTGTGTCTTCTTTGGCTAGGGATGTTTCTCCATGGCTTGATATCATCTTTAATTTCTTTAAGTTTCATTTCAGATTCTGTCCAGACAGATGACCAGTAGTTAGAGACCACATATTTCATATATTTTTTCAGATCAGTATACGGTACTCCCTCTTGCTTTTGAAAGGTTGGTCCATTAATGGTTTCACGTGCAATTTTATCAACCCGCTCATTGCCAGAGATCCCAACATGTGACGGGACCCACATGAAGTCCAATCGTCTGAATTTTTTCCCTAATTGTGTGAACATACTCTTTGGTGAGCCTTGTCAGGGAATGATCTGAATAAATGAGTTGTATACCTCGTAACGAGCTTAACAAATCTGTAAGAATTAAAGTATTGTGGATATCTTCATGAGCGGCGTATTTGATTGCTTGAAGGATTGCGAAAAGTTCACCACTATAAATGCTGCATTGTGAAGGTAGTTTGAATCCACTAGATGTATTCGGGTTTAAAAAAGCTGATGCTACTCCTTGCTTTGACTTGGAAGCGTCTGTATAGATGTGAGTATAATCACAATATTCATTTATTGATGAGAGGAAATGATTGTGAAGCAGACTAGGAATAATTTCAGATTTGTTGAATTTGGAGAGGTATAGGTTGCATGGTGGCAAGGCAATATGCCAAGGTGGCGTGTCTGAGTTGTTGTTGGGAAGGGTAACTGGGAAAGTCACATTCAATTCGAAACTGAACTTGTTGATCCTCTGATAGAAAGGGTATGTTAGTCTTCTTCGGTTTTCACACGGATTGCGAAAACGGTTTGAAAAGGTGTTATGATATACTGGATGCTGACTATCAGTAGAGACTAAATATGCATACGCTAAGCTCAGCTGCTGTCGTCGCAGCTGCAATGATGGCTCTCCAGCTTCACTGTAGAGACTCTCAGCGGGCGTTGTCCTGTATGCTCCAAGGTTTTCAGAACTGATTTACTTGCTGAGGCATATATTATAGAGCCATAATCGATTTTGGATCTTACTAGAGCTCGATAGAGAAGTAAGAGCGTTTGTCTGTCGGAACCCCAGACGGACAGAATTCTCAGTAAAATCATGCCGCTCTGACATGATGTTCTGATATGGTTAAGATGGGCATATCAGTTTAACTTTCTGTCGAAAATCATTCCTAGGTAACGCATCTGTTCCACCACTTGGATATTCCGGCCACATAGTTTCAGATTAAGCAGTGCTAGTTCTCTTTTTTTAGTAAAAAACATGCACTTAGTTTTTTCTGGGCACATTTTGAAACCAGTGCATTTCAGCCAACTCTCAATCGAAATCACTGCCTCCTGCAAGTTATTTTGGATGCGATAAGATTTTTTCCTCGCGAGTATACCACAAGATCGTCAGCATAAAGGCTAGCTTCTACAGGTTGTTTGATATTCTTCACAGCTTCATTTGTCGCAATTAGAATTAGGGTGACGCTCAAAACCGAACGTGGAGGGGTACCATTCTGTTGCAATCTTTTCCCGAAAAGTGTTCCATTAACTTTAACTCTGAAGAATCTTTCTCCCACGTAGTTTTCAGCAAATTTTATAAGATTGCCATTTATACCCCAGGAGCTCAGCTTTCTAAGAATGTTACATCTCCAGGTCATGTCATAAGCTTTACTTATATCAAAGAAGATTGCTATGGTGTTTTGTTTGTTAGCATACCCTTCGTGAATATATGATTCCAAGTTAATTAGATTGTCTGATGTTGATCTACCCTTCTAAAACCACTTTGTTTTGGTGTCAGCAGCTGGTTTTTCTCCAGGAACCAAGTGAGTCGATTATTAACAGTTTTTTCCATCAGCTTACACATTGTACAGGTTAAGGATATCGGACTGTATGATTGAGGATCTGTCTTTGGTTTACCATTTTTTATTAACGGAAATATGGTTGCCTCTGACCACTTCTCAGGAAAGACCCCTTCTGTCCATAATATTTTCAGGAGAATATGCTTAGCTGTATCTGGCATTTTTTGGAGGAAAATGAACGGGATATCATCAGATCCTGGGCTGGAGTTTTTGAAAGAAACCAGAGCTTCGAGTAATTCTTCATAGGATATAGGTACATTCATAGGGTTCATTTCGTCTTGGGAAACATCAATCCCTTCAGATTCTTAATTATTTTTGTAATTCAGAAATTCGGGTATGTAGTTTGCACTATTAGAATTCTTTTCATAGATGTCTGAGAAGATTTGAGAAATTTCGGTACAACTTGAAGTTGATTTTCCCTGATATTCAATCCGTGAGATTCCATGGTCTGTTTTATAACATTTAATACGTTTTACTTTGTCCCAGATCATACTTAGGGGTGCTAATGGATGATACATATCTTGCCCATGATTATTTTCTTTTTTTTTTCATGATCCATCGAGCTTTTGCCCTCAGACTCTTAAAAGTTATCAGGTTTTCTGGTGTGTGATGCCTTTTTAGTCTGTTGAAAGCGTTTATTGCCTGGTCGCACTCTTGATTCCACCAAGGAACTGGAGTGTGGTTGTTCAGTTGCTTTGTCTTTCCTATTACTAGTTGGGCTGCATCCGTTATGATTTTGGTAATATCATCAACACATTCATCGATACTATCTCGCATGTGGAAGTGACTAACCTTGGTTTCTATGATATTTGCAAAAAGATTCCAGTCAGCTCTTTTTAGTTTCCATTTTTTTGTCACAATAGGTTCTTCTACAACATGCTGAGAACTTGTGAGTAAGATGGGAAAGTGGTCACTGCCATATAGATAGGGAAATATGGTAAAATTAAATTGAGTGTGGAGTGAGAGGTCGCTAATGCTGAGATCTATAACACTGGAGTTTCCTGAAAACTAGTTGAAACGAGTTTTTTCTCCGTTGTTATGTAACGCCATATTATTATCATCGATAGCATGTTCTAATATACGACCTCTTGTATGTGTGGAGTCGCATCCCCATAGGGTGTTATGGCAATTGAATTCTCCTAAGAATAATCTTGGTTTGGCTGAAAGAAATCATTCAGCTCCTCGTATGTCACGTCACGATTTGGTGGAATGTTGATATTACAAATATTTATCTCCTTAGGTCCAAAATTTTAATAGCAACTGCTTCAAGGTGGGTTGTTATAGGGATTTCGATTGCACCGTGAGTTTGGTGTATGTAAGTAGCGACGCCACCGCTTGCTATGTTTTGATCTGGTCTGTTTTTATGGAAACAAAGATAGTTCCTCAGGTTTTGTGAGTAGTCCTGTTTAAAATGGGTCTCCTGCAAACATATGATCGAGGGTTTGTTTTCGGAAATTATCAGTTTTAGCATTTCTTGTTGTGTGAAGAACCCATTAAGGTTCCATTGAATGATGGATAGTTCAAAAGTTGATATTATTAATGTGTTTTTTGTGACGATATGTCGCTTTCAGAATCTGAAATGAACGATACTTCTGCTAGCAACTGTTTCGATAATTTTTTCTTAAATTTGGTACACCTACTCTTGATACATCTGTCTTTAAAATATGGGTACACACTACTCAGCATATGAATTAGACCATGCACATCAGTTGTGTACTGTTTCGCCACACTCAGAGGGTCATTAGAGCCGTATACGTTTTCAAAAAAGTCTTTGAGTTGATTGTAGTTGATTACAAAATTTTTTGAATCAATGTATGTTTTAGTTGGTTGCATGTGTTCGTCGAAAGTTGTGGTTTCAGGGCGACTTTTCTTACTTATACTCAACGATGGTTTTTGGAATGGGTCAGATGGTGTATCTTCCGTTGGAGTTAATATTTCCGAGAGGTTCCTCTTATTCGATGAATTAGTTTGGTTGTCTTGGTCGACAGTAATGGGGTATTCTTCTGGAATTAGGTAGGTTGTAGTATCCTCTGGTGGTTCTTCTGGATTTTCGGGAGGGTGCATTGCAGGAGGTTCATTTAGATGATCAGGTGTCTCAGTTGTACATTGAGAAGATATGTGACAATTTTGCTTGCATTTGAAGCAGGTTAGATTATCTAATGATAATAATATTCGATAGGAGGTATTTTCATGGTTGATCAACAAAGACTCCGGGATGACAATATTTTCGGGAGTATTAATGTAGACTTGCCTTCTGAAACTCATTATATGTGCAAAATCTGGGTTGGTCATGCTGACTCTGAGAAAGGATATAGGGGACAATAGGCTGAGGCCAAGTTGTCGTAGGGCTTGTTCTAAATGTGAATGTGGGATTGCTGGGCTCGCGTTAAATAGGATCAAACGTTCAGATGGCGTAATCAATCTTCTGGCTCGTATAATTTGGTTGTTGACACCAATTGCACCGTGGTCATTCATAAAAGTAGTTGCTAACTCTGAGCTGGAGAGGTATATACAAATTCTATTATTCGAAATTCTAGATTTGAACAGAATGTGTTTAGGGTTGACGAGTATTCCTAAGGCTAGGAGATATTCTTGGATTTTGGTTCCTTCAATCGCAGGAAATATTATAGCTTGGTTCTTCTCTGGAAATTTTGTTGGCTGTTGTTTACTAAGTACTGAAGAGTATGACATGTTTCTTTCGGTTTGTTGGTTAGACTTCTCTATTCTGGTATCCATCGTTGTAGTTTGGGGATTCCTGTAATCAGAAATCCCCGATATTGGTGGACTCAATTCAATATTTGAAACTTTTGGCACGGGTCATGTGTACCTGAGTACTGTCCTGCCCGTACGATTTATCGACACTTACGAGTCTTAAATACACACAATGGTGCACTATGCACTATGATATTAGGTAGTACACTTTCTCGAATTTATATTCACTTTTATTCAAGAACTTTAAACAAAATGTTTGCCGTGGTGGAATAATTTCGGTATTTCAGTAAAAAAAACTGGTCAGCAAATCTGTTGTTATTAAATTATTTAAATGTTTCACACAAAAATGACAATGGAACAGCTCAAATCTTAGATTTTATTACTTGCCTATAGCAACTGAATATAATGATGCGCTTATTAGAATTTTAAAACTGAAAATTCACTGATTTGGATAGACTTTAATCCAGAGCAAATTTAACACTCCACCAAGTAGCAATTCCACCACTAGATCAACCTGATATATTTTTATTAATTTTAATATACTAAATGATCAGTAACAGAAATTAATGGTATTGTCAAAAATATTCGGTATGCTATTGACATATTGGGGAAACTTGCTATTAATTTGTAATCTAAGAGTAACTGAAACATGTCGGTGTGAAAAATTTGTAATATTTTTAATTGTTGTTAGTATTGTTTTAGCACTCAATATTCCAGATAATAATTCGTCACAATTAATATCTTCGAAATATTTTGATGCAAAATCAGATGCAGCCTAAATAAAGCTACGAGGGCGCCTTCGGCGCGCCCCCCTTTCTGTATGGCGCCCGAGGCCACCGCCCCCTTCGCCCCCCTACCCTTAGTTGCGGGCCTGAAGTGATGTTTCGTTCCTGGGTTAGGAACTTTCTGAAAGTTCATTGTTGAATAGATCACAATTCATTGTTTGCTATTTAAAACGTTTAAAAAACGCAAGTACAATAGTTAAAATAAACATTCATAAAACAACAGGAAACAAGCACTATCGATACAAATTCTACGACATTATACAGGGGGTGTACGGAAAGACTTCATGTGTATTATTTTAGTAAATTATGATAAATCTGACTCAATTTTTTAACATTTTACTTATCGTGGACTGTATTATGTTCTTTTTTAATGTGTACCATTTCTTTAATTGTTAGCTTTCTGTAGTTTGAATCTTGAGCTAGAATTTTTTGTTTTTAAAATCAAACTCACGTTTTTCATGTTTGTGGAGAGCTGTGGAAGCATTTGTTGTATATTTATATGGTCACAATCTGTTTATAGTGTCTGTATGTGTATGTTTTATCACAGTTGTGGGGATACACGCCTGAATAAAACCAGGACTGTGGGGACATTGACAGTTGTGGGGATATACACACGTCCCCACAACTTTCTTAAATAGTATCTTCGTTTATATTCGGTATTTAAGTACGACTATTGTATAGAAATGTTTCCGAGAAAATGTTTGGTCTACCAACTACTTTTTATTAATCTGTGACAATTAGTTTTATCAAAATTTATCAAAAAGTTAATGTCCCCACAACTTAAAAAAAAGCAGGTGTGTTATTTCTTTCTTAGTATACCATCGTCTTCCTCTGCTTTGTTAAGTATCCACGTTTCGCTTCCGTAGATTACTGTTGGTCTTATTACTGATTTGTACAGATGTAGCTTTGTCTTTCTGGAAATCTTCTTTGAATTTATTATCTTGTTCAATGCTCCTGCCTATTTACTTCCTTTCATCGGCCTAGTTTCTAAATTCCCTCCTTCTTCGCCGTCGTCTTTGATAAACACACCTAGATATACAAAACTTTGGACTTGAGGTATTGCCATTTTCATAAACTTCGATTTGTCTTGACTCGCAGGTTCATTGTCTATGAACGGTCTGCATATTCTTCTCGGTTCGTTTTCTGATGTTGATAGTAGTACTAAATCGTCCGCGTATGCCAGTAATTGTGTTGTCTTAGTTTTCAGTGTCCCTGCCCTGTTCATGCCGGTTTTGCATATTATCCATGATTAGACAATGTTAAACAGGGTGGTGGATAACATATCTCCTTGTTTTAATCCTGTATTGGTCTCGAAGCTTTCTGATGTTTTTTGGTTCATTTTGCTCTTAGTTATTGTACGCTCGAGTGTCATTTTGGTCAGACTCAGTTTTTTTGGGACGCTTAGATCATTAATAATACTGTATAAAGATTTTCTATTTACTGTGTCTATAAAAATAGCATATATTGGTAGATCGTATTCGTACCCCATTCTTTGCGTTTGCTTCAGAGTGAAAATACGGTCCATGACTGATCTTCCAGATCTGAATCCGCACTGATAGTCTCCGAACAAGTTTTCTCCATATTCTTTTACCCCTTTTTTTATGGTTTTGGCCATTATTTTATACACTGTGTCTCTATAGTTTCTAAATTCGTCCTTTTTCCCTTTCTTGTAAATTGGTACCGTTATTGAGGTTTCCCATGCTTCTGGCATTGTCATATTCGATATCAAATGGTAGATCTTCGACTTTTTAGCTTCTTTCAAAGTTTTTCCCTTCCGTTTTAATATTTCCCCTATTACCTCGTCCCGAGTTTTCCAGGGTCTATATCTCTTTTTACTCTTTAGAAGTTTCGCGTCCAATATTCTTTTAGTAAGTCTAGTCTCCTCCCTTCGCCGTAAATGTCTCTACTAGCCCAGTTGTCTTTCCTCAGTATACTCCAAAGTTGACTGTATTTCCAGTTCTTCTCTTATTATTGTGTTTCTTATCTTTTTTGTTAGTCATCTTATTTGCCTTTTATACTCAATTTCAACGGCATGTATTTTGCTCTTTTGCACAGCTATCTGTAATAGTGGTCTGTACACAGGTTTAAGGACCTTTAATTTAATTGTTATTTGAGCCTTTTATTCATAGAAAAATATAGATTAATTGCCATTTAAAATATTCTGTTTATCTTCGAGTCTTGAGTTCCACCCTAATCTACCACTACTCCAAGATACTGAGTCTATGAACAGTCAAAAGATTTACTAAACAACAGTTTTTTTATCAAATTATGATCAAATCGTGTTTGACGCTCAAGTTTTTTTTTTAAATATGACATTACATATCTTATGTCATAGATGTGCAACATTCCACTTGTTCTATACTTTGATCTTCAATATATTATATTTTTATCTTTACTGTTTTTGCACCAATCACCATAGCTTTAGTCTTACTTGTGCTTATACCTTTCATACCGCGCTTCTTTATTGTTTCATTCCATATGTTTATGTTTTGTTGTAGCTCCTTTTTACTTTGCGTATATATAACAATGTCAGTGTTTCAAATGAAACTTACTGTTTCTACACAGTTTATAGAAAAATGTTAAAAATTCTAAAAAATTGACAATTGTTTCGATGTTACCTAAATATCATCGTCAGAATGACAGAAGTTACATTTCATTTGATGCCTACCTGATGTTTAATTATTTTTGGCTAGTCCAAAATCCAATATCATATCTTCTTCTTTCTATTAACATATATTAAGTCAATCACAAGATAGGTCACTTTTTGGACTAGTCAAAAATAATTAAGCATCAGATAGGCATCAAATGTAATGTAACTTCTGTCGTTCTGACGATGATATTTAGGTAATATCGAAACAATTGTCAATTTTTTAGAATTTTTAACATTTTTCAATAAACTGTGGTGTTAACTAGAAACAGTAAGTTTCATATAAAATACTAATATGAGTATATTCCACAAAGTAAGGGTTGAGACAGTTCATTTCATTATAACAGTGTCGTTTGCATTTGCAATTGTTATTTCAACTTTTTATAAGTTTCTATACCCAACCATATAATATGTCCTACATATATAGGTATGTATAATTTATAAATTTCAAAATTTTAGAACAAGACGACATTTTGCTTGATAACCGGTATCGTAGTTGGATTCACTTTGGCTTTTATAGTACTAGCTCCAACTACAGTTTATAGGCCGACAAGAGAATACTACGTAGGACACCCAAAAATATTCAAGGTACGTATAAAAACTTACATTTCGTAATGCTGAAACAATCTTCATATTTTTGTAGAGTCAAGTATCGTCCAAAGATAGCAACGAACCACCTCCTATTGACAATCACGGCCATCACCACGAACACCACGATTTCCATAACGAACACGAGATAGATGATGTTGAATATGTTGGCGATGTTGGAGAACATGGCGATAATGATACTTTTCACAAAATGACTGATTCATATTTAGCTGAAGCGTTAAAAGAAAAGGTAAGATTTCCAATTCATCTTTCAAACTTTAAGAGTGAGATTATAGTTTCTGATAAGAGAGTGGTACTTTTTAATCTCCTTGGTACTATCACAACTAATTGCCGAGCATTTTAAATAGATTGGGTCGGATACCAAGTTGGCAAGATGTCAGGTCAACTAATTCTCATTGTGAGATGAACACAAAGCAGAACGATTTTTGTAAATTGCTATTTTTTAGGTAAGACTATTGTGCTGGGTCATGACAGGTCCCAAAAATCACGAAACTAAAGCAAAAAACGTCAAAGCGACTTGGGGAAAACGATGTAACATTTTGCTCTTTATGAGCTCAGAAGCAGGTGAGCAGTAATATCAATATGCCCAGCCTCTAGTACTTTCAATGCATATTTATTCCAGATCCGAACCTACCAGCGATTCCTCTGAACGTCAGCGAAGGAAGGGACAATTTGTGGGCAAAAACTAAAGCTGCTTACAGATACGTTTACGACAATTATTACGACCAAGCCGATTGGTTTATGAAAGCAGACGATGATACGTAAGTCAGCATCAAAAATTAGTTAGATCAGGCAAATACGGTGGATATTCTTATTATTTTCAGATACGTGATTGTGGAAAATCTCAGATACATGTTGCTTTCCGTAAATCCTGATACGCCCATCTATTACGGATGCAGATTCAAACCTTACGTCAAACAAGGTTATATGAGTGGAGGGGCGGGCTATGTCCTCAGTAGAGAAGCCGTCAAAAGATTCATCGAGGTAATTAGACTAAAATAAACTATTTGAAAATAAGGAAAAACAATTCTACAGACTGATAATTTACAGTATTTTATCTTGCAGTCCACCAAGTTATGGCAAATTAACTCAAACTTCTACAAAGTTTTTTCCATGTTTCGATACGGTTTTGGCTTTATTTTACCCATTCTCATGGTTTGCGGAGTGCCAAAACGTTGCCTAGTCAGTCTGACTCTTGTACACCATCATTAAATTGCTTCTGAAAATTATGCATTGGTTCAAAGCTTTAAAACATTGTCCCCACGTCTCGATCACCATAACCAAATGAAATTAGTTTTATTTTGTCCATTCTGCTGATTTGCAGATTGCCAACACTTTCATAGACAGTCTGTCTGCTGTACTCTATTATTATTATCACTTAAAATAGCGTTCCCAACATTAGCTCAAACTCTACAAGATTTCCTATACGTATCAACATAGTTAATGGTTTCATTTCACACATGCTGTTGGTTTGATTTTTGCGATTTCTGAATTTACCATTAGTCCTCAACCTTCTTAGGGGGCGTCCATAAATTACGTGAGGTGTTTTTTTTTCAATTTTCTGCCCCTCCCTCCCCCCCTGGTGAGATGTCGTGAAATTTTATTTAACCCCCTCCCCCATCCCCCAATCTCACGTGAGATTTTTCAAAATGTGAGTTTCTTACGTAAACGCGTTGGATTGTTATTGTAAAAAGAAAAAAACCAATTTGCTTCGTGCTTTTATTTACGACTAGTTAAGACTAGTAATCAATATTGCTGAGAGTTTAATTATAAGTGTAATAAAAATTTAACAATAGAATACTTAAATCGTAACTATTGTGATTAAAAAAAGAATTTCTACTCTTAAAATTCAGTCCATGGAGAATCATGCACGGTCTCAAGAGAGACTATTGGAACCAACATGTCCATATGATTTTCAGTAAAATCATCTGCACCTTCAACTTCGTTCTGATCTAGCCACTGTAAGCCATTGGCACTTGCACAAAGTAACTCATTAGCTCGTCTTGTGACAATCCGTGAGGGTCGCACTTTGCGGAACATACGCGCTTGCTTAGCTGGTGCAATGTGGGCTGATCGCCTGTGCTCTGCAGCTCTTGTGCTAGATGCAAAGTAAATACCGCATGTACTGCAGCATCTTTTCTCTAAATCATCACGTACACTTGGGCAATAGAGATCATAAGGCGTGCTGATGAAGGCATTCAGCGGTTGAATCGGTAGGTAGTGGCGTATTAGAAATGGAGCAAATGACTTTCCGTCATGCTCTTTAAAGTCTGGAATTGTCAAATGTCCATCAACTTGAGTGATAGGGTATGGAGGTGGCAGAAAACGGTCGTGAAGAATCATATGCAGATCATTCCGGGATGGGCTGCAGTACTTCTGGTCATCGCATTTTACAACCTAAAAAAAATTATTAACAATTTCCCTTTGTAACTCTTAATAATAAAAATTTGTTGATATTCGTGCTAGTTAAAAAAAAAAAAAAAAAATAGGCACGCATAAAAATTTGATATAAACCAACTGCCAATGTACCTGGAGTAAATATTGGCTCTCTCTAACGTGCTCAGTGTACCATTCTTCGGCTGGCAGGTCTGGAACGCTGGAAGTGTCATTATTCGGGTCTATATATTCAGCGACTACTTCGTATCCGTCAATGCAAACTGCAGACCATATTTCAGCCAAAATATCCCCTGCCTTTTTGAAATTATCCTTTTCCAGACTATCGTCTAATGTTCTGCCGCTGGAGTCAAGATGTGTCCCAAAAGAATCATGGGGAAGAACAACGCCTGTTAGTTCTCGACTGAGTGGAGCCATACGTCTCTCTACTCTGTTGAATGCGCTCCTGCCAGGGGCATTAGTCACAATAAATACTGCGTCCAAATCATATTGTTTAAAATGCTCTATGGCGTGTGCGATCACTTAGCGATATCGCGGATTCTCGTCAGGCCCCCGTCACTTGAAATTATAAGAACAGTTTTAATTTTGTTGTCTATATTCATTATAAATTTGGAAAAAGACTCAATTGTTAAAAGAGTGTCCCAGTCTTGAGCGTGACTAGTTGCAGTTGACGAAGAGTGCTTGCCAGTTCGTATTGCTATGTAAGTTGGTCCACTGTATGAAACAGCTTCTGGTCGTCCCATCTCATTGGGTTTCACTTCACACAAAGCATACACGCTTGGAATTAATTTGTGCCTCGAAGCAACCACAAATAGTCTAAGATCCGGGATTAGAAAAATATATCCTCATCTGTTATTTAGATGAAACAATTTTTTATAAGCTGATTTCAATATCATGAACTTATAAAAATAACCTCTACCATCATAAGCCTGCTGCAATTAATAGTAATTAATTTTTTAACAACTAATTTATTTTTAATTTTTACTTTCTCATGTTAGTTACATGTAGTAAGTTAAAACCGTCAATATTTTATATTATATACCTCACTGTAGTAGGCACCCATCTCTATGATTGCTATACTTACCTGCAGCCAGGTGAGGAAAGGAGATAAATGTAGCTTATTTCCCTTACATGTTAATTAAAAAATCCAAGTACAATAATAAACGGCGTCGAATTCTAAACATAACAATGCTTGGCTATCTTATAAAAGGCTGATGCGGCCAAAGATAAATAAAAATTAGCGGCAGCTATGGGAGCTCATTGCGAAGAGAGAGATAGAATAATACATATTCCTTCAACGAACAAAGACAGCGTAAAACTCATGCGCGCACACCACTGGCTCATTTAAACGTACTAGAATAGAGAGAGAAGATGAGAATTGGAGTATAAGAAAGATAGACATAAAGATAGCTCTAAATTTTAACGAAATTTTTTGAATTTTCGAAATAGTGTGCAATATTAAAGAAAATATACCTTTGAGAAAAATTACCGAAATAGTTTACACTTACCGTGAAGTTTTCTTAATGCTCCAATTATTAAATTTTTTTATAAATTTCCTCAATTATAATTTTTATGCGTCGAAATTAATTTTAAAAAAAAATTTAAAACAGAAGGTTTAAAATGTTTGTTGTATTTATTATTATGCAAATATTGTATACAAACGAAAAATAGCAATTACATTATGTTGAAAATAATTGTAAGTCAAAAATCAATTATTTAATCTTTTTCCGACTCATCTGAAGTAGCAATGTAATCATCGAGATCTCGGTTATCGCATGGCGAATTTTCTCCACCATCATCATCTGAGTTTTTTGCTTCATTTTCGTTATCATCATCATTATTTGTGCAGGTATCTTGTAAAATATCATCAATTTGGAGCGGTGTTGCGTCTCCGACAAACCATCGAGGTTTCAAGTGATTTTCCTTAAACCAACCACACTCCTCCGGATTAAGTTTAAAGCAGTCGCATTTAACCACATGGAGTTAACAAATATCGTTCGCAAAATTTTTTGTTTTAGCGAATTCCAGCATGGTGGTATTAGCGTCGAATCAAAACTTTTAATTTTCCTTAAAAATTGATTATCACTCTTAACAGCCGCATAAGCTTTTTGAAAAATTCTATATCGAGCATCATTAACAGTGATATACAGTTCTTTACTCCATACATTAAACACGTAAATTCTTGAACAGCTTCCATTTTTTTTCTTAAAAAAAGGTCTACATCATCCGTCAACGACGCGAATACTTTATAAATATAACAATATTTTCATCATCCAGTCTGTCACGATGCCACTAAAATTTCTTGGTTATGTTTTGACACGCGGTATTACGGACGGAACAGCAGTTTACGACTACGCGCAGTGTACTGCGGGACGCATGCGCAGCTATGCTGTTGTATCATTGTCTCTTGCACAAAAAATCAGATTGTCTGTCTCTTTTATCAGAATATATTTTTCTTAAATTTTCGAAATCGAACTTTTTATTATAAAGGCTGCAGATGATTTCAAGGTAACTGCCACATCTAAATAAATTCAATTTTTTTTTAATTTTCAACTCATGCTCGTAATTTTTATTTAACATGTGAGGGAAATATCTATCTACCTTTTCTCACCTGGCTGCAGGTAAATATAGCAATCATAGAGATGGGTGCCTACTACAATGAGGTATATAATATAAAATATTGACGGTTTCAACTTACTACATGTAACTTACATGAGAAAGTAAAAATTAAAAATAAATTAGTTGTTAATTAATTAATTAATATTAATTGCAGCAGGCTTATGATGGCAGAGGTTGCTTTTATAAGTTCATGATATTGAAATCAGCTTATAAAAAATTGTTTCATCTGAATAACAGATGAGGGTATATTTTTCTAATCCCGGATTTTAGACTAAAAGTCGTGATCTGGTAACGACACTTTATATTCAACGTGCATTAATAGTGGCGCCTGCTTGTTTGCCGCTGTCAGGCCGATGGGGACGCGGGCTTTGTCATCTTGAGATAAAAAAGTTACGGAGTCAGGACCAAGTACTGAGGCTATCGTTTCCAGCGACCTTATGGAGGCCACAGAAAAGTATTGGTCTTGGTGTGCCTTATGATGGTCAGCTTCAGGACGACTCAGCTTCACCGGCACAGTCACTACATGGCGCTTAGCTTTTCGTATATTTGCCCGTCTAGGCAACAGTCGAATATAAGTAGCACTTCGTGAAATATTAAATCCCAGTTCGCTTAGTTTATTTGTAAGTTCTGAAAGCGTATGAACCGTGCGAACTCTCTCACAACGACGTCGCTCTTCAGCAGAAGCACCAAACAGGGCTAAATCACTTATTGTTTTTAGCAATTCAGACTGTTCTTTTTCTAAACGTGGGCGTCCAGGGCCATCACGAGGCGTCAACAACTTAGCTGCATAGCTGAGAAGCCGTTCAATCTCATGTTGAATGTGATGTCTTAACTCTTCTTTCTTCGGGAATTTTTGCTTCGCTGTATTCCATAATTTTATTACATCGTCCTGGCAGGATTTCTTCGTCTTATAGACGTATCTTTTGACGTATGCGTTATAAAAATCTTGATAACTCATTTTAAATTAGTAAAAGCATGCACTGAGTCGAGTAAAACATTCACAACAATAATAAATAACAATGCAGGTTGGAACCTATCCGTGTGTCGCTGCCACTCAGCTCGTACGCTCTCGTTCATCGAGTCGCGCGTTCGGTTGACAGTGGCGCGAAAACAAAGGACGGGCTACACTGTACCGTAAATTCAGATTAAATTGAGCTATTTGGTATAAAACAAACATAGTGGTTTGACAGTCAGTAAATGTATAACGTCGAAGTATGAATGAAATTATTTTCTTTCGAACGAATTAGTGAATGATCTTAATCGTATCACGATTACGCTTAAGATTAAATTTTGAGCATGTACAATCTGGATTGAATGGACCAAAATAGTATAATTAATAATTGTTTCAATCAGAAAAAAAATTGCGTGATATTTGCCGAGACCCTCCCTCTCTCCAACGTAAGATAGATGAGATTTTACTCGACCCCCTCCCCCCCCTTAAACACCTCACGTAATTTATGGACGCCCCCTTAAACATATATATTTTTAATGACCGTAATTTCTCAATTTCTTATATTTTCATGGGATTTGGTCACAAATAAAATCACTCGCTTATAGTGGTAACGATTTGGTTTATTTATGTAAATATGCAAATATCATTACAAGAAATAAACTTTTCTCTAGATTCAAGTCAGATAATAAGAACACAATAAACTCAATATATAAAATAAATTGTTCAGATTCCAATGGTACTTACATTGGTCAATCCAGCCAATATTTACATAAGAGAATTCAACAACACCAGCAATCAGTTCGAAATAACAATGAATGTACAACATTATCAAAAAATTCACTTGATTAAAATCTATAACGTAGAACTATAGAAAAAAATAATAGTAAAAGATTAATCAAAGAAATGATAAATATTAAAAAGAATCCTAACTCAACCAATTTCAAAACTGACATAGACAATTAAGTTGTACATATAGGTACCAACTTACTACTATAAACGAATATAAAGGCGTTTAATTCTAATTTTAGTTTAATTTACAGAGTATACTCTGTAAATACTTTTTATCCATCTTTATCATAGTTTATTGTTTATATTATTTGTTTTTATGTATACAAGGACGTAGCCAGAATTTATAACAGGGGGGGGGGCAAACTAACTATGGTCCATGGTCGTCCAAAATGTAAAACTTTAGGATAAAAAGAAAAGGCAGATGAAAACAAAACTGTGAGATTTTAATTATACTTAAATTAAACTAATAACATTTTTCTTGGGTTCAAACTAAATGTATCCAAAATTTTTTTCACTATGCAGCCTTATTTTTCTTCAAAATTTTTCGATGCACACTCATCAAACACAACCCAGTGAGTCTGCCATCACACATTGTATTCCTGAGCCAGGTTTTTACCCTACGTAGGGTACTGAACGATCTTTCCACGGTAGCAGTAGTGGATGGGAAAGCACTCAATATTAGCAGTGCGTGCCTTGTTGCAGGGAAAAAACATTAGCTTCCTGCAAAAGTGCACCCACTTCAATGTCCTTTAATTTGTCTTCTGCTAAATTCTTTTTCTTCCACATATTGTACCACAAATCTAATTCTGCAGAGACATCACTCAACTTATAAAATTCCATGAAAGATTCTGCATTATTTTTGAAATCTTTTGAAGCCATTTTGAGCATGCTTGAAGGATGAAGATAAGTTAAAGCAAAAGCAGGTGTATTTTCGTTGGAGAATCTAGCATCCAAAGACGAAGTTAAAGAATAAAGATAGGGGATGATTATTGACCGCTTCCAGTATTCAACTGCAGACTCAGATGTTGGATTACTTCTGTGTACTTGCTTTTGAGTGACTCGTGGTACTGACAACTCAACCCCTACTTTGTCTGCAATATCCAGTGATTTTTTAAATAAATCATAAGAAACATTTTCGACATATTATCGATCTTCTTTGATTACATCTAGAATATCATCAATATGTTTCTTCACCATAACCAAATCCATACTTTTACCTTGTAAAACGTTTACATCGGGTTCCAAAATTGCAGAGTATCTTGCAATTATGTTTAAGCCTAAGCTGAATATTGGTTTAGTAACTGCACAGTGCAATTGGTAGGCAGATTTTCTTGTTGCATAGTTTCCTTCGACAAATAGATGTTCTAGTGCTTTAACAATGTCAGTGAAGCTTTCTGAAATTTTTCTATGCTCGTATAATTTTCCGACCATCTGGTCTCACAGAGCCTTGAAAGATTTGGAAACGATTTCCTACGGTCTGGCGATTCACGAAAGAAGGTTATTGTGTGTTCAACCGTTGCATTTGTGTTTCTTATTTCTGGTAGCTTGCTAGTATCATTGACCACAAGATTTAGTCTGTGGCTGGAGCAATGGAAAAATAAAGATTTAGCGTACTTTTTTTAAGAATGGCCTGTACACCACCTCCTTTGCCGGCCATCGTGGAACACCCGTCAAATCTGAATCCCACATAATTATCGGCGGAAAAATTATTAACTTCTAAAAAACTTTGAATTGCGCTAGCGATTGTAGAAGCATCTTGGCATTTTAACTCAATGTAGCCTACAAATTTCTCCCTGATTATTTTTTGGCTTTCATCATAGAACCTTAATCCAATAGAAAGCTGCTCTTTTCCAGTAATACTTGCTGTTTCACCAGCCATTACAGCATAAGCTTTTGCCTGTTTACAGTCTTCGATTATTTTTTCTTTGATAACTTCACCGCATTTTGAATTGTTGGTGAGGTATAGACTGCGTTTTTTTTGACATTTATCCAAGTGGCTCTTCAGCTTCTCATCACCAGAGTCAATCCTTAAATTTAAAAGGTCAAAGAAAGCTCCCTCATTTCCTTCTTTTCCTCTAATCATCAATTCCACAAAATCTTATGCATGGAATAATTGCTGACAATTTTTGTTTATTTTCTTCAATCTTCTTATGGTGCCCTATTAGCAACTGGACATCAACAGAAGCATTTACAAGAAATGCTTTTGCAGCAGCTGTTGAAGATTTGTGGTAATGGCTGCCAACGTGCTTTCTACAATCTTCATGTACATCCTTAAACTTCATGTAAGGCCTTACCATACATGACGCCAAAACTCCTTTAAGAGAGGTTTAACCTTATTTGGGATTGATAGTAAAACTTTGTAAAACAAGGAATGGCATTAGGCCAAACATCTGATAAGTATAAAAAGGTACAGATACTGTTTATGTATAATTGAAGGCATTTATTATATTGACTGCTATGTATTACAGATGTTTTTATGGATGATTCTGTTCAGGATCCACCGTTTATACCCTCTGGTAGCAGTGCTGGTTTCGTTACTAGTTATATTGATACAGACGACGAATACGATTCTCAAATATGTAATAGGCATTTACTTTCACAAAATCAGAATGAACCGGGCCCTTCCAACTTTCACATTCAGCAACCTGAGGTACGTCCTAATAATACCGTGGATTTGCAAAATATACCAAAAGTATATCAAACTGGTGATCACTTTGTACCACCAGATGTATTCAAATCAATTTGGAGTGCTCCAAGTGGAAATCATCTTCGATTGGAAGATACCTATAGTACAAATATGGATGTACATCCAGCCTGGCATGCTTTATTGAGAGAATGTAAGCCTTTAGATTATTACTTTGCCTTCGTTGATTTTAAAATAATTGACAATATTGTTACACACACCAATTTGTGTATGCAACACGTTTCGTCTTGGAAAGTACAAATATTTCTAATAGTGCCAGAGTCCATGAGTGACAACCAACCTCCTGAAAAGAAATTATACATTTTATTGGTCTGATAGGCTACATGGGCATTGTTCGATTGAGTTCACTGAGAGACTGTTGGTCTACAAAATGGTTTTTGAAGACAAATGTAGCCAGGAGCATCATGAGCCGTAACAGGTTCGAAATTTTACTAAAAATGCTACATTTCTCAGATAATGAACTATGTCCAGATGGAAACCGTTTATATCAGATTCAGCCACTTTTAGATATGCTCATAAAAAATTATCAGTCAATTTATAAACCTGGCAAGTATTTCTGTATCGATGAGACTATGGTCCCCTTTCAAGGTCGCTTGCTTTTCAAGCAATATAATCCCCAAAAAGCGCATAAATACGGGATAAAAATCTTCAAGTTGTGCTGTGATAGAGGATATACATGGAACATGAGTGTATATGCAGAAAAAGAGAAAGAAGAGAACAAAGAACTATTAGTTTCCACGAAAATTGTTTTAAATTTATCAAGTAAGCTTCTGAACAGCGGTAGAACTTGTATCACCGACAACTGGTATACAAGCCTTCAGCTTGCTCATCTGTTGTTAGATAACAAAACGCACTGCATAGGAACGTTGAGGTCTGATCGTAAAGGGAATCCACCTACAGTGATTAACACTAAACTTAGAAAGGGAGACATTTTAATTCAAAAAAACGAGAGAGGAATATCTGTTCTCAAATGGAGAGACAAAAGATACGTTTTACTGCTATCGACCTGTAACAGCGATGAAACCGTAAAAGTTCAACAGCATAATAAACCAAAAACCACAAGCCATTATAGATTATAATTCTGGTAAGAGTTCGATAGATATGTCAGACCAACTAGCCAGTTACAACGCAGCTTTAAGAAAATCTATGCGTTGGTACAAAAAATTGGCCGTTGAAGTACTATTAGGCACTTCAATAGTCAACGCTCATTTTATTTATAAGCATGTTGAGAATAGCAACATCACAATAACGGATTTTCGTTTATCAGTTGTTGAGGGATTGCTGCAATATCAGAATGAACTAGAAGAATTGCCGTCTTCTCGATCTCTTAAAAATCATGTTTTTGCTAAACTGGATTGTAAAGCACGAGAGAATCGAAAGTATTGCAAGGGATGCTACAAACAGAAAATGGAAGGATGAATTGAAAAAACAAAGTAAAGAAAGTTATAACCTATTGTCTAAACTGTGACGGTAACCCACGATTCTGTTTAGATTGTTTTAACACATTTCATAAAAATGCATAACAAGTAAAGTTACGTAAATGTTTATTTTGTAATCATAAAAGAAAAGTTTAATTTAGTTGTAATATGTAGGTTGATATAAAAATATTTAAATACAATAATGTTTCCAAGTTTTAACTAAATTTATTGCTACGAAAAACCCAACACTAGCAATACATTGTTCAGGGCCACAGCGGACACACTGGTATATGAAAAGTATTCAAAACGTGTCCTCTAGGCCATACACGATCGACAAATATCAACAGGATGAGCGGACACCGGTGACCTCCCTGGCCCATACGGCAAGTACCATGTCGGACACCGGTGTCCGCCCTGGCCCTGCAGAAAAATTAGTTAAATCGTTCTGGCGCTATACATGTTAATATATATTTAGCACTATGTCAGCTTTGTTTTTTGCTGATGAAATATATTTTAGTGACAAAGGACACGCGAATAATTTTATTTATTAGAGCTTATTAATTAATTTTAAAATGTTCATAAAAGCAACCAAACGACCACAACAACAAACAAAATATATAAAACAGATAACAAAAAAAATATACAGAACAGAAAAATACGTATATTTTATATTTAATTTTTTGTTTATTAAAATTATTTAATTTATTTTTGTTTCCAGGGGGGGCAGTTGCCCCTCCATGCCCTTCGCGGGCTACGCCCATGTATGTATATTAATCGTCTTTTTTAATTTAAGAAATACTACTGTGTAGTAGACGAGCCTCCACTGAGGAATGATCAAAAGGTAAAATTAAAAGAAATATATTTTAACTGTATGTATTTACATAAATGTATTGTGTTTTCCGATTTTTAGAAAGGTTTGAAAATGGTTTAAATCAAATAAACCGAAACGATACAACTATAAGCAAGTGCTTTTATTTCTGACCGATGTCTTTTCTTCAAACAACAATGATAAAGTCTGATGGAATGTTTCTTTTAATAGAATATATTCACAAATCGTCAAAACTTACTAGTATTTATTGATGCTTTTAGTTAGGTTTGCCAGATAAAAAGAAATGTAGACAGGATAATGGTGGATCTGAAGATGTCGAAATGGGTAAATGCCTTGAAGCAGTTGATGTAATCGCTGGCGATTCGCGAGATCCGGAACAGAGAGGAAGGTTTTTCCCGTTTTCGCCTACGCATCATTTGATTCCTGGTCATGTGGATAAATCTTTTTGGTACTGGAGTTATATTTACTACAACGAAACACCAGTAAGTTTATTTTTATTGGAAACAGTTGAGAAATATACAGGTTGTCCCAAAATTTGCAACCCCCAATATCTTGAGTCCAAGTAAATATCACCAGTCAAATTTCCATCAATAAAATGTGTTCACCCAGAATACCTGCCCAAACATTCAATTTTTGGGGCGCTTATGTATGGCATTATCTGCAAACAGTTTCTTACAATCAGGATTCTGCGCACTAACTCAAATGTGTTTCAACCAGAGTTTCTGATAGTTAGTAAACAATTAGTTTTCTGTTCCAACTGAAGTTTAAACCTGTTCTGTTTGTAAACGATCAGAACGGTTTGCGGAATATTTTCTAGCAATTTGTTTGGGGCATGCGCATTACTGTTTCTTAAAAATATAACATCTAACCACGTACCCGCCAAAGTGCTAAATAGTAAATAGCTTATAACTCAGACTGAAAATCTGTTTCTATTTGAATGTTTTGAAATATTTTTTAATAAATCATTAACCTGTAAGTAGTCGCGTGCTTGGACTGACATAAGTAGTCGCGTGGCGCCATATGGCGCCAATGTGCAATAGAGGCATTTTTTTGAGAGTCGCCTTTTTTTAAGAGAAAAATTAAATTTATATATCCTTATAATGGTACAAATCTTTTAATATAAAAAAAAATTAAAAAAGCATTACAAATAATAATATGCTTCAAAAAATATAATACAAAAACTGAAAATATGTTATTGATCATTATAACAATCGGAACAAACATTTCTTTGGTGATCTTGACATACATGTTTATGACAAACTATACAAGTAATCCTACTCGACTTATTTTTTGATCGTGGGCAAATATGGCATATTTTTCTGGGGTTTGGACCAACAACAAGAAGGATTTGGACTTCTTCTTCTTCTTGAAAGTAACTATGCAGCCGTTTTCTAATTTTTCGTGGAATGTGTGAATCATCCTTTCGTTGCATCTGATAGGGTTGCACTAATTTGCGACCTAATTTTTTCAAAAAATTTCTTCTTTTCATTAGCTCGCCGTTGCGTGCGGAGTTATAGATCACAAGAGCATTTATGGCACACACATTGATAAGATGGAAAAAAATAGTCATGGGCCATCTTCTTGTTCTTCTTCCAACATTGTATGTGGCACATAGCTTGTCGTTGGTATCCACTCCACCTTTCGTGCTATTATAAAATGTCAATTGTTCTGCTTTCTGACCATCTCCCGAATCTTTATCGATAGCAGTATCTCTATGTAGAATTGAAATTAGTATGACCGATTTTCTTTTTTTGGGGACATACGACATCATTGTAATGGTTTTCGTAAATCCAAATAGAGTGTTTTTTTCAATGCGTGTTTTATTAGGGTGGAATTCAAAAGGAATTTGTATTTTATTCCTTCTTAGTGTTCCAACTTTATGATTCTCCAGTAAGTCATTAGCAAGTGGAATACTGGTAAACCAATTATCCATGGTTATGTTTCTCCCAGTTTTACTTACAGGAGTAATTAACCGGATTACCACATCTGAGGCAGAATTGCTTACTTTGAAAGGTCCATCTGGTTGGTTTCCTAAGTATGGTTTCCTAAGTAAACTTCCATCTTCAGGTTATAAAAAGTTCTGGCATCCACCAATGCAAATATCTTTATTCCATATTTATTAGGTTTGGAAGGAATATACTGACGAAAATTGCAATTTCCACGAAACGCTACCAATTGTTCATCAACTGTAAGATATTCACTTGGTGTATAAAGCTCGGCACACTTATTCACTAAATAATCGAACATATCACGAATGGGTGCTAACTCATCAGTTCGTAGTCTCACTGCTCTTGTTGCTTTGTCATCAAACCTAATACATCGCATTATGAAAAGGAATCTCTGCTTACTCATAGTGGTATAAAAAAATCATTGCCCATATCATCAACATCAAATAAATCTTCAAAATTCAAATGAGATGATCTCATGACTCCACTGACTATCAAAATCGCTAAAAACGCTTTTATTTCACCTCCAGTTACTAAACGAGCATCTCTTTCACGTGTAAACTTATCTTTTACTTCAGCAGTAATAAAATTATTAGTGTTTGTCACAAGAAGTTGCATCACGTAGTCATCAAAAAATACATAAAAAGCCTCTGAAGGCGTGGAAATTGTTCTTGCATGTCCTTTACACAGGCGGGCAAATGTGTTATTATATTATATTTTCGAGTTTTGGTTTTAGGCGGTGGCACTTTTCTCCACTTTGTATTTTTGTCTTTACCTATATAATAATCAGCATCTGTCGGTAGAGGTGTTGGAGAAGCACCATCCTCGTATTCATCCTCTTGGCAAGAGTCTGTATCATGTTCACTATATTCCATAAAATCTTCTGCAACACTGTCATCACTTTCTGAATCTAGTTCCAATTCACTTTCAGAATCATTTATCAAACGTTCTAGTTCAGTTTGAGTTAGCGGGACTTTATTTCGCCAACTGGGACCTGCTTCTGCACTAAAACTTTTACTGGTATCTTTACTTGAACTGACCATTTTCAATAAAATAAAACACAGATAGAAATATTGAACCACTACTGTACTAATTGTAGGTATAACTAAATTTTCAACATTCGGTCGCACAGCCTAAATAATTCTATCTTCAACAACGGCTTCTTTTATTGCCCTTATTTACAAATAATCATAAAATAATATTATGAGGCGAACGTGACAAAAACTGATTACCTAGACAATAAAACACTCAATATCCGCCGACAAATTTATACCTACGTGACTAGTCGCATGGCGCCAAACGGAGCCTTTCAATGCACCGCATTAGTTTATTGCTTCTATAATTGAAAACACTTGAAAATATAATTTCATATTTTAGTATCTTATTCTTTATACCCTATTTGAGGAATAATTGGGTGAGATAATTTTGAAAAAGATTTTTCAAAATAAATACTGGGTATTAAATTTGTGTTGGCGCCGTATGGCGCCGCGCGACTAGTTAAAGGTTAAGAATGAGAGACGACGAATTTAGTGAGACTAGTGACATAATATTGTCCATGGAAAATATTGATGACAAAAATTTATAATTGCTACTAAACGAGCAGAGAATTAAAGATCAAAATTATTGAGGTCGGCATGGTGCTATTTTTTACATTGAATGAGTTATTATTTATATTTTTATAGGAAATAGTACCCCAGTATTGTGAAGAAGTGTTTACTCGCATACTTCAAACTCTTTATCAGCTGTTCCAACCTAAAACATAGATTGATCAGAAAAGCAATATCTTACAGACATGCGCTTTGGAAACGATTTGCAAACTGTAAGAAATCTGTTTGTGATTGAAGGTTGGAACAAACCTAATATTATGCCTGTTGACTTCACCATTCAAAGTAAACATATTTTAATCGGAGGAAACAAACGTTGTAAAGTAAATTTGCAACATTATTCAACCGCTGAGTGAAATTTCCGCAAAAATGTCGATCCGGATTATTTTCTTAAATCCTTAAAACATTATCATTGTTATGATATTCGACTGGCATATGTTTACTTCTTAGTGATTGGCCTATAAATAGACTATACATGCGTACCCCATCAAGATGTACCTACATTGTGTTGTTAGTTCAAATGGTAATGTTAATAATAAAGAGTGATTAAAGTTGCCGAATTTGACATTTTTACTTATAAAAATATTATAACAAACATATAGCAATCATCTTGTACGGATGAAATTTATGTTTCTTGAAAATCCGCTGAATACTACTGAAACGTAAGCGATTTTTTTAAATGATTGCGTGTTATGCACTATAATATGATCTCAATACTTTCATTATTTTGGTCTCTGCGATTTTTTAAGTGAAAATGTTTCTTAATCATTTTCCAATAACTAGATTCTGACTCTCGGTATCTCAGAAATGCGAACGTGTGGAATATTCTTGATTTTTGTCCTCATAAATTATACCTTATAGAGTACTCCTCTAAAATATGAGCTCAATGTTTTAATTATTTTGGTCTGTGGGATTTTTCAAGTGAATGTATTTCCTAATTTTCCATTTGCTTGATATGGACAGTCGGTATCTCAGAAATGCGAACGTGTGATACATTCTCGATTTTTTTCCTCATGAATTATACCTTTGAAAGTATTCCTCTATAATATGAGCTCAATACTTTCATTATTTTAGTGGTTACGATTTTTTAAGTGAATGTGTTGCTTAATTTTCCAATTACTAGATATTAACGCTCGGTATCTCAGAAATGAGAACGTGTACTACATTCTTAATTTTTTTTTATAAATCATATCCTTGAGAGTACTTCTCTATAATATGAGCTCAATATTTTAATTATTTTGTTCTGTGCGATTTTTTCAGTAAAAGTGTTTCTAAATTTTCCAATAACTAGGCTTTGAGGTTCGGTATCTCTGAAATACGAACGTGTGGTACATTATCGATTTTTTTCCTCGTATATTATACCTTCGATAGTTTTAGTTTATAACATTAGCTCAATTTTTTTATTGTTTTGGTCTGTGCGATTTTTTAAGTGAATGTGTTACCTAATTTTCCAATAACTAGATTTCAAGGTTCGGTATCTCAGAAATGAGAACGTGTGCTATATTCTCATTTTTTTTTCTTTATTAATCATACCCTTGAGAATACTCCTTTATAATATGAGCTCAATATTTTGATTATTTTGGTCTGCGCGACTCTTTTTAAGTGAATGTGTGTCTTAATTTTCCAATAACTAGAGTTTGACACAGTGCCGATCCTAGCAGGTGTGCAGCGCGTGCATCGCACGCGGGAGGCCAAACTAAGGGGCGGCCGCAGGCCGCATTTAGTTATAACAATCAACTATTTTTTGAAAGAAGAAAAATGAAACATTAGTGCTCAATTGTGTTGTGTGTGGGTCTATTGTCAATTAGTAATTAGTAGGTATATCTTCTCCTACTCTCATCTACACATATTCTTCATTTGAGAGCAAAATTCAAGGCAGAGCCGGCAATGCCATAAAAAATTGAAATTTCTATAAATAAAACCAAGGGCCATATTTTTGACACGACTAAGTATGTTTGGTTCCTGTGTGCGGCGGCTTATTTATGTACGTATAGTCTTCACGCCAATAATGATGATGCCTTAGTCAATGATAAAGATGAATTCTTTGAGCAACTGTCATACGAAATCTCCAATATTGGAACGTCCCGAAAAATAATACTGGTATGAGACCTAAACTCTAAAATGGGAAAGAAACAGCAAGATAAAATAGTGGGACAATTCGGAGAAGACACTGTAAATGACAATGGAAATAGACTTATCAATATGTGCGACCAAAACAACCTGCGAATTCTGAACGGCTTTTTTCAACATCGAGAAATACATAAGTATACCTGGGTGCAATACTCTAGAAACCTAAAAACTAGCATAGATTATGTGATAGTCCGGTAAACTACAACACTGAAAGTACAGGACGTTAGAGCCTATAGAGGCGCGGCGTGACCACCATCTTGTCAAATCCAAAATACTACCCTTCCGTGTAACAAAGGAAAAAGGAAAAGACACAAGCGAACAAGAACAAAAAAACACAGAAATCAAGTACAACCTAGATAGCCTTAACCAAGATAGCGTAAAGGAATTTTACAAAAAATGACTTGATGAAAAACTCATACAAGAAAACTTTGAAAATACAGAAGATCAATACGAGTATCTTAAAAGATGCTTGAAAAACACTGCACTGGAAGACCTGGGAAAATACGCAAAGCCCAATCGAAGAACACCATATTGGTGGGATGAAAAAACAGAAGAAATGATAAAAATAAAGAGAGACAAATACAACAGATTCCTCAACACAAAGTCGGATCAAGATGAAAAAGAATACAAAACAGCCTTAAGAAAGGTACGCACAGCTATAACAAAAAAGAAGAACGAAAGCTGAGAAAGAAACTGCACAAGACTGAATACATACCTGGGAGGTAGTAGAAGTACCGAAAGCTGGAAAATTTCAAGATCACTTCGTCAAGAAAAGACAAAAGATATTATCTCACCAATAACGTTAGAAGAATGGGATAAATACTTCGCGAAACTGCTGACTGAGCAAATGACACAATATCAGCAACTACAACAACCACAATCCGACACTCAAATACGAATCACAGCATCCCCACTTAGAATCAACACCAAAGAAGTAAAACGGATTTGTCAAGCACTGAAAAGCAGAAAATCTCCTGGCCCCAGTAATATCCCCCCGGAGTTACTTAAACACGGTACAGAAAAGCTATATCGACAATTAGAAGAATGGAAAACGTCGTACATAACAACGATACATAAGAAGGGAAGTAGAGACGTGTGTGATAATTATAGATGAATCGCTGTGCGTGGTACTATTTCGAGAGTCTATGGTAAGCTAGCGAAAAAGAGAATTGAGGATGAATATTGTGATAGTGAGGCCGAAGAACAAGCTGGATTTAGAGCTGGTAGATCCACTGTGGATCATTCATTCACAATAATACAGATAATTGAGAAAAAGACGGCACGGAATACACCTCCTTTACTTAGATCTCAAGAAAGCGTACGATAGTGTACCCCAGCTAAAACTCTGGGAGGCTCTCGAGAAAACCAACATCAGCATAACATTGATAAAAGCTGTTCGAGAACTCTATAAAGAGAATACAAACCAAATAAAGAAAGGGCAGACATTATCAAAGTGGTTCAACATTAACAAGGGTCTTAAGAAGGGTTGTTGCTTGTCATCAACTTTGTTCAACATCTATTTAGAACAAGCTCTGAAAACATGGAAAAGAAAGTGCGAACAGATGGGAATACCACTGAACGATCACATACTATATACTCTCTGCTTCGCTGATGATCAAATAGTCCTAGCTCAAGACTACGACGACTTAGGATACATGACCAGTGAATTAATTGAAGAATACGATAAGTGGGGGCTGGAGGTAAATTTTCAGAAAACGGAATATATGTGCATTGGTGGAGAACAACAGGACCTTATCTTGGAACAACAACATCAGATAAAACAATCTAAAAAATACAAATATCTTGGAATACATATCACTAATGACGGTAGTTTGGATGAAGAAATCAAACACAGAAACAACCAAGGAAGACAAGCAATCAGACAACTCAACAGTATTTTATGAGATAAGGCAGTATCAAAACAAAATAAGCATAGAATTCACAACAGCATAGTGAAAAGTGTTCTCAGCTATGGTAGTGAAGTGTGGCCTCTAAAAGAAAAAACTCGTAGGTCTCTTGAAGCCACCGAGATGGATTATTGGAGACGCGCTGCCGGAAAATCAAAACTGGATAGAGTGAGAAATGAGAGAATCCGAGAAATTATGGATGTTAAACACAAAATGACGGAAGACATACAAATTAACCAACTTTAATGGTATGGACACGTTCAAAGAATGGCGGAAGACAGAATCCCAAAGAAAATACTAAATTGGACACCACAGGGAAGAAGAAAGAGAGAAAGACCCAGACTGAGTTGGAGAGAAGGACTAGATAGAGACATCAGAGAAAGAGGAGTAGATGAGAATATCTGGACCAATCGAGAACAATGGAGACTGGAAATCAGAAGACGGCAGAGAACGTTATAAACTTATTTATAGAGATAGTCTTTACGATGTCAATGTCAGTTGTAAAATTTTAAAGGAGGTACAAGCGGCGAAATTTCTTCCTAAAAACTGAAAAATGACAAAACTGCAGCCTAACTATCAATTTAAAGGCATTTGACTTTGAACAGAAAAAAAAATTTCGCCAGCGGCGCTTTCCTTTTCTGTCACCCCGCGCCACGAATTACTCGCCCTCCCTGCCTCCTATGGAACAAAGCTGTATACGCACTGAGTATGTCCAAAATCGTTGTGTGTGAAACTGTGAAATAGACGTTATACAGGTAGATGAGTTTAAGAGTTTATAACGTCAACGTTAAATATTAGTCAAAATAAGAAAAAAATCTCTGAAGGGGCGGCACATCTGGTATTTGCACGAGGGCGGCCAATACCCTAGGATCGGCCCTGGTTTGACATTCCGTATGTCAGAAATGCGAATGTGTGGTATATTTTAGATTTTTTTTCCTCATAAATTATACATTTGAGAGTACTGCTCTATAATATGAGCTCAATATTTTAATTATTTTGATCTGTGTCATTTTTTAAGTGAAAGTGTTAATTTCTCAGAAATACATACGTGTGGTACACTCTCGATTTGTTTCCTTATAAATCATACCTTTGAGACTACTCTTCTATAATATGAGCTCAATATTTTACTTAACTCTTCTTCTTGATACATCAGATAAATGAGCGATTTTTCAATGCGAAGACATACTACTGACAAGGGCCCATAGAATGCATTCTTGAAATTGTTAGATTTTCTCATAGAAAATATGTAACGTCTTTGTTGACAAAATTTTATCCTACACTACTCGGAAACCCAATTTTCGTGGCTCTATCGGGACGAAAAAGTACGTATTATATTTGCACGGCTGGGCGAGAAAAATGGCTACGCAGGGAAAACAACTTCACAAAAATAACACTAGATGGCACCTATTATAAATTACGACGCGGCTGTCACTTTTTTATTTCAAATTGTGGCTTGAAGCTGCATTCACAATGCAATTACAATTAGTGCTTAGAAAAATTAAACACAGAATTCGAATCGTCATTGAAATATTGCATTCACAAAAATAAAATTGATGTAATAATTAGATGATTTTTGGTTGCGTCCTCTTTGTATTATGGGCTAGAACAATTGACAGTATTAACGCTTGACAATAATTTGTCAATTAAGAAGTATCAAAGCCATCAAATCAGACAAAGTGGTGGAGAAAATTAATAATAAATAAACGGTTAAAGATTAAAACTAACTTTTCCGCATCTGTGGCCCTGATTAATATTCTATCATAAAATTGTTACTTGTATACGCTTCGGGGGATGTATCATGCAAACAAACCGAAATTTCTCCAAAAATAATCAAAAATTTAGTAGGGGAAGTCGGGGCAAAGTGGGCCACTTAAGGTTTGTCATAACATAATTCTTAAACGAAAAGGTATTTTGGGATATTTTTTGCATCAGAGGGTTGCAGGACCATTTAGCTTTATATATTAAAAATATAGAACTAAAAATATCTTTTATCCAATATCATATAAACGGTTTATGAGAAGTCTGCAATAAGTTCACTGTACCCCACATGTGGGGCAAAATGAACCAAAAAAAAAATTTCAAACATTTATTCATTTTAATACGAAAAATATTTAAAAAACATGAACTCATTAACTAATTATTTATAAAAACTGAATTTTTCCATATCGTAACTTCTGTGGGCGTAGTTTTCCTTTAATATCAGCTTTTGTTATGATGGAAACATCATTGACATCTGGAAATATGAATACGTTCCAGTTTCCTCGATACTGCCTCATAAATTTCACTTCATAACTTGTTTTTTTGACGTTTATTATTTGCGCAACAAAATCTTTTTTCTATTTATCATTGGTTACCTCAACTAGAACATAATCTTCTACATATAGATTTTTAGTTGGTTCGGCATCAAGTTTTTTAATTTTCTCAATTTCCACGTCTTCATTATCAGAAAATATTTCTGTGTCAGTAGAATCATCGCACATCTCAGTTTCCTGAATATTGGGTTCTTCGGAATCGGAAGAATCATGAACAACAATTTTTCTTTTCATAGCAGCTTTTTGTTCTTTTTTCACAAGTTTAGCTTTTTGTTGTTCTTTTTCTGCTTTTAACTCAGTAAGGTATGGAGAAGATGTTATAACAGTTGTAGATCCTTTTTTTCTAATTTTTCTTTTAGCAGTTTTAGGAACCATCTTTGGTATAGGCATGATATCCCTAGGAGAAACAGCATTTTTCATTTCATCAACAATTAAGACGTTCTGTTGATTCGCGGAACTGGGACCTGCCTCAGAGATGGATATTATTTCTCTTGGTGGGGTAGCTGCTGAATTGGCTAATTTTTTTTAAGAAAATTGGGCTTCATTTGCTTTGGAAACATTTTGTTTCTTAAATGAATCATGTCCATAGAATTTGTTTGTTGGTATCGGAGGTTGCTGAACATTTTCTTTTCTTTTTGTATATTTAGCTTCTATAGCAAAATCGTTTTCACCTTCTGATGAATCAGAGCCATCGTTATCTGAAGATTCGTGAATATTTTCTACAGCTATGTTGGCATTAATTTCCGTAATAGGACAGTCAGTAACCTCTGCAGCCGCAAACGCTATATCAGGAAAAATATGGTTATCATAGGGAAAAATTCCCGTTTGTTTAAAGCCAGACAGTGCATTTTCAATTGTTGCAGCTCTCATGTATGCTTGACCAAATATGGTGCTAACCTCATGTATTGTTACAACTTTTCCAGGATTATTCCTTAGCCAATTTTGGACACCTTGGCTATAATATGAACTTAATGGATACATGAATGCAACATCAAGAGGTTGCAAACGATGCGAAGTGTGCGGAGGAATTATTAAAATGTGAACATTACTTTCTCTTGCCATCAAAATTAAATATAAATTTTTTACATGGGTCGAATGGCCATCGCAAATTAACAAAACTGGGTCATCTTCTGTTGGTTTAGCATATTTTATAAAATGTGAAAACCATGTTGGTGCAAAGATTTCACTTTGCATCCAACCTGACGGATGAGGAACTACTAAACTTTCATGTGGTAGACCTTTTGAGAAATTGGAATTGTTTTTGACACGAGGAAAAACAAGAAGAGGTGGTATGTATTGCCCTGTGGCACTAAAACAAATCTCAGCAGTAACAAGAGTGCCACGTTCTGCAGATGATAGGCTACCGACTTGTTTTTTTCCCTGGAGCGATAATACTTTAGACTGTTTATTAGGAACTGTATTAATTCCCGTCTCGTCGCAGTTGAAAATTCGGCTAGGAGGAAATTTATATCTATCTAATAGTTCCTTAAGCAAATCAAAAAAATTTTTGACGTTCACTTTATTAAATGCGGATGCTCGGGCTGCAGATGTTGGCTCTGGGGCTCGAAGAGATAAATCATGGTGCCTCTTCATAAAATTGGAAGCCCAATCTTTTCCTGCCAACTTCTTTTTGCGAGAACTTTATTTGCCTCCGCAAATTGATAAGCAAGATGTCTAAAATTATAGATAGTTAATCCAAATAAATGTCGTTCCATATCGAGAATGTGCTCTTTTAATTCTTGTTCTTGCTCCGGTGGAAAAACAGTTTTAAATCGTCCGAGCCCTTTTTTCGCTGCCAAATCAGACTCTTTGTCCGATTTAAGTCTTCGGAATAATGTTGCTGCCGGAACATTAAATTGAACAGCAACTCTTTTATATTTTAATAGTCCTTGTCGCACCGCATCAATTGCATTTTTCATTGACACCTCTGACCAAGATTGATGTTTAGTTTTGCGAACATATTTTCTAACCATTTTACCTGAAAAAGAAAAATAGTATATTATACACCAAGGTGGTGAAGACTATTATTATCAACCGAGCACCAAAATTATTTCGCGAGGGGCTTTGCCCCGAGCGGAATAAGGTGCGAGGTTTATAAATGTCTTCCCCACCGTGGTGTATATACATTTTTTTCCAATACTAGCCAAATTTAAGACAAAAAACAAAAAATATCATAAAAATCATGTAGGTATAATTTAATCACACAGCAATAGAATACCATTATTCCTATAGTTCATAATCACGAATATTATGTGCAACGAATTAACGAAACCAATTATACGATCACATCCAAAAATTTCACAAAACGTGGTTTATGTTTTACTTTGAACTTTGAACAATTACAGCGGTAGTGCGTTCACAACACTTGGGTACAAAGTGAGCGTTCATAAAATAACATATGCTTCACCATAGAGAAAGTAATATAATATATTATTTGTCTATGTGGGTCAAGGTTAGCTACCAGTTTCAACAAAAGATTGTCAAATTCCACTGGTGATAATGTTGAAGCTAAAAACATTCATCGATCCTCGTTTTTCTAAAATTAACGGAAAATAAACAGCACATTTCAATGTCAAATTTTGATAATGTCGATCTACAAATCGTTCAAACTGATTTCTCCCTATGCGTTTACTCCGTCATCTGACTGACACTGACACTGTTTTCGCTCCTCACCTCACCCATATATTATGAACGCACTCCTTATGTCATCAGAAATTTTTGGTTGAGCGCGAATTTTAAACTAATGACAGTTTTATTGAATTAATTTTATCTTGTTAGGTAATTTCAAGCAGTAAATATGTAGTAAACACAATCTCCTGGGTATACAAAATTATGTTGCACTAGTTTTTGTTAAGCTATTATCCCTGAATTCTCAAAACATTTGAATTTGTCCATTATTGACCTAGGTTAACAATAGAAAAAAATTATTGACCACTATAGAGAAATTCAACTTCTCAGTTGGCTAGATGACACAATAATTGTCAACTTCACAGCTAGTAGTGGAAAAACAATATTATGTGTATCCATTCTAATAATAATCGTTTTTATGCGAGTAAGAATAAATTTCTTTGTAAACAGGTCAAAATATCTTGATTTCAATTGCTTATGGGAAACAACAAATTATTCAAATAAGTAGGAAGACATATATAAAATACCAAAAAGTAAACTTTGCCCCAACTCATAATATTTCTGATAAGTGAGGTTAATGTAAAATTGTCAAGACATTTCGTTTCAATTTTCCAAAAAAACTACTTGTTATTAGTTGCTAAACACTAGGTATTAGCAATATTAGAAATACTTAACAAATAACCGACTTATACATTACTCTACTTACTTGCTATATTAGAATTTCACGTCAAAAAAATCAAAAACCGTTGTAAAACTTTATCTGATTCTTACTGCGGATTCTGACACATAGCACACTGCTGCCAACTTCAATACGCAACGATGATATGGTAAATGGTTTAACTGTCGCGAAAGACTTAAAATTTAAAAAGAAAGTTCACTTTGCCCCGACGATTCACTTTGCCCCGACTTCCCCTACCGTCAAACGGGGTAATTTCGATCAAAAATCAAGGTATTTTTAGCATAGCACCTGAACGATTCAATTTATTCAAATAAAATTGAAATTGAAGATAGCTTGAACATTGAGCCATTTGATGAAACCATTACATTTTTTTTAGTTTTACCATTCAATTTTTATTTTGTCCTAAAGAGTGATCGACTTTTCTCCACATTTGGGGTAAAGTCGATCCCCTATACAAAAGCATCGAAAAATTGACTTTACCTTCTCAAAAGGTAAAGTCGATCAACAAATATTAAAAAAAACTATCGAATTCATTTCTTGTTTTATTTGAGGTCGATACATTCAACAAAAGATAGGAAAATTCTTATTTATTCAGCCTTATTTCACAGCTCTGGGTTGATAAACGTGAAAAAAACTATAAATAAAAAGAAAACAGAAAACATATAGGAACATAATATTACGAGTTCAGTCTAAACTTGAATGGATTCAAAGAACAAAAAATATAAAAATCTCAGCTGTACAAAAAAAACTTAAAAATAACTGGACAGAAAGTCATTCCAGAAGATCTTGTTCTTCTCCTTGTAAATGAAAGGTGTGCCTTCCGCGTTTTTCCCCTCTCAGGTTGACTTTTCTCTCAATCTGCTCTAACGTTATTATTGAGAGGTCTGGAATTTGCGGATACACAAAAAACGTCTTTTTTAGTCTTTCTTGCGCATTGCATTAACAGCTAGTTCTTCGTCTGAAATAGCTTCAATCCTGGCAATAAAATGTCTGTCCCGTCTGTTGGTTTTAAATTTCACCAATACGAAATCGCTCACGATAAAAACTTCAGAATTTTGCATTTCTGCTAATGTTTCGTTTAAGGTAGAGGGTTCTCCTATTTCATATTCTTCTGTGAATGACTTCTCTGATTCTACAACATCTAAATCCGACTCTATTTCTGACTCAGTGTCACTTATATTCATATTTTCAGTTTGTTCAAGTTCTTCTTCTGATTCGCTTTCACTTGCATCCCGTCTCTTTCTTCTGGTTTTGATATTTTGTGATGTGCGTTTGAATTCAGTCATCAACAGATCCGATGTTCCTATGCTCTTTCCTGCAGATACATTGAGTTTTTTTTTCGTTTTAGTCTTCGCTGGACCCGTCCGAAGTTGTTCAAGATGATCTACTATAGCACCTGTCCATGATGTTTCATGTCAATTGTTTTACGAGGAATTTTCTTCCGGATTGAATGGAACAATGCCACATGCTTTGAACCATGCAATAGAGTTGGCTTGAGATTTGAGACCAACAGACTCCACAGCCTCCTTTAGAAGTTTTGGAAAAACAGTTTTGGGTAACACTCCTCTATTTATTAACTTCCATGTTTCTAGAACCCTTTTTCATGCCGCCTTAAGAGGTCGAAAGTAAGCTACATCCAAAGGTTGTAGCAGGTGTGTTGAGTTGGGTGGGAGGAGGATAAACCTGATATTGTTATTTTCGCATTCCTGTATTACACTCACAGTGACGTGGCTACTCAAGTTATCTCCAACTAGAACTTTACTCCATCTATCTTTTTGGAATGAGGCAAAACAATAGAATAGAACCAGTCTTCAAATATGGTAGAATCAAACCAACCGCTGAGATTGTATCTGGCCCCTTCTATACCCCCTTCAGTCCATCCCACATATGAATGTTTTGCCTTGTAAACAATATATGGAAGCTTTGTGCCGTCTGCTGCTATCGCAAACATGACAGTGGTGCTAGTTTTAGTGCTATCTATGGCTCTATGTGCATGTTTGGTGCCTTTTTTAAAGACGACTTTCACAGCGCCTGGATCATCTACACAATTTGTTTCATCATAATTCACAATATTAGAAGGTGGAATATCCTTGATGACATCTTTTAAATTTTTGAAATAATCTTCCACTAACTCGTAGCTCAACGCTGCTCGAACCCGTTTTGTATTATCTGCCAGTTTCATGGTAAGATTGGGATTTCGCCCCATAAAACCATTAAACCAGTCGGTTCCAGGTAAGTTATCTCTGAACCTTGGTTCTGTCACTCCTCTCTTCGTCAAATAATGCTTAACGATATGTTTGATATCGATAGGCTTCAAGGGAAATCCCCTATTAGCGCAAATTTGGAGGCCTTCAGCCAACATTTTTTCTTCCTGCGCATCTAGAGCGGACGGTCTCCCATACTTAAGCTGATGTCTTCCGTGATAATGATCATTCAAAGTGGCGTAAGGAACGGCAAATTGCGCAGCGGCAGCCCTCATCGTCAATTTTTTTTGTTTTACCGCCGCCACTGCCCTCTGAAGAAAACTGTAATCATAATTCCTCTTCCCCCGAGGCCCCAACTTCTTCTGGTAGTGACGAGGCATCTGAAACAGAAAAACAGAATTAATATGGACATATAAAATGATTCTCTGACCGAACAGGGAAACGCTATATGCTTGGCAACACTGTACAGGTTGATCTTCATACGTGATTTCCCCAACAAATGAACATAACTCAAAATATGACTTAGTAAATTAAAAGGTAAAAACATATTTTTAAAACTGAAAGTGATCGAAATTACCCACAACAATGAATTTTTTTTCTGAAATCTCCAGTGGAGCGTTGAAAAAATTAAATTACAGTGTGTTTCCTCCGTGCATACTTTTAGCTGTGGAATCAATCGTTTTCACATGTTTGAATTTTAGCCAATTTTCAACCCATTATGAACACGTTAACCTACACATACTTACCTTATGTATCACCACACACTCTACACTCGATCACGTCTACTCTCTCACTGAACCAGTGGACAGCTGTTGGCGGGTTAAAAACGCAAGCGCTTCATTTTACGCGCTAATTTCTTCACAGTGGCGTGCTTGATCGACTTTTCCACACATGGTCGAAATAACCCCGTTTGACGGTATATCTGGATTTATAGGACCCGCTGTACTCGCTCTAGTCACAATATTCAATCATAAAATTGGTGACTTATTGCACTCCGGAGGCTGTATCGTGCTAACAAGACATGTAAGGAAAAGTGGCCGATGACAACGACGACGACGACGACATACACACAGGATTTTTTTTCCAAAAACCGTTTTTTCGTGTTGTTGTTGATGGAAAACGTAACAATAACTCAAAATTCCAACTTTTTTTGGAGTAACCCTTTTCTCGCATATAGATAGGTTGGGCGGAAAAGTAATATGACTTCTAACCTCACAAAATGACGTACTTTTAGTATAATTATTAACATTTTCAATTATGAATGCTGAACTGCAATCACAGCTTACATGGTTCTACGACTAATTGTAATTACTAATTAACTGTCTCAACCCTTACTTTGTGGAATCTACTCAGTGTTTTAAATTAAACTTACTGTTTCTAGTTAACTCCACAGTTTATTGAACAATGTTAAAAATTCTAAAAAATTGACAATTGTTCCGATATTACCTAAATATCATCGTCAGAATGACAGAAGTTACATTTCATTTGATGCTTACGGGATGTTTAATTATTTTTGGCTAGTCCAAGAAGTGACCTATCTTGTGATTGACTTAATATATGTTAATAGAAAAAAGAAGATATGATATTACAAATATTAAAGCTTAGATATTATTATATCTGCTAATCTTTACAATTATCACTTAAGAAGACACTTTAAAAGTGGAGAACTCCCTAGATTTATCTGTTCTTTGACGACTTCATATTGTGGGTTTCTTAAGTGTCTTCTAATTTCTAATTCTTCAAGGAAATCCAGTTCTTGTTTCTCATCACAAATATGTAGTACTTCTAGTTCTGTGTTAGGTGTCAATGAATGATTGGTGTCAAGTAGATGTTTTGCGTAATGGGATTTATCTGGTTGTTTTAATCTGTATGCTCGTAAGTGTTAACGGTATCGGGTTTTAAAATTTCTAAGGGTCTGACCCAAATAGACAGCATTACATTATGGACATTTAAGTTTATATATACCAGATTTCTTTAATGGTTATATTTTTGTTTTTACATTTAACAATTTTGTACTTATGTTACTTTCTGTTTTAAAAGAAATAGTTGTATTTGTTGCTAAAGATATTATCTTTGAAATATTACTAGAAATATTTCCTGCATATGTAATGGTTTTATAAGTTTTCATTTCTTTAGTTTGCTTAGGAAATATTAGTTGTAATGCCACTTTTTAACTAATTAGTTCATTTATCATATGTAATGGGTAACGTTGGATCTTGCTATTTGTTTAATTGTGTTAATCTCTCTATCAAAATTACATTTGTTCATAGGAATTGAAAATGCTCTGTGTATCATTTAATTATATGCCGCTAGTTTATGAGACATGGGATGATTGGAACTGTATGAAATAGTCACATCAGTGTGTGTTGGTTTTCGGTGAATCGAATAATCAAGTACATTATTAACTCTTTGAATTTTTAAATCAAGAAAATTGATTGAACTATATTCTTCAACTTCTAATGTAAATTTAATTTTTGGGTGTAAATTATTATTGTGGTTGAAAAATATATCTAATTGTCATTCACTACCCATAAAACAAGCTAATATGTCATCTACATATCTATACCAAAATAAAATATTTTTTGAAATATTACTTTCAAAGATTTTTCTTTCTAAACTGTCCATAAAAATGTATGCCAAAATTGGCGACATAGGGCTTCTCATTGGTAAACCTTCATTTTGAATATATATCTATCTATATTGTCAAAAGTGAAATAATTCTGATTAATACAAACATCAAATAAATTAAGTATATCTGATATCATTCCAGGATTAATATTTTTATCTTCTAGTAACTTTCCTACAAGTATTAGACATTCTTTAGGAGGAATTTTAGTGAACATATTAGTAACATCAAATGAAATAATCTTAGAGCTATCTTGCAAGTTGAATGCTTGTAATTTTTTTGATCAGTTCCATTGAATTTCTAATTGAATATTTAGATGTATATCCGTAACTATTAAGTATATTGTTAAGTTCCTTTGCCTATATATTATTAGAAGTATTAGCATAAGAAACTACAGGTCTAATTGGTTTCGTTATTTTATATAATTTAACGGTTCCGTATAATTGTGGAGAATGAGGATTCTTATTTATAATGGACCTCTTTTCGTAATCACTGAAAAGATAATTTGAATTATTAACAATATCTCTAACATTATTAGAAAACTTTTTTGTTGGGTCTGCTCTAAGAACTTTTACATCGCTAGATTCTATAAATTTATATATCTTTGAATTATAATCATTAGTTGTCAATATGATAGTGCCTTTCCCGTTGTAAATGTTAGGGTATTATTTCCTACCTTCTTTTTTATTGAATTTAAAACTGTAATGCCATTTTTTGTTTGACGTTTAACTTTTGAAGGTTCAATATTTTTGATTAAATTGGCAATTTTTAGTTTCTCATAAAGAAAATTATTTGAAATAAATTTTAAAGCTATTTCTGACTCTGTGGCCATTATCTGTTTAATTTACGAATCTTTTTTGTTTCTTCTGACTATGATGTGATTGAAATCGCTTATGTTATTTTAGGTGGGATAACAATCAAACTAACCATTTTTATTTAATTTGTCAATTGGGGCGCCAGCTACCGTGGAAACGTAAAATTTATTTTTTCGGCTAGCCGTAGAAAAGGTAACTTTCTCGTCTCCGTAAAGCTTGTAAAATTGAACTTTCTCATAGTGTAGGATAAAAATATTATTTTATGAAGTATGACCTCTAAAATTCCTAACATAAAAAATACTTTAATTTTCTTTATATTCAAGAAATTAAGTACGTTGTTAAGAATTACGAGTACCAAAATATATTAATTCTGGCAAGGCTATAATTGGAAAAATAACCATAAGCATATAACAACAGTCTTTACGGTATTTCTCCATAAATAGAGAGATCGGGCAAACACGTGGATACGCTATTTACGTTCTGCGCTATTTGGCATCTAAGCATGCGCAGCTCAAAATATTTACCAAATTACGCAAATAGCGTTAACGCAAAACGATAATTCCGTAAGTTTACGGTACGGTTTAGCGGAAAGAGTTCTGAAAAATTGGGGAAACCGAATGTATCCTATTTGTTGTTTTTGTAAAGTTACAAAGTGCGTTTAATTAGGTTTTTAGTGGTAGAAACTGTAACTCTTTTTCTATATTACAAAAAAAACCACCATTCACCCTAATAATAGTTCTTTGCCTTTATTTGACTACTTTCTGGAAAATTCAAATTCATACAACTTAATAGCAACCTAACGAAACTGGTAAAAAAAACTGTACAAATTATAAACTGACAATACTGTTAATGTCAAAACGAGTTAAAATTACGCTAGACGTAAAAATTTATTCTGCCCGAACTCTCTTTTAAAGTCATGTTTACGTACATTCGTTATTTAAAAATAGAGCAGAACGTAATTAGAGTATCGCGCTATTCGTGTTTGCCCGATCTCTCTAATAACAAAGTCCGTTAGCGTTATTAAAGTTAAGTCTCCAACTTTTAAACTGCGATAACCTTAGACTAAATAGTATATTAAGGCGATAACCCTACGTGACAAAATGAAGAGCTTAAAAATACTGTATTCAAAAACATTCCATTAAAAAAGCTATATATTATTTTCTTTTCTTTGGGAATGCCGTAAATATTAGGCATGACATAAAAAACTATAAATAATAAACCACGATAAGTAAAAGGGTCGGGGTCCACTTGAATCACAAATAACTTCTATAGTATGGTAGCAAACACTACTTTTAATCAATTTCATTATTTCTGTTAGCTACTTCGGCACTAAGAGTTCATCTATACGTTTCGTCTGTATATATTTATTCGATATATCTTCGCATGAATGTTTGTATTATCACGATGTATACAGTGCGGTTGTAAATTGTACCCCCCCCCCCCCCTTATTACTTCTGAATGCAATGAGTTATAATAGTGACATAAAAATAGATCTGAAACAGTACAATAATAGCGGCTCAAAATAATATTTAATATTCTACAGTAAAATATATGTATTTCGAATTTATACTCTCGAAATGCCCGGCTCTGTTAACTGGCGACACAGCTTACCAAGACAAAACGCGCACCGATGCCAAATTTATTTCGACCCGTGCAATAGAGCGTAGGAGTATTTGAAGCACATTATTTAATCAATGAAAGGTAGTGTTCGACGTCCGTAATTGTATTGATATTTATCGACGGCGGCGCGGAGCTTGCAACACTGAAGAATGGATTCATTTCATTCCCAGCATTTTCGTTATCATAGTCGTGCTTGCGGGAATCTTGGCTTGTAGAAATCGACAATTTCATAAAATTAGCTTAATTTATAATATAATGGAACAGGGAGAACCTTCGACAAGTATTGGACCTCCTACAAAAAAAGTGAAGGTATTGAAATGTGGGCGAACAAGCAATGTTAAAAACTTTATATGAAAGTGTTCGTGCCCGAAATCCCTATTTGTGTGCGGAGGGCGCAGTAGAATTGTGCGGGAGTTTAACAAAAACGTGTTCTTGGGCAGTTTCCGTAGCACTTAAAGTTGATAACAATAAACAAAAAAAGGAAACAAGAGGTAGAAAGAACATTATTTTGAATGATGATATAAAATATGTAATTCCCCGGAAAGTGCACGTTTTTTTTACTTGAAATGCCAACCCTGAAGAAAATCCCGCCGAAAAAGCCGAATTAGATGCTGATAATTCTTTACCCAAAATATACTTTGGAGTTTTAAAGCGAACATTACAAGATTGAAGCTTTCGGTATTTAAAGAGAAATCGCAAAAGCTTTTTAATCGAAAAAAATGAGATAGTGTTGTGGCGAAGAAAATTTTTAAAAGCAATACGTGACCATAGGCTAAAAGGTAAAAAAATATATTATACTGACTTGGTTAAATGAGGGACACACGCGCTCAAAAATATGAAGGACTTAAATGTAAGAAGTTCACGGCAAGCATTTCTTGACGGGTTATCGACAGGTTTGAAATCTCCATCCGGTAAAGGCCATCGACTGATTATTACCCACATAGGTAGTAGCTCTGGATTGCTCTGGAAGCGGAGAGTTCTCATTTAGTGGAATATGAACATGTGGGCTTCGTGTTATGTTGCGGGAAAGGAGGTCTGTTTCGATGGCAAAGTCCCTGAGAAATCGTGGGATGTCAGGAGGTGTAAAGACAGTCTGTAGGTTATTTTTGAAGGCGGTGGCTTTGTCTTCGGAGGGGTAGATCTTCTGTACTTGCACTTCGAGATGTGATTCCACCTTTCTCTTGAGGCCGACGAGGCGGTAGAATTTTTGCCAAAACACGCGCCCTTGTCTGAAGTTCAGTCCGGCTGTACCGGCCTTCCATTTTCTCTGCTTTTCAGCATTGATTTCGTACCGAACCTGGGCGTTTAGACGGTTCCATTGTGTCTTGACAGCGGGATCTCGAGTGCGGACGTATAACCTGTATAACTGTCTTTTTTGACGGATTTTGAGAAGAATTCGTTGCGGAAGGGCATGAAAGCTGATATTTACGGTGGTGAGAGGTACGGCGATGTCTTGTGCATCGATTAAGAGGGACTGGAGTTCCTCTGCGTGATTATCTATGTCATCAGTACTCTCTTGGATGACGGGTTGTGGTAAATTGGTTGAGTCGTGGTTTGCGAAGGAATCCCAATCGGCTTATTTAAAATTGCGATATATGAAATTAGTTGACGGTGGTGGTATTGGGTTGTGTAGGGAGGTTTTGGCCAGTAGTGGAACATGGTCTCAGGTGATGGGGTCGCCTATAAAGAATTCATCGTTTATGCAGGTGAGTAACCTGTCAGTGCAGATTATGTGATCGACAATGGAAGGGACGAGGTGACTTATTAGGGTTGGATTATTGTTTCTAATCCGAGAGATGGGAAGTGAGACAAGCTGGTCGGCGAGTAATCTGCCGTTTGGGTTGGTGTGTGTATCACCGAAAAGCACGTTGCGTGAGCTTAAGTCACCCATTGTTATGGCCCGTGATAGAGTGGATGCATATTCGAGGAGGTCGATTAATAATTGTTGATTGGAATGTTTGTAATAAGAAAAGAAGGTCGTCGTGGTATTATTCCACGATATGTTGATGGCTATGCAATCCAAGTTCTGTTGAGACAGAAGTGCAGGGAGTGGGTGTGTCGACGCGGGAAGTCCGTTGCCATGACAGTAGAAGTTCCTGTCTAGGTGGAAAGCGGTATAGCCTGTGAAGCGAAGGGGGTTTTTTAGAAGAGTGTCGGTGACAGAAAGTAATTGTATATTTTGGGAGTGAAAGAGGTGTTTGAGAAGATGTCGCTTTCTGGCTAGACCTTGGCAATTCACGGTCCCGATATGGAAGTCCATGACTCAATTGTGGCATTTGATCGTAAAGGCAAAGTGGACGCGATTGCCCGCGCCACTTGTGACGGTACAGTTGTAACCGTAGAAGGAGGGGACGAGATGTGTAAGTGTGTCGGCCACTAGGCCACGGGCTGTCGGGACGGCGTTCATGGTGATCGTCGCTAAAATCTCGATTAAGATTTTAGAGTCGGTGGTCAGGTCGTAGAGGGTGTGTGGCTTTTCAAGAGTCACGGGCGCGATCTCTTGCGCGGATTTCGGTGCTTCCAGTCGCTTGGGGCACCGAGGGGAGTAAGCGGGGTGCAAACAGCCGCAATTTTTACAGAGTGGGACGTTCGCCTTAGGGAAATTTGTGGGTTTGTGGTCGGTGGCTCCACAGGAGGGACAGACCGGTTTGGCCCTGCAGGATTCGGCAAGGTGGCCTGTGGTTGAGCACCTATTGCAGTATTTTGGTACTGCGGGTAGGGGGTTTGTGCGGTTGGAAGCTTCACACTGATGTGAGAGGCCGTGGAAATTCATGCCGTATGAAAGGGTACGGTGGTAGGCCGTTTCGAACTCAGTGAGAATCCGGAACATAGAAGTGATTTTGCCTTGGAAGCGGGACCTGGTGGCAGGGAATTCCATTCCGATGAGGATGTCCTCGAATTCTTTGTCGGTTATAGTGGTGTCTACATATCTGCAGTCCAGAGAGAAGTGGGGTTTGCGAGACCGAGAGCGATGACGGTCCTGGCGAGTGGGGCTGAGGGGGATGATTGTGACTTGGTCGTCATCGAGAGTGTTGCGAAGCTTTTTTGCAAAAGCTTCGTGAGGAATGTTGGACGGTATCTTGAGAAGAGCGGTTCTATTAGCGTTGGCTTTTAAGTAAGCGATGTCTCCCCTCAACAGCTCGTTTGTGTTGAGGATATTGCAGGGTTCTCGCTGGGAGACGTATTTGAGTAGCAAGTTACGGATATTAGGAGTTTGAAGAGATGGGTTTGGTTGTGGTTGTCGGGGTTGTCTGGGTGGTTGGGGCTGGGTTGGTTGTTGTTGTCGGGGTTCTTGTTGTCGTGGTTGTTGTTGTCGTGGAGGTTGCTGTTGTGGCTGTTGTTGGGTGGTTGGCGGTGGTGGTGTAGGGATTCTACATTCTCGGTTAGGCAGGGTGCCCAAGCGAGTGAAGTTTCCCTGTTCGTGTTGGCTGGTGGAAGCCACAGAATGGTGGGATCGCTGAGAGTGGTGGGATTTGGCGGAAAATGTGGGCGATGAACTACGAGAGGTTTGTTTTTCTTTCAATTGATCTTTGAGATGGTTGATGTATTTGAATGCCAGTTGGTTCTCGAGGTTGGCAATTCGAGCCTCTGGGCTGATTGGTGGTGGGGTGGGGGAACTCTTGACGAGTACGGGGAATTCTTCTCTAGAAGAAATGGATGGTGGTGAAGTTTTCATGCTCCGGGTGCGGATGGAGCGATTAGAAGACATGTTGATTTAATGGCGGAAGAGGCGAAACGATGGGTGTTTCGTTGTACACTGGGTTGTTAGTAAGAGATGGTTGGCGGACAAAAGCCGGCAGCGGACTCACTGCCGGAGGGAGTTTCCTCTCCGGTTAAATTATTCCTGACCCTTTTTGCCTACCTGTTAGTGTTTATATTCACCTGAATTCCTATAGTCTCCTTTAGGCTGGGTGGCGGTTGGGTTCTAATGAGCTTCTTCGCAGTCGCTTTTACATTGTAAAAGCCATCTTCATAAATAACAGTTGCTCTAAACAGAGCAGATTCCTATAAATAAGAGAGCTCTATAAAGAGCATATTTTCATAAATTGTAGTGTCCTATGAAGGACAGATTGAGATAAAAATCTCAGTAGATTTGGCAAGTCCAGCGGCAAGCTCTGCTGAAAATAGCTGGTTTGAGTGAGTGACCAAGTTTTTCGCTGGAGCTATTCTTGCAGGTGACATTCCTCGGGCGATGTGTTCACTACACTGGAGACGCATTCACTCTCGCTCTGTCTTTTTCTATTCCCCCTCCCCAGGAGCGTTGAACAACAGTGCTTTCATACCCCCTCCATGGTAGCGTTTAACGCAACCTTGTTGGAAGTCGCATTAGAAGTTTCACTTTAATCACCTAAAAACTACCTAAACATTAATGGATATATCCGAAAATATTCATGTTTACCTAGAACCGCAAACAATACCTACCTACCTGAAGAAGTTTTACGGTTTTCGATACTGATTATCTATTGGAAAATCTACCCTTAAATAAAATTATTTTCTAAAATGAAATTGTTATGAATATATCTACATCTTTAAAAAAATGCAAAATATTTGTATAAAATATGCTAAATATGCAAAGGTACATATTTGCCTCTAAGTTTACTTATTACTATTCCATTATAGTTATTACACATTATTTATTTAAAAATGAATTGTTTCCACCACTGGAATTGCTTCTCTCTTCCCTTGCCTCTCTTGAGATACATATTTGCTAAAAATTAGTCTTCGAAACATTTTTACACAGCGGAGTTCATTTTAGATCTATGAATTGAGAATTCACTGACAGTTTGTGTCAGATTATTGTCAAAAATTCAAAAATAGGAACACGTATTTCCACTTTTGATGCATCTGTTATGGATATTAAAAGTATTTAATATTGCAACGTAGCTCAAAACAGGCCCGTCAAGCTGCCCCCCCCCCCGGTTAGATTTTTTTACCAAAATGCTAGCACACATAAAGGGCACCTAGCACAACCTGGCACACCAATTTTTATAGCTAGCACACCAACAGCTCACAATATAAATGCTTTTGAATTCGGGTGGGGCCAGGTTAACGCTAGACCCCCCCCGGTTGGAATTTTTTCGCCAAAATGCTAGCACAGATAAAGGACACCTAGCTCACCATTTTTTATACCTAGCACACCAACAGCTTACAATAAAAATGCTTTGGAATTCGGGTGGGGCCAGGTTAATGCTAGCCCTCTCCGGTTGGAATTTTTTCGCCAAAATGCTAGCACAAATAAAAGACACCTAGCACAACCTAACACAAAATTTTTTATAGCTAGTACATCAACAATGCTTTTGAATACAGGGGGTGGAGGATGTCTGCAAAATAACGCTATGGTTACACGAATGAATGAAAATGTTGGATGTATTTGCCCCTACACATCATTTTCCTATAAAAAATGGCCCCTAAACAGCATTATTGTTGTCAGCTGTTGCCGTATTGTGCGTGATATCTATATTTCCCCATCTAGCAGGGTATTTGATTAATTAATAATTAACTATTATTTAATTAATAATTATCTATTTATTTTCAATTAATGCTAAAAAACGGAAGAATACAAAAAAACTTCACTTTTAAAAATAATTTTATTAAAATCATAGTAATTTTAATAAAACAAAATAATTAAATTGAAACATTTAGTCACGGAATCAGAAACAATCCGTGCACAAATAAGTTGCAAATTACGTCACACTATAAAAAAGGCAACTACAAACGTTTGCGTACAGACAAATTGGATAAATAAATGTCCAAAAAAGATTTGTGCACGGATTGATTCCGTGACTAAATGGTTCAATTTAATTATTTTGTTTTATTAAAATTACTACGATTTCAACAAAATTATTTTTAAAAGTGAAGGTTTTTTGTATTCTTTCGTTTTTTAGCATTAATTGAAAATAAATAGATAATTATTAATTACATAATAGTTAATTATTAATTAATCAAATACCCCGCTAGATGGGAAAATATATATCGCGCGCACACTCCGGCAAGAGCTGACAACAATAATGCTGTTTAGGGGCCATTTTTTATAGGAAAATAATGTTTAGGGACAATTACATCCAACATTTTCATCCATTCGTGTAACCATAGCGTTATTTTGCAGACACCCTCCACCCCCTAAATTCAAAAGCATTGTTGATGTACTAGCTATAAAAATGTTTGTGCTAGGTTGAGCTAGGTGTCTTTTATTTGTGCTAGCATTTTGGCGAAAACATTCCAACCGGAGGGGATTAGCGTTAACCTGGTCCCAGCCGAATTCCAAAGCATTTTTATTGTAAGCTGTTGGTGTGCTTGCTATAAAGAATGGTGTGCTAGGTGCCCTTTATCTGTGCGAGCACTTAGGCGAAAAAATTCCAACCGCGAGGGGGGCTAGCGTTAACCTGGCCCCACCCGAATTCAAAAGTATTTTAATTGTGTGCTGTTGGTGTGCCAGCTATAAAAATTGTTGTATTAGGTTGTGCTATGTGCCCTTTATGTCTGCTAGCATTTTGGCAAAATAAATCTAACCGGAGGGGGGGGACAGCTTGACGGACCTGCTCAAAACGCTCTTTTCCATCCAGCAACATTATCAATAAATCTAAATAAATTTAGTTTCCACCTATTTTCTATTTAATAAGTGCATTCGATCGAATGCACTTTCAAAAGTTATGAGGGGGGGCACAATTTACGACCGCAATGTATAATGTTGCCTGTATACTTGGCGTGAGCTTCATGTTGATTTGTTGAAAAGTTAATATATATTATTTTGTAGGGCTTGGAGTGCTGTTCTGATAACGCTATTTCATTTCACTATATTGATCCTAGCATGATGTATGCTATGGAATATTTGATCTACCATTTAAAGCCTTTTGGAATCGCTTATAATCCAGTCTTGCCTGACGAGCTTAAAGGACTTATTGCAAGACAGAAGGATGAGAAGACAATTCACAAAGAAAAAGACGGCAAAAGAAATAAAACGAGGTGATAGTATGTAATTAGTGCAGTCAAATTGAGGGGTACTTTTGATTATTTCATTCCGTATGTATTTTAAAGTACTAAAACCGAAAAAAAGAGATGTTGAAAAGTTTTGGGAAAATTACGTATCGTTCTGTTCAAAATATGTCAGTTTTTAATTTAATAATAATTTTAGAGTTATAAGCGAAAAAACGTCAGAACTTTTCTATTAGAGGTCATTTTTGGCTGTGTCAAATACGCAATCGCAGATTTATAACTGTAGGTAAGTTCGAAGTAAAAATATCAATTTGGCAGACATTTACATTATGAACGTTTCTTTTTATAAATAAATCATTTCCCGTTGTTTCTGGTGGACACAGTTATTGTGTACATTACACAATTTGCGTTAGGTGTTGCCACATTTAGGCTGCTGAATAGACAACAATGCACAGGAAATCGATGGTATTCATAACCACAAATTTGTAAAATCAGAAAATTTTAGCAACTTAAATAGGGTGACTGTGTCAGTAGTCGAACAATTAAGAAAAAATCTCCATTTAAACATATCCTAATTGATTCTAAATTTAAAGATAGGAAGCAACGTTTTGTCTCACTTCTACTCACGGGTATACTATTTTGACAGTTGCCATAATTAAGGTTGTTCTGGTCCCTGACAATATAAAACAAAATATAATGTGAAAATGTTCGTGTTTCTCTAGTAGTCGGCCATGAAAATCCTATTATCGACCAATGATGTTCCAGTAGTCGAACATAAGGATCAGTGCATACCTTACCTAGTAGGTAGGTATATAGATAATATTGAAATTTAAAATAAAACGTACCAAGTTTTTCTAAAATAAAGTTAATATTTATTATTTAGGTAACTAAAATGATTTATTGAAAATAAACTATAAAATAACAAAAACAAAAGTGATTCTTTACAAACAAAGCAAAATCAATATTATAGATATACAAAGAATAATAAATATACCTAGTTAATATGTATTAATCGCAAATTTACTATCTAGATATAGTTGAGGTAACAGATATAGTCTTGGTCGATATATCGGTAACCGCGATATTTCACCGGTGAATGTAAAATCACTGGCGCTACCGGTGATTCATTTCTCGTAGATGCGTGGATCGGTGATTAAGTTTCAACCGAATACTGCAATATCGGCATCATCGACTCTAGCATTGGAAGACCATGCCGATCGAAAATCGATATAAAATATCATTATTTACAAATATTAGGTGAAAGAAAAACTGTGATTAGTACCTACCCCTACCTTTGCGCCCGGTTAACGTAAAAACCCTTAGTATTCTGCAAACGAACTATAGGACATGTTTTATAGAAAATTTAATTCTGAACATTATTCCATACCTCTATTTTTGCAGTAGAATATCATATTTTCAAGATATTATAGAAAAACCAACGCGGTGTCACAATAGGGGTGAAGCTTACCAGTTAGGGGTGAGAACTTTTCGATCCTGTATTGCTACCCCCATTAACTGCCAACTCAGAAAAAATCAGCTTATAAAGGTTTTTAGCCAAAACATAATAAATAAATAATTCCTCGGCAGACAAATGTTTTGTAGAATTTTCATATTACCTTTGTAATTTTCATAAACTTGAAAAGATGCCTCATTATTAGTTTTATGGCTCCTATGAATCATATTATTTTCATTTACCTTAACTTCTTCATTTCCTTTCTCATTTTATTTCCTTGTATATTTGCATATTCTAGTGGGTCGTTAATTATTTGATCATTTTCTGCTTTCAGTATAACACTCTCATTGTTGTTGTCACTTATTTTATTTTTTGTATCACCGTTTTCACAATTTCGTTCAAATACTAATATATCATTGTAACGTTTTTATTTTTTTATATTTCGCCTTTCGAAATCGAATAATTTATATTCCAGTGCGGCCCTGGCGTAACAATAATTTCTTCGAACTGTGTAGAAGATCGTTTCATTCGACCAATAAACATAAAATTACCGGAGTATAACACATCTTTGAACGCCGAAAAAGGTTTATTACGGCTCAATCGGGATTTTCAATTGAACGAAGTGACAATTGGATGTACATCAAAAAAGGTACGATGAGTACACAATAGTTTTAGTATCACTTTCGGAAAAGAAAGGTACTTTTTATGAAATTCTGGGTAGACAGCATAATTTGTGCATTCACTGCCCGATTCTTTTTATATGGCTTTTTAGAACTAATTTTACAGTTATTTTTCGGAAATAATTTCAAAAAAAAGGCTATCGATCCCCAAAAATCTCGTCACGAGAGTCAGTCAGCGACCTATTCTCAACGCAAGTAGTTGAAAAAGTTCTTGTAGTGTCAGCGTGAATTATCGTATCATTATTTAGTGCCGCTATCGAGATTGAGTCTACGAAGATTACTTCACCGAAGCGGTGGTGATTTTCTTAGTTATCAATATTAAGTTATCGTATCGTACTAAAGTATCGGTATTTCCTGTGCCCAGTCGTCGAATTAAAATTACCGAAGTATATGTTTATTGTGTTTATTACCGACATTAAATTACCGAAGATTTCCGAGTGTCTGTGATCTGTTCCATCACGCAGTGAGGGTAGATTACTTATCACAAGTACCTACTATTCTATATTTTTAAATCGAACTAATCGAGAAACCACGCCTCCGGCGTTGATGAAAGTATTTTCACCTGAGTAGTAATGCGGTGATTGGATGGAAACAATTCGACTCAGGTATCGTAAATGATTATTTAGTATATCTCCTACCTGGAGTAATCGCACCCGTTCTTAGTCAATGGTGGAAAGATTAATCTAGTGTCACGCTATTTCTTTAGCGAAAGAACCATACGGTCAGAACTATTTTATTACGAAAACGAGTTTATTGATTACTAATATTGCCATTGTTATAGAGAACCTTTGTTTATGTTTTATAGAATAATCGTTAGGAAATTCGGCGTGCAAATCTAGATTAAATTATTTTCCCGATATTGACATAACTTTCACAAAGCCGATGTGTTTTTTTGTTTCCAAGTAATTTAATAATATAATATCCTACATTTTCTTTTTTTGAATATACGGAAAATAATTTCGTTAATAATTTAATTTTTTAGTTCGCAAACTCTGCGACATTTATCGTTTGGGTAACCTCCACAGACACATTACCGAAAATACCTCACTTTTTATAATTTCTCTCGCTTATCGCAGTTTTTGAAATTTTTCCTGTGAATTAAATTTCTGGCGCCCTTTAATTACCTTTCCGGTTGTTTAACGTTCCACAAATAAACCCACGACTCTTAGCTCTCCAACCAAAACAAGAGTGCCGTTCGCATACGTCCTAATTGTTTATCGCCCAGTATCGTTCCAAATAATAATACGTTATCATGGTCCCATCCAAGGAAATTTGGAGAAATTGGTACCGAACAATTAAGACGATTAATTTTATAATCATCATTTTGTTCAGCAACTTTATCTTCTGCATTATTTACCTCGTTGTTCTGAGTCCTATCTTGTGCGTTTTCTTTGGAATTTCCACTAGATACAAGTATGAATGGGTTTTGCTTCGTTTTTCAAAATAACAACTTGTTTCCATCATCGCAGCTGTGTTATTGGCTTCAGTTTAACTTTTTATGTTTGCTTCTTCTATGTCTTCTTGAAATTCCCATGCCATGACGTTCACCAATACTAAATTGTTTACTTCTTCAAAAGCATTGTCATTAATTTGGATTAATTTCAACTCTCCACTCTCAAGTACTTCATAATTTTGTGCAACTGTTGAAGTTACGTCAAGTGCCGTTTTCTCTGTTATGTTCTTAATTTCGACAATAATCTCTGGAATATTGGCTATTCCTCTATCTTGAAGTTGGGTTAGCACCTAGATTTAGATTTCTTGAGACTCCATTTAGATTTTCTAGCCGGTTTTGAATAAATTTACTGTAGTTTACTAGGTCAGGGTTAAATGGAAAAATCCCACATTTCCGAAATCCTTTTTTATGGTTTCTGGTAAAGACGTATTAGTTCGATAAAAAACTTGTTTCAAAAATGGGCAGAAAGTAGTTTCGCTTAAAACGTTTTCACGTTTGAACTGCCACATTATTATTGTGTTTTTCCACCCTATCTTGAGCGGTTCAAACATATATATAATATAAACTAAATATTCGTCTACACGTACCTACATTCAACTACATAAAATAATTTTATACTGCATATTTATACGAAACACATTTAACAAAGTCAATCTTTGCAATGTTATTATTCCTGTAATCAATAATTTTATTTGAAATAAATTTTTGTCTTTCCAATGTAACGTTGCTGATTTAAACGTGAAGAATTAATTTTTAAGTACGTATCAATCTGAATATCTATTAACACATCCAAAAACTGACTTATATTCGAATGCGGAGATGAATTCAAATTATTAAATTTTGAGTGGAATGATTCGCAACAATTTGTAGTTCGTATGAGTGACGCTGCATTTTCTGCCCAGATATGTGGAGGAAATAAAGAATTTTCTTCAATATAGGTGTCCACAAAATAATCCACGAAATCATTCAGCATGTTATCACTTGGTTGTACGGATATAAAGTCGAAGACATATGAATCGCACACTTCTGAAGGATCCAAAAAAGTCAGGCCAAATAAGTAATGCAGCCATCTTCCTGTCTCGGATTGTGGATTTTTATATTCTGTAGCTAACCCAAGATTCTGAATTTTTCTCCACCTAAACAAAAATATATTTTCCTTTATTATTTTACACAAAAATTATTTTACATCACAAAATATGAGTAAATTCTTACCATGATTGTGCAAGATGAAATCTGCAGCCGATTATTGAAACGTCGGGAAATGTTTCTTTCACACTGCAATGGATAGAAACTTAAAAATCCACGGTGATGAAATTTGGGTTAAAATTAAATCCTTTACGGATGCACTTGGATTTCAACATATCAAACAATGTCGAATACGTTTCTTTTTTTTGTTGGTTATTAAACAAAAAGCCACTGGTATATAAATGTTGCATGAATACTAAACATTTGTAAGAAGTGTTTTACACAGTAATCAAATGTTCCATCCATATATATTGTTGAACTAGAACACATTACACTTAGGATTTTCAGTGCACGAAAATACTATAATATTTTTAATTCTGTCGTTTATTATCAAAAATTATTCTTCTTTAACAGTGATAACTTGAACAGATTCCAAAAAATCGAGCACATCGGAAACGTTTTGACGCAATTTTGGAAATGATTTATTTCTGTGTCTGTAAATATTGCGTTTAATATATTGTATATCTTTTTCTGCCAAAGTTGACAAAGTATTAGAATTTAATTTAAGTTCACTACGAATTATTTTAGATGGCCTTTCAGCGATCATATCGTCTGCTTTTCTTTTCAATTTATTACTTAATGTTTGTCTGTTGATTGCAATGTCACTTTCCTGTTCATGATTATGAGTATTTAATATTTTAGACATCACTTTTTCAACGCCCATTGTATATATTTTAGCTTTACATGTCCTTTCCACACAGCACTAACAAGTCTCACCATTTTTTAATTCACGACGTTTATAAAATTTAAAATTTTTCAATAACAATTAGACTATTTCCACGTTCACTTATCATATCTTTCACTTCCATCTTCAGTTTTTTGCATATCGTACTTAACAAATGTGTCGTCACTGTTGAAATAAATTTTAAACTGATAGCCATAATAATATTTTTGCGTACATTTTGTTAATCTAAGACCCCTGACCGCCAGTCTGCAGTTCACCCACAGGATTAGGTACCCTCATAAAACCCTTTTTAGATCATAAACTTCGTCTGCAACTAACATGCGCCCGTTAGGCGTTCTTATTTAAAAAGTTTCGGTTATTTAGGGAAAGGTTAGTCTTTACCTATATAGTCCGTTTTTAAAAGGCATGGAGTAATAAAAGCTCATTAGGTATCCAAAACCGATACAGGGTGTATAATAAAATATCTCCGAAGTTTATCTAATTTTGTACTAAAATTTCTCATTTGTATTACGAATTTCAGGTAGACACCCCACCCCGTAACTCTGTATTCGGTTAGGTCGCCTATTGTATTCAAAGGGTCGCTCTATTGTATTTGAATGAACAAATAAACAATTTAATCCTCAGAGGCGTGCAATCAGGACAAAACAAACTTGGTATATGAATATGAAGGCACTATGAAATTATAATTACGAAAACTATTCAAAAGAGTTCACAATATCGATTCAATAAAAACACATTTTTTTGTGTTCCTATGAATAAACAATAAACATAAAATATTATATGAAAAATAGCAATTTTTTTGCAGTAGGTATCAACTTTACTACTAATATACCGTTTACAATAGGAGAGGAAAAAAGAAAAATGCAGGAATAAAGTACGAATTAATGTAATATTTATAAAAAAAAGTCTAACAAATAATAGTAATAACTAACACAAAAACTAGTCTATATATCAGAATCAGCCGATTCTGTTGAGCTTCCATTATTAACATTGATTATAAATGGTTCAATCATGTGTTCACTTATATGATCCATTTCCCACATATTTAGTTCTTCTTGTATCACGTGTTCAACACATTTCTTCCAGTTTTGTTTGGTTACGTTACCTAACGCGTCTTCGAATAAAACTTTTACGTCACTCATTTTGAATGTCGTATTCTTTCTTGAAACTTCCCCTTTCACTTGGGCCCATATTAATTCTATGGGATTGAGTTGACAGTGATAAGGAGGAAGCCTCAGCACCGTTATACTACGCGCTGATGCCATTTGATCTACAACGTATCTACTATATTTGTGTTTATGTGAATTGGCCAGTTGCAAGAGCTCATTTTTCAGCGGGTTATCTGGGCATTCAATATTTTTCGAGGCTAGCCAATCGTGGATATCTTGTTTACGCCATGCAGTTGAAGGTAATTTCTCCACTAACCTGGAGTGATAACTTGCGTTATCCATAACAATGACTGAGCCCGTTGGAATTTTGTGAGAAATATTCTTCGGAAACGTCTGCATCCATATCTTCATGATAATCTCCGGTTTGCTTCGACTCAAAGCACAATAATCCACCTTTAACAAAACCTTCGGCACTTCCGATATGAGTAATGATGAGTCGACGTCCTTTTCCTGCTGGTGGATTGAGGCCTGTTGACCACCCTTCAAGAGCTGCCTGCCTCCGACTTTTGACATTCGTGTCTTGCCAAAACATTGAAACAGTATGACCTTCATTTAACCAAGTCTCATCCAAATAATAAATTCGTTTTTGATCTAGTCTTGCTTTCCGAATATTGCGCAAATAAATCCTCCTCCAAATGACAATGTCGTCTCTATCAATCAACATTGCGTTCCGATAATTTTTTTATACTCAAATCCAAGTTCCTTCAAAATTTTCCATAATGTACTTCGAGACATTTTCGGAAAATCTGAATCTTCTTGAACCGAAACCATAATTTTGGAGAGTTGGGATCTCTTTTCTAAAGAAAAAAGCATGCACCTTACGCCTTATTCTATTCTTCAAGTCGTCATCCATTTCAAGTTTGGGTCGGCCTGGGGACTTTGCTGGGGCTGTGATGTTTCCATTTTTTTCTCCTCCATTAAATTATAAATTGTTGTTTTTGAAACACCCATCATTGTTGCAGTAATCTCCACAGTTTCATCAACACTTCCTGTCAAATTCATGATTTTTCTTCTAATTTCTTCGTTCTTCAACGAGGAATAGCAATTTAATATCAGATTTTTTTCGTTCAGCGACAATGGGCCAACTTTAGGTCGCTTAGATGGTGATAAATCCTCCATATCTGGTCGAATTTGGTTGGAACACTATATAGTTGGAAGGTGTAGTTAGGTGTTTGTCTCTTGTGATGAGAAGAGAACTTGTATAGATTAACAAAAATAAACACCAGTTAACAATAACGGTAAAAAATAATAACAAATAACAGTAATAATGGGGAAATTAATCAACACAGCAGTTTCTCCAGAACAGATGAACTGTAAATTGAAAATATTCAACCTTTCCGCTACTTTAATAGTTGAAAAGTTCTAGTAAGTACATTGTATTTTGGGGGCATTTTCTTAGAACTGAAAAGACTATATTTCACAATAATAAAACAATTTTTGAGCTACCTGTTTGTCAAGTTTCTTCAATTACCTGCTAATTGGGTGAAATAATCGGCAAATGGGGTTGGTTTGGATATATATATATATATATATATATATATATAATATATATATATATATATATAAATATATATATATATATAAATATATATATATATATATAAATATATATATATGTATTTGTATAAAATTGTTATTAACATTTATTTTATTATTTATTGTATGTAGGATTATAACTACCTGGAGCTTAGTGGAGGTACTCGTCTACGCCCTTTTATACATAATAATAGATTTTCTGGAAAATTGATGTCAGTGATATAATCCACAGTTTATTATATTATTGATAATTTGAAATTTCATTTTAAATAATATTACAAAACGGTTATTTTCGGAAATGAGATAATTTTAAATTTTTAAATGACTAAATGTGGTACGCCTATGGTTCCGGCCAAAATAAGTGATTTATTACTCCATGCCTTTTAAAAACGGAGTATAGTTTATAATAAAGTGGTCGACTAATGGACATGATCGACAACAGGCACAGTTACCCTAATGGCAACGTGAATGGATGTATATTAATTTTTGTATTATTTGTTCCAAATATACAGTGTACTGCGATAATTACTCGTTTTAGTTAAACCAAAGATATTATAAGTTTTATGTTTTTAATCTTAATACATTATTTATTTTAGCTAATTGTTTTTTTATTTGAACCCTCTTCATATTATCTTTATCATCCCGCCTATATAATGTATAAATATAATCAATCAATTGGTCATAAAAAATTGAATGACACTGAAAATCAGATCATAAGTGAAGACCCGGAGCAAGGTTTTGCGAGTCCCGGTTCAGCAAGGCTTCGCGAGTCCCTGTGGACAGTAGATATAGAAATGTAACCATAAGACCATTGACCCCGAAGATAAGATAAAACCAACGCTATCCGTAAGACCATTATCAACTAAATAATTAACTGACTTGACCCCGGAAACAAGATTAAGCCAACGCTTTCCGTAGGACCATTATCGACTAAACATTGAACTCGAAGAAGATAATGAACAGTATAAATACATTATACATCTAATCATTTTCATTAATTCTTTACTGTACCACATTAAGATTCATTCGTAATTTAGTTATAAATAATTATAGTCTTGTAAAGAATAATCACTTGTATATTTTGTGAAAAATAATTTTTTTTTAAAGTATTAAATCAGCGAAAACATAATTATATACAACACGGGTACAGAGGCGGAAAGAGGCCATCTTGGATGTCGTAACCAAAGCTGCACGCGTACCGGAAATGACGTTATGAGTGGTAAGGATGTGTCAGCTGTCATCTGTGATAAGTGTCAGTTATCGTATGTGTCATCTGTCATATATGCCATCTGTACGAATTTGAGTTAACACTCAAATTCCTACTGTTAATTCTTACATAAATTATTACTTTGTCTTCACCCTGTATTTATAATTTTATAAAACCCGTTTCAAACTTCATTTCATATAAAAGACCACAGATAACTATATATCAATTTTTTTGTCCACAAAACTATATGAATCGACTGAGTTTCAACAGTCATATGACAGTTTCATTTAAATCTCTATTTCCCATAGGTAACCTTCTCACATAACTTTCCTTGTTATCGCCAACTTTAAACGACATATAAAAATATCTATAACAACACACATTCAGTTTTTCATTCTCATCATATATAAAAAGGTTGTTAGTCGAGTAACAAAAATTCAATTAAAATTCATTCAAAAAATGATAAAAAGTCACATTGTCAGAAAACTAATCATAAAGACTTTTCAATTACAATGTATCATAAGAATTTGTAATAATCTTAATTGCGACGCAAAATGAGGAAAGTGTAAAGTAATAGAAATATAAAGAAAAGTGCATATATACATCGATTTTCATTTAACATAACACACAACTCATACATAGGGAAGCAGTTATTATCGTAACATTACGATTGGACCTTCAGAGCTTATAAACATAAAAGTGAATACGACTTGCCGCATTTTTGCTTTTCCATTAGAAAACAGGAGAATGCAAAACACCATCCAACTTGTGTTCTGAGTCATCTGTCATGTGTTCTGTGTTGGCCTTCTTGTGCTCTGGGTAATCTGTCATTCATGTTGTGTTTTGTGACATGGTCTTCCGTGTCACCCATCTTGTGTTCTGCGTCGTTAGCCTTCTGTCATGTTTTCGGCGTCATATGTCTTCTGTGATATGTATAATTCAACTTGTGTTCTGTATCATTGCGTATTCTATGTCATCTATCTTCTGTATATATGACGTACTGAAATATGATCGATGGGGAATCGGAAGGGGAGGACGAGTGAGGAGATGAGAGGATGTCATGTGGCAAAAAAACATTATGACGTGTGTCGTCCTTCTTGTGTCAAGTTTGTCATATGTATTCTGTTATCAATACAGTCTACGCAATCTATCGTCAAAACAGTGAACCTATAATGCCAGCCATCTGTCGTCAAAACTGTTAACCTACATTGTCCACCATCTGTCGTCAAAACGGTTAACCTACATTGTCCACACTGTGTCGTTAATACAGCCAACTACAGTGACTATATACGAGACAGTGGCGACAATAGGGTAACCCGTTTTTGATTGGCTGGCAGTTTGGCAGCCATATTGAGACCAAAATCTCTTTGTTTACGTTTGGTGTATACGAAGATTCTTATAATGCTGGTTATACTTGTGATTAGAATTATTGGTTTTGTGCTTTTTTGGTGAATATTCAGTGAAAAAGAGGTGTTTTGCCTTTACACAATTGAAATACTTGTATTTGGACCTATAAATAATCTTATTTCGAATCGGAAAATTCGTGATATTTGGTAAGCTAGCTTGCTTAACCCTAGAAATTGTATACTATTTATCAAGTTTTGATTTTTCTAGATAATAACATTTGGAATGCCGGGCTGTGCTGCAATAAATTGCAGCAATTCTGCTAAAAAAGGGTTTCTCATGAAACGTTTTCCTAGAGATCCATCTAGAAGAAAAGAATGGCTTATTAAAACTAGAAGAGATCATTGGACTCCAACAGACTATTCGTGTTTATGTGAGGTAGGTAGAAGCCTTTGTTTTACGACTTATAATTGTTATATCTAATTTAAAATTATTGTTTGTCGTTATTGAGATAAAATTGAATGTAAGATTTTGTTTAAGATTCATTTTGCTCCTGAAATGTGGGAGCGACCTCGTGTAGATGGCAAGAAAATTTTGAAGTCAAATGCTGTTCCTACAATATTTTCCTTTGTGGAACCAAAACCTAAAAGGAAATCCCCAGTTCCAAGGAAATTTATTTCTCCAAAAAAACCTAAACATTTGTCGGGTAAGTAGATATCTCTTAGTAATTACAACAAATCCCCACATAATAATGAAAAACTCTTAGTTTTTGTCCTATTAAATGTGTTTTGTTGCAATTATAGTTTAATCATTAGTTCTAGGTGAAAATATAGCTCTAGATGAGACTGTGCCAGAGGAATCACCGGAACCATCTACTTCAAATTTAGCTTTGGATGTAGAATCAGGTCAACAATTGTCGATATCTAAAAGCAGTTTGAGTGAAGACAGTCTATCCACAGCTCCCTCACCGTTAATATCAGAAATTGATCCAATTAGTTGAATAGCTCAGTTACAGCTTGAATTAAACAGGTACAAGAAGTTGTACGGAAGAGAAAAACGTAGAGCTTATCGATACAAAAAAACTGTAAGAGCCACACGAAAGAAGCTAATAAAAAAAAGAGAAAAAACTCCCAATTCTTCGGACTGTGAACTACTAAAGCAAATATTCAAAGAAGATCAAATAGAAGCTTTAAAAAAGAGAAAAAATGTAAAAACAACAAAACTAATGAAGTGGACCAACAACACCGTTACAAGTTCTTTAAAATTAAAATTTAGTTGTGGTAGTAGTGGATATACTGAACTAATAAAACAAGGATATCCTCTCCCATCAACGAGAACTTTACAGAGAAAACTCCAGAACTTGAAGTTCGATTCAGGTATTCTAAATGAGGTATTTTCATTTTTAGAATTGAAAGTGGAGCAATTTTCAACTCTTGAAAAGGATTGTGTCTTGGTTTTGGATGAAATGGCTATCACTCCAGGAAAAATATATGATACCTCCTTGAATAAATATTTTGGAGATGTTACTCTCCCTGAACATTCAGGCTTGGCGACACACATCTTAGTGTTTATGCTGGGAGGTATTACAGGACGTTGGAAACAGGTTGTGGCCTATTACTTCACCAGTGACTCTGTCAACGGAGCTGTCATGAAGAATATAATAATAGATATATTTAAAAAAGCCGAACAGCTTAATTTGAATATTTTAAGTATTACATCAGATATGGGTCCCTGTAATCAAGCTTTGTGGGACTTAAATACAGTGTATGATGAAGTAAAGCTTCCAAGTGAATTAAATACTCCCTCATACAATTTAAATTTCAGCGAACTTAATTCGTTATATAATATTTCAGGATATATTTTAAAAAGTATTGTGAAAACTTCAAAAACTTGTGTTGCCTGTGTAGGTGCAGCAGGTTCAAAAAAACCAATATATAAGAAGTTTTCAAAACTCTCTTTAATCAAAAGATTTAAAGAACAATCCCTTTTTTTGTGACTGAAGAGGTTTTTTATTATTTTTTAGAAATGGAATGTGTTTTCTTAAAATATTTAGATATTGTTTCACTCCAGAATATAGACATAAAAGAATTTTTTATAAAGGAAATGTCGAAAATACATTTCAATTTACCAACTTAAAAGCAAAATAATTAATAGATTCACTGTTTTCAGGTTGAAAATTAGTTATAAAAAATTTAAATCCGCCTCAAAAAAATATAGTAGTAAGTCATTAGCAGGTAACTTGTTATGAAATAAAAAAGTTTTCCATAATTATCAAATAAAATCAATAAAAGACAAATAACACATCAGAAATTTTATTTATATCAATTTTTATAGTTTATAATCCTGACGATGCAAATGTAATTTAGGAAACCGATCAAGTAATATATGTTATATTTTTGTTGTTGAATTTGTTATTTATAGATTTTACTTGATAATTAACTGAATCTATGGTTATATTTGAAGACAATAACAGTTGTACCTATAGCAATATAATTTTTTGCATGATTTGTCCCCTATCATACTATATAAGCAATTAATATTCATTATTTTTTTGTATCATTATTTATCCTTATTATATACTAAATATTATTAGGTAAAAAAATAAAAATTGCGTGTTTTATTTAAATATACCCATTTCCTATCAAAATCAAAGATATATAATGTATATTTTCATGTATTTGTGTTTCAAATTGATAATTTTGTCATAAATTTCTATTTAAATTATATGCATTTGATATTCAAATTAGCCTCAATATGGCGGATGGGCGTAGCTTATACTCAATTGTCGCCACTGTCTTGTATATAGTCACTGTACAGCCAACCTACCTTGCCCGCCCTCTGTTGTCAAAACTGTTAAACTACATTGTCCGCCATCTGTAATAAATACGAATATTAAATAGGAGAAAATTAAATCAGTAACTTTCAGAACACACGGTAAAATATATATTTTATTTCAAATATAATGAAAGTAGAATTCGACATACTTTTTGTTTAACAAAAATGAGACAAGACCATAACATTTTGCAACAATATAAGAATTAACTAGGGCAAATTTAAATTATTGTTTTGTACACAAACGGTTAGTAATAAAAGTTGAGGCCACTCTAAAACACAAAATGCAACCTTTGCAATTCAGCACAAAACCCCGAACAAAAATTTGGGCGAATGAGAAAAAGCAAGTTCAGAGCAGATAGAGCACAGAGTCGGGCGAAAAACGCGAAGGGAAAAAGAAATTTCTCTCCGTTGTGTCAGGTCATCAAAGCGATACTCAGATATCCTTGACAGTCAACGCTGTCCCCTTTAGGAACACAAAACGGAAAAAACCTATCTCCTCGACCGTGATCCAGCATATCTCGACACCGTGCGCTAGAAATTTAGCGTCATCCGCAGTTTCTAGATAAATATTGAAATCAGTCAGTGAGCGAAGACAGGAAAAGGGAAATTTCCCACACAGTAAGTTTTTGAACAGGTCTAAGATTTTTTTTTCGGGAAAGATTTAGTTATTTTTTTTGCGCTGATTCTAAACTGGATATTGATAACATAAATATTTGCATAGATAGAATATATAACCGTTTCTTCACTGTGTTATTGGACAAGTTCATAGGTTCAGTTAAAGTTAAAACTGTAGATCTTGGATCATAATTTGTGCACCGTTCTTTTATAGAAATAATTTTATTGTGTGAGATATTATAGTAAGAATTTACACAAGATTGAAGGAACGATTTTTCTTTAGTGTATATGTAACTTGACAGGATTGAGGTAGTATTTTTTGTCACAATACTATCGCCCACCCCGTAGATATACGGTAGGGAAATTTTAAAACAAGGCTGATTGTAATTTATATCATTTGCCCGGAGCGTATTATTTTGTCTTCGTAAAATCAGAATATCGTTGAATTTTCGTAACGATTAAATAATTTTGTTTTTCAGACGCGGTTATATCAATTACTTATAGTTAGCGAAACAAATAAAAAATTGTATTTTATTCGCGAGGACACAAAACTGCAATTCCGAATTTTTGTTAATACATACTAAACTGTTTACCGATAAGATTTATCAAATCAGCAGAATTATAATCCTCTACTTTTCCATTCTATTTACATAAAGTACAATGACATTCGATAAATAGATAATTAGCAGCGGTCGATTAGTACCTTTTTTTTCAGTAGACAATTATACTAGCCATGAGGCAGGTCAATTACGAAATAGGGGCGAAATCATACGGCCCATTCACACATTAAAAAACAATTGTATATAAGTGTATAATATTTTTTATTGGGAAAGATTTAATATTTTTTTGTTGGTCCTAATTATACTGTGGAATATATATTTTATACATTTGTGGTACCACAACTTTATTCAGATCCCTACCTCGACTTTCCCTCTAGAGTGAGCAGTGTATTTGGATACGAGGCCGAACAAAAAGATCAACTCTGGCCTGGCAAAGATAATTCTACCGTTTTCAGCCCAGGAGGTCCCCGCCTAAATCGGACTGGATTTACTTTTTTTTCACGCTCGGCTGCTTTATTTCATTTTGTGACAGCAAGTTATTACACTGGTGATAGCGGACCCGAGATAGAAGGGTCTAATTTATTACATTTGGTGGCCAAATTATTACAGTGGTGCCAGCATTTATTAGAGTGGTGACAGCGGATTTTTTTTGTTAAGAAACAACTCGGTAAAAAAGAAGGGTAGAGTTGTACATCTGGTGATAGCGGTCTCCCAGATTGATACGAAGTTGTAGTGCAAATACCAAATTGTTACACATCTGCCGTCAAAACAGTCATCCTGCATTGTCCACCATGTGTCTTTCATACAGCTAACCCACATTGCCCACCATCTGTCATCAGTACTGTTAACTTACATTGCCCACATTTGTAAGTGGTTCTCTTCTATTAAAAGTGGCCATATGAACACGGATAATGCTGAACGTCCAGGACCGTCATTTACTGTATACTTGCGAATTTGAAATACCGTGTTTATGAGAGGGATCATTGTGTAAATGTTAAATATAACAAGAATGCATAAAGACCACAGATACTGCCTCCTTATAAATTAGAAATTATCCTTTATACTTGCGTCCTAACAGGGTCGGTCGGAGTAATCACCAACCAGGTACAGCAAGGGTGCAGTCTATCAGTCTGTGACTTTTCATCGTTGTGCATTGTGCAAATAAAAATGGCAGTGTTTCGTCCATGGGAAAACATTGTGTCGAATGAAATGGAAATAGAGAATGAAGTGATTGAAATTAGTGACCATTAGTGATACTGAAGATGATGTTTCGGACAACAGGAAGGTTAAAAGAAAACATTTGTCAAGTGACGCAAAAACGATAATAAAAAATGTTTACCAAACTCTAATTGAAAAAGGGTGTTCAACTTCTTTCACCGTGTCAAGTGAATTAACTATAGTCCCTGTATCTACAGTAATGGACATTATAAACAAGGGAGAGACAGAAAGACAGAAACGAGAAATTAAATTATTTTCTAGAGTCGATGAAGCGGCGGGAACTGAAATAAAACAACAAATTTTCTCTTTTTACAAAGAAAATAGGGTGCCAACAACGTCTATGATTTTGGAAAGACTGAAAGTTTCGGGAATTGAAGTAACCTATTCGGAACAATGGTTTCGGAAATATTTGAAAACTATAGGTTTTGAGTGTTAAACTCTTAACGGAAGGACGAGCATCATGGAAAGTGGACGATTAAAAAGGTTGCGTTGGGAGTACGTTAGAGAAATAAGAAGATTTCGCCAAGAAGGTCGATACATAGTTTGGTTGGATGAAACATGGTACGATAGCCATGACGTTATAAAGAAAGGATGGACTGATGCCACAAAAGGTTGTTCTCTAGAGGCCCCTCCGTCTAGGGGAAAAAGAATAATAATTTTACATGCCGGTGGCAGCGATGGATGGGTGTCCAATGCGTTGCTGTTGTCCGCAAATAATATAAAAAATGGTTCAGCCGACTGTCACGAAGACATGAATTCACCACTTTTTGAGACTTGGTTTCAAGAACAACTGTTGCCTAATTTGCCCGATAATTCTGTCATTGTAATGGACAACGCCAGGTATCATTCAAAACAAATTAACAAGAAACCCACCACAAGCACGAAAAAAGCAGAAATCCTCCAATAGATGGCTGAGAATGATAAAGAAATACCTAAATCAAAATGCACCAAAAAAGATCTTCTAACCATTATAAAAGACTTGAACTTTCCGACAAAATATCGGATTGACACAATGGCACAAGCAAAAGGACATACGGTGCTGCATCTTCCGCCCTACCACTGTGTATTAAATCCCATTGAACTTATCTGTAGTACTCTAAAAACGGGGAATTCGTCGTAAAAATATAGCTCCAAGGCTAAGTTCTGCTTTAGTAGATTTAATTAGAAGTGAGGTGGAAAATATAGAGAGTATTTTATGAAAAAATTGCATCGCACACGTAGTTGAAGTGGAAGAGACTGATGTATTATTGACAGTATGGAACGACATTCTACTTAAATTTTATAAAACAAATAAAACGTATTGTTTTAATAGTTTTTATCCTCGTCGCCACTTTGTTGTAACTAAAAGGGGAGAGACTGACTATTTTGATGTCAACATTATATACTTTATTACTGTATATCAGATTATATGAAAAAGTAATGACAGCACTAAAAATAATGTCTTATTCCACTACTTGACATTCGACTACTATCTATCCATATGACAAATAAAGGCTCGGTTACAGAAACCGACAGTAGACTAAAACGGGCTCAGCGGAATTAACTGTCAACTATTATATAGGGTATAACAATCTCCCACACTAATTCAAATAAAAAAAAGAAGTCATTGAACAAAATCATCTAAGTATTTAGGTTGATAACGTGTACGCTGTGGACGATCATGCACTGGTTGATGAGTCGGAGTTTCTGTTCGTGCTACAGGGGGTGGTTCGGGAACTGTAACATTCTCTGGCGGAGGTGGTCTGACTTCTCCAACCGGAGGGACGTTACTACGTTGTTGTAGAACGCTGGTTTGCGAAGAAATGATATTCACGGTTGGATCACAGCATATAGAACACACAGCAGAGACTCTTACTTGGCGGGAACAGAATGCGCAGCTATTCGCGCATACACGCCCTTCGGGATAAAACCTCTCAGATCAGTGACGAGAATGCAGAAGGAGCTAGTCGTAACCATTGTCGTTCGTAGTTGGGAGTCTTTTAATCGGTAGTTATAAAAATTCAGATTAGTTTGACTTAGTATTTGATTTTTGAGTGTTAAAACAATTCTTTTTCTTATTTTAGTTAGTTAGTGTCGTTGAGATTTTTATATTAATTCTGAAGTACCGTTGTTTTGTTAAACTGACTATAATGGGCTGTTCTTGTGCCGCGAAATTTTGCAAAAAAAGTTTTTTTAGATTTCCTGTAGATCCCATAAGGTAAATTATACATATCTATGTTACTTAAATATAAATAGTTGTTGTCGGCCATGCTAAATCTCACCACCGGCCTATTCAAAACTGAAACTAACATTCGAATCATACTTTGTTATTTTAGAGCCAGAACTTGGGTTGTCGCTTGTAATAGGGAAGATTTGTTAGGTGTAGTAAACACTTTAAATAAAAGTCACAGGATTTGTCAGGACCACTTTGAATTGAAAATGTTCACAAATGATCAATGCAATCGGTTAAATCCGAAGGCGGTTCCAACATTATTCCCATTACATGAGGGATCTTCTAGGGGACCTAATTTTGATCATACATACACACCTTTGTATGACTTGAAATCTCTGGATAAATCAGAGAAAAATATGCCACGGATAAACATTTTGCAAGATATAATTATTAATCCAGGTAAATAATATATTGTACCTACAATGTGATTATACTTTTTACTTTTCTCGGATACGCCGAAGTTCAATACAGTGTATACTACTTGGAATTTAAAATGAATAATTTAAGGCTTTTTATGAATAAAAGTTACTCAAAATCGCCTAGTAGGTACCTAAATAAAGCTCGGATTATAGGCAAATTGCCCTTTTTGTCTATTTTAAGTGTTTTTTTTGCATATTTTACTTTTTTTCGTAACATCCATCTTTTTGTCTTTTTTAAATTTTATTTTATATATGTTAAGATTTTCTGTCTTTTTCAGTAAAATCTTTGCATATATAAGCGCATTTCTCTTCATTTTTTGTTGCTATAAATCCGAGCTTTATATATAGGTAAGTGCTTCAGGTTCTTGATAATTTTGAATAACTTGTTAATTTGTAATACAAAACAAATAATTAGATCGCTGTCAGTTAGTTAACTTATTCAGGTATTAAGAACTTTATTTGAGCGCTATTATTGTTTTATTATAGATGCAATCTCAGATCAAAGTTTTATTGCCGATGTAAACTGCCAAACTCCACGTTCTACTTCGTCCACACAAACTAGCAGTGATCTGTCCCATAATAGTCCACGAAAGAGGAAATATCGTAGTTATGTTACAGATCTCAAGAATGAGATTATAGCTTTAAAGAAGAGAGTTGTGGACTTAGAACATAGATTCGAAAATATTGAAAGTGAAATAAGTTTGGAACAATTTTATGGACTGACTTATAAATTTTGTGGCAACGATGAAGTAGCTCGTCTAGTTAATTGCCAAATTAGTCAATCAAAAAAAAACCTAAGGGACGAAGATATTCACTTGAATTTAAACTGGAGTGCTTAGCGTTATATTTTACTGGTCCGAGAACTTACAGACAAGTACTCGTAAAAAAATATTGTCTGCCATCACCTACAACCCTCTTAAGGATTTTACAACATGTGCAAATAAATTCTGGCTTGAATAATCCCCAAGTATTTGCCATGTTAAAAATGAAAGCCGATTGCTTCGATGACAAAAGTAAATATTGTGTTTTATGTATCGACGAAATCGAGGAACTGATGCTGTCGTTGGTCTTTCAGAAATTGAAGATACAAATAATATATTACGACCGGCATTAAATGTATCAGTTTTAATGTTAAGAGGAATATTCAGTAAATGGAAGCAACCTGTGGCATTTAGTTTTTGCCATTCTTCATGTCCTGCGAATATATTAAAACAGCAAATAATTGAAGCACAAGCAATTACTAAGTTGGGCGAGATAGGTTTGAAAATATGTGCTGTCACAACAGATATGGGATCGAATTATATGCCTTTGTCTAATTTATTGGGTGTTACTGCAAATCGGCCTTATTTTTACTGCAGGGGACAAAAAATTTATTACATTTTTGACATTCCGCACATTTTTAAGCCATTAGGAATATACTTATAAAATATGATTTCTTAATTGACAATCACAAAATTTCATGGTCATTTATAAAATCATTTTATGAGCATGACAAAAAATATGCAGTAAGAGCGGCACCAAAATTAACTACGTCCCATATTTTTCCAAGTTCATTTGAAAAAATGAAAGCCAAATATGCTCTACAAGTATTTAGCGCAACGGTTTCTAGTGGCATGAATGTTTATATCAGATTTGGACAATTGCCGCCCGAATCATATCACACTTCAGAATTTGAATCCAAAATGGACAAACTATTTGATATGCTCAATTCATCCAGTACCTCTTCCGCAAAATTATATAATAGAGCTTACAAGAATTTACCCCATCAGGTGGAATTATTAAATGAATGCACTGCCCTTTTTAACAAAATTAAAATTATAAACGAACAAAACAAAAATGTGACGAATAGGATCAAAAGCTTTAAATGTATTAGGATTAGTATAAATAGCATTCGGAGCTTATAGAATGACTTCAATGAGAAAAAAATTAATTATCTTTTAACTAGGCGTTTAAATTCAGATTGTCTGGAGAATTTTTTCGGTTCTGTCAGACAACAAAATGGCAACTGTAGAAATCCTACTCCAATTCAATTTAAAAGAACATTTAAAAAATTAGTGTATTTAAAAATATTCCACTCAGGGACCGAAAATTGTGAGGCAGATCCAGATTCCATACTTTTGAAGTTGGCAGATGTACCTGATGTACATGCGGTACCGTCTACAAAAAACATGCCAATAGAAATTACCACTCAACTTATAGGTACAGATTATCAGCAAGATGAGATGCTACACAAGAATTTTGTACGGTATATCTGTGGCTATCTGTTAAAAAAAGCCCTTAATATACATAGTTGCGACGTGTGCATAACATTTTCAAACCATCGACAAGAATTAGATGATTCTTCATTATATATCTATTTTAGGGCATACGAAAATTCCGAAAAAACTATTTTTGGAAATTTAAAAAATCCAGCAGACATTTTTGTGGATTTTATTGCGAATGTTGAAGAAATTTTTCAGACAAATTTCCACTGTCTAATAGCAAGGACCAACATTTGCAATAATCTTTTCCAACTTGTACACAGGCAATATCTTGCGCATCCTTGTGGGAAATTTCCCAAAGAGTTTGTATCAAAATTGTACTTACGCATACGACTTTATTATACTTTAAAACATATTAATAATAATTTTAAAGATCAAAAAAATATTCGTAATAAATTGATTATATGGCGTAATCAATAGGTGGAAGTATATATTTGTGTAAATACTTCAAGTTACAAATTTATTATGTCACATAGAACAATTATTATTTAAATGTTGGTTTGTGTTATTGTATTTACTTTTTGTATTTGTAATGTTAGTATTGTTTATTTAACGTCATTATTGGACACATTTCATTTTTTTACTAATCTCACTACTCCGTGAGTGAAACTATTATTAATTGTAAAAATATTTGCGAAAGTATCGCACAATTTTAATAAATCGTTTTTCACATGTGAACACATATCTAGATCTTATGTCTTTTTTAATTCTGTTTCCGGGTTGATTGTTTCACTTTTTAAGTTATACGTATTAAATTAATCTGAATTTGATAATTGCATATCGTTAATTTTGATTATAACACTCCCATATAATTTTCATTTAAAATTGTCACATATGGATTATCCTTTGACACTATACTTATCTACAAAAATTCCTTCAATTATCTCTAACGATGTATACATCGATCTTTTTTATCTTCTAAACTATTATAGGTAGGCTAATTTTATCAAATGCTTCTAAAAGCACATACAATTCTAGCATACTAACTTTTTGATTGTATGTGGTCTATTAACGTGTGATTTCGCAAGTTATTTGATTTTCTTTCTAATCGAACTACCTACTTCCCAATGCGGTGATATAGCTAAATAATAAATATGAATATTTCACGTAACAAGAACAGCTTGCCTATATTCTATTTTTATAAGTATCTATGTAAATTCAAATAAACATAATACTCTCATGTTTACTTTAAATTTCTAAGTACGGCCCTGCCAGCGGTACTAGAATAAACCCATAGCCAACTCTGAGATTTACCCCCAAATGGCGTCCTCAAGGTCACAGATTTTCAATAAATAATATCAAAGTGCCGACGTTAAGAGTCTGGGCTGTGTGTTTATTAGGCTGTGGTTGGATTGCGAGTCGGCGAACATCTTTGAGTGAAGGGATTTGCCCAATGTTGCCAGAAATGCAGAATTTTCTCCAATATGCAGAATTTTAACCTCAAAAAAGAGCTAATGAAGAAGAGAAGAATATTTTACGAAACCACTAAAATATGAAGAATTTTTCTAAATTCACATGTTTTTGCTATTATTTTATTGATTTCGTTTGCGATCTGACATCTTTCGGTAAAATAGTTTAGCTATGACACGAAATTATTGGCAATTCGCCCTCGGGATGATGCTAGTAGTAGCAAAATAAAAATATTGCAGTGCGCTACAGTTTTTTATAGGTAAACTGGTGAAGTCCCGACTCCCGAATTTGAATAGGTTAGGTTTCAGTTATTGGTATGAACATTAAAACTGTGGAGGTATTTATATTTTATGCATTTGTCTAATTGAATTGTTTTTGATTATATTTCAAGTTGAACTTCGTCGACTGGCGTAGACATTCAACTAGATTAATAATCTTAATTTGCAAAATTAATGTCGAAATTAATAATTTATTATGTACAAATTTACAAGAATGGTACAAAGTTATGAATGTTTGAACTTCGGTGGTTTCAGATCGGAAGGCACTTTATGTTTCGATTTAATTAATACTCACTTGTTTCGTATAGAAACTAAGTAACGATATGTTAGACTTAGTATCTCTGACTGTTTGACTTTGAGTGAAGGTACTTCGATATGTAACGTCGACTCGATGAACTCGATCGAGTTATGAACTTATTGAGTGATGCATTCGAAAGCTAATTAATAAACGACGTGTTTGACTTAATTGAGGTAAAACGATGTGTTTCGACTTGAATTACACTTAGAACTTGAGTTGCACTATTTAAGGAACCGATTCACTATTCAACCAACTGACTCATTAATAATGTAACCGATAACTTACTAAACGATTGTGATAACTGCTTAACTAAGTGTGAATGCTTCTTTACTCTGTAAAGTAGTCTCCCGAATGTCTCTAAAATAATTCATAACTTCCATATCTCTTTCCCACTGGTGAACATTTTCACGAGAACTCTGCCTCTCACACTAAATGACCTCAAGCATGAGCGTAACAAAATACATGAAGATTGCTTCGAGTCTGGCGGCTTGATCAGCCTGAGTAGATCCAATCTTGTGCGAATCTGTCGATCTAAATGTGTAGTTCTGCAGGTGTCTTATCACAACGTAAAGGGTAGCGCGATATCGAAATAATATTTCTTGAATTATCGATGGCATTGACCCATTTTCAAACTTCATGGCATCCAATTTTCGTTTCACAAATTGGACGTAACGTTCAGCTTGACCGTTTGTTTGAGGATGTCCGGTGCAATTAGACGGCGAAAAATTCCATTTGTCTCACAGAATTTTACAAATCTGGAACAAGTAAAAATTGTGGCATTGTTGGACACAATTATTTCTGGCAAGCCATGGACACTGAAGATGTCTTTGAGGAATTCGATTGTAGAAACTGACGTCGGCGCAGATTTTTACAATTTTATCTCCGGCCACTTTGATTTATCGTCAATCAGAATGAAAATGTAATAACCATCTTTTGGACCTGCGTAATCGATATGGACACCTTGGAAATTTGATTTTGGCTCTTCCCACGGATGTAAAGGTGCATCGGGTGGGGCACAATTAAGCAGTTGAAGCGCAAGCATCACAACTCTTCACGAAAGATTCGATGTCACGGTCAATGTTTTTCCAATAGCAATATCTTCGAGACAAGCTTTTCATTTTGGAGGTCTTGACGTGGGTAGCATGTAGTTCTGACAATACTGAGGCTTGAAGGGTGTCAGGAATCATGACTCGATTTCCTTAGAATATTACGCCTTCCTGTAGTGAGTATTTTTACTATTGATTTTCTCCGTTCTTCAGTTGTTTAATCAATTTTGATAGCTTACTATCTTGCAACGTAGCAGCAACGATGGTTTTGGCTGTTAACACGTCGGTTGATATCTGATTGATACATTGGTGTTGAATGATGTCATCTTCATTTAAAGCAAGTAAGTTTGACTGTAATGGAGCTCGCGAAAAATAATCTACATGGGCGATTTATTCTGCTTTTTTGTGTTTGATGACATAATCAAATCCACTAAGAATTGTGACGTAACGCAGGAGTCTTGAAGCAGAAAGAATTGGCAGTTTAGCATCCTGGTTAAATATTCGACTTAAAGGTCTATTGTCTGTGACTAGAGTGAATTTTCTCGCGAATAGAAACATGTAAAATTTATTGACTCCGGATATAATCGCTAAAGCTTCGCAGTCCAATTGACTATAATTTTATTGGGCTACTGTTAGTGATCTCGAGGCGAAAGCTACTGGTCGTTCCTGACCATTTACGACATGTGATAAGACATCACCTATACCTACAGGGCTTTATGTTTTCGAGTTAAAACTTTACTTTTTTAAAAATTATTTAATTACAATAATTACACTTTATTAATATTTATTGAAGTTAACAATATGAAGTCTATAATCATTCTGAAAATAAAATGTGTATAATGAAGCTATGCGGTGTCCAGTAGTGCAATTCAGCATTATTACGTAGTCGATCGTCCGATGATGGTTGGATGTAACAATACCATATAAGGTCACGAATTCAGCTGACGGGACATCTATCGTTTCATAACTCCTCCATCCCCAAAGAAAACTCAAGGGTGAAGCGAGGGTGAAACCACTTGAGTTGGATCGATGTTGGTAGGCTTCTTTTTATGCTGAAAAACCTTTCTCATAAGGTTTCTATATTTAAATAGGAAATAACAGATTAGAAGTATGCAGATTATGGTACTTGAGCTGATAGCAATTCGAGAATAGGTCACAGGCATCTTGAGTTCATCAAGCGGATTTGCATTGTTTTCTTGAAGTTGCAGTTTATGAAGTTTGTCTAAGTTGATTTTCTTTAGCTGAATTTCTTGGATATTCAAAATTGGAAGTGGTACTTCTTGGATTCCTTCGAGAGCTGTAGGATGTCCTTCGATGATATATTTTTCGTTTTTGTATGTGTATTTTGTAGTAGCTATAGAGCATCTTGGCGGGATTGTTAATAAGTAGCTTCCTTGTAAGACTGAAACTCCTGATTCTTCACAATCTGTTTGTATTTTCTGTGAGTCGGGGAATATTACAATGTAATGGCTTTCGTTAATTCCTTCTATTATTGGTTCGGAGACTTTTACAGCGATTTGTTGGCAATTCTCTGGCGATGATGTGACTGAGAGGAGAGATGTGATGCAGTCTTTTGTTTCTCTGGTTATTTGTAGCCTGTTGGTGGAGCATCTATAATTGCGCGAACTTTCTCAGGACATTTCTTGATGCTGTTGTGCTCGATAACATATCCAAGGTATGTAATTGACGTCTTGAAAAATTTACATTTTTCACGGTTGAGTTGCAGATCATATTGGGATAGGCGATTTAGACAATTGATTAGATTTGGCAAACAATCTTCTTTATTTGACCTGTATATGATGGTATCTTCGAAATATGCTGTAGCACCTTCCAATCCGGATAGTATTTGATGTAGAATGCGATGGAATTCAGATCGTGCAGACTTTATTCCGAAACTCAGACGTTTCATGGCGAAGACTCCTGGATGTGTTGACATTGTCTGAATCATTTGACTTTAATTATCGACTTGAACGTGAAGGTAGGCTTTGTATAGGTCGGGTGTACAAAACACACTGGCATCTCGAATGTTATTCACAACATCAACGATTCGTGGAATCGGAAAATGTGCGTCGTGTAGCTGTTTGTTGACAGCGACTTTATAATCAACTGCTAAGCGGATCTTGCCATTTGCTTTTGGAATTGGACCCCAATTCGAATGATTCACTTGATATATTATATGGTTTGCAATTAATACGTCCAATTCTTTATCGACTGCATCGCGAAGTGCGGAAGGAATGTCTCTGGCTTTCAAGAATACTGGCCTGGCATTTTTCTTCAGTTATAATGAGCATGTAAAATTTTGAATACACCCCACTTTTTGTTCGAAAATGTCGGCAATTTCTTCCATTATTGACTCAGGGGTCCTTTCCAAGAAATTGACAGATGCAGTATTATCTTTTGACATATCTAGACGTTTGAGATCAATATTCAATCGACGTATCCATACTCTACCTAAGATCGGACTGAGATGGTCAGGTACCAAAAATAATAATTCATCTGACGTGTGGCCCTCATATTTGACAGGAATAACAGCGGTTTAAAAATACCGTGGGTGTATAAACGAAATCGTACATCAGTCTGTTTAACGTCACCTTTGAAATTCAATTTGGCAAAATCACGAAACGGAAGTAAGGTGAATGCCGATCCTGAATCAACTTCAAACTTTTGATCATGTTCCAAATTCAAACATACCGATGTGAAAAATTTTGCCGCATCGTTTGTCGAAAGTTCCAGATTAGACGAGAAAATGTTATATATTTTATTCACACCTACAAGATCATCTAAAAAGTTTGATTCGGCTATCTCTTCAGGATCTAATTCGACATTTTTGACTTGAGAATCTACTTGTCTCTTAAATACGACAAACAAACAGATTGTGCCAAAAATTAGGGCATTGAGCAACGGTGTGCCGTAGCAATCAGGTGAGATCTATCCAATTAAGTGAAAATTTTCAACACTAACAATTTCAGGAGGTTTTCAACTGATGAAATTTTACTTTTCCGCCCAACCTATCTAATATGCGAGAAAAGTGTTGGTTTACCCCAAAAAAAGTTGGAATTTTGAAAAAAAATTTTGAGTTATTTTTACGTTTTCCATCAACAACAACACGAAAAAAATCCTGTGTGTATGTCGTCGTCGTTGTCGTCGGCCACTTTTTCTTACATGTCTTGTTAGCACGATACAGCCTCCGGAGTACAATAATTCACCAATTTTATGATTGAATATTGTTAAGGACATGTCACAGATAAACCCTATTGATTTTCAGCTCACCAAAGCCAGTACAACGGGTGCTATGGTACTTGAAGGACGACAATTTGTCATTTTTTGAGAAATTTCAGTTTGTTAGCACGATACAGCCTCCGGAGTTCAAGAAGTCACCCATTTTATGATTGAATATTATTCAGGACATCTCACTGATGAACCCTATTGATTTTCTGCTCTTCAGAGCCAATACAACATGTGCTACAGTACTTTAAGTACGATATTTTTGTAATTTTTGGAGAAGTTTCAGTTTGTTAGCACGATACAGCCTCCGGAGGGTATTTCCCAAGAAAAAAGTTTTAATAGAATAAAAAAATTATTACAGGGAAGCCCTTGTTTAGATTATTTTGATACTTCTAAAAACGTTATTATTTCAGCAGACGCCTCTTCCTTCGGATTGGGAGCATGTTTAATGCAAGAAAATGGCAATGGGGATAAAAGAGTAATTTCTTATGCATCCAGATTACTATCTCGCACCGAAGAACATAGAACGCGAAAGCTTAGCCCTGACATGGGCGTGCGAAAAGTTTTCTGAATATATAACGGGGATCAAAGTTTTAATCGAAACTGATCATAAACCTTTAGTGATAGTGCTTAAGAGCAAACCTATAGATAAGCTCACCCCACGTCTACAAAGATTTCGGTTGAGGCTTATGAGATACGATTATGAAATATACTACGTACCGGGCAAGGACATGGTAATAGCGGACGCCTTGTCTAGAAATTTTGGTAACGAGAGGTTGCCAGAAGACAACGAATTAGTACTAGAAACTATGTCAATCTAATCACTACTTCTTTCGAGGTTAAGCGCTACTTTTTAGAAGAAATCAAATTAGAACAATCCAAGGACCCTATTTGCATTAAGTTGAAGCAATATGCTCATGACGGATGGCCACGTAAAAATCTAATAGACCCATTGGTTTCGCCTTACTATCAATACAAATATGAGATATCTGATTGTGAGGGTTATCTCTTAAAAGAGACTAGAATATTGATTCCTAAAATTCTCCAAAGTAGATGTTTACGTTTTTTACACCAAGGCCATCAGGGAATCGTAAAATGTCGAGCGCGTGCCAAAGCTACTATCTGGAGGTATAAACTTTCCACAGAAATAGAAAATATGGTCAAAAATTGCCCACAATGTGTTGAACACCGTGCTAATATTAAAGAACCCTTGATTACAGAACCCTTCCCAGACCGCGCTTGGCAGAAAATAGCAATTGATCTGTTTTACTTAAATCGAGGTTGGTACCTAATAGCAGTCGATTATTTTTCTCGATATTTCGAAATTTTTGAACTTTCAAGTTTAAACGAAAGCCAAATCATTACCAGACTGAAAGAATTATTTTCAAGACTAGGAATACCGGAAATTGTGAGATCTGATAACGGGCCACAATTTCAACGTGAATTTAAATTATTTGCCGAAGAATTTGACTTCAAACACAAGTAGCCCCTGCTTCTCTCAATCGAACGGAGCAGTGGAAGCTGCCGTCAAAACAGCAAAGAATTTAATTAAAAAAGAAAAAGATATTTTACACGGCTCTGCTAGCTTATCGAATTACTCCACTTCCTAATGGCTACACGCCATCAGAACTAATGTTTAACAGAAAAATACGCTCGCAACTTCCTATTTTGCCAAAACTCTTAAACAAAAACATAGACACAAGTCCAGTCCTAAAAATAGAAAAAAATTATAAAAAAAAATTTACGCAAAACTACAATTTAAGACATAGAACTAGGCCGTTATCGGATCTTGCGGTCAATGACAAAGTTTGGGTGACAGATCTAAAGTTATATGGTAAGGTTATAAAAATCTTACAAGAGCCTAGATCTTATTTAGTGGATACTCAACGAGGAACATACAGGCGAAATCGCTGGCATTTAATACCAGCCAAATACTCTCAGCATCAATTTAGCACTCCCGATAACAATCCCATTCCTATCACCTCAGTCACTCCAACCTTGTCAACCGAATCTAGTACCTCTAGTAATAAGTCCGATTGTAACTTTGATGAAAAAATTGCATCTGATAACTATAAAAATTCCAAAATAAGTGAGGAGGAGATAAAGAGTGATGTTATAATAGTGCCAATGAGGAAGGGATTCCCAAGTGCAGTAATACTCCTTCACGGCCAGTGATAAACATTATGAAACCTTTTTACCTAAATGATTACATCATTTATTAAAATTAAGTTTTTACATTACATATTAGTTAACGAATCATTTGATAAAGGGAAGGATGTTATGTCAGCATCATTATATTGTTATGTCTGGTAACGTTGCTATTACCCAGTACTACACTGCACCGGTTTGCAAGTGACAGTTGGTGACAGTTTGAGCTTGGAAGCCGGGTCGGTATATCATTACGAAGTTATTGTTGATATTTAATTACTTAAATATACCAGCAGTCCATCTAATACTCGTGTATCATTTAACCCACAACAATACAGACGTGACCCGTTTTTGAACATGCATTACAACGTAACTTTTCACGAAGCACTTGACAATTATTCGACCTATGATTTGTTCTAGCACATCGAAGACAGTTCCGCTCAATTCCAAGTGCTTTAAAGTTTATTCGCGATTTTTGACGAGTCTGTGCTGGAGAGCTATCACTTGGACAGAAACGTTGAAAACTGTTCGTCGATTCTCTATTTTCAGAACGTGAACGCGCACGTGAAATCTATTAACGTCTGTATTGGCAGATGTATTTGACAAACATTGATTTGACATTTCTCGACAATCGATTTTTGATGTTTTGTAGCATAGTTAATTATTATGTTACAGTTGGCATTAGTAAGGTTGTTGGACTGTCAACAGTCAAGATGTGTGGTAACGGAGATCATGTATTAGGTTAGGTAGTTTTAGACTTAGAGAGAAACATGTTAGTTCCAAACAATAAAGTTTCTAAGTAACAATATGGCGCAATCAGTTATGTACTAAACGTTCCGGAAAGTAAAAAGTGAAATATAATAAAAAGTTTATTGTTGGCGTCACCTGGAAAAGCCCGGCATAACCATGTCTGACTTTAATTTGCCGAAACCGCTCCAAATGTCTAGTAATATAAATGAAAATTGAAAATGTTTTAACCAATCATTACATATATACCTACGAGCTTCTGGTCAGATGGCATAAAATGATGATACAAAAATAGCAATTCTTCTCAACTGTATAGGAGATGATGGTCTAAAGACTTATAACAATTTTAAGTTCCAAAATGAAACCTTCCAAGATGTATTGAACAAGTTCGAAGAAGTTTGTAATCCTAAAAAGAATATTCTTTATTGTAGGCATCTGTTTTATGAACGTTCACAGAATGCAAATGAACCGTTTGAGTCATTTTTAATAGATGCTCAGACACTAGTGAGAGATTGTGAATTCACTGATGTAAACGAAATTCTCAGAGATAGACATGTTTTTGGATCAGCTGATAATGAAACTAAACAAAAAATTATTACAATGGAAAAGGTAACCTTAAGAAACTATTAAGGTGTTCAAAATAGCAGAAATAGAAAAAACCCAAGCTAAAAGTGTATGCCAGGCGAGTAACAGCTTCAGTTCAAATGTGGACAAAATAATAAAAATGTCTAAGGTTAAGAAAAATACTACATACAAAAAGAAATATGGTAACAGAAACACTCAGAATGTAGTTGATTGTGGATGGTGTGGAGAAGCACATGAACGTGACAAGGAAATGTGTCCAGCAAAAGGAAAAATATGTAAGAAATGTGGAATAGAAAATCATTTCGCAAATGTATGCAAAACAAGAATTGGAAGAAGGAAAGTACAAGAAATAAATGCAGAAGAGTCCGATGAAGAAGATGAAGACTGTTATTGTGATTCAGTGAGTAATAAAATTGTAAATGCTATTTCTTGGTATCAAAAAATAAAAGATGAACATTGTGTAATAGATTTTAAACTTGATACATGATCAGATGTAAATTTAATTCCTTCAAATTTGTTTGAATTAATAAGCAAATATTCAAAAAATCAAATAATAATAAATCACAATACCAATGTGAAGTTAGAAGCGTATAATGGAAGTAAAATTAATGTACTCGGTGAAACTAACTTAAATATAAATAGGAAAGATAAAAAATATAAAATAAAATTTGTTATTGTAGAAAACAAATCAACACCAATTTTAGGTCTTGAAAGCTGTATAGAACTTGATCTAATTAAAAAATCATGTAAAATTCAAGAATGTTCTAACAAATATTTAACTAAAGAAAATATTTTGGAAACGTATAAAGATGTATTTACTGGAATTGGTAAATTCTCAAAAGAGTATAGTATTAAATTGAAAACTAATGCATTTACCTTGCTCGAACCCCCCTCATAGGGTTCAGGGTTTCATTAAAAATAAAAGAAAAATTAAAAGAAGAGTTATTAAAATTGTGCAATATGGGTATTATTTGTAAAACAAAAGAACCAGTTGAATGGGTGAATAGTTTAGTAATTGTAGAAAAACCCAATGGTAGTTTGCGTTTATGTCTAGATCCCAAATACTTGAATGAGTCAATTGTTAAAGATTATTTTGAGATACCTAAATTTGAGGATCTAGCATCAAAATTGGAAAAAGCTAAGCATTTTAGTGTTCTGGATCTAAAAGATTCATTTTGGCAAATTCCTTTGAGTAAAGAAAGTTCAAAATATTGTACATTTTCAACACCGTTTGGATTATATTTATTTAATCGTTTACCATTTGGTATAAATATATCAGCAGAATTTTTCCAAAAGTATTTGTCTGAAAACTTCGAAGATATAAAAGGTGTCAATATATACATTGATGATATATTAATATATGCTGAAACGGTAGAGGAGCATAATGAAATTTTAAAAAATGTTTTAGAAAAAGCCAAACAAATTAATATAAAGTTCAACAAAGATAAATTTTTGTTAAGTGAAATTAAATATTTAGGATACACTTTTGGTATTGGTACAATCAAGGCAGATGATGAAAAAATTAAAGTAATCGTAGATTATGATACCCCAAAAGATAAAAAAGGACTTCAACGATTTCTGGGCATTATCAATTATTTAAGAAACTTCATACCAAATATGTCAGAGAAAACATATCCATTAAGATTACTGTTAAAAAAGGACACATAATTTGTATGGGAAAAAGATATTAATGATAAAGCGTTTAATGACCTTAAACAAATAATTTGTAAAGCTCCTGTATTAAAAAATTATGACAGTGAATCTGAAATAGTAATACAGACAGATAGTAGTAAAAATGCAATAGGCTGTATTTTAACACAAAATGGTCACCCTGTCTGTTATGCATCAAGAGGTTTATCAGAAAGTGAAATAAACTATGATAAAGAATTTTTAGCTATATTGTTTGCGTTAAAAAAGTTTCACAACTATGTATATGGAAAAAATGTATTAATGAATAAGGGCATACACAAAATACAGTCAAACTGCTTACAAAGAATAAGACTCAAAATAAGTATTTATGATGTCAAAGTTATATTTGTACCTGGAAAACAAATGTTTATAGCAGATGCTATTAGTAGAGCAGCATCTAAAGCAAACAGAACAAACAAGGAGAGACTGATAAAATGTTAAATAATGTTGTGCATTCTATAAATGTATCTGATGAAATAACTAAAAAGATAAGAAACTGTACTATATGATCCAATTTTAAGTAAAATAAAAGAATTTCATATAAATGGATGGCCAAAGTCTTTTTCAAGATGTGAAACGAATTTAAAAAGTTATTACCAGTTAAAGAACTTAATATTTGTAGAAAATGAGTTAGTATTCTTAGATAATAGATTAGTAATACCATCTAAACAAACTAATGAGATTATTAAAAAAGTTCATGAGACTCACTTTGGAATTATGAAAACAAAAAATCGAATTAAAACATTATTTTATTGGCCAAAAATGGATTCTGAAATTGAAAATTATGTGGAAAACTGTTCAGTATGTAAAAAATTTAGCAACAAAAACCCTAGAGAGCCGATGATTATAGAAAAGCCTTGTGAATACCTATTTCAAAAAGTTGCTTCAGACATTTTAACTTTTGCAGGGGAATCTTATCTAGTTATAATTGACTATTATTCAAAATGGCTAGAATTAGTAAAACTTAAACATAAAGATTCGAAAACACTTAATTATTAATATTTTAAAGCAAGTATTTTCAACACACGGTATACCTGAAATATTGAGAGCCGATAATATACCTTATGCATCTTTTGAGTTTAATGAATTTGCAAATGCATGGAACTTCAAAATTATAACGTCAAGTCCAAAAGGGTGTGAACATTGCAAAGAACTTACTAAAACGTTGTAAAGAAGAAAATCTAGATCTAAAATTAGCACTATTAGAACACAGAAATACGCCAATATTAAATTTAAAATTTAGTCCTTCACAACTAGAAAACTTAACTTTATTGAAGGTCAAAATAGTATATTACGTAACGTGTGTTGTAAGAAGCATTTTACGCACGAACGGAAAAGTTACGCACGCAGCCGCGTAGCGGCGAGTGCGTAATTCCGTGAGTGCGTAAAATGCGTTACAACACGAGTTACGTACTATACTTTACCTACGACCCACTTGTACTCGTGTTTATAATCTCATTAGGGTATTTAAAGTACAAGTAAAAGCGTACATCCTCGATGCACAGCCAAGTTTTATAAAAGTCGCTCCTCGATGCCCAGCCAAGCATCTTAGAAGTTCACCCTCGATGCCCAGCTAAGTTTCGTAAAAGTCCGTCCTAAATAGTATTTATTTTTATTAAAAATGTATGTAGAATTACCGGAATTGCACAAATAGCGTATACACCTCTCGACTAAAGTGACATTAATCCCTTAGGTGGATTACTTCCCTCAGGAATCAAACACCACCCGCGGGATTAAATAGGCAACTTTAGTCGCTTGGTGTATAATATACTATTGTTTACTAATATGAGATACATTCAGACAGCTAAAAGATGCGGATTGAATGAAACGGAACCAATTATCATATAATTCCAAATAACTCTTAGTATTAAATGTAATATTATATCTAATAAATTTTATCTACCATTTATATATAGAATAAAATGGCTACGTCTATTGGCAGTTGCTAAGTGGTTGCTATGGAAGCCGTGCGATTTACTTTACAGCTGTGCGTTTTGTTTTACCGTGCGTAATAGATGTCTTACGTTGATTACCGACTGTGTGTTTTTGACTACTTACAGAGGTGGTCGTCGGTAAAATATATTACAGGAAGGATAATATGTGTAAAATATGGTTACCTGGAAAATTCATAAAGTATGGTGATACACCTGGACAATTTTATTTTTTGATATCAACAATAAAGTCAAACGCAGAAATAACATAGATATTAAAGAAACTTGTAATTTATCTAAAAATAATCAAAATAAGTATTCAGATGAAAAAAAGAGTCTATGTACTTTTTAAATCAGAAAATATACAATCAGGATGAGATAGAAGTGGACAATGGTAGATATACTAAGCCGGTTCTGGGACGGAAGTCGGCCATCTTGGATTTCGTTGACTGTGCGCGCGCACCGGAAGTGGCATCCATCTTGTGTCAATGGCGGACGTGTTGGTGTGTCGTATCCATCTTGTGTCAATGGCGGGTCGTGTGGCATCCATCTTGTGTCAATGGTGGACGTGTTGGTGTGACGTGTGTCGTATCGATCTTGTGTCAATGGCGGACGTGTTGGTGTGACGTGTGTCGTATCCATCTTGTGTCAATGGCGGGTCGTTGGCGGGTGATTCGAATGTCGCGACTGTGACGGCATCCATCTTCTGTGACGTCAATCGTGGTCCATCCACATGTGTGACGTAACACTTCCAATTTCCCGTTCTACGGCATCCATCTTCTGTGACGTCAATCGTGGTCCACCACATGTGTAACACTTCCAATTTATAAAATTGAAAAAATGGTCGACCGTGAGATTCGAACTCACGACACACACAGCGACTTTCTCGTTCCTAACACAGTCCCTAACCGTTGCGCTATGAAGGTTATATGTATAAATTTCTTATTTGGGTTTAACCATCATCCTTGGGTGTCAGTGACCCCACATACTTTTGAAAGTTGCGCTCTTGTTGAGATACACAAAATATAGGACACTAATATATCTGCAAACTAATCAGTTGTAGTATGTCATTAGTTGAGTATAGACGTCTATTTGAGGAGTTTATTATAACAATAGATAGATTGAAAGAGGATGTAATATTTTATGAAGAAAAACGAAGGGTTATGAAGCAAATTGAAAACCTGTGCCTTTCTGCTGCTGATGATAATACTACCGACTCAGATCAAAAGAAGTGGGAGAAGCTTACAATAAATTGGGTGCCAGACGAATTACAAAACGGAGCTCGACGACTGGAGATTTCAAGTGCTGTAGATTATATCTTTAGACGTCCGCAAACAACAACATATCCATTAAACAGAATTCAACCTACAAAGCTTTCACCATGATCAATATAACCAACACTAGCAGCATGTTCCATAGTATGAAAAATGAACTTAATAATATATTTTCAATGACTCTATGTATATTATTAGCACTCATATTCGTTTTATTATTTAAAATTTTACCAAAAATTGTTAAACGTAAATTTAAATCTTCATATAATATATCAGCTGATGAGTAGATTGGGTGTTTTAATAAAAAAAAGTCCACTTTAAAAAAATAATTTATTATTGATATAATAATTACAAAGGTAATGTAGTATTTAAAAAACCATTGTTGCTGTATATTTCTGTAGGGTCCTCCAGTGGTGTGGTAGGTTCAAAGTTTCCAGTTACCTATGATGTGTGTCATCAAACTAGTAGACTAAAGGCAAACACACGAGACATTTTTTTAGTAGAAATTCAGCTTGTTGCTGTGTGTTTGCAGCATAGTTTCCAATCATTTTTATTCTGGTATACTTGATGTCACATGAAGAGTATCGAATGCCATGCTGTAATTTTTCCGCTGATGAGTAGATACTAGGTAATAAAAAAAAATCCATTCACTTGAAAAATTATTTATTCTTGAAATAATTGAGTTATCATTGAACATTGAAGAAGATTTTATTTGGAAATTAACCTGATGTTTTACTCATAAAAAAAAACATTGTTTCAATTAACAAAAATATTTATGCAATATCCTAAAATTATATTGGAAAAAACAATATTTTACATTTTAATATGAAAGTATAGTAATATATGTTATAAATTAATATGAAAGAGTAATAATACTACAAACAAATGCCATCACAAAGTAGTAATACATGCTATAATATGGAAGTGTAATATTGTTACAAACTATATTTTAGATTATGTAATAGTTTCATATAAAAGTATAATACTCTATTTGAGTTCATATTATTATATATTTAAATATATGTGAAAAGTGAAAAATGGTTTTACAAAGTTGTATTCAAAAGTCGGCAAAAATAGTTTCATCTGAATCATAATCAGAATCTTCAGGTTCTGTAGGTAAATTGAAATGAAGAATTATTCCATTTAAAATTTCTATTGGAAAATCAGTATATATGAGTTTTAGTACTCTTCGACAATCATTTTTAGATAGTGATTGTGGTACTTTAATCATTGCAATAGCACCTCGAAAATCTCTCATTAATTTACGTGATTTCCTAAGAAATTGTACTGCAACACAGTTTCGGGAGTAGGAGACATTTTTTATCTAAAAACAAAAAACAATATTCCAAAATACTGTAATGTCCCCATGGAAGTGTATCAAATGAATCGGGAAGTAATTTCCTTTTATCATCGTGAGGACTCAAAGCGATTTTTGTTTGTTCAATGCTATACACATTATGAGCGAAGGAACGTATCGTATTTTGAGTAATTGTCATCTGTTTCCAATTTTTCAAACAATCCACATAATCATCGAAAATTATTTTATTTTTCACAACACATTTTTTAATCCCCTTTGATTTTTTGACAACTTTACCCCCCTGAACTTTGTAACTATACATTTTGGACCTTAAACCAACAAAATGGGTGATTATTTGTCCATTAGCTTCATCTTTCATCAAACCTAGTATTTTTTTATTAACTCGGGGTATGTTGTAGATATTGTTAGTGGGATAATCTGATGTATCAAATTTGTCAATGTTTGCGTCAATTAACTGTTCGTATGCATCTTCACAAGTAAGTTGATAAATAAAACTGTCAGTGTCGGTGTACATCAACTTACAATTATCTACTCCCATTGTGGGAAGCATAAAATTGTAATGGAAGACATACATTACAGTTTTCGAGATGTCAAGAATAACCATACCCACGTATATCGGTTTATTGAAAATTAGTTCAGACTTTTTCAATTCGATTGCCATCAAAGGTGGATCACCATCATCGAAAACTGTTCTATTGTGATAACGCGGACTAGCAATAAGATTTTGAGCACCATAACGACCCTCATATGTAGATACCAATTTACAAATTCTATGTTTACGGATGGATTCCATACATTTCCCAAACACAGCATTATTCATTAGTTTTCTCAAATCTTTCTCACAGTCGCTGGTGGCTAAAGTCCTCAATCGATTGTTTAGTTCGATGTAGGGTTGAAGCCATGCAGATTGTTGGAATTTCAAAACTTTGTGAACTTTTTCCAATACTAGTCCATGTTAGGGCTTGCTTTAAATTTCTATAATGTAAAGTGTAACTTTTTTTATCGTGTAGGGTAGTCATTAATTTTGTTAATTTTGAATCGGGTGGTTTGCGGTGTTTGGGACACATAGGAAAGTCTTTATGTAGATTATGCAACTTGTCTGGATATAACAAATCCACTTGAAGAATATAGCCTTCGGGGTTATCATCTGGGATGGATTTTATGAAATTGATGTCGTTAAATTTCTCCATATCATTTTCGATCCACTCGAAGCCATCAAAGGGCAAATGTTCACACATCGCTTTTCCATACATATTATTTACATCTGTATAGAGAATATACATTGATGGTTTCTCAACATCATATTCAGACATATATTTATTATTTGCTTCACTGTACCTATTGCAACACTGTGATATTCCTCCTCTAATAGCCTTTTCAATAAACATTACCATATCAATATTTTTTAAAATTTGCAGTTTACATTTTGTAAAGTTTAGCATCACATTCCACGCATACCCTGGTATACTGTAGAACCATCCAGATCTAGACCATACGTTGCTAAAGCTGTCTCTCTAAAATTTTCAAACACATCTGCTAGAAGAAGAATATCGGTGCGCATGTATATATCGCTATATTCTCCAAGTGTTTTTACATTGAAAGACCGCCAAACGTTTTTAGCGTGAGCATAATCATCATCAGTTACGTTCGCTTCATTTAATTTATTATAAAAACATTCAATCGGTGGTAATTTATCATCATTCAATTTTTCCAAGTTATTAACATAGTCATAAGGAAAGATACCTTTACGTGTCAATAATGTAAATTGGATATTGGTTTAATTATGGTTTTCTTTTTTCAAAATTTTCAAATAATTGGTGTCCAAAGTTTTAACGACAGCATCCAAACTAGATCCCAAAAAACGAAACGAGTCAATAAATCTGAATTTTATGTTTGTTTCCGAGTCGTATTGTGTGAATGAAATGTATTTTTCCTTATTGATTGGTAAAAGGCTGACTCTACCACGTTTGGCAATATCTCTTATGATAAAATGGCTATCATAACCAGACAAATTGTGAAATACAATCGGCACAACAAACAGTTTTCTAAAATTTAAATTGCAGGATTGGTGCGCGAATCCTCGAAACTCCCCCGTAAAATGATCGTGATCACGTACAACTATATCTTTTTTATTAAACTTTTTTTCACGTATATGACAAACAGTTGCATCATTAGTAGTTCTTGATTTTACTACCATTGGTACAATTGTTTTAATTTTTGAATCTACAAATTTAGCTATATCAGTCATTTCGTTAGCGAACCAATCCATACAATCCACACCTCTGTAACTTTTGTAAAACGATAGAGAATCGTCGAAAGAACATTTTATATAGTAGCCTGCACTGTAAGTTTTATGATGTTGATATTTGTTTGTTGTTTTAGAAATGATTTCATTACATTGTGTCAATTGAGATTCAAAATCAGCATAAATAATAAAAGGACATTTTTGCTTGTATGTATAATTCTTAAACTCAACAAAATCATATTTGGGAAATGAAATCTTTTCATTGTTTAAATTCTCACAAAGTTCGGAATGATCATCCAGTCTCTCGCTCAATGCAAAGTAATTGAGACATCTATCACAAACATATTTCTTATGATCGTTTCTATTTAACTGTGAACTAATTAAACGCGATAAAGCTTTAACCCAACAATAATGATATTTAATCTCAACAATAGTACTGTAATCATTATGAGATGGTGTTTCGTATTCATTTAATTTCGGAAAGTATTTATCTTGAATGAGTAATAAGTTGACGTGACGGTCTAATTTTTTCCTAGTCAATCTTGCCGGCAATACTGTGTAAAATGTTTTGTACACTGTTTCATTGTACTCTAACATATAAACGTTTATGGAAATTTCATTAAGTGTTTCAAACTTCTTAATTTGAGGCAGTTTCATTGGCATGTCTAAGCCTCGAGTTTTCAAAACGGTGGAATAGTGCGGATATGATGATGTTCGGCTCACCTGTCCTGTGGGAGCGTGTAAACCTGCAACAACGCTCCAGAAAAAACATGCTTCATCATTGTTCTGGATATTGATGCATGCATGTTTTTTCTGTATCTGCTCAGGCAATCGAATGAAAGATGAACCATTACCCATTTCGTATTTGTTAATTGCTATCTCTAGTGAAATGATTTTGCTTAATGCCCAACCGCTCTGTTTCTCTTGAAACTCTGACATTTTATTCAAAATACGATCTACGACATTATTTTTAAACCATTCTATTAAATCAGTTCCCTCATCAATGATTGCATTTGGTGTACTAAAATGTTTTTGTTCTACCACCTCCCGATCATTCGATTGCTTTATATAATCACCAATGAGAGTAGTATTAACTTTTATTATTTTTAGATCCTTCAATATTTGTGAAATTTTAACGTTGAATAAATTAAAAGCATCTTTGAAAAATTCATCGATTTCTTTATGTTTCAAATTTACAATAAGCCCTGTCCTAATTCTACAATTAAAAATAACCCCAACATCTAACCATTTTACACTTCGTTTTCTCAACCCATAACCCATATTTTTTTTTGTAATTGAATTAATTTGATGACGTAATCGCTTAAGTTCCCCAATTTTTGATTGAATTTTTCTCTTCTCACCAATGGAAAATTTGAACTTAACCAAAGTCAAGACACATCTTCTAACATGACAGTCTATTAATTTAATTATTGAATTAGCTAGCGGTTTAGAATAATGTTCTTTTAGGAAAGTTAACGTTTGATCAGCTTTGTTCATTAAATTCACCATTTTTTCACTTTAAATATATATATATATATATATATATATATATATATGCACAAGTGTTAATTTAAGGACATTTTATCTCTGCAACTAATACTTTGGGGACTTTTGGATAGTTTGAGGACGTCCCCAAACTTTTCATATCTACAACTATTAGTATGAGGACAGACGCAGTTTGAGGACTCACAAATAACATGTTTGGGGACTTCGGCTGAGAGTTTGAGGACCGGATAAATTAGTTTGGGGACACGAGTACGGCTTGGGATCAATCTATAATGTGCTATTTTAGTTTCATTTATCTTTATGTACTTTACAAATTGTCGCATTTAAGACAAAGTCATAATTTATCAGACTTCGCAAACGAGCAGTTCTCGATATTTAGCTTCGTGTCGTTGATATCACAATACTTTTTCATTTGAACAAGGATACTGCCTCTGATAGTAACGGTAACTCCTTAACTAAAACATTCTTTCACTTTGCGTTTTTCCGATTTTACAAAGGTCGACTGTGCCATCCTCCGGAAATGGGTGCATGGCAAAGTTGCGTTAAACAAACTAAGTTGTTGTTGTAGACTGCTTGCTATAATTAGAAACTATATGCACCAAATAACAATTCGGATGTGGGATCTTCAAAAAAGTTTTCGTTACAGTTTTTTAGTAATGGGGGACATTTTTCAATACTCATAAAGTAGTTTTTTAATGGCTGATACATGCTTAAAACCCTTTCCAAGGCAGGCATAAGAGCAAGCCATCTAGTTTTGCTATAGCCGAGCATTTGTTGATATTCCGTTTCAGTTTCGGCGCAAAACTCCTTTAGAGCTTCAACTCGAATCGTGTAAATATAAAAAATAGATATATCTTCACAATAATCATTTCGTAATCTAAGGGTTGCCTGTCTGCATCAGATTTTATTGCATTGTGAATTAAATGGGCTCCACATCCAATACCTATCAATAGCATTTTCAGTGATGATTGTAATTTCGTTAACACATTGTTAGTTCCTCGCCTAGCCGCACCTCCGAAATTCATGTTGGAATTGTCTCCGCAAAATGCAACGACTTTTGCTGTCAAATTATTATCTGTCAACACTTGGTTTAAATAATCGACAACTTTTTCAGACATACTGTATATACAGTATGTCTGAAAAACTTAATAATCTAGGTAATTTAATTTTACAAAAAAAATATTTTTTTATAAAAAGCTCTGAATCATATATAAATAATCATTCACGAATCAAATTTGTTGATAATATTTAAAGGTATATTCTTTTTAAATGCCTTGCGCGATAAACTAGAACCCTCCTTTTATTTATAACTTTTGCAATTGTTTATATTCGAATGTATGAAATTTCCGCGCATTCTTTTTTCTTTAAATTATGAAATTATTATTTAATACAATAAAAAAAGTGCTATCGGTTTTTTTTTATTACTTTGTATTTGTTTATGTGGGAGTACGAAATTTTTGTTCCAACGTTTATATAAAAAACTAATAAATAATTTACAATTAATTAATTAATATAGAATAATATGCAAAATGATTAGGTCAGTAATAAATATAAATAAAATGCACCGTCCGCCCATATCTCATCTGATGCGACCGACGTTATACTAGTGAATTTTATGACGTGAAGTCAACATAATTTCACTGAAAATTCTCGCTCTCTCCTTGTTCGAAGTTTGCGGGTCTTATGGCATCAGAATATACGTCTCAAAATATAGTTCAGTAAAATATGAGAAAAATAATAAGTTATTAGAAAATTGTATTACTAATTCTTGTTAATAAAATGAGATATAAGGCAGTGTTAATTGTCTGGTGTTATGTTTAAGATGTATTTAATAATTATAAAATTATTAAATACATTTTAACGATTATTAGTTGAAATTATAATACTAAATGAATATACCGTCTAATAAGCATTTTAAATTATAATATTGACTAGACTATGACAGTATTCAAATCAAAGGATAAGCCGAAACTTTAAAGTTCGCACTATATCTCTTACGTGACTATACTAAGAGAAAACACTTTCCACAGAGGTGTCCGTAAATTAATTTAAACAGATCGTTTGGAAATATCATGCGAGATGTGATTAATTAAAAATTAATAATATAATTATAATTATAATTATAATTTTTTATCAGTAGATTATGAAATATAGATCAGTAGATCAATATGCAAATCAGTAAATCTACTGAAAATTCTGTAAGCGGGCAACCCTGTTCGACCGTTTCTATTTAATATTTTGGGAACCACACAAGACTAAAATATTTTATCTAAGTATGTTTTTATACGTCTGCTGTGGAATCCCCATAATGTTTTTGCTAATAGCGGCGTTTTTATAGTTCTTTTTTGTTATTTCCAACATGCAGTTGTTGGGTTAAAAATATTTATATAGATTATTTTATATCCAAAGCAAATAATGCAGAATACCTTCCAAATAATTTATTGAATTTGTGGTATAAACCGATTGTGGTGTATATTTTTTATTCCAGAAGGACCAAAATGTAAAAAATTGTTGTTTTTACATTTTTCTCTTCGAATATTGAATTATATAGAACCTTATTTATATTCATTCAATGCATTGAAAAGCATTTCATAAAAAATATCAGATAGCATGTATACGTTGCCATTTCACTACCGAACTTTCATAGCACACACTCTGAGATTACAGAAATCATCTGAAAGCTACTCCGGACTGAGAAAGATGTGTTATAGGTATTTGCTGTTAAAACAATATACATGAAAGAATATAACAAGATTTTACATAACTCCCGGCCTTGAAGGTAGTACCTTTAAAAGCAGTACATTGTTGACAATACTATTATAATTGAATTTACTGTGTGAACCCTTATTTCATGGAATCTACTCATGTTTATGTCATGTTTATAAATGAAACGAGCTGTTTCTAATTGATATCACAACATAGTGAAAAAAATGCGAAAATTGTAAGATAATTTGACAATATCTCGAAACAATTGTCAGATTGTCTTACAATTTTTGCATTTTTTTCATTGTATTGTGGTATCAATTAAAAACATTTCGTTTCATTTATAAACATAATAATATTATAGTTCACTTCGAATTGGTAGCACACTTAGTCTGGACACTGCACGTTTTAAATACTTCGAATCGACTTTGACAGTTACTACACGAATGACTCCGTCTTGTGCAGGGTATACTTCGCTTATTCTACCAATCTCTCACTGGACTCACTGGAGCGGAGGTAAGTTATCTTCTTGTAAGAGCACTAACTGTCGTATCTTGAAAATATCAGTCGGTCAGTCGGACGCTGCCACATGTATCTCTGTTGTAAGGTGTGTAATAAGTAGTCGCGTGACCATTTTGCCCAAAACTGTTGAAATAGAAGTTGCGTGTGTATATCGGTTTTCAAGAATGCGTTTAGATTCGTCAGCAGGAACTTCAGGTAAAAACAACAAAGAACTACCAGTCAAAAAATGTTCAGCAGTAATGATGTCAAAATCTTCTGGATTCTCGGTGAGGGGTACAAGTGGTCGGGAGTTTATTACAGCCTCTATCTGAACTACCACGGTATAGAAATATTCGTAAGAAAGTAATGTATTTTTCAATATTATTTTAGGTGCAATTTTGTGAGCCTAACCCAACTAACATTTTAAGTCGTAAAAACGTAAAACTGACTATCTAGTCAACCTCCAAGTAATTTTTACTAGTCGTTGTTACGTTCTAAATACGTCGATAACTCGCAACTACTATCGAAATGGGGAACATATTTGTGGTAACCACGACGTCGTGAAAACGTTGCAGTGACGGACACAAAGACTTAATAATACCGTTTCAACGACGTAATAATGTAGTAATTTTGACATCACATTTTCTATCCTTCTCGGCGATACGTGAAACAAAGTTTCATCTTACTGTTTTAAATGAAACTTACTGTTTCTAGCTAATTCCACAGTATATTGAAAACTTTTGAAAACTCTAAGAAAATTGACAATTGTTTCGATATAACATATCATCATCATTTAAAACAGTAAAATGAGTAGATTCCACGAAGTAAGGGTCGAGACAGTTAATTTCATTAAAGTTTTATCTCTTAATTTTTATAGTTTACAACTAAACTTCTAAACTATGGTGACATGATCTACATAATTACAATAATATAATATTGGTAAATAATACAAAGTAAAACACGCTGAATTCAGAGTTCCCTAACTTCAGAAACATAAACTGGGTATACTTTACTGATAATATGGATATTTTTAGCTCTTAATTTATTAGTTGCCTCCACAATAATCAGTTTTCTAAGAAAAAAAAACAAATAATATTAAGCGTATAATGCAGTCAATCGATAAAATTTATTATAGGGTATTCGTACATTCAGTTTGGTCATAAAAATGATATATTAGCAATGTTCTGGGCGCAAAAGTGAGACAAAATATAATTTCGAAATTAATTTTGAAATACACAAAACTAAGACTAATAATGATTATGGCGTCCAACAAAATAACGACCTTACCGAGACTTAGGCCACACTAAAGTTGAATTAACTAAAAAGTAATTTTTTAAGTAGTGATTTCTAACAAAATACCATAAATTTGACAAATAAGTCACAAACCTATGGGTAATAAATTGTTGAAACACTTACGTCATAAAAACAAGCGTTTGCGAGTTAACAGTGAATTGAACTGTAAAGTAAAATTAGAAACGTAATTATAACCACAGCAATTACTTATAAGTGAAAATAGCTTATCGGTAACATTTACGTAAACCTAATGGTATAATTACTTTCAAAATTATACTTATAAGTAAAAATAATATATAAGTAAATCTGAAAGTAATGTTTGTGTAAAAATAACTTTAAACGTTACAGTTACGTCATAGGTAACACTCTAAGTAAATCTTTCGTATTATTGACTTTATAAATTTACTCTGTTGTACGATCTCACGGTAAAGGTATTATTTTCGTAAAAAAATACGAAATTATTACCAAGGATAGGTAATAGTTCCTTAGACTAGAGTACTTATGACTTAACTTGTTAGTTGGGAACCACCGACTCCCACAATACTCCGAAATGAGGTGATAGAGGAGGGCTTAACTGCCAAATTATTTCATTTTCTTCGAAAAATGCCTGAAATTTAGGGTTATTTACACGATCAAGTACGTTTTTTGCGTCAACAAATTTAGTAGCGTTATTGGCATAAATGTTACTACAGACACCTCGTCTGGAAACGAATCTTTTCAGTACATTTAAATCGCTGACCAATTCGAGGTGCATATCCTTCGACGCAAAACATACAAATGTACAGAAGTATGCCTTGATTGATTTTGTGTTTCTTAAATACCTATTTTTTGTGAGATACGGTCCATGTGTAGAAAATGGTTTGGAAAGTTTTATTCGTGGGGAAGGTAGATCGCCTATTTTTGATGAGTAATAGATGGAGTTATGCGGAAACATACTAGGTATACACAATCTTAACAAACCCCATACTGTGTGTCGACTACTTAAAGGACAAAACCTTTGACGGATTATAGAGAATAATGTTTGGGGCTCTGCATGTAGGTTTTTGAAGTTTTCATGACTATCGAGAATATTTGTAAAGTTATTTTTCGAAGATATTATCATAGGATGTTTGTTTTTAAAATCTTGGTCCACGCTTTTTGAGCGTCCTCCTACTTGCAGGATATTAAATTCGTCCAAAAACAGACCTAAAGGTATCAATTTTCTATTTCGCGCTATTGAATTTAACCTCTTTAAAGAGTTAATTTCTTGTGAAAATGCTTTACGTTAAACAATGTTAACGATAGTTTGTATCGCGTTTCTTAGTTCGTTCATCGAGAGATTACCAGTAATTCTCAGTTCCATAGAATTTTGAAGACAATTTAGTTTGAATTGAAGCATATAAGCAACCACATGAATGATCTTGGTGAATGAAGAATTCTTCATTATTATTTGATTTTGAACAATAGTATTGGACAACATAACAGTAGTCTATCTGATTTAGGTACATATTTTTCAGATAATAATGATTTTAAAATAGGCCAATTTCCTTCACTGCGATGTAGAAAGTCCGGTCCGTTGAACCATATTGATAGTTGCTTCATTTCCTTCAGTTTTGCGGAATTCAAATCGGATCGGAACATATCGCCACTGAGATGAGTCAGACAGATTCTATATTTTGCTACACGGTTAGCGACAAATGTTTTGAGACAACTAAGTATCCGAGCGAATCCAAATCAGTGTTATTGTTGAGTCGCACGAAAAGTATACTCTGGGTTTGTTCTTAATAGCATCTGTAGTAGCATGAGCTAGTTGGGCAGCTAAAAGAGCTCCACATAGCTCTAAACGCAGAAGAGATATGAACTTTGACGGTGCTACACGGGATTTGGAACAGCCTATTCTTACCATGATTTGACCTAATGAATTTATGGAACTAAAGTAGACACATCCTCCATAAGCGGATTGAGATGCGTCAGAAAATACGTGAATTTCTACTTGGAATAGCTTCTTTTATAAGAATGTGTCTGGGAATTTCTATGTCATCTAAGGAATTGATATAATAATAGAATTGTAGCCAGAATTCTTGAAACGTGTTTATAAAATTCGTCTTCAAATGAGATTCCCTCTTCGCCTTGTGTTTTCTCGTTATAAATTTCTAACTCGGATTGCACTGAACTAAATTCATCAAATGTGAATTCGATTTTTTGAAGGCGCGTTTTGATTTCTTGAAGTTTTGAAAAATTTATGGGCTCATTTATAAATTATTTTAAAACGTGTTAATTGTGCCTCTAATTGAACACAACGTGCAATCAATCTCCTAATAGTTCCCTGTGGTTCTTCGCTGTTGTTGGCAATTATTAGTAATTTAAACTAAGTGTATAAATACAATACTATTGATAAATAATAATATCCCCTGTATGCATTCTTACGCTACCAAATGAAAACATAATAAATGTTTAACCTTGCAAGTAATAAATTCTAAATATTAAACACACAGCTGTGTGTTAATACCGAAAAACTATTATTAGAAAGAAATGCTCTGCAAAAAAAGTGAACACGTGTTGCTTGTCGAAGCTCGAACCCGAAGCCGACCTATGACCTTGTATCGATGCCAGTGATTTTTGGACTAAATGTATAATCTTATATGTATAGATAAATTGTAATACATTATTTTTATAACTAAATTTTGATTATAATAAGATGTTTGAGTTGTACTTAATAATAAATATTGCCGTTAGGTACCTATACCTATTGAGAATTTATTGTTAAATTGAAAATTTAGTTAGAAGCTAAAACGTAGTGTAAATTGGAATAAATGGATATTCGTAATTAAGGATAAATTGGAATGTACCGCGAGTTTCCACAAGTACCTTATGCGTTTTTTCTATTCAGCATGTACTATACGGATTTTACAAGAATATGGAAATGTCCCGTGTATGATTGTGCTACAGACATTCTATGTACCGGGTGTCCCAATAAGAATGGCTCTCGGCCATATCTCGGGAACCGTTTATAGTACAGCTTCGGGAAAAGAAAATTTATGATAAAAGTGACCTCGAGAAAAACCTGGAAATTATTTACAGAGTTGTAGGTCCACCGCCAGAGGGCGTAATTAAATACCAAAAATTATAAAATGAATAATCTACAAATTTTGCCTAATTAAGATGCATTTAAACTATGATTATCGTATTCTTCAAGAAATTCAGCGTATATTTGATTTTACAAGTTTTAGTCTCTCTCTTCAAATAAGAGGTGGGGGCAAGCGGGAACTTTATTATGAAAAACGCCTGTAATTCCAGTTTTACTTAACCTATCTATGCAAACTTAGTCTTTTTGAAGAGAGCTCCTTTCTACCAATGTGAGAGTTATACTTTCGAAACAACCTAATGAGTAACGTATACGATAGAGGGCGTTATTTATTTATTTTTTTAAATCTAGCTATCCTTGAAAAATGTTGAATGGGAACATGCAGTTTTAATTAAGGAATATAAAAGTAGATCAAATTAGCAACAGAATAGCGAAAACTGCGTGTCGATATCTTCTTCGTATCACGAGATATCCTAAAAAATGTGTAAATTTTAAGCATTTTCCTTAAACATAAATTACTCCGGTTTGACTGAACGGATTTTAACATTTTTGACTTCTCAAAATTGGCTTTCCTCGTTCTATTAATAATAGTTCCAATTATTATGTCAATATTACTTATGCTGTCACCGGGAAACTGCGTTATGGAAGTTAAAATGGAAATATATAAAAACAAGTAGTGGGCCATGAAAAAAACAAAACAAAAAGATATGTCTTGTGTCAAATTAATAAACCTAGTAATTTGTTCATTTACGTGCCATTGCGATATGTGTGCATTAAATTCAATATAAAATTTGCTTAAAAGTTATGTCTAAGATGATTCTTACAAACGAAGAAGCATTTGATATGATAGGAATTTACTTTGAATGTATGAGAAATGCAACTTTTGCGGCTAGGGTATATGCCATACAATATCCCCAAAGACGTCATCCCGGTAGCAGAGTTTTTCGTCGACTCATACACCGTTTAAGAACGACTGGAAATGTAAATCTTCCTGTATTTAGAAGACGCGGTAGAGGTCGTTCAGAGGAAAACACAATAAATGTTTTGGTATATGTGCAAATTAATCCGCATTTAAGTATTAGAGCAATCAGTAGAGACTCGGGAATAAGCAGAACCACCGTTCAACGTATTTTGACAGGACACAGGTAAATTAGGATGTATAAAGATATGTTTTTTAAACAAAATATACCCGCATAATATTATTTGTAAGCATGGTTATATGTTAACATAATAATTTATTTATCATTCCGGAAAGATATTTAATAGGACATTATATTTCTTTAAGATTTCATCCATATCATATAGTACTGCATCAACAATTAGTTGATCGTGATTACGACAGAAGGTTGGATTATTGCAACTGGTTACTACATATGGTATATGACGACCCTCAATTACTGTCACGTATTTTGTGGTCAGACGAAGCTATATTTAGTAGTGATGGTACGGGTAACCGGCATAATATGCACTATTGGTCACAGAATAATCCACGCTGGATGGAAGAAGTTCAGTATCAGGGGCGATGGTCGGTGAATGTATGGTGTGGTATTGTAGATGGTCAGATACTTGGACCTTCTATTTTTGACAACGCAATTAACGGGGAACGCTACCTAAATTTTATAAGCGATGAATGACCACTTCTTCTAGAAGATATGTCACTAGCAACTCGTAGGTCTATGTTGTTTCAGCACGATGGGTGACCGGCGCATTTCTCCAGACAAGTTAGAGAATTTTTAGATAATGCTTACCCTGATAGGTGGATAGGACGGACGTGGAGGCCTATTTTTTTGTCCAGCCAGGTCACCAGACTTAATCGTCTTAGATTTCTATCTCTGGGACCGGATTAAAGACCTTGTTTGTGCAATTAGACCCACTACTAGAGTTAACATGATCGAAAGAATACGAAACGCCATTCAGAGTATTTCGAGAGCAGAAATTGAGACTGCTGTTCAATCTACTCTTCAAAGAATAAACGTTTGTATCGAAAATAATGGGCGACAATTTGAACATTTCGATCGTCACTAGCGAGGTATCTTAAGTTATATTTCCATTTTAACTTCCACAACGCAGTTTCCCGGTGACAGCATAAGTAATATTGACATAATAATTATTAATAGAACGAGGAAAGCCAATTTTGAGAGGTCAAAAAATGTTAAAATCCGTTCAGTCAAACCGGAGTAATTTATGTTTAAAGGAAAATGTTTAAAATTTACACATTTCTTAGGATATCTCGTAATACGAAGAAGATATCGACCCGCAGTTTTCGCTATTCTGTTGATAATTTGATCTACTTTTATATTCCTTAATTAAAACTGCATGTTTCCATTCAACATTTTTCAAGGATAGCTAGATTTAAAAAAATAAATAAATAACGCCCTCTATCGTATACGTTACTCATTAGGTTGTTTCGAAAGTATAACTCTCACATTGGTAGAAAGGAGCTCTCTTCAAAAAGACTAAGTTTGCATAGATAGGTTAAGTAAAACTGGAATTACAGGCGTTTTTTCATAATAAAGTTCCCGCTTGCCCCCACCTCTTATTTGAAGAGATAGACTAAAACTTGTAAAATCAAATATACGCTGAATTTCTTGAATAATACGATAATCATAGTTTATATGCATCTTAATTAGACAAAATTTGTAAATTATTCATTTTATAATTTTTGGTATTTAATTACGTCCTCTGGCGGTGGACCTACAACTCTGTAAATAATTTCCAGGTTTTTCTCGAGGTCACTTTTATCATAAATTTTCTTTTCTCGAAGCTGTACTATAAACGGTTCCCGAGATATGGCCGAGAGCCATTCTTATTGGGACACCCGGTACATATCAAAGCATATTCTTTGCATGTGCATTACACATATTTTAGAATTTTATACGGAAAGCACAAACATTGCACATTATATGTACATCTGCTGGAAATGTGATTCATATGAAAAGCGAACATACTCACAGTGGCGTAACTATACCATATGAGGCCCATGGCAAATTATTTTGTTGGGGCCCCATCAGTAAAAATCGTCACGCTGTACTCAGTTTAATTTTAATAAACTTCGAGATTTTCAGCGTACTCAACTACACGTTGTATATGTCCCACGTCCCACTAATGACCATAGGCCTCCTCTCTTGGGCGATAGAGAATGGTCTGTAGTCCCCACGCTAGCCCAATGCATATTGGGGACTTCACATTCATCCATAGAACAGAATAGGCGATTTCGGCCCGCTTTGGTTGGTAGGGACTTTGGTTAACCAATTGGTAGGTCCTACGTCACCGTTATGACGTAAAGTACCAATTAGAGGCGAAATCCTTTGGTTCTCAATTGGTACAGCTGATTGTCTTATCTTTGTATTGCGATCGGAAACCTTATTTATTGAGTTTTACTATATTTTCTTGGAGTTTCGAATAAAATATATACAGCAAAACCCCAAAAAAAGTAAAAACGTTGTGCTTACCAGTCATTAACAATTGGTAATTCTCCCTATTTGCCCAAAATAACAGATTCTTGCCATTTATAATAAAATCAACAGATTCCATTATTACTAGTCAAAAAAAAAAGAAAAAGCAGACAAAACTTCAAAATTTTTAGAAGATTTCCCAAAAATACAATTCATTCCAACGACTTTGTTAATATACAAAAGAAAAAAAGACAAATCCACTTTAGACAAGGATAGAAAGCTACCAATTTCAGTAACCGTGCTACAGATCTCGGTATGCGATTTGACAGACCAAAAAGGGTACCAAAGTTAGCTTGACGTCATCGTTTTTCGAAACGAAATCGATTGGTATGTATTTGACAGACCAAAGTGGGGTATCAAAGCGGGACGAAATCGCCTAAGATCTCAATACATTCATTATCTATTCGCTAGCTTTTCGGTGAAGGAACAACATCGTGAGGAAACCTGCATACATTTACATTGAAATAAAAATAACAATTTAATTTCAATAAGATATTTATTACGAAAAATATTATTAAATACTATTAAGAAATGAAATTAACTGTTTCGACCCTTACTTCGTGGAATCTACTCATTTTACTTTTTCAAATGAAACTTACTGTTTCTAGATAATTCCACAGTATATTGAATATAAGATATCATCGTTAGAAACAATTGTCAATTTTCTTAGAGTTTTTAAAAGTTTTCAATATACTGTGGAATTATCTAGAAACGGTAAGTTTCATTTAAAACAGTAAAATACTATTAAGAATAATCTTTTTTTTGAGCTTTCTGTTCCGCAAAAGTGTTTATAACATCATCAAAGTTTAAAGATCTGGCCATAGAATTTTCAATAGACAGAATAGCCAATTTACATAACCTGTCTTGTCCCATAGAATTTCTTAAATAGGTTTTTATTAATTTTAGTTTTGAAAATGATCGTTCAGCACTCGCTGGAGTCACAGGAATTGTAAGAAATAACATTAATGCAGTGCATACTTCAGGAAAGCTGCAAGACATAAAATGATTTTTTATTATTAATAAATCAACAAGGTCTCTAATACACGAAGATTTTTCTATTTCGTCTCTGAAAGTGGATCGAAAATTGAGAATTTGTCTGGCAAATGATTCACATATGTCTTTTTCATATATCTCAACAAATTCTAGAGCTTTTTTTAATAGATCAGTGTCATTTAAAACATTTAAAGTGGAAGGCTGCAAAACACTGAAATTTGAAACAATTTCGTTCATTGGAAGGAAACGCGATTTCAGTTGGTTTATAATGATGTCCAGTACTCGATAAAATATGTTCACTTTGAACAAACTTTCCGGATCTTGGAGACGCTCATCCTCGCAATGCTCATCAAAATGGCGTTTTACCTTCCTCTGACGAGTTTTAGAAAATTCAGGGGTGATGGATCATTTTTCTGCTACACTATTTGCTTCCATTTTTAAACTTTGAAATTCATTTCGATACCTTTCCAATTCTTCTAGACAAATTTTCAAATGTTTTAAGGCATTTGAAAGATCGGTGGCTTTAGACTGAAGCGCTTTAGAGGCTGCATCGATAGTAAGTAGGATCTTGCAATGGAAAACCAATAACATTATAAAATTGTAGTTTTCGATCTTTTTGTTGAGTGAAACAGCTTGATTTCTTTCATCTGATTTGCGATTTAACAGAATTGTTGTCGTTAGCGCTTTTTGGACTTCAACAAACCGAACTTTCAAAGCAAAAACGGCATCATAACGCCCTGCCCATCTAGTAGGGTTTAATGTTTTTAATGTTATTGAAGTTGAACACTCACTTCCTTCATTAGATATAAAACTTAATAAAATATTCCATCTTTTGATACTATGCCCAAAAAAAAATTAAAAATTTGTTGCATAACTCTGGTGTATTCACCGAATGGTTTCGGGCACGTAATAATTATGTTCTTAACTGGTGTAGTAAAATCCCAGACTTGAGTAAGAGAAATTCGAAAGGCAAACGTAAGACCAAGAAACGTTGAAGGATCGTTGGACGTTATAAATAATGCTTGGGAGGAAATAACTGAAGAATTTGTGTCACATTATATAGATTGATGACCAGTAGATTAAGAGAAGTCATAGAGCAATTGGCGGGGTTACTAAAAATATTAATTGTTGTTTTCTATCGAAAATTGATAGTTATTTATTATACAAGGGAAAAAGTATTAGATTTTAGTTAGAGGTTATGTTGTCTCCCGACGCGAAGCTGAGGGAGACAAAAAACCGAGAGCTAAATCCTAATATTTTTCCCGTGTATAATACACTATTTTTTTCTGTGACAGGAAAAACGACGATTTGATAGTGAAAGAACATATTATTACAATATATTAAAGTCAGAATGTTATCGATACGAAATTTGAATTTTCAAACTAGTAAACTGTTGTAGTTATAGCAACAATTAGACCTGCGTTGCTAAGGAAAACTTCAAAGTAATCAAATATATGTCAATTTAATTCTGTGATTTGATTCAAAAATTGCGAACTCAGTGATTGTTTAGTAGTTATTTTGGAAAATATAAAGTTAAAAAATGTCTGATTCCGAGTTTTCTCTGACTCCACCGGAGTTGATAGAAGCAGCGCAAGTAGCGCCACGAAAATTATTGCCAGCTAAATCGCGGTAAATTTATGAAACCGCGTATTCAAGATTTAAGGAATGAAAAATGAAAAAGACATGCAGTTCTTTCTCGGAGACAGTGTTATTGGCTTATTTTTCGGAACTGGCACAACAACAAAAGCCATCAACAGTGTGGTCGAATTATTCAATGATTAAAAGTATGTTTCGATCCAATAATAATGTAGACATTTCAAAATATTTCAAACTAATTACATTTCTGTAACAAAATGGGAAAGGTTACAAGCCCAAGAAAACTGCGTTGTTTACGAGTACACAAATTAGTGATTTTTTAAATAATGCACCCGATGAAGTTTATTTAATGGCCAAGGTTGTTGTTGTATTTGGGATTGCAGGAGCTTGTCGAATTTGTGAAATCAGCCATGTAGCATTAGATGATATTGAAGATTCGGGAAAGTTATTAGTTGTGAAACTGAAGCAGACAAAGAATGATGTAAACAGGAGATTTGTAGTTACTGAAGAATATATTAAATATAACCTTCGTCCAGCCGCCTGTTTTATGCATATCGCAATGGAAAATGTATCAATCAGGTTGTGGGTAAAAATCAGTTTTATAAGGTACCTGAAACAGTAGCTAATTTTCTTCAACTTGAAAATGCTTACTCATATACAGGTCATTCATTTCGAAGATCGTCTGCTACACTTTTAGTTGAATCTGGGGGAGACTTGATGACACTAAAGAAATATGGCGGTTGGAAGTCATCAACGGTCGCTGAAGGGTATGTTGATGAATCGGTGGAACACAGAACAGAAATTGCTGATAAAGTGTTCAGAACGTGTGGCAGTTCTGAAATAACACCCGATTTGCGACCAGGTATACCAACAGCAGTTGTGTCCATGTCAGAAAAAAATATTATTTCAACACAAGAAAATTCGTCTGTTGTACTGAATAGTTCAAGGAGCATGTCATTCATGCAATGCACATTTAATAATTGTACTTTTGATATAAAGGAAATGTAACTTATGTTCAATAAAATATTCTATAATCAAATATCTTCCTTTATCTATATGTATATATATATATCCGGGAAAAAAGTACTCACTCTTTTCCCGGGGAAAAAAGTAATTTCGTGAAAAGTTGTATTTTGTTACCTGTCAACAGAGATAAAATGTCAAATTTTTTTCCTGTTACAGAAAAAAAATTATTTAGTAGCCTTTGATATTTAATAATGAAAAAAGATATTATTTACACTTTAGTGTTATTATCATTTAAATATACGACAAAACTATCCCATTTTTCCGGGAAACGGAAAAGTCACAGCCGCAACCGTAACTGCATAGCTAAAATAATGAGCATTTTAAACATTTTTCAAAAACTCTTGATCTTTATTAGTTTTACAAGGTTGGCAAATAAGCGAGGTAAGCGGCTGTATCTCAGAAACTAATGATCGTAGAGAATTACGGTGGAAAATTTTTGGGGTAAAATGGACAAGGGAAAATGCTGGAAATTGTTTTCATGTTTCCAAGATGGCTGCCAGTGGGTGTTTCCACCATCTTGAATTACATAAAGTTACGTTTCTCGCGATTTTCTTCAATGAATGTAACAAAAAAGGATTTGCGTTTTAATGATAACTTAAAGTCAAACATTTTTTGTAACAATAATTTTTCTCTGTCTTCCGAAATAAAATGGTGGGGGGTATGTGAATGTTGTTTTAAACAAAGGCCAGTAACTTCGAAACAGCTTAATGTATTTGGATAAATTTAGTATCACTGGCAAGAGAATTTTTTGGGCTTCTAGGTTTCTCGTAATAATGACAGTTATGACTCACATGGCCGCCGATAGAGGGCGCTATTTGATACTATAACTATAATATTGGATTTTCTCAAAAAAATTAAACGCGATGATATTACTATTTTTAAACTAGAAAATAGACAAATGACCAATCAATGAGTCTGCCCAAACCGCATCTCAATATCCTTTTCCTAACTCGAATTATTGAAAAAAATACTAAACCAGGAACATTCATATATCCCCATTTAAAAATGCATCGGTTGCTTTCGATTAGAAGGCAAGTAGTAGCCCATGGAAATAAAAGATAAACTTAAAATATTCACAAAAAATGTCAGTTTATTTAGTGCTGTGATTTTAAGTCACATGTTTTCGTATTTATAAGCGATTTTCCTTTTAAATAAAGATGTGGTCCTGAAAACGACCGATTTTGAAAAAAGATTAATGCCTTCTGTATTCAAATTGCCTTCCGTCATATTCCACACATTGTTCCAGTCTTTCTTGAGTCGACAGAACCGCAGCCTCGATTTCTGCCGCTGAGAGTTGACGAATTCAGTTTCGAATTCTGTTTTTCATATCAATTCGTATTGTTGGTGAAGTTTGAAAAACAATGTCTATTAAGCGTCCCCACAAGTAAAAATCAAGACATGTCAAGTCGGGAGACCTTGCCGGCCAAATCCAGCGTTCTTGAAAGGTCTCGTTAATATGGTTTCGGACATTAATTGAATAATATTCCGGATAACCATGTAATTGCAGAAACATAGTTCTCCTAGTTGCGAGTGGCACACCTTCCAACAAAATTGGCAAGTCGTTGATCAAAAACTCTAAGAAGCGGTTACCAGTTAAAAGCTTGATTAAAAATAAGGTCCAATAATTCTGTCCCCAATGATACCACACCACACATTTAGGCTCCAGCGTCTCTGGTGCTGCACTTCTCCTAATCAATGCGGATTTTCAGCAGACCAATAATGCATATTATGACGGCTTAGTCTACCATCACTACTAAAGGTAGCCTCGTCGGTCCAGAGAGTTTCCGTTAAGAAATTTCTGTTTTCCTCAAACATGCCTAGCATCCATTGAGAATAATTTTATCTATTACCGAAATCTTGTTCATTTAGCGTCTGGTGCAAGACTGCGTGGTAAGGATGTAATCTAAAAGTAAAAAACAACATATGCGTAAAAATAATAACAAGATAAAATTATTTGCCTATAATCTTTCAAAGTATTTCTAACAGTTGTTCGTGCTATTCCCAACTCTCGAGACAATGTTCTAGTTCCTACATGTGTATCAAATGCTATGTAAGCCAACACATTGATAATGTTTTCTTTGGTCCTTCCATTGCGACGCCTGCGACGTTTAGGACGATGAAAACTTCCAGTATCACGTAATCGCTGTACCAAGCGCGGAAACATTCTTCTTCCGTAATGACGGCGATCTGGATTCCGTGCCGCGTACTGTCTTGCAGCTATAACTGCATTTTGAAAATACTCGAAATAAATCGCAATCATCAACGGCTTCATTATTTGTGAGAAGCATTTTGATTAAAAAGCACTCAAATTATACGCAATCAACAATATTGGGCTGCGTGTGAGAAAAGTTTGACGTTACTTGGCAATATTTTTGTTAGGCGATTTTCGTGTCCATGGCCTACTACCAAAGAATGTTGTTGGTGTATTCATTGCTACTACTTGCCATCTTATCGAAAGCAACCGATGCATTTTTAAATGGGCATATACGACTTTTCCTGGTTTAGTATTTTTTTTCAATAATTTGGGTTCGGAAAAAGATATTAAGATGCGGTTTGCGCAAGCTTATTGGTTGGTCCTTTGTCTATTTTCTAGTCTAAAAAAGTCATATAACCGCATTTAAATTTTTTGAGAAAATCCAATATTTTGGTTATAATATCGAATAGCGCCCTCTATCGGCGGCCGTGTAGGTCACAACTGTTATGATTACAAGAAATCTAAAAGGCCAAAATATGCTTTTTTCAATGATACGAAATTTATCCAAATCCATTAAGCCGCTTCGAAGTTACAGGCATTTATTTAAAACAACATTCAAATACCCCCCAACCATTTTATTTCAAAAGATAGAGAAAAATTGTTTGTACAAACAATGTTCGACTTTAAGTTAACATTAAAACGCCAAACATTTTTTTGTTACATTCATTGGGGAAAATCTCCAGAATCGTAACTTTATGTAATTCAAGATGGTGGAAACGCCCACTGGCGGCCGTCTTGGAAACTTGAAAATAATTTCCAGCATTTTCTCTTTTTCACAGCCGCTTACCTCGCTTATTTACCACCCCGTACATCTTGTAAGAAATTTCTGCAATAGAAGTTTATCATAAATTATACGCTTCTACTTATTTCCTTAATATTTCAGGCTAAGTGTGTGAAAAACTTTTATTTGTGTTAAGCAGAAAAATTACCATATAACTTTATTGAAATTCACTGTCTCGACCCTGACTTTGTGGAATCTACTCATTTCTTATTAATGAAACACTGTTTTTGAATAATTCCACAATATAAAATTAAAAATAGATGAAAATTCTAAAAATTGACAATTGTTTTGATATTATACTATCATCGTCAGAATGTAAGAAGTAACATTTCATATTCCTCCCTGATGCTTAATAATTATTTTGGCTAGACTTGGTTAGAATTATGTATATAACTAGTTTTCTCAATATCGCTTTTATGACAATCTTAAACTTCGCATCACTTAGCTTAAATACTGTAATGTATTAATTATTTACCTATCCAACTAAATACCTAGTTTACTAATTTTAACATGTGACTACCATGTATTTTTATTTTCCTTGTACAGCTGTTTTCTGTTTGTTTATCGTTCTCAAATATTTTCGTGACGGCGTCGTTGTGCGCCGCACGACCTAAGAAAATAAACTCAAAATAATTATTAATTACGCCATAATATTATGGCTTAAAAGTTGCAGCTTCAGCTGCGATAAAAAAGTTCTGCCGTCTCTCATGGCCGAAATGAATCATAAAAATGAAGTTAAATACTAGAACTAGAGCCCCTGAAAACTCATACATATTCTTTCTGGTTCCGCCGCTGAGTAGTTATCATGTCGGGACTGAGAATAGTGTGATTATTAAAAAAAATCTCTCTGTGCGGTGCGCCTAAAGAAATTTTACTTCAAAAAGTTATATTGTGACATGTTGGATTTCAAACATAAAAGTATTTGTGTCTTTGTGATTTACCGACCCGACGACACGACGGCACGTAGTCATTTGATCTTGATTCGACCAATTATGTATTAGCGCGGTAAAGCTCATATTTCCACAATATCATGTTATTTCTTTTACACCAATATGTGCTCCAATTTCCTATTCAACTCTAATTCTAAATCTAGGAGTAAAAATGGACTCGTCCACCCCACCTCGCAACTCATAACACCTTAAAACAGAAGCGATTCCTGAATTGTTACTGGATATTTCGAATTCAAAGCAGTCGCTTGCGTTACTTTTTGCTCCAATCTATAAAAAAGGTATATAATATTATATAAGTTGATCTCTAAATTTAATAAGATAAATGTTTAATTTTGTTCAGGAAGCCTGGATGTTACATGTGTCATTGTATCAGTGAATAGCAACTTTAATTTTTACAATAGTGAGAGTGAGGCAACAGGTTGTTTCTCATGGCTGCAGAAACGAACAAAAGGCATTTTACAAGGTACGTTAAAAGTCAAAATAGTTAGGTATTTTGAAATGTTATTAAAAAAACATGTTTCACATTTTTGGATTCTTTTTGAAGAGCTGATTTTAACAAACTGTAATAAGTACTTGATGTCTAAAATAACTACTTACGGAACTATAACATGTTGAAACTCGACTATTTTGCAACTTAACCTTCACATTTTAAAATTAGTTAGAATTTAACATTGTGCTCTATGTGATCTATGTGTTATATTCTTTTAAAAAGAACACAGTCTACCTATATAAGTGATAACGGGGTGTTTTATTTATTCTTATTTATTTAGTTATCAGACAAAAATATTAGAAATTGTTGCCAGATCGTTTTATTTCAAATTATATTTATCGAACGATTTCATTTGGATTATCCGTATTAGTAGTAAGTTATATATAATCTGGTTTTCTCACTATTGCTTTTAAGAAAGTCGTAAACTCGCATCACTTAGCTTAATTTTACAGTACAGTCTAATGTATGCCATTACACTTATTTTTGATTAGTTTAGGTTACATTAGGGTTATCCTATTTGCTACGAATTTCTCTTTTCTTTTTAAATTGAGTTACTTAGGTTGGGCTAGACCGATCTATATATTTGATTATCTCAATTAATTGATAACATCTAATATGAAAACTGACGATTTATTTATTGCTTTGAAACCGGTTGAAATATGCAAATGAAATTTGATGGGTTTTGAGAAGTAATTATTGCGCATTTTTTGACTGCAATTTAGAACTTTATATTCATCATTGGCGCGCATAGGGGTAATGATTTCATTTTTTTAAATAAAAATATAAAAATAGTACGCCACTGAGTTATTTCAAATTAAAAATAATTTTGAAATAGATTCCTCGTTTAATTTGTGACAAAAAAATGTCCCTTACCTTTTTTCGTATGGGGCGCGTATTTTTCATTTCTTTAATACATTATCTAGTACTTAGCGAAGCTAGTACGCTACTGTCAACAAATACGAATATTTTAACCAAATGCCTACCGAATTTCATTTACATATCTCGACCGATTTCAGAGCAATAAATAAATCGTCGGTTTGCAAGATAAACTTAACTAACCCGTATCTCGGAAAACGAAGCATTTGCGGACATGCGTTTATATAGCAAAATGTCATTATTTTTTCAGGTAGAATCACTCCCTGGAGTTTGTCGCACTTAGGTATTTACTAACACCCTGTATATAATCCAAGCAATAGGGAGTCGGGTTTATCAAAAATGCAACCCTAAAACAAAAAATATGTTGTATAGAGATAAACATTCTAAGAAACAGCGTTTCTGTTTTCACGCCTAGAAACGCCCAAAAAATTCGTAAAATAAAAAAAGTTACAGATAAAAAAACTACTCCAGGTCTTAGCGAAATTAATTAAAGGAGAAAGTTGTAGGGAATAAAAACCTATCATTGTATGAATATCAACTGCTATATTACTTCGAGATATAGGTGTCGAAAATTATTCTTATTTTTACTCGAGATACCTACCTCAAAAAACATCGAATATTTTTAAATTTTACGAAAAGGCAAAGGGGAAGAAAAACGCTATGTTTCTTAAAATTCTTTTCTCTATAAGATCATATTTTGTTTCCGGATAATATTTTTGAGAGATTTATCAATGGTGGATTGCTATTGCTTGAACTAGTACCTTTTGCAGTTCGGGTAGAAAACTTAGATCTTAGAATCGGACCCCGTCCGCGATCGTACATCGCTGTCCTAATTTTATCGTATACATAATTATGACTAAGTACACTAAAAGAATCTATAAGTGTGAACTTAAAATGAGGAGTTATACTATAGTAATTCGTTGAATATAAAACTACAGTAAAGGGTGAATATTGTTCAATCATATAAGTAAAGATTCAATAATATACTTTGACTTTTATTATTTTATAGGGGTGAAGCGAATGAAAAATATTCCCTCGTAAAATACGTCGAGGACAGTATTTACTATGTGGTTCCTACAAAATCAATTACTCCCATTGAAAAAAATCTCATCTGGGCTCCTTACAAGAAAATGGGATTTTATGAAGCTGTTATAATAGAGCAAAACAATGATAGAAAGTTTCTTGAAGAAAGGCTAAAAAGCTTAAAAAAAGAACTAAAAGTTCTAATAGGTATGAGCCATTACAATTTATTTTTATAATTAAGATCTTTACTTAGTGGAACCTATTTATAGTAGGTAGTAACGTAAACAAAGAAAATATATAAAAATTCCATATTATACAGGGTGAGCCACTCTCAAAAGAACGGAGCCTTGTGGAATAACCTCAAATAATAATAAAAATTGTATCATTATGACCTACTGTTTATTTTCAGTGAATACCATTGATTATAAAAATTCTACAGAGGAGCATCCAGTGATTTCAGACACTATTAATCAAGGAGATTTTATACAAGAAATTGACAACTTACAGGAAAATTCAACGCCTCCGCAAGCCTCTGATTTCCAATTTGATAGTGATGATTCAATAAAAGATCCTGATTATAATATGGAAAGTGATGAATCAGTGGAGGTTCCTGATTATGGCACAGAATTTATAGAAAATGAAGGTAATTAAAATATTGAAATATTCTCAAATAAATCCATTTTTAAATAAGGTTGTATGTAACGCATTACTTTAAGGAAAAGACTGCACGAGTTATGAGGTAAAGGACAAGGACATTTTTTGATTTTGAAAATAATTTATTCATTATGATAAGAAAAGCATCAACAATTTTTTTCTGACACAATTTTCATAATTTAATTTTTATTTCCAAGACGCCCTGTTTTTTCTTGTCAAAAAAAACCAAAAATTATTAAGAAACTTTTTTTAAAAATTTGACTATACCACTGGTTTTACAATCGTTATAAATAGAAACAACATAAATCTCATAAAAGAAACATTCATTACCAACAAAGTTGAAACCACATTAGTTTTAGACGAGGTATTTAATTATATTTTTTACGCAGATTTTATTCACATTACAAAAATGACAACATCGCAAATACAAAATAGTACGTCAGTATCGCATTCTGTTTTAGAGTACCAATAACTTCTGAAACTATGCTAAAATGGTATTTTTTATTTAATTTATTAACGAACTGAGGATCACCCCATGTATTTCTTATTTTATACCTACTCAATTAAAACAGTACTGGGGACATAGTAGATCCAATTATTGTAACACAACGCTTAAACATTTTGTGAGCTTTGTATATTTTTTAGTGCCAAGACCTCCAATATGATGTTAGTTGAATTTTTTAATCCGACTACGCCACTGGATATAACAACCCTATTGTACAAATAAAATGTACCTTTTTTATTTTTAGTAGTTATGTATTAAATGTGGTTTCTTGTTTATATTTTTTGTTGATTTCAAAAAATAAATTAAATAAAACTATACCATATTAGCATTGTTTCAGGAGCTTTAATTCTGAAACGAAATAAGTAATTGACTTCGGGTTATTACTGTACAACTGCACTGATGTACTATTTTGTATTTGTCGTATTGCCAGTTTTCTAATTTGTCTAAAATCTACGTAAAAGATAGATTTAAATACCTCGTTCACAAAATTAATCCGGTTATTGAAAATGCTTTTATGAGAAAAATAGAGTGCTTTGGAAATGAAATTTAAATTATGAAAATTTGTGCCCGAATAAAGTTTTGTGCTTAATGTGATGAAAAATACTTTTCAAAATCGGTTAAAACTGTACCTTTAAAACTGTACCTCTGACAGGGGTGCTCCTAATTGAAATGGGTCGTACTTTAAACATACAGGGTGGCGAAAATTTCATTGCAATGTATTGCTGTCTTGTAAACCGTTGATGGTACGAAGTTGGTTAAATAGAACCAAAATTGTGTAATCATAAGACCAATCTAATGGTACTTTGAAATTCAAAATATCAGGGTCGGTTTCAGAGATATTCTGTAAAAACTTATCAAATATACAAAAAATACTATTTAAATTTTTTATGAGATATGAGACGGTAGATAATAAGCAAACATTAATTTTTTAGTTAGGCGTTTTGTCTTTGCTGATATTATAAATATAAATTTTATAGTTTCATATTCTCTTATAGCTAAATGATATATTAATAACTAAATGTCAAATATCTTAATTTTTTAAAATGAAAGTAGCATTAATTTCCTCTTTTGTTCAAATCTACGGTCAAAAATAAGGGGAGTTTATGTTTACTTTCCTATAGCCAGACGTTTTTGAGATATTAAAGTGAATTTAAAAAATTTAATTATTTCTGCCTTATTGTTGCTTATTATAAGATTATAAGTATGACGTGGTATTTATTGTTTTATTATAGTAGGCCGTGTATGTGGCTATCATAATTAAATATTAATTGTCATTATTTGTTATTGCCCTTTAGAAAATGATATAAAGGCTGGTTTGGAAATAAACAATGAACATTATGTAAATTTACTTTTAATACATGCTGCATGTGACAGACATTACTAGAACATGTGCTTTATTTGCTACAAGATATCCAGGTCGACCATAACCCACCCGTGACACCGTGAAGAAAATTCATAAAAACACAATTTGGTAGCTTTAAACAAATGGTTATGAAAGTTAAGCGACATGTCACCAATGGACCCCACAAAATATTTGTTATTTGGTATTACGTATGGTCACATGTAATTTTCAATATAAAAGTCTGCACCTATCAATTTTTCATTAAATAAATTAATATCTCGAAAATTATACATTTTGGGTATAGGGTATTCTACACAAAGCGACATTGAAATTTAACGTAGAATCCGAAAAGTTAATAATATACAGAATGTTTCATTGAAAATAACGAAGGGTTATACCGGAAGTCGCGTGCTTGTCAAAATATTTTCAATAAATTTGAAGTAACTTGTTACGCATCTATTCCAATTTTTATCAAAATCGTGTTCCAATATATAGATAGTGTAAGCTGTCGTGAAATAACCTGTATAGTAATAACATGTTCTTACTACGATTACCGCGAATTTGTTTAATTTTATTTTTCTATTGATTTGAAAAAAAAATGTGTGCAACATCAATAAAATGTTTTCTCTGTTTTTAGATGAAAACCTCAATTTGGAAAATGCCATAGAAACCCCCGATTTAACTGTAAAATGTAATGATTTCAGAAATTCAGAAAAATTGGACATTATGATTCATTGTGGGTCAGAAAAGAATATTTCACAAAATATACTGGAGAGTAAACATGTAGATTTAGACTACAAAAAACTTGATATATATAGGGAAAAATGTAAAAGGCATTTTTGCATGTTTTGTTATAAATTACAAACAAAGTTTGCAAGGCACCTTCAAACTATGCACAAAACTGAAGACGCTGTTAAAGAATTTATGGAATTACCTGTAAAGAACAGATTACGTGCAGATTTAATACGCAAAATTCGCTCAAAAGGAGACTTCATGTATAATTCAAATACTAAATATAACACCCAGAATAATTTAATAACAGTAAGGCGATTAGCATCGATCAAAAATATAAATGCCTCTCACTATAAGCCATGTGGGAATTGCGGTGGAATGTATTCTTCGTTATCCCTTGCTATCCATTATAGGCGTTGTAAACAAAACCGAATAAAAGGAGCCAAAGATATTTTAGTTAATAGCAGATATCTAAGTATGTTTGCACCAAATACTTGTTCAGTATTAACAAACAAAATTTTACCAGCTCTAAGACCTGATGAAATAACTGAAACAATTCTATCAGATCATCTTATTTTATTGTTTGGAAACCGGTTATGTCAAAAATATAGGTCTCCTCATTTATATAAAATGATACGAGCAAAATTGAGATGCGTAGCAAGATTTTTTTTGATTGCACGGAGAAAACACGATAATATTACAAAATTTGAACATATTTTTGACCCTGAACATTATGATTTGATCATAGGTAGTATTAATGAGATGTGCAGTTTAAATGAAGAAACTGGAAGGTATAAATCTCCATCAACCGCATTAGCTATAGGCAGCTACTTAAAAAAAATTGGGTTTTATTTAATATCTGAATACATCAAACAGAAGCAAAAAGATAGACAAATTGAAGTAAGAGACTTTTTACAATTGCTAAAAGAAGGTCTCGGGCATGATATTTACAAAACTGTAGAAGAAAACCAATTAGAACAAAAAAGAAGAAAAAAAATACAGTTGCCAAGCACTGACGATATTATTGCGTTAAACAATTACTTAAATAGAAAGATCAAAATGTATATGAAACAACTGAGAAATGAATATTCATTTTTTGCCTGGAGAGAACTAATGAGTCTTGTCTTAATATCTCTTCAAGTATTCAACAGAAGAAGGGCAGGAGAAATTGAAAGGGTCAAAATAGATGATTTCTTAGGTTATGAGGAATTACAATCTGATGATGAATTTTTAAAATCCTGTTCAATAGAGGAAAAAAACAGAACAAAAAATTATATTCGATTTTTAATTAGAGGAAAGTTAAGCAGGGGAGTTCCAGTTATGGTTAATAAGCAAAATTTTGACGCTATCATGATCATTCTTAAACTCAGAAAACAAGTTAACATACCAGATAATCCTTATTTGTTTGGTTTGCCTGGAAAAGGACATTTCAATCATTTAATTGCTACTCAGTGTATAAACAAATATTCCAAGCTTTGTGGTGCTCAACAACCTGATACTTTACGTGGAACCCTACTCCGAAAGCACATAGCTACAAAGTGTGGAACAATGAACTTACAAAAGACTGAGATTAGAGAAGTTGCAGATTACTTAGGACACGATGAAAAAATTCATATTAACCACTACAGATTACCCAATGCCACAAAAGATATAGTTCGAATGTCAAACATTCTTGAAGTTGCTCAAGGAAATGCGAATATATCATCAGATTTTAATGATAGTCTCGAGTCTGTATCAAACATTGTGGAAGGTTCTCCAGATAATATGAATATGTCCAATTGTAGTTATATTGTAGAGTCTAATACTGAAGATGTGGCTATTGAAAACAAAAAAAATACTAGTAAGTTGATAACATTTTTTTATGATTCATTTGTTCAGAGTATCGCGTCTTAGTAGTTGTGGAGTGACTTAAATATGTCATACAACTCAAACAAATTTGTTTTTGACAACTTTATTATTATTACATAATATGTGTGTAAAAAATGTGTTTTCGATACTTGTGATTATCAAATTTTGTTAGGTTCTATAGTCGTTCTACATAACTGTAGCAATAATCATCTTAGTAACATGCCTCATAAATGATACTTTTCAATGAAGAAATCTTACAAATATTTATACTCTGTCTACAGCCTCATGGTATATTTTGCATTTATGGGCCCATGTTCTTAAAGTGATTGCTGATTCGGTTCGTCGAAACAAATTAGTGACTCTAAAGTGGTTATCCTAAATGTTTTGTTTGCTTTTTTCTCATAACTAATTTTGACTTTAGACAACCGAAAAAATTAATACATATTTATATCAACTTTATTATAAATTTTTTAGAGATTAGAAACAGCAGAACAGTTTACATTGCCATATTTTAACTTCAGAAATACTAACAGTAATATATTTTTAAATATTTCACAGAGTTATTTAGAAATAGGCCAAGATTGTAATATTTTGATTACCTTATATGATATTTTGTGGTGTACCTATCATTGGTAATTACATGGCATTGCCAATTGATCAAATGCCAAAATTTCTAATACACTCTCCATTATCATCTCCTACAACAATTATGCTATAAAAAGTTTAATGGTTAAAAAGAAAAAAAATCAGTTTAAAAATTATCTGCCAACGTGTACTGTGTGACATGTGATAAGTAGGTATATTTATTTTTACAGAAACGCCATCCCGAAATAGTAGAAAACTATCATGGTCTTTTGAAGAGAAAAACTGTGTGCAAAAGTGCTTGGGGTATTATTTCAATAATTTTGAACTGCCTTCTCTGGAGACATGTGAAGACATTATTTCTACAAACGAAATTCTGAGTCAAAGAAGTGCCACACAGTTGAAAGCATTTGTTGCGAACTATGTTGAAAAGAAAAAAAGAGAAACTATTGACGGGAATGTTCCGGCTAAGAGTAAATAACTGTTTATTGTAGAACCAAAATATTAGAAAATTGACCAAAACACATTGTTATTGTCACTTATAAATTTTTTATCGAAGCAACGAACCGCTCACGGGATCTCACCCTTTTATTTGGCTGCTCATTTTATTCAATAACATATGAGAGATTCTAAACAATGTGTTTAATGATTTATAGTTGTTTAATCTTAGATTCCCTTTGATAAACATTTGTATTTTTTAGTAAGAAGAAGACCTTGGTCCGCCGAAGAACGTAAAATTGTGTTAAAAATTTTTGAAAAAGAATTGACCAATAAAACATTACCTTCACTGAACCGCTGTAAGAACGTAATAGAAGAATATTCTATTTTGAGTAGAAGAACACCCATAATGTTAAAGGCATATATAAATAACGTCATAAAGAAAAGAAATACCTAAATAAATAATTTAAAAGAGTTATTTTATTTAAGAATTATTTTTGATCCTGTCGAAAAAACATAAATTTTGTCCCTATTCCTATTTTCTGAACGTTTTCATCCTTCTAAAAATCATCATTTCTAAGAATTTTTACTAACAAATCTTTTCAGTTCCCTTAAAGTTTAAAAATAAATTTGTTTTCTTTTTTATTATTATGACCAGAAAGTTGTCGTTTCATTTATCTCTAAACTTTATTTTATTTTTATTCTAAGAAATTGTTAATGTTAGTCCCTTAGTTTCAGTAATATATAGAAAAACGTAGTTTTCCGAATGATGAAAGAAATCGTTTTCCACAAAAATAGATTATTTCTTCTAAAATCAATTTTTTACAAATCGGTTTATATTGATAAAATAGAAGTCGATTATTACTTTATAGATATTTTACACTAAATATCGCATTACTATAGTGACAGTATTAAAAATTAATTAATAATACCTAATGTGAAAATTTTGGTGGAGTTGACAACGCTGGTATTTTATGAAATCTGTAGGTAAATTATTGTTTTTCATGGAAGCCAATTCGGACTCTATAGTTTGAAACGATAGGAATAAGGTTTTATCAAAAATGCAACCCGGACACGAAACGTGTTTTTCCCCACTTGTAGAAATAACTTAAAAAATTCGCAGTCAAGAAAAAAGAAGGTTGTTTGCAAATAATCGATTGCTATATTACTTTTCGAGATATATTGGAAAAACTATCGGAAATATTGCACAAATACATCTTTAAAACTTCTTAAAGAAGTCTTTCTTAAACGTTCACGATGCCGACGTCTTAAAGCTGTCAATGAGACGTCTGAAAGACATCTTTTTTGGGCCGGATGTTAAAAATCACGACGTCTTTAGGACATCTTCATAAGGTACAGGGTTATTCATTATAAATTACCCACGCCCTATAATCGTTATTATTCATTTTAGAAAAAAAGTCTTATATAGAAGTTGTTTGATTACAGCTGAATTTTGTTAATATGCTATCAAAAGTTCAGTAGCGTGAAAATTTAAGGGAATACAAAAAATAATACTTTTTTTTTTTAAATGGGATACCCTGTATATTTTGATATTTTTGAAATTGGTTTTTTTTGTGATTTCAAAAATATATAATATGTTACCCCTACTTTGTAGCGTTTTTGAGTTATTAAATCATGAAAACCTTATATGAACATGACAACTAATATGTTTGATACTTTACATTTTAATTACTTTATCCTATTAGTTGTCTTTTTCATAGCTTACTTTAATAATGTTATCTTTTTCATATTTTTGCAGTAACTACTAAAACTAAGATGTTCAACATTTAATAATTCAAAAACGCTACAAGGTTAGGGGTAACATATATAATATATTTTTCTAATCAGAAAAAAAGACCATTCCAAAAATATCAAAATATCCCATTTAAAAAAATCTATTATTTCTTGGATTCCCTTCAATTTGCACGCTACTGAACTTTTAATAGCATATTGACAAAATTCAGTTGTAACCAAACAAGTTTTATATAGGACTTTTTTTCTAAAAGCAATAATAACGATGATAGGGGGTGGGTTATTTATAATGAATAACTCTGTACATTTTTGGTCTTGTACAGACTTACAAAAGACGTCTTTGAAGCTGGGCTTCATATGGACAAAAGTATTCATGGGAATTGGTTGAAGTGATGTATTTAAATAAAAATGTACTGTTAGTTAGTTAATAAGTATTTACTAGTAGAAAGAAGTGGAACTATAAATACATTTCAAAAATAGGAAAATAAACCAAAACAAGTAATATGAATTTCGCAAAAATATAACAATAAGTTTGTTTTTATTTATAGCACTTTTTTTTTCACTAGCTCTCTTAAGCCACGTTTGTATGGCAATTTCGGTGGCTGTTCTGTTCTCGGCTTTTTCAGCAGCATCTAAAAATATCATTCTCAATCAAATATTATGAAGTTATTGAAATTATTAACACTCATTTATTATAACTTTCGCCAAATTCAGTTTTGAGAAATTCAGCTTTTCCTTCCTTTCTAAGTAACTAAATTGCAATGCTATTTTGTTTGTTAGACTACTAGAAAGAACCCTTTTCACAAAATTATAACAATTTGTGCGACCAATTTTTGCAAATTCAAAGACCTAAATTAATTGAATATTGAAATCAATATGTCACATAGAATATTTCATCTCTATATATTATATCACATTCTTATTCAATTCCTTCACTTAAGATAATATATCAACTGTGATGCCACGATTATATGAATCTGTTCTGTGAGTGTCTTAAATGTTTTATCTGCAATAAATGTGAAGCCTTCACCTATGTAATATGACTAATATGTAGCCCAGTTCATACAATAAGTTGTAAGATTCATTTTCTATGGGGTAGGCTACTTGGTAAATGTAATATTCTGAAATTAGAAATAATACCTCATTCAATACAAGCCTTACAGATTGGAGCTATATTTTCTCTATCAGTAATGAGATCTACTTTAATTGGAGCTTTTTGATATTTGTTTGGGTCTTCAATTCGATCATTGAATTGATCTAAAACAAAAGAAAATACAATATTCCATCTCAGCTCAATGACTTACCTTGTATTTCTCCAGAATTCAGAATGCTCTTTTGGTTTGAGAGTTTATTAGACTGCCCCACAGATCATTGACTGCCCCAGCTAGTATAAAGTAAACTACCATGAGGCACATTTCTTCCCATACACTTGATACAAAACCTACAACATATGTGTTTGTTCCATAACCCCAGTACATAGATGATAGGAACACACTAAACGTCCTAAAGTAAGTTGCATATCCGCTGAAGTTAAGTTAAATACCTATGTATTTAACTTAATTATAATATATAATCGACAGGGATCCCAGATGTCTCCCAGCTTAAATTCGTGAACTCTATGCGATGGTTAAAAAATCGCATGCGAAGTTTAATAAAATATGTATTTCTAAGAGTTCTAGGGATTTTTCTTTTTCCAGGACCGTCTGAGGCACAACATTTTTATATTAAATTTTTATATAACCTATTATTAAAAAACAAACTTAATTTTTGTATTGAAAAATGACACTTGTATAATACATACAATATTCGTATTTGTGAAAAACAAGATCCAAGTTTTAATGAAATACCTATATAATTTAGCTTATCTACATATACTTAAGTATTAATTTAAACTATTTTAAACTTTAAGTGGAATATTGAGGTATAAAACAGTAATTTTTGCTTTTTTGCTATCAGTAACAAAAAATTACGTTCTGGTCCCGATCGCGTTATTCAGGAACGCTACCGGCTCAAGGAAAAACTATCCTTATTAATTTTAACTTTTCACTCTGCTTGCGTCTGTTAATTCTAATTTCGATAGGTTACCGCATTTAACTAATTGCGAATCGGTATTGAGACATTTAAGAGATGTGACAACGTTTTCATTAGGTCTGGAATGTTTCAGAAGCTTAATAGAATGTTGAAACTTAAACGATATTAATTTTGAATCTTATTTATTTTTTTCGCTTGCGATAATTTGTTTCTATATTTTGAAAATTTATAAGTTACGCAATTTACAGACCCGATCCTAAGGCGGGTCCAGATCAAGCGCGCCGATCCGCGCCGCGCCGCGCCAAACGTTTGCGAACAAAATTCGTGTATGTTCGGAGAATTGTCTAGATAGACCAAATGCGCGCACGTTGGGCTATGTTCGGAAAGGTTCCAAGTTTAGTGCGTTTGTTTCATTCGTAGATATCAAACATGACCGATTATCAAAAAATTAAAGTAGCGAGTGCTGCATTTATTGTAATAAGTGGCATATTAAAAAAAAAGAAGAACAATCGCCGATGGTGGATGACAAGAATTTTTAAAAATAGAAAGCATTACAGTGGCAGTGACTTATTGTGTGATTTGTCAATTGAAAACACGGGGCAATTCAAAAATTTTTGTCGCATGTCCTCTGAAGACTTTCAAAGATTAATTGAGTTATTGGGCACTAAAATACAAAAAAAGGACACCAATTTCAGAGAGTGTATACCTGTTAAAGAAAGATTAGCGATAACCCTACGTTTTTTGGCAACCGGAGACTCATTTACTAGTTTATCATATTTGTTTAAAGTCTCAAAGCACAGTATTTCTACAATAGTTCCTGAAGTTTGCAACGCTATAGTTGAGGCATTTAAAGACCACATACAGGTAAGTTAACTATATATTTAACCTTATTTTAGTTAGTTTATATGAATATATATAATTTCTCAATATAATTTACAAATCAGCAAAGGTATGAACATACTGTTGCAATGGACTCATTGACTGTGAATATGGGGAGCTATTTTCAAAAGTTGCTGAAGACGACGATGGATTACCAAATGAAGTTGACGGCGAAGGAAGTGGAGGATTAATAACAATTTGTTGTTGCTGTTGTTGTGGTGTGCGTGCAGCAGTATTTCTATAATAATCAAATTCGATTTGGAACAGTACATTATTTATGTGATGCATAGCTGTAGCTCGCGTCATGTCATCAAATTTTCGGAGTCTGCTTGCAATATGTTCACCGAAAGCTGAACATTCATCTTTTTCGGCGGTTGAGGCCTTTTGAAGGACATCAAAGGCGTAGGCAATTCGCGGATCCTCTGCAGGCTTCTTTTTTTTAGCCGGTGCCTTCTTTGGTGAAACAAACAGTTTGCGTTTCTCTCTTGTTTCATTTTGGGATTGTAGTTGGGAATCTGCAGGTTCTTGGTTTTGTGTAGGGTTCGGCTCTTCTGTCGCTTCATTTGTGGTTAATTCTGAATTAACTTCGTTTCCTTCTTCCCCATCACCGTTGTCGTCCTCTTCTTCTACAGAGGTCTATAAAAATAAATTAATTTTATAATTTCTTTAATTACAGATGCCAAGTAGTTCAGAAGATTGGGCGAAGCACGCGGAAATGTTTGAAGACGTCTGGAATTTTCCGCACTGTGTAGGAGCCATAGACGGAAAACATGTAATGATTCAAGCTCCTATTAATACAGGAAGCGAATATTTCAATTACAAATCCTTCTTTAGTATTGTATTATTTGCACTGGTGGATGCAGAGTACAATTTTATGTTTGCTGATGTAGGGTGTCAGGGACGGATATCGGACGGAGGGGTATTTAAAAACAGTGTATTGTGGCAGAAAATTACTAAGAACGAACTACATTTTCCTGAACCGGAAGCTCTTCCTGGTCGCCAAAAACTTTGTCCTTACGTAATTCTGGGCGACGAGGCATTTGCCTTACATCAAAATATCATGAAACCCTACGCAGGGGTGCACCCAAAGGGTTCAATGGAACGGATTTTTAATTACCGACTTTCAAGAGCTCGTAGGGTTGTAGAAAATGCATTTGGGATTCTTTCTGTTGTCTTTCGAGTATTGCGGAAGCCAATGTTGTTAGAACCTCCCAACACAACTCTTATTACACTGTCAACCATCTACTTACATAATTATCTACGGAAAAGTAAAGCCTCTCGCCAAACATACACACCTCCGGGAACATTTGATCATGAAGAAGATGGTAAATTAATACCAGGAAGTTGGAGACACGAAATAGACGATGGACCTTCCTTTATGTCTTTAAAGAAAGTCCCAAGGAAATGTTCAACAGATGCCCAAGCCATACGCAAAGAAATAGCAGACTATTTCATGAACAATGGTCGCGTACCATGTCAAAATGATTATGCGTAAGGGCATTATTACTTATTGATGCATTTGAGCGAAAGCTGCGTAACACACTATTTTATAACTATTATGATTATACTCACATTTTCAGTGTTGATATGTCCTACAGGTTTATTCTTGTCCAATAAAAAAAAGAACCTTTCATATGCAAACCAGCTGCTCACATAAATCTCCCTCCGACCTGAAAATGGCACCATTATTACTTCATATGTACAATAATGTACTACATGTAACAATAAAGTGAATATTATAATACATATTAATAACAAAATTTAGTCAATACATACCTTTGCCCGTGCCTGTTGTTTTTTTTATTTTTCCCCTTTCGCGGCGAAATGACGATAGCAGGGAATTCATTTTTGCTTTTGCTGCATCCACATTGCACTTCAATTTGGCGGCTATTTTTTCCCAAGCATCTTGTTTTTTATTGCGCATATGATAATTTTTATCACGGGGATCCCACAACTCTGGACACTCGTGATATAAATCAATAAAGTATAAAATTCTTTCATGGTCCCATTCTGTATTATTAACGTCTTCCATTTTAAATAAGTTTTTACAGGTAGACAGTTGTTTAAATAAGGCAATGGACTTTATTACAACTGCATTCGCTCTTGACAAACACACCAAGTAAACTAAAAATTCGTCCAAATCAAACGCGCGCGAACAAGCAAATTTCTTTGATGTACCGACAACAAGTGGATAATGTTTGCGAACGCTTGTTCGTGCACGTTATTGCGCGTTTGTGCGCGGTAACCCGTCCAAATTGAACGCGCCTGCAACGTTCGCAAACGTTTGGCGCGGCGCGGATCGGCGCGCTTGATCTGGACCCGCCTCTAGAGTGACGGCCGCCCGCATGCTAAGAGAAAATGTGCCGTCCTTCTAGAAAGTAGTTTTATTTTGATAAATTCGTAGGAAGATTTACTTCAATGAAAGAACTATCCGACGCCGCCCCTAATTTTGTAACCCCCGAGCGGTGTATCCGCTGCACAACTGTTGGGGTCGGCTCTGGCAATTTATTATATAAAAATATTTAAATGTTGCCAAAATGAAATCTTGAAAGCATATACTTAAATTTAGTTTTAAAAACCGGTTGTTTATAAAGTAAATGTTGTTCGTACACGTTATAACGTGTCGTTGATGCACTTTTTCAACGTCGCAAAAATACCACGCTATTAGTTCATCGATCATTTAATTATTACCCTACACTCTATATTAATAAAACTTATTCATTTTCTCACATATGATGCCGCACTGGCCCAACTTCTTAGCTTTTATTATTATTATTTACACTTGTGAATTTTTGTTATTTAAAAATTCATTTGAAAACACACTCAAGTTATTATTTTAATGATTTGCATCAATAAATACATAATATATTGTTTATATGAATGTTTAATAATATGCTTAATATTCACTAATTTTGAATAGATAATAATACTCATTATCTACCCGTGAGTAATGATTCATTACTCATGGGTTCTTAAATAATATGTACACCAATAATAATTGAAACATTTTTTTGAGTAAAATAGACTTTTATCAAATTAAAAAAAAAGCTAAAAAATCCCCAGCAATACGAAATATTCTTAAAATATTAGCATCTCTGTCACGAGTAATTAAACAAACGATATAAAATCAATCAAAAACTACTTGGGTAAGTATTCCCCATAAGAATTATATACCTCTTGCTCTCATGTTATTCTTGTACGGACCCTGTGCCTGCGGCTCGTGTTGCAAACTTCATCTTCGTGAATAATAGCTACCATTTTAATGCTCGTTGAATAATATACTATTCTTTAAATGGACCTTAATTTGTTTAAAGCTTTCTTTTTAAAATGATCCAATTATTTCAAATTCATTGTTTATTGACTTCTGAGCCCTCCAATTATTACATCATAATTTGTAAACTATTTATTGATAATGATTGATGAAAATTGCCACTGAACAAAAACATGTTTTAAAATATTGTTTTGCTTTTTGTCAACTTATCCTATACCGCTGCGTTTTCAGTTGCAACAAACAAACGTACATTTAGCCCTCTTAAATTCGTTAAAAACAAGTTACGTACCACCATGTATAATGAATGATTAGATTCCGTAACGTGCTTAAAAACTGAGCGCAATATAAAAATTGCCAAATTAAAATATAGAAGACTGAGGGCTCAAAGCAAGTATTACTAAAAGTACTAAGTACTAATCTGCTACAAAGAGACATAATGTTTTCGATATTTTGTTTATATTTTAAAACTATTTTCGTTTATATTTTTTAAGTATGTATATTTTGTAAGTATTTAAGGTATAATGAAAGAGTTTAAATTTGTATTATATTTTGATTTTTTAAATTTCTCTAGTAGGAAGCATTTGTAATATGTTAAAGCGTATACTTTTTTATACCTAATAAGTACATATAAAAAAACCGAGGTTGGTTTTTTAATGTTCTTAATGCAGCCGGAAAAAACGGTGAAATTATAGTATATACGTAAAGAACGATTCAGATCACCAACTCATAAGTACCAACAAACATTAGCCACTACAAGGACAAAGGAACCCGCCATACTACAAGGGATCGTCGGAGTTTTCGTTTAGTAATATATTTTTGAATCGTACTATATATACTCTGTTTGAAGACAATATATAAGTATATACTGTTATACTGTATACGCAACGATGTGTTCAAGGACTGTATAAAACTTATTTTTGATTACCGTAAGTAATTGTTTGGGGACAGTATATAGTTTAAAATTATATACGGTATAAAATTTTATACGTCCTCAAAGTAATAGTTGGGCATATATATATATATATATATATATATACATATATATATAATAAATAAAAACTCACCAAGCGAAAACTAATTTTCAACAATTTCAAACGATATTGCACGATTTGGTCTGCCCACTTCAATTAATCCTCTAAATATGAGAGAATGCTTTTGAGCTTTGAAATAATCAAGTTGACATCGGTACTGTTCCGTCACTCTCTTGGGCAGGAATGTGATATTGTCTGCGAATTCTATCAAAATGACTTCACCACCAAATTTGCTTGAAACTAATTTTGCGCCTAAGATAGGGTATGCTTCCCCAAGCGTCAAATGTTGAAGTTTAATAATAGGCTTCTTCTCTGTAATTAACGACACTGAATTTAATGAAGGTAGATCCATCTACGAAAAATAAATATGTGTTAATAAACTCTACCTTTTTAGTGGAACTTTATATCATAAAAAAAAAGTGAACAATTTGCTATTTGAAGAAATGAAAAACTTACTTTTTTCTGAGTAGCCTTCACACGACACAAAGATAAATTTTAATATTCTATCACTGTTCAATGATAACTGATTTGTATGATGTGAAATATCAAATTTATATGGAACGATATCCCCCACTATTTGCAAGGTGGTTCTCTCAACGATACCCACACAAATTAAAAATTAATAGCTTCTCCTAATATTGAAAAAAGCAATAAACGATGTTCCCACGAAAAAACTACTCTGTACCGTTATAATTACGTCTATCTATTAAAGTTAAATGTTGATTTGAAATGTATGTTTTATTTATTCTCAAACCCACACACTGAAAAAAAGCAATTTAATAAACGATGTTCCCACGAAAAAATTCTGTACCGTTATAATTATCTCTATCCATTAAAGTTAAATATTGATTTGAAATGTAAATGTTTTATCACGCACACATATATGAAATGTTATTCTCAAATATATTTCATCAATATAAAAAGTATTGTAATTTTCAAAAGTGTTAGCAATACATAAAAAATAATTAGTGATCTCCTTCAATCAACTTGGAAACAAAATCATTGACAATTTTCGTTTCTTTTATCAACTCACATACGATGGGAACATGAAATAAAACACAATAGTTTTAATTAATTATTTTTAATACTCTAAATCACTGACAATGTTAATTTTACAAAAAAACATATATTCTCTTAGTGCAATGGCTAATTCGCTATTGTTGATGTCACACATTACTTGAATCAGTTCAATTTTAGTCAAATTTTCATTAGTTTGAGTGAAATTTCTAATGTTTTCCACCAAATTTTCATAGTATTCACCAAAATTTATGGATTCTAAATGAGTGAGACGTGGGGAGATGAGGCAACGATCGACTTGTAGTATTTGATAAACATCTTCTTTTCTTAAAGGTACACTGATATCATGTTTGGTCACCTCCAACCATTTAACACGATCAAATACTATTTGTCGAATGGTGCAGTAGTCTCCACAAGATAACACAGCTTCTTCTTTTTTTTCTTCTTCGTGAAATGGTGCACTTATAAATGAATTATTATTTAGAATGTCGATAAATGTGAACCATTCGTATGAGCTGAAGTTGATTTTCTTAGGTTTATCGATGTATGATCGCAGTACTGAACGTTCTTGCGGGGCTCAAACCACAACCAATTCGAAAATCTCCATCTGTACAATACTCTGTGTACAATAAGTAGTGGTTTTCCTGTTTGGCTGCCATTTCATACACTTGTAAAATATGATCTAATTGTGTGTCATAATTAACATGACTTTGTGTAGCACTAAAATAGCCGCTGTCTTGAGAACTCATATTGACGACTGAGAACCTACAACTCTCTCCTCTATTTATACCCATTCACATCTCCTACTACAAAACAATGCGTAGTGAAGCGAAGTAATTACGTGACTACATCTGTGTTTTCTATCCAACTGTTGTGTTTTTTGTCTAAACCCAACCATTTAACAAACATCTTGTTGCCTTTTCTTTTAAGCACTTTTTCCACCAAGTAAATGTGTGAATTTGATGTTTTCTGTAGCTCTTCTTCGTAAAACCCTCCACTGATCGGTATACCTTGCAAGTCTTCGAGCAAATATGTGGTGGGATTGGTTATTTTAACTTTAATGATTTTGAATAGTTCAGTCGTCCAATTGGGTGTGTATCCCTTTTCAAAGACATGTTTCGACTTGCTTATACGTACAATATCACCAACTTTAAATTTACGAAGTCCGGCAATCTTTAGATGTGTATAGGTTTTGTTTAAAATATCTTTTTCGTTGGATTTATTGACATTGGAAGGTTTATATTTGGTTGTTGAATGTTTTGTGTTATTGTAATCTCGTGTAATTTTAGGGAGAATGTCAATCCATCTATAAGTACCATTTAAACTGAAATAATTGTAAAGCTTTAATTTCAATGTTCTAATAACTCTTTCTCCCATAGAAGCTTTTTTCGTGCTAAATACACTATAATGATTAATCCCATGTTGTTTCATTAGTTGTTGAAACTTGTTGTTGTAAAATTCCGTTCCTTGGTCTGATTGGAGATTTTTAGGAACTCTTTTTGTGTTGGTGAGAATGTCTGAGAATGCACGAGTTAACTCTTCACCGGTTTTTGTCTTTAATGGACGTGTCCATAAAAACTTTGAAAAGCAATCGATGACGACTAGTATCATTTTGTGATTTTTATTTTGATTAGCGTAAGGTCGCATCTCTGCCAAATCCATTTGCCATAAATCATCTATGCCTTTGACAATTGTACGTCTGCGTGGATAATTTCTACGTATTGGTTTGTGGAGTTCGTTAACAAGCTGGACTTTGGATGACATGTTTCGTAAGCGCATGCATTTTCTAAACTGATGATGATCCATTACTCGTATTCTTCTTCTCATCTATTTTCTTCTTTTGTTAAATTTCATGCTTCTTCAAGTCCCCCTCCAAAACATGACACGAACGCTCTATGAACGTATTATACATATCGATCTTATCATGGATTAGAGTATTACTTTTCGACACTTTATCCTGTATTTCTTGTTTAAAACTCTTAAACTCATTTCTCAAAAATTCCTTGCCCCTAACAATTCCCTCGTCGACATATATTTTAGTTGCCATATCTCGAGCTCTGACAGAAGGATTTCTAGAAATAAATGCATCAATTTCTTTGATTTTATTTTGATGAGATACCAACTGCGTTTGTAATGTGGGGATTGTTTTTTTTTGCAATTGCTCATCGACATATAGTTTGTTAGCAACATCGCTATTTGCAGTCGGCATCTTTACATTACAAATTTTTACATTTTCTGCATCAATATTACCGTCAGGAGTATGTGGATACGATACTTTCGGCATATACGGCATAAACCGCTCATTAGCATGATTGCGGCGATGTCCAAACTTATCGACAGACATGATTGAAATGATTATGTTTTTCGTTTGTTATTCAATTATATTGGCTTCTTTTAGCTCATTAATTATTGCAATTATCTCGTTGTTGTGTGAGGATGTGTTACCCGCCTCCTTAGATACAATAAGTAATTTTAAACGGTCACACAGCTCATTGGGATCATCCCAATAAATGTATTCCATCGGTTTTTCGTTGTATGACAAAAGAAGACCTTTTCCCGCATTGGTATATGATGAATTCTGAATGGGTTGTTTCTTTAATATTCGAGTTGATGGAGGTCTGGTTACACTACTACTACTAGTTGATGAGCCTGATACAGTTTTAAACAATGGTTTAATTATGTTGCGATACTTTTGGGTAGCGGAACTTTTCAGACGACCGAGTACATTGAGATGAGCTTTTGTTATTGTTAGCAGAGCTTTGTAATTTTTCAAATCTTCATCAGAATAATCATTGGGATGATTGTAAAACATAAGCTGATACAACCCCGGAGTCCCAGGTATATTTTCTTCTCCCTCATCCTTCTCCCGTAATATGTTTATGTTACCGTTTCTTTTATCGAACGCAATTCTACGTTTGCCCAACATCCATCCAATTTCATCATTATATATTGGTCCATAATTTCTATCAATTTCATCATCTTTGTGAAAGTAATCTTCCAGATACTGTCGACTAATTGTAGGATACTGATCTAAATAATCTTCTATGACTTCACGTGAAATGTTGGGGTGTATTCTCACATCATAATCATCATAATAATAATTGTCTTCTTCATCATCATCATCATTATAACGCATAATATTTCCTGATTCATCCGTCTCAGCTATGGGTTTTGTATCAAGAAATGATGTAGATTTGACACTGTTCTCATCTTCTTCTTTTTTTGTTATTTCTTCTTCTTTTGGGGAGGTAAATTTTGAAACTATGGTTTGTTGTAATGACTTTGAGGATTTGACCATTTCTTTTAGCGGTACAGATATCGGTTTAAATAGCTTATTTAGAGATGTATCATGTTCTGATTTTCCTAATTTTAACGCTAAATATTTCTTGCGAATACATCTCGCTAATTCACTAACTTTTTTCTTACGCAAGGCAATAGCAAGCTTATCGTTGGACATGGTGATGAGGAGTGAGGATAATGTCTAGTGCTCTATAAATTTATCGAATCCTTTACGGTACCTACCATTATTTAAAGCAAAATCTTTTACAATCACCAATGTTCCATAGCGGTCAGACGACCAACATTCTGAGCAAATCTTTTTAAATTCTTCAAATTTCATGTCTGGTGACACATGTTCCTCAAATATATGTTTTAGATTAATTTAATCCTGTTTGAATAACACAATCATATGACAATTGTCACGTATGAGCTGTTTTGGTATTTTTGAATATGTTTGACATAAGTAGGCAGTGTCAATGAGCTTATGCCTACACGTTGAATAATATTCACGAATTTTCTGTTGTCCATCGCAGGCAACATCATCAAATATGAATATTGAGTTTGATTGCGCTTTATCGGGACTAATAATTTCCTCATTGTCTTTAAATGGAAAATAACCAACACCTTTAACTTCTCCTAGGACTTCTTGCAACAATTTATATTTTGGTTGAAATAACGACTTGGAATAAACGTAAACATTTTTGAATTTAGCACCATTTGAATTGAATAAAAGCGACAACATGACATTTGTCTTTCCACACCCACTGGGACCACAGATGATGGCACGAAAAGAATTTGGTAGTAGTTTACCATGTTTACCAACAGATGAAGTATTAGAGGTAAAGTCCAAGTTTTCAATGGGTAGCGTCTGCTCTTGTTGAATGATCTTCATCTTGTGAGGATTTTTAGTGTTATCCTATAAATATATATGGATGTCGTCACCATACATCAGTCTTAATGTTGATGTTTGAGGGAGAAGGTCTTTTGAATTCTCTTATAAATAAACTACCATTCGAACTTCACTTACCCACCTACAATTATTGTGGACGTAAGTGATTGAATATAACTTTTTTTGTCTGTTACATACTATCTACATTTATAGCTGGAACAAAACTACAAAAGCGACTTGCACGTGGTGACGTAGGCATTAATCCTTTAGACGACGCTTGCAAACAACACGATATTGCTTATTCACAAAATAAATCTCTTGAAGAACGTCACAAAGCAGATAGGAAGTTGGAAGATAAAGCTTGGGCTCGAGTAAAATCAAAAGAGGGAACTTTTGGTGAAAAGGCTGCCGCATTACTTGTTACGGGTACCATGAAAATGAAACGAAAGTTGGGAATGGGAAGTCGCCCAAAGAAACAACGACGTTCCTTTCATCGAGACGTAGTGCTAAAGGTGGGAAAATCAATGAAGAGAGGAGCATCTTTGAAAGAAAGCGCCTTGTTTGCCTTACGAACAGCCAAATCACTTATTAAACAATTTGGAGGATCGAAGAAAATTGTTGTTCCTCGAGTGATACCAGTAAAATCTGGAGGTTTTCTACCTCTTATACTTCTGTTTGCTGGGCTCTCAGCACTTGGAGCACTATCGGGTGGAGCTGCTGGGATCGCAAAGACTGTCATTGATGCTAATAATGCTCGAAAGAAATTGGAAGAAGATCACCGTCATAATAAGGCTATGGAACATGTTGGAAATGGTTTATATCTGAAAAAGTATGGAAGAGGATTTGGATTGTATTTAAAAAAAAATGTCAAAAAACTCGCGATAAAGCTACCCAATCGTCCACTGTATGACATTGATATTGTCCGTTATGCAAAATTATATAAAATAGCACATTTTCGAGGTGTTTTTATGCGTGACACTCTACCTAAATCTGGCCCTCGACAACAAGAGTGTGCGGTGGTTAACTTGGACTCGTCCAAAAACGGTGGAACACATTGGGTAGCATATATAAAGAAAAACAATGTCGTCGATTATTTCGATTCATTTGGTAATTTGAAACCACCCAAAGAACTTGTAAAGTATCTAGGAGGAGGAAAAAACATTTTTTATAACAATAATCAGTATCAAAACTACGATCAGATCAATTGTGGACATTTGTGTTTGAAATTTCTACTTCAACATCCATGGAACAATGGAGGAGGATATTAAATCATTATTAATGCAACACCAAAAACCGCATTTACGAAGTTTTACTGTTGAAGAACTGAAAAAAGTTCCCATTCAATATGTGATAAGGAATGTCGGTCCGTCTGAATTGTTAGATATATGGCATAAACTACCTAATGAATACAAATCAAATTTTGAGCTACAAATTCGTCTACCATGCTTTGTTCACTACAACCACCCCGATTGGACAACGCATTGGGATGGTCCGGCATATTCTCAAGCATCTTGTTTTCTATGTCAAAGTGTATTAAATAAATCTTAAACCGAGTTCTATGTATTATTTAAAGCACCTTCATCCCTGGACTTGCATCAGTCATCATGTCGCAGTTGTTGAGAGTGAATAGCACAAATCACATATTTACCTTCCAACCTCCTACTCCTATTGTACTATATCCAGAGAAAGATTATGAGTTAGCGCTACGTTCCTTTCACTCATATCACAGTATACCAAACATTGAAAATCGCAAATTTTACTACTACGATGACCACAACAAGATGCAAAGTTTTGATGTACCAACAGGATGTTATGAAATCGCTGATATTGAAACGTTTATACAAGGCAAGTTAGGAGGTGGCAGCAGCAGCAATCCATTTGAAACTGTATTTGCGTTAAAACCCAATAATAATACGTTACAATATTCATACAAATTCATACAAATTCCGTTCGAGGAGCAGGATACTCCCAACTGTCTTGGTGACATATTAGGCTTTTCTAGACAGATACTCGAAGCCAAAAAATGGTACTTTTCAGATCTACCCGTCAAAATTATAAAAGTATCTAGCATACGCTTCGAATGTAACATTACCACTGGAGCCTTTGACGCAGACAGACCTGCTCATACTATTTACGAATTGGTTATAAAAGTAGATCCTGGGTACGCCATTGACGAAACTCCACATAATTTACTTTATTTACCTGTTATACCACAACGTGAAATTACCAACGTTACTGTGTTGGCTTTGGACCAAGACGGACATCCTATCAACTTTCGTGGTGAAAAGAGTACCTTGGTGTTGGAGCTTAGAGCGAGAAGCAACAGATGGGATTGATAATTAATCATAAAAGACGTTCCGCTGCACATTCAGTTCCATTAGTTAAGCAACGTCCTTCAAAGCAACAGCAGCAGCATCTTACGTTTGCTAACAAATTGTTCTTGCAATCTTTAGGCTTTTTGTTGAAAGAAAAACGATGACAACCATGTATGGAAAACGTTCTCGTATGAACGATATGCCTCCAATGTTTGATATCTATCGCAAGCCGAGATTCGATGAATCGATTCGCAAAGCTGAATACAGAACATATGCTCCGTTCATCAAATCGTTCAGTTGCAGTGACATTGTGGAATTTAGCATCAATCAAGTTGATTCGTTTTTTGCGATGAATGAAACTTTGTTGTGCATTAAAGGGTCACTCAATATACATGGAGCTGGTAATGTAAAGCTGGCAAATAATTTTGGTGCTTTTCTTTTCGATTCGTGCACATACAGTGAGAGTGCAAGAGAAATGGAAACAGTTCGAGATCCTGGAATAGTGAGCGCTGTACGTGCTATGACGTGCTAGAATCAAGAAGATTCCAATCATATGGCTATAGCTGGCTGGAACTATCCTAAAGACCCCATCCTCAATGCCGTCGATAAATCATTTAACCTACAAATTCCTCTCAAGCATATTTTCAACATTTTCAATGACTATCCTATGATTACATGTGGACGACAAACAATACGTTTGGTTCGAGCTCGAAATGATAATGATTGTGTATATATCATAGAAAAAAACGTTGCTGGTGTTACTTCCACTACAACTGTTAACATAAATATTACCAACATCGAATTGAAAATCAAGCATATCTATCCTAATGATGATATTAAGTTGGAACTTATGAAGGCTATTCAAAAGGATCAGCCTATAGTTATTCCATTCAGAAAGTGGGAGATACATGAACTACCAGCCATCACCAGAAATGCTAGACGTGAAGTATGGGCTGTTAAAACTACAACTTCAGTCGAACGACCTCGTTATGTTTTGGTTTTCTTTCAAACCAACAAACGTGACAACAGCACAGCCGACCCAACTTTATTCGACAACGCTGACATTCAAAGTATACGACTATCGCTAAATGGGGAATATTATCCTAATGAAAGAATGCAGTTGGACTTTACTAAGAATGATTACAATTAGGCCTATTTCAACTATACAGAATTTTATCCTAGTTATATGAATTCAACACAGAAGCATCCTCTGTTGGATTATTCCTCTTTCAAGAAGCATGCATTGTTTGTTATCGATTGCTCGAAACAAGAAGAAAGCATGAAGGCAGCTACAGTTGATGTAAAACTCGACATTGAAGCAAACATTGGTTTCCCCGAAAATACCAAAGTATATTGTGTCATAATACACGACTGTGTAATGGAGTATTTTCCCCTCACCGAAATTGTTAAGAATTTAAATTAGAACGTACTGCTGCACTGCACGTTAGTATTCTAACAATCATCATCATGAGAGTTGCATTCGTGGAATCCAAGGATTCGTTGTAGATGGACGCTTTGTTCCCAAAGAACTCACCATCGAGATTGGTTTTAAACAAAGTCACTACATGTTTTTGCCACCTCAATCGTTTGATACATTAAGTCAGCGTGATAAGAAAACTGTGAAATATCTGGAAAAAAATGTGCATGGCATTCGATACTCTTCAGGTGACATCGAGTATACCAAAATAAATGAAATATTGGAAACTAAGCTGTTGTATGCTGCAGACTTCATTTACGTACGCGGACAGCAAAAGGCTGAATTTCTACAAAAGAAATGTCACATTTTTAGTGTCTTTCCCATCATTATTGACGTCTGCAAGTTTGATGGTACATCATTAGCAACTGGAAACTTTGAACGTGATTCCTGTCACGCCACTGGAGGATCCTGCAGAAATGTACAATGTCTTCGACAATGGTTTTAAAATATTGCATTACCTTTGTAATTATTATATCAATAATAAATGATTTTTTTAAATTGGATTTTTTTTACACACCATATGAAATTTAGACGTCCCACTCAACAAACTAAATATCTTTTTAACAAGAAACGTGAAACAACCCCTGTATACATTTTATGACAAAGAATCATGGACACTTTTGATTTCACTCGTATGCTGTGAATTCAGGACAGCGATCTTGGAATATTAATTCGTAAAGCGCAACTTTCAAAATTATGTGGGTCACTGACACCCAAGGATGATGGTGAAACCCAAATAAGAAATTTATACATATAACCTTCATAGCGCAACGGTTAGGGACTGTGATAGGAACGAGAAAAGTGCTGTGTGTGTCGTGAGTTCGAATATCACGGTCGACCATTTCTTCAATTTTATAAATTGGATGATTTTTTTACACACACACCATATGAAATTTAGACGTCCCACTCAACAAACTAAATATCTTTTTTAACAAGAGCGCAACTTTCAAAAGTATCTGGGGTCACTGACACCCAAGGATGATGGTGAAACCCAAATAAGAAATTTATACATATAACCTTCATAGCGCAACGGTTAGGGACTGTGTTAGGAACGAGAAAGTCGCTGTGTGTGTCGTGAGTTCGAATCTCACGGTCGACCATTTTTTCAATTTTATAAATTGGAAGTGTTACACATGTGGTGGACCACGATTGACGTCACAGAAGATGGATGCCGTAGAACGGGAAATTGGAAGTGTTACGTCACACATGTGGATGGACCACGATTGACGTCACAGAAGATGGATGCCGTCACAGTCGCGACTTTCGAACCACCCGCCAACGACCCGCCATTGACACAAGATGGATACGACACACGTCACACCAACACGTCCACCATTGACACAAGATGGATGCCACACGACCCGGCATTGACACAAGATGGATACGACACACCAACACGTCCGCCATTGACACAAGATGGATGCCACTTCCAGTGCGCGCGCACAGTCAACGAAATCCAAGATGGCCGACTTCCGTCCCAGAACCGGCTTAGTAAATCTACTGACAATACTGATGAAAAAGAGACTAATATTACAGTAGAACACGAAAAGAGAGATGTAGAAAATAAGCCTGAAGTAGAAAATGTAGTTCGTAGCGCACGCACAAGAAAGCAACCTGAATATCTCAAATCGTATATCCTTTAATGATTGCCATTGCTTTGAAACAGAGGGAGATGTAGCATAGTTAATTATTATGTTACAGTTGGCATTAGTAAGGTTGTTGTCTTGGACTGTCAACAGTCAAGATGTGTGGGAACAGAGGTTATGTATTAGGTTAGGTAGTTTAGACTTAGAGAGAAACATGTTAGTTCCAAACAATATAAGGCTGCAAAAATTGGGCCAAGTCTTATAAATTTTTTTTCTTGCCAAATGATTTTTTAGATCAGCTTAAAATTAGTTGGAAAATAACTATGTATATATAAAAATTTTATCTGAATAAATTTCAGGTGGATAAATTTAATATACGACATGGAATTTTACGTGATTTCAAGAATTTTTTTGATTTAAATTTGATTAGGTACTTTAATTGTTTATTAAATGGAACTTTTATTCTTTCTAGGTTAACTTGAGACGTGTACATGGCGCAAAGTTTTACTGACATCCGCAGATGGCAGTTTTGGTAGTATTTCAATTATTTTTGTAGTTAAATCTTTTAATTCGTTCATTTAGTGATTCGTTTTTTCTACTTGTGACAGGAAAATACTCCTTAATCGAACATATTTTTATTTAAGACTACAAAAGATTTTCTTCAATTTTTCGAATATTGTTTAAGCCAACTAGATAAAGTGTGGCCAGCCTTCTTATGGTAGAATATATATATATATATATATATATATATATATATATATATATATATATTCTAATGAAATAATTATCCTACAGCAAGACTTAATAAAATTCATATGTAATATTAGGTTTTACTGAAATATAAATAATACCTAGATGTCAAATCCACTTCGGAAGACATCAATGATGTATATAATTACTCCATATGAGTTCATTATGAGATAGATAATGTTTATTTCTTTAACTATAATATCCATAGGTAAATTACAAACACTCAACTGCACAAGAATTTTGGATGTTAACTTTAAATGTAGTAAAAAGAAGGTAAACGATAAAATGATCACCCTGTACTTTTAAAAGATAGTTGAATCATGACTATGACAGGAGAACTTAAGTTCAATACCCAGTTACAAGTATAATAATTTGTAGAATATCTAGGGCTACTTTAAACTACACTCTAATATTGTTTATGTGACAAGGTCACATGTGACATAAATAGCAAACTTTGCATGAAATTTTCAAACTAACAATTCTAGCTAACTATTCACTATGGAAACATTTACTAGGGACATCAAACTAACAATATCATAACATGAGACAACTCATGGTGCCCCATATTAATTGTGAGAAGTGAATAGATGAAATTTAATAAACTTTTATAAATTGTCTCACTACTCTTATCTTAGATAAGGCCATTAGTTTTTAGTTAGTTTAATAGATATTAGGGAGTGTAGTAAACAATCTGTCGGTTGATTGGAGTGTTAAAAGTGCCAGGCCAAGACACGAGTTAAGAATAAAGACATGTTCATACGAACAACGTTAAACAGACTATAAATGTAATAAAACACAATTTCAAGAAAAATGATTAGATTTAATTTGTTTCTAGACAATGTTTTTCAGTGTTTATAAGTATGTTTTAAACCATTTTAGGAAATTTTATACATTTTATGGAAAATATTTGAGGTTAAAATAACAAATTTAAGTTCAAATTTGACATAATTGTCAGGTTTAGTCTCTCTTTGTGGTTTGTAGCGTAAGCCTCGCAAGAATTTTGTCTGACGTTCATTTGTTTCTGAAATAAAAGCTACTAGAAATTGTAATTCAAACAACTCTGACAGAAAGTTGATGTAGGAAGCTGACAGATATAAAATAAAGTGAGAAGACTCAAAGATACGCAGTAAATGTTAAAATACATTGTACTTACCTGGAAGTTTAATTCCCTTAGCAGAAATTTGAGATTATTTGGTGCCTGATCAATAAGTTCTCTAGCTCTTTTTTGATGGAAATTGGAGATTATGTTTAATATTCGTCATCTCTGGAACACAGCACAATCGGAACAATAAGTAGCTCAATTTTCTATTTGTATACTGGAAACTTGTAAGTTTGAATTTTGATAACCCGAAATCGAGATATACGTTCAATGTTTTGATCTGTTTATAACTATAAACGCATGACTTGCTAGTTTACTAAAAACTAGAACTTACCTTTAATGACTTTCTTTTTGATTCATCTTGACATTTATTAATATTCTTTGTTTGGTAATTTGGTATCATAACTACCTAATTTTACTAAAGAAGTAACTTTATCCAAACTTTTGAGTGTTTTTATCACCTGTGTCATAGATCTCAACTCATATTATGTCAACTTGACTTCGAAACCATAGATAAATTGAAACGTCTATTAAAATAAAATTGATTCAAATGTATTGAATTTGTGTTTAGCATTATTTTGAGAATATTGAGAACGCCTGTTTTGTGCCTCTAAATCAATCAGCTGGAGCGCGTATAATTAATTTAAACGAAACTCGATACAGATTCTTTCATTTAAATTAAAATAATTCTCTCAATCAACGTGTGACTCTAAAAAAATTAATAGTTCTCAAAAATCAGTAATTATTATTATGAAAACACCAAAATATATAATATATATATATATATATATATATATATATATATATATATATATATATATATATATATATATATATATGTATATATATATATATATATATATACTTTTTCAATGCTGTCAATAACAACACAGACCTTAAAGAAAATATATTTATAATTAAGCTTTTCTACCAAATTATACATTAACAGTAAATGTAATCAATTGTACAGGAAAAGAAAACTGTATTAAACTAACTAAATATACTGTAGACATACACTGAACTTAGTCTATACAATTGCCCATAAAAATAAACTGAACATAAATAACTATAAGGGTAGATAGTCATATCAATATTAAAATTTTAGTGCATCTGCGTGGTTGTGTTTGTATTGAATGCATAAGTATTCCATAACAAGCTACATATAGATGACAAATAAATACCTGGAATATTTTCACTTCTAATCTCTCTAGAGCTTTAATTATTCCGAAAAAAATTTCTAAGTGGGATTTTTCTTGAAAAAATTTATGGAAAATAATTCGAACTCGCGGGAGATTCGGTAAGAAAATTTTATAGCTACATTGTATTTGAAACAATTCCATTTTATTACTTTCCTTTGCCCTAGTAAAACAAGTAGGAATCAGTCTTAAATGAATGTATTACTTTTTGCCATAGATATTAGAACTAGAGTCATAAAGAAAACATCATAAAATGAATGGAAAATCATACAACTTTTGTTCCTTTTGAGCAAATTCAAATTTATCATAAAAACATAAAATATTCAACGTATTTGATTTCGGCTTAAATCTCGAACAAAAAGATCTATTCAAATCTATAATCAATATTTTTCATGAAATTATACTTTATTTCACCCATATTTGATTTCGGCTTAAATCTCTAACAAAAAGATCTATTCAAATGTATGATCAATATTTTCCATGAAATTATACTTTATTTCACCCATAAATCCATTGTTGAGATGAACAAAACCATATAGTATTCGTTATTACTTCATGAAACAGAGACAATTAGTGAAAAAAAACCTACATCTCATCACTTCATTCACCATTAACAAAAAAAGTGGAAAATTAATCTCAAAATCACGGAAAATATATATTTTCGTCATAGCAACCTGTCAAAATTAAGGCATTTGATGGGCTTAAACAACGGGTAAAAAATTTTCTGTGTAATTATGAAAATTAAGTTAGAAATGAAAGCACTTAAAAAAATATATGAATACATAAGAATAAGCTAAGACACATTGTATTGAAGAACCACATAAGTATTGTATCTTTAAAAGTAAGTGGTCAATACCTATTTATTCAGAATCACTACTACTTCTTTTGTTGTTCATTATAAATTCCAAATATCTATTCAAAGATTTGATTGCCCTTTCCCTTTGTTCGAATTTGTTTTTCAATTACCAAATTCTCCCGTGATTTTATTTCAATTTCCCCTGTATACTACAATTCGAATATTATGCTCAAAACATATAACTAAATATATCCTTATTTTCAACATTTAATATTTCTTTACATCACCAAAAAAGTCATTTAAATTTACTAACACCTAAGAAAAACAGATAAATATCGTTTTCTGAAATTCCACTGAATATATCAAAGTCCCCGACATCTTATCTCTTCATAAAAACGCTCGTCCAAACCCTGTTATCTGTATCTACGAAACCGTTTCAAGCCCAAAAAAAACATATCTCCAACTGGCAATTTCACTTGTGTTTGAACATTACATTTTAAAATACTCGTATCCCATTGGTTAGACCGAACAAGTGGATCATTCCTCGACCCTACGTCAGCCCACGTATAAATACGACATATAACCTACATTCCCTCTAATTAGCCCAAGTAAAAAGGGTTAAAATAGAACATGGTCATTCGAGCCAGGATGATTGAATCAGCGAAGAGAAGGTAGTCCAGATTACAACAGCTATCAAACATAGAGGCCAGCAGACTTGCCTGGGTGAATATCCGAGATTTGGAGCTGAAATCTAGTTGCCGGTACAGCAGAAAACAGTCATTAGATAAGGTATTTATCAATAATAAAAGATTTTGTGTATATTTGCTTATCAACCAACGTAAAAATTTGTAAACATAGAATATAGTGTGATACGAAATTCAGTAATCTAACAATGCAAAAACATTTATCACATTTTACAACTTAATATTAATTTGGATTTATAATAACATTCTTTGACATTGTTTGTGTAAAATAAAATAGTATACAGGGTGATTTAAATTATTTCACCTTCATATTAATTTGGATTTATAATAACATTCTTTAACATTGTTTGTGTAACATAAAATAGTATACAGGGTGATTTAAATGATTTCATCTTAATATTAATTTGGATTTATAATAACATTCTTTGACATTGTTTGTGTAAAATAAAATAGTATACAGGGTGATTTGAATGATTTCACCTTCATATTAATTTGGATTTATAATAACATTCTTTGACATTGTTTGTGTGAAATAAAATAGTATACAGGGTGATTTAAATGATTTCACCTTAACATTAATTTGGATTTATAATAACATTCTTTGACATTGTTTGTGTAAAATAAAATAGTATACAGGGTGATTTAAATGATTTCACCTTCATATTAATTTGGATTTATAATAACATTTTTTGACATTGTTTGTGTAAAATAAAATAGTATACAGGGTGAATTAAATGACTTCACCTTAATATTAATTTGGATTTATAATAACATTCGTTGATATTGTTTGCGAAAAATAAAATATTATACAGGGTAATTTAAATAATTACACACTAAGATTGTTATGGAACCATGATTTGCAACGAGCCGTAAAACACTGAAATAAGGCACGGCTGGTAGCAAAAATAAAATAAGATATTACGCTGAGACAAAATAAGCATTGTTCAAACATAGCCATTCATTTACACTTCATGTTAACCATATAATTAATATATCATTTACAAAATGGATTCATTAGAGACGCAACGAGCTAGTTGCAAAGCAGCAATTACTCGCATTCACAACTGGTTCCATAGCAATCTGGATGAGTCAAACAAGTATGCTTTCAAATCCCGAATAGTCAACTTAGAAAAATATTATACTAAATACTCTGAGATTCGAGACCAAATTGAAAACATAGCCGTAGATACTGAATTAGAATTCGAAGATAGAAGTCAGATTGATGAAAAATATTACTCATTACACTGCAAGTTACAAAATGATTTCGAAAAATTGACCCCTAAAGTCAATCAAACTAACCAATTCCCTGTACAGTCTCAGAGTGAAACTCATATTAGATTACCTTCTATAGAAATACCGACTTTCTAAGGAGATAGTACTAAATACACTGCCTTTATAGACCTTTTTAACGCACTAATAGTGAATAACACCCGGCTTACATCTAAAACTGAAAAATTCTACTATTTGAAATCATACTTGAAAGGTGACCCGCTCAATTTAATTTCTCAATTACCGGTAAATGAAACCAATTTTGGATTTCCTGAATTCTAAATAATATAATAATACACGGCAGATTGTTACTGCCCATTTCAACCGTTTGACAGCCTGTAATAACATTTCAAAATGTACTGCCCAACAATTAAGAACATTCACGTCAGTAGTGTAGCTATAAGGGTTCTGAGCCACTACTTCGAAAAAGGTCCGCTAGGCGACGGTGGCGCTGCTGTCGTTGGCGCTGTCGTCCATTTTTTATCGATTTCGCATTTTTACAGATTTCTTTTTTCTGTCGTCCATTTTTTAGTCGGCCATTTTTTATCGATTTCGCTAGATGGCGCATTTCTTTTTTCTGTAGTCCATTTTTTATCCGGTAAATTTGTGCATGACGTAAAAATTTTTGCCCCGAGTGAGATTCGAGACCACGACCTCATCGTTCCCAGCCTACACCGCTACAAGTATGCTATGAGGGTTCCAATATATTTTAGTTTTGAAATCTAACTGTATAAGATACAGAGAGTCTGATTTCACAACACGATGTAATTTTCTTCAATACTCCCTTGTACTAATATCATTTTAGTCGCTAGAACATGTGAATCAAAAACAATGCGTCAAGCAGTTGAGTATATTCAGAATCCTTCATAAGTAGGTAATCATAGAAAAATCACATATTATTTTTAGTGACAATCTCAAGGATTTTGATTGGGACTTCTAAATTTCAGAATGAAAAGCGATGGCTTCGATCAACAAAAGAGTGTAAAAGTGCATTTTTATCACAATAATATACAAAGCATCCTTGCGCATTTTCTTTATATACAGGTTTAGTCATAAAAGATGTGATTTTACACAGAGTATAGTCATAAAGATACTGCATTTTTTATACAGGGTGTGATCATAAAAGATGCCATTTGACTTTATATACCGGGTATAGTCAAAAAAGATGTGATGTTCATATATACAGACTGTAGTCATAAAAGAAGCCATATATACAATGCGTACTCATAAAAATATGCGATTTTATACAGGGTGTAGTCATAAAGATACCGTATTTTTTATATACACAGGTCGTAGTCATGAAAATACCGTATTTTTCATAAAAGATGCCACAGGGTATATGAAGATAAGGGCGTTACAATGAATCTCTGCTATTATTACTCAAATTCTCATCAAATCGTTGTCGTTGTCGATTTGAGGAGTTTATGATAAAATCGATCGATTGAATAAGGATATAATCTTTTATGAAGATAAAAGAAGGATTATTAAGCAAATTGAAAACTTGTGTCTTGCAACAACGACAGCTGTCGACTCACATCAGAATAAATGGGAAAATCTTAAAATTAATATTTTTAGTATCTCCATGAATGGCAGGAAAGAATATATTATAACAAGGGTCTGGATCATTTGTTTTCTCCCCCCCACCCCTATGTGTGTGTGTATCTGATTTTTCCAATAAATATTAGACACGGTCATATAAACAGTCGAGGGTTATAACTTCATGTATGTAATATATTTTTTAACTATTAAATTACCGCGTCAACCCTTAAGATACTGGTAGGTGATTCATAAGATTTCATGAGAAAAAAATTTATTTCACGTTGGCTTAATCGCATACCAGCATCTGATTTCAATTAAAATATTAAATGCATTTATAAACAGTCGAGGGTCTTAATTATACACACGTGCATGTGATATATTTTTAACGATTAAATCATAGCGTCAACCCGTATGATATTTATTAGACACAAAGCATTATATTTAGTTTGAATGACCATATTGCATTCAGTATTTTCCTAAACCATTAATTTTAATTGGATTTCAAGAAGATGTGTTGGGGAATCAAAAAGATGGAGGAGGGGTCCGTGTATATAATAGCGAACTCAGATGTGATTATCAGTTAGATTCATCATCTCACAAGTCATCCGTCGAATCTGAAAAAGTTTAATAGCATCGTGATAAATTTGATTAACAAATTATTAATAAATTCGTGCAACTTTATACAATTTTGTTCGACATAAAAACTGAGAAAAGAAGTGTAGTAGTTATACTAAGCGGGTTCTAACCCACTACTTCGAAAAACGTCCGCTAGTCGACGGTGGCGCTGGTGTCGCTGTCGGCGATTACAGATTTCTTTTTTCTGTCGTCCATTTTCCAGTCGGCAGATTTCTTTTTTTGTCTCAATTTTTATTCCAGTAGATTACAGATTTCTATTTTTCTGTCGTCCATTTTTTATCCGTTTGTGCATCAATCGAAAAAAATGTTTGCCTTGAGTGAGATTCGAACCCGGGACCTCATCGTTCCCAGCCTTCGCCGTTACATCTCCGCCATAAGGGCTCCAATATATTTTAGTTTTGAAATTTGTGTGTTGGTTTCACGTTGAGGTGTCCTTCTCGCGATGAGTCTATTTTATTAACAAATTGAGACTTTTAAATTTCAGAATATTGTAATATTGTGGTGAACGCTTAAGATGAAAAGTGATCGATTGACAAGTGTAAAATTGTCTCAATACAAAGCATTCTCGTGCACGGCACGCGTGCGTGGTGTTAACACATACTTTTAACATGTACGTAGAAAATGGAGGATCAAAAATTAGTTATAGTATGGCTTTAATCGAGTACAGACGTCGCATTGAGGAATTTATGATGAAAATAAATCAATTAACTAAGGACGTTACTTTTTATGAAGATAAGCGATCGGTTATGAGGCAAATTGAAAACCTATCTATATCTAACTCAAATCAATGGGAAAATCATACAATTAATTGGGTGCCCGAAGAACTACAAAACGGAAGAGAACAACAAGAGATTTCGACTGCCTTAGATCTTATATTTAGACGCCAGACGCCAACACCACCACCACACGCGATATATCCATTAAACAGAATCAAACCTACAAGACTTCAATATGAGCAACGATACCTCCCACAACAACAGCAGCAGCAGCAGCAGCCGCAGCCGCAACATCAAAGATGAACTGAATAATATTTTTTCATTATCATGTATAATATTAGCAGCCATATTTGTTTTAATAATTAAAATTCTATTGAAAATTGTTAAACATAAATTTAAATCATCATGTAATATATCAGCTGATGATGAGTAGGAAAATAAAAAATCGATTCAATGCAATTTATTTTATTTAAACATTACAAAGGTAAAAACCATTGGACGCGCTTTGAGGACAGCAGCAGTTGCCCATGATGCGCCATCCTTCTTCTATCCCCCTATCCTTGGAACGCTATTCTCGCAATGGAATGCCGACATGCACTAGCAACAACAGCAACAGCAGCACATTCTAATTCAAATTCTTGATAATTTCGGTGAGAGGGAAATACTCCATTACACAATCGTGTATTATGATGCAATATACTTTGGTATTTTCGGGGAAGCCAATGTTTGCTTCAATGTCAAGTTTTACATCTACTGTAGAAGCCTTCATGCTTTCTTCTTGTTTCGAGCAATCGATAACAAACAATGCACGCTTCTTGAAAGAGGAATAATCCAACAAAGGATGCTTCTGGGTTGAATTCATATAGCTAGGATAAAATTCGGTATAGTTGAAATATGCCTCATTGTAATCATTCTTGGTAAAATCCAACTGCATTCTTTCATTGGGATAATACTCCCCATTTAGCGATAACCTGATGCTTTGAATGTCAGCGTTGTCGAATAAAGTAGGGTCAGTTGTGTTGTTGTCACGTTTGTTGGTTTGAAAGAAAACAATAACATAACGAGGTCGTTCAACAGAAGTTGTAGTTTTAACGGCCCAAACTTCACGTCTAGCATTTCTGGTGATGGATGGCAGTTCATGTATCTCCCACTTTCTAAATGGAATAACTATAGGTTGATCCTTTTGAATGGTCCTCATAAGTTCCAACTTAATATCATCATTAGGATAGATATGCTTGATTTTCAATTCGATGTTGGTAATGTTTATGCTAACAGTTGTAGTGGAAGTCACACCACCAACATTTTTTTCGGTGATATATACACAATCATTATCGTTTCGAGCTCGAACCAAACGTATTGTTTGCCGTCCACATGTAATCATGGGATAGTCATTGAAAATGTTGAAAATGTGCTTGAGAGGAATTTGTAGGTTGAATGATTTATCGGAGGCATTAAGGATGGGATCTTTGGGATAATTCCAGCCTGCTATAGCCATATGATTGGAATCTTCTTGATTGTAGCACGTCATGGCACGTACAGCGCTCACGATTCCAGGATCTCGAACCGTTTCCATTTCTCTTGCACTTTCACTGTATGTACATGAATCGAAAAGAAAAGCACCAGAATTATTTGCCAGCTTTACATCGCCAGCTTCATGTATATTGAGTGGGCCTTGAATGCACAACAATGTTTCGTTCATTGCAAAAAATGAGTCAACTTGATTGATGCTGAATTCCGTAATGTCACTGCAACTAAACGATTTGATGAACGGAGCATATGTTCTGTATTCAGCTTTGCGAATCGATTCATCGAATTTCGGTTTGCGATAGATATCAAACATTGGAGGCATATCGTTCACACGAGAACGTTTTCCATACGTGGTGGTGGTCATCGTTTCTCTTTCAATGAAAATCCTAATGTTTGTAAAAGCAATTTGTTTGCAAATGAAAGATGCTGCTGCTTCGAAGGACGTCGCCTAACTAATGGTATTGGATGTGCAGCGGTACGTCTTTTATTATTAATTATCAATCCCATCGGTTGCTTCTCGCTCTAAGCTCCAACACCAAGGTGCTCTTTTCACCACGAAAGTTGATAGGATGTCCGTCTTGGTCCAAAGCCAGCACAGTAATGTTGGTAATTTCACGTTGTGGTATAACAGGTAAATAAAGTAAATTATGTGGAGTTTCGTCAATGGCGTACCCAGGATCTACTTTTATAACCAATTCGTAAATAGTATGAGCAGGTCTGTCTGCATCGAAGGCTCCAGTGGTAATGTTACATTCGAAGCGTATGCTAGATACTTTTATAATTTTAACGGGTAAATCTGAAGAATACCATTGTTTGGCTTCGAGTATCTGTCTAGAAAAACCCAATATGTCGCCAAGACAGTTGGGAGTATCCTGCTCCCCAAACGGAATTCTATATTTACTGTAAATCATACATTGTAACGTATTATTATTGGGTTTTAACGCAAATACAGTTTCAAATGGATTGCTGGTGCCACCACCTCCTAACTTGTCTAGTATGAACGCTTCAATATCAGCGATTTCGTAACATCCTGTTGGTATATCAAAACTCTGCATCATGTTGTTGTCATCGTAGTAGTGAAATTTGCGATTTTCAATGTTTGGTATACTATGGTATGAGTGAAAGGAACGTAGTGCTAACTCATAGTCTTTCTCAGGATAGAGTACAATAGGCGTAGGAGGTTGGAAGGTAAACGCATGATTTGTGCTATTTACTCTCAACAACTGCGACATGATGACTGATGCATGTCAAGGGATGAAGGTACTTTAAATAATACACAGAACTATGCTCAAGATTTATTTAATACACTTTGACATAGAAAACAAGATGCCTGAGAACTTGCAGGACCATCCCAATGTGTCGTCCATTCGGGGCGGTTGTAGTGAACGAAGCACGGCAGACGAATTTGTAGCTCAAAATTAGATTTGTATTCATTAGGTAGCTTATGCCATATATCCAACAATTCAGACGGGCTGACAAACCCAATCAGATATTGAATGGGGACTTTTTTCAGCACATCAACAGTAAAACTTCGTGGCTTTTGCAATAATAATGTTTTAATTCCATCCCACTCTTCTCCCATTGTTCCAAGGATGTTGAAGTAGAAATTTCAAACACAAATGTCCGCAATTGATTTGATTATAGTTTTGATACTGATTATTGTTATAAAAAATATTTTTTCCTAGATACTTTACAAGTTCTTTGGGTGGCTTCAAATTACCAAATGAATCGAAATACTCGATGACATTGTTTTTCTTTATATATGCTACCCAATGTGTTCCACTGTTTTTGGACGAGTCCAAGTTAACCACTGCACACTCTTGTTGTCGTCGAGGACCGGATTTAGGTAGAGTGTCACGCATGAAAACGCCTCGAAAATGTTTAATTTTATATAATTTTGCATAACGTGCAATATCGGCGTCGTACAGTGGACGATTGGGTAGCTTTATCGCGAGTTTTTTTTCAAATATAATCCAAATCCTCTGCCACTAGGATAATTTTTCAGATATAAACCATTTCCGACATGTTCCATAACCTTATTATGGCGGTGGTCTTCTTCCAATTTTTTTCGAGCATTATTTGCATCAATGACAGTCTTTGCAATCCCAGCAGCTCCACCCGATAGTGCTCCGAGTGCTGAGAGACCGGCAAACAGAGGTATAAGTGGTAGAAAACCTCCAGATTTTACTGGTATCACTCGAGGAACAACAATTTTCTTCGATCCACCAAATTGTTTAATAAGTGATTTGGCCGCTCGTAAGTCAAACAAGGCGTTTTCTTTTAGAGATGCTCCTCTCTTCATCGATTTTCCGACCTTTAGCACTACGTCTCGATGGAAGGAACGTCGTTGTTTCTTTGGACGACTTCCCATTCCCAACTTTCGTTTCACTTTCATGGTACCAGTAACAAGTAATGCAGCAGCTTTTTCACCAAAAGATCCCTCTTTTGATTTTACTCGCGTCCAAGCTTTATCTTCCAACTCCTTATCTGCTTTGTGACGTTCTTCAAGAGATTTATTTTGCGAATAAGCTATATCGTGTTGTTTGCAAGCGTCGTCTAAAGGATTAATGCCTGCGTCGCCACGTGCAAGTCGCTTTTGTAGTTTTGTTCCAGCTATAAATGTACATAGTATGTGTTTAACAAAAAAAAAAAAAAATTTATATTCACTTACGTCCACAATAATTGTAGGTAGGCAAGTGAAGTTCGAATGGCGGTTTATTTATTAGAGAATTCAAAAGACCTTCTCCCTCAAACACCAACATTAAGACTGATGTATGATAATGTGGGATATCCATATTTATAGAATAACACTCTAATAAAATTCTTCACAAGATGAAGATCGTTCAACAAGAGCAGACGCTACCCATTGAAAACTTGGATTTTACCTCTAATCCATCATCTGTTGGTAAACATGGTAAACTACTGCCAAATTCTTTTCGTGCAATCATCTGTGGTCCTAGTGGGTGTGGAAAGACAAATGTTATGTTGTCGCTCCTATTCAATCCAAATGGTGCTAAATTCAAAAATGTTTACGTTTATTCCAAGTCGTTATTTCAACCGAAATATAAGTTGTTGCAAGAAGTCCTAGGAGAAGTTAAAGGTGTGGGCTATTTTCCATTTAAAGACAATGAGGAAATTATTAGTCCAGATAAAGCGCAGTCAAACTCGATATTCATATTTGATGATGTTGCATGTGATGGTCAACAGAAAATTCGCGAATATTATTCAATGTGTCGTCATAAAGACATTGACGCGGCCTACTTATGTCAAACATATTCGAAAATACCGAAACAGCTTATACGTGACAATTGTAATATGATTGTGTTATTCAAGCAGGATGAAGTTAATCTAAAACATATATTTGAGGAACATGTGTCACCAGACATGACATTTGAAGATTTTAAAAAGATTTGCTCAGAATGTTGGTCGACTACTAACAACTATGGAACATTGGTGATTGTAAAAGATTTTGCTTTAAATAATGGCAGGTACCGTAAAGGATTCGATAAATTTATAAAGCACTAGACATTATCCTCAGTCATCGTCACCATGTCCAACGATAAGGTTGCTATTGCCATGCGTAAGAAAAAAATTAGTGAATTGGCGAGATGTATTCGCAAGAAATATTTGGCGTTAAAATTAGGAAAATCAGAACATGATACATCTCTAAATAAGCTATTTAAACCGATATCTGTACCGCTAAAAGAAATGGTCAAATCCTCAAAATCATTGCAACAAGCCATAGTTTCAAAATTCACCCCTCCAAAAGAGGAAACAACGACAAAAAAAGAAAAAAATGCTGATGTATCATTTCTCGATACAAAACCCATAGCCGAGACGGATGAATCAGGAAATATACGTTATGATGATGATGAAGAAGAAGAAGACGATTATTATTATGATGATTATGATATAGGCATACATCCCAACGTTTCGCGTGATGCCATAGAAGATTATTTAGATCAGTATCCAATAATTAGTCGACCATATCTTGAAGATTACTTTCGCAAAGATGGTGAAATTGATAGAAGTTATGGTCCATTATATAATGATGAAATTGGTTGGATGTTGGGCAGACGTAGAATTGCATTCGATAAAAGAACCGGTAATATAAACATATTACGAGAGAAGGATGAGGGTGGAGAAGGAAATATACCTGGGACTCCGGGGTTGTATCAGCTTGTGTTTTACAATCATCCCAATGAATACTCTGATGATGATTTGAATAATTACAAAGCTCTGCTAACAATAACAAAAGCTCATCTCAATGCAGCAGATCGTCTGAAAATTACTGCCACCGAAAAGTATCGTAACATAATTAGACCGATGTTTAAAAATGGCTCATCAAATATTAGTAGTACTATAACCAAATCTCCATCAGCTCGAATATTAAAGAAACAACGACAACAACAACAACAACAATCCATTCAAACCACCCCATATACTGGAAAAGGTCTTGTTGGCGGCGGCGCGGGCGGTGGTGGCGGGCCTCTTTTGTCATACAACGAAAAACCGATGGAATACATTTATTGGGACGATCCCAATGAGCTGTGTGACCGTTTAAGATTACTGATTGCATCCAAGGAGGCTGGCAACACCTCATTCTCACACAACAACGAGATAATTGCAATAATCAATGAGTTGAAAGAGGCCAATATAATTGAATAACAAACGGAAAACATAATCATTTCAATCATGTCTGTCGATAAGTTTGGACATCACCGCAATCATGCTAATGAGCGGGTTAAGCCGTATATGCCGAAAGTATCGTATCCACATACTCCTGACGGTAATATTGATGCAGAAAATGTAAAAATTTGTAATGTAAAGATGCCGACTGCAAATAGCGATGTTGCTAACAAACTATATGTTGATGAACAATTACATGTGTACCATAATGAGCTCGAAACACTTCAAAAAACAATAATCCCCTCATTACAAACGCAATTGGTATCTCATCAAAATAAAATCAACGAAATTGCTGCATTTATTTCGAGAAATCCTCCTGTCAGAGCTCGAGATATGGCTACTAAAATATATGTCGACGAGGGAATTGCTACGGGCAAGGAATTTTTGAGAAATGATTTGAAGAGTTTTAAACGAGAAGTACAGGATAAATTGTCGAAAAGTAATACTCTAATCAGTGATAAGATCGATATGTATAATACATACATAGAACATGCGTTTCAAGTTTTGGACAGGGACTTGAAGAAGAAGCATGAAATTGAACAAAAGAAGAAAATAGATGAGAAGAGTAATGGATCATCAGTTTAGAAAGTGCATGCGCACACGAAACATGTCATCCAAAGTCCAGCTTGTTAACGAACTCCATAAACCTATACGTAAAAATTATCCACGCAGACGTACAATTGTCAAAGGCATAGATGATTTATGGCAAATGGATTTAGCTGAAATGCGACCTTACGCTAATCAAAATAAAAATCACAAAATGATACTAGTCGTCATCGATTGCTTTTCAAAGTTTTTATGGACACGTCCATTAAAGACAAAAACCGGTGAAGAGTTAACTCGTGCATTCTCGGACATTCTCGCCCGCACAAAACGAGCCCCTAAAAATCTCCAATCAGACCAAGGAACGGAATTTTACAACAGCAAGTTTCAACAACTAATGAAAAAACATGGGATTAATCATTATAGTGTATTTAGCACGAAAAAAGCTTCTATGGCAGAAAGAGTTATTAGAACATTGAAATCAAGGCTCTACAAACATTTCAGTTTAAATGGCACACATAAATGGATAAATATTTTACCCAAAATTACGATGGAATACAATAATACAAAGCATTCAACTACCAACTATAAACCTTCCAATGTCAATAAATCCAACGAAAAAGATATTTTAAACAAAACATATACACATCTAAAGATTGCGGGACGTCGTAAATTCAAGGTCGGTGATATTGTACGTATAAGCAAGTCGAAACATGTCTTTGAGAAAGGATATACACCCAATTGGACGACTGAACTATTCAAAATCGTTAAAGTTAAAATAACAAATCCCACCACATATTTGCTAGAAGATTTGCATGGTATACCAATCAGTGGGGGGTTTTACGAGGAAGAGTTACAGAAAACGTCAAATCCAGATATTTACTTGGTGGAAAAGGTGCTTAGAAGAAAAGGCAACAAGATGTATGTAAAATGGTTGGGTTTAGACACAAAACACAACAGTTGGATCGAAAATACAGATGTTGTTGTTGGGTAACTACTTTTCGCTGCGCCGCGTATGAATACATTTTTTGCGTGGTATCAGAGTATAAATTGAGGAGCGCAGTGAAACATATTGTTAGTCGTCACAATATGTTTTCTCAAGACGTTGGTTATTATAGTGGTAGTAGTAGTAGTAGTGGTAGTAGTAGTGCTACTGGTGGCTCAGAAAATTATGGAGCTGAATTGGATAATATTTTAGATATGTATGAAATGGCAGCAAAAATGGAACATCAGTACTTATTATATACAGAGTATTCTACGGATTCAGTTCAAATTGGATGTGGTATTAGTGTAGCAAGAACTTTTTGTAGTGCAGTCACTTTATCATACATTGGTATGCATCATGAAAAAATCTCCTTCAGCACATACGAATGGGCTACGCTAACCGATATTTTGAGAGAAAATTCATTTATAAATGAACCATTCAGAGAAGAAGAAGAAGAAGTAGCAGTGATATCGTGTGGTGATTACTGCAATGTGCAACAAATAATATACCATAATGTTAAATGGCTGGAAGTGATAAAACATGACATTAGTTTCCTTTTATGCAGAGAAGATGTTCAGCAAATTTTGAAAGTCGATGATTGTCTCATTTCACACCGTCTCGCCCATTTAGAAACACTAAATTTTGGTGAATATTATCGGAATGTTATTGAAATAATCAGAAGTTTTGCACAAAATAATGGACATTTAAGCAAATTTGAATTATTGATAAGTATTTGTAATTGTAATGATAGCATAATGACATTGGCTCTCAGAGAATTTATATATTTCAATGAGTCGAAAGTTGTAAACGATTTAGATGTAATAAACCAATAAACAATTATTTTTTTTTCTTCCACACACCAAAGATACCTACCACACACACACACACACACACACACACACACACACACACACACACACACACACACACACACACACATTTCCAAATTACTAGTATTTATTAATAAAAAACCATATATATATTTTCAATTTATTTATACTAAATACATAAACATTTTAAATTGTACATCTCATTGAAAAATACACACTCATTTAAGAAGAAAAAACCTCAACTCTAAATTACATAAAAAATGTTTCAAAAATTGTGTGAGCTACAATCCTACAATTTCCAACTTTAGATGGATCAAAACCATTATTTTTAACAATTCTTCAATAATCTAATACAATTTATATTCAAAATCCGTTTTCAGTAATTTGGGTAGTATAAAATAACATGTAATTTTAACTTTACTACATGTTTAATCAGTAAAAAATACACTCATTTAAGATGAAAAAAAACCTCAACTCTAAATTACATAAAAAATGTTTCAAAAATTGTGTGAGCTACAATCCTACAATTTCCAACTTTAGATGGATCAAAACCATTATTTTTAACAATTCTTCAATAATCTAATACAATTTATATTCAAAATCCGTTTTCAGTAATTTGGGTAGTATAAAATAACATGTAATTTGAACTTTACTATGCCAAACTTCTAAGCCTATAATAGGGGGATATAATTGGGGGCATTTTTAATGAGCCAATATACATGGTCTTTAAATTTTGTAAAGTAGGTACTTTGTACACAATTCCTTCCACAGTAACTTGTGCAACACGTCTGTTTTTCAGCATTTTGATACTGAAAAAGTTTTAAATTCATAAAGCTGATTGATGGTGACATGTTAATATGAAAGTTGTGTAAATCTAAAATGAGAGTAGAAGAATACAAAATATGCTACAAGTTAATAATAAAACTATCATATAACTATATTAAATGACTAGACGAAAAAATATCCAAAAATATTTCTGTTTTAAGAATATGACAAACACACACACACACACACACACACACACACACACACACACACACACACACACACACACACACACACACACGCACACCTATGGTACAACAAAGAAAATACATTTCGTAAATATTCAAAAATCATTCAGTGGTAATTTGTAATGACCCCACGGAGGCGTATCAAATGATCCTGGAATTAGTGCCCGTTTGTCATCTTGATGGGAAAGACCAATTTTCTTTTGTTCTATACTATACACTTTATGTGCATACGACCGAATTGAATTTTGATGAATTAATGTTGATTTCCAATTTTTTAAACAATTTACATAATCGTCGAAGGTAATTTTATTTCTTACAACATTTTTCTTTACCCCCTTAGATTTTTTCAAAATTTTCCCCCCTTGAACTTTAAATGCATACATTTTTGCACGTAAACCTATAAAATGGGTCATGATTGCACCATTGCATTCATCCTTAAACAACCCCAACACCTTTTTATTTACCAATGGCATGTTGTAACAATTACCTTCAACGTAATCGCTAGTATCAAACAAATTAATGTTGGTCTTTATCACTTCTTCGTATACATCATTACACTGAATTTCATATGTGAAACTATCTGTATCTGTATACAGTAGCTTGCAATTTTCTTTTGTTAATTTGGGTAGCATATATGAGTAATGGAAATTGTATATACATATTTTTGAGATATCTAAAATCGCCATCCCAACGTACAGAGGTTTATTGAATGTTATATTATTTTTTTTGAGTTCTATTATCACCATATTTTCATCTAAAATTACTCTTGAATGGAATTGTGGACTGGCAATTAAATTTTTCGCTCCATATCGACCTAAATACGTTGTGGATAGCTTAACTGTTCGGTGATTCCTAATATTTTCCATTGTTTTGCCAAACACAGCATTATTCATTAATTTGAATAGATTTTTTGAAAACGCTGTAGTGGCATCTGTTCTTAATTTTGTGTTTAACATTATGTAAGGCCGTAGCCATGCCGCTTGCTTAAATTTCAAAATTCTATGTGTTTTAGTTAGAATTAAACCATTCACCAAAGCCTGTTTTAAATTTCGATAGTGTACAATATAATTATGTTTGCTGTAAAAAGTAGCCATTAATTTTTTTAATTTGGAATTGGGCGGTGCAAGATGTTCGGGGCAAAAGGGAAAATCTTGATGTAGATCATGCAGCTCCCGAGGATATTCTAGATCTACCTCAAGAATATATCCTTCTGGAGAGTCATCAGCAATTTTAGTTATGTCAATGTTGGTGATGTCGTCTACCCACTGAAAATTTCCATATGGAAGGAATTCAGACATTGCCCATCCATAAAGGTTATTTACGTCGAGGTACATGAGATATTTGGATGGTTTTTGTGGGTCATACCCCTCAAGCATGTATTTATTGTTGGCTTCTGCGTATCTGTTTGAGCAAACAGTTATTCCACCACGAATGCCTCGCTCAACAAACATAACCATATCAATGTCTTGCAGCAGCTCTAATTTTATTTTCGTGTACTTCAACATCGAGTCCCAAGTATACCCGGGTAACGTAAAATACCAGATTGAATCGAGCTGATACGTTTGATGACAATTATGTCGCAATTGCTCAAAGACGTCCGCTAATAGCAGTATGTCTGTTTTCATGTACAGACGACTGTACTCACCCAGATTGACAATATTAAAATTCTCCCAAACGTTGCATGCATGCTGGTATTGTTCTATGGAAATGTTGGAATCATTGAGTTTATTATAGAAGTTATCAATGGATGGTAATTTTACTTCTTCAAGCTTTTCCATACAATCCATGTAATCATATGGAAAAACACCCTTTTTCATTAAAAGTTTTAGCTTTTGATCACTTAAATCGTGAAATTCCTGCCTCAAATTTTTAAAGTCGTTCTCCTTGAGTGTGGATGCAAGTTCGTCTAAACTTGCACACATGAACCTAAGGGAGTCTATGGACCTGAATTTGATGTTAGTTTTAGGATCGTGTAGAGTGAAACTTATATAGATTTCCTTATTGATGGGCAACAGTGTAACCTTACCTCGTTTAGCAATTTCTCTGATAACAAAGTGTGAATCATAAGAGCTTAGATTGTGGAAGATGATTGGAACAACGAAAACTTTCTTGAAATTTAAATTGCATGCTTGATGAGCAAACCCTCGAAATTCCCCAGTAAAATGATCATGATCTCTAACGATCTTATCATTACTAATAAATTTCCGATCACAAATGTGACAATTCACCGAGTGTACGGTGTTAGGTGTCACATTCATGGGAATTATATCCAAAAGTTTAGAGTTTACCAATTCAGCTACACCCATCAACTGCCCCGTAAACCAATCGATACAATCTTCACCTTGATTGTCCCTATAATATGAAAGTCCATCATCATACGAGCACTTGAAATAATAGCCTGCAGAAAAAGCAATATGCTCTTGATATTTCTGAGTTTTACTTGTTTTTTGACGATCACTATATACCTTTAACATGGATTCAAAATCGCTGTAAATAGCAAAGGGACATTTCTGCTTATAAATAAAAATTTTAAATTCAATATGTGTATAATTAGGAAAAGAAATTTTTGAATCATTGACATTTTTACAAGCCATTTCATGATTGTCTAAAACTTGTTGACTTTGAAAATAGTTTAAACATCTATCACAAATATATTTTTTACCATTATTTTTATTCAATTGGGAACTAATTAAACGAGATAAGTTTTTTATCCAGCAATAATGAAATTTGATTTCTTCGTCTGTTTCGTCTACAGGAGGTGCATCATAAACATTCAACTTAGGATAATACTTGGATTGAAGTAACAATAAATTTGCATGTCGTTCTAACCTATTTTTAGCTAATCTAGCGGGGACTACGGTATAAAATTGTGATGATGATGATGATGATGATGATGATGACTTTGGCGAATGGTTTAATTCTAACGCATATACATTTACAGATATATTATTCATTTTTTCAAATTTTGTAATTTGAGCAAGAGGCATCTTAATGTCTAAACCTTTAATATTTAAAACTGTGGAGTAATGCGGATACGAAGATGTACGATCAAGATGATTATTTTTGCATAAAGGGTTCAAAAAACTGGTAACTGCCCAGAAGAAACAAGCATTATCCATATTGCAAACATTAACAATAGCGCGCTTTTGAGCAATGATCTTAGGTAATTGAATATATGATGAACCTGCAGCCAGTTCATATTTGTTAATAGTTACTTCTAAAAAAATTATTTTCGATAAAGCCCACCCGATATTTTTTTCTGCAAATTCGGACATGTTGTTTAAAATGGGATCAGTAACATTTATTTTGAACCATTCATATAAATTATCTCCACCATCTAAAACAGCGTTAGGAGTACTGAAATATTTACGATCGACCAATTCCACATCATTTGACATCTTTACAAAATCCCCGCAAAATGTAGTGTTTGCTTTTATAATTTGAAATTTCTTGAAAACTACAAACATTTTCTTTTTAAAAATTTTTGAAGCGTCTGTAAAAAATGAATTTATATCTTTATGACCCAAGTTTATGATAATCCCCGTTTTTAATCTACTATTAAAGGCTGCATTTATGAATTCCCATTTGACCCTATTGAACTGTTTTTTACTACTACTACTACTACTACCATTAATGACATGTTGTTGTTGTTTTCCCCCATTCCCTACTTTTAATAAACATTTCATGCGCTTCAAGTGTGCTAATTTTGAGTGAATTTTATGTTTTTGACCCACTGAAAATTTAAAAAATTTCAAAGCCCGATTGCATTTCCTAATATGACCATTAATTATTAAAACCCATTTATTTTTACATGAAAATGTCTGTAGTTTGTTCAGGGAATTTAAAACTTCGTCAATTTGCTGTAAACTTTTACCACTGAAGTTAGACATTTTTGAAATATACTGGAAATGTACTTACTTTGATAAAGGTGATGGAGGTGGTGGTGTATCAACGAAGACGATTCTTCTTCCAATGTGGAGAGGTTCTTGATGTAGAGTTGTGAGCTGCAGAGAGGTGGTGGTGATGATGTAGAGTTGTGAGCTGCAGAGAGGTGATGAGTTGTGGATCGGCGGCGGCGGCGGTGGTTGTAGAGAGAGGTGGTTCGGCAGCGGTAGTTGTAGAGAGAGAGAGGTGATGATTCTTCTTCTCCAATACAGTCTGAAATATTAATACATTTATAGTTGATTATATTGAATAGCAGTTTAATGTTTTAGGAAAGCTCAACTTTGTTTAATTACTTTTTTAAAAAAACTCACAATTTATATCTCGACAATCTCGAAGAGTGCTGTAGAATGCTGCTGGTTTCCACTCGTTGCCTCCTTCGTTCCCTTGAACACCAACCCGTACTTGTTTGGCTTGAAATGTATTAGGTTTGGGATGAAATGGTCCGTTACACGATTTGGTAAAAACACCACCTTATCGTGTAACTCTAGCAAAATGCTCCTACCAAATCTTCCCTTTGTCAGCCTAGCTCCAAGAATGGGGTGAATGATGTTCACTTTGAGTTGTTTAAGTTTTTCAATTTGTTTTGAGGGTGGGAAATTTGTTTCTGCAAAACATGTTGCATTTAATAAATTCAAATCCATCTACAAAAACGATTTCTAATAAATAACATTGTATTATAAGTAGAGAAACATATGCATACACACACACACATACACACACTGGTACTTTTGTTCTTCGTTAAACAAATAAACACAATTTTGTAGTGCGGGCACTTGACTGTAGATACGCTTGTGATGGTGTACTAACTGATAATCTCATCAGTGGTCGCGAGCATATATATACGCAGACCCCTCCACTCTATTTCTTGTTTCTCACATCTTGTCAGGAACTTGTTGGAAAATTAATGGTTCATAAAAATTCCGAACGCGGTATTCAAAAGAATTTTGTGCGTCTAATATTCTAGGGTTGACACATACACACACACATCATTCAAGATATGCTCATAAAATTCTATGAAAAACTGCATTCAATATTTTATTTGAAGACGGAGAAAATATACGCACATGTTGATTTAACAATAAAATGTGCCACCCACGAAGCGGATAAAAATCTCACTTGCTAATATCATAAATCTAGCACTTTGAATCAATTGTTACAAAATTCTCGACATAATATAGGGGTTCCGTATTCATATATGAATGTAATATTTATTAGATCGAGCATAAATCGCTCACCGCTATTATTATTTTTAAACTGCTTTTGTTGTAGAGAAAAATCGTAAAGTCGTTTTTCAATAAAGTTCCTTTCTCAGATGATAAAAATTTCCAAAACTGTGATGAATTTGTTATATCTACATGAATATTTCAAACAAATTCTTTGTATAGCGAAAATATCTCTCTCGGTGAACAACGAACCACCCACCACGATGGGGCATTCTTACCTGTGAATAAGGGTAGGTTCATTAAATGCATTCCCATTATACTATATTAGATATGAAAAGATTGTTATTTTTTATCTATTTCAATGAAAAAAACTGAGTTAAAATCATCAATGATTCAAATAAATATTAGACCGTATAATAGGGGTGTATGTGATTGCAATATACTGAGGATTTCTGTATATCTTTAAGAATTATGATTGTACTTTAGCAATACAAAAATAATTTCACCAATTTTTGTATCTCTCTTAACATTGCAATAACCTATAGTCTGAGATGAAATTCTATAAGATTTACAATTATACTGCTTCATGATGGAAGAAAAACATTTAAAGGCTTGTTCCAACTAAATTAATTATGCAGCTCATCAAAAGAATGCCAATAAATATTGACGATTTCACAGATTAATATTTTGTTAAAATAGTTATTGGTGGTGGTTGAAACGTTAATAATAATACACAGACGATTGTCACTTGATTATTCGAATTCTAGTAACACACGAAAGGTGTCCGAGAATAATTATAGTCTGCGGCAAGCAGGTAAAATTTCTCTTAGTACAAAAAAGGATTTATCTGTTGTGTGTTACATAAAATTATGATTCTCTCAATATACGGTGGTTATTATTCTGAGAGAAATACATAAAAAATACGAGGGATGTTAAAATTGATACAAATAATTATTGGAATTGTAGAAATATGTAGACAATTGATTCAATCTTTAAAGAAATGTGAATTTCAAAACTTTTTGTTTAAAAATATTAATGTCTGCATTAAATGCATATAATTGGTATAGCAAAAATAACAATATCACTCTCACATTATTATTGTAGAAAAGAACTATAAAAATAGACTCATCGCGAGAAGGACACCTCAACGTGAAACCAACACACAAATTTCAAAACTAAAATATATTGGAGCCCTTATGGCGGAGATGTAACGGCGAAGGCTGGGAACGATGAGGTCCCGGGTTCGAATCTCACTCAAGGCAAACATTTTTTTCGATTGATGCACAAACGGATAAAAAATGGACGACAGAAAAATAGAAATCTGTAATCTACTGGAATAAAAATTGAGACATTTAAAAAAAGAAATCTGCCGACTGGAAAATGGACGACAGAAAAAAGAAATCTGTAATCGCCGACAGCGACACCAGCGCCACCGTCGACTAGCGGACGTTTTTCGAAGTAGTGGGTTAGAACCCGCTTAGTATAACGACTAAGTGTGTTAAGAAAAATCAAAAAGGAACTAATCAATGTAAGTACCAACAAGCATGTGTGTTTCTCTACTTATAATACAGTGTTATTTTTTCAATTTTTGTAGATGTATTTAAATGTATTAAATGAAAAATGTTCTGCAGTAACTAACATCCAATCGAAGAAAATTAGAAAGCTCAAGGATCTCACACTAGACATAAGCTATCCAATTCTTGGAGCTCGGTTGACGAATGGACGATTCGGCAAGAGTGTTTTGTTGGAGCTGCACGATAAGGTTGTGTTTTTACCAAATCGTGTAACAGACCATTTCGCGCCAAATCTAATCCATTTTCAGCCGAACAAGTACGGGTTGATATTCAGAGGGTTGAAGGAGACTGGAAAGCCACAATCGACAGCACTCTTCGAGATTGTTGAGATATAATCGGTGAGTTTTTTATTTTATATAATATATACATATAAAAAATTGATTGATGAATTGAACAAAGTTGATTGATGGCTTTCCCAAACATTATTCTAAACCTCTATGTAATACAACTATAAATCTTTTAATTAAATGTATTAATATTTCAGGCTATATTGAGAATCACCACCCTCTCTGCAGCTCTACATCACCTCTCTGCAGCCCTACGTCAAGAATCAGCTCCACAGCCCTATATTGAACATCACGTCAATATTGGAGGAATCATCCTTCGTTGACACACGCACCCACACACACACACACACACACACACACACACCATCATCAAAGTGAGTACATTTCTCGTATTATTCAAAATGTCTAACTTCAGTGGTAAAAGTTTGCAGCAAATAGATGAAGTTCTAAATTCCTTGAACAAACTTCAGACATTTTCATGTAAAAATAAATGGGTTTTAATAATTAATGGTCATATTAGAAAATGTAATCGGGCATTGAAATTTTTCAAATTTTCTGTGGGACAAAAACATAAAATTCATTCAAAAATAGCACACTTGAAGCGCATGAGATGTTTAATAAAAGTAGGGAATGGGGGGAAACATGTCATTCACGATAGTAAAAAACAGTCCAATAGAGTCAAATGGGAATTCATAAATGCAGCCTTTGATAGTAGATTAAAAACGGGGATTATTATAAACTTGGGTCATAAAGATATCAATTCATTTTTTACAGACGCTTCAAAAATTTTTAAAAAGAAAATGTCTGTAGTTTTCAAGAAATTTCAAATTATAAAAGCAAACACTACATTTTGCGGTGATTTTGTTAAGATGTCAAATGATGTGGAATTGGTAGACCGCAAATATTTTAGTACTCCCAACGTTGTTTTAAATAATGGAGATGATTTATATGATTGGTTCAAAATAAATGTTACTGATCCCATTTTAAACAACATGTCCGAATTTGCTGAAAAAAATAGTGGGTGGGCTTTATCGAAAATAATTTTTTTAGAAGTGGCAATTAACAAATATGAACTGGCTGCAGGCTCATCGTATATTCCATTACCTAAATCCATTTCTCAGAAGCATGCTATAGTTAATGTTCGCAATATGGATAATGCGTGCTTCTTCTGGGCAGTTACCAGTTTTTTTAACCCTTTATGCAAAAATAGTCATCTTGATCGTACATCTTCGTATCCGCATTACTCGGAAGTTTTAAATATTAAAGGTTTAGACATTAAGATGCCTCTTGCTCAAATTACAAAATTTGAAAAAATGAACAATATGTCTGTAAATGTATATGCGTTAGAATTAAACCATTCGCCAAAGTCGTCATCACAATTTTACACCGTAGTGCCAGCCAGATTAGCGAAAAATAGATTAGAACAAGACGTAAATTTACTGTTACTTCAATCCAAGTATTATCCTCAGTTGAGTGTTTATGATGCACCTCCTGTAGACGAAACAAACGATGAAATCAAATACCATTATTGCTGGATAAAAAATTTATCTCGTTTAATTAGTTCACAGTTAAATAAATATAAAGGTAAAAAATATATTTGCGATAGATGTTTAAATTATTTTCACAGCCAACAAGTTTTAGACAATCATGAAATGACTTGTAAAAATCTAAATGATTCAAAAATTTCTTTTCCGCATTATACGCATATTGAATTTAAAAATTTTATTTAAAAACAGAAATGTCCGTTTGCTATTTATAGCGATTTTGAGTCCATGTTAAAGGCATATAGTGATCATCAAAAAACAACTAAAACTCAAAAATATCAGGAGCATATTGCTTTTTCTGCAGGATATTATTTCAAGTGCGCTTATGATGAAGAACTTTCGTATTATAGAGATAATCAAGGTGAAGACTGTATTGATTGGTTTACAGGTCAGTTGATGGATGTAGCTGAATTTGTACACTCTAAACTTTTAAATATAATTCCCATGAATGTGACACCTAACACCGTACACGCGGTGAATTGTCACATTTGTGATCGGAAATTTACTAGTAATGATAAGATTGTTAGAGATCATGACCGTTTTACGGGGCAATTCCGAGGGTTTGCTCATCAAGCGTGCAATTTGAATTTTAAGAAAGTTTTCGTTGTTCCAATCATCTTTCACAATCTGAGCTCTTATGATTCACACTTTGTTATTAGAGAAATTGCTAAACGTGGTAAGGTTACAGTGTTGCCCATCAATAAGGAAATCTATATAAGTTTTACTCTACACGATCCTAAAACTAACATCAAATTCAGGTTCATAGACTCCCTTAGGTTTATGTGTGCAAGTTTAGACGAACTAGTATCCACACTGAAGGAGAGCGACTTTAAAAATTTGAGGCAGGAATTTCACGATTTAAGTGATGAAAAGCTAAAACTTTTAATGAAAAAAGGTGTTTTTCCATATGATTACATGGATTGTATGGAAAAGCTTGAAAAAGTGAAATTACCATCCATTGATAATTTTTATAATAAACTCAATGATTCCAGCATTTCCATGGAACAATACCAGCATGCAAAAAATGTTTGGGAGAATTTTAATATTGTCAATCTGGGTGAGTACAGTTGTCTGTACATGAAAACAGACATACTGCTATTGGCGGACGTTTTTGAGCAATTGCGACATAATTGTATTCAAACGTATCAGCTCGATTCAATCTGGTATTTTACGCTACCGGGATATACTTGGGATTCAATGTTGAAGTATACAAAAATAAAATTAGAGTTACTCCGAGACATTGATATGGTTATGTTTGTTGAGCGAGGCATTCGTGGAGGAATAACTGTTTGCTCAAACCGATATGCAGAAGCCAACAATAAATACATGTTTGAGGGGTATGATCCACAAAAACCATCCAAATACCTCGATGTAAATAACCTCTATGGATGGGCAATGTCTGAATTCCTTCCATATGAAAATTTTCAGTGGGTAGACGACGTCACCAACATTGACATAACTCAAATTGCTGATGACTCTCCAGAAGGATATATTCTTGAGGTAGATCTAGAATATCCCCAGGAGTTACACGATCTACATCAAGATTTTCCCTTTTGTCCCGAGCATCTGGCACCTCCCAATTCCAAATTAAAAAAATTAATGACTACTTTTTACACTAAACATAATTATATTGTACACTATCGAAATTTAAAACAGGCTTTGGCGAATGGTTTAATTCTAACAAAAACACATCGAATGTTGAAATTTAAGCAAGCTGCATGGTTACGACCTTACATAATGCTAAATACCAAATTAAGAACAGATGCCACTACAGCGTTTTCCAAAAATCTATACAAATTAATGAATAATGCTGTGTTTGGCAAAACAATGGAAAATATTAGGAATCATAGAACGGTTAAACTATCTACAACATATTTAGGTCGATATGGGGCAAAAAATTTAATTGCCAGTCCACAATTCCATTCGAGAGTCATTTTAGATGAAAATATGGTAATAATAGAACTTAAAAAAAATAATATAATTTTCAATAAACCTCTGTACGTTGGGATGGCGATTTTAGATATCTCAAAAATATGTATGTACGACTTTCACTATAATTTTATGCTCCCCAAATTAACAAAAGAAAATTGCAAGCTACTGTATACAGATACAGATAGTTTTACTTATGAAATTCAGTGTAATGACGTATACGAAGAAGTAATAAAGACCAATATGAATTTGTTTGATACTAGCGATTACGTTGAAGGTAATTGTTATAACATGCCATTGGTAAATAAAAAGGTGTTGGGGTTGTTTAAGGATGAATGTAATGGTGCAATCATGACCCATTTTATAGGTTTACGTGCAAAAATGTATGCATTCAAAGTTCAAGGGGGAAAAATTGTGAAAAAATCTAAGGGGGTAAAGAAAAATGTTGTAAGAAATAAAATTACCTTCGACGATTATGTAAATTGTTTAAAAAATTGGAAATCAACATTAATTCATCAAAATTCAATTCGGTCATATGCACATAAAGTGTATAGTATAGAACAAAAGAAAATTGGTCTTTTCCCTAAAGATGACAAACGGGTGCTAATTCCAGGATCATTTGATACGCTTCCGTGGGGTGATTATAAATTAAATACTACTGAATGATTTTTGAATATTTACGAAATGTATTTTCTTTATTATAACACGGGTGTGGGGGGTGTGTGTTTGTAAACCATATTCTTAAAACAATATTTTTAATTGTATATTCATTTCATATAGTTATATGATATTCTGTAATTAGGATATTTTAGAATAATGTGGTGTGGAAGAAAATAAAAATTGCAAGAAATATATAATTGTTTATTGAATTATTACATCATCATCTAAATCGTTTACAACTTTAGACTCATTGAAATATATAAATTCTCTGAGAGCCATCGTCATTATACCATCACTACAATTACAAACTGCGACTAATAATTCAAACTTGCTCAAATGTCCATTATGTTGAACAAAACTTTTGATAATATCCACTACATTTCTGTAATATTCACCAAAATTTAATGTTTCTAAATGGGCAAGCCGGTGTGAAATGAGACAATCATCCACTTTCAAAATTTGTTGAACATCTTCTCTGCATAAAAGGAAACTGATGTCATGTTTTATCACTTCCAACCATTTAACATTATTGTATATTATTTGTCGAACATTGCAGTAATCACCACACGATATCGCTGCTACTTCTTCTTCTTCTACTCCGAACGGTTCATTTATAAATGAATTTTCTCTTAAAATATCGGTTAGCGTAGCCCATTCATAGGTGCTGAAGGAGATTTTTTTAGGATGCATACCAATGTATGATAAAGTGACTGCACTACAAAAAGTTCTTGCTACACTAATACCACATCCAATTCGTACTGAATCCATAGAATACTCTGTATATAACAAGTACTGATGTTCCATTTTTGATGCCATTTCATAATTATTTAAAATGTTAAGCAATTCAGCTCCATAATTTTCTGAACCATTAGTATTACTACTACTACTACTACTACCACTACTACTCATAGTATAATAACCGGCGTCTTCAGGAAACATATGGCGATGACTAACAATATGTTTCACTGCGCTCCTCAATTTATACCCTGATGCCAAGCACAAAAATGTATTCATACGCGGCGCAGCGAAAAGTAGTTACCCAACAACAACATCTTTATGTTCAATCCAGCTGTTCTGTTTTGTGTCTAAACCCAACCATTTTACATACATCTTGTTGCCTTTTCTTCTAAGCACCTTTTCCACCAAGTAAATATCTGGATTTGACGTTTTCTGTAACTCTTCCTCGTAAAACCCCCCACTGATTGGTATACCATGCAAATCTTCTAGCAAATATGTGGTGGGATTTGTTATTTTAACTTTAACGATTTTGAATAGTTCAGTCGTCCAATTGGGTATATATCCTTTCTCAAAGACATGTTTCGACGTGCTTATACGTACAATATCACCGACTTTAAATTTACGACGTCCCACAATCTTTAGATGTGTATATGTTTTGTTTAAAATATCTTTTTCGTTGGATTTATTGACATTGGAAGGTTTATAGTTGGTAGTTGAATGCTTTGTACTATTGTATTCCTTCGTAATTTTGGGTAAAATGTTTATCCATTTATGTGTGCCATTTAAACTGAAATGTTTGTAAAGCTTTAATTTCAATGTTCTAATAACTCTTTCTGCCATAGAAGCTTTTTTCGTGCTAAATACACTATAATGATTAATCCCATGTTTTTTCATTAGTTGTTGAAACTTGCTGTTGTAAAATTCCGTTCCTTGGTCTGATTGGAGATTTTTAGGGGCTCGATTTGTGTGGGCGAGAATGTTCGAGAATGGACGAGTTAACTCTTCACCGGTTTTTGTCTTTAATGGACGTGTCCATAAAAACTTGGAAAAGCAATCGATGACGACTAGTATCATTTTGTGATTTTTATTTTGATTAGCGTAAGGTCGCATTTCAGCTAAATCCATTTGCCATAAATCATCTATGCCTTTGACAATTGTACGTCTGCGTGGGTAATTTTTACGTATAGGTTTATGGAGTTCGTTAACAAGCTGGACTTTGGATGACATGTTTCGTGAGCGCATGCACTTTCTAAACTGATGATCCATTACTCTTCTCATCTATTTTCTTCTTTTGTTCAATTTCATGCTTCTTCTTCAAGTCCCAGTCCAAAACTTGAAACGCACGTTCTATGTATGTATTATACATATCGATCTTATCACTGATTAGAGTATTACTTTTCGACAATTTATCCTGTACTTCTCGTTTAAAACTCTCCAAATCATTTCTCAAAAATTGCTTGCCCATAGCAACTCCCTCGTCGACATATATTTTAGTTGCCATATCTCGAGCTCTGACGGGAGGATTTCTCGAAATGAATGCTGCAATTTCGTTGATTTTATTTTGATGAGATACCAATTGCGCTTGTAATGAGGGGATTATTGTTTTTTGAAGTGTGTCGAGCTCATTATGGTACACATGTAATTGTTCATCAACATATAGTTTGTTAGCAACATCGCTATTTGCAGTCGGCATCTTTACATTACAAATTTTTACATTTTCTGCATCAATATTACCGTCTAGAGTATGTGGATACGATACTTTCGGCATATACGGCTTAACACGCTCATTAGCATGATTGCGGCGATGTCCAAACTTATCGACAGACATGATTGAAATGATTATGTTTTTCGTTTGTTATTCAATTATATTGGCCTCTTTCAACTCATTGATTATTGCAATTATCTCGTTGTTGTGTGAGAATGAGGTGTTGCCAGCCTCCTTGGACGCAATGAGTAATCTTAAACGGTCACACAACTCATTGGGATCGTCCCAATAAATGTATTCCATCGGTTTTTCGTTGTATGACAAAAGAGGTCCGCCACCACCGCCGCAGCGAACAAGACCTTTTCCTACATTAGTATATGAAGCGGTTTGAATGGATTGTTGTTGTCGCTGTTTCTTTAATATTCGAGCTGATGGAGGTTTGGTTATAGTACTACTACTAATATTTGATGAGTCAGTTTTAAACAACGGTCTAATTATGTTGCGATACTTTTCGGTAGCAGTACTTTTCAGGCGATCTGCTGCATTGAGATGAGCTTTTGTTATTGTTAGCAGAGCTTTGTAATTATTCAAATCATCATCAGAGTATTCATTGGGATGATTGTAAAACACAAGCTGATACAATCCCGAAGTCCCCGGTATATTTCCTTCTCCACCCCCCTCATCCTTCTCTCGTAATATGTTTATATTACCGTTTCTTTTATCGAATGCAATTCTACGTCTGCCCAACATCCAACCAATTTCATCATTATATAATGGATCATAACTTCGATCAATTTCACCATCTTTGCGAAAGTAATCTTCAAGATATGGTCGACTAATTATTGGATATTGATCTAAATAATCTTCTATGACATCACGCGAAACGTTGGGATGTGTGCCTATATCATAATCATCATAATAATAATCGTCTTCTTCTTCTTCATCATCATAACGTATAATATTTCCTGATTCATCCGTCTCGGCTATGGGTTTTGTATCGAGAAATGATACATCAGCATTTTTTTCTTTTTTTGTCGTTGTTTCCTCTTTTGGAGGGATGAATTTTGAAACTATGGCTTGTTGTAATGATTTTGAGGATTTGACCATTTCTTTTAGCGGTACAGATATCGGTTTAAATAGCTTATTTAGAGATGTATCATGTTCTGATTTTCCTAATTTTAACGCTAAATATTTCTTGCGAATAGATCTCGCCAATTCACTGATTTTTTTCTTACGCATGGCAATAGCAACCTTATCGTTGGACATGGTGACGATGACTGAGGATAATGTCTAGTGCTTTATAAATTTATCGAATCCTTTACAGTACCTGCCATTATTTAAAGCAAAATCTTTTACAATCACCAATGTTCCATAGTTGTTAGTAGTCGACCAGCATTCTGAGCAAATCTTTTTAAATTCTTCAAATGTCATGTCTGGTGACACATGTTCCTCAAATATATGTTTTAGATTAACTTCATCCTGCTTGAATAACACAATCATATTACAATTGTCACGTATGAGCTGTTTCGGTATTTTCGAATATGTTTGACATAAGTAGGCCGCGTCAATGTCTTTGTGACGACACATTGAATAATATTCGCGAATTTTCTGTTGACCATCACATGCAACATCATCAAATATTAATATCGAGTTTGACTGCGCTTTATCTGGACTAATAATTTCCTCACTGTCTTTAAATGGAAAATAGCCCACACCTTTAACTTCTCCTAGGACTTCTTGCAACAACTTATATTTTGGTTGAAATAACGACTTGGAATAAACGTAAACATTTTTGAATTTAGCACCATTTGGATCGAATAGGAGCGACAACATAACATTTGTCTTTCCACACCCACTAGGACCACAGATGATTGCACGAAAAGAATTTGGCAGTAGTTTACCATGTTTACCAACAGATGATGGATTAGAGGTAAAGTCCAAGTTTTCAATGGGTAGCGTCTGCTCTTGTTGAACGATCTTCATCTTGTGAAGAATTTTATTAGAGTGTTATTCTATAAATATGGATATCGCAGCATTATCATACATCAGTCTGAATGTTGGTGTTTGAGGGAGAAGGTCTTTTGAATTCTCTAATAAATAAACTGCCATTCGAACTTCACTTGCCTACCTACAATTATTGTGGTCGTAAGTGAATATAACTTGTCTTTTTTTCGTTAAACATATATTACGTACATTTATAGCTGGAACAAAACTACAAAAGCGACTTGCACGTGGTGACGCAGGCATTAATCCTTTAGATTTCACAACACGATGTAATTTTCTTCAATACTCCCTTGTACTAATATCATTTTAGTCGCTAGAACATGTGAATCAAAAACAATGCGTCAAGCAGTTGAGTATATTCAGAATCCTTCATAAGTAGGTAATCATAGAAAAATCACATATTATTTTTAGTGACAATCTCAAGGATTTTGATTGGGACTTCTAAATTTCAGAATGAAAAGCGATGGCTTCGATCAACAAAAGAGTGTAAAAGTGCATTTTTATCACAATAATATACAAAGCATCCTTGCGCATTTTCTTTATATACAGGTTTAGTCATAAAAGATGTGATTTTATACAGGGTGTAGTCATAAAGATACCGTATTTTTTATATACACAGGTCCTAGTCATGAAAATACCGTATTTTTCATAAAAGATGCCACAGGGTATATAAAGATAAGGGCGTTACAATGAATCTCTGCTATTATTGCTCAAATTCTCATCAAATCGTTGTCGTTGTCGATTTGAGGAGTTTATGATAAAATCGATCGATTGAATAAGGATATAATCTTTTATGAAGATAAAAGAAGGATTATTAAGCAAATTGAAAACTTGTGTCTTGCAACAACGACAGCTGTCGACTCACATCAGAATAAATGGGAAAATCTTAAAATTAATATTTTTAGTATCTCCATGAATGGCAGGAAAGAATATATTATAACAAGGGTCTGGATCATTTGTGTTCTCCCCCCTCACCCCTATGTGTGTGTGTATCTGATTTTTCCAATAAATATTAGACACGGTCATATAAACAGTCGAGGGTTATAATTTCATGTATGTAATATATTTTTTAACTATTAAATCACCGCGTCAACCCTTATGATACTGGTAGGTGATTCATAAGATTTCATGAGAAAAAAATTTATTTCACGTTGGCTTAATCGCATACCAGCATCTGATTTCAATTAAAATATTAAATGCATTTATAAACAGTCGAGGGTCTTAATTATACACACGTGCATGTGATATATTTTTAACGATTAAATCATAGCGTCAACCCGTATGATATTTATTAGACACAAAGCATTATATTTAGTTTGAATGACCATATTGCATTCAGTATTTTCCTAAACCATTAATTTTAATTGGATTTCAAGAAGATGTGTTGGGGAATCAAAAAGATGGAGGAGGGGTCCGTGTATATAATAGCGAACTCAGATGTGATTATCAGTTAGATTCATCATCTCACAAGTCATCCGTCGAATCTGAAAAAGTTTAATAGCATCGTGATAAATTTGATTAACAAATTATTAATAAATTCGTGCAACTTTATACAATTTTGTTCGACATAAAAACTGAGAAAAGAAGTGTGTTAAGAAAAATCAAAAAGGAACTAATCAATGTAAGTACCAACAAGCATGTGTGTTTCTCTACTTATAATACAGTGTTTTTTTTTTTTCAATTTTTGTAGATGGATTTAAATGTATTAAATAAAAAATGTTCTGCAGTAACTAACATCCAATCGAAGAAAATTAGAAAGATGAAGGATCTGATGGCTTTCCCAAACATTATTCTAAACCTCTATGTAATACAACTATAAATCTTTTAATTAAATGTATTAATATTTCAGGCTATATTGAGAATCACCACTCTCTCTGCAGCTCTACATCACCTCTCTGCAGCCCTACGTCAAGAATCAGCTCCACAGTCCTACGTCAAGAATCAGCTCCACAGTCCTATATTGAACATCACGTCAATATTGGAGGAATCATCCTTCGTTGACACACGCACCCACACACACACACACACACCATCATCAAAGTAAGTACATTTCTCGTATTATTCAAAATGTCTAACTTCAGTGGTAAAAGTTTGCAGCAAATAGATGAAGTTCTAAATTCCTTGAACAAACTTCAGACATTTTCATGTAAAAATAAATGGGTTTTAATAATTAATGGTCATATTAGAAAATGTAATCGGGCATTGAAATTTTTCAAATTTTCTGTGGGACAAAAACATAAAATTCATTCAAAAATAGCACACTTGAAGCGCATGAGATGTTTAATAAAAGTAGGGAATGGGGGGAAACATGTCATTCACGATAGTAAATAACAGTCCAATAGAGTCAAATGGGAATTCATAAATGCAGCCTTTGATAGTAGATTAAAAACGGGGATTATTATAAACTTGGGTCATAAAGATATCAATTCATTTTTTACAGACGCTTCAAAAATTTTTAAAAAGAAAATGTTTGTAGTATTCAAGAAATTTCAAATTATAAAAGCAAACACTACATTTTGCGGTGATTTTGTTAAGATGTCAAATTATGTGGAATTGGTAGACCGCAAATATTTTAGTACTCCCAACGTTGTTTTAAATAATGGAGATGATTTATATGATTGGTTCAAAATAAATGTTACTGATCCCATTTTAAACAACATGTCCGAATTTGCTGAAAAAAATAGTGGGTGGGCTTTATCGAAAATATTTTTTTTAGAAGTGGCAATTAACAAATATGAACTGGCTGCAGGCTCATCGTATATTCCATTACCTAAATCCATTTCTCAGAAGCATGCTATAGTTAATGTTCGCAATATGGATAATGCGTGCTTCTTCTGGGCAGTTACCAGTTTTTTTAACCCTTTATGCAAAAATAGTCATCTTGATCGTACATCTTCGTATCCGCATTACTCGGAAGTTTTAAATATTAAAGGTTTAGACATTAAGATGCCTCTTGCTCAAATTACAAAATTTGAAATAATGAACAATATGTCTGTAAATGTATATGCGTTAGAATTAAACCATTCGCCAAAGTCGTCATCACAATTTTACACCGTAGTGCCTGCCAGATTAGCGAAAAATAGATTAGAACAACACATAAATTTACTGTTACTTCAATCCAAGTATTATCCTCAGTTGAGTGTTTAAAAGAAATGCGCCATCTAGCGAAATCGATAAAAAATGGCCGACTAAAAAATGGACGACAGAAAAAAGAAATCTGTAAAAATGCGAAATCGATAAAAAATGGACGACAGCGCCAACGACAGCAGCGCCACCGTCGCCTAGCGGACCTTTTTCGAAGTAGTGGCTCAGAACCCTTATAGCTACACTACTCACGTCCGAAGCTAGATCTACAGTAAAGTCATTGTTAAATCTAAATATCAATAAGGAAGAGTTATTTGATGCACTAATCGTTCACATATTAAAAACAAAATTAGATTATAATACAAAAAGATCTCTTGAAGAAAAAGAGACTGATCAAAATTTAATTGCTAGTGATACCTTTTTTGATTTCTTGGAAAAAAAATGTACAGTCTTGGAAAACTTGTTAACCCAAGATTCCAAACCCGATACATCCCATCATCGTAACCAGTCTTCTAATGTGACCACACCAACCAACAGAGTAGCATTAATTGCAAACCAACATTCGTATCCCGAACAAAACCCACATCATAACAATGGTCAACGCAACCAACCTTCGTCTAGCGCATACACTTCTTCCAATTATCCATCCTCAACATGCTCATTTTGCAAGGAAACAGGCCATAAAATTTATGGATGTTCCCAATTCGGACGGCTTTCTATCCCTGACCGAAGTAAATACATTAGTGACAATAAAATGTGCTTTAGGTGCCTAGGTTATAAACACTCAATATCCAATTGCATCTCGGTAAAAACCTGTTCAATCTGTCAAAAACGACATCATACTTACTCTGCTTCATTCAGACAACCCATCCATACAAAACTCGGATACAAGAACTTTTAACAGAAATAATAACCATTCACATCCTACATCTTCAGGACACCGCATCTATTCTCACTCTCATCCAGAAAATTCAAATGAAATAATTAATGACGGTCCTTCAACCTCCAGGAATAGTCATGTCGTTCCACCAGAAGAGAATAACACTCAACCCCTCCCTAATTTGACAATGCTCAATTTAAATGGAAGCCATGTGCTTCTCGCCACAGCTCACATTCTTATTTACCCTCAATCAGGCCCAGCAATCACAGCCAGGGCCCTCCTTGACTCAGGAAGTCAAAATTCGTTCATATGCTCCCATTTAGTTACTCAGCTGAATGGAAAAACATTTAGACAACCTCTCTGTGTATCGATATACAGTCCTTAGCAATACCAACTCATCTCTTATCTTCATTAGCAGACCATTCTTTTGGTACCCCCTCCCAAATAGACGTTCTCCTGGGAGCTGACATTTATTACACATTGCTAAAACCAGGCATTCACAAATTAGGCAAAAACCTACCTACCCTTATATCCACCTACCTTGGGTGGGTAATATCAGGTACGGTCCCCTCAGCGTGTATAAAGAACGATATCCCCATAGTCGCCATGATCCATTCTTTTCATTCCATAGTAAATGAGCCACTACCCACTGTCGACATTCTGGAACCAAGAGGAAATTACTATACCCGACCAATTGTCTAAGGAAGACATGAAAGCTGAAACCATATTCACCTCATCTTTACAGACCCTTCCCAACGGACGATTTAAAGTAGACTTGCCCCTTATACATGAATCGGCCCACAAAAATTTGGGAGATTCCTTTCTTGTAGCCAAACGCAGATTTCTGTCACTAGAAACTCGACTTTCAAAAAAACCCCAACTTAAAGAGCAATATAAAAATATCTTGTATGAATACATCCAATTCCAACACGGAGAAGTTGTCCCTCTTACGTTGCAAACACCGCTATTAGATCACAAATATTTTGTTCCCCATCTTTGTGTTTTTAAAGAAAGCAGTGCAACAACCAAAGTCAGGATAGTTTTTGATTATTCAGCCAAAACATCCTCCCAGATATCACTCAATGACATCTCCCTCAAAGGGCCCAGAGTCCAACCAGAACTACTCGACATCCTAATAAGATTCAGAAATTTTAAATATGCCCTTACAGCTGATATTTCTAAAATGTATTGTCAAATAGAGTTGAATGAACGCTTTCGATTCTTACAAAATGCGTTATGGAGAGACTCTCCATCGGACCCTTTCATTTGTATCCAACTTAACACAGTGTCATTCGGACAAACCAGTGCACCCTTTCTAGCATGTCGGGCATTGAAAGAAATAGCTCTACGAACTCCACAACATCCTGAAGTCCAATTAGCACTATTGTCACAAACATATGTAGATGACTTACTGACAGGAGCAAATTCAGTCGATGACCTCATTCAACTTCATCAAAATCTCAAAAGCACTCTATCCCAATCAGGTTTCGAAATTCATAAAGTATGCTCCAACTCCTCTAAATTCACTACCGAACACTTAATAGACAGACCTTCTGAAAAGAATCTCAATTTAGACGATAACCCTAGTAAGGTCTTAGGCATCACCTGGAACCCAAAAACTGACGTATTACATATATCATCCCCTGCCACTTTCGATCAAAAACTAACTAAAAGACTGATGTTATCCATTATATCCCAATGTTTCGACCCTTTAGGCCTGGTCAACCCTGTGATCGTTCAAGGAAAATTAATCATGCAACATCTTTGGTTACTCAAGATAGCATGGGACGATCCCATCAACGACTTGACACTCATAGAGAAATGGCGTGCATTTGTAGAAAGCGTGACCCAGTTACCATCATTACATATCCCTAGGTATATATTTGAAAACAAACAAATATCGCACATCGAACTCCACGGTTTCTGTGATGCCAGTTCATTGGCATATGGAGGCTGTTTCTATCTGAGAACAATTTACACGGATTCTTCCGCATCCTCACAACTTATCATCTCCAAATCACGTGTCGCCCCACTCAACAAACCAATTACAGTTCCCAAATTAGAATTATGCGCCATGGCCCTTGTATCAAAACTTTACGCACGACTCCGCAACATCCTTGATCAACAATTAAAAATCTCATCGTTCATTTTATGGTCCGACTCTCAAATAGCCCTATCCTGGATAAAAGGCATACCCACTAGATGGACAGTTTTTGTCTGCAACAGAGTCACTCAATTTCAACAAGCAACCCATTCCGCTACGTGGAGACATATTCGATCTCACCTCAACCCCGCTGACATCCTATCAAGAGGCCAGCCACTAGAATTTCCCAGTACCAAGTGGTTCTGTGGACCTCCTTTTCTATGGGAATCCTCCGACGACACGTCTTGTCACGACACTTTTTCCTGTCTACCTGACCCCCCTGAAGCAAATAAAAAGTCACTCGTTACGACAGCAAGACCACCAAACCCCTTCATAGTCTTAATAACTCGTTCATCATCTTTAACCAAACTAGTCAGAGCAATGGCATACATATATAAATTTATAGATATCATCCGTCATCCAGCTATTACACAAAAAACCTTCTCTAGACACAATCTAGACACCGCCTTACTTTTCCTTGTAAGCCAGGTGCAAACATAGCTTCCCAAACCTTTATCGCGCACTACAAAGGAATCAACTACCCTCAGATAAACGTCTTATATCATTAAACCTTTTTATAGACAATAACAATCTTATTAGAGTCGGAGGGAGACTCTCCCATTCCCCAGTTTCCTACGAACAAAAACACCCAATTCTACTGCCTGCTCATTGTCATTTCACGACCCTGGTCTTACAAAAAGAACACATACGTTTAGGACACAGTGGTCCTCAAAATGTTCTCGCCCATATCCGTCTAAAATTCTGGCCCATCGATGGCCTGCGTGAGATCAAACGCATCATAAACAAATGTCTAATGTGCCATAGGTTCAAGGCCATAACGGCACAACAAATCATGTCTGATCTACCTGCACGTCGTGTAACACCTTCCCGTCCATTCCAGACGACTGGAGTCGACTTCGCGGGACCATTCTCAATAAAATCATCTCATTTGAAGCGAGCCCCGGTATTCAAATCTTACATTGCCCTATTCATATGCTTCTCGACAAAGGCAATTCATCTTGAGTTAGTCTCTGATCTGTCCACAGATTCCTTCATCACTTCATTGAAACGTTTCACTTCTAGACGAGGACTTCCATCTGTGATTTACAGCGACAATGGCACGAATTTTGTAGGTGCTAATCATTATCTTGCTGACGTATCTCACTTCCTGTCTAAGAATTTTTCTCCCGTATATGATCACCTACTTACATCATCAATAGAATGGAAATTCATTCCCCCCAGATCCCCACATTGGGGTGGTCTCTGGGAAGCCGGAGTCAGAAGCGTTAAAACTCATCTAATAAAATTGCTTGCTACCTCCACTTTTACTTTCGAACAATTCAGTACCATACTGACTCAGATAGAGGCCATACTCAACTCACGACCCTTACATCCCCTTTAGACTGACCCTACTGACCTACTACCATTAACTCCAGGCCATTTTCTCATAGGAGCACCTCTAATGGCACTTCCAGACAAAGATTTATCCTCACTTCCTACGAATCGATTAAAACTCTGGCAACAATGCACTCACGCTCAACAAAACTTTTGGAAACGGGGGACTGTCGACTACCTCAACCAATTGCAAAACCGTCCCAAATGGGCTACCCCATCTAAAGATCTCACTATAGGTACCATGGTCTTAATCAAGGACGATGACTCCCCTCCCTTACGATGGCCTTTAGCACGCATAACAGATGTCACAGTTGGAAAATACGGTAAAATCCGTTCGGTCCAAGTCAAAACCACTTCAGGAACTTACACTCGACCTATTGTAAAGATCATTCCGTTACCCATGCCTGATTCCTCAGATACATAAATAAGAAACGTCATTATACCTTGTCAACGTGTCGAAGCTTTCTCTGGTTGCACAAATACACAACCTTACACGTAAAGAGGATCTCTCTCACAATTACTCTTATATTGGTGGTCACATTACTTGTACTTATACGATCATGTCACATCATTAATCATTCACACATTAACCTTTCAAACATTAACATATCAATCTCACTATACACTTCACTCCTCCGCGTAGAAAGGGAGTAACGCAAGCTACACTGGAGTTTTCACGTTCTCCGAAGAAAAACGTTCCCTTTCTTACCCAGCACCATTCATTCTGATACAATAAAAACCCGGAAAAAATACCCACATGAGCTTTCCATGCTCTCTCATGGAATTTCACACCCCTTCACAACTTGGCCCCCCTTTTTGTTTATATATGCCCGAGGTTCCTGGACCCTTACTCCTTAAACAAACTGGTACCACAGTTGCTTTAACCTAGAGTCGACGCTTGGCGTGACGTAAGTCGCTAGGCCCCAATCGGACCGGGTAAGCCTCTGCCGGTGGCGAATTGCGCTGGTACATAGATCCAGTAGGCCCGAAAAAAAAACTGCCGCTTGGCCCTCTCCTATCTCTCTCATTACTTCATCTTTCCTTCTCATGAAACTTAACCCAAACCTTACTCTTCTACAACATAATCATGTACTCAATCACTTACGCTCTCTCCTTCCTTCAATATTGCTTACACTCTTATCGTTTACAACTCTAGTCCATTTCTAGAGTATATTGCTTACCTTCTTATCGTTTACAACTCTAGTCCATTTCTAGAGTATATTGCTTACACTCTTATCATTTACAACTCTAGTCCATTTCTAGAGTATATTGCTTACACTCTTATCGTTTACAACTCTAGTCCATTTCTAGAGTATATTGCTTATCTTCTTATCGTTTACAACTCTAGTCCATTTCTAGAGTATATTGCTTACATTCTTATCGTTTACAACTCTAGTCCATTTCTAGAGTATATTGCTTACATTCGTGCCCTTACAAAACAAGAACTAGCATACATCTAGGCCTCTTGTTCATTGTTACATTCATGACGTTAGAGTCCTTACAACACTCTAACCTCAAGTCTTGTTCATTCGTTACATTCATGACGTTAGAGTCCTTACAACACTCTAACCTCAAGTCTTATTCATTCGTTACATTCATGATGTTAGAGTCCTTACAACACTCTAACCCCAAGTCTTATTCATTCGTTACATACATGACGTTAGAGTCCTTACAACACTCTAACCTCAACTCTTATTCATTCGTTACATTCATGACGTTAGAGTCCTTACAACACTCTAACCTCAAATCTTATTCATTCGTTACATACATGACGTTAGAGTCCTTACAACACTCTAACCTCAACTCTTATTCATTCATTACACTCATGACGTTAGAGTCCTTACAACACTCTAACCTCAAATCTTATTCATTCGTTACATTCATGACGTTAGAGTCCTTACAACACTCTGACACCAACATTAGGTTACTTTACACCCTATACACCTATTTACATAGTTACTCTCACAATTATTCACTTTCATTCACAATCCTGCATCAAAACTGTACACACGCTCACGCTACATACCCTTTCACTAATATCAGCATTCGATGTCTGAGAGCAGCCATCTCTCACTTCTCTTCCATTCTTCCCGCGCCCCCAATATGTTCGAATTTGTTTTTCAATTACCAAATTCTCCCGTTATTTTATTTCAATTTCCCCTGTATACTACAATTCGAATATTATGCTCAAAACATATAACTAAATATATCCTTATTTTCAACATTTAATATTTCTTTACATCACCAAAAAAGTCATTTAAATTTACTAACACCTAAGAAAAACAGATAAATATCGTTTTCTGAAATTCCACTGAATATATCAAAGTCCCCGACATCTTATCTCTTCATAAAAACGCTCGTCCAAACCCTGTTATCTGTATCTACGAAACCGTTTCAAGCCCAAAAAAAACATATCTCCAACTGGCAATTTCACTTGTGTTTGAACATTACATTTTAAAATACTCGTATCCCATTGGTTAGACCGAACAAGTTTATCCTTCATCGACCCTACGTCATCCTACGTATAAATACGACATATAACCTACATTCCCTCTAATTAGCCCAAGTAAAAAGGGTTAAATTAGAACACCCTTTGTTCATAGTTATCCTTGTGCCTCCTCTGCTTTCTTTGTCTCTTCTTTCATTTAATTTTGAAGATTACTCAAGATAAACCAATGGAACCAGTTTTATTTTTTCTCTTCCTTAACATTATTTTGTTTAGAATTCAGATTACAGTCGCTATTTTTTTCATCTGCAGAGACATGTTTTGATGAACTAGTAATTGCTATAGGTATAACATTGGGGTCATCTCCAGACAACTCTACAAATTCATCAAAATACTCAAAATGTATTTTTTTTCTGCCTGTATTTCTATCACTCATGTTATCCTTTTTTTAAATATTGAGACTTTAAATTTTTAAACATATTTTTACATTGTTCTGTAGAAAAGTTCTTGATTTCCATGGATATGTCTGCCCAAACTTTTTCATTGCGAATAGTGGTTGATATGAATTTCTCAATGTTTTTTTATATACTTCAATCAATCTTAATATATCATTTCTCGACCATTTACTACATCTTTCATCCTCTGCTTGAGTGGAATCCTACAATAATACGAATTCAAAATGCTCGTAATCAATGCAACATTTCAGAAAAAATATTTTGTTGATGCTTACTTACATTTAAATGATTTGAAGGAGATTCTATATCACATGATATAAGAGAATCTGCATCATTATATAAAATTCCAAATAAAGATTAAATAATTAAGCTAATTTCACAATGTACTAAAATGTTTTTCTCTACGATCGTGCAAAAAGTGACTATTTTTTAAACTATGTACTGTGACAAAAGTTTAACTTTTTGCACTAGAAATTCCAAAAATGAATACTACCTAAAATTTTATGAAAATTACTATTTATAATACAAATATCAACAATAAATAAAACGAATGCAGTGGGTATTGAACCAACTACCTTCCCTTCCGTATAAATGTATATACATACGTTAACAGACTGATCCATCTCAACCTTATAGAAACAATACTAAGATAATGTACAGCATTATATAGACACCTACTACTTTTAAATGACTTCTTTTTAATATGTATTGATTATTTTATTCAAACTTACTTTTGTGAATGAATATTCTTGATCCGATGCTTCTAGAAAAAACTTTGTAATTTGAGAAAGCAACGCAATTTAGGGTAACTTGAAATGTCAATGTTACTTTTAATATTTATCGTTGTTCTTAACATAGAATATGTTGTCCAAAGAGTTGAGAGCTTGTTTTTACTCGATATTTCATTCATATAAGCAGTGATAACATGTTCTGATATATTTTTAACTCCGTTTACCAGAGTTCAATCCTTGAACTTTTTGTAACAAAATTCATATTTACTTTTTGATGTAATGATATGTTACACGTCTCCTTTGCGGTTAAACGAATATCTGGTGGAGTAATATTTATTGATTCATCACTGGAATCATTAATTTTACTTATATTTTTCTTGACAACTAAAGAAATATTTTGACAAGTTATCTTGAAGTTACTTTGAAATTGAAAAAAAGAAGAGTTGACGGGTACTAAATGCAAATGCTCATTGATGGATTTCATATACATTCTAGGATGTAAATGAAATCATATACGTTCAGTTAACAGAAATGGCCCACATTTCCATTCTGTAAATTGTGCAGAAAATGGATAATATACATCTGGGTGTAGAAAAAAATGTAAACAGTCTCGTTGAATATTAATTTATTACTTGTAATTTTGTAAACATAACCCAAACTTCTCAATCATGCATTATAAAATGCAAAGTGCATGCGGGTCAATTTCTACCCATATGTCGACTGGGTTAAATGGTTGGACGATTGGTAAAATTTACCGTTAACATCTGAACGACCCGACTATTCACCGGATGTAAGCATCTGATCGCATAAAACGCGCACGACGTAGCATCTGAATGCACCCTTACATTTGACATAACCAAATGACATTTGTATTGTAACGTCAACTGACGCTGTTGTGAGGGACGATACAATTCGATGATTTTAGGAACGGTGCTCGAGAATATCATTTTTAGGAACTATTCGCAAATAGAGCATTCACAGCCTTGCGTATGCATGACGTTGGAAACGACGTCAAGAATAACGAAATTCAGGGCATCAGGGCGGATGAAATTTAATCATCGACCACCACACCTGCAAGAAATGAATCACCGGCCGCGACGTTGATTTTTTTACCGAAATATCGAAACCACACATGACCAACGTTCAACTTTAGAAATATTTTTACAAAAGTTACAACTTTTATTTTTTAGAACTGAATATCTTTTTAATAAATATATGGAAAATTATCATTGATGCTGCAAATGGAAGATGAATTATATGGCAAATGTATGCATAATTTGCCCGTAGATAATATACTTTCTAACTAATTAAAAAAAATAGAATTACGGGGAGAGGGAAAAGACGAAATTTTCGGTATAATAGTGTCTGTCGTCTAGCGCAAAAATATTTAAAAGAGGGCGGAGTCGACACGTGACATGGCGCGAGTGACGAGCAGTCACTCTTGATTATATGAAAAAGTAATGACAGCACTAAAAATAATGTCTTATTCCACTACTTGACATTCGACTACTATCTATCCATATGACTTACAAATAATGGCTCGGTTACAGAAACCTAAAAGTTTTTAATATGGGCGCCCGTGTATTCAATCTTAATAACACTGGTTTGCGACCACCTGAACTCCATTTCCCGGCCACCAAATTTTATATTGAAAATGTCATTCTTTTTATATGTCAGCCCTAAAACATTTATTTACCAATACATCATGCTGCACTACTAATAAAATAATAAATACACTCTGAAATTTACCTTTCAACTCAGTGAACCTCACTAATTTTTTATCAAATTATTGAACGTTGGTACACATCTGAATTTGAAAAGGCGATCAAACGAAAACTGTTACAGATTGTAGGTTAAGAATTTTTAAATATCGTGTATGAAGTTTGACTTATTAAATGTCGTCAAATTTGAAAAGTATGTCCGATACATTTCTTATTATTTAAGAAAACGCGTAAAATGGACGCAATTGGGAGCTGGCCGAATAACTGGTGTACTTCCCCTACTTAGATTCCTAATTCTATAGATAAAATATAAAATCTCTGCTTTCGGCTTTCTACTCTATCGACTCCATTCTCAAAGCACCTTTTGCACGTGCCTAGCGCCGGGCCTGCATAAGTGATTAATACATAATTATATTCAAAATACAAATTAATATTCATCATAATGATATTATAAACAGTTATTTATACTAACCTTTTAGAATTTCCATTTTTGTTATAATACCTATCGTATGTAAATATATTGCACTTATTCAAAATACAAATTAATATTCATCAGAATAATATTATAAACTGTTATTTATACTAACCTTTTAGAATTTCCATTTTTGTTATAATACCTATCGTATGTAAATATATTGCACTTCCGAATTCTCAAAATTTATCATCTCGAAAAACCACAACAGTTATAACCTTGAATTTTTTGCTCCAATATGTTATTCTACTGAAATAAGTTCCCGCACTTTTTGTACTTACATAAGAGCAGTGTTGCCAGACGTACCATTTTAATGGTATTTATTATTATTTGGAAGTTTATTAATTGTAAAATGTATCTAGTCCCTCCTTCATACAACACTTAGAAATCCCTTCAACTTCAAATATTCAAAGTAAGATTATTTATAGTTTACGCGTACACAAGGAGAGAGGGGTAATGGGGATAAAATTTAATATGTTTAATTCATCAGTGGCGTAACTGCGGAGGACTGAGGGGGATAGAACCCCCCAGAACCCCAAAAATAAAAAGAATTTTAAATCATAATCACAGCAAGCCTACTTGATTGGAATGTACTAAAAGCTAGGAACAGTAGGCTACAATTTTATAAGAAAAACAAAGCACAAATGTAGTTTTAGGGGCTTAAAATTTGAAAATTACCCAGATCCCCCGGTAGTTCATCCCCCCCCCCAGAACTTCATTCTAGTGTTGTAACCTAGGAGGTTACGTATATTTTATTTAACTATTACCTTATTATTATTCAATATATATTTTGTATGTTAATTACTATTACATTCTATTTAAATAATTAATATCTCTTTTAATCATATTTCCATTGTTTTATATTCTTTATCAGTACTTTCGCCCACTGCTGTCTCGAGTAAGAGCCATGTTATTTAAGACTCATTCTTATCAATCTAGTTTTTATTTTTAATGTCACGTATTAAATATGATATTAACTACAATTTTATATACAATGTAACTTTTTTGTTAGGTCAAGTTCACTTCTTAGAATGCCCACTTTTGCAAATTTAGCTACTTTTAAAATATCAAAACTTATTTTCTTCTTGAGTGGCAACTATTGTTTAAACACATATATGTATATAAAAAATGTACATGAAGAGGATTCGACGAACTCTATTGAGTGTAACATCATAAACTAAGTAGGTAGAGGGAATAAATGAAGTATTATTGATACCTACCCAAGTGTTTTATTTCAATCACTGTTGATCTGCAAATCACAACACTAGTTACGCCACTTGTAACACATACAATAGGTATTTAGTACAGTATTGATTATATGTTTAGTTGTTAAAAATAATAATTTATGTATTATGTAACATCGGTTTTATTAAAGATTAGATAGCACTTTTTAAACTATTTTTCTGGGATAACTAAAATTTTAACCTCCTCCCCCCAAGTAGCGAGGGCTGAATACGCGCCTAGTGTACCATGTAGGTACTTCATCTGTTGATTCTGAAAAACAGATCGAAAATTGTTTTATGAGTACAATTTCTGATTAACTCTTATTTGTACTTTTTTATTATGCATTCTATGTTAATTTTGTGTTTGATATTTTTATTATGTAATGTTCTTTTGTAAAAATAAAAGGACAAAAGTACCAGTTTTTCTTGAAAAATACCATGAAGTTTATTGGTTTGTAGATGCATATCTCACAAAACTGGCAACACAGCGCACGCCTGTCTTTAGATTTTCCATCAACTTCAGTCTGTTTCAGCTTCAGTCGTGTAAATAATATTTGGCTTTAGTCTTCAGTTATTCGCAAGGAGGCGTTGTATGAGAGTGTTAAGACAAGCAGTATTATGTTATTTTTAAATTTATAACCTCATACCTATAAAAGTGAAGTTTATTTTAAATTGTGTGTTTGTTAATTGAGTGAACAAAATGGAATACAGGGGATACTATAACTATTATTCAAAGGTTATTTTTTTTAAATATTGGTTTAAATATATATTATGAGATATTTAGATTTGAGAATGAAAATATTAATTGATAAATATGTATGTTTCGTTTGAGGATTTAAAATATCTAATTTTGAATGTATTAATCAACACGGTACTTAATACTGATTAGAGGGTCTATGGATCCATTTAGTATTGTGGAAAATTCATTAAACTGACTGAGAATCGTAGAATATGGAAAAATTAGTACCGAAAGAGTGAAAAACTCCAATTTTAACACACTAATAATTCGTTGACCAACTCGACTTATTAATATTTTACAATATATCAAAAAATTCTTATCTTTCATCACTTTCCATAAAAAAAATTCCGATTCGTAAGTCTTACATGCATAATATTTATACGATCACTATCTTTGGGTAAGTAAACCTTAAAATTTGATAATGCATCATATGGCAATAACAAAATTACAAATTATGTAAATATGGTATTGAATTCAAATAATTATTCATCAATCACAACCAAAATATAAATATATAGGTAAAGAGAACACTGATAAGTACCAATATATTTGAAGTTTCACAAATTTCAACCAAATCTTTTTTGTAAAGCTGTGAGTGGAAGTGACATGAATCGACGCAATACCTACTGTCAAATTGCTTTGACTTAACACATTTTCTTCATCTATCATTATTTACTTTGTTAAGGTTTGAGAATTTTGTAATGCCATTATTTTAAATAATTGATACTACAATATGGCGGCATACCAGTTCAACATAGCTTCAGATTCATGAAGTTATCATCACTGGCCAATATGCAATATGCTGATGTATATTTCGGAATAGGCATTTTTATCGCAAACTTATTGTGTGCGCATGCGTGCAGTTCAGCTATCTTTTTCGTGCTGTTTTGTAAACAAGCATCTTAAAATAGCTAGTAGTATTTGTGTATTAAGAGTGCTAATAGTATATTACATTACGAGTGCGGAAAGTGATACTTTTTACACGAGTGGGAAATATTGTAGCACGAGGCGTAAGCCGAGTGCGACAATCCCACGAGAGTGAAAAATCACTTTCGCACAAGTAATGTACAATATTTTTCTTACGACTATACATTTTATTAAACAATATGTAAATATCAGATCGTGTATATTGAGTTGCCCGACTAATCTTACGTTTTATTTGTGACAGTATATGTTTGAATATTGTTTCTATAAAAAGTGCACATGAATTTACATTAACTTTTATAGTGAAATAAAGAAATAACGATAATTATTGTTTATTTGAAAAAATGACAATAAATAAGTACTTATTAGATACAACTGGAGAACAAATTGAATTATTTGGAACCATAAAAATTAAAAGTTAATTAGAACTGTCTGGGTATGGTGTACACCAGTGGTTCCCAACCTTTTCTGGACCACCGCCCCTATAGAAGAGAAGAAAAAATTTTTTATGATGACAGCTCTGATAATGGCCGAAAGCGCTTAGCTGGATTTTTAATAATAAATACACACTGATTCCAATTATATATTCTCGCCACTTGTTTAGAGTATTTTCCGTTACAATAACATGATATGGGGTGTCGTGATCAGATGGTCTCAATGCAACATACCTTCTGTAGAATGATAAAAAATCAAGTTCTTCACTATTAGTAACAGTAAAGACACGACTTTTTCTTGTTTTTGACTCAGGAATTTTTACTATTAATATCGTTTTCTATGGTCATTTTCACAAGTTCATCTCGTCTCTATAACTCCCATAATTAATACTACATGTCAATAAAATAGCTTATTAATATTTACAGGGTAATGAGTAGTGTCATTTACCTTTTTCTTCTGGTGCTTCACAGAGGAATTTGAACAATTTTTCTTTGGTGAAAGTTCTTGATTTTTTTGGTTTATACCCTACAGATTGGCGATTTAGGTATGCGATTATTAACTTCGTATATTAGCTAATGTCCATGGGCGCCCATATTAAAATTTTTAGGAGGGGGCTAGGCGTAATGATATTGCATATTACATTTTGTATACTGTAAGACAATACATAGCTTTAAGCACCTAAAAAAACTGTAGTTTGAAATATGTTGGATAAAGTTCCCAGCATATAAATACTAGGCCACAGCATTTTTAAGATCAATAAATATCACATTACTCTAATTAATTTTTATTGAAACCAGTTCTAAGAAATAAAAAAACTGATGACAATTTATAGCTTAAGCGAAATTGATCGAATTAGTATTCAGTATTTATCGGAAAAAGCAAATTGTAAGTTTCTTTTCATCCTACCGAACAAGTCAATAACTTTGTCCTCAAAGTCAGGTCTCTTTGCTCTTTTTCTGTGGATACTTAGCAGGCACAAGCTTGAAAGACGTTCCTCGTCAGTGGTACTCCTCAGCCAAGTTTTCACTCTACGTAGAGTGCTGAAAGAACGCTCTACGGTACAAGTTGTGGGAGGTATAGTGAGATATTTATATCTGAAAATGACAAAATTATTCAATAAGGATAATTATTTGGCAAAACAATTTTTTTCACATAATGATGAATCTTTTCTTTCCATAAAAGCTAGGGGGGCTCCACATTGCCCTCGAGTATGGGCGCCCATGCTGATGTCAATATTGTTTCTTACAGATAATACAGATCTTAGCATTGAGTACACTGACCACAGTGTAGCACAGTTCATAGTTTTAGCTTTTTTCCTAAAAATCACTACAATCATTTTCTTCTTCCATTTTTGCTGCTTCACGCTCCCATGCCATTAGTATTTAGGAAATTGTTCACTCAACTGAAAGATGTCATTTACTCCTGGACATTGGATACTCTGAGCAATGCATATTTGATTTATAGTTAATAATTGGGCGAGCCAGCATTTTTTTTATTTAGTCGCTTTGTAAGTGACTTTCCTCCAAACAGATACCATTTGCATTGTCAAATACGAGCGCAAATGTCTACTTTGGATATCGATTGTAGAAAATATCAATTTACTTTTAAATATTTTCAATGATTTCTCACCTTTTACAGTGATTACACAAATAAACGTTTAATCATTTTTAGTTAATTTAATAACATAAGGAAGGAACAACTTACATTTCAATAATTATTATATTAATAAAAAATTAACTGTCTCCACCCTTACTTCGTGGAATCTACACATTTTACTGTTTTAAATGAAACTTACTGTTTCTAGGTAATTGCACAATATATTTAAAAAAAATTAAAAACTCTAAGAAAATTCACAATTGTTTTGATATAAATATGATCATAAGTTTCATTTGAAACAATAAAATTATTATATTATTTGTTATCAACAACAGAACAAGTGATGTATTTGGGTAAAAACAAGTCAATATAAATAACTATAAATTCCCTATCATATCATATGTCAATTACCTTTGACACCCCCTTTCAATTTGATGTAGTTATGACATATTAGAATAACCTGTACATATAAACTATCATTAACATTGAATATTGACAAACATTTACATGAACTCAAATAGTTACTAAACTAAAAAAATTAAATACTAATTATTTAAAAAGGTATAAAATCAGTTAATAAGCATATAACTTCTAAAGGATTGAAATTTTTCAACTCCTAGATCTTTAGTAAAAAGAACAGCAATATTATTCTTAGAACTAACATATTCAATTCTGATAACATTATTTAGGCACAGATGTTTGATGAAATAAAATTTAATTCCTATATGTTTTCCTCGTTTTGTATTAGAAAAAGTATTTGGTAAATATATTGCACCAGCATTATCTATTTTAAGAACTGATTTCATTTCATCAAGCTCTTGTGTTTTCTCATTTAGCACATTTTTAACTGATTTCAATACATTTTCACTAATCACTTCGCTACTCGCCCTATTCACTTGACTCTGATCACTTAACAGACCTTGAAGATTCACTAACTCTTGAAAACTTTCCAGCGTGAAAGCATACAAATCTGCTGACACTTCTTCTAAAGTTATTTTGATCAGCTCCCCAATCTGCATCACTCATACCTTCCAAACCTCCTTTGATCTTTAGAAGAATTTAAATATCGTAGAACTCTTAAACCAGCTTTCCACGTCTGACTAGTTGGCTTGTCCAAATATCTACTTATCTATGACACAGAGAATGCAATATCTGGTCTTGTTATAGACAACAAATCAGTTTCCTATATGGCACATCCCTTATAATATCCTGCCTTTCATCTACCTTGAAATTAACTTCCATCGGTATTGAGATTGATCTACACATCTTCATTCCAAACTCTTTCAACAAACGTTCTATCTTTTAAGTCTGAGATAATAGTAATCAATTTCTTATATCTTTAATTTCCATTCCTAAAAACGATTTGGGACAACCTAAGTTATTGATATTAAAATTCCTACACAGATCCATTAATAATGAATTCACATTTTTCTTCTGTCCCGGCTAGTATTGCATCATCTACGAATAGAACCATGTAAATATTATCTTTGCAGTAGAGGAAGCAATAGTCATAATCTGATTGATTAAATCCAGGATTTTTTTTCATCAAGAATATTTTCTTGGCATTTTACCCTTTTAGGTTAGGAGTCTTAATCTCCATTCATAAAGGCAGTAGGTACATCAATTTGTGTCTGTCTGCTACTGACAACAGAAACTTGTAATTCAAGCATGATCTTTGATGAAAAATATTTTATCTATGACAGCAGTGCTTCAAATCATTTTGTTAAGGGAGACTTAAAGCGTTTCATAAAGAATATCACAAAATTAGAAAGCGAAGTAAAAATTGTTTCAGGGATGACCGGCTTTTGACTGCAAACCAAACGAAAAAGGTGATTTGAGTCTTCATTTCGAAGGAAGAAAATTCATAATTGAGGCATTCATTGTACCAGGAATGAAACATAATTTGTTTTCTTCATCAAAAATTGCTGGTCGTAGTGCAAAAATACTTACAGGTACTACAGTTTACATTAAAAATAATCCTATTTTGGTTTTCAAACCCCATAATGGTCTTTATTATTTTGAAGCAGACACATTTAATGAACAGTGCTTAGTAACTATCAATAAAGGAGAGTTGTGGCATAAAAGAATGGGTCATATTTCAAATGAAGGACTCTCACAATTGAGTTTACCTAGCCCGAGCAAATTATGTGAATCATGTGCTGAAGGAAAGGCAAAAAGTAGACCATTTTATGAAAATAACAAGCATGCAACAGAAATAGGTAGTCTTATTTCTAGTGATTTAGTTGGTCTCATAACACCGAGTACACTCAATAGGGAGAGATATTTTCAAGTTATATTAGACAATTATTCTGATTTCGTCATTGTCAAACTCTTGAAACATAAAAGTGAAGTAGCTGAAAATTTGATATCGTATGTTCAGGAAATAAAAATTCTGTTTGGATTAAGCGACAAGCGCATTAGATTTGACAATAGGGGCGAAGCAAAATCTAAGTATCTTTGAAATTTTATTGAAAGAAATGGCATTCAAATACTATGAGCTATTCTCCTCAAATGAATGGCAGATGTGAAAGAATGAACGGGGTTCTGGAATCAAATTTTTATGGGGACAGTCATTAAAATGCACTGTTTATGAGACAAATCGATCTCCCACCTCAGTTTTACCTGGAGGTAAAACTCCCTCTGTGGAATGGGCGAAATTATCTATCCAAATTAAAAATATTTGGCTGCCGAGCATGGCATACACTGACACCTAAGCCTGGGAAGTTAGAGCCCCGAGCAGTTCCTGCTGTAATGATTGGTTACTGTGGAGGTGGTTACCACAAAAAAGAAAAATAGTTAAGTCAAGAGATGTAAAATTTGATGAGTCTATTATGGAATACAAAGATAAAAATGCAATTGAAGACAATTCTCAAGGAATTATAGAGCCAATCCAAGAGATTAATAATAATCCAGTTATGACTATTCGTATCTAGAATTTTCTCCACGATTCTGTTTAGAAGAGAAAGTTCCTTCTGGTTCTATTATATGAGTTGTACCGCTATCTGCTTGGTCCACGTCCCTTGATTTGGCCGCGTCCCCTGAAATTTTTAAGACAGGTTGCTTGGAAGTGTGAATTATCCCCACATCGAAAGCAACCACTATTTTGAACTTTAAGACCTGTCTCAGAAGTATCTTCAAACTTAATTTTTAATTCATGGTCCAAAAGACGTGGTTTTACAAAGTCCATTGTGTAAATTGTAAATAAACTTTCATTTAAGCAAACAGAGGATGATCATTTGTTTAAAAAAGAGCTTCTTCGTATATGCTCTTGCGATCTATTTATGTTATATCATGAACAGAATTGTTTCTGTAATACATCTTCACATAGATATCTGGTAAATTATCCCAAAAATCGAATCTTATGTATACCTATATATTGATACTATACAATATAAAAATGAACAATTGACAAATCATTGATAAATAAACGTTAGCGTACTTTATTCATTAATATTTTTAATATATAAATCGTTCTAATGTACCTTTAAGAACATTTAATATAATAATTTGCTAGATAGAACAACGTTAGACCATTTAATTTATAATGTGTGTCAAGGTTAAAGTCAAATGTCTAATAAAAATATAACTAAATACAATAACCAACTGTACACTAAAAATTACTAACAGTATTCAAAGAGACTCATTGTGACACTGTAAACAATGTTATAATGAAGTCTCTTTTATACGCGAATTATAAAAAATACATACATGTTTATTTTCGCTAAATATTCTCAAAGATTATACGCCGATATGCTATTGGAATGAACAAAAAAGATAAGTACAGTATCTGGAATCACACGTGTTTGTACTGCGTCGATTCTCAGATTACGCTATACCTACAAGATATTTTTCTATTTTGAACACTTATTTTAATTACGAAAATCCCTTTTATACGTTTATTTCCGAACGCTTCATTGACGTTTCTTGAGTTCGCGGATAAACAACAACATGCTGCAGTATCTAGGTTATGACCTTGATTCAAAATCTTGAAATGACCCTTAACTTTCCAAGATTAAAATTTATTTTAGTTAACTCCGAGTATACCGGCTTATAGCAGCTCCTATAAATTCAAACTATGGATTTACAAAACTATCGAATTCCACTGGTATAGTTTTGGTAAAATAAATCTAAAGAATTTATTTCAAAAACCTTTTTATCGGTTGTGTGTTGTGTTGAATACCGGTTTTTATAATGGCAAGTGTTTTTGTAGGTAAGACATTTACAATAAAATTGCTTTACAGTTGATAAGAGATTCTTTATTAAAAATTGTGCCTTGTGATAAATTACTATGTACCTACCTATGTAAGTATTAAAGAAATTCAATTTTATTCATAGTATATAATAAGGGCACAGTTTCTTCCTATATAAGCTTTAAGCTGTGGGATGAGTTAATAAAAATTTAGTCAAAATGAGACAAACTTGGATATATTATACCTGGAAGATACCTGACAGGTTAAAAATAATTTATATCTATACAAAGTTAGTTAGAAATGATGGAAGAAATTGCTACTTTGGTATGGTTTATATTTATCTTCAATTACATATTTTTGTCAATGGTAAATCAGTCATTCTAGATATACTTGTAAAATATACTGTCACTGGAGCTTAAATGATGCAGTCAATATTAAAAAAATAATCTCTCGGTGGTTTATATTGAATAAAAAAGTTACTATGAGTATACATTAATTTTTAGTTTCAGTTACATTATATATTGACAACAATAATTATGTTATTTATGCTATTTTAATATCTCAACAAATTTGTGATCACTCATAAGAATAAGCTCATATAAAAGGTTAAGTGCTGACTGTCAAACCGAACAAGGCTAAGAAGAAAAAGAGAAGAATTACACTACTTGTGTTAATTGTACCCTTTTTACACTCAACCATAGATATAGAAAAAATACTCATATTGCATTTAATTCTTTTGTATAATATGAAATTATAAATATTTTCAATTTCCATAAATTAGTATAAGAAAAAGTTGATACAAATACTATTTTTTATTTGTGTAACCTCTACTTTTTTTAAAATTAATCACTCTGGTTCATACATATTCATTTAAATTTCAATAATTAATTATATATAAAATATCAATAATTTCGTATCTAAAACTACTTATACACACTAAAAGATCTATTAGCATGCAAAACTTTTTATAAAAGATAATTTGAAAGATGAATTAAGGTGATTTGACATGGAATTTTCATCGTTAATAACTGAATAATAGTTTTACTTGATTTATGTATGACTCAGTATATTTATTAAGTAAATCAAGTAGTGACTTTGTGTTTATGGAAAAAATGAATATCTATCGTTTTGGTAACGGCAGATAAATAAAATGGTCTTTTCATTATAAAATTTGTGCAAGAAGGATGTGGAGTTTGAATAATTTACAATAGTGTCTACAAACATTTACATCTCTCCTAGTAGATTCTGTGAGTATTAAGTTACGATTTACCATTAAAATTATACCAATAAGCTCATATCGAAAGTAAACATTTTTAAAAATGATTAAAATGACAAAGAAGTTATACCTGACTACAGTATAAAATATTGAAATATTATCCAAAATAAGTATTATTTCATAACAACGAATGTTCTTAAGAGTAACATGATAGGATTTGAAAATATAATTTTTTTCTTGTACGCATGATAATCACAAACTGAAATATTTATAGAAACGTATTTTATAACTGGAGATCAAAATTAATATACATTTGACAAGATAAATTGGCGGAGATGTCAGTTTTTCTTTACGTCAACAACTCGCGAAATAAATTGAAAATTATTTTGTAATCATACAACATATTTCAGTAATTGATGGTGACTATTGTTATACATATCCTGCAACCGGCGACATTGCTTCGTCACAATGTAAACCGTGATAAAGTGACCTGATTTTATCGTCGTGTTACTTGAGTTGTTATCAAAACGTTCAAAATTGTACAATAACCAGATTGTATTACCTTTTACCGTTTTTAAACAGTCTAAAATAATCAATTTGCTGTGATTCTCGTATCATAAACTCTTATAATTGGGATTTATGTGCAGAGATTTGGGAAAAAATATTTACAATAAATGTTGCCAAGATAAATCATTGGAAAATATTCACAAGTTCGTAATAATACCGCTAGGGTAACACTAATAGTAATTCAGAAAATGGGAGGTTTGTCTATAATTTCCCAAGGATAGCTGCACTGAAAATTATCGCAAATAAATATCCTGTTTGTTATGAACACTTTTGGTTTCACTCTTTTGTAACATACTCTTTACATAATGTGATGGGGACAAAGCGAACATTGATTTGGAAAAAATGCAATATCTCGGGAAAACTTTATTGGAAATTATTGAACTCAGTGTCATACGAAAACTTTTTTCTTGCTCTATCAATTGCACTTCACGAAATGTCCTCGTCATTTTTAATAAAATCGCTAGATAGCACCTTATAAAAATTTGAAGTATTTCCTGATTTTTCTCAGAAAATTTAAATGCAGCGACAATGATATTATTACACTGTTATGAAGGCGCTATAATTGGACTGTATTTTTTTTAAACTGGTTTCTTTATAAAAATCACTATCATATTGACTGACTTCAACATTTTTTTTTTTCTTTTGTTTTAAGGCCTCAGCTGCCAGGGCTATTCGGCCTGTTTTTTGCGTCCGGGATGATTTATGATTGTCTATAATATAGTTTATACGAAAGTAAATACAAACAGAGTGATACCGCACTTATTGTTCAAAATTTTATCTGTAAACTGTTCGGTTTTGAGGTTATATTTTGATGTTCGAAGCACTTAAAAATTTGGAGATGAGTTTAATGTTTTCACTGTTTGGGAATTTCAGCACTATGTCTTGCAGTGTGTAGGGGCCATAAACATTATTAGGAACCTTAACAGATTTATGAAGAAAATCTGTATTAACACTATTTAAGGAACAGTTGAAAAATATGTGTGAGAGATCTTGTTTTTCACCACATGGGCATGAATCCGAAGGTACTAAGTTGAATTTGTGTAGATATGACAAAGTGGCACAATGGTTGGATCGAATTCTTGAAGAAATGCAGATATCTCTTCTGGACAAATTGGAAAGTGAAGAAAACCATGGATTTTTTCTTGGATATTTTATGAATTGAGAGTATAGATTTCCTTTTGTCAAGCTGAGTGTAGAGAAAGTAGAATTCCACTTATCTAAGATTGATTTCTTAATAGAATGCACCACATCCGAATGGGGACCAGTTGGGAGGGTGGCACGATTTATAGTTCTCCCAAGATTTGCAAGATCATCGGCTCTAACATTTCCTTGTATAAGACTGTGTCCGGGAATCCAGCCAATTCGTATGTCTTTCCCTTGCTGATTCAACTTGTGTAGTAGCTCCTTTATTTTTAGGACAAATGGATTAGAAGATGAGGAGAAAGATTTTTTAGAAATGCATTTTATGGCACTTTGGGAGTCAGAAAAAATTATAGCTTTGGGAAGGTCAAGTTTTGAAATTTTTTGGATCGCAATTAGTATAGCGTAACATTCTGCTGAAAAGATGGAGAAATGAGAGGGGAGTTTGTCACATAATGATAAGATGTTAGGAGAATAAATTCCGTATCCTACATTACTGTCAGTCTTAGAGGCATCAGTGAAGAAAATGGGGCCAGAAAAGTTGATAGAATTCATTTTGGCCAGAAAGACTTGATTACAGTCCGAATCTTTTTTAATTTCCAGATCTATCGTGTTAGTTTGACTAATTTGAGATTCGAGTGAGAAGTGATGACAAGGAAATTTGTTGAACGATTCAATGAAGGGAAGGAATTTAGATACTGATTGAAAGGCAAATATAATAGGAGGAGTATTTCTCAGTCTCCAGTATATGGGATCGGCAGCCCATTCTGTGAATAATTCTATAAGTGAGGTTTTTATTAGGTCTTTATATGCAACAGCTTTAGATACATATTTAACTGACAAGATTTCTCTACGTACCTCCAGGGGGGTCTGCCCACATTCAGATAACATGATGTTGATAGGAGTAGATTTTAGATAGCCTACTATAACCCTTAGGGCTTGATATTGTAAACGATCTAATTTTTTAAGTAGGTATTTAGAACAGCCACCATATAGCATGCACGCATTATCAAATAATGGAAGTATGGTCGCTTTGTATATGTTTAAAAGAGAGATTTGATGGCTACCCCACCATTTACCACATAGAGATCTAATTAAATTAATAGCTTTTGATACTTTGCAGGAAATAAATTCAATATGTGGTTTCCAGTTAAGTTGGTCGTCAAATATAGCTCCTAAGTACTTGACTTGAGATTTCCAAGGGATAGGTTGACCATTAATGACTATGGAATGGACTGGACTAAGCTTATGGTTTTTCTGAAAAATCATGGCGGCACATTTTTGAGGGGCCAGTGTCAAACCCATAGACAATAAATGAAGATTGAGATTAGAAAGGAAGGTGTTGAGGGATGTTATAGACTCCTGGATGGTGTTTTCGGCACATATCACAGCAAGATCTTCTGCATAACCACTAATTTTTATGGAGGGTGGAAGTATGTTCTGAAGAGAGTTGCACGATATATTGAATAACAGTGGACTGAGTGGAGAACCTTGGGGGACACCTCTACAAGAAACACCAGGGCCTATAAGTTCATTGTTCAGGGTGGATTTAATGAATAGATTTCGATCTGAAAGAAAGGATAAAATGAGGTCACAAATGTCATGAGGCAAATTAAGGGAATTTAGAGATGAATAAATAGAGGATAAAAGAAGATTATCATAAGCACCTTTAATGTCGAGAAAAACAACAATTGGGTTTTTATTGGCAGACAATGCACATGATATTTCGGAATAGATGAAAATGTGGTTATCAGATATACTTCTGCCTTTCCTGAAACCTTGTTGTGAGGGGTGAATTTTTAGGGAGTTTTCAAGAGACCAGTCAAGGCGATTTTTGATCATGCTTTCGAAAACTTTTCCTATTGTGCTGGATAAGGCTATGGGTCTCCAGCTGGAGGCATCGTTAGGATCCTGGTTTTTTTTAAGAATAGGAATTATTAGATGATTTTTCCAATCTGAAGGGATCGGATGATATTTATTGAGTATTTTATTGAAAATAGAGAGAAGAGTTTCTAGGGCTATTTTGGGAAGATGATTGATCATTGAATATGTGATGGAATCCAATCCAGGACTTGAATCATTTTTGTTTAGTAAGCTGAAATTCAATTCTTCTATTGTAAAAGGGTGAGTAAAGGAGTCGTTAATGGCTTGGGGAATAGTGTTAAGGTCTTGAAAAGGGATTTGAGCTAACTTGTTTAAGAGACTTTGGAATATGGAACTGTCTAGGGGAGGCGTGTTAATTAAATTACGATTTTCAATAGATCTAGAGAAATTTTTTATTGATTGCCAAATCTTCTTAACAGGTGTTCCGGGGTTCAGTTCTTCCGTGAATTTACGAAAGCCTTCTAATCTTTTTGTTTTCAGAAAAAGTCGAGTTTTAGCTCTTATTTTCTTGAAATTAATGAAATTTTCCATGGAGAGAGTTCTTAGATATAGTTTAAAAGCCTCTTTTTTCTTTTGTACCATCTGGGAGCACTCTTTGTCCCACCAGGGAAGATAAGGTTTAGAAGAAGTGAAAGATTTCTTAAGTGGGATAAATAAAGAGATGGCTCTTTTTAAGACCTCCAAGAACAAGGGATATTCCATATCATTATGATATATATTATTTTCAATATATGCTTGAAATGCATCCCAGTTGGCTTTATTTGTGTTATATTTGATGTGAGTGGAATTCATATGGATGGGCACAGTATTTTGTTTTTTGTAGGAACAAAGGGTAGGAAAATGATCGCTGAAGCCTGATTCTTGGATCGTTCTCCAGGAGCAATCTAGAGCTATGGCTGAGGAAGTAATTGTAATATCCGGGCAGCTTTTATTGACATTGGGGTTGGGAATACGGGTTGGAGATCCGTCATTAAGGATGGTGAGATCATTATGCGAGATGAAGTCCCAGAGTGCAATTCCTTTAGGGTTATTAATGGCAGAGCCCCAAATTTGATTTTGGCCATTTAAATCAGCCATTAAGATAAAATTCTTATGTTTTATTTGTTGTAGGAGTTGATTAAACATTCTGTGAGGGAAGGGAATGTTGGGATCGGGAGGAATATAGCTATTAATAATGAATAGATCTTGGAGTTCTACTACCAGCAAGTGTATTTTTGGAGGAACTGGAATTTTGTGTTCAAAATTTTTGCAAGGAATCGAGTTGTTGATGAAAGTGGCTACACCTCCGTAGCCATCCTGTCGATCTTGTCTAAAACAGCTAAAATTTTTAATATGTGCAGATCCACCTGGAGTCAACCAAGTTTCATTTAGTAATATAATGTTAATACTCTCATCTCTAATAATAGGAATGAGTACCTCTTTGTTAACATTAAAACTGCGAATATTCCATTGGAGTATGTTATATTTAAAGGTATTATCCTGAATACGATTGAATTTCAAGCAATAGTGTAAAAAATGAAATAATAAAAAAAGGGGGGGAGGTACTTAGAGGGAGAAATTCAAGTTATATTATGATTGCTCACCTCTTGAGGAGAGGTAAGCTGAGAAATTGCGAAAGATTGAGAGCTAGGGATAGAAAGGGAATAATCAGACAAAAACGGAGTATCAGAAGGGGTGAAGTCCATATCAATTCTTTCAATGTGAGAGCAAGAGGGAGATGAAGCATTGTTTTGAAGTGCAGATTTATTTGTTATCGGAGACTGACAGAGTTCATTGCATGAGGAGGAAAATAGAGCTGCATTATGTGTATCTTTATCAAATCCAGTTCTTTTTTCTAAGATGGTGGGACGTCTGCGTTTATGAGTAGTGAATTTGTTACTAGGGGGACTTTGTGTCACTTTTTGAGCATAAGAGATTGGAAAAGGGGAAGAAGTCTGTAATTGAGGAAAGGATGTGATTGATCTATCAAAAGAGGTGTTTTTAACAGAAGATTTAAGAGGAGGGAAAAGTTGAGAGGCTTCGAAGTAAGAATAGTCATGGAATGCCATTGCTTCATTAATGTTTTTTTGCCTATTAAATTCTTTGCAAGAGCGGTCAAAAGCTAGATGCTGTCCAGAACAATAAAAACAGTCTAAGGAATTTGAACATGGGTCAGAATGGATTGTTCCACATCTACTACACCTTTTGGCACTGCGGCAAGAGTTGGCAGAGTGTCCGAATCTAAGGCAGTTTTTGCATTGAGTAACAGGAGCAATATATTTATCAACCTGGACTGGAACTGAAAAAATTTCTAGATCCTTGGGGCATGGACGTCCCTCAAAGGTTACAAGAATTGTTGTGGAGGGAACATATTCATAAGATCCGTCATCTTTGGTTATTCTGCGGTTAAGTCTTCTAGCACCAATCACTTTTTTATTTTGCAAATAAGCTTCTTGAATAATATCATCTGGGGTAATAGAGAGTCCTACGTTTTTGACAATGCCTCTCGAGGTGAGAAGGCGTTGTGGTATGTAAGCACAATATCCTTCCCTTCTGAAAGCTTGGTTCATTAGGAAAGAATTAGCATCACGAGAAGTTTTGAAGGTAATTCCTATTTTGCTGGAACCTTTCTTTTGGATATTTTTAATGTTTTGAATGTTCAGTTTTCGTATAATTTTTCCAACATCCATAGGATGAATACTAGGGGGAGTGCCGCTACTTTTAATAGGTTCTACTATAACTAAATGGGGCCCAAAATCGATATCAGAGTACTTCAATCTTCTCCCTTTAGAAGCCTTAACGCGTTGTTCCAATATTAAAATTTCCTTTATGACTTCGGGATCGTTTTGAAAACAGATTTTAGTGGAAGCGAGTTCATCTTCCAAGTTTTTAATGTCTTTTTCTAATAGGGGAGAGAGTTGGTGCAAAGAATTTATTAAGTTTTTGGAAGATGGTGATAAAGCATTATGTAGGGAATCTGAGGAAGAGTTATTGGGGGCCTCATCCCCCATCTTGATGGTGGAAACTTAGACTAAAGCGTTTTTTGTAGAACACGTGGCAAAAAAATTAAGTTAGGTTAACTTACGGAGAATTATTCACAAATCACTGAAGTGCAGTCAATATAATGTCACTTAACTAAAAAACCAATGAATCGTCACTAAAAATAAAACTAACTAAACTTAATTAAATTCACAATCGACCAATTCGTGCAGTATTATCTCAAAAAGGAATTCTTTTTCCTATCAATCAACTTTTAACAATTGTTCACCAACCTTTAACTTTTAACGTTAATATTGACAGTCCCAGTTCAACTATATTTTTTCGACTTCAACATTAATATTGAGAAGGTGACATTAACGTCAAAATTAAAAGTACATAACTATCTACAGGGTGTTCCGGGACTGGATGCAAAAAATTCGGGAGTGAGTAGATGACGCGAGAATAATGCTGTGACAAAACAATTTTCTCATACGACCCCTCGTTTCTGAGTTATAGACCTTTAAAGTTGCGAAATCCGAACTTATATTTAAGTATATTTTCTAAATTATACATTGGAGCATTATGAATTTCTAATGGATGATTATGTATGTCCATGTAGTGTGTTTGACGAAATAAATAATTCTACACTACTATCTGAAGGCCAGGGGCGGCTCATGCCCAATGGTTAACAATACGCAACTTTTACAGGGATCATCTGTACAATCTAAAGATAGCAAAAATGAATTTTTCAATCAATTTTTCAACAAAATAGTATATTAAAGTATAAGTGGATAAAGAGGTCGTTCAAACACGCGCGATTTTTCGAGCACGACGGCGCAGCCGGAGTGCTCGAAATAGAACAAGTGTTTGAAAGACCAGTTATCCTCGAATACTTTACGCTATTTTTTTTTATTGGTGCATTATGAAATCATAGAATATTATTATTATATTATTACTACAAAAAATGGAAATAAGAACTAATAATGTGAAATATGATGTCACATCAGTATACCTTTCGTTGTCATGGAAATGAGAAAAACACAAATGGATTAATTTGTCATCAAAGATTAATTGTTGTCACCGCAGTGCTTAAAAATGAATTCTAATATCGATTCTTCAAATAGTAAAGCAGAATCGCGGTTAATACCGCACAAATCTAAAGTTGCGTATGCAAAAGAATATGACAAGCTCATCAAATGGATGGAAGAGCAAAAGGTACCAGATTTAAATGAACGAATTGTACTTGCTTACCTTCAGAAAATGTCGGAGCAGTACAAGGCGTCGACTACGAGTATGTGGGCTATCCATTCGAAATTACAATGTTTGTTGAGAATAAACAAAGGAGTCGATATAAAATCATTTGTAAAAGTGGATGCATTAATGAAGGCAATTAGTAAGAATGACGTACCCAAGAAGGCATATGTATTCAATGAAGATTATGTGCGGAAGTTGCGGACATTACGTATTTATTTTTAAAGGTGGTAGCCATTTGCGGTATTTTTGGATCTTCTAGAAGATGTGAATTATGCGATTTGCGCTTACATGATATCAAAGAAGAAGAAGGAAGAAGGTTATTACTATCCGACCGTCTAAGACAGTGGAGGCTCGACGTTTTACAGTAGCTGACAGTGAAGTAATTAGTTATGTGTGTTTAGTAAAGCAGTATTTATCATTGCGCCCCCAAAATGTGAGTACAGACCGAGTTTTCTTACGATATGATAAGGGAAAATGTACCAATCAAGTGGTTGGAATTAATACATTTGGATCATGTCCATTACAAATTGCAAGTTATCTTAAACTGGATGATCCTGAGAAATACACGGGACATGCTTTTCGACGTACGTCCGCTACTATTATGGCAAATAGTGGCATGACAATAGATCAAATCCAACGACAAGTAGGATGGAAATCGGCAGCTGTGGCGAATAGTTACGTTGAAGAGAGCATTAGCAATAAGAAGAATGTTTCAAACATTATTGGAAGTGCCATTAATGGAAGTTCACCCTCATTGGGTTCTGAGAATGTGTCAAATAATATATTGAATACCATTTCCTCCGATTCAATAAGTCGAAATATTAATAACTCAAACAATACTAACTGTACTTTCCATTTTTATTTATAAAATTAAAATTGTTAAATAATGTTTGAATGAAGGTTTCGTATTTGGTAGTGATATTTTATTTGACGTTTCGAGGTACCATAGATAAATACTTTTAATACGGGGAAAGTTTTGTCGAGTGCTGCGCCATCTATTGTGGTGGAAGGTTACTATTCACCAACAGGGAAAAAATAAAGGAAGAGACCTGCATGATTAGTCACAGTTTACTAGCTACTACTAGATGGCAAGCCAAGCAAATACTGAGGGTTTTTTAAATTATGCCTATATGGTTTTTTCTTAAATAAACAAATAAAAACAGTCACACAAAGTTTAAACACTTTTTGAAACAACCTGTTATTTTATTTCGGCTTAAAAGTATGATAGATTGGTTCAAAAAGTTGTTTAAAGCTTTTATCCGTTTTTATTAACCAGGATAGTTTTATTAAAAGACGAATGTCGACAAATAGTTTCAAAAATTTAATATAAAATTTTGTTTATAAAATAGTACAGGTGATTTTCTTTATTTTCTTCTCAAACTTAAGATAAGAATAATTTATTGATAATAGCATGTGCTAACAAATATTACACATATGATACAATGTTTTTCAAACACTAATTTTTTTCCGATATACATTCTGTATTTTGTAGTGTATTTGTCATCCAAGGGGCGATCTTCGTGTTTTTCCTTTTACATTTTTTTGTATATGTACAGTCGTCTATATATTTTTAAAGTGTTTCAATGAAAGTATTTGTTGCACAGCTAGGATCTGGATTCAAGTATAAGAAATTCCAAGATTTTTGTCTGATTGTATTTTTAAGTTTTGTTTCATCTATGTATTTCACTATTCCTCGTTCCTTGGGGCATTTGGTCTTTTCCAGTACTATCTGTAGTATTGTTGAGAAATGATCTGTAATGTCGGTTTGCAATACTAGGAACAGTATCGAGTACGTTGAATTTGGATTTTAAAAATATGCGTCGAATGTCGAATTACTGGAATTTTTTCATATAACGTTTTCACATTATTTTCAAACGATGTTACTTGCAGGTTACTCGGAATTCTTTGTTTTCAAAAGAGTGCCAACGCTTTCAATTAAAGTGTTGATTTTTAAATTTAATTGAGATATTTCATCTATCATCAACATTTTCAATTCTAAAATAAATTTAAAATATGATTAAATATTAAAATTATTTAGTTTAGTCACCTTGATCATCAAGTGTATCTGTTTGTGGTGATGATTTATCTCTTTTGTGAAGTGTTCATCTGATTCCACTGCCACAAGGTTTTGACTCTAAAAAAAACTAAATATAGGTACATTATAAAATTAAGTATTTTTATACTAAAAGTCAAATTTAATATGCAAACTTTAGGTTATTATAAATTATGATTTAACTTAAGAAACAAATTACCTCTGGGAACAGCAAATCTCGCCATACCATTTGATTCTTTATTCTCAAGGGAAATTCCTTCAGCTTCAGACCTCATAGTTTCGGCAATAGATTCCATTTGAATCTCTGGAGAAGTACTAACCGATTTATAATTCCGACTTTTTATACAATACTGAAATAGTTATTTGTAAAACAAGTGTCACAATGACTCGTTTTGTAGTACGAAGCGGGAGTTGTGCAAATCACGAGTACTACAGAAAGTCATTGTGGAACAAGTTTTACACAATATTTTTTGTAATTCGCATTTATTTAATCATTTAAATAAAATAGAATTTCATATAATCCCTGTCTTTAAACTAAGAGGAGTGCTTTGAATTTAAGTTGGCAATTCTGTAGATTCCTAATTGGTCAGATCACAGATGGTTTTATTCAGCACTTCTGACTTTTGACATATTATAACCGAATAATTGTGTAAATTGTAAACAAACTTTCATTTAAGCAAAAAGAGGATGATTATTTGTTAACTAAAGAGATTCTTCGCATATGCTCTTGCGATCTATTTATACTATATCATGAACAGAATTATTTCTGTAATACATCTTCACATGGATATCTCATCATTTATCCCAAAAATCGAACGTTTTGTGTACCTATATATTGATCCTATACAATCTAAAAATAAACAATTGATAAATAAACGTTAGCGTACGTTATTCATTAATATTTTTAATATACAAATCATTCTAATTTACCTTTAATATAATAATTTGCTAGCTAGAACAACTCTAGACCATTTTATTTATAATTTGTGTCAAGGTTAAAGTCAAATGTCAAATAAAAATATAACTAAATACAATAAGGAACTGTACACTAAAAATTACTATAACAGTGTTCAAAGAGCTTCATTGTGACACTGTAAACAATGTTATAATGAAGTCTCTTTTATACGCGAATTATAAAAAATATATTATTTGCACAAAACATTCTAATTAATTTCTTTAAATACTTACAATTTGTTTGTGGTGTAGGTTTAAAAACAGGATAAATGTTACGATTTAATGAGGGACTTTCGTCTGAATCAGAACTAGAGTGATAGGACATATACCTTGTATTTTTTTCCGTATCCTTGATCCCCGTCGTTTGTAAATATCGGAACTAGACGAAAGATCTGTTGTAATTAAAGCCTTTTTGGCTTTTCTTTGTGCTACAGTAAAGTCATCTACAAGTTAAAAAATTATTTCTCTTTAAAAAATGACAAATACAATGAAACTCTGTCAAAGTCTCTAATATACTGATCCATTGGTTATTGCTTTACTCCTGACATTTTGATGTCGTTAGTAACCTTCCAAGCGAATAGATGGCGTTAAAAATGCAGTTTAGCAGTGGCTATAAAAGATCGCAGGGCATGCGAGGTACTGCTGTCTGATCAATAATCAAAAAGTCATTTAGACTTAAGTTTCTCGAGTTGTTGTTACCATGGTAACTTTAAAAAATGCGCGTGTTTGAAAGTTCGATTTAAACACGCTGAGGCGTGTTTTAAATAGGTAATATTAGGCATCAATAAAAAAAGGTACTCTCTGTACTCGATAAAATGCATAAGGAGAAGATTGAAATGTAGAAAAATTTAATTGATTTGCCCACAACTTATTGTCGTCTTACAATAAAACAATCAATACTTTTAACTCAACGACCTTATGTCTTTCAATTCAACCCTAAAACTAAAAACTATCTAATATAGTGGTCGCCAACCTCTCAATGTGTTGAGCTACTTTGTTAATTTTGGAATAAACAGCGAGCTACCCACACGGAAGCCACGTAACGCAACGTAAATGAAATAATCCACAGTTAATTTATCATTATATGTATTTATTTATTTTACTATTTAACTGGTAATACATAATACAATAGGTACTAATAATAAACTAATAACTATTATTACTAGTACGTACTTGTTCATAGCTACATTCCTACCTACCAAACGAACGTGTTTGAAAAATAAACACAAACTTTTATCCAACCACAACGGCATGTCACGTAAGATTTAAAAATAGTTAATAATAACAACAAAGAAGTAACGCACTATCATGAACATAAACATTGAAAAATAAAAAAGCACGTTCAATGAGAAGGCTGACACTCAGACTCATCGATAATTTTTTTAATGTTTGCAGTATAATTTGATACAGCCATTCGAATACAATTATCCAAATGTTCATCTGTAAGTCGATTGCGATATTTGTTCTTAATAAACTTCATATTGGAAAAAGAAGATTCACACAAATAGGTTGAACTGAATAATGCTTTCACTTTCAAGGCAACACGGCATAGAACTGAATATTTGTCTTTACTTACTATAGGCCAGATACATTTGGTACTTGAGACTAACGATTTTAAGGCTAAATCATTTTGAAACTCAATTACTTCCATTTCTATTGCAGCGATGTCTTCACCAAAGTTCTGCATAACACAAGTTGCAAACTGTTGGATATCAATTTCCATAAAGGGTGAAACAACAAACTGTGCTACTACAGCCATTTCGTTGAAGTTATTCTTCAGGGTAGAAACTATTTCTACATATTTGCTGTCATAGGGTTGTAATGGATTTTGAGATATTTTTTCTGAAAGAATAGGAAAATGCTTGGCATCGCTGTTAATTAGGTTTTGTTCCCAAAACTCCAAATTTTTGATAAATGCTTTTATATCAGAAATCATTTCCACTAGTTCTTTATCTCTCCCCTGAAGCTGCAAATTAAGTTCGTTTAATTTCTCTGTAATGTCCACGAGAAAACCAAAATCTCTAAGCCAGATTGAATTTTCTAGTTCCGGAGTCGGTTCATCGCGTTGTTTGAAAAATTGAACTATGCCAGATAGGACATCATTAAAACGTTTCAGGACCCGTCCTCTACTTAACCATCGGACTTCAGAGTGAAGGAGTAGGTCCCCGTATTGGCAGTCAGCTTCATCAGCCAAGGTTTTGAATAATCTTCTTTGTAACGCTTGAGCTCTAATCTTGTTCACAATTTTTACCACCAGTTTCATAACGTTGTTTAGTTTTCTCGGAAGAAATAATATTTTTTTAATGAGAAAGCAACTCCTGTCCAGTAGTGTGTCGTTTCAGTAGAATAAACTTCAAAAGATCTTCTTTAATCGTAAGATCACTAAAAACCATCCTGACGAACACGGCCATCTGGGCAGTGTCAACGACATCTGTTGATTCATCCGGTTGAAGTGAAAAATAAACACAGTTATCTAAGTCAGTTCTTAACTGTAAAAAAATATCATTGCTCATTACTTCTACACGTCTTATCACTCTATTAGCAGAAAGTTGCATAGATTTTATCTCGTCTTTATTTCTAAAGTTGGGAAATAACGAATCAGCAGCTTCTAAAAACGCCTGTTTTATCATTTCCCCGTCTTCATAAGGTTTCTTTTTTTGTGCAATTATCTGGGACACACGGTACGATGCTTCAGTTGCAGCCTGATTTTTGTCGACTGTTCTTAAAAATATTGATTGTTGTCTTATTAACTGCTTTTTTAGCTGTTTCAGTTTCTCCTTTCTGGCGGCAGAATGTAGTTTTTTGTTACCTTTTTTATATATTGGAATGATAACTGAATGTTTGAATGCTCTAGGCCAGATACCAGTTTCTATGCATTTGTTGAAGATGTAAGTTAATGGTTCAGTTATTAATGACGCGATAACTTTGAGCGTTCCCGTTTTGATTTCGTCTGATCCCACGGCTTTGTGGTTTTTCAACTCTTGAATAATGCTGTTTACTTCAAGTGTGTTTGTGGGTAGGAGTGTAATTGAGTTTGGAAGGGAGGGTCTATTGATTTTGTAGTTAGGATCTGGGTTTATATTTTGAGCAAGTCTTTTCCCAGTGCCATTGAATGAGGTATTGAATTCGTTTGCGATGTCCTTAGGATTTGTTAATAACTCTCCTAGTTGATTTTCAATATTATCAATAGAGATCTTCAATTTTTTGGTGTTACTTACTTCTTGAACCACATTCCATAAAGCGTTTGTGTTTGATTTTTTGAGTTCGATTTTGTTTTTGTAGTATTTGAACTTAGTTTTTTCAATTAGAGTCGACAATTTGTTTCTATATTTTTTGTATTGTAGTTTTAGTTCGTTGTCATTTGAGCCATTTTATTTTATGTGGTAGTTGAGGTAAGTAAAGCATTTGTCATCCAAGGAGCGATTTTCATGTTTTTCCTTTTACATTTTTTTGTATATGTACAGTCATCTATATATTTTTGAAGTGTTTCAATGAAAGTATTTGTTGCACAGCTAGGATCTGGATTCAAGTATAAGAAATCCCAAGATTTTTGTCTGATTGTATTTTTAAGTTTTGTTTCATCTATGTATTTCACTATTTCTCGTTCCTTGGGGCATTTGGTCTTTTCCAGTACTATCTGTAGTATTGTTGAGAAATAATCTGTAATGTCGGTTTGCAATATTAGGGGCAGTATTTGATCGAGTACGTTGAATTTGTATTTTAAAAATATGTGGTCAATGCATGAACTACGTCCACCCTGTGTTCTTGTTGGATTATTAATTGTGGAAATGTAACCGAATTCGTTAAGTGTGTTGTTATAGTCTGTATTATATTCATTATCCTCTAGTAGGTCGATATTCAAATCACCAATGAAAATGTTATAACTTTCTGGTTGGAATGCTGAACTCTCAAAGTAATGTTGAAGAGTGATAACGAATTGATCGAGATTGCTTTTTGGGGATCTATATATAGCATTGATAAGACAGTTGTTCTTGTCATTGAGAATGATTTTAATTTGCATTATGTTGCTCTCATTCAAAGGTATGATTGAGTATGTATAATTATACTCTGATTGTATGTATACAACAACTCCATCGTTTTGATTGAAATCCCCCTCGTTATATAACTTGTTTGAACCCTCCAAATTATATAGGTCCGAATTTCCTATTGACCATGTTTCTGATAAAACATTACAATCGAATCCGATATGTAGGTTTTCTAAGAGAATTTTAAATTCGTCTAGGTTTTTATTAATTCTTTGTATGTTATTATGGATAATTTTAAAATTTTCACAATCTTTGTTAATTTCTAAAATATCTCTGCATTCTTGTATGTGTTCCAAATACTAAGTTTCTATCATATCAATATCGAAGTCTCTAATATATTGATCCATTTGTTATTGTTTTACTTCTGACATTTTGATGTATTACTTTGAGGTTGTCTTTTTTTATAGTTTGTTATGAATTTAATGACATACAGAAAAAAGATAAATAAATTAAAACTTACATGAGTATGAACATATCCCAATCTCCATATACTTGACCTTATTCTAAATGAAACACCATTAAGTTTCCATTCCTAGTGATATTAATATCGAATTCCTGATCTTAAACTCTTAATTCTGTCTTTTTGTTGAGGAGGACCAGATGTCGTCGTTGCCTTCTTATCACTTTCAGATTTCAACGGAGTAATTTTTTCTTCTTTTTCTTTGGGTGTTAAATCTTGTCCGATATTTTCTTCAGTTGGATTATTGGCTGTTTCTGATTGAAATACAGGATGTAGGCTTCGTGAATTTGGGGTCGACGGTGCACTGTTTGGTCTTCTTTCTGTAGTATCGGTATTCTCGTTTTCTTCAAGTTCCTCGACGGTGTAAGCTCTGTTGTTGATATACAACCTGTTTCCCTTTATGTACGAATTATCCGAGTTTTGTCTCGCTCTATTCAAGTGGTGCCTCAGTATTCTATTCTCGCAGAGTTGCTTATATGTTAGATCGTTTGAGATTCCAACACTGGTACCTTTTAACTTTTTGCAGTTTTTAAATGGCCAATAAAAGACCGAAAACTTGTATCGTAGCTCAGGTACTTTTATGAAAGTTTTTGGAAATATTTAGATTATTTTGTTATAATATTTAAAATTACTGTACCTACTATGTTTTTCATTAGCAATAAGGTTTTACTCATTCGTACATAAAAATATAGTCTATAGTATAACCGCGAATGTCGTGTCGTTCTCCAATGGAACTGTCCCGTTAAGTTTAAAGAACAAGTTCTCGGAGCAGTTATTATTAACCTGTTCCGTTCTTTCTGTAACAACTCTACTTTAAAGAAGAATCAAAAGAATTGTATGCTCAGGTAGGACGGTTTGTGTCTTATAAATGTGTTTCTGTGTGGTATTTTACCACCTGTTTAATCACTTAATCAGTATTATTGTTTGTCCAGGCGATAGAGCAATCGAAATGGATGTTGTTTGATAACGCAAACATTTTTATGCAGAAAGTTGCCGAATATTGTGTACAACAATAATATATGTTTGCCTACTCCAAAAAGTGCTTGCTAAATGCTGTAGAACGACAAATGTACCGAAATATCGAAAAATGACTCATTTCTCGATACATTTGTGTCTAAAACTTTGAAACAAAGCCTTAAATCAAAAAAATTTACTCTTTCTTTTTTGTTTATTTGACGATTTCCTATAAGATTATGAGAATCGCGAATAGAAAAACTTTATAGTCTATTTCTTAATGTCTGACAGCACAGTAGCCTCATTAAATATTCAAATAGAAAATTATCTCTTACAGAGTGATCCTAAGAATTTTACAAGTAAATACTAAAATTCTAATGCAAAACAAGTAGGTGTCTGTATTGGTTATCTGTACATCCCTGTTTCAGCTCAAAATACAATATGGTAATAAAACTGAACAATGCCAGCAAAAGGATAAACAGTGCGGCAGTAGCGGAGATTACGATATTAGTTCATTTTGCTTATTTAATTAGATTCGGTCAACATTACAGTTGAAATAAAATTCATTCGTTTAGGCCTATTAACAAGTTACATTTTCATTTTTATGAAATTAAAATAATTAAAGAAAATATAGTTTAATTCTCATAATTCAAATTTATTGACAATGAATTAATGTATATTAAGTGAAGTAAACATACCATTTATAGGAAATATAAAATTCAATTTATAGTATCATCCTCTTCGCTGGCCATATAAGAATCATCCGAAGACGCGCCGAGAGAGATCACTATCGGTTCTATAGTTTATTCTATGAGGTTATCTAAAACCCACATTTTCTCTTCCTCTTTAATTACATGATTCACAGCATCTCTCCAGTTCTGTTCAGTTAGTGTTGTCAATGAGTACTTCATGCGTTCACGAACATCTTTCATTTCAAATGTTTTATTATGTCTAGCTACATAACCTTTAACCTTTCATTTGGGCCCATATTAACTTTATCGCATTTAATTCACAATGGTATGGCGGCAAACGAAGCACTGTTATCCCACGATTCTTGGCTATTTCATCAATTACAAACTTTTTAAATTGTAGGTTGTGATCTGAAACAACCTTTAAAAGTTCTTTTTTCAACATATCATCTTCAAATGGTATATCTTTTACGATTAACCAGTTTCTAATATCAGCTTTTCTCCAAGAGGTAGATGGAAGATTTTCTGTTAATCGCGAATGATAAGTGGCATTGTCCATAACGATTACAGCATTATTTGGAATTAATTCGACCATTTGTGTAAAATACATCTGCAGTCATTTCTTCATGATAGTCTTTGGTTGATGTTGACTGACACTCCAGTAAACCACCTTCAACGAACCCTTGATTGCATCCAATATGCGTTATTATTAGTCGGCGACCTTTACCGGTATGAGTTTTCAGTCCAGTAGATAAACCTTCTATGAAAGCTTGACGACTGGTTTGAATACTTTTGTCCTGCCATATTTTTTTCACTGAATGTCCTACATTGAGCCATGTCTCATCTAGATAATAGATTTGTCTTCCCTCCTGTCTGTATTTTCGGATATCTCGTAAATACTGGCGTCTCCAACATATTATTTCTTCGTTGTCGATTAGCACTGATTTGCGACTTTGCTTCTCCCAAGTGAAATTTAATTTGTGTAATATTTTCCACAAAGTTTTTCGCCCTATGTCAGGCAAATTCTCGTCCTCCTTCACCAATCTTAGGATTCTGTCAAGGGTTGGGATCTCTTTTTTAAAATATAATTCATGTAGTTTTCGTCTTATTGTATTTTGCATATGTTCATCAAGGTCAAATGGTTTTCTTCCAGTTGACTTTTTAGGTGGAGATATATTTCCATTTTTCCTCTCTCTTAGAATCCTGTAAATAGTAGATTCACTAACTCCTGTCATATTGGAAGATGTCGAAACTATATTTCTAACAGTAGCAGCCGGCATTTGATGTACAACAGCATAATGCACATTTAACACTACAGTCTTCGTTTGTAAGCTAATCACGCTCTCACACTTTACTGGGGTAAAACTTGAAGACATTTTTCACAACACAGTTAACACTTATGGAACATAAGCGACTCTAAGCAAAACAAATTATACAAATTTGGGCGAGACCAAGTTTCACCGTATATACTTGCAAAATTTCTAAGTAGTCATTGGGACAATCCCTAGTAGGACCCTATTGTAATGATTCTTGGAAATGTTATTATCAACATTTCGAAAATCAAAGTAATTATCTGGAGAATGAATTGATAAATGGTTTGTTAATATGTCTCCCAAGAATTGACCTGCTTCAAAGTCTCAAGATAATTAATGAAATATTCAGTCAGAATAGTTGCGTTACAAGATTATTTCAAAAATAATTTATTGTTTCAACTGTATGTACTCTACAAATGTATGAAGGTCAGTTAGTTGTTTTAACTAACCGAATTTACATTTATATTACCTAAATTATACTAAATTATATATCAGATCAGGTATAAAATTAAATAGTAAATAAATTCCTTAGATGAACGGTGATGCCTATGGTTTAGTACCTGACTAGCATCTGTGACCTTTTCGCGTGCTGTCAGACAATAAGAAACAGACTATACTTAGTGTCATAACAAACAATAAGCAATTATAAAAATATCCATTTTACGTTTTAACAATTTTTTTACAATTTTTTTAAATTTTGTCAAATTTTTTCCATTATAAATAATTTCTCGTTTACAGCATCGGTTCGATGTAATTTAAAAATTGTTTTTCATCTGAATACTGCTTTGCACGCACTTTTTTCATTTTAGCCCAAAACGACGAAATTTGACCGTGTAGATCCGGAAATAGAGGCCCACAAAGTTAATAATAATTTATGGCTTACTTAAGCGTTAAATCAAAATTAAAAAAATACTCTCTTATAGCTGGTTGCAAATACTTTCTATATTCGTCTTTTGCATTTTCGACAGATGAAAGTCTAATGAAAGAAAAATCGTTGAAAATACCGTAATCAGAGGAGTTCGTCGGCCGAGCGGCGTGGGAGCAGGTGTGGGTATGGCGAAGAGCAGCTTTGTTGTCGCGCGGCCCGGGTGTTCAAAATGCGAATGCGCGGTAAAACATGAGTTATCTCGGCAACGGTAGCACTTATCGAGCCGATTTTTTTTAATTCGATGTCGCGAAATGAGAGGAATCAAAATATGCCATCAAAAAACAATATTACAAAGAAATTTTACACGAATTTCAAGATCAAAAGAGTATGCAATTTTCATTTGCATTAAAAAAAACAGTTGTATGATTGAAAAAAATTTTTGTTGCTTAATGTTCATCAAATCATGCAACTAATTAAACGTTTCAATAATAAATATTGATAAAAAGTATATTTTCTTTCTTAAATGGTCTTTGTTTATCATAACTATGCTTTTTGTCCATAAAATGACATTATTACAGTACAATAAACATTTTGCAATAATAATACTTCAGCCCAGGTATACATACTGCGTAGGAACAAGTAACATCATTGGTTACATTGGACAAATCCTTCAAATCCAAAAAAAACAAGACTAGATTAGTAACCACAAAAGATGTATGATTATGTGTATAATTTTTATCTATTGTAATAAAATAAATTTATATTAATTATTCGATATGTTTACCTTGATTATTTAATGTTATAACACATATTCCCTTATTAGTGAATTTAATTAGTTATTCTACATAAATAGGTTATTAGAGTATTAAAAAGCGTAAATTTTTTTTTTAAATTTTTACTATTGTAACGTTTAATTAGTTTCATGATTTGATGAACATTAATCAGCAAAATAAGTTTTCAATCATACAACTGTTTTTTTAATGCAAATTAAAATAGGATATTTTTTTGATCTTGAAATTCGTGCAAAATTTCTTTGTAATATTGTTTTTTGATGGCTTGTTCTGATTCCTCTCATTTCGCGACATCGAATTAAAAAAAAATCGTCTCGATAAGTGCTACCGTTACCGCGCGTTAGGATTTTGAAACACCCGGGCCGCGCGACTGCACAGCTGCTCTCCGCCATACCCACTCCTGCTCCTACACCGCTCGGCTGACGAACTCCTGTAATCACGGTATTTTTATCGATTTTTCTTTTATTAGGCTTTCATCTGTCGAAAATGCACAAGACGGATATAGAAAGTATTTGCAACCAGCTATAAGAGAGTATTTTTTAATTTTGATTTAACGATTAAGTAAGCCATAAATTATTATTAACTTTGTGGGCCTCTATCTCCGGATTTACACGGTCAAATTTCGTCGTTTTGGGCTAAAATGAAAGTGCTTGCAAAGCAGTATTCAGATGGGAAACAATTTTTAAATTACATCGAACCGATGCTGTAAACGAGAAATTATTTATGATGGAAAAAATTTGACAAAATTGTAAAAAATTGTTAAAACGTATAATGGATATTTTTATAATTGTTTAGTGTTTGTTATGACACTAAGTAACTGTTAAAAATTGCGCGCTCCTTTTTCACCGTTGTTTAAACAAGGTACGCGCGATCAACTTTTTTATAATTTGTTAATTAATAATTGTGGCATTGAAAACTACGCGATCGATCGTTACAAAAATTTTTGTGCGTAATTTTCATATGTTTAACTATCTTTTCTGAAAATTTCATAAATATTTATCAATTTTTACTTACCAAAAAAATTTCTCAAAGTTTACGTATGTTTTTTACTAATTTTCGCATATTATTATTCATGGAAAATTAAAGTTTTTCGATTCGCGATTCTCATAACCTTATAGGAAATCGTCAAATAAACAAAAAAGAAAGAGTAAATTTTTTTGATTTAAGGTTTTGTTTCAAAGTTTTAGACACAAATGTATCGAAAAATGGGTCATTTTTGGATATTTCGGTACATTTGTTGTTCTACAGCATTTAGCAAGCACTTTTTGGAGTAGGCAAACATAGACATAGAAATATTTAGATTATTTTGTTATAATATTTAAAATGACCGTACTGTTTTTCATTAGAAATAGAAATAAGGTTTTACTCTTTTGTACATAAAAATGAGCTCAGTCAAGCTGCCCCCCCCCGGTTAGATTTTTGTTACCAAAATGCTAGCACACATAAAGGGCACCTAGCACAACAATTTTTATAGCTAGCACACCAACAGCTCACAATAAAAATGCTTTTGAATTCGGGTGGGGCTAGGTTAACGCTAGCCCCCCCCCCTACCCCCCGGTTGGAATTTTTTCGCCAAAATGCCAGCACAGATAAAGTACACCTAGCACACCATTTTTTATGGCTAGCACAGCAACAGCTTACAATAAATATGCTTTTGAATTCGGGTGGGGCCAGGTTAACGCTAGCCCCCCCCCGGTTGGAATGTTTTCGCCAAAATGCTAGCACAGATAAAGGACACCTAGGACAACCTAGCACACCATTTTTTATAGCTAGCACACCAACAGCTTACAATAAACTTGCTTTGGAATTCGGGTAGGGCCAGGTTAACGCCAGCCCCCTCCGGTTGGAATTTGTTCGCCAAAATGCTAGCACAAAGAAAAGACACCTAGCACAAAATTTTTAATAGCTAGTACATTAACAATGCTTTTGAATTCAGGGGGTGGGGGGTGTCTACGAAATAATGCTATGGTTATACGAATGAATGAAAATGTTGGATGTATTTGTCCCTAAACATCATTTTCCTATAAAAAATGGCCCCTAAACAGATGTTGCCAGATTGTGCGTGATATCTATATTTTCCCATCTAGCAGGGTATTTGATTAATTAATAATTAACTATTATTTAATTAATAATTATCTATTTATTTTCTATTAATGCTAAAAAACGAAAGAATACAAAAAACCTTCACTTTTAAAAATAATTCTGTTAAAATAATAGTAATTTTAATAAAACAAAATAATTAAATTCAACCATTCAGTCACGGAATCAGAAACAATCCGTGAACGAATAAGCTGCAAATTACGTCACACTATAAAAAAGGCAACGACAAACGTTTGCGTACAGACATGTTGGATAAATAAATGTCCAAAAAAGCGAAGCCTTGTTGGATATGTCCTTTGGACAAAGTTGTGCAATCTGGGAAGGGGCGGCTGAGATCCCTAAAAATGTTCCAATATATTGAGAATACATGTTTTAGACTGATCGTGGTTCACTGTAGTCCTAATTTAAAAGAAACAATCAAACTTTATATTTAAATTTGCCAGAATATTTATTGCCGAAGTTGATGGTTAATTAACCATTGTAATGATAACATAAATTTTGTATTTCACTATCAGATTTTTTTTAAATTCCCAAGTTAACTTAGAACGTGCAGCTTTTAATTCTTAGAGCCGGTTAATCAGAGCTTCAAATATTTCTGTGGCATATTATAAGACACCAACACTACTATGTATTTTTCAAAGTTTTTAGTATCTAACTGGCAATGTATGTTTGTTCGGTTGCAATCTTGCAACTCAGTTTTGAAGCATATATCTTCAACCGATTGATCTGAAATTCTGTACATACGTCTAGTTTGCATGCAAATCCATGATTAGGTATGTGACGTCATTCTAAATTCAACATGGCGGATCACCAAAGTTGGCGGACTAAAGAAAGGGGACTAATTTTTTGCTTTCTTACAATATGGGTATTAAATGGAAGGCAGCAAAATTGATGGCATAGGTATTTTTATTTTTCTAAAAACTAGGTATAATCCATCTGAAGTTCTCATCGGACTTTTTAAAAGGGTCGTTAAACCAAGTCTATCGTTAAAATTTGAATCATTTTTATAATGCTGTTTTTATGGGTCTTAAGAGATAATAAAATTCTTGTAGGTACATCCGAACTGGCCGATTCAGATGTTTGGGTTAAGAAAGGGTTTCCTCGAAGGGCTGATGGTTGTAATAATATGTATTCTTCCTAATAATATTACAAGCAACATGGACTATAGAGTGCTATTCAAAAGTCCCCTCCCCCCCTCGTATCTTTTGAATGGCTACACTTACATTAATAAAATTTGGAGGGTGGAAATAAAGTGTTGTGAACTTCTCTACGAATGGTAACAGGTGACGTAATAGTAATAGATGACGTCACAGTGCCACTCTGGCCAATAATTTTAAATAGGACCTTATGGCTAGTGATATCTCGTTGGAAAGACATTGACATTGGCTACATAACCATATTAATTTTGTTTGGGTTTAAATTAATTTTGACGGATAAATTAAATAAATACCAAAATTATTGAAATTATTTTTTTAAATTTAATTAATCAAATATCAACAATGGATTCTTATAGCAAGTGTTCGAAATGTGCTCCGGCTACTTCCTGACAGTAATACATCGGCCGGCGAGGTCCTATAGAATGGCCACCTCGGTCACCAGATCTGACACCATTAGATTTTTTTCTATGAGGGTACTTGAAATCCAAGGTTTATACTACGGCACCAGATAGCATTGGCGTTTTGAAAGAAAGAATTACTGAAGAATGCAATGCTATTTCAGCTGACACATTCGAACGAGTACGACAAGAGTTTACTAATAGGATGTATTGTTGTCAGGAAGTAGACGGAGCACATTTCGAACACTTGCTATAAGAATCCATTGTTGATATTTGATTAATTAAATTTAAAACAATAATTTCAATAATTTTGGTATTTATTTAATTTATCCGTCAAAATTAATTTAAACCCAAACAAAATTAATATGGCTATGTAGCCAACGTCAATACCTTTCAAACGAGATATCACTTGCCATAAGGTCCTATTTAAAATTATTGGCCAGAGTGGCACTGTGACGGCATCTATTACTATTACGTCACCTGTTACCATTCGTAGAGAAGTTTACAATACTTTATTTCCACCCTCCAAATGTTATTAATGTAAGTGTAGCCGTTCAACAGATACGAGGGGGGGAGGGGACTTTTGAATAGCACTGTATAAGTAAAACTAATGATCAAACTATTTTCACGAGTGTAATTCGATAGAATATTTCTCGATTAGACGACATAAAACTGTATTAATGCGAAATTTATATTATTTAAACAACATTACATGGTATTTAATTACTCTTTTTGGTTCATTTTCAATCACTTATTTTTGGATTAAACTTGAAGAGTCGTTTTCAAACCGTGACATTTTTATATTTTAAATTAAAATTATGATAATAACAATTGTTACTTAGACGTTACTTAGATACGGACTTAAAAGGGAAATTATCGGCACTGCCGGAGAGTTATCTCCGAAAAGATCCTGCTTCATTTGGAATTTTTACCATGAGTGGAATATTCCAAAAAATTTTCGTAACTACAGTAAGAAACAATTAAACCAGCCGTTTTACATATACACATATTCAACCTATTCATTTATCCATGTTGTGCTAGGTGTCCTTTATCTGTGTTAGAATTTTGGCGATAAAATTCCAACCGGGGGGGGGGCTAGCGTTAACCTGGCCCCACCCGAATTCAAAAGCATTTTTATTGTGAGCAGTTGGTCTGCTAGCTATAAAAATTGTTGTGCTAGGTGCCCTTTATGTGTGCTAGCATTTTGGTAGAAAAAATCTAACGGGGGGGGGCAGCTTGACGGACCTATAAAAATAGTCATAACCGCGAATGTCGTGTCGTTCTCCGATGGAACTGTTTGTTCCTTTAAGTTTAAAGAACAAGTTCTGGGCACAGATTGTATTAACCCGTTCCGTTCTTTCTATAACATCTCTACTTTAAAGAAGAATCAAAAGAATTGTATGCTCATGTAGGACGGTTTGTGCCTTATAAATGTGTTTGTGTGTGGTATTTTACCACCTGTTTAATCACTTATCAGTATTATTGTTATTTTCTCGAGTAAACCTGGTGTAGGTATTTCTTTATAAGAAAAAATTTAGGTAAATACCTACCTACTTTATTATTTTAAAATAGTAATAGAAATAAAGTTCGTTAAAACAAATTTAAAATGGAGTGGTTACCGAAAACGCTTTGCAAATTGATGAATACGAAAAACACCATATTTTAAGGTACACCGAGTAACCACATTTTTAAAGGAATTTAAAGGCAAGGAACATAAATTAACATGCAGTGAAGGAAAAAATAAATAGTTTATTGGGGTCATTTTGAAGAAAAAACTTTATATATTCATTTTATTAAAATAAATATTACGAGCATTGCACATATTTACGCGAACAAAAATGAATTTGAAATCATTAAATTTTATTTCCAAACAAAAATTACTAGCTCGAACATTTTTGTGTGCAGAAAAATGCTCAAGTCTGTACGCAGCTTTATAAATGTTTATACGTAAAAAACTTTAGGAATAAGTTTTGTAGAAAACTTTTTGGTATTTTTTATTTGAAATGGTGTAAAAATGTGTTTACATTTTCAGGATTCAACTGGCTGTTTCCAACGATATAAAAATTTTGATTTTAAATTAATAATGCAATATGTTCGTTTATTTGTTATTAGTTATTACACGTTTTGCAATGTTTATAAGTTATTTAAATATACATAACAGCAAGTTTATTGTTATTATTATTATGTAATATGAGCGGCACGTGTTGAATACTTGATTTGGATTTCAATTATTTAATGTAACAGAGTGGACACACTTTTTTTAAACTCCTTAAATGTTATCGAATTTTAAAAAAATGATGTGTTGCTAAATTTGCCATTTCGCCAAAATTGCTCACCTTGTTCTCATTGAAATATCCACTTCAATACGAGAGATGTTCGGATGTTTTGATGTGAGTAAAATTGACCCAGCCTTTTTCGATATTAAAATAAAAGTTCTAGGTTTGTACTACTTGTGCTGCAAAATATTTTTTTTCAATATTAGAAGTTCTATGGACTGGAGAAAGATTCAAAAAAAAATTAGCCCAGTCATTTTCGAATTTCGATAAAAACAGGGTTGAACTGTGCTAGCTTTATGCTACTAGTTAGTGTTGCCGCCGATACGAGAGATTCTCGTCTCGTCTCGCCCTTTCTCAACGAGACGAGAAACCTATTTTCTCTCGTTTGATGAGACGAGAGAAGTACCCTCTCTCGTCGAGAAATTCTCGTCTCTCTCGATTTCTCTCTTTGCGAAAATATATATAATGTCTATATTTGAACCAGCAGTTTTAGAGTTATTCGATTGCAAACATATTATTATTATGACGTTTTATCGCTGGATAAAATTATTTGCAATCAAATAACACTCGGGTGATTTGTTAAAAACCTCTAAAATTAATTCCTTTCAACTCGAAAGGTTTTAATTTTAGGACAACGTTCTTGAAATAAAATCTTTGTATTCTTTTAATTTTTGCAAACTACCATTACCTTTTTTTATATCACTTGTTATAAGTCTCTGAGATATAAGGTAAACTTCATATTTTTAAATACGGACCAAGATTTTTTCATATTGTAATGTTTTTGTTATTTATTTAAACAATAAACGGGTGGGATAAATTTTAAACACACGGTATGGCTACTTAACTAATCACTTTAATTTATATGCACACAAACTTAATTATTAATTTATATCAACACTTTTATATTCACTTATTTACTGTTTATTTGTCAACATCACTTTATCCACTCCTAACTCTTCCTGATCAGTCCCCTTATATATTAAAGCCATTTTTACTAGTAAATTCCGGACTGTGGCTTACATAAAAACAATTGACTCTGGCCTTTTCTAGATAACTCTAGTCACAAAAACAATGTTTACATAAGATAGTCGTAGAGTCGTAAACAGTGCGTATCCGCCATAATTTTAACTTTTATACATGGCTTAGACAGAGTCGGTTTTAGGGACTATACCAGTGTGCTGTTTCGTAACATTACCCCCTCCTTAAATGGAAGTTCCTCCTGGAACTTTTGTGTAGCCAAGACTGGATGTTTGAATCGGCAACTGGCCCCATTTCTACACTTTCCGATCTTATGGAAATAGCAGGGCACCGTCTTCATCGGATACTGATAACGGGGGTTGTAGCTGCAAATTAATATCTGGACACCGGTATCTTGAAAGATAATCTCTACCATGTTCCTGATGATTCGCCAATCCAACTGGTTACTCGCTATCTTAGGCATAGCCAGTTTCTTCACGTTGGATTCCAACACATGGTCTCGGAGGTTTCGAAGTGCTTCCCACACATCGCGGTAGGTAGATCGATCTTGGAATTTATTTTTAGTTACCACGTAGAAGACGTACCGCGAATTATGTTTCAGTTTCAGTGTCTTGCCAGGGGCTGGAATCTGGTCTTCTTTCGAAAGACGGTTGCCAACCCTCGTGCGTTCTTGATACGGGCGGGGATGTTGTATGCCAGTGAATAATCTTCCGGGAGAGTGAACAAATCTTGTTGTTGTTCCGAAGTGACTCCATATCTAGCTTTCCCGGTACCTCCATACGCGCCCATAAATTCATCGAAGGTAGGGTCAGACACATCTTGAATAAGGTTTACTCCTTCCTCTAGGTCATGGTCTCCTTCGAATGGGGCTAGTCGGTTTCGGTAAACTACTTTTGGTTTTCCGTTGGGGATCTTGCTTATGCGATATAAAACATAATTGATCCTTTTCTTGATTAAGTATGGACCTTCCCAGGATTTTTGTAATTTTAGAGAAAATCCTTTTCTCCTCGTCGGGTTGTGTAACCATACTTTGTCCCCTTCTTTAAAACCGCCTTCTGTGGCCTGCGTGTCGTACCGACTTTTCATTCTGTCGCTGGCAACTTGAAGATTTGTTCGAACTAATCCATGAATATCATCCAGCCTTCTTCTCAATTGGATTGCGTAGTCTTCGCCTGCTAGATCTTCTCCAGGCCGGCAGCCAAATTCCAGGTCACAAGGAAGCCTCATTTCACGTCCAAACAGGATTTTCGCCGGTGTTTCACCCGTGGACTCATTGACAGCAGATCGATAAGCCAATGCGAATAGGGAAAGATACTGGTCCCAATCTCTGATGGCTGGATACTACTTTGGACAGGTATTTGCCAATAGTCCTGTTCATTCTCTCGACCATTCCATCTGACTGTGGATGTAAAGCTGTTGTCCTGGTCTTCTTCATTCCCAGCTTGTCGCAAATCTCCTGGAATAGATGGCTTTCAAAATTTCTTCCCTGGTCACTGTGGACTTCCAAGGGTACTCCATATCGGCTGATAAATTCCCTCACCAATACATCCGCGACAGTTGTGGCCCCTTGGTTGGGAATAGCGTAAATTTCCACCCATTTTGTGAAATAATCCATTATAACCAGTATGTATTTGCTACCATTTTCTGTTGTCGGAAATGGTCCAGCGATGTCTAAAGCAATCCTTTCGAAAGGGCTTCCAACATTGTACTGTTTCATGGGTGCTTTTCTCTTGCGATCTGGTCCATTACTCGTAGCACAAGTCGTACATTTCTTACACCAGTCCTTCACATCGTCGGAGCTGTTCATCCAATAAAACCTTTCACGGACTCGCTGAAGGGTTTTCTTCACTCCCAGATGACCTCCCGATGGACTGTCGTGTAACTTCTTCAGTACCTCTGCTACTCTCGCTCTCGGGATAACTATCTGTCTTCTCTTCTCGGAACCATCATCGTTCTCAAGGATTCTTTTCAATAGGCCTTCTTCCAGGACAAGGGAGTCCCACTGAGCCCAATATGCCTTGAGTGTCGGTGAAAATCTTGACACTTCTTGCCATGTAGGTCGCCGATTTTCTTCCTTCCATTGCCGGATCATCTTCAGGTGAGGATCATTCTCCTGATCTTCTCTGATCCTGGTAGGTGACCATTCCTCGTTGACTACTGTAATTCTTGAAACTGCAACTTCCTTAGATTTCGACTTGTTGCATTGTGAATAGTCTACAGGGCATGACCGTCTAGGCAAATAGTTAGCTTTTCGGTGATTCACATCAGCTGGATGTTCACCCCTGTCTAATTTCCCCTGTGACTGGCGTTCTTGGGTTACAGGAGTCTTGGGGCGCTTAGACGGACTGCGTACGTGCTGTAGCTCGCCACACTTCCGGCATATGATCTTCTTCTGCTTCTTGTCTGCCATGCCTTTCAACAAGTTGACGATCTGGTCAAGTTTGTCATCGTCATCTTCTTTCTGCATAGTCCTACCTTTGTTGTACCGCGAGCCATCCGTGGCTGCTTTGCATTTAAGAGGTTCTTGGTTTGCAGGAGTTGTAGGACGCTTACACGAACTGCGTGCAGGCTCTAGCTCGCCACAATTACAGCACCTGATCTTCTTCGGCTTCACGTCTACCATACCTTTCAACAGGTTGAAGATCTGGTCAAGTCTGTCATCGTCACCTTTTTCCTGCATGGTCCTACCTTTGCTGTATCCCGAAGCCAACGTGGCTGCTTCATATTCAAGAGCAGCAGTCAATGCATCGACCAATGTTTTAGGATGGGCTAATCGAAGTGTCTTCTCCATATCGTGGTCACATAAGCAGTCAATAAAGGCCTGGATGCCTAAACATTCCATCATGTTCTCTGTTGCTGATGGATAAGCAAATCGAACTAGTCGGGCAATATCCATTTCATACTCTTGAAGGGGTTCGCCACGTTTCCGCCTTCGGTTCTTCAGCTGGAATCTGTACAAATTTTCCAAATGTTCGTGACCATATCGCATGTCCAACCTCTTCTTCAGCAGCTCGAAATCATCCGTTTCTTCCAGAGGTATCGTCTGAAGTATATCTAAGGCATCTCCCCGAAGCGCGATTGTTAAGTTCACTGCTTTCTCCTTGTCAGACCAATTATTCACTCTAGCGGCTGCTTCAAACTGTTTCACATAATTGGTCCACGATGCCTTTCCGTCGAATGTTGGGGTCTTGACTCGTGCAAAACTGCCAATGTCCTCTATCCTGGAGTTTATTTCTGGCTTGCAGGGTTTTATATGTTCAATATTCTTTTCTTCTGCTGGCGTGTCTTGTGTTCTTAAATCTGCCATATTTCTCTCCAATTCCTTGATTTTCTCGTCTATCGTTGTTATCTTGTTTTCAATTTTAGAGACGAAATTTTATTCTCGACGTCAGCAGTAATGTCATTTTTTAACGATAAGATATCGGCAGATATGTCATTCTTCATAGTAGAAATCTTCTCGTCCATATTAGTAGAAATATCATTCTTCATAGTGGAAATATCGTTCTTCATTGCAGAAAAATCAATCTTCATATCAGAAATTGACGAGATTAAGATGGAAGCTTCGTCTTTGAATAAGATTGGCTGCATTCAGGGAACATTCAGCCATAAAGCGCTGCAGCGCAGTTATTCTGTAGGTTACTGAATGGTCACGTTAGAAAATGACAGGAAGTTTCGCCCTTTATTGCCATAACCTTCAATACTACATTTTTTTACCACAGATTACCTTTGTTTAATGAATGGAAAATGATAAATTTGCATGAAATACTAGAGGATGAAGACGAGGACATTGTGTTTAACAATGTTAATAACCTTAACCACACTATTGCTTACGTGGTTGAAGATTTGGGAGCATTCCTAGAAGATGCTGGGGAAAATATAAAACCTGGCCATCAATTTCTATAGGAATAAAACTATTGCCCACACCCTAATAATCCAAATCCATTTTTCAATTTATTTTTTCAAGTCCGCTTTAATTTACAGTTTTCAATTTCCAGCGTTAAAGCGTAAAAAATATATGCTGGACCGCTGCATAAAGCGCTGCAGCAAACTACGCCGAATATCGTACGTTCAGTCAACTGCTTCAAGAAAATGCTGCAGCGCTGCTGTTCCCTGAATGCACCCAATGTTTCTGGATCCAAGCCTTCACTTTCCAGTGCCATTTTGAGTCTTTCTATTAATTCGCTCTTCTTACCGGACGTTTCCAACTAGCGATCTTCCAATTCCGCTCTTAATTCCGCCACTTTCAGATCACTCAGTCTCTTGGCCATTTTGATGTAGCTATTTATTTATATTACCCCACACCTGACACCAATGTAATGTTTTTGTTATTTATTTAAACAATAAACGGGTGGGATAAATTTTAAACACACGGTATGGCTACTTACTAATTTATTTTAACACTAACTCTTAATTTATATATACTTAACTAATCACTTAAATTCAATTTATATACACACAAACTTAATTATTAATTTATATCAACACTTTTATATTCACTTATTTACTGTTTATTTGTCAAGATCACTTTATCCACTCCTAACTCTTCCTGATCAGTCCCCTTATATATTAAAGCCATTTTTACTAGTAAATTCTGGACTGTGGCTTACATAAAAACAATTGATTCTGGCCTTTTCTAGATAACTCTGGTCACAAAAACAATGTTTACATAAGATAGGCGTAGAGTCGTAAACAGTGCGTATCCGCCATAATTTTAACTTTTATACCTGGCTTAGACAGAGTCGGTTCTAGGGACTATACCAGTGTGCTGTTTCGTAACAATATTTTTCATTAATTTTTGAGAACATGTTACTTCAAATGCAATGATGTACTTTTCGACACAAATTATACATTATCAAGAAATTTTTTAAAATATTCTCAGAAGGCTTATGGCTTTTTTAAAATATTATCTTGAGATAGAGTGAAATTGAGGTAGAAAACAGAAAAAAAAATATTTGAAGCAACCATAGGCGTAGGTACTAAAAATTTAAAAAAAAATCCTGATTATCTATAATTTGTCTTGAAATGTACATAATTGTAGTTGCACACTGTATAAATGCGAAATAAGAGTACGGTGAAAAATGCAATATTATCAAACATAATAAAACGCCAATTTTAATAATTAATTTCTATTCTGAAGAGTCGGAAAAAATATTGCAACAGTTAACATAAAATTTACTAATGAACTCAATATATTACAGATAGGTACCTAGATACAAAAAAGGTTGATATAATGGTGTATAAAAAGTAACTTAGGCTGAAAAATAACATTTATTATCTACATTTAGTTAATACTTATACATATATTAGGAACACTAAAAACTTTGGAAATTTAAAATAATCATTTTTTAACACGAATACCAAGAATTTATTTAAACATAACAAACAATGTTCTCGCTGATTCTGCGTTAAGACGGTTCCTATGTTTTCTTATTACGAGTCCTCCTTTCGAAAACAGTTTTTAAGCAGGAACACTGGTAGTAGGTATCGCTAATATATCCCTAGCCATTCCAGCAAGATTTGGAAATATTTCGTCATGGTCACCCCACCATTTTAAAATATTGGTATCTCGACCATCGTCCATAAATTCCAATAAGTCTGGTAACTTCATTGATGTTGCAAAGTGCCGCGTTTTTTGTCATCGGTCATAAATCATGCAGATAACAGCCAAAATGTGTTATACGGGGGTCAGTCGGCACCGTGAACAATATGTTTACTCGGAAGTATGTCTACGAGGGTCAGGCGTTAGATATTGATTTATTTATGAATACATACATAGATACATGTTTGCATGAAAATACATATCTTCGTATCATAATTTAACATAACATAATAAGTAAAAAATAATTTGAAATTGCATAGATACGCAGCTAATAAGCTAAATATTTTAAATATTTACAAATTTTTTAAAATTTTCAATTTCGGATTTTGTTTATTTATACATTGAGATTTTACTTGTCTGTTGCAAATTTTAATGTGTAGTAGATTCGAACTCTTTTGGAAAATTGCTACATGGGTGGGTAAATCCTACATTTGAATATTCTTTCAAAAATATGTTTCCTACACCATCTTCTATACAGTAATTGTTAAAATTGGAAACAAATATATCCTCTAAACATATTAGGTACTCTGAAAACTCATTTGGAGGGACTGTTAAGCCCCCAAATATATTTTTACTATTGTTGTAAGCTTTGAGGTTACAAAATAAAGTTGACTCGTCTCTTTCGGATACTGAACAATATTGAGAACAAACATGACAAGAATGTTTAAAGAGACATTTACGTAAAAAATATCCACCAACATAGACCAGTGCATTTCCTTCCTCTGATATTAGATTCCTATAATCTGTTGACTCTATTTTTATAACTGGTGAAATATTTTCGTAATTTTTTTCCTGAAAACTCTCGATATTTTTGAACGAGTCCGATTTTATAGTGAGACAAAATATCGCAACTATCTTCCATACAATTACTGTTTTCTGTCTCGTGAAAATATCCTATAGCAAAAAGCTTTTTAAATGCTCTGGTAAACTGTATGGCAGTGGGATTTCTGGCGTTTCCACAAGCGTTTCTGATTTGACCAAAGTAATTCTCGAGACAATCCTGATTAAGATTACGTGTTAATAAAAATCTGTAATTTTTACTTCTCAAAACTTTCCATAAATTTAAGACTGAGGAAATAGTAAGCCTCCAACCGAAAATAAATTTCATAGAATTTGTTACATTCTTTCCCGTTTTATCTAAAACTTTCAAGTTTGAAAAAAGCTTGTCCATTATGTTTAAAAATTCAAATTGCTCTGTAGTTCCCATAAAAGCATGGCATGTTTCCAAATTGCATGAATTCAATATATCAAACAATTTGTTCATTTCCTCAATAAAGTTAGCAGTTACTTTGGCTTCTTCCGGTATTTTCTCAAAATCAATATAATTGTGCATAGCAACGGCCACAGAGTGACTAAATACTTGAGAGGCTAATTTAACCTTCATTTTTTTGAAATTATTTGGATTTGTGTTCGTCGCTTAGCCTAGGCGCCAACCTATACTGTTTTGCTTTCTTTATCAAGGGTAAACATCGCTTCTAAATAATGTTTTTTTGTAACACCATCAACGAGATGAAAGTTATAAGAGAAAAACTTATTCCTTGTTGATTTTAATGAATGTGGAACATCAAATAAATAAAAAATAATGGATTCGTCTACGAAAAAATATGGTTTTTTAAATGTTAATTTAAAACATGTTTTAACTAATCTATAAAAATTTGGGCCCTGATCGGAAGTAACTTCGAGAACATTCAGCCGTATGCCCTTAAGTTTGCGAATAGTCTTGACAATGATATCTTTCAAATCTTCAACATTAACAGAATTTTTTGTTAAAAAATATGAAATAGGTTGTTTCCAGTTATGAGAGATCCCTCTTACCATAGTCACTAATACTGAGGTAGCTATGTTGGTTTCTCCGTCCATATATTTTTTATATTCGGCTCTTGCTACCTCTCTATTGTTGATTTTAATGCTCGGTTTTTTATATAAGCCAGCCATAAATTCGTCACTACTTTTTGATGATAAATCTTCCTCTCTTTCTGTTTCCGTCGCAGTGGCGGATAGTAGTAGTTGGCTTTACGTAAAATGAATAGAAGATTTCGTCAAATTTCTTCAAAGATTCTTCTTTAATTTGTCTTTCCCACGGGGTCAAATTAAATGTCTCTATTTCGTGCCTCGGATCTAATACTAACGCCGCACAATAAACCCAATTCGTTTTATAATAATGCTTCAGCATTTTGTCTCTCCCTGCTTGAAATGCTTCTACTAAGGTGTTTTCCACATCTGTGGCTTCTATATAATTAGAGAAATCAAAAAAGATTCCAATTTGTCTAGCAATATGTTAAAACCAGCTATAACTAAGGGTAATGTTGAGTAGGTTTCTCCACAAAGTGTAGTACTAAGTGATTTAAAATATTATAAAAATTGACATACTATGCCAATTAATTTCCATTGCTCTTCGGTTAAAAGTAAGTGACTGAAATCTTCGTAACTTTGAACTAAACTGTTTAAGGCCTTTTTGATGATAAATCTTCCTCTCTTTCTGTTTCCGTCGCAGTGGCGGATAGTAGTAGTTGGCTTTACGTAAAATGAATAGAAGATTTCGTCAAATTTCTTCAAAGATTCTTCTTTAATTTGTCTTTCCCACGGGGTCAAATTAAATGTCTCTATTTCGTGCCTCGGATCTAATACTAACGCCGCACAATAAACCCAATTCGTTTTATAATAATGCTTCAGCATTTTGTCTCTCCCTGCTTGAAATGCTTCTACTAAGGTGTTTTCCACATCTGTGGCTTCTATATAATTAGAGAAATCAAAAAAGATTCCAATTTGTCTAGCAATATGTTAAAACCAGCTATAACTAAGGGTAATGTTGAGTAGGTTTCTCCACAAAGTGTAGTACTAAGTGATTTAAAATATTATAAAAATTGACATACTATGCCAATTAATTTCCATTGCTCTTCGGTTAAAAGTAAGTGACTGAAATCTTCGTAACTTTGAACTAAACTGTTTAAGGCCTTTTTTAAACGAATCGCTACATTTAACATATCGCAAGTAGAATTCCATCTTGTGGACACATTATATTTACTGACACATTTTTTATGTTGGCAGCATCGCATAACGTTTTCAACAGATTCTGCATTTGTTCAGATTTTTTAATTTTTTTAAACAAACATCTTACTTTCGTCAAAGGCGGTAATTCTGCCTCTTGGTTAATTTCGGCCAAATCATCATCGTCGCCCTCTCAATGGATTCATTTTCCAATTTTAATAGTTTTAATGTATCTTGCACACCCCAGTTTAAAATATGTACAAAACATCTATAATGAGAATCTTCAGTGTTGAATGAGTGATCAGGACAATCTTTTTCAATTAAATCGTCCAGTTCTTTTAAAAAAGTCATAATTGCTGCTGCATTATCCACTGTGATTCCTTGCAATTTATCAACAATTCCATAATCCTGTGCACATTTGTAAAATATTTCTGCAGTGTCTTTTCCAGTATGATTACCATTAGATGGCAACAAATCTATTACTACTGAATTCAGATTTCAAAATTAATCAATAAAATGTGCTGTTATTCCATAATAGGACTTATAGTTTATCGAAGTCCATCCATCGATTTTGAAAGATATTTGCGATTTATTCTCTTTTAAAATTTCGTAATACTCGTTTCTGATCCAAAGTAATTGTTTTCATTACCTTTTATCTAACGGTTGTTCGTTTTGGGAGCATTGCCCTAGGGTTTAATTTTTTGAAGAAAGTTTGAGTACGTTCATCGTCAAAAAAGCTAAATGGTAGGTACTTCAAAGTCACCCACTCGACGATATCTTCGTCTTTTTCAGGGACCTGAAATAAAGAGGAATGTTAATTCAAAAAATTAACGATGTGTGCTTAGGACTAAACGACATTAGTGAAAACTTTAACAACGCAAGATTAATAAAATACGGAAAGTAGTTTTTTCTTATTAAGGTCAGATTTCAGCTTTTTGAACAAATTTTGTTTAGTAAATCAACGCCAACGTTTCGGTGTAGTCCACACCATCACCACACAGGGCAAAGAGGTAAAGGATTATGTTACACATTTTCAAATCAGTAAATGCAAATATCAGAACATTCATAAAATCAATAAGTAATAGCGAGTAAAACTATTCAAAGCAGTCTATAAAAAATTAACATAATCAAAACAATCCCCTAAATTGCAACTAATGTAAATCAATATGAAGAAAACAATACAAATAATTAACTGTAGGTACTTACCATTTTAGCTTTGGATTTGAATATGTCATCCAATGTCGGTTGCGGATGAACAGCAAATTAATGTGGATGTTTTGTTTCTAAGTGCCATTTTAGTCCAGTATTTGATAGGCACATTTTTATATTGTCGCTCTCAGTATTGATTTTTTTGCATAAATTACATGAAGCCACCTTAGTGTTATTTGACAAAAAAGTAATAGTAAAGTATTGCGAATATTTTGATTGTCCTTGTCCCGATGATGCACTACCTATTATATTGCTCTGTTTGATCTCCGTTGTTTCAACAATAATTTTGGAACGTTTTGATTTTGATTTATAAGTTGAGGTTGAGGGTCGATCACTTTCGTACATGTCACTATCACTTTCCGCTCCTTGTATAGGTGTGTAGTCTTTATCATTGTCATTATCGTCCATTTCAATTTCTCTACCGCTACCGTTTTGGTCACTTAGTAAATTTTAACAAAGCTTGGCGCGTTCTTTCCATTTTCAAATCTTCTCAAATAACTCAAGGCACGGTCTTAGGTCCCCTACTATTCACTATCTATATAGACAGCCTGTTGAAAATGACAACTGTAGGTAATATAAGTTATGCTGATGACACGGCAGTAATTTACTGTAACAACACATGGCAACAACTGAAAGCAAAGACGAAAAAAGCCTTCAACAACATCTTTAAATGGTTCCAATACAATAAATTAACTATGAACGCGGAAAAGACCAAATACTTACCTTTCACCTCCTATAGCAATAACTTGCCGAATTTGGGCCCATTAAATATAAATCAAAATATATCCATTCCAGAAGCCAGCTCCATAAAATACCTTTGTATACAAATTGACAGACATATGAAATGGAACTTACATATATCGTATCTAACAAGAAAACTACATGGAATCATATCAAGATTCAAACTGTTGAAAGAATTCCTTGAAAATTCTCACTTGAAAACTATATATTATAGCCTAATTCAATCCCAACTTATATATGGTATTATAGGATTGGGAGGCGTAAACGATACGCATTTAAATAGTCTGAATATTGCGCAGAAGAAAATTCTCAAAATAATCCTTGGAAAAGGAAAGACGTACTCTACCGACAATCTGTATAACAAATGCGGCATTTTTGATATTAGATAACTCTATTGCGAAAATATTGTGGTAGATATTTCTACTTTCATATGTGATTTTTTGGGTTTTTTGCAAATATATACTATGAAATTAGAACATCCCTTCACACTTTTTACAGAGTTAGGACTGGCAAAACAAAAAAATCTTGGTTCTGGGTGCCGTCAATTATTGTTTATTTAGAACTATGTACAGATGTGCTACAAATACTATATTACTCTAGTGAAATTCGTCTCTAATATCTACAATTTTATAACATCTATTTACATTTTTACATTTGTTGCGTTTAATGTATTCAACCATACCACCTACAAACAAATACTATAATGAAAAATATGTTTTAGATGTACAGGGATCATCAACAGTAAAATAATGATGTGCATCGACAAATGATTCTTCAAAATCACTTTCTATATCAACTTCATCATCCTCGCTACCTCCGTCTTCGGCCTAATTTATAATAATATTATCTACAACACTATCTAAAAGTGGTTCATTGTTCATAAATTCATCTTCAAACTTTTTAACATGGTCACATCTAACTTTCCAATCATTTGCAGAAAATGTGTCAAAAAATTCATTACAGAATTATTTAACCTTTGTGAAATTGAAGGTAACATGTCGTTTGTCCACATATTCTTTGAATGCCGCCCAAACACTCGATCAGATTTAAGTCCGGGTGATAAGGGGGCCTTAAAATTTGCAATCCATGTCGAATTAACAATTCATCAATTTTATAACTTTTATATTGCGGTTTGTACATTATTGCAACGTTATAAAGATCCGGTTTTAACATTTGTTCACTGCAATATATGTTTCTTTCAGAAAGCCATTTTTTTAATTGTTGTTTAGTCCAAGCAGTCGTAGGTAATTTTTCATTTAGAACATTGTAATATGGGGCATTATCAATTACCACAAGAGCATTTTTTGGTAGGTTTGGGATACGTTTTTCTTGTACCCACTTCTCATAATTTTCGTAAGCCATTTCATTATGATAATCTCCTGTTTTCGACTGGGAGTTCCACATAATACCAGCATTAGGTACAAAACCATTTTCACTTCCTGCATGCACAATGATGAGCCTATTACCTTTTGAATTGGGGTTTCTTAATCTTTCGTTACTCTTGTCGCTCCATCCTTTAAGGTGCGTGTGATATGAATGAATGTATGTTTCATCCATATAAATGATAGGTTTGTTCTGTTCTCTGCACTTTTTTATGTTTCTTAAATATAGTAGGCGTAAATGTCTGATTTCGTGACGTTCCATTAACAAACTTCTGTTGTTTTTCAAGTTGGTCCAACGAAAACCCAAAGAATGTATTTGTTTCCGTAGAGATTCGCGACTTCCTGCGAAGCCATAACTATCTGCAAATGTTTGGTGTACATTTCTTAATGTGGGTACTTTTTTCTGGGATATGTTATAATTTATTATGCACCTTCTAAGCACAGCTTTGTCGAATTGATCCATACGGATTCTGGACGTTCTTTGAGTTAGCACATCAGTGTCAGCATTACTGCCTGCCAGAGCTTCTTTTTTAATACGGGAAAGCGTTCTTTGGCTACCTTTCGTAGTAGCAGAAACTCGTTCAATGACCAGACAATAAAATAAGTCGATATAAATGTTGTATTAAAAGTTTTACTCGTGTGTATTTTTATACAAATAAAATGAGGAAGTAATTAAATTTGTTTTCAGTGACCGTTTTTTGAAATAAAAATTTTTGTCGTGATTTTCGGCCATTTAAAAGAAGTATTAAATTCCAAAATACTATATTACGTTTCAGTTCATTAGTTGTTTTAAACGATCTTTAGATTTTAATTCAAACATATTTTAATATGACCAAATCGCAATTGTAACTGAAATCGGAAGATGGTTCAAAACAAATAATAAAACCGAAACGTAATAGAGATAGGTATGAAATGAGTATAATAATTATAATTATAAACTAAAAAACCTATTACATTTAAATAGGTATGTTACACAAAATAAACATGTGCCCTTTTATATACACCTGTAGAGAGAAACAGAATAGTTATTTATGAAACAAGTGCATAAAGTGGTGCTTTTTTTCACGAATGGAAAAATTGACGCATGAGCGCAGGCATGCAAAAACCAAAAAAATTCTCATTTAGGTTGCTATAAATGGACTAAATATGGCGTCGATTTGTTTGTCATGATAACATAACGGTGCATAACATTGACACATGAGTGCATAAAATGTCTCACCCTAATGTCACTTTTTTAAATCGTTTAACAAATAAATATTTTATGTACGAAAATCGATCTAAAAAATTTACTATCGAATGTAAATTTGTTAAATAATTACTTTGGTTTAAAAATTTTATTGCAATAATTAAAACTTACCTTTGTTAATTGTATTGTTGACTTGCCATTATTTGCCTCTTCTGTCATGAAATTTAAAACGTTCATAATTATTTAACGACACTGTTCATTCAACTTTTTATGAAAAACTTTACTTTCAGAAGTCGACATAACAAGTTAGTATTAGTGTTTTAAATGAAACTCACGGTTTCTATTTAATACCACAATATAATAAAAATTGTCAGTAACTTCTGTCATTCTGACGATGATATTGATTTATCGAAACAATTGTCAATTTTTTTGAATTTTCAACAATTTTTATTATATTGTGGTATTAACTAGAAACCGTGAGTTTCATTTAAAACACTAATATGAGTAGATTCCACGAAGTAAGGGTCGAGACAGTTAATTTCATTAACAAGTTAGTATTGCACAACCCCGGTAGTCACACTTTTCTCTGAACTGTACTGTCGAAACGAAGCTTACGAATTCTGCAAGCGAAGTGAGCTCTTGCAATCCGCATACGTCTTTGCTACGGCGCATCGGACGTTGCCAAACTTCCGACTGCCAAAATTAATTTGCTAACCTGTAAATCTTAGATCGGCTTCAGCACTGCTACTTGAATTGCGAGAAGACTATAGTGAATTTCAATAGATAGTTATCGAACACACTTAGAGAATGGCTGCTCTATAGTGAAAGAAGTAAGATGTTTTTGTCTAAACCATTTTGGTTACATTTTTGCTGTATAAGTTGTATGAGCGTAGTTTTTTTTTGCGTAATACTAAATTAATTCATTATATTTAGGGTTGTTCTGACGGGTTCGTATAGTCGAGAGGTTCCCTGTTTACCTGAGCTAAGAATGCCCTGAGGACAGAGTGATCAATTATCTGTTTCCTGGATATTTTTTTTATTACATTAAATTGTTATGTACTATTCAGGATTGTAAGAATAGTTCACTATCATTCTGACTTAGGTTACACTTTTATTTTTGCATAGAGTATCAGATCATATTTTTATTTTTGTGTAGAGGGAATTTAGTATATTCATATTGCAATATTCAATATTTCTTTACTATAAGTTGTGATGTAATATTCAGAATTCAGTAAATAGTTCTCTATCGCTCTGACTTAGGTCATCTTTTTAATTTTGTGTAGAGTAAATTCATATTCAAATTAAACAGTAATTAAAATTCTTTTATATCCAACCAGATATTTTGACCTTTAGTTGGCTCAAGATTCTAGTCAAACGTCTGTGCCTAGCGGTGAGAATCTTGTGGCGCAATATAAATTCTTCGAGTATGGGTATTCGTGTACCCCACCCTTCCCCACTGTCTATAAGTTAATGACTGGCCACCACCTGCATATCTTTATATATAAGATCTAACAGAATACTGTAGTTTAGTGAAAGCCTGGTTTTTATATCCGACAAAATATGTCTGTCACATCTGAGATAAGATTATATTTTGTTTCCTTAATTTAATTTTGCCTAACGTAAATTAGCTACAAAAAAGTTAGCGCTAGAAGATGTTATGAGGAGAAAAAAGTTCATCACTTTCGTACTCTACACGGCAAAACTAGCCAGCCTAGGACACTGTGCTGTCAATGCAAAAAAATATTTCTTCAAAATTGATAATAAAACTCCGATAATTGTGGATTTCATAGGGGTAAAAAAAGTTAATTAATTACCTTCGTACTCGAATATAGGTTGTGATATCGTTTATTTACGATAAAAAGACGATGACGTTGCAAAACAAAATATTGTCATGTTGCCAAGCTGTAGTTTTTTCCTTTAATTAACGAAAACTAGAAAAGTCAATCTGATGTTAGATTGACAGTTCTTCTTTTTCATTGTTCCGTGCCTCGTAGGGCGTAAGTAAAAAATATTTATTTAAAAATAAGAGGCTAATATGATAGGCTTCATTAATTTAATATAAATATTCATGAAAAATTATGGATAAGATACAAGAAACGGTAACCAATCATTCTATATTCGAATTAACATTTAATTATTTTACATAGAAGAGGCTTAAATGACGAACTGTAGGTACTGCAAGGGTTTATGCTAAAAGGAATCAATACAAGCTGTAATCATCTTCATGCAAAGTTAAATATTGTTTCTTCATACAATATCTATTATATTTATAATAATAAAAATAGAATGGAAAACAAAAATATAGATACAAAAAATAAATTTTTTTTACAAGATATAAAAATAAAAAATCTCCCATTTTATCAGTATTATTTATGTAGAGATACTGTGATCGTTGTTTTAATTTGTGTATTATAAAATAACTGTACCTAATTAATTTAATAATAGTTATTAGTGATTTTGAAAAGGTGGAAATAAAGCAAATTGGATAAAAATATACAAAAAATAAAACACAAGATTTCCACTTCTCCGCTACAAAATCATCACTATCTTCATCGTCACTGTCAAAATTAAGTGGAGGCACACCCTGTCTATCAAATACTACTTCTCTATCCCACCCATCTTGTATAATTTTTTCAGTGTGGTCTACTATCTTTGACCAAATATACGGAGTCACTTTTTCTAAACACTTTTTCCACCTATTGCTTGTTCTGTTGAAGAACCATCAGTTCCCACATGATCTCTATAAAAAAATTTTAACTACGCCCCAAATATGTTCAATTGGGTTCAACATACAGTGGTAAGGGGGAAGTCGAAGAACTTTGTGACCATATTTTTCAGATATGTCAGCTTCATATACTGTTGGTGGTTTATTCCCACAAAAATGCATTTATTTAAACAAAATAAGTTATCAAAGCATTACCATAATATATTGAAAAATATTTCTATCAACTTACCGTGGTACTAAATTCTTTAATTGGGTTTTGAGGAAAGTATTTTCAAAAGGAATATCATTTTGTATCAACCAGTTCTGTATATCAGCCTTTTTGGTAGCTGTTGTTGGTACTTTATTGGTCACTGTACTGTGATAACTTGCATTACAATTGTGGCAGGTTCTTCCAAGTTCACTAAAAGCTGGTATTCAAACCAATGCAAAAAAATTTCTCGGTTCATTTCACCGTGGTAATCACCATCTTGTTTTTTGGAAGAAAAAACCAGCCCTGCTCCAGGAATAAATCCAGAAGAGGAACCCGCATGCAATACTATATACCTTCAATAAGGAAATAACAAATTACTACTAGAGGTTTCCTAGATAGACTGCATAGTTCAAAACAACTGTTGATAATTATATAGATTTAAATAAAATAGTGTGACTAGTAAATATTTGTAAAGGTCTTAAAATGACAGGAATATTAGTACATCATAAATTAATTGCTAAATTTTATTATTCAATTACCTTGGACCATCAATTTTGTTTTTTTTCACGCTTCTATGATTAGAATTTTTCCAAGTACGTCCAACCTTCCTTTTTTATCTTACCATATTCACGTAGAAAGTGTACACGTTTTAATGCAATATGTGGCAACTCCATTAAACCACGACGAGGGTCATCTGTTTGGTATTTGAATCCAATATTTTTCACTATCTTCCAGAGTGATGTCAAACCACCATTAAAGAGTTCACGCTCCTGGAATTTGTCTTTTAAAGTTTTCAAGGTTATGTGTTCCTACGAAAAAAGATTGTGTTAGTTAATTGTGAATAAAATATAACAATAAATTCAATATACTCACTGTTTCCATACATTTCGTATATAACATTTCGGAAAGCATTTTGATCAAAGTTATCAATTTCAACAGTAGGTTTTATGCGTTGTCTCTTTTTAGGTGGGCTTTTAGGCTGTTCACCTCTATTATGCTTGGCGGTAATACGGTTAACAGTGGTAACGCTAAGTTGTAAAGCTTCTGCAACTCTCTACAATATAATTCAATTTATGAAGGAATAATATATTATCAAGTTTATTTAACCTAACCTAACATTAAAAACATTTAATCATTTACATTTAAATATGTAACAATAATATTAATAATGATGAATACAAATAGCGTATACTATTACTTACGTCTCTTACGGCAGTAAACGGGAGAAGCGGGCTCCCATTTCGTCATTCTCGTTCAAAATAGCTCAACAAAGGTGTTACCATCTCTTGACATTTTCTGTTCAGCTGCTTCGGCATTTTATTAACCACACACTGCAGATTTGCCTAAATAATTAGTTATGAAAATAACTGTTTTTTCAATCTTAAAGAAGCAATGAATTTAAAAGCACCAAAAAAACTTGTAAATATTAGATGATGATCGAATGTCAATAAACGTCAAAACAAACTGGGGAATTTTACCAGTTGATTTGACAACGTCTTGTTGAAGTTTTTCCAACCCCTTAGCTGTAAATTGCCCTGGCTGTTGAGGATAAATTGTATTCACGGTTGGTAAATTAATATTTATTCTGATAAGCAGGAAAGTAACTAAAAATGACATCATCTTTTTATCGTAAATAAACTATAGCTATTATTTTCCTCAGTTACAGTTACAATAATTACTAGAGATGTAAAATTTTCGGTAATAATCTTTTGTAGAATATTCCCGAGAATATTCTTAAGTTAGAGAATTTGCAATTATATACTGTCTTCCAATGGACATTTTTTGTATTAAAATATTTCCAAACGTTACTTTTCGGTTTTCTGATACCCCTGAATTTATTTTGATCCATGTTTTTATACTTATAGACGGTCTAAACTGAGCCAAAATAAAACTGGTCTCACCACATCATTTACAATTCACACAGCTGTATAGGAGTATACGTTCGCGCTAGGGGATATTCCATGTTCCTATTTTAAAATCCTTCTTTTTCTTTTTGTACTTTTTTTACATGTCTGTTTTTGTTCATTTATACTGTTTGTTTCTGGGGACCTTTCATTAACCTTTCTTTTTGGATTTTTTGATCCTTGGAATTTCCTTGTTCCTCCTCTAATTCTGTGTTCATATCTCTTGCTGCGTGTATCTCATTATTTACAATCAGCTTATTATATTTAATAACAGCTTTATAACTTTTGTCTCTTGCCTCTTTTAGCTGAGGGTACAATTTTTTTCTCTTCTCAACAATTTCCTTAGGATAGTCCTCATCGATCCAGATCTTAGTGCCTTTTAGTTTGTTGCTTTGCTTAAGTATTTTAATTTTCTTGCTTTCAGTTGTTAATTGCAATATTATTGGTCTTTCTACTCCATCTCTAGATTTCCCTATATGATTTCATCAATATAGAATTCTGGGATTTTTATTCCAATTGCCTCCATAACTTTAGCTATCTTGTTTTTCTATTTTTTCATCTTGTTTTCTAATTTTTCCTTCCAACTTTTAATTTTCTAATTTGACTTCTTTTAATTCGTTTATTGCAACTCCCAGTTTCTAATTCATTAATTTTATATTGTTGCCTACATCTTTGAACGTATTTTGATTTTTTTCCATATCTGAAATTGTATCGTTCATACTCCGCGGTAAACAGCTAGCTCACCTCAACGGTTCGGAGCATTCTAGCTGCTATATATTATAATCCCTTTAGTTTAGAGTTTCTTCACGATTTGGCAACACTGTAGGATATTCCGACGTGGATTCTTTTTGTATTTATTCGTTCCTATCTGTTAACCTCGCCTGATTAGATATTAATTTAACCACTTTCACTTCAAATCTGTTTTTACACTTAGTTTGTTTCACAAAGCAATTCAGACATTTTAATATGTCGGTGGATACACTCAAAGTATATTATTTTACAATGCGAAACTATTATTTTCGAAATTGTTGCACACGAAAAATAAAATTATGTTTACCGTTTTACTGCCACGTTCCCACCCAATAATAAGATTAGGAAATTATAAATTTTGATAAAATAATTGTTTGTATTGACACAGTATTCTCGGATGCTAGCGCAACTCAACAAAACTTTTATTTTTGCGATAAAAAATTGCTGTGTCGAACGACGAGGTGGTTGGGCCAACCAACTTCTTAAAAAACATATCTTTTCAAAGTGTTCGAATTTCCAGCAGCACAAATATTGCACAATTCAACCCTATTTATTTACATTTTATTTAGGTGTTTTGAAGTCAGAATTCTACTGTTAAATTATTTCCTATTAGTCACGAATCATCCTGTATACATATATCTCTTTTTAACAATAGTTGCCACTCCGGAAGGAAATAAGTTTTGATAATTTAAAACTAGCTAAATTTGCAAAAATGGGCAGTTTCTATGAGAAAAAGTGAAACTAAAACTCATTTCCCTGTGAGTCTGAAATGCATTCTAAGAAGTAAACTTGACTTAATAAAAGATACATTGGATATAAAATTGTAGTTGATATCCTATTTAATCGTGACCCCTGACATTAAAAGTAAAAACTGCATTAATAAGAATCAGTCTCTTAATCGAGGCATCATGTGGGCGAAAGTACTGATAATGAATATAAAAGAATAAAAATGTGATTAACAATGATATTGTTTATTTAAATAGAAGGCAATAATTAAGTATAAGGAATATTAGTATAGTAAAATAAAATATACTTAACCCAGGTTAGGTTTAGGTATGGCTTTAAATAAGAACGCTTGTATTTTATACCGGATTCGGATTGCTCATCATCAAATTCCAAAATTATTTTAGGTCATTTAAACTAAAATCAAAATATAGCGGATAACGAATTTGTATACTTCAAAACTTTCCGGTAATAGACTTGATAATAGTTCATAAGCCGTTAAGAATTTCTCGTTTCCTTTTTGGGGTTGGATAAATTGATAGTATTTTCTCTGTAGGAAGTTATGGAGAGAATAATCGTGAAATAAAATTAACCCTAGGATGCATAGATGAAATTCTCGACAAGAATGCATAGCATGAGTCTCCAAGACTCTTATTTAAAAAAACATCAATTTATATTTTACGATTATTTATCATAATAATAGGTTAAAAACAAGCGTTAGAAATTGAAAAACATATTAAAATTTTTAATTCAAGCATATTGTGCATAACTAAAACTCTGTGTTCTTTGCATGTTGGTTTATTACACTAGTACAAGTCAGTGTACTTATTCTTCCAATTCGTGTAGGACATTGCGAACATATTTTTTTCTTTTTCAATCAAAACTGTACCAGCTAAGATATTCTCTTCTTCCGAAAGCGTAATCAAAAGTTTCATACTACTTCTTACAGTATTTGGAAGTTTTGGGTTTTGTGCTCTTCTTCTCATAAATGGTAACACTAATTCGGTTGCTAAGTCTTTTATGAACATTCTTCTCATGTTAGTTTTTCCATCGCGAAAATTTTTATTTTCATGGGTGTACATAAAGTAACCATTTAGAGCTGCTAAATCCATTATGTTGTACCAAACTGTGATAGGCCATCGTCTTGTTTGTCGCTTTGTGGTATAGTTGCCTATCATTTGATCCATATGATCAACACCTTTAGTTTTATTATAAAATTTAATTATTTCTGGTTTTTTTCTAGTACTCTCATTATCTACTGAATCGTCGTGATGCATCGAGCTAAGAAGTAGCACATATTTATTCTTTTTTGGTTCATAGCTCACTAACGTCAAATCTTTATTGAAACCAAAAATAGAGGAATAAACACTTCTTTCCTTAGAGTCTTGAAACTCTTTAGGACTTTCCTTCTTGTTTTTATGCAAGGTTCCCACACAAGTTATTCCAATAAGCAGCAGATGTTGTGTTAGTGAAATACTTGTAAAAAAATTGTCAACTGTTAAGTTCCGTCCTGAGTTTTTTATGGAAACAGTTAGAGCTTTTACAATATTTTCTCCTACGTTGTGCTGTACTGGTTCTCCAGGTTGGCGTCCCAAATATACTTGTCCATCAATGGCATATCCTGTTTCACTTTCACAAAGCCAAAAAAACTTTATTCCATATTTTGCTGGCTTTGAGGGCATGTACTGTATGAAACTACAACGACCTCTAAATTCAAGCAATTGTTCATCTATGGTAACGTACTCTTTTGGAATCATTTGTGTTCGGCACTGAACTAAAAATAATTTCCATATGACGAATATGAGCAAAGGACCCCGCCCTTTTCTAACGGCAAAGTGGCGTTCCGTCAAATGTAATAAATTTTGAATATGATGTACTCGACTTGTTGACCAAAAGCGTCCGTGGGACATATGTCGAGAAATCCATATTTTTTTAAACTACGTAACTTGATTAAAAAGAAAAAAATAAGCATTTTTAATTGATTGTAGCATTAATATGTCCTAGTCTAACGCAAATGTACACATAAATAGTTCAAAATGTAAACATATACAGGGTGATTCTCAGTTATATCAGTGGGAGTTTTTGAAATTCTGGGAGAATGTGATATGGAATGAAAACATGGTCAAAAATAAAAACTTACATAATGTTCACTGTTCTGACATTATATAAACCCATTTTACATTATATGTATACATGGTGATAGTTAATTCATCCACAGAAAGGCGTTTCTTAAAAAATAAAAAATACACTCTGTATATTAGGGAATTTGTTATTAATATTGATTATACATTCAGTAACTAGAGGACAAGAGTTTCTATGGAATACAGGATGATAGAGACATCTATTTCGTTTTTGATGCAGCAATAATTGAAGAAATATTCCCTTTTCTGAATCACCCTATATTTTTCAATTCGATCCGTCAAAATGTACGATCTATTTATTTTTGTAATTAGCTTTAAGCAATTAATAACTTCATATAATTTCATAATTTTAGTATGAGGCGTTTTTGAGATTCCAATATATGTATATAGCGAACCATATTAAAATCAGACATATCCATTCATGTATAATAATTTCCATTTGTGAGTACAAAAATCGTAGTTTACTATCGGCCATGGAGCTAGTATCTATCGGTTAAATAGGAAGAAACAGAAATGCAAGTGGATAAAAATATTTATTTACTTAATATTTTTAATGTGTACAGTAGTATGTTATGGATTTGACATCTTCTAAAAGCATTATTTTCAGGTAGAATTCTGTCATGTGCATCATCAATATAATTTAATAGTTTGATTGATGGAAACTTAACATGTTCTTGATGCCTGGCAAAACCAAGGAACCATATAACACTTGCTACATGAGCACATGTTCCTAGGGTTCTAGTTCCTGACCTGCAAGTACAGAAATATGTGCTCTTCATCGTCATCATTAGGATCTCTATAAACTACCCACAGCATATGTTTAGTATTATTTCTAAATCTAGAATGTGGCCGGAATCTTAAAAAGTTCGGTTCTTCCGGATCTTTAAAATATTATATTCCTCTCTTTGTAATTTATCCTGGATATAAGAACTGGCATGATGAATATGATATGGACCTGTTAAATTTTTTAAATATTCTTGTGATAAATGTGGAAATATTGGTACATGCCTGTGATCTAATCGAGTCCATTCACCTTGTCGTCCTCCAAGATTTTCTTGTTCTACTCGCGCCTGAACAATATTTACATCTTCAGAATGAGTTAATATTTGATTTGCTAACTCCACTGTTCCCGGTATTGCCATTAAAGGTTGGAATTTATTAAGTAAGACGCCAGCAATAGAATAAAACTCCCGCAGTTTTGGTCCATTAATAGCTAAAATATATTCGTCAGCAGCACATATAATTTCAGGTTACAGTAAATGTTTATTTTTGTGAAAGCAATAAGACTGTCGCAGTGTCCGGAAATTGCTGCTTTTTTCTGTTTCAGTATAGGTGCAATCTATATATGCTATAGCTTTAGGAATATCAGGAGTAGGATTGTACAATTGATTAATATATGGAGATATATGGTTGTTGATATAATCCTCCCTTGTAATTGAATCGAACCCAATGTGGTTTGGTACAAATCTATGTTGCAAGGAAGTTCTTACAATAGAAATTATTCTGCTAGTTGTTTGCCTGGAACCGTAGTTGATAAGTATTTTCAAAAAATCATATGAAACACCATGTCTTAGTTCAATTAGGAAAGTCAATAAATCTTTTTTATTAATATTTCTCATATATCCAGTAGTGATTTTTATTAGAAAATATGACATAAACATCATTCCTACGTAATATTGGTACTCTTGTTCAAACACGATATTCTAATTCGTTTTCGAGAAAAACGCAATTGAATAGTTCAGAGTATCGGAAGGGGATTTCAAATATTATAAGTCACAAATGGTTATTATACTCTTACATGTCTGATATGTAATATGGTTAACTACATACATATATTGGAATCTCAAAAACGCATCATACTAAAATTATATGAAGTTATTAATTGCTTAAAGCTAATTACAAAAATAAATAGATTGTACATTTTGACGGATTGAATTGAAAAATATAGGTTGATTCTGAAAAGGTAGTATTTATTTAATTATTGCTGCATCAAAAACGAATTAGATGCCTCTATTACCCTGTAATCCATAAAAACTATTGTTCTCTAGTTATTAAATGCATAATCAATATTAATAACAAATTCCGTAATATACAGAGTTTTCAGTTTTCATTCCATATCACATTTTCCCAGAATTTCAAAAACTCCCACTGATGTAACTGAGAACCACCCAGTATATGTTTACATTTTGAACTATTTATGTGTACGTTTGCGTTAGACTAGGACATATTAATGCTACAATCAACTAAAAATGCATATTTTTTTCTTTTTAATCAAGTTACGTAGTTTCAAAAAATATGGATTTTTCGACTTTAACACCCTGTATTTTAAAAACTAGTCATAGGATTGAATTGGTCCCATGGACACTTTTGGTCAACAAGTCGAGTACAACATCATATTCTAAATTTATTACATTTGACGGAACGCCACTTTGCCATTAGAAAAGGGGTCCTTTATCAGTTTCAAATCTAACCGAACGACTTCTTTTGTCATCGAAACGAAGATACTTTTTTATATTTTCAATACGATTTACTGCCATTGTATCTTTGTACATTGGATTCGACATCCTATCAAGAAATAATTCTCTCACAGGAGTATCCCAGTTTTTTTCAACACCAGCCAACAATAGCAAACCGAAAAAAGCATCCATCTCATCTCCTTCGATCTGTGTCCAAAACTCACTTTTTTTTCAAATTCGCGTTTTGCTTCTCGATTAGTACAAAGTATTATTTCAACAACAATTTCAGGCGTAATAAATTTATCCCATGCATCTTTTATACACCAAACTTGATTTCTTCTTTGAGGTCCAGATGTGAAAACATTTTTTTTTTAAATTTGTAAAAGTTATGAATACAGTGAGCTGTAGGTAAAATACATTAGAATTTGTATGTTATGCATCCTAGGGTTAAAACAACATCAATGTTTGTCATCGATAATGATTATTATAATAGATCGTCACTGGGAAAAAGTCTTTATGAATAAGAAACTTGTCCCTTTCTGAATTTCTATTTTACATTTCATAGAACATGTGTTAAAATGGTTATACTAAACAATCCACAAAAGAATGTATCTAACCCATGGTCAGAAATGCAGGTACTAAAAAGATAAAATATTTCTTCTAAAATAGAATTTATAATAAGTAATAAAAATTCAAACTAACATTCATTTTTGTTCAAAGAATTCAACAGCTTCCTCAAAAATGAATTTCCTTACAAAAAAAATTAAGTTAAAATTACAATTTAGATACATATATATTTATATATTTTTTATGATATTATCATACTTAAATTAAAAGGTAACGACTTTTCTCCCAACGCAATCCCATCAATTTATATGACTACTGACCAACATCGTATGGGAAAACCTAACCAGACCTTTTTCAATATAATACAATATTCAAAGAGAAATTAGGCGCAATAACATAGTAATTCAAGGAATTGAATATAAGGAGAATGAGAGCCAACAAGAAATAAAGGAAACAGTCCAAAAAATAATGAGAAAAATAGAGGTAGAAGTAGACCCGGAAAAAGATCTGATAGAATTCGGTAGGATCGGAACTTTTGGAAGAAACAAAAGTAGACCAATTATAGTTAAAATCAAAAATTGGAGTAAAAAATTAGAAATTATGAAACAAGGTAAAAAGCTAAAAGGTACCAATATTCGGATTAATGGCGACTACTCGAAAAAAGTTCAAAGAGAATGAAAATTTTTACTGTCTCAGGTAAAAATAGCCAGAGAACAAGGACACAACGCAGTACTTAAGTTTAATAAATTAATTATAAACAACAGAATTTATGGAGCAGGTGTATTTGGGGATGAAAAGCTAAAAGAAAATGATGATAAGAAACGTACAGCAACCGATCGTTCGCCGGAACATGGAGGAGGCAACAAAGAGAAGAAGTAAAAAAACTAGTAGCTAAAGAAAATACGATATATACAATTGAAGACAATGCGATGAAATGCATAATGAGTAAGGGTAAAAATAAAAAAAGTAAACGCAAGAGTTTGGTGACAATGGCAACATGGAATATCCTGACAATAGGAAAAATGGAGGAAATTGCAAAAGAGATGTTGGGATATAAAATAGACATATTGGCACTTCAAGAAAGGTGAAGGACAAATAAACAAAGGAGAATATATATTGTTTTATGGAGAGGAAGGCAGTCGAGGAAAGAACGGCACAGGATTTATGGTAAGCAAAAGAATAAGAAATAATATACTAGATTACACAGTCATAAGCGGTAGAATATCAAAATTAAGATCAAAAAACCACATGGCAAATATTGCAATAATTAATAGTTATGCACTGACGGAAGAAGCAAAAGATGAAGACAAAGATGAAGACACAGATGAAGACAAAGATGAATTTTACAAGAAATTGGTAAAGGTATGTGAGGAAACCGCAAGACATGATACATTAATAATTATTGGAGATTATGTTGCAGGGAAGTACACTATACATGAAATATCTAACGATAATGGACGGCGACTATGTAATTTAGCTGAGGAGCTCAACATGTATATTAGCAGCACTAGTTTCAAGCATAGGAAAGAACATAAAATTACATGGATTATACCTGGGACTACTACGGGGAACCAGATAGATCATGTTCTAATAGCAAAAAGAAGATCAAAGATGATACAGGATGTAAGATCATACAGAGGAACAAGTGTTATACTGATCATCAAATAAATGAGAATTGTGAATATAGTAAATAGGACAATAAAATGTAGGAAATGGAACGTGCAGAAATTGAAAAGAAGTAAAAATGAATATAGGGAAGAAGTAAAAAAGCACCTACAAAAGAGCAAAGAACAAGATAAATCGATGAGAGATGGAAAGAAATTAAAAGAAGTATAATAACGGCAGCAGAGGAAGTGGTTGGTACAAAAGATACAAGACAGAATATTGAATGGTTCGATCAAGAATGTATAATAAAGATAAAAGAGAAAAAAGAAGCCAGACTAAAATGGCTGCGAACTAAGCAACAAAAATTTTATGATGAATATAGAAAAATAAGAAAAGAGAGCACAAAGTTGATAAAAACAAAAAATAAAATGGTTAAACGAAAGCATGGATATATTAGAGAACGATAAAAAAATAATGTAAAATTAGATTCCAACTACAATAAATATCAAAGAAAAAGAGTGAAGTCAATATTTCAAGAATTTATTAATGGAAGATGTGGAGCATGAAGAAGATGATATGACTGATAATGATACAGGGATAGAATACGAAGAAACACCGACCGAAGAGGAATGTAACGAAATAATTAATTGAAGCACAACAAAGCAGGAGGGACAGACGAAATAATAAATGAGCTGATAAAATGTGGAGGAGATGGCCAAGACATAAAATATTTGAATTCATGGAAAGAATATGGGAATCAGAAACAATGCCGAAAGAATGGTCTACTGGTATAATTATACCAATAATGAAGAAAGGAAATCGTAATATTTGTAGCAATTATAGAGGAATTAGTTTACTCAACACCGTAAAGAAAATACTAACAACGATAATAAAGGAAAGGCTAAAAAAGGTAATGGAATCAAAAATAGGGGAGTATCAAAAAGATTTTCGGAAAGGAAAATCAACAGTAGATGCCATACATACTATATATCAAGTAATTGAAAAATGTTATGAGTACATTGTTGGAGTCCAAATTCTATTTATTGACTTCAAGCAAGCTTTCGACAGCCTGAAACGGAGGACAATTATAAAGGATATGGAACAACTAAATGTACCACAAAAGATCATACAGTCGGTGAAAATGACGATGAAAGATTCTAGGGCAAGAGTAATGACAAGAGAAGGTCCATCGGAGGAATTTGAAATAAATGCTGGAGTAAGGCAAGGAGATGGGCTGTCAGCGGTATTGTTTAACATAGCAGTGGATGGCATAATTAAGACTTGTAATATCAATGGAAGCATAATTAATAAATCAAAACAAATAATAGCTGATGATTTAACCATAATAGCGAGAGACCGAAAGAGTCTTGAAGAAACATTATAGAAAATTGTAAAGGAGGCGGGAAAAAGAGGATTAAGAATAAATCAGGAGAAAACAAAATATATGGAAATGAAAAGAAAGAAGGAAGTCTACCAACCAGAAGCAGTAAAGTTATGAATTCAGTTTTGAAGTTGTTAACACCTTTAAGTATCTGGGAACAATTATTAGTAACAAAAATGACACAAAAATCGAGATAAGGCAAAGAATTCAAGCAGGGTATAGAGCATTTAATAAATTTAAAAACATCATGCAGAGTAAGAGAATAAGCCGAGCAACAAAATAAAGAGTTTACAGGACGGCGATAAAACCGGTAGTGACATATGCGGCAGAAACTATGAGACTAACTAATGAGGACGAAGAGCAACTAAGGATATATGAACGAAGAATAATTAGAAAAAATTATGGTCTAGTCAAACTAGGGTAAAACGAGTACCGAAGACTTATGAATTATGAAATTAGAAATATATTAGAAAATGAGGACATAGTAAACACAATTAGTTCACGAACATCTTTCATTTTAAATGTTTTATTATGTCTAGCTACATAACCTTTCATTTAGGCCCATATTAACTCTATCGCATTTAATTCACAATGGTATGGCGGCAAACGAAACACTGTTATCCCACGATTCTTGGCTATTTCATCAATTACAAACTTTTTAAATTGTAGGTTGTGATCTGAAACAACCTTTAAAAGTTCTTTTTTCAACATATCATCTTCAAATGGTATATCTTTTACGATTAACCAGTTTCTAATATCAGCTTTTCTCCAAGAGGTAGATGGAAGATTTTCTGTTAATCGCGAATGATAAGTGGCATTGTCCATAACGATTACATCATTATTTGGAATTAATTCGACCATTTGTGTAAAATACTCTTCAAAAACATCTGCAGTCATTTCTTCATGATAGTCTTTGGTTGATGTTGACTGAAACTCCAGCAAAACACCTTCATCGAACCCTTGATTGTATCCAATATGCGTTATTATTAGTCGGCGACCTTTACCGGTAGGAGTTTTCAGTCCAATAGATAAACCTTCTATGAAAGCTTGACGACTGGTTTGAATACTTTTGTCCTGCCATATTTTTTTTACTGAATGTCCTTCATTGAGCCATGTCTCATCTAGATAATAGATTTGTCTTCCGTCCTGTCTGTATTTTCAGATATCTCGTAAATACTGTCGTCTCCAATATATTATTTCTTCGTTGTCGATTAGCACTCATTTGCGACTTTTCTTCTCCCAAGTAAAATTTAATTTGTGTAATATTTTCCACAAAGTTTGTTTTCCCTATGTCAGGCAAATTCTCGTCCTCCTTCACAATTCTTAGAATTATGTCACGGGTTGGGATCTCTTTTTTAAAATATAATTCATGTAGTTATCGTCTTATTGTATTTTGCATATGTTCATCAAGGTCAAATGGTTTTCTTCCAGTTGACTTTTTAGGTGGAGATATATTTCCATTTTTCCTCTCTCTTAGAATCCTGTAAATAGTAGATTCACTAACTCCTGTCATATTGGAACATGTCGAAACTATTTGTAACAGTAGCAGCCGGCATTTGATGTACAACAGCATCATGCACATTTAACACTACAGACTTCGTTTGTAAGCTAAGCACGCTCTTACACTTTACTGGGGTAAAACTTGAAAACATTGGGACAATCCCTAGTAGGACCCTATTGTAATGTTTCTTGGAAATGTTATTATCAACATTTCGAAAATCAGAAAGTAATTATCTGGAGAATGAATTGATAAATGTCTCCCAAGAATTGACCTGCTTCAAATTCTCAAGATAATTAATAAAATATTCAGTCAGAATAGTTGCGTTACAAGATTATTTCAAATGTATGAAGGTCAATTAGTTGTTTTAACTAACCGAATTTACATTTATATTACCTTTATATATCAGATCGGGTATAAAATTAAATAGTAAATAAATTCCTTAGATGAACGGTGACGCCTATGGTTTAGTACCTGACTAGCATCTGTGACCTTTTCGCGTGCTGTCAGACAATAAGAAACAGACTATAAATCTAATATATAAATACATCGATCTACCTGACAGTTTTGAAAATTCTTTGCTTTTACTGTTGTCTCAAATTCCTCAAACCAGCATGGAGGTCCCTGCTTTAAACCATAAAAGGCTTTGTTTAATAAACAGACCTGTACCTTTTTACATTGGACCCCATCAGGTACTCTCATAAAATTTGTTCCTTTAGCTTGCCATTTAAAAATACTGTCCTTATGTCCATATAGTGTAATAACAGATTATTCTGGTTGGCAAATGCAACAATAAATCTAAAACTAGATATTCTAGCTACAGGTGCAAAAGTTTCATCATAATCTACCATGTATTTCTGACGAAACCTACTAGACTAGCTTTGTACTTATTTGTACCAAACTAATCTTTTGTAATTGTAAATATCCACTTACAGTCTACAATATTTATATCATTTGGCTTTGGTACTAATGTCCAAGTATTAATATCAAGTGAATTAAATTCACTTTCAATAAGCTCCCATTTAACTTTATCATGCCTATTTTTAATCTCATTAAAAGAATTTGGAACAGCATTCATTATTACTTGAACAAATAACATGCATTCTTCTTCTTTTTCATCAAGCATACATTTTATTGTCTAACACACAGGGCTTTATTAAATTCTCAGCGATAGTGTGTGCTTCACCTGCTTGTGCAATGCGATAGCTAACTAAATATGATGCGTCCGTGGCGTTTTCATTGATAGTTTGGGTTTGTTAGGTGTTCAAAGACATCGGTTAAAATTCAAATAAAATAACTAATTCATTGTTAAATACATCAAAACTCTATTAAATATAGTAAAATCAAATATCAATCCTAAAATATAAAATTGAAAATAAATGATAAATAATATTCTAGCTTCGCCACGGGCTGGCAAATTAATTTTAGCAGTTGAGGATGCGCGAGAAAGCTATACAACTTGACAACGTTTGTAAACGCAGTTACCGGGAAGAGCAGGCGACGTACACTCCGCATGCTAAGTTTTAAAAGTTGTGAGGCTGCTAATTCGTACGAGAGTAACACAATATTTTGAATTTGGATTTAAAAATAATAAATTGTGGCACATGTATATATATATATATATATATATATATATATATATATATATATATATATATGTATATAAAATTGAGTTTACAAAACAAAATATCATTGATGTGTTTTTTATTATTAATTAAATGAATAACGAAATAAAATCCATTAGATTTTTCTACAAAAATTGGATTTATTTTTGTACAGACATAATTATATTGCTTCAAAAACCATACGGGGACTTCTATAATCACCCTTTATTATTTTATGTGATGTAAATAATAAATAGATTCCAAGAGACATAAACTTTCACCTTTACTTCAAATTAATGTCTTTTAAGTAGTCCCTTCATAATATTCGTCATTGAGGTTTATTTGCATATAAATTAGAAGTCAGCGTACAATATGATAAGGATTGTTAAACGACATTCTAAATTTACCAATGGCCAACAATTTTTCCTATCTGTTAGTAGTAATATACATACCTACCTGTTAAGCTTTCTAAAATTGTTATTCTTAATAATATGTAGTAAATAATAATGTAAAAATTCGGGTTTATACATAAAATTTGAAAAATAAATTGGGGAAATCGCCTTTAGAGATGGTCTAATAAGTATACTAATAATATAAATAAAATACTAAAGCTTTTTTGTGGTAGATATTTCCACTTACATATGTAAATTTTTAGGTTTTTTGCAAATATTTACGATGAAATTAGAACATCCCTTCACACTTTTTACAGAGTTAGGACTGGCAAAACAAAAAAATCTTGGTTCTGGGTGCCGTTAATTATTGTTTATTTAGAACTATGTACAGATGTGCTACAAATACTATATTACTCTAGCGGAATTCGTCTCTAATATCTACAATTTTATAACACCTATTTACATTTGTTGCGTTTAATGTATTCAGTCATACCACCTACAAACAAACACTATAATGAAAAATATGTTTTAAATGTACAGGATCATCAACAGTAAAATAATGATGTGCATCTACAACTGATTCTTCAAAATCACTTTCTATATCAACTTCATCATCCTCGCGATATCCGTCTTCGGCCAAATTTATAATAATATTATCTACAACAGTATCTAAAAGTGGTTCATGGTTCATAAATTCATCTTCAATCTTTTTAACATGGTTATATCTAACTTTCCAATCATTTGCAGAAAATGTGTCAAAAAATTCATTACCGAATTCTTTAACCTTTGTAAAATTGAAGGTAACATTTCGTTTGTCCACATATTCTTTGAGTTCCGCCCAAACACTTTCGATCAGATTTAAGTCCGGGTGATAAGGCGGCCTTAAAACTTGCAATCCATGTCGAATAAACAATTCATCAATTTCATATGTTTTATATTGCGGTTTGTACATTATTGCAACGTTATAAAGATCCGGTTTTAACATTTGTTCACTGTAATAACGTATGGTCCTAAAGTTTTTGGAAAATTTTTAAATGCTAATAAATTTTTCCAATTTTTTTTAATTGTAAAAGCACAAGTGGCAGCAATTAACAACACTAATAACGAAAAATAATTATAAATTACATTATGGATAGTGGCCCGTTATCCTCAATGAGTCGTAATTTTCATCGGACTTGTCCCATCTTCCTTTGGACAAGAGCAGGTTCTATTTCTCTAATCTTTTGGAAGATGCGACGCCGCAATTGATCTTCATTTGTAGCTTCCCATCCTTTATCGTACACTTTCCTCGATAGTATTGACCAAAATTCCTCTATTGGCCTAATCTGAGGTACATTAGGAGGATTGTCCAACTTAGGTACAAAGTCAATGTTATTTTCACTTAACCACTGTCTGGTAATTCTAGCATAATGGCATGAAGCTAGATCAGGCCAAAACATTATATTATCGTTGAGATGATGTGTATTTAAAAAATTAAGTAATTTAGTAAGACATCTTTGAATATAAAGTTCTGCATTTAAGGCTTCTCCCCGAACACGACCAACATACGGCTGTGAGATAAATCCTGCTTCAGAAATGACACACCACACTAAAACTTTATCCTCAAATTTCGATTTACTTTTAAATTTAACATTGTCTGGTGTATTTTCTGTTATCGGTATAAAACCCATCGTTTCCTTTAATCTCTGAATGATATAAGGTAAAATATTTTTCATCATCCATTACAATCAATTTATTGGCAAAGTGGATACGCCTTAATGCGGGGCAACAACGTGGAATTCTTTCTAGCTGGTCTGCGGTGTATTTTAGTGCCTTTCTTCTTTTCCTAAACACTAAGTTTATGCGATCAATTGTTCTTAATACAGTGGTTTTCGAAATACCAAATCTCCGGGCTAATTTTCTCTGAGAAACTCCAACTTTGTCTTTAGCAGCTTCCATCAGTCTTCTTACACTCAAAATTCGTGGTCTACAGCTTTTGGGTAAATTAATGCATGGTATACCTTCTTCACAATTCCTTATAGTGTTGTAAATGGTTGACTTACTTATATTTTGCTCTTGGTAGATTGCAACAATATCATGCTTAGGTATTCGTCCAACTAGATTGTAAATGCCCTGACGAATATCTAATTTGTAAGACATTTTGCTACAATCGATTTGCAAAACTAAACTGTCATAATCAAACTTGTTTACGTGTGACGTTTTAGTTTCAATGGCAACTTGATTAAACGACATTGGGTACAAAAATAAATAATTAAACATTTTCCAAAAACTTTAGGACCATACGTTATATGTTTCTTTCATAAAGCCTGTTTTTTAATTGTTGTTTAGTTTAAGCAGTCGTAGGTAATTTTTCATTTAGAACATTGTGATATGGGGCGTTATCAATTACCACAACAGCATTTTTTGGTGGGTTTGGAATAAGTTTTTCTTGTACCCACTTCTCATAATTTTCATAAGCCATTTCATTACGATAATCTCCTGTTTTTGACTGGGAGTTCCACATAATACCAGCATTAGGTACAAAACCATTTTCACTTCCTGCATGCACAATGATGAGCCTATTACCTTTTGAAACGGGTTTTCTTAATCCATCGTTACTCTTGTCGCTCCATCCTTTAAAGTGCTTGTGACATGAATGAATATATGTTTCATCCATATAAATGATGAGTTTTGTTCTGTTCTCTGCACTTTTTTATGTTTCTTAAATATAGTAGGCGTAAATGTCTGATTTCGTGACGTTCCATTAACAAACTTCTGTTGTTTTTCATGTTGGCCGAATCTGTCCATAAATTTATGGAGTCGAAACTAGTTTTTCAAAAATAAAAGTTATTCTCTGTGTTAATTTAGCAAGCAATGTCATTGCTTGAAGTTCTAATCTAGGAATAGTGACAGTTAGGGCGAATTGGGCAAGTTCGAGATTTAGAAGCGACTAAATTACAACCGACCGAGTTGTCAGAATCCAGGGTGCGAAAATAAACACATCTCGACTATGCCTTTAGAGAACTGTCTGCGAACGCGTGAATCTAAATATTTACAATTTCTTTTTTAGAAAAAAGGTGACGTGGTATTGTCAACTTTCCGAGAATGGAATTTTTGTGATGAAATTTTTCCATTCATCTACAAGTCGTCCCAGCCAATTTTTTGTTTGTTGTAGCGGCACAGTAGAAAAATGCTTTGCAGATTTTTCATCAAGCATACATTTTATTATGTCTAACGAACATGGCTTTATTAAATTCTACTGATAGTGTGTGCTTCACCTGCTTGTGCAATGCGATAGCTAACTAAATATGATGCCTCCGGGGCTTTTTCATTGATATTTTGGGTTACAAGCATCATAGTTTCTTGATTTTCCAATAATTGTTCTTTTTTACGTACAAAAAATTCTTTATTATTGTCTAGACTCGGGGTGTACAGTACCCAAATGTCGGCGCAGCTTGGCAAGTGCCATGGAACTTTTAGGAAGCAGTTTACTACATAACATGCAGAGAGGTGAACCGTTGGAATCAACAAATCCGAAACTGATATATGATTCATCATATATATATATATATATATATATATATATATATATATATATATATATATATATATATATATATATATATATATATAGTGGCTTAACACTCCCGTGGGAGTAGCGCCGCTCTTACGAGCTTTCTAGATCCTTTTCTAAGGGTGGATCAGACCACATTTACTTTTTCATATTTTTTTCTACTATTTGTTGCCATTGCTTCCTGTCCTGCGTTTTCTCTTCCCAGTATCTAATTCCCATAGTCTTGAGATCACCTACTACCTCCTGCAACCAAGCTATCCTTGGTCTTCCCCTTCTTCTCTTACTTAAGGGCTTCCACTCTATCATGGAGTATATTATTGCTCTCTTACCTGCTCTCCATATGTGGCCCAACCATTTTAATCTTTGTTCATTAATTTTTCTTACTATGTCTTTTTGTATCTCTTGATATAGTTCCATATTTGTTCTTCTATATTCTTCACCTATTTTTTGGCCCCAATATTGTTCTTAGTATTTTTCGTTCCTGTATTCTCATATCTTCTTGTTGTTTTTTAGTCATAGTTAATGTTTCTGCCGCATACATCATCACTGGTCTAATTATTGTGTTATATATTCTTATTTTCGTGCGCTTGCTAATTATTTTATTTTTTAATAATTGTTTGTTAGCCTGAAATGCTTTGTTTGTGGCTACGATTCTTTCCCTTATCTCAGTTTCTCTGTCTCCATCACTACTTATTGTTATTCCCAGATATTTAACTCTATCCACCTCTTCAAATTCATATCTTCCAATTTTCACATTTTTGTACTCACAATTCTTTTTGAGTCTTAATAATTTGGTTTTATGTGTATTTATCACCAGTCCAATTTTCTTTCCCTCCCTTATTATCTCCTCCAACATTCCTTCCATTACCATTCTGTTTTTAGTCCCTAGTGCTACGTCGTCGGCATATGCTATTATTTGTCCTCCTCTGGTCCTTAAATTTCCTTTACATATTTTTTTAATCGTATATTCTAGTGCCAAATTGAATAGTGTTGCCGACAGAGAGTCTCCTTGTTTAACTCCTTTATTATATGTAAACTTCTGTGTTTTCCCTCTTTGTGTTATTACTTCTGCTACGCTTTGGTCTAGTGTCATTTTTATCAATCTTATCAGTTTATTTTTCACTCCCGTCTCATTCAGCGCTTTCAATAATTGATTCCTTTTTATTGAGTCAAATGCTCTTTGGAAGTCAATGAATAGTATCTCAATGTCTATGTTATATTCGTTAGTGTATATATATATATATATATATATATATATATATCGCATCTGTAGTTGACTTTCCTTTTGTAAATCCGTACTGATATTCTCCACCTCTGTAACCTGCGTCATGCAGTCTTCTTTTTATAATTGTTGTTCTTATCTTATATGCTGCATTTAGTAGCGTAATTCCTCTGAAGTTTTCACAAACTTGTTGGTCTCCCTTCTTGTGTATTGTTACTATCTGTCCCACTTTCCATTCCTCTGGTATCTCTTCTTCTTCCCATATTTTATATATCAATTGGTATAATTTTTCTAACAGTTTAGTCTCTCCGTATTTGATAAGTTCCATGTTTATTCCGTCGCTTCCTGGAGCTTTTCCGTTCTTACTCCTGTTAATTATCTCTCTAATTTCTTCCTTCGTTGGGCTCTCGATTCCATCTTGTTTGTTCTTTGCTTCTATATCAAACTCCTCTCTTACTTCTGTTTCTGTTAGTAACTCCTTAAAGTATTCCATCCATGTCTCTTTATATTCCGTATCTTCATTTACTATTCTTCCCTCTTTGTTTTTTATTCCTGTTGCTTTCTTTTTATATGTTCGTTTCTGTGCATTTATTTTTTGATACAAAGCTTTTGTGTTCCTTGCATAACTTGTCCTTTCTATTTCACTAATTCTCTTTTCAATTGTTTTTCTCTTAGCTTGTTTTATTATTTTCTTTGTTTCTTTTCTTAGTTTTTCATAAGTTTCTCTTTCTTCATTTCCGTTCGTCCTTATCCATTTTACCCATGCTTCTTTTTTCATTTCAATCATTTCTTTGAATCCTTCATCAAGCCATTCTTTCTGTTCTCTGTTTACCACCGTTCCTATTTTTGTGTTTGCAGCTGTATTTATACAATTTTCTATTTTTTTCCATCCTGCTTGTATTCCTCCAATTTCTTCTGCCTCATTAATAAATTGTTGTTCTATACTATCCCTGTACTCGTTTTGTGTTTCTGTCTTTTCTAGTTTTCTTATGTCCCATTTTTTGTTGCATATTTTATTTTTATTTTTAATCTTTATCTTTTGTAGCATGATTCATCATACTTCCTTTTTTTCGCCTTTGAAACCGTGGAACTTGACGTCGTTGCATCATCGTCTGGATCGGTAATTCCTGTATACTCCGCACGTACTGCTTTTGAACATTCGGCTAAGTTAGATGTTGCTGCAACACGTTGAACGCCTTTAAGCCCACGTTCCATTCCTCTTTATTAATAATATTGTTATAAATTTCACAACTTTATTCAATACTACTTTTTAACAATTGAACTCAACACATCAAACTATTGACTGACTGACTCTACCACAACTGATCTCTATTTATATATAGAAAGAACTTTCCAGAAAAGACTAGAATAATCTATAACATACTAGTACGTCTATATGGGACACAATAGAAAAATTTCGACAATTCTAGACTGTCGCCTTGACATGTGACTGTGACTACGCCGCCTAATCGCCCCTCTTCTTATTTTAAGTCCAAGCTGTCATACAGCAGGTGTAACATTGTTTCCCCTCTTCTTGGAAGTTATTCGCCTCGAATAACAGGGACTTCGACGTCTTCTTGAAACCAATTGGGTGGGTCATCACCATAATAGCGAGCCAATCTCTCGATATAAACTACCTTAGGTTTATTTTTTGGTGTCAGACGAATGCGATAAATTAGATCGTTGATTTTCTTGACCACCAGGTAGGGACCTTCCCAATTTCATTGAAGTTTCGAAGTTAACCCTTTCTTTCTTCTGGGCTGGTACAACCAAACTGCATCACCGGGTGTAATATCTCTTCTCTAAGGTTTTTATCCAACCCCCTCTTCATCTTTTCGCTGGTTAGTTTCAGTCGTAAACTCGTGAATATTCTCCAACTTTTGTTGAAGATCTTCAACATATTGAGGCAGGCTTTGGTCTTAATTGGATTTAAGTAACATATCGTATTGTGTTATAAAACGTATATATTTCGAATTATTGTATAAATTAGATATGACAGATGAGACATTTGACGGATGACCATACGGCACATACATCACATATGACAGATGAGACATTTGACGGATGACACATACGACGGAACGCACATAGAAAAATCATGGAGAATATGCTATGTTAGGTCATTGACCTTTAACTCATCCTCGTCGACCTTGACCTACTTTTCGTGGGGTTTGCTATGTTAGGTCATTGACCTTTGGCCAAAGTGCCCCCATACTAGATCAAGGTCACGAAAACTAGGTCAAGGTCAGATGGCGTGGTCATGTGACGTCACAAAAAGTTCCCACGCCAAAGTGCCCCATCCTCTACTGAATATCATAAATTCGTTTCGATTTTTGGAAATCCATTTTAGAAATTTCTTGTACAATTACGGATGGGTTCATTACAATGTAATTTATGAAACTTTCGGTTATAGCCCATCCAGCTGGGTCTGTGAAATCGACTTTTGAAAATAATTCTGACGTTTCTTGAGGATTGCTTGATGAAGATGAACAGTCCTGAACTTCATCAGTATCAAAATTGCATGAGTTTATTGCGGTTTCTAGATGATACAAAAATAAAAACTACATTCTTACACCGCGTTATTCAATTATATGCTTACCTCTATCCATAATAGCATCATTACTGAGAGTTGAATGTTGTTCATTATCTGCATCGGCTTCCGTACCTCGAACAGGTTGACAAAAAAAAAAGAATTTAATTTGGGTATTTTTCTCAATAACTTCTCCATTTTTTCTTACTTTTCTTTTTCAGCCTTCTTCCTTTCCCACCCACTAAGTTTTCTATTTCCTCCACTTTCACTCATTGTTTTCGATAGAATGATAAACAAGACAAAAATACCGCAACTGATACTCGTAGATATTATTTTAATTGACGATTACTGGATTACTGCCAGCGACTGAACTAACTCAACTGGCTACCTTCAATTTTTAAAATAAATGTTTCTAAAGTTTACCATTTTTTTTGTAAACTTTGATGTTGCGTTTCCAATCACCCTTTGTCGGTTTTTTTTTGTTTTGGCGAGCGCAAGGCGCACGTGACGTTACTTTGCATATTGGCATATCCTATCTCTGGCGGCATCCCGTCACTGCCGCAAATCAGCAAAAAGAGATTTGTCTATAGTTACCACAATACCGCATTGATAATCAAAATATATGGATGTAAAGTGGTGCTTTTCAATCTATCCAAGTATTCAAACCCGGCCGACTGAAATAATGATGATGATTTGCACGAATTGTGACTATCGTTAGTAGTTAGTTCGGTCAGTCGGCGCCTATTTCTTTCACGGCTATAGCCTAGTCAGCCTATTGGATAATATAGCACTGCTTTCAAGAAACAAACATTGCGAGTTGAGCCACTTAACAATATTTCAAGTATTTAAGAGAACTTTTGTCTGTGGTAAATTAGATAAAATTACATATATGATTATAATAATATAGCAATTAGACCGATCCAGGTGATTAGGTATATTACAGCTTCAAAACATGTTCTGAAGCTCATTAATGAATTCCTTGAGAATAATAAAAGATCATTAAAAGGGGTGAAAATGCTTTAGAATCAATCCATGTGAAAAAATCTTGGAAGGCCTTACCTTTGCCACTTATGAAATCTTTTGAACCTTTGAAAACTTGTAACACCGACCGGAGTTCGGGAAGATCTTAAATATATAAAATTATCTGTGTAAACTAGATTTGAAGTGTTTTAATTTGTTTTAGCCGAAACTGATGTTAGTTGGAATTTTTTAGAAAGTTCTTTAAGGAGGATGACTTCTCTAAGATGGTTCTTAATTCAAAAAGTGCAAATTACGATTCTAATAATAATTATGAAGGGGTGAATAAGAAAGTGTGTTTCCAAACAATTTTTCTATTCATAAGTTAATAAAACTACATAATACTCAAAAAATATCACAAAAACTATAAATACGTGCTCTGGTATAGTGGCTCTTTTATCGAAAGAAATTTTATAATATATCTAGAGTTTCTGTCTTAGTGTTCTATGTTTTGTACTCCTAGAAATAAGATTTTGACAGTTCACTTGACATGTATGATAGAAAATAAAAAAATTATACGGTTGTCAGTTTAGTAAAGTTAATAAAAGCTTCTTCAAGTGCATTTTTACTGCAGTAGAACCCATTACAACAGAACATTGCCACGTGGTTGTATGGCAAAATAAATTTTTCCTTGACTATAAACGTCTAAAATAAAAAAAAATGGGTGAATAGAGAAATAAAACGCTTATATCTATAAAGACTAAATTACAATGATATATTATAATACGTAAGGTACAGACTTTTAAAAAACTTACTCGGCGTTTTTGTTTAAAATAAACAATTTATTTATGTTCATAAAAAAGCTTAGTTGATACTTACACTTAAGTGCTATGTGTTAATTCGAAGTGTTAACAGTATTTACGAAACTGTCCATAGTTGTGATAATATTTCAGAAAGTGGTGAGTAGTAGTTTTATAAAAACTTCCCAAGTGAATTTCGAATAACATGTAATGAATATAATTACACCTACATTTTAAACAACGATATTGTCAACATGTGTCTGTTTCATTCATGGGCGTATGTTGAAGTGGGTACGTATGTGATATTATTTGGAACCCCATTCATACTCGATATTAGGATCAACATAATATATTAGAAATTTACACCCCAAATTGTTTAACATTATAATAAAGTTGTTCCCTAGTGTGTTTTCAATAAAGGATCCCCCACTTCTCTTAAGCACCGTCAAATTGTCTGAATTTTTTATATGTACTGATATTTGATGTCTTGATAAAAAATCTCCATTTGCCCAGCCTTATCCTATTGCTAAATTTTGAGATACAGGGCGTTGATGTTCAAAATCCCGACTTTTTTAAAACGGTCCCCAAAAAGTCCCTCTTCATTATTCTTTGATGTTACTGCCCAATATATCAAGACAAAATTCATACATATTAGCGAAAATAAAATATCTGTTGTTTACAGGGTGATTCGTGCTTTCACAGACCTGTTTCTGTTAAATTACGTATTTTTACAATGGAAAAAAGCATCAAATATTAAAAAAAAATCATCGTCAAAGTTTCTGAATATTGGATATAACGTAGATCTCGATGTCCTCTTTAAAATTTCTTATTGGTAGAATTAGATCCTATCGCTACTTTTCGAAATATTATAGGCTTAATCTGTAAAATATCATTTTTTAGTACAAATTTTAATACAAAATAAAAGAAATATTGTAAACTAAATATTTTTACACACTGTGTTAGATTATATTGCAACGTTGTTATAGGATACAAAAATACATATTTACAGGGTGACCTGACTTAGCTTGTAAGATAACAAAATCAACAAATCTAAAAGAGCCGCTAAACAATACAAACAATTGTTCTATTACTTTTTTTTGCGTTTTGAATCTGAGTTATTAAGTGCCTTTTAAACAAAACTGCATACATGGTCATTCAATACTCCATTAAGCTCTATTTTAAGCTCGTTTCCACACCACGCGTGTAGTAGAGCTCTATAGGCGCGTTTTTTTAAAAGTGGTATCCCCTGAGGCTTATTCCACTTAAATTTTTATAGAATTTTTAGATTCTTATTACGTACTTGTTAAAGTTAGGAGCGAAAACAGTAGATATTTTATGTCACCACAGGCGATTAGAACAAGCATACATTTAAAAAATGATAGCGAAGTCCAAATAAAGTGAGAGTAAACGAACAAGAAATTTTTTAATTTTCTTCAACTATGGAACCTAGAACAATATTTTCTGGCAATAAACGGTTTGCTGCATCGACGACACAATTTAGTAGACGTGTTGGTGGAAATGTGATATTATTGTGTCTAGCAAATCCAAAAAACTATAAAATTGTTGCAACGTGTGCGAATGTGCCTAAAGTTCTCGTACCAGATAGACATGTTCAGTAGTGGTAGAAAACTGGAAGGTTGTCTTGATTAAGTCCGTCCTCGTATGCCAACCATAAACATATATTTAGTGGCGTTTCTAAATCTAGAGTAGTTTCTAAAACATTAAGTTCTTCTCTTTGTTATTTATCTTGTATATATGATGGACTTAAATAAAGATGGTAAGGACCTACTAGGCCTTTTAGATAATTGATATCTACCCGAGGAAATTGAGGGACATGCATATGGTTAAGCCTCTGTCAGCGACCATCTCTTGACAGCTAGTTGCAATCTCAACTGTTCCCTGTATATTTATTAAAGGATGAAACCTATTCATTAACGCACCCGCAATCTGTTAAAACTCACGCAAGTTGGCGACATGGGTCGTGGAAATGCGTACTTTAAAAAACCTTAAAATAGACTTAAAATGTCCATTTCTAGCTTCTATAACCCAGCGGGTTGTAGTTATGTGAGGTATATGTATGTAAAAATAATTAGACCGAGTAAAATTAAAATAATATATACTAAAGTAAACAAGATATAATAACAACAAAAAAATAAAAACAGTAAATTAACTAACCACTCAATAAATGATCAAAATGCAAAATAAAGGTAGGGCGTTTGTCAGGAAAACCGCTCTCGAGATGACACATCTGAAAAGGAAACAAAATCCTGAGTAACCAGTTCATAAGAGATTTGGAAAATTAGGCTACAACAATTTTAACTGTCGCAAAAGTCTAATATATCAATACCGAATATTTATGGTCCATATTTAAAACCAGAACCTAATCAGAATAATATATTTAAAAGAAATGTACAAATAATACATAAAACAGGGCAAACTCGCGAAATACCTCTCCAAGAGCACAAAATTTGCTAGTCCGGAGTATTTATCATGATAAACAGTGTAATAGGCCTTCACTAAGATACTAGGGGCAAACTCGCAAAGTATCCACTCCTTTCAGCTAGCGAAGTACGAAGGGCGAACTTGCGACGTACCTCAAATTAATTAATTGTTTGTAATCTCAGATATCAAATTAATGAATTATTAGACAGTTGTTTTATATAAATATATGTATAGATATATAGATTTGTCAACATAAAAAGTCAAATACTAATTAGTTTTAAGTTATAGTAGCTTATCAAAACAATATATCAAAATAATAATACTTATTGAAATAGATGAAATTGATTACTCTGTGAGAGAAACTCACAAATAATGATTGTTACAATATATGAAAAGGTTACTCTGTGAAAAACTCACAAATAATAATTGTTACAAAATATGAAAAGGTTACTCTGTGAAAAACGCACCTATTGTACTGAAGATGATACTTATTCAACTTTTACAATAACAACACTTTGCTCTGCTTAAACTGAGCTCTACTCTGTTAGATTTAACAATGATATATATGCCTTCTCATCAAGAAACTGAGATTGAACACTAGTTCGAGTTGGTATGAAAAATTATGCTAATAGCAATTTTGGTCTTTATTTCTTATGCGATATACAGCTATACAGCGTAAGATGATATAACAACCACCGAATACTTATGAGTTGCCAGATGCTGCTTTTACAAAATTTTATCATCACGAATGTTGGTTTGTTTATGTTATCGAGGTAAGTGCCCTTATTTCAGATCTCCTTCGACTAATTCTTCGTTATAGAGAGATTTTAGAATATGCGTTAAAATTCAACCTTGAAGAATATGTTCGTATTTTAAATAAACTTACCCTGACAGTTATTAGTCTTGATCTATTAGCTTCACTAGTAGACAGTTGACGTTGATTACGACGATGTAACGGTAGCATATAAGAAATGAGACCTAGTTCTTCAAATGTAGGAATCGCGTCTCTGTAGCCCCTATCTACTATTACAATATCTCCTTCTTCAAAGCAGTTTCTCATTCCATTAACGTCGTTCTCTAAATCCCGCCGTAAAATCGTTGCGTCGTTGTTTCGCGCATCAGAAAAATAGGGACCGTTGACTGTTAAAATGTATCCATCAGGAGCTACTATAATTTCTGGCTTAACCAATAGGATTGACGTAATATTCTAAAATTACTACTATTTTCAATAGTAATACAACAAGTGTAATGTTGATTATCGAAACATAAAAACCTTCGTTTTTGAGTAACATATAATATTGCTTGGAAACCACACGTACGCGTAGCGCGAGTGTGGTTTCCTTAAAGCAACATTATATGTTACGAAAAGGAGAAGGTATTTGCGATAATCATAAATTACACGAGTTGTATTTGTTAAGATTATTCAACGACCGCAATAATGTGACTGAAGCAAATAAATATTTTTTTCTACGCCCTATCTTTAAAGTACCTTGTACTTCATCGGTTTGTAGCGCTTAAAGTGGTTGTTTATGCTTAGAGTGAAAAATAGTAAAAAGGCGTTAAAAAAAGTGCCATAACGTTAACTTTATTTCACGCTTTCCATAAGATAACACAATGAAACTTGGCTGGGTATAGAGGATGGACTTCTAAGATACTTGGCTGGGCATCGAGGATGGACTTCTAAGATACTTGGCTGGGCATCGAGGATGAACTTTCATGAAACTTGGAGTACATATGATTGTAATTTACCAAATGAGCTTAATTAAAATATCCCAAACTAATGTATGCAACATGTGCATAAAGTGTCTTTTTTTCACTCATGAAATTGCCGCACTCGCCTGATGGCTCGTGTGGTCAACTTTTTCCATTCGTGAAAATAAGTGCCACTTTATACACTTGTTGCATAAATTACTATTTTCTAATTTCGACATATAAGGTGATATTTTTCAAAATTGACTTACATAATGAAAAATGAAATGAAAAACAAGGGAGAAATGAATAAAGTTTAATGTCATATTATAGAAAAATAACAACAACTAGAACTGAAGAGAACTACTAACAATAAGAACAACTAGAACAATTTACTTTTTATTTTATGCATTATAAATATTTATGACACAATTCGAACAGTTTGTTAGGTTAACCTCCGCAGAATTAGAAGTTGATGTAATTTCGTGATGCATAACTGATCTTGAACATGAGGTGACTGATTCACCAAGAATATCAGTGGCAATCCTTTTCTTATTTTCTATGGAGTTCTCTACATAGCCCCCCGCTACCGTGCTGAATTTTCTTTTTGTCAAAATTAGATAAAATCTTGTATGAAACGTTATGAAATGCTTTATTGATAGGTAAACTAAATTTTCTTCTTATCAAAATTAGATAAAATCTTGTATGAAACACGTTACACAAAAGTATGCATTTCATAACTGGTTACATAAATAGCTAATCTATTATAATTGGTAGTTTCGAGTGTCGCAAAATTGACTAAATTGCTTCCTCATGTACTTTTTCGATCTTACGGTATTATCGGAAACGTTTTCTTTTACTTCCTTTGCAATCTGCTTTAGATTTAAATTACGAAATCTATTTGCCGCGGGAGGATTCATTTTAATCACTATCTCGTTTATAATATGTCACTGTCACATCATTAAAGGCGTATATTTATTTTGGTTTGTTAATCAACCAATTAAATGTCGAAATACAAAATCGAAAACACCGATTTTCGATTATCAATATGCATTTATCCACCAATCAGTATCTTGCGTTTGCTCTGTAGTTGAATAAACAATGAAGTTATACCTACAATCTACATAAACAATGGCTTTAGGATCATCTGGTATAGGATTATAAAGCAAATTCGGGCACATGATCTCATATAAAGTTGTCTCTGGCTATTGATCTGAATCCAATATTGTCTGGTAGAAATCTTTGCATCAGAGATAGACTGACATTAGATATTATTAAACTAGTGATTCGTCTGACAGAATAATTAAAAAGTAATTTCAAAAACTCTCCGATAATCCATGTTCTAACTTAACAAATAAAGCAAGTAAATCTTTTTGCCCAATATTACCATACTGTTCAAATGGCGCACACAATTCATAAAGTTCTTCGAAATTTTGTTCAGAAAAAATTTGTTAAATACTTGAATTCCACTAAACTAAAACTATTTATATCTTCCTAGTTTCCGACATGAATCTTTGAATTGGCAAAAGTTGTTAACGGGACAAAATTGTTTGAATACTAGTTAAAAGATACGGTCTATTAACATAACGCAAACCACCATGTGAATCAAGTAATAAAAAACCAAAATTATCCAAATGAATGTCACAAATCTTTAAATTTTCTGGTCAGGCACGTAAATATTAGAAACTATAAAAATATTGGCTCTACATTCTGCCGACATTTTTCTTGCGTTACCTTGTGCATTACATATTATACAACCATGTACTGAATAGGGTGTTAAAGTCTGGGGCAATTTGGATTGTTTTCCATCTATTTAATGTCCTCTGCAATTGCATGATAACAATTTAAACACAATCTTATTTCTATTACTTCTAAATTTTAGTTGTCTATAAGTAGCTAGGTTTAGAAGTTCTATAGTCTATTTCTTAATGTCTGACAGCACAGTAGCCTCATTAAATATTCAAATAGAAAATTATCTCTTACAGAGTGATCTTAAGAATTTTACAAGTAAATACTAAAATTCTAATGCAAAAGGTGTCTGTATTGGTTATCTGTACATCCCTGTTTCAGCTCAAAATACAATATGGCAATAAAACTGAACAATGCCATCAAAAGGATAAACAGTGCGGCAGTGGCGGAGATTACGATATTAGTTCATTTTGCTTATTTAATTAGATTCGGTCAACATTACAGTTGAAATAAAATTCATTCGTTTAGACCTATTAACAAGTTACATTTTTATTAAATTAAATTAATTAAAGAAAATATAGTTTAATTCTCATAATTCTAATTTATTGACAATGAATTAATGTATATCAAGTAAAGTAAACATATCATTTTTAGGAAATATAAAATTCAATCTATAGTATCATCCTCTTCGCTGGCCATACAAGAATCATCCGTCGAGAGAGATCACTATCGGTTCTATAGTTTGTTCTATGAGGTTATCTAAAACCCACATTTTTTCTTCCTCTTTAATTACATGATTCACAGCATCTCTCCAGTTCTCTTCAGTTATTGTTGTCAATGAGTACTTCATGAGTTCACGAACATCTTTCATTTTAAATGTTTTATTATGTCTAGCTACATAACCTTTCATTTGGGCCCATATTAACTCTATCGCATTTAATTCACAATGGTATGGCGGCAAACGAAGCACTGTTATCCCACGATTCTTGGCTATTTTATCAATAACAAACTTTTTAAATTGTAGCTTGTGAACTGAAGCAACCTTTAAAAGTTCTTTTTTCAACATATCGTTTTCAAATGGTATATATTTTACGATTAACCAGTTTCTAATATCAGCTTTTCTCCAAGAGGTAGATGGAAGATTTTCTGTTAATCGCGAATAATAAGTGGCATTGTCCATAACAATTACAGCATTATTTGCAATTAATTCGACCATTTGTATAAAATACATCTGCATTCATTTCTTCATGATAGTCTTTGGTTGATGTTGACTGAAACTCCAGTAAACCACCTTCATCGAACCCTTGATTGCATCCAATATTCGATATTATTAGTCGGCGACCTTTACCGATGGGAGTTTTCAGTCCAGTAGATAAACCTTCTATGAAAGCTTGGCGACTGGTTTGAATACTTTTGTCCTGCCATATTTTTTTCACTGAATGTCCTTCATTGAGCCATGTCTCATCTAGATAATAGATTCGTCTTCCCTCCTGTCTGTATTTTCGGATATCTCGTAAATACTGGCGTCTCCAACATATTATTTCTTCGTTGTCGATTAGCACTGATTTGCGACTTTGCTTCTCCCAAGTTAAATTTAATTTGTGTAATATTTTCCACAAAGTTTTTCGCCCTATGTCAGGCAAATTCTCGTCCTCCTTCACCAATCTTAGAATTCTGTCAAGGGTTGGGATCTCTTTTTTAAAATATAATTCATGTAGTTTTCGTCTTATTGTATTTTGCATATGTTCATCAAGGTCAAATGGTTTTCTTCCAGTTGACTTTTTAGGTGGAGATATATTTCCATTTTTCCTCTCTCTTAGAAACCTGTAAATAGTAGATTCACTAACTCCTGTCATATTGAAACATGTCGAAACTATATTTCTAACAGTAGCAGCCGGCATTTGATGTACAACAGCATCATGCAAATTTAACACTACAGTCTTCGTTTGTAAGCTAATCACGCTCTTACACTTTACTGGGGTAAAACTTGAAGACATTTTTCACAACACAGTTAACACTTATGGAACATAAGCGACTCTAAGCAAAACAAATTATACAAATTTGGGCGAGATAAGTTTCACCATATATATCTTCAAAATTTCTAAGTAGTCATTTGGACAATCCCTAGTAGGACCCTATTGTAATGTTTCTTGAAAATGTTATTATCAACATATCGAAAATCAGAAAGTAATTATCTGGAGAATGATTTGATAAATGGTTTGTTAATGTCTCCCAAGAATTGACCTGCTCCAAATTCTCAAGATAATTAATGAAATATTCAGTCAGAATAGCTGCGTTACAAGATTATTTCAAAAATAATTAATTGTTTTAACTGTATGTACTCTACAAATGTATGAAGGTCAGTTAGTTGTTTTAACTAACCGAATTTACATTAATATTACATTTATATATCAGATCGGGTATAAAATTAAATAGTAAATAAATTCCTTAGATGAACTGTGACGCTTATGCTGTACTACCTGATTAGCATCTGTGACCTTTTCGCATGCTGTCAGTCAATAAGAACAAGACTATATATTATTGTCTTCCTTTAAACGCATTGTTAGTCGAACTTGAAAGTTTTTATTACACACAACAATATTAGCAAAAAAATTGAGTTAAAACACTGCAATTTTAAGTTAAATAACTGAATAATACTAAAAGGTACTATAAACAACTATAAAAGACACTTATTGTAAAACTCAATGACATATTCATTTTTTAAGATGAAAATATTTTATCATAGCACGCTAGATGTATACCAAGATGTCTTCTCTTGGGTAGTAACTAATATTAAGAATATAACAAAAAATATAATTTCCATTAAACGTTTTAATCTCCTAAATTGTAAGTATATACAGGGTTGTTCCGTTTTTTTGAAAATTAAATGCATTTTTTGAACCAATAAAATATGATCTTATAAACTGATATAATTAGAATAAATAAATCTGAATTAGGATTTATAAAAACTAAGTGGCAAAATATATTAAATATACAGGGTGGTGTAATGGTATGGCAGAGTTCGATGTATTTATTGACCTATACTCTCTCGATTTATCTGGTATATTGTTTTATGTCCTACTTCCTTGTTTAAATTCATCCTTTTTTTATTGCCTTCTCCGTCTTCATTTCCCCGTCCCTTTTTATTCTCGTCTATTAGTTTTTTCAAGAATGTACATTTTTAGTAATTTTCCAGATTTGCTCCAATTCTTTCTGCATTTCATGTGATCTATCGGTTACCTTCCTTTCCCCCTGTTCCATTTCTTTGTATTTCTCGAAAGTTTGCTCTTCTTGTTCGAAGCTTTTTCTGTCATACACATATCCATCTATTATCAATTGGTCGTTGCTCATATGCATTTTTCCCATTTTCTTTAGCCCTTTTCATGTGTGGTATTAGTGCTTTCCTATTGTTCACAATAATCTTCATTCATCCAGATATTGCTGTCCTTGAATTTCCTTGTCGCTTTCAATATTTCCATATTCTTGTCACATTTTATTAGTTTGATTAGTGTCGGTCTCTTCCTATTTCTTTGAAAGGATCCTATTTTCCCCACCTTCCCGGCATAAACAATTAATTTCACCTTTATTCCTGCTTTTCCCAATATACTTTCAATATTTGCTTTGGTTTGTGTTTTTATCTTCTTTGTCTTCTATGCCTTGAATAATGATATTCCTTTTTAGCTCTCTTTCTATTCTTGCGTTTTCATCTGCTGCTTGATTTCTTGATTCTCTTCTCTTAGTTTCTCATTTTCTTTAAAGGTCTTTTCGATTGTTGTCAGTTTGTTATGTTTCGTAAGAAACTTGTACATTTCCCTTATTTCATCTATTTCTCCCATCTCTCAGCTTACTTTTATCGGTTTTGTGTCTCGGGTACACTAGCGCCGATGAATTTCTCAGTTCTTCCAACGACACATACACGAGCTGACTTCCCGTTAATTTTGTTCTTAAAAATCTCAAAGGTTCGTTCGTCTCTGTCATTTTTTAATTCATATAAATATTGATGATTTGATTAAGGTATTCTAGTAAGTTAATTAATATTCTTATTTTAATTTGTATGCCGATATGTAAAGTACTTTAGACTTTTTTTGATTTTTGCATTAATTCAACAGTTTAAATTGTAAAAAAGTATATATTATGACTTCCTTAGTAGTTATCTTATTTGTTCTCTGTTGTCCTTTCACTTACACTTTAATGACACTTATACAACCAACACTAGTTAAAGTAATTGCGTTTTAATAATTTGGTTCTTTCTGAAATTTGATTTAATTACCGAGCGAGTCACAACCACGTTTATTAACTTGTCGTCCAGGACCGGAATCTAATACGTAATATAAAATTTCTATATCTATGGTCACAACTCTCCTAGGTTTCCTTTAGTAATAAAAGTCAAAGATTGACAGAATTAACCTGAGTCAAATGAACAAAAACACACATGAAAAGATTTCGAAAAATATTGCTCAAAGTAGATACACAACTCTGGCTAATTCAATTTAAAACCAAAACAATACTAACTAGATAAACACCAAACCGGGGATCTACCTACATTCTACTACCATCTGCTATCTATAATTGCTATAACAATAATCCAGCAAACTTTTTCCGTTTACCGCTAGATGGAAACATGATTTATAAAATTACATTGCGGTAACAGTGGTCTATTGGGACGTTTTATATATGGGAATCAATTTATGAAAACATTGTAACATTGTGCAATACTAGAGTATGTTATCTCTAACCAAAATAAACTGATAACAGGAAAGAAAACATGATCGTCTCGCAAAAGACTAAAGTTATGGTTGCTTATCAACGAAAATAGCCGATATGGAAATGAAAACATCAAATTATGAATCGACCACAAACTTACAAAATTCAGAAAGTTGAGTGTGTGTGTGTATATCAGCGTGGTGCATGGTACGAGATCAGTAAAATTTCCAAAGAATAATCATCTTAGATAATAATTACGGATTTTCAACTAAAACCAACAAAAAAGTGTGAAGCTGAGGTAAAGTAAAGTACAATTTATTTTTTCAAAATTTGAAGTGTTAAAGTAACAAGAAAAGTTCATTTGTTTTTAATCGGTTAAAGGATGGTTTAAACAAAAAATAGCTAATTCTTCGGTAAAAAGCAGTTGACTTAAAATAGTTTTTACATTTTCCAAAAGTAGATAGACACGACTTCAGGTCCAGTTGTTAAAAATTATGTAGCTTAAGTCGCTTTTAGCACACTTGTGACCTAACCTCATTATTTACCGTTAAAATTATATCAAATAAACTTATCAGAAACGTTTTTTAGATGGACCTAACAACACTAAATGTTTCATCTTTAATTCCAGAAAAAAAACAACAATTAAGTGCAGAATTTACCAGTAGGATCACAGCTCATTGTAAATGCAAAATTTATAAAAGTTAAGTTTGGTGAAGTGGTCTTGTTAGAAACAGAAAAAACAACATTTTTTCCAAAATACAATGAAAACATGCTTGCAAAAACATTGTTATCGATGGCTAAAAACTGGAAGAAAGCATGAATGCATCTACAGTTGGTGTAAAACTCCCTAACAGCGTTGCCAGGTGAAATTTTGTACCGTCCCCAGTTTATAATCTGAAAATCCCTAGAATATCCCTAGTAGTTACTTGTAGGCAAAGCGCATGTCCCAAGCATAGAAAATTTCACTCGCCAGCATGGCGAGTCCAAATAACTAGACGTCCTTTGCTAGATAACTATAGATAAGTATAAAAAAACAAGTATATGTGACAAAATGACATTTAAAAATCCTCTGGCAGCCAAAGACCGAACTAACTAAACAAGTATGTTTGGCGGGGATTCACCCAAATTGACAAGCAGAAGAATTATCTGATATTTCTTTATTTAAAGCTGCATGCATTCACTAATAGATGGCGGTATCGGTTATTCTATGGACCACTTTATTTGTGATTAAAGTTATATCGTAATATTAGATTTAATTGTTTCCATTTCTCACATTTATTAAAGCAAAATATATTTTTTCTACGACCGTGCGTTTTTACCCACTTTCCCGCACTCATTTTAGTTTAGAAAGTGTCACTTTCCCGCACTAGTGCGGGAAAACTCGCTTTCCCGCACTAGTGCGGGGAAGTAAAATATGTCAATTTATCGTTATTAAATGTACATTTCATTGATTTTACCTGTATATTACTATTAAAACTAATATAGGTTTTAATAGTCAATCTAACCCAGACTATTTTTCATTCATTGGAATGAAGAAATTGCGATACTTTTATATATCTACCCTATACATTTCTCAAAATCAATCCACATAGCAATCAAACTAAGCTGAGTAAAGTGGTTTGGTGTGGTAACTAAAGATTTGTTATGACAACCAAGTTGTCATCGAGACGTTAAAGTTTCAAGTCGAAGTGTACGATTCTGACGTTTTTCAAATTATTTTCAATGAAAGCAATATTTTAATGGATTCGTCAGACGAAGAGCTCCCAGAAGCAATATTCAAGACCGCGGATGAGGTAAATTCAGACATGTTACCAAGTAAATCACGAGAAAGATACGAACAGCAATACAACCAATTTTTAAACTGGTAAGGAAAAAGGAGTGAATAGCTTCAGAGAAGAGGTTTTTTTGGCGTATTTTTCCGAGCTGAGTAAGGTACTGAAATCCAATACCCTATGGTCGCGTTACACGATGGTGAAATGTTTAATTAAAATAAAACAAAACCTGGACATAAGCAAGTTTCATAAATTGACATCGTTCCTAAAAAAGTAAAATGTTGGTTTTCGACCACATAAAGCGCAGATTTTTACCAAAGAAGACATATCCAAGTTTATGTTAGCCCCTGATGAGATATATGTTATGATTAAAGTAGGTACCATTTTTGCTTTAGCCGGTGCTCTTCGCAGAGCGGAGCTTGTGAAAATCACGCTTGACGATATTCAAGATAAAGGAAACTTAACTATTGAGAAAATTTCCGATTCGAAAAACCATACCTCAAGATCCTTTGTTATATCTGAAGACATAAATAATGGAACCTTTTCGAAGCTCTATAGAAAGTATGCAAATTTACGGCCTCCTACCACCACGCACCGTCGTTTTTTTATCAATTACAAAAAAGGCAAATGTTCTGTTCAGTGCGTAGGCGTAAACACATTTGGTAAAATGCTGGCAGAGATCGCTACCTACTTAGGCCTACCTAACCCAAAACGTTACACAGGTCACAGTTTTAGACGATCCTCGGCAAAGTTTCTAGCAGATTCAGAACAGAAGAAAACCATCTCGAATAAAATTCTTTCATGTACTGGCAACTTGCAACCGATGCCGTCATCTTTGCAATCTACGAGTGTTACTCTTAACAGCCAGTTACCACCAACTAACTACTCTGGACCGGCTATTCTGACGCATTTGCAGAATGCAACAAATTGTGTTTTCAACATTAATGTTGATAATAATTAGTGGATTCTCATGGAATGTTTTGTATGTTGAAATAAAATACATATTTTCAATGTGCTTTTTGAATCTTTATGCGGTCGTAGAAAAAATAATGTTCCTAATTCATGCGTAAAGTGTCTCCCGCCCTTGACTGCTTGCCCGAACTCCGCTTCGCGTCGTTCGAGTCAACGGCAGTCGCGTGCGGGAAAGTATCACTTTCCGCACTTGTTAGGAAAATAATTATTTTATTAAATCGGAAAAATCGCTTGCCAAATTTATCCCTAAATTTTGAAACAAAATCCCCGGTTAGAGCCCGTCTAGAGTGGCAGTCTGTCTGAACGATCCTATGTCCAATAACCTCGACCCAAATCGCAGCAGGAAACTAAAAATTTGTAAATTTTCTGATTAGTAGTACCTCTTGAGCTTTATGAACTTTTAAATAAATTTGGCTACGCCGCCTTAAAACTAAAAGAGAAGAACTGAGATCAAGAAGCGAGGGAACGAGCCGGCATAACTGCAAAGAGCGCGAAGAGAGACAGAGCCACCGACAGACCACGTGCTCTTACCATTTTAAGTTATTATATTTTTATATAGTTTAAGTTAGTTAAAAATGTATGTAAAGCTTTCTTGTGTAATGATACAGTCCTCGAAGTAAAATATGTTAAACCAGAAAGAGTTTAACTGGTCCTTCATCAAAACCCAACAGTACCCCCTTTGTTGAAAAAATTTAATTTAAGTTGTTAGTTAATTTTGAAATATTTTACTTTTACAAGAAATCTGAAATATAAAACTGTATATAAAATGTAAGAAATAAATCACATTTGTTTTCGTGATTAAAATGTTGAGTATCCTTAGTACGTCTCTGGCTAGTTATCTACACATTTACAAGCTGCAATTGGGGTCGAGTTTATTGATCACAGAGTCGTTCAGGCAGACGGCCACTCTAAGCAGGGATCTAACCAAATCCCTTTATCCTTTTGTGCATCGAAAAATCTCTGGAGCAGGAAGTAAGAGCTTTCCATTTCTTTTCTTAGTTTTGCGTATTGTGGCCGAGTCCTGCTTCCGTACAAGAAATATTGTCTGGTCAATTAGCTATTAGAAATTAAATAATTTAGCCCATTAGTTTTGCTTTCAACATATCATTTGTAAGAAGGGCTATATTATCTGTAAATAAACAACTAGACAAGTTGGGTAATAAGCTGTTCAGTGTGAGAAATGTAAAGAACCCTGGAAACCATCAATTTCTTTTATTTCTAGCTCCTCCACGACCCGACCCACTCTACCGGTCCGAAAAGGACAACCCCACAATTTCGAGCCAGTCAAACCTATCAGTTAATTTGTTAAAACCTTTTATATTTTTTTAGTAATAGTGGCGAAGTATATTAACTGATACTCTCGTAACAAGTTCTTGCTTGTTTCGTGAATGGTCCTTCATTATTGATATTATATATTAAAACATTTGCGTGTCGTTTTTGTGAACATTTTAGGCCCTTCGGAGTCTAATTTTAGGATCAATCCGTGGATATTTACAGTAAGAAAAATCGTGTTTCGTGTAGGTTTGCTATAAAATCTCGCATTTGCTTGTTTATTATTGTGTTTTGAAAAAAGGAAACTGCAGAAGGCGAAAAATTAACTAACCAAAGGAGAACCGTCATAAGTCGTATATCCGAATGTGGATTTAAGCCCAAGATGGGAATGAAGTATTAGTTTATAGCGCGTTTTGAGAGCTTAGCCCATTTAGTGAATAATTTTGATTCCTTACATATGGAAATTGTGGGATTAATTAAAAGTGAAAATGATTTAATGGCACAGGACCGTATTCAGGGCGATTTTGATGAAGTTTTATAACAGGATTTAGTAAAAAAGGAAATCAACTTAAAGTCTGAAAAAGGGGAACAAACATGTGTCAAATGTTCTGCGGGTTCAAGCCATTCAGTGGGGCATAGCGAGCATTATTCGAGTCTTGAAAAGAATAAAATATCAACAAAAACGAATATAAAATTAAGTAGAATAGAAATTCCGAAATTTAGTGGTTATATAAGTGATTGGCCAAATTTTTATGATTTGTTTGAGTCTTGTACAGTCAAATAGTGATTTTTTAGAAATGGAGATACATCAATTTTTAATATCGTCATTTACAGGTGAGGCTAAAAGCGTTGTGAAAAATTTACCTTTGACAAGGAAAAATTATGTAGTAGCTTATAATAAATTAGTGAAAAAATATCAAAATGATAAGGTTTTAATGACATATTATTGGCAGAACATAGCACATACTCCGAGATATGAGAGTGGTGAGTTTAATCTGTCTAAAGTGTTGGACATCTTTTCTGGAAATCTAGCAGCTCTTGATCAATATAATAGTAATCTATGGCATTTCACAAAGTTTAATTTGTTATTGGAAAAGCTTGACAGTGAAACTTAACATCTATTTGAGAGGTCATGTGGGGATAGTGGTGTACCTACTTATGAACAGTTGTTTTCATTTTTGGAGAAACATAGTCGTTAGATTCTTTAATTACAAAAAATAAATTGAGTGTCAAAAAGCAATCTGGGTATAATCGTGATAAATAGAGTAATTTTACTAAATGTATTAATTCCTTTGTTACAAGAGGTCGAAATCAAACAAATGGGTTGCATTGTGTTGTGTGTGATGGCCAACATTCTCTTGTGAAATGTGACAAATTTTTGAGTTTAAGTCCTAAAAAAAGAAATGAAGTTGTAAAAACAATCAATTGTGTTTTCGATATTTATCTTCATCTCATTTTTCCCGTAAATGTGACTCTCGTATTGTGTGTGAAATATGTAAAAGAAATCATCATCTTCTGCTTCATTATAAGAGAGAATTTGAGAATTCGGGTTCGAATGAGATCAGTGGCGGTTCCACGCAAAATGAATTAGGGGTTCATAGTACAATAGCTTCTGAAAACAAAACCGTTTTACTTTCTACGGCCCTTGTGTGTGTAAAAGGCGTTGACGGAAAATTGTATAAGTGTAGAGCTTTGATTGACAGATTCCTTTGTAACAATTTTAGGTTATAAAAGATCTAATAAACATATTTCCATTCCTGGTGTAAAGCAAATGAATACCTCCAACATGGGTACAGGGGTATCTAAGTTGTATGCGTGAGTCATATGGAGACATCCTGTTGAAATCATATAATATTATTGTTAAATTGCTGACAGGACGTTTCCCACATTATTGGAATTATAATTTTTAACTTTGATCAGCAAACACGTGGAGACATCCTGTTGAAATCATATAATATTATTGTTAAATTGCTGACAGGACATTTCCCACATTATTGGAATTATAATTTTTAACTTTAATCAGCAAACACGTGGAGACATCCTGTTTACACAATTATAATTTTCTTATCATATATTTTTTATTCTGTATTCAGCATTATATTACATTTTCCTTATTTTTGTAAACTAAAAGGGAAGTCGGTTATAATTGTATCACCAACTGTAACTAATCATTAAGTTTAATTAAATCTTTTTTAAAAAGTATATTTTTTAATTATTAAATTTAATCTAAGTTGTATCCTGTAATCAAAATTAATCTTCCTTCGAAATTGAGTTTATTGTGGTGAAATCTATCTGTAGCCGTACTCCGTCGGTAAGTGTGCAAGAAAAGGGATGGAATCGTATCAAAGATCTTCAGTTGGCAGATCCAATGTGTTATCGTCCAGGAAAGTCGAAGTGTTGTTTGGTGCAGATGTTCGTGAGATGCGTGTCGGAATAAAAGTCGTCAAATGAAAGGAAAACAATTGAAACTATATTACAAAAATTAAATAAAACTAAGATTGTACATATGTACATAAATGAAACGAGTTCTTATCTCAGAGTCTTATAACATAATGTTTAGCAAATGTGCTCTCAAAACAGGTATAAAAATATACAATAAGGGTGGTCCAACCACTTGACTGTAAACGCTGTCCAGACGCCATAATATTTATGGCTCTGCCTTTTGTAGAGTGATTTAATATAATGGCAAATATATAATCTGCGTGACTAGCGTAAACAGCAGATGTGTAATGTGTTCGGTCAGATATTACGCGACGGTCTCAAGGTAGGGGACTCGGGATCTCCTAGTGCGATTAATACTATTTTTGGCTGGGTGTTTATTGGCAACGTTGGTGGGAAAATTGTGACCTGGTCATTGATAGTTTTTGTTCAATTGTGGAATCTTCGCTTGACAATGTAGTCAAAAGATTTTGGGAACTAGAGGAAATTCCTAGAAGTATAAATTTGTCAGATGAAGATCAAGCGTGTGAGGACAATTTTGTAAAGAATTGTCGAAGAGAAAATGATGGCAGGTATGTAGTGAATTAACCGTTCAAAGATTTGAGTGAGGATCTCGGTGAGTCGACAAAGCAGGCATTACGCAGGTTTCATAATCTGGAAGCCAAGTTGTGTAGGTCTCCAAAGTTGCATGAACGCTATTCAGAGTTTATGAGGCATTATTTAGATCACCGACATATGTCATTAGTAGGCTTAGATGAGAGTCAGAGGGTGTCTACTTTATCCCCTGTTCAGAAAGCTCTTCCACGAGACTGCGTGTTGTGTATGATGCTATTGCTAAGTTGTCAAAAGGCGTTTCTTTGAATGACAAACTATTAACTGGGCCCATTCTTCAAAGAGATATTGTGTTAATTATGTTGGCGTTTCGAGCTCATTCGCAGCAGACATACGTCAAATTTACAGGCAAATAGTAATTTGTGAGTTTGCTAGGAAGTTTCAGAAAATATTGTGGAAATTTTCCATGTCTGAAGAGATTTCAGAATACGTGACATATGGAGTGTAGTCGAGTCCTCATTTGACAATAAGAACTTTGTTACAGTTAGCGAGTGTTGAAAGAGAGAGTTATCCAGAGGCAGCGAAAATCGTGGAAACTAGACATTTATGTGGTTGATGTAGTTAGTAGGGCAGATTCTGTGGAGGAAGAGTTGTACTTGCAAAGTGAATTGACTCAATTATTATCAAAGGGTGTTTTGAATTGAGAAAGTGGGCAAGTAATTGTGAAGAAGTGCTTCGTACTGTTCCAGGGCTTCATCAGCAGTGTCAAAGCTTTCGTGATAGAGATTCAAATAGTCTAAAAATTTTACGGCTTCAGTGGAATCCTAGTGTCGATTGGTTTCCATATGAAGTCAAAGTTCTTACTCAAACGAATACAAAGAGAGGTGTACTCTCAAAAGTGGCAAGGATATATGATCCAATCGGACTGCTTTCCTCACACACTTTATTGGCTAGGTATATTATACAATGCACGTGGAAGCTAGGTCTAGGGTGGGATGAAAGTGAGTTACTTGAGTGCGGGAAGAATTTAAAAGTAAACTTGAAATTCCTCGTAGAATTGTGTGTGATGACAGTCAGTTTTGAATTGCATGGATTTTGTGACGTCTCACAGACTGGTTATGGTAGGGTTGTCTATTTGAGACAAATTATAAGTGATTCTCGTGAAATTAACTGTCTCGACCCTTACTTTGTGGAATCTACTCATATTAGTGTTTTAAATGAAACTTACTGTTTCTAGTTAATTCCACAGTATATTGAAAAATGTTAAATTTTTTTAGAATTTTTAACATTTTTCAATATACTGTGGAGTTAACTAGAAACAGTATGTTTTTAAAACACTAGTGATTCTCGTGTTTATGTTTCGTTATTATTGTTATTCGGCTTACAGCTGGTTGGTTAAGCCTAAAATTTATATAATCTCCAATTGTTGCTTGATAATTTCCTTGGCCAAAATATAAAAGACTAGTAATAACCTAAATGTGAGTGAATTTATCAAGCAAGTACATGTATTTCATCGGTTTGCAGCAATTAAAGTGGTTGTTTATGGTTAGAGTGAAAAAAGGTAAAAAAGCGTTAAAAAAGTACCAACTTTATTTCACGCTTCCCATAAGCTAACACAATGAATCTTGGCTGGGCATCGAGGAAGGACTTTCATGAAACTTGGAATACGTATAATTGTAATTTACCGAAGGAGCTTAATTAAAATATCCCAAATTTCTATTTGAATTTTATTTTCTTGTATAGGGCTGTAGAAAAAATAATGTATGCAACATGTGCATAAAGTGTCTTTTTTTCACTCGTGAAAAAAATTACCACTTTATGCACTTGTATATAAGGTACCAAGTGTCAAAAAGGTTACTTTAGTCACGAGTTCCTTGTGAAACGAGTGACTAAAGACGTTTTTAACACGAGGTGCTTACTATACTTTTTCTTCGCCCGCGGGAAGGAAAACATTATATTATATTTGAATTATATTTATTACATGACGGACGATGACTGACAGCTGACTGATGAATCAAATGACGCAGAATAACAAAATTATCAAGGAGCATGAAATTTAACATACAAAAGATACACTTGATTTGACGTTTAAAAAACAAAAGATAAACGAGATGTGACTTTTCGCATTTTAAACACTAGTGTTTAAAGAGTCGTTTTGTGTATGTCAAACCCGTGTTCAAAGTGCGGTTTTAGTAGCGGAAGTAGAAAAATTACTATTATTCATTTTTACACTTTAAATGAAAAGGAATTGTATCCCTCCTACTTGCTTCTTCCACAAATGGTGTTAACTATTCTATTAAGTCAAGAGGAGCTCTCTTATCTAAACGAAAGAGTTTAACAAATCTGTTCCGGAGCAGTACGAAAGGATTCCTAGCATACCGAAATTCTAGTCTTATAACTTTTATAAAAATATTGTTTGCGATAAAAATATAAGTATTCAACTTCAACTTACCTGTTTGCTATATTTTCGTACTCATATAAAAAATTCACATAAAAAATAAGAGAAACGCCATTTTAACAATTTATCCATCTTGTTATAAGAAATAACAAGTACAAAAAATACCTTGCAAAGTTAGCAAGATTTTTAGCAATATCTTTTAATAAATGACAGATTTTTCAAAACATAATTTTAAATAACTGTTCAAGATTAGAAAATCTTGAATTATATAGTTTACGATACATTTAAAAACATGTAAGATATTTGTAGATATGAAACTCATGTTACTTCTTTTCGTCATTGTATATATTTTAAGGCGTAAATTCAGTTCAGTTGCTAGCATTGTAAAAATGTGTTAAAAATTGGTAGATCTTTTGTATTCTTTCGGTGTTGTTGTAAATTCAAAGGGTAGCCTCACTTTATTTTCAGCTTTGTTAAATACTATTAATCGTAAATAGTATTGTTGGAGCAATGAAATAATACATTTTGAAATTCGTGAAAGACATATTGTCGTATTGTGTTTGAAATCCTATAGTTAAAAATTTACGAAAATGTCACGTTTTACACTATTATTTATTGGGTTATAAAAGCCCTAAAATGTTATTACTTGGAGCAAAACTAAAATTGTAAGTTATTCTCACGCTGTGAGTGAATTTTTATGGTAGATGATCGGAAGGAGTGTAATAAATGTTTGAATAACTTTTCGTAGTAAAAAGGTCACAATAGGACGGTCTCGCTTTTTGAATGTTCAATGGAAATTGAAATATCTATTGAAGGCGTCCATTGTTGATTCTTGTCCATGTTTCTGGCAAGTCAAATGATACTGCCCAATAGAAAATCTTTATTTCTTTTTAGTCAACCCAATTCACGTGTAAACACGCCCCTTGCAAACTTATTTTTAACACGTCTTACAACGTGAAGAAGTCAGTTCCTAATTCAGTACATCATTCAACAACAACGTAGTTACGAGCTCATCGCTCAATCAATGAAGTGAGTTCAACACTCGTTCAAGAAGCATTCACACTTAGTTAAGCAGTTATCACATAGTTACGCAATCGGTTAGTAAGTTATCGGTTACATTATTAACGAGTCAGTTGGTTGAATAGTGAATCGGTTCCTTAAATTGTGCAACAAAGTCGAAACTCAAATTCTAAGTGTAATTCAAGTCGAAACACCTCGTTTCACCTCAACTAAGTCAAACACGACGTTTCTTAATTAGTTTTCGAGTTCATAACTTAGTTCAAGACTCAATCGAGTTCATCGAGTCGGCGTTACATATCGAAGTAACTTCACTCAAAGTCAAACAGTCGGAGATACTAAGTCTAACATATTGTTACTTAGTTTCTATACGAGACAAGTGAGTAATCATTAAAACGAAACATAAAGTGCCTTCCAATCTGAAACCACCGAAGTTCAAACATTCATAACTTTGTACCATTCTTTTAAATTTGTACATAATAAATTATTAATTTCGACATTAAATTTGTCAAATTAAGATTATTAATCTAGTTGAATGTCTACGCCAGTCGACGAAGTTCAACTTAGAATATAATCAAAAACACTACTAATCAACTATTATATTACATGACGATTTAAATTTACGTTTCACAATTTTTAATAAAATTTTAATTAATAAAACAAATATGAATACTAATATTATACATTTTATTGCAAATATATTATTAAGTTGTAGAGTATGCTGCCGCTGGTGGTTGTGTTGTTGTTTTGATGATCATAAGTGGTGTACCTATGGGGCGGGGAATGAAAGGGGTATAGAATCCCCCAAGAACCTTAAAAATGAAAATAAAATCTAAAACATAATCTCAGTAAGTCTACTTGTTTGAAATGTACTAAAAGCTAGGAATTGTAGGCTTTAATTTTATAAGAAAAACAAAGCTAAAATGCAATTTTTGGGGGATTAAAATTTCAAAAATTCACCAATTATTTATAAATTATCCTGCTCACAGAATAACAAATACTTATAATACATTATCTAGTGTTGTTTAAATGGATTTTTGTTTCACAGCGCAGATTGGAGTGAAAAACTACTGAAAGACTATTTTGTACGGTGGTTAATTCATATATGTTTTATTTCTTTTGCCCTAGTTTTCTCTTTCTTACTAATTTAATGTAGTTAGATGAATATACTTGTGTTTCATTTTTTATCTAATTTGTAAATTTATGTGTAATTATTAGTGGGTGCTTTTATGGGTTTGGTCTGTTTGTATACCAAATTAATAATAATAAAGTAGTGCGTAAATTTTTTTCAGAAGTGTATATTTTTCGTTAAATTTTTAATTTTTTTATCATAAGTTTTTCATCTTATGTCTTTTGAAATTGGAGTAATAAATGATGCAACTCTCCACTTCTACAATTTTTACATTTCAAATTTGCACTTCTTCGAGGAAAGCAGAATTCTAGGGGCTTAATGAGACGACCTAGCCCCCAAACATTTCTCTTTCTTCCGAAGGAAATTAATTATAAAAACATATGTTTTATGACAATCGAATTATTTCTATAATTGAATTGCTCGAATTTTTAATGGCTGTGATAGATAATTTAATATTTTTCTTTTCAGTATAACAGAGGGCGAAGAGCAGGATTTCACACATACCGACCAACACATGAAATGTTCAGCGGAAGGACAAATAACTGGTATTTTTTAAATTTTTTCTTAATTTTGTAACATTTGATTGAATATTATTGGGAAAAGTTTATGCGAAATAACTAAAATTTGTCTAGTGAAAATGGCATTTTCATGTTTAATACGAATTAAAGTAGGTGGACACAATATTGATCCCAGGTTGCCTGTCTCACCCTTATAACTTGATAATTTCAAATAATATGCGCCATCAAGTACATATATACGTAAACTGCACATCAAATTAGAATAAATACTGCTATCAAATTGGCGTTGTAGATCAGCAAAGCCATTACCGGAACGAAAGTTGGCGTTTGTCGAAAATGGGGCCTTGGAAATTAAGAAATAAATGGGTGATTCCATAATATTAGGTCAACTTTTGGTAATAATCTGTCTTTACAATATTTTAAAGGCTTTTGAATTTCCAATTAGTGTATATAATGATTGATTACTTTATTATATCTTGCTTAAAAAGGCCAGTTACTTTATTTATTATTTTATGAGAAAATTAGTATTTTTTTAATTTTGCCATCTAGGGACTGACAGCTATTGTTAGGGACTGATGAAATTGTAATAAAATAAGTCACTGTTTCACTTTTATTTGTAGCATATCTTTGAAAAATACTACTATACTCGATAGTCGAAATTCTGTAAAGTGACTCATCGCTCTTACTGTCCATAAAATCAGTTGCAGAAGCGAACTTCATGAGCGCATCATTTTTGAAGGGTTCTTAATAGTCCTAAATAAAAAATAAATAGAAAATGTTCTTGTACGCTCTGGCGTTTAAATTTGAGAGAACAGAAATACGAAATTATTATGGTAGGTATCATTATGTATATACAGGGTGTTACCAAGAATAATACACATTTTTAAGGATGAGCTATAATAAGATGTATATAAAAAAGTCGATAGTCGAAATTCTGTAAAGTGACGTCATCGGTTATCTACCGATTTAAAGTGAACTCCATGAGCGTATCATAGTTTAAGGGTGCGAATACTGAAATATCTGGAATTTCAATTTTTAACATTTGAAATAATAACTTATCACAAGTTGTTCATAAGTAAGTTAAAACAAAATAAAAAAATGTTTAAAAGTCAATTCCAACTTACTACTACTAAAACTAAAAAAAAGTTGTTTGTCAAGACCAAAATAAATTACCAATAAGTATAGGTATGTTGCGAGGTCACTTGTAAAATGTCTGACTAACTGGAAGCGGTATCACTCCCTGACGACTCCTCAGAATCATCGCTTTCTCCTCCTATATCGATAATGAGTGGTTCCGTCATTACTTCTACACGTATGTCTAAATCCCAAAACTTTATTTCTTCTTTTAATACGTGTTGAATACATTTACGCCAACTCTCAGCAGTAACGGTATGCAGCGCCTCATCAAACAGTTTCTCAACGTCAGCCATTTTGAATGTACTGTTTTTTCTCGCAATATAATTTTTCACTTGGGCCCAAACCAGCTCGATGGCGTTTAACTCACAGTGGTAGGGAGGAAGTCTAACAACTGAGACGTTGAAATCTTTCGCCATTTCATCGACAACGTACTTAATATAACTGCTTTTATGTTTCCGTACGAGAGATAATAATTCAACTTTTAGCATTGCCTCGTTGTGCGGAATGCTTTTACTCTCTAACCAATCAATTATAACCCTCTTGCGGCTAGCTGAAGTAGGTATTTGCTCCAGTCGACGAGAGTGGTATGAAGCATTATCCATAACTATCACTGAACCAGGAGTTACCTTTGTTAAAATTGATCTAAACCATGTTTCAAACCGGTTACCATCCATCTCTTCATGGTAATCGACAGTTTTTTTGGACTGAAAACTTAGTAATCCACCTTCTACAAATCCTTCCTCGCTGCCAATGTGAGTGATAATCAGTCGACGTCCTTTCCCAGAGGGAGCTTTTAAACCGGAAGAGAAACCCTCCATAAAGGCTTGTCGATTGCTTCGTATATTCATGTCTTGCCACACTTTTGACACAGTGTGGCCTTCATTTAACCATGTTTCGTCAAGATAATATATGTGCCGTCCTTCGTTACGAAACTGTCGTATCTGTTTTACATAATTTCTCCTCCATTCCACAATGTCATTTCGTTCAATTAAGGCACTGTTTCTACTTCTTGTTTGGTAACGAAAATTCATTAATTTTAAAGTTCGTCTCAAAACTTTATCACTGATGTTTGGTAAAGTATCATCAGCTTCTATTACCTTGCTCAATTTAGCTACCGAGGGGATTTCATTCCTAAAATAAAAAGAATGTATTTCCCTACGTATAGCATTCCGTGTTTGGTCGTCCAAAACAATTTTCTTTCTTCCCCTACTTTCCGGTTTACAGTTTTCACCTCGTTCTCTTGTCAAAGATCCGTCCCGCGATTTCTTTAGAATATTGTATATAGTACTCTCAGAAACTTTAGTTAAATAACTGCACTTAATCACAGCGTCACTAACACCCAACTGTTTGTCCATGGCACGCAGTCCTTCGTACACATTTAATATGAGGACTTTTTCTTCCCGAATTAAATTGTTACGACGCCGTTTTTTATCGCCAACACCGCTACACTCCGCCATTATTGTCACTAAATATACCGATATAAATATTACAATAAATACCAATAATAACCGATTTATCACACAAAACCACAACACAAATACTGATGTTACGCTCATGAAGAGAATAAACACCTCACATAACTGTTTACTATCACTGTCTCATTCGCGTAGCTCGATCTATCTATCTCGTTCTCAAAGCCGGAACATTGAAGCGACTCTCCAACATTGTCAAATCGGCGAGTTTTTCACAACAAACTTTGCGTTCAAGAAATATACATAAACACTTTATTTCACATTTCAAGTAAACTAATTATTATTAGTCTGCTTGAAATTTGAAATAAATATATTAAATTGGTATTGACTTAATTACATTGCATCTTTTGTACCTGAAATATTGACACAATGGATTTGAAGTGTATTTATAAAATACAGCATTTCTCTCTAGAATACATATGGCAACTGCGCTTTAACCAAAGTGTTGATTAGATAGCTCTGACTCACTTTACACAATTTCGACTATCGAGTATACCACCTATTTTTCAACAAAAATATAAAAAACTTTTTATGAGGTATTTGGTAAATTGCGCACAGCGGTCAGTTTGTAGCCGGGTATACCCGAAATGTTTCTTTTTCATAGGTAAATTGCGCACAAGTGACCCTAAAGAGGGTCTAGGTAAATGGCATACAACTTTCTACCGATTTCAGGAATTTTAAAAGTTAGGTTAGGTTAGATAGTTTACAAGAAGTGTTCTTTTCATCAACTTTTATTCGTTGATTATAAAAGAAAGAAAAAGTTTTCAGACTAAGGATACAATTTGACCGCTGTGCGTAATTTACATATACAGAGACTTAATCCCCTGGCTGCAACTACCTGACGAACGAACGAACTCCCAATTTTGGGAAACTTCATGACCACTGTGCGCAATTTACCTACGCCCGAAAAAATACAAAAATACTTGCTTATCTTTATCTTTACTAGATAATAATAATAATAATAACTTTATTCACAATAAATAAGTATAATGGTTACAATTATAAAGAGCGAATAAAGTAAAAATGAACGATAAGTACATGAGTACTTGTTTCGTGATAACAATATGCTCGTAAAAATATAAGTATATAAATAAACTTAAATACAAGTACAAAACATAGATGCACATAAATAAATGTAAATACAAATGCACAAAATATAAATACATATGAATAAATATAAATAAAAAGAACAAAATATAAATACACATAAATAGATGTAAATACGGAAGTACAAAATATACACAAATAAATGCAAATACCAAATATAGATTTACAAAAATAAATTTAAATACAAATGCACAAAATATTAATACTCATAAATAAATATAAATAGAAAAGCACAAAATACATATATACACCCAAATAAATGCAAATACAAAAGCGCAAAACATAAATACACATAAATAGATGTAAATACGAAAGTACAAAATATAATATACATAAATAGATGTAAATACGAAAATTCAAAATATAAATACACAAAAACAAATGCAAATACAAAAGTACAAAATATAAATACACAAAAATAAATGTAAATACAAATGCACAAAATATAAATACAGATGAATAAATATAAATACAAAAGCACAAAATATAAATACCTCTAAATAAATGCAAATATAAAAGCTCAAAATATAAATACACATAAACAGATGCAAATACGAAAGTACAAAATATAAATATACATAAATAAATGCAAATACAGAAGTAAAACATAAATATATGAATCAACCAGAATTCAAACATGCACACACATAGACAGCAAATTAAATGCTAATAATTGAATGTTTACCCACAAGCATGGTTATACACTCACAGATACCAATACACTTTCACTACCATATTAAGCAATTACACATTCATATGCAGGCATACATAATCAGGATTCAAATCAGGAATGCTGATGATGGCTCGTTTTGATTGTGTGGTCAAGAAAAAAGGATAATCTTGATTAGGTTCATATATTGCAATTCCGTTACTATATGAACATTCATTGTATTTTCTTAATTTACTATGTTATTTATGAAGTTTCTTGGTTTATCCAATATAAATGATTTAAACTTTCGTTTATAGATTGACTTGCTATATATATATACCCTTCAATATTGTCGGTATAGTGTTGTACATCTTTATAGGCATATACGAATACGCCCGTTGAGATTTGGACTTTTTAACTATAACTGGATAACTGAGTAAGTTACGACTTCGAGTGGTATATTGATGATTACGAGGTTCTTCTTTATCACTGCTAAAGTGATATTTGACATTAGGTCGAGAATTTGTGTTTCCTCGTACAGCCTATCAGATGAATATCTTTAATGTTTCCCCATTATTAGTCGTAAAAATCTTCTTTGTAAGACTTGTAATGGAAGTATATGCACTTGCAGAGCCGAACCCCAAACTGTAATGGCGTACCTAATATGAGTACCCACAAGCGCGTAGTATAACTTTTTCAATTGCGGTAATGGTAAGCATTTTTTGAGGAGTTTAAATTTATATAATATGAATTGTAGTTTTCTTATAACGTATTTTATATGACAGTCTCATTTGAGGTTAGTGTCTAAGTATACTCCCAAGTATTTAATATTTGTTGTACCCTCTATTTCATTATTTGCAAAAGTTATTTTTTGATAGGGAGCGCTGCCAGAAGCGTTGCAACTGAAAGGTAAGAATGTAGTTTTTTCTAAATTCATTGTTAAAAGCTTATAATCTAACCAGTCCTTTACAATAATTAAGTCGGTTTCAACTTTCGTTTTTAGTTGTTCCCAGGTTTCCGCCTCATAAAATATTACGGTGTCATCTGCATAACCTATAATATCTCCTATCGTGTTTAGACTAAATAATTCATTTATATAAAGATTAAATAAAACTGGTCCCAAGACGGTACCCTGTGGGACTCCACATTTCATTGTTTTCTTGGTATTTAATTCGTTCTCGACTTTGACTAGTTGTTTTCGATTAGTAAGATAACTATTGAAAAGTTTTAGACAATTACCTCGTATCCCGTTTGCTTCTAACGTTTTGAGCAGGAGAGAATGGTCAACCGTGTCAAAGGCTTTACTAAGGTCGATAAAAACACAAAGACAAGGGGTACCTGTTTCGAGTGAATTGTGTACTTTCTTAGTTAATTCCAATATCGCATCCTCAGTAGTTGTATTTTCTCTGAATCCAAATTGTTTCATTGAGATACATTTGTACTTATCAATAAAATTGTTCAATCTCTTCTTAATAATTTTTTCAAATATTTTAGTTGAATGAGATATTAGAGATATAGGTCTATAATTGGCTATTATTGCTTTATTTCCTTTTTTATAAATTGGACAGACCACTGCTTCTTTAAATTGCTTTGGCCAATATCCAGTGTCAATACTCATATTTATAATATATTTCAACGGATTAGAAATATGTTCGGCAATATACTTTATAAAATCTACACCTATCCCATCGCTACTAACCGATTTTTTATTTTTTGGTTGTTCTATAATGTCTACAATCTCAGTTGTATCAGTATGAGTTAACTGTATAGAGTTAGGTAAACTATATGTACGAGGAGTGAAGTTTGGATTTTTATTTATCTTTTGTGCTAATCTCGGACCCATGTTCACAAATTGATTGTTAAATTCATTTACTATATCCTTAACGTCAATCAAATTTTCTCCCTTATCGTTTTTTATTATATCTCTTTTCGCTGTTTTCTGCTTTTTGCCAGTTATTTCTTCAACAATAGCCCATAATGTTTTATAATCATTTGCACCACTTTCAATACAGTTTTTGTAATAGTTTTGTTTTGTTTTTGCAATCAAATTTGCCAGCCTATTCCTCGAAATATGATATCGGTGTTTCATCTCTAACTTATTAGGATTTTGCAAAGCTTGTTTGAAAAATTGATTTTTTTTATGTACTTCACTTAATAGGGAATCTGTCATCCATGGTGCAATTTTCGTAGATTTCTTTCTATTTCTTTATATCTAGTACAGTTTTGGATTATATTGATGATTATTTTGAGTAGCATATCTGTGGCAGCATCTGGGTCACTTTGCGAGTATACAGGATTCCAATTAATTTCTCCCAAAATGGTTGATAGTCGGATATAATCAATGAACTTTTTGCACGTTCTGTAGTCTTGTTCTTTTTTTCTGTTATTATGTACTATTTGTTAAATCAATGTCGAATGATCTGTTATATTGTAACAACAACTATAGGTATGACCATTTCTAGTATTTCAGGAATTTTAGATTTGATGTATATGTGATCTAAGCATGCTTTTCCTCTTGTAGCATGTTGACCATAGGCATATATCCGTATTCATGCAATGTATTATTATATTCTACGGTATCATTGTTAATCTGTAATATATTGATGTTGATATATCCAATAAAAAGGGCATATGTGTTATTATCAGATTCAGATTCAAAGTAAGTTTGAAGGTTTTGTACAAATTTATGAATGACTGTTGTTAAAATCATTTTAACATTTGCGTCGACCCCGCCAAATTTCAAAATTAGATTCAAATCCAATATTATTGAACCGCCGTTACCTCGGCTGCCTTCGACCCGAGGAACGTCGATGCATAGCGAGCAATCGAAAATCGATATTCCATGTCCGAGTACCACCACGGCACCATGCGAATCATCACTCGTCAGTTTAGTTATGTATATTGTAGTTTTCCCGGTACAAAGCTTTTTTGGAAAGAAATATAAATAGTGATTAGTTTTAGAGAGTGAAACTTAAATTTGGTAAGATAACCAATAGTTATATTTATTTGGAAATATTCATTTAATTGCCGGTTACCGCCAGGCAACATCAATTTTTTCGCGGTGTTGCCAACTCTGGGGTCCATTTGGATGCGAGGTGGATTACACCTTACTTTACTCATAATTTATTTTTTGAAGAGCGATTTATTTGAGCGTGATTATTACGTTATTAACTTTTCATATTATGTACTGATGTAGACGTGTATTACATTCATAATTTTCCATTTACTTGTTTTATGTACTGTTGGAACTTAAGAAACATAAATCGTCAAAGATATTTTTCAATGGTTTTATTTATTATTTTCCGTGGTAACACGGTGGTCCTTCGATATTCATAGATTCTTGAAGGCCACTATCAATTAAAAACTATAGGGATTTCTTTGGCAGCCTGCTGCAGTCCACTGGAAACTCAATGTCAAAGGAATTTTATTCATAGTTTTTTGTGGTCCTTCGAGCTGGATTACTATACCTGTCAAATTGACATTTTTTTTTCTCTTTTGAAAGACGAATATTTTCCGCACATTAAACTTTTGAACATTTGTATAGACTCGCTTTAAGTAAATGCTAATAGACAATATTGACTCAGTTCGCTAAAGCAAAAACAGAAATTTAGTGGAAAAACAATTTTTACATTTCGGTGATTAGAATAAAATTTATGTGCGCGAAGTGCCGTCCGCAGGGATCGGGAAATACGACTTGGTTTGGCAACACCGTGCTACGTGGGATTTTAAATTTACACAATGTATTTTAACACGCACCTGCATGAAGCCTCGCTCAGCAGAAAAAAGAAGCAGTTTGAAAACATATTATGTCGGCGCCTTTAGGTTTTTCTGTTGTGTATGAAATTTTAGACTTTGTTTTTATAACGTTTTTCTATTATAAATGTTTTTGGAACACAAACTGACTTGCCGTTTCCAAGAAGAAATTTTTTAGTTTATTATTGAAAATACTACTTAATTTTTATCTATAGAATAGAACTGCCTTAAATTTGATTCCTTTTTAGAAAATCATTAATTCCCAATTACGCACTGATTTATTGAGGTATGTTTCTCTCCTTCAAATTTAATAGTTCTCGTTTGAGATTTGTGAATAATTTATTTGTTTATTGCTTGTGTTACTCTTGTATATTGTCGTATTTATTTTATGGTAATTGCAATATTAGTACTGTATACGATTATTAACGTTTTTACTGTGTTAACAATTTGTTTCCGGTTACTTACTCTTATCAATGATGACTTCGCAATTAGCAAATCTAAAAAATAAACGAGCCGGTGCTAAGGCCCAATTTACACGGTTTGAAAGATTCTTAGCTAATGTTACAGGTGAAGAAGAATCTTACCTTCTTAAAATTAAATTAGATAGTTTAATAGGACATTATAGTAATTATCAAACAATTCAATCGGAAATTTTAGGTATGGCTTTAACCTCTGATGAAACTTTGTCTAACAGCGGACCAGAGGATCTCATATCTGATAGATTTGAGCTATGCATTGCAAAATTTAGTTCTTTATTCGACAAAGCTAATAAAAATACATTTCGCCCTAGTGATAATTGTAATGTAGTTTTACCCAAAATAAATATTAAACCGTTTACAGGTCAGGCGTCAGAATGGACGTCCTTTCTTGATTTGTTTTCAGCTTTAGTTTTGAAAAATCCTAAACTTCAGTGTGATTTTATTATCTAAAAAGCTTGCTTCGTGGCCAGCCACTCGAATTAATAGATAGTTTAAGTGTAACTAACCGGAATCTAGAGGTAGCTTTGGACATTTTAAAAAACACTTATGAGGATAAATCTAAATTGTTAAATTCTCTATTCTCATCATTGTTGGATCAAAAACCTATAGTTAAGAGTAATGCGGCTAGTTTAAGAGATTTCTACGTCGCATCCAAAAAGACACTAGAACAAATAAGAAATCTGAATTTAGAATCAGAACTTATGTTCGAGACTCTGGTGGTCTTTCTTTTAGAACAAAAATTAGATTTCATTACTAGACGAGAATTTGAAAACGAAAGAAAACCAATGGAATTAGTAAATACTCATGAATTTTTTGAGTTTATTAAAAGACGCTATAGTGTGTTAGAAAACTTAAATTTATTTGACTCTGGACATAAAAAGGATTCCAAACCGCAGGATAGTAAACCTCGTGTCACTTTGCATACTAGTTTTGGTGATAAACCCCATATCCAATCTTCTTCATCTCAATCCAATAGGTCTGGTTGTGTACTCTGTTCAGACACCTCACATTTATTATATCGCTGTAGTAAATTCTTAGCTCTTTCACCCTTTGACAGGCATAAAGTTGCAAAAACAAACAAATTATGTTTAAACTGTTTAAGTTCTCAGCATTTAATTGCTAGCTGCAAATCTCTTCATCGTTGCTTGAGTTGCAGTAAGTCTCATCACTCTCTCCTTCATTTTGAATTTAATTCAAATTCTCGTTCTGATAATAGTAGCAGTTCTTCAAATAGAAGTGCTCCTCCCGCTCGTAACTCTGGAAGTTCTCCGGATCCTGGACCGAGCTCCAACAGGAATAGAGTTGCAAATGTTGTAAACCGAGATTCTTCTCAATGCAATTCCATTGTAAGGAACAATTCGGAAGTAGATCATGTTGCCTCCTCTTCCAGTGTCCAGCAATCTTCGCTGGCAGCAACTAGTTTGTTTGATAAGATTGTGTTGTTACCCACTGCTATGGTAAATGTACATTGTAAAAATGGGAAAACTATAACAGTTCGTTTGCTTCTCGACTCTGCAAGTCAAATGAGTATAATTAAAAGATCCCTTGCTGATTCTTTAGGTACTCCTTATAGATCTCACGTAGTAAATATTTCTGGTCTTGGTAATAATAGATGTACCCATAGTAATAATGTCATAGATGTTGTTTTTAGCTCTTTGGTGGAACCCTTCAAGGTTTTTAATATAACTTGCTCTGTCATTGATCAAATTACCAATAAATTACCTCAATTTGTTATACCGCCCGATAAAATTTGTTTACCAGATCATGTTAAATTGGATTTAGCTGACCCTTTGTTTTTTGAACCAGGGGAAATTCAAATATTGGTAGGGGCGGATGTGTACTTCTGTCTTCTAAAAGATGAAATTTTCAGGATGGGGGATAACATGCCCACGCTTATGAACACTCATCTAGGTTATGTAGTAGCTGGCCCTGTTCCAGAAATGCGCGTAGACAAATGCAATAAAACTAATTTTGCTCTTTCCTTTTTAACAGTAGAAAATGAAAATTTAGTTGATGCTCCGAGTATTTACGAATTAATAGAGAAGTTTTGGAAAATCGAGGACATTCCTGATTCAGAGGGCCATTCCTTTGAAGATGAACTAGTAGAAAATATTTTTCTTCAAACTACCAAAATTTTACCTTCTGGAAGGTATCAAGTAGACATGCCTTTGATAGTAGATCCTGGTAAAAAATTAGGTCATTCACTTTCGATAGCCAAGCGTCGTTTCAATAACTTGGAGAAAAAGTTCGAAAAAAATGCCGATTTTTTTGAAACATACAAGCAAGTCTTGACTGATTATATTTATTTAGACCATGCTAGAGTGGTACCGCTTTCGTTGTTTTGTAATCTCACTAATGAGATTAAATACTTTGTTCCTCATAGAGCAGTTATACGCTCTTCGTCTGTTTCCTCTAAATGTAGAATAGTTTTCGACTACTCGTGTCGATCTGACACTGGGGTCTCTCTCAACGATCTTACTTATAAAGGGTATCAAGTCCAAGACAATTTATTCGACATACTTTGTCGCTTTAGATCCTTTCGCTATGTTTTATGTGCGGACATCCAAATGATGTACCGGATGATTGAGATAAACCCTGCTCATCGTCACTTGCAAAATGTGCTTTGGCGTGACAGTCCTATAGATGCATATCAATGCATAGAGCTTTCTCGGCTTAGTTTCGGCCAAAACTGTGCCCCATACCTAGCGACTAGAGTCATCAAAGACATCGCTTTAAAGAATACATATTTTCCTTTAGCTCAGAAAGCCCTGCTTTCGCAAACCTACATGGATGACATTCTTAGTGGAGTCAACAATCATGACGAATTAGAAACTCTTTATTTTCAATTAAACACAGTACTTAGTAAACATGGGTTTAAACTGCACAAGTGGCATTCAAACTCGTTAAAATTCCTCCAGTCTCTCTTTCTTGATCCTAACTTAGAATTAGATTTAAATCTAGAAAATTCTCCTTGTAAAATTCTTGGCATAAAATGGAATTCTTCCCTTGATTTACTCCAAATTAGTGGTTCAGCCGTGCCTGATCTGCCTTGTTTAACAAAACTAAGCGTTTTGTCCATTATCGCTAGTACTTTTGACCCTTTGGGTATAGTAAACCCTCTAATCGTACTTGGGAAACTTATTATGCAATCTCTCTGGCAACTTCAGCTAGACTGGGATACTCCTATAAAAGATGTCAATATTCTTAAGCAATGGAACATGTTTGTCAAAAATCTTTCCGATTTACCTCAGCTCGTAATCCTTCGACTTTTAACGCAAAATAAAAAGTTAATTCATGTCTCGTTGCATGGTTTTTGTGATGCCAGCCAAGTAGCTTATGGTTGTTGTATATATTTAGTAGCCTCTTATTCTGATCACTCTATTTCTTCTTCACTTGTTGCATCTAAGTCTAGAGTTAGCCCGTTGAAAGCTAAATTGACTATTCCTAAACTAGAGCTCAATTCTATGGTTCTTTTGTCCAATTTAGTTGACCGAATAAAACACATTTTCACTTCATGTTATTCCTTCCAATCCATAAACTTATGGTCAGACTCCCTGGTTTCCCTTTCTTGGGTGAAGCACAAGGCGAGTAAATTTACTCCTTTTGTGGCTCGGCGTGTCCTCACTATTCAACAGAATAGTGCAGGTTCAACCTGGAGACACATTAGATCTCATTTGAATCCAGCTGACATTCTTTCACGAGGAACTTTTTCCAAGGATGTTCAGCCCTTCTGGCTACATGGTCCTGAATTTTTATGTCAAATTAAAGACTATAATTCATTAGATACATTTTCTATTGTTGATGTATTGCCTGAAGTTAAAAAGGTAAATCTAGCTTCTCTCAAATCTCCGGTTAATCCCTTAAAGGAATGGTTCCCAGAGTTTCCTCAATTCCAAAAACTGCGTAGAGCCCTTGCTTATCTATTTCGGTTCATTAACAATTGTCGCAGAGTCAGCGACAAATTTACTGGACCTCTATCAGTAGAGGAACTTCGAGTTTCCTTGGAATTTGTTATACTTCAAATTCAAAAAGAGCATTTCTCTAGAGACACCTATCTCAAAACAAGTCCCTTGTAAACAAATCACTCTTACCGCTCAATCTTTTCCTAGACAATAATAGAATTATACGTGTAGGTGGCAGACTTCAGAACGCCGAACTTAACTTTGATAAGAAATTTCCAATGTTACTTCCTTCTAATGATATCATAGTCACTAGACTTATAGAAAGTGAACACCGAAGACTTGGACATAGTGGTCCACAAAATGTTTTAGCTAACCTTCGTCAAATTTATTGGCCTCTTGGTGGAGTACGTACCATCAAGAAAATTCTCTCCAAATGCATATCTTGCTATCGGGTTCCATGCTCAGTTTTCTTCACAAATTATGTCCCCATTACCAGCTGATCGTGTTCAACCAACTCGTGCTTTCCTTAAAGTTGGTGTTGACTTTGCTGGACCTATCTCATTACGATCCTCAAGACTTCGTAAGGCCCCTTTGCTCAAAGCCTATATAGCTATTTTTGTGTGTATGGTGACTAAAGCCATACACATTGAATTGGTCACTAGCTTAACGACTGAAGGTTTTATAGCATGTTTAAAAAGATTTATTGGTCGTAGAGGTAACCCCAAGGTTATTTATAGTGACAGAGGCACGAATTTTATTGGTGCCCGAAATCAATTGAGAGATCTCGCAGATTTTCTCAGATCTAATGACACTCTTGAAAAAATCTCAAGTTATCTTACTTCAACCGAAATTTATTGGAAATTTATTCCTTCACGCTCACCCCACTGGGGAGGTCTATGGGAGGCCGCTGTTAAGAGCGCCAAATCCCATTTAGTTAGATTATTAGGCACGTCTATCTTCACTTACGAAGAGACTGCCACCATTCTCATTCAAATTGAGGCCATTTTAAATAGCCGTCCGTTGTACGCCCTATCCAACGATCCTAATGATTTGTTACCATTGACCCCGGGTCATTTTCTAATTGGTTGCCCCTTGACGGCCTTTCCCGAAGAAGACATCAGTGAGACTCCTCCTAATAGATTGTCCTTTTGGACTCAATGCACCCAGATCCAACAGAGATTCTGGAAGCGCTGGTCAATTGATTACTTGCACCAATTGCAACACCGTCCCAAGTGGCAGACGGTTGAAAAAAACCTATCTGTGGGAGATTTAGTTCTGGTCCTTTCGGAGGACAGACCTCCCCTTAATTGGCCTGTAGCTAGAATTTTAGAACTTATCCCTGGTCGTGACGGTAAGTTCCGAGTTGCTAGAATAAAAACTAGTGATGGCGAATACACTCGCCCCATTGTTAAATTAGCCCTGCTCCCTTTAGAAACTTAGTTCACCCCTAACACAGTTACTTTCTGGGTCCGGAGTACTTCCTGGCAATAACCCATGGCTAGTGTGGACACCAACGGGCAATATTCTAGGCCTCCGTTGTTCCTTTATAGGGACTTTATATTTATAAAATATGGTTTGTTTACTTTTTTTTTATTCTCTCTTTTGTTGTTTCTCTCTTCTTAGCACCTCCCCCCGCCCAGTATGTTAAAATCATTTTAACATTTGCGTCGACCCCGCCAAATTTCAAAATTAGATTCAAATCCAATATTATTGAACCGCCGTTACCTCGGCTGCCTTCGACCCGAGGAACGTCGATGCATAGCGAGCAATCGAAAATCGATATTCCATGTCCGAGTACCACCACGGCACCATGCGAATCATCACTCGTCAGTTTAGTTATGTATATTGTAGTTTTCCCGGTACAAAGCTTTTTTGGAAAGAAATATAAATAGTGATTAGTTTTAGACAGTGAAACTTAAATTTGGTAAGATAACCAATAGTTATATTTATTTGGAAATATTCATTTAATTGCCGGTTACCGCCAGGCAACATCAATTTTTTCGCGGTGTTGCCAACTCTGGGGTCCATTTGGATGCGAGGTGGATTACACCTTACTTTACTCATAATTTATTTTTTGAAGAGCGATTTATTTGAGCGTGATTATTACGTTATTAACTTTTCATATTATGTACTGATGTAGACGTGTATTACATTCATAATTTTCCATTTACTTGTTTTATGTACTGTTGGAACTTAAGAAACATAAATCGTCAAAGACATTTTTCAATGGTTTTATTTATTATTTTCCGTGGTAACACGGTGGTCCTTCGATATTCATAGATTCTTGAAGGCCACTATCAATTAAAAACTATAGGGATTTCTTTGGCAGCCTGCTGCAGTCCACTGGAAACTCAATGTCAAAGGAATTTTATTCAACTGTAGAAGGTGGCCTATAGGATGCAGTTACATTGATACTACTTTTATTGAATTTTATAATCATTTTCAGAAACTTATATTCATCTATTTGTACTATTTTGTGGTTGAAATCATACTTCTCTTTAATAAACATGACCGTACCGTCATTTTGGTTATAATCCCCATGATTATATAGGATTGAATATCCAGGTAGGTTATATAAGTCTGGATTATGTAGCTGCCAAGTCTCTGTTAGTATTATTAAGTCAAATTCTAATTCTGTTCCTTCTATAAAGATCTTTAATTCATCTATGTTTTTATCAATGCTACGAATAAACAAACATACTAACCAAAGACAGCAGTCGGTGATACGTTATCTATTTGTTCTAGATCCTAGGCGAGTTCTAGTTGCTTGCGAAGTTGAACTGTGTTTGGTATTCAGTCATGCCTTCCTTAATAACCCTACTGTCCGCCTTTTCATTATTTGACTTTGAAGCGCCTGTACCTTGCAGTCCCTTACTTTTATTCTCTATTGGTGTGTCCGACTTATGACTGTTGATAATATTAGTTGACGTACTTGGGGTTGATGGGGCACTACTTGGTTTAGTAAATTTCACTGCCTGACTATCATTCAATTCCTCAATAGTATAGGGAATTTGATTGATATATAGCTTAGATTCTCTAATATAGCAATTATTAGTGGTAATCTCTCTCGCCTTTTTTAAATGTTCCAGTAATATTTTTTTCTCTTCTTGCTGATATCTTGTTAAATCCGGTGAAATTGATATTTTAGTACCCTTTAGCCGTCTTCCTTTTTTAAGTAGGGATAACTTAGTAATTTGGGAGTGGAATTCAATCTTGAGGGGACTGTTTGGCGCCTGTCCCAGATGGTAAAAGTTATCAATATCCGTTGCAGATATCTGTGCATCTAATAATTTATTAATTTCTTCACACAAAACAGTTGCACAGACCTCGGTTCGGGGTATATTCAAGCCAAAAACCATTAAATGCTTTTTCTTCCTCGATTTTTTTAACTTTGATTCTTAGTTCTTCTGTTTTTAACAAACTCCTAGCTTCACTAGTTGCGTGTCTTCATGATCACTCATAATTTTGTCGTGTATGGTCACATTAAATTTCTAGGAAAACTTGTTTATGTGTTTTGGTATTATGAAGCAGGTAATATTTTATAGGTTAAATTCCAACCATTTCTTCAGTAATATACAAAATCAGTTTATTATTGCTATTCCCAGTTTTCCTCTGATGTTATATGGATAATAATAAGGTTTTTAGAATTTTATGAGGGCTGCCTACCAGTTAGGTCAGCCCCCAAAGTATTCACGATTCGATTAAATTTAGTGTCATTCGTTAGTGCTTCGTTAGTCCTCTTTAGTGCTTCCATCATTTTCATTAGTGCTATCTTGATTTTCGAGATATTTGATGTTAATTTATTGACACTACCGTGAAGTTAGCACCCAAAATGTTCACGATTTAGTTAAAGTTGGTGATTCTATCTTTAACTTTAAGTCTTGGAATAGCATGGCCTGCGAGATAGCCAGATCGTATCTCTTTAGATTTATTTTTTGGCTATTTTTAAAAGAATGAGTGACTCCTCTTGTCAATATGAGAGATCTGAAGAACATAATTACATCAAAACATCTGCTCAAGAATATACATTCTTTCTGTATCCTCTTGATATTGTAGTGAATTTAATTTGTTTAAATCTTCATTTATTTGAACTAATGTTCAACTTAAACTTGTAGACGCGTTTCACTAACACAGTAGCTTTGTCAAAACGAATGAAGGTAAAATATAAAAATGTCTTATTATATACAGTGCTAAATCTATTTACTAAGGTTAACAATGGTATTGAAAGAAATTACCTGGAAATTCATTCTCTACAAACATTCCTAAGCTATCTTCTAGGTAAAGAGGTTCAATAAAGGAGACTGATATCTATTTGGTCTTTAAGGAGCTTACCTGAATATTTATTTTTGTTAATCTCTCGGGCCTCTAATAAATTTAAACTAAAGGATTTACTGACTACGTGGAGAATTTCAAAATTTGGGTCGAAAATGTGTTGGTTTTGTAATAAATGATTTGAATAGTTAGAATCTAATTTTTTGTTGTCATAGCTACGTTTGTGTTCCGAAATTCTAGTTTTAAAATTTCTAAAAGTTCTACCGATATAAATTTTATCACAATTGTCATTACCACATTTTAATTTATAAACTCCTGATTTGTTTAATTTTGAAGATTTAGATTTATTATTTTTAATGAATTTGGATAAATTGTGATCAGTTTTAAAGGAAATATTCATGTCTGAAGTTTCTAAAAATGATTTAATTTTTAAGGATTGTGTTCCAAAGTATGTTAAGCTTTTAAATTGTTTATTATTATTATCTGAAGGGAATACTTGTTCTAAAGTTTGTTTTTTTATCTTTTTATTAATGATATTGTCAATTAAATTTGTATCGTAATTATTATTAACTGCTATTTGTTTTATGATATTTAATTCTTTGTTATAATTATTAATATTTAATGGGACTATTAAGAGTCGTTGTATCATACTATTGAAAGCTGCTAGTTTATGACTGAATGGGTGGACCGAACTATTATGAATTGTAATATCTGTATGTGATGGTTTATGAAATATAGAAAAATCATGTTTTATTTATATTTGAAATTGTAAGGTCTAGAAAGTTTATAGACTTATTTTGTTCAAGTTCTACGGTAAATTTGATATTATTGTGAATCGAGTTTATGCAAGTAATGAAGCTCTCTAATTGTCTATTTGTACCGATGAAGCTAGCTAAAATGTCGTCCACATATCGGTGCTAGAACATAAATTTTTTACTAAGGGGGTGTTCATGAATTATTTTTTCTATATTATCCATGAAAATTTCTGCTAGTAGAGGGCTGAGGGGGTTGATCATGATCAAACCATCTTTACTGCTATTTTGATTCAAACACACTTTCAATAAAGTAATGATATCAGAGTGAATTATAGGATTATTATTGTATGTGAGCAAGTTATCAACAAGAGTTATAGTTTCTTTAGGAGGTATACTAGGGAATAGATTTGTTACATCGAACGATATGAATTTAGAATTATGGGGTAGTATTATATCTTGAATATTATTAATTAATTCCGTTGAGTTTTTAACTGAAAATCGAGGTATGAATGAACAAGATTTAGAGATGACATCTATGAGAATCTTTGAAATTTTGAATGAAGGTGCTGTGAAATAAGAAACAACTGGCCTGATTGGGTACCCCTCTTTATGGAGTTTAATTAGTGAATAAAGTTCAGGGTGTTGCGGATTGGGTAAAAATAATTTATATTTTTCTTTATCGTTAATTATTGATTTAGCGTTATCTACTGCTAATTTTATTTCTTTCTGAAATTTATTAGTTGGGTCTTTTTTAAGGGTCTCAAAATTGCTTGCCTGAATAAAATTGTTGGTTTTTAATATATAATCTTCTTTAGGTAATGCGATTACCGTATTTCCTTTATCTGCTTTTGTGAAAATAAGACTATTTGACTTTGATTTTTGTTGAATTGATTTGGCGACTAATAATTCAAAATGGGGTTTGTTAAACTCGACAAATTATTTTTTAATAATTTCTGAAGATTTATGTTTTATATTAGAATTATTTGGAAAATTATACAAATTAATTTCTGTTTCTATACCTAGTTTGTTGAAGTTATCCAATGAACATGTGGGTTGAATATTATGTTTAAAACCTTTTTGTAATAATTGAATTTCTTTATCTGAAAAAATTGTATTTGAAAGATTGACGAATCTATTAAAAAATTTATGTTCTGAGAATTTGGTTTGTGGGTTTTTTGATACTAGTTTGTTGGTTAATAATGACTTTAATTTACGTTTTTGTTCTTGGTACTTTTTGTGAATAATTACTTTAATTGTATCTGTATGTCCCTATCTAAAATGTCAAACTCTATGGGATGTAGTATATGTGATAGTTGTGAATTAATTACCTTAACATAAATATTAAAAATATATCTCTTACTATACTGAATGTTCTTTTCTTCTTTTAACCATTTTTCTTTGCCATAGATATGGCTTTGTTGGCTGGACTGCTCTTGTTGTCTGTTTTTAATTTCATGTATCTAGGGAATACATGATTTCTGGAACACTGCCCGAAGAACCACAAATTTTGCGTACATACTGCACTTTTTAAAAGTAATTTAAAATACCATATAGCCAAATAGCTGATATCAGCTTTCTTCAAAAATTGAATAGATGAGGCCTTTACTTGATGAAGATCCATACTGAACGATGAAATAAAACAATATAATTTGTTTAAATCTTCATTTATTTGAACTAATGTTCAATTTAAACTTGTTAACGTGTTTCACTAACACAGTAGCTTTGTCAAAACGAAATCTCTAGGGCCTCTAATATTATTAACAAAAATAAATATTCAGGTAATCTCCTTAACGACCAAATAGATATCAAGCAGTCTCCTTTATTGAACCTCTCTACCTAGAAGATAGCTTAGGAATGTTTGTAGTGAATGAATTTCCAGGTAATTTCTTGCAATAACATTGTTAACCTTAGTAAATAGAATTCTGTATTTAGCACTGTATATATTAAGATATTTTTATATTTTACCTTCATTCGTTTTGACAAAGCTACTGTGTTAGTGAAACGCGTCAACAAGTTTAAATTGAACATTAGTTCAAATAAATGAAGTTTTATACAAATTAAATTGTTTTATTTCATCGTTCAGTATGGATCTTCATCAAGTAAAAGCCTCATCTATTCAATGTATAATTTCTTTGATGCCTATGACATTCTTATGTTTAGAAAAATATCACGTTTTCATAATACCATTTTTATTTTGATGTTGTTAAAGTTCTAACACCATACAATAGAATTGTTTTGACTAGAAATACTTTAGAATATCATGTATCTCTTATGCATATCCTATTGTAATGTTTGTATGATGAACTTCCACTGTATTAATTGACTCGGAATCTTTGAAGCAAAGAATTGGGTAAGTCGACAATTACTTAACACATGGCTCCCCTGCCGTCTCCTGCTACACAACTATACAAAACACAATTCTTTCTATCATTAACATTAGATATAAAATTATCAATATACTTTCCCCTTAGATATTTAATGTACATACCATTATAATATCATACCGTAGTCAATGTAAATGTTTAATTATAATTTAGATATAATTATCACTGCACTTTCTATATTTAATGTAAATACCAAGATTGTAATTAAGGCAAATTCCAATACTTAATTGTCATATAATCATCACAATTATTTATAAATTCAAGTTATTTCACTGCTCAAGTCAGTGTTCTTGGTTTTAACTAGACTGTACTCAACATTGTAACTTTGTCTAAATAAATCTTCAAAAAAAGTTATTTTCCGGAGGAATTTACATAATTGGCGCTGCGAACAGGATATAGCAGAACGGTCTTGAATAAATCTCACTGGACTCTTTCAAAAAGTTTATCTGCAAATCTATCTTCGAAGAATATCCTTCACCAACTGGAAGTTTTCACATGTAGAGGAAGCAAACAGCAATTTTCTAAAAAATATTTTTTTCTGTCCCTTTAATAATATACATGTCATTTATCCGAGATAGATATCCGCTTTCTAGAACCGGAAATTCAAAATCCACACAAAATTTTAATACAATATTATTAAAAACATGTATGAACCAAGTCAATCTCAAACCATGATGGCAAAATATATGATTCAACTTTATTCTGGTGGATCAAAAAACTTGGTCAATCAGATAAATTTTTATTATTACTAAGAAAATTGTAGTAATGGAGCTAGGCGGGTTCTAGACCATTCCTTATGTAAATTAACATGGGAAGTTGCCAAGGTCCACCGTGGTAATTTTTGACTCAATTCGATCTGCGCATGCGACCATCTTGTACGCATCCACCATGCTAATGACGTCATCTTGTATGAGTCATTTGTTAAGCGTCGAGTAAGTCATGAGAATGAAAGCTTTATTTGTGGATAGGGAGGTGGTGAAGGTAAAATAAGAACATCTGAATAAAGAAATATTTTTATTGCATATAAAATGGGCAAAAATTCGATATACAGCTGGATATGTCGATATCTAATAATATTAATAATTAACTAGTTTAACAGCTCACCTAATAAATTACATCTCTAGTCTAAATGTATGAATAATTAAAATAGATAAAAGCATGTAAAATATGAAAATGTGTATTCAAAATGCTGAATCAACATCCATAGCACCATCAATCGAATAGTGCCCCCAGGGTAAGGTTTCATCGGAACCATGAACAATATAGCGTTTGTCATCCTCCCTTTTGGAGCAGGTCAAAATGAAATTTACAGGCGAAGCTCAAGATATATTGTTAAATTCTACATGTACGCGATGGAGTGACATCAAAGAAAATTTTTGCAAAGATCTGAAGAACTTTTATTGCACAATATAACAACTTCATTTCAATTGTAAATTTTATTAGAGTGTTCGCGAAATTAATAATGACAAGAATTTGTAAAGAAAATAAGTTCTTTTCACGAAAAATGGTTCTGACTCAATAATAGCTTATTTGGGTTTCGCAATTAAATAGTCATTACTTATCATCTTTTTAGATCTATTTATACCTAGAATATAGTTAAGATCCGAGCAATCGACATAGACTTTTATTGTAGTCAACCATTTATCTTGACAAGCACATTACCTTATAAGATAATGGTCTCAATGATAGTTAACAGTCAATGCCTGTATTTGCGACGTGAAACATCGTTTAATATATCCCGCAGATGATATTATTTTACAAACCGCATTTTTCAATAAGAAAATGTGGGATGTTTTGGGGGGTGGTATTGGGAATAGTTTTGGTGGGAAGGCTCTGAAATTCTGATTCATTGTTGATGGAGCTTGTCCAAGGGTTTATAGTAGGGATAGGGGTGGGATACATTTGTTTGGGTTTCTGAGTGTTTGTACGCTTCTCCTCTATCCAGATGCGTCTCTTGACATATTCCCTATAACGAAGAATTAGTCGAAGTAATCTGAAACAAGGGTACTTATCTCGATAACATAAATAAACCAATATTGGGGCCGATGAGATTTTGTAAAGGTCACGTCCCCAAATTCTTAAACATTTCCGTGGTTGTTATAGCATCTTACGCTGTATATCACATAAGAAATAAAGACCAAAATTGGTTATAACACCCCTTTTCATGGTTCCCGGTTTCTTGATGAGAAGGCATATCATTATTAAATCTAACAGAGTAGAGTTTAGTTTAATCAGAGAAAAGTGTGGTGATTGTAAAAGTTTAATAAGAACAAGCTTCAATAAAATAGGTGAGTTTTCACAGAGTAACCTTTTCCATAGATTGTAATAATTTTGATATATTGTTTTGATAAGCTATTATAACTTAAACTAATTCATATTTGACTTTTTATGTTGACAAATCTATATATTTATACATATATTTATATACAATAACGGTTTGACAATTTATGAATTTGATATCTTAGTTTACAAACAATACATTAATTTGAGGTACGTCGCGAGTTTGCCCTTCGTACTTCGCTATACTCGATAGTCGAAATTCTGTAAAGTGACTCATCGCTCTTACTGTCCATAAAATCAGTTGCAGAAGCGAACTTCATGAGCGCATCATTTTTGAAGGGTTCTTAATAGTCCTAAATAAAAAATAAATAGAAAATGTTCTTGTACGCTCTGGCGTTTAAATTTGAGAGAACAGAAATACGAAATTATTATGGTAGGTATCATTATGTATATACAGGGTGTTACCAAGAATAATACACATTTTTAAGGATGAGCTATAATAAGATGTATATAAAAAAGTCGATAGTCGAAATTCTGTAAAGTGACGTCATCGGTTATCTACCGATTTAAAGTGAACTCCATGAGCGTATCATAGTTTAAGGGTGCGAATACTGAAATATCTGGAATTTCAATTTTTAACATTTGAAATAATAACTTATCACAAGTTGTTCATAAGTAAGTTAAAACAAAATAAAAAAATGTTTAAAAGTCAATTCCAACTTACTACTACTAAAACTAAAAAAAAGTTGTTTGTCAAGACCAAAATAAATTACCAATAAGTATAGGTATGTTGCGAGGTCACTTGTAAAATGTCTGACTAACTGGAAGCGGTATCACTCCCTGACGACTCCTCAGAATCATCGCTTTCTCCTCCTATATCGATAATGAGTGGTTCCGTCATTACTTCTACACGTATGTCTAAATCCCAAAACTTTATTTCTTCTTTTAATACGTGTTGAATACATTTACGCCAACTCTCAGCAGTAACGGTATGCAGCGCCTCATCAAACAGTTTCTCAACGTCAGCCATTTTGAATGTACTGTTTTTTCTCGCAATATAATTTTTCACTTGGGCCCAAACCAGCTCGATGGCGTTTAACTCACAGTGGTAGGGAGGAAGTCTAACAACTGAGACGTTGAAATCTTTCGCCATTTCATCGACAACGTACTTAATATAACTGCTTTTATGTTTCCGTACGAGAGATAATAATTCAACTTTTAGCATTGCCTCGTTGTGCGGAATGCTTTTACTCTCTAACCAATCAATTATAACCCTCTTGCGGCTAGCTGAAGTAGGTATTTGCTCCAGTCGACGAGAGTGGTATGAAGCATTATCCATAACTATCACTGAACCAGGAGTTACCTTTGTTAAAATTGATCTAAACCATGTTTCAAACCGGTTACCATCCATCTCTTCATGGTAATCGACAGTTTTTTTGGACTGAAAACTTAGTAATCCACCTTCTACAAATCCTTCCTCGCTGCCAATGTGAGTGATAATCAGTCGACGTCCTTTCCCAGAGGGAGCTTTTAAACCGGAAGAGAAACCCTCCATAAAGGCTTGTCGATTGCTTCGTATATTCATGTCTTGCCACACTTTTGACACAGTGTGGCCTTCATTTAACCATGTTTCGTCAAGATAATATATGTGCCGTCCTTCGTTACGAAACTGTCGTATCTGTTTTACATAATTTCTCCTCCATTCCACAATGTCATTTCGTTCAATTAAGGCACTGTTTCTACTTCTTGTTTGGTAACGAAAATTCATTAATTTTAAAGTTCGTCTCAAAACTTTATCACTGATGTTTGGTAAAGTATCATCAGCTTCTATTACCTTGCTCAATTTAGCTACCGAGGGGATTTCATTCCTAAAATAAAAAGAATGTATTTCCCTACGTATAGCATTCCGTGTTTGGTCGTCCAAAACAATTTTCTTTCTTCCCCTACTTTCCGGTTTACAGTTTTCACCTCGTTCTCTTGTCAAAGATCCGTCCCGCGATTTCTTTAGAATATTGTATATAGTACTCTCAGAAACTTTAGTTAAATAACTGCACTTAATCACAGCGTCACTAACACCCAACTGTTTGTCCATGGCACGCAGTCCTTCGTACACATTTAATATGAGGACTTTTTCTTCCCGAATTAAATTGTTACGACGCCGTTTTTTATCGCCAACACCGCTACACTCCGCCATTATTGTCACTAAATATACCGATATAAATATTACAATAAATACCAATAATAACCGATTTATCACACAAAACCACAACACAAATACTGATGTTACGCTCATGAAGAGAATAAACACCTCACATAACTGTTTACTATCACTGTCTCATTCGCGTAGCTCGATCTATCTATCTCGTTCTCAAAGCCGGAACATTGAAGCGACTCTCCAACATTGTCAAATCGGCGAGTTTTTCACAACAAACTTTGCGTTCAAGAAATATACATAAACACTTTATTTCACATTTCAAGTAAACTAATTATTATTAGTCTGCTTGAAATTTGAAATAAATATATTAAATTGGTATTGACTTAATTACATTGCATCTTTTGTACCTGAAATATTGACACAATGGATTTGAAGTGTATTTATAAAATACAGCATTTCTCTCTAGAATACATATGGCAACTGCGCTTTAACCAAAGTGTTGATTAGATAGCTCTGACTCACTTTACACAATTTCGACTATCGAGTATAGTTGAAAGGAGTGGATACTTTGCGAGTTTGCCCCTAGTATCTTAGTGAAGGCCTATAACACTGTTAATCATGATAAATACTCCGGACTGGCAAATGTTGTGCTCTTAGAGAGGTATTTCGCGAGTTTGCCCTTAATACCTATGACCTGAGAGACGTTTGAACTATCTTATGTATTATTTGTACATTTCTTTTAAATATATTCTGATTAGGTTCTGGTTTTAATAATGAACCATAAATGTACGGGATTGATATATTAGACTTTTGTGACAGTTAATTTTATTGTTGTTGCTTAATTTTCCAAATCTCTTATGAACTGGTTACTCAGGATTTTGTTTCCTTTTCAGATGTGTCATCTCGAGAGAGCGCTTTTCCTGACAAACGCCCCACCTTTATTTTACGTTTTAATAGTTTATTTAATGGTTAGTTAATTTATAATCGTAATAATTTTATTTTTATTGCTATTATTTTATTTTTTTTACTTTAGTATATTTTATTTCAATATTCTCGATCTAATTATTTTTACATACATACAAGTAGATGAGCTATGCCGGTTCTGGGACGGAAGTCGGCCATGTTGGATTTCGTTGACTGTGCGCGCGCACCGGAAGTGGCATCCATCTTGTGTCAATGGCGGACGTGTTGGTGTGACGTCCATCTCAATGGCGGGTGATTCGAATGTCGCGACGGCATCTTCTGTGACGTCAGTAAAATCCCTACGGCATCCATCTTCTGTGACGTCAATCGTGGTCCACCACAACACTTCCAATTTATAAAATTGAAAAAATGGTCGACCGTGAGATTCGAACTCACGACACACAGCGCCTTTCTCGTTCCTAACACAGTCCCTAACCGTTGCGCTATCGAGGTTATATGTATAAATTTCTTATTTGGGTTTTACCTTCATCCGTTGGGTGTCAGTGACCCCAGATACTTTTGGCGCTCTTGTTAAAAAAGATAGTTGAGTGGGACGTCTAAATTTCATATGGTGTGTATGTAAAAAAAAAATCTGCTTGAAAAAAAAAAAATCATGCAATTTATAAAATTGAAAAAAAAAAAATGGTTGTCTGTGAAATTCGAACTAAGAACACACAGCATCTTCTCGTTCCTAACACAGTCCGTAACCGTTGCGCTATCATGGTTTATTTATAAATGTCTTATTTGGGTTTTAACACTTTGCGTTGGGTGTCAGTGACCCCACGTAATTTTGAAAGTTGCACTTTACATTTTAATATTCCAAGATTGATGCCTTCACAGCATACGAGTGAAATCAAAAGTGTCTATGATTCTTTGTCATGAAATGTATACAGGGGTTGTTTCTTATACGTTTCTTGTTAAAAAAGATATTTAGTTTGTTGAGTGGGACGTCTAAATGGTGTGTGTAAAAAAAATCCACTTTAAAAAAATCATTTATTATTGATATAATAATTACAAAGGTAACGCAATATTTAAAAACCATTGTTGGAGATATTGTACATTTCTGGAGGATCCTCCAGTGGCGTGACAGGAATCACGTTCAAAGTTTCCAGTTGCCAATGATGTACCATCAAACTTGCAGACGTCAATAATGATGGGAAAGACACTAAAAATGTGACATTTCTTTTGTAGAAATTCAACCTTTTGCTGTCCGCGTACGTAAATGAAGTCTGCAGCATACAACAGCTTAGTTTCCAATATTACATTTATTTCGCTATACTCGATGTCACCTGAAGAGTATCGAATGCCATGCACATTTTTTTCCAGGTATTTCACAGTTTTCTTATCACGCTGACTTAATGTATCAAACGATTGAGGTGGCAAAAACATGTAGTGACTCTGCTTAAAACCAATCTCGATGGTGAGTTCTTTGGGAACAAAGCATCCATCAACGACGAATCCTTGGATGTCCACGAATGCAACTCTCATGATGATGATTGCTAGAATACTAACGTGCAGTGCAGCAGCACGTTCTAATTTAAATTCTTAACAATTTCGGTGAGAGGAAAATACTCCATTACACAGTCGTGTATTATGACACAATATACTTTGGTATTTTCGGGGAAACCAATGTTTGCTTCAATGTCGAGTTTTACATCAACTGTAGATGCCTTCATGCTTTCTTCTTGTTTTGAGCAATCGATAACAAACAATGCATGCTTCTTGAAAGAGGAATAATCCAACAGAGGATGCTTCTGTGTTGAATTCATATAACTAGGATAAAATTCTGTATAGTTGAAATAGGCCTCATTGTAATCATTCTTAGTAAAGTCTAACTGCATTCTTTCATTAGGATAATATTCCCCATTTAGCGATAGTCGTATACTTTGAATGTCAGCGTTGTCGAATAAAGTTGGGTCGGCTGTGCTGTTATCACGTTTGTTGGTTTGAAAGAAAACCAAAACATAACGAGGTCGTTCGACTGAAGTTGTAGTTTTAACAGCCCATACTTCACGTCTAGCATTTCTGGTGATGGCTGGTAGTTCATGTATCTCCCACTTTCTGAATGGAATAACTATAGGCTGATCCTTTTGAATAGCCTTCATAAGTTCCAACTTAATATCATCATTAGGATAGATATGCTTGATTTTCAATTCGATGTTGGTAATATTTATGTTAACAGTTGTAGTGGAAGTAACACCAGCAACGTTTTTTTCTGTGATATATACACAATCATTATCATTTCGAGCTCGAACCAAACGTATTGTTTGTCGTCCACATGTAATCATAGGATAGTCATTGAAAATGTTGAAAATATGCTTGAGAGGAATTTGTAGGTTAAATGATTTATCGGCGGCATTGAGGATGGGGTCTTTAGGATAATTCCAGCCAGCTATAGCCATATGATTGGAATCTTCTTGATTGTAGCACGTCATAGCACGTACAGCGCTCACGATTCCAGGATCTCGAACTGTTTCCATTTCTCTTGCACTCTCACTGTATGTGCACGAATCGAAAAGGAAAGCACCAAAATTATTTGTCAGCTTTACATCACCAGCTCCATGTATATTGAGTGACCCTTTAATGCACAACAAAGTTTCATTCATCGCAAAAAACGAATCAACTTGATTGATGCTAAATTCCACAATGTCACTGCAACTGAACGATTTGATGAACGGAGCATATGTTCTGTATTCAGCTTTGCGAATCGATTCATCGAATCTCGGCTTGCGATAGATATCAAACATTGGAGGCATATCGTTCATACGAGAACGTTTTCCATACATGGTTGTCATCGTTTTTCTTTCAACAAAAAGCCTAAAGATTGCAAGAACAATTTGTTAGCAAACGTAAGATGCTGCTGCTGTTGCTTTGAAGGACGTCGTTTAACTAATGGAACTGAATGTGCAGCGGAACGTCTTTTATGATTAATTATCAATCCCATCTGTTGCTTCTCGCTCTAAGCTCCAACACCAAGGTACTCTTTTCACCACGAAAGTTGATAGGATGTCCGTCTTGGTCCAAAGCCAACACAGTAACGTTAGTAATTTCACGTTGTGGTATAACAGGTAAATAAAGTAAATTATGTGGAGTTTCGTCAATGGCGTACCCAGGATCTACTTTTATAACTAATTCGTAAATAGTATGAGCAGGTCTGTCTGCGTCAAAGGCTCCAGTGGTAATGTTACATTCGAAGCGTATGCTAGATACTTTTATAATTTTGACGGGTAGATCTGAAGAGTACCATTTTTTGGGTTTGAGTATCTGTCTAGAAAAGCCTAATATGTCACCAAGACAGTTGGGAGTATCCTGCTCCCCGAACGGAATCATATATTTACTGAAAATCATACATTGTAACGTATTATTATTTGGTTTTAACGCAAATACAGTTTCAAATGGATTGCTGCTGCCACTTCCTAACTTGTCTAGTATAAACGTTTCAATATCAGCGATTTCGTAACATCCTGTTGGTATATCAAAACTTTGCATCATGTTGTGATCATCGTAGTAGTAAAATTTGCGATTTTCAATGTTTGGTATACTGTGATATGAGTGAAAGGAACGTAACGCTAACTCATAATCTTTCTCCGGATATAGTACAATAGGAGTAGGAGGTTGGAAGGTAAATATGTGATTTGTGCTATTTACTCTCAACAACTGCGACATGATGACTGATGCAAGTCAAGGGATGGATGTGCTTTAAATAATACACAGAACTCGGTTTAAGATTTATTTAATACACTTTGACATAGAAAACAAGATGCTTGAGAATATGCCGGACCATCCCAATGCGTTGTCCAATCGGGGTGGTTGTAGTGAACAAAGCATGGTAGACGAATTTGTAGCTCAAAATTTGATTTGTATTCAGTAGGTAGTTTATGCCATATATCTAACAATTCAGACGGACCAACATTCCTTATCACATATTGAATTGGAACTTTTTTCAGTTCTTCGGCAGTAAAACTTCGTAGATGTGGTTTTTGGTGTTGCATTAATAATGATTTAATGTCCTCCTCCATTGTTCCATGGATGTTGAAGTAGAAATTTCAAACACAAATGTCCACAATTGATCTGATCGTAGTTTTAATACTGATTATTGTTATAAGAAATATTTCTTCCTCCTAGATACTTTACAAGTTCTTTGGGTGGTTTCAAATTACCAAATGAATCGAAATAATCGACGACATTGTTTTTCTTTATATATGCTACCCAATGTGTTCCACCGTTTTTGGATGAGTCCAAGTTAACCACCGCACACTCTTGTTGTCGAGGGCCAGATTTAGGTAGAGTGTCACGCATAAAAACACCTCGAAAATGTGCTATTTTATATAATTTTGCATAACGGACAATATCAATGTCATACAGTGGACGATTGGGTAGCTTTATCGCAAGTTTTTTGACATTTTTTTTAAATACAATCCAAATCCTCTTCCATACTTTTTCAGATATAAACCATTTCCAACATGTTCCATAGCCTTATTATGACGGTGATCTTCTTCCAATTTCTTTCGAGCATTATTAGCATCAATGACAGTCTTTGCGATCCCAGCAGCTCCACCCGATAGTGCTCCAAGTGCTGAGAGCCCAGCAAACAGAGGTATAAGAGGTAGAAAACCTCCAGATTTTACTGGTATCACTCGAGGAACAACAATTTTCTTCGATCCTCCAAATTGTTTAATAAGTGATTTGGCTGCTCGTAAGGCAAACAAGGCGCTTTCTTTTAAAGATGCTCCTCTCTTCATTGATTTTCCCACCTTTAGTACTACGTCTCGATTAAAGGAACGTCGTTGTTTCTTTGGACGACTTCCCATTCCCAACTTTCGTTTCATTTTCATGGTACCCGTAACAAGTAATGCGGCAGCCTTTTCACCAAAAGTTCCCTCTTTTGATTTTACTCGAGCCCAAGCTTTATCTTCCAACTCCTTATCTGCTTTGTGACGTTCTTCAAGAGATTTATTTTGTGAATAAGCAATATCGTGTTGTTTGCAAGCGTCGTCTAAAGGATTAATGCCCACGTCACCACGTGTAAGTCGCTTTTGTAGTTTTGTTCCAGCTATGAATGTAGATATTATGTAACAGACAAAAAAAAGTTATATTCAATCACTTACGTCCACAATAATTGTAGGTGGGTAAGTGAAGTTCGAATGGTAGTTTATTTATAAGAGAATTCAAAAGACCTTCTCCCTCAAACATCAACATTAAGACTGATGTATGGTGACGACATCCGTATATATTTATAGGATAACACTAAAAATCCTCACAAGATGAAGATCGTTCAACAAGAGCAGACGCTACCCATTGAAAACTTGGACTTTACCTCTAATACTTCATCTGTTGGTAAACATGGTAAACTACTACCAAATTCTTTTCGTGCCATCATCTGTGGTCCCAGTGGGTGTGGAAAAACAAATGTCATGTTGTCGCTTTTATTCAATTCAAATGGTGCTAAATCCAAAAATGTTTACGTTTATTCCAAGTCGTTATTTCAACCAAAATATAAATTGTTGCAAGAAGTCTTAGGAGAAGTTAAAGGTGTTGGTTATTTTCCATTTAAAGACAATGAGGAAATTATTAGTCCCGATAAAGCGCAATCAAACTCAATATTCATATTTGATGATGTTGCCTGCGATGGACAACAGAAAATTCGTGAATATTATTCAATGTGTAGGCACAAGCTCATTGACACGGCCTACTTATGTCAAACATATTCGAAAATACCAAAACAGCTCATACGTGACAATTGTAATATGATTGTGTTATTCAAGCAGGATGAAATTAATCTAAAACATATATTTGAGGAACATGTGTCACCAGACATGACATTTGAAGAATTTAAAAAGATTTGCTCAGAATGTTGGTCGTCTGACCGCTATGGAACATTGGTGATTGTAAAAGATTTTGCTTTAAATAATGGTAGGTACCGTAAAGGATTCGATAAATTTATAGAGCATTAGACATTATCCTCACTCCTCATCAACATGTCCAACGATAAGGTTGCTATTGCCTTGCGTAAGAAAAAAGTTAGTGAATTGGCGAGATCTATTCGCAAGAAATATTTAGCGTTAAAATTAGGAAAATCAGAACATGATACATCTCTAAATAAGCTATTTAAACCGATATCTGTACCGCTAAAAGAAATGGTCAAATCCTCAAAGTCATTACAACAAACCATAGTTTCAAAATTTACCTCCCCAAAAGAAGAAGAAATAACAAAAAAAGAAGAAGATGAGAACAGCGTCAAATCTACATCATTTCTTGATACAAAACCCATAGCTGAGACGGATGAATCAGGAAATATTATGCGTTATAATGATGATGATGATGAAGAAGACAATTATTATTATGATGATTATGATGTGAGAATACACCCCAACATTTCACGTGAAGTCATAGAAGATTATTTAGATCAGTATCCTACAATTAGTCGACAGTATCTGGAAGATTACTTTCACAAAGATGATGAAATTGATAGAAATTATGGGCCAATATATAATGATGAGATTGGATGGATGTTGGGCAAACGTAGAATTGCGTTCGATAAAAGAAACGGTAACATAAACATATTACGGGAGAAGGATGAGGGAGAAGGAAATATACCTGGGACTCCGGGGTTGTATCAGCTTATGTTTTACAATCATCCCAATGATTACTCTGATGATGATTTGAAAAATTACAAAGCTCTGCTAACAATAACAAAAGCTCATCTCAATGTACTCGGTCGTCTGAAAAGTTCCGCTACTCAAAAGTATCGCAACATAATTAAACCATTGTTTAAAACTGTATCAGACTCATCAACTAGTAGTAGTAGTGTAACCAGACCTCCATCAACTCGAATATTAAAGAAACAACCCATTCAAAATTCATCATATACCAATGCGGGAAAAGGTCTTCTTTTGTCATACAACGAAAAACCGATGGAATACATTTATTGGGATGATCCCAATGAGCTGTGTGACCGTTTAAAATTACTTATTGCATCTAAGGAGGCGGGTAACACATCCTCACACAACAACGAGATAATTGCAATAATCAATGAGCTAAAAGAAGCCAATATAATTGAATAACAAACGAAAAACATAATCATTTCAATCATGTCTGTCGATAAGTTTGGACATCGCCGCAATCATGCTAATGAGCGGGTTAAGCCGTATATGTCGAAAGTGTCGTATCCACATACTCCTGACGGTAATATTGATGCAGAAAATGTAAAAATTTGTAATGTAAAGATGCCGACTGCAAATAGCGATGTTGCTAACAAACTATATGTTGATGAACAATTACATGTGTACCATATTGAGCTCGACACACTTCAAGAAACAATAATCCCCTCATTACAAACGCAATTGGTATCTCATCAAAATAAAATCATACGAAATTGCTGCATTTATTTCGAGAAATCCTCCTGTCAGAGCTCGAGATATGGCAACTAAAATATATGTCGACGAGGTAGTTGCTATGGGCAAGGAATTTTTGAGAAATGATTTGGAGAGTTTTAAACAAGAAATACAGGATAAATTGTCGAAAAGTAATACTCAAATCAGTGATAAGATCGATATGTATAATACATACATAGAACGTTCGTTTCAAGTTTTGGACAGAGACTTGAAGAAGCAAGAAATTGAACAAAAGAAGAAAATAGCTGAGAAGAGTAATGGATCATCAGTTTAGAAAGTGCATGCGCTTACGAAACATGTCATCCAAAGTCCAGCTTGTTAACGAACTCCACAAACCAATACGTAGAAATTATCCACGCAGACGTACAATTGTCAAAGGCATAGATGATTTATGGCAAATGGATTTGGCAGAAATGCGACCTTACGCTAATCAAAATAAAAATCACAAAATGATACTAGTCGTCATCGATTGCTTTTCAAAGTTTTTATGGACACGTCCATTAAAGACAAAAACCGGTGAAGAGTTAACTCGTGCATTCTCAGACATTCTCACCAACACAAAACGAGTTCCTAAAAATCTCCAATCAGACCAAGGAACGGAATTTTACAACAACAAGTTTCAACAACTAATGAAACAACATGTGATTAATCATTATAGTGTATTTAGCACGAAAAAAGCTTCTATGGCAGAAAGAGTAAGCAAGTCGAAACATGTCTTTGAAAAGGGATACACACCCAATTGGACGACTGAACTATTCAAAATCATTAAAGTTAAAATAACCAATCCCACCACATATTTGCTCGAAGACTTGCAAGGTATCCCAATCAGTGGAGGGTTTTACGAAGAAGAGCTACAGAAAATGTCAAATCCACACATTTACTTGGTGGAGAAAGTACTTAAAAGAAAAGGCAACAAGATGTTTGTTACATGGTTAGGTTTAGATAGAAAACACAACACCTGGATACAAAGCACAGATGTAGTCACGTAATTACATCGCTTCACTACTCATGAATACATTGTTTTGTAGTAGTAGGAGATGTGAATGAGTATAAATAGAGGAGAGAGTTGTAGGTTAGATTCTCAGTCGTTAATATGAGTTCTCAAGACAGCGGCTATTTTAGTGCTACACAAAGTCATGTTAATTATGACACACAATTAGATCATATTTTACAAGTGTATGAAATGGCAGCCAAACAGGAAAACCACTACTTATTGTACACAGAGTATTGTACAGATGGAGATTTTCGAATTGGTTGTGGTTTGAGCCCCGCAAGAACGTTCAGTACTGCGATCACTCTATCATACACCGATAAACATAAGAAAATCAACTTCAGCTCATACGAATGGTTCACATTTATCGACATTTTAAATAATAATTCATTTATAAGTGCATCATTTCACGAAGAAGAAAAAAAAGAAGCTGTGTTATCTTGTGGAGACTACTGCACCATTCGACAAATGGTATTTGATCGTGTTAAATGGTTGGAGGTGACCAAACATGATATCAGTGTACCTTTAAGAAACGAAGATGTTTATCAAATACTACAAGCGGATCGTTGCCTCATCTCCCCACGTCTCACTCATTTAGAATCCATAAATTTTGGTGAATACTATGAAAATTTGGTGGAAAACATTAGAAATTTCAGTCAAACTAATGAAAATTTGACTAAATTTGAACTGATTCAAGTAATGTGTGACATCAACAATAGCGAATTAGCCATTGCACTAAGAGAATATATGTTTTTTTGTAAAGTTAACATTGTCAGTGATTTAGAGAAGTATTAAAACTAATTAATTAAAATTATTGTGTTTTATTTCATGTTCCCATCGTATGTGAGTTGATAAATGAAACGAAAATTGTCAATGATTTTGTTTCATGTTTCCAAGTTGATAGAAGGAGATCACTAATTATTTTTTATGTATTGCTTTTGAAAATTACAATACTTTTTATATTGATGAAATATATTTGAGAATAATATTTCATATATATATATATATATATATATATATATATATATATGTGTGGGTCTTAGAATAAATAAAACATTTACATTTTAAATCAATATTTAACTTTATTGGATAGACATAATTATAACGGTATAGAGAAATTAGATTTTTCGTGGGAACACCGTTTATTAAATTGCTTTTTTCAGTGCGTAGGTTAAGAATAAATAAACCATTTCAAATCAACATTTAGATAGACGTAATTATAATGGTACAGAGTAGTTCGTTTTCTCGTGGGAACATCGTTTATTAAATTGCTTTTTTTTTTTAGTTTGCATGTTTGAGAATAAATAAAACATTTCAAATCAACATTTTAATAGATAGACGTAATTATAATGGTACAGAGTAGTTCGTTTTTTCGTGGGAACATCGTTTATTGCTTTTTTTCAATATTAGGAGAAGCTATTAAATTTTAATTTGTGTGGGTATCGTTGAGAGAACCACCTTGCAAATAGTGGGGGATATCGTTCCATATAAATTTGATATTTCACATCATACAAATCAGTTATCATTGAACAGTGATAGAATATTAAAATTAATCTGTGTGTTGTGTGAAGGCTACTCAGAAAAAAGTAAGTTTTTCATTTCTTCAAATAACTTTTGTTTTTTATGATATAAAGTTCCACTAAAAAGGTAGAGTTTATTAACACATATTTATTTTTCGTAGATGGATCTACCTTCATTAAATTCAGTGTCGTTAATTACAGAGAAGAAGCCTATTATTAAACTTCAACATTTGACGCTTGGGGAAGCATACCCTATCTTAGGCGCAAAATTAGTTTCAAGCAAATTTGGTGGTGAAGTCATTTTGATAGAATTCGCAGACAATATCACATTCCTGCCCAAGAGAGTGACGGAACAGTACCGATGTCAACTTGATTATTTCAAAGCTCAAAAGCATTCACTCATATTTAGAGGATTAATTGATGTGGGCAAACCAAATCGTGCAATATCGTTTGAAATTGTTGAAAATTAGTTTTCGCTTGGTGAGTTTTTATTTATTATATATGTATATATATATATATATATATATATATATATATATATATATATATATATATATTTAAAGTGAAAAAATGGTGAATTTAATGAACAAAGCTGATCAAACGTTAACTTTCCTAAAAGAACATTATTCTAAACCGCTAGCTAATTCAATAATTAAATTAATAGACCGTCATGTTAGGAGATGTGTCTTGACTTTGGTTAAGTTCAAATTTTCCATTGGTGAGAAGAGAAAAATTCAATCAAAAATTGGGGAACTTAAGCGATTACGTCATCAAATTAATTCAATTACAAAAAAAAATATGGGTTATGGGTTGAGAAAACGAAGTGTAAAATGGTTAGATGTTGGGGTTATTTTTAATTGTAGAATTAGGACAGGGCTTATTGTAAATTTGAAACATAAAGTAATCGATGAATTTTTCAAAGATGCTTTTAATTTATTCAACGTTAAAATTTCACAAATATTGAAGGATCTAAAAATAATAAAAGTTAATACTACTCTCATTGGTGATTATATAAAGCAATCGAATGATCGGGAGGTGGTAAATCAAAAACATTTTAGTACACCCAATGCAATCATTGATGGGGGAACTGATTTAATAGAATGGTTTAAAAATAATGTCGTAGATCGTATTTTCAATAAAATGTCGGAGTTTCAAGAGAAACAGAGCGGTTGGGCCTTAAGCAAAATCATTTCACTAGAGATAGCAATTAACAAATACGAAATGGGTAATGGTTCATCTTTCATTCGATTGCCTGAGCAAATACAGAAAAAACATGCATGCATCAACATCCAGAACAATGATGAAGCGTGTTTTTTCTGGAGCGTTGTTGCAGGTTTACACGCTCCCACAGGGCAGGTGAGCCGAACATCATCATATCCACACTATTCCACCGTTTTGAAAACTCGAGGCTTAGATATGCCAATGAAACTGCCTCAAATTAAGAAGTTTGAAACACTAAATGAAATTTCCATAAACGTTTATATGTTAGAGTACAATGAAACAGTGAACAAAACATTTTACACAGTATTGCCTGCAAGATTGACTAGGAAAAAATTAGACCGTCACGTCAACTTATTACTCATTCAAGATAAATACTTTCCGAAATTAAACGAATATGAAACAACGCCATCTCATAATGATTACAGTACTATTGTTGAGGTAAAATATCATTATTGTTGGGTTAAAGATTTATCACGTTTAATTAGTTCACAGTTAAATAGAAACGATCATAAAAAATATGTTTGTGATAGATGTCTCAATTACTTTTCATTGCGTGAGAGACTGGATGATCATTCCGAACTTTGTGAGAATTTAAACAATGAAAAGATTTCATTTCCCAAATATGATTTTGTTGAGTTTAAGAATTATACATACAAGCAAAAATGTCCTTTTATTATTTATGCTGATTTTGAATCTCAATTGACACAATGTAATGAAATCATTTCTAAAACAACAAACAAATATCAACATCATAAAACTTACAGTGCAGGCTACTATATAAAATGTTCTTTTGACGATTCTCTATCGTTTTACAAAAGTTACAGAGGTGTGGATTGTATGGATTGGTTCGCTAACGAAATGACTGATATAGCTAAATTTGTAGATTCAAAAATTAAAATAATTGTACCAATGGTAGTCAAACCAAGAACTACTAATGATGCAACTGTTTGTCATATATGTGAAAAAAAGTTTAATAAAAAAGATATAGTTGTACGTGATCACAATCATTTTACGGGGGAGTTTCGAGGATTTGCGCACCAATCCTGCAATTTAAATTTTAGAAAACTGTTTGTTGTGCCGATTGTATTTCACAATTTGTCTGGTTATGATAGCCATTTTATCATAAGAGATATTGCCAAACGTGGTAGAGTCAGCCTTTTACCAATCAATAAGGAAAAATACATTTCATTCACACAATACGATTCGGAAACAAACATAAAATTCAGATTTATTGATTCGTTTCGTTTTTTGGGATCTAGTTTGGATGCTGTCGTTAAAACTTTGGACACCAATGATTTGAAAATTTTGAAAAAAGAAAACCATAATTTAACCAATATCCAATTTACATTATTGACACGTAAAGGTATCTTTCCTTATGACTATATTAATAACTTGGAAAAATTGAATGATGATAAATTACCACCGATTGAATGTTTTTATAATAAATTAAATGAAGCGAACGTAACTGATGATGATTATGCTCACGCTAAAAATGTTTGGTGGTCTTTCAATGTAAAAACACTTGGAGAATATAGCGATATATACATGCGCACCGATATTCTTCTTCTAGCAGATGTGTTTGAAAATTTTAGAGAGACAGCTTTAGCAACGTATGGTCTAGATCCTGGATGGTTCTACAGTATACCAGGATATGCGTGGAATGTGATGCTAAAGTTTACAAAATGTAAACTGCAAATTTTAAAAAATATTGATATGATAATGTTTATTGAAAAGGCTATTAGAGGAGGAATATCACAGTGTTGCAATAGGTACAGTGAAGCAAATAATAAATATATGTCTGAATATGATGTTGAGAAACCATCAATGTATATTCTCTATACAGATGTAAATAATTTGTATGGAAAAGCGATGTGTGAACATTTGCCCTTTGATGGCTTCGAGTGGATCGAAAATGATATGGAGAAATTTAACGACATCAATTTCATAAAATCCATCCCAGATGATAACCCCGAAGGATATATTCTTCAAGTGGATTTGTTATATCCAGACAAGTTGCATAATCTACATAAAGACTTTCCTATGTGTCCCGAACACAGCAAACCACCCGATTCAAAATTAACAAAATTAATGACTACCCTACACGATAAAAAAAGTTACACTTTACATTATAGAAATTTAAAGCAAGCCCTAGAACATGGACTAGTATTGGAAAAAGTTCACAAAGTTTTGAAATTCCAACAATCTGCATGGCTTCAACCCTACATCGAATTAAACAATCGATTGAGGACTTTAGCCACCAGCGACTTTGAGAAAGATTTGAGAAAACTAATGAATAATGCTGTGTTTGGGAAATGTATGGAATCCATCCGTAAACATAGAATTTGTAAATTGGTATCTACATATGAGGGTCGTTATGGTGCTAAAAATCTTATTGCTAGTCCGCGTTATCACAATAGAACAGTTTTCGATGATGGTGATCCACCTTTGATGGCAATCGAATTGAAAAAGTCTGAACTAATTTTCAATAAACCGATATACGTGGGTATGGTTATTCTTGACATCTCGAAAACTGTAATGTATGACTTCCATTACAATTTTATGCTTCCCACAATGGGAGTAGACAATTGTAAGTTGATGTACACCGACACTGATAGTTTTGTTTATCAACTTACTTGTGAAGATGCATACGAACAGTTAATTGACGCAAACATTGACAAATTTGATACATCAGATTATCCCATTAACAATATCTACAACATACCCCGAGTTAATAAAAAAATACTAGGTTTGATGAAAGATGAAGCTAATGGACAAATAATCACCCATTTTGTTGGTTTAAGGTCCAAAATGTATAGTTACAAAGTTCAGGGGGGCAAAGTTGTCAAAAAATCAAAGGGGATTAAAAAATGTGTTGTGAAAAATAAAATAATTTTCGATGATTATGTGGATTGTTTGAAAAATTGGAAACAGATGACAATTACTCAAAATACGATACGTTCCTTCGCTCATAATGTGTATAGCATTGAACAAACAAAAATCGCTTTGAGTCCTCACGATGATAAAAGGAAATTACTTCCCGATTCATTTGATACGCTTCCATGGGGACATTACAGTATTTTGGAATAATGTTTTTTGTTTTTAGATAAAAAAAAAATGTCTCCTACTCCCGAAACTGAAGATCATGCCAAACGGCGTGTTGCAGTAAAATTTCTTAAGAAATCACGTAAATTAATCAGAGATTTTCGAAGTGCTGTTGCAATGATTAAAGTACCTCGATCACTATCTAAAAATGATTGTCGAAGAGTACTAAAACTCATATATACTGATTTTCCAATAGAAATTTTAAATGGATTAATTCTTCATTTCAATTTACCTACAGAACCTGAAGATTCTGACTATGATTCAGATGAAACTATTTTTGCTGACTTTTGAATACAACTTTGTAAAACCATTTTTCACTTTTCACATATATTTAAATATATAATAATATGAACTCAAATATAGTTTTATACTTTTATATTAAACTATTACATATTAAGTTATAGCATGTATTACTACTTTGTGAATTATGGCATTTGTTTGTAGTATTATTAATTTATAACATATATTACTATACTTTCATATTAAAATGTAACATATTGTTTTTTCCAATATAATTTTAGGATATTGCCTAAATATTTTTGTTAAATGAAACAATGTTTTTTTTTTTTTATGAGTAAAACATCAGGTTAATTTCCAAATAAAATCTTCTTCAATGTTCAATGATAGCTCAATTATATCAAGAATAAATAATTTTTCAAGTAAATGGATTAAGTTATAGCATATATTACTACTTTGTGAATTATGACATTCGTTTGTAGTATTATTACTCTTTCATATTAATTTATAACATATATTACTATACTTTCATATTAAAATGTAAAATATTGTTTTTTCCAATATAATTTTAGACTATTGCATAAATATTTCTGTTAATTGAAACAATGTTTTTTTTTATGAGTAAAACATCAGGTTAATTTCCAAATGAAATCTTCTTCAATGTTCAATGATAACTGAATTATATCAAGAATAAATAATTTTTCAAGTAAATGGATTTTTTTTATTACCTAGTATCTACTCATCAGCTGAAAAATTACAGCATGGCATTCGATACTCTTTTATGTGGCATCAAGTATTACAGAATAAAAATGATTGGAAACTATGCTGCAAACACACAGCAATAAGCTGAATTTCTACTAAAGAAATGCCTCGTGTGTTTCCCTTTAGTCTACTAGTTTGATGACACACATACACACACACACACACACACACACACACACACATCATGGGTAACTGGAAACTTTGAACCTACTACACCACTGGAGGACCCTACAGAAATATACAACGTCTCCAACAATGGTTTTTTAAATACTACATTACCTTTGTAATTATTATATCAATAATAAATTATTTTTTTAAAGTGGATTTTTTTTTTATTAAAACACACAATCTACTCATCAGCGGATATATTACATGAAGATTTAAATTTACGTTTAACAATTTTTGGTAAAATTTTAAATAATAAAACGAATATGAATGCTAATAATATACATAGAGTCATTGAAAATATATTATTAAGTTCATTTTTCATACTATGGAACATGCTGCTAGTGTTGGTTATATTGATCATGGTGAAAGCTTTGTAGGTTGAATTCTGTTTAATGGATATGTTGTTGTTTGCGGACATCTAAAGATATAATCTACAGCACTTGAAATCTCCTGTCGTCGAGCTCCGTTTTGTAATTCGTCTGGCACCCAATTTATTGTAAGCTTCTCCCACTTCTTTTGATCTGAGTCGGTAGTATCAGCAGCAGAAAGGCACAGGTTTGCAATTTGCTTCATAACCCTTCGTTTTTCTTCATAAAATATTACATCCTTATTCAATCGATCTATTTTTATAATAAACTCCTCAAATAGACGTCTATACTCAACTAATGACATACTACAACTGATTCGTTTACAGATATATTAGTGTCCTATATTTTGTGTATCTCCACACACACACACACACACAATAATATCTCAACCTCCTAGTCGGACGGAACGGTTTTTTCTCATAAAGACCTGTGAAGAAATTTGTTATAAAACCCCTCACACCTCCCCATTAATCCATTAAATACTGTCTTTGTAATTATTATTTTTCTCACCCCCTGCGACCCCCCCAAACGTTGGATGATGTCATACACACACACCATATGAAATTTAGACGTCCCACTCAACTATCTTTTTTAACAAGAGCGCCAAAAGTATCTGGGGTCACTGACACCCAACGGATGAAGGTAAAACCCAAATAAGAAATTTATACATATAACCTCGATAGCGCAACGGTTAGGGACTGTGTTAGGAACGAGAAAGGCGCTGTGTGTCGTGAGTTCGAATCTCACGGTCGACCATTTTTTCAATTTTATAAATTGGAATCGTTGTGGTGGACCACGATTGACGTCACAGAAGATGGATGCCGTAGGGATTTTACTGACGTCACAGAAGATGCCGTCGCGACATTCGAATCACCCGCCATTGAGATGGACGTCACACCAACACGTCCGCCATTGACACAAGATGGATGCCACTTCCGGTGCGCGCGCACAGTCAACGAAATCCAACATGGCCGACTTCCGTCCCAGAACCGGCATAGCTCATCTACTCATACATACCTCTCTTATACTATTGAAGATTTATTAGTGTATTTAATTTCGAATTGTTTGTGGATGTCTTCTTTTAGTTTTGTGATCATCTCTCTGTGGGCTGAGACGTTTCTGTGGGCATGTTGTTTCTTTCTTGATTGTCTTGTTGGTGTTATCTTTCGGCATCTTGGCTTGTCCTGCAATTTGATCGTCCTCTGAACTGGAATCTGAGAGATTTAAACTTCCGAAACGTTTTTTTCTTCCTCTTCCTCTGTGGATTTTTTGGTAGGGTTTCGTCTTCAGACCCGATAAGGATTCATATCTATTTGAAACAGTTAATTTTTGATTTTTAGTTATTTGTTGTATAATTCTGTTGAATGTGGTGGTTTTCTTTGGTTTCTCGAAGCCTGGAGAGATGGTATCCATTTGGTCGTGTTGTTGTGTATGTGGAAGTGAGTTTATTGCGTTTAAGTCCTCTGGGGTGTTTTGTTTGTTATTACCTGTCATGTTCAGTGTACTGGCCGTGATTTTCTTATTTTTATTTATTATTTTCTCATATTGAGAGATAAAACTGTCCTTTGAAATAGTGTGCAACATAGAATGTGGAATATCAAACTTAAATACTTCCAATCAAGATGAAATTAGAACAAAAACATGTAATATTCTAACAAATTTTGAAAATAAAAATCTCCAAAATCACAATAAACCATTAGAAACAAAAATAAAACAAACCAAACGATTTCTGCGAGAAAACCCTGATATTGTTGTACTTCGACCTGGCAAAACAAACAAAACGGTATTGATGACTGCCAGAGGACTATGACAAAAAAATGAAGGATATTCTATTAAACTCTTCCATATACAAAGAAATTAAAAATGATCCAACATTTTTCAAAAGAAATGCAATTGCCTCATAGATAATTGGGAAAAAATCTTTATATTTCTCCAACTACGGCCAATCATTTAAAAATAAACAATGCGCAAGCACCAAAAATCTACGGTTTACCCAAATTACATAAAGAGAACATCCCCTTAAGACCCATTGTTTCCTGTATACAGGCACCTTTTAGTAACCTATCAAAATATTTAAAAAGTATCCTCACAAATATCACTTACCAAAATCAATATTATATCAAGGATTCTTTAGATTTTAATGAAAAAATAACTATATACTAATTTCACTTGATGTTATCTCTCTTTATACAAACATTCCAAACAATTTAGCAAAAAATATAATCATAAAAGTGGGACAAATTACGAACATACACAGATATTCCACTGAATGATTTTCTTGAAGCTATTGATACAACTCTAAATTCCACGTATTTCACATACAAACAAAAGACATATAAACAGATTGACGGATGTGCCATGGGATCCAGCATTTCAAGTGTAATAGCTCAATTAGTGATGGAAGACGTGGAAGAGACTGTGATACCAAAACTAGATTTTGAATTGCCTTTTTTCTTCAGATATGTGGATGATTGCATCTTAGTAATCCCAAAATATAAAGAAAATTGTGTTCTAGAAATATTCAATAATTACCATCCTAAACTACAATTCACTATTGAATTAGAAGAAAATAAAAAATAAACTTCCTGGATATTAAGCTTAACGAACAAAACAATAATATAAGAACAGAATGGTATACAAAGAAAACATGGTCTTATAGGTATACAAATTTCTTATCCCAACACCCGCTATCCCAAAAAAAATCCGTTCTAATGGGTCTCGTGGACAGAGCTATCCAGCTGTCCGACTGGGAATATAGAGAGAGTGCATTAAAAAAGCAAAAAAAGTGCTACTTGAAAACAACTAATGAGAATATTTCATCAATCATATTTTTAAAAAAAGAATATATAAATTTTACAATAAAATCCAACACACATCAAATAAAAGCAACGCAAATAATTACGTCGTGTTATCCTATATCAGAGGATTATCTGAACAAATTAAGAAAATGCTCAAGCACTACAACCTACCAGTAGCCAGCAAAAGCTATAACATCCTAAATAGCTGTTTTACAAAACTAAAATCAAAAACAGCGAAACTAAAAAGAACTCATATTGTCTATGAAATACTGTGTAGCAATTGTGAAGGGGTTTATATAGGCTCAACCAGTCAATATTTACAGAATAGGATAAAAACACATAAATATGTTAAACAAACTTAACGGAATTGACCAAACACGAAACCCAAAAAAAACACACTTTTGACTATGAACAAACCAAAATCCTAAAAGCAGAAAATCACACAAGAAAAAGAGAAATATATGAAGCTATTGAAATAAAGAGAAATTAAAATGCAATAAATGACAAAAGGATATAATACTAATAAGTAAAATTTATTGAAATATAATCTAAAAATTCAAAAACCAACAACAACAATTAAAATCAATTAGAATATTTGCATGTAGTTAAAATATTTAAATACATGTTGTAAATTAAATCATTTTAATAAAAATATGTTACGGTAATGGCCAATATATTAAAAACAAAATTTGTGATAATGAAGATCCGGTCAATTACCAGGCTTCCTACAACCGGTAAAACTGCAATTGTTTATAGTAATTGTAAAAATATGTGTTTAGTTTTCTATTGTGTACGTCTATACCTATCTTTTTAACTGCATTGTTGGAACCAATGTTTTTAAGGTAAGACTATTTTAAATCTATACCGTGTGAAAAGTATTTTAAAGAACTATTATAGTAATTTTAGTGAGCTTGACATAGACCAGGGATGCCGGTCGAAACGTTGCATAGAAATGAGAAATTGAAATAGATTAATAGCTATATTGTTATCAATTTGAACCGGTATGAAAAAAAGAAAGCGATCGGTTTATTGGTAAGCGCTGCGCCGCGCGCCGTAATACGCGATGTCCCTTTGCACTCGAATTTCTCAGGAACGCTTCTATTTTGACTTCTGACACTTTGCAACTAGCTTATTCTATACTTAAACAATAAAAATGCAAATTGTCGGAAGTGCCGCTTAGTACGTTCATTTTCATTCATTTTTCGCAACTTTAGCATCTTCTGACAACACTTTAGCTTCTACTTACTGTCCTGACAATTTTTTCCCGGCTTTTACTCTTGTTCCTCGATACGTGTGCCAATTTTCAGCCGTGCCGATCGACATTTTTTTTCTCTGAAAATCTACACGTTCAATCGACCGCCCACGCCCTCAGCTTCCAACGCACCTTCTGACGGTCGGGCTTTCGGTTTGCCGGCAGTAATCGAACCTTTTCCACGTAACAGTTTTCATGTTCATATGTATGTTGCACCCCCTGTAGCCAGCTCTTAGACTATCACTCTATATATTGAGGTTTAACTAAGTAAGGAGGGGGAATTCTTTTTTCTTGGTGGTGCAAATGATTCCATTAGAAGTGGATTCCGATGCCACTTGTTTTTTTGAAAATTATCATTGGGGTGGGCCAACTTCACTCTGAATAATGCGATACTACCAACTGAGGGGAGGGGTGCAAAGTATTATTTCGGTGGAGCAATATGGTGCATTACAAGCGCTTGACGGTGCAAAGTACAAAATTTGAAGATTCCGATTTGGGGGGGGGGTCTAGCGTGTATTTGGCCCCCCCATTAAACAAATAGCTGTAGTCTCTCGGGAAATGTGGCGCAAAGAAAATCATTCATGGAGCATATTGGTGCTTTAGGAGTGCATTACGACCATATATGTTTTTGTTGAAAATTTCGATTGGGGGGGGGGGGCAACTTCACTGAGCTACTGTTTTGCATATAATACAGTTAGCCCCGAGGAAAATCCGGCCTTGTCTCCAATCCTATATTTATTCTTACTATCTTTGTGAAATTGGATTATGTAATGTTACGAATAAATATTATTATCTATTTATATTACTATCTATTTAGGAAAAAAATAGTGTCGTTATTTTGATTTTAACGCCAGTTTGATAGCGGCATTTAATGCAAATTGATGTGCGATTAACGAAAATATATAATTTATGGGTCATAATTCTTTTAAATAACAAAGTTGTAAGTATGGGACACCCCATATATAAGAATTCATCCCCACTAGTCACGTTTAGTTAGTAGATGTTGAAAATTGTTTTGTAAATTTTAACAAGTGTCATAAACATTTCAAGGGACAAATTTATTACACATCTGGTTTACGTTTTTAAGACACGTCCTTAACCCTAGAACACTAATATGATTTTAACACACATTATTACTAATGTGTCGTAATTATTACGATTTTTAGAAAAAAACGTGAGTCATAATCAAAATTTTTATTAATTTTTTTTTAATAAGGTGAATTCTAGTCACAAATTTAACATATAATAACGTACAAAATTTATCATTTTTGGCTATTCTGAAGAGCATACGGTGCAGACATTACCCCTATGATTTCCACAGATAGCGTGTTGACACTGTCCACAATAGTTGGTTGTCATCCGTCAAAGACGGCTTGGACAGTAAACACAAATAGTGCGTTTACGTTCTAAGGGTTGATGGTTTTCCTCGGCCTGCTGTATATTCAATACTCTACAGATATCCTGGCGAATGGTACGTCGTAAGTTTGGGATCATCAACCTTTCTCGTATCCAGGGCTCAGCTAGACTCTTGCTCAGTTCAATTATAAAATGATAACGGGAAAGAGGTTTGTCATTTGTTCTGTATTTATTATAACAATAGATGACATATGAATTGATGGTAGCAATATTGATCATTCCAAAAATGACACAAAGTGGCCATCTCCGCGTTTGGATCTAGGAATTTTCTTCGAAAGCAATTCTTCGAAAACAATTCTTCGGAAACAATTCTTCGAAAATCAATTCTTCGAAAATGCGATTCTTCGAATACCATATTCTTCGAATAAACAATTCTTCGACTAATAATTCTTCGACAGCTTTATTATTTGGATTTACTAAAATCTGGGATAAGTTTTCATTAGACAATAATCAATATTTCTCGCATGATATATAAACGTATGATGCGGAACATACTAATAATAAATGAGAATTATAAGGTCATTTTCTTTTTTGAGAATACCTAGGAACTGGAAATAAAACACTACTTTTTTTATTTGTTATAATTATGTCAACATTTTATTAATAAATTACTGTAAAAGTTTACAGTACAGTAAAAGGTTACAGTAAAAATTACAGATAAATGACATAAATACTATCAAATACCAAGGTAAGAAAAATATTATAGATTAATATGATATGTTGTGAGCTAAACCTCTAATGTATTCTATTATATTATTTTTATCATACTGATTTACAAGAGTTTTGATTCGTTGATAACAATCTTTGTACTTCTTTCTTGGTGCTTAAATATTGTTCTACACGAAGTTCATTTAGACTTTGCTCATTTTTTATACATTTTATAAATTTCCACAAGTTGGGGTGAACTGCTGATACTTGTGTTTCAAAACTTCGATGCCATCCTTCTACCGAATTATTTGTTCTCGGTAAATCATCCAAAACTGTTTGATATAGATTCCACAATTCGTATGGATATTGTGGTGGTTTTCGCTGTTTTCGATTTGGTCGCCCAATCCACGTATCTTCAAAATAATTAATAACACTTTCGGCTTCTGACGGAAATATTTCACTATCATATAATTGTTCAAAAGCCATAACTATATCATCCACTGGGACAAAAGCAATAGCACACAACATTTTTAGTTTGAAAGCAAATTCACTGTCAGTCTCATAGCGTTTTTTTAATCCATTACTTTGAATCATTCGAAAAATGCATTGACTGAAGTGGAAAAAACAGCCTCTTTTTCTACAACTTGGAAAAGCACTATTGCAGGCATTAATCAATGCTTCTTCGAAGTCAGTGGTAATCGTTGCAGGCACTAAAGATGATTTCAAATTTTTAAGTTCTTGAAAAAATTGATCATAAATTCGTTCTGATTTCTTTGGTAAGAGTGCATAAATTAAAGGTACCGATAAATTGTGTTGCAGTCCGTGAACGGTTAGTAATTGTTGGAATAATAACGGCACGGTTTTAAATGTGCCATCAATATACCAATGCTTACTGTTAGACAATAATTGGAGATTTTGTTCTGTAGTAAAAATTTATATTCTCTCGTCCACTGGACCGGCATCATATAGCAAAAAATTTTCATTTTTGTAGGTTTTCGTATATTCCTCCAAAAATATTATTTCGCTTCTATTAGTAGGAAGAGCTGGTCCTTGTAGATTTTTTTGTCTGATATTGCGAATACTCCGTTTCATACTGCTAACACTTGGAAGCTTGGGAGCTGCCGTTATGGAACATGTAGTCGAAGCAATTGATATAATTCTGTGCGGAGGATCATTACTTATTTTCGAGTTGATTCGAATTTTTTCGTACACTTTGGTCGCTTCCACCTCTGAGGCGTCAGCAATATGATTATGTTCTTTTGTTATTTTACTGATTTTATCGTCGACAGTAATTATTCTCGCTGGACAGTTTGTTTTTCTTTTTTCAAAAAATGCGCATTTCCAATACACTTTTTCACCCTTTTCAACATCTTTAAAATAAAAATGTCCCTCGAACAACAATTTACGTTTTCCTTTTTCTGAACAAACAAATTCTGCATCCATATTTACTTGCACAGGGTTAAATTAAAACTAATTTTATTTTATGGAAAACAATCCCTTTTATACCCACTCAGGTCAGTTGCAAACTTGGGATTAGATAAATTATACCTGATTTATATCACAAACAAATTCTGCATCCATATTTACTTGCACAGGGTTAAATTAAAACTAATTTCCAAGGGATTATCGTCAGTTGCAAGCTTGGGATTAGATAAATTATACCTGATTTATATCTCTGAACAAAGTCATTCCTTTTGGATACTTCGAAGAATTGTTATTTGAAGAATTATTAGTCGAAGAATTGTTTATTCGAAGAATTGCATTTTCGAAGAATTGATTTTCGAAGAATTGTTTTCGAAGAATTGTTTTCGAAGAATTGCTTTCGAAGAATTTTCCGTATACCCTCCGCGTTTTTCGGTTACATCCCATGTTACTGCACAGCTGATCGAATGTGTCTACTCCTGATTTTGTTTTATTATAATGAATAATCATATCTGGTTTACCATTTTCAGATATTGCTGCACCTTCGTGAAAAGTAGAAACTATTAGTACCATTTTATTTGGCTTGGATTTGTAAGACACTAAGGTTTTCATTTTATCGAAACAAAAAATTGAGCATCCACACTTTCTATCCTTTATCTGCAGTAATTCTGGAGGGATTTCTTTTTTATTTTTTCTCACTGTGCCCAACATAGTTAACTTATAGGGAGCTTGTAATAGTTCATCGGCTAGAGGAATTGATGTGAACCAATTATCCATAGTGATATTACGATGGCTACCATGGACAGATTTTGTCAACTCCTTCACATAATAGTTTGTCAGTGGCAGGCCTCCTGTATTGGTTTTCTTCCCCAAGTACGGTTGTGCATCAGTCATATATTTGGCGGCGGAGTCGCATACCATGACGATCTTTATGCCATACTTTGATGGCTTATTGGGGATATACAGGCGGAAAGGGCACCTACCTCTGAAACCAAGAAGCTGTTCGTCTATTGTAATGTAGGATGATGGAGTATAGGAGTTTCTGCAGATTTCTAAGAGAAGTTCCCAGATTTCTCTAACTGGAGCAAAAGGATCGGACTGTTTTCTTTGCTCTCTAGTAGATTTATCGTCAAACAATTCAATAAAAAGGTAAATCGGTCACGACTCATACAAGCTCGATAAAAGCTACAAGATGTGGTAGGATTGAACATTTCCTTACTGTTGAGATGATTGTCTTTCCTTTCAGCTGAAAATATCAAAACAGCCAAAAATTCTAGCAGTTCATTTTTGTTGATTTGTGATACGGTAATACTTTCCACGCTGTCTTTCAATTTATTCGTTTGTTAATGTAATAATGGTACTAAGTATATCATCCGAAAAAAAATGCGTGAAATGATCTTTTATTTGTACGAGATTACGTGCATTTCCTTTACTTCCTGATACAAAATGTATAATATTTCGAGAAGCCGTTCTTTTTGAAGTAATTGGGACTGTTGCTGACCATTTATGACCGTTTTTGCCTCTTAAGTTGTTCTTGGTTGGTAAAGCAATGTGTGAGTCTCTACGCCGTGTTTTTACTGGCGGTTCACCATTAGACGATCTTTTAAAAGTTTGTTCATTTGCCTCTTGTACTGGCTCATTTTCCTCTGCCTCATCTCTATCGTCATCTTCAATATTATCTAAATGAATGTCGTCATCTGAATCTTCATCACTGATATCATCCACATCACTGTCCTTTTGCATTTCTAAGTTATCTTCTTCCCAATCACTTCCACTATCTTCATAAGGTTCTTCATCATAAGAATCGTCACCATTCATGATTTTTTCTATTTCATCTTGAAACTTCCTCTCTGTTAGCGGTTTTCTCGACATTTTCCTATAATGTTTTTTATTTGAGTAACACATAAAAAACAAAAATCAAAATTTCTTACCCAATAGTATAAAAAAAATCAACAAACTTAATTACTAATCTATCGTAAATTTTACGACGAGGCGTCAAATTATTGAATAAAATAAACAAATTTCGAACAACACTTCTCACCATTCTTATCTATAAGACTGATCAGGAAGCTACTGTAAGCGGCGTGCCTGAGGGATTCCCGGAGGTTAACTAATTCTAACGAAATATAGCTAGTAGCTAGCGTCGTCAATATTACGACATATTAGTGTTCTAGGGTTAATAAAAATTGGTTTTTGAAAACATATCTTTTAGTCCAGTAAATAAAAAAATATTACAACTTTTAAATCAAATTTGATCGAAAACTGTTTTACGAAAAAAGGAAAACCATATTTTTTATAGGCAATATTCAAAACTACAAATTTGATAATCAACCATATTTCAAAAAAAGGTAACTTTTAGCGAGATATGAAACCTGTTTCACGAAAGTTGAGGCCACCTGAACTTGCAGTTGTATGCGCCAACTTGTTGTTGAAACCACCGTTATATTGTAAAATTGAATATCAGTAGCGTAGCGATTTCACATTTTGTAGGTTAACACAAAATTAAAATATTAATAATTTATTTATTCCAAACATGTTTTATATCCTAATTAAATGGAATAATAATTGATAATACATAAATTTTATCCTAATATTGTGTAATACGACCATTGGTGAATGAACAGTAATATATTGATTAATGTAGAAAATTAAAAACAAGGCAAAGACGACTAATTTCCAAAACTGTTCCTTCATACATCAAATTTCTTAATATATTCATAAATACTTGATACATAAATACGTTAAACCTTAGAAATTAGGCTTTAATTTACGTAGAAGATATGAGTGACAGATACTAGGTCTGTTCCAACCGAAGTAAATACCGCTTTATTACCGTACAATCTCAGTAACGCAGCAAATTTGATGTAAATTACACAGCCTTATTATATTCACTAATCAGCAGGTCAACTGGGTTTGTATCGTAATTGTACGGTATTTGTGTTGGTTGGAACAGACCTAATATGACACAATAAACAACAAGATACTTTGATTATATATCATTCACCCCTGCCTGTCTAAAACGTAGTCTTGTAAATAAAGTGGGACTCTTTGGGTTCTTAACGGTCTTCTTCGAGGTGGCGAACCGTCGTTAGGTTGTGAGGAGCCGGGAGGTTGATCAGCAGCCTTCATGTTTTCATTCATTGTTGCTAGATCCTTTCTCGGAGGCTCAGAGTATCTATTGTTTGACTCTGCCTCTTAGAAAATCTCATCAAGATTGCTTGTTATCGACGGGTTCTCATCTCCTGGTATGGGCGCTAGTTGCCTGTTTGATACTGTGGATTCCCGGCCATCGTTCCGTCTTACATAAGAGTAGGTTGGATTACTATGGAGAAGCTCCACCTCTTCAACGATAGGGTCATTCTTGGAGCGGACATTCTTCCTCATGAGGTACGAGCCTCGATGAGATGTATTCCCCGACCGAGGTGCGTCTTGTAAATTTGAACATCCTTTCATGAGGGGTCGTATTTATTGGGGTGCACAGCAGCGAACGTACACAATGTAATGCTGGTATTAAGACGAGTTCCCAGTTATTGATTGGAAGATTTTTGGATCGTTCGCCATAACGTTCCATTTAATTTTTCTACTTACCCGTTCCCTTCTGGATCATAGGGTGTGGTACGTGAAGATGCAATGCCATGGTTTCTCAAAAATGTTTGTAATTCTTCAGACATAAAAGAGGAGCCTCTATCGCTGTGTATATACAAGGGCTGGCCGAAAGTAAAGAAAATATCCTTTAGGCACTCGATGACTGTTGCCGCCGTCATGGAAATGCGAATGGATAGCGTGGTACTCGTCGATTACTGTAAATATGTATTTGTTGGGTGTAGTCGATGGCAGTGGACCCTTGAAGTCAATATTGAGCGTTTCGAATGGAGCTATATCTTTTATTAGGGCTCCTTTTGCCTTGGCGAAACGTGGTTTTACTTCAGCGCATACTCTACATGAAGCAGTCATTTGTTTAATATCGTCTAGCGAGTAGGGTAAGTTTTTTACCTTCGTATAATGATACATTCTTGAGATACCTGGATGCGATAGGGCGTCGTGCTCCATTAGCTTGTTTGTATTCCTGTGTGCACATACTATTGATAAGGCATCTGCATTGACATTTTCGACTCCAGGTCTGTAAATTATGTCGTATTTATAACAAGATAACTCGAGGCGCCATCTTTCGAATTTGTCGTTCTTAATTTTCGATGAATGCTTTTGATTGAATACGTGGCTGACCGATTGCTGGTCGGTGATTACAATGAAGTGTCGTGATATCAATAGATGTCGTCATTTTCTTAGGCTTTCAACAATTGCACACGCCTCTTTTTCTACAGACGCATATTTTCGCTCGCAATCTGATAATGTTCTGGCGAAAACGCGATCGGGTGGCCTCGTTGTGAAAGTTTAGCGGCGATCGCAAAATTAGATACGTCCGTCTCAACTGTCAAGATTTCCTTGTCATCGATAGCAACTAGGGCCGCTTTTTGTATATCTGCCTTTAAGTGTTAAAAACAAGATCGGGCTTCATCATTTAGCGGGAAACTCTGGCAGTTCACAAGTGGCTGTATCTTAGTAGAGAAGTTTTTGATCCATTTTGCGTAATGTGCATTGTTGATTTCTCTGATAAAAACATCTCCATCTTCGATACGCCTTCTTGATTTGATAGCAATTGGTATAATGTCAGCGGACATATTAGCAAATACCGACGCCGGTAGGACTGTTGCTTCCATCGCACTTATTTGTAGAGGTTCATTTGATCCTCCAAATCGCAATTCAAGTTTCGAGTGGTTTTTGAGCTCGCCGTGGCCGACTATCACATCAGCACACAAGTTGTTTACTACAGTAAAGGACGTTGCTTGTGAACGTGGTTATCAATAATAAGAATAGCGAAACAAATATAATCTACAGAGGACGTGTGGCTGAGTGAAGCGAGAGAGTTAGTCTGATTGTAGGGTTTTAGTTTAAGTTTCATTGTTTGGGCGATATCCTTGTCTATGAAGCTTACGGAGCTACCCGTGTCAATTAGACCGTCAGCATGGACATCATTAACGATAATTGAGACAGTTGCTGATTTAAGACTTGACGGTAATGCAGCCGAGAAGATAGAGTTGGTCGGCAAGAAGACGGCATTGCTTGTGGTTTTGCCGGCTGAACGGAAAAGTGCCCGACTTTGCCACAATTTTGAGAATCAGCCTGAAATGCGGTGCATGTAAATCGTCGGTGTACTTTTCCTCCGCAAAAAAAACATTTTAATATCGCTGGAGGCGCAGCAGCTACCACTTCAGGACGACTCGATGACGACTTGGCTAAGTTACTCTCTCTGGCGATGCTAGAGCATTCAGTATTTGATCGTTGTAACTTACCATTGTTTGAGAATCTTTCTGAGCCGTCTCAATAGTTTGGGCTTGTTTGGTAGCGTCGTCTACTGTCAGACTCGAATTTTCCAAAAGACGTTCCTTTATTTTCGTCGGAGTTAGACCCGCTATAAAAGCCCTTCGTATGGCTTGACTTTCATGTTCAACGCCTTCAACAGTTTCATAGTTGTAGCTTTGAGCTAAGAGGCATAGTTCTCGAACGTAGTCAGCGATAGTCTCACCAGGTTTTTGTTTTCTCGTAGTGAGTATGTAATGAGCCAATATCTCATTTTGCGGTTTAGAGTATGTGTTCTTTAGAATCTTGATAGCAACTTCATATGTTTTACTTTCCTTTATGTATGCATAAATACTCGTGGATAGGTGATTTACTAGTAACTTTAGCTTCACTTTATCTTCTATTATCGTGCCTGATGGGGCCTCCGCTTCGAGGAAATTTTCAAACGTAGAGAACCAATGCTTCCATCTAGTTGCTGCCTGGATCGACTTCAAATTTTTCGGGCCTTAAATATTTGACAAAAGGATCGACCGCAGAGTTTCCGCTTCTCGCCATTATCTAAGTTAATTAAATTGAGTAAGATTTGAGAAAACCTACCTGACACCGATTTCGAACATTATTTTTTAATTATGTAAGGCACTTACTAACAAACACAGCACCACAAATTTTACTGCGGAAACACTTAACAAGCGCAGTAGAAGGATTTTCATTTTCGAATTTGTCCCTTTTCTTATGGATATTTTTCATATTTTCTTGTTGTATATATACATATATATTCTCGAAGTATAATATTTAATTTGTTCTTAATAGATATGTGATAATTGTAGACTGAATCATTACGATAAACACTAGTTTTTTTCAAAATCATTTTGTTATGCTTTGACAACAATCTCAACTGACATTAGCGACGTTGCCAAATTTATGAAGTTATGAAATTACGAAAAATGTAAGTCTCGATTTCGTTTGTATGCAGTTACATCGATATTTTTTTATCTATGGTTATTTCGGAATTCCATGAAGTTTGTTTGCAAAAAAAGCGCGCCGGGTCGACCCGGCGCGCTGGCTTCGCTCGCAAATTCAATCCACATTATTCTGTAATACGGGCTTAAATAAGTATACCACATACGTTATTAGGAATATATGTACAATTTGAAAAGAAAAAAAAAATTATGAACAGCTATCAATAGTTTGCAAAAAAAGCGCCGGGTCGACGTTTCGCACATTATTCAGTAATACGGGCTTAAATAGGTATACCACATACGTGTATAGGTTATTCATTGATGTGTGTTAGGTGTCGGGGAGCGATCTTTAAAACATATGTTTACTGCTTAAGCCATAAAGGTTAGATCATTTACACCTAGATTAGATTTGAGCTCAATAATTTTGTCAGCTGAGACCTTTAAAATAAGAAGCAGTAGTTGATATATTCTTCTTTTTTAATTTTTCTATTGTCAACTTTGGCAACGTTGTTAAAAAGTTTGACGTAAATATTAGAATTTTTACACTATTATATTGAATTTTTACTGTTAATATGTGTTTCCGCGGAGAAATTTTTGATTTTCCAGGTTAGTTAATTAATGTTTTATACTGTACACATTTTTTTTTGATATTCGTGCTACATACAGATTCTCAAATTTTTCCTTAAATTGATACATGAATACGTTAAACCTCAGAAGTTAGGCTGTAATTAACTGAAGACAACGTACAATTACAATGAGTGACAGATAATATGACACAATAAACAACAAGACACTTTGTTTATATATCAAGACTCTTCTTAAATTGTCGAATTGACATTATCCAATCTACATCGGTTACATTATTTACATTATTGGCAAGTTTTAACATTGCCTCAAGAGGATAACAAACTAATGTTCTTATGCCCGATTTCACCAACTATTTCCTAAAGTTAGGTAATCCTGTGTAGTTCTCCAAATTTTAGTTTTTGCACTAAGGTTTTTTTTTAGAAAATATGGTATTAGATTACATAAAACACACAACACTCACTTATAAACTAGCTAAACGTCTTAAAATATTCAAAATAAAACATATTCAACAAATAAACAATCATAAACTTAACCCTCAAATGTCAAATTATTAAGTGGCCATCGGCATAAATCATCGTCTTGGATAAACAAGACATAATTTGGTTTCTGCGATTGTCAATGTTCCAACTTCAGGTGGCTTCAACTTTCGTGAAACGAAATTTACGAAAAAACGTATTGATAGGGACTTTTGGGATTTTGTTTTCAACCACAAAAGGAAGGTTCATGCAAAAATCCAGCTTTCTCCTAGGTTTTTCACAGTACAATAACTCTATTGTCCGTATTATTTCCTTAATTTTATGACTATAAATATATAATGCAACAAATATTGAGCCTAACTAACCTAACCTAGAGAATCCCATCTCCATACCTCGAGCGAAATATTTCAATTTAATTGTTTCTTAACATCCTCTAGACATAATAAATTGTTACCACGTTTTGCGTCTGCCGATATTTTTATAACCCAACGACAAACATGTTTGTATTTTAATATTAATATAGAAATTATCAAACAATTTTTATAATGAAATAAGTGAATGTTATGGTTCTACTTTCTACCACTGACAGCTATTAGAAATGATTTACAAGATCGGATTCGAAAATTTTATCCAATGGATAAAAATGCTTATAGTCCAGTAAAATAGGATCTGAAATAAACATTTTTTACACATCTTTGCTTTTTTGATATAATGTAGCTTTTGATATAATGTAGAAGACAAAATTGAATAAAAAGCAGCCAAGCAACAGTTAGAAAAAAAATATGACCCAAAAAAAGAAACCTGGGAAAGAAACTGTCAAAGAATCAATACGTATTTAGGAAGAAGTAGCAGCTCGGAAAGTTGGAGAATGATAAAAAATCTACGAAACAATAAAAGAAAATAAATAATATCTACCGTTAAACCACAAATTTGGGAAGAGTATTTTAAATTTTTAAGTGAAAAGCGCGAAAAATTTAAAGGCCAAGACCATCAAATCCATAATACTCAAAATATTGATATACAAGGATCCCTAGTAAGATTAAAAATGGAAGAAATAAAGAATATATGTAGAGAGTTGAAAAATGGAAAAGCGCCAGCACCAAGAGATATTCCAGGAGAAATACGGCACGAAAAAAAATTCTGTGAGCAGCTTACGATATTGTTTCAGAAATGTGTTAGTCTAGCTGAAACTCCAGAAGAATTGAAAATCTCGTGTATGACAATTCTCAAGAATGCTATCCTCTCAAATACTGCTCTAAATTCCAAGATTATTTCTTTTAGCTTTTTTCCTACAATAAATGCCACTCCCTGTAGCTCTTGTTTTACTGTTCCTGAAAATAATAGTTTGTAGTCTTTTTTTTTCAATTATTCCCTTTCTTTCCCATCTAATTTCTTGTAACGCCGCTATATCTATTTTGTACTTTCCTATAGTTTATTTACGATAAAAACACGATGACGTTGCGAAACAAAATATTGTGATGTTGCCAAGCTGTAGTTTTTTCCTTTACCTAACGAAAACTAGAAAAGTCAATCTGATGTTAGCTTGACAGTTCTTCTTTTTCATTATTCCGTGCCTCGTAGGGCGTAAGTCAAAAATATTTATTTAAAAATAAAAGGCTTGTATGATAGTCTTGATTAATTTAATACAGTAGAACTCCAATTATCCGAATTAATGGGGACCGGGACCCATTCGGATAATCAAATATTCGGATAATCGGAGTTTTTTTAAAAAAATTGCCAATGGAGAGAAAAAAAGCTACGTTTTGATATTGCACTATTTTTTTATTGAATTAAATGAAAGAAACATGATATTTTCACATGTTTTAAATATAAATAAAATGTACTTATGTACAAGTTTAGAAATAAAAATCATTGTTTTTCAAACATCTCCGTCAATGTAAGCTGTTTTGCGGTCTTCATCCGTTTTCGGGCAGCCAGGTCACGCATTCGCTTGACGGTGAGCAGTTGCAAGTGGTCACACTCGGGCGGACGCTCCATCCACTTCAAAGCAGTCTCGAGGCCGGCAAATGCTTCACTAGCTGATGGTCCAGCGTCTACTTCAACATCAGCAGAAAGTTCTTCTTCCACTTCCACTTCAATATCTTCTCTCACACTTTCAACAATTTCATCGTCATTGAGAATTTGAAAACCAGGGTCAGACGTGTCACAAGCCATCCACTCTCCTACATCTTCAGCACTTCTGTACAACCAGGAATTTTTACAATCATTTTTCTTATTTCCTCTAGTGGCAACGCATCTTCATCATCTTCATCCTCTCCATTTTCTTGTTTCTCATTTTCTTCAGATTCTTTTTTTTGTTCTTCTCAGACGGTAGGCCTTTCAGTTTATTCCACGCACGTCTTAGCGTCACTGCCGTAACCAAACTCCAAGCTTCCGCTACCATGTAACAGCAGTCCTTTAAATTTATTTTGCTATAATTTGCCAAACCAATTCTTCATCTTCAGCACCTTCGATCAGCAGTTTTCTCAGCAGTTGCCTTCTGTAATGGCGCTTCATTGTTTCACTAACAGACTGGTCCATGGGTTGCAGCAAACTTGTAACATTGGGAGGCAAAAACGTCGTTTTAAACTGCCCATTCTCTCTTTCCAACAGTTCTGCTGTAGGATGAGTGGGTGCGTTATCAACAATTAAAAGCACCTTACTGCCTTCTTTTCCCACCGATTTTTGGTACTTTTTCACTTCAGGAATAAACACTTCATCATACCATTCGGTAAACAAAGCTGCAGTCATCCAGGCCTTGGGTTGACTTTTGTAGAAGAGTGGAAGTTTTTTTACGTTTTTAAATGCTCTTGGATTTTTTGATTTTCCTATCAAAAGAAGTGGTAGTTTATGATTTCCAGTGGAGTTGGCACAGTTAAGCACTGTAACACGTTCTTTACTGACCTTATGTCCAGGGGCACTAGATTCCCTTTTAGAAGCCAAAGTGGTTTTTGGTAATGCTTTCCAAACAAGGCCAGTTTCATCGGCATTATAAACAAACTCCGGATCATAGGATTCTGCTGCAGTTTTAAATTTTTCAATAAAATTTTCAGCAGCTGCAGAGTCTGCTGAAAGCTTCTCACCAGCCAAATCTAACTCGCGTACACCATGCCTGAATTTAAAGTTCCTTAGCCAGCCGGTACTAGCCTTAAAAGATGAATAACCAAGCTTTTCTGCTAAGATTTTGGCTTTTCCACAAAGGATTGGACCTGAAATCGGATTTCCCATAGAACGTTGCTGCAAAAACCATTTAAACACGGCATCTTCCAAATTTTTGTTGGTTGCTGTCTTCATTGTTTTCCTGGAGGAACTTCCATCTTCATTTTCAAGCACCGAAACAAAGTTTAAAAGTGTTGACTTACTGTTTTTAATGTCCAACACCATAAATCTAAGACAACTTCTTACCCATTACACCTTTATCGAGTTGCTCTATAATTTTCAGTTTGTCCGCTAACGATAGCACAACACGTTTTCTTTTCGAAGCCATGGTAAAAAACAATACAGTATTGTACACGCACAAACAAAAGTAAGCACACTGACTACAATCAAAACAAACAATGACAGGTGCGCCGTGACTGCAATGCGCCGGAACTGGAGTGGGGACTCATACCACGTGTTGTGCCTACACTGACTTCCCGGAGGGAAGGACAATAGTGAGCGAACGCGCAAACACTGGCTTCGCGGGGGGAAGAATAATAGCACACTTAGACTTTTTTTGGACAAATTTTTTTCTGAAAGTGATTCAGATAATCGGCGATTCGGATAGTCGGAGTTCGGATAATTGGAGTTCTACTGTATAAATATTTATCCATGAAAAAGTATGGATAAGATATAAGAAACAGTAACCAATCATTATATATTCGAATTAAATGACGAACTGTAGGTCCTTATACTATGCTCTATAGAACCATCTTCAAGAGCACTGCAAGGGTTTACGCTAAAAGGAATCAATACAAGATATAATCATATTCATGCAAATTTAAATATTGTTTCTTTATACAATATCTATTATATTTATTATAATAAAAATAGAATGAAAAAGAAAAATATAGATACACAAAATAAAATTTTGTTACAAGATATAAAAATAAAAAATCTCCCATTTTATCAGTATTATTTATGTAGAGATACTGTGGTTGTTGTTTTAATTTGTGTATTATAAAATAAATGTACCTAATTAATTTAATAATAGCTATTATTAGTGATTTTGAAAAGGTGGACATACAGCAAATTGGATAAAAATAAACAAGATTTCCACTACTCCACTACAAAATCATCACTATCTTCATTGTCACTGTCAAAATTAATAATACGTGGAGGCACATCCTGTCTATCAAATACTTCTTCTCTATCCCACCCATCTTGTATAATTTTTTCAGTGTGCTCTACTGTTTTTGACCAAATATCAGGGAGTCACTTTTTCTAAAGACTTTTTCCATACACCTATTGCTTGTTCTGTTGAAGAACCATCAGTTCCCACATGATCTCTATAAAAATTTTTAACTATGCCCCAAATATGTTCAATTGTGTTGAACATACAGTAGTAAGGGGGAAGTCGAAGCACTTTGTGACCATATTTTTCAGATAATATGTCAGCTTCATATACTGTTGGTGGTTTATTCCTACAAAAATGCATATATTTAAACAAAATAAGTTATCTAAGTATTACCATAATATATTGAAAAATGTTTATATCAACTTACCGTTGTACTAAATTCAATAATTATTGGGTTTTGAGGAAAGTATTTTCAAAAGGAATATCATTATGTATCAACCAGTTCTGTATATCAGCCTTTTTGGTAGCTGTTGTTGGTACTTTATTGATCACTGTACTGTGATAACTTGCATTATCCATTACAATTGTGGCAAGTTCTTCCAAGTTCACTAAAAGCTGGTATTCAAACCGATGCAAAAAAATTTCTCGGTTCATTTCACCGTGGTAATCACCATCTTGTTTTTTGGAAGAAAAAACCAGCCCTGCTCCAGGAATAAATCCAGAAGAGGAACCAGCATGCAATACTATATACCTACAATTAGGAAATAACAAATTACTACTAGGTTTCCTAGATAGACTGCATAGCTCAAAACAACTATTAATAATTATATAGAATTAAATAAAATAGTGTGTCTAGTAAATATTTGAAAAGGTCTTAAAATGGCAGGAATGTTAGTACATCATAAATTAATTGCTAAATTTTATTATTCAATTACCTCGAACCACCAATTTTGGTTTTTTTCACGCTTCTATGATTAGAATCTTGCCAAGAACGTCCAACAGTACCGTCTTTAAATATCCAGGTCTCATCCAAAAACACAAATTGATATAAACCTTCCCTTTTTATCTTGACATATTCATGTAGAAAATGTACACGTTTTAATGAAATATGTGGCAACTCCATTAAACCACGACGAGGATCATCTTTTTGGTATTTGAATCCAATATTTTTCACTATCTTCCAGAGTGATGTTAAACAACCATTAAAGAGTTCACGCTCCTGGAGTTTGTCTTTTAAAGTTTTCAAGATTATGTGTTCCTCTGAAAAAATATTGTGTTAGTTAATTGTGAATAAAATAAAACAGTAAATTCAATATACTCTCTGTTTTCATACATTTCGTATATAACATTTCGGAAAGCATTTTGATCAAAGTTATCAATTTCAACAGTAGGTTTTATGCGTTGTCTCTTTTTAGGTGGGCTTTTAGGCTGTTCACCTCTATTATGCTTGGCGGCAATACGGTTAACAGTGGTAACGCTAAGTTTTAAGGCTTCTGCAACTCTACAATATAATTGAATTTATGAAAGAATAATATATTATCAAGTTTAATTAACCTTACCTAACATTAAAAACATTTAATAATTTACATTTAAATATGTAACAATAATATTAATAATGATGAATATAAATAGCGAATACTATTATTTACGTCTCTTACAACAGTAAGCGGGAGAAGCGGGCCCCCATTTCGGCATTATTGTTCAAAATAGCTCAACGAAGATGTTACCATCTTTTGTGTTCAGCTGCTTCGGAATTTTATTAACCACACATTGCAGATTTTCCTAAATAATTAGTTATGAAAATAACTGTTTTTTTTAATCTTAAAGAAGCAATGAATATAAAAGCACCAAAAAACTTGTATATACTGGACGATTATCGAATGTCAATAAACGTCAAAACAAACTGGGGAATTTCACCAGTTAATTTGACAACGTCTTGAAGTTTTGCCAACCCGTTAGCTGTAAATTGCGAACAATTTCCAGCATTACAATAAAATATTCAACGAATAGATGGAATTAATTATAACTTGATCTGTTACAACCTCTTGAATTATCATAATTAAAATCTTCTTATAACTTGTTCTAACTTGTTCTCGTGTTAGAACAATGCATTTTACAATTAATATAAATATACAATGAAAATTGGCAATACTGTTAGTAGCTACAAAGAATTTGTAAGAGGCCGGCGTTGTGGGTTTTCCACTTATGAGATCCTGTCAGCGAAAAATGAGAATTGAGATATTTGGAAGCACATAGTATTATTAATACAAATTTTATTTCGCATGTTATGTTATTTATTCCAATACTAACCGAACTAATATAGTGAATTAGATTATTACTACTGAATTATTTCTTTGTAAATTAATCATGAAGGGATAAACGAAAGTAATGTTGATTTTTTTATTGTTCATTGCATTAAGATATCAGTATAGTACAATCTTATTATTTCTCAATTAATAAACTAAACTGTTCACATTACACATCTGTATTTCTAACATTAACTTCTTTCATTGCGATCTTTAACATAATGAGTTGTTTATACAACATTTTGCTGTGGTAAAGTGAGTAGTAATAGCCTGAATGCATTTGTAATTTTTTTATTTAAAACTGCGCGCTTCTCGAAGGCGGTGCCTGCCAGACATCCCATTAGACATACAGTAATTGCACGTTTTCCACTTTATGATATCCTGTTAGCGAAAAAGAATGATTCACTAAATTTATATGTATTTTGTCTCTTTCTAACACATTGACGGTAAAACGTATGTTCCCTCGTAATGTTCCCAACACTGTACATACAAAATTCTGTTCAAATTTTAATCGACTTATTTTTTTACTACTCACGATTTTTTAAATGTAAAACTTCCCTAACTCATTTAATTTTGAAGGAAGGAAAAAAGTCAAGAGACATTTTTCATGTAAAATTTTAAGCGCTACAATCTTTGTGAGCATTTTTCGAGTAACTGCGACGGGGGTTGCAGATACCAAAACCCTTTACACATAGTTATTGTATTTTTTAAACTACATTATATCAAAAATGCAAAGTTGAGACAATAATTTTGATTTCTAACCTTATTTTACTGGACTATTCGAGGCACACACATTTAAAATTATTGACCTTTACCCTGACGTCATTAATATTTGATAACATAACCGACAAATGTCAAATTATTTTGTTCTGTTCTTCACTCTATTAATAGAAAGAGATGCCACTTAATAATTATGTCGGTTATGTTATCAGATATTAATGACGTCAGGGTAAAGGTAAATAATTTTAAATGTAGTTTAAAATGTCCATGTTGAGACTATGGTGAAAAGTTTCCTATTGTGGGTGTGACTAAATCGCTTGAATATGCACATTTGCATTTGTCCCACTGAGCAATTCAAATCTGTACCACAACATATAGAACTCACAGCAGAGACTCTTACTTGGCGGGAACAGAATGCGCAGCTATTCGCGCATACACGCCCTTCGGGGTAAAACCTCTCAGATTGGTGACGGGAATGCAGAAGGACCTAGTCGTAACCATTGTAGTACGTACTTGGGTGTCTTCTAATCGGTAGTTATAAAAATTCAGATTAGTTTGACTTAGTATTTGATTTTTGAGTGTTAAAACGGTTCTTTTTCTTATTTTAGTTAGTTAGTGTCGTTGAGATTTTTATATTCATTCTGAAGTACCGTTGTTTTGTTAAACTGACTATAATGGGCTGTTCTTGTGCCGCGAAATTTTGCAAAAACAAAAGTTATATATGCAAAAAAAGTTTTTTTAGATTTCCTGTAGATCCCATAAGGTAAATTATACATATATGTTACTTAAATATAAATAGTTGTTGTCGGCCATGCTAAATCTCACCATTGAACTAGAATCACAAGGGAACGCCTTACTTGACCTATGGAAATAGTTCTCACAAATACATAACTTTATCATCTTAGGTCCGGCCTATTCAAAACTGAAACTGACATTCGAATCATATTTTGTTATTTTAGAGCCAGAACTTAGGTTGTCGCTTGTAATAGGGAAGATTTGTTAGGTGTAGTAAACACTTTAAATAAAAGTCACAGGATTTGTAAGGGCCACTTTGAACTGAAAATGTTCACAAATGATTAATGCAATCGGTTAAATCCGAATGCGGTTCCAACATTATTCCCATTACAAGAGGGATCTTCTAGGGGACCTAATTTTGATCATACTTACACACCTTTGTTCTGGATAAATCAGAGAAAAATATGCCACGGATAAACATTTTGCAAGATATAATTATTACTCCAGGTAAATAATATATTGTACCTACAACGTGATTATACTTTCTACTTTTCTCGGATACGCCTAAGTTCAATACAGTGTATAATACTTGGAATTTAAAATGAATAATTTAAGGCTTTTTATGAATAAAAATTACTCAAAATCGCCTAGTAGGTACCTAAATAAAGCTCGGATTATAGACAAATTGCCCTTTTTGTCTATTTTAATTGTTTTTTTGCACATTTTACTTTTTTTCGTAACATCCATCTTTTTGCCTTTTTTAAATTTTATTTTATATATGTTTTTTCTGCCTTTTTCAGTAAAAATATTTGCCTATATAAGCGCATTTCATTTCAATTTTTGTTGCTATAAATCCGAGCTTTATATGTAGGTTCTTGATAATTTGGAATAATTTGTTAATTTGTAATACAAAACAAATAATTAGATCGCTGTCAGTTAGTTAGTTAACTTATTCAGGTATTAAGAACTTTATTTGAGGGCTATTATTGTTTTATTTTAGGTGCAATCTCAGATCAAAGTTTTATTGTCGATGTAAATTGCTAAACTCCACGTTCTACTTCATCCACACAAACTAGCAGTGATCTGTCCCATAATAGTCCACGAAAGAGGAAATATCGTACTTGTATTACAGATCTCAAGAATGAGATTATAGCTTTAAAGAAGAGAGTTGTGGACTTAGAACATAGATTCGAAAATATTGAAAGTGAAATAAGTTTGGAACAAGTTTATGGACTGACTTATAAATTTTGTAGCAACGATGACGTAGCTCGTTTAGCTAATTGCCAAATTAGTCAATCAAAAAAAACCTAAGGGACGAAGATATTCACTTGAATTTAAAATAGAGTGCTTAGCGCTATATTTTACTGGCCCTGGAACTTACAGACCAGTACTCGTAAAAAAATATTGTCTGCCATCACCTACAACCCTCTTAAAGATTTTACAAAATGTGCAAATATATTCTGGCTTGAATAATCGCCAAGTATTTTATAATCGAGGAACTGATGCTGTCGTTGGTCTTTCAGAAATTGAAGATACAAATAATATATTACGACCGGCATTAAATGTATCAGTTTTAATGTTAAGAGGAATATTCAGTAAACGGAAGCAACCTGTGGCATTTAGTTTTTGCCATTCTTCATGTCCTGCGGATATATTAAATCAGCAAATAATTGAAACAATTACTAAGTTGGGCGAGATAGGTTTGAAAATATGTGCTGTCACAACAGATATGGGATCCAATTATATGCCTTTGTCAAATTTATTGGGTGTTACTGCAAATCGGCCTTATTTTTACTGCAGAGGACAAAAAATTTATTACATTTTTCATATTCCGTACATTTTTAAAGCCATTAGGAATATGCTTATAAAATATGATTTCTTAATTGACAATCACAAAATTTCATGGTCATTTATAAAATCATTTTATGAGCATGACAAAAAATATGCAGTAAGAGCGGCACCGAAATTAACTACATCCCATATTTCTCCAAGTTCATTTGAAAAAATGAACGCCAAATATGCTCTACAAGTATTTAGCGCAACAGTTTCTAGTGGCATGAATGTTTATATCAGATTTGGACAATTACCGCCTGAATCATATCACACTTCAGAATTTGTATCCAAAATGGACAAACTATTTGATATGCTCAATTCATCCAGTACCTCTTCCGCAAAATTATATAATAGAGCGAGCTTACAAGAATTTACCCCATCAGGTGGAATTATTAAATGAATGCACTGCCCTTTTTAACAAAATTAAAATTATAAACGAACAAAACAAAAATGTGACGAATAGGATCAAAAGCTTTAAATGTATTAGGATTAGTATAAATAGCATTCGGAGCTTATGGAATGACTTCAATGAGAAAAAAATTGATTATCTTTTAACTAGGCGTTTAAATTTAGATTGTCTGGAGAATTTTTCCGTTTCTGTCAGACAATAAAATGGCAACTGTAGAAATCCTACTCCAATTCAATTTAAAAGAACATTTAAAAATTAATGTATTTAAATATATTTCACTCAGGGACCGAAAATTGTGAGGCAGATCCAGATTCCATCCTTTTAAAGTTGACAGATGTACCTGCACATGAGGTACCGTCTACAAAAAACATGCCAATAGAAATTACCCAGGGCCGGATGCTTCCGTGTCTCATTTTCGGTCCGTCGTGCGCATGACGTCACTCAAGACCTTATTTGTATTGTTGAGATAGCAGTTTTGTATGTTTTTCTTTATTTACGCGTTTATTTAATTAGTTACAAAAAAACTGTTAAGACAAAATATGGTCTAAATGAGTTGTTCTACCCCCTAAGAACATAAAAGATTTGAAATTTTTGATACTTATTCCTCAAAACTATTTTTTCTTACTGTGAAATTTCTCTTCGAAGTATTAAAATGCGATTTTCATGAGAACGGTTCAAGATAGAGTAAACTGAGAAAGACACTAATTTGTAGAGCACAAAATTGACTTCAACAGTAGTCTAGGAGGAGAATGCGGGAATAAATAAAAACTCGAATACATTTTATAAAAATTGGACTTTTATTTATGCAGTTTTTACATAGGCATTATTTCCATTTAAACAGTTTCGAAATAGTAAATAAAAGAGTCCCAATTATTTTTCTACATATTACTGAAAGTAATATTCAGGTAATCTTCTTAACGAGCAAATAGATATCAATCATTCTCCCTTATTAAACCTATTTACCTAGAAGATAGTTTAGGTGTGATTGTTGTGAATTAATTTTCAGGTAAACTTGCTCAATACTTTTGTTAATATTTGTAGAATTCCGTATTTAGGTACTTTTTGCACTTTATTTTCATGTAATTATATTATAATACTGTTGTCAATATCTTTAAAATTCCATATTTATACCCTATATAAATTAAAAAAAAATCATTATACTTTCACTCGTTTGGTAAAGCTAATATGTTAGCAAAAGGCGTCACAAATATGAATTGAACAAACAAATATAATGAAGTTTTAAGCAAATGAAATTGTTTTATTTCATCCTTGTCAAATCTCTGTTTTATTATGATAAGATATCATATATTTCAATTAAGTTAATGTTTTCTTCCACTTTCTTTTACGGGCAGATTGGTCTTTCAAATTTCGGTTGAGCTCTTTGATACGGGAAAACATCCTGGATCTAAAAAAAAGTCTCTTTGCTTTTAAAGGGCAATCAATTTGATCACTTTTGTCTAAAAGGTTATGGATACAAAAATTTCCAGTAACCAATCCTTCCCCATTCACTTCCAAAAACACCCTGTTAAGCTCCTCAATATAACCCATAAAGGTAGGAGATGGTTTTGACAAACCACCCTCACTCAGGTGTTCAACCCAAGAGTAGCTCTCACTTGAAGAACTTTCCAAGCCAAAATCTTTAAGTTTGTGACAAATAAAACCAGCTAAATTTTCGAGTCCATCGTAGGCCAAGTGATCCAATTCCTCCCTTAAGGCAGAAATGACTTCATTTAAAACTACTACAGAAGGAGTATTCAATTTTTCAATGAGTACTCCGCTTAGTGGGATGTCTGGGGTATCATCCTCTTCCACGTTTGAAAACTCTGAATATACACCCTCATTTTTTCCCAAAATGAAAGATCTCATCCTGTACTTAAATTCTAGAGGACTAGGATGATCATGAAGGCCACCTTTTGCTCTGATTATCCCAAAAAAGTTTTCTATAACATCTTGATTTATGCGCCTAGTCAACAAATATTGCACGTCAAAACGGCGTGTCATATCTACCAGGAGCATTTGTAAAGGCTGATTAGAAATCCGAATACCTAAAATAATTAAGTAATGATAGTTTGGAAAAACTGAAATTTTATATAATTATTACCCTTTTGAAATGGAAACTAGCTTCGACTGCCAATTACTTTCAACCCTTCAATTACACTTGACATTTTATTTAAAATTGCATTCTGTTCTTCCAGGGCTAACCCGTAGGCTCTATTTCTGGTTATCGAATTACTAATGGGGGTGCTGACATTAAACACATCAAACCAATCATTAACCTAGAAACAAAACAATTTACAAAAATAAGTGAAATTATGTGACTAAGCATAAATGTTATACCATTTTAAAAAATTCTGCACACCTTACCCAATTTTCAGCAGTTAAATATCCTAGTATACTACATCGTGATATTGCACTCGAAATGGTGAGAGAAAATAGTTTGGTGGCATATTTTACCCTTTGTCTCTGAGGCCCAGCAACATTAAGTTGTTCTAAAGTGATTTTATGGGTGATTTTTAAATCCGAAGCACTGGTGGCATTTATTACTTGATTTATAATGTCTTTTTTAATTACTTTGTTGTTAATTGAAAAACCATGATCCACAAAATTGTTTCTCATTAGTTTTATGAGGTGAGGGACATCAGCCAGTACAAAAACTTTTTCGTGGTTGGTGGGATTTTGGAAATAAGGCTTTGACGCAGATATATTTAATTCGCTATGAAGTCCTCGATTGGCACCTCCCAAATCACACACCATAGCTACAACATGGAAACCGACAAAGTAAATCATCATCATTTTTTTTAGTTTTAGCACAATAGTTATGCTTACCTGATTCTTCCACAAATTTAATGATGTCCATTAAAAGACTAGATGTCATTTTACAGTCAAAGTTGTAAAATATAGGCTGCTTCCACGGCTTTAATATGCCTTTGATTAGAACAACCTGTACATAATTATAGGGTTTCATTATACAGTCATTTGCCTGATCATATTGATATTCCCTTCTAACTTTCATCTCATCAAAAATAATGGTGCATACCCGTTCTTTTTCATTCATAGAAGCAAATTCAGCTATTTTCAACGCATTTTTCAAAATCCCTGGTTCCAGTTTTATTTTTCTCAGCCACTGCTTGAGTGTTGAAACAGCAGGATATGGAAAGCCTCTTTTCAAGCTGAGCCTGTACGCTCTTGGACCAGCAGCGTATAGTGCTATTGCATTTGAGATTTCGCTTACCGACCAAGAAATTCTCTTCTGGCTATTCATTTTCTTAATTTGGTTTTCACTGAAAACACGTTTGACACCAGCAAGTTGATGTTTTAATTTTTCATTTTCCTGAGACACGTTTAACAATTTTCTTCTCAGTTCTTCAACTCCTTCATATGTATCATTTGTTTGAACCCTAAAAATATATGGTAACTTAGCAACAATGCCAACAGGAGGTATGTCAGTCATGCACATGCACTATCTACATTATAGAAAATTCAATAACACCACTACTTAATTAAATAGGTATATAGGAAAAATAACCCTGTATCAGAAGTAGTAGTTCCATTTGCATTCAATTCCATCACCAAAGTATGATCTAGATTTTGATCATTACCAGTATTATCATTCCTGCCATCGCCAATATTGGTTGCAAGATTTTCTTTTTTTCTAGATAAGTCCATAAAGGTTATTAAATCACTATTTGTACCTATAATGTTAATATACTTACGTTTCTGTGGTATCCAGAATTTGTTTAACTAGTTAAGCCCTTTCCCTTTTTTTGTACACCAGTTTTCTCTTTTCACCGGACTTTGATGGTACTGAAACGGAGGCACTCACAGCAGCTGGGGAGTCGTACAAATTTTGGGATGGAATTGCATCGACCTTTAGTAGTTTTTAGGGGTGTAATTTAAAAGGGTGTATTTAAAATTCACCTTATAATCACTATCACAAAAGTGTTTAGAACAAACAACAGCATATTTAAGATTGACCTTGTCTTTTCTCTTAGTGAGATGCAGCCACTTTTTCTGTAAAACGGGGTCTTTTGGAAAACTAGAAAATTTTACATCTGGGAATGGATTCTTTTTCGAATTCTTATGCGAATTGCACCCAAACACAGAACAACGCATTTTTAAAAGTTTTTATCGTCCATAAACGTCCACGAAATACACCAAAAGGTCTTTAAACTGATCAGGGTTTACTAAAAATAATTAAAAACAGGAGCACTCTTGAGAAATAACACAGACAAACAACGATTTTAGGTCTTGAGTGACGTCACACGTTATATTAAGGACCGCCCACTCATGCGCAACATCCTATCTCTGCGTGTTTATATCGTGGAAATTACCACTCAACTTATAGGTACAGATTATCAGCAAGATGAGATGCTACACAAGAATTTTGTATGGTATATCTGTGGCTATCTGTTAAATAAAGCCCTTAATATACATAGTTGCGACGTGTGCATAACATTTTCAAACCATCGACAAGAATTAGATGATTCTTCATTATATATCTATTTTAGGGCAACCGAAAATTCCGAAAAAACTTTTTTTGGAAATTTAAAAAATCCAGCAGACATTGTTGTGGATTTTATTGCGAATGTTGAAGAAATTTTTCAGACAAATTTCCACTGTCTAATAGCAAGGACCAAAATTTGCAATAATCTTTTCCAACTTGTACACTTTAAACTGATCAGGGTTTACTAAAAATAATTAAAAACAGGAGCACTCTTGAGAAATAACACAGACAAACAACGATTTTAGGTCTTGAGTGACGTCACACGTTATATTAAGGACCGCCCACTCATGCGCAACATCCTATCTCTGTGTGTTTATATCGTGGAAATTACCACTCAACTTATAGGTACAGATTATCAGCAAGATGAGATGCTACACAAGAATTTTGTATGGTATATCTGTGGCTATCTGTTAAATAAAGCCCTTAATATACATAGTTGCGACGTGTGCATAACATTTTCAAACCATCGACAAGAATTAGATGATTCTTCATTATATATCTATTTTAGGGCAACCGAAAATTCCGAAAAAACTTTTTTTGGTAATTTAAAAAATCCAGCAGACATTGTTGTGGATTTTATTGCGAATGTTGAAGAAATTTTTCAGACAAATTTCCACTGTCTAATAGCAAGGACCAAAATTTGCAATAATCTTTTCCAACTTGTACACAGGCAATATCTTGCGCATCCTTGTGAGAAATTTCCCAAAGAGTTTGTATTAAAATTGTACTTACGCATACGACTTCATTATACTTTAAAACGTATTAATAATAATTTTAAAGATCAAAAAAATATTCGTAATAAATTGATTATATAGGTGAAAGTATATATTTGTGTAAATACTTCAAGTTACAAATTTATTAAGTCACATAGAACAATTATTGTTTAAATGTAGGTTTGTGTTATTGTATTTACATTTTATATTTGTAATGTTCGTATTGTTTATTTAACGTCATTATTGGACACATTTCATTTTTCTACTAATCTCATTACACCGTGAGTGAAACTATTATTAATTGTAAAAATATTTGCGAAAGTATGGCACAATTTTAATAAATCGTTTTTCACATATGAACACATCTATATCTTATGTCTTTTTTAATTCTGTTTCCGGGTTGATCGTTTCACTTTTTATGTTATACGTATTAAATTGATCTGAATTTGATAATTGCATATCGTTAATTTTGATTATAACACTCCCATAATTTTCATTTAAAATTGTCACATATGGATTATCTTTTGACACTATACTTATCTATAAAAATTCCTTCAATTATCTCTAACGGTGTATATATCGATCTTTTTTATCTTCTAAACTATTATAGGTAGGCTAATTTTATCAAATGCTTCTAAAAGCACATATAATTCTAGCAATCTAACTTTTTGATTGTATGTGGTCTATTAACATGTGATCTCTCAAGTTATTATGTATATTATGCTAGCGTAGCCATTTTACAGGGCATCCTTCGGACCAGGCTAATAATTTGTTGCTAATTTGTTGCTAATGCCGTTTCCAAAAAAACGCAAACTATGCTAGCGTAATATTAAGCTAGCGTAGCCACACGCTCTAACTATAAAAATAAATAATATTGAAAAAAACTAAAAGCACATGAATTAGTTGCTAATTTGTTGCTAAAAGATGACACTAACCGATACTGGAAAAAATCATCCCTTACCCCGATTTTCCACCCCTCACTATTATTTGATATTAAGCTAGCGTAGCCACACGCTATAACTATAAAAATAAGTAATATTGCAAAAAACTAAATGCACAGAAATTTGTTGCTAAAAATGACACTAACTGATACTGCGAAAAAATCATCTCTTATCTCATATTAATTGAAAATCATCGTGTTTTAGTAGCCATAGGCTAGCAACAAATTGCCCTACTGATTTTAAAGCGATATAGTCGATATATGGTCAGTAATACACCAGCAACAAATTCCTCGAGTATTTTTTTATGGAAATTAATCGTGTTTTAATAGCCATAGCCTAGAAACAAATCGCCCTACTGATTTTAAAGAGATATAGTCCATACTTGGTCAGTAATACACCAGCAACAAATTCCTCGAGTATTTTTTGATCGAAATTCATCGTGTTTTAGTAGCCATAGCCTAGCAACAAATTGCCCTACTGATTTTAAAGAAATATAGTCCATACTTGGTCAGTAATACACCAGCAACACATTCCTCGAGTATTTTTTTATCGAAATTATTCGTATTTTAGTAGCCATAGCCTAGCAACAAATTGTCCTACTGATTTTAAAGAGATATAGTCCATACATGGTCAGTAATACACCAGCAACAAATTCCTCGAGTATTTTTTGATAGAAATTAATCGTGTTTTAGTAGCCATAGCCTAGCAACAAATTGCCCTACTGATTTTAAAGAGATATATTCCATACTTGGTTAGTAATACACCAGCAACAAATTCCTCGAGTATTTTTTGATCGAAATTCATCGTGTTTTAGTAGCCATAGCCTAGCAACAAATTCCTCTACTGATTTTAAAACCTCTGTGAAGCTGGCAGAACCATTTCGGCAGAATCAAATAAAACCTATTACGTTTTCTAGAACTCATTTTGTACTAATTTGTACCACAAAAAATAATTTTCAACCTTTACCCATTCAAGAAAAAAACATGGCGTTGCTAGATTCATGTTAACCTAGAAAGCCCAAATTAATAATAATTTGAAAAAAAAGAAAATTAATACAGGCAATTGAAGAACTGAATTTGTGCCAATTTGTACCTCAAAAAAATAACGTCAACCCCCTGAAACAACCCCTGTTGCGATAAATTGAATGGAAAGTCCATACTTCTCCGGTCTTTTCAATATTTCTTGAATAACGAAATATTAAAGTCGATTTCTATTAGCACTAAATTTGTACTAATTTTTACCACGAAGAATATTTAAAAATATTAAAGTTAACCCACTTAAACAACCCCTGCTTTGATATATTGAATAGCATGCCCATTATCCTCAGATCCTATCAAAATTTCTTGAAAAAAGAAATATAAAAATCGACTCCATTGACACTGAATTTGTACCACAAAAAATATTAACGTCAACCCCCTCAAATAACCCTTGTTGTGATAAATTGAATAGCAATCCCATACTTCTCGGATGTTTTCAAGATTTCTTGAAAAACGGAATATTACAGTCGATTCTGGTATTATTTTATATGTTTCCTTAACCAGTTTTTCCTTTCTTTGAGATCGTTATATTTAATTCAAACACTGGCTCTCAATCACATTACCGTATAATGTCCTATTGATTGTGTGGTCCTTGTCAATAGATGTTTTTTTAATGACAATTCCAAGTTATTATTGCTAACACCCCCCTATTTCAAATTAAGAATAAATTGATGTATATTTTAGGACTAATTTGTAACGCAAAAATTTGAATTTGTACTTCCTCAGTTTTTCTGAAAACCCGCTATTTAATGTGGCGGTGATAGTTTGAGGTCAAGCTAGCACCCCACCTTTACAAAATCAAATTTTAATAACATACATTTAAACTTTAAATTTAGGAATAATTTGTACCCGAAAAATATAATTTTTACCCACCCAGTTTTCCCTGTAAAAACAAATAACAGTATGGAGTTAAACTTTGAATTTGGGACTAATTTGTAACCAACAACGTTTTTAATTATTAGTGTTTGAAATGTAACTTAATGTTTCTAGTTAACTCCACAGTATATTGAAAATTCTAAAAAATTGACAATTGTGGAGTCAACTAGAAACAGTAAGTTTCATTTAAAACACTAATATGAGTAGATTCCACAAAGTAAGGGTCGAGACAGTTAATTTCATTTTTTTAATTATTATATTATTTTGTTTATAAAATATAATAAATTAGACCACGTGTTTTATTAATTTCCAAGTAAATCGTTAAAAAATTTGAAAGTATCAAAAGTAACTAAATAATGTTAATTTGAGAATATGGGACTAATTTGTTCCTGAAAAAGGCTTTGTCTTAACCTCACAGCAGTCGTTTTGATGTAAGTTAAAAATGGACCAAAATGTAGATAAACTGTTACATGCAGTGTTTCATGAAACCTTGTCACCAGTCATTTTTGTTTTGATATTCTGTGTTGTTTTGCTTCTAATAATAAATATATTGTTATAATTACAATTAGAAATCCATATTTTTTGTCATAGATACATACTCTTTATTTTCAATGAGGTCTTTTGGGGTATTCGCGGCAATTCTTTGACGAGACAAAAAAACTAAGTTTTCTTTCCCTTCTGCAGGTGCGTGATAAGGCAGTTAAAAGAATGGCATCATACTCTGGTGTTATCACTTTTTTGACTACTTGGCGGGTTAGTAATGATTGAAAAACATTCTTTTGTTACACTGTAGCTAAAACCGATAAGAGTCAATAAGGTGATTTTTTTGTTGTTCAGATAAGAGGCGTCTGACGTCTCATCTACACTTTATTTAATAATTTTTCTAGTGGTAGGAAACACTGTGGCATGGATTTTTTAGAGTAATTAAGCTGTGCACAAAACACAAAAAGGGCTTATTTTCATTTTTGCTACTTCAGTCTAAATCTGTGTATAAAATATTTTGTGGTACAAATTCAGTTTTAATGGAATATACTTATATATTTTTCAAGAAATTATGAAAAGATAGGTGAATAATGGGCATACAACTTATTGAAGAAGGGGCTGTTTAAATTGTTTAACTTTAATATTTTTAAATATTTTTTTGTGGTACAAATTCAGTTTTAATAGAATCTACTTTAATATTTCCTTTTTCAGGAGATTCTGAAAATATCAATTTATCAAAGCTGGGGTTGTTTAAGTGTGTTGACGTTAATATTTTTTGTGGTATAAATTAGTACAAATTCAGTTTTAATGGAATCGATTTTTATATTTCGTTTTTCAAGAAATTTTGAGAAGATCGGAGGATAATTGGCTTGCTATTCAGTTAATCTAAGCAGGGGTTGTTTAAGTGGGTTGACTTTAATATTTTGGAATATTCTTCGAGGTACAAATTTAGTACTAATAGAATCGACTTTAAGATTCCGTTTTTCAGAAAATATGGCAAAGATCGGAGAAGAATGAGCTTGCTATTCAATTTATTGATCAGGGGTTGTTTGAGGAGGTTGACGTTAATATTTTTTGTGGTACAAATTAGTACAAAATCAGTTTTAATGGAGTCGATTTTTTTATTTCGTTTTTCAAGAAATTTATCAAAGCAGGGGTTGTTTAAGTGAGTTTACTTGAATATTTTGGAATATTTTTCATGGTACAAAATAGAACACATTTAGTACTAATAGAAATCGACTTTAATATTTCGTTTTTCAGAAAATATTGGAAAAATCGTAGAATGGGCTCTTGCTATTCAATTTATCGATCGGGGGTTGTTTGAAGGTGTTGACGGTAATATTTTTTGAGGTACAAATGAGTACAGATTCAGTTTCAATGGAGTTGACCTTAATATTCCATTTTTCAAGAAATCTTGAAAACATCCGAGCAGTATGGGATTGCTATTCAATTTATCACAACAAGGGTTGTTTGAGGGGGTTGACGTTAAATTTTTTGTGGTACAAATTCAGTTTTAATGGAGCCGAGTTTAATATTCCCATTTTCAAGAAATTCTGAATATATCGGAGGATAATGGGCTTGCTATTCAATTTATCAAAGCAGGGATTGTTTAAGTGGGTTGACGTTAATATTTTTATTGGTACAAATTAGTACAAATTCAGTTCTTCAATTTACTGTATTAATTTTCATTTTTTTTCAAATTATTATTAATTTGGGCTTTCCAGATAGCAGCGCCATGTTTTTTTCTTTAATGGGTAAAGGTACAAAATTATTTTTTGTGGTACAAAATGAGTATTAAAAATCGTAATAGGTTTGATTTGATTTGGCCGAAATGGTTCTGCCAGCTTCACAGAGGTGATTTTAAAGCGATATAGTCCATATTTGGATAGTAGTAGCCCAGCAACTAATTCCCCGATTGATTTTTAATTGAAATTCGTTGTGTTTTAGCCGCCATAGCTTAGCAACACATTGCCCCATTGATTTTAAAGCGATATAGTCCATATTTGGCCAGTAGAAGTGCAGCAACAAATTCCCCGAGTGTTTTTTAATTGATTTCGACGTGTTTTAGTAGCCATAGCCTAGCAACAAATTGCCGGAGTGTTTTTTAATTGAAATTCAACCGCCCACAAATTCGCTAATTTCTCATGCGTAGCGTAATACGGCAGCAATTTTTTCAAATGATATATTTTTCTGAAGGTGGAAAACGTCTTTATCGGTATCGTTGACCCCCATAAAGATGTTTCCACCCGGTCGGAATAACAGAAATAGTTTCTAACGACTGGTTTGATTAATTTTATAAATGCGTTTATATTTTATAATGATAACCCCATTTAATATAAATAACATAATATTGTATTTATAATTATTAATATCATATTTTATTTGTCATATTTTATGTATCTTTCTTTTAGTAGCTACTTGAAAATGGTAATTAATGTAATGTAGATTAAAAAATACTCGAAAAATTTGTTGCTGTTGTATTACTGTCCAAATATCGACTATATTGCTTTAAAATCAATAGGGCAATTGGTTTCTAGGCTATTGCGGCTAAAACACAACGAATTTCGATTAAAAATCAGTCGGGAAATTTGTTGCTGGTGTTTTACTGAACATATATAGACTATATTGCTTTAACATCAATAGGGCAACTTGTTGCTAGGCTATGACTACTAGAACACGATGAATTTCGATCAAAAAATACTCGAGGAATTTGTTGCTGGTGTATTATTGAACAAATATAGACTACATCGATTTAAAATCAATAGGGCAATTTGTTGCTAGGCTATTGCGGCTAAAACACAACGAATTTCAATTAAAAATCAGTCGGGGAATTTGTTGCTGGTGTATTACTGCCGAAATATGGACTATATCGCTTTAAAATCAATAGGGCAACTTGTTGCTAGGCTATGACTACTAGAACACGATGAATTTCGATCAAAAAATACTCGAGGAATTTGTTGCTGGTGTATTACTGTCCAAATATCGACTATATCGCTTTAAAATCAGTAGAGCAATGTTTTGCTAGGCTATGGCTACGAGAACACGATGAATTTCGATCAAAAAATACTCGAGGAATTTGTTGCTGGTGTATTACTGCCCAAATATCGACTATATCGCTTTAAAATCAATAGGGCAATTTGTTGGTAGGCTATGGCTACTAAAACACGATGAATGTCGATTAAAAAATACTCGAGGAATTTGTTGCTGGTGTATTATTGAACAAATATGGACTATATCGCTTTAAAATCAATAGGACAACTTGTTGCTAGGCTATGACTACTAGAACACGATGAATTTCGATCAAAAAATACTCGAGGAATTTGTTGCTGGTGTATTATTGAACAAATATGGACTATATCGCTTTAAAATCAATAGGACAACTTGTTGCTATGCTATGACTACTAGAACACGATGAATTTCGATCAAAAAATACTCGAGGAATTTGTTGCTGGTGTATTACTGCCCAAATATCGACTATATCGCTTTAAAATCAATAGGGCAATTTGTTGGTAGGCTATGGCTACTAAAACACGATGAATGTCGATTAAAAAATACTCGAGGAATTTGTTGCTGGTGTATTATTGAACAAATATAGACTACATCGATTTAAAATCAATAGGGCAATTTGTTGCTAAGCTATTGCGGCTAAAACACAACGAATTTCAATTAAAAATCAGTCGGGGAATTTGTTGCTGGTGTATTACTTCCCAAATATGGACTATATCGCTTTAAAATCAATAGGGCAACTTGTTGCTGGGCTATGACTACTAGAACACGATGAATTTCGATCAAAAACTGCTCGAGGAATTTGTTGCTGGTGTATTACTGTCCAAATATCGACTATATCGCTTTAAAATCAGTAGGGCAATGTGTTGCTAGGCTATGGCTACTAGAACACGATGAATTTCGATCAAAACATGCTCGAGGAATTTGTTGCTGGTGTATTATTCAACAAATATGGACTAAATCGCTTTAAAATCAATAGGGCAATTTGTTGCTAGGCTATTGCGGCCAAAACACAACGAATTTCACTTAAAAATCAGTCGGGGAATTTGTTGCTGGTGTATTACTGCCCAAATATGGACTATATCGCTTTAAAATCAATAGGGCAACTTGTTGCTAGGCTATGACTACTAGAACACGATGAATTTCGATCAAAAAATACTCGAGGAATTTGTTGCTGGTGTATTACTGTCCAAATATCGACTATATCGCTTTAAAATTAGTAGACATGTGTTGCTAGGCTATGGCTACTAGAACACGATGAATTTCGATCAAAACATGCTCGAGGAATTTGTTGCTTGTGTATTACTGCCCAAATATGGACTATATCGCTTTAAAATCAATAGGGCGATTTGTTGCTAGGCTATTGCGGCTAAAACACAACGAAATTCAATTAAAAATCAGTCGCGGAATTTGTTGCTTGTGTATTACTGGCCAAATATGGACTATATCGCTTTAAAATCAATAGGGCAACTTCTTGCTGGGCAACTTGTTGCTAGGCTTTGACCACTACAACACGAAGAATTCCGATCAATAAATACTCGAGGAATTTGTTGCTGGTGTATTATTGAACAAATATAGGCTATATCGCTTTAAAATCAATAGGGCAACTTGTTGCTAGGCTATGACTACTAGAACACGATGAATTTCGATCAAAAAATACTCTAGGCATTTGTTGCTGGTGTATTACTGCCCAAATATCGACTATATCGCTTTAAAATCAATAGGGCAATTTGTTCGTAGGCTATGGCTACTAAAACACGATGAATGTCGATTAAAAAATACTCGAGAAATTTGTTGCTGGTGTATTACTGTCCAAATATCGACTTTATCGCTTTAAAATCAATAGGCCAATTTGTTGCTAGGCTGTGGCGGCTAAAACACAACGAATTTCAATTAAAAATCAATCGGGGAATTTGTTGCTGGTGTATTACTGTCCAAATATGGACTATATCGCTTTAAAATCAGTCGGGGAATTTGTTGCTGGGCTATGGCTACTAAAACACGATGAATGTCGATTAAAAAATACTCGAAAAATTGGTTGCTGTTGTATTACTGTCCAAATATCGACTATATTGCTTTAAAATCAATAGGGCAATTGGTTGCTAGGCTATTGCGGCTAAAACACAACGAATTTCGATTAAAAATCAGTCGGGGAATTTGTTGCTGGTGTTTTACTGAACATATATGGACTATATTGCTTTAACATCAATAGGGCAACTTGTTGCTAGGCTATGACTACTAGAACACGATGAATTTTGATCAAAAAATACTCGAGGAATTTGTTGCTGGTGTATTATTGAACAAATATAGACTACATCGATTTAAAATCAATAGGGCAATTTGTTGCTAGGCTATTGCGGCTAAAACACAACGAATTTCAATTAAAAATCAGTCGGGGAATTTGTTGCTGGTGTATTACTGCCGAAATATGGACTATATCGCTTTAAAATCAATAGGGCAACTTGTTGCTAGGCTATGACTACTAGAACACGATGAATTTCGATCAAAAAATACTCTAGGAATTTGTTGCTGGTGTATTACTGCCCAAATATCGACTATATCGCATTAAAATCAATAGGGCAATTTGTTGCTAGGCTATGGTTACTAAAACACGATGAATGTCGATAAAAAAATACTCGAGGAATTTGTTGCTGGTGTATTACTGACCAAATATCGACTATATCGCTTTAAAATCAGTAGGGCAATTTGTTGCTAGGCTATGGCTACTAAACCACGATGAATTTCAATTAATATGAGATAAGGGTTGATTTTTTCGCAGTATCGGTTAGTGTCATCCTTTAGCAACAAATTCCTGTGCATTTATTTGTATTCAATATTATTTATTTTTATAGTTATAGCGTGTGGCTACACTAGCTTAATATCAAATCATATTGAGAGGTGGGAAAATCGGGATAAGGGATGATTTTTTCCAGTATCGGTTAGTGTCATCTTTTAGCAACAAATTAGCAACAAATTTCTGTGCATTTAGTTTTTTTCAATATTACTTATTTTTATAGTTATAGCGTGTGGCTACGCTAGCTTAATATCATATAATAGTGAGGGGTGGGAAAATCGGGGTAAGGGATGATTTTTTCCAGCATCGGTTAGTGCCATCTTTTAGCAACAAATTCCTGTGCATTTAGTTTTTCAATATTACTTATTTTTATAGTTATAGCGTGTGGCTACGCTAGCTTAATATCAAATAATAGTGAGGCGTGGGGAAATCGGAGTAAGGGATGATATTTTGAAGAATCGGTTAGTGCCATCTTTTAGCAACAAATTAGCAACAAATTCATGTGCTTTTAGTTTTTTTCAACATTACTTATTTCTATAGTTAGAGCGTGTGGCTACGCTAGTTTAATATTACGCTAGCATAGTTTGCGTTTTCTTGGAAACGGCATTAGCAACAAAATCAAGCTAAGCGTTACAAATTAGCAACAAATTATAAGCCTGGTTCGAAGGGTGCCCTGTAAAATGGCTACGCTAGCATACTATACATTAAACGATGTTCTTTCTAATCGAACTACCTACTTCCCAACGCAGTGATATAGCTAAATCATAAATATGAATATTTCACGAAACAAGAACAGCTTGCCTATATTCTATTTTTATAATTATCTATGTAAATTCAAATAAACATAATACTCTCATGTTTACTTTAAATTTCTAAGTACGGCCCTGCCAGCGGTACTAAAATAAACCCATAGCCAACTCTGAAATTTACACCCAAATGGCTTCCTCGAGGTTATAGATTTTCAATAAATAATATCAAAGTTAAGAGTCTGGGCTGTTTGTTTATTAGGCTGTGTCGGTACAGTCTAGACTAGTCGCATATTTTTAGAGGAAATATAATATACAGGAACATAATGTCAAAAATATATTAACGAAAGTTCAAAATGTATAGAAAAATTGTACGTAAAAATGATAAATTCACTAAATTGGGATCTTTCAATATTTATTAAAAGTCATAGACCAGTTTCACTAGAAACTGTGTAGGAAGTTTGTCGTGAAATAATCAAGTAACACTAATATTCGTTTTACGATAAACTTTATTAGATTACGTCTAGGGTAATGCCTTTAGGCATAAGAAACTTATCGCTAAGTCATAAAAACTATATTTTATGGTGGGACCTAAACGTTCTTATATTTTTACAAAAAACATCTGGTTGGTTATTTATCTAAACAATACAGAAGAAAGGTCCATTTATCTGACCCCAGTATCTATGGTCACAGAAGCAGGTACTAGAAAATAAAATTATCTCTCTTCATCTCTTTTTAAAGCCGGTTTTACAGGCAAATGAAAATAAGAATTAAAATAAAAATAATCAATAATTTGATGTTTATACAGAAATAAAATAGAAATTGGAATAAGTTTTGTGCATGCTAATTAGGTTACGTACACTTCACTTGCCAGCTGCAAAACAAACTCCTATTAATGTGCAGAATTTTTATACTTGTTTTTTTTTGTTGAGACGCCTGAAACAGCAACGCAAAAATAAAAAGTTTAAAAACAACATCTAAAGCTAGGGCTGCCATCTGTAAACCCTGCCCCACAGGACCGGAAGCGTAAGTTCCCCGGATTTTGGAGCTTTCTCCCCGGACATTCCAATACTTTTTTCATTCACTTACATCTTGATTAAAATACGTACTGCATAGAAAAAACTTTAATTTTAAGCCTCTTTTGTTGCATGAAATAGTGTGTTTAATGGTTTAAACGTTCTTGTGTCGACAAGTGGGTAATTTTGCTTTATTTATTAATCTTACTAGGTATTAAATAAAAGATACATATACCCAATATTAGTTACTAAGTTAATAAAGTTGAATGATAACTTGTTTAACTTTTCATTTTTCCATACAATTAACAATATTTACTCTAGTTTTAAAAGAACTTAAATCTTGAATCAAATTCAGAAAGTTATAATAACTTATACTAAGGAAAAATTTCAACAGCCTTACATGTCTATTTCTTTATATTACAAGAAACAAAACACAATTTGTTGTTTTCATTCATAGATTTATGTAACTAAATTAAATCAATATTATATATATATATATATATATATATATATATATATATATATATATATATATATATATATATTGCACTTTATGGTGTACTTGTATACTCATTTTAATAAGATTTGCAAAAGATCGTTACTAATTCGCAAACAAACGTTTAGTGAAGTACCCAGATTGTACAGTTGAACATCTTCAAGAGGCGCACGCGCGATTCGTATTCGTCTGGTATAATAATCCTACGCTGGCTTTTAATTCTCTGTCTCATGATTGTCCTTGTCCAACACACTGGTAACGCCATGTGACCATGATAATTTCCTTTTGGCCGTGAGAGGATAGGTTTTACGTTGAAATTAAATGTGACTGATTTATCTCACAAGTAAGAAGAAATTTTTTAAACGCACTCTACAATCTAACGCGTGGATTGAAAATGAAGTGAGGGGACAGATAAAAGTAGAAGAATTAGGGCCGTAAGCGAACTCATTTTATCAGGAGCGTAGGAAACAGGCGGTGTATATTGAGATACTTTTGTACATACAAGACAGTAAACAAATGTCAGCATACGACTTATTTATGTTATGATACCAAGTTAAAGAAAATGGTGATACACTGAAAACACTTGTTTTATTAACGGGTGTGAAAGCAGCAACGGTTTTTCTAGCAACGGTTTTTCTAGCAACGGTTTTTTATTGTCGCTTATGGTATATGAAGGAAGAACATCTATTGCTGGTGATTTTTTTATGCGAGTCCACTATTCTACAGATGTTGAACAGGCACCTAACAGAAAAATAAATTGTGATCCCTAAACCACCCCCCCCAACAACCCTCCGAAGTAGGAAAACCTTGAAGCAGTTAATATATCCGTTGCTCGAGGTTTTTTGATGGAAATGAATTAATATACATCTGCTGAATACGCTCTATAGGGTGAAATAATTTGTGCATCGGAAACTACCCCCCAACAACCCTCCAAAGTAGAAAAATCTTGAAGCAGTTAATATATCCGTTGCTCGAGGTATTTTGAAGGAAATAAATTATTATACATCTGCTGAATACGCTCTATAGGGTGAAATAATTTGTGCATCAAAAACTACCCCCCAACAACCCTCCGAAGAAGAAGAACCTTAAAGGAGTTAATATATCCGTTGCTCGAGGTTTTTTGATGGAAATGAATTAACATACATCTGCAGAATACGCTCTATAGGGTGAAATAATTTGTGCATCAAAAACTACCCCCCAACAACCCTCCGAAGTAGAAGAACCTTAAAGTAGTTAATATATCCTTTGCTCGAGGTTTTTTGATGGAAATGAATTAACATACATCTGCAGAATACGCTCTATAGGGTGAAATAATTTGTGCATCAAAAACTACCCCCCAACAACCCTCCGAAGTAGAAGAACCTTAAAGTAGTTAATATATCCGTTGCTCGAGGTTTTTTGATGGAAATGAATTAACATAGATCTGCAGAATACGCGCTATAGGGTGAAATAATTTGTGCATAAAAAACTACCCCCCAACAACCCTCCGAAGTAGAAAAACCTTAAAGCAGTTAATATATCCGTTGCTCGAGGTTTTTTGATGGAAATGAATTAACATACATCTGCAGAATACGCTCTATAGGGTGAAATAATTTGTGCATCAAAAACTACCCCCCCACAACCCTCCGAAGTAGAAGAACCTTAAAGTAGTTAATATATCCGTTGCTCGAGGTTTTTTGATGGAAATGAATTAACATAGATCTGCAGAATACGCGCTATAGGGTGAAATAATTTGTGCATAAAAAACTACCCCCCAACAACCCTCCGAAGTAGAAAAACCTTAAAGCAGTTAATATATCCGTTGCTCGAGGTTTTTTGATGGAAATGAATTAACATACATCTGCAGAATACGCTCTATAGGGTGAAATAATTTGTGCATCAAAAACTACCCCCAACAACCCTCCGAAGTAGAAAAACCTTAAAGTAGTTAATATATCCGTTGCTCGAGGTTTTTTGATGGAAATGAATTAACATACATCTGCAGAATACGCGCTATAGGGTGAAATAATTTGTGCATAAAAAACTACCCCCAACAACCCTCCGAAGTAGAAAAACCTTAAAGCAGTTAATATATCCGTTGCTCGAGGTTTTTTGAAGGAAATGAATTAACATACATCTGCAGAATACGCTCTATAGGGTGAAATAATTTGTGCATCAAAAACTACCCCCAACAACCCTCCGAAGTAGAAAAACCTTAAAGTAGTTAATATATCCGTTGCTCGAGGTTTTTTGATGGAAATGAATTAACATACATCTGCAGAATACGCGCTATAGGGTGAAATAATTTGTGCATAAAAAACTACCCCCAACAACCCTCCGAAGTAGAAAAACCTTAAAGCAGTTAATATATCCGTTGCTCGAGGTTTTTTGAAGGAAATGAATTAACATACATCTGCAGAATACGCTCTATAGGGTGAAATAATTTGTGCATCAAAAACTACCCCCAACAACCCTCCGAAGTAGAAAAACCTTAAAGTAGTTAATATATCCGTTGCTCGAGGTTTTTTGATGGAAATGAATTAACATACATCTGCAGAATACGCGCTATAGGGTGAAATAATTTGTGCATAAAAAACTACCCCCAACAACCCTCCGAAGTAGAAAAACCTTAAAGCAGTTAATATATCCGTTGCTCGAGGTTTTTTGAAGGAAATGAATTAACATACATCTGCAGAATACGCTCTATAGGGTGAAATAATTTGTGCATCAAAAACTACCCCCCAACAACCCTCCGAAGAAGAAGAACCTTAAAGGAGTTAATATATCCGTTGCTCGAGGTTTTTTGATGGAAATGAATTAACATACATCTGCAGAATACGCTCTATAGGGTGAAATAATTTGTGCATCAAAAACTACCCCCCAACAACCCTCCGAAGTAGAAGAACCTTAAAGTAGTTAATATATCCTTTGCTCGAGGTTTTTTGATGGAAATGAATTAACATACATCTGCAGAATACGCTCTATAGGGTGAAATAATTTGTGCATCAAAAACTACCCCCCAACAACCCTCCGAAGTAGAAGAACCTTAAAGTAGTTAATATATCCGTTGCTCGAGGTTTTTTGATGGAAATGAATTAACATAGATCTGCAGAATACGCGCTATAGGGTGAAATAATTTGTGCATAAAAAACTACCCCCCAACAACCCTCCGAAGTAGAAAAACCTTAAAGCAGTTAATATATCCGTTGCTCGAGGTTTTTTGATGGAAATGAATTAACATACATCTGCAGAATACGCTCTATAGGGTGAAATAATTTGTGCATCAAAAACTACCCCCCCACAACCCTCCGAAGTAGAAGAACCTTAAAGTAGTTAATATATCCGTTGCTCGAGGTTTTTTGATGGAAATGAATTAACATAGATCTGCAGAATACGCGCTATAGGGTGAAATAATTTGTGCATAAAAAACTACCCCCCAACAACCCTCCGAAGTAGAAAAACCTTAAAGCAGTTAATATATCCGTTGCTCGAGGTTTTTTGATGGAAATGAATTAACATACATCTGCAGAATACGCTCTATAGGGTGAAATAATTTGTGCATCAAAAACTACCCCCAACAACCCTCCGAAGTAGAAAAACCTTAAAGTAGTTAATATATCCGTTGCTCGAGGTTTTTTGATGGAAATGAATTAACATACATCTGCAGAATACGCGCTATAGGGTGAAATAATTTGTGCATAAAAAACTACCCCCAACAACCCTCCGAAGTAGAAAAACCTTAAAGCAGTTAATATATCCGTTGCTCGAGGTTTTTTGAAGGAAATGAATTAACATACATCTGCAGAATACGCTCTATAGGGTGAAATAATTTGTGCATCAAAAACTACCCCCAACAACCCTCCGAAGTAGAAAAACCTTAAAGTAGTTAATATATCCGTTGCTCGAGGTTTTTTGATGGAAATGAATTAACATAGATCTGCAGAATACGCGCTATAGGGTGAAATAATTTGTGCATAAAAAACTACCCCCCAACAACCCTCCGAAGTAGAAAAACCTTAAAGCAGTTAATATATCCGTTGCTCGAGGTTTTTTGATGGAAATGAATTAACATACATCTGCAGAATACGCTCTATAGGGTGAAATAATTTGTGCATCAAAAACTACCCCCAACAACCCTCTGAAGTAGAAAAACCTTAAAGTAGTTAATATATCCGTTGCTCGAGGTTTTTTGATGGAAATGAATTAACATACATCTGCAGAATACGCTCTATAGGGTGAAATAATTTGTGCATCAAAAACTACCCCCCAACAACCCTTCGAAGTAGAAAAACCTTAAAGCAGTTAATATATCCGTTGCTCGAGGTTTTTTGATGTAAATGAATTATTATAAATCTGCCGAATACGCTCTATAGGGTGAAATAGTTTGTGCATCAAAAACTACCCCCCAACAACCCTCCGAAGTAGAAAAACCTTAAAGCAGTAAATATATCCGTTGCTCGAGGTTTTTTGATGGAAATGAATTAATATACATCTGCCGAATACGCTCTATAGGGTGAAATAATTTGTGCATGAAAAACTACCCCTCAACAACCCTCCGAAGAAGAAGAACCTTAAAGCAGTTAATAAATCCGTTGCACGAGGTTTTTTGATGGAAATGAATTAACATACATCTGCAGAATAGGGTGAAATAATTTTCTATAAATCAAGTAATGCCGTCCCCAAATGAAGAGGTTTCTCCTACATTCAAAATCCAAGCATCAACAACACAACTCTGTTTTCATGAAAATGGGCTTGTGTGTAATACGGATTATTACAAAGAATGCAAAGAATATGGAAACTATGTAGTAGCTAAGTTTAATTTGGGAATCTCTACCGAATTAAAATATGAAGATTTAAAAACATTATACGATAAACAGTGGTTGACAGATTTCGCTCTTAACTATTGCCTAAGAGCAATATAAAACGAACACACCACCGAAGGGGATTACAAGTTACTGAATACCAATCAAACTTTCGCAATATTCTATCAGTGTGAACATATCGTCAAGGAATTTTTCGATGACTTTCCAGAAATATCGGAAAACTCAATAGTGATTCTTCCAATTATTATTGTAACTTTTTCCAGTCGAAATCATTGGGTTATAGGTTTTGTCAATTACCAGCAGAATATATTCACTTTTATTGGTCCGAGAGGAAAATCGCAGTCGAACGCATTGGAATTCCGGGAAACATTCGAAAAGTTCATTAATATCTATAATAAGTTCCAACAAACCAGTCTCAATTCGAAGTTAATATTAAAGAAATATCCCATATCAAACAGAGGGATGGATATAACTGTGGAGTATACATAATATACTTCACGTGGGCTGTAATAAACAGAATATGTCTTCTGAAGCCAGCTAATAGGGATATTTATAGAAATGATCTCAGACAAATTTTATTAAAAGTACAGATATTTGTCAAAATAGTTTTTGTCTCATATGTGGAGACGAAAAAAATCCTTCTAGCTATCAGTGTAAAACTTGTTTGAGAAATTTTCACAGTGAATGTATAACCTTGGAAAATATTTGCCAACTCTGTAAAAATTATTTTTCAAAATGTCAGTGATGCTTGATCACCTTCATTTACACTAATAAATATATAAATTGAAAAAAATGCTTTTATAAAATACGCCGAAAAGTATAAAATAAATATATCTCTGACAAAATTAATTTTTTATTTTCCGTTCATTGAACTAAAACCGGTGATCCGAATAGACAACCTGTAATATATCATACATTTCAGTAATTCCCAGAGGGCCTTATCCCTACTCTTGGCATATAGAAGTAACACAAAATAGTTCCAGTCGACCCGTACAAAATATAACAGATTTACGCTAGATATTCAAGTATGTCATTGGAACACAACATTCTGTATTTAAATAGTGGCTTATCCATCGCGTACTGGTCGACTGGAAAAAATTGTAGAATATGCAACAATGGATTCAAAACCTGTTTTTATTCCCTTGTTTACCAAGAAATTTCCACCCTATAGAGCGTATTCTGCAGATGTATGTTAATTCATTTCCATCAAAAAACCTCGAGCAACGGATATATTAACTGCTTTAAGGTTTTTCTACTTCGGAGGGTTGTTGGGGGGTAGTTTTTGATGCACAAAACATTTCACCCTATAGAGCGTATTCTGCAGATGTATAATAATTCATTTCCATCAAAAAACCTCGAGCAACGGATATATTAACTGCTTTAAGGTTTTTCTATTTCGGAGGGTTGTTGGGGGGTAGTTTTTGATGCACAAATTGTTTCACCCTTTAGAGCGTATTCTGCAGATGTATAATAATTCATTTCCATCAAAAAACCTCGAGCAACGGATATATTAACTGCTTTAAGGTTTTTCTACTTCGGAAGGTTGTTGGGGGGTAGTTTTTGGTGCACAAATTATTTCACCCTTTAGAGCGTATTCTGCAGATGTATAATAATTCATTTCCATCAAAAAACCTCGAGCAACGGATATATTAACTGCTTTAAGGTTTTTCTACTTCGGAAGGTTGTTGGGGGGTAGTTTTTGGTGCACAAATTATTTCACCCTTTAGAGCGTATTCAGCAGATGTATATCAATTCATTTCCATCAAAAAAACCGGAGCAACGGATATATTAACTGCTTTAAGGTTCTTCTACTTCGGAGGGTTGTTGGAGGGGGGGTGGTAGTTTTTGATGCACAAATTATTTCTCCCTATAGATCGTATTCAGCAGATGTATATTAATTCATTTCCATCAAGAAACCTCGAGCAACGGATATATTAACTGCTTCAAGATTTTTCTACGTCGGAGGGTTGTTGGGGGGTAGTTTCTGATGCACAAATTATTTCACCCTATAGAGCGTATTCAGCAGATGTATAATAATTCATTTCCATCAAAAAACCTCGAGCAACGGATATATTAACTGCTTTAAGGTTTTTCTACTTCGGTGGGTTGTTGGGGGGTGGTTTAGGGATCACAATTTATTTTTCTGTTAGGTGCCTGTTCAACATCTGTAGAATAGTGGACTCGCATAAAAAAATCACCAGCAATAGATGTTCTTCCTTCATATACCATAAGCGACAATAAAAAACCGTTTCTGCTTTCACACCCGTGTTTTATTACAACATATTGTCGCTTTTGGACTCTGTATTGTTTCCATAGATTATTCTTTATGATGTTAATGAAAATTATTATGCTTATATTCATTAATTGTACCCTCAATATCGACGAATGTATTTTTTGTAGCCATCTTCCAGTGATTTTTAAGTGGTACTTATTTCAAATACCTACTAGGTAGGTTTTCATTCATTGTTCAAATCATATTAGCGTGTACTACCCGAACTGATATAGTGAATTAGTTTATTACTACTGAATCATTTCTTTGTAAATTAATCATGAAGGGATAAACGAAAGTAATGTTGATTTTTTTATTGTTCATTGCATTAAGCTATCAGTATAGTACAATCCAGTTATTTCAACTTAAGAAAATCTGTTAAATTTGAATAAAAAAAAAACTGTTTAACGGTTAAACGAGCTTTTTTGGAATGTTAATTTACTCATTTATGTTTAAGTTATCAAAAAACTTAAACTAATATAGGTCAGTCAGCTGCAAGAGATTTCCTAATAAATTTTTAGTCAATTTATCACTATTTATAATTTTTTAAGTTAAACTCCCATCTGTGTATGGGAAAATGTCACAATTTTGAATTGTCTTAAGATTTATAATTGGAGAGGTAGCGATTTCTTGCACTCCTTGCATTCAGTATTCATAATCAATAGAGAAAATAGCTTGGCAACAAAAACTGAATAAAATAGTTCACAATAATCGAGGAACGTAAATAAAATTTACATACTCGTATAATCTTGCACAATGATAAACATTTCTATTCTACATTCCGCAAAACCTTACAAAATTATTTAAAAGTCCGATACCATTGTTGCCAATGCCAGTATACTAAAACTTAAAATACCTCAGAATATCAAAATTTTTACAAATCAAAAATATTCGGAGATGTTTGAAAAAGTATAGTTAGAAAAGTTTTAAAATTGCCAATAACTTTTTTATTGTAAAAATTATTTTCTGTCACCTTAAAATAATTTTCCATCAGATAAGGATTTCGATTTGGCAATGCTGCTTCAATCGTCGACAATGTTATTCTTGTTAATTTCCATTGGTTAGGATCATCCGTGACCTTACAACTGACTAGGCGGTAGTCTTCTCGAAAGCGGAGTCTGGCACACACCATTAGAAATACAGTAAAAGCACGTTTTCCACTTTATGATATCCTGTTAGCGAAAAATAATGTTACACTGAATTTATATGTATTTTGTTTCTTTCTAACACATTGAAGGTAAAACGTATGTTCCCTCGTAATGTTCCCAACACAGAGAGAGAGATCAATAAGTCAATAGTTTGATGTGTTAAATGTTAAAAAGTAGTATTGTATTTTGCCAAGTATTGAATAAAGTTATAACAATATTTTATATCGATTTTCGATCGGTGTTGTCTTCCAATGCTTAGGTCGATGATCGATGATGCCAATATTGCAGTATTCGGTTGAAACTGAATCACCGATCACCGCATCTGCGAGAAGTGTATCACCGGTAGCGCCAGTGATTTTACATTCATTGGTGAAATATCGTTGTTACCAATATATCGACCAAGACTACTAGAAACTTGAAAGTTATTTCCGGCGATTTCTCTTGGCCACTTTTAGTAAGGAATTTTTTCTCCTAAAGTTATAACATGAGTACCTAATTTCTGATATATAGCCGAGAGATCGGCTTATTGGACCACTCGATACAATAACCCAGTATATACTCCGTATATACTACGAAGAATGTGACGTCACGGTCAATACTCACTGTACAAATTAAATTATACACAAACATGCACCATAATTATATATTTCATAGTTCGCTCCAATGCTGTCGTGTCCAGTTCGGGACATGTCGCGTCTGGGAATAGCTTTAGCATGCTCTCCGCATCCGCTAGTCGTTTGAATGGCCCAGCTACATAAATATCAACGATCGCGCGAAATAGGTTCGTTATTCCACTAGTGGACTTTACTTACGCTTAGCTTACAGCTGTCAATGCGAATGGCTTACGAAATATATTATAAATTTTATATTTGATAAAAGGAAATATTTTAGTTAATTAGAAAATTTTTTGGGAGCACTGCAGCGCTTATATGCTAGCCGCCACTGCAAGACTCGATAAAAATTTACTCAGATAAGTCGAAAGCGATCAAAAACTCAATGGCGACGCTAGGGCCTCCGTATTTTCGGATGAGAATAAATAGTTATTGGATCGATTTTGAGAAAAAAAACGTACTCAGATGCAAACAAAAGTGTAAAATTTAAAGTGTTACACTTACCGTCTGATCTGGCCCCCAGTAACTACTGGCGGTTTGCAGACTTCAAAAAAAGAGGTTTGTTTTTAGTTAGGCCCGATATTTGTGTGTTAGATCTTTCCTATTAATAATATAAAGGAACAACTGATTTTTAAAATGATTAAATTATTTTTCCTTTGCAGGTATAGTCGCAGAGGTGATTATTACCGAAATAACAAATTATTATGTCCTCCACAATCTAGTCCTTCCAAAATTGTTGGAAAAGGAAACAACACTGTGGGTGACGAATTGAAAAGTGGGAATAAAGTCGAAGCTAAACAGAAGGATGACAATAAGAAAAAATCAATACAAAATAGTTCTATAGGAAAAGATCAAGTTGTTCCTAAAACAATTTTGGAAAAAGACGAAATGGTTCCAAACGACGACGCTTTGATACATCAGGAATCAGAAGGATCTCACACACAAGAGGCAGCAAAAGAATCATATACCAATAACGAAACTACTATACAAATGGACGATTACGGAATTTCAGACATAGATTTAGCTTTATCCGAAGACAAACAAGAAGTTATTACAACTATAACCCCGGAGGATTTGTTGCAACAATTAACTGATGCGGTAGACGATGTAACACTAACAACAGTCACTATAAGCGTGGAGGAATTGTTAAAACAATTAACCGATGCGGAAGACGATGCAACACCCAATATAAATACAGCGGTCAAAGAGTCTATCTCGAACCCAAATAATGATAATAAAGTAGTTGATAATGAGAGATCGCTTAAACGGAAATACGATGCTAGTAGAAGAACATCAATCGACGACAAAATTGATACGTTACCAAAGAAAAACCGCGTTGACGATAAAATTAGAAAAAACTCCTCTTCTACAAATAATGTAACTATAAGGAGAATGTCTTGCTTAGAAGAAAGTAACAATTCTTCGATAAAAAATGGAAAAAGGAGATCATCGTTATATTCTGATAATACAACTTTACTATGTCGGGACTCAAATTATAAAACGATAAATTCTTCAACCCAAGATATAAATTCAATAATGATTCCTAGTTTACCAAAAGACTATACCATACCGAAAACATCGAACGCTAAACAGGTATTTTCAGAAGCCGATACACCTTGTTTAAAACCGATTCACGTACTTGTTAATAACAATAAAACTAGTCAATCTTCAGGCACAAAGACAAATGAAAGTACAAAAAAGAAAATGGAAACATCAAAGAACCCGAATTCGGGAAGAGACAAAAATTTAGAGGAAGAGGAGAAGAAAAGAATGCAACGAATTTTTAGGAGAGCGTTTAAAAAGAGGAAATTAAACTCTAAATACGCGGAAGAAAATGAAACTAGTGAAAGTACAGAGCAAAAAGGAAATGGAAAACATACGGATTCGAAGAAATCGAATTCTGAGAAAACCGAAAGAAGTTCCAAAGCTAAATTGGAAATAGATAAAAAGTGGCAAAATTTCAAAACTAAAATGATGAAAAAGTACGCCGAAAGCGATGGAAAAAAATATCGGCGTGAATCACCTAAAAAATCCTCAAAAAAACCTGACCAACATCCAAGGCAAGATAAAAAATCCACACATAAACTCGATAGAAAATTGAATGAATCTAATAAAAGTGTTTACAAAGAAAACGATAAAAAAAAAGATGATGAAACTGTCAACAAAAAGGATGATTTTGCAGACAATACAAATGAAAATAAGAAACTGTACGTTTCTTTGGAAAGCATATTGAAAGAAGAAGTTCGTAAAAAAATAGAAGATGCCGCTAAAAGTTACAAACAAAAAGAATATAAAAAAGAATCTTCAACTGGACATAAAAATGATTGTGATAAAGACGTTTCACGTGACAGTAAGATTAAAAACGATCATAAACAACTTTTAGATCACGAGGATGTTGCATTAGAAAACGACAAAGGAAAGTCTGTTTTAAAAAACCATAAAAACGAAAAACGTACTTTTATTGAGGGTCATCAAAAATCAAAAAAATTGAAAGGAGATCAAGAAAATTCGGAATTTAACCTACAAGAAAATGTCGAAAAACAATTATTTAAAGATAGCTCAATAGAACAAATGAAACCGATCGAAGATATTCCGCAAGGCACAAACCAATTAGTAGTTGAAGAAGCTTCCCTTGAACAAGACCACTCTTACGACAATATTCAACAAGATAAATCGTCTAAAAATAAAAAAGAAAATATTACCGATGGGAATTCCACCGAACCAATCGATAATAAAAATGAAAGATTTGAAAATATTAGCAAAAAGTTGGAGGAAATGTTCAATATATTCAAACCAATTTCCAGCAATATCGAACAAGACATTGAGAACAAACAAAACGCGCACAAAGATACAACCAAAGAAACCACAGACAAAGATACAACCAAGGAAAACGCAGACAGAAATAAATGCACAGAAACCTGTGTAAACAATGACCAAGATATAACTATCAAAGTCGAAGGTGTTGAGGAAGCAGTGGAACGATCTAGTAACTTATTAATGGTAATTAGGACGTCAGTTAAAAGCGAAATTAGTGCAACTTTCAATTATTGCGAACCGTTGATTATTCAACCTGTTCTTCCACAAAAAATCGAATCTTCTATAACGGAAACTGTTTATTTGGAACGAGCTACGACAATATCGCAAATTATCGAAACCGCAGAGTCGGTCGTTTTGTACGATACCAACAAAGAAATTCAAATAATCGATTTGACATCTGACAGTTGCGAAGATATAAGCGAATCTAATGGTGATGGAAATGCAGAAAACATTACGTTGTACAGAAGCGACGAAACGACAGACGATTCTGGAGACGTATTGGCCATGTCCGCAATTATACCGCCTTTAACAACGAGAGAAATTGGTATTAAAAAAGAAACAATAGAAGAAGAACCATCGAGTAATACTTTGATTGAAAATATAACCGAAACGACTATAGAAAATCAAGATACGAACTGTATAGCCCAAATCAATACCAGTTGTAATGCGACAATTACAAATAACGTAACCAGTGAAAACATTGCTTCATCTTCAAACGTCTATCAACGTATTTTCTGTAAAAATACCGACGCATTAATGGCGTCACCATCGGTAAGCCCTCAATGTATTCCCTTTAATCAGTCAGTACCTGTCACATCCCCTACGAATTACAATCAGTATATATCAAGTACACATCTGTCAGCGGTATCACCATCGAAATGTGTTCCCAGTAATCCATCAAATACCTCTACATCTCCATCAAATGGAACTCAATGTTTATCAAGGAAATCTCCGTTAGTTGCATCACCATCGATCGACGCTCAACTTATTCCCGGTAATCGACCAAGTACCTCCGTCGCATCATCATCGAATGCAGCTCAAAATTTCCTCTATAATCAATCGGGTACTGTACCAATAGGATCAACTTCGAATAGCGCTCAAAGTATTCCCTGCAATACATTAAATACCACTGCGTCGATGGTATCATCATTGAAATGCGTTCAAAGCTTGCCCGAAAATCAATTAGTGGAATCACCATCAAAGGAAACTGCCCAATCGAGTTCCGTTCCAATACTTCTATCGCTCATAAAGGGCCCTCAACTTATTTTCAATAATCAATCAGTGGAATCAACATCGAAAGGCCCCCAAAAAACCTATAATCAATCAGTGGAATCAATGTTGAATGGAACTCTACTTAATTCCTATAATCAAACGATGGAATCGATACCGAAAGGACCTCTACTTAATCCATATAATCAATCAGTGGCATCAACATCGAAAGGCCCCCAAAAATCCTATAATCAATCAGTGGAACCAACATCGACAGACCCCCAACTTACCTCCTATAATCAGTCAGTGGAATTAATATCTAAAGAATCTAAACTTGATTCTTATAATCAATCAGTGGAATCAACATCGACAGACCCCCAACTTACCTCCTATAATCAGTCAGTGGAATCAATATCTAAAGGATCTAAACTTGATTCCTATAATCAATCACTGGTATCACTATCAAAAGGCCCCCAAAAAACCTATAATCAATCAGTGGAATCAATGTCGAATGGAATTGAACTTAATTCCTATAATCAATCAGTGGAATCAACATCGACATACCCCCAACTTACCTCCTATAATCAGTCAGTGGAATCAATATCTAAAGGATCTAAACTTGATTCCTATAATCAATCAGTGGAATCAATGTCGAATGGAACTCAACTTAATTCCTATAATCAATCAGTGGAATCAATGTCGAATGGAACTCAACTTAGTTTCTATAATCAATCAGTGGAATCAACATCGACATACCCCCAACTTACCTCCTATAATCAGTCAGTGGAATCAATATCTAAAGGATCTAAACTTGATTCCTATAATCAATCAGTGGCATCAATATCAAAAGGCCCCCAAAAAACCTATAATCAATCAGTAGAGTCAATGTCGAATGGAACTCAACTTAATTCCTATAATCAATCAGTGGAATCAATATCTAAAGGATCTAAACTTAATTCCTATAATCAATTAGTGCAATCAACATCGAAAGTAACCCAAATTACCTCCAATAATCAATCAATTGAATCAATATCGCATGAAACTCAACTTAGTTCCTATAATAAATCCGTGGGATCAAAATCGAAAGGCCCCAAAGTTAAATCCTATAATAAATCAGTGAAATCAATATCAAAAGGACCTCATCTTAATTCATATAATCAATCAGTGGGATCAACGTTGAAGGGATCCCAACTTAACTCCTATAATCAATCGGTGGAATCGATACCGAAAGGACCTCTACTTAATCCATATAATCAATCAATGGAATCAACATCGAAAGGCTCCCAACTTAATTCCTTCAATCAATCAGTGGTATCGCCTCGTATTTACTATAATCAATCAATGTTGTCACCGAAAGACCCTCAATTTAATCATTATAATCAATCAGTGACATCTTCACCGAAAGGCCCCCAACTTTTTCACTATACTCAATCAGTGGCGACGTCACCGAAAGGCCCTCAACTGAATCACTATAATCAATCAGTGGCATCATCACCGAAGGACACTCAACTTTTTCACTATAATCAATCAGTGGCATCCTCACCGAAGGACACTCAACTTTTTCACTATAATCAATCACTGGCATCCTCACCGAAAGGCACTCAACTTTTTCACTATAATCAATCGGTGGCATCCTCACCGAAGGGAAGTCAACTTCACTATAATCAATCAGTGGCATCCTCACCGAAGGACACTCAACTTTTACACTATAATCAATCAGTGGCATCGTCACCGAAAGTCACTAAACCTAATCACTATAATCAATCAGTGGAATTAGCATCGAAAGGCACTCAACTTCACTATAATCAGTCAGTGGCATCGTCACCGAAAGGCCCTCAGCTGAATTCGTATAATCAATCAGTGGCACCCTCATCGAAAGGCACTCAACTTAATTCGTATAATCAATCAATGGCGTCCTCATCGAAAGGCACTCAACTTAATTCTTATAATCAATCAGTGGTATCGTCACCGAAAGTCCCTCAATATTTTAGTCAATCACTTACCGCTAACAGTTCACAACAATCGTCGCTTGCGAAGGATTTACATACGGCTGATATAATTGATGCACAAATTAATGAACAATCTGCAGCAGAAGTACCCGTACTTAGTACGAAATCCGATCTGTTCAACGAAGATTCGACGTCGTTACTCAATCGATTACTTAAGGAAAAAGATTTTAGGTGAGTGAACATTTTATTTTATTTAAATTTTCAATTTTACTTATTATGTATGAAAGTTGTTCTTTTTATAGAATGTGCATTTCCTTGTAATAATTATTATTAAATGTTACTAAAATTCATAGTTGGACCCTAAGGCAGACTCTTTTCAATAAATGTATTTCTGTCATCTGCATGTTAGGTTCAGACCTCACTACATTATCAAGTATTGTTATTACTATAGTGTATAGAAAATTTTATAAATAAAAAAAGTACAAATGAACTGTTCACCACGAAGTAAAACTAAGTTTACTTGTATGTGGCAAAAACACATTAAACAATTAAATTGTATATAATAAAATGTAATATAACTTATTAATATCTTAAATCTAACCAGAACTGGAAACTATAAACAATATGGAACTTATAATAAATATAAAATTGTAAAAGATATAAAAATAAAAACACTGAAGATATAGGATGGATACTATTTTCACCATAACTATTAGTATTTTTTTCTCTTTTCTATATATAGCCTTTGTTTCACTTTAATCAATCAAGTTATTTATAAAATCTCTCGGCTTAGTGCTGACAAAATATCTTAATTTTCTTTTGTATAATGGTAGTATGGTGTGAATTATATAATTTAGGGCCGAAATAGGTAAAGTTTTTTTGACCAACCGTTTTTTGCGTATGTAGTGTAATAAATATTGTTTTATTTCGCGTTTCGTATGCATTTATAAAAAATATTTGCCTAGGACCAAATATTTCGCTTTTCCTATATAATGTGTTACTTGGACAATTATAACCTCGGTGAAGAATTGTCCTAAGAAAATGTTTTTGAAGGATTTATAATGGTAGTAGGTACGTCTTAGAAACTCCGCCCCATCCTATCATTCCATAATTAATGTGTGGTTCCACTAGACCTCTATAAACTATTTTTCTTTGTTTTAAGTTAAGTATTTTACATATTTCATTGAATCAAGCATCAACGTAGGAACTGAATGGTAAGTATACAGTTTTATTAATATTTAATGATAGAAGTCTATTGTCAAACCACATCTTAACTTGTTGCAGATCTTTCTCTAAATTATGTTTTAGGTCAAACCAGTTGCCGTCATCGCAAAACAATACTGTGTCGTCTGCAAAACTATTTTGCCATGTGTTTCCAGCATAAACAGATTATTCAGATATACATTGAGGAGAATAGGTCCTAAGACCGTCCCCTGAGGTACGCCACATGAAATGACTTTTCCACTACTATAAGTATCTTTTATTTTCACTTTTTGTATTCGATTAGTTGAATAAGTTCTGAATGGGTTATGTGGAATACCCCTACCCAATAAACACACAAACGTTTTAAAAACTTGAAATATTTAACATGTAAGTAGATATACTAAGCCGGTTATGGGACTGAAGTCGTCCATGTTGGATTTCGTTGACTGTGCGCGCGCACCGGAAGTGGCATCCATCTTGTGTCAATGGCGTGTCGTATCCATCTTGTGTCAATGGCGGGGTGTGACGTGTGTCGTATCCATCTTGTGTCAATGGCGGGGTGTGTCGTTGACGGGTGATTCGAATGTGGCGCGCGTACTGTGACCCGTTCTACGGCATCCATCTTCTGTGACGTCAATCGTGGTCCATCCACCTACCACATGTGTGACGTAACACTTCCAATTTATAAAATTGAAAAAATGGTCGACCGTGAGATTCGAACTCACGACACACAACGTCTTTCTCGTTCCTAACACAGTTCCTAACCGTTGCGATATCAAGGCTTATGTATTAATTTCTTATTTGAGGTTCAGTATCATCCGTTGGGTGTCAGTGACCCCACATACTTTTGAAAGATATTTGCACTCTTGTTAAAAAATATATTTAGTTTGTTATTTTGAGTGGGACGTCTAGTGTGTAAAAAAATCCACTTGAAAAAAAATCAACACTTCCAGTTTATAAAATTGAAAAAATGGTTGACCATGAGATTCGAACTCACGACACACAGCGTCTTTCTCGTTCATAACACAGTCCCTAACCGTTGCGATATCAAGGCTTATGTATTAATTTCTTATTTGGGGTTCAGTATCAGCCGTTGGGTGTCAGTCAAATTAATATCCCAAGATCGATGCCCTGAATTCATAGCATACGAGTGAAATCAAAAGTGTCTATGATTATTTATTAGTCATAAAATGTATACGGGGGTTGTTTCTTATACGTTTCTTGTTAAAAAAGATATTTAGTTTGTTATTTTGAGTGGGACGTCTAAATTTCATATGGTGTGTGTGTATGACGTCATCCGACGTTTGGGGGGTCGCAGGGGGTGGGAAAAATAATAATTACAAAGGCAGTATTTAAAAACCAGGATTAATGGGAAGGTGGGGGGTTTATAACAAATTTCTTCACAGGTCTTTATGAGAAAAAACGGTTCCGTCCGACTAGGAGGTTAAGACATTATTGTGTGTGTGTGGAGATACACAAAATATAGGACACTAATATATCTGTAAACGAATCAGTTGTAGTATGTCATTAGTTGAGTATAGACGTCTATTTGAGGAGTTTATTATTAAAATAGATCGATTGAATAAGGATGTAATATTTTATGAAGAAAAACGAAGGGTTATGAAGCAAATTGAAAACCTGTGACTTTCTGCTGCTGATGATAATACTACCGACTCAGATCAAAAGAAGTGGGAGAATCATTTATTATTGATATAATAATTACAAAGGTAACGCAATATTTAAAAACCATTGTCGGAGACGTTGTACATTTCTGCAGGATCCTCCAGTGGCGTGACAGCAATCACGTTCAAAGTTTCCAGTTGCCAATGATGTACCATCAAACTTGCAGACGTCAATAATGATGGGAAAGAGACTAAAAATGTGACATTTCTTTTGTAGAAATTCAGCCTTTTGCTGTCCGTGTACGTAAATGAAGTCTGCAGCATACAACAGCTTAGTTTCCAAATATTTCATTTATTTTGGTATACTCGATGTCACCTGAAGAGTATCGAATGCCATGCACATTTCTTTCCAGGTATTTCACAGTTTTCATATCACGCTGACTTAATGTATCAAACGATTGAGGTGGCAAAAACATGTAGTGACTTTGCTTAAAACCAATCTCGATGGTGAGTTCTTTGGGAACAAAGCGTCCATCTACGACGAATCCTTGGATGTCCACGAATGCAACTCTCATGATGATGATTGCTAGAATACTAACGTGCAGTGCAGCAGTACGTTCTAATTTAAATTCTTAACAATTTCGGTGAGGGGAAAATACTCCATTACACAGTCGTGTATTATGACACAATATACTTTTCGGGGAAACCAATGTTTGCTTCAATGTCGAGTTTTACATCAACTGTAGATGCCTTCATACTTTCTTCTTGTTTCGAGCAATCGATAACAAACAATGCATGCTTCTTGAAAGAGGAATAATCCAACAGAGGATGCTTCTGTGTTGAATTCATATAACTAGGATAAAATTCTGTATAGTTGAAATAGGCCTCATTGTAATCATTCTTAGTAAAGTCCAACCGCATTCTTTCATTAGGATAATATTCCCCATTTAGCGATAGTCGTATACTTTGAATGTCAGCGTTGTCGAATAAAGTTGGTTCGGCTGTGCTGTTGTCACGTTTGTTGGTTTGAAAGAAAACCAAAACATAACGAGGTCGTTCGACTGAAGTTGTAGTTTTAACAGCCCATACTTCACGTCTAGCATTTCTGGTGATGGCTGGTAGTTCATGTATCTCCCACTTTCTGAATGGAATAACTATAGGCTGATCCTTTTGAATAGCATTCATAAGTTCCAACTTAATATCATCATTAGGATAGATATGCTTGATTTTCAACTCGATGGTGGTAATATTTATGTTAACAGTTGTAGTGGAAGTAACACCAGCAACGTTTTTTTCTGTGATATATACAGAATCATTATCATTTCGAGCTCAAACCAAACGTATTGTTTGTCGTCCACATGTAATCATAGGATAGTCATTGAAAATGTTGAAAATATGCTTGAGAGGAATTTGTAGGTTGAATGATTTATCGGCGGCATTGAGGATGGGGTATTTAGGATAATTCCAGCCAGCTATAGCCATATGATTGGAATCTTCTTGATTGTAGCACGTCATAGCACGTACAGCGCTCACGATTCCAGGATCTTGAACTGTTTCCATTTCTCTTGCACTCTCACTATATGTGCACGAATCGAAAAGAAAAGCACCAAAATTATTTGCCAGCTTTACATCACCAGCTCCATGTATATTGAGTGACCCTTTAATGCACAACAAAGTTTAATTCATCGCAAAAAACGAATCGACTTGATTGATGCTAAATTCCACAATGTCACTGCAACTGAACGATTTGATGAACGGAGCATATGTTCTGTATTCAGCTTTGCGAATCGATTCATCGAATCTCGGCTTGCGATAGATATCAAACATTGGAGGCATATCGTTCATACGAGAACGTTTTCCATACATGGTTGTCATCGTTTTTCTTTCAACAAAAAGCCTAAAGATTGCAAGAACAATTTGTTAGCAAACGTAAGATGCTGCTGCTGTTGCTTTGAAGGACGTTGCTTAACTAATGGAACTGAATGTGCAGCGGAACGTCTTTTATGATTAATTATCAATCCCATCTGTTGCTTCTCGCTCTAAGCTCCAACACCAAGGTACTCTTTTCACCACGAAAGTTGATAGGATGCCCGTCTTGGTCCAAAGCCAATACAGTAACGTTGGTAATTTCACGTTGTGGTATAACAGGTAAATAAAGTAAATTATGTGGAGTTTCGTCAATGACGTACCCAGGATCTACTTTTATTACCAATTCGTAAATAGTATGAGCAGGTCTGTTTGCGTCGAAGGCTCCAGTGGTAATGTTACATTCGAAGCGTATGCTAGATACTTTTATAATTTTGACGGGTAGATCTGAAGAGTACCATTTTTTGGCTTCGAGTATCTGTCTAGAAAAGCCTAATATGTCACCAAGACAGTTGGGAGTATCCTGCTCCCCGAACGGAATCATATATTTACTGAAAATCATACATTGTAACGTATTATTATTATTGGGTTTTAACGCAAATACAGTTTCGAATGGATTGCTGCTGCTGCTGCCACCTCCTAACTTGTCTAGTATAAACGTTTCAATATCAGCGATTTCGTAACATCCTGTTGGTATATCAAAACTTTGCATCTTGTTGTGATCATCGTAGTAGTAAAATTTGCGATTTTCAATGTTTGGTATACTGTGATATGAGTGAAAGGAACGTAACGCTAACTCATAATCTTTCTCCGGATATAGTACAATAGGAGTAGGAGGTTGGAAGATAAATATGTGATTTGTGATATTTACTCTCAACAACTGCGACATGATGACTGATGCAAGTCAAGGGATGAAGGTGCTTTAAATAATACACAGAACTCGGTTTAAGATTTATTTAATACACTTTGACATGGAAAACAAGATGCTTGAGAATATGCCGGACCATCCCAATGCGTTGTCCAATCGGGGTGGTTGTAGTGAACAAAGCATGGAAGACGAATTTGTAGCTCAACACTTGATTTGTATTCATTAGGTAGTTTATGCCATATATCTAACAATTCAGACGGACCGACATTCCTTATCACATATTGAATGGGAACTTTTTTCACTTCTTCAGCAGTAAAACTTCGTAGATGCGGTTTTTGGTGTTGCATTAATAATGATTTAATGTCCTCCTCCATTGTTCCATGGATGTTGAAGTAGAAATTTCAAACACAAATGTCCACAATTGATCTGATCGTAGTTTTGATACTGATTATTGTTATAAGAAATATTTCTTCCTCCTAGATACTTTACAAGTTCTTTGGGTGGTTTCAAATTACCAAATGAATCGAAATAATCGACGACATTGTTTTTCTTTATATGTGCTACCCAATGTGTTCCACCGTTTTTGGACGAGTCCAAGTTAACCACCGCACACTCTTGTTGTCGAGGACCGGATTTAGGTAGAGTGTCACGCATAAAAACACCTCGAAAATGTGCTATTTTATATAATTTTGCATAACGGGCAATATCAATGTCATACAGTGGACGATTGGGTAGCTTTATCGCGAGTTTTTTGACATTTTTTTAAATACAATCCAAATCCTCTTCTACTGGGATACTTTTTCAGATATAAACAATTTCCAACATGTTCCATAGCCTTATTATGACGGTGATCTTCTTCCAATTTCTTTCGAGCATTATTAGCATCAATGACAGTCTTTGCGATCCCAGCAGCTCCACCCGATAGTGCTCCAAGTGCTGAGAGCCCAGCAAACAGAGGTATAAAAGGTAGAAAACCTCCAGATTTTACTGGTATCACTCGAGGAACAACAATTTTCTTCGATCCTCCAAATTGTTTAATAAGTGATATGGCTGCTCGTAAGGCAAACAAGGCGCTTTCTTTCAAAGATGCTCCTCTCTTCATTGATTTTCCCACCTTTAGCACTACGTCTCGATGAAAGGAACGTCGTTGTTTCTTTGGGCGACTTCCCATTCCCAACTTTCGTTTCATTTTCATGGTACCCGTAACAAGTAATGCGGCAGCCTTTTAACCAAAAGTTCCCTCTTTTGATTTTACTCGAGCCCAAGCTTTATCTTCCAACTCCTTATCTGCTTTGTGACGTTCTTCAAGAGATTTATTTTGTGAATAAGCAATATCGTGTTGTTTGCAAGCGTCGTCTAAAGGATTAATGCCCACGTCACCACGTGCAAGTCGCTTTTGTAGTTTTGTTCCAGCTATAAATGTAGATAGTATGTAACAGACAAAAAAAGTTATATTCAATCACTTACGTCCACAATAATTGAAGGTGGGTAAGTGAAGTTCGAATGGTAGTTTATTTATAAGAGAATTCAAAAGACCCTCTCCCTCAAACATCAACATTAAGACTGATGTATGGTGACGACATCCATATATATTTATAGGATAACACTAAAAATCCTCACAAGATGAAGATCGTTCAACAAGAGCAGACGCTACCCATTGAAAACTTGGACTTTACCTCTAATACTTCATCTGTTGGTAAACATGGTAAACTACTACCAAATTCTTTTCGTGCCATCATTTGTGGTCCCAGTGGGTGTGGAAAGACAAATGTCATGTTGTCGCTTTTATTCAATTCAAATGGTGCTAAATTCAAAAATGTTTACGTTTATTATAAATCGTTATTTCAACCAAAATATAAATTGTTGCAAGAAGTCTTAGGAGAAGTTAAAGGTGTTGGTTATTTTCCATTTAAAGACAATGAGGAAATTATTAGTCCCGATAAAGCGCAATCAAACTCAATATTCATATTTGATGATGTTGCTTGCGATTGAAAACAGAAAATTCGTGAATATTATTCAATGTGTAGGCATAAGCTCATTGACGCTGCCTACTTATGTCAAACATATTCGAAAATACCAAAACAGCTCATACGTGACAATTGTAATATGATTGTGTTATTCAAGCAGGATGAAATTAATCTAAAACATATTTTTGAGGAACATGTGTCACCAGACATGACATTTGAAGAATTTAAAAAGATTTGCTCAGAATGTTGGTCGTCTGACCGCTATGGAACATTGGTGATTGTAAAAGATTTTGCTTTAAATAATGGTAGGTACCGTAAAGGATTTGATAAATTTATAGAGCACTAGACATTATCCTAACTCCTCATCACCATGTCCAACGATAAGGTTGCTATTGCCTTGCGTAAGAAAAAAGTTTGTGAATTGGCGAGATCTATTCGCAAGAAATATTTAGCGTTAAAATTAGGAAAATCAGAACATGATACATCTCTAAATAAGCTATTTAAACCGATATCTGTACCGCTAAAAGAAATGGTCAAATCCTCAAAGTCATTACAACAAACCATAGTTTCAAAATTTACCTCCCCAAAAGAAGAAGAAATAACAAAAAAAGTAGAAGATGAGAACAGTGTCAAATCTACATGATTTCTTGATACAAAACCCATAGCTGAGACGGATGAATCAGGAAATATTATGCGTTATAATGATGATGATGATGATGATGAAGACAATTATTATTATGATGATTATGATGCGAGAATACACCCCAACGTTTCACGTGAAGTCATAGAAGATTATTTATATCAGTATCCTACAATTAGTCGACAGTATCTGGAAGATTACTTTCGCAAAGATGATGAAATTGATAGAAATTATGGACCAATATATAATGATGAAATTGGATGGATGTTGGGCAAACGTAGAATTGCGTTCGATAAAAGAAACGGTAACATAAACATATTACGGGAGAAGGATGAGGGAGAAGGAAATATACCTGGGACTCCTGGGTTGTATCAGCTTATGTTTTACAATCATCCCAATGATTACTCTGATGAAGATTTGAAAAATTACAAAGTTCTGCTAACAATAACAAAAGCTCATCTCAATGTACTCGGTCGTCTGAAAAGTTCCGCTACCCAAAAGTATCGCAACATAATTAAACCATTGTTTAAAACTGTATCAGGCTCATCAACTAGTAGTACTGTAACCAGACCTCCATCAACTCGAATATTAAAGAATCAACAACAACCCATTCAAATTTCATCATATACCAATGCGGGAAAAGGTCTTCTTTTGTCATACAACGAAAAACCGATAAAATACATTTATTGGGATGATCCCAATGAGCTGTGTGACCGTTTAAAATTACTTATTGCATCTAAGGAGGCGGGTAACACATCCTCACACAACAACGAGATAATTGCAATAATTAATGAGCTAAAAGAAGCCAATATAATTGAATAACAAACGAAAAACATAATCATTTCAATCATGTCTGTCGATAAGTCCTCCTGACGGTAATATTGATGCAGAAAATGTAAAAATTTGTAATGTAAATATGTCCACTGCAAATAGCGATGTTGCTAACAAACTATATGTTGATGAACAATTGCATGTATACCATAATGAGCTCGACACAATACAAAAAATAATAATCCCCCCATTACAAACGCAGTTGGTATCTCATCAACATAAAATCAACGAAATTTATGCATTTATTTCTAGAAATCCTGTCAGAGCTCGAGATATGGCAACTAAAAAATATGTCGACGAGGGAATTGTTATGGCCAAGGAATTTTTGAGAAGAGAGTTTTAAACAAGAAATACAGGATAAAGTGTCGAAAAGTAATACTCTAATCCATGATAAGATCGATATGTATAATACGTTCATAGAGCGTTCGTGTCATCTTTTGGAGGGTGACTTGAAGAAGCATGAAATTGAACAAAAGAAGAAAATAGATGAGAAGAAGAATACGAGTAATGGATCATCATCAGTTTAGAAAGTGCATGCGCTTACGAAACATGTCATCCAAAGTCCAGCTTGTTAACGAACTCCACAAACCAATACGTAGAAATTATGCACGCAGACGTACAATTGTCAAAGGCATAGATGATTTATGGCAAATGGATTTGGCAGAAATGCGACCTTGCGCTAATCAAAATAAAAATCACAAAATGATACTAGTCGTCATCGATTGCTTTTCAAAGTTTTTATGGACACGTCCATTAAAGACAAAAACCGGTGAAGGGTTAACTCGTGCATTCTCAGACATTCTCACCAACACAAAACGAGTTCCTAAAAATCTTCAATCAGACCAAGGAACGGAATTTTACAACAACTAATGAAAAAACATGGGATTAATCATTATAGTGTATTTAGCACGAAAAAAGCTTCTATGACAGAAAGAGTTATTAGAACATTGAAATTAAAGCTTAAAACATTTCAGTTTAAATGGTACCTATAGATGGATTGACATTCTCCCTAAAATTACACGAGATTACAATAACACAAAACATTCAACAACCAAATATAAACCTTCCAATGTCAATAAATCCAACGAAAAAGATATTCTAAACAAAACCTATACACATCCAAAGATTGCCGAAATTTAAAGTTGGTGATATTGTACGTATAAGCAAGTCGAAACATGTCTTTGAAAAGGGATACACACCCAATTGGACGACTGAACTATTCAAAATCATTAAAGTTAAAATAACCAATCCCACCACATATTTGCTCGAAGACTTGCAAGGTATCCCGATCAGTGGAGGGTTTTACGAAGAAGAGCTACAGAAAACATCAAATTATGACACACAATTAGATCATATTTTACAAGTGTATGAAATTGCAGCCAAACAGGAAAACCACTACTTATTGTAAACCGAGTATTGTACAGATGGAGATTTTCGAATTGGTTGTGGTTTGAGCCCCGCAAGAACGTTCGGTACTGCGATCACTATCATACATCGATAAACCTAAGAAAATCAACTTCAGCTCATACGAATGGTTCACATTTATCGACATTTTAAATAATAATTAATTTATAAGTGCATCATTTCACGAAGAAGAAAAAAAAGAAGAAGCTGTGTTATCTTGTGGAGACTACTGCACCATTCGACAAATAGTATTTGATCGTGTTAAATGGTTGGAGGTGACCAAACATGATATCAGTGTACCTTTAAGAAAAGAAGATGTTTATCAAATACTACAAGTGGATAGTTGCCTCATCTTCCCACGTCTCACTCATTTAGAATCCATAAATTTTGGTGAATGCTATGAAAATTTGGGGAAAAACATTAGAAATTTCACTCAAACTAATGAAAATTTGAACTGATTCAAGTAATGTCCGACATCAACAATAGCGAATTAGCCATTGCACTAAGAGAATATATATATTTTTGTAAAATGAACATTGTCAGTGATTTAGAGAAGTATTAAAACTAATTAATTAAAATTATTGTTTTATTTCATGTTCCCATCGTGTGTTGATAAAAGAATTAAACGAAAATTGTCAATGATTTTGTTTCATTTCATGTTTCCAAGTTGATAGAAGGAGATCACTAATTATTTTTTATGTATTGCTAACACTTTTGAAAATTACAGTACTTTTTATATTGATGAAATATATTTGAAAATAACAATTCATTTGTGTGTGTGTGTGGGTCTAATAAATAAAACATACATTTACATTTTAAATCAACATTCAACTTTAATGGATAGATATAATTATAACGGTACAGAGAAATTAGTTTTTTCGTGAGAACATCGTTTATTAAATTGCTTTTTTCAGTGTGTGGGTCTAAGAATAAATAAAACATACATTTCAAATCAACATTTAACTTTAATAGATAGACGTAATTATAACGGTACAGAGTAGTTCGTTTTTTCGTGGGAACATCGTTTATTAAATTGCTTTTTTTTCAATATTAGGAGAAGCTATTAATTTTTAATTTGTGTGGGTATCGTTGAGAGAACCACCTTGCAAATTGTGAGGTGGGGGATATCGTTCCATATGAATTTGATATTTTACATCATACAAATCAGTTATTATTGAACAGTGATAGAATATTAAAATTAATCTGTCTGTCGTGTGAAGGCTACTCAGAAAAGAAAGTAAGTTTTTCATTTATTTCTTCAAATAGCAAATTGTTCACTTTTGTTTTTTATGATATAAAGTTCCACTAAAAAGGTAGAGTTTATTAACCCAGATGGATCTACCTTCATTAAATTCAGTGTCGTTAATTACAGAGAAGAAGCCTATTATTAAACTTCAACATTTGAAGCTTGGGGAAGCATACCCTATCTTAGGCGCAAAATTAGTTTCAAGCAAATTTGGTGGTGAAGTCATTTTGATAGAATTCGCAGACAATATCACATTCCTACCCAAGAGAGTGACGGAACAGTACCGATGTCAACTAGATTATTTCAAAGCTCAAAAGCATTCACTCATATTTAGAGGATTAATTGAAGTGGGGAAGCCGAATCGTGCAATATCGTTTGAAGTAGTTAAAAATTAGTTTTCGCTTGGTTTGTTTTTATTTATTATATATATGTATATATGTATATATATATATATATATATATATATTTAAAGTGAAAAAATGGTGAATTTAATGAACAAAGCTGATCAAACGTTAACTTTCCTAAAATAACATTATTCTAAACCGCTAGCTAATTCAGTAATTAAATTAATAGACCGTCATGTTAGGAGATGTGTCTTGACTTTGGTTAAGTTCAAATGTTCCATTGGTGAGAAGAGAAAAATTCAATAACAAATTAGGGAACTTAAGCGATTACGTCATCAAATTAATTCAATTTCAAAAAAAATATGGGTTATGGGTTGAGAAAACGAAGTGTAAAATGGTTAGATGTTGGGGTTATTTTTAATTGTAGAGTTAGGACAGGGCTTATTGTAAATTTGAAACATAAAGAAATCGATGAATTTTTCAAAGATGCCTTTAATCTATTCAACGTTAAAATTTCACAAATATTGAAGGATCTTAAAATAATAAAAGTTAATACTACTTTCATTGGTGATTATATAAAGCAATCGAATGATCGGGAGGTGGTAGATCAAAAACATTTTAGTACACCCAATGCAATCATTGATGAGGGAACTGATTTAATAGAATGGTTTAAAAATAATGTCGTAGATCGTATTTTGAATAAAATGTCAGAGTTTCAAGAGAAACAGAGCGGTTGGGCCTTAAGCAAAATCATTTCACTAGAGATAGAAATTAACAAATACGAAATGGGTAATGGTTCATCTTTCATACGATTGCCTGAGCAAATACAGAAAAAAACATGCATGCATCAACATCCAGAACAATGATGAAGCCTGTTTTTTCTGGAGCGTTGTTGCAGGTTTACACGCTCCCACAGGGCAGGTGAGCCGAACATCATCATATCCACACTATTCCACCGTTTTGAAAACTCGAGGCTTAGACATGCCAATGAAACTGTCTCAAATTAAGAAGTTTGAAACACTAAATGAAATTTCCATAAACGTTTATATGTTAGAGTACAATGAAACAGTGAACAAAACATTTTGCACAGTATTGCCTGCAAGATTGACTAGGAAAAAATTAGACCGTCACGTCAACTTATTACTCATTCAAGATAAATACTTTCCGAAATTAAACGAATACGAAACAACACCATCTCATAATGATTACAGTACTATTGTTGAGAATTAATATCATTATTGTTGGGTTAAAGATTTATCGCGTTTAATTAGTTCACAGTTAAATAGAAACGATCATAAAAAATATGTTTGTGATAGATGTCTCAATTACTTTTCATTGCGCGAGAGACTGGATGATCATTCCGAACTTTGTAAGAATTTAAACAATGAAAAGATTTCATTTCCCAAATATGATTTTGTTGAGTTTAAGAATTATACATACAAGCAAAAATGTCCTTTTATTATTTATGCTGATTTTGAATCTCAATTGACACAATGTAATGAAATCATTTCTAAAACAACAAACAAATATCAACATCATAAAACTTACAGTGCAGGCTACTATATAAAATGTTCTTTCGACGATTCTCTATCGTTTTACAAAAGTTACAGAGGTGTGGATTGTATGCATTGGTTCGCTAACGAAATGACTGATATAGATAAATTTGTAGATTCAAAAATTAATACAATTGTACCAATGGTAGTCAAATCAAGAACTACTAATGATGCAACTGTTTGTCATATATGTGAAAAAAAGTTTAATAAAAAACATATAGTTGTACGTGATCACGATCATTTTACGGGGGAGTTTCGAGGATTCGCTCACCAATCCTGCAATTTAAATTTTAGAAAACTGTTTGTCGTGCCGATTGTATTTCACAATTTGTCTGGTTATGATAGTCATTTTATCATAAGAGATATTGCCAAACGTGGTAGAGTCAGCCTTTTACCAATCAATAAGGAAAAATACATTTCATTCACACAATACGACTCGGAAACAAATATAAAATTAAGATTTATTGATTCGTTTCGTTTTTTGGGATCTAGTTTGGATGCTGTCGTTGAAACTTTGGATACCAATCATTTGAAAATTTTGAAAAAAGGAAACCATAATTTAACCAATATCCAATTTACATTATCGACACGTAAAGGTATCTTTCCTTATGACTATGTTAATAACTTGGAAAAATTGAATGATGATAAATTACCACCGATTGAATGTTTTTATAATAAATTAAATGAAGCGAACGTAACTGATGATGATTATGCTCACGCTAAAAACGTTTGGCGGTCTTTCAATGTAAAAACACTTGGAGAATATAGCGATATATACATGCGCACCGATATTCTTCTTCTAGCAGATGTGTTTGAAAATTTTAGAGAGACAGCTTTAGCAACGTATGGTCTAGATCCTGGATGGTTCTACAGTATACCAGGGTATGCGCGGAATGTGATGCTAAAGTTTACAAAATGTAAACTGCAAATTTAAAAAAATATTGATATGATAATGTTTATTGAAAAGGCTATTAGAGGAGGAATATCACAGTGTTGCAATAGGTACAGTGAAGCAAATAATAAATATATGTCTGAATATGATGTTGAGAAACCATCAATGTATATTCTCTATACAGATGTAAATAATTTGTATGGATAAGCGATGTGGTGAGCATTTGCCCTTTGATGGCTTCGAGTGGATCGAAAATGATATGGAGAAATTTAGCGACATCAATTTCATAAAATCCATTGCAGATGATAACCCCGAAGGCTATATTCTTCAAGTGGATTTGTTATATCCAGACAAGTTGAATAATCTACATAAAGACTTTCCTATGTGTCCCGAACACCGCAAACCATCCGATTCAAAATTAACAAAATTAATGACTACCCTACACGATAAAAAAAGTTACACTTTACATTATATAAATTTAAAGCATGCCCTAGAACATGGACTAGTATTGGAAAAAGTTCACAAAGTTTAGAAATTCCAACAATCTGCATGGCTTCAACCCTACATCGAATTAAACAATCGATTGAGGACTTTAGCCACCAGCGACTTTGAGAAAGATTTGAGAAAACTAATGAATAATGCTGTGTTTGGGAAATGTATGGAATCCATCCGTAAACATAGAATTTGTAAATTGGTATCTACATATGAGTGTCGTTATGGTGCTAAAAATCTTATTGCTAGTCCGCGTTATCACAAGAGAACAGTTTTCGATGATGGTGATCCACCTTTAATGGCAATCGAATTGAAAAAGTCTGAACTAATTTTCAATAAACCGTTATACGTGGGTATGGTTATTCTTGACATCTCGAAAACTGTAATGTATGACTTCCATTACAATTTTATGCTTCCCACAATGGGAGTAGACAATTGTAAGTTGATGTACACCGACACTGACAGTTTTGTTTACCAACTTACTTGTGAAGATGCATACGAACAGTTAATTCACGCAAACATTGATACATCAGATTATCCCACTAACAATATCTACAACATACCCCAAGTTAATAAAAAAATACTAGGTTTCGATGAAAGATGAAGCTAATGGACAAATAATCACCCATTTTGTTGGTTTAAGGTCCAAAATGTATAGTTACAAAGTTCAAGTTGTCAAAAAATCAAACGGGATTAAAAAATGTGTTGTGAAAAATAAAATAATTTTCGATGATTATGTGGATTGTTTGAAAAATTGGAAACAGATGACAATTACTCAAAATACGATACGTTCCTTCGCCCATAATGTGTATAGCATTGAACAAACAAAAATCGCTTTGAATCCTCACGATGATAAAAGGAAATTACTTCCCGATTCATTTGATACTCTTCCATGGGGACATTACAGTATTTTGGAATAGTTTTTTTTTGTTTCAGGGATGACTACTCCATCTATTATTACACTGAAAGACAATTGTATTAAAAACATTTGTAAAAACATAACTTCAATCCTAACTTTTATAACTGAAGTTCATTTACCACATAATTTATTATTTGAAATAATCAAACATTATGCTAAACATAGATGGAATTTTTTGAATAAAAAAGCAACAGAATCAAAGCTCGAAGATGAATGGAATTATCACACATCATCAGAAGAAGAACTTTATAATGATAGAATATGTGTTTGGTTCCATAAGTATTGTATTAGAAATTTAAATCTGGTTCTATGTCAGCGGTGCTATAAGCAGCTAGTTTACATTTTGGAAGACAACAAAATTGATATTAAGCTTCATGTTTTACGGGATCATTGGCATGAAGTATATGACAATAAAAGTTTAACTATTCTTTACAAGTCAAGCAATATGGTGTGTCAAAATGAATTCAATAAATTACTGTTTCAATTGAAAACTAGATCAGAATGTGGTAGGGATCTTCATCCAAATCAAATAGATGACATGCATCCAAATCGATTCATCTCTGTTTATAGTGATGATTATGATAGCGATATTGATTTTTGAATTATACCTTTTCACTTTTTCTACATACACATATATGTATATAGTTTGTAGTGAACCATTTTTGCTGATTTTTGAATACAACTTTGTAAATTATACCATTTTTCACTTTTCACATATATTTAAATATATAATAATATAAACTCAAATGTAGTATTATACTTTTATATTAAACTATTACATAATCTAAAATATAGTTTGTAACAATATTACACTTCCATATTAAGTTATAGCATGTATTACTACTTTGTGAATTATGGCATTTGTTTGTAGTATTATTACTCTTTCATATTAATTTATAACATATATTACTATACTTTCATATTAAAATGTAAAATATTGTTTTTTCCAATATAATTTTAGGATATTGCATAAATATTTTTGTTAATTGAAACAATGTTTTTTTATGAGTAAAACATCAACAACAAAATCTTCTTCAATGTTCAATGATAACTCAATTATTTCAAGAATAAATAATTTTTCAAGTGAATGGATTTTTTTTATTACCTAGTATTTACTCATCAGCTGAATAAAAATGATTGGAAACTATGCTGCAAACACACAGCAACAAGCTGAATTTCTACTAAAGAAATGTCTCGTGTGTTTCCCTTTAGTCTACTAGTTTGATGACACACACATCATGGGTAACTGGAAACTTTGAACCTACCACACCACTGGAGGACCCTACAGAAATATACAGCGTCTCCAACAATGGTTTTTAAGTACTACATTACCTTTGTAATTATTATATCAATAATAAATTATTTTTTTAAAGTGGATTTTTTTTTATTAAAACACCCAATCTACTCATCAGCTGATATATTACATGAAGATTCAAATTTACGTTTAACAATTTTTGGTAAAATTTTAAATAATAAAACGAATATGAATGCTAATAATATACATAGAGTCATTGAAAATATATTATTAAGTTCATTTTTCATACTATGGAACATAGTGCTAGTGTTGGTTATATTCATCATGGTGAAAGCTTTGTAGGTTGAATTCTGTTTTATGGATATGTTGTTGTTTGCGAACGTCTAAAGATATAATCTACAGCACTTGAAATCTTCTGTCGTCGTGCTCCGTTTTGTAATTCGTCTGGCACCCAATTTATTGTAAGCTTCTCCCACTTCTTTTGATCTGAGTCGGTAGTATTATCATCAGCAGCAGAAAGTCACAGGTTTTCAATTTGCTTCATAACCCTTCGTTTTTCTTCATAAAATATTACATCCTTATTCAATCGATCTATTTTAATAATAAACTCCTCAAATAGACGTCTATACTCAACTAATGACATACTACAACTGATTCGTTTACAGATATATTAGTGTCCTATATTTTGTGTATCTCCACACACACACAATAATGTCTTAACCTCCTAGTCGGACGGAACGGTTTTTTCTCATAAAGACCTGTGAAGAAATTTGTTATAAACCCCCCACCTTCCCATTAATCCTGGTTTTTAAATACTGCCTTTGTAATTATTATTTTTCCCACCCCCTGCGACCCCCCAAACGTCGGATGACGTCATACACACACACCATATGAAATTTAGACGTCCCACTCAAAATAAACTAAATATCTTTTTTAACAAGAGCGCAAATATGTTTCAAACGTATGTGGGGTCACTGACACCCAACGGATGATACTGAACCTCAAATAAGAAATTAATACATAAGCCTTGATATCGCAATGGTTAGGGACTGTGTTAGGAACGAGAAAGACATTGTGTGTCGTGAGTTCGAATCTCACGGTCGACCATTTTTTCTGTTTTATAAATTGGAAGTGTTACGTCACACATGTGGTAGGTGGATGGACCACGATTGACGTCACAGAAGATGGATGCCGTAGAACGGGTTACAGTCGCGCGCCACATTCGAATCACCCGCCAACAACACACCCCGCCATTGACACAAGATGGATACGATACACGTCACACACCGCCATTGACACAAGATGGATGCCACTTCCGGTGCGCGCGCACAGTCAACGAAATCCAACATGGCCGACTTCCGTCCCAGAACCGGCTTAGTATATCTACAATGTAACCTAACGTTTATAAATGGTTTTTAGGCAACTGGTTATATTACCGGAGTAATGTCGCTCGTTTCTACGTAACATATAACGATTTTTCCAACGTCAAATACAACGTGATTTTCGTAACGTCATTCAAACGTTACCGTTTTAATGTGATTTACCGGTTGCTTTTGAACGTAATATAAACGTTTATAAAACAGTCTTCTGAAACGAAATTTAGCACACATCTTACTAACGTCACTTAAACGTTACCTTTTCAATGTGATTTACCCAGTACTTTTATAACGTAATATAAATGTTTTTATAATGCAGTTTATAAGCATTTTTGTATAATGATATTTAGCACATACTTTTAACGTAATTTAAACGTTACTTATTTGATGTGATGTACCCATTGCGTTTGTAACGTAATATGAACGTTCTTATGCTACTTATAGACGGTCTTTTGAAACGAAATTTAGCACCCACCTTACTAACGTCACTTAAACGTTACCTCTTCAATGTGATTTACCCATTGTTTTTGTAATGTAATCGAAACGTTTTTATAATGCAATTTATAAACGTTTTTGTATAATAATATTCAGCACTTACTTTTAACGTGATTTAAGCGTTACATTTAATCGGTTTGAACCATAATTTTCGTAACGTTATATTCACATTTAAAATTAAAAGTACAGGGGAGCATATTTGACAAAAACTGGAATCGTATATTAACGTTTGTAAACAAGTAATATTTGATAAATAAAACTTTATTCATATTAATAAAATAACAAATAATATTTATTATACAAGAAATAAAGCATTTATGTATTCTTTACTTGTTACCGTCTTCGGTCCTCGATGGATCCCTTATACTGAAGAGCTACGCTTACGATTAAAATGAGCTAGTCTATTCGTACAACGACATCGATGAGCGGGAACCGGAACTCCACGGCGACGTTAATAGGATCACTACCAACTCTTCAGGCGTCTCGTGTTGGCCGTTGTGGTTTGGGGTTGCGAGAATTACGGGTGATTGTTACACGTTACATTTATTTTATTTGATAAATCCACACAAAAATAGTATACGATAAAAAAAGAAAATTCTTGTAATTAACATAATAAAATAAAACATGTTCTTAAAACTATAACATAAAATATATGATTTCTAGTTTTAATATTTTACAAAACAATTATTACCTTTCAGTTGGTATTAGAGTTGCCTATATCTAACTCTGATAGTTTTCGAGAAATTTTAAATTAGTTTTTTAATATTCAATTATTTGCTGACATCTAGTTGCCTATGACATGATGATACTCCGATGGAAAGTTTTTAAAAATGTAAAATTTGTTATTTTGACAGTAAGTGCTTTGTTGTATGATTTATCATTGATAAATTAAAGGTTTCTTAAATTAGAATTTCATTAAGGGTAAGTACACTATTATTGGGCGTACAGATACAATAAGCTTCAAAATTATAAAAAAAATAATTACAAAAAATTTAAAGAAGGTGTTCAAAGTGACGCCCATTTTGTTGGATACACATTTCAACTATTTTAAAAAAGTTATTGTTCATTTTCTTTAACATTTCTGGTGTTAATGTTTGAAACGCTCTCCTTATCCTATCCTTCATGTTCTCAGGAGTGGTTGGCTCTGTATTGTTGACAATACTTTTTATGTAACCCCAAAGAAAATAGTCTAATGGCGTCAAGCATGGGGATCTTGCCGGCCAAAGATAAGGACCCCCTCGCCCAATCCATTTTTGTGGAAAAATATTGTAATACTGTAATGAACAGACGCATCATCTAACTGCAGCCAAATTGTTTGTCTTGTAGCTAGTGGAACGTCATCTAAAAGTTCGGGTTGATTGTTACTTGAAAATTTACGAAATTTTCTTCCAGTTAGCGTTCCAATAAAAAAATAAGGCCCTATTATGTGGGTTCCAACGATTCCTGCCCATACATGTAATGACCAACGATGTTGATGATCAACACTTCGGAAGTAATGCGGATATTCGTCGTTATAGTAATGAAAAGTATGTATGTTTACTAAACCGTTTTTATGAAACGTAGCTTCATCCGTAAATAGAACAAATCAAAAAAATCTTCAGACCCTGCCACTTTGTCCATAGCCCATAAACAAAACTCAATACGATTTTCAAAATCCCTATCAAATAGTTGCTGGTGCATTTGAATATTGTAGGGATGAAATTTGTGTTTTTTAATTATCCTAGCGACACTTCTCTTGCTTACCTACGTGCTCACTAATACATCTTTGACTAGTATGTGTATTCTCAACAAACGCACCCATTACTTCAAATTCTGAATCGTCTCTAATTGCAGTTCACTTTGAACACCTTTAAATTTTTTGTAGTTATTTTTTTATAATTTTGAAGCTTATTGTATCTGTATGCCCAATAATAGTGTACTTACCCTTAATAAAATTCTAATTTAATAAACCTTTAATTTATCAATAATAAATCATACAACAAAGCACTTTCTGTCGAAATAACAAATTTTCAAAAACTTTCCATCGGAGTATCATCATGTCATAGGTAACTAGATGTTAGCAAATAATTGAATATTAAAAAACTAATTTAAAGTTTCTCGAAAACTATCACAGTTAGATATAGGCAACCCTAATACCAACTGGAAGGTAATAAATTCCCACGTTTAACAGACCGAACAGATACAGGGTGTTCCATCTAAATTAAGCCAGAAATTTATGTATTAAATGGTTAGTGTTATACTGTCATATTATAAACACCCTGTATATTATAGCATACCAGTAAATATCGGAAACAGAATGTTAAAAGCTGTTAGTGCGTTAGTGTAAAGCAAATGTGGTTATTCGTTTTTATTTTGAAGTTATTGTATTTTTTCGGAGGGTCTACATATTATGTAAAATCGATTTATCCTGGAAACTGAACTAGATAGGTATAGGGAAATGTTAATGAACTTACATTATTTTTAATAGTACAATTCAAAAATTTGATAAAATACAGGATGTTCCATTTAAAGAAACCTAACTTTAATACGGCACGCTTTTTTGGAGCACCCTGTATATTCCAAAATATTTTTAAATTATAGCCCTAAGTAATCTACTTAATTCTACGTCTAATTTTTCCTATTTTTTGCCGTTAAGACGCTAGAGAATAGTTCATTAATAGTGTCTTACCCTGTATATTTCTGTGCACTTTTAATGTCTTTTTCAACATATTTTGTTTATTGCAACTTTTTATACCAGTTTTTACTCTCCATTATTGAAATCGATAAATACTTTTTCGTATCAATCCTTCGACTTCCACGGCAATAAATCTAAAGTTGCGTCTAAGTATTTGTTCCGAAAAAAACTCGCTCTCACAAATCCCTTCCATTTTTTCCACTTTTAAAATTTTTACTGATCCCAATATCTCCCGATATGTTTATAGTCATATATCAATGATTCTTTAGGTACAGGACGCTGTAAGAGTGAAATGTCAAATAATCTCGTCGATTATGTTTCTAAATGAATGTGTAGAACCCCAGAAAAACCACACACAGAAGCATAAATGAATTTCGAAATTGTGACTACAGAATACATTGTTCTCGCTACTACTACAGCTCGCCTTCCAGCTCCAGGGTTCTAATTAACTCTAGTATTTGGGACAGCTTCAACGAGGTTAGATCCTCACTCTTACAAGTTTTTTGTCCGAAACATTGCTTGCGTTGGCTTGCAATGGCGAGGAATTCTAGAACTAGGGGATCCGGAGTTTCATCCTCCTCCCCACAGAATCTACACTCGTCAATTTCTACTAGACCCATTCTCTAAGGTGCTTCCTAAGTCGGCAGTGTCCTGTAAGAAAGCCAGTCAGGAGATGTAGGTTATTTTTACTGATATCCAAAAAATTTTTGGATCTAGCAGTGTCAAAGTTCCGCAAGAACTTTTTGGAATGTTCCAGCCAGGGAAGGCACCGCCAGAGTGCTTCTCTTTAGATTTTCTCTTTCTTCCGAAACTCTTTCTTATAGGAGCATTTTCCTACACCACAGAAAAGCCCCGGGCCAATAAAGGGCGTTTGTGCTCCTTTCCTGGCAAGTGCATTGGCTTCTTCATTTCCCGTGATTCCCTAGTGGCCAGGAACCCAGACTAAAGAGACGCTGTTATTCTTACCTAATTCATCAAGTTTTCTTCGGCACTCCCATGCCATCTTTGAGTCACTGGCATGGGAGCTCAGTCCTTTGATAGCTGCTTGACTATCAGAATGGATCGATATGTCACATTTCTGATTGTTTCTTTCTAGGTTCATTTCCACGCATCTTTCAATCGCAAGTATTTCTGCCTGGAAGATTCACTACCTGGAAAGTGGGTTCTAAGAAGAAGAATCGATCGTTCCTCTTCACTTTCCGTGTATGGACCGTCTGGCTTTTTCAGCGGCATTGTAGGGTTTAGTGTTGTCCGCTCTTTGTTCCACCAGACGGCTTGTCTGGAAGAACGACTGTCCCTTATCGGACAGTTATTGTGATAGATCACTATGGTCTATTGTAACCATGCAGTCTTCCCTCTAACCCCTCAGCAGTTTTAGGTTTGCCTAGGTGTGTGCGGATTTTAGAAAGCAGGTTCTCTTTGTAAGATCCCAATCAGTACTCTCAGGATCCCTGTATGTTCTAATAGCCGATTTTTCCACATCTATTTCGAAGTATATGTGGCCATAGTCAGACATAGACGGTTCATCCGATACATGGCAATGCTTTATCATCTCCCCGACTCGTATATTGCAGAGAGTTACATCTACTGATTATTCTCCCTTCGATATTCTAAATGTTGGCGTATTGCCCACACTCGCAATATCAAGCTCAGCAGTACATAAATAGTTTCTACTCTATAGTTTATTGTCCTTGCTGCCCCAGCTGAAGTGGTGCGCGTTAGTATCTACTTCAACAACAACATCCATATAAGCCCCACGGTAATGATTCTTCTTAATCGTTGGGAAGATATAGTGACACTATTATTGTCTCTATTATTTCCCCATATTTTAATATTTGTTGCTACCATGTCGCCCGTACCAAGTCCCATGATTGGCATTCTCTTATATTTAGATCTGTAACAAATAAAACTTCTTACTTCAGTCCTATTTCTCTAATATTTAGCCCCAGAATCTTACCTCTGTTTACCCAAGATCCTTGGATTAGAACGATGTCAATGTTATGGCCACAACTCTTTGATGTAGAATAGCAGTGGTCGTCTTTTTGTGCTGCAGGCTTACTTGTAGCACCTTGAATGTCCTAAGAGGATATTTGTTTAGGTAATTGATCAGTACCTGTTTCCTTTTCGGTCGTGTTTCCCGGGGTCTGAAAGCTGGCTCGCTGGAATAAGTAGTACTGTATCCATTGAGGCCGGACTAGTTCTTTCATTGACTCCTCATGAATCCGGAGACTCACATGCAGTCTTCTATCGGATGATGTGGAGCCGAGGATCATTCAATGATCAATCTTCAACCATGGCTTTTGTTTTCGAGCCTCTTTAGCCCCGCTTTCAGATCTTCTTTTTTAGTTTCCGGAAATAGGGCGAGGACACATTGCTGCTTTGGAACCTCATGACTTTCAGTTAGTTTTACTTGCCAGATGGTCCCTCCTTATGTTGAAGGACTCCTTGTTGGCATATATCAGCCCATAATAGCTATCCATGGATCGACCGGCTTCAAACCTAGACGCCTTCTACCTCGCGTCGATTATTTTGGTCATGTTCTCTTTAATAGTCCTTACCGGATCTTCCGAGACAGTTGTTTCTGAGAAGTTTTTAAGCACCACGGCTGCTTCGATCCCTTTGAGGACCACACTCTACCTTATACCATCTATAGGGTCCTTAGAAGGTTTGTTTTTCTCTAGGTTCATATCTGTTCCTATGAGTATAGGAGGAAAAAGGTCATTGTTGTAAACTTTTTTCTATTTCTTCTGAATCATTTGCTGAAGATAAGGTCTTTCATTTTGCTATACACTCATCATAGATTGAGCATGTGTCTGTTCTGGGATAATAGAACGATATGTTGAAGTTTTTGTTCATAATACACCTACTCGTATAGATTCCATAAGACGAAACTGTTGTGGGATTCAGGTCTTTAAACGTTGTAAACATTTTTTTAATATTCAATTCTCCAAGCTATCTAATATGCGAGAAAAGTATTGGATTACCCCAAAAAAGCTAGAATTTTGAAAAAAACGGTTCTTAGGAAAAATCCTGTGTGTATGTAGTCGGCCACTTTTCGTCACATGTCTTGCTAGCACGATACAGCCTCCGGAGTGCAACAAGTGCATTGAACAAAATATTTTGACATAAAGCTGTGCATCATTTCTTTCTTCAATTCTTACTCTGTACGTAAAGGTTGCATTTCGTAAATTTGCTGATTCTAACGACCCCCCCCCCCTCCCTATCGGAATTTATAAATTCCGTACTTTGCACCATCAAGCGCTTGTTATGCACCATAATGCTCCATCAAAAAAATACTTTGCACCTCTCCCCTCAGTTAATAGTACCGCATTATTCAGAGTTAAGTTACCCCTCCACCCCCAATGACAATTTTCAAAAAAAATATACTGCAGTCGAATCCACTTCTATGCATTCATATACACCACCAAGAAAAACCAAATAACCCCTCCCCCTACTTTGTTAAATCTCAATATATAAAGTGATGTTGCTGCCCCCCTCCCAATGATAATTGTCAAAAAAATAAATGGCACCGGAAGCCAATTCAAATGCACTACCTAAAAACAAAATCCCTTCTCCCCCTAATTAGTTAAACCTCATTATACATAGTAAAGTTGCTCCTCAACGACAATTTCCGAAAATAGTATAGGGCCGTGAAGTACACTCCTAATGCACACATATGGACCGCCAACAAAAACAAAATTCCCCTTTCGCTAACTGAGTTAAACCTTATTATTTAAAGAAAAGGTCCTCCCCAATGACAATTTCCGAAAAAAATATATGGCAGCGGTATCCGCTTCTTATACACTATTACGCACCACCAACAAAAACAAAATATTCCGGTCCCCCAAATATAAAAAGTATATTCCTTCCCTTAAGCCAAAAAATGGGAAATTGCCAAAATGATGGCAAACATTAGGGAAAAAGAACCCGGAAAGTTATCTAGATGTTGTAATAAATACCAAAGTAAGAAACATACGGAGGATCACCCTGTATAACAAATGACCTGTTATATTGTAACGTTTAAACTAAAGAAAGCGGTCGTTGACACACAAACAATGTAAAAAACACTTAGCTAAGCAGTCTGTATTTGTTGCAAAAAAAGAAAAAAATAATATTTTAACAGGAAGTAATAATTGTGTCAAAATAACGAAATTTTGCACCTTTTAACTGGCTTGGTGACAGTAGTAACAGCAGTTTTATCTAAATTTAGAATTTCTTCAGGTTCGAATTTGTATTTCGCAAGAACAGCTTTATAATTGTTGAATAATTCCTCGACGTTTCTTCTATTGAAAGCTGTAGCACGTGCGACGCTGGTATTTTCGGATTTACGAAGGCTAAGCTCTTGACGTCTCTTCCTGAAATTTATTACCCAATCTAGACCAGCTATCTTGTTTGTTTTCCAGGCTTTTGGCACCTTACATATGATATTTGCATAATCATATGCTAGGATTCTTACTTGGCGGTAACTCAATCCATAGCTCAAATTAGCGCATTTTCTTGCTGCATTGTAAACACCTGGTTTACTGTGTATTTAGAACTGAAGCTCACATCTTTCACTGGCCCTGGAAAAGCTAGGAGCTTGATCTTCATCACTTTCGTTGGCGCTATCACGTTCCAGGCACAAGGTTTTGAGTTCATCTGTAGAATGCTGCTTTTCTAAGGCCTTTATTATAGATATCAATGTTGTTCTTTTGATATTGTAAAATTCTGCTGCAGCTTTTGTATTCCTCACCTTGTGCAGAATGTCTTTTATTAAGTGGTCTTGAAACAGCGCTTTCTGGTAAACTTTTTGTTTCAGGTAACCTATTGAAAAGAAATCAAGGGGGGTTAGGTCAGGAGATCTAGCAGGCCAAAAGAGATTAGAATATCTGCGAATAACGTTTCCATGAAACAAATTTTCAAGATAGTTCCAAACATTTATTGTACTGTGGCATGCGGCACCGTCTTTAGGGTACCAAATACATCGACGTTCTATTAAGGGTAGTTCGTCCATAAATTCATTGATATGAGTTTGTAAAAACTGTAAATAACGTTCGGAATTCATAGATTTGCGAAAAAAAAGGTCCTATTAATTTGTTATTATAAATGTCACACTACACGTTCGTCTTAAACGAATATTGGCCATGAGACTTTAATTCATAATTGGGATTTTCCTCAGACCACCAGCGACAATGTTACGACGAGACCGTTCCATTTGAACAAAAATGTCGCCTCATCGGAAAAAATTATATGCCTCGTAAAAAAATGGTCCTTCTCTAACTCTCCTTGGATGAGAGAGCAAAAATCAATGCACCTATCATAATCCCTTTCTTTTAATGTGTGTATGATTTTTGGTTTGTATGGTTTGTATTTATTCAGTTTTAAAATTCTTGCCACTGTATTTTTACTTACATTTTGTTGTAATAACGACTTTCTTTTGTACCGGGTGTCCCAATAAGAATGGCTCTCGGCCATATCTCGCGAACCGTTTATAGTACAGCTTCGGGAAAGAAATTTATAACAAAAGTGACCTCGAGAAAAACCTGGAAATTATTTACAGAGTTGTAGGTCCACCGCCAGAGGGCGTAATTAAATACCAAAAATTATAAAATGAATAATTTACAAATTTTGCCTAATTAAGATGCATTTAAACTATGAGTATCGTATTCTTCAAGAAATTCAGCGTATATTTGATTTTACAAGCTTTAGTCTATCTCTTCAAATAAGAGGTGGGGGGAAGCGGGAACTTTATTATGAAAAATAGCCTGTAATTCCAGTTCTACTTAACCTATCTATGAAAACTTAGTCTTTTTGAAGAGAGCTCCTTTCTACCAATGTAAGAGTTATAATTTCCAAACAACCTAATAAGTAACGTATACGCTAGAGGGAGCTATTTATTTTTTTTTTAAATCTTGCTATCCTTGAAAAATGTTGAATGGAAAAATGCAGTTTTAATTAAGTAATATAAAAGTAGACCAAATTAGCAACAGAATAGCGAAAACCGCATGTTGATATCTTTTTCGTATTACGAGATATCCTAAGAAATGTGTAAATTTGAAGCATTTTCCTTTGAACATAAATTACTCCGGTTTGACTGAACGGATTTTAACATTTTTGGACTCCTCAAAATTATCTTTCCTTGTTCTATTAATAATAGTTCCAATTACTATGTAAATATTACTTATGCTGTCACCGGGAAACTTCGTTATGGAAGTTAAAATGGAAATATAACTTAAGGTACCTCGCTAGTGACGACCTAAATGTTTAAATTGTCGCCCATCATTTTCGATACACGCGTTCATTCTTTGAAGAGTAGATTGAACAGCAGTCTCAATATCTGCTCTCGAAATACTCTGAATGGCGTTTCGTATTCTTCCGATCATGTTAACTCTATTAGTCGGTCTAATTGCACAAGGTCTTTAATCCGGCCCCTGAGATAGAAATGTAAGACGGTTAAGTCTGGTGACCTGGCTGACCAAAAAAATAGGCCTCCACGTCCTATCCACCTATCAGGGTAAGCATTATCTAAAAATTCTCTAACTTGTCTGGAGAAATGCGCCGGACACCCATCGTGCTGAAACAACATAGACCTACGAGTTGCTAGTGATATATCTTTTAGAAGAAGTGGTAATTCATCCCTTATAAAATTTAGGTAGCGTTCCCCGTTAATTGCGTTGTCAAAAATAAAAGGTCCAATTATCTGACCATCTACAATACCACACCATACATTCACCGACCATCGCCCCTGATACTGAACTTCTTCCATCCATTGTGGATTATTCTGTGACCAATAGTGCATATTATGCCGGTTAACCGTACCATCACTACTAAATGTAGCTTCGTCTGACCACAAAATACGTGACAGTAATTGAGGGTCGTCATATACCATATGTAGTAACCCGTTGCAATAATCCAACCTTCTGTCGTAATCACGATCAACCAATTGTTGATGCAGTACTATATGATATGAATGAAATCTAAAAGAAATATAATGTCCTATTAAATATCTTTCCGGAATGATAAATAAATTATTATGTTAACTTATAACCATGCTCACAAATAATATCATGCGGGTATATTTTGTTTAAGAAACATATCTTTTTACATCATAATTTTCCTGTGTCCTGTCAAAATACATTCCCAAGTCTCTACTTATTGCTCTAATACTTAAATGCGGATCAAATTGCACATATGCCAAAACATTTATTGTGTTTTCCTCTGAACGACCTCTGCCGCGTCTTCTAAATACAGGAAGATTTACATTTCCAGTCGTTCTTAAACGGTGTATGAGTCGACGAAAAACTCTGCTACCGGGATGACGTCTGGGGATATTGTATGGCATATACCCTAGCCGCAACAGTTGCATTTCTCATACATTCAAAGTAAATGCCTATCATATCAAATGCTTCTTCGTTTGTAAGAATCATCTTAGATATAACTTTTGAGTAAATTTTATATCGAATTTAATGCACACAAATCGCAATGACACGTAAATGAACAAATTACTAGGTTTATTAATTTGACACAAGACATATCTTTTTGTTTTGTTTTTTTCATGGCCCACTACTTGTTTTTATATATTTCCATTTTAACTTCCATAACGCAGTTTCCCGGTGACAGCATAAGTAATATTGACATAATAATTGGAACTATTATTAATAGAACAAGGAAAGACAATTTTGAGGAGTCAAAAAAATGTTAAAATCCGTTCAGTCAAACCGGAGTAATTTATGTTTAAAAAAAATGCTTCAAATTTACACATTTCTTAGGATATCTCGTAATACGAAAAAGGTATCGATATGCGGCTTTCGCTATTCTGTTGCTAATTTGGTCTACTTTTATATTCCTTAATTAAAACTGCATGTTTCCATTCAACATTTTTCAAGGATAGCTAGATTTAAAAAAATAAATAAATAGCGCCCTCTAGCGTATACATTACTCATTAGGTTGCTTCGAAATTATAACTCTTACATTGGGAGCTCTCTTCAAAAATACTAAGTTTGAATAGATAGGTTAAGTAGAACTGGAATTACAGGCTTTTTTCATAATAAAGTTCCCGCTTCCCCCCACCTCTTATTAGAAGAGATAGACTAAAACTTGTAATATCAAATATACGCAGAATTTCTTGAAGAATACGATAATCATAATTCAAATGCATCTTAATTAGGCAAAATTTGTAAATTATTCATTTTATAATTTTTGGTATTTAATTACGCCCTCTGTAAATTATTTCCAGGTTTTTCTCGAGGTCACTTTTGTTATAATTTTTTTCCCGAAGCTGTACTGTAGACGGTTCTCGAGATATGGCCGAGAGCCATTCTTATTGGTACAACCAGTACAATGACAATTTTGGATTTGCTACAACAGACAGCATTACATCAAACTGCGTATTCTCATCAGCAACCAGTTTTCGACATTTTCCATTAAAATCATTTTTAATACTTCCAGTTCTTCTAAATTTATTTACCATTTTCGTTACAGTTAGCGTTTGTTTGCCCCCCTCCTCTCATAAACAAATATCTGTGGTCCCTTGTGGAATGTGGTGCCATGAAAACATTCATGGATCATATTGGTGCATTAAGAGTGTATTACGACCATATACGTTTGTGTTGAAAATACCAATGGGGGGGGGGAGGATGTAGGTTAAGGTGGCCAACGTAACAGAGCTTAATATTAGGAAAATAGCCATACTCTCGCTATACAGAAGAAAATTAAGAAATTTTGTCAGCAATAATCCTAGAATTTCTATAAATAATTTGAATCATGAAAGTAAAGAAAAAACTATAAGAAAAAGAAAAAAGGGGAATACCCATATCTATATGGAAATAGTACCCTTCTTATATCTTCTGTATTTTATAATTTTATATTTTCATACATTTTTCATAACTTTTGGTTTTGGTTACATTTAAGGTATTTGTTATATTTATATTAAATTCTATTTATACACTATTTAAATTGGTTAATATCTTCTACCGCATACAGGTAATGCTAGTCTTACTTCTTGGTACACATGTTTGTTTGTACTACATTTATCTCTAAATGTTTGTATCTATAGTTTTATACTACAAATAAACATTATTATTGAAATTAACTGTCTCGATCCTTACTTTGTGGAATCTACTCATATTAGTGTTTTAAATGAAACTCACTGTTTCTAGCTAATTCCACAATATAATGAAAATTCTAAAAAATTGACAATTGTTTCGATAAATCAATATCATCATCAGAATGACAGAAGTTACATTTCATTTGATGCCTACCTGATGTTTAGTAGTTATTTTTGGCTAGACCAAGAAGTGACCTAACTTGTGATTGACTTAATATATGTTAATAAAAAAAAGAAGATGTGATATTACAAGTATTGAAGCTTAGATATTATTAGCCCTATGGTGATATCCTGGATATCATTTTTCCAATTCCAAGATCAGTATAACTGTGCAATGATATAGAAAACCAGGAACACTATATCTGCTGATCTTTACAATTATCACTTAAGAAGACAGTTTACTAGTGGAGAACTCTCTAGATTTATCTGTTCATTGACAACTTCATATTGTGGGTTTCGTAAATGTCTTCTAATTTCCAATTCTTCAAGGAAATCCAGTTCTTGTTTCGTTTCACAAATATGCAGCACTTCTAGTTCTGTGTTAGGTGTCAATGAATGATTGGTGTCAATAGTCCGGGAAAGTAAGGAAGTTGAACATCAAATGTTTCCCAGCGCTGATTTTTCATTTTTAAATGAAAATATATCGACCCAGCATCACTCTACTATATTGTCTAATAATTTCCGCTGGAGCTTGCGACGCAGCTTGCAAGCACAGCTCGGACTACCTAAAATTCAAGTGATTTATGCTCATATCATTTCTGGATGTGTTCTTACAGAGAAGAAAATTGCAGCAAATCTTATGCTCTTGAAGGTGACGTGAATAGTTTTTCAAAAAAAAAATTTTTCCGATCTTAAATTTTCCAAAAATGGAAAAAAATTTCGAAAATCATATTTTTGGCTGGTAATTATGAATAAAATATTAATATCGAGGTCAAAACATAGATAAACATAGAGGGCGAACTTCTAAAAATTTACGTTTTTTCAGATTTGGAAAATTCAAAATGGCGGCTGCTCAAATTGGAAACAAATTTTTTTTTCAATCGCGTTTAAATTTATGATATCGAGAAGCGGTTGGTTGCAATCGACAGAGTGAAAGTTATATTTATATAAATAACATAAACAAAATTTTTTAATTTTTTTTACATAATTTTTTAGAACATTTACCGAAAAAAATATTTCCATCTAGTTTTTTCTCATTTTGGCGTTGAAAAATTTGTTAAAAATAGATGCGACTTTTACAAGCTGAGATAAACAAATTCAAAGTATGCTAGATACTGTCATAATATTAATTAAAATTTTCAAATTTTGATCACTTCGCTAGGCTGTTGAATCCCAACTCAACTTAAACATAATTTTTCATTTTTCTACCGTCAATTGGTCCATTCAAAAGATAACAGTAATCCTAGCTGGCTGGGCCAAATGGTGCGGCGGCAGCTGCTTGGCGTTGTGGTGGGGGGTCAGCGCTCGTTCGCAGTTCAACGAAGCTCAAGCTTTTATTTTGGTTTTCTTTGTAAAAATTGTGCATTTATAGTATGGTTATTATTAATATGATTACATATTGCTAGAAATAAGGTACAATGATATTTATAATTTATATCTATAAATCCATTTATTAAATATATTACACATAATTCGGAACATAGATACTAAGAATAATATTTGTTAACAAATTTACATCTATTTGCTACAAATTCTCGCTCTTTTTGGTCTCTGTGGAAGTGGCACTGTACAATTTTTCTCGTCATTATCATTAGCAAATAAATCCTCATCGATATTATTCCTACTATCAATTGCAAGTTCACAATCAACTAATTGACTCATATCAAAATTTTGCTCATCACTCAGAGATTTATTATCATCCTCGTCATTGTCAAATACCGTACTTACAATTTCGATGTTACAACAGTTTTTGCCTTCGCAATTTTTACATAATATCGTACAATGTATGCCAACTTTTTTACAACCACACCTGGTAGTAGAGCACCATGTGGTACAAGAACACGAAATAATGTTCAATAATTCGTCAGGTACAAGTACGTCGTCAGTCATTTCCGGTGCGAGGCCATAATTATCAATGAATTTCCAACCCCAGTTGGTAAGCTTCATTTTTTTTTAACAATTGTTTTATCCTTATCCCACAACCGGAGTTGATAAAACACTCTAAAAGAATGAAATTTCATTGCAGCTTCCGTTGGTGGCAAAGTTGCTAAATTAAAAGTTTTTTTAGCTGAAGATTTTAAAAAACATGTAAATCGTAGCATGTATAACGATTCATAATGAGCGCTGACCCCCCACCACTACGCCGCACCGTTTGGACGAGCGAGCTAGGATTACTATTCTCTTTTGAATGGACCAATTAACGGTAGAAAAATGAAAAATTTTGTTTAAGTTGAGTTGGAATTCAACAACCTATCGAAGTGATCAAAATTTGAAAATTTCAATTAATATTATGACAGTATCTAGCAGACTTTGAATTTGTTTATCTCAGATTGTAAAAGTCGCATCTGAAATTTTTTATTTCAAAATACTCGTCTTTCAAAAAACATATTAATAACGTGAAAATATATTTTTAACTGGTTTTTCAAAGCCAAAATAAGAAAAAACTAGATGGAAATTTTTTTTTTCGGTAAATGTTCTAAAAAATTATGTAAAAAAAATTTTAAAAATTTTGTTTGTTATTTATATAAATATAACTTTCACTCTCTCGATTGCAACCAACCGCTTCTCGATATCATTAATGTTCATAAATTTAAACGCGATTGAAAAATAAAATTTGTTTCCAATTTGAGCAGCCGCCATTTTGAATTTTCCAAATCTGAAAAAACGTAAATTTTTAGAAGTTCGCCCTCTATGTTTATCTATGTTTTGACCTCGATATTAATATTTTATTTATAATTACCGGCCAAAAATATGATTTATGAATTTTTTTTCAATTTTTGGAAAATTTAAGATCGGAATTTTTTTTTTGGAAAAACTATTTACGTCACATTCAAGAGCATAAAATTTGCTGCAATTTTCATCTCTACGATTTTTTGTAAGAACACGGAAATGATACGAGCATAAATTGCTTGAATTTTATGTGGTCCGAGCTGTGCTTGCAAGCTGCGTCGCAAGCTCCAGCGGAAATTATAAGATAATCTAGGAGAGTGATCCTGGGTCGATATATTTTCATTTAAAAATGAAAAATCAGCGCTGGGAAACTTTTCCCGGACTACAAGTAGATGTTTTGCGTGGTGGAATTTATCTGATTGTTTTAATCTGTATGCTCGCAAGTGTTCACTGTATCCGATTTCAAAATTTGTAAGGGTCTGACCCAAATAGACAGCATTACATTCTGGACATTTGAGTTTATATATACCTGATTTCTTTAATGGTGGTTTTTGTGATTTTGCATTTAACAATTTTGTACTTACGTTACTTTCTGTTTTAAAAGAAATTGTTGTATTCGTTGCTAAAGATATTATCTTTGAAATATTATTAGAAATATATCCTGCATATGTGATGGTTTTATAAGTTTTTATTTCTTCAGTTTGTTTAGGAAATATTAGTTGTAATGTCACTTTTCCCTCTTTTTTATTAATTAGCTTATTTATCATATGTAATGGATAACCGTGGGATGTTGCTATTTGTCTAATTGTATTAATCTCTCTATCAAAATTACATTTGTGCATAGGAACTGAAAAAGCTCTATGTATCATTGAATTATATGCCGCTAGTTTATGTGACATGGGGATTGATACAATTAGACAAATAGCAACATCCAACGGTTATCCATTACATATGATAAATAAGCTAATTAATAAACAAGAGGAAAAAGTGGCATTACAACTCATATTTCCTAAACAAACTGTTAAAATAGAAACTTATAAAACCATCATATATGCAGGAAATATTTCTAATATTTTTAGCAACGAATACAACAATTTCTTTTAAAAGAGAAAGTAACGTTAGTACAAAATTGTTAAATGTAAAAACAAAAATACCACCACTATTTAACTGTCTTCTTAAGTGATAATTGTAAAGATCAGCAGATATAGTTTTCCTGGTTTTCTATATCATTGCACAGTTATACTGATCTTAATTGGAAAAATGATAACCAGGATATCACCATAGGGCTAATAATATCTAAGCTTCAATATTTGTAATATCACATGTTCTTCTTTTTTCTATAAACATATATTAAGTCAATCACAAGTTAGGTTACTTCTTGGTCTAGCCAAAAAATAACTACTTAACATCAGGTAGGCATCAAATGAAATGTAACTTCTGTCATTCTGACGATGATATTGATTTATCGAAACAATTGTAAATTTTTTATAATTTTCAACATTTTTCATTATATTGTGGAATTAGCTAGAAACAGTGAGTTTCATTTAAAACACTATTATTATTATTATTCTTACTAATTAAATTTATTTGTATTGTTTTACAGACAAATTGCTCAAGAAACTCCCTCCCCTATGCGTCAACGCACCAACTTTCAACAGCTCAACGCCAATCCGGAGCCGATGGCATCAAATAAAAGGTCGTCGCAACCTTGTCCCCCACCTTACATTACTCTCGAAGATTGGCAGAAACACTTCGCGAATTACATATTGTTAATTGTACAAACGACATACTATGACGAACAATATTTAATGTGGTTAAAAACGAAAAACTTCTCTACACAAATGTGTTTAAAAGAATGCAAAGTGGTGGAAAAAGTTCAACAGTGTCGATTTTCTAATTACGCGAAAGATTTGATGATTCAGCTACATTTTCTAAATATCACTGGACACATAATCACCGCAAACCACGTTAACGACATTCACAATTTTCTGCGCCAAGGAGGTGTAGTAATATCGGGTGTGAAGTTGATAACGTTGTTATGGAAACTGATGGGCTTCTTTCCTTCTTTCTACGCCAATCATATGATTTTGAAAAGCTTATATAATTTTGTACAAAAATGTGTCCAAAGTATTATTATCAAATCTTCAATCAATCAAGGTAAGTGGCTGAATAAATATTTTGTAGCATTAGAATTTCGTCTAACGACCAATAGGGATTTTTTAAATTTTTATTGTTTTATTATAAACCCTGTGCAAACACGAAAATAATAATTTTATGAAGAACTATTACAAATTTCAATACAAAAAAATACTTTTCAAAATTACCGCTAAAACGCTCCAAACTGGAAATATTGAGTTCATATCATAAAGGAGTAAAACCAAAGGTATAATTTATGAAAAAAAAATGGAGAAAGTACCACTTGTTCCCGTTTCCGACGCACAGAGCGTCAAAGTAAAGCATAGTACAGTAAATGGAGAGAATAATAAGTTATAACCTCCGAATTATTTACACCCGCTCCGATTTTGATGAAAATTTCGAAATAAGTTATTTTCACCCTCCAGATCAAAGTTGATAATAATAATAATAATACTTTATTCATCCTTTTTGATCATAGTACATGATATAGGACAGGTCAAACAGAGAAGAGGATATTACATTGAATAAGACTTACTTATTGAAAACTTAAATTAAAATCGTTTGCTTAAAAACTCTGACACATCATAGAAACATTCGACAATTAAATTTTTTTTAAGTTTTTGTTTGAACACATTGAAATCGCTCTAACATCTTATACAGCTGGGCAAATGATTCAGGAATTGAATTCCTTTATAGACAGGACTATTTTCAAACAATGAGGTTTCATGTTTTGGTGGCCGTATAAGTTTTCCAGATCTAGTTGGGTAATCATGGAAATCAGAATTAAGACTAAATTCACTGAAATTACTTTTTGCATATAATATGCACTTATTATTATTATTATTATTATTTTCCTTTTTGTGTCACCGGATTTACACCCGGCGTGTTTCAACGACAGTCGGCCTCAACAGCAAGACTTTCGTTGGGTGTCACTATTCTAGAAATGACCTAACAATGTTTGTCGCATCCAGGATTACAGATTTTTGCATTAATCGGTAGGTTGACTCAGGAATATCAATGTCTTTGAGGGAAGTACTTAGTTTCTTGGGAATTAGCCCCATACGGGATAAAACAACTGGAATGATCTTGACTTCTTTAAGATTCCACAATTCTTTTATTTCGGTCCTTAGCTCGGCTTATTTGCTTAGTTTTTCATTGTATTTGCTTTCTGTGTTAGAATTATTTGGGATCGATATGTCAATAAGCAGAGCTTGCTTGGATTGTTTATTAATGACTGTGATGTCCGGCCTGTTGTGTCGTACTGTTACGTCCGTCATGATAGTTTTATCCCAGTAGATCTTAACATACTGATTTTCAATCGTTTCTTGACTTCTGTTGCACTTTCTGCACCTATCTGTTGGTATTTCTTCCTTCAAGATATACTTTTGGTAATTCCTCGTTTTTATAACCTGATCTTGTATACCAACCATAAAACCTTCAGTTTCTGGGAACAGCGTTCCAGTTTTAAGCCATTCAACCGATTTAGCTTGATCTATCGTGTCTTTCTGTAAATCATTAATGAATCTTCCGTGCAATTCTTTTGAACGCCAATTTCTAATTTTATCTTCCTCATTTCGTGTATTAAAGGGCGTAAAGTTTTCCATGCTTAGGTTTAAAGGTGTATAACCCGTATCTGTTTTCACTATGGCTTTATGAAGTTGACTATTTTGGTGGCGGAAAAAACTCCTCAAGCCTGCAATTTGCTGAGTGCAAGCTTCCACAACATCTTTTATTCCTCTACCTCCTTTTTCTCTAGGTAAATTTACCCTTTCGACGGACGCTTTTGGATGGTGTTTTCTATGTTTTGTTAGCTCGGTTCTAATCTTTCTGTTTACTGCTTCCAGGTCCGTTTGAGTCCATTTAATTATTCCGAAGGAGTACTGAAGAGCGGACATGGCGTAGCTATTTATGGCCGTGGTAAGGTTTCTTGAATTTAGCTTACTTTTTAAGAGGTTGTAAAGGCGTTTTTCGAATTCGGTGGTTAATATGGCTTTAATTTCTTTATGTTCTATCTTGTGTGTCTGAAGGATTCCTAAGTACTTGTAGGGTTTGTCTGTCATGGCTTCAATATATTTGCCTGGCTCTAGTTCTATAGGTTCTCCTTCTTTCAGCTTTCCCTTTTCAACCGATACAGTTTGGCATTTTTCCATACCAAACGATATTCCGACATCTGTGCTCCACTGGTGCATGAGTTTTAAGTTGGATTCTAGGTGTTTTTTGCACGCGGCATATAGTTTCAGATCATCCATAAAGAATAGATGACTTATGGTTGTTGAGTTTCGATCCGCTCTAATAGTTGCTCCATATCCTGTGTGGTTTAGGCCACGTGATAATGGGTTTAAACACAAGCAGAACCATAGAGCGGAAAGTGTATCTCCTTGAAAGATTCCTCTTTTAATACTGATAGATTCAGTTTCTAGTTCTGTGTGATTTAGGTTAATTTTGAGTTTTGTTTTCCAATTACTCATAGTACTTTTTAGAAACCTAACCACCACAGGGTGTATATTGTATATTATTATTATTATTATTATTATTATTATTATTATTATTATTATTATTATTATTATTATTATTATTATTATTATTATTATTATTATTATTATTATTATTATTATTATTATTATTATTATATTTAGACAAGGGCAGAGGGACAAGTCCCTATTGTGCCCAAAAAACAGATAATTACATAAGTAACCTACTAGTAGGTAAATAACAGAAAAATAAGTACAATATAAACAATACACCAAATAAACTATAGGTGTTCTAGCAGCGCACGATCAAGTCTGTTTTTAAACAAGTTAGTAGATGGTGTCGAAACTGTGGATACATCAAGATTATTCCAGCTGTCGAATACCCTGTTAGGTAAGAAGTTCTGTCTTGATCTGACGGTAAAGTTTTCTTTTTTGAGTTTAAAAAGGTATCCTCTAAGGCGATTATCTGGATTTAAGGTGAACATCATATCAAGATTACCAAAATTAAATTTTAATATTTTAAAAGTGGTAATGAGGTTTCCGCGGTGTCTGCGAAGTTAAAAGGAAGTTAGGTTGGCCATGGAGAGTCTTTCTTCGTAGGAAGGTCTTCGCTGTCCCAGGGACAGTCGAGTGGCTCTTCTTTGAACATTTTCCAAAAGATTTTTATCGCGAACTAGGTCTGGGTACCACGTTGGACCGGCGTACTCGAGAATTGGTCGGATATAGATAGTATACAGTTTGCAAAACGACTGAAACGAAACACTCGAAAAGCACTTACGAATGAGATACAGTCTGGTGTTCGCGCGCTTACAAACTGAAGTTATATGATCAGACCAAGTTAGGTTGCTATTTACGATAATTCCGAGGTCGTTATAGGAAAACACAGAATTTAATGGTCGACCGTCTAAGAAGTATGGTAGTAGTGGGTTGTTTTTACCAATTCGGTGCACTACACATTTTTCCGTGTTCAACGGAAGTAGCCACTGGGACTACCATCTGAAGACGGAGTTTAAGTCCAGCTGGAGGGTTTGTTGGTTGGTGATTGGATTCGTATATATCTTTGTGTCATCAGCGTAGAAAGATATTTTATTAGTTACGTGATAAGGAAGATCGCTGGTGTAAACTGTAAAAAGCAGAGGACCAAGAACAGAACCCTGTGGTACTCCACTTTCCACCAGTCTATCCCTTGAGAAGTCTTCGCCAACTCTTACTTTGAAATATCTGTCTGTTAGAAAGTCGTCAATCCAGCTAAGTAAAGAGCCGCGAATGCCGAAGTGTTCCAGCTTGTGTAGAAGTCTGCGTCTGGGAACACCGATCAAAGGCCTTGGAGAAAGAAGTTCAGATAGACAATATCTACTGGCTGCCGATCGTTACGAGATGATGTCCAGTCATTAACACAGTGTAGCAGGTTGGTTAGGGTGGAACGGCCGGCGACAAATCCGTGGCGAGGACAGTTAATTAATGGGAGGTTGTCATTATTGGGTTCTTGAGTGAAAACTTGTGAGAAAGCTAGAGAGAGCATCTCAGAAGACTCTTTATTAGAAGAGCATACAGTATGGTCGGGTTTTTGAAGTAGGGAAATGGAAACTTTTGACGATGAGGGGCGGTCGTATATATTTGAAAACCTTTTTACTGTTACCACTGGAAATGATGTTTTCTTCAAAATTTTGTCTTAAAGTTTTGAGAGATAGTTTGTGTTTGATACGTTGTAGTGCTGCGTGGTTTATCCAGGGTTTGAGATGGTTTTTATAAATCTCACGGACAGTGGTGTGAGCAGAGATTATCCTGAGAGTAGTATCATGAAATGCGTCCCACATTAACGAGGGATCGGATAAATTTGTGAAAATTAAGTCCCATTCAAGTCGGGACAGCTGTGAATCAACTTCAGAAAAATCAGTAGTAGCATAAGTCGTGATTTTATTTTTGCTCGGTAATGTCTGGGTAAACTGAACGTGGGCAGTTATGACTGCATGGTCTGATTTTCCAACAGGAGAGTCTATTTCGAGAGATGAGATTAGCTGTTCATCATTGGTGAGTATGAGATCTAGAATGGAAGGTTGATTATTAATTCTGAATCTTGTAGGTTCTGTAATAAGTTGAATGAGGTTCGAATTTGCAACAAAGTTTTCAAATAAGTTGTGTAAATTTACGACATCTGACAATGAGGTTATCGGCCAGGATATTTCTGGGAAGTTAAAATCCCCAGCAACAATGAGATTATCAAGAAGTGATAACTCTTCGAGATTTTCAAACAATCTGTTTTCCATCGCAAGTTGTCTATCAGGGGGACGATATATACACACCAGGTTAAGAGAAAATAAATTTTTAGCAATATTTACGTGTATACTATGTATCCCAAGTATGTCTAGTAGTTTAATTTTAGTAGAAAAATTTGCGATAATATCGTCGGATAAATAAATGCATACACCGACACGATTTTCTCTATCTTTACGATAAATTGTATAGCCAGTAATGTTAATTAAGGAGTCTGGAGTTGAAGGTTTAAGCTAGGTTTCGGTAATAAAAATAATTTGTGGTTTAAGAAGTTGCACTGTGCCATGTGAATTAGCCAAGTTTAGCGTGAAGTGAGTTCAAATTTGTGTATAAAAAGAGCCAGTCATTGAAATTGCGGGAAGAAAAGTTATGAACGAAATTTCGAGATTTTTGGAATGCCGTTGGTGTACCTGATTGTCAGATCATGTTCGCCATTATTTTTACGGGTATCTAGTTCACTTCAAAGTTTTCTTAATCGTTGTTGTTGTGTGGGCGTCTTGTCATTTATTATAGAACATTTTTCAGTACGCTTCTCCTCGAGAAGTTTGGATTTATTTCTCAATATGTTTTTGGCATGGTGTTCTGAAGGCATTACTACTTTGATCATGCGAGGAAACTTGAGCATCCCCAGAGGAGGGTTCAGGTACGCCTTGTCAGTGAATTCGGTCGAATTAACTGCATCGAACTGACTCAGTTTATTATGTAATTGAGTTAATTTATCATCAAATTCGTTTATTTTCTTGTGAATTTCTGTTTTAAAATCTACCAGAAGAGTTTTTAATTCCGAGAAATTTGAAACATTTGAACTGCAATTGTTGCAGAGGATAGACAAGCGACGAACCCTCTACCGTGTAACCCGGTCGTCGGCAGAAACATCGGTGCATGCCATGTGTATTTGTCGCTTACAACCATCACACTGGAGTTTGCAATCATTTGTGTTTACCACAGGAACCCACTTGTTTACCGGCTTCGAACAATTGGAACAGATTGACATAGTAGGCATACTAGTTTTTGTTGTAATTAGTACTTCTATGATGATGAATAATTATTGTAAAATGGTGAATGGTACTCAAAGTTTGAAATGTTATTTTTATATTGTTTTACTGCACTGGCACTGCACTTTTTCATAGACCTATCACTGTTTACTTGCAATATACAGAGAATGCTACTTGAAAGTTTATTTACAAAATATACAACTTATACAGTGTAAACTTGAAAATTAAGCAGGAGCACAAAATTGTACTTGTAGATGTAAATAGAATAAAAAGTTAGTACACCGAAATCTTTAAAATGGTTTCTGCATGTTTCTCTATAATCTAGATTAAAAATTAGACGGACAATTCTTTTTTGAGAAATAAAAATCCTCGAGGCATTTACCGCACCCCCCACAGAATGAGATTATAGGAAATATGGGAGTATACTATTGCATAATAAACATTGATCAGTTGACTAGTTGTAAATATATTTTTTAGCCTTAATATTGCAAAGTAACTGCTATTTAATTTTTTACAAATGTGGTTCATATGGGTATTCCAACTCATATCGTTATCGTGGTAGGTTCCCAGAAATTTCGTAGAACATCAGTCCCCCCAACTGAGAGCAGCTATTTTCAGGAATATATATGTTCTTGTAAACAAATGCATGAAGATGGTTTTTGTCGAATTTATTATCAAAGAATTTCTTTCACACCAACTGATAAATTCTCTTGATAAAATATTCATCTTTAATAGCAGCTCATCCGGAGATTCAGAATCAATTGCCAATGTGGTGTCATCTGCATATAGTATTAAATGATTAGTGCTAACATATTTAGAAAGATCATTTATGTATAATAAAAATATCAGAGGCCCTAAGATTGACCCCTGAGGTACGCCAATTTCCACAGGTTGGGGGAGGGACTTCTGATCTTCAATTCTGACAATAAGTTTGCGGGCTTCTAAATATGATTTCAGCCACGATAGAAATTTGCCCCAAAATCCTAAATCTCGTAGTTTATTTATTGCTATATCAGCACTAACCGAACTTTTGAAAGATCAAAGAAGAGCGCCCCCACATTCCTCTTTCTATCCAATGAGGTGTGGATAAAATTTAGCAGAGCTACGGATGCACTCTCCATCAATCTGCCAGGTAAGAAACCATGCTGATGGTCCAATATAACATTATACTTTTTGAGAAAAAAAAACATTTGTTTATAAATACACTTTTCTATCACTTTACATATCACAGTTTGGACAGTTACTGGCCGATAATTGACAAGGCCGAGAAGGCTGTCTTTTTATGTATTGGTGAAACAACTCCTATCTTTAGACTTGATGGAAAAGTTTCTGTTTCCACTGAGTAGTTGATAATGTCTGCTATAGTACATGCGATTTGTGGACCTGTACTTTTGATGATCTTTGTCGATAGACAGTCAACACCCTCGGCAATAACATTTTTTAGGCAGTTAATTACATCCAATACATCTTCAGGGATAACAGATTTGAAATAAAAAGTATTAGCGACATACATTGTTGTATAACTTTCAAAATCATAGGTAAATCATAAGTAGCAAAGTGGGTATTTATTGCTTTTTTAGTATTCGTTGCAAAAAAAGTGGCAAACAAATGAGCAATTTCGTATTTATTTTGAGTTATTTTACCATTTATATCAATGGTATCAATAGTAGAATGTCTCTTTTTTTCCAATTTTGTGTTGTACTGTTCGCCATATATATTTTTGTTCTTTTACATTTTTATTTTCAAGACTTCTTTGGTATAACAATTCTCTCGATTTGTTAATTTCTGTGACATAATCCTGTTTTAACCTCTTATAATTTGAATGATCATCGGGATTTGCGGAAAATGTTAGTAAACATCCCATCCGCACAAGATCGCGATCAACCCATGATTTTCTGGTTACATTAGATACGTTTTTTGTTAAGATAGGGCAAATAAAGTCCCAATTGATCACCAAGCTGCATATCAATCACGCTTTCATTGTATTCAAACGTCATATTAGTTAAAAAGTAGTCAACTTTGGATTTTGTCGTTTTCATGTTTTTATTTGTGAAAATCCGTGTTGGCTCACAATTTTTTAAGTTTAAGCTAAAACTCTCCAAGTCAATGAATAATGTTCTTTCACGTGATATATTCAAATAATCAATGTTCATATCTCCACAAAGAATAGTACAATCATAATTATTGAAACAAAAATTTAGTACCTTAAAAAGTCGGTCCATGAACATCTCAATGTTTCCTGATGGAGATCTATATATATTCGCAAGACAACTGCTTCTTTCTTGCAAAAAAGGGTATACTACATACAATATCAATTGATAAATTATTTACAAAGTCTAGATTTTTAAATGTAATCATCTTTTTTACAAGTATCAAAACCCCACCATGAATACGATTGAAATGAGTAGCCAACATATAATCGTTAAATCTCACTAAATCAATATTATGATTATTACACCAGGCTTCAAAAGGGCACACAATATCAGGTTTGTTACATTCTAATATTAAATCAAATCTATTGGTCTTATTAGTCAGGGATTGACAATTTACATTTATGATTTCAAAGGTTTTAGTTGATTTTTCTGTATTAAGTACACTTACATACATTTCCACATATATAACTTTAAGAATACACTGGAGTTACATGTTCTAGACTTGGGGAAGTCTCTTTGGACGCAACTGAAAAAACTGCTGGATATGGGCTCCATGTGGCCATATTGCTGGATTCATCGCAGTATAAAAAGGCCGATCCCCACTAGAGCGGCGCAGCGCGAGCGGTGCGCGCGCGATTCTTTAGGCGAAATTCCGCTTTCAACTGTTTACGTATTAAATAATGAGACCGTCCCCACCTGCACGGCGCGATGCGTCGCGATTCAAAGCAGCAAAATTTTAATATCTTCAAGAGCGTTGGTACGCGGCACTGCCGTCTAGAAACGCGTCGCATAGCCAGTTGACGGACAAGTGTGGATGAGGATGCATCAAATACACGCAGTGACTTGCAGTTTCGCCCGAAAATTTTACAGTAGGCCCTTAAAATGGACGGCCACAAAATCGAGAAATTGATATTGCTCATTTGTGAGTATAGTGAATTATACGATATGAAAGACAAAAATTACAGTAACCAAATAAGAAGAGAAAATATTTGGGATGAGATTGGAAGAAAACTAAATGAAAGTGGTAAGTATTCATTTATTCCTGACAAATAGCTAGGAAAAATAAATCATCAGAGGACGATTAGGACGACATCTTCTATACGCTGTACCGCCAAAACACACACTGATCCGTTTGCTGCCTACTCGGTGACGCTCAAATGGGAATAGACTTGCTGAAATTTGATGCACGTGCCGCAACGCGATGCGCGCGCCGCGCTGGTCTAATGAGATTCGGCCTTTAAAGTTATACCCATATACACTTACTTTGAAAGAGCTGTGAATTTCCGGATATTTCGAATTTAATGATATTACCACTACTTCCGGGAAATGTGGTTTTACTATTTCTCGTAGATCATCTGCTGTCATGCTGGGGTCTACTCTGTAAACATGAAGATCCACAAATTTGGGAACCCCCTTAATATCCCTGCCGTTTACAGTTATTTCATTATTATTTCCAACAACAAGTTGTTTTCTATTTCTTTTTCCTCGAACTTCTATCCATTCATTGTAGTTTTCTCTGGGGCTATATTCTCATTCAAATTTATGACTTCGTCAATTTTTTGTTCAGTTATTTTCATTAAAGCAGCTGAGACATCAGTCTTTGAAATAACTGATTGAATAGACGAGTTGGCAACAGTATAACGAGAAAAACCTACTAACCCTCTCAGTGCTCGTTATAAGTATGCGGGTTGTCTCACGTGGTACAACCCGTGCTCGCCAGTCGACTAGCATCGAGTCGAAGAAGGGGTGGATTCTTCAAAAAAAATTGTTAAGTGTACAAAAGGGCGCCAGAGAAGTTTTGGCATGCACCCAAGACTTCTTAAGTTAGCCCACAACTCCTCAGTGGGTTAACAACACTCACTACACACTCCAAAGGTTAAACTGATAGGTAAATTATCATAAGTAAATAAAAGTCAGCAAGTATCCCCTGATTGAAGTTTTAATTAGTCTTTGTGGACCAAAGGTCTCTTTTCAAAATATTTATTACAATGTCACTACAAAATGTTACAAATAATGTCTGAGCTCAGCTGAAGGCTGTAATCTCAGAACGTAGATAGGCTGAAGGCCGAAATCTACATAAATCCAAAAATTTCTAACTAATTTATCAGTTACAACTCAAGTAAATAACTGTCAAGCAGATTCTATAAACTCTGAGCAGAGCTGAAGGCTTCAAACTCAGGGCGCAGAAGAGCTGAGGGCCCCAAACTACACCGATGTCTCAATTCCAAAATTCTAGAGAAACGACCAAATAGTTCATGTACAATATCTCAAAAATGCAACGATAATATATATCAAAATTAACAAAGTACAGTTGCAAGGGTTCACACTTCCGCAATTTACACACACTGATCCGTTTGCTGCCTACTCGGTGACGCTCAAATGGGAATAGACTTGCTGAAATTTGATGCACGTGCCGCAACGCGATGCGCGCGCCGCGCTGGTCTAATGAGATTCGGCCTTTAAAGTTATACCCATATACACTTACTTTGAAAGAGCTGTGAATTTCCGGATATTTCGAATTTAATGATATTACCACTACTTCCGGGAAATGTGGTTTTACTATTTCTCGTAGATCATCTGCTGTCATGCTGGGGTCTACTCTGTAAACATGAAGATCCACAAATTTGGGAACCCCCTTAATATCCCTGCCGTTTACAGTTATTTCATTATTATTTCCAACAACAAGTTGTTTTCTATTTCTTTTTCCTCGAACTTCTATCCATTCATTGTAGTTTTCTCTGGGGCTATATTCTCATTCAAATTTATGACTTCGTCAATTTTTTGTTCAGTTATTTTCATTAAAGCAGCTGAGACATCAGTCTTTGAAATAACTGATTGAATAGACGAGTTGGCAACAGTATAACGAGAAAAACCTACTAACCCTCTCAGTGCTCGTTATAAGTATGCGGGTTGTCTCACGTGGTACAACCCGTGCTCGCCAGTCGACTAGCATCGAGTCGAAGAAGGGGTGGATTCTTCAAAAAAAATTGTTAAGTGTACAAAAGGGCGCCAGAGAAGTTTTGGCAAGCACCCAAGACTTCTTAAGTTAGCCCACAACTCCTCAGTGGGTTAACAACACTCACTACACACTCCAAAGGTTAAACTGATAGGTAAATTATCATAAGTAAATAAAAGTCAGCAAGTATCCCCTGATTGAAGTTTTAATTAGTCTTTGTGGACCAAAGGTCTCTTTTCAAAATATTTATTACAATGTCACTTCAAAATGTTACAAATAATGTCTGAGCTCAGCTGAAGGCTGTAATCTCAGAACGTAGATAGGCTGAAGGCCGAAATCTACATAAATCCAAAAATTTCTAACTAATTTATCAGTTACAACTCAAGTAAATAACTGTCAAGCAGATTCTATAAACTCTGAGCAGAGCTGAAGGCTTCAAACTCAGGGCGCAGAAGAGCTGAGGGCCCCAAACTACACCGATGTCTCAATTCCAAAATTCTAGAGAAACGACCAAATAGTTCATGTACAATATCTCAAAAATGCAACGATAATATATATCAAAATTAACAAAGTACAGTTGCAAGGGTTCACACTTCCGCAATTTATACCAACATCAATATAAATAATTGCATAAGCCTAAAATTTAAATAGCAACGAGTTTAGCGTTGCTAGAGAAAATACAATTCAAAATTATGTACGGTGCAAGTTATATACATAGATCGTCAGAAATAGGCAAAAAAACCACTAAATAACGCAATACCAGGTACGTACCGTAATGTCTTAGCGTATCTTAAACTATGAGCAAATATTTCAAATTTTTAAATACAAAGTACAAGTGTAAGCCAAATTATAGTTATTACCAAAAAAATAAATAAAACTTTATATGAAAAACGGTAATATGTGAAGCATAAATGTGAGTTTACTAATGAAAATGAAGAATAAAGAAAAGGGAAACTGTTCACTTATCCTTTTCCGGCACCAGAACAGGAACTGAAGTTGCTCCTGGAACTGGTCTCACTGACCCATTAAATTCCAATCAGTGATTTTTTTAATGTCCACGTACAAAAACCCCCCTAAAATAGAGAAACGAATTAGCCTCTACATAGGGTTTACATTTTACCCCGGTCAAATTTTCGACGTACCCCCGTAATATATTCTTATTTCAACAAAATATAAAGCAATGAAGAATATGAACTAATAAGAATTTATGAAATGCATCGAAACTATCTCGTGAAATCCAGATTACATACTCCAATAAACTACGAAGCAAAGCTGAAATTTTTACGTTAAAATACCTATAAAACTGTTAATTACGAGAAAGTATTTTCAACCATTTACCTTGTTAATGAATCCTTCTAACGCCGTCTACGGAAATTTACCACACATACATAATTCCTCTAAATTCTTATGGTACCCACAGCCATGGACCGTTTTTAGACCAGAAACCTATCGGGTCGGAGCTGCCAGTTGTTAGTTTCAGCCGTATTTCTCTTCCCCTATGTCGGAATTGTTGGATTTTCCAATAAAACGCTAATGGCTCCCAGAGCACATGCGAAAATTTTAAGTTGAAAGATGTGTGTTTACACCTTGACGGTAAATGGAGAACTGAATTTTTAACTTCGTACCGACAGCGCTGTGACTTTCTCAGTCGACAGGTTAGCCTCTCCGACGGCTCGGCAAATTTTCGCGTTACAACAGCATTATTTTTATAATTTCCAGTTTGAATTTGTGCTCTGGTTTTATTTTGAATGGCAGAGGATTCCCACTGTTTTTGCGTTAATTTTTGTTCTGTACTTTTTGTGTCTAATTCGTTTCGTTCTTTTAACGAAGTTATGATTAAATGAATTTTGTCACGCATCTCCTTTAATATGGAGTCTTTATGCTTTATTATATATTTAAATTTATTAATATCAATTACCTTATTGTCTGGACTTAGACTTTCAATTGAGTCGAAAAATAACTGATCAGTCTGATCACATGCTGAATCTTGTTCACAACATTTGATTAAGTCATCACTAGTAAACTTTTCAGAGTTGCTATTTTTTGCATAGCTTATATGGAAACTATTTTCACAATGTATACACCTTACACCATTTACAACATTTATTCCGGAGAGCTTCGTCAAACACATCTACACCGGGCGCCATGTTGCCCTATGCTCTTGAGGTGCGCTTTTCATTTTTAGGGGGTGAAAACCACCACTTATGCTAAAAAAATAGAAAAACCATATAAACATATATTACATCGATCTAAATCAATTTAAATACGTGTAATAAATATATTTGTATGTTGTGAGTTAAAATTAAACAATAGTTTCACTCATTCAACCCTTAAAAACCACCCTTATTGTCGAAAAAAGAAATGATTTTTTCAGCTAAAAATTTTTGAATTGCGCATAAATTTTAAATAAAAATGTTTTTAATGTTTTACAGTATAATAAATATTTAATTACAATCATTCAACCCTTAAAAACTACCCCTAATAACCACCCCTAATTAAATGTTTAGAAAAAAATTGTTTTTGAGAAATTGAAATAATATTATACACATAAGACAACTAAATATTATTTATTCTTAACTTTTTGATAGCTTAAGTTATTGCATTGCTGTATTTCTTGAGATTCACCCTTGCTTTTAAAAAAGTCATAGTCCTGTAACAAGTTATTTTTTTTAAGCATTTTTGATTGATTTTTCCGATGATATTTTAATTTTAGTAAGTGGATATAACTCGTTACTTACTTTCCAACTTTGATTTCTGGTACCGTTTCAGTCCCGTAATATTAATTTAAGTATTTATTTCATTAGTAACTCAAAAGCCGTGATTTACCATTCAAAGAAATATATAAAATGTATTAAATTCCGCTTTTCAAAATTTAAATTATCGAGGACGCCCGGTATATAATCTATTTTAATTAAAACCGGAGCCGTTCAATACAAGTAGAAATATTTCTTGTTGTAATTAAATAGAATTCTCTCACCACCGTTATCGCCAAAATTTAGGTAGGAAGTAAATTATAAATTCGAAAACCGAGCGTTTTAAAAGGATTGTGAGAGTTAGTAGAATCGAGAGATAATTTGACAGTAGGCAGATATATAGTTGATAGTTGTGAAGTGTCCGACCGTCCAGTATTTTCTGAGTAAGTGGAAATTTATTTTGAAAACCGAATAAAATATTTCACCCCGGTTTTATATTCAATTTCCATAAACAATTTAGTAGTTCGGCTATATAAGAATATAATTCCGTATTTTGATAGAGCCAGTAAGCCGGTATTTTTTTTCAAACCATATTTACAGTTTATATCACCGCATTCTGTATATTGTTTCTTTGGAATTAAGGTCTGAGCCTTCAATACATTGAAGTAACATTTTGATTTTAATTTTGGGAGTTAGATTGTTATACCTATTGTCCTGTTTCAAATTACCCAAATACATATTATATTTCTATTTGCTTTTGTCCTCGATAATTGGATTCTATTTCGACTGTGATCTTTTGTTTTTTTTATTCATAACCTAATTTCTCTGTTATACAGTTTTAACTGACCGGAAATTTGAAAAACTAAAGACCGACTGTGAAACGGATCAGAGGCTGTTGCCACCAGCCGTTTCCCTTTCGGAACGCGCCTAATGTTCTCTAAATTACTTAGATTCATTTTAGTTCCAAATTATATATAGTTTTAACTGACCGGTAGTTTGGAAAATTGAAAACAGACTGTGAAACGGATCAGAGGCTGTTGCCACCAGCCGTTTCCCTGTCGGAACGTGCATAATTCTCTCTAAATTACTTAGATTCATTTTAGTTCCAAATTATATATAGTTTTAACTGATCGGAAATTTGAAAAACTAGAAACGGATCAGAGGCTGTTGCCACCAGCCGTTTCCCTTTCGGAACGCGCATAATTTTCTCTAGATTACTTAGATTTATTTTAGTTCAGAATTGGAAGTGTTGATTGAAACACATAAAAATCGATATGTTCTGACTAAACATGCAGATATTCATAATTATGACACTAGAAATAGTAAAGACATTGTCATTCTCAAGTCTAGACTGAAAACAACAAAAAATAATAAGTTGGATGTTACATTGTACAATTCATTTGTAAAATATTTTGAACATATAAATATAAGTGATATGACGAGAGTTCAATTTAAGCATTTTGCTAAGTCATTTCTGTTGAATTATTGTTTTTATACAGTTGATGAGTTTTTGGAGGAGTTGAATACCCGGGCTTAATGCTTATATATTTGTTCGTTTTGTTTAATTTAATTTTTACGTTCAATTATTTCTTACCTTATTTTATATTTTAAAATTGTTATATTTCGTCAATATTTTAACTTTATGAAATGTATGTCTGTATTTATGTCAACTTTTCACTTTCTATTATTTTGATTATATTTTAAATTTGTCACTGTACAATTTTTAATATTTTTACTTTGTAAAATGTGTTCATATGTACTACTCACTGACTTCTAATGTACTATGTATGTGAATGGGGTCAATAAACCATCTATCTATCTATCTATATATAGTTTTAACTGACCGGAAATTTGAAAAATAAAAACCGACTGTGAAACGGATCAGAGGCTGTTGCCACCAGCCGTTTCCCTTTCGGAACGCGCATAATTTTCTCTAGATCACTTAGATTTATTTTAGTTCAGAACTCTATATATAGTTTTAACTGACCGGAATTTTGAAAAACTAAAAACCGACTGTGAAACGGATCAGAGTCGGTTGCCACCAGCCGTTTCCCTTTCGGAACGCGCATAATTTTCTATTACTTATATTCATTTTAGTTCCAAATTATATATAGTTTTAATTAACCGGGAATTTGAAAAATTGAAAACCGACTGTGAAACGGATCAGAGGCTGTTGCCACCAGCCGTTTCCCTTTCGGAACGAGCATAATTTTTCTAGATTACCATGATTTATTTTAGTTCTTAATTGTATATAGTTTTGTCTGACCGGCAATTTGGAAAAGCTTAAACTGAGTGTGTGGCGGATCAGAGGCTGTTGCCAACAGCTGTTCCACTCTCAGCCGGTAATAATTTCGTTTCATATTTATCTATTCTAAGACTCAGTTTTATTTTGCTTGTATTTGGATAACTGCTGTCCTATCCTCCGACCAATATTTTAGAATAATTTTAACCGATAATTTGAAAATAAGTGTAAATTCTCTTATAAAATTTAGATTCTCAACCAAGTATGAGGCTGTTACCACTGATTGATTGATAATCTAGTTTAAATTCTTCAGTTTTTTTTTTTGTTATAAACTGGTCTGGTCACATTTTCCTACCTATCCCGATTGACCATCCCTACCGCGAAGATAGTTTTATGCCGTTGATTACCGTGATAGGTAATTATTATTTTACTGCTGCTTACCGCATAATTACAAAACTGCTTATACCGCTTCCGCTGTTATTAACAATTGCATTTGCTTGCTTACACCTGTTTTATTGTGTCATTGCTCACATTCCTTAATACCGGCTAATTTCGCATGGTGCATAATAACATAAGGCTTGAACACACTTGCTTACTGTATATATTTAACTGATTCGGTACCGCTTGAAAATAATCAGAAATTGTTGAATGTTATTTTGTATGTATATATTTTAAATAGGACTTGTAATATACAAATAAATACGATCAGTCTTTTCGTCATATCCCGTAGCATCACCGTCTGAGGTTTATAGGTTTTGTAGATTCAACGAGACCCCTGGAATTTTCCGTAACCTCCATCTGAGGCTACCTGGAACTCTTCACGCGAAGGGTCAAGGGGCCGTGGAGTAAACCACGTAAAATAATCTGGCGCCCGAGCATTTGTTTCACAAAACTTTGCATCGAGGGTGTCCAAAGTGACGCGTCAGTTGCTAAGAACCTGCGGGAGGTGAAGGAGGAAGAAGCGGCAGGAAAGCACGTCACAGTCCAAAGGGAAAAAAATTAAAAACAAAAATAAAAGCAATTTGTGTTTATTTTACACAATAGATTTATAAATGGTACATAATGTATAGGATTATTCATCGCCACTATCAACGTCTTCTTCCTCGTCTTCGTCTGTGATTGGCGGACAATTCTGACAGCTGTTACCTGAACATGTCTCACACGTAGCGTTGCAATACTTAACTTAACAGAGTAGTTTACATTTGCCATACAATTAAATATTAGTAACGCATTTTTTATCTCAGTAATGTAAAAAGATCAAAGAGTTGTTACTCGTTTTGAGGTTATCGCAATAATAACTGTTAATATTAAATAATTTACTGTATTATTATGAAATTTTAAAGCTATTATAATGATCCAAGTCTCATTTTAAAGGAAATTTTAAAAGCTATAAGCTCTTTTAATTTAAATATTTTTTAACGGGTAGTTTTCAAGATTTTTGAGGTTAAGAGGCTTCAGACACGTGACTATTTCCCTCAAGAGAAAACTTCTACTAGCTATAACTCTGTCAATTTTTAACGTACAGAAATGAAAAAAAATCAACATTTTTTGTAAAAAATAAGCTACATTTTCCTCTTTTGAATATTTTTCGTATTTTCAATATATTGTAAGTTATTTTCAAAAATATCTAATTTTTGTTAAAATTTGAAATTTTGTCATTTCTATTTTCAAAAATATGAACTCTAAATTGCTTAAACTTGCAGAACACATAGTTAACACATAAATAAAGTAAATTGCTGAAGGATTTTATTTTATTTTATTTTTATCTAAAAATTCAGACGCCTAAGTGCTGATTTTTTTTCAGAAAAAGTGAAAATTCGATTTCATTTTCATCAGAACTTCGTTAATTTTTATGCTAGTGACTTCAAACTGGATTCATTTTAAAGATTTTTTGAAGTACTTTGAAAATTTGAAAAATAAACGGTATACTTTCTTTGAAAACTTGAACTTTTTTATTTATTTTACGTTAAATGCATGTAATTTAGTGACTAAACATTTTTTTTTTGTTCTAGCCGCCCTATCTCGGTAATAATTGCACCTATGTCATTGATAAACCTCTCAATCTTTCCCTTTTTTGTAAGCTTTATTTTAGTTCCGACATATTTTTTCATAGCATGTCAAATTATTGATTTATACAAGAAAAACTGTTAAAAACGTGATTTTTTTCATAAAAAACGAGCATTTTCAACCAAGAACTCAGTAATTATTGACTTTACGAAAACTGTTTATATGGTACTTTTTGCTTAAAATTAACCCCTCTATCGATTTCCGAAGTAATTTTCAACATTTTATTTTCCACCCCCGAGAAGAGGTGGTTTCCACCCCCTGGGCAAAAGCGCACTACGGCACTATATCAACTTTGCTTTTTATGGTATTTTATAGTTACCCTCCAAATTTCAGGTCAATCGGACCGGGTGTTTATTTTTCATAGCAAAAACCCCCCATTTACTGTACTACTTAGAAAATCGTACAGACTAAAGTACTGAAAATATTGAGCTCATATTATAGAGGAATACTCTCATCAAATTTATAATTTATTAAGAATTTTTTTTAAAATGTACCACACGCTCGTATTTCTGAGATACCGAGCGCTAAGTGTAATTATTGGTTAATTTAATAGATACTTTCACATAAAAAATCACACAGAACAAAGTAATTAATATATTGAACTCATATTATAGAGGAGTACTCTCAAAGATGTGATTCACAAGGAAAATTATCTAGCATGTAGCACACGTTCGTATTTCCGAGATACCGGGCGACAAAGTTAAGTTATTGGAAAATTAAGAAACATTTTCACTTAAAAAATCGTATGCACTAAAATAATGAAAATATTGGGCTAACATTGTAGAGGAGTACTTTCGAAGGTATATTTTATGAGGGAAAAAATCGAGAATGTAGTACATGTTTGCATTTCTAAGATATTGAGCGTCACACTAACCTTCACTTAGAAACTTAGAGAATTGTACGTACTTAAATAATGAAAATATTGAGCTCATATTATAGAGGAGTACTCTCAAAGTTATGATTTACAAGGAAAAAAATCGAGAATGTACTACACGTTCGCATTTTTGAGATACCCTGCGTCAAAGTAGAATTATTGAAAAATTTAAGAAATACTTTCACACAAAAAACCGCACAGAACAAAATAGTTAATATATTGAACTCATATTCTAGAGAAGTACTCTCAAAGATATTATTTACAAGGGAAAAAATGGAGAATATTCCACACTTTTGCATTTCTGAGATTCAAAGCGTTAAAGTCAAGTTATTGGAAAATATTGAGCTCATATTATAGAGGAGTACTCTCAAAGATACGTGGTACACGTTCGCATTTCTGAGATACAAAGCGTTAAAATCTAGTTATTGGGAAATTAAGAAACACATTGACGGACCGAAATAATGAAAATATTGAGCTCATATTATAGAGAAGTCCCCTCAAAAATCGAGAAAGTATAGTTGCGAATTTGAATTACCGTGTTTATTATCTTCGACCGTTGTTAACTTTACCCAGTGGGGAACTATTCATGGACCGTAAATAGCATAGTTGTAAATCAAGACCAAGTACACAGTCCGACCCTACTCAGGGACGTCTTTAAAAATTTGAGCAAAGTAGAAAACAATTGCTTCTTGACAAGGATTTTATGGATTTACAAACAAAAACGACTCATATAATTATTATATTATAATTATACACAACTATATTAGGGTAAAAGAAAAATTATTTCATTATTATAATATGATGTAATAATTTTTTTATAATAATACATTTATTCATTCAGTGAAACATACATAGAAAAATATTAGATTTACGCTGGACATGTCAACAAAACAAAAGTACATATTATACATAAATATATATCTACGTATACACAAAAAAAGACACAGTATACGAAAATAGTCAGTAAAGTAAAAAGTCATCTACATCATAAACAACCTTCTCAATCAGAAACTGTTTAACTGACTTCTTGAAATTGATATATACAATATACACATATATATATATATATATATATATATATATATATATATATATATATATATATATATATATATATATATATAGACACATAATATCTTACAATAACAACAAATATTTGCGTTATAAATCATCGTCACTATCAAGAAACAGGTCACAATCTTCCACTTCAACTACGTGAGCGATGCAATTTTTCCATGTGTCTATATTTTCCACCTCACTTCTAATTAAATCTACTACAGCAGAACTTAGCCTTGGTGCTGTATTTTCACGCCGAATTCCCCGTTTTAGAGTATTCCAGATAAGTTCAATGGGATTTAATATACAGTAGTAGGGCGGAAGACGCAGTACCGTATGTCCTTTTACTTGTGCTATTGTGTCAATCCGATATTTTGTAGGAATGTTCAGGTCTTTTATAATGGTTAGAAGATCTTTTTTGGTACATTTTGATTTAGGTATTTCTATATCATTTTCAGCCATATATTGTAGGATTTCTGCTTTTTTCGTGCTTGTGGTGGGTTTCTTGTTAATTTGTTTTGAATGATAACTGGCGTTGTCCATCACAATGACAGAATTATCGGGCAAATTAGGCAACAGTTGTTCTTGAAACTAAGTCTCAAAAAGAGGTGAATTCATGTCTTCGTGATAGTCGAACAATTTTTCTATATTTTTTGCGGACAACAGCAACGCATTGGACACCCATCCATCGCTGCCACCGGCATGTAAAATTATTATTCTTTTTCCCCTAGACGGAGAGGCCTCTAGACAACAACTTTTTGTGCCATCAAACCATCCTTTCTTTATAACGTCATGGCTATCGTACCATGTTTCATCCAACCAAACTATGTATCGACCTTCTTGGCGAAATCTTCTTATTTCTGTAACGTACTCCCAAAGCAATCTTTTTAATCGTCCACTTTCCATGATGCTCATCCTTCCGTTAAGAGTTTTACACTCACAACCTATGGTTTTCAAATATTTCCGAAACCATTGTTCCTTCAATTCTCGAAACTTTCAGTTTTTCCAAAATCATAGACGTTGTTGGCACCCTATTTTCTTTGTAAAAAGAGTAAATTTGTTATTTTATTTCAGTTCCCGCCGCTTCATCGATTCTAGAAATTTTTTTCATTTTTCGTTTCTGTCTCTTCCTTGTTTATAATGTCCCTTACCGTAGATACAGGAACTTTTGTTAATTCACTTGTCACGGTGAAAGAAGTTGAACACCCTCTTTCAATTAGAGTTTGGTAAACATTTTTTATTATCGTTTTTGCGTCATTTGACAAATGTTTTCTTTTAACCTTCTTGTTGTCCGAAACATCATCTTCAGTATCACTGTTGTCACTAACTTCAATCACTTCATTATCTATTTCCATTTCATTCGACACAATGTTTTCCCATGGACAAAACACTGCCATTTTTATTTGCACAATGCACAACGATGAAAAGTCACAGACTGATAGACTGCACCCTTGCTTTACCTGGTTGGTGATTACTCCGACCCTCTTAGGACGCAAGTATAAAGGATAATTTATAATTTATGAGGAGGCAGTATGCGTGGTCTTTATGCATTCTTGTTGTATTTAACATTTACACAATGCACCCTGTCATAAACACGGTATTTCAAATTCGCAAGTATACTACACGTTAGCATTTCCGAGGTACCGAGCTTCAAAGTAAAATTGGCGCTGGTAATCGAATGTCTTAACAAAAACAAGCAAAAATTTCGTATTTTGTATTGAGAAACGAATTTCTATTTGCTGAAATTCACGATGTTTCATTTTAATTTCCAGATCCGAATAAAGACATTTTCACGGTGCAGCAGAGGATGAGGCTTCGAGATCAAATAATGACTTTCAATTCACTGAATAGACAATCTTATAAAAATGTCTGCAATTACAAATCAAGTTTGAATCGTTATCCTTATACCCTCCATTGGAAAGGTAATTTTCCATATCAACAATCGTCTCCTAGTAGATGTAACTCTAACAATTCCGATATGCCCCCTACTAGATGTAACTCTAACAATTCCGATATGCCCCCGAAGTTAATCCCCGTCGTCAATATTTCTACAATGTTTGATAAATATACAAAACCGTCCTTTGTTGGATATTCTGAAGCAAATTCTACCTCACCCCAATTAGTTGTCAAATCTCAAAAAAATCCAAATAACGACGGAAATGTCCCTACATTACCTTCTCAGCTTAATGTTGATACAGAAACTAGTCAACCTAGAAAAACTGCCGATCATCCTTCAGGAATCGATGGTTCAACGCAAGGATCTACTGCCGATTCCGATCAAAATCCCAGTCCTCCAAGGGAATCTAATTATTCAGAAGAAATTGATGACATCGATAGAAAAAATCCTAATATTCTTATTTCCAATGAAATTATTAAAATTGATCTGTGCGAATCTCCGGAACTGGAAAAACCCGTCGAAACTTTCATGGACAAAATCTGTGAAAACGCTAACGTTAGTAGTTTAGTTGGAATCGTCCCAAAAGAAGAGGTAATTGATTTGACGTGGTTAGATGATGTGGGAACCAAAGAGCTCGAAGAGGCGATCGACTATATCACTATCAAGAAGGAAGAACTGGAAATTTATGAGGATGATGTGATTGTCAATTTCGAGAAATTTCCGTTGGTAAGTTTTATTTAAAAATTGTTCAGCTTTTTGTAGAATGTAGTATAACACTTTTAATTAAATTTCAAAAAGATATTAAAATTATATTCGTAATGGCCAAAAAAAACAAACTTATTTTTCCAAATAAGAAAAATATAAGTATAGATGTTTTTTATATCCACTAAATACATGGGAAAACATTCAGGAGGTGCAATTATCATGTATCTTTAATAATAATATATACTCGGTGACATTAGATGTTGGTGTAGATGAACTAGATTTTTGGAGTGGACTGTTGTGTTTGTCGTTCACCGATGCATCAACGGTTTTGTTGTTTTGTTTCACTACGAGTAGGTTGTGGAAAGGAGCAGTCGTAATTTTAAGTAACGTTTAATAAAAAACAAAAATATTAACAACGTAAATCAAATCTCGCAAAAACATTAAGGTAGATTAGATTTTAACGGGGTTACAATGCATTGAAACCTAAAGTTTATTGTGTCCCCCCTATCAGAGCTGTTCTCGCTACTACCACAGATAACCCACAGATAGATGAGACACTGATTGTGGCGCCATCTAAAGAGCCTGTCGACTAAACAATTGAGTGATGTTGAAAAGATTTCTGTAATTTTAGGTTTTGGCGGTATATTCAAATTTACTGTATTTTAATTATTTTATTTCAAAATAACCATGTATAGTCCATCATTTGACATTTCATTCAATTTAACTCAATAATGAGCAGATGTTGAGTTAAATTAAATGAAATATCAAATGATGGACCATACATGGTTAATTAAAAAAAATAAAACAGTAATCATATAAACAGTTTATTTATTTTGGTATAAAAATACACAACAAATAATTTCTTTCACAAAGTACTTTTAACAAACAGAATGACAATAAATAAACTATAATGTAAAAACAATGCAATAATTAAAAAATAATTTGAGTAACATACATTATAGATTGGAGTATCAATAGATTTTTAAATGATGTTAAATCAAGATAAAAGTAGAAAATTATTTATGATAAGTTTATTTTAATTACACTCGTATAAACACACAGAGCTGCACAAACTACTGGAGTATAACTGCTACTTACTTTATCAAAAAAAGCGTTAGCGATGAGTAGTTAACTACTATTTTTGGCAACTTTCTGTTAAAGAAAACATTTGAGTATAATTACTGTGAATGTTAGAACAAAAGTAATTAAAATATTTTTAAAAGAAAAGTTGTTGAATACTGCCCAGCTCTGTAAATACAAGGTGCCAAGTAATTACATATAAGAGTGCTAAACAGCACTTGTGACTGAACAAAATTTAAAATAATATATCTAACATCTCATTTCCACTTAAAACACATCTTTATTTCTTTACTGGAAGTATTAAATAGGTTTATATCACAAGCTTAAACCTAGTATATTGCATATTTGTATATTTCTACATTTAAAAGCATTCCGTTCTTATGAAACCATCGCATAAGGCAGTTTAAGTTACTCTGCAGTTCCTGGCAGTCTATGATTGTTAAAATGTTTCTTAAGGGCTCTTAAAAATCCCACCGTCTCGTGGAAGTCCTTTCTCGTTTCTGGTTGAGTTTCTACAAGTAAACACACAAAATAACAACAATAAAACAAAAAAAGAAAACAAAATGCGCTTACTATTGAAATAATAAGTTTACACATGTTTTTGTGCTAAGCCAAAAAAAATATCAAAAAATGTTTGAATTTTTTTGGTTTTTTTGAATTCCTTTTTTTGGAGCTTTCGATTTTCTTAGGAATTCTTGATTTTTTTTGGGTTTTAACTATTTTTTGATTTATTGTTTTTCTATTTTTTGTCTTTATTGGATATTTTGGATTTTTGGTTACCGTTAGACCAAATACTTAGACGTAATGCCTCAACAAAAGTTAATACTCACTTTCATTTCCCATAAATTGTCATACCATGGGCTATATATGAAAATTGGCAAGGGGTCAATACCTTCCATCCCATAGCTGATGGAGGGGATAGCCATAACATACAATAAAACCCAGATTATTATTTCTTCAATGGGTACATTTTAAAATGGAATTGTCTGAGTATGGTGTACACTAGATATAAATTGAGTGAATGAGAAGACGAGTACTGAGTCATTTTATTAAAATTCCAGCTAAGTGTTTTCAGCCATTAGGCCATTCTCAAAGCTGTTGACAAGAGAAAAACATACAACAGGTGTCAAAAAACATCAAACCCTGTAACTGCTACATACAATGAAATAAAATATTTGATGTTATATAACTATTTAAGTAAAATTTGTTAAAATTACCCTATAAAGAGGGTGTACACACATATCATTTAGTTGATAATTTCAAAGTAGGCGTTTCTTTATGTGAATTACAATTGTACGCGCTCTTTATAGAGTGATTTTAACAAATTTCACTTAAATAATGATATAACATCAAACATTTTATCTCATTGTATGTAGCAGTTACAGGGTTTGATGTTTTTTGACACCTGTTGTATGTTTTTGTCTTGACGAGAGCTTTCAGAATGGCCTAATGGCTGAAAGGGTTTAGCTGGAATTTAAATAAAATTACACACTCAGTACTCGTCTTTTCATTCACTCAATTTACATTTCAAAATGTCCAAAATTATAGCATGCTATATTGAATACAATAAAACTTACCCTCAATTTTTGTTAGTTTCCTGCCTTCGTGTTTCTCAAATCTAAAGAAACACTGTTTTTGAAAATGAAGGGATGATTTATTATCACTGTTTTTCAGCCATATTAATTTTATCTTCCTGGGTTGGAGGAACAAAACTGTAAAAAGAAATATTTACTTTATTAATGCAGTAATTTTCAGTTCGACTAATGTAAAAAACAACCATGATCTCTAAACTTGTCGATTAAATTTTATAAAAATAAAGATAATGGTTATTAATTGTGAAAGGAAAAGTGTTCAAATTTTTTTATTAAATCTTACCGAGTACACCACTTATTAGACTCCTTCAGAATACACTTTGACTTTTTTTTTTTTTTTGTTTTTTGTTTTTTTTTTTTTGTTTTTTTTTGTTTTTTTTTCTTTTTTTTTCTTTGGCATTAGGAGTGGATCCATGCAGCCAGGAACACTGTTGATAAAATCGCAATAAGTATTGTATGGGTTTGTATACATGCTTAAGGGTTGTATCGACTATGAGGAAAGACAAGGTCACCCGCTTCTCGCCTAGGGGTCAATCAAGGCATTATTCTAACAACACAGGTGGACCACGGATAGGAAGGTATATACATATGGGTACAAAACATAGGTATTAGCAACTAACAATGAACTTTCTAGATAAATATATTTGTATTATTGATGAATTTGATTATTACGTCAAGGACCTTTTTGTTATTGGTACCCAAGAGGAATGGCATGTTGATTGGGAATTCAATCCCAAGTTCTCTAAGATCTCCTATTAGGATGTTGTTGTGAGTTTCGAATTTCTTGCATTTTAAGAAGATGTGGTTTAAGTCAGCCCTTTCATTGCACTCTTCGCATAGATCAGATGTTATTACTTTGATTTTGTTGAGATGAGCGGGGTAAGATGCATGTCCAAATCGCATTCTTATTAAGGAGACCGTCTGTCTTCGGCTGTAAGTGGTGTTCCTGTACCAGCATTTTTTGGGGATGTATTTTTGTAACAGAGTATACTGTGAATTTTTGTTATTGCAATAGTTTTCCCAATGTATGGTCCATTTTTTATACAAATTATTTTTGCATATGTTAATGCAATCCGATAGGCAATTATTCTCAAAATATGCTTCTCCTGTGTCGATACTTTCTTTTGCTAAAATATCTACGTGCTCGTTTTGTTTTATGCCTATGTGAGCTTTAACCCAAGCCATTTGTATGTCGAATTTCCTTGAAGTGAGTTGTCCTAGGATGACTTGAATTTTGTAAATATACGGATGAGATACAAGGGAGCTTGGATTGATTGGTTTATTTATACTCTGTAGGACGGATAGTGAGTCCGAAAATAACGTAATGGTTTTATGTTGGTTTTGAGATGCTAAGTATTCTAAGGCTTTCAATATTCCGTATGCCTCTGCGGTGTAAATCGAACTATGGGAATTGATTTTGAACTTCTTTTCTATTTTTCCTTCGGGGATATAAAATGCACACCCAGTACCTAACTCATTCTTTGATGCATCAGTGTATACTGCCATGTTACTTTCGTTATTATCTGTAATTCTTTCAATTAAATTTTGATTATAAGAAGCAGTTTCAAAGTATTTCGGTATTATAATTTTTGGTTTGTTTTGATATAATTCAAAGTATTTATCTCTCGTATGTTGCATCAATGTCGTGTTGCTTGTATTACGAAAACCTATACATAGTGGAGGAGAATTTTTTTTATCCAGTATGTTTTTGTCAAATCGTTGCAGTTTAAAACGGATACTTTATGGATTAGTGGCGACTGTTTTAATTTGCATTTTAAGATCATTGTTTCGGCCAAGTATTCTCTTCTCAATTTTAGTGGCGGATCTTTTGCTTCCACTCTCATAGCTTCGACAGGTGTAGACTTCATTGCTCCAATGCAAATTCTAAGAGCTTTATTTTGAATGAGATCTAGTTGTTTTAGGGTTGTGTCATTTGCTGATCCATACAGTATGCTTCCATAGTCAATTATAGATCGGATGTACGCTCTGTAGAACAAAAGTGCTATGTCTAGACTAGCTCCCCACCACGTCCTCGTAATCATTTTCAGGAAGTTTATTGCTTTTGTGCACTTTGTTCGTATGAGTTCTATGAATGGTTTCCATGTTAGCTTGCTATCCAGTACTATTCCTAAATATTTGACTTCATCTTTGTATGGTAGTAGAGCATTGCCTAATTGGATATTTTCAGGTTTTTGTAAAGTATGTCTAGAAAATACGTTGATGCTTGACTTATGAGGCGCGATTTGAAGTCCTAGGTTCTGGATGGTGGTAATCAAAGGAATGAATGAGTTCTCTAGTTTCTGTAATCCACGATCGTATTTCTTTTCCTGTGAGTATAAAACAATATCATCTGCATATTGTATACACTTTGACTTTGTCTTTTCAGTTAATAACAATAAAGCAACGAAACAACAGATAAATATTACACTATAGCAATTAAAAAATACAACAAAATACCGGAACCTTATAATAACCTCAACACTTCAACTAAGAAACTATAACAGTATATATCAGATAACCTGTGGGGATGAGCAATATGATATCACGCATACGCAGTAATAAAAATCAATAAAATTAGATTACTAACGACGTTACAGTTTTCGTTAATTTTTTGGAATTATCTACCGATTTTAGTTACTGGACAGGCTCTATAGATGGCACCGTCTGCAGTGTCCCTAGCCTGGCTACTACTTCAGCTCGGCTTCCAGTTCCAGGGTTCTAATGAACACTGGTTTTTGGGACGGCTTCAACGAGGTTACATCCTCACTCTTACAAGTTCCTTGTCCAAAGCATTTCTTGCGTTGGCTTGCAATGGCGAGTCATTCCAGAACTAGGTGATCCGGAGTTTCATCCTCCTCCCCACAGAATCTACACTCGTCAATCTCTGCTAGACCTATTCTCATTAGGTGCTTCCTAAGGCGACAGTGTCCTGTAAGAAAGCCCGTGAGGAGATGTAGCTTATTATTACTGAGATACAAATATTTTTTGGATCTAGCAGTGTCAAAGTTCCGCGGGCACTTTTTGGATTGTTACAGCCCGGAAAGACACCGCTAGAGTGCTTTTCTTTCGGTTTCCACTTTCTTCCGAAACTCTTTCTTATAGGAGAATTTTCCTACACCACTGAAAGGCTCTGGGCCAATAAAGGGCGTTTGTGCTCCTTTCCTGGCAAGTGTATTGGCTTCTTCATTTAAGTAGTGGCCAGGAACCCAGACTAAAGAGACCCTGTTATTCTTGCCTAATTCATCAAGTTTTCTTCGGCACTCCCATGCCAACTTTGAGTCAATGACATGGAAGCTCAATGCTTTGATAGCTGCTTGACTATCAAAATGGATCGATATGTCACATTTCTTTCTAGGTTCATCTCCTCGTATCTTTCAATCGCAAGTATCTCTACCTGAAAGACGCTCGGGAAGAAACCTAACGATAATGGGTATCTGGTGCCAGGCCCACATAATTCAGCGCCTGCTCCAGTGGTGCTTTTTTAACCATCTGTATACCATCTAATGATGTCTAATTTGAGAGTTTGAGTGGTATATTCCCTTTCCCAGTCTCCCCTCTTATTTAGCATCATAGTGAAATTCTTTTTGATACTTATTTTCTTGATCATTTCACTGGAAGGATTCGCTGATGAGATTTATTTTGTTAGAGAGGACCAGGCTCCCTGATTTTTAATACTCTCATTGCCTGAACCTTCCTTAGATATTCTAAGAATTGCCTCTTGAGCAGATATTTATATCACCAGATGTAGAGGTGCGAGATCTGCAATGATCTCAAGTGCCCTAGTTGGACACGTTCTCATAGCTCCAGTGATTCACACACAGGCGAGCCTCTGAACTTTGTCGAGTGTCTTCCTTGTGCTTTTGTATTCCAAACTATTGCCCCATACGTAATTGCTGGTCTCACAATCATGGTGTACTTCCATCGCAGTATTTTTGGGTTACAGCCCCAGCTCTTATCAGCTAGATATCTGCACGCCATCAAAGCTCTTATTGCTTTACTAGCAGTTATTTCAACATGCTTATTCCACAGAAGCGTATTGTCTAGGGTTATCCCTAGATATTTTTTAACTTCTGATTTCCATTCTATGATTTCCCCGTTTAAAGATAGGGGTTTCATGGCTGGAAGTGTTCTTTTCCGGGTAAATGGAATTACTATGGTCTTGTTTGGGTTAATGTTTAGCTCCACTGACAAGAAACTTTGCTCAATAATTCAGAGGGCCTTTCATAATATATCACACAAGGTGCTCTCGAACTTGCGTCTGACTGTTAGAACTATGTCAACAGCATAGCCCATATATTCGAAGCCAAGCTCCGTTAGCCTGTAGAGCATCTCATCCACTACGAGTATCCATGAAGGGGGAGATATCACTCCCGCTTGAGTTGTCCCGCGAGTGGCTTTAACCTTTGTCTCAGCTATCCTCGTAGTCAACGATTCATACATCCATTTTACAATGGTTTCATTCACTCCTCGCCTTTTTAGTGCTTCTTTGACAGACACATGAGTTGTCAAAGGCTCCAGACATATCCAGGAAGGCGTACATTGCGATTTCTTTGTTGTTCAGAGTTTTCTGGATGACTTAAGTTATCTGATACAGAGCCGTCTCAGTTGATCGACTCGCTCTGTAGGCATGCTGACATTTTTGAAGTAGTATATTCTCTAGGTTCTCTGTTCTTATGTAGTTATCCACAACTTTCTCCATCGTTTTGAGTAGAAACGATGTTAGGCAGATGGGTCTGAAAGATCGGGGATTAGTCCAATCTTTTTTCCTATTTTTGGTATGAAAGTTACCCTTGCCCTTCTCCATTTTCTAGGTATTAGACCCACTGCTAGACTGCTTCTTGTAATCTTCAGCAGACGAGGAAGAATCTCCTATATTCTTTGCTGCAGGAGTGCTGGAAATATTTCATTCACTCCTGGTGATTTATATGGTTGAAAGCTACTTATTGCCCATTCTAACCGTTGTCAGGTAAATATCTTCTTAGAAATATCCCAATCTTCCTTGCAGGATTTTTTGGTGTAATTCATTGCTATTTCAGTGCTTGTTGCTGGTTTACTATCTGGAAAGTCGATTCTAAGAAGAAGAATCGATCGTTCCTGTTCACCTTCCGTGTATGATCGTCTGACTTTTTCAGCGACATTGTGGGGTTAGTTCCCCCATTTGCCATGACCTTTTGTAGTCGGGCCGCTGTGTCAGTGGAAGTGATATTTTCACAAAAGGCCTGAAAATTAAGCCTTTTGACCTTCCTAATCTCTTTATCGTACTGGGTAAGCTTTTCTGTGTACCTCTGCCAATTACCGTCACGTTTGGCTCTATTAAAGAGCCAACGGACCTCTTTTCTGAGGTATGACAGGTTCTCGTTCCACCAATAACATAACGCCACCACATCCTTACGAATGATAAAGGACAGAGGAGGAGGATTACCACTTCAAACTGCCTTTCAAATTCTTACCTAACTGGCATAGTGTCTGTTGTCAGTTTATACATTGCCTCTAGGTAAATGTGTTCCAAAATCTTTAGGTGATCAGATTTCCTACATTTAGTTTTACTGATTGGCTCTGAAGGCACTGATTGCTGCTTCTTTCATTACACACAGTAGATCATTTTTGGTTAAAGACCCCATATCTTACCAAAGAGTCTGCGGCATGTGGTTAATTTGGCTGTTCCATGTCAGTTTTTGGTAGATTATAATTTAACTTCTTTGGAAAGTGTTCTGGGTTCCACTCAAAGTTGGGGCTTTGAGTGTGTACTTTCGCCCCCTGGTGAACGGAACCAGCCCTGTTTTACTAAGATTGATATTAAGTTTCCTTTATACACTAACTCTCGATTATGTTTAGGGCTATTTGCATGCAATCGAAGATTACTCCGTCAGGTCTACCCCTGACGCTTACAACCAGTTTATCGGCGTAACCTTTTGTTGTAAAACCCGATTCGTGCAGTTTGACTAATGGGCTGTCGACAATCTTTGACCACAGCAGTGGCGATACAACTCCCCCTTGGGGACACCCTCTTCCTGCTGTCATCCTGACCGTCTCCCCTCCAAGTGTCGCTACAATAATTCTGCTTTTCAGCATAGACTGTATCCATCTGATCAATGAGACGTTAATGTTTATTTCCTCTAGTGATCTGGTGATGGAGGTATGTGAGGTGCTATCGAAAGCATCTTGTATATCAATGAAGGCACATGCAGCCATTTATTTTACCCCGTATGCCTTTTCAATGTTTTCAACTGGGCACTGTAGCTTTACCTGCTTGATAAGCAAACTGTTTCTTGTGGAGCAATCTTAACTCAAGGAGTTCGCTTCTGATATAACATACTTGTTTGGTTTCGGCTTGAAGGAACAATAATGACGTGGGTTGGATATGAATTTTACTGGAGCTACCTTCGATTTTGCCATGACGATTCGAAGGTTGGTTTTCTCCTTTTCAGTGAATCGGATATAAAGCACCGTCGCGTATCCTAAATCTGGGGCATCGTAAAAGGCATGTAATTCGCATGTTTTCCCCTAGGCGTTGATAACATAGAGGTATTTCGAATATAGAGAGGTTAGCCATTTCCAGCATAAACTGCTGCCATATATCTGGCAGAGCAACATTGTCCCAAGCAGGTCCTGCCATCCATAAACGCTGGATGAGAACCTTGAAAAATGAGGACACAAGAAACAAACTCGATCGCCTGGTACAAGTTGAAGGTACAGCGTTAATGACAAAGACAAATACATCGTTATGGGCACGCCATTGCAATCCCAAAATCTGTTTAAAGGTAATATCTCGTAATTGGCGGTGATCGATAGGAATCGAATTTAGTATGACGGAGGAATTAGCTGACTAATTACGTAGGTCAAGTTGCCAAATTTTGCATCTGTGTCCTGCTCGAAGGACCAAATGTTTGGTTTTGAAGATTAGGTTGGAGTATATTTCCATAAACTATTTAAATCCTGCTCGAAGGACTAAGAATGTTGGAGATTGGTGGCAAAGGGCAGGATTAAAAATTGAACGGAACTCACCATGGTTTCATCGTGGACACACACATAAAATCGAACCGCATTTAGGAATTTCGGCCGTAATTATATCGCAATATCACACATCCTTCATATAAGTAAAAGTTAGCTCTCTCGGGTGGATGCAGACAACTGAGGCCTGACCAGGTGATGAAGGTATGTCACATCTTATACGTTAAGGTGTATGCATGGTTGCCGCACATTTAAGAAACGGAAAGATTCAGGATTAAAACAAGGGAATAAAGAAACAAAACCAAACAAGTCTATTCTTTTCTCTACTGCTTTCAGGAGAAAGGAGGTTAAACTAATTGGACGGTAAGACTTCTGTTCGTCCACTGGACATCTACCAGTCTTATGTGAGGGTTAAGTCAAGAACCTCTTTCCTGATCGTATTTATAAAGGTGGGTTTATTTCTCCAATTTATAATGTCGATATTATTACCACAAACATATTCTAAAAGGTACTGGTAGCTGCTTTTGAATTTTGGAGGTTTATTTGAAGACAGTTGAGCTTTTTGTCGAGAGCTTTGGAGAACCTTTTGGCTTATCCTCCTTCCTAGCTCCGCCCGGCATAAAGGCTATCCTTTGTCTTAGGAATGTTTTTGCCTTTGGTCAGGTTTTGCCTTTTTTTGCAGATTTCTCTGTGCCTTTGGGCGTACTTGTAGTCTGCTCTTTGGCGCTTACTGCATCTGTTTTTATACCAGAGACATCATATTTAGCGGGGTTAAGTCTGGCAGATTTGGGTTTACCGCTCCTTGCCCTGAGGGTTGTGTGTCCAATCTTGAAGTTTATGACAAACACCGTTTTTATTTCGGCCGATTGGATATTAACCGAAAGAGTAAGTTGTTCTAGAGGGCTTTTGGATGTTCTCCTTAGTACGCTCCAGTTGGTTGCATTGAGGCCGTTGTTCTGTGCCTCAATCAGACCCAAGATTTTTCCCGTGGTGTCAAATAATATTTCTTCTTCATCCCATTAAAGAAAACCCTAATTTTCACAAAAATTCAGCCTTCCAACTTCTCTCTCTTTGAAATCACTATATTATCAGTACTAACAGTAACATCTAAACTGCCTTTACCTTTCAGTTCTAGTTCCTTATTGCTGGCCAGTTTTACCTCAGCAAATCTATTTATGCTTATTGTTTCTGCTACGATTATAAATTTTATGATTAAATATTGAAACAACAAAGCCAAAAAAAATATTGAAACAAACTGTAAGTGCTAAAATAATTATCGAAATAAAGACCGTGGCATTTACCTCAGCAGCTAACTGCATAAGCAGTCTCAGCTCCTGTCCAAATTGAGAATATATATATTTTATATTAGTTCATCACTCTTGGTATATGATAAAGTCGTACAGTATTATACTTTTTCCTGCCAAAATCCATAATTTGGAGGGTATTGTTTGATATCTATTTGTCCTTTGCAAGGCATAAATCTCGAAAAAAAGATTTGATATTAAATAAAGAAAGGGATGCTTATTTTACCCCCGTATATTGTCCATAACAGGAATGCTGAGAAAATGCTGGTGGTTAGTATTTTGTGACCACACGGAAATTTCAAAATTCCAAATTTACACCCTTACTTATATTTGAGAAATAAAATTAAAACTTGATTTTGCTCACCACCTTTTATACAGTGTTGGGAACATTACGAGGGAACATATGTTTTACCGTCAATGTGTTAGAAAAAGACAAAATACATATAAATTCAGTGTATTATTCTTCTTCGCTAACAGGGTATCATAAGGTGAGAAACGAAATAACTGTATGTGTAATGGGATGTCTGGCAGGCACCGCCTTCGAGAAGCGTGCAGTAGCTCTTATGTCTAGCTTTTACTTACAGTTTTAAATAAACAAACTAGAAATGCATTCAGGCTATTACTAGTCACTTTACCACAGCAAAATGTTGTATAAACAACTCATTATATTAAAGATCGCAATGAAAGACGTTAAGGCTAGAAATACAGATGTGTAATGTGAACAGTTTAGTTTATTAATTGAGAAATAATAAGATTGTACTATACTGATATCTTAATGCAATGAACAATAAAAAGATCAACATTACTTTCGTTTATCCCTTCATGATTAATTTACAAAGAAATTATTCAGTAGTAATAAACTAATTCACTATATCAGTTCGGGTAGTACATGCTGATATGATTTGAACAATAAATTAAAACCTACCTAGTAGGTATTTGAAATAAGTACGACTAAAAAATCATTGGAAGATAGCTAAAAAAATTACATTCGTCGATATTGAGGGTACAATAAATGAATATAAGCATAATAATTTTCATTAACATCATAAGGAATAATCTATGGCAACAATACAGAGTCCAAAAGCGACAATATGTTGTAATAAAACAAGTGTATCACCATTTCTTTAACATGATATCATGAAATGAGAAATAAGGCGTATGTTAATATTTGTTTAACTGTCTTCTAGTTTTAAAATATCTCAATGTAAACCGCCTGTTTCCTACGCTCCTGATGAAACGATTTCGTTTGCATCTCTAATTATTCTATTTTTATCTGTCCCCTCTGTTCATTTTCAATCCACGCGTTATATTGTAAGTGCCCTTAAAATTTTCCTTTTTATCTGTGACAGAAATCAGTCACATTTAATTTCAACGTAAAACTATAAACTTTCACGGCCAACGGGAAATTATAACGGTCACATGGCGTTACCAGTGTGTTGTAGAAGGACAATCATGAGACAGAGAATTAAAAGCCAGCGTAGATTTATTATACCAGACGAATACGAATCGCGCGTGCTGTACAATCTGGGTACTTCACTAAACGTTTGTTTGCAAATGAGTAACGATCTTTTGCAAATCTTATTAAAATGAGTATGCAAGTACACCATAAAGTGCAAATTGTAAAATGGTACTACCAGGATCATTCATATCGAGAAATAGCAGAAAATTTGTTTATTGTGGCATTCGAAAATGCCCAGCCAATTAGCAAAAAACAAGTGAGAAAGGTTATAAAAAATTTTGAAGAACATAGATGTGTCGATCCTACTAAACATGGACCGCGTACACAAAATCGTCAAATCCAACCCGAAAAAGAAGAAAGAGATATTTTAATTTGTGCCAGTGTGGAAAATAATCCCCTACAATCGTCCACTGATTTAACAAAGGATTTTGAAGTTGATCCGTTTTTACTAACACATTCGAACCACAGCAGCTGTTTCGAGACCAATTTCACGTTGCCAAATCTGAAAAAAGTAAAGGTTTCAACCACTTTCAACCTGAAAACTAGAACAATTTCCAGCATTACAATAAAACGTTCAACGAATAGATGGAATTAATTATATCTTGATCTGTTACAACCTCTTGAATTATCATAATTAAAATCTTCTTATAACTTGTTCTCATGTTAGAACAATGCATTTTACAATTAATATAAATATACAATGAAAATTGGCAATACTGTTAGTAGCTACAAAGAATTTGTAAGAGGCCGGCGTTGTGGGTTTTCCATTACGAGATCCTATTAGCGAAAAATGAGAATTGAGATATTTGGAAACACATTATTATTAATACAAATTTTATTTTGCATGTTATGTTATTTATTCCAATACTAACCGAACTAATATAGTGAATTAAAGTATTACTACTGAATTATTTATTTGTAAATTAATCATGAAGGAATAAACGAAAGTAATGTTGATTTTTTTTATTAATTATTGCATTAAGCTATCAGTTTAGTACAATCTTATTATTTCTCAATTAATAAACTAAACTGTCCACAATACACATCTGTATTTGTACGCCTCTCGAAGGCGGTGCCTACCAGACACAGGTACCTATCACATATTGTCATTGCACGTTTTCCACTTTATGATATCCTGTTAGCGAAAAAGAATTATACACTCAATTTATATGTATTTTGTCTCTTTCTAACACATTGACGGTAAAACATATGTGCACACAGAATTTTCCTAACCCTCGATTGGGGATGGGCTGAGAAAATTTTGTTATGGGAAAGTTCCATGATAATTTCATACGAGCAATTACCTGAATTTTTCGATTAAATTTGGAAACACTGTATATTTAATTTTAATATCTTTCTGAAATCAGTGCAATATATCATTAAAATGATGCACTTACTGACTCATGTGCAAATGTATCGACATTTTCTTGGTTCTGGGTTATATCATTGTGTAGCAATTTCAACTCACTAACACACATAACGTTCTAATTTTTTCCATATCATAGCACATTAAATCATAAACTAAAATAATGAAACCAATTATAATCCAATCTTGTATGGATAAAAAATTTCTATTCACCTGTATATTGAGATAAAAAACTAATATTACTACTTTGTTATGTTATGTATATTTCCAAACAGACTATATATAATGTTTATTGACGACTTTTACAGACTGCCAGTATCTTGAACATATCACATGTCCCCCGTAATAACTAATATTAGCTTGGGTTTACGGCATTTTTGATGGATTAAATCAGTAATTTTAAATGATTTTGATAATAAATTCAAAAATCAGAATGTACTTTTTCCTAACCGTTCTTTTTCAAATTTGCGTGCAAATAACCCTACATTTTGTGAAAATAAATTAATTGACCGCCATATTTATTATCCAAAAAATACTGTCTTACTGAGCAGATGTCCGTAATAATCTGTTAATGCCCCTATAGGCTACGGGTAAACACGACCATTTTAACCGCATCCTCAAATATTCATTCATAAATTCGATTTGTTATGAAGCTAACATCAATTTATAGGTCAACTAGGGTGCGCAGTAAAACGAGAAGCGAAGAGGGGATGATCGCTTGAGAATAAGCGTCACAGAATAGGGTATATCCTCTACGACATCGATAACTGTTTATTATGCATACGCTAAGGTTACCTTGAATGAAAATGATTTATCAAATGTAAAACACAGTTGCCTAGTATTCATGCAAGTCGAATCTTCGACTTTTAACAACTACCACTGATTCGTCCTCAAGTGTACCGGGTGGTCCAATAAGTCGATCTCTCGCCTATATATCAGAAACTATTTATATTATAACTTTAGGAGAAAAAATTCCTTAGTAAAAGTAGCCAAGAGAAATCGCTGGAAAGAACCTAGAAGGTTTCTAGGTTTTAACCGATAGGAGGCGTAACCTATGAAGAAAAATTTAAAAAACAGTTTTTTGTGTAATATGCCCAATAAGTAAACTAGAATCTACCGCGCTTACACATAACAGCTGCTTCAATCCCAGCTGTTGATATACTATTTATTGCGTTTCTAATGCGCTGATTCATGTCGTCTCGCGTGGTTGGTCGAGTTTGGTACACTAAACCCTTCAATCTTCCCCACAGATAAAAGTCCAGACATGTTAAGTCTGGAGATCTAGCTGGCCATGAAAATATACTTCCCCTTCCAATCCATTGATTTGGATAACTTACATTCAGATAATCTCTAACTCGTCTCTCATGTAAAGCTTGGTGGAGAACTACATGATAAGGATGCAGTCTAAAAAACAACTGAGTATTGGTGAAAAAGAAACCACTATATTTATTAAAACTCAAAAAATCTTGAAAAATCTACAATTATTTCAAAAGATAAATCTTGCATAAGTATTTTTAAGAAGCGGATAAAAGGATAAAAGCGCCGTGTTGCAGTTTTTATCGGAGTGTAACTAGCTCTTCTCAACCTTATCAATACAACTGGATTTTAAAAAAACATTTGGTTTTTATCTTCTCGAACTTGAGTTACAAAAGCTAACGGCAGCTTTTCATCGGAGAGCATTGATGGGAGTGAATCAGGAACACATCACATAACCCGTGGCGCCATGCAATTTTGTTTTATATAATAAAACTAAGTAATTTGAAGATTATAGATTTTTTCCAAATTGCAACAAAAAAAATCTAAAGTAAGAGATGAGGCCAAACAATAAAAATCTATTTTTAAAAAAAAGACAAAGATCATCCTTTCATGCCAATTTGAATATAGTAATTTTTATGACAATGGGAATAATACTTAATAGGTTCTTGATAAAATATTCAAATAAGAAATTGAAGTCACTTAATTCTTAATTGGTAAGTTATTCAAGACCTTAGATATGTTTAAAAAAAATTCAATACAGTGACCTTTCGGCACTATATTACTATAGTTTACCTTTTAAAAAAATTATAAATTTACATATTGTATTGTATGAACGTGACTTATTCCTGTAGGGATTTTAATTAATGTCCGTTACTAAAAATTAATAACTATCACAATAAATTTCTCCGGAATTTCACAATAAACAATTGGAATGTTGAAATTAAAATTAAAGAAATATCTGGCCTGATTTTCTCTATAAGTAAGTCCCCCAACGCTCTGGAAAACTCTGTACACTTTTCTCCAAGCTTTCTCGGTGACGCGAATAGCTTCGCGTGCCTTGCAGAGATAAATCGGCGACCACCCCGAATAACTTTCCTTTTCGGACTGGGCGTGGAGTGTATATTAGTATTCAGCTCAAGTTCTCAAAACAACACACAAAATCGTATCTTGCCCAACAAAGGTTAACCTATAAGCTACCTTAAAACCCTAAAAAGAAAACTCTTTTTAATAAACAAAAAAACATTCCTGATTGGAAGAAGATAAAAAAAAGATGGATAAATCTACTTTGAAAAGAGAAAACACCTTATTAGAAGGGTTTTCCACACAAATCACTAATTGGGAATGTCAAGGGTTTTTAATCGACCACCAAAAAAATGTTACCAGGTACAGTTAAAACCTCTAGTTCCTTCGATTCTACTCTGGCTATTCCAAAAATATACTATCGAAAGAAATTAAAAATCGCTTTGTCTCACTCCCACCAACTATCATATACCTTGTCCTTAACCAGTATTATTGGTGGCCGAACTATTAGGTACCAATAATTAAAACTAATAAGATTTGCCAAAAGACAGTGGCGTATCCCAAAACTAAAACGTTACAACAGTTGAATCTAAAGTTTAAAGGGAATTTCAAGTTTCTGACCTAAACGTTCACTTTATAATATGAAAAACCAACCTGTGATGTTTTAAAATCCTTAGAACAGTAGTTTTGGGTATGTTTAATTCTATAGAGATTTGCCGACTACTTACATGTAGATTCTGTTGAATGAAAGCAAAAACATTGATTGAGTTATCTTCGGTGTTACCTCAACTACGTCTTTTAAAACAAGGACGATGAAAACTACCAGTTTCTCTTAATTTTCTTGCCTTTCATATAAATACTTCTTTGCCATAATGTCTCCTGTCAGGATATCTTACAGAATATATACGTGAGGCATAGGGATGACAAAAAATATAAATATATCGATATAATCATCATATGATATATCGAAACCTATATATCGATACAAGCGATATATCAAAACAAAAATATCGATATTATGAAAAATATCGATATATTTTTTTATTATATTCAAACCTAAAGTTTTTGAAACGTAAAGTAGGTACTGAGAAAATATTGAAAGGTAGTTCATTAAAAAAAGTGTATTTTTTTATTAAGTAAGTACAAGTTAAAACTGTTAAGTGTTCTACAAAATTGCATGTTTTTACAAAAAAAATGAAAATGTATTTTTTATTACAATTTAGTCAAGTTTACAATTAAATGTCTCACTGGAAGTAGACTGTTTGCCTGCATTTGTGATTTTGTGGATTAGGTGAATACATCAGTTCCACAAATGCAAGTTATCACGCAAAGAGCTCAAAAATAATAATTTGGAAAGCCTACTTCCCGTGAGACGGTTACGACTTTTAGTAGCTGTTGCTCCGGCTTTTGAAAATAGCCTCTCGCTGGGGACCGACGTTGCTACAACACAAAAATATTTTCTCGCCACTTTAAATAAGTTGGGATATACCGATTTCATTTCGCTCCAGGTGTCCAAGGGATCGTCTTTCAAGTTTCTAACTGGCAAACTTAAATATTGTGTTCACTATCTTTATGTGATTTCCCTTGCCCACTTTTTTTAGTGTGCGCTAATTTTTTATGGTGCGCCCATATATCAAATTCCGTTTCTTCAGTATCCGAATCAGAAGAGTCTGATGAAGAAGAAGTGCTTTGGAAAGTCGCGATCTCACTATTGATGTGTCGCATCACAGTGCCCAGGGCTTGAGGATCCCTGAAGTTTATTTGTTTAAATCGAGAATCCAATATTGTGGAAACAGCTGGTATATAAGATTTCTCAATAGCACCAAACCTCTTTTCGATTTCTTTTAATAATGTTGTTTTCAACTGTTTACCTGCTTCATACTGGGGCGAATAATTGTTGTACTGGTTTATTAGACAACCAATCATTGGTATTACTTTACTTATTGTGGGGTAATTGTCGCCACGTCATCCTTTCTAGTGGTTTTAAAAGTTTGCGCATATTTCTCGTAAATGCTCAACTTGGCTGCAGTAATCATATTTGGAACATTAACATCGGAAAACAAAATATTGCTGACCATAGATGACATTAGTAGAAATCTCTCTACCATGTAATATGTGGAGTTCCAGAGAGTTTTGACATCCAAAATAATTCTTTTAATGTTTCCTTCTATCGTTCCTGCATCGATTTGTATTTTTCTTAATTGATCACTAGCCTTAACGCCTCTTTTGAACCATACTACTATTAATCGTATCTTGTCAATAATAATACTCAAATCTTCTGTGTTTGTAAGTGAATTTTCACACACCAAATTGAGGGTATGTGCGAAGCATGGGATATGTCGGTTTTTCCCAAATTTGTCATGCATAGCTTTGACCATATTGGCTGCATTGTCCGTCACTACAGCAACAACATCATTAGGATCAATTCCCCAAATTTGAAGAGCTTTGCCCAATTCTAAAGCAATATAGTCTGCCGTGTGAGACTCTGATAATTCAACAATACCTATTGTCGCTGATGTTAACTTCATGTCATGTACAAAGTGGACAGTGATGCCCATAAAACTTTTGGTCTGCATATCGGCAGTCCATATATCCGTCGTCATTGTGAAATACTTCGATTTTTTCAATATATTTTTAAATGCTGTTGAAATCACTTCGAACTTTCTATCAACATTATTTTTGATGGTGTTTCTGGTTGGTACTTTGTATAAAGGTGCCACTTGTTTCATCAAAGACAGAAAACCATTACCTTCTACAATATTGAATGGCAAATTATCCTGGACAATAAATTTTATTAATGCTTCTGTTAGTTTCACATTTTTAGAGCCACCATTTAAAAATAAAAACAAATGATGCATTCATGCAAGTACTATAAACTTTAGCTTTGCCCTTGAAAGATGAAATTGTTTTGAAGGTAGACACAATTATAGCTTGCTTGTATAATGAGCTTGATTTTTCTGTACTTGTGCATGGTTCAACATCATATTCAGAAACCGTCATTGTTGAAGTTGATGAATGATCATCACCATCAATTTCTTGTGAAGCGATCAGCTTATTCTAGAAATATTAACTAATACATTCATTAACAATTGCGGTTCTATTAGTCATACCTCATCTTGATGTAGTGAACTACTTGTCCCAGGCGTTTCTACATCCATTCGACTTTCGGGTTGGGATGGACGTTTTTTCTTTTTTGGTTCATCAGCCTCCTTTTTCTCCTCAGTTAAATGTTGTAAGATGGAAGAGTGTTTTTGTTTTAAATTTGTTTTCAAATTTGTTGTATTGCCCGAAGTCTTCAGCACATTGGCACACAAATTGCATTTAGCAGTATTTGGAGTAAATTTTTGAAAATGTTTCCAAATGTAACTTCTCGGAGGAGCCATATTTTCAGGACCAACAGTCACTTTAAATTTATGTAATTAATCAAGTTTATTTTAATTTCAACTTCACTAAACTTTTGAACAATCACACTATCATTTATTCACAGCAAACACTTTCAAAGCTCTTTGCATTGCAGAAAAAATATTTGTTGAGGTGTATTTATAAACTTTGGACGGGTATTCCCCGACAAAAATTTTCGGGGAAGAACTTAATTCCGTTCAAGTAATTCAAAGTAATCCCGATTATAGCCGATAATTCGGGTACCTATCGTATCAAATACAGGTACCTACTAAGTTATTTGCGCTTCTGGACGCTAGATGGTTCTAAGAAATTTAACGAATGTTGGTGATAAAACAAACTAGATTGAAATTTCGCCAAATTGTGGTGTGTGCTAATTTGTAATTAATTAGTTTTTTGATATAGGTATTTACACTAAAATATCGATATATTTTGCGATATATCGAAACTATTACATCGATATTTATATATCGATATATTTGAAAAAATATCGATATATTGAATATATCGATGTATCGTTGCCATCCCTAGTAAGGCAATAACGGCATTTTGGATACATACGAAATAAACTCTAATTATATCATACAATTCTGCATTTTTTGTTCCTATGCTGGTAGCCGATGAGTAAACATCGCTTATCGGTAATTATACCTCATTAAATTCAAATCAAAATACGAGTTCTTTTCTGTGTATTGTTGAAAGTAGTAAATAATTAACAATCATCATGTGATTTTTTCAATACTTGTGATCGATGCTATGAACAATTGAACATAATTATTTCCAAAAGTTTTAACAATTGAACATAATTATTTCCAAAAGTTTTAACAATTGAACACATTTTATTTTCATCAGTGGCGTAACATCAAGTCAGGTAACTGTTATTTCCTACAAAATATTTTCAGGGATCCATTAGGGACCCCTGTCTTTCCTTTTCATTTGTATTGGATTTGGTATCCAGGGCCACTTACAAAATGAATAATTCTCAATTCCAATCAACTTCAAACTCTCCTCCCCATAATTCACCTAATGCTACAAAGTCGTATGTTGCTGCTGCACAAACAAAACCTCCTCCACCAACCTTCCCTAAAAGAGAACAAGCAATCATCATGCAAGCCATAACCAATACCACTCTCTTTGAGTATATAAAAGCCGTAGGAGAAATTGTAACCCCCAAAAATGTAACATTTGCCTCTAGAATCTGAAACAACCGCATATGCATCTATTTAAGCTCTACTGCTGTTGTCGATAGACTTCTTAATGAACACGATAGTATATATATATATATATATATATATATATATATATATATATATATATACACTACTCCAAGAATTTAACGCACCACCAAAAAATAACCAAAAATTTAAAGTAAATTTTTGTCTAAACTGCTTGTCCGATTTGAATGAATTTTTTTTTGAATGACAGGTTGACACTTCCAGAGAGTTAGTGTACTACTGTATTTGCATACAAACTTATTTTTGCATAAATACGGGGTGTTGCAATGATAACCTGATTTTTTCATAAAATTTGTAACACCCTGTGGAGTTCAACAGTAACAATATCAACTTAAAATTAAAATCAAACTGTAGCTTTATCTTTTTGTAACATTTTGTTTTTTGATTTACTCTATTATCTTGGCCACGACAAGAGAAAATCAATTTTATAGCATAACATGTTTTTTATTAAAATTTATAATAATAAAAGTGAGTAGCAGGCTATGAAAAACAATAAGTTGCAGTAAATTGTCATTAGCTAAATACTGGTGTCAAAAAGTATTTCATAGAAGTGTATTTTTAGTGTTAGCCCTTACGTTTTTTTATAAAAACCTTTATTTTAATTAATATGCAACGTGAAACACGAAATCTTACTGGCGAAGAATGTGCTCAAGCATTAATATTGTTCGAGGAAGGCTGGAATTACCGAAGAATTGGTAGACGATTTAATGTATCCCATACAACCGTTTCACGAGTTATACAAAGATATAGAGACACTGGAAGTCATGGTCGTAGACCGGAACAAGGAAGGAATCGAATAACAACCCCTAATCAGGACCGGTTTTTAAGATTATCGGCATTAAGACAACGTTTTGTAACAGCCCGGACCCTTCAAACCCAGCTTCGAGATGCTACTGGTGTACAAATTTGTGGTGAAACAGCTCGTCAGTGACTACGAGAACACAATTTGAGACCTAGAATTGCTGCTCGGGGGCCAGCTCTAACTAGAGATCATCGAAGAGCGAGGCTGAATTTTGCCATGGAACATCGTATCTGGTTAGAAGCGGAATGGCAACAGGTATTATTTACGGATGAGTCAAGATTTTGTTTGTACAATAATGACAGGCGCATACGTGTATATCGACGCCCTAACGAACGATATGCTCAGTGTAATTTCTCAAATAACACATTATTTGGAGGAGGATCTGTGATGGTCTGGGAAGGTAATTCTTTGACTGGTCGCACAGAACTTGTGGTCATAAATAATGGAAGCCTTACAGCTGAAAGGTACATATTGGAGGTTTTAGACCAACATGTAATGCCATATGCGCCATATATAGGGCAAGGATTTATGTTGATGCACGATAATGCCAGGCCTCATGTTGCTGGAGTTGTGAGGAATTATCTAGAGGAAGTTGGCATCGATATCATGGCATGGCCAGCTAGAAGCCCTGATTTAAATCCCATAGAGAATCTTTGGGAAACTCTTGGGAGGTGGTTACGAGAGGAACGGAACTTGAACACCTTGGAAGACGTGGGGAGGCGACTGATTGAAATATGGGAAGAAATTGACCAAAATGATATACGGTCGCTTATTTTAAGTATGGGCCGTCGGTGCCAAGCAGTTATTTCTGCCAGAGGCGGAAATACTCGCTACTGACTTTTGTTTACGTTTTGTTTCTTTGTTTTTCGTTGTTAAAGTTGAATAATAAATTTTAATAAAAAACATGTTATGCTATAAAATTGATTTTCTCTTGTTGTGGCCAAGATAATAGAGTAAATCAAAAAACAAAATGTTACAAAAAGATAAAGCTACAGTTTGATTTTAATTTTAAGTTGATATTGTTACTGTTGAACTCCACAAGGTGTTACAAATTTTATGAAAAAATCAGGTTGTCATTGCAACACCCCGTATTTTTACAAAAATAAGTTTTTATGCAAATACAGTAGTACACTAACTCTCTGGAAGTGTCAACCTGTCATTCAAAAAAAAATTCATTCAAATCCGACAAGCAGTTTAGACAAAAATTTACTTTAAACTTTTGGTTATTTTTTGGTGGTGCGTTAAATTCTTGGAGTAGTGTATATATATATATATATATATATATATATATATATAATTTTATTCATTTTTTTTGGGCATCAGGCTTAGAAATATTCGTCAATGGACAGGGATAAAGGACTTCCAAACACTGCAGTATGCTGCAATTAATAGAAACATATGATAGGAATAGAGAAGATGAACGCCTACGCAGGAATCTGCACGGCACTAAAAGAAGAGAAGAATATATATATAATTTTATTCATTTTTCTTGGGCATCAGGCAAATAAAGATGTGAAATTTCACATCTTTATTTGGTTATGCCGTGCTGAAGAGGCAAAATGAGCCAGAAACATGCATGTCCACGGTTACCACTGTATTTCAGTAGCCCTTATTTTGCGTGAATTACCCATGAATCTATTTGTTATTTGTTAACATATCACGCGATATTCCTACTTCTTCTTATATATATATATATATATATATATATATATATATTAAATCTAACAATATACCTATTCGAAAGCTTATCACACCTGCCAAACGAATTCTGATTTCCAACGTTTCTCCCACTATCCTTCACTCTCTTATAGAAAAAGCTCTAAAAGACATCGGCCTACAGCTAGCCTCTCCTGTTTCATTCGTGAAATGTGGCGTACCGGATGATAAATATTCTCATATCATGAGTTTTCGCAGAATAACATACTGGGTGTCTCATTATATTTTGACGGTTTATAAGAGCTTATATCTTCGAAACGGTTCTAGATAATAAGATACGGTTTTCACAGTTAGGTTTAAAATTTTGTTTTGACACTTTTTTATAAATGGCCTACTTCCTGTTTACTCGCTAGAAAATTGGCGTATTTTCAGAATACAGTAGATATAATTTTTTAAATGGGACACCCTGTATATTTAGCAATTTATTAAAAGACGCATATTTTTACTTTATAACGGTACCTTAAAGTTTAAAATCGGTGCACAGAAAGCGAAGCTAGATAACTTTAACTGGGATACTGTAATGATTCAGATATCTTATTAATAAATAATAATCAAGGAGGCGTTAATATGTCACATCACAAAGATATTGCGATCATTGACAGAACATCATATTGTGTTTTATATTCAATAAAATTGAAGTGTTTAATCTCTCAAAATGCAGTATACAGCACAAGAAAAATCTCAAACAATATTTTTACATGCCCAAACTCAATCCTATGTTCAGACTAGAAGACGATTTAGCAGACAATAAAAATGCTCCTGTTACAAATACTATTAAAACATGGTTAACCAAATTTTGGAATACTGCTTCTATATCTAGAAGAAGGAGAACTGTAAATGGAAATTTAGAAGAAATGTTATCTGTTTATGAGCTTGTACAGAGAAATCCGAAAATTACAATCAGAAAAATAGCATCAAATTTGGAAATGGACAAAACTAAAGTTTTTAGAATTCTAAAAGTTCTTAAATTTAAACCTTACAAAATTCAAGTTCTACAAAAACTTAACGATCGGGACCATGCTAAAAGAGTGTTTGTGTGTACAGAACATATCCAAATTTTAGAATTATCATGTCTGATGAGGCTGCGTTCCATATTAATGGACAAGTTAAACATAACTGTAGAATTCGGGGATTACAAAATCCAAGAGAATTTCATCAACATGAAAGAGATTCACCTGAAGTTAATGTTTGGTGTATAGTGTCTCGTGAAAAATTATATGGGCATTTCTTTTTTGCAGAAAATACAGTTCGTGGTAATAATTAAACCGATATGTTGGAAAACTTTTTCTATCCCCAGTTAGAACAAGATGGCATTTTAAACCAAAATATTTACTTTCAACAAGACGGGACTCCACCCCATTATTCCAACATAGCAAAAGAATCTGCTAACCAACAATTTGGAAATAATTGTATTGGTAGGAGTGGTCAAATAGAATGGGCTCCAAAATCTCCAGACCTGACTGTTCCAGATTTTTTTGTATGGGGATATGTGAAAAATAGAGTCTACAACCCGATGTCTGCTACTATTGAGGAATTAAAAAATAACTTACGGCAGGTAATTGAAAATATTCCTCTTGAAATGCTGACAGCAGCATTTGACAACTTAATGGTTCAATTCCACAAATGTATAGACCAAGAAGGAAGACACATCGAACATTTGTTTTAGAGTGTCCTAAAACATGTTCTTATTTGTTTTTTACTGTTCACTTTTAGTTACTAGCTAATAAAGTTTTTATTTCTGGCAATTCCAACTTATCTGAATCATTACAGTATCCCAGTTAAAGTTATCTAACTTCGCTTTCTGTGCACCGATTTCAAACTTTAAGGTAGCGTAATAAAGTAAAAATATGCGTCTTTTAAGAAATTGCTAAATATACAGGGTATCCCGTTTAAAAAATTACATATACTGTATTCTGAAAATACGCCACTTTTCTAGCGGGTAAACCAGAAGTAGGCCATTTATATAAATGGGTCACAACAAAACTTACGGTAATTTTAAACCTAACTGTGAAAACCGCATCTCATTATCTAGAACCGTTTCGAAGATATAAGCTCTTATAAACAGTCAGAATATAATGAGACACCCTGTATATTATACCAGAAAACGACAACTTCACTCTCCAAACATCCCTTTTAATTACTTTCGAAAATACTCCTTACAGAATTTTTGTGTCCACGGATAAACTGGAATGTTTCTTATGTAAACTCCCTGGACACACTGCCGATTCTTGCACCAATCCACCTAACACTGAAATTCAAAATCCACCACCCCCATCTCCTATAGTGCAAACAACTACTACACACTCTGACAATCTTTCTGTATCTAATACTCAGAGTATACCTGTCGAAGATGATCAACCCAATCTGACACTTATCGAGCAAGTACAATGTGCAAAGTCATGGAAAAAATGATCAATAAAAGATTGATATGGTATTTAAATAAATACAACATTTTATCACAAGACCAATCTGGATTTCGGCGGCACAGGTCAACAAAGAACAATTTGATAACGTTGCAAACTCATATCTCCACCGCTCTAAACTAAAAACAACAAACTATACTTGCTACATTTGATATAGAAGGTGCATTCGATACAATACACAGAAATGTCATACTTGAGAAATTATCCCATCACAATATCAATGGAAATATATTATTTTTTATCAAAAACTTTTTATCACTTAGGTCCTTCAAAGTATCTGTTAATGGTGTCCTTTCCTCAACATTCAATCAAACCGACGGATTACCCCAAGGATCTGTACTCAGTCCCACACTCTTCAACCTCGTAACAAATGATCTATGTTCTAATTTCTCTGCTCCTATTAGATGCACGATGTATGCCGATGACTTAGTATTATATTGCCACGGTCAGTCAGTGTCCACTACATCCTCTATAATTCAATCCGCGGTAAATTCCCTGTCCAACAAGATGAAATTATTGGGACTCTCTCTATCCCCAACAAAATCCAAAGTCATCAATTTTAGTAAGTCTTCAATAAACTCTATCCCTAATATTATAATCAACAACGTCCCCCTTCAGGTTGTAAATCACTGCAAAATATTGGGTATTATATTTGACTCCCGTCTCAATTGGAAAAAACATATTTTAGATACAAAGAGCGAAGGATACAGACGACTAAACATCATAAAAACCCTTTCTCACTTCCATTGGGGCGCTGACGAAACTTCTCTCTTAAAAATATACAGATCCCTTATTCGATCTAAATTAGACTATGGCTGCTTCGTATATATATATCTGCATCTAAATCGCATATCAATGTCTTGAACTCGATACACAATACAGCTCTTCGCCTGTGTCTGGGGGCGTTTAGGTCTAGCCCGGTAGAAAGTCTCTACTGCGAAGCAAATGAACCTACTCTATGGATAAGACGTCAACATTTATTACTTAACTATATTATCTCGGTATCTTCCAATGCCCTTAACCCAGTATACAGCTTGTTTACCAATGATAGCTTACAGAATATCTCAACATCCTCGACAATAATACCCTTACCTTCACTACTAAAAACAATGCCAATCAAAATTGATATTTCTCAAACATTTCCTCTACCTCTTCCCTTAATGCCCCCATGGAAGAAAAACATTCCTCATATCAACACATATCTCACAACTCTGAATAAAAATGAAACTCCAAACGATCTAATTAAAAAAACTTTTCTGGATATAATATACCGAAATGAATACGATTTAATGCTATATACTGATGCCTCGAAAAATGAAACAGGAGTCGGTTGTGCCGTAACAACATTAGATTCTCCAATTTTCTCTTCCACAATATCATCAACTTGTACTGTACATACCGGCGAACTCTATAGTATACTCCAGGCATTCAAACATATTGCCGCTCCTAATAAAAATGTCTGCATATGTTCAGACTCGCTTGTCTCTATACACTCCATTAAAGATATATACAGTGACCATCCCCTTGTACAGAATATCCATGACTCCTACCAGCTCTCCTTTTCCCAAAATATAACAGTTACCATTCTATGGACACCATCTCACATTGGTATAATGGGAAACGAACTAGCTGATCAACTAGCTAAAAGGGCCACAACTTTAAACTATTATGCAGATAACATCCAAATTGCATCCGATCTCAAGCAAGTCATCAAGCATAAGATCAAATCTATATGGCAAAATCATTGGAACTCCATCCCGATAAAATTGCAAAAAATTCAACCCTCATTAAGCCATCCTTACTATATTGGAGCTTCAAATCTCTCAAGACAAGACCTAGCGGTGCTGAAAAGACTAAGAATCGGTCACACTAGATTCACTCATGGCTACCTTATGTCATCCAACATTCGGCCATTCTGTTCAACCTGTAACTGCATCTACACCGTTGAACACATTATTCTAGAATGCCAACAGTTTACAACTAGACGACAACAGCTCAAACTCAAAGGAAGTCTTCAAGAGATACTCGGAAATCCAGATAATGTCCCCTCCGTTCTCGAGTTCCTGAAAGATGTACAGCTATACCACAAAATATAATATATTTATTGTATACTTTTACTGTACTTGTGCGAGTGACCTTTGTAGCCGAGCACGTTAATTGCAATAAAAAAAAATTCTGAATTTGATACACTCATCACGAATTATTTGTCCTGATAAGTAGGTAATTACTAATACTAGAAATATTAGTATCTATTGGAAAAAGTGCAATCTTCAATTCGAATTATAATATAACACTTCTTGAAGAGAACGCAATGTTTTGACTGCTGTCAATAAGTCCCCGTCAAATTTATTGTCGCAGCCTTCTTCGTTTCGAAAAAACTATTTTTATTCGTATGAAAAAACAATGGTCAAAATGCGTATCGACACTAAAATTCTTCTACTATAAAATCTTTTTTTTTTATTTAAGTTATAATGAAGGGACTTAATTATGTTTATGCGTTTTTATTTATATTTCGAGTTCGACAAAAGCTGTTAACATGCGGTTTGCGCCATATTGTTACGAATTTAATCCAGTTCCATTATAATTTACAATAATTAGGTGTTTCCATTAAACATTTTTACGAAAAACAATTTTTTTTATTCGAAAGTACCCTCTACCTATGACAATTAAAACTAAATGTAATTGTTTTATAGTAGATGTAATTTTTTCATCTACACTCTTTCTAATGACACTAATTTCGTTAAAATCTGTTGATTCAAACCAAAGTTATAGGTATTTATCCACAAACACTTGCCCACTCTCCCCCAGTTATTTCCAGCGATTTCTCTTGGCCACTTTTACTAAGGAATTTTTTCTCCTAAACTTATAACATGAATAGTTTCTGATATATAGCCGAGAGATCGGCTTATTGGACCACACCAACATATAAAACAGGAGCCGCCCGGTGTCACTGGCATTGTCGGAATTTTGTTGGACATAAGAGTAGTAGGTACTTTTCTGGAAAAATGTGATTTTACCTTATATGTTTTTTTAGAACTTTTGAGAAAACTACGAGGATTACAGATCCCGCTCTGCGCTTTATTTAAATTTAAATTGCCTGCAAATTATATTCCATAAATCGTACTCGTAGGAATGGTTTCGACGCAGTTTCGGTCTAAATCTTTCAATTTTTGGTAAAAATCTCATATTTTCAAAATGCCGTAATTTGGTAACCAATTGACCTATTGAGCTCCGGTTGGTCTTAATTTGTCACAAATTTAATGTTCTTCTTAAAAAAGTCTAAAGTAGCTTTTGACGAAAAATACATGTATTAGAAGATATGAAGCAGAATTTGAAACAAGGCCAAAAATTTCGCAGTTTTTGGTGTGTAAAAATTGTTCCACAACTTTTTGAGAGTTGCAAACTTGGGTATAACCTTAATGGGTCCAAACAACGTACATCATGTTTTTGTGTCGATTTATATATGCCTATTATTTAAAGCAGTAGCGGCTCGTAAAGGGCTCGGGTTTTAAAAATTTACTAAATAAATCATCGTGGCTGTAAAAAATGTAATGTAAAAGGAATTCGGTGGCGCATTATTTATAAACAATTTGAACAAAAATGTAAATATTTCTTAAACAATGATTTTGTTTAGCTTTGTGTGCAAGCTTGTTTTGTAATACCTGCTGATTTGTTTATAAAATTTTTATTGTATGCTATCACATTACATCAGCATACTGCGAACTAAACAATGACCACACAATGTCGCTTGATAAAATTTCATGGATATTCGCTTTTGTGATAACAGTCCATTCTACTTTATGGTTTCTCGGTAAACGTAACGGTCTTCGAAAAGTAAACAACCTGAAAACAAAACAACATTCCATTGATAACATATGAATAATACGTGGAAATATAATTATACCATATCGGATGTGGTCGGTCGTATCTCATGAATAAAAACGAAATATATGGTGATCATCACTTAATATACCTGATACAGCAAAATCAGTCTAAATATGCTCTGACCTTATGTGACCTACATGTACTTCTTTGTATTCTTGGGTGGTCAATAAACATATCTATCTATCAATAAAATATTATACAACTTTTATTTAAATATTTTACCCGATGATCAATATATTCCAAATTAATTATATTAATTCAGCTTTACATATTAATAACGAGCAACCAAAGCTATTCAAGACCGAGCAAGCGAGAAAATATTGAGGTGGAGCCTAGTGCAGTGTTGCCAAACCAATGTAAATAACTTTCTCCCTAAACCTAAAGATTGTTCGCGTTCCGTATGGATTTATGAATGACTTGGTTCATCTATCTTTAGTTGAATGTTTTTAGTTTTACCCCTCCGTCAGTCGCAACCTTTTCGTAACTTCGTTCAGTCACAATGTGCCAGAAAAGCACTCATTTCAAATTGTCATAACTCCCATCTCCTTTGGAGCTGTGAGATATTGCTTCATACTTAAATTCTTTAGGATATATATTAAGGGATTTTAAAAAAGAACTTAGGAAAATAAGATTTTTATTACTCAAAATACACAATTTTGAAAAAAGCAATATTTTAGTCCCCCACTGTACTTGATTCAATATTTGGACTGAATAGTGACCTAAACATTAAATGAAAGCACAAAAAACTACAGTCTGATTGTAGTAAGCTCAGTCCTCTTCAGATTCGCTGGATTTGGGCTCCTCAGATAAAGTTGGAATTATGGCAACTTTGCACTCATCACAGACGTCGTTTGCGTGCTTATTACATATCGGCTTGGCACAGCGCAGGGAGTGCACCTACTCCTCTTGAAGGGTGGTTGGTCCTTATAGTCACCAGTAGCAGCATTCCTTATGGGGTTGAACTCCCTCAGACGGACTTGTAGGCTAGTGGGGATTCCATGCCTCTTCTGGCTCCTCCTCTGCAGCTCTGGGAGAGTAAGCTCGTGGGCCAACTTTTTTAGAAACACCCTCCTGCGTAATGGCTCAAGACCATTGCCAAGGTAAACGAGGAGGGAGTTGATCCCAGCCACATTCATCATCAAATAAAAGATGACAATTGGCCAACGCTTATGATTTCTGCATACATCATAATTTGTACACATTTGATCTGCAGTATCCACTCCCCCTTTTGTGGAGTTGTAGAAAGTTATGATCTCTGGCTTCTTGGCCTGTCCAGATGAAGGATCAATAGCATCATCATTGTGAAGAGATGAAACGAGGATCACATTTTTTTGCTGTCTTGGAATATACGAAACCAGAGTTTTTCCATCATTGAACCCGAACATGCTGTCATACTGCTTTCTTCCTTTCACATTCACAAAAGATGGAGGCAACTCCCTCTTGTTTTTTCTTACCGTACCAACGTAGGTGAGCTTGTGCTTTTTGAGCTCATCAACAAGAGCAATGTCGGTAAAACAGTTGTCTGACGTGATATTTCTTCCACTTCCCAATAAGGGCTGAACCATTCGTTTCACAACATCAGGTGGTTTGTTGCTCTCTCTAAAAGGACCTTCAGGTTGTGTGCCAGCATACACTTCCAAATTGTATGTGTAATTCATCTTTGCATCCACAAGGGCGAAAACTTTGATCCCATACTTGTTGGGCTTTGATGGAATGTATTGACGGAAAGGGCATCTTCCTCTGAAACCTGGGAGCATTTCGTCGAGGGCGACGTTCTCTCAAACAGAATAGTTCTTTTGGCAGTTTTTCACGAAAAGTTCAAATATTTCACGAATAGGGCAGAGCCTATCATATTTTTTCCTTTGCTCTCGGGAATTGCGATCATCAAAGCAAAGGCACCTGATCAAGGTTTTAAAGCCTTTTAGGCTCATAACCAGAACAAATTTTTCAATTCCATCGTTTTCACGACCCCAGAGCTCTTCCAAACTTTGACGATTTGCTTTATAGGCTCCTGCAAGGTACAGTAAACCGATAAATGCCCGAATTTCAATCATGTTCGTTGGCCTAATGTCCCTCGATCGAGCAAAATTCCCTTTGATGTTTTCGATATATTGATTGGTGTATTTCACAATCATTTCAAGCATGGTATCAGTGAAAAAGTGATTCCAACAGTCAACTGTGGTTTTGGCCAATCTAGCTGGCATTTGGTCTTCTTATCCCTTCCCAATGCGAATGACGCATCTTCTGCTTCAGTATCACAAGCCTCTTCGTCATCAGTATACTCTTGTTCAGTAGCAGTATCATCTGTTTTTTCTTCAATCCCATCTTCTGATGCAATATCGCTTACTTCACCTAAATCTTCTGGATCCTCATCATCAGCGGTCAAAAGTCTTATAACCTCTTCGACATCCTTCTCATTACTCAAATCGGAACGTCCTATTCGCCATATTATCCAAAAATCTGAAACAAATAATAAAAAAAAGTAAATTAGTTTCGCCATAACGAGTTCAGTCGCAATGTGCAAATTACGCACACCTCACGAAAATCCCTTGTTTTCTATAAATCCGACAAAATAACCTTATAAACTAGTGAAATATAACCAAAATAAATGAATGTAAGGAAAACAAAATTAAAATACGAACCTCGGAAAGTGTCGCAATGTGCTTTTTTGGCCACTTGCTTCAGCTCCGCAGCGACAACTACTGTGGGAAGTAAGGAAGCTCTCCCCGAGCCAGGAGGGTACTGGGGTGGGGGGCAACGCCAGTGGCCTTTAAGCAGGGGAGCCAACTGTAAAAGTGTAGCTGTGTGTTTTTTGCACAGGTGCGACCGACGGAGGGTTAATACAGTTTTCGAAAAAATATTGTTACCTCGAATGCAAAATGCTTTTGCGGATTCGAATGGTTATTTTGACTCGCTGGTCAGATAAGTTCCCCCCAATAGATATTTTCAATAAAAACATATGGTGGTTATGCACTCCTATTGCACTAATATGCTCCATGAATGATTTTCTTTGCACTACATTCCCCGAGAGTCTACAGCTGTTTATAGGGGGGGGGGCAAATAAACGCCAGTCCCTCCAATCGGAACTTTCAAATTCTGTACTTTCCTCCATCAAGCGCTAGTTATGCACCATAATGGTCCATAAAAAAATACAAAAATACTTTGCGCCACTCCTCTTAGTTAATAGTATCGCATTATTCATAGTAAAGTTGCCCCATCCCCCAAATGATAATTTTCAAAAAAAATAAATGGTATCGGAATCCAATTCAAATGCACTCATTGCACTACCAAAAAAACAAAATCCCTCTCCCACTACTTAGTTAAACATCAATATATTAAGTTGTCCCCCCCGCACACCTCAACGATAATATTAAAAAAATGTGCATAGGAATCTACTTAAAATGCACTCCTACTATGCACCACCAAATGAATGCTAGCGGCTACCGAAAGTCATAGTATTCTAGGAATGACCTCTGATATAATGCCCCCAACAGTAAACCATAATCTGCCTTATACCGTCCTATTTCCAAATAGAGATGAATGGGTCCTCCGCAAGGATGAACTCACAAGAGCAGATATCTGTTGGTACACTGATGGATCAAAGACACCCTCAGGCTCTGGTGCGGGTGTATACGGTCGAAGACCTAGGACAGAAATCTCAACATCTCTGGGATCCTATGCAACCGTATTTCAGGCAGAAATTTATGCCATTGCTTCATGTGTGGAGAGTTTGGGGCAATCCAACCTGACACACAGATCAATAAAAATTTTCACGGACAGCCAAGCGGCCTTGAAAGCACTTAGCTCGTACCGTGTAACGTCGAAATTGGTTTTAGACTGCCAAAAAAGACTCGCCTCAATAGGAGAACGCAACAGGGTATCGCTGGTTTGGATTCCTGGCCACTCTGGTATGGATGGTAATGAGAAGGCTGACTCTCTTGCAAGAGAGGGTGCCGCTCATGACTTTATCGGACCAGAACCTACAATTGGCATCGCAACAAGTGTTGTCAAACATACACTAAATACTTGGACTGCAAGAAGAGTTTTAGACTTCTGGCATAATATACCAGGATTGGTTCATTCAAAGGCCTTCATACATCCTTCGAATAATGTATCCAAACAAATGTTAGGCTATAAAAGACACGATCTACGGTGCCTAACAGGCCTCTTAACAGGCCACTGTCGATTGAATCATCATATGCTGAAACTTGGACTGTCGGACGATCCGATTTGCCGTCTTTGTTTGGAAGATGATGAAACAGCAGAGCATATAATTTGTGCCTGCCCCGCCGCGGCGCAAATCAGGTATCGGATGTTTGGCAGGGCCACTCTCTTGCCCTCGGACCTGAAATATCATTCACTGAACAAATTAATCGGCTTCGTCAAGAAGCTGAATTTGTTTGGTGAAATTTGAATAGGTATGAGCCACAATAGATTCTCGCGAGTCGCAGTGGAGGGCCTCATTGACCCACTCATTATAAACCTAACCTAACCTATGCACCACCAAAACAAAATCCCCCTTTCTTTGCTTAGTTAAGCCTCATAATTTAAAGTAAAGTTTCTTTGACCCCCCCTCCCCAACGATAATTTCCGAAAAAAATATATGCGCCATCAACAAAAACAAAATATTCCGTTCCCCCAAATATAAAAGAGTATATTCTATATCAAGAGTGGAATAAACAAAATTCGACACGAGTAGAAATATTTGTTTCCCGAGCCGAAGGCGGGAAAAACGGTTCTACGAGTGTAGAATTTTGAATTCCACCCGTCTTTTAGGCTATACTTTTTCTTCGACTATCAAATAAAAGGCGAAACAACATATATTGAATTGCTAACTCCTTAATTTCTGGAGTAGTTGTGGTGAAATAATCACTGCTGTCGATATCAAACACTAAAAAGGAATTAAGCCATGTAATAGCTATAATGTAAATAAAATTATATACTTACTTTTTTATCAAGTATTAATCAATTTTAATTAAAAAAAATAGATGATTTAACAACTTTGACAATCGACATTTTTCATCTCTCTTAAAGTAATTCAATTGAACTCCCAAAATTTTTTATTTCCCAATGACGTCGTATCTGAAGTTGCCAATAAGAGGAATAAACAAACTACTTAATATATAAAAGAAATAGTTATAATATTTTTATTGAAATAAATTCTCCAAAAATAAGTAACATTTTGAAAAAATATCATGTATTTACACTCAAAGTATTTACTACAGATTATCTATGTCAATCTATGTCAGTCTGAGTGTAAAGTAAACACAATGAGAAGCAGTAAAAAGCACTACCGAAATACTAATGATCTTGATGATAAAAGACCCCGCCCTTTTCTAATGGCAAAGAGGCGTTCCGTCAAATGTAATACATTTTGAATATGATGTTGTACTCGACTTGTTGGCCAAAAGTGTCCATGGGACCAATTCAATCCTATGACAGTGTGTTAAAGTCGAGAAATCCATATTTTTTGAAACTACGTAACTTGATTAAAAAGAAAAAAATAAGCATTTTTAGTTGATTGTAGCATTAATATGTCCTAATCTAACGCAAACGTACACATAAATAGTTCAAAATATAAACATATACAAGGTGGTTCTCAGTTACATCAGGGGGAGTTTTTGAAATTCTGTGCGAATGTGATATGGAATGAAAACATGGTCAAAAATAAAGACTTACATAATGTTTACTGTTTTGACATTATATAAACCCATTTTACATTATATGTATACAGGGTGATTGTTAATTCTTCCACAGAAAGGCGTTTCTTAAAAAATAAAAAATTACACTCTGTATATTAGGGAATTTGTTATTAATATTGATTATGTATTTAATAACTAGAGAACAATAGTTTTTATGGAATACTGGGTGATAGAGACATCTAATTCGTTTTTGATGCAGCAATAATTAAAGAAATATTTCCTTTTCAGAATAACCCTATATTCTTCAATTCGATTCATCAAAATGTACGATCTATTTATTTTTGTAATTAGATTTAAGCAATTAATAACTTCATATAATTTCATAATTATAGTATGATGCGTTTTTGAGATTCCAATATATGTATATAGTGAACCATAATAAATATCAGACATATCCATTCTTGTACGAGTATAATAACCATTTGTGAGTTATAATATTTGAAATCCCCTTCTGATACACTGAACTGTTTAATTGCGTTTTTCTCGAAAACGAATGAGAATATCGTGTTTGAACAAGAGTACCAATATTACGTAGAAATGATGTTTATGTCATATTTTCTAATAAAAATCACTAAAAAGTGTCGTCAAGAAAAGTTACCAGTCAATTTCATCATCAGAAATCCTTCACGAGGCTCCCCCTGTAACAAAATATTAAATATTACATATTGCCAGTATAAAATGATGCCTCTGTGCCGATTTTGATAACAATCGATAAATTTACAGAAAATTATTAGCAAAAAACGAAAAATTATTATCGAGGTTATTTGGTCCTATCGCCATATTTTGGTCCAAACAATCTACCCTTAGCCTACGTCCCAATACTTATGAATCACCCAGTATATTGGAATCTCAAAAACGCATCATACTAAAATTATGAAATTATACGAAGGTATTAATTGCTTACAGCTAATGACAAAAATAAATAGATCGTACACTTTGACGGATCGAATTGAAAAATATAGGGTGATTTTGAAAAATGAATATTTCTTTAATTGTTGCTGCATCAAAAACGAATTAGACGTGAGTATCCAATATATGTATATAGTGAACCATATTAAATATCAGACATATCCATTAATGTATAATAATTTCCATTTGTGAGTACAAAAATTGTAGTTTACTATCGGCCATGGAATGGATAAAAATATTTATTTAATACTTTTAATGTGTACAGTAGTTTGTTATGGATTTGGTATCTTCTAAAAGCATTATTTTAGTAAATGGTAAATATTTTTTTATAAAATGTCTGGACCCATTTTAATATTTTCAGGTAGAATTCTGTCATGTGCATCATCAATATAATTTAATAGTTTGATTGATGGAAACTTAACATGTTCTTGATGCCTGGCAAAACCAAGGAACCATATAACACTGGCTACATGAGCACATGTTCCGAGGGTTCTAGTTCCTGACTTGCAAGTACAGAAATATCCCAAGATTAATTGCTCTCCATCGTCATCATTAGGATCTCTATAAACTACCCACAGCATATGTTTATTTCTAAATCTAGAATATAGCCGGAATCTTGAAAAGTTCGGTTCTTCCACGTGTTCATCGATCTGTAAAATATAATCTTCCTCTCTTTGTAATTTATCCTGGATATAAGAACTGGCAAGATGAACATGATATGGGCCTGTTAAATTTTTTGAATATTCTTGTGATAAATGTGGAAATATTGGTACATGCCTGTGATCTAATCGAGTCCATTGACCATGTCGTCCTCTAAGATTTTCTTGTTCTACTCGCGCCTGAACAATATTTACATCTTCAGAATGAGTTAACATTTGATTTGCTAACTCCACTGTTCCCGGTATTGCCATTAAAGGATGGAATTTATTAAGTAAGGCGCCAGTAATAGAATAAAACTCCCGCAGTTTTGCTGCGTGAGTTACGCTAATTCGTCCAGAAAAAAAATTTAAAATGGATTTTAAATGTCCATTTCTGGCCTCTACTATCCAGCGCGTACTTGTTATTAAACGAGCCGTATTCGCTTCGAACGTTGTTAACTGTGGTCGATTTCTAGGTAAAAATGATGGCATATGATAGTGTAGACCTTCTAACAACGGAATAGAGTCTCTGTATACCCTATCTAATATCACCACGTCATCTTCAGAAAACCAAGTTCCCATTCCGTTGACGTCATTTGCGAATTCATAATCCAAAATAGATGCATCATTGATCTTTGAATCAGAAAAATGTGGTCCATTAATAGCTAAAATATATCCGTCAGCAGCACATTTAATTTCAGGTTTCAGTAAATGTTTATTTTTGTGAAAGCAATAAGACTGTAGCAGTGTACGGAAATTGCTGCTTTTTTCTATTTCATTATAGGTGCAATCTGTATATGCTATAGCTTTAGGAATATCAGGAGTAGGATTGTACAATTGATTAATATGTGGAGATACGTGGTTGTTGATATAATCCACCCTTTTAATTGAATCGAACCCTATGTGTTTTGGTACAAATCTATGTTGCAAGGAAGTTTTTACAATAGAAATTATTCTGCTAGTTGTTTGCCTAGAACCGTAGTTGAAAAGTATTTTCAAAAAATCATCTGAAACACCATGTCTTAGTTTAATTAGGAAGGCCAATAAATCTTTTTTATTAATATTTCCCATATTTCCACCATGCTGAATCGAGTCACAAAATTCATACAATTCCAAAAAATTATTTCTGGAAAGCGAGGTTAGGGATTTGAACTCCTCGTCACTAAAACTATTTATATCCTCCCAGTTTCTGACTTGCCGGTTTTCATGTGCCATATCTTTTAAACCTTGAAGAAACATATTTGTCATTGTGTAAGGTTATTTATAAAATTCAAACCCTCTTATAATTGGGGCAATTAAAGACCACGATCGTCCAAATGATGGCTACAAATTCTTAAAAAATCGGGTACATATATGTTACACGCAACAAAAATGTCAACTCTATACTTTAAAGTTACTCGTTGAAGGTTTACTCTTGATTCACATATTATGCAGGAGCGGCTTGTAGCAGGTGATAAAACATTTAACCGTAGGTAATTATTATTATTTTCTATATTTCTCAGTTCATTTGCTATAGAAATATTACAATTAGTACACATCCGTGTGTTGTCAAAAATATCAACGACAGGAAATCCAGCTGCTTGCCTTCTGTTACCGGCAATTTGAAATAAATCTATGTTATCATCGCGAATTAAACCAACAGAATTTCTTGGAAAATAAAAGTGGTCAGAAACGTAACACTGCATTCTATTTGCAAAAGCCATATTATAATATCTCAACACAATAATTAATGTTAAATTGACAATGACAATGAGGATGACATTTCTAACGCACTTCATTTGTTTCCACAGCACACTTGTTTAGAATAGTACAAAATTAAGAGATTCAGGTATGGAATGAAAAATGGTTAAAAATAAAGTTACATAGTATTTACTGTTTTGACATAAACCCATTTCACATTATATGTATACAGGGTGATTGCTAATTCATCCACACAAAGGCGTTTCTTAAAAAAATTACACCCTGTATATTAAGGAATTTGTTAATAATATTGATTATGGAGTAATAAATAAATACCTAAATAACAATACTTTTTATGAAATACTCACGTCTAATTCGTTTTTGATGCAGCAACAATTAAAGAAATCACCCTATATTTTTCAATTCGATCCGTCAAAATGTACGATCTATTTATTTTTGTCATTAGCTGTAAGCAATTAATACCTTCGTATAATTTCATAATTTTAGTATGATCCGTTTTTGAGATTCCAATATACTGGGTGATTCATAACTATTGGGACGTAGGCTAAGGGTAGATTGTTTGGACCAAGATATGGCGATAGGACCAAATAACCTTGATAATTTTTTTTTCGTTTTTTGCTAATAATTTTCTGTATATTTATCGATTGTTATCAAAATCGGCACAGAGGCATAATTTTATACTGGCAATATGTAATATTTGATATTTTGTTACAGGGGGAGCCTCGTGAAGGATTTCTGATGATGAAATTGACTGGTAATTTTATTGACGAAACTTTTTAGTGATTTTTATTAGAAAATATAATATAAACATCATTTCTACGTAAAATTGGTACTCTTGTTCAAACACGATATTCTCATTCGTTTTCGAGAAAAACGCAAATGAACAGTTCAGAGTATCGGAAGGGGATTTCAAATATTATAACTCACAAATGGTTATTATACTCGTACATGAATGGATATGTCTGATATTTAATATGGTTCACTATATACATATATTGGAATCTCAAAAACGCATCATACTAAAATTATGAAATTATATGAAGTTATTAATTGCTTAAAGCTAATTACAAAAATAAATAGATCGTACATTTTGACGGATCGAATTGAAAAATATAGGGTGATTCAGAAATGGGAATATTTCTTTAATTATTGCTGCATCAAAAACGAATTAGATGTCTCTATCACCTTGTATCCCATAAAAACTATTGTTCTCTAGTTATTAAATGCATAATCAATATTAATAAAAAATTCCCTAATATACAGAGTGCAATTTTTTATTTTTTAAGAAACGTCTTTCTGTGGATGAATTAACAATCACCCTGTAAACATATAATGTAAAATGGGTTTATATAATGTCAGAACAGTAAACATTATGTAAATTTTTATTTTTGACCATGTTTCCATTCCATATCACATTCTCCCAGAATTTCAAAAACTCCCCTGATGTAACTGAGAACCACCCAGTATATGTTTACATTTTGAACTATTTATGTGTACGTTTGCGTTAGACTAGGACATATTAATGCTACAATCAACTAAAAATGCATATTTTTTTCTTTTTAATCAAGTTACATAGTTTTAAAAAATATGGATTTCTCGACTTTAACACCCTGTATATTAAAAACTAATCATAGGATTGAATTGGTCCCATGGACACTTTTGGTCAACAAGTCGAGTACAACATCATATTCAAAATTTATTACATTTGACGGAACGCCACTTTGCCATTGGGAAAGTGCGGGATCTTTTTTTTTAAGCGTTCAAAGCATTAACACAATTTTTTTTATATCATTGAGAGGGACTAACAAAACATTAACGCTTAAGAAAAACTTTACTCTGAATAATACGATACTACTAACTGAGGGGAGGTGTGCAAAGTATTATTTAGGTGGAGCATTATAGTGCATTACAAGCGCTTGATGGTCCTAAGTACAAAATTTGGGGGTTAGCTTTAGCGTGTATTAGGAGTGCATTACGACCATATATGTTTTAGTTGAAAATATGTTTTGAGGAGAGGTGAGGTGCAACTTAACTGAGCTCGCTGAAGCTCGGCTAAATAACTTCCATTCTTAAATGCAAAAGTATCATTTCGCATTCTGAATACAAAAATATTTATTTATATGTTTGAGGAGTCTAGACAACGAAAACCAAAAATTCATGTAGAAGCCAATTTTGTCACACTCGTGTCCTTAACAACATACTATAAGCACAGCATATAAAACATTAGGCTGTGCTATAAGTACTGAAGGGTGGGGGTGAAGGTAAGGGTGGGGAGCGTCTCTAAAGGTTCCTTTTTCAGTTTTTCATTAATAACTCGAAAACTACTACCTGTAGCGTTCATATATTAAATTAATCTACATAAAATTCTCTATAAAAAAGGGTTTATACACTTTTTGCTAGGATAAATGCTTAAGTAGATATGGAAGGAGGAAAATGGAAAATTAAAAAAAACGTTTTTATTGCTTAATTCAAGCATATCATCAAAAACCCATAAAATCTTTAAAAGAAACCGACCAGCGTCGTATCAATTTTATTTTTGAATCAGATATATTTTCAAAAATGATTTATGTCCTTCCAAATTCAGTTTAAACACTTTTCAAAAATTATTCATTTACTCAGTTAGTCAATGAAATTTTACAAAAATTTGTTATTTTGGTTAATAATAATAATAATTAGTTTGAAAATAATTTCATACAATGTCATTGTCCAGCAAAAACCTACAACAACAACCATCATTTATCTCAAACGGTCTCCACATAGTCATATCACAAAACAAATTAAATACAATTTTACCATAGTAAAATTCTAGTTTTTATTGAGAAATCAGCGTGTGCTCTTTGAAAACGTATTAAACTTTTGTTCGGACTTGTTCCTAAAAAAGTGATGTATTTTTTTCTACAGCTGACACGCTTGTATTGATGGCCGGTGCACATCCTTTTTCAGTTTACATTTAACCGTCTTGGGGTGGGCGCTCATGGAATTGGATCGGAAAGGATCGGCGCGGCACCGTTCAGACTGGCAAAATCCAGCGTCCGCTCACCAGATCGGCGTGCTTCAGTCCCCAAAAATTATTTGTGCCGACTAGTAGTAAATTTATTTTAGTTGTGTAAAAGACATTGTGTATCCTATTTGAGTTAAAAGATATGACCTCTTCATCGTCCGACGAAGACGATATGATCGCGCTGGCGTGCCTTCAACTAGAGAGACGAAACAGGAGGTTTTGGATCCATGAAATTAATCTGGAACGAGATACATTTAGAGAGTTTCGACATCTGTTTCCTGATTTATTAAGAGATGACCAGAAATTTTTTCAATATTTTAGAATGTCACAGGAAAAGTTTTTTGAATTGGTTAAATTATTACCTTTAAAACAGCAGGATATAAATTTTCGAAGACCAATTTCACCTGAAGAGCGTTTAGCAGTTACACTAAAGTAAGTAAATAGTTATTTGTGTACCAAGTCAGTAAAGTGGTTCTTTATCGAACGAGTCTGAGATTACTAGTCGAGCGAGCGACGCGAGAGAGCCGAGTATAGGCGAGTTCGATAAAGGCACTTTACTGACGTGGTGCATACAACGTTTTATCGCCAACCGTAAATATTTGCATTTAAAAAAATTAGATATCATAATTAACACATTTTAATTACGAAAAAGTCAACATGATAGCGACAAACAATTTATTTTTTTTTAGCTAAAAATAGGTACGTTACAAATGATTTAAGAATTCTCCTTATCTAAATAAACTTTCAATTCTTAGATAAAAAAAAATATTTTATAAGTTTTCAAGATGTGGCATCCATGACTGTTCATAGTCTCCCGTTAGTTCTGGATCAGAAAGATAGGAATTTGCTAGAGATTATGTTGATTTTTCCACCTGTGGAGGTGGGTTTTGTTGCACAGTTGTATGCTGAACTGACTCTAATGATTGATATGTGTTGGAGTGACGTGCGCGTAAATTTTGTTGTTCATACTCTGTTACTAAAGATGAAATTTTTGCTTTAATTTCAATTTGTAAGGGTGCTTCAAAGGTGCGTACGGTCTCTTCCATAGCCTCAAAAAATTTTGTAAGGTGATCCTTTTCTTCTTTCACTTTTCATGATGCTAGTTTTTTTTCAAAATAATTTTGCACTACCGTAGACATGGGTGCCGGTCGACGAACTTTAAAGGATGTAGATGAACCCAATGAAGAATGTGAAGATATGGGCATGGTATTTGGAAGAGATTGTGGGGAATTCGGTTGAGTATCACTAATTTGGCGTTTTGCTACCATCTTCATCTTCCTCAGATCCATTATCAGTTTGTAGCAAATTTGAAGACTGTTCTCGCTCACTAATATACGGAAGTAAAAAGACATCTGTTATTCGAACTTCCATGGTTTATACTTTGTAGCGGGTTGACCACTTTTGGTCTTCTGTTTCCTAATAGCTTTTCGAAAATTATCCCGTAGAGATGTCCATTTTCTTTTACATTCAGCCGCTGAAAAATATGTATCGTTATTAATAAATTGGATTTTGCATTCTTTAAAATGAATTGATTAAATTAAATGAATTTTTAAATTTTTCAAGGGGAATTAACTACTTATATAATATTTTTAACTTGTAGGTTTTTGGGTTACGGAGATTCATTTGCTACAATCGCATTTAGCTATCGATTGGGAGAAACTACAGTCCGAAACATTATTTACGACACATGTTCAAAAATATGGGAAACACTACAACCTATCGTAATGCCAGCTCCTACAACAGAACAGTTGTTTGGGTGCCCTGTACGGCAAGCATGTGGTATTTGAAAGGGTCTCTTTTCCATAATTACAGAAAGCAATATAGTATCGTGCTTCTTGCCCTAATAGACGCTGATTATAGATTTATAACTGTCGATATAGGAGCATATTGACGAAATAGTGACGGTGGTATCTTTCATTCGTCAGAATTAGGCAAACATTTACTTTGTGGAAAACTGGGAATACCGCCAAATAAAGCTCTGCCGGGGACAAACAAAGTGTTGCCCCATGTAATAGTGGGAGACGAGGCATTTCCTTTGCTGCCGAATTTAATGAGACCGTATCCGGGCATACAAAGCGTTAATGATGAAGCTAAAAAAATCTACAATTATCGACATAGCAGAGCAAGACGAGTAAGTGAAAATGGATTTGGAATTTTATCAAAAAAATTTCGCATATATTTTAAAAAATTTAATATTTCACCAGAGCATCTCAATTTACTTGTACAGGCTACTACCATATACACAATTTCCTTCGAAATAATAAATGTGAATGGCAGCCGGGAGAACTTGCGCATGAAGAAAAACCAATAGGCATAGCACCCATGGTAAGACAGGGTGGCAGAGAAGCACATGCAATTCGAGAAACATTTAAAGATTTTTTTATTCCTCCTCAAGGTTCTGTACCTTGGCAACGTGAAACGGTTTATCAAGGAAGAAGAAACATACCATGATATGCATCGAAGCAAAACTTTCGGTGTAAGCACCAAATTTGTAATATATTTACACTGTATGTTTATTTTATTAATTTAAAATATATTACCTGTGCGTTGAAGAATTGTTCCTATTTCTTTCCAAGCATTTTCCTTTCGTGCACCGTCGTGATAATATTTATTAGCTTGATCATACAGGTGCAAATATTCTCTGACAGTATCAATCAAAAGTTCTTCATCTATAATGTAAACTAATTACCACACAACATAGTAAATAACATAAATAAACAACTATATCCCCTTCTACACGTGATAAAACTGTTCGGACCTTCGGAATGTTTTGCCCTCTCTACCAAAAAAGACCGATGCCAACCGACGGACGTTGCCGAGCGGGACGTTAGCCGTGCGCGGGTGTTAATTTGTTTCCGTGTATTGTAAAACAGTCCGAGAGAACTGTTCCGTACCGAACTGAACTGGACTGATTCCATGGGCGCGCTGCTGTTGTTTGTGAGAATTCAAAATATCTGGTTTTATTACATTAAATATTTGCACGCCTGTAATATAAGATATTCATTTCCAGTGTGTTTGTAACTATGGCTGAGAAGTGTCTAATTTGTTAGAGTGATTTGTTGAACGCCGGTAAAAATTGGATAATTGGACTAGTGAAGGCAATTGCGTTAAGGAAAGATAGGAAACAGACAAGTTTCTGGAGTAAGACAAATGGTGTCGTTCACAATTCTCGTACAAGAGTATATGTTAGAAGTGACTCAATAAAGAGGTTTCTGAAAGATACTCTTTCAGATCAACCTTCAACCACTCGTGATGCCTAGTCTTTACGTTCAGGACAAGTGAAACTTGTTTTTTCTACACGGAAATGTATGACGAAGAAAAGGGGATTAAAAAACCTTATGCTAAGCGTCGAACAGTTTTCAGTGTTCGTACGAGTGCGTTTCACAATTCTATTATAGATCATGGGCAGAATGGAAATGATGATTCTTAGCAAAGGGGTCATCTTTTTATGAAACACCCTGTATATAAGATTATAATAATAATCTATATTATATAAGAAAATCATAAAAGCTGAAGTACGAAAATGCTCTGATTTGTAAGGCTCATAAACAATGATTGAATATTGTTCATAACATGGCGCCAGTTTGCAATACGAATCGCCAGTAAAACAGTGATATCAAATTTGAAGTTTGGCTGGGACAAATCAAATTAATATATGACTTTCTCTATGGGGAAAACTATGTGCGAAATTTACTTATATTCAACCAAAGTTAATTAAAATGCATAATAGTATTAAACATTCATTTAATTATAAATACATTTAATATTATTAGATTAATATGTCAAATTGTTTTATTAAATTAAAAATGATGTTTACTTGAAATCTTTTTAGGGGAAAAGTTTCCAAACGGTTGGCGACACTACAGTATATCACTATCGGTTGTCGAGTTTGACATTGGTTTGCGTTGCAAATAAAGTTCTAATAATTTTTAAAATTGATATCTCGAAAAGTATTTCGCAACCTACCCGAAAAAAAAATATGGAGCCCGAACTCAATTGGCGGCATTTCGAAGTTGAGCCATTTAATGTTCAAGATACATCCTTAAACACTAATTATTTCATTCTTAACAATAAACTTTTCATTTTTAACAATAAAAACTTTTTTCTAATGTTATATTCCCCCCCCCCCGTCCATATCTCCGTAAGCTTTGATCCTAGCAAAAAAGTGTATGAATCCTTTTTTATAGAGAATTTTATGTAGATTAATTTAATATTAAATTTCTTTCACTTCAGGTGGTAGTTTTCGAAGGTACCTTTAGAGACCCTCCCCACCCTTAGCTTCACCCCCACTCCTAAAGTACAAAATTGGGTTCTACAATTATTTCCGCTTCGTTATTTTTCTATTACCCCATATTAATGATTGCTGATCGTCCCATTATGTTTTCACAACCTAGCTGTCGATTTTGTAACCTTCAATCGATTAGTGTGAACCACATTCCTAAAAGTAAAATGCACCTTTCTAACGCTTATATCGTTTAATATATAGCGCTACGTGTGGTATGCATCTTTCTAACGCTTATCGTTTAATAGATAGCACTACGTGTGGTATAATTTCAATTAAGTTTTTATAATTCGCGTATAAAAGAGACTTCATTATAACATTGTTTACCTACGACCACCCCTGTATGTAGTCAAAAACACAGTCGGCAATCAATGTAAGACGTTTATAACGAACAGTAAAACAAAACGCACGATGATGATAATATTTAAATCGAAACAATTGTCAAATTTCTTAGAATTTTTAACATGTTTTCAATATATTGTGGAATTATATAGAGATTATATATAAGTTTCAATTAAAACAGTACTATATATAAATGGTAAATAACATTTATTAGATATAGGATTGCATTTTATTTGGTATTATACAATAATTTGTTTCGTTTCCTTCAAATCACTTCTTTCAGCTGTCTGATTGTATCATAATATTAATAAACAAACGTACATATGGTATAAGCCGTCAAACAATCAAAGTTAAGTAGGCCATGATAGCGATTTACGAACTAACATCAAGAACTGTCCTAAACCATTTTATCAACCTTATTAGTGGTTTGTGGTGTGTATGTATGTAAAGTTGTCGATAATGGGCACTACAGAAAATTTTAGGTGCGGTGTGACGTCATGAGGGGGGGGGGTGACGTCATAAGGGGAGAGGTGTGGCGTCATGAGTGGAATGTGTGTGATGTCATGAATGGTGCAGATGTGTCAGCTGTCATCTGTCACGTATCATATGTGCCATCCATCTTGTGTTCTGTGTCACCTGTCATCCATATTGTGTTCTGTGTCACCTGTCAACCTTGTTGTGTTCTTTGCGTCTTCTGTCGTATGGTCTGCAATGTGTGTTGTTTGTCAGCCGTCTTGTGTTCCGAGTCATCTTGTGCTCTATATCGTCCATATTGTGTGCTGTGTCAGCAGTCATCTGGTCTGTCATATGTGTCATAAGTCATGTGTTAAGAGACGTATATCAAGCCTGTGACGTCTGTTATGTGTGCTGTGTCAAGTCAGTTATATCTATTCTGTTGTCAATACAGTTAACCTACATTGTCCACCATTTGTTGTCAATACAGTTAACCTAAATTGTCCACCATCTGCCATCAATACAGTTAACCTACATTACACGCCATCTGTCATCAATACTGTTAACGTCAACGTTAATAAAAAGAAAACATATAATCTTTATTAAGAATAAAAGTTTTCATATTGTCATTGTTATCAATAATAAACATTTCAAATCCATCTCAATAAAAACATTTTCAAGAGATTCTTTGATTTGCATCTGTCACTCTTCTTTTTGTTTTCGAAAGGCAAACATACATGTTTCTTAAATTACACACTTCAACACTAAAATCCATCCAAATGTCCAAGAATATTTCAGAAAGAATTTTGTATCTTACATTTAAAAATGACAGCTGACACATCCCCACCACTCATGACGTCACACCCTTCCCCTTATGACGTCCCCCCCACACCTCAAGGCGTCAAACCCCCACCGCTCATGACGTCACACACCCACCGCTCATGACGTCACACCCCCACCGCTCATGACGTCACACCCCCACCGCTCATGACGTCACACCCCCACCTAAAATTTTGTGTAGTGCCCCATTATTTACTAAAGTTTTGTTCAGTTATCAAATGTCTTTGTATTTAACAACTGTACTGTTACTATAAACAATTATTATAATGTGTAATTAGATGTTATACAATAAAATTATTAAAAATATCTTATTGTAGATATTGTTACAGTATTATTAATATATGTACAAGTAGGTCGTAGGTAAAGTATAGTACCTAACACGTGTTGTAACGCATTTTACGCCCTCACGGAATTACGCACTTCGTGCGTAACTGTTCCATTCGTGCGTAAAATGCTTCTTACAATACACGTTATGTAATATTATATTATGTAACGAGTGTGAAAAATTACTTTCGCACAAGTTACGTACACTATTTTTCCTACGACCACGCGATATATTTTTACCGAATCAGGCATGTACAATCTTGCGTTTTTATGTACATGTGAGAGGTTTTATATATGTATATTTGTAATTACTTTATATAGTTTTGATTACTTACCTTTGAAAGTGGCCCATAAAATTGTAATTTTTATGCGATGAAAAAGAGTGCCTTCATAAAAAAGTTAGAATAAATATTGGTACACAAAATATTACGAACATTTATTTTAACAACTAACAACAATTGGAAACAGAACATCAGAATAAAACCGTTTTTGCTACATAAATATTGCGATTCAGAATTAATTATTTATTTGAATCACTGTAAAAATTGAAAGTGAAATTATTATTATCTGTTTTAAGGATTCATTGTTCAAACAATGCTCCAAATAATTGAAAACGGATATTTTTTGTTCTAATAACATGAAAGTCCAAGAAATGTCGATGTAAACATATTTTTAAGAATAAATAAACTGTTGTGTATATTTTCTTAGCGCTATAAGTATCTTTGATAAGAACACAACGTAACAGCGATGGAATGGCCGGTCGGGCTAAGCGTTCGCACACTCGATTTCTGACAAACAGTAAGGTAGTTCGAACCCGGGCTCGGGGGTTTTGTTTTAATTTTAAATGAAATAAATAAATTAGTATTATGCGGACAAATTAACTTAGGAAATACGCATTTGACATATACATAAATTTGTGGGGTAAATAGACTAGCATTTCAACATTCAATTTGACAGCTTTTTCATCCGTACACGTATGGATAAGTTTTTTTTCCGTACGCGTATGAATAAAGGCCACTTTCCATAGAACTAGACAGTGCGATCTATGTCACTTTCCTATGTGGTCGTAGGAAATATACTATTACAGTGTCACAATGAAATCTCTTTGGACCCTTTTTTTAGTAATTTTTAGTGTCGTACAGTTGGTTATTGTAAGCATTTTTATTTGACATTTGACTTTGAGGATCGCAAGCGCCATGAAGTTTTTATAGGATGCTATTAAAATAACCAATTTGATGATTTTGTTAAAATTGTTGCTAGATTGTAATATTAAATGTAGTTAACTGATGGGAAATTTAATTTTTTTTAATTTTTTTTTGTGGTTTACTGCAGGCTCACATCGTTGGACCTGGCCGTTCCATATGGGATCAACCCAAAGAGTACAATACCAGTTGATATCACTCATATTCAACAATCCTAAAAAAACTGTGATGTTTTAGATTTATTATTTATTTGTATTTCTATTGTTTTGTATATTTTATGGATAGTAATAAAAGTTTGATATAACTTGATGGTTATTAATGAAACCAAACGAATTGTGATGTTAGTGAGTTGGTTTGTTACGAATATTTGTTTACAAATGCTAGATCTCAAATTTATAGAAATTGGTCGAAATTTTTACATACTTTGAACAACATACGAAATTTCCAGAATAGCCGTATATACATAAATACAAAACTCTTACGAACCAAATTTTATAAAAAACAGCGTTACACGTTTTTAGTATTTAAGACTCTCATTACAACTACTAAACACCTTTTTTTAATGTGAACAACAGGTGCAGGTACAAATATCTAAAAAATTTGAGGCCTCTCGCCTGTCTGTACACTTTTTTTTGAAAAAAATAGTTCCACCTATAATAAAGTACCGAAATAACGTAGAGTGACTAATGTTTTAGTACGGTTCACAATCAAACTAAAGCGGAACAAAACAATTCTTGAATAAAATGAATTAACTATAAAAATAATACCTTTTTGAAGCCGCCTACATGTTATTGTGAACCAAACAATAAGTAAATAATAATTTATACAAAATTGGCCTTTATTTTAAAGTACTGTAGCGTTTATTACCGCATAACAAAGTTTAGACCTGTATAAAATTCCAATCCTCAATACCAACTGATAAGACGTCCATAAACGTAGATATCGATTCGGTGAAGAGGTAAAAACATAATTTTTTTAAAAATAATTTACAAAAAAATAATGAAAAAAATTATTTGATTGTATTATATTTAGTTGTTGATACTGTAACGATCAGTATTGCTACTTTATGAATTTTGAGTTTTGGGTTTTGAGTTTGGTATTAGCAACATATTGATAATGAATCCAAGTACTAGCGGAGTGTCAGAAGCCAAAAAACGGTGTCATCATTTAACGCACGAACAAAAAACGATGATGAAAAACGTGTTTCAAGGATTTCGCACGAGAGAAAAAAATATAACAGTAAGTGAAGTAGTTACATTATGTATTATTTTGACAAAAAAGGGAGAAAGCACTGTATATAAAGTAATTAAATCAACCAGTGAGTCAAATACGTAGACGCCTACGCCTGAAACTAGAGGAAGAAAAAAATTGAACTAGACGATCAACAAAAGCAGATTATTCCAGGCGGTAGAGCAGTAAAAGTAGGGTGTAACGGATGTTGTTTTATAACGCAAAATTTTTATGCAGAAAGTTGCCGAATATTGTGTACAACAATAATCTATGTTTGCCTACTCCAAAAAGTGCTTGCTAAATGCTGTAGAACAACAAATGTACCGAAATATCGAAAAATTACCTATTTTTCGATACATTTGTGTCTAAAACTTTAAAACAAAGCCTTAAATCAAAAAAATGTACTCCTTCTTTTTTGTTTATTTGACGATTTCCTATAAGGTTATGAGAATCGCGAATAGAAAAACTTTAATTTTCCATGAATAATATGCGAAAATTACTAAAAAATCATACGTAAATTTTGAGAAATTTTTTCGGTAAGTAAAAATTGATAAATATTTATCAACTTTTCAGAAAATATAGAACATATGACAATTACGCACACAAATTTTTGTAACGATCGACCGCGTAGTTTTTCACTGCCACAATTATTAATTAACAAATTATAAAAATGTTGATCGCGCGTACCTTGTTTAAACAACGGTGAAAAATGAGCACGCAATTTTTAACAGTTACGTAGTGTCATAACAAACAATAAGCAATTATAAAAATATCCATTTTACGTTTTAACAATTTTTTAAAATTTTGTCAAAACTTTTTCCATCATAAATAATTTCTCGTTTACCGCATCGGTTCGATGTAATTTAAAAATCGTTTCCCATCGGAATACTGCTTTGCAAGCACTTTCATTTTAGCCCAAAACGACGAAATTTGACCGTGTATAGCCGGAGATAGAGGCCCACAAAGTTAATAATAATTTATGGCTTACTTAATCGTTAAATCGAAATTAAAAAAAATACTCTCTTATAGCTGGTTGCAAATCTTTTCTATATTCGTCTTGTGCATTTTCGACAGATGAAAGCCTAATGAAAGAAAAATCGATGAAAATACCGTAATTAGAGGAGTTCGTCGGCCGAGCGGCGTGGGAGCAGGAGTGGAGATGGCGGAGAGCAGTTTTGCTGTCGCGCGGCCCGGGTGTTTCAAAATGCGAATGCGCGGTAAAACATGAGTTATCTCGGCAACGGCAGCATTTATCGAGACGATTTTTTTTAATTCGATTTAGCGAAATGAGAGGAATCAGAATATACCATAAAATAATAATTTTTCAATCATACAACTGTTTTTTCAATGCAAATGAAAATAGCATACTTTTTTTATCTTGAAATTCGTTCAAAATTTCTTTGTAATATTGTTTTTTGATGGCATATTCCGATTTCTCTCATTTCGCGACATCGAATTAAAAAAATCGTCTCGATAAGTGCTACCGTTGCCGAGATAACTTATGTTTTACCGCGCGTTCACATTTTGAAACACCCGGGCCGCGCGACTGCACAGCTGCTCTCCGCCATCCCCACTCCTGCTCCCACGCCGCTCGGCCGACGAACTCCTCTAATTACGGTATTTCCATCGATTTTTCTTTCATTAGGCTTTCATCTGTCGAAAATGCACAAGACGAATATAGAAAGTATTTGCAACCAGCTATAAGAGAGTATTTTTTTTAATATCGATTTAACGATTAAGTAAGCCATAAATTATTATTAACTTTGTGGGCCTCTATCTCCGGCTCTACACGGTCAAATTTCGACGTTTTGGGATAAAATGAAAGTGTTTGCAAAGCAGTATTCCGATGGGAAACAATTTTTAAATTACATCGAACCCATGCTGTAAACGTGAAATTATTTATGATGAAAAAAATTGACAAAATTTTAAAAAATTGTAAAAAAATTGTTAAAACGTAAAATGGGTATAGGCCACACATATACAAAAGTTTGGTAAGATTTAAATATAAAAAACAAAAAAACCAGCATTCATAGAAGGACATCGACTGGATTAAAAGCTCTATATAGAAAAGGTAAAACGCCTCATTATAACACATATCGGCAGTGATTCAGGATTTGTCGAAGGATGTTGAAACGCATTCGTTTCTAATAAATCTGGCGATTACCATGAAGAAATGAATGCGGAACATTATGAAAAATGGTTTTCTGAGATTCTCTTAAGAATTGAACCAGGTTCTGTTGTCGTTATAGACAATGCACCATATCACAGCCGACGTATCGAGCAGTTACCAACAACCAAATGGAGAAAAGCCCACATTGCAGAATAGCTTGATTAAAAAAATATTCCAATTGATAAAAATTTGTTAAAAGTAAAATTATTGAACTTGGCGGGGCTATACAAACACAAATTATATTCGATATGCAGTAGATGAATTGGCACAAAGGCGAGGCGTAATTCGTCTCAGATTTCCGCCCTATCATTGCGAGCTGACCCCAATAGAGCTTGTTTGGGCACAAATAAAAAATGAAGTAGCAAAGATAAATGTCATTTTTAAACTAAACGACGTTAAAGAACTTCTTAATGATGCTGTAAGTAAAGTGGCATCAGAATTATGGACAAATTGTATAAAGCATGTCATCAAAGAAGAGAAGAAGATGTGGGATCTTGATAACCACATTGAAATCACTATAGGACCAGTGGCTGTGAATCTTAACGAAGATACTACTACGGGGGATGAATATGAAGATATGTTTAATGAATCTGAAGATATTTTATAAGAGTTATAATAATTAGCGACTGGAATTTAAACGTTATGCTTATTGCTTCATTTTTTAAACAACCATTAGCTGTTTTTATGCTTTTTTTAAAGTTTAATGCTTTCTTTTTCCCCGAAGGCCTTGCGCTGTGCCATGCCTTTTAATGTTTAGTTAGTTACGAGAAGATGGAAACCGGTCCAACGCTTACTTTTCCCCATTGAAGACGAAAACGAAGCTTGAGAGTTGAAAATTGGATTTTTATTTGACCTGTCGACATTTACATATAATTTAATGCCTGGCGGATCACTAGACCGAGGAGCAATTGTTTTTAAAAGAAGGTGATGGTCGCACCATTAGATTTTTCGTAACTTTGAGTTTTAATTTGCTTTTATTACTTATTTTATTTAATTTTTTCATTGGTTTATAAATTTATTTTTTGATTAATATGCTGATTTATTGCTTTTTCCGCAAATTTTGAGCTGTTCAAGTACTTTTTGTTTAATATTTTTATGCTATTAGCTATTTTTGCAATTTTTTGCTCTAATAATTACCTAATAAATATTTTTTTTATTCCTAAGATAATCTTTTATACAATTGATTCCATATTATGAGGTGAAACAGTTTGTAATATAAAGTTTTTTTTTTAGTAGACAAGATTTGTTATTGGCTATAATTGCTATAATCGCCCTCAACCAGTCTTTTGGTAGGAACATTTTTAAAAGAAAATCTTTTTTAATGCACACAACCATTTATATCTACATTGCAAAAATAATTTATTTTTTAATAATTAAATACTTGTGTCTGTAAATATTAAATGTCATCGTACGCTTATGAGTTGGTGATAAAGATGCGAGTCTGAACCACAGATAACCCACAAATAGATGAGACACTGATTGTGGCGCCATCTAAAGAGCCTGTCCAACAATTGAATTATTTTGAAAATATTGCTGCAATTTTGGGTTTTGGCGGTATATTCAAATTTACTGTATTTTAATTATTTTATTTCAAAATACGCTGTCCCTCGATAATCCGACAGTTAAGAGACCGAGAGAGTGTCGGATTACTAAAAATGTCATATTATCAAAGATGTTTTATTCTTAATGCGTTTGAACACAATGAAGTTAAAAAAAAAGGAAGAAACAATAAAGGTACATGTAATTTATTAATACCAGGATTCAGTACATACATGTAAGCTTTTAAAGGAAATTCGGAAAGAAATTTAAGTAAAATACATATACAATATGTACATACATATTTACACATTAAAGAAGTCTGTGATTTTCTTTTGTTTCTTCGTACGCATTGCTTGTTCTTGAATCCCTTTTAACATCAAAATATTTGAAAAGTCTAATTCTCTCTCCTCACACCAACGAAGCAGTTTTCGTTGGCGATAACGCTTCATCGCAGCTGACGGTGAAGTGCCAGCACTGCCTCCTCGTTCACTTCATCATCTACTGTCATGACTTCCTGGATTATTTCTGCGTCTGATACATCAGTAGCAAGGTTGTCCTCAATAATCCATGTTCTGAATTCTTCACTTGATGTTGGCGGAAGTTCCACTTCGTTACAAATTTCAAGTGCAGCCTCCAAAATAGATTCAGAATCGTTGGAAGAAGAGTTGCATGTTGTAATATGTGGGTTGTTAGGTCAAATATTCTTCCAAGATTTTATCAAGGTTGTGCTTTTTAGTTGCTGCCCAGCAGATGCTGCATTCAAAATCACATCCTTAATGTTAAAGGATTTCAAAATGGCGGCAATGTCATCATTAGGTTGACTGACAACATCCATTAGAAGGCGCTTTTTGTAATGTGCCTTGAGAGTCTTTATGACGTTTTGGTCCATTGGCTGCATCAAAGCGGTCGTGTTTTTGGGCAAGTACATTACCTCAATGTAACCATCGGCAGTTTTAAGTTTTAATTCATCCTTGTCAGGGTGTCCGGGTGCGTTGTCAAGCAATAGAAGGGCTTTCACTGGTAACTTCTCCTTTTTTAGTTCTTGCTTAACTCGAGGGACAAAGCTTTTAAAGTACCAATCATGAAAAACCTCTTTTGTGACCCATGCACGGCTTTGACACATGTAGGTTACTGATAAAGATTCGACCTTTACATTTTTTAACGCACGTGGGTTTTTTGATTTACCAACAACTAACAGTTTTAACTTGTGAGTTCCTGACGCATTCGCACATACCATCAGAGTGATTCTTTCTTTTTGTAATTTTCTTCCAGAAACTTTCTTTTCATCTTCAGTTACAAATGACTTTGTTGGTAGCTGACGCCAATTCAAGCCGTTTTCAGCGGCGTTATAAATTTGTTCCGGAACTAGGCCAAGTTCATTGATTTTTGCGTCCAATTTTCCAATGAATTCCTGGATTTCAGACTCGTTAGCAGACACTTTTTCGCCACTCATCTGCATAAATCGTATACCATGGCGTTTTTTGAAGTTTTCAAACCACTCGTGACCAGCGAGGAAGTCAGTTTTCTTTGTTATTTCTTGGTAAAAAACTGGGCTTTTTGTTTCAAAATGTCTCCTGAAATAGGTGCATTCCCGTTTCGCTGCTGTTTGAACCAAATGAAAAGAGCGTCTTCGACCTCGGGCTACTCGCTAGTCTTAAGAGTTTTTCTGTTCCTGGGCTCATCATCAACAGACTTTATGAATTTTTCAATTTTTTCCCTATTTTTCACAAAATCGTAGACAGTAGCTCGTCCAATGTCATACTCTTTAGATATTGCACTCGGAGTTTCACCACGGTCTATTCGTTTAATAATTTCCCATTTTTCAGATAAACTTAATGTTTTATGTTTACGTTTCACACTTGTGCTTGTCATTTTTACACTGTCACTACACACAATCACACTGTCAAAACGTAACACAAAGCAATAGTAAATACTGTACGTCCGAAACTATACAACACAACTGCTGAACTAACTACACTGGACTGATCTGTCCCCACAGAGCGGAGGGAGGAGGATTCATGTCACTGCAGGTTTGTTTTGCTTCCTGCCGGAGCGGTGGGATGGAGATGCATGTTGCTGCCGGCAGCGCGTCGGACTACCGAGTACGTCGGATTAAAAAGTGTCGGATTATCGAGGGACAGCTGTAATCATTTATAGTCCATCATTTAACATTTCATTCAATTTAACTCAATAATGATTAGATGTTGAGTTAAATTAAATGAAATATCAAATGATGGACCATAAATGGTTAATTAAATTGGAAAAAATAGAACAGTAATCATATAAACAGTTTATTTATTTTGGTATAAAAATACACAACAAATAATTTCTTTCACAAAGTACTTTTCTTATAAAACAGAATGACAATAAATAAACTATAATGTAAAAACAATGCAATGATTAAAAAAATAATACATACATTCTAGATTGCAGTATCATTAGATTTTTAAATGATGTTAAATCAAGATGAAAGTAGAAAATTATTTATGATAAGTTTATATTAATTTATTTATTATTACACTCGTATAAACACACAGAGCTGGACAAACTGCTTGAGTGTAACTGCTACTTACTTAATCAAAAAAAGTGTTAGCAATGAGTAGTAAACTACTATTTTTGGCAACTTTCTGTCAAAGAAAACATTTGAGTATAATGACTGTGAATGTTAGAGCAAAAGTAATTAACATATTTTTAAAGGAAAAGTTGTTAAATACTGCCCAGCTCTGTAAATACATTGTGCCAAGTAATTACATATAAGAGTATGCTAAACAGCACTTGTGACATTGTACATTTCATTTCCACTTAAAACACATCTTTATTTCTTTACTGGAAGTATAAAATAGGTTTATATCACAAGCTTAAACTTAGTATATTGCATATTTGTATATATCTACATTTAAAAGCATGCCGATCTTATGAAACCATCGCATAAGGCAGTTAAGTTACTCTGCAGCTCCTGGTAGTCTACGATTGTTAAAATGTTTTTTAAGGGCTCTTAAAAAGTCCACCGTCTCGTGGAAGTTCTTTCTCATTTCTGGTTGAGGTTCTACAAGTAAACACAAAATAACAACAATAAATAAGTAAACACACAAATATGTTTGAAAATGTATGTCAACAAAAGAAAACAAAATACGCTTACTATTGAAATAATAAGTGTACACATGTTTTTGTACTAAGCGAAAAAAATGTTTGAATGTTTAAATTTTTTTGGTTTTTTTGAATTTCTTTTTTTGGAGCTTACGATTTTTTTAGGAATTCTTGATTTTTTTTTGGGTTTTAACTATTTTTTTATTTATTGATTTTTTGTCTATATTGGATATTTTGGTTACCGCTAGACCAAATACTTAGACGTAATGCCGCAACAAAAGTTAATACTCAATTTCATTTCCCATAAATTGTCATACCATGGGCTATATATTAAAATCAGCAAGGGGTCAATACCTTCCATCCCATAGCTGGTGGAGGGAATAGCTATAACATAAAATAAAACCCAGATTATTATTTCTTCAATGGGTACATTTTAAAATAGAATTGTCTGAGTATGGTGTAGACAATAGATATAAATTGGGTGTATGAAAAGACGAGTACTGAGTGTGTCATTTTATTAAAATTCTCCAAGCTGTCGACAAGGTAAAAACATACAACAGGTACAATGTACATACAATGAAATAAAATGTTTGATGTTACATCATTATTTAAGTAAAATTTGTTAAAATTACCCTATAAAGAGGATGTACACACATATCATTTAGTTGATAATTCCAAAATTACCCTATAAAGAGGGTGCACACACATATCATTCAGTTGATAAAATTACCCTATAAAGAGGGTGTACACACATATCATTTAGTTGATAATTCCAAATTAGACATTTCGTTATGTGAATTTCAATTGTGCACGCTTTCTATAGAGCAATTTTAACAAATTTTACTTAAATAATAATGTAACATCAAACATTTTATTTCATTGTATGTAGCAGTTACAGGGTTTGATGTTTTTTGACACCTTCTGTATGTTTTTTTCTTGACGAGAGCTTTCAGAATGGCCTAATGGCTGAAAGCGCTTAGCTGGAATTTTAATAAAATGACACACTCAGTACTCGTCTTTTCATTCACTCAATTTACATTTTAAAATGTCCAAAATTATAGCGTGCTATATTGAATACAATAAAACTTACCATCAATTTTTGTTAATTTCCACTCATATGGGAAGGCAAATCAAACTGTCTTAATAATCTCTCTTCGTCTTTCTCAAATCTAAAGAAACACTGTTTTTGAAAATGAAGGGATCATATCCTCCATCGTTTCCTCGTCGACAAATTTAATGATTTATTACCACTGCTTTTCAGCCATATTAATTTTATCTTCCTGGGTTGGAGGAACAAAACTGTAAAAAGAAATATTTATACACTTTGACATTGTATTTTCAATTAATAACAATAAAGCAACGAAACAACAGATAAATATTACACTATAGCAATTAAAAAATACAACAAAATACCGTAATCTTATAATAACCTCTACACATGAACTAAGAAATGATAACAGTATAACATATAACATGTGGGGACGAGCAATATGATATCGCGCATACGCAGTAATAAAAATCAATCAAATTTGATTACTAACGACGTTACAGTTTTCGTTAATTTTTTGGAATTATCTACAGATTTTAGTTACTCGACAGGCTCTATAGATGGCACGGTGTGCAGTGTCCCTAGCCTGGTCAAACCTCTTCAAACGATAGGAATGGTATGAGTCACTCTACGTTATTTCGGTACTTTATTATAGCATTATCTATTAAAAATCATTTGAATTTAATTAGTCAAGTTTATACAGGGCGATTCTTTTTAGAATTCCAGTTAGACGTACAGACATTTCCGGTGATACCGGAAGTTGTTTGTATAGTATTTTTTAATAAAACAGTAATTGCAGTTTAATGAATGACCCTGTATAAAAAACTTAAGATTGGAGAGGTTTCAGCCCATACTCATTCCGAATCCGTTTATACTTAAGCTCTAGCACTTACCGTTTGTCTGCTGAAGCTGTGTTTTAAACAGTAATTTCAGTTAAATGAGTGATCATGTATAAAAATGTCTAAAAGCGTACTTTCTGACAAACCTGCCTACGGAAAACGTTGAAGAATCTTTGCAAATTCAAATATTGCTGAAATTGTGGAATAGGACGCGACTGTTTCAAACAGTGACATTCAGGAGTTGCTTGAATCGTAAGATTAATATTAGATTAAAACTGACTTAACGATGATAAATCCGCAGTCAATTGAAGAAAATGCTTCAACAAGCACTGGAATGATGACATTTAACTTGAAAAATCTGATTGATGGTTTGCAGATGGGAACTCTTCATTCTGGCTCGCAGGAATCTCAAACTTGTGCTATTACAGAAACGGTTTCATTAAAAAACATTTGTTAATAATCATATATGTTTTCAGAATTCTCCTACGGATAGTGGCGTCGAAGGATCTCCATCTCCATCTCCGTCTCCGTCTCCACCGGTAAATTATTATTTATTATTGGTATATTACCTATTAATTCTTTTTCACTAAACACCGTTAAATTTCACCTATCTTACTACTAATTTAAATTTCCTTAAGTTGGATGAATCATGTGACGTCACACTTATCGACAATAAAATAATAATGTCATCGATTTTACGCCTGGTTCTGCATGGCTGGAATTTAATTATAGGCAATTTTTGCCAAATTAACTTTATATATTATGCCCTTACAGCTGATTTGACCTTCTGTTTCAGCTTAGTTACAGTTTTCTCTACTCTTTTATAGTCCAGTCATCTTAGTCAAAATTAGGTGAGTATCTCGAAATTTGGGATACCCAGCTATAAACTCGTATAAACTTGGATTTTTACATCCTTAAAGTTGTCTCTAAACCTACATATGGTGGGGTGTATGCGCCTATTAAAATCTAAGGCTATGTGCGATCCGGTGATAGGGATCTCAATTTCGATAGCTCCTATGAGGCTTCGGACCGTACAATTTACCCCAAAATACTGTTTGATTTCGGGTTTTAATTAATAAGATTTAAAAATTATAGTTACTACAAAATGATCGGTGACGAACAGATATTTACTTACCTCAGGTTTCTCCAGATCATACAAAACGTTTGGAACTTAACTTCAGAGAGTTCTCTCCAACTCAGCTTTGTTCACCATCACAAGCAGTCCAGTTAAAATTTTGCTGTTTGGTACATAGACTTTTCAATTTTTTTACTTTTTTTTAGAATGGGTACCAATTTCAAAAAAATATTTTTTGAAAGGTACACGAAAGTGTACGGTGGTAGTGAGAGGCTGCAAAAGAATATGAAAATGTATTTTATTTATTTATTTAAAGTGTATTGAACAATCAAAAGAAACATATTTTTATTTGGTATGATATTTTATATAGCAGTTTGATTTCTTGGTGAGGCATAAATGTACCTTACATTGTGAACGTATGGTTCGTGATCTCCCAGAACAATTTTCATTTTTATACCTCGATGCGAAGTTCTTGTCGTCTAGCTCAGGTAGGTGATTTATTCCGTCAAAAGGAATATCGTCAATAGGCCTTATTTCAGATCTAGGTCTGGGTTTAGGCGTTTGTGGTCCCTCATCAGATACAGCAGATGGTCGTCCCCGTTTCTTAGGTTCTGATGTTGATGATAAAATCAATGCTTCTCCCACATAAGCTCTGAAGTGTAGTAGGTCTAAAATTTGTTTCTTCGGCACACCTAATGCAATAGCATGGGTCCTATATTCTAACCATGCGTTCACACAGGATAAATCAATTCCGTGCGTGAACATCCTCAGGGTCCACTTCTTAGATCGTATAAATGACCTATAAATAGTTACCAGGAAATCGAATCAACACCTCCCATATTCAAATTATACTGCTGAATTACATGTGGTCGTGATACATGCACATACTCTTTTTGTTTCTTGTCCCACCTTTTGCACCTATCTGCTTCGCCGATTCCCATATAATTGGAAGCCATAGTTACAGCTTTGTTGTCGAACCATTTGGTGAGAATAACTTCTCCGTCATTACTAATGAGTTCTTCGGATGTCCCACGACCTTTTGTTTGCAACACTTTATCTAATGAAAACGGAGGTGCTTTGAAACGGTCTAACCGTGCTGTTCCGGATGCCCAAATTTGTTTCTGTCTCAAAAATTGAAGAAATTGATAATTTGAGAAATAGTTGTCATAATATAGTTGCACATTTTGTTCTGAAATTCTGTCTGCCAACTTCCACTCCACTGCAGTATCTAATCCCAAATGCTTCTTGAAAGTTTCGTCTAACTTGGTTGCAGACCCTTGATATAATAAAAAGTCGTAGAGCAGGCCGCTGGCGCCACAAAGTGCAAAGATCTTGATGCCCCAAGGACACTGCTTCCCTTTTACGTATTGTTTCACATCAATTTTACCTTTGAAAGGCACCATCTGTTCATCTACACACAGACACTTTTCTAAAGGAAGTTTTAAACATTTCTTCCGAATAGAATTGAAAAGGGGCCGGATTTTCCAAAAACGGTCGTTATTATTAGGCTTTCCATCGTATTTACAAAATGGAGATGTTGCCTCAATTTATAGAAATTATTACGGGACATATTATTGGCTATGATGGGAATCTGTAACCTAGCCTCCCAATAATTCTGTACCCTTGGGTAGCGGATATTACCCATCAATATGTGTATACCTATGAATACCTTCATCTCAGCTGCATTTGTCGTCTGAAATCGGGATCCTTGCTGAACTGCATACAGGTTTGTGTTTTCAACCAAGCAATCAATTAGTTCACTTGTAAAATACTGATAAAAGAATTGTGTAGGGCTTTCCAAATCTACAACTTCTGGAATGGTATGCGAAAACCATGTAATTGGTGGTGTTTGATATGTGAGATTTTTCATCCATTTTATATCTGCTTTTCTTGTCAAATTATTTGCAGTGAAAAACTCTTCCCCTATTACACCTTTCACTGTAGCAGTACATGACTTACTGGTACCAGCTTTCACCGTGTCCAATGTAGGAAGTATAGATGTAGCTTCAATTTCAACATGATTTGAAATATCCATCTGCTCTGTTTCTTCATGATTTTCGTCCTCCGAAAGTGAAATATCACTAGCAATTTCATTATTTTGCCATTCATCGTCCTCAAAATCACCTGCGTTGTCAAAATCTTCGATATCTGACAATGCATCTATATACTCCAGCAGTTGCGCTTCCGTAAGAGATTTTTTTCCTGCCATACTGAAGTCTAAAGCTGATAAAAAAGAATCTTTTGAGGTTAGGCATACCTTACAGTACTTTACTACTGCAGTGCACAATTGTGTACACAACTTCAAAGTAACCAATATCAAAGTCTATCAATCAAATTGTCTTTATCTCACTTTGAACGTGAAAAACCAGCTCTCATAAACGAAATATAAAATTGACAACTGAAAAGACCACTCTGATAAGTCAAATGAAATATATCTAACGTCCTCTGCATACGTCTTCACTAGCAACCAGTTACTACTCCATTTCATTCCAATTCACATTTATCGTTTACCGGTTCAGATGGCACTGTGATCCCTAACTCCTACACAAATGTGGACGTTGGGAGCAAATGTACAAAATTATAGTAGTTTACTGCTACAAAAGCATTGAAAGCGCTGTACACAAATGTGTACGTAGGTAGCTAAAGGGTTAAACGAAACTTATTGGACCCCACCACATAATGGTTAGCCGAAGCTCGTATTGTGTAGGTTTTTGTCGATAAATTAAGTAAACCTCTAATTGACGGCAACCAATATTGCAAGCATTTGTTGTTTGGGTTGTCTACCTCGCAGGAAAATAATTAAAATTCAAATCTAACTGAAATTCAATCAGGCTAATGGTCACCAAAAATTGATTTTTTGCACATTTTTTACAAATACCTCGTTTCCTGTGGGGTTTTCGCTATTTTTATCTATTATCAATATTGTAGAAGAAATTTCCTACAACTTTTGTTTCAACATTTTCTTTATACGTTGTATCGTTTTCAAGATAGACGGTTAGAGCATCAACCGGTAGTTCCGGTAAAGAAGACGCCTTATCAAGTTTATTAATTATTGATAAATACATAATTATTAATACTTTTAATTTCTTATTAACTATTACATTACATTTAATAATTTTTTTCATTAATTAAATATTTGGAGTAGAGAGGATATTTTTTCTATTATTTTAGATAAATATGTAAAATATTTACAAACGCAATTTACATTGTAACAATAAATGAGTGTGTTGTGTAGAAATGATACATTGTTGCCATGAGTTGTGTATTGTTTCAGAAAGAAAGCTGATAATGCGGACTTTGCATTCATCATTCATCACCGAATCTGATTTAATCATATATACAATTCATTCTGTAATTTCACTTTCGTAATTTTTAGTTCACGTTATATATTCTTTGTAATTATTGTTTTAAAAAACTCACTTTTCGAAAGTATAATTGGCGCAGTCAATAGGATCGCGAAAGAGTCATTTTGGCGGAAACTAGTAGTTTTTAAACGTTTGTTCGCGATTTGAACTTTAAGAAAAAGTTCATAAAGTGAACATTAAAAAAATTACTTTCCGAAGTGTAAAAGTTCAATTTTGGAACAAAAGCGTTTGAAGTTCAGCATCCAGCTTGTTCTAGAAAGTTAAATCTTCCTGGAAGAACATTTTAAGTTTTCATCCAGCCAGATCGTCAATCAATGACTACCTGCAGTTTTGGGGAATGAATGTAATCATCGTCCTTATTCTGTAAGTACTTATATCATTCTTCTGCTTTTAATCATTTGAGTGATCTGCAGATTTCATATCAAAATTGAGTATTAGTGAAAATAATTTAAATATAAATGATTCAAATAATAACAAAAATACAATAGCTCTTCCACGATTTGATGTGAAGAACATTTTCATTTTACCAACTTTTGATGGAAAACATTGTCAATTTATATGATTTTATCAAAGTAGGTACGACTTTATTAAACTATTATTTTGATAGGTCACCTGATAATGAACATTGCATTCAAAATATTTTGTTAGTACAGGGTATTGTTTCCAAAATTATAGGTAAAGCTTTCGATATATGGCTACAATAATTGGAATGAATTAAAAACAATTTTAATAGAAAACTTTGGCGATGAAAGAATTGAAGATTTAGTTAATTTAACCCTTTCACTGGCACTAGTAGTAAAAAATTCAGGAAAATTATTTTAATAGATTCGCCAATTTTATTTAGGATCAATTATCATAATTTAAATAACAATTATCCCCTCCCTTCAGTTTTTGAGACATGTACCTCCAGAGGGACAAATCCAGTTTACGCATTCCAAGTAAAATTTTGTTTCGCATTGTAACAATGATTTTATTATTCAAAACACTAGTACAAACAGTAATTACTTATTATGAAATTTTTTAAAACAGTTTCTATCTTTCAGGAAACATATATGCACCTGGCTCTTGGTGCAGTAAACATGTGTTATTTCTTTACACCCTTCAAATTTACAACGTGAGTTATTCTTATTACTATCATATTCTGGAATATGATGATATCCATCATATCTAGGATCCTTTACTGGTCTAGACTCTTTTTTTGTTTCTTGTGGATGTACTGGGGAGATCGTCAACGGAAGGTTCGTAGAAGGCCTGCCCCTTTTTGGAGGTTTTTTTCGTAAGTATGAGGTGTTCAGCCACACACTGTCGGAAGCCTAGTAAATCAAGAATTTGTTGTTTTTGAACACCCAAATCCATGGCTTTATTCTTGTATTCTAACCAAGAATTTGCTAAAGTCAGATCTACGGCATGGAAAATCAGCCTTATTGTCCATTTTCTGGACCGAACGTAGGAAAGGTAGATACTCAGCAAAAAATCATGTTTATCTACCCCTCCCATACTGCTGTTGTACCTCCGCACTGCTTCTGGCCTAGACACTTCAATGTATTCCTTTTTGTTTTATCCCATCTTCTACAGATGTCTTGCTCTCCAATTCCCACAAAATTTGACGCTAGGACGACCGATTTATTGTCGTACCATTTTGTGATTATTATGCCATCCTTACGGATACACTCAGCTGAAGTTCCTCTCCCTTCCTTCTTCATATCCTTATCACTTGGTAGATTTGGACGATGGAAACGATTCGATCTAATTGTGCCCACTGCAAATATTGACTTTGAACAAAGGTATTGAAATAAGTTATAAGAACTAAAGTAGTTATCAAAAAATAAGTCGTGATTGGTTTCAGTAATTCGATCAGAAAGCTGCATACCTATAGCAGCTGACGCGCCAAAGTGCATATAATGTTGATCCCTGGTAGATCAAGAAATCATACACTATACCACTCTCTCCAGCTAACACGTACAATTTCACGCCCCATTTTTTTGGTTTATTTTTGATGTATTGCTTGATATTCAAGCGTCCTTTGAAAGGGATTATTTGTTCATCACCACAAAGATTGCGTTCTAGTGGCAGTTCTTGGTATCTTTACCGTAGTGCATTTTATATACATCGCACTTTCCACAATCTATCTGTATTAGTAGCTTCCCTACTAGTTACATCAACCAAATGCAAAGTACGTCTCAGTTTATAAAATCTTTTCAAAACCATATTATCTTTTATGATTGGAATACCACATGCACTACTCCAATACATTTCAACTCTGGGGAATTGTAAATTTCCCATAATTATATGCATTCCAATAAATTTCTTCACCTCCTTTATATTTGTTGGGGGAAATCTTAATGTATTTTGCTGAACAGCATACAGATTCGTCATATTCACCATTTGTTGAAACACACTGTTTGGAATGTACCGAAGAAAAAAATCCACTGGGCTAGGCAACTCAACTACATGTTCAGTTGAGTTATTTCCATTATGCCACATGACAACTCTGGTTTGATACTGTGCACGTGCCATCCAGATGATGTTTTCTTTTTTAGTTAGATTGTAATGCTCATAAAAATTGTCAACAGCTTCCGAGCCATTAATTTTTGATACCATCGCGAAAGGTCCTAATTCCGCGGTTTAAGATCCTGGTCTTGCCGTTGACAATCTTTGTTCCGTTGTAAACGTTCCTGGCCCCGGCGCCGATGACTCAGCTATACCATCAAAGCCGCCATCACTCTGTCCATCGCTTTCACTCCCGCTCTCCAGATCATCAGCCGGTCCTTCTTCATCTATAAAGTCTGAATGTTGATTATTTATGCCTGACTCATCCCACCCCAAATCATCGTCAGATAAAACGGCGATATCCGATAAATCGTCATTTTCTAAAAACTGCAACATTTCCTCTACTGTGAGGGCATTTTGTTATCGAAAAGATATTTTCCGGAACAAACACAATGTTAGCCATACTGGCAAATATTATTTAGATGAATTTCTTCCAACGACTATTTTCAACTATTTTCGTCGAAGTGCGTTTGTCCTTGTGGAGGTACATGCTTTTTGAAACGTATGTTTTAGTGTTTATGAAAAACTTTTCGTAACTGAATGAATTATACAGTTCAATGTAATTTTTCTACTCACCAGGAAAATAAAAATAACGCAGATATGACAGTTCCACTTTTTATGAAAACAATTATTATGACAGCTAAGTTGCACTCAATCGCTACAACGCTATTACACGACTGCTTAAAATTAAATGCATGACATCGAACTTACGAACCTAGAACGCGCTACTCGCATATGCTGTATGACGTGGGTGTACCCTACACGGTACAAAAGCAGCAACGTTAAACTTTTTGTAAATTTGGCCATTTGATGCTGTTGAAACTGATGTACCTGGGTAGGTATAATTCCAGTGAAAGGGTTAAGGTAAAACTATAATGAACAACCGCAACAGTTTTATCATAGATGTTTTGAAATTTTAAATATTATTTGTAATTATGCAGATATTCATAAAAACGATCTTCTCATTATTCTAAATAAAAAACAATGATTTCAACAACAGATTATAACTATATTTCTCGCAGGTCTAAACGAACGTTTAAGGTTCTACTCTTTGAGCTATACTACCCACCACTTTAGTTACTATTATGCAATATATTCAAGAAGAAAATAATCATTATTTACAAAATAAGAGCAACCCCCATCAAAACTCAAATAAAAAACTCCAGTTTTCTATAAGACATCAGCCACATCTACCTCTAGGTACCATCTACATCTTTTCAACCCTCTTTTAGGTCACAATGGCAACTAACGCAACAGAGATCATTTACTCAAGGTCCAGTCAATATAAATCCAAGAGAATTACTACCTCAACGATATTTCACAAATCAACAAGTTTTTGGCTAACCTCAAAGACCAGAAAATGTTTGGGAAAATAAAACTACACCTCAATCGGGACCAACATAAATGACTCAATAGAAATTCAAATAATCCACAACCTACCCTTAAGAGTATTTCAAATACACTTCCTGTTGCTCGTCGAAATTTTACAAATAATTTTCATAAACAAACTCCCCAGAGAAACTGGACGTCTCGAGAACTTTTCAATTGTGTACAAGATAATAGTCAAGAATAATATAACGCAAATACCGAAATAAATATAATTGAAGTGAAAACGTTAATAATGATAACGAAAATAAGGACCGATCATTTTCACTTAGATCCGAATCTAAATCTAAACAGATAATAGAAATAAATACCCATTCTATCTCATATTCCACGTTACTCGCAGGACTTGAGTTCTTTAAAATATTCCTTCCACATTTCTATATTCTACTGCTCATTTCCAATTAATTTCCCCTCTTTATTTTTGTAATACACCGGTCTCTGTTGGTAGCCTTTTCATTCTCTTTTGATTCCCTGGTACAGACTTCTGATTTATTTATTATTGTTACTTTCTTCTATTTCCGTCAGGAGTTTTTCTGTATACTCTCTTTTCTTATACCTCTTGAAAAAATTAATGTACTTAAATATAAAACAACTTTTCTAAAACATTGTTAAAACTGATTCCATATTAAAAATTCGTACTAAAAGTAAGCTGTCAAAAGTGTCTTGTAATTAATTTTAGTATCTTTATTATTATTTTATTTTATCAAACTTACAGTTTAAAGTAGGAGCCCTTTTCTACAGGATATAGAAATTGTTAATGGTATCCCGAATCATTTGCACTTCTCTAAATTTTAACGCTTCTAGTACCTGGAAAGAGAAAACATAGGAAATTATGGAGGGGAAGAATTTAAACCTATAATGGGGACTGATCCACTCCAATTAAGCGGATTTAGAAAGTATACGCGGTGTAACCCAACATGGGGTGTCAAGCCATTTTATATATACCATATATAGATATAAAACCTTTTTCCCTTGGTCTATATTCTCGAGGAGATCGTCTTTTAATACCAAAAGCTTCTTACTGGTAGAAGAAAAAAGTTTAGATATTACGATGGGGGTCCCACAATGCTTCCTCCTAGCCCCACTGTTTTAGAATATCTTCTACGACCACATAATGAAGCTGAAACTTCCCAAAAAAGTTTAGATATCACGATGGGGGTCCCACAAGGCTCCGTCCTAGGCACATTGCTTTGGAATATCTTCTACGACCACATAATGAAGCTGAAACTTGCAGAAGAAGTAGAAATAATAGGATACGCCGACGACAATGCAGTCTTAGTTGAAGCAAAAAATGAAACGGCTCTCATCTCCATAGCAACCGTTGCACTTGCAAGAATTGCTGGGGAGATTGAAGAAATAGGCCCGAAGTTAGCTATTGATAGAACAGAGGTTGTAATACTAGAAGGAAGACATAAGTTCACAAATGTGATAATTGAAATAGATAAATTGGAAATTCGTAGTAGTGAAAATATAAAATATCTAGGTATAATTTTTAATTGCAACAATAGCATGAGGAATCATATTTCTAAAATAACCGAAAAGGCTGATAAAACCCTTGCCTCCTTAAACAGATTGATGCCAAAGATAGGGGGACCCACTTCAAGTAGGCGAAGGATCCTTGTATCCGTAGTTCACTCCACCAATATGGGGAAATCCAGTAAAAAAGTCACACATCAAGGGTTTGGAAAGATTGCAAAGACATATATCAATTAGAGTGTGCGGAACATATCGTACGATTTTAACTGATGCGGTCCTGGTAATAGCAGGCATTATGCCGATAGATGAGAGGATCAAAATCTTTTTTGAACCAGAAAATAGGAATATTTATAGAATATGAAAATGGAAAAGCGGCATGGACTAATTAAATATTTAAAAAAATGGTTAAATGGAAAACACGGAGAGGTCGATTTCTATCAAACGCAATTTCTGAGCGGTTATGGATGTTTTGGAGAATACCTTAAATGATTTAAAATAAAAGAAACTGCTGAATGTTTCTTGTGTATGAGTGAAATCGATTCGGTAGAACATACCATTTTCTTTTGCTCTAGATGGGAACAACAGCGACAGACCACAACGTCATTGCTTGTACAACACCTCTGCACAGAAAATATCATAGACGTAATGCTGGAAACAAAAGAGAATTGGGATATAGTTGCACATCTTGTCAGAAATATATTGAGTCAAAAAGAAAAAGAGCAAAGGAATGGAGAGGGAACCCCCTAAAACCTTCCTGAAGGGAATGGGTGGATGTACCTAAATTTTTTATATACCATCAAATAGATCTTCGCCCCTTGATGTAATGCATATAGCGGTTCCAAAGGCTCTACCATATGATCAGAAGGGCCACTTGTTTGGTTAGCTTAGGCGCCAACTATGTCCTTTAAAAAAAAGTAGATACGTAAGTAAAATAATTATTAAATATAATGTAATAGTTAATACGAAATGAAAAATATTAATAATCATGTATTTATCAATAATTAGTAAACTTTATATGGCGTGTTTTTGACCGACACTACCGATTGACCTTAAATGATGCTCTAATCGAGCGCTCTCCGCCCTCTGTGGCGAAAACGAATCAACGTATAAAATTTTTTTTAAACAAACGTAGAGAATTTAATCCTCTACAAATAGTGAAAACCCCCCAAAATCGATTTTTGTCACGTACACTAGGGTGGAATGAAAAATGATATTTTTGAATTTTTAAATGTAATGGTGATAAAAAGTTGCCTATTGCCTTTGAAAAGAAACTGTTAAAATTTGGTTTTAATATGAATATTTTTTGAGGTGCCTCAAATCAGTTAAAAATATGAAAATTTTTATATTTTTGAAAATTTTTTTTATATACCGAAAAATATAATGGTGATAAAAAGTTAAATAATGCCTTTTAAGAGACCCAGTTAAAATGTGGTTGGATTAATAATATATTTTGAGGTGCCGCAAAGCTGTAGAAAATATGTATTTTTAGGCAAATTTAACCATATTTGAACATTTTTTTCTTATAGCTTAAAAAATATTTTAACTTTATAATTATGCATTGTCTTTTTATACTGTTTAATTTAAACAATTTATAAGTAAAAGAAACTGATATAGGTTAAATAACACTACAAATAATATATGTTTTTAGATATAATCCTCTTAATATGATTAAGCAACAGTAACAAAGTTTATTTCTTAGGTATTCTTAGAGAAAACCGACCTATTAAAATAATGTTGTGTTTTGTTAAAATATATAACAAATAAACACAATGATGACAGTATTAGGCAGGAGTACACGGTGGGGAAACCAGAGTGGCGGGGGAGCCCCTGTCATTCCGTTTAGTGCTGACTGCTGAAGTGATTGAGCGAGTAGCAAGTGCGGTTAAAGTGTCGAACTGTCAGTTTTTTAATGTCATAAGTGTAACGTAAAAGTCTATCTTTTTATATAAATTTATTTTGATTATCACTAGTGCGATGGCATTGTCAAAACCAATTAAGACTAGACTTAAGTTAGAATGTCCAATATTCAGACATCCCAAAGAATTAAGTGAGTTAAGTTTGCCAACTTATTGTGATGTGATGAAATATTACCTATTTGTACGACATGAACTAAAACCAGAGGCAACTTCAAAGGAACCAACTGTAAGTGAAATATTAGATATTGTTATGAATAAAGTAGAAACTATTTGGTTAAAGGCTTCAATGTAGTTTCGAAAACCCGCATGTTACAAATGGGGAAAACATACCACGACAAATATAGAAATATATTAAGATCCAAGGGCCGAAAAGATGCAGAAAGATATGTCTCTATCGTAACATCTTTTTTAAATGAAAGTAATCGCCTTTTTGACGTAGCGGCTTGTAAGTGCAAAATCTTTTCAGATTGTAAATGTCAAAAAGAAAAAAGGGTACCGAAAATCGAGCAAACCTTTTTAACCGACCAGAGAACTACGAGAAAGATGACTATAAGTAGTGTTGATAAGGCTGTCTCAAAAGTTTTAAATAAAAGAGAAGAGAGAAAGCATAGATCAATGCAGCAACAGTTACAGTATAATCAACAATCAGCTGGTAAGGCGTTTCATAGCGATGCTGCAGATATTAGCGGGAAGTCTGATACTGACCCAGGTTCTGATGAAGAACCAACTAACAACCCAGACCATCCCTCCACTTCCGTTCAGGCGTCAACCACATGCGATCAAATGCGTCTATCTGTGACAGAACTGGAGTTTCAGATAGGGTTGCTGCTGTTATTGCAAGAGCAGTTCTTAAAGATGTTGGAATTATTACAGATGTTGATAAAAGTAAAGTAATTGATAGAATGAAAATTCGAAGAGCAAGGTCCAAGAATCGAAAAAAAGCTATTGTAAATAGTTTTAACCAAATTAATGAAAACAATGGATTATTTTTTGATGGTAGAAAAGATAAAACAATTTTGCAAGAAAAAAAAGGAAACAAATTTTACAAGAAAACTATTGTCGAGGAGCATATTTCATTAGTAGAAGAGCCAGGTTCATTCTTTCTCGGGCATGTAACTCCAGCTTCTGGAACAGGCGAAGCCATAAAAAATTGCATCATAGAGTATTTTAATGGTAACAATAGTTTGGATTTATCCAGCTTAACTGCTATCGGATGTGATGGAACGGCAACAAACACAGGAATTAATAATGGTGTACTTGCTTTGATGGAAACAACCCTAAATAGACCACTACAGTGGCTGATTTGTTTGTTTCATGGTAATGAGTTGCCTTTGCGCAATCTTTTTTGTGGATTAGATGGGAAAACAACAGGTCCTAATGAATTTGCAGGTGTAATAGGAAAGCAGCTTAAAAATGTCATGAGCTTCTAGTGGTTAACTTTTCTCCAATACAACACAACCTTCCTGATCTTGAAATAAAAAAAGATTTAAGCACAGACCAAAAATATTTACTTGAAGTGTGTATTGCGATCTCAAGTAGTGAATGTTCTCAATACCCCTCCTTAAAAAAACCAGGAAAGTTGGCCCATTCACGATGGCTCACGCTAGCAAGTCGCATACTTTGGTTATATGTTGGAACAGGGAATCCCTCCGACAACCTTAAAACCTTAACAGAGTATGTCGTGAAGGTGTATGCCCCCATCATGTGTAAATGGTTCCAAACATTTATGGAGACTGATCAAATTCTCTCGTTACCTTTGTGAACAGCATCGAAATATAATTGATCCTGTCATTCAAAGAAATGGTTACTATGCTCATCCTGAAAATGTGCTTCTCTGTATGTTATCTGATGAAAGGAAACACGTAAGAGAGCTAGGTCTTCGCAGACTTCTGAAGGCAAGATCAGAAAACGTAAATGGTGTAAGAAAATTTGTGACCCCCAATATCAATTTTCAGGCTGAAGACTTCATTGATATGATTGATTGGTTGGACTTAACAATCACAGAGCCTCCGATGACCTAACACATAACTGATGAGTCTTCAAAAGGATATATCAATGAGGCAAAAGAACATGGTTGCCGAATTCAGTCGATAGACTTTCCTCGTTTTCCCTGCCACACTCAAGCCGTGTAAAGAGTAATAAAACTTGTAATAGAGTAATCACTAAGTGTCTGCGGTTCTGAAGCCAGAGACGGCTTTGTTAAAGCAAGTATTGAATCACAGAAGATGATGCCTAAATTTGAGACCAAATACCAGTTCTTGGTTGCGAAGAACAGAAGAAAGTTAAAAGTACTGAAATAAAATGAAAGTAATTTGATCTATTTCATGTCTAATTTCCTTCAATGAATTTTATCTTAGCATCAATTTTTATGTATCTTTCCATAAAATATAGAAGAGTTTATGAATTGTTTTGTAGCATGCGCCTCTTATCCCTGTCTAAAATCCCTATAAAGCTGAAAAACTACAATTATTTTAAATATATTACGTTACAATTAGTATTCCTCCATAATTTAGTTTTAAATATTGTAATTTAAAAGCTATTATTGAGCACCATATCTTAGGTAAAGTTATTGATATCATTGAGTTTTCTAAGGTGAGTTTTCTATTCTGATATTAAATTCTCATTTATTTGACGTTTTTGGACAAATCATCAATATAGGGATTACAAATATAATAAATATATCACTACTAATCCTTATTTATGCCTTCACTTTTCTTACAAAGAAAACTGTTTAAACTGTTACTTAAAAATATATTAAAAGAACAGAATGGGGAGATTTTTTTTTTTTTCAATTTATTAGCAAATTTTGATTTCCTTTAAAAAAAACTTATTTTTAGGGCTATTGCGGCACCTCAAGATATAGATATAAAAAAAATTAAAATCTATAGTGTTGTTTGTGATACAAAGACGCAAGTTTTGAATGCTATTAGAATGTTTTACGGTAAAAAAATATTTTGCCCTATAACTTCATTCCACCCTAACGTACACCCTACCATATGTAGGTTTTGAGACAACTTTTAGGATATCAAAATACAACTTTATGCTAGTATATAGTTGGGTATTTGAAGTTCAGAGTTGAACTTACTAAGATGATTGAATGTACTATTATTTCGTCTTCGATCAGTTTAATGGGCCTAGCAGCCCATCTTTTTACGGGATTCTGAAGGCCATTGTCAATTATTTTTGATTATATTTTTTCTTCGTTTATGTACTTGTTTTTTCAATATCCTCTAATTTTTCTTACCGAATTCTACTAGTTTTCTTTCTTTACTTCGTTTATTACATTTTCTGTTTCAATATTTTATCTCCTGATGTTCCTGTTTCTAATATCATTATTCTTTCGTCTATTATTATTATTATTATTTTAAATAGGCTTCCTTTTATTTCTTCTAATATTATTTACTCCTCATATTTTTTGTCGACATATTACTTTTTGTTTTAGAATGAATTAAATAGTTTGGTCATCAGCGGCAGATATTGTATATGCAATAGACCGGCTTATTTCATATGTGGTTGTCGTATGGCTATGTACTGCAGTAATTATTGTCAGGTAAATATCAAATTATTTTATATTTCCATGAACGCTACCTACTTTAATGAATTCGCACAACTTTGACGTGACAATAGAAACAGTTGAAGTTGTATGTAAAAAATATAAAATTTCCATCATCCAAAATACGCCAATTACCGTGCATATGACTTGGTCTCATTATTTCGCTTATACGAGGTCAAAAAATAACCGTTACTTTCAAATTTCGTGAGTTACGTGTGTTCGATTTTCGCATTTTTTTTTTATGTTGGTACACATGTCTGTTATATATGTTGGCAATATAAGCTATTTTGGATTGCCAGTTTGTTTTTGACAGATAAAAATGTTAGTCGTGTTTTGGTGTGCTCTTCGATTGTTTACTATTCGAAAAAATGGATCAAAGAAACTGTACTAAGTTTTGTGTAAAAATGAAATTAAATGCGCAAGGACATTTGAAATGTTGACTGTGGCGTTTGGCGAGTCTACTATGAGCAGAACACAAGTTCAATTATGGAAGCGTCCAGAAGAGCCAAGACCGAAAAAAGCAAGTCAAGTTCGGTCAAATGTGAAGGTTTTGCTCACTGTTTTCTTCGACTGCAATGGCGTGGTGCATCATGAATTCTTGCCACAAGGTCGTACGGTTAATAAGGAATACTACCTTGAAGTTATGCGCCGTTTGCGCGAAGCAGTTCGTCAGAAACGCACAGAATTGTGGAAAAAGCAATCATCGATTTTGCACCATGATAACGCACCAGCTCACACATCGATGCTTGTGCGTGAGTTTTTGGCCAAAAACAAAACCGTTATCATGCCTCAATCACCGTATTCACCGGACTTGGCTCCCGCTGACTTTTTCCTCTTCCCAAAACTGAAGACACCGATGAAAGGAAAGCGTTTTGCTCCGATGGACGGGATAAAAGAAAAATCGAAACAGGAGCTGTTGGCGATATCAAAAAGCGCGTTTCAGAAGTGTTTCGAGGATTGGAAAAAACGCTGGCATAAGTGTATTATATCTGAGGAGGATTACTTTGAAGGGGACAAGATAGTTATTGATGAATAAATACTTTTTGAAAAAATTGAAAATAGCGGTTATTTTTTTATTAGACCTCGTATATCGGAACTTTTCATGTTTATCCTCTGTAGATAGATAAATAATTCAATTATACATCCTGTTCATTTTAACTTCCTATCCTTCTCAAGATACTGAGTGTCAAAGTTTTTTGTCTCTTGCATTTATTTTTTGATAGTCCTCGTAGTGCACATACATACTCTAATCTATCAATTATAAATAGAACGAAAATGAACAACAAAAGAGTTTAATAAATAATTAAATTTTATCAAACGTATTCGCTAACAGTTGAAACTTACCTGCCTTTACAGTTTTGTATCCCCAAAAAAAGTATTTCAACATATTCCTCTGTGTGATTAAATGCTATGAATCACAAGACGCGGTATATTATAGTTGTATTCCTTTATTAGAAATCTTTATATATAGGGTGCCCCTCAATATTGACCGTGTTACAGTCGTCTAATCTGATTTTTTTTCACGCTCCCGTGAAGGCAAGAGTAGTAATACTATGTTCCTTCTGAGTTATTCAACACTCAGTATATAATAAATTCCCATATTTTGGTATGGCCACCCTGTATAAATTCAATCGATGTAAACGAAGGTGATAATACTTTCATATGGGCATCCTGTTATAAAAAACCAGTCTGCCTAGAGCAATCAAAGCGAGAGTCTTACGCAATAGGGGAAATTATGTATGCTGATAATTATTCATGGTAATTACATTCTCTTAAAGGTAACGCATTTGAAAAATAAAAATATTAGATTCGATTTGTATATAAGATCAGAGTTGTCGTATGAAATTCATTCTTCGTATCTATTTTTTGAACGTATCAGTTTCCAATAAACAACAGGTAAGAAAGACATTTTCATTTATTTTACTTAGAATAATGATTTAATTATATTAGTATTTTTAGTGTAAAAATGAAGACGAAACTAGAAATGTTTAGGGTTTTAAAAGTGTTAAAAACAAGTCCAAACGCTTTTATTCCAACAAGAGCTACATCACAATATGCAGGATGTGATTTACAAACACCTATTAATTTTACTATAGGTTCTAGAGAAATATTTCTTCTCCAATATTAAATCGTTTATTTTGGTTATGGGCTTAGGATCTCTTTCTAGAAGACAAGAATAATTTATCGCTTTTAAATCCATTACACTGAAATTAATGATAATATTATAATTAAATCATTCCAAGTAAAACAAATGAAAAGGCCTTACCTGTTGTTGTTTATGGGAAACTGATGCGATCAAAAAATAGATACGAAGAATGAATTTCATACGACAACTCTGATCTTATATACAAATCGAATCTAATATTTTTATTTTTAAGAGAATGTAATTACCTTGAATAATTATCTGCATACATAATTTCCCCTATTGCGTAAGACTTTGATTGCCCTAGGCAGACTGGTTTTTATAACAGGATGGCCATATGAAAGTATGTTTATATCGATTGAATTTGTACAGGGTGGCCATACCAAAATGTGGGGATTTATTATATACTGAGTGTTGAATAACTCAGAAGGCAAGTTTAGCTGAAACAAAACAGAAAACATCCACATTAGACCAAAATATAAATATAAGAACGACTTTTTTTCCTTTTTTTTATTCGTTTTTATCGTTACTAGTTTCACTATCTGAAACCCTCGTAACAAAAGGTTTCAGCTTATCTAAAGGACATATCGATGGTTAAGACGTGATACATTTCGGCCAATTTTACAGGAGAGATAAAAAAACCGTCCAAAATTTGAAAACCGTAAGATTTATTTGCAGACTTCAAATATTACAAGATCTTCATCTCGATCAATCAGAATTCGAATTCCACTCGATAATAGTGTCAAACAAATTTTAACTGTACATACAGGGAATCTCATTCACTTGAATGAGCAAAAATGGTACTTAGGCGTTCCCACATATGAATGGAAGGACATAAAAACTCGATATTAATTCAAAAATATATATTCAAAAACAAAACATTTTCCATAATGACATGAACTTAGTCTCAAAATACAAACAAACATAAAAAAATAATTCTTTGGAATAAAATCTTTGATGCAAAAATATAACTATTTTTGATATTCAGTTTTCGACATGCGGCAAGTTGTCGCAAAATCCATGGCAATCCTTTAGTATCACAGCCTTCAGTTGCTGAAGATGTTCCCACTTCCGCTTCTTTATTCTTATTGATTGGTGTCTCAATTGTGGAAACGTTAAAAGTCAGGTACCGGTTTTTTTTCTTCTCTGTGAAAGACTATGAAATTCTTCTTTAAAGCTTAATTTTACTTCTATAGTACCATTTGGAGTGCACTTAATTACTTTGATATCGTTAACTGTTGGGTCGTTCGTTTTTTTGCCAGGTCTTATAGAGTCATATTTCTGATTAAGGGAATAATCTTTGACGAAGTCGTAAGTGACGTTTATCACCTTATAGGGTTCTTTTCGTCTAGCTTCTTCTGTTACTTTGATATAGTCGCTAGGAAGATAAATAGATCTATTCTTAAGTTTACGCTCCAGCTTCCATTTGGGTATTGGCCTTTCTCCAGGAATTTTTGATAAATAGTTATATTCTTATGAACACTCAAACTTAGTAAATCATTTGGTAACAGCATCCATCACTCCAAATTATGACAGGCTTTGAAGAATTTTGTAATTTCGAAATATAGTCCACTAAGCAGGAGGCAAATGTGTTTGCAATTAAATCTGCTTCGGCATCGGTTGTTTCTTCAAGTTTATTTTCATCAAATCTTTCGACCTCCTCTGGACTAGGCACTTGAACTGAAAAAATACGTGCCATTACAGATACCTCCTTCTATTTTTTGGCCAGTTTCATCATAAATTTCATATTCCTCGTTATCAAAAGGTACACCACACACGCGCTTACGCGCTCGTGCGGTTTCCAAACAACAATTTGTTTCTCAAAATCGAAGAAATTTGTATTTCGATAATCATCATTACACTTGTTGTATTACTATTGATAACATAGCGCCGTCTTCATGTGGCTGTGTCTTATCTTCATTTACCTGTTCCATTAGTTCTTCTATTGCTTGATTATCATCACCTCTTGGAATGTAGCTTTCATTATGGGCGTATTTTTCATTTTGGAAACAAATTAGGTTTGTCATTTCCGACAATACACCAGTTGTATTGCGAGTTTCGTTAGGAACGAATACTACCTCGGCTTCTCTGATAATATCAGAAATATCTTGGGGTGATAAGGCTTCATTTAGAAGAATATTGTTTGATAAATTCATTTCAGTAATTTCTTGAAGAGAAAAACGCTGATTGTCCTCATTGGTGTTACTACATTGCGCTATTCTCGCCATTTCCATGATTTTTCTCGTTCGACTAGACATTTTTTCTATGCAGCAGTAGCTCGTATCTACTCTAAAGCATGTGAAGCAGGACCTCGTATCTAACACCTGCAATAAAATGTTAGTTTTTTTACATAAAATTATTAAAAACCCGAAGCAATCGTTATGAAAGTATTGAAACGAATGCTTAGTTAGGAATCTAATCACAAACTTTAACCCTCCACTTTTTTCTTTCATATTTACAAGCGATTTTCAAGATCACTTACCTTGACAGTTTGCTTCAGTGGCGGGAAGCTGAACACTGTGACGTTTACGAGGTAATGCTTCAGAAAACCAACCGAAATAAGTTACTGTTTTGTTTGATTTTGACAGGTTGATAATTTTCATAAAATTAGTTCCTTTCACACATAGATGGCGCTTATAAAATTGAAGTCTGTAGCATCAAAATCCTATTTTCTAAAAAAGTGTTAGTTACGAGGTACTGCGTTTTAGCCCTCGATATGTGAATAAAAATAGATACCGAGGGCCCGACTATGCACCGGGTGACAAAGTATGGGTCAAAACGCACTTCCTCAGTAATTCGTTAAAGGGCTATTCTACGAAACTTGCGCCCCAGCGAGATGGCCCGTATGCTATTCTCCGCAAACATGGACCTAAAAGCTATGAAATTGCCGAGGCGCTGAACAACGACGTACCCTTGGGTATATACCACACTAGTGACCTGACCCCCTACCACGCCTCAGGAGAGTCCGAAGATGACTATAAGCCGATAAGGGAAGCACGACCCCGAAAACCAGATCCCGCTTCATCTGCCAATATTCCTGACGCCTCATCGAGACGACCTCGACGGCAGAGGGGGAGACTGTAGCAGATGAACCGTCACCACTGTCTGCCCCTGCCATCCACACAACCACCCTTACATATTACTACATAGGCACCGCTCGCACAGTGTCTCCATCGGATTACGACACCCTCTCGTAGATGGCGTACGTTACGCCATCTCTGCCTGACCGTCACCTTCGTCTATAGGTAGTACGAAGAAACACCAACAAGATGAAGAATCCAGAGCCAGTTCCTTCAGGAATATTATCTGTTTTCTATATTAACATGTGACTTAATTACTAAATTATACTTGTTACATAATGATGTGTTCCATGAAAGGGACACTAAAAGAAATGAGACATTGAACAACATACTCCTTCGTTGCTCGAGACTAACTACCAATAGCGGGAAAAAGTATGCTTCAGCTTACTACTCGTAACCGGACTCAAATATTTTTGGCGTACATGGTTGGTTTTTAATACTTTTGTAAGAATTTTATTATTAGAAATTCTTACACTGCGCAAAAACGGTTCCAGTGCTTTCACTTTCTATCGCTGGCCCATTTGTATTTGGCGGAGTTGTAGAGCCCTCAAGAATTGCAGCTTCATGTATTTGAGGCATACGTAACTGCCTATCCATTGTTCCTTTTCTTTTTTCGCGAATGCTCATATTTCTTTTTTGATGTACCCACTCAAACGTGTTCGTCCCGAATTGCGAGATTTGTATCTACTATCATTTGTGGAGCTATTTGAATTGGAGTCGTCTACCCATGATATATTGAACACTTAAGCAATTTATTTATTATTAACACTTAACAATAAACACTTAAATACAATATAGTAAATTGTTCACCCCACACCTGAACTGTAATCTATCAATAATAAATGAAACGAAAATTAACAACAAAAAAGTTTAATAATTAAATTTTATCAAACAGTTAAAACCTATCTGCCTTTTTAGTTTTGTATTAAAAAAAAGAATTTCAATATTCCTCTGTTGTCATTAAATGTTATGAATCACACGACACAGTATATTATAGTTGTACATATTCCTTTATTAGAAATCTTTATATCCCTCAATGTTGACCGTGTAACAATACATTCTTCCTTTTCTTATTCATACATTAATATTATATTTTACTTTGGTTTTTTTTCAGCAAGTAGATTGGCCGGAACATAGACAAATGTGTAGGTATTATACGCATGAATAAGAAGTATTCAACAGAATGTCTTCCTTTCAGTATTATCGAATTTGAGAAAAAATATAGTACAAATATGTTTATTTCATATAAAAGTATTACCAGTCTTAGCGTTTTCTATATATTTATGGAGGAATCGAGAATAAAGAAAGGTCAACAAATAAAAATTTCTTGATACGAAATGTCTCAACCAATTAACATTAGTATGTTGTTTATTGTATACTGTGATTGTTTTAAGATATTTTTAGATTTAGAAAAATGTTTTTGTTGATTTTCGTCGATTGTTAATTAACTCGCAATACAGGATCTCCTACAAAACGTTCAAAGATTAAATTAAATTCTGTTTGGAAAATAGGGAGAGTGAGGAATTATTCAACTGGCAATTTTAAATTAATCGGAAAATTGAATATGAAATTTCTCAATGAACCGATTAATTTTAGTGTTTAGTGTATTACACTGTGATTTTACGCAATATTTAGATATAGGAAAATGTTTTCACCGAGTTTCATCGGTTAATAGTTGATAATCAATACAATATGTCCCGTCTTGTGAACCAGTGAATCCTCATTGGGAAAATGGTATAAACACATTCTAAAATAGCACTGAGAAAATCTGAAGAAATTTCCATTAATTTCCTTTTCGGACGAAAGTATTTTCGAAAGTTAGCATAATTGATTCGATGAAATTTAGAATAATTTTTATACTCATAGTAACACTTCTAATAACCCTTATAATTTCCGTACCGTTATTTTAGATTTTGTTTTTACTCATAGTGGGATACGTCTTCAATGTATTGAAAAATTTGCCATTGTAGTTTTATTTTTTTGAATAACTAAAGTATTTAAGAAATGTGATACATTCCACATACTACGTTATCCAGTTCATGAATATTTTATCTTCGAACTTGTTATTAGTTTAAATAATGTTTTGTACCATTTTGTATTTGACGACATTAATAAAAACAAGTTTAACATCGATTGCATTATTTTCCCGTCCCCCTTTTTATAGGACTACTGAAAATTGCTGATAAACTGATAAAGTTTCACAATTTACCCAGAAAAAAGTCACCCAGCATCTATTTTGTGACGCACTGTAGACCACGAATTTTCAACTGCCACATTTTAGTTTTTTATTCGTGAAAATATACTTTGGATATATAATTGTTCGGATTCTATTTATCCTCCCTAAGAGCATAGGTATGCAATCCATTAATAGCATACCAACCCCGTAACTGAGTCATATTTTAGTGTCAAGGCTGAAAAAATTATATACCAGCATTTTTAATGAAATGTACGAGGAATAACTTCTTAAACAACATAGTAAAATTCCCATCAAACAGGACTATGGCAAGTTGCGAAAATCTGTCGCCATTTTGTTTTTGCCATTTTATTGCAAATATCTCAAAAACTATGAGGCTTATGAAGTAAAGTCAGGAGATAATTTTTATGTAAAATTCAAAACTACACTTGATGTGATGTAAGGGAAGGTGGGGACCCTTTGTACGGTTTCCACATTTTATTTTTTATGAATCAATCACCTGACAGCTTAAATTTATAGTCTAACTATATGAGATTCATATAAAAATAAACGGTTTTAAGGTTTAAATTAACTTTTCCGCATCTGTGGCCCTGAACAATATTCTATCATAAAATTGTTACTTGTATACACTTCGGGGGATGTATCGTGCTAACAAACCGAAATTTCTCCAAAAATAACCAAAAATTCAATATATCTGGATTTATAGGACCCGCTGTACTCGGTCCAGTCAACTGAAAATCAATAGGGTACATCTGTGAGACACCTTGAACAATATTCAATCATAAAATTGATCAATCGTATACTCTCTGGAGGCTGTATCGTGCTAACAAACTGAAAATTCTCCAAAAATGACAAAAATTTGGTACTTCAAGTACCATAGAGTACCCGTTGTACTGGCTTTAGTGAGCTGAATATCAATAGAGTTCACCTTTAAGACGCCCTTAATAATATCCAATCATAAAATTGGTCACTTGTATATACTCCGGAGGTTGTATCGTGCTAACAAACTGAAACTTCTTCAAAAAAGACAAAAATATCGTACTTAAAGTATTGTCACACCTGTTGTATTGGCTCTGGTCAGCTGAAAATCAATAGGGTTCATCAGTGAGATGCCCTGAATAATCATAAAATTGGTGACTTGTTGAACACCGGAGACTGTATCGTGCTAACAAGACATGTAAGGAAAAGTGGCCGACGACAACGACGACGACGACGACATACACACAGGATTTTTTTTCTAAAAACCGTTTTTACGAGTTGTTGTTGATGGAAAACGTAAAAATAACAAAAAAAAAATTCTAAATTCCAACTTTTTTTGGGGTAAACCAATACTTTTCTCGCATATGGAAAGGTTGGGCGGAAAAGTAATAAACGGTTTTAACAATTAAAACTAACTTTTTCGCATCTATGGCCCTGAACAATATTCTATCATAAAATTGTTACTTGTATACATTTCAGGGGATGTATCGTGCTAACTAACCGAAATTTCTCCAAAAATAACTAAAAAGTTAGTATGTCTGGATTTATAGGACTCTGATACTCTCTCTAGTCAACTGAAAATCGATAGGGTACATCTGTGAGACACGTTGAACAATATTCAATCATAAAATTTATCAATCGTATACTCTCTGGAGGCTGTATTGTGCTAACAATCTGAAAATTCTCCAAAAATGACAAAAATTTGGTACTTCAAGTACCATAGCACCCGTTGTACTGGCTTTAGTGAGCTGAATATCAATATAGTTCTTTTTTGAGACGCTTTGAATAATATCCAATCATAAAATTGGTCACTTGTATATACTCCGGAGGCTGTACCGTGCTAACAAACCTAAATTTCTCAAAAAATTACAAAAATATGGTACTTATAGTACTATAGCACCTGTTGTATTGGCTCTGGTGAGCTGAAAAGCAATAGGTTCATCTGTGAAGTATCCTGAATAATATTCAATGATAAAATTGGTGACTTGTTGAATTCCGGAGGCTGTGTCGTGCTAACAAACTGAAATTTCTCAAAAAATGACAAAATTTCGTATTTAAAGTACCTAGCACCCGTTGTACTGGCTCTGGTGAGCTGAAAATCAATAGGGTCTATCTGTGACATGTCCTTAACAATATTCCATCATAAAATTGGTGACTTATTGCACTCCGGAGGCTGTATCGTGCTAACAAGACATGTAAGGAAAAGTGGCCGACCACAACGACGACGACGACATACACACAGGATTTGTTTTCTAAAAACCGTTTTTTCGTGTTGTTGATCTCATCTGATGTTTCAACCATAACTATGATTTAAACAAAATCTGTAATATGTAATCGGGCAATACCCACTTCATACTCTTGAAGGGGTTCATCAGGTTTCTGTCTACGGTTCTTCATCTGGGATTGGTACAAATGTTCTAGATGTTCGTGACCGTATCGCATGTCCAACCTCTTCTTCAGCTGCTCGAAGTCATCCGGTTCTTCCAGAGGTATCGTCTGAAGTACATCTAAGGCATCTCCCCGAAGCGCGATGGTTAAGTTTACTGCCTTCTCCCTGTCGGAACATTTATTCACTCTAGCAGCTGCTTCAAACTGTTTCACATAATTGGTCCACGATGTCTTTCCATCGAACGTTGGAGCTTTTACTCAGAAAAAACTGCCAACATCTTCTCACTTAGGGTATGTTTTTGGCTTGCAAGGTTTTGTTTCTTCTTTTCTTCCGCTGACGTGTCTTGAGTTCTTATATCTGTCATCTTTCTTTCTAACTCCTTGATTTTCTCGTCCATCGTTGTCATCTTATTCTCGATTTCAGATTTTAGAGACGAAATTTCATTTTAAACGTCATTTTTCATTAATAAAATATCGGCAGATAAATATCATTCTTCATAGCAGAAATCTTCTCGTTCATATTAGCAGAAATGTCGTTCTTTATGGCAGAAATATCGTTCTTTATACTGCTCAACTAAGAAAAAGTGCCGTAAGTTCAAAATTATCGATTTTGAGTTATACATTGATATCCATGTTTTATATCACGAGGAATCTAATAAACTAATCAAAAATGCCGTATCCAACCGTTTTCTAGATATCCAGATGTAGTTTGCCGTAAGTACATTAAAATCCCTCCATTTTTAAGCAAAAGTGTCGTAAGTCCAAGACACTAAACATAAATGCAGTAACTCCAATACTCATACTGCACTTTTGCTTAGCTCTAGCACATACGGCAGTTTTGCTTAACAATGGTTGCGTTCAGAAAACATACCTCATAACTCAACTGTTGAGTGAGCGCTCACTGAGCAACGAATGGTTGACGTATGTCTCCTGAACGATAATTTTTTGGAAAGATCATAGATAATCTTTATTATAGATTGTATTGTCATATATAATACCACGAGAGTGAAAATTTTGTCGGCAAAATTTTTCGATTGTCATGAAAGTTTGTTGCTTGGCAATTTTGCGAATGACATTTTTAACAAAACCACGAGCCGTCAGGCGAGTGGTTTTGGATTAAATGCCATGAGCAAAATTACCTAAAAGCAACAAACTTGAATACGACAAGAGAAAAATTTTAACTTACAAAATTTTTAATTTAGTGGTATTCGACATGAGTATTTCACGAGAGAAAAACTAAGAAATCATATGTTTAAACGTTTTATTTATTGCAAACTTCAAATATACAAAGCCAAAAAAGTAATAACATAATGAAAAAAAAATTACTTATTTATGTAAAAAGTACAATTATCATAATTGTACGTTGTAGCATTATTTTGGGGATTGTTTTGCATCATAACCTGTGATGAATTTAAGTTAGAAACTGAGGATTCCTTTTCTTTATTTTTATTTTCTCGAGGGTTCTCTATAAGTTGGAAATGGTGTTCTTCATTTAATTGTAAATATGGTTTCAAAGAATGGGCAGAAGAATGTCCTGTAAGCTTAATTACTTCTTGTTCACCAACTCCTTCTTTTGCTAATGCAGATATTGCAGAAGCTCTATGTGAATGATTGGTTATTTTTATTTTTTTTTGTGTCTATACCAATTGATTCTGCCGATATTTTCGTCCACTTTGAAATTGTATTAATTCCCAATGGTGAATTTTTGTACCATATTCCTTTCTCCCAATTTGGATGTACTGTTAAAAATAATCTTGTTGTTGTTAGATAAGGACTGGATTCTCTTTTTTCAATAATTTTTAAAAATAAACGAACGGGACACAAATTGTTGTTAGCATTATTTCTTACCAGCCACTTACTGCCAGATAAAGCTTTTTATCCTCCTTGTGTCGTTTTGGAAAAGATTGGATTATATTCTACCCTGCCAGTAAAATTACCTTTATTATCATATTCTTTTTTAAAGTAATTAATATCACAATTAGCAGCTTCATTTCCACGCCATGCTAATTCGAACGAACATAAATGAAAAAACTTGTTTTGTAACCCATGAGGATTATCTTCAGAATAGGTTTCTACCATTTCCATTAATTCTTCTTTGGTAAACGTGTTAGAACTTTTTCTGGTTTCAGGTTCAGCCTGAAGCTTTTTACGTTTTGTATCCCTGGCCAATCTAGCAAATTTATAGGTAATATCTTTAAAAGGATCAATTTTGATGTTAAATTCTAGAAAATATTTTTCCTGAACCATTTGAACAGTCGTATTCCAAAGTGTTTTCACACTAGCTTCAGTATAATCAGTTCCATCTCTTTTTTTCATGTTAAAACCAAAATCTTCAAGAATTTTTGCTATAACTTGTTCAGAAGTATCCTTTTCTAACGTATAATTACGTGCGTCCAGAAACATTCTAAACTGTTCCCACGCAGACTTTTTTGTCTTCATTGTATTTCGCGGTATACTTTGCTTAATTGTACTCTCTATTTCATTTATTGAATTATTTCCAAATCTTGTATTATTCATGTTAATAATACTTATTTAAATTTTTGAAACAGTTTTAATAATTTTTTTTTATTGATGCCGCATATTACCTTTTTAAAGCACGCGTCAGCGTGTTTAAATCGAACTTTCAAACACGCGCGTTTTTTAAAGTCCCCATGGTAACAACAACAACTTGAGAAACGTAAGTATCAATGACAACTTTTTTTATTAGTTTTTAAATTGTATATTATCATTGGGAACCAATATCTTATTTGGTTTTTTCTGCAAAATGTATTTATATATTCATATATACATTGTTTCCCTTTAAATATAAAGAAACTTTTTGATTATTGATCTGACAGCCCGTAACGTCAACTAAAAATAAATACTATTTGACGTTCACGAAACTTGGCTGGGCATCGAGGATGGACTTCCATTTTTTTGTAGTAATAATATAATAATAATATTTTATGATTCCAAAGTGCACCAATAAAAAAAATAGCGTCAAGTATTCGTGGATAACTGGTCTTTCAAACACTTGCTCTATTTCGAGCACTCGGCTGCGCCGTCGTGCTCGAAAAATCGCGCGTGTTTGCAAGACCTCTTTATCCACTTATACTTTAATATACTATAAACAGTTAAATAAATAAATAAACAACTTAGTTTCCTTAGAAACCACTAACAAAGATTTTATATTGAATTTTATCACAGAGTGATAAGAATTTTATACACATAGATTTGATATATTAAACGTCAAAAAATTGCCGCGACAAGACAAAAAATTGCCAGTTCAAAACCTTCAAATTTTGTCAGTTATCAATTTACTCTAGTGAAATAGTCTTTGTAATAAATATTTGAGAAATAAAAATTATGGCTAGGGCTAGAACAATTTAATTTAATTCTTGCATTATTAGATGATGGTGGTGTAATAGACACAGCCTAAATATGCTGTGTAATAGATATTAACCAAAATATTATAGCCCATGTAGTAGAAAATTTACAGGAACCATTGCATGATTATAACGTGAGAAGACGTGGTATTCGAGAAAAAAACAGAAATTATTACGAAGAAATAATTCCGGCATACAATGATTTAGTTTTTATGGAGCATTTTAGGATGCCTGCAAGAGCTATAGAGGTATTTAAATGTATCTGTTCGATTGAAGAGCTTGAATTAATTATTATTATTATTATTATTCGTGAACATTTTTGGTACCTGTTATGCTGTATGTAACATTATTATATGTATAAATCGCTTCATATTCATCACTCATGTTGTAATATTTTAATTAAATTATATATAACCCTACTAAATATAATCTTTGTTTTGTTTACTATTAATAAAGCCATAGATCTTTATATAAACATCACAATTTGCAACGTGTTGTGCTCACTGAGCGCAACTGAAAACCGCTCAGAAAAATGGCGTCCGCTCACCAAACATGTTGAGCTTCGCGCACTGATCAATGCGTTCAAGAACATTTACTCAACGGTTGTGCAACGGTTGTGTTTTCTGAACGCAACCAATGTTACCACTGTGGCTGTACATACGACATTTAAGCTGGATTTATAAACTTGCCGTTCGCCATTGGCGTTCGCGCTGGCGTTCGCCGTCGGCAGTTCGTAGCAACGACATCAAATAATAGTTGGTGTATTCTTTGACGACATTGGCCATTTATAAACTTGCCGTTGGCCGTTACGAAAACTATCATAACTTCAATTTAATGTGTCATATCCATATGACTTGACAGTGAGAAGTCGTCTTTGTGTTTTTAGTTTACGCTTTTCTTGATTTCTTATTTCTTGTCAGGGTGGTCTGGGCCTGAACTACGTTCATAATAAAAGCGATAGATTACCGGCGATGTGAATTGGCGACCGTTGGGTTCAATCCATTGAATAAAAAGTAAAGGAAGGATAGCTACTATCTACACTCATAGAGAGAAAGCAAGACGGAAGTAGCCATCTTGAACAACCAAGTATGACTCATTTTATTTTGTTGTTGCATTGGTTGGAGAGTACGTTTTTGCTTTTGGAAGTTTTATAATAATTTTATAGTGTTTTTCATTAGTTTTTATTAGGATTAATTAGAATAGTGTTTTAAGTGTTGAAACATTAGTAATTAGACTACAAACAAAATGGTTAGTTGTGCAGCCTGCGGTTGCTCCAATACCCCTAAAAATAAATCTTTAGGCATCACTTTTCATAGGTAAGTTGTTTTCTTTTATACTTTAATTTATATTAATTTTAAATAATATAAAAGATGCAAAATAAACATTTCATATTTTGATGAATGACAAGGTTAAGACATAGGCGTAACATAAAAATAAAAATAGTAAGTTAACTGTTGTAACACTATACATTTAAGAAATATTTATTTGCATTTTTTCAAATTGGATTTATTTATAATGTGTAAATATTGATTATAAAAGTTTGATGCATAAAAATATGTTTTTAGTTTTCCTAAAGATTGTTTTTTATTTGCTACAAAATAATTTTATATAGCGCGCCTATGGTAGAACGGATATTGCCGTCCGCCATATGCAACAACCATCCTGATCAACCAAACTTGTGTTTATTGCTCCTTCCTTTACTTTTTATTCAATGGTTCAATCGCACTATGTTCATACATCGCTGGATGGATTCGGGTGCTATCGGGTGAAACGACAAATTACTGGTAAAAACTGGGGTGTTTTGTTTTTTCTTTGTTGTCTAAACTGAAATGAGCTATCAATTTCATTTCTAACCTAAATTTTAGATTTTATTATTTGAGTTTGTTGTTCTTATTCCTTTCGTAAACGTAAAAAAATGAGAATAAATAATGAACATTACGAAGTGATTGTTAATTACGCAGAAAAATATCCTGTGATAATAACAAACAAATTTGTTGGGCTAAATTCTAAAGAAAAAACACACAAACTCTGGGAAACTCTAGTAAACCAATTGAATTCTTTAGGGTATGGAGCCTTATCAATAGGAGAGTACAAAAGGGTAAGTAAAAAACGTAATTTAATATAAAAAAACTATTTGATTATATTATCTATTATTTTAAGAAAACTAATTGATTTAAAATTCATACATTAACTAAAACAACAGTTTGTAACAGTAGCTTAATTTCGAATGGTATGTTTTGTTTTCTAAATATATATATATATATATATATATATATATATATATATATATATATAAATACCAACTTATATGTATTTTGGTAAATATAATATGGCCTATTTAACAGTAAAAGTTGCCTTATTAACTGTACCATAACAGATTAGGTTTTTTCTTGTGAATAATTCTAAACGGATATGAAGCTGTGGGGTGAATTTCTAAATCCCTTGACAAGGTTACAGTAAGTAATGCTAAAACATTTTTTGGTAACTTTTAGAGAATCACGGACTGGAAGTCAAAAATTAAAGCAAAAGCTTCCACCAATATAAAAGATATAACAAAAACTGGAGGTGGTGGAAGGGACATCATTAGTGATAACAAGAATTGAACAACGTTTGCTGTCATTAACGGGAGATAGAGCTATTGTTGGTGACAAAGTAGAAGAATTGGGAGTAAAAAGAAAACTACCACCACTCCTTTCAAATGCATTAAATAAGAAAAAAATTAAAGGTAGGTAGAATCACAGACGTAACAAAATTACACAGATAGTCAAGACAAGACAAGTTTAGAACACTTATGCTAATAAAAAGTTATCTATCTTCATCAATTATTGTGTAATTATTAATATTTGACTTGAAGTAAAAGCAGTACCATATATTTTAATGCTTGGGATGTATTCATCAGATATATCACTTGAGTGACATATAAAGCAATTTTTCAAAAGCTACTGCTTCAGATGAAATCCTGGACTTATTCTCTGCTTTTAAAAATTTAGTACTACTTGTCCTTCCACCCCAATAGATAAAAGTGCTTTCCCTATGACTTAGCTTATATAATAATCAATACATACATCTTCATACTTTCAGAGGAAACTAGCTACAATATAGAAGAAGAAATCATTATTGAATACTCAGACACTGTTTCCGATGAAGAACCATTAAAGGACACCCACCCAGCAACAGTAATTGCCATGGAAGGTAGTTTTGTTGAAACTAACTGTGAACCAGAAGTTACCCACTTGAACATAGAAAACACAAGTTACAAGACTCCTTCAACTTCAAGAAGAAGAAACATACACAACTTAGCAGAATCAGTTCAGGAAATGAACCAAGAAAATATTGCAATTCTAAAAAATATTAACAAAAATTTGGAGGTCATAAATAATAATTTATTCTTGATAAATACAAATTTGGAAAAAGCCTTAAATTTCTTGGAACAATAATTTAGAGATATTTATAATTTTCTTTCTATACTTTATTCCACCAGTTAAAATTTTATTCAACCAGCTGAACTATTTTTTTCTGTCTCACATCACCTACAAAAGCAGATGTGATTAATACTAATTTTCTTTTAGTTCTCTTTCACTACACAGAAAAATTATTTTACTTTTTATCTTGGCTTGTGGAACAAAATATAGATACATGTTTAAAGTAGAGTTTTAGTTTTGTTACAAGTCCTGTTTTCTAAATACGTTCATTTTTTCTTATGAAATATTTATTATTTATTATTATAGATTTATTTTTTAACACAAATTGTGTTTAAAGTAAAATTTAATTCCAATGATTGCTTTATTTGTTTAAATCTTACCTTAATATTCTTATAAATAAAACAAAAAAAATATATGTAATGTATTTTTATTTCAAATTAATTTAAAAATAATTAGGAATGGGTATATTCTTGATTACTATCAGGAATACTCACAGAAAAACATATCCAAAATACTATCCACAATAACATCCCTTTTTGACAAATATTTCACATGTGGTGAGTACAATACAACTAAAATGGATACACAGTTAAAAATAAAAACATCAAAAAGTTGGTGATTTTAAAAAAGCATTGTTGTGGGGAAAAAACTAAGTTATAATTTGAAATTTTATTCTTTTAAATATAGAATACCCTGTTATATATTGTTATTTTTTTGAAATCGGCATATTTTGAAATTTTTTTAAAAAACTATACATATCAAAATACTATTTATTTATAACATACTTACAATTTGAACGTTTTTGGAGTGATAGCCCTTTCGGTTCAAGTAATTATGTTCCTGATTTTTGGGTGCCAATATCGGAACATGAGTACAGTCTATTGCACCCAAAACTCCAGGAAAGCCAGTACGCTCCATAAACTTGGCTTTTATTCTGTTAATATCATTTCTTTGTGTTTGGAACTGGGTCCACCTGTTTCCTAATTCATTTACTATAAGGGGTGTGACTTCATTAATTATATCAGACATCATTTGTTGGCTTACAGGAAATTTCCAGTCCAAGCCCAAACGGTTTTGATATGTTCCTGTGGCATAAAAATTTAAAGCTAGTAAGATTTTTTGCTCAGCTGGTACTGCCAGAGGACTATATTTCTGTAAGTGGGGAATCAAAAGTGGAAATATTATTTCATTGACCATTTGTTTTGTTAGCCGAAACAAAACTACAAACTGCTCATCAGTCATATAGAAAGGATCACTTGCACTTCGAATCATTATTTTTTCCTGATTAAGAACTCTCCTTACTTCCTTTCTCTCCTCGTCGTCTATAATAATATTAATAATAGGTAACATCTAAAAGGATAGATTTTTTAAAAATGTTTGAAGATATATTGAATATCAATGCCTAAGAAATACAAGTACTTCGATAAATCAAAATATTCAAAATGTAACAGTAAAGTAAAAATTATTCTATGGTAAAAAATTAAAGCCGAGATTATGAGTAAAAGTTAAAAGTAAGGTTAAAGTGATGATAAACATAAGCAAGCACAACAAAGTATCGCCATCCTCCTCTAACACATATAGTTTACATTCACTGTCATTTTGGCGATACTTCGGCGACACCTTAAAACTAGTCGCTGATATTCCATATAAGATATCGCTCAAAAGCCAGGAATTCTGTAAACATAGTACGCATGGTCGCCAATAAATCTGAACATAGTAGCACCCCTGTAATCCTGAAAGGAGCATTTGATATGCGACGTAAACCAAGTGACAGCTAAAAATCGTTTTGATTGGCTCTTCAGACTTGCTACGAACGGTCGACGGCGAAACTTGAAGTTCATTTAAGTCGAACGGCAGCCAACGGCGAACGGCAACGCCGACTGTAGATATAAAAGGTCTTACGGGTTTCTGTACTTTTAATTGGGGACGCTAGCCCGAACGCCAAGTTTATAAATCCAGCTTTAAAGTTCATTTAAGTCGAACGGCAGCGAACGGCAACGCCGACGGTAGATATAAACGGTCTTACGGGTTTCTGTACTTTCAATTGGGGACGCTAGCGCGAACGTCAACGGCGAACGACAAGTTTATAAATCCAGCTTTACTTTTTTATTAACAGCTGACTCATTTTTACTTTTTAGGTTATGTTTTGTTTTGCAACAAATGTGACCGGGTGAACATTTTAGTTGTTTTATTTATTTTAAGTAAATATTATTTGACAATTTGAGTATTTCAACATGATACCAAATAAAGTGATGGAGACAAATGATGGATTTAGCTTTACAAGGTAATGAAGGTAATAAAACAGCTCAACTTGGTCCAGGTTGTAGTAAGCAAGAGGATTGTAGTTCGTTTGTAGTGATCGATCCCAATAATAGTGTTGAAGATATAATTATTGATCCTTCAAATGAAGTATTAACTGATGTTTTCAACAAAATAACTGTAGAAAGCAATCAAGTTATTGTTTTTGATGTAAAGAGTAATACTTTAACAAAAAGAGAACTAACTGAGAATGGCTGAGGTGATATTGTAGATCAGACTAATGTGATTGGATTAAATTCAAATGTAGAAGAAGTCGATCTAGGCCTAGATCTAACAATAGAAGAAAATGAGCATGACGTAGGTTTTCTGGATAATTTGGAATTTGAGGACACTCGTTCTAATCAAGAGGCAGTGATAGATGATGGAGTTGAGGAGATATAGGAAAGAGACATAGGCCAAGATGAAAGCGGCCGGAAGAAAAGGAAAAAAATGATGTAAGTTTAAAGGAAAGGAAGAAAATTAAGATAGAAGAATTGAAAAGGGCTCACAATGTTTTAGAGAGTCCATGTAACAACAATGGATGCAAGAAAAAGTGTGGTGAAAGCATCAGTGAAGATAGAAAAATTCAAATAAATGAGCAATTTTGGAACATGACATGGGGTGAGCGCACAGATTATTCTAACTTCTTGCCAAAAACTAGATGTGAAAAGAAGAAGAAGAAATAAGAATGATAATGAAAAAGAAAGAAGAATGCTATCTATCAAGTATAATTTGAAAGACAGCAGCGATAAAGTGGTTGAGGTGTGTAAAAAGTGTACAACTCTACCCTTTGTTACCGAGTTGTTTCTCAACAAAAAAAAAACCGCTGTCACCACTCTAATAAAATCTGTCACCAGTGCGCAGCTGAGCGTGTAAGGCAATCCCGTCCGATCGGTTTTTGCTAGGTTCGCCTGGTCTTAAAACGGATGAATCTTCCTTTGCCAGGACAGGGTTTGTCCTCCTCGTCTCGGTCACACGTCCCTTATTGTTACACTTCCAGAGGGGAACTTGTTGGAGTAGGGGTGATAGGAAAAATAATGTAGAACCTCCACGTTATACAAAAAATAAATATAATAAAAATAATCTCTCCAAATCCTCATATACCGCTATACATATATATGTAAAATTGGTTTATTATCAAACCTACTCCTGTATATCCTACAATTATAAAAACAAAATCAAATTTATGAACAGAGTTCTCGTTTGTTCGGTGGTGCGGCAAACCTAGCCCTCTTATCGGCTTGGTCTATTTATTAAAAAAAATGCGTGAAAGGCGTATGTTTTTCTATATTCGTTTCTCAATCCTTCTATTCTCCGGTGTCGAGAAAAATAAATAACTATCACGTGTAAATACCTTTATATGCAACAATGATTCATTTTACATCGTTCGGTCGTCATTGACCTCCAGGGAACGAAAGTGAAATTTTTGTTCTATAAAGCAAAATTCTGATGAGCTAAGGAAAACAATTTAAATTATTTATCGACACTGGCGTTACAAGTTGCGAAAGTCCCCAGTAATATAATTACCTACGATAAATTTATGCGTTTACGCTGGCAAAATAAGAAAGAGTTTTAATTTATAATTTACGGCTGAACAAAAGACTGATAACAATATTTCTCTATAAAAGATTGACTTATCAGCGCAATTCCGCTGAAACCCGCGATAATATGGAAAACATACGCTCCGGCCTCTCGGCAAAATCTTAATTATTCCAGTACACACGGTAAATTATATATTTGTCAGGACGATAAACTTAATCTGAGAGTGAACAGCTATGTCCCGTCTCTTTGAAAAAATCAACAATCAACAAAAGAAAATCTAATAAATATATTTGCTATCGCTACACCTTGTATATAGCAATTGACCTATACACCCAAGTTCAGAATCCAGCTCGACCAATAACGAGTAAATATATCACTAGTAAAAATTATCCCAATCTGAATTTAATTCAAAAACTTACTGCTTGACAAACGTCCTCCGTCTCGTCGGGAATTTTCTTGATTTTTTTTACTATCTGCTTGTTCACCGCGAGTCGTGCCAATAAACGGAATCGTGCTATGTCGAAAGGCAATTAGCGTAGAGGGTAGTTTTTACCACTCGTACCGCTAACACTAAAAAAACACTAGTACCGTTCACCGTGGCAAGAAAAAAACCTTTCCCTTCGCGTGATCGACCCCCGGTACACACTCACTGCCGCTGCTGGTCTGTGTACACTCCTTTTTTTGTTTTCCCCCGACTTCGGTTTTGGGGTTTTCGTCGAGTTGCAAAAAACAGCTTTTGTTTTTTGAATCGGGCTAGTTTTTTGTTATCGAAATAATTGTATTGAAAACAATTATTTCGTTTTGACCCAGTAAGATGTTTTTTATTTCTCTATTCTGTTTTGGCTTCGTATTTGTTTTATTAAACATTATGTGTGTCGCGTTCCAGTTATTATTAAATGAAAAATAAAATATGTTTTACCGTGTGTTCTGAAATTTTCTACCATAAAATTATCTTTTAGGTATTCGTATTTTATTACAAAAGTTCTTTCTTACTACATTAGGTTTTAAACCTACCAATGATAGATTTGTACACTATACCTTAACAAACACCGCTCAGGGAAGTTTGACTCCTCCCTCTGATCGAAGAGGAAAACAGCTATCTTCAAACAAGGGGCCTCATCGTGAGATTATAACACATATTGAGTCTTTTCACCCAACAATCTCGCATTATAGACGAGAACATGCACCCAATGTGCGATATTTACCCTCTGATGTCAATATTGTTGTAATGCACGGTGATTTTATTCAAAAGTACCCGGAATACAAAAATAGCGTATCTTATGATCTGTACAGAAGACTTGTTAAGGAACAGAAAATATCATTTGCCCAATTAGGCCACGAAGTGTGAAAAATGCGAAGAGTTTTCTCTCCATGAACACAATAAGGATACACTAGATCTCGAGTGTGAAAAGTGTAGTAAATGGGTTCATCACCATGAATTAGTGGTTGCTGCAAGAGAACCCTATAAATCACATTCAGAAGGTGATATTCAAAATGACACCGTTATTTTTTCAGGCGACATGCAAAAAATAATGCTTCCAAGAGTTGACATGTTTAAGAAGGCGTTGTTTGTCAAAAGACTCATAGCATATCATGAAACTTTTGCCCCTGTTGGGAAAAAAAGGAAAAAACAAACCTCATGCCCTGCTTTGGCACGAGGGAGTTTCCGGAAAGAACAAAGAGGATAATATGTAAGTGCTCTCTATATGTTTCTAAAAAAATAGAGATGCTAAGAAAATAATCCTTTGGGTTGACAACTGTTCGTCAGGACAAAAACTGGTGTCTTTTCACATTTCTCGTGTATGTTATTAACTCATCTGATATTGCTGCAGAAGAAATTGTTTTGAATTATTTTCAACCAGGCCATTCGTTCATGAGTGCCGACAGTTTCCACCACCAGGTGGAACAATCATTGACAAAACAAAAAAAAACTTACGATTTTGAAGACTTTGTGCTTACAGTGTCAAACACAAACTCGGGAAATGTTGTCATTTTGATTTCTATATACCGGTGACGATTTGTTTTACATTCGATGTTTCCTTTATTAAAAACACTATCCCTTAAAATATTATGTAACCTGAAAAAAACAATCAATCTTTCAATAATCGTCGGAATTACGTCCCATGCTTTACTACAGCGTAGCCGTGCACTTGGGTCGCACGATGACGTCATGCGCGAACCGGTCTAATTTTAGTCCGCCAAGTGATCGTATCTCTGTAGTTGTAGCATCATAGATAGAATCAATATTGTATATAGAATAAATATTATGTACAGACTTTTCTGTCTCCAGGTCTCTATTTATACGAAGTGTTTGGTTGGTACATTACATTTCAATACAATCACAGACCTGAAACTAGTTATTCTACTTCTGTGAAAAGTGTGTCAAACTTGTCAAAATTAAAGAGCTTTAACTAAAATTTTCCTTTCCTGTATTTTATTTAAATATAGGATATCCTTTATTTGCATAAAAGTATTAAAGTTGTACTTAAGATATGCGTATATGTCAAAATAAAGGAATCTTGTAATAAAGGATTTCCGAAAAGACGTTTCAATAACTCTATTGAGTGAAAATTGTTTCGATATTACATATCATCGTCAGAATGACAGAAATTACATTTCATTTGATGCCTACCAATTTAAATGAAGTAAACATTAAAATTTTTCGTAATGCAGCTACGACAAGACAAGATCTGATCATTAGTGATGCTGTAAATTGTCATTCTTCTTCCCAAACTGACTTGGACATGGCAGAACTAAGTCTTCCTTTTTGTAAAACACTGTAATTTAAAAGAAAATGTGAAAAGTTTGTAAATAAATATCAAAAAACAAAGAAAAACCATGTTTAATTTATTTTATTTTCCAAATATTGAAACGTAGTATAAAAAAAGTGTACACAACAAAATTAAAAAAGTGTGAACTGAAACAAACACAAACTTATTTTAAACCGCTTGGGCAATACTATGGGCTTCATAGAATTGTAGAGGAACTTCTGTCATTCCCAAACAGTCCATTTGGTACAATTCTGTTTTGCAATTACCATTATCACAGACAGTGATAAGTCGTTTGTCTATAAATGGTTCTTTAACACTCCATATCCCAAAACACTGTCTTTGTCACATCCATTTGTTGTCGAATTTCAAAAAAATAAGCATCCAACAATCTAGTAAGGACAATATAAGCAACAATGTCCATATTGATTGGTAGATGAAATTTCGTCGCATCCATGGATACATCTTCTCTTTTTAAAATGAAAGGGTCCAGGCTACCAACAACGCTTAACTTTTGATTATACTGGTTCGCCACTTCAGGATCCTCCGTTGATAATACTTTGAAATACTCACTCATGATGATAACCTATAATAAATAAAAAATCTCACAAACAAACGATTCTTCGCAAAAATCGAAAAACAACCCACGTTGTATGACACAACACAACTCTCTGTTTGTCCTCTGTCGGCCATATCGAATTCAATCAATAAGTAGGGGTTTCTTGAATTGCTGAATAAAATGGATCCAATTATTTACTCTGAGTATTGAGCTTGATGAGCAGTATATATTTAGAATATTAATGTTATGTTGTGGTAGGTGTATTGCCTGTGTTTGAATATTTATATTGTCAAAGTTACTTTGGTAGGTTATTGGGATGAATTTGATGGTATTTTTTATTAGAATAGCTGTTCCACCGTACCATCGGCTCTGTCGTTTCTAAGAATTTGAAAGTTTCTGCATGAGATATTATAGTTTTGTTTTAATTTAACCATGTTTCATTTAGTAGGATTATATCAGGAATATGGTTTCTAATGATTACTTTCAAATTATCTGTGTTGGAGTTGTATGAACGTATATTCCACTGAATTACAGTAAGTGGATTGAATGCGAATAGAATTCGAATATTACACAGGAGATCAGAACATGTCCGTGTCGGACAGGTCCATATAGTCCCCTGAGGTATTTTGTTTTTTGGTGCATGGTGATAGAGGTGTACATGTTTGTGCTGTGTTTATTTCTGTTAGCTGACCCACTTCTTGCTGGGGTGTAAGATAATTATTTGAAATCAAATTTCCTATAAACGTTAACACAAGCTCTCTGTGGGATTCTGATAAGAATGATATTTCTTGTACTACATCGAGTTGGAGTTTTTTTCTTCCTCTTTTCTTGCTAATTGTTGGGGCTGTTCACTATGTGTTGTCGTTTTGTTTCCTATCTCTGATCTGCCATTTGGATTATTTAGGAATTTGGTATGTGCGGCTTTGTCGTAGCCTGTTTGTCTTTTTCTTTTGCTGTTTGGGGGTGTTGTGGCTACTTGTACATGAGATGCTACTTCGGGAGTTGTGGATATTGTTGCTAATCTCCTTTCATGTACTTGAATTGAGTTGGCCTGTTCTTTTGAGTTTTTTTTCTTAGAGTGAAAGTTTTCTAGGTCATTTTTTGGTGGGCTGGTGGGAGAATTGGATGGTATTTGTTGGCTAGCTTCGTAATAATGGATTTTTGAGAATGCCATTAGTTGTTTAATGTCTTTTTGTCTTTTTTGTTCTTTGCATATTTTATCAACTGATGAGTGATCATTATTTTTGCAGTAGATGCAATATAAATTGCAGCTTGAGGCATTGTCATGGCTTTTACTGGAAGTTTTGCATTTTGCTTTGCCTCTGCATTGATTTGTGCTATGTCCATAAAGTAAGCAGTTATAGCATTTAATTACAGGGCTTATATATGGAGTTATCAGGGTTGAAAGGCCATATACTTCCACTTCTCGTGGGATGATTTTTCCTGCAAAAGTTAAACACACTGTGCCTGTGGGATGTACTTTATATTTCCATCAACGATCGCTCTTCTATTCATTCTTTTGGCATGTAGCACCTTACAATTATTGATGTTTGTTGTTGTAAACTGAATTATTTCTTGTTCTGTAAGGGTCATATCTACAAATCTTACAATACCTTTGCTTGATACATTGTGACTTGGTATATATACTTCATAACCCAAATTTTCCCCGTCTTGCTCATTAATAAAGTTGTTAGCAGCTTCTGCATTCTTGAAAGTGACTCCCATTCGGTTTTTACCCTTTCTGGTGAATTGTATAACATCTTGTAGTTTCAAATTAAAGATAGTTTTGGCTATACTCATAATATGTAAATTACCCACATTACCTGACTTTCCCTGAATATATACTTCAAACGGGGGAGAGCTATGTGAAGTGTATACGATTTTTGTTCTGAATCGCATCATTGTGGTGCACTCCTGATTTTTTTCTTCATAGATTGAACCTCTGTTAGTACTTTGCTAGAAAATTAAATGAATGTTCTCATTATTTTGGTCTCTGCGATTTGTTATATGAAGGCACCTTTTCGATCAATTTAAATCCTCTGCTAAAATTTGAAACATTCATCTCATCGATAAATGGACAACACCAATCGATTTATCGTATCAAAGAACCCCTTTCCTGATAATTTCAGTTATTTTCTGTGAGAAAAAATATTTTTCGACAAATATGTACCTGAACTATGGAAATATTGCATTTTTCGCAATTCTCCAAAAATACATGTTTGGCCTATCTACCTCTAGAAACATGCTCGATAAAGTAAAATTTCGTCTTAAATCGATGAGTGACTTTGTTAATGTCCTAACTCTATTAATTTTTCAGTAATTATAGATATTTGATTTCACCCCTCTTCATTCCATACTCTAAGTTTGACGCACTCTACTTTTAAATCGCATCGTTGTGGTGCACTCCAGATTTTTTTCTTCATAGATTGAACCTTTGTCAGTACTTTACTAGAAAATTAAATGAGTGATCTCATTATTTTGGTCTGTGTTATTTTTTATATGAAGGCATCTTTTCTTTCAATTTAAATCCTCTGCTAAAATTTGAAACATTTATCTCATCGACAAATCGACAACACCAGTCGATTAGTCGTACCAATGATTCCTCATAATTTCAGTATTTTTTGAGAGAAGGAATATTTTTCGACAAATATGTACTTGAAAATATTGCATTTTTCGCAATTCTCCAAAAATACATTTTTGGCCTTTCTTCCTCTCGAAACATGCTCGATTAGATAAAATTTCGTCTTAAATCGATGGGTGACTTTGTTAATGTCCTAGCTCTATTAATTGTTGAGTAACTATGGATATTTGATTCCACTCCTCTTCATTCCATACTCTAAGTTTGACGAACTCTACTTCTGAATCGCAACATTATGGTGCACTCCTGATTTTTTTTCTTCATAGATTGAACCTTTGTTAGTACTTTCCTCGAAAATTAAATGAATGTTCTCATTATTTTGGTCTGTGTGATTTTTTATATTATGAAGGCATCTTTTCTTTTAATTTAAATCCTCTGCTAAAATTTGAATCATTGATCTCACCGACAAACGGACAATGCCAGTCGATTTGTCGTACCAAAGAACCCCTTTTCTCATAATTTCAGTATTTTTTTAGAGAAAAAATATTTTTCGACAAATATGTACATGTATTTTTCGTAATTCTCCAAAAATACATTTTTGGCCTACCTTCCTCTCGAAACATGCTCGATTAGATAAAATTTCATCTCAAATGGATGGGTGACTTTGTTAATGTCCTAACTCTATTAATTTTTCAGTAATTATAGATATTTGATTTCACCCCTCTTCATTCCATACTCTAAGTTTGACGCACTCTGCTTCTAAATTGCATCGCTGTGGCATATATTGAATTGCTAACTCCTTAATTTCTGGATGAGCTATGTTGAAATCATCACTGCTGTCAGTATCAAACACTTAAATAGGAATGAAGCCATGTTATAGCTATTATTTAATGAATATTCTTACCCTAGGGCTAGAATGAAGTTATTCCATAATCAAAAACTACGTCAAAATATAAAAATTCTATAATAGTAGTAGAAAAAAGTTTTCATTCTATTTTTTCGTTATATCTTGGAGAGTTTGAGGAAAATTACGTTTCGTTAAATGGCGGTGTTCAAAATATGCCAATTTGATCACAGGAAATAAGAATTTTCGGGTTATAAGCAAAATAATGTAAAAAATGTGATTTTTATGATCACTTTGTCATAATTTAGTTATATAACAAATCTCAGATTTACCATCCCTAAAAAATATTATATTATAACTTGGACATATTCTTTAGTAAATATACATATTTTACTTTTCCGCCCAACCTATCTAATATGCGAGAAAAGTATTGGTTTACCCCAAAAAAAGTTGGAATTTTGATATTTTTTTTGAGTTATTTTTAGTTTTCCATCAACAACAACACGAAAAAACGGTTTTTAGAAAAAATATCCTGGGTGTATGTCGTCGTCGTCGGCCACTTTTCGTTACATGCCTTGTTAGCACGATACGCCCTCCGGAGTGCAACAAGTCACCAATTTTATGATTGCATATTGTTATGTACATGTCACAGATGAACCCTATTGATTTTCAGCTCACCAGAGCCAGTACAACGGGTGCTATGGTACTTGAAGTATGACTTTTTTGTTATTTTTTGAGAAATTTCAGTTTGTTAGCACGATACAGCCTCTGCAGTTCAACAAGTCACCAACTTTATGATTGGATATTATTCAGGACATCACGCAGATGAACCCTATTGATATTCAGTTCACCAGAGCCAGTACAACAGTACTTTAAGTACGATATTTTTGTCATTCTTGGGGAAATTTCAGTTTGTTAGCACAATACAGCATCCGGAGTATATACAAGTGACCAATTTTATAATTGTATATTATTCAGAGTGTCTCAAGGATGAACCCTATTGATATTCAGCTCACTAACGCTAGTACAACGAGTGCTAATGAAGTACCAAATTTTTGTCATTTTTGGAGAATTTTCAGTTTGTTAGTACGATACAGCATCCAAAGACTATACGATTGATCAATTTTATGATTGAATATTGTTCAAAGTGTCTCACAGATGTACCCTATAGATTTTCAGTTGACTAGAGCGAGTACAGCGGGTCCTATAAATTCAGATATACTACATTTTTGGATATTTTTAAAGAAATTTTGGTTTGTTAGCACGATACATCCCCCAAAGTGTATACAAGTAACAATATTCTGGTAGAATATTGTCCAGGGCCACAGATGCGGAAAAGTTAGTTTTAATCTTTAAAACCCATTCTTTTTTTCTGAACTTAGTTACATTTATGACATATTCAACTACTTTATCTGAACATTAATTGTAAATTGTTTGAAAAACATTTAAATCAGATTCATAAAAACAAACCCCGGTTAATAATCTTGCCTTAAGAATAATTTTTAGAATCAATTCTATTAGTTATAGAAACAGTTATGATTGCCTCTGTATAATTTCGACACAGTTGCTTTAGATTTTTTTTTCATTGTGGAATAATTTTTGAATGTATTGAAAAACTTGTAATTGCAGTTTTAACTAAATTATTTAAAAAATGTAATACATTTATACTACGTTATCCAGTTTATGAATAGTTTATCTTCGAACTTGTTAGATTAGTATAAATAATGTTTTATACCATTTTGTACTTGATGACAGTAATAAAAATAAGTTTAACACTGATGGCATTATTTTCCCGCCCCTTTCCTTTTATAAGACCACTGAAAATTGCCGATTTATCAAAGAAAATAGTCACCCAGCATCTAGTTTATGACGAACTGTAGACAATGATTTTTCTGCTTTATCCCAATTTTTTATTCCTAAAATATACTTTGGACAGATAATGTAGAATATAAGATGTCAAATGATGTAAGCGTTATCTATTACGTAATAGATAAACTTACAAGACTAACTGGATAAAAAATGTATGATACTAAATATCTATATCGCCATCTATTATGTAGTAGCAACACTATTTTAATTCTATGGGAAGAGCTTCCAATGACTAGTGCTTAGACAAAGCCTATAGTAAGACAGTAAAATTTTGAATTAATATATTATAAAATTCTTATTTTTTAATATAATACAGCACTCTGTATCTATGGAAATTATCGTTTTCAAAACTGAAATTTCTACTAATAATCGTTACCGCCATTTATTATATAGTAGCTGAACGATTTTAGTTGAATACTTAGATAAAGTGAATATTGTGTAAATTTTGTTATTTTAGCTGATTTTATGAGCTAACTCAGTCTGCGTTTTTTTTGTTATTATATGAGGATTAGCTTATATAAACGGTGTTGTTAAATCCCTCATAGATTTGGAGTTATTCTATATCATTTTCAAGTTTAGATCCGGGCTACGGGGTTGCCTGCCTAGTAGGTATACTATTAATGGGTTGCATACTTATTAGTTACTAGCTATGCTCTCAGGCAGGTAGAGTAGCCGTTATTAGAGAAATAGTAAACGTGAATAAAAAATACGAATAATTAATACTAAAGATTTAGCTGCATTGTTCCATTACATTACAATTTTACATAGGTTTCATGCAAAATCAGTATGAAAAAGCATTTTTTATTGTGAATACCAGTCATCGGATGTTGTAAAAGCTAAACAAAGGATATATATCTATGGAGCTATTTTTATGGAATAAAAGTAGAATGCCATGTTGAATATCACATTCGCCATCTATTATGTAGTAACAGTACTATGTTAATTATTTGAGAATAATTTCCAATGGCTAGTAGTAAAGTTTTAATAGGGTAGGTGTTCAGTCCCTAAGCTATTTTTATTATTTCCCAAGATAAAACACTATAGATTTAATGAAATTGACTGTCTCGACCCTTACTTCGTGGAATATGCTCATATTAGTGTTTTTAAATGAAACTCAAGGTCTCTAGTTAATTCCACAATATAATACAAATTATTGAAAATTCTAAAAAATTGACAATTGTTTCGATAAATCAATATCATTGTCAGAATGACAGAAGTTACATTTCATTTTATGCCTACCTGATGTTTAGTAGTTATATTTGGCTAGACCAAGAAGTAACCTAACTTGTGATTGGCTTAATATATGTTTATAGAAAAAAGAAGAAGATGTGATATTACAAATATTGAAGCTTAGATATTATTAGCCCTATGGTGATATCCTGGATATCATTTTCCAATTAAGATCAGTATAACTGTGCAATGATATAGAAAACCAGGAAAACTATATCTGCTGATCTTTACAATTATCACTTAAGAAGACAGTTTATTAGTGGAGAATTCCCTAGATTTAACTGTTCATTGACAACTTCATATTGTGGGTTTCTTAAATGTCTTCTAATTTCCAGTTCTTCAAGGAAATCCAGTTCTGGTTTCTTTTCACAAATATGTAGTACTCCTAGTTTTGTGTTAGGTGTCAATGAATGATTGGTGTCAAGTGGATGTTTTGCGTAGTGGGATTTATCTGGTTGTTTTAATCTGTATGCTCGTAAGTGCTCACTGTATCGTATTTCAAAATTCCTAAGGGTCTGACCCAAATAGACAGCATTACATTCTGGACATTTGAGTTTATATATACCTGACTTCTTTAATAGTGGTATTTTTGTTTTTACATTTAACAATTTTGTACTAACGTTACTTTCTGTTTTAAAAGAAATTGTTGTATTTGTTGCTGAAGATATTATGTTTGAAATATTATTAGAAATATTTCCTGAATATGTGATGGTTTTATAAGTTTTAATTTCATCAGCTTGTTTAGGATATATTAGTTGTAATGCCACTTTTTCCTCTTTTTTACTAATTAGCTTATTTATCATATCTAATGGATAACCGTTAGATGTTGCTATTTGTCTAATTGTATTAATCTCTCTATCAAAATTACATTTGTTCATAGGAACTGAAAAAGCTCTATGTATCATTGAATTATATGCTGCTAGTCTGTGTGACACAGGGTGGTTAGAATTGAATGGAATTGTTACATCAGTTTGTGTTGGTTTTCGGTAAATTGAATAATCAAGTACATTATTAACTCTTTGAATTTTTAAATCAAGAAAATTGATTGAGCTATTTTCTTCAATTTCTAATGTAAATTTAATTTTCGGGAGTAAATTATTGATGTGGTTGAAAAATACATCCAATTGTCGTTCACTACCCATAAAACAAGCTAATATGTGAAATACATATCTATACCAAAATAAAATATTTTTCGAAATATTACTTTCAAAGATCTTTCTTTCTAAATTGTCCATAAAAATGTTTGCTAAAATAAGTGATATAGGGCTTCCCATTGGTAAACCTTCATTTTGAATATATATCTTATTGTCAAAAGTGAAATAATTCTGATTAATGCATACATCAAATAAATTAAGTATATCTGATATTATTCCTGGATTAATATTTTTATCTTCTAGTAATTTTCTTACAAGTATTAGACATTCTTTAGGAGGAATTTTAGTAAACATGTTAGTTACATCGAACGATATGAGTTTATAGTTATCTTGTAAGTGGATTGCTTTCAACTTTTTGTTTAGTTCTATTGAATTTCTAATTGAGTACTGAGATTCATATCCGTAAGTATTGAGTATATTGTTGAGCTTCTTTGCCAATATATTATTAGGAGCATTAACATAAGAGACTACAGGTCTAATTGGTTTCGTTATTTTATGTAATTTAAATGTTCCATATAATTGTGGACAATGAGGATTCTTATGTATGATAGACCTCTTTTCGTAATCATTTAAAAGATAATTTGAATTATTAACAGTTATACTGATCTTAATTGGAAAAATGATATCCAGGATAGGGCTCATAATATCTAAGCTTCAATATTTGTAATATTACATCTTCTTATTTTTTCTATAAACATATATTAAGCCAATCACAAGTTAGGTTACTTCTTGGTCTAGCCAAATATAACTACTAAACATCAGGTAGGCATAAAATGAAATGTAACTTCTGTCATTCTGACGATGATATTGATTTATCGAAACAATTGTCAATTTTTTAGAATTTTCAATAATTTGTATTATATTGTGGAATTAACTAGAGACCTTGAGTTTCATTTAAAAACACTACTATAGATTTAAATTAGATTAGCATTTTTATTCAAATTTTAGTCGAAAACAAAACATTTCTTAAAAATGTAAATGATTATAACGTTTAAAGAAATTAATTAAAAATAAACGGTTTTAAAGATTAAAACTAACTTTTCCGCATCTGTGACCCTGAACAATATTCTATCATAAAATTGTTACTTGTATACACTTCGGGGGATGTATTGTGCTAACAAACCGAAATTTCTCCAAAAATAACCAAAAATTTAGTATATCTGGAATTATAGGACCCGATGTACTCGCTCTAGTCAACTGAAAATCAATAGGGTACATCTGTGAGACACTTTGAACAATATTCAATCATAAAATTGATCAATCGTATACTCTCTGGAGGCTGTATTGTGCTAACAAACTGAAAATTCTCCAAAAATGACAAGGCATGTAACGAAAAGTGGCCGACGACGACGACATACACCCAGGATATTTTTTCTAAAAACCGTTTTTTCGTGTTGTTGATGGAAAACTAAAAATAACTCAAAAAAAATTTCAAAATTCCAACTTTTTTTGGGGTAAACCAATACTTTTCTCGCATATTGAAAGGTTGGGCGGAAAAGTAATATATATCTGTCAATATGATTTATAAAAAAATCTCATTTTTCAATTTCTTATCATTTTTTTAATATTCCACGTGGCTGAGCTATTAATTTGATTTATTTATTGCAAATATTGAAATGTCTATTGGGAGATAACGCATTTTATCTATTCAATCGCAGTAACTCATATCCTATATAAGTACTATGTCATATTAGCAATACACGTTTTTTTATCGATTATTTTTAAAGATAATTATGAAAATTCATCCATTGGTAAGTTTTTTAAAATTAGTACATATACTACCTAAGAATTATAAGTGAAAATATATACGTAAATTGTAAGGAAATAATCGCCAAACAAACAAATAACCAAAAAGACTTGAAATTCGTCAGTTTTTTTCTTTTCATTTGTACTTTACGTTCATGACCCGTTCTTACTAGGTGATTTGGGTAATGTCTAGTATCCTCTCCATATTACTCATTCTGTGTCATATTCACTATCGCGTATACAAGGTGTTTCCAAAGTAATCTGAAATATTGCTGTGGTTGATAAGCTATTCAATTTTAAGACGTTTGGGGCGATGTGAGTACACACGGAATTGTTTCCTTTTTCATCCTTTTAGACGTTTGTGGTTTTGTATCAGGCCAAAATAGCACTCGCTTGAATGGAGATGGAATTGTGGGATCTGTGGTGTTTGTTGACTTCATGCTGCAATTTTTATTATTTTTTTTGTTTGGTGTTAACTCATGAATTACTTCTTTCAACTGTATTCCAGATGGTCCTGGTTCTGCTATGAAATTCTCAGGTATCTGTTCTTGCTGTGGGGCCGCTGCGTTACTGCCAGGTGCTAGTGGCTCGGCAACAACATTTTCGGAAGCTGAAATATCATTATTTTCCTATTGATTATTGTCTGAAGTTTCCGGAACTTCTTGCAGCGGCATCTGAAAAATAGAACAAACCTTTGTGGTTCTAATATAATGCTGATTTACCCGTTCAATTTCAGATTTACTTTGTCTCTAAATGTTGTAAAGAGACCAATCTTCTTTGGGTCCTTTCCAGTCACCCTCATTATTTTTAAACTGCGACATTTTCTCTTCACCAATTTCTTTCTCCAAATGTAGCAGAAATGTATTTATTACATTCATATCCATTTTTGCTCTTGGCGTTGGGTTATTTAGTAGCAAATTTATAGTTTGGGGGTTCCAAGGTACCAGTCCGCATTTCTTAAACCCGTTTTGTAAAATGGAAGGATCAATTTTTTCTATAACTTCTTTGAGAAGTGGAGGAAAATCTTTTTTCTTCAGCTCTTCTCCTGTGTGAGACATTCTCCAGTCTTGAACCTGTTTTCTCCAGTGTGCTTTCAAGCTATGAAAGACCGCAACGTCCATGGGTTGTATAAGGTGGGTTGCATTAGGATATAATGCAATTAGCTCAATACCATTCTTCACGCAAAATTCTGATACATGTAGAGAAATGTGGGAAGAATGTCCGTCAAGGAAGAAAACAACGGGAAGTTCAATGTTCTCTTTCTGGAGCCACGGATGAAAAATGTTCGCCATATATTCATAGAAAATTTACTGGGTCATCCACCCGTTTTCGGATCTTCCTTTTTCCCAGTCCTCAGGGACTGCCTCAGCAATTTGTAGCGGTATTCTCTTGTAACGAAAAACAATCATTGGGGGAGCTATCTGGCCAGAGGCATTGGCAGTTAATAAGACAGTAATGTTTTCTTTTTCATCATTAGCTCTTGCTAAGTATACCGATTTGCTACCTTTCTCAGCCAATACACTACCACTTTTGGGGTTCATGTAGAACGCAGTTTCGTCCGCATTGAACAGTCTAGACGGATTTTGCATTGCATTGACGAGCTCTCTTTCTGAAATATAGGACCATACTTCTTTCAACCATTGCGCCAAATTTTCGCTGGTTACATTTGCTCTGGAACGAGATAAGGTTTGATAGATCCTATCTCTAATTCTATCATCGCGGGCGCGAAACAATTTATACCACTTTGCTCCTGGTACTCTCTCTAATCGTAACTCTCTGGCTAGCCTCGCGACAGTTATCATGAAAGTATTTTTTGTTACTGGAAACCGGCCCTGGACATCGAAAGTATCCACTCTACCAAAATTTTCTCTTGTTCAATGGTAAAAATTCCCTTTGGGCCCATTCTTTTCCCTGTTGGCAACTTCCCATTAACTTTGTACAAAAGTGTAATTCTAGGTATTCCATATTTTTTAGCCGTTGCATTAACGGAATTTCCTCTTCGCACTTCATCTAAGGCATCTAGCATATTCTGCTGGGAGTTTTTCATAATATTGGTGATTCGGCATCTACAAACAAAACCGAAGAATTTTCACTCCAGAGTGAGACTGATACAATGACATAAAACCCAATAGCTGACACCTATACGACCACCCGTGTCATCTTTTGCTTTCCAACATCTCTTTATATCCAAATTTATTTGTGTATTTATGAAGAAGCAAAACGTTAATTTCGTCTAACCAGCTGAAGAAATTGCGAAATCTGATGCCTGACATCGGATGTCAACTATTAGCCTCAAGAGGTTCAGTTAGACCAAAAGCTGACACTACACTAACACATCTGTTATTTATTAAATATAAATCTAATGAAGGGAAAACATAACCAAAGCAGTAATACTCATTTTCTAGCTTCAAAGATTCAGCATATTTCAATCCATAAGTAAAACAAATGAAAAAATGTAAACTTACCTCCCTAATATTCTCATTCGACGTGTACAAAAACCAGACTACAATTTGACACTCTTTGATCGAAAACGTGTTCACGGGAGTATGTCTCATTACAGAATGAGAAAACGGTTACAGATAATCAAGCGTGCTCTAAGCAATGTTGCCAACTGTCGGACTTCAGTAGGAAATGTTCGTATGTTTTAATATAGGTAGTTTTTGAAAGGGTGTCATGCATTGGCATGGAATTTGCGGGTGTTATCTATTGGTGGCTTTACCTTAATCATTGTATTATTTTTTTAAATCTTTTTTTTATTATCAATATAATATACATTAAACGGAATGCTCATTCCCTAATACCCCTTATTGAGCAGCATGTTCAGCGAGGACTACTGTGAACTTTGAAAATGTGGGTACCATCATAAGACTGTCAACCAGAGTGTCGAGTTTGTTACTGCTGATGGTACGGATACTCAAAGAATAGAATCCCAATGGAGTGCTGCCAATAAGTTTCTGAGATGTCAGCATATTCCGAAAAACGAGTTTGCAGACAGGCTACGTGACAGGACATTGCAGAACCCAACTCGATCCAATGTTTGATCTCCTGATTTCAATAAGAATAGAGTATGGGGAATTAGCTCGGATTAATATTTTATTTGAATTTTGTTTGTTTTATTGTTGATATTAAAGAGTTATTTACATTGAAGTTCATTGAAACATTTTGAATAATATTTCACAAGCAATTTACAACGAATATTTCAAACATGGAATTAGCATTTCATTATTTTAAGTCAACAGCTTGGCAACCACGCACTTATCCACTATATTTGGATTTGTCTTCACTCGTTACCATAACAATCGTTGCCATGACAATAGTTTTTCCATAACTGATTATAGCTAAATGAAGGTAATCAGCTTGACAACCGCGCATTTCATCACCATATGATTTAGGTTGTTGTTTACCCGTTACCATGACAACAGTTTTTCCATAACTGATTTCAGCTAAATGAAAGTTGACCCCTAAACATTTATGAGCTCTAATATTCTTTTTCTAGTTCAATATATAAATTTCAAAATTTTAGAACAAGCCGACATTTTGCTTGATAGCCGGCATTGTAGTTGGATTTACTATGGCTTTTATAATACTAGCTCCAACTATAATTTATAAACCAACAAGAAAATACTACACAGGAGACTCAAAATTTTTCAAAGTACGTATAAAAACAAAGGTGTCGTAACGCTGAAATAATTTTCATATTCGTAGAGTGGAATATCGCCCAAAGATAACGACGAACCACCTCCCATTGATAATTACAGCCGTCACAACGATTACCACGACGTCCATAACGAACAAGAATTAGATGATGTAGAAGATATTGGGGATGTTGGAGAACATGGCGATAATGATACTTTTCACAAAATGACTGATTCATATTTAGCTGAAGCGTTAAAAGAAAAGGTAAGATTTCCAAATCATGCATTTATTAAACAATACCAAGTGTTGCAACTTGGTAACTCCTCTCGCCATAATGTCGTCGAACCAATTAACAAAGGCATTGGATCTGTAAATTATCAGTCAAGTAAGTCCACTGAAATGACGCATCTTCAAGAACCCTTGTCAGCGGGAGTCTAACACCCATTTTCCAAAAGTAAATTCAAATGCCCACAGATCGACTTCCTTAACTCATGAAATTTGTAACGTTAGAGCGACAAAATATTACTTATTGTTATTGAACCACACAATCGGCATTGTCCTCGAAGACGAAAATATATTTCATGTGTTTAGGGCAGAAAACACCCCCTCAGGTAAAAATGGTTCATTTTACGAACCTCATAATTCACAAGGGAGCAACCCGACATAATAAAACAGAAAACACACTTTGCCCTTGAGGCAGTCATCAAAAGATCTTCGAACAGAGCCGTTTAAACTTTCATCTAGCAACTAATTCATCTAATCAGCTTTAGCTCAGTTTTTAACAAAATACTAAACCGGAAAAATTACGATTTTCACTTAAATATATGTATGGGGTTGAAACAATTTATATCTCTTAAATTACAAACAATAAACGAACACTAAAAAGAAACTGAAAAGATATTTTTCTTGACAATAGCAATTCTCAAAAATGTCAATCTTTCACTGTCATTTTTCCCCAAGTTTTTTCGGTCATTCCGACTTGTTTTTCTGTTTTTCCTCCCCCTCTATGTGCTTCCCCGCTTTAAGTTATGTCCGCTATCTCGTTGAAAGGTCGAGGCCTGTTACTGTGAAGCTAACCCGTTACACTACTATCTCCTTAGATGTATTCCTTCCGGAATGCTTTTACTGTCTTCAGGATTGTGTTTATAACGGTTCTCGGTACCCTTCTTCATGAAAGAGGTCTCATGGAAGTAGCAGGGGACGGTTTGCAGTCCAGGTTCTGAGTGGTGGCGACTGCGATCGCTCGGGAGTCGTTCTATCTGCACACCTCCATTGGGGTCTCAAGGTAAATGGTGCCAGCCGATCAGAATGCACTACAATCGGCTTTGCTCTGGGATATTTGAAGATTCTAAAGATTACATTGTTGATCTTCTTCTTGACGACATATGTACATCTCATGTAGTTTTGGACATAAACCTTATCTTCTTCGTGGATTGTAAAACCAGACGAGGTCACCTTCTTTGTAGTATGACTCTTCGGCTCGGCTGTCGTAGTACTTCTTCATTGCTGGCCAATTGTAGGTTAGTACGTACCAGTTCATGGGTATCTTCTATCCGCCGGACATCGAATACATAATATTCTCCGACGATATTTTCACCAGGCTTGCAACCAAACACTAGATCACACGGCAGAATGGAATGTGTTTATCCCAGTTCTGGTGATGATCGGAGACAACCTTCGACAAATGCTTGATCACCGTTCTGTTGATGCATTTCTACATCAGACTGCGGATGTAGCGCTGATGTTCTTGTCTTGCGGATCCCCAGCTCCTGGCAAACTACTTGGAATAGCTTGCGTACAGAGTTTCTCTCTTGATCCAAATTTAGTTGTAAAGGTAGTTCAAACCGGCTGACACATTTCTTCACCAACATAGGGGCCTGTGGTGGCAGCTGCAAATGCGCTTCTACCCACTTAGTAAAATAGTCCATTATGATGACGATCTACTTATTATCAGTTTCGCTTTCTGGTAGAGTTTCACATTTATGGCGATTCTCTCGAAAGAGATCCCCAAGATGTACTGCTGCATACCAACCATCAGCTTACAGTATGGTCGTGTGGTTCGTTGTTTGCCGCACAGGACGCACAGTTTCTTACATCTTCGGAACAGTTCACTTAGTAGAAACGTTCTCGTATCTTCTGCAACGTCTTCTTCACCCCCCAAGTGTCCTACGGACGTTCCATAATGAAGATGTCGTATTACTTCTGGGACACAATTCCTCGGACTTGGATTCGGTGTCTCGGCATTTTCGACAATTCTCTTCAGCAAGCCGTTCTCAATCACAAAGGAATTTCATTGTGCCAAATATGACATAAAAATCGGCGAAAATGACGACACTTCTTGCCAAGTGGGTCGACGATTTGCTGACTTCCGTTTCATGATTCTTCTAAAGTCAGATCGTTCACTTGATGCTCTTGAATTCTCTCTTCAGACCATTCTTCACCGACGAATTTAACTTGATACAGGCTGCCATTCTTCTCTTCCAGGCGGCTGTGATGGGAGCAGTTCGGTTGGCACGATCTTCTAGAAGTGCGTCGACGTTGCGGTAACTCGTTACAGGTCGATGTTCAGTCTGGAAACCGTATTCTTGAAGTTTTTCCAACCATCTTGCAACTTGACCCTCAGGATTCTTGAATTTAAGTAGCCATTTCAAGCTGGCATGGTCGAATCGGACCAAGAACTTCTTTCCATACATGTACTTGTAGAACCGCTCCAGAAACTTCACTACTACTAAGAGCTCTCGTCTGGTAACACAGTAGCTACGTTCAGGTTTACATATTGTCTTGCTGAAGTACCCAATGACCCTTTCTCGGCCCTCCTGGAGCTGGGAAAGAACGTCATACATTCTCACGTTGCTGGCGTCGGTGTCAAGGATGAACTTTCCTTCACGAAGTCGATAGCCCACGATGGGAGTTGATGTCAGCTGCTTCTTTTCAAAGTGTCGAAGACAACTTGGTATTCTCCATTTCAGCCGAATCTTCCACCTTCCGTCATTCGGGTTAGTGACCTGGCGGTGTCCGCAAACATCTTGGTCAATTTTTGACAAGTCTTGTGTTGCATCTAGAATTATTGTCAGAAATTGAGCTTTTTTAATTTCTGAGATAATATTGTTCCTAACTGCGGAACCAAGCAAATTAATAATTGCATTTTGAATCGTAGGGCTTAAATAATTTATTTTGCCTTTTGGTTTTAGAAGAAGTTCTTTTAAAGTTGCATCATAATTAGATAGCAAACGTAAAATTGCCATAAAATTTCCAGAATCAGAATCATGACCTCTTAAAGGTAGATTACAAGATGCTAAAATAATTAAAACATTAATTATACGATGCAATACATCTCTCCAGAATGTAATTTTACTATTGATTTCACTTTGCAATATATTATCGATAGTATTTCCTTGTAACCAATTAGTATAAGATAGGGATGCATTGATATGCTGCTGTTACTTTTCATGGTCAAGTATAGTTTGCGTAAAATTGCTTCTAATGGAAACACCGTTAACCCATGCAGAGGAGTACGATTTGCTTTGACGATCTGCTAATAACCAACAGAAGTGGCAATACGGTTTGTTTAAAACATTAGAATACCATAACCATGGTCTTGGAATTTTTATGCCTGCCTTATTGATATATGAATAATAATAGACCGAAAAAGGCCCTTGTGGCTTAAATGGACGCAATTTAAATATTATTTTTCGTTCGCATTCAGTTGGACTGTCACCAAAATTTCCTCTATTTGATGAAACTATATTACAATCTTCAGATATCTCAGAATCGTCGATTTGGGTTTCTTCCATTTCCGGATGGACATCTGATGAAGAAGGTGCTTCAGAAGAATCTGAAAATATAATTGTTAAAAAATAAAATCGAATGTTTTGATAAATTTCAAAAATATATGTTAAATATATTACGTAAGGTTATGGTTAGAGAGTGTTCAGACATACGCAGGCTCTACACGGGTTGTGTAGTACTGATAAATGGGTTGGGTAGTACTTACCTTTGCAATCTAAATCACTCACAGGAGCTGGTGTTTGAAAGAATGAAGAAATTTTGGGCATTTTTTTATAACCTCCTCCCTTTTCTGTTTACTTCTTCTTTTGGTAGCTCCCATGGGATAATCTCTTTTCCTTTGACTCATTGTTTTTTACAAATCGCTATTAATACTACTAAGCCAGAAGAACAATTGTTTGTATTCTGTTACAATGTAATGCCCAAGTAAATAAAACGCGGTTATAAACATTGCTCTCCGTGTATCATCGTATCATATGTACATCGATTGGGATTCCCCTGTTGGAGTAAATGACTTAAACGGGGAAATCCCGCAGCCCGCGATAACCGATGTAGAGTGTTGCCACTTTTGAACGCACGCTTTACGCGGAGAAAAAAGAATTGCTTTTTTTTACTATCGTCATATCTGAAAAAAAAATTGGGAAGTTTTTATTAATTTTTGCTTACGCACGCTGGGGGCCCCCGTGGCGCGGGGTCCCCGTATAATTGATACGGCAGATACGGTGGTAGCTACGCCCCTGGCTTGTATCTTGTAACGCGTTTTCCTCGGAGGCAACGTCGGTGCACTGCGTTGCGAGTGATATATCGGTAGCGGCCTCTTGCTCTACCTCTTAACGCCTCGGAACGTCACTTCTGACACCTTTGAAACCTTACACTTTCTCGGGCGCCAGATTTTTAACGTGGTTGTCTCCACGGCCCCTCGACTTCACTCGTCGAGAGTTCCAGGTAGCCTCAGATGGAGGTACGGTAAATTCCAGGGGTCTATTGTCGTCAAAATTCGGGAGGCTATTGCTAAATAAAAAAAAACGTTCTCCCTGAAATAAATATTATTATCCTGATCCACACTACGGAGAAGCTAAAATTCGTGCAGCCAAACAACTACTCTACCATAAGGAAGTACTAGTCTATAATCGGTCAATAAAACACAACACAGGTTTATTTCAGTTTTATTACAATTATACTCTCTACCAAGCCGTTATATATAAAAATAAACAATACTCATAAGGGAAGACAATATCCGTGTATCCCAAAAGCACATATGTATTACTTAACTATATGTATATTTAATTAGCGACGAAGCAGGCAGGACATAAGCGAGAGTGGTTTATGATCATAAAATAGCGTACATGCAAAGAAAAGAAGCGGTAAAAACAAACAAAAACTATTCAAAGTTTGGTGGACTTTTCATTCAAATGTTTGATAAACTCTCATGAAACGAACGGGAAAAAAATACTAAAGATCGAGGACTCTAGATTTAAAATATCAGGAAACCCTAGCGTTTATGTATGCCCGGCGCTCCCGGATATTTCAATCAGGATTCTCCCTATCAAATCGGGAAACACAATACTAGGGTCGGGGCTCTAGACCTAAATTGTCACTAAAATTTAAAAAAAATCGGGAAAGGTACCAAAGCTGGGGATTCTAGATTTAAAATATCAGGAAGCCCTATCGTTTAAGTATGCCTGGCGCTATCGGAGATTTCAATCAAGATTCTCCTTAAAAATCGAAAAAGGTATCAAAGAACGGAACTAATATCAAGAAAACCCATTAAAAGAAAAGTCGGAAAAGGTACTGAAACTGGGGATTATAGATTTAAAATATCAGGAAGCCCTAGCGTTTATGTATGCCTGGCGCAACCGGAGATTTCAATCAAGATTCTCCCTAAAATCGGAAAAGTTATCAAATAATGGGAATTATAAATTTAAAATATCAGGAAGCCCTAGCGTTTATGTATGCCTGGCGCAACCGGAGATATCAATCAAGAATTTTCCCTACAAATCGAAAAAGGTGTTAAAGAACGGGACGAATATCAACAAAACCCACTAAAAGAAAATTCGGGAAAGGTATTGAAACTGGGGATTCTAGATTTAAAATATCCGTTTATGTATGCCTGGCGCAACCGGAGATTTCAATAAAGATTCTCCCTAAAATCGGAAAAGTTATCAAAAGAATATGGGAATTCTAGATTTAAAATATCAGGAAGCCCTAGCGTTTATGAATGCCTGGCGCAACCGGAGATTTCAATCAAGAATTTTCCCTACAAATCGAAAAAGGTGTTTAAGAATGGAACTAATATCAGGAAACCTACGAAAAAGGAAAATCGGGAAAGTTATTAAATCAGATGCGATATACAAATGGTTTACCACACTCCAATGTACAAGATATTCCAACTTATTTTAATAGGAAAATCAACTGCATAAATATTTTAAATTGATAATTGAAAGGACCACATATTTTCGGATTTTTATTACTAAAAGCTCTTACCTTTACAGCAACGAAATTATCGAGAATTTTAAAATAAAAATCAACTGCGTGAATATTCTAAATTTATAATTGAAAAGACCATTTAGTTTTCGGATTTTTATTAAAAAAAAGCTCTTACCTTCACAGCAACGAAGTTATCTAGAAATTTTTTACAATGCGGAAAAAAACTAAACAAGAACTTTATGGTTATCGGGAAAACAAAGCTAAACAACTTTAGGCACAATTTCTCGCTTCTGCTTCGGTCGGCTAGCACTTCGGTACTCTCTGTTCGATTTTAAAATCTACCTGCCTTCCAGCCTTACTGTTCCACCTCTCTCGATTAGTTCGACCTGCGCGCTTCTACCAATATCTACCTCGTTGCAGTGGGGAGACCAGTACATTGAAATGTTGGGTTTTAAAATCGAAATAAATACTTTACACAGAAAAAATGATTTCTCCATCGCAACTAGATAGGAAAGAAATAAAAATATCATCGGAATTATGAATAACTATTAACAATTGGTTCTACCCCGAAACCAGGGGATAAAATACGGAGATTTACAATACTTATAAGTCTTATGCCTAAAACAATTTCGATACAGTGGTCGAAATATATAGCGGGTAGATGCAATATACAAATGATTATATATACTCGTCGACATAAACTATAAAATGAAAATATACTCGGCGCATAAACTATACAATGGTTTGTATACAAAGGAACGAATATGTAACGGGTGATACATAATATAAATTAAATATATACTCGGTGACATAAACTATCAAATGAAAATATAGTCAGCGGCATAAATTATAAAATGATTTTTATACAAAGGAAAGAATATATAATGAGGATACGTAATATAAATGAATATATATATATACTCGGCGACATAAACTATAAAATGATTTTTATACAGAGGCCAGAATACATAACGGGTGATATATAATATGAAATAAATATACTCAGCAACAGAAAATAAAAAATGAAAATACACTCGGTGACACAAAATAACCTTTTAGTAACGAAAACCTCGTTACAACCTTACTAGCAATTTTTTGCAAAATCGATTTACGCTGTTATAATTTATTGTCTTATTTGAGTGTATATATTATACAGCCCACTTTCCAAATCTAGTATTGAGAGTAAGATCTAAAGTGCTACTGATTACAGAGGAGTAATTTTTAATCTTGGTACTACCACAACCAATTTACGAGCATTCTAAAGATATGTCGTCCGGTAATAAGTTTACAAGATCATCTAATCCCTAGTGTCAGATCAAAATATAGCAACAGGAATTTTATAAATTATTTTTTTTAGGTAAGGTTATTGTGCTGGGTCATGACATGTCCCAGTAACCACGAAAGTAAAGCCAAACACGTCAAAGCGACTTGGGGAAAAAGATGTAACATTTTGCTCTTCATGAGTTCAGAACCAGGTGAGCAGTAACATCAACATGCCTCACCTCTAGTACTTTCATGGCATATTTATTCTAGATCCGAATCTACCAGCGATTCCTCTGAACGTCAGCGAAGGAAGGGACAATTTGTGGGCAAAAACTAAAGCTGCTTACAGATACGTTTATGATAATTATTACGACAAAGCCGATTGGTTTATGAAAGCTGACGATGATACGTAAGTGAGCATAATAAATTAGTTAGATCTAGCAAATACGGTGGATGTTTTTTTATTATTTTCAGATACGTGATTGTGGAAAATCTCAGATACATGTTGCTTTCCGTAAATCCCGATACGCCGGTCTATTACGGATGCAAATTCAAACCTTATGTCAATCAAGGTTTTATGAGCGGAGGGGCGGGGTATATTCTCAGTAGAGAAGCTGTCAAGAGATTAATCGAGGTAATTAGAGTAAAATAAACTATTCGAAAATAAGGGAAAGCAATTAAAATTTACAGTACTTTTACTTGCCGTCAACCAAATTATCGCAAATTTCTTCAAATTGGCTCCAGTTTTCATTTTGCCTATTCTAGTTTGCGGAATATCAAAATTTTGCCCAGTCAATCTGCGTCGGAATATTACTTATTATTATACCAATTAAATTTATTTATTAAATAAAAACACAGATAAATTTCTATCCACCTTTAATCTCACATAAATCTTACAACACCATTGAACACCATGCGTTCACAACTTATATTTCAATCGCAATCATCATCGACATACGTTACTTCCTCTTCACTGCTGTCGTCTGTCATCTCTTCTTCTATTCCATATTAACCATAGAGTAAAACGTCAAGCGTCAAGACCAGCTGCTCCATGAAGTAGGTATTCCATCGATCTGTCTCTTATATTTAGTGGATACTATCACTAAATTGCTTCAAATAGCGATGTCAGAGAATTCTACATCGGCTCAAACTTCTACAAATGTTCAATATTGTGTTTATTACGAAGATTCTGGTCGTTTGAAGACTTCCAAAACTTTATATCTTCGGTAGCTTGAGTAATTTATTAATATATTATAGTATTCAACTTTCCATAGATGCCTTCACGTCATCGCCCTTTCTTTTTTATTTTCAAATAACCATAATTTCCGGTGAATAGTCTGATAGAAAATGTCTAATAATATGAAGACCACACGGGGAAAAAGTGCATGTACAAAAAATGAGATTATTACGGATTATTATACATCTCAGGCAGGTTATCATTTGCCACTATCAGAAACGGGAATAATGATAGCAGTCGCAGAGAATTAGGGTTTAAAGTGTAAAGACGATGAAAGTCCGTGCGTAACTGGAGTGGAAAGAACGATGATAGTCTAGTTCCTTCGAAGAGTACCAATTGAAATTTACGTCACACTCCAAGACTCCGAAACGCAGTTTACGTTGTACTTCTCGAAAATCAGTGAATCAGAAAGAAGGAAAATACCTGGATATTTCAACCAACTGGAAACAATTTGTGAACAGAATTCTCACATTGCTGGCCTTATAACTGTTGTTCCTGTGAAAAAGCGAAGGCCTAGATGTTAAAACCTGTTGTTTCTATATTTGACTGTATTGAATATTTTGTTACCCTATGTACATTTACAAAATAGTTGTTGACTATCAAGTTAATTTAAAAAACACTAGATGTACTGAGATTTAACGATGCTTCATATGCCTATAGAGTAGGATGCAACTTAGATGATGAGGACGAGAATATCGTGGATACGCAGGTATGCTTCAAAGCTTTTTTATCTCTGCATGGAATAACAACTTGTATAATACAAAGTATACAAACAAGTTTGAAAGATTCCATAAGTGCTAAGAAAGATGGCAGAGGCCGGCATAGAAATCGATCACACAGGCTCAGATATGAAACAGTCATTAAAGTTTGTTAGATCAAGCTATTATAGTTTGGGAAAGACTTCTAGAACCCACCTTTTCGAAAAACTAAATGTGGCAAAAAAAACTCACTGTTTCTAGCTAATTCCACAATATAATGAAAATTGTTGAAAATTCTAAAAAAATGACAATTGTTTCGATAAATCAATATAATCGTCAGAATGACAGACGTTACATTTCATTTTATGCCTACCTGATGTTTAGTAGTTATTTTTGGCTAGACCAAGAAGTAACCTAACTTGTGATTGGCTTAATATATGTTTATAGAAAGAAGAAGAAGATGTGATATTACAAATATTGAAGCTTAGATATTATTAGCCCTATGGTGATATCCTGGATATCATTTTTCCAATTAAGATCAGTATAACTGTGCAATGATATAGAAAACAAGGAAAACTATATCTGCTGATCTTTACAATTATCACTTAAGTAGACAATTTATTAGTGGAGAACTTCCTAGATTTATCTGTTCATTGACAACTTCATATTGTGGGTTTCTTAAATGTCTTCTAATTTCCAATTCTTCAAGGAAATCCAGTTCTTGTTTCTTTTCACAAATAAGCAGCACTTATGGTTCTGTATCAGCTGTTAATGAATGATTAGTGTCAAGTAGATGTTTTGCGTAGTGAGATTTATCTGGTTGTATTAATCTGTATGCTCGTAAGAGTTCACAGTATCGGATTTAAAAATTTCTGAGGGTCTGACCCAAATAGACAGCATTACGTTCTGGACATTTGAGTTTATATATACCTGATTTCATTAATGGTGGTATTTTTGTTTTTACATTTAACAATTTTGTACTAACGGTACTTTCTGTTTTAAAAGAAATTGTTGTATTCGTTGCTAAAGATATTATCTTTGAAATATTATTAGAAATATTTCCTGCATATGTGATGGTTTTTCAATTTTTCATTTCATCAGTTTGTTTAGGAAATATTAGTTGTAATGCCACTTTTTCCTTTTTTTATTAATTAGCTTATTTATCGTATGTAATGGGTAACCGTTGGTTGTTGCTATTTGTCTAATTGTATTAATCTCTCTATCAAAATTACATTTGTTCATAGGAACTGAAAAATCTCTATGTATCATTGAATTATATGTGACATGGGGTGATTGGAACTATATGGAATTGTCACATCAGTGTGTGTTGGTTTTCGGTAAATTGAATAATCAAGTACATTATTAACTTTTTGAATTTTCAAATCAAGAAAATTGATTGAGTTGTTTTCTTCAACTTCTAATGTAAATTTAATTTTTGGGTGTAAATCATTGATGTGGTTGAAAAATACATCTAATTGTTGTTCACTACCCATAAAACAAACTAATATGTCATCTACATATCTTTACCAAAATAAAACATTTTTCGAAATATTACTTTCAAAGATCTTTCTTTATAAACTGTCCATAAAAATGTTTGCTAAAATAGGTGATATAGGGCTTCCCATTGGTAAACCTTCATTTTGAATATATATCTTATTGTCAAAAGTGAAATAATTCTGATTAATGCATACATCAAATAAATTTAGTATATCTGATATTATTCCTGGATTAATATTTTTATCTTCTAGTAATTTTCTTACAAGTATTAGACATTCTTTAGGAGGAATTTTAGTGAACATATTAGTAACATCAAACGAAATAAGTTTATAGTTATCTTGCAAGTTGATTTCTTTTAATTTTTTGATTACTTCTATTGAATTTCTAATTGAGTATTCAGATGCATATCCGTAACTATTAAGTATATTGTTAAGCTTCTTCGCCAATATATTATTAGGAGTATTAACATAAGAAACTACAGGTCTAATTGGTTTCATTATTTTATGTAATTTAACGGTTCCATATAATTGTGGACAATGAGGATTCTTATGTATGATAGACCTTTTTTCGTAATCACTTAAAAGATAATTTGAATTATTAACAATAACTCTCACATTATTGGAAAACTTTTTTGTTGGGTCTGCTTTAAGAACTTTTACATCGCTAGATTCTATACAATTATATATTTTAGAACTATAATTTTCAGTTGTCAATATGACAGTTGTGCCCCCCAGATTTTGTAACTGTTAGGTTATTATCTTCTACTTTCTTTTTGATTGCATTTAAAACTGTAATGTCATTTTTTGTTTGACGTTTAACTTTTGAAGGTTTAATATTTTTGATTAAATTGGCAATTTTTAATTTCTCATAAAGAAAATTATTTGAATTAGATTTTAAAGCTATTTCTGACTACAACTTTGTACTAACGTTACTTTCTGTTTTAAAGATAATATCTTTAGCAACGAATGCAACAATTTCTTTTAAAACAGAAATTAACGTTAGTAAAAAATTGTTAAATGTAAAAACAAAAAAAACCACCATTAAAGAAATCAGGTATATATAAACTCAAATGTCCAGAATGTAATGCTGTCTATTTGGGTCAGACCCTTAGAAATTTTGAAATCTGATACAGTGAACACTTACGAGCATACAGATTAAAACAACCAGATAAATCCCACTACGCAAAACATCTACTTGACACTAATCATTCATTGACACAGAACTAGAAGTGCTGCATATTTGTGAAAAGAAACAAGAACTGGATTTCCTTGAAGAATTGGAAATTAGAAGACATTTAAGAAACCCACAATATGAAGTTGTCAATGAACAAATAAATCTAGGGAGTTCTCCACTTATAAATTGTCTTCTTAAGTGATAATTGTAAAGATCAGCAGATATAGTTTTCCTTGTTTTCTATATCATTGCACAGTTATACTGATCTTAATTGTAAAAATGATATCCAGGATATCACCATAGGGCTAATAATATCTAAGCTTCAATATTTATAATATAACATCTTTTTCTTTTTTCTATTAACATATATTAAGTCAATCAGAAGTTAGGTCACTTCTTGGTCTAGCCAAAAATAACTACTAAACATCAGGTAGGCATCAAATGAAATGTAACTTCTGTCATTCTGACGATGATATTGATTTATCGAAATAATTGTCAATTTTTTAGAATTTTCAACAATTTTCATTATATTGTGCAATTAGCTAGAAACAGTTAGATTAATTTAAAACACTAATATGAGTAGATTCCACGAAGTAAGGGTCGAGACAGTTAATATCGTATAACAGATACAGAGAGATTTGATATTGGTTTAGGCTATCCAAAATCGGACACCTGCTCTATATGTGACGAAACTGCTGTTGTCCTGAAAATTGTCTAAAAATGCTAAAGCACAAAAACATGAAAAAGCAAGTCTCTTAAGTGAAAAAAAGCTTGAGACAGAAAAAAACTGCATTTAGCAAAAGCTAATTCATTTTACGTTGGAAAACGTGCTTCTAAAAGATCAACAAAGTTTCAAGACAACTTGCATGCTATTTGCTTGGACTTTTAAAAAAATCTGCCTATTTGTAATATTTCAACGAATGACGTCCGCCAACTATTATTATAGTCCAAGAGCCCGTGAGGGCCAGACCTTCGGATTTTTATAAAAGTTTTTCTATGTATATCCCCAATACAGGTAAGAATGATCCCCGCCCATGAAACCTGGGTAGTGGTGGCTTTGGCAGGTAACAGGTAGCAAAGGTGTATAAAATTCCAAATCAAATTTATCAATTTATAAAACTCAATTTTTTTATATTTTACTCGTAATAATATTAAAACTCGCGTTGTTCATTGCCAGACACTTAGTATAGTTACAACCCCCTGCCGGACACCCCTAAACTATTATAATTTGTAATTATACTTACGTTATATTATAAAAGCTAAATTTTATATATATATATATATATATATATATATATATATATATATTTTGGACAACTATTAAATAATGTTTCCTTAGTAGCCAGACAGTTTCGAGGGTTCTATCGTCCTGCCAGACGTACGAAATGTGTAAAATAGTTGTGAGTGAGAGGAGCATATACAGCAACGGGTGCGAGTGAAATAGAGCGTGCAGTCTATTGCCATCTTTTACTGCGCATCAGCTGCTCGTTGTGTATTATGTAGTGCGCGGTTATGCTCATAGTAAACGTATATCAAACGTCTCTTAATCGTCATATTATTTTTCTGTGTAATTTATAAAATAAATGTGATCTAGTTGTAATAAAAAGTTATCATGAGTGAAGAAGAAGTGAAAATAGTTTGCTTTGTTTGTAAAAAAAGTGATCTAATAATATTTTCCGAGGAGACTTTAAAAAAATGTCAGAACATTCTAAAATTAAGAAAAATGCACAAACTTAAATACAAAGACATTATTTTACCTAGTGAATATAGAGAGAGTGGTTATCACAGATCATTTACAGGTCTAATGAAAAAATACTTCAGCACTGAACCTTTAAGTACAGAAAAAAAAAAGAAAAAAAAACAAGCAAGTTGTGTACTTACAGACAAATCACTTCCAACTTTATCGTCGATTCCAGATTTGAGTTCAGAACCACCTGATTCAGAGTCTTTAACAATAGAATCTTCAACAATATCTCAACAAATTTTATTTTCCCATTCAATAGAAGCACAACCATCAACATGAATCTTATTTACAGCCTGTACCCACAGAATCTTCCACGAGACCTCAGCCAACTCCAATTTCTGAATCTACAGGTCTACAATCTTCAACTCTTTAAGATATTTCTGATGTTTTTGAACCGGATGTTAGTGATAATAATATTGTAACTCAGGACGTAAATACTTCGACTGATAATATTGCGGGTAATAATCATAACGAGGTTGTTTGTATATTTTGTGAAAGAAAAAAGAAAAAAGTGAGATCGAGAATGCTTCCGCTTCATGCAGCTGATGTCCATCAATTTAAAGCTAGTATTAAACCCAATATAGAAAATTATGAAAAGTATAAAGATTTTCTAAATAAATTGGATAATTTTTCTGGGCCAAAAATTTACTATCATACAGAATGCCGCGTTGATTTTAATAATACAGTATCTTCATTAAAAGCATCGCGTAGCAAAAGGGAGTGGCATTATCGTGATTAAAAAAGGACGCTGATTTTTATTAATTTATTTACATGAATTATATATCGATTAATTAGAAAAAATTTTTCAAGAAAATTCTATTGAGATGACTGCCACTTTTACGGCTCACCACCTCGAAGAAAAAATTCTCTAAGGATATAAACAATAAGATTTTGATGACTTTGAAATTTCGGTTGAATTGAATATAATAAATTTTATAAAATTTATTAGAAATAACATGAATTGAGTTACTAGATTTTTGATATGATTGATATTTTATTGTAAAATTTTACGGAATTACACAGAAAATTAATATGACGTTTAATAGACGTTTGATATACGTTTACTATGAGCATAACCGCGCACTACATAATATACAACGAGCAGCTGATGCGCAGTAAAAGATCGCAATAGACTGCACGCTCTATTTCACTCGCACCCATTGCTGCATATGCTCCTCTCACTCACAACTATTTTACACATTTCATACGTCTGGCAGGACGATAGAACCCTTGAAAATGTCTGGCTACTAAGGAAACATTATTTAATAGTTGTCCAAAAAATATATATAAAATTTAGCTTTTATAATATAACGTAAGTATAATTACAAACTATAATACTTTAGGGGTGTCCGGCAGGGAGTTGTAACTATAGTAAGTGTCTGGCAATGAACAACGCGAGTTTTAATATTATTACGAGTAAAATATAAAAAAATTGAGTTTTATAAATTAATAAATTTGAGGTGAAATTTTATACACCTTTGCTACCTGTTACCTGCCAAAGCCACCACTACCCAGGTTTCATGGGCGGGGAAACTTTCAGGTTTTATAAAAATCCGAATGTCTGGCCTTCACGGGCTCTTGCTCTATTATACTTGTTCAATGTTCGTGTGCTTTCAAAGCAACAAAGAATTTTCTATTTGTACAGTAAAATAGTGGGAAAATAGGAAGTTACAATGTGTGCCCTCTCTTACATCACTTCATTTACAACTTTTTGCCAGTTAGAGTCAAACATGTCGAAATACTCTGCAATACTTGTGGTGGACAGTATAATAGATTCTTACACCATATCATTCATTATGAAAAAAACTAAAACACATCAAAGTTACGTTTCCAATACGCGGACATTCTTATATAGAGAGTGTTAAGGATTTTGGATTAGTTAATCAAAAAACCCGAACAGAAACTCTATCGGACTGGAACGAAACCAACACCGTTTGATGCAGACGACGTAGAGCAAAACTACTTTCGTTCTTGGACTAAGCTGTATTTGAAAAAATGTCCTTTTCCCACCAGAGAGATAGAGTTCTCTGCTGAGCGTCCCAGACTGGCATTTTATCGCAATAGATACAGTGGTGCATAGGCGTCAGCAGTTATTGTTGGGAAACCATCCAAGCCAAATAACACCGGTGAATTCAAGCTTCCGGATAAATAATCTATATAAAGGTAATACATAGTCATTTAAATTTACATATTTCTTTCTTATTGGAGATCTGCTTCTGCTGTCCAAAGAAAAATACAAAGACATCCAGAAGCTGTCCAAGTACTGTGGCGAAGAGTCGAAAAATTTGTTAGTCGGTTTACCTCGTAAGAAATGAGTGAAACTAAAGGAAAACCCTAAAAGAAAAGAAATGAGAAAAAGTATATTCGTAAATATTAAATTATGCGTTTTTCAACACCTTTATCTACGTAAAAAATAATTAATACTTGGAAAATGTTTGACTTCGTCTGCCACATAAGAATAAACTTTGTTCTTGTTTATTTATTGATGTTGTTTTTTGTAACAATAAATAACCTTTAACCCAAATTGACTACTTGTTTATTATCTAAAATGAAAATGACTGTTTTAAAGTTGAGAAACTCTTTGACTTTTGGACTTTCATCGTTATTCACTGAAACAGCAAGAGCTTGACTGACTTTTAGAGTAGTACTTTTGAAAAGGAAGTTCACACTCCGAAAGAAAAAAATTTACAAATGATAAGTGAATACGTGTATCTAAACATCTTAATTAGAATTTTACAATTTAATCAAAAAATAATCGTACAATGAAGATTCCAACTTAAAAACCTGATTTCTGAACAATTTTTGTTTTTGTACGTTCATCATTTTTCCCGTGTGGTCTTTATAAAAAATCCTCCAAATGTTCTAGTATTTTTTTATGTTTCTAGTTGGGGTTGTCAAATAAAGATAAATGTAGCCAGGATAATGGTGGACCTGAAGATGTCGAAATGGGTAAATGCCTTGAGGCAGTAGATGTAATCGCTGGCGATGCCCGAGATCCGGAAAGTAGGGGAAGGTTTTTCCCGTATTCGCCTGAGTTTCACTTGATTCCTGGTCAAATGGATAAATCTTTTTGGTACTGGAATTATATTTACTACAACGAAACACTAGTAAGTTTTTTTATTGGAAATAGTTGAGAAATAAATACATCAAATCAGCAACGATATTCAATACATTGAAAATTAATCTATCCGTTATTTTCCGATACGTGTTACAATTAGCCCTATAGCTTGTTTATAATATATGGTAACTAGTTTTTTTATTTAAGCTACTATTTCTATTAAATATTGTTATTAGACTTTGAAACCAAATTTTTAAAAGTGAAAATTGAAGTGCTTGGTCAAATGGAAACCGAAATATCCGAATACAGTATAAATCCTGTTTCCATCCATCACAGTTCGGATTTGGTCTTGTTGAGCTCTGCTCGATTCTTCTGTTCTTTCGTGAGGGCTTTGGAGTAAGTATCCGACTTCTTTCATCTATATCAGTCCATCGTGCCAGACACGGTCGAAGGATTTGCTGACATCTAAGAAGCTGGCTCCCGTTGATTGGTTGTTTCGCTTGAAATCCTTAGGTGGCGTATTCTACTTATTTTCAGGAGACTTGGTGTCTTCGGCTCTTCGTTGTTTCCTACCTGAATCCGAACTGTTTTCTTCTAGCAGGAATCCCGATGACTTCCCTTTTGAAGTTGCTTCAAGACGACGATCGCCCCACCACCCCCTTCTCTCGGCCATCGTGATCATAGTAAGGAGGAGCGATGGATGGGCGCGGCCTGCATGTAGTAGCAAGTCCTGAGGGATAAGAAAACATCTGTTCGTCATTTTTTCGCTCTATCTCAGCATGGTGTGGTGGTTTCTCCTCCGCTTTCCGCTACTTTCCATTCGCCTGGAAAGTGTTTTTGGTCTTCAGTATTGCGTTGATGATGGCCACCACCGTCAGGAATACGAACACCCTATAACTACTACTACTACTTTACCTTCTTTCTTCCTTTCATCTTGGTATAGTTGCTTCAAGCTTTTTGGCGGCTTCTTTCATCTTCTCTCTCTTCTTTCCTTCTAGCTTTCTTTTCTAACCCTTCTTACTCGTTTTCTCCCCCCTCTCTATATCTTCTCTCTTCTCTTCTTCTTCATCCTCCCGGGTCGAGGGGGGGAGAGGGGGGGCTGTTGCTGGGTTTTACTTTTGTGACCGCTCCGCTTAAGTTTTCCGTGCGTGGTCGTCGTGTCCCCCTCTCTCTACTTCTATCTCTCTCTCTTCTTTTCTTCATCCCCGGGGGATGTTGGGTTGTGATTTTGTCGTTCATAGGAGGCGCGTTTCCATAATTCATTCCCTTCCTACTCCTTCTGAAAAGCTTCTACTTTTTCCTCGTCTGTGTGGGTAAGTACGTTGACTCCGTAAATTTTTGGAGTCTCTGTAGAAATTAATATCGTCCGAGTTATATATATATATATATATATTGAACCAGATATCTTAGATAATAAGAGAAGTAGTATTATAAAATTGAGTTTGCTAGTATGAAATATATATGAAAATAACTTAATTTAAGAAAATAAGTAAAAAGGAAACACTTTGCTTAATTTAAACAACATATCAAATAAAGATATATTAAATAACAGCCAATAACAATATAATAAATAAGGAATTACCTCAATGATAACATAAAATATAGATATTGCCTAACCAATGTAATGGTGTAAATAAAGTTGCCTAAGACGAAGAATAATTTCCATATCATAACAGCTGTTTATCTGAAATGAAAACAAATATTACTATAGTTAATTCATTATAATCATTAATTTAAGAATAAGAACAAATATAAATATTGAATAGAATATAATCCAATAGATTTCATAGATAAACAAATAATGACATATAGACAAATAACATAAGAGAATTTATATTTATAATTGATATGAATGTAACAAGAATATACTATCAATAATAATATTGAATGTTGTAATATGTAAGTGTATCTAAGTATAGCCAATTTTAATGTATTTGTATGTATGAAATTGTTTTGATAAGTGATTGAAGTTTCAATTATCTGATTACAAAAGACAATATCTTATTGGTTGTAAAAGATGACATAACAAACTGTGAATCAATAAATAAACTTTTGAATAGTGATCTGGAAAAGAACAAAAGACTGTTTTGTTTGAAAAAGTTGAGAATCGAGGGGACGCTTCGGAGAACGGTAGCGAGTGTTAAGAAGCGAGGAGTGTGTGGGATAGTGTTCCTAAAAATTTAAAGATATTCCCGGTTTTAAGACATTTAAACTTCTAAAGTATTATGAAATACAATATTAATAATACTCACAGTGAATTGTAACAAAGTTTTCGACAAGAATCTGCGAAATTTTCGTTAATTTCGGTTTTTTTGGAGATTTAGTGGAGTGTTCCTGGGATCCAGAGACTTTCTTCCAAATTCAAGATCAACAGGTCAGTGTATTTAAATCATTTATTGGCCAATAAATAGTGTAAAAACTCAAAATCCCAATTAAGTACTTAATTTCATAAATTGATAAACTTTTTCACATATGATCGATCTAAAAAAGAAAGAAACAGACTTTATATAGTATATTCATTGCATAAATCGTTAAATTTAATAAAAGGCCGAACTTTATATAAATTAAAATATGTACTTACGCTAATCACGCCATCTTGTAATTGCATAAATATGGTGATGGAAATTTCATAATGTAATAACTATGTCCTTCTGTATATAATTTCTATTTCTCTATCCATGTATATAACTCATTTCTTTCCACACCAATTTGTATGATATATATACTATGATTTATAGGTAAATTCTCTTATGTGTTTTAACCATTCAAATGTTTTCATCGTCAACAAACTGTGTTGTATAATATAGATGCTTCTTACGTATCATAATTGTTTGTTTCATGCTAAAGCGCATGACTAATTTTTTCACGCATGCGCATTTATGATATTATTAAAATCAATAAATAGGTACAATAGAACCATTGGCGTCGCATATTATTTTATCAAATAAATATTGCATTGATAATTAAATTGATTTCAAATAATGTGTTTTCTTTTTATTTCAACTTTTTCAACAGTATAAATTGCCAGGACTCAAAGGGAAAAAGGATTTCATGCTCCCGAATAATCTAATTATAATAAATTATTAAATAAATATTAAAAACAAACTGAGCTAGCCAAACTTAAAACAAAAAAAAACAAAAATTCTAAATAAATAAACATATACTTTAAATCATCTACTATAAAAGTAAATAATATTATATCAAAAATATAGTATAATATATATATATATATATATATATATATATATATATATTCGGTATATCTACATATATCTACATATGTGTCGGTGTATTATTATGATCTATATAGTGTTGCCTGTATGCTTGGCGAGTGCATTGTAGTCTATCTAAAGTTCATTTTCTAGGGTATGGGGTGCTGTTCTGATACCGCTATTTCATTTCACTATATTGATCCTAGTATGATGTATGCTATGGAATATTTGCTCTACCATTTAAAACCTTTTGGAATAGCTTATAATCCAGTCTTGCCTGATGAGCTTAAAGGGCTTATCACAAGACAGAAGGACGAGAAGGAAAGTCACAAAGAAGAAAAAGGCAAAAGCAATAAAATAAGGTGATACTATGTAATTAGTGCAGTCAAATTGTGTTATTATTAAATGAATTGAGGAGTAGTTTCGGTTAATTCGTTCCGCGTGTATTTTGGCGTGCCAAAATAATAATAATAATAATAATAAAGCGAGAACTGAGAGATAATAATAATAATAATATTTATTCACCATTCAATTTGAATTATACAATTATTTTTATCAACAATAAATAAATATAGATAAATAAATATAGAATTCCCACAGAAGGGTGAACCTGTGCGTGGGTTGTAACCATATTAAATAACATAAATTGTAATGAATAAAACCGTAAAAATAAAGTTTCTTCCGGTACTAGCAAAGATCACCAGAAGATATATAGATATCATATCAAAATCACTTACGGATAATACAGAAAAAGAACCTACGACTTCAGAAACAAAACAATTAACAATAAGATTATAATGAATAAAATTGTAAAAATAAATTTTTTTTCAGTGTGAACTGAAACGCACGGAAAAAAATATTTTCGTAGATATCACATTAAAAATCATTTGTAAATATTATAAAAAGAGCACCCTACTATATAATAAATCGAATAGTATATTTTATATCAAGGGTGGAATAAGCAAATTTCTACAAGAGTAGAAAGATTTTTTCCCGAGCCTTGCCTTAAGAATAATTTTTACAATCAATTGTATTAGTGATAGAGACAGTTATGATTGCCTTTATATAATTTCGACACAGTTGTTTTAGATTTTTTTTACTCATTGTGGAATAATTTTTGAATGTATTGCAAAAGTTGTAGTTGTAGTTTTATTTTTTTTAATAACTAAATTATTTAAAAAATGCGATTCATTTATACTACACAATTCAGTTTATGAATAGTTTATCTTCGAACTTATTAGATTAGTATGAAGAATTTTTTATACCATTTTGTACTTGATGACATTAATAAAAATGAGTTTAATATCGATGGCATTATTTTTCCGTTCCTTTCCTTTTGTAGGACTACTGAAAATTACTGATAAACTAGCATCTAATATTTTGTGACGAATTGAAGGCTAATAAGTCAGGAAACGTGTAACTTTTTCTAGCTGATATTTTTATGAATAATTTGGAAAATAAATTTATTCTTTCATTATTAGTGTTTTAAATGAAACTCACGGTTTCTAGTTAATTCCACAATATAATAAAAGTAATTGAAACTTCTAAAAAATTGACAATTGTTTCGATAAATCAATATCATCGTCAGAATGACAGAAGTTACATTTCATTTTATGCCTACCTGATGTTTAGTAGTTATTTTTGGCTAGACCAAGAAGTGACCTAACTTGTGATTGACTTAATATATGTTTATAGAAAAAAGAAGAAGATGTGATATTACAAATATTGAAGCTCATCATCAGTATAACTGTGCAATGATATAGAAAACCAGGAAAACTATATCTGCTGATCTTTACAATTATCACTTAAGAAGACAGTTTATTAGTGGAGAACTCCCTAGATTTAACTGTTCATTGACAACTTCATATTGTGGGTTTCTTAAATGTCTTCTAATTTCCAATTTTTCAAGGAAATCCAGTTCTTGTTTCTTTTCACAAATATGCAGCACTTCTAGTTTTGTGTTAGGTGTCAATGAGTGATTGGTGTCAAGTAGATGTTTTGCGTAGTGGGATTTATCTGATTGTTTTAATCTGTATGCTCGTAAGTGCTCACTGTATCGGATTTCAAAATTCCTAAGGGTCTGACCCAAATAGACAGCATTACATTCTGGACATTTGAGTTTATATATACCTGACTTCTTTAATAGTGGTATTTTTGTTTTTACATTTAACAATTTTGTACTAACGTTACTTTCTGTTGGATAACCGTTGGATGTTGCTATTTGTCTAATTGTATTAATCTCTCTATCAAAATTACATTTGTTCATAGGAACTGAAAGAGCTCTATGTATCATTGAATTATATGCCGCTAGTCTGTGTGACATAGGGTGATTGGAATTGAATGGAATTGTCACATCAGTCTGTGTTGGTTTTCGGTAAATTGAATAATCAAGTACATTATTAACTCTTTGAATTTTTAAATCAAGAAAATTGATTGAGCTATTTTCTTCAATTTCTAATGTAAATTTAATTTTTGGGTGTAAATTATTGATGTGGTTGAAAAATACATCTAATTGTCGTTCACTACCCATAAAACAAGTTAATATGTCATCTACATATCTATACCAAAATAAAATATTTTTCGAAATATTACTTTCAAAGATCTTTTTTTCTAAATTGTCCATAAAAATGTTTTAAGTGATTACGAAAAGAGGTCTATCATACATAAGAATCCTCACTGTCCACAATTATATGGAACCGTTAAATTACATAAAATAACGAAACCAATTAAACCTGTAGTTTCTTATGTTAATGCTCCTAATAATATATTGGCAAAGACGCTCAACAATATACTCAATAGTTACGGACATGAATCTCAGTACTCAATTAGAAATTCAATAGAACTAATCAAAATGTTGAAAGCAATCCCCTTGCAAGATAACTATAAACTCATTTCGTTCGATGTAACTAATATGTTCACTAAAATATTAATCCAGGAATAATATCAGATGTACTTAATTTATTTGATGTATGCATTAATCAGAATTATTTCACTTTTGACAATAAGATATATATTCAAAATGAAGGTTTACGAATGGGAAGCCCTATATCACCTATTTTAGCAAACATTTTTATGGACAATTTAGAAAGAAAGATCTTTGAAAGTAATATTTTCTATTAGATATGATAAATAAGCTAATTAGTGAAAAAGAGGGAAAAGTGGCATTACAACAAATATTTCCTTAACAAGCTGATGAAATAAAAACTTATAAAACCATCACATATGCAGGAAATATTTCTAATAATATTTCAAAGATAATATCTTAAGCAACGAATACAATTTCTTTTAAAACAGAAAGTAACGTTAGTACAAAATTGTTAAGTGTAAAAACCAAAATACCACTATTAAAGAAGTCAGGTATATATAAACTCAAATGTCCAGAATATAATGCTGTCTATTTGGGTCAGATCCTTAGGAACTTTGAAATCCGATACAGTGAGCACTTACGAGCATACAGATTAAAACAACCAGATAAATCCCACTACAGAAAACATCTACTTGACACCAATCATTCATTGACACCTAACACAAAACTAGAAGTGCTGCATATTTGTGAAAAGAAACAAGAACTGGATTTCCTTGAAGAATTGGAAATTAGAAGACATTTAAGAAACCCACAATATGAAGTTGTCAATGAACAGTTAAATCTAGGGAGTTCTCCACTAATAAACTGTCTTTTTAAGTGATAATTGTAAAGATCAGCAGATATAGTTTTCCTGGTATTCTATATCATTGCACAGTTATACTGATCTTAATTGGAAAAATGATATCCAGAATATCACCATAGGGCTAATAATATCTAAGCTCCAATATTTGTAATATCACTTCTTCTTCTTTTTTCTATAAACATATATTAAGTCAATCACAAGTTAGGTCACTTCTTGGTCTAGCCAAAAATAACTACTAAACATCAGGTAGGCATAAAATGAAATGTGACTTCTGTCATTCTGACGATGATATTGATTTATCGAAACAATTGTCAATTTTTTAGAATTTTCAATAACTTTTATTATATTGTGGAATTAACTAGAAACCATGAGTTCCATTTAAAACAATAATATGAGCAGATTCCACGAAGTAAGGGTCGAGACAGTTAATTTCATTTATTCTTTCAGACAACAATAGTGAAATCCTATATTGGTTTAGACATGTGGATGATTGTCTGGTTTTTTTGGATGGTAGCGTAGAAACTGCCAATATTCTTTTATAAAAAATAGATCAAGTACTTCCTAGGATTACGTTCACACTTCAATTTTTTAGACAACACAATGTACAGATACTCCAACAAATTCTCATACAGTATATACAGGAAACCTACACAAACACACCATGTCATTTCAAGTTCTTAATGCCATCCACACCAACATAAAATGGCATTCCAATGTAAGAGATTGATTATCATTCAGAGTGTTCTGAAACAGCAGTTAATAACCAGTAATCCACACATCATTGACCGTCTCATTCGCAAGGTTATTAATAGAATAGAGCAGAATTTGGCTTTTCATAAGGTGAATTCGGTTGACAGGTTCATTTCCATTCCTTTTTTGAATAACAATATTTCAAACAAAATAGCCAGGCGTATCAACAATTATATAGAAGATGTAAAAGTTTCTTACAAAACGTCTACCGTTTTAGGTAGACGTTTGGTGAATTCCAAGGATAGAATTGATAACCTTCCAAAAAGTGGAATTTATAAGCTTGAGTGTGGTGATTGTGAGGTAACCTACGCGGATATTGGAACATCTGAATCCAAGTAAAGATTCTGCTTTTGGGCATCATTTAAGATTCAACAACCATAACTTTAGCCCTAGTAAGAATTCGACAATTTTTCATGGGGTCACTCTTAGAAATTATAATAGATTGGATTGAGGACATACATATAAATAATGAATTATTAGTTAATAACCTTTGTCTGAACACTCAAGTTAATTTGAAGAGTTCCTATATCCCATTCCACAAGAGGCTAAAATTTTGATTATTAATACACACAATTCTTATCACCGGTTTCAAAATTTTGAGCGTTTCTTAAATCTTCTTTGCTTGTTTTATTTTAACATTTAATTTCTTTCTTTCCCATTCTCTTCTTTTTGTTTTGTTTTTGTTTTCTGCCTTATTCTTATGTTTCTTGACAACTTTAACTATTGTAACACTTTTAGTTATCTTTGTTGATATAAACTTTCTTGACATAGAAAGCTTTTGAGGCATTGTTTTAATTATTTTTTGTTTGTTTTTGCTCTATTTGTTGTTTATTTTAGGATTGCTTTATCATTCCTTGTGTTTTTTCGGACGTTGAGTATTGCTTCCATTCTCAATAGATTCATCTTCGAGTCTCCCAACTTAAACTTTTGAGTCAGGTTCCCATTAGACTGTTTTGATCTTGTATAAACTGATTCGTTGCCCCCCTCCCCCCTTACCACATTAGTTAGATTCAGGTTAAGGGTGAGTTCTCATTAGACCGTCTCCCTGGGACTTATATTAGGTTTGACAAGTTGGTAGTTTCTATAATTTCTTCTTGGTGTGTTCTTTGAGTTTGGTATTGATTGATCCTTGTTGATTGACCATTGTTTACATTCATTGGATTTTATCATGTTAGTATTTCATCACACAATTTAATAACATACTTACGTTATTTTTAATAGACAAAATTTTGAATCCATCAGTCTTATTGACAAATTAAGTTTAATGACTTCCGTTTGATTGTTTGTTTTGGTTAATACTCTCCATTTCCATGAACAGATCCTTTGTGAGTTTGAGCTGTTAAGGTTAAATTTACACTTACTAATTTGATGATTCTCTCATTTTTTATTGAGTTCGGTTCTCATTAGACCGGTCTTAGTATTTAACGAGTGGGGGTTCCTCTATAGTCAACACTTCATGGGTCCTTGCTATGCTTCCCACTAAACAAGAAACATAACAAGTCTTTTTTGTGATGTTATTTTTAGATACTTTTCGTGATGTTTATATAAAACGTTAATAAGATATCTTCTAGATGTCCTAATTTTATTACCAACTCTATTAACATCAATGTCATGTTAATAAAACATATTTTTGATGTACACAGTAATACTTGAATTCGCAGTTACATACACATCCTATGAACTTCTTTTTAGTAACTTCCTATAAGAAACATTCATACGATGTTAATTTGTATACTTCTCACTAATGTCACATACAGAACGTTACTGTAATATTACAAATTAACATGTTTCTAAGGTGATCACATGTTGCAGTTACTTACACATCTTTCGAAATAATTTTTAGAAAGTTCGTGTGGTTACGTCTTTACGATGTTAGTTCATAAAACTCTCAGTAATATCTCATATTAAACATCACAGTAACATAAAAAAAAGAAGAAAACAGAAGAGGAACTGACGAACGAACATTATCTGTGGAAACAAATGACAAGCATGAAATGGCGGATGGTTTTCAGTTTTGTGTTATATTTTATTTGCAGGAAGTACATTTTTTGCAAGTACTTGAATAAAGTGGTCTTCGTTTTCGTTAGTTGCTACTTAGCTTCAGTTTCTATGCTTAGTTATAATTCTTGTTATAATGGACGAACAACAGCCTTTATCGGTAAGTAGGTACCTATTCCAAAATAATAATTTTAAAACTTAATACTAATTCAAGATTTTAATCGGCTATTGTACATTGAAATTCCAGGTGGCGGAATTGTACACTAACATTATATAATACACTTTACAAAATAAGGGTTTTTTCAACTTTTAAAATATTTTAGTTAGTAAGAATATTTTAAAAACGATTCACAATATTTTAAATCTTAGATATGCATTATACCCTACAAAAAACTTAATACTGCATTAGGGTACATATTATTATTAATAATAAAACATGCTCATATGTTGGCAGATATTTGAATCTAGAAGAAAATATTTTCAATGTTCAATATGTTTCAGAAGCTACTTACATAGATAAAATAAAAAACAAATAGTTGGTAATTATGTAAAGAAAGGGGAATAACTATTTCAGATAGTCTGATACAGACATTGTATTAAACAGTACAAAAAATATTGTATCGAGTATCTCAAGTTCTAGTTTGTGTAGTAGCAGTCATAGCCATCAATAAAGTATTGTTGGTTTATAAACTTTTAACATTAATACTAACAATTCTTGTGAACAATTAGAGACTGTTCAAGACTTTAAAAACAGATATTTCTGTTAAGAAGCTCATTTCGATTTGAAAATACACTGAATACAATAAAAAAGCTGTAGCTGTCCCTTACAATGATACCTATATTAATCTAGTTGAAGAATATGTAACTTATGGCACTGAGTGCTCCAGTCATCAAACAGAATTCAATTATTTATTATTGTAGAAACACAGCTATTGGATACTCATGGGATACAATTAATTATAAACTCATTTAACTTGATAATGTGTTCATATCTCTTCCTCATAAGTAGTTTTTTTTGTATACAGTGTATTAGTAATGCTTAGTTTTCATTAAGTTACAATTCCACGATGATAGTATACAATATGTTCCAGGATGAAAATAACAAGATGAGAATAGTATATAATTTTATACAGAAAAGAAGTATGAATCTTCATGGCACACCTGAATTTACCTGCGGAACGGAGTGAGGCATGTAATAGAAGGTAAATCATGAAAAGTCACTTCTCGAAATAAAATATGTTGTTATTCCTTTGAAGAGCCCCGCATGTATCTTGTGGAAAATGGGTCCCAGTCAATTGGCTGAAAATCAAGTTTGATGTAGTTTATGATGATTGATCAAAATTCTCCATGGGCACAATTTGATATAAAGTAATTGTTTTATTAGCTGCTATTCAGAACACCTTTAAATGTTTCACAGATAAGGATTTTGAAGTGTACGTTATGGAATGGTTGAGGCACTCGAAACAGCGACTCTTGCATAAGAAAAAGTAATCGTAAGTAAACGATAGAATTTTCTTTAATCAGATTGGATTTCTGTTGATTTAACGTGATGTTTCATAAGATCTTTATGGTGTAAAATTTTTATTAGTTTTAATATCATTAAAAAACTATTCTAATAAATTTTCTTTAAACTAGCTGTAATGTATGTGTATCCGTTAAACTTTATTAATTCAGTTTCAAAGTATGTTACATTATGGCAACTACAGATTAATATACCCTTTTTATTCCTTGCTTTCACTGAATGCGTTCAATAGTGTCCACTTCCCACACTTGTCATGTAATATGCTTACACAATTTTATTTGTATTAGGTTGGATTTCTGGACAAGATATTTTTTTTCTAATTTTGTACCTGTTTTTTCCAATTTACTGTACTGTTCATTAAAAGTGAATAAACGTTTTAAATCCTTTATTGCTTTTTTTGCTATTTTATTTTAAATATACAGGGTGAATAACTAAGAACAACTGTAGGCCTCATCTCAGAAAAGAATCATGCTACAACTTTCAAAAAAATTACCTTTAGGTAAGTGATACTGAAAAATTGCTGGAAAATATTTTGCAGTCTCTAAAATATCCGCTAGGGATGGAATGAACACGAGAAAACATAATACTTGTAACGTGAATTTCACACTTTGAAATAAATCTAAATAATTTAACAACAAATTAAATACTGTCACGGTATCGGCTTACGAGGCACGATTTAAAATTTAAAAACTCGTTGAAAGTCCGGAATATTCAAAGAATCAATAATTGGATAATTAGCATGCGCTGTCGGAGTGTACTAGCGTAGGGCGATTGGCTTTGATTTCTTCCTTTTTGACGTGAAAGGTGCTAGTTGGCGTTTCGTTAAACATAATTTTGTCCATGTGGATGAAGAAATAATATTACATAAAATATAAACCCAATAGTTCTGCAGATCATGGTTCAATCCTATTAGACATCTGGTAAGAATTATTTCGTTTAATTAATGATTTTTATTAGTATCCAAAAAAAATTAGCACGAGTTAACGACGTATTTTATCCAAATAGAATAGCAAGTTTCTTTCAACGTTGGTTGTTTCAATGTTAAATATATTCGTTTCCAGGCAGTGAGAAGTCTAGGAGAGATTCTTATTATTATTGATAATTATTATTCATATCTCACATTTTAAATTTTGTCTTAGAATATGAAACTTAACTTTTTCTCATTTCTTGCTCTTTTTCAATTGTTCTTTTCATATGATATCATTGGTTCCCAAAAGTTTATTTCTAATTAAATACCGATCGTAAGATATGAATGTAGATGCTATGATTTTAATAAAAGTTGTCATTATTCATATCTAACATATTAACTTGGTCTCATGATATATAAAACTTAACTTTTTATTTCACGGTTTTTATCAACTGGTTTTTATATGTCATTATTTCTTAAATGTTCCTTATCAATTAAATTTATGCATTGTAAGATATTGAAGTAAAAGCTATGAGTTTTAATAGTGAAAATAATTTTACAAGAAAATCACTCAATAACAAAATGCACATTGCTCTATATTTTTTTTCTTTTTCGTCAGCCAAGAGGTCAGACAGATGTAGTTTAAATTGTGGTGGATAAATTCTCGATGATTTGCTAAAACTCAAGTATATCTTCTGGTTTTTCAATTCACTTCATATTTTATTGTAAATTCTTCAACTTTTTATGTTAACTTTTTTATTGATGTTCAATAGTTTTTACTCAAATAGTTTATCGCATTTAAAATTGTAAATTGCATTCATTTCAGAGATATATAGATTTATTTAAAGTAACTCGACTGCAAATTATAACATAGTAGTATTGAGCTTGAAAATTATGCGATCATCCAAGAGCAAATTATTATATAATCGCTAACAATTTGGCGGTTTGTCTGAACTGGCTGACACTTTAGTTTGAAATTTTGATTACATCGCACTATGTTTTTTTAGCAAAACCGGGTAGAATTATACAACGTTGAGACAACAAAACTGAGTATACTTATATTGATTTGAGTAGTCTTATATACCTATAAAAATAAATTGCTGATTCATGAAAGCTGGGATATAATGGTAAATTTGCAGTAGGAAACTTATCATTCCAACCATTGCGACGGACTTCCTACCTGAGGGATGTTAGCTTTGTGCATACATAGAAAGGAAGTATAAAATTACATTCTTTGAGAATTCTAAAGTATAGTGTAAATTTTGAACTACTGCGTCGCATCAAGCTTCGTTCATATTTTTCTTTTTATCATATTATAATCTATAGTTATTCAACTTCTTTCAATTCTCTTTTCTCAATTATAACCTGTAAACTATTCACTTTTTTTATATCTTTTTATTATCAATAATATTATAAAGTATTTTGAAGTTTATATAACTGAAAAGAAATAATTTTTCTACATCTGAACTTTTGTATATTTAGAAAATCATGTAAATTTCTTTGTAAATTATTGTAAATACGGTATAATTATTAAATTGTAAATAGAACTTTTTTCCACTTTGCTTTATCACACCAAACCAAAAATTTCAGGTTCACAAGGAAAAAATAATTTGTATGTGTTATTTGGGTTTTTGTTACTTTTGAGAAAGTAACTGGCGTCCAACAATTTACCATATTCACTTTATTTATTTTTCAAGTTATTACATCTAAACTAACTAAGTAATTAGATCCGTGATCAGGTCTAATTACTTCCCCAAATACCACATACAACCTGGCAAGAATTCACGCCCTTAGTTTTCCGGGAAATACCCACACTTTTTGGGTAACAAAATAAAAATTGACGTCAAACGTGGGGCCAGGTCACATCTGATCTGAAAATTGGTTTGGTGTATTGTGTATAAAGGCAAATCATCGCGATAGCTTCCTTTTAGCAGTAAGGTTCAGAATTTGCACACCTTCTTTATATCTTTATTGGTTTATTATTATTATTGTATACTGTTTTATTTACTTTATTGAGATATTTTTTCCTGTAATTATTGAGTGATTTATTTTTATGCATATATCTTGAATAGTCTTGAGTTTGCTTTAAAATGACTGCTTTGGGTTTTAAGTTGACTGTAGATTACTTGTTAACACACGAGTTAGAACATGAGCTTAAATATAGGAATATTCAGGTTCCAGCGTCAGCTGCCGATCGAAGGAAGGTTTTGCGTGGTATTTTGAGTCAAGAGTATACGGGTCGTAGTTCGGTTGTATATGCAGATAATTTGAATTTCGTGGAGGAACAAATTGGAATAGTTGAGTCCCTTAAAGACTTGACTAAAAAAATCAAAGAGTTTTCGGGAACATCCAATGATATAGAGTATCATCGTTATATGTGTAGATTAACTCATGTTACTAATAGAATCAATAGACTTGTAGGGATAGATGACAAACAAAAAGAACATAAGGATAATTTTTTAATTGAAGTATTTTCTTTAGAAGGAGAATTAGATCTCAAAACTCAAAAACCTAGTGTACCCGCCCATTCCACACCAGTACAGGCTCAGAACTTTTCTTTTTCTAAGCCCTCACAGGTTCATAAATGGGGAATAAAATTTTCGGGCTCAGAGCAAGAATCTGTTAGTTGTTTTTTAGAACGCATAGAATGTCTTCGAGTTTCGCGGGGTGTTAGCGATGATGAAATTTTCTTTAGTGCCGTTGAATTGTTTACTGATGGAGCTTTCACTTGGTATCTCAATAATAGAAACGGTTTTCAAAATTGGCAGGAATTGAAAGAGAAATTAAAGGAAGATTTTCTTCCTCATAATTATCAGGAAAACTTACTAGATGAAATCAAAGCCAGAAAACAGGGTCAACAAGAAAAGGTTACAGTATACATTAACATTATGCAAGGGTTATGTAATCGGTTGGAAGTTAAACTTAGTAACGAGGAGATCATTAAATTAATTCGTCGCAATCTGCTCCCAAAGTTCGTTCAACATTTAGCATTACAAGATTTTAATGATATAACTGATTTAGAAAAAAGTTGTCGTAAACTCGAGGAATCTTTTGTTTTCTGTCAAAGTGCTGAGGTTGTCTCCCCTAGGAAAGGTGTAGCAATTTTAGAACCTGATCTAAGTTTACCGAGCTCTTCAACACATCCTATTCCTAAATCTCACTCAACTCGAAATATGTCTACTTTAAATTCAATGACGTGTTGGAATTGTAATAAGCAGGGACATTCTTACCATATATGTAGGTCGCCAAAGAGAATGTTTTGTTATGGTTGTGGTCTTCCTGAAGTCGTAAAGCCAAAATGTCCGAAGTGTTCAAAAAACGGGGAAGGCAGAGGTGTTTCCGTCGCCTCTATAAAACATACGGATACGGTAACAAGCTAAAGCAGAGTCAGGAAATGGAACGACGAAAAACCTCCCAATTCAAAGCAGGGCTTAACAAAACCACCAAGCAAACAAATAATACAATACCTAAAATTTGTAACAGTAATGTCTCAGCGAACACTGGACAGAATGCAAGAAACATTGATTTGCAAAATCTTCCGAAATTCAGTATAGATGATTGGAGATTATGGCTTCAAACTGTTCGAAAATTCTATAAGGAGAGTTCTGTAAAGTCTATGACATCACAGTTTTCTAATCCTAATATAGAATACTTGCTATATAAAAAGGTTGATGATAACAGGCCTTCTATAAATGTTTCTATCTACAATCAAACGTTTGCTGCTTTAATTGATACAGGAGCTAACATTAGTCTTTTTGGTTCAATATTATGCGATATTGTGACAAATAATATTACAATTCAAAAAGATAATAATCTACGAATTAGCACTGCAGATGGACAATTGCAGAATGTATTAGGTTATGTTGAAACTCTCATCACAATAGGTAATATATCAAATTTGGTAAAATTTTATCTTATACCTTCAGTGAAACATGCAGCCATATTGGGCATGGATTTCTTGAAAACATTCAATATTAAAATTGGCTTTGTTAAATTTTCTTTAGATGTAAATTCACTATCTTTATCTGTTGTTAATACAATTCAGGATGTTTCTCATTTATCGGTGGCCGAAAGGAATGCGTTGGATTTAGTCATCGAAAAGTTTCAAAGTATTAGTCCTACAGATAGACTGGGTCGAACTCATTTAATAACTCATTTTATAGACACTGGAGATGCTCCCCCATTTAAGCAACGTCAGTATCCCTTACCACAGGCGTTACAACAGAAGTTAGAAGATGAAGTTGATAAAATGCTGGAATTAGACATTATTAGGGAAAGTAAATCGTCCTTTTGTAGTCCCGTCTGGTTAGTTTCTAAGAGTGATGGTGGTGTTCGTGTTGTTTTTGATGGTAGAAAGCTTAACAGTATCACAGTTAATAAGGATGCGTATGCCTTACCCCATATTGAGGTTATTTTAAGCCAATTAAGAGATACTCGTTTTATTTCTAGTATAGATTTACGACATGCTTTTTATCAAATTCCTTTGGAGGAATCTTCACGGCCAAAAACAGCATTCGCAGTTAGAGGCAAGGGACTATTTGAGTTTAATACCACTCCATTCGGATTAGTTTCAGCTCCCGCATCAATGTGTAGATTGATGGATTTAGTCATAGGTCCTTCATTAGAACCTCATTGTTTTTATTATTTAGATGATATCATTGTTTGTACTTCCAATTTTGAAAAACATCTTGATGTGCTTACTAAACTGTTTGAGAAATTAAAAGATGCTAACTTAACGGTTAACATTGAAAAATGTCATTTTTGTCGTCCGTCCCTTAGGTTTTTAGGATATTTGGTAGATGAACAGGGTTTGCGCACTGATCCACAGAAGGTATCTGCTATCTGTGAGTATCCAGCGCCCAAAACTACAACTCAAGTTCGTCGTTTTCTAGGCATGGTATCCTACTATCGCCGTTTTCTTTCGAATTTCTCCACCTTGTCTGCCCCTATCTCAGGTTTAATAAACGATCGAAAAAAACATCAGCCCATTACTTGGTCCGTGGAGGCAAATGAGGCTTTTGAAAAAATTAAAGTAGCACTGACCACAGCTCCTGTATTAAGTAGTCCTGATTTTGACAAGGATTTCTTTTTAATGACTGATGCGAGTGACGTAGGAGTTGGTAGCGTACTTTATCAGCTGGATGGTTCGGTAGAACATCCCATCGCATACATGAGTAAGAAGTTAACGAAAGTTCAAAGGAAGTATAGTACCACAGAACGAGAATTACTCGCTGTTTTGATAGGCATTGATCACTTTAGGTATTATCTGGTAGGACGTCACTTTACTGTGATTACCGATCATTCTTCGCTTGTCTGGTTGAATAATATGAAGAAACCTTCACCACGTTTAGCTAGGTGGATTCTTCAATTATCACAATATGATTTTTCAATAGTACATAGGAAATCCACAGGAACCGTAGTCGCAGATGCCCTATCTCGCCTTCCTGAAATTAACCTTCTAGAGTTATCTTCACTCCAACCAGATAAATGGTATCTCGGAATGATAACTAAGGTTCAGACTGAGCCGGAAAAGTATCCAAACTTCAAAGTTGAAAATAATATTCTTTATAAACATGTGTATGATAGGTTCGCCTCTATTGGTAATGTATCTAGTTGGAAAATTGTAGTACCAACGAAGAATAGAGCTGAAATTCTGTCGCAATTTCATGACCATCCTACTGCCGCTCATCCAGGTGTATATAAGACATTGTCCAGAATATCTGAATTGTATTATTGGAATGGATTGAGGAAGTCCGTGAATAAATATGTTAGACGTTGTAAAGTTTGTGCAGCTTGCAAACCCACAAACCTACCACAAGCTGGTCTTATGGGACAATATAGAAATATTAATTTTCCTTTCCAATTAATATCTTGTGATTTATTGGGACCGTATCCTCGTTCCCGTAAAGGTAACCAATATGTCTTTGTGGTTGTGGATTGGTTCACGAAATTTACTCTAGTACAAACCTTGCCGAAAGCTACTGCCCCTGCTATTATTAAATTTTTGGAAAATCATGTTTTTTTGGTCTTCGGAGTACCGCAAATTGTCTCTGTCGACAACGGCAAACAGTTTACCAGCAAATTATTCAAGGAACTAATGACCAAGTATAATGTTCAGAAAATTTGGTACAATTGTAACTTTCATCCACAGATTAATCACAGTGAACGTGTTAATAAATCGATTGTTACTGCGATTCGATCATACTGTTACATGGACCATAGATCTTGGGATGAACAAGTTTACAGTATTGCACAAGGAATACGTCTGAGTAAACATGAAGTTACAGAAACAGCACCTTCCTTTTTAGTTTTTGCTCGGAACGTCCCAGTTTCGGGGGATTTTTATGGTAAAATAGCAGAAAATGCCAATAATCAGATTACCATTTCTAGTAAAGTTCACAGACTAGAGGACTCGCAGGAAATGCCTGAACTGTTTGAAGATGTTCGTAAGCGATTGCATATGGCACATACTAAGTCCAAGGCACGATACGACTTACGCAAACGTGATATTAGATTTTTTGTAGGGAATTACGTCTGGAAGAGAAATTACCAAAAATCAGACAAAGCTAATTATCTTACAGCTAAATTTATGCCTAAATATATTCTTTGTAAAGTACGTAGTGTAATATCACCATTAGCCTATGACTTAGAAGACCTCGATGGTAAAGACTTAGGACGTTGGCATGTAAAAGATCTAAAAGAATTTCATGATTTACCTGATGATGATGAAAGTCAAGACTCTGAAACGTCTGATGTTTCTGATACTTAAATATCGGTCGCTTATTTTTTTATTCTGTTTTCATCGTTATTATTTTCCTGACAAATAACTATGGTTCGATTTTCGTTGTTTTTTTTCTTTATTAATGTTCCTATATTGCAGTTCACACAAATTTACATTTTTTTTCTATCGGAAAATTATTTGCTACATATATAAAACTTAAAGGCAAATTTATTCGTGATTTAGTATTACATTATATTATTATTCTGTCAGGCCAGAGATGAGAACACTTTTTCCTTTTCATTTTTCTGCTATTACACGCTAGGCTAGTAATACTGTCCTGTAGCCACGCCAGTAACATCTTTGGATTTACATACGTCATATAGAGGCAATCGAACACACGAATATTGATGTCATTTGATACGTTAGTGGTCGATTCATTCCACCATAACCCTCTGTTACGTATTGTAGTGTTGTTATTGCAATTTATGCAAATTCTCGAGGCTAAAGTTAGTCTGTACCTTTTTATAAATTTTAGAGTGTACCTAAAATTTTCTTGAAGATTTTGTATTTTACTTTAGCATATCGTAGAATTTGAAATTAAGCTAATATTGTATTAGTCTTAGTTTTGATTGTGACCCATGTCAGTTTAGACATAATTACCCTATTTTGACTTTCGTATATAATCTTTAGGTAGATCCTATTCGTCATAACGAAAAGGATAAATGATTATTTTTGTTTTTTATTATCTTTTGATTTTGAATAATTGGTTTCGTTGGAAAATGTTTTGACGTTTCTTAACAATTAGACAGACGAAGTTTTTTTCCTCCTCTCTAAAGACAGGAGATTGTGGCCCGATGTAAGGGAAATCCGTTGCATAGAGTGCGGTAAGATTAATTTACAGCTTATGGCTGAGTTGTAACTTATCTGTTACTTATCGTGATTAATCAAATGCAATGTTGCTGGATTAATGATTAATAATTTTTCATGTTCAAGCCTAGTGGTCATGATAGTTGGATTATTTTTCTGCGTATAAATAGGTATATATTTTTGTTGAAAACAAACAAATTATGATATGAAATCATAATTATGTAGCCAATTTGTGGAAATCTGAAAATCAGATGATTCCTTGCCATATGTGGTGGTTGTAGTTTGTTTTCGGTTGCGTCATATAGCACATGGGCAGCTGTCACATAATATAATGAATTTAATAATTTACGAAAGTAGATTGTTTCCCCGTTATTATTGTAGACATGCCAGGTTCTATTTTTCTTTTTACTCATAGGTAGGCATCTAATTAGAAAACATTTCTTTTGAACGTTATAAGGTTCAATGATTGTTAGTATCTACCTATTATTTATGAAGTCTAACATTTGGAATGAACTATTCACATTACTAGATAATGGGAATAATAGTTTCTGAATCTGAACACACTAATGTACAGTTGTAAAGTTTTTTTGTAGTAACTCAATTCCACTCTCCGAAAAGAGAGATTAATTTTTTTAGTTATTTTTTTTCCTTTTAAATTCAAAATTTGCAAGCAATTGGATGCGGTTGCAATCTGTGTTGTACATATTTTCTATAGAGATTATCTCATTTAGTCATATGAGAGTATATTAGATTTGTAAATATAGTAGAAATATTGTTTTAGTGATATAGTTGTGTAGGTAGGTTTCATTTCAGTTATTAACAGATGTTTAAATATTATTTTTTTATTTCCAATTTATAGTTTTCTGGTAAACATGAAACAATATGTTTATATAAACATATTATAGAAATCTTCTCGACTCTTCTGTCTTTCATAAATAAAAAAAATATTTTTTTTCTCCGGCTTATAGGGGGGTGTAACGTGAATTTCACACTTTGAAATAAATCTAAATAATTTAACAACAAATTAAATACTGTCACGGTATCGGCTTACGAGGCACGATTTAAAATTTAAAAACTCGTTGAAAGTCCGGAATATTCAAAGAATCAATAATTGGATAATTAGCATGCGCTGTCGGAGTGTACTAGCGTAGGGCGATTGGCTTTGATTTCTTCCTTTTTGACGTGAAAGGTGCTAGTTGGCGTTTCGTTAAACATAATTTTGTCCATGTGGATGAAGAAATAATATTACATAAAATATAAACCCAATAGTTCTGCAGATCATGGTTCAATCCTATTAGACATCTGGTAAGAATTATTTCGTTTAATTAATGATTTTTATTAGTATCCAAAAAAAATTAGCACGAGTTAACGACGTATTTTATCCAAATAGAATAGCAAGTTTCTTTCAACGTTGGTTGTTTCAATGTTAAATATATTCGTTTCCAGGCAGTGAGAAGTCTAGGAGAGATTCTTATTATTATTGATAATTATTATTCATATCTCACATTTTAAATTTTGTCTTAGAATATGAAACTTAACTTTTTCTCATTTCTTGCTCTTTTTCAATTGTTCTTTTCATATGATATCATTGGTTCCCAAAAGTTTATTTCTAATTAAATACCGATCGTAAGATATGAATGTAGATGCTATGATTTTAATAAAAGTTGTCATTATTCATATCTAACATATTAACTTGGTCTCATGATATATAAAACTTAACTTTTTATTTCACGGTTTTTATCAACTGGTTTTTATATGTCATTATTTCTTAAATGTTCCTTATCAATTAAATTTATGCATTGTAAGATATTGAAGTAAAAGCTATGAGTTTTAATAGTGAAAATAATTTTACAAGAAAATCACTCAATAACAAAATGCACATTGCTCTATATTTTTTTTCTTTTTCGTCAGCCAAGAGGTCAGACAGATGTAGTTTAAATTGTGGTGGATAAATTCTCGATGATTTGCTAAAACTCAAGTATATCTTCTGGTTTTTCAATTCACTTCATATTTTATTGTAAATTCTTCAACTTTTTATGTTAACTTTTTTATTGATGTTCAATAGTTTTTACTCAAATAGTTTATCGCATTTAAAATTGTAAATTGCATTCATTTCAGAGATATATAGATTTATTTAAAGTAACTCGACTGCAAATTATAACATAGTAGTATTGAGCTTGAAAATTATGCGATCATCCAAGAGCAAATTATTATATAATCGCTAACAATTTGGCGGTTTGTCTGAACTGGCTGACACTTTAGTTTGAAATTTTGATTACATCGCACTATGTTTTTTTAGCAAAACCGGGTAGAATTATACAACGTTGAGACAACAAAACTGAGTATACTTATATTGATTTGAGTAGTCTTATATACCTATAAAAATAAATTGCTGATTCATGAAAGCTGGGATATAATGGTAAATTTGCAGTAGGAAACTTATCATTCCAACCATTGCGACGGACTTCCTACCTGAGGGATGTTAGCTTTGTGCATACATAGAAAGGAAGTATAAAATTACATTCTTTGAGAATTCTAAAGTATAGTGTAAATTTTGAACTACTGCGTCGCATCAAGCTTCGTTCATATTTTTCTTTTTATCATATTATAATCTATAGTTATTCAACTTCTTTCAATTCTCTTTTCTCAATTATAACCTGTAAACTATTCACTTTTTTTATATCTTTTTATTATCAATAATATTATAAAGTATTTTGAAGTTTATATAACTGAAAAGAAATAATTTTTCTACATCTGAACTTTTGTATATTTAGAAAATCATGTAAATTTCTTTGTAAATTATTGTAAATACGGTATAATTATTAAATTGTAAATAGAACTTTTTTCCACTTTGCTTTATCACACCAAACCAAAAATTTCAGGTTCACAAGGAAAAAATAATTTGTATGTGTTTTTTGGTTTTTTTGTTACTTTTGAGAAAGTAACTGGCGTCCAACAATTTACCATATTCACTTTATTTATTTTTCAAGTTATTACATCTAAACTAACTAAGTAATTAGATCCGTGATCAGGTCTAATTACTTCCCCAAATACCACATACAACCTGGCAAGAATTCACGCCCTTAGTTTTCCGGGAAATACCCACACTTTTTGGGTAACATACTCCAAAAAAACATACTAAAGGTGTCCTAAATATACAATTTTTGAAATCTTGAAGAGATTATGAAAAAATTTAATTGAGGAGATTTTTTGCCATTATTCTTCAAATAATGGGTGGGGAAGGTTCAAACTTATGAACAAATGTATAACTTTTTCGTTTTTTAACCGATATTAATGATTTTAGCTGCATTTGAAAGAGTTTTTCTGTTTAATAAGATGGATAACAAAATTGGATAATTTTGTATTCACTCGGAAATTTCAAATGTAAATTGAAGCATTTTTTATATTTTTATATCTGATAACTTAAATCCCTTTTCATCAGAATTTAACAAATGTCTCATTACATTTGAAATTTCCGAGAAAATGGGAAAGTTGTCGACTTTTTCACATAGCGTTGACAAAATTTCTTAATTTTGTCATTTTTGTTAAGCATATATCTTACTAAAGAGGAAAAACTCTTAAATGACGCCAAAAGCATTGATATCGATTAAGAAACAAAAAAGTGTTACTACATTTGTTTTTTAGGTTGAACCTTCCCCCACCCCTTACTTCAAGAATAAGGACAAAAAGTCTAGGATACCTTTTGTATATCTTTTTTGGAGATAATCACAGTATTATGTTTTTAAGTGTTCATTCCACGCCATAGCAGATATTTTAGGAACTCAAAAATATTTTCCAGCGATTTTTCATTCATTTTTCTGAAGGTATTTTTTTAAAGTTGTACCATGATTATTTTTTGAAATATGGCAACCAGCAGGCGTTCTTAGTTGTTCACCCTGTATTTGCTGATTAGGCATAGAAACATCTATAGGATGTCATCTAGAATGTTTGAGGTATGTTATTTAGAGGTTTAAGTAATGTCCATACAACATCTAAAAGAATACACTGTATTGTTTTTGATATGTCGCATTTAGATCATTGATAAGATGTTATTTTTTAGATATTGCATTAACATTCACGAGAATTTAAAAGGCATTTCAGAATGTAACAGAAATATTGTTACTTTTCCGCCAACCTATCTAATATGCGAGAAAAGTATTGGTTTACCCACGAAAAAGTTGGAAATTAGAATTTTTTTTTGAGTTATTTTTACGTTATCCATCAACAACAACACGAAAAAACGGTTTTTAGAAAACAAATACTGTGTGTATGTTCAAGGTGTCTCACAGATGTACCCTATTGATTTTCAGTTGACTAGAGCGAGTACAGCGGGTCCTATAAAACTAGATATACTAAATTTTTGGTTATTTTTGAAGAAATTTCGGTTTGTTAGCACGATACATCCCCCGAAGTGTATACAAGTAACAATTTTATGATAGAATATTGTTCAGGGCCACAGATGCGGAAAAGTTAGTTTTAATCTTTAAAACCGTTTATTTTTAGTTCGTTATAAAGAGTTCCTTTTGAGGAAGTTCTAGTAATATCACAGTAATGTAAAAAGGCAGCGCTTTAACATTAACATTAACAAGAGGAAAAAAAGGAAGAACATTATCACAATGTGATGTTGAATTAACATAACTGTAATATTTATTTGCATAGTGGGATCTTTATCACGTTTGCTTGAATTGGGCTTCTACTAGTTGGTTCTCATCAGACTGTCCTCTCGACTTGATTTTTGTTACGTTGTTTTTGGTTAGTAAGTCTTTCCTGTCTTTATCGAATAATTTTTTCATGTTTGAATTCATAGACAAATATTTTTGATCGTTCAATTTTTATCAACAAATTAAATTTGTAGATATCTTTTGCGATCGGTTGTTTCGATGCGTTCCGCTTTTGTTGGCAGATCTTTTGAGGTTTATTTCTATAGTAGCATAAAATCTGCTTAATTCACTAATTTGATAAATCTCCGTTCTTTATTATTATTGGTTCTCATTAGACCGGTTTTAATAGTAAATTGAGTTGGGGTTCTCTTTTTGTCTTATATATATACCTCATAATAAATAAAAGAAAATAATTTTTGTTACTCTTTATCACGGTTACTTGACTCATGTTAAGAGTGGGTTCTCATTAGACTGTTCTCTTGAGCTGTTTCTTGTTTAGGTGGTTTTGGTTACCAGAAATTTTGCTTCTTTTCGTATCCCATAGAATCAGTGGTTCTATGTCAACGGGACTTTCTGTCATTCGTTCGTTGTCATTCTGTGCGCACAAGTGGATTTGTCAGCCGGCCGACTTCACCACATCATGTTGAATTTTCATTTTTAATCTATCATAATCCCTCAAAGGGATGAATTTTATATGAAGAAATTTCTTCTTCTGTCATTGGTCGACTTACAGAGGTTTATTTAAATCTAATAAAATTTGAGAATCTAATTTTAGAAGATATTTATAACTTTTTGAGATATATATCGTTATCATTGAAAAATATATGTTATTCTTAATCCTTCTGATATGATTTCACTTGTTTATTCATACTCATGAAATATAATAATAAGTTTATTTATCAAAATGTTATTACATGGTTTACATAAAAATTGTTGTTTACATGTAAATAAACATGGAATTCCCACTAAAACTAAAGTTGCGCGTGGGTTTTACACATTTAAATTTCCAATAGTCTTTCTGCATAGATATTGACAATGTGACGTTGGTTTGAATTCACCTTTTTTATATTAATATATTGATTTCTAACATTTGGACATTCAACACATTTCATATATAAATAAGAGATAATTAACAATAAAAAATATAAAACATTCACAATAAAATACAAAATATTTACAATATTTCCCAAGCACATCAGATATTCAGAATGTAAAACAGGTTTACTTTCACGTTTTTTTTTTTTTTTTTTTTTTTTTTTTTTTTTTTTTTTTTTTTTTTTTTTTTTTTTTTTTTTTTTTTGTGTGTGTTTGAGCATCGACATCTAGGTCATTGTGCTCGTCGATATATCATTGGGGTAATTTATATTTTATAAAATAAATTTGTGGACTTTAGATAAGTTATCACCTGGTTAAGCTCGTCATTTTGGTTTCTAAGAATGTTTTCGATCTGGGGTATTTTGAGGAATTGTCTGTGAAAATTGAAGGCTGCACAAGTTAATATATGTTGGGTTGTCAGTGGGATGCCGCACTTCTCACATCTGGGTTTGTTCTTTCCAAGGAGGAGGTGTTAATGGGTTAGGTTTGTGTGGCCTATCCTTAATCGGCTGAGGACGACTTGTTCACGCCTTGTAAGAGTTTTGGGGTAGAACCATTTTTGTACGCTCGGTTTAATGTGTCTTAATTGTCCGTCATATGTATTCCATCTGTTCTGCCATGCTTCGTAAATTTTATTCTTTATATCCGTTTTCATATCCAGGAAGGTGTTAGGTATGCCTTTGTCAACTGTTCCGCTTGTGGCTTTTTTTGCTATTAGATCAGCTTCAGTATGACCGGTAATATCGGTATGCCCAGGTATCCACATTATTGAAATAGTCCTTTGCATACTGTATAGATGGGTTGATAATTCTTGAATGCGTACAACCCATTCATTTGCAGAAAAACGATTTTTTGTCGAGAGAGTGGCAGTTAAGGAATCCGTACAAACTAAACATTTTTCAAAGCTGCTCTGACTGAAGTACAACAACGCTTGCGATGTTGCATACAACTCGGCATTAAGTATACTAGACTCTTGGTTTAGGGTCCAAAAAGAAGGAATCTACACTTTCACGTTGTTGATTTCCATCTTAGGCATTCAACATATTTCGTTCATAAATTCGAGAAAATTAACAATAAAAATAGAAAACATTAACAATAAAATATAGAAAACAAACACTTTGTAGAGTATTCCAATTGACAAACGACATTGAATCATATAACACAATTAATAGTAACATGAAGATTTAAAAAGTCTGTCAGTCAAAAAGAGATCGAACCAGATCTCGATTTAAGTTAAGAACATATTTTCTCATTATTTTTTTCAGCATGTGACGAGAATTTATATTCATTTTTTGTTCAGGGGGTAGAAAATTAAAAATGTTTGGAATGAGATAATGTATGCTTCGTTGTCCAATTTTTGTACTACTCAGAGATGTTTTTACGTGATATTCTTTTTTTTCCTAGTGAAATGTTCATGGTAGATATTATTTAATACATATTTGCTTCTGTGTATATGAGTAAGAATGCTATTAAGAAATATTTGTCTTACATCGAAGATTCTTGCTTGTAAAAAAAGCAAATTGCTTGAGAAGGTTGGTTCTTTTCGATACATAATTTCCAGAATTCGTTTCTGCACCGTTTCCAACTTTCTCAAGTGAGTAGCAGCAGCCCCTCCCCAGCTCAGTACAGCATATTGAATACGAGATTCCACCAGAGCGAAGTAAATGATCCTCAAGTGATAAGTGTCAAGTAATTTGCTCAAATATTTGAATTTGAATAACATACTTCTTAAATTTTTTGTCACATTCTCAGTGTGAACGTCCCACCTCATATGACTATCTATCGTTACACCCAAAAATTTAATGGTATCTGTTCTGGAAACATCAACAATCAACTCGCCGTTCCGTATATCGGGAGTGTTGAAATGTGGCAAATGATTCCTGTAAGCCGTGAAAGTCATAAATTTAGTTTTTTCATAGTTAATTGTCAATAGTTGATAATTAAACCAATTGATAATTTGTGGCATATCAGCTTCCACTTTTTCTTTCAGGTCATGCTAATTTTTATCCTCATACAAAATCACTGTATCATCTGTTAAGCTGATTATAGTTCCTGTACTATTCAAGGTGAGTAAGTTGTTAAGATATATTGAAAATAATAGTGGCCCAAGGACAGTGCCTGGTGGCACACCAAACTGAACTAACTCTTTTGAACTAACTTTATCTTCAATTTGTACAAATTGTTTTCTCTGGTACAGGTAGCTTTCTAGAAGATACGTTGTTCCCCGCACTCCAATATCTTCCAAGGTTTCGAGAAGCTGTGTATGGCTTACAGTATCGAAAGCCTTGGATAGGTCTAAAAATACACACAGACTAGGTTTTCCGTTATCTATCGCTCTATAAATTTGGGATGTTAAGCTTATTATAGCATCATGGGTTGATTTGTCTTCTCTGAACCCAAACTGTTTTTCTGATAGCAAGTTGTTTTTCTTTATATAATCATTCATCATAACCCCGTTCTATCCAAACCCAAACTATCAACTTCAGAAATCTTCCCAGAAATTTCTCTTCGCCCTATTAAACTCCTTCGAACTCCTAAACGGACAAATCCTTTACCTTAAGTTAATTCCCAACTGAATCGCCCTCCTAAAAACCTCATCCCCAATAGCACCCTCCACACTCTTCAAAAAAATCCGCAGCTCCACCGGCGATCCTAACATTACCATCAACATTCTTAACTCAACACAACACCCTCCCGTCCTTCCAAAACTCTCACACCCACATTTTCCTTCGTCTGCAGAAATGTAGACGCTTTCCCTCGAAGAATTTCAACCAAAACCAAAACTTTCCTATCCAAAAAAACTTGGTGAATCAATCAACAAACCTACTTCCATGCCCGGTATAATTACGGTCTCCGAAATCCAGTATCACCAAACCCTTTCTTCAGGCATAAATTTCTACGGTCTCCCACATCTGTGTGAGCCTTCCAACACAAATCCACTGCCCACTCCTTAGAATCCTGTTGATCCAAACCAATCTGTTCCTCCTGCGGCCAAACCAACCATCGACCTGAAAAATTCCCAAAATCCGAAACTCCTACTTGCAAAAATTTCGGCGGTCCTTACCACACATTCCACCCTCGCTACCCCAACAGTCTAGCCACCCCAAGTAAATTTCAAGAAACCGCTCCAGTTACACCTCAAGTCCCTAACCACCTTTCCACCGATAACAAAGTCATAATAGAAATCCTAACCATCACCATTATGAATGCTATTCCCAATTCCCGAGAAATCATAGCCGAAACCCTCCTTCATCCAATATGTTGGGAGACACCTTGTGTTATTTTTAGGTTTTGTTTCTGATCTTGATTTTGACAGTTGATGACAATTCAATTTAATTTAATTCGTATATATTTGATGTCACCATTCCCTGCGATCATTTATAGCCACTGCTAACCTGCATTTTAACGCCATCTATTCGCTTGGAAGGTTACTAACGACATCAAAATGTCAAGAGTAAAACAATAACAAATGGATCAGTATATTAGAGACTTTGACAGAGTTTTATTGTATTTCTCATTTTTTAAAGAGAAATAATTTTTTAACTTGTAGATGACTTTACTGTAGCACAAAGAAAAGCCAAAAAGGCTTTAATTACAACATACCGTTCGTCTAGTTCCGATATTTACAAAGGACGGGGATCAATGATACGGAAAAAAATACAAGGTGTATGTCCCATCACTAAAGCTCTGATTCAGACGAGAGTCCCTCATTAAATCGTAACATTTATCCTGTTTTTAAACCTACACCACAAACAAATTGTAAGTATTTAAAGAAATTAATTAGAATGTTTTGTGCAAATAATATATTTTTCAGTATTATATAAAAATTCGGGGAATTATAAATCGGGTAGTACTTCTCCAGAGATTCAAGTGGAATCTATTGCCGAAACTATGAGGTCTGAAGCTGAACGAATTTCCCTTGAGAATAAAGAATCAAATGATATGGCGAGATTTGCTGTTCCTAGAGGTAATTTGTTTCTTAAGTTGAATCATAATTTATAATAACCTAAAGTTTGCATATTAAATTTGACTTTTAGTATAAAAATACTCAATTTTATATTGTACCTATATTTAATTTTTTTTAGAGTCAAAACCTTGTGGCAGTGGAATCAGATGAATACTTCACAAAAGAGATAAATCATCACCACAAATAGATACACTTGATGATCAAGGTGACTAAACTAAATAATTTTAATTAATTTTTATATTTAATCATATTTTAAATTTATTTTAGAATTTAAAAGGTTGATGATAGATGAAATATCTCAATTAAATTTAAAAATCAACACTTTAATTGAAAGCGTTGGCACTCTCTTGAAATCCCAAAGAATTCCGAGTAACCTGCAAGTAACATCGTTTGAAAATAACGTGAAAACGTTATATGAAAAAATTCCAGTAATTCGACATTCGACGCATATTTTTAAAATCCAAATTCAACGTACTCTATCAAATACTGTCCCTAGTATTGCAAACCGACATTACAGATCATTTCTCAATAATACTACAGATAGTACTGGAAAAGACCAAATGCCCCAAGGAACGAGGAATAGTGAAATACATAGATGAAACAAAACTTAAAAATACAATCAGACAAAAATCTTGGGATTTCTTATACGTGAATCCAGATCCTAGCTATGCAACAAATACTTTTACTGAAACACTTCAAAAATATATAGACGACTGTACATATACAAAAAAATGTAAAAGGAAAACCACGAAGATCGCCCCTTGGATGACAAATACACACAATGTATACCGGAAAAAAATTAGTGTTTGAAAAACATTGTATCATAGGTGTAATATTTGTTAGCACATGCTATTATCAATAAATTATTCTTATCTTAAGTTTGAGAAGAAAATGAAGAAAATCACCTGTACTATTTTATAAACAAAATTTTATATTAAATTTTTGAAACTATTTGTCGACATTCGTCTTTTAATAAACTATCCTGGTTAATAGAAACGGATAAAAGCTTTAAACAACTTTTTGAAACAACCTATCCTACTTTTAAGCCGAAATAAAATAACAGGTTGTTTCAAAAAGTGTTTAAACTTTGTGTGACTGTTTTTATTTGTTTACTTAAGAAAAAACAATATAGGTATAATTTAAAAAACCTTCAGAATTTGCTTGGCTTGCCACCTAGTAGTAGCTAGTAAACTGTGACTTATCATGCAGGTCTCTTCCTTCATTTTATCCCTGTTGGTGAATAGTAACCTTCCACCACAATAGATGGCGGAGCACTCGACAAAACTTTGTGGCTTCGGACTTAATACAGGAGATTCCATTCTTCCCCGTATTAAAAGTATTTATTTATGGATGTCACATTACTTTCATATAATAAAGTTACTATTTTGCAGTTTTAACATTTTGGCGACCATAACAAGACACTTCTATTGCAAGTATGGAAAAAACCAAGAAAGCCATAGCTCTACAAAGAACAGCTTTTACAAGAATATGTGATAAGTTGAAAGATGATTTGTCCAAATATAAGTACAACTTCATAGAAATACATAGTAGTATCAAAGTTTTGGATGAAAGAATACATCAAATAGCCGAACTGAATCAACAGGGCCGGATTAAGACATTAGAGCGCCCCAGGCTGACATCAGTTTGGCGCCTCTAAAGTAAGAAAGAAAAAATATAAATACAAGTAAAATAAAACGCGTTTCACAAAATATATATGTATTTGTCAAAATGTACAAATCGATTATTCAAAGGTAGATTTTACGACACTTAATACTTGAAAATTTTTGTATGATATCGTCAAAATTTCTTGCCTTTAGTGCCTCACATTCTATACCCCACTATGCAAATAAATATTACAGTTATGTTAATTCAACATCACATTGTGATAATGTTCTTCCTTTTTTTCCTCTTGTTTTCATCACATGCACATCTATACAACCGCTTATGCCCAGCTTGTGGCTGTTAACATTTGTGATCTTTCAACTTAACTTCTCAGCGATGTTAAAGCGCTGCCTTTTTACATTACTGTGATGTTACTAGAACTTCCTCAAAAGGAAGACTTTATAACGAACTAAAAACAACATTTCTGTTACAATCTGAAATGCCTTTTAACATCTTGTCGATGTTAATGCAATGTCTAAAAAATAACAACTTATCAATGATCAAAATAAGACATTTCAAAAATAATACAGTGTATTCTCGTAGATGTTGTATGGACATTACATAAACCTCTAAATAATATACCTCAAACATTCTGGATGACATTCTATAGATGTTTATGTGCCTAATCAGCAAATACAGGGTGAACAACTAAGAACGCCGGCTGTCGTCCATATTTCAAAAAATAGTCATAGTACAACTTTAAAAAAATACCTTCAGGAAAATGACCCTGAAAAATCGCTCGAAAATATTTTTGAGTTCCTAAAATATCTCCTAAGGGGTGGAATGAACACTTAAAAACATAATACTGTGATTATCTCCAAAAAAGACATACTAAACGTATCCTAGAAATACAATGTTTGATATATTGTTGAGATTATGAAAAAATGTAGTTAGGGACTTTTTGTCTTTATTGTTCAAGTAAGGGGTGGGGGAACCCAAACAACAAATGTCGTAACACTTTTTTTGTTAATCGACATCCATGTTTTTAGCTTCATTTGAAAGAGTTTTTCCTTTTTAATAAGAAATGCTTAACAAAAATAACAAAATTGGACAATTTTGTAAACGCTTTCAAAAAAGTCCACAATTTTCCCATTTTTCAAATAATGGCAAAAAATCTCCTTAAATAAATTTATTCATAATCTCATCAAGATTTCAAAACTTGTATTTTAAGGACACCTTTAGTATGTTTTTTTGGAGTATTATGTTTTCGAGTGTTCATTCCACCCGTAGCGGATATTTTAGAGGCTGCAAAATATTTTCCAGCAATTTTTCAGGATCCCTTACCTAAAGGAAATTTTTTTGAAACTTGTCCCATGATTCTTTTCTGAGATGTGGCCTACAGTCGTTCTTAGTTGTTCATCCTGTACATTTAAAATAAAATAGCAAAAAAGCAATAAAGGAGCTAAAACGTTTATTCACTATTAATGAACAGTATAGTAAATTTGAAAAAAACAGGGAAGTGGAAACTATTGAACACATTCAGTGAAAGCAAGAAATAAGAAAGGGTATATTAATCCGTAGTTACCATAACGTAACATACTTTGAAACTGAATTAATAAAGTTTAACGGATACACATACATTACAGCTAGTTTACAGAATTTACTAGAATAGTTTTTTAATTATATTAAAACTAATAAAAATTTTACACCATAAAGATTTAATGAAACATTATGTTACATCAACAGAAATCCAATCTGATTAAAGAAAATTCTATCGTTTACTTACGGTTACTTTTTTCGAGTGCCTCAACCATTCCATAACGTACACTTCAAAATCCTTATCTGTGAAATATTTGAAGGTGTTCTGAACAACAGCTAATAAAACAATTAGTTTAGATCAAATTGTGCCCATGGAGACATTTGATCGATAATCATAAACTACATCAAAATTGATTTTCAGCCAATTGACTGGGACCCATTTTCCATAAGATACATGCGGGGTTCTTCAAAGGAATAATAACATATTTTATGTCGAGAAGTGACTTTTCATGATTTACCTTCTATTCCATGCCTCACTCCATTTGACAGGTAAATTCAGGTGTGCTATGAAAATTCATACTTCTTTTCTGTATAAAATAATATACTATTCTCATCTTGTTATTTTCATCCTGGAACAAATTGTATATTAACATCGTGGAATTGTAACTTAATGAAAACTAAGCATTATTAATACACTGTATACAAAAAAAACTACTTATAAAGAAGAGATATGAACACATTATCAAGTTAAATGAGTTTATAATTAATTGTATCCAATTGAGTATCCAATAGCTGTGTTTCTACAATAATAAATAAATGAATGCTGTTTGTTGACTGGAGCATTCAGTATCATAAGTTACATATTCTTTAACTAGATTAATATAGGTACCATTGTAAGGGACAGCTACAGCTTATTTATTGTATTCAGTGAATTTTCAAATGGAAATGAGCTTTTTAATAGAAATTTCTGTTTTTGAAGTCTTAAACATTCTCTAATTGTTCACAAGAATTGTTAGTAATAATGTTAAAATTTTCTAAACCTGCAACTATATTGATGGCTAAGACTACTACTAAATAAACTAGAACTAGAGATACTTGATTCAATATTTTTTGTACTGTTTAATACAATGTTTGTATCAGACTATCTGAAATAGTTACTCCCCTTTCATTACATAATTACCAACTATTTGTTTTTTATTTTATTTGTGTAAGTAGCTTCTGAAACATCTTCAATATTGAAAATATTTCTTCTAGATTTAAATGTCTGCCAACATATGAGCATGTTTTATTATTAATAATAATATCTACCCTATTGCAATATCAAGTTTTTTGTGGGGTATAATGCATAACTAGGATTTGAAATATTGTGAATCGTTTTCAAAATATACTTACTAGGAAACTAAAATATTTTAAAAATTGAAAAAAACCCTTATTTTAAAACTCTATCATATAATGTTAGTGTACAATTCCGCCACCTGGAATTTCAATGTATAATAGCCGATTAAAGTATTGAATGAGTATTAAGTTTTAATAATTATGATTTTGGAATAGGTACTTACCGATAACAATTGTTGTTCGTCCATTATAACAAGAATCATAACTAAGTATAGAAACTGTAGCTTAGTAGGAACTAACGAAAACGAAGACCACTTTATTCAAGTACTACTTGCAAAATATGTGCTTCCTGCAAATAAAATATAACACATAACTGAAAGCTATCCGCCATTTCATGCTTGTCATTTTCGTTTCCACAGATAACTACTAAACTACTGTATGTTTAGTTCATCAGTTCCTCTTCTGTTTTCTCCTTTTTTATGTTACTGTGATGTTTAATATGAGATATTACTGAGAGTTTTATGAACTAACGTCGTACAGACGTAATACGTACGATGTTAATAAAAATTATTTCGAAAGATGTAAAAGTAACTGCAACATGTGATCATCTTAGAAACATGTTAATTTGTAATATTACAGTAACGTACTGTATCTGACATTAGTGAGAAGTATACAAATTAACATCGTATGGATGTTTCCTATAGGAAGTTACTAAAAAGAAGTTCATAGGATGTGTATGTAACTGCGAATTCAAGAATTACTGTGTACATCAAAAATATCTATCTACATGACATGAATGTTAATAGAGTTGGTAATAAAATTGAGGCATCTAGGAGATATCTTATTAACGTTTTAAATAAACATCACGAAAAGTCTCTAAAAAGAACATCACAAAAAAGACTTGTTATGTTTCTTGTTTAGTGGGACGTAATATTGAGAGGTCAGCAGTTTTATCGTCTGTTAAAGCATTTGTAAAGTAATTGTTCACTCGTTTTAACACGGAGAAGGACCTTTCGCCTGTACAATTCGTCACTGGAAGACACAGATATATTCTTAAAATAATGTCCATGTTGGGAAACGTACAAATTAAATTTCTGCTGCGGAGTGTTTGCAACCATGACATAGTTTTTGATGTTTTTTTCTCAGAGTTAGGTGAGTCCAGAGTTTGAATAAAATATTTGAATTGTACACATTCATTTTAAAAATTACAATCCAAATCTCCAGTATAAATTTCTTGAAGATGTCTGCACTTTGCTTTTATTATATTGTCTTCAGTGTTTTCTAAGTTTGTAAGAAAACCAAAAGATCCATTGATTTCATCGTACGAATTTTTTCACCTCTCGAGTTCTGATAATATATTGTCTACAACCACGTAGAATATATTTACTTCCATATCTGTCCTACCATCAAAAGTAGTTTCTCCAACATCACTCTCTCCTGGCAAACATTTCCTTTTTTTTCCTATTCGAATCCAACGTATAGGTACTACATTTTGTTAACAATTAACCGCTTTCCTCGTATTTGTTATAAGTTGTTCTCATTTCCGTAACAAAGTGAATTAGATTTATAGAGTTGAACGGCTGTCACTATATCTATACTTTGCTTTTGCAAAGACTGGCTTGTTTTGTGGAATTGAATAAAAATATCTCTCCAGAAAGAGAGTATAATACCAGTCTCCAAGCTTAACATTTTTTGCAATATACCCTTCCCCTCAGCTTTTATTTTAGGTGCTTGCGAGGTATCATTCACAATAAAATTCAAAGCTTCTTTAAAAGCATCGTAACTGTTATAAAGAGCGGTCATCGACTCTAGCTGACCATCTAGTAGCTGAAAGTTTTTTAGGCACACGTAGTTCTGACCCACTCACAGTTCTGTTACGTGTTACACACTCTTTCATTATATTCCACCTATAGGTTGATGCTGGAAATAAAGTGTATATTTCTTCCACAAACAAGAAGAAATTTGGTACAACAGGAGAACACTCTGCAGCGCAGGTTCCTACTAAATTCAGTGGATAGGCAGCACATGGTATAAATTTTGCCAATTTGTTCTTCTTTGATTCTAGCTTGCAAACCAGAATATCGACCAGACATGTTGCTAGCGTTATCGTAAGATTGTCCTCTACAGTTCTGTATGTCTAATGACATATGTTCTAAAACTTTCAAAACTGCTGTTTCCATACTTGAAGCTTTGTGCCCTACCTTAGCAGCAAATGTAATAAATCGTTCTACTACCGAACCATTTTCAATTACATATCTGAGAACAACAGTAAGTTGGTCAGTATGGGATATGTCGGGTGTACAATCTATGATTATTACAAAATATTTCGTATTTTTTATTTCTGATGGAAATTGTTCTCTTAGATCAACCGCCATGAGTTTTATAAATTTATCACAAATAGTTGATGACAAATAAGAAACATATCCTTTTCCTGAATTGCCTTTTGTTTCAATGTGGGTTTTCAGAAACGGATCGAATTCTGCTAAAAGCTCTAACAAACCTAGGTAGTTACCATTATCAATAGCTCCATACATTTCACTGGAACCCCTAAATGCTAAGCCACGCGATGTCAAAAATTTTATAACTGCAACTACTCGTTTAAGTATGTTAACCCAGTAATATCTTCCTGCAAGGTACTGCTTATGAACTTCGGTATCTATTTTCCCTAAGACATTATATCGCGCAATATACGCCTTCGCATTTTCACAGTGTTCAGAAGAGTTTTCATGTTCAGAAATCCGATGGGTATTTTTCCAGTCGTTGAATCAAGTCATGAAATAATTTGTTTTTGTCCGGTTAAACATTTACAATACAAACAATAAACATTTCCTGTTAGTGCTGAATATAATAGCCATTGACGACGTACAGTTTCCTCGTTGTGCAAAGTTTTGAAAAACATATTTTTTGAAGCAAATTTACTATGAATATCATAAATTCGTTTCGATTTTTGGAAATCCATTTTAGAAATTTCTTATACAATTACAGATGGGTTCATTACAATGTAATTTATGAAACTTTCGGTTATAGCCCATCCAGCTGGGTCTGTGAAATCGACTTTTGAAAATAATTCTGACGTTTCTTGAGGATTGCTTGATGAAGATGCACAGTCCTGAACTTCATCAGTATCAGATTTGCATGAGTTAATTGCGGTTTCTAGAGGATACAAAAATAAAAATTACGTTCTTACACCGCGTTATTCAATTATCTGCTTACCTCTATCCATAATATCATCATTTACTGAGAGTTGATTGTTGTTCATTATCTGCATCGGCTTCCGTACCTCGAACAGGTTGATAAAAAAAAGAATTTAATTTGGGTATTTTTTTCAATAACTTCTCCATTTTTTCTTGCTTTTCTTTTTCAGCCTTCTTCCTTTCCCTCCCACTAAGTTTCCTACTTCCTCCACTTTCACTCATTGTTTTCGATAAAATGATAAACAAGACAAAAATACTGCAACTGATAGATATTATTTCAATTGACGATTACTCTATTACTGCCAGCGACTGAAGTAACTCAACTGACTACCTTCAATTTTTAAAATAAATGTTTCCAAAGTCTACCAATTTTTTTTGTAAACTTTGATGTTGCGTTTCCAATCACCCTTTGTCGGTTTTTTTGTTTTGGCGAGCGCAAGGCGCACGTGGCGGTACTTTGCATATTAGCATATTTATCTCTGGCGGCATCCCGTCACTGCCGCAAATCAGCAAAAAGAGATTTGTCTATAGTTACCACAATACCGCATTGATATAATCAAAATATATGAATGTAAACCAGTGCTTTTCAATCTATCCAAGTATTCAAAATTCAAACCCGGCCGACTGAAATAATGATGTCTCTATTCACTAATGTCAATAAAATTTTGTTTAATATTGGTACCTTACAACCATTGAATAAATAGTAAAGGAAGGATAGCTACTATCTACACTCATAGAGAGAAAGCAAGACGGAAGTAGCCATCTTGAACAACCAAGTATGACTCATTTTATTTTGTTGTTGCATTGGTTGGAGAGTACGTTTTTGCTTTTGGAAGTTTTATAATAATTTTATAGTGTTTTTCATTAGTTTTTCTTGTATTTTTGTTTTGTATTTAAATAAGTGTTTATTAGGATTAATTAGAATAGTGTTTTGAGTGTTGAAACATTAGTAATTAGACTACAAACAAAATGGTTAGTTGTGCAGCCTGCGGTTGCTCCAATACCCCTAAAAATAAATCTTTAGGCATCACTTTTCATAGGTAAGTTGTTTTCTTTTATACTTTAATTTATATTAATTTTAAATAATATAAAAGATGCAAAATAAACATTTCATATTTTGATGAATGACAAGGTTAAGACATAGGCGTAACATAAAAATAAAAATAGTAAGTTAACTGTTGTAACACTATACATTTAAGAAATATTTATTTGCATTTTTTCAAATTGGATTTATTTATAATGTGTAAATATTGATTATAAAAGTTTGATGCATAAAAATATGTTTTTAGTTTTCCTAAAGATTGTCAGAAAAGCAAATTGTGGACGAATTTTGTTAATATATATAGCGCGCCTATGGTAAAACGGATATTGCCGTCCGCCATATGCAACAACCATCCTGATCAACCAAAGTTGTGTTTATTGCTCCTTCCTTTACTTTTTATTCAATGCTTACAACACATTCGATCTCCACGAAAAAAATACGTATACAGCAAAAATGATTTGCACGAATTGTGACTATCGTTAGTGGTTAGTCCGGTCAGTCGGCGCCTATTTCTTTCACGGCGCGCTATGCTATAGCCTAGTCAGCCTATTGGATGATATGGTACTGTGAATCAATTTATGTTAGAATAACATGTTGATGAAGCAGAAGTGGAACTAATGGATACAATGAGTTCTGAATACCACAAAATCAAATGTCACTTTGATACATTGGTTAATCAAGGAGATAGCTCTAAGAAATCAGAAACCAAAAGCAAAATAAAGATTCCTGAACTCGAGTTCAGACAATTTGGAGGTGACAAAAAAGGTTGGCTCAGTTTTTGGAATCAGTTTAGTAGAATTAATGATGATTCTGATATTGAAAAAGAAGATAAATTATAGTATCTTATCCAAGCCACAGCTCCGGGTTCTAGAGCAAGACAAATAGTTGAAAGTTACCCTGCAACTAAAGGTAACTACGTAAAAGTAATTGATAGCTTAAAAGAAATATTTGGAATGCAATATTTACTGCTATAAACCCCAAAAAGGACTCACAGATTTTTAATCCTTTAGGCACATTATCATCATTTTCTGTAATCGAGATGTATCGAAAAGCTACAGAAAGTTGGTCAATTTTTGACAAGTCTTGTGTTGTATCTAGAATCATTGTCAGAAATGGAGCTTTTTAATTTCTGAGATAATATTGTTCCTAACTGCGGTACCAAGCAAATTAATAATTTCAATTTTAATCGTAGGGCTTAAATAATTTATTTTGCCTTTTGGTTTTAGAAGAAGTTCTTTTAAAATTGCATCATAACTAGATAGAAAACGTAAAATTGCCATAAAATTGACAGATTCAGAATCATGGTCTCTTAAAGGTAGATTACAAGATGCTAAAGTGATTATAACATTAATTATACGATGCAATACATCTCTCCAGAATGTAATTTTACTATTGATTTCACTTTGCAATAGATTATCGATAGTATTTCCTTGTAACCAATTATTATAAGATAGGGATGCATTAATATGCTGCTGTGACTTTTCATGGTCAAGTATAGTTTGCGTAAAATTGCTTCTAATGGAAACATCGTTAACCCATGCAGAGGAGTACGATTTGCTTTGACGATCTGCTTATAACCAACAGAAGTGGCAATACGGTTTGTTTAAAACATTAGGATAACATAACCATGGTCTTGGAATTTTTATGCCTGCCTTTTGATATATGAATAATAATAGACCGAAAGAGGTCGGTTACTTTCTGAATCTGTTGGAAACGGTCCTTGTGGCTTAAATGGACCCAGTTTAAATATTATTTTTCGTTCGCATTCAGTTGGACTGTCACCAAAATTTCCTCTATTTGATGAAACTATATTACAATCTTCAGATATCTCAGAATCGTCGATTTGGGTTTCTTCTTTTTCCGGATGGACATCTGATGAAGAACGTGCTTCAGAAGAATCTGAAAATATAATTGTTAAAAAATAAAATCGAAATTTTTGATGAATTTCAAAAATATATGTTAAATAAATTACGTAAGGTTATGGTTAGAGAGTGTTCAGACATACGCAGGCTCTACGCGGGTTGTGTATTACTGATAAATGGGTTGGGTAGTACTTTGCAATCTAAATCACTCACAGGAGCTGGTGTCTGAAAAAATGAAGAAATTTTGGGCATTTTTTTTATAACCTCTTCCCTTTTCTGTTTACTTTTTCTTTTGGTAGCTCCGCTGGGATAATCTCTTTTCCTTTCACTCATTGTTTTTTACAAATCGCTACTAATACTACTAAGCCAGAAGAACAACTGTTTGTACTCTGTTACAATGTAATGCCCAAGTAAATAAAACGCGTTAATAAACATTGCTCTCCGTGTATCATCGTCTCATATGTACATCGATTATTGTGGGATTCCCCTGTTGAAGTAAATGACTTACACGGGGAAATCCCGCAGCCCGCGATAACCGATGTAGAGTGTTGCCAACTTTTGAACACACGCTTTACGCGGAGAAAATAGAATTGCTTTTTTTTGACTTTCGTCATTTCTGAAAAAAAATTTTGGGAAGTTTTTATTAATTTTTGCTTACGCACGTTGGGGGCCCCGTGTCGCGGGGCCCGTATAATTGATACGGCAGATACGGCGGTAGCTACGCCCCTGTATTCAAGATCCTTGTAAAGCAAAATCATAACAAGAATAAGAAAAGTTACTTATGGAACATTTTTAAAAAACTGTTAAACAATGAAATGACAAGCGTTATGAAGTAAGCATGCCGTGGATTGAAGGTCACCCTCCTTTGCCATATAGTTTTGTTTATCTTATAAAAACTACTGAATATCACAAGAAAGTTAAAAAACGATAAATTTTATCATATCTATGATACGGTATTTGATAATATCTGGTTGTCCGAAGGGGTCGTAGAATCCTTACCAGAAGATGAGACATTCGAAACATCATGTCAGTCCGGCCATCTTATACCACATCACCCAATGTATAAACCCAATAATTCCGCAACACCCGTACGTCCAGTTTTCGATGCTTCATCCAGACAAAAGAACCAAGCATCCTTGAATCAATGTCTTGAAAAAGGTATTAATTTTATTGAATTGATTCCATCATCATTTTACGGTTTCGCACGGAAAAGATTGGAATCACCGATGATATAAAAAAACATTTCTTCAGATGTCTATAAGAAAGTGATAGAAATTATTTAAAATTCCTTTGGTATGATAAAAATCAGAACTTGAAGATTTTTAGACATACTCGTGTATTATTTGGAGTAACGTGCAGTCCATTTTTATTAGGAGTACTCTTAGAATTTCATCTGAATATCAATTTGTAAAGAAAATTATTATAGTCTCGAAGTGATTTCAAGGTTAATGAAATCTTTTCACAATGTCCTAACAAGTGTACCAAATGAAGAATTTCTCAACCGATTCATTGAACAGTCAACTAAAATTTTGGCTGATTGAAGATTTGACTTGAAAAAGTGCTTCTTAAGAACTCTCATTAGAATGGTTTGACCAAATTGATACAATAATTTTAACAAAACGTACGATATTATCTACAGCTCATAAACTCTACGATCCCATTTGTTTTTCATGTCCAGTAGTACTGATCTTAAAACTATTACTGCAGAAGATTTCGTTTTTGAATTTGGTTTGGGATGATGAAATCGATGGAGAAATTCGTGAAATATTTCTAAAATGGTTACCAGATCTACCTCATTTGGCTTCTGTTAAGATTCCTCGATGGATAGCAACATATTTGACTATTTCGACAACTCAATCTGTACATGTTTTTTGTGATGCAAGTGCAAACGCTTATGCAACTTGTATATTCCTCAGAACATAATTGGATGGTGGTGAAGTTCTGTTGAGAGTAATTGAAGCCAAATCCCGAGTAGGACCCATTAAAAAGTTAACCATACCCCGTCTCGAACTTTTGGCCGCAACAATCGGAGTAAGAATATTTCGAAATTTCCAGACTAACTATGAAGTCAATCTTCATGTCTTTTTTGGTCGGACTCCTCAACTGTATTATCATGGATCAAACGACAAGAACATTGGACATTTATCTGGAATCGTGTTAAAGAAATAAAGCGTTTTTCCAAACCTCAGGACTGGTATCGTGTTCCTGGTGAAATTAATCCATCAGATCTTCCATCTCGAGGCTGTTTAGCTAAATTCCTAAATGATGACAGATGGTGGGAGGGTCCTATTTGGTTACAGGAGCCAATTTCACAATTGCCTAGTCAAAATTTCGATAATAACGAAGAAGAAATTAACTACGATAGGAGGAAACCAGTTGTTTACATGAAACTGACTGTCTCGACCCTTACTTCGTGGAATATGCTCATATTAGTGTTTTTAAATGAAACTCAAGATCTCTAGTTAATTCCACAATATAATACAAGTTATTGAAAATTCTAAAAAATTGACAATTGTTTCGATAAATCAATATCATCGTCAGAATGACAGAAGTTACATTTCATTTTATGCCTACCTAATGTTTAGTAGTTATATTTGGCTAGACCAAGAAGTAGCCTAACTTGTGATTGGCTTAATATATGTTTATAGAAAAAAGAAGAAGATGTGATATTACAAATATTGAAGCTTAGATATTATTAGCCCTATGGTGATATCCTGGATATCATTTTTCCAATTAAGATCAGTATAACTGTGCAATGATATAGAAAACCAGGAAAACTATATCTGCTGATCTTTACAATTATCACTTAAGAAGACAGTTTATTAGTGGAGAATTCCCTAGATTTAACTGTTCATTGACAACTTCATATTGTGGGTTTCTTAAATGTCTTCTAATTTCCAGTTCTTCAAGGAAATCCAGTTCTTGTTTCTTTTCACAAATATGCAGTACTTCTAGTTTTGTGTTAGGTGTCAATGAATGATTGGTGTCAAGTAGATGTTTTGCGTAGTGGGATTTATCTGGTTGTTTTAATCTGTATGCTCGTAAGTGCTCACTGTATCGTATTTCAAAATTCCTAAGGGTCTGACTCAAATAGACAGCATTACATTCTGGACATTTGAGTTTATATATACCTGACTTCTTTAATAGTGGTATTTTTGTTTTTACATTTAACAATTTTGTACTAACGTTACTTTCTGTTTTAGAAGAAATTGTTGTATTCGTTGGTATTAAAGAAGTCAGGTATATATAAACTCAAATGTCCAGAATGTAATGCTGTCTATTTGGGTCAGACCCTTAGGAATTTTGAAATACGATACAGTGAGCACTTACGAGCATACAGATTAAAACAACCAGATAAATCCCACTACGCAAAACATCTACTTGACACCAATCATTCATTGACACCTAACACAAAACTAGAAGTACTGCATATTTGTGAAAAGAAACAAGAACTGGATTTCCCTGAAGAACTGGAAATTAGAAGACATTTAAGAAACCCACAATATGAAGTTGTCAATGAACAGTTAAATCTAGGGAATTCTCCACTAATAAACTGTCTTCTTAAGTGATAATTGTAAAGATCAGCAGATATAGTTTTCCTGGTTTTCTATATCATTGCACAGTTATACTGATCTTAATTGGAAAAATGATATCCAGGATATCACCATAGGGCTAATAATATCTAAGCTTCAATATTTGTAATATCACATCTTCTTCTTTTTTCTATAAACATATATTAAGCCAATCACAAGTTAGGTTACTTCTTGGTCTAGCCAAATATAACTACTAAACATCAGGTAGGCATAAAATGAAATGTAACTTCTGTCATTCTGACGATGATATTGATTTATCGAAACAATTGTCAATTTTTTAGAATTTTCAATAACTTGTATTATATTGTGGAATTAACTAGAGACCTTGAGTTTCATTTAAAAACACAGTTGTTTACACTCTATCTGTGCCTAATGACTATGCATGGTACTATAAGTATTCCTCAAAATTGAGCAAAATTGTTAACATTATTGCCTGGATCAAACGATTCATCAATAACTGCAGAAAAAACAATGTTGAAAAAGAAAAATTTCTTACTGCAACATAGCTAGACGCATCACGAAAATTAATCATTCGTTATATACAAGAAGAAAGTTTCCAGTCAGATCAAGATCCTAAACTTTTATTCCTGTGTCCTTATACTGATGATGAAATATTAATCAGAGTGCGAACCAAAATTGCAGGGAAAGCTGATGCAGAGAATTTTCATATGCCGAATGTTTTGCCCTCAAATCATGAAGTTATAAAACGTTTGATTTTTGAAGAACGCATTAGGAATAATCATATTGGAGCTCAAGGTTTGATGAGTATCCTCAAAGGAAATTACTGGATTTTTCAATGTAGAGACACTGTTAAATCCGTAATTAGTAGATGTATCACTTGCAAGAGATTAAAAGGAAAACTGATTGAAACTCCCGCCATATATCTCCCAGAAAACAGAGTTCGTGATGCTGCAGTGTTCGAGATTGTAGGCATAGATTTAGCAGGACCTTTGTATCTCAAGTCAAATGAAAAGGTTTGGATCGTACTGTATACTTGTGCTGTCTAAAGAGCTGTGCTCCTTGAGCTACTGTCATCCTTGTCAAGCAATGCGTTTATGCAGACACAGATTGATTGCCCGCAGAGGTCGACCTTCAACAATATATAGAGTAGAGGGGGGGGAATGGTGGCCAGTGGGGTAATAATAGCCATCAAATATAATAGTTACTGGCCTATTATTATTTCACTTTTAATACCTATTACGCCATCTATATCTGTGTCATTCAAACTGTACTTTACCAACCAAGAAGTTCAGCCGGTAAAGCAGAAATTTTTGGCAATGTCAGTTTTAGTTGATATTCATGCTTCATTGTCCGATTTTTAAAAGTATGTAAAATCACTCAATTCAACTTATTTAACTCCATAATTGGTACCGAAATGTTGCAATTTTAATGTAGTTTAAGCCTGCATAACAAATTTTTGTTTTAATTTAAGAGATTAATTACTGTGAGCTTATGAACATAAATATGTATTTTGGGGTTATAATGGCCTCGTGTAATGTTGGCCGGCCACTATTACCCCATTTTTTTTATAAACAATACAGGGTGTTTCTTCTTGTATTTCTGATACCTCGAGTTTACAAAAGGAAAAGCGACAAAGCAGGATGGACTGCTCAACAACTTACTGCAGCAATAAATGCAATAAATAATGGCAGAAGCGTCCGTGAAGTCGCAAGAAGTTTTGCTATTCCTAGATCTACACTTCAAATACGAATAAAGCAAAATGACACATCAGAGACTTCTTTAGGTCGAAATTCGGTATTTTCAAAACAAGAAGAAAAAGTTTTAGCAGAGCAAGTAATAAATTTGGCAAAACATTTTTATGGGATTAAAATGTGCCTATAAATACGCCGAAGAAAAACAATTACGTCATCCATTTTCCAAAGGAAAAGAAAATGCAGGAAGAGATTGGCTGACCGGCTTCTTAAAAAGGAAAACCGGAAGCGACAAGCATTAACCGCATATCTGCGTTTAACAAAACTGAAGTAGACTTATTTTTCTCTAATTTAAAGTCTCTTGTGGATGAGTATAAATTTTCAGTATCCAAAATATATAATGCAGACGAGACGCGCATTACAACTGTCCAAAACCCTGGAAGAATACTTGCTGAAAAAGAACAAAAAAGAATCGGAACCAGAAAATTTTACCCATGAAGACTTTGCTTCAGGTGAATTATTTATACAAGAACTGTATGGATAAAAACAAAATCAAGAGAAGGAGGTAATCGAGCTAGATGAGGAAAAGAATAATAAGGAAGGAGAATCCAGAAAATACACCTGATAAAAAACATGACTTATCGTTTGTTGAGATAATTCCAATACCAGGATGCTCGAAGGACAACTCAGTTGGAAATAAATGATCCAACCATAATAGCAGTAGGAAGTAACATTCAGAAATAATGATGTCAACTCCAATGAAGTCAATCTTAGAAGAAAAGCAGCGGAAAAAAGAGGAATAAATTAGACTTAAAGTTGATAAAGGAACAAAACGAAAATAGGTGTCGAAAAATCAACTCCTTTAAAACCCAGTCCTACCCCTCGAATAATACCCAAAAGAAAATGTTTAAAAACCCAGATGATCACAGAAAATACTTCATCTGAGGAAGGAGATGATCGCGACATCGACGTTAACGAGGATATTTGTGCAATTGGTGGCGAATTCGGTAAGAATAAAGAACTGTGGATCAAGTGTAGTATTTGTAGTCTTTGGGCACATAAAGACTGTACCAGTTTTGAGGGAAAAATATATATCTTAACCGTGGTTAATTATAGCCACCCGCAGCATTCTGAAAAAACGTTTGTATTTTTTTAAAGTTTTGTTTGATTATTTTCAGTAAATACACTTTGAAGAAGTAAGTTTTGAAGTTTTATTTACTGTAATAAATTAAAAATCTGAGCAGGTATAACGACAGAAACAAAAAAATGCTTATGCAGTCCCCCCCTTTCCTCTACAGACTGCGGAACAAATTTCGTTGGATCCGCAAATGCTTTCAAAGACTTGAAGTAGCACAGAGATGTATAACAATTCACCAAATAGAGTCGAAAATGAATCCTCTAACAGCTGCTTCGTGGGGAGGCTGGTGGGAGCGCCTTATACGGCTGATGAAAGAATTGTTAAAAAAACTTTTGGAAAAAGAGCCTTGATTTCGAAGTATTACAGACTGTTCTCAGTGATTGTGAAGCCGTTTTAAGCGCCCGTCCACTTACATACATGTCTGAGGATCCAAATGATTGTACTGTTCTCACACATACATTGTTCCTACAAGATATTAAAGAAGTTGGAGTGTCTGATCTTGATTTAGTTGAAGCCAAAGGTCTAAGTAGGCATTTAAACTATCGTTTGAAAATATTTGAACAATAGATTCAAGTCTGAATATTTGGGCCAACTCTCTCTTTTTCAAAGAAATCTTCTGATGAGACAGTCAAAGTCGGAGACATTGTTTTGATCTCAGATTTCAATAAAGGTAAAGTTGAATTGCCTATGGGCCGTGTGATTGATTACTATACCTGGACGTGATGGAATAGTTAGATTGGTTAAGCTGAAAACTGCCACAGGTGAGCTGCTGAGGGCAGTACAACGAATTACTTTATTGGAAATGAAGAATTCGAAAAATTTGCCCAAATATACAGTGTCAAAAAGGGCTAAACATATTCGAACATAACCTAAAGACGACAAGTTGTCAAAGAAATCAACAACTAGAGATCACGTGTCTACAACAAGATCTAGAAGACATATAAAAGTTCCTGAAATATAGGGATATTGATTGCGTCATGGTGACACAAGGTGGGAGTGTGTTGGAAGACAACTTGTATTATTGAAATTAACTGCCTCGACCCTTACTTCGTGGAATCTACTACTACTATTAGTGTTTTAAATGAAACTCACGGTTTCTAGTTAATACCACAATATAATAACAATTGTTGAACATTCTAAAAAATTGACAATTGTTTCGATAAATCAATATTTATTGACAATTGTTTCGATAAATCAATATTTATCGAAACAATTGTCAATTTCTTAGAATTTTCAACAATTTTTATTATATTGTGGTATTAACTAGAAACCGTGAGTTTCATTTAAAACACTAACTTGTATTATTTTTAGGTTTTGTTTCTGATCTTCACTTTGACAGTTGATGGCAATTCAATTTAATTTTAATTCGTATATATTTGAGAAACTGAACTAATAGCAGTTTTATCACAATTCCTTCCTTTTACCAACACAACTGTACTATAACTAATATAGGCAGACGTACTCACTTCGCTTTCACTCCCATCAGGAGTTATAGCAATCCCAGTTAATTCAGCGCTCCTTCATCCACCCGTCGGCGTTGCATGTTTTCTGCGGTTTCCTTGTAACCTGGTAGACTTGTTTATCAGCCGAATGGCCGACGGCAGGGAATAATACAGCAACTGTACCCGCAACTAATTTACTTGATGTTCATTAATACAAATCAACGAAACCACCAAACCTTCAACCAAACAACTACAATCTCGCTTCTACTAGATACACTCAAACTCAAACTTTCGCCACCTACCTTTTCGTATTGAATTCCAAAAAAAATCTCGACACAACTGCACTTCCAGTCACCTTTTTACAATTAATTCAAGTCACTTTCAAATCACCCCATTCTAGAGTGTTTGTACACTCTGGATCTTCTTCCAATCACCTTTTAAAAAACTTAGCATCAAAAATTCGACCTTCCTCGAATCACTTACTCAAACCACCACTCGAGCGCCGCACTAAACGAAAGACACCAACCCTTGCTCTGCAGAGGAACTTATCCTATATCTGAGTTCTTTTCTGTAAAAACCCAAACTCTCACAAAAAGCAAACAAACCCAATTACAGAAAATTTTCGAAAATCTCTCTCTCTCACACTCTACTTATTAACTGTAGAAGGTTACAGTTAGTATTGTTATATACAGGGTGATTCATAACTATTGGGACAAACGCTAAGAGTAGGTTGTTTGGACCAAAATATGGCGATAGGACCAAATATACCTCAATAAAATATTGCTGTGGAAAAAGATAAAGGGCGTTGAGTTTTTTTTCGTTTTTTGCTAATAATTTCACTGTTTATTTATCGATTGGCATCAAAATCGGCACAGAGCCATAATTTTATACAGGCAATATGATTTTATGTATTATTTGACATTTTGTTACAGGGGGAGTCTCGTTAAGGATTTCTGATGATGAAATTGACTGGTAACTTTTTTTGACGAAACTTTTTAGTGATTTTTATTAAAAAATATGACATAAACATCATTACTAAGTAATATTGGTACTCTTGTTCAAACACGATATTCTCATTCGTTTTCGAGAAAAACGCAATTGAACAGTTCAGAGTATCGGAAGGGGATTTCAAATATTATTTCATTTATGAAAAGTGTGCTTTTGACTGTCAGATAATTGTTGCTGGTAAATGACATTTCTTGTCAGTGAATATTTTTTTCTGCGTGTTCATAGTCAATTGTTGCATTTTTTAAAGCTATCATATACTTTTTTCTACAACTACTATGCAAAACACGCTTTTCTACAAAAATTTTTATGCGCAAAACAAGCCTTTTCTTAATTAGTTGGATATCCGTTAGAAAAGTAATAATGTAGAGTGTGGGAAAAGTACACGTTATGGTACTTTTCCGCACGGAAATGTCACTTTGCCCACGGAAATGTCAATGTCAAATTTTTTTGACAATACTTTATAGTGGATTTCTGGGTGTTCAAATTTTAAATTTAAACTTAAAATTCTGTAAGTAACCTATTTTTTAGATTATGTATTTCAGTTTATTGATTATAGATTATGAACAAATTCATTTATCACCCATTATTTTAGGAACTGTGAACCGAGATCATAATTTATCTTTCGAGTTGTCGAATTCCGATATTGAGAATACTCCTCCAGATATTATTCAAAAGGCTCAAAATGCAATCGAAAATTTGTTACCTGGAGTTTCAAAAAACAAATATCAAAAATAATACAGCAAATTTATGAAATGGAGGGAAATAAACAATATTAAATCATTCTCAGAAAATGTTTTGTTGGCTTATTTTCAAGAAATTTCTGCAAACTTTAAACCGTCTACATTGTGGTATATTCAATGATAAGGAGCCTCATAAGTATCAAACATAACATAGATATTTCAAAGTATACAAAACTTCGAGCATATTTAAAAAAGCAAAACGAAAAAAGTTGCGACAAAAACAATCCCTTACATTGACATCTGCTGAAATCCATAAATTTTTAGAAGAAGCGCCAGACAATATCTATCTACTCGTCAAAGTAAGTCATAATTTTAAAGATTATATTTAGTTATTCAATCTATTATTATTTAGTAACCAATGTACTTCATAATATAGAAAAATCGAAATAAAAAACTTAAAATAAAATAAAGCAGCGGAAAGACCTAAATACAGTATTTCATAATTGTTGCCGCGATAGCTTAGTGGAAAACACATCAGCATAGGAACGAAGAGGCCCGGGTTCAAATCCTGTCGACTTTTTTATATATTTGCAATTTATTTAACCTTTTTACTTCAATTTTGGAACTAAATTAAAATTTTAATTTCAATCACAAATTTACTTGTAGGTTGTCATGGCTTTTGGATTAGCCGGAGGGAAGAATTATGGAAATTAACTATTGATAACGTAAAAAATTTACAAGAAGCCTTATTGGCTACTGTTCCAATAACTGAGACAAAAATACCACGTACATTTACTGTAGTTGGAAAATTCTATGATTTATACAAAAAATATGCACGTCTGCGTCCACAAAATACAAATGAGAAGAGGTTATTTCTTAATTACCAACACGGAAAATGCACGCGGCAAGTAGTGGGCATAAATAAATTCGGAAATATGCCTAACTAAACAAATTGCAGACTATTTAAAATTACCTAACTCTAAATTGTACACGGTTCATTGTTTTAGACGATCTTCAGCTACAATTTTAGCAAATTCAGGCGGAGACTTATTAACATTGAAGCGACATGGTGGATGGCGCTCAAATACAGTAGCGGAAGGATATATTGACGACTCGATATCAAACAAAATTGATATTGCCAACAAAATTGAAAAATATATTATACCTGGGGCTTCGACTTCATATAATATTAATCCTAATGAAAAACAAGACATCTTCGTTGACAAACATTAACGATAACTTATCATCAAAAATACATAATATACCAGGCATAACAATTCGAAATTGTTCCAATTTTACTATCAACTTTTAACTAATTTTTCTATGTTCTATGTTCATTTCTTAAATTCGTTCTGCTTAAGTTAAATAAAATACATATATAAGTTACTTTTTTCTTTAATTAATAAACGTAGTTGTAGAAAAAATATTGTGTACAACTCGTACGCAAAGCACTTTTCCCACTCGCTGGATTTGCGGCACTCGCCTTACGGCTCGTGCCACAAACTTCTGCGCCCGTGGGAAAAGTAACGCTTTGCGCACTTGTACAAACTACTATTTCGATTGAAATGCCTCGTCACAATCATTTTACTAATCAAGAAATGCGGGATATGATTTGTGTATACGCACAAGAACATTTTTGCGGGCGCTCTGCAGCCATAAGGTATGAATTGTTATATCCAGGCAGAAGGCAACCAAATCACAAAACTTTTTCAAATCTATTTCATCGTTTGGGTGAAACCGGATCATTCCACAATAAAAATCAAGGTGGTCGTCCGAAACAAATTTCACCTAATCAAGAAGATGAAATTTTGGTTCGAATAGATGAAAAGCCTACAGTAAGTTCACGTCATTTGTCACCAGCAACAGGAGTAAGTTAGTTGTCTATTATTAGAATTCTAAAAAAAGAAAAGTTCCACCCGTATCACTTCACTCCTGTTCAAAATTTGCTTCCAAGAGATCTCCCACGACGGTTACAGTTCTGCCAACGTATTCTCAACAAGCATAATGATCACCGAAATTTTATTAAGAATATTATGTTCACCGATGAAGCGACTTTTACCAGACGAGGGGTATTTAATTGGAGAAACAGCCATTATTGAGAAGAAAAAAATTCGCATGGTCTGTAAGAAAGACATTTCCAGCATGAGTTCAAATTTAAATGGGGATTCTTATTTATTTTTTTTGCAAAATACTTTTAACTATATTTTGGAATGTGGTTTCAAAAAAAGTTACCAGTCAATTTCATCATCAGAAATCCTTCACAAGACTCCCTCTGTAACAACATGTCAAATAATACTTAAAATAATATTGCCTGTATAAAATTATGCCTATGTGCCGATTTTGATAACAATCGATAAATATACAGTGAAATTATTAGCAAAAAATTAGAAAAAAAATTCAACTTTAACGCCTTTTATCTTTTTCCACAGCAATATTTTATTGAGGTATATTTGGTCCTATCGCCATATTTTGGTCCAAACAATCTACCCTTAGCCTATGTCCCAATATTTATGAATCACACTGTATAATATAGAATATAAATCAAATAATGATGAACAAACATTCAAGTTATGCAATAATAGGAGTAAAATATATGCCCCTATCTCTCCTATACATTATCAACCAAGTTCTTTACTTGTACTTGTTGCTTAATAAGACAGAATTTGAAATAGTTTGTTTAGTCGATAGTCTCATTGCAGGAATACCTTTTGTTGTCTGCAAATGAGATTTTACATAAAAGGGGACTAAAAAGAGATGATATCAAAGCCCACCGGCAAAGAATCCCCGTCGTGTGTAGCTCAAGATTTTTTATTAGTTATTTCTTTTCAGTTTTGATCATAAATTTCATTTTCAATTAGCGTACATACCCAAGACATAGCGAAAAGTAGAGTGTCTCGTTCCATTCAAATTGCTAACGTCGATTGGAAATAATCTCCTAAAATTCCCATCAGTGGTGTACGTATGATATTATTCGGGAAAAAACTAGAATGTATATGGTAATTCTAATAGGAATGATAACAGTAATTAAAAATCAATATTTTATTTATTTCAGTTGTGTTAAGTACAAGTGATTTTTATTTTATAAAATATGAATTTTAAGTATCCGACGGGAGAAAACTACATTAGGCTAGGAAGCCTGTATCGTAGCTTAACCTTCCGTGACTAGAGCTTTGTTTCTGAGCATAGATAGTGGCGGCGGACTGAGAGTCCCCGAAATGGTGAAATAAAGTACTCTTTTTTCCATAAAAAAACATTTTAAATGATTATATTTCATTTTACATTCATTCTTTCATTCATTTCATTATTTCAAAGCATCGACATCGACAAAAATATAGTTATCATATCCTAACAAGCATACAAAAGTATTTGAGACATATTATCAGAATAACATTCTGTACTAACACAAGTTAAATGTTCAAGACACATAAACATGGTACATTTTTTACAGGAAAACCGCGTTGGTCGATTTTTCTTTCGGTCGCAGTAACTGCATCGACCTCTGGAATTCTCAGGCTGGGGAGTCTTTGATTCGTAGTGTTATCGTTTTTGGAATATTCTTCTGCGTAGCACTGAAACGAATATGGTTTTCGTTTAACGCGGCTGATAGTTTATGCAAAAATAACCTCCTAGCTAATTTATCAGAATTTTGCAGATAAAACAACACCAAGGAGTTCACTCCAGCCATATTTAGCATAGAGTAAAAAATAACCATAGGCCATCTTGATGTGTTTCGAGCGCAGTCATAAGCAGCACACATTTTGTCCAAAGTGTCAACTCCACCTTTAGTGTTGTTGTAATCAACAATCATCTCAGGTTTGCCTGTAATTGTATCGATCTCACCATCATGATGAAGGCTTGAAACCAGAATTACATTTTTCTTCCGTTTGGGAATATATGACACCAATGTTATATCTTTATCGTAGGCAAACATGCTCGATCCTATAGGTCGACTTTGTGGATTAGATAGTTCAATCGGAAATTCAGGTTTATTTTTACGAATGGTTCCTAAGTCTTACGTTTAAAATCTCTCAATAGGGTACGTACCAATGGAATGCTCGAAAACCAAATATCGCATGTTACGTTTCGTTTGGTATTCCTAATAGGCTCAACCATTCTTTGGACAAGTGCTAAACCTGAATTATCCAAAGCGTATGGACCAGTGGGTTGTTTACCAGTATACACTTCTAAGGTAGTATAAACTGTCTTTGAATCAACTAGAGCATATATTTTTTGCCCGTATTTATTAGGTTTGCTCGGAATATATTGGCGGAAGCCGCATCTACCCCGAAACGCTTCTAACTTTTCGTCAATTGTAACATTTTGATATGGAGTGTACGCAGATTTGCAGTTGGCAACAAATGCGTCAAAAATTTCTCGAATCGTGCATAATTTATCAATTTTCCTTCTTTCTGATCGAGAATTGAGATCATCAAATCTAATATGTTGAAGTAAAAACTTAAAACGGGTCTTTGACATTGTCAGACGGAATTGCTCAACACCTGTCCCGCTGTTGTTCCACAATTCATCAGCATTCAGGCGGCTAGATTTGATTACTCCCGCCAAATAGAATAGTTCAATTAAAGCCTGCATTTCATTTACGTCGGTTTATTGGTGTTTCTTTCACGGGTATAATTATCCTTTTTACTTCGAATATGCATATTGGTATATTCTACTATTGTACTTAGCATTTCGTTATTGAAAAAGTATTTCCAAATATCTAGAGGTGTCTTCAAATTTTGTACAGCTGCTTTAGCACCTGGTATACGAGTGATCAGGTTTACAGCCCTGGTCCGTGATGTGGGAGGAGCGTATTTTGCCCACTTAGTTTTCCCATCTTTTCCGATGAAGTACTGTACTCCTGAGGGCATTGTTTCAACGTCACCATCCTCAATCTCTTCCTCCGAATTAGAATCTATTTCATGCGTTTCTAAAATATCCCCTTCACTGTCTTCGTCGGAGTCGTTTGGGTCGTCTTCAGTAACTATATCTTCATTGAGACACTCTAACATTAGTCGCTGAAATCGTTCTTGCTCATTTTCATATGACGCCATCCAGTAAAGTAATAATTATTCAGTGAAAGTAACAATTTTCAGAATCCTTTCATGGAATACGAAGAAAAAACTACAAAACTTCCAAATTTTAATCTGTAGAATATTTAAGTAATTTTTACTGGCGGCGGATTCTTAGTCCGCATTCAGGTACCAAATCTAAACGACTGCACTTCTGTGTCGCTCACGATACACTGATGACCACCACAGTAAACTCAAGGAATACAGAGTGCGGCGGGATGGTAGCGCAGAGGAAATTAAAATGAAGTACGAAAATATTTGGTTGCGGAATGTGAGTCCGCGCGCCAGTCACGGAAGGTTAAACACGTGGCACACTCATTACATTGTTTTTGGTGAGTACCATATAATATTTGATTTTAGGCAAATACAAATTGCAGCAATCAATAACATCATGTTTATTTCTGGAGAGAACGGGGTCGGAAGAGTGCTGGAGATTCTAATAATATATGTATACATCATAAGAACAAATGTGAGGGACAGCATATGTAATATAATAATAATATTAATTCACATATAAAAAAATCTCATAAAATTTAGAAAAACCACAGGAGGGCAAGCCCTCATGCGTGGCATAGAATAAAACATTTGAAATATAAGTATTTGTATAAATCTTGAACATCACCTAAACAATCTAAAATTAAAATAGCATTGTTGAGTTTGATTGATATACTAATAATCCTGATAATTTTAAAACATTTACACAATTTTATAAAGCAACTAAACAACTATGTAAGTGAATAAATAAATAAACCCTAAGGTATCCGAAAGGTGTGGATACACCTGTTTCGGCAAAACACAAATAAACACAATTAAAAATACAAGTTAAAACAAATACACTAAAATTGAATAGATGAAGCTTCTACTTGATGAAAATTCATACTGAACGATAAAATAAAACAACATAATTTTATTCAGGCAAGCAATTTTGAGACCCTTAAAAAAGACCCAAATAATAAATATCAGAAAGAAATAAAATTAGCAGTAGATAACGCTAAATCAATAATTACCGATACAGAAAGATATGAATTATTTTTATCCAATCCGCAACACCATGAACCTCATTTATTAATTAAACTCTATAGAGAGGGGTACCCAATCAGACCAGTTGTTTCTTATTTCACAGCACCTTCATTCAAAAGTCCAGATTCTCATGGATGTCATTTCTAAATATTGTTCATTCAAACTTCGATTTGCAGTTAAAAACTCAACGGAAAAAATTAATAATATTCAAGATATAATACTACCCCATAATTCTAAATTCATATCCTTCGATGTAACAAATCTACTCCCTAGTATACCTCCTAAAGAAACTATAACTCTTGTTGATAACTTGCTCACATACAATAATGTTAATCCTATAATTCACTCTGATATCATTACTATATTAAAAGTGTGTTTGAATCAAAATTATTTTCATTTCAATGGTTTATAGCAGTAAAGACGGTTTGATTATGGGTATCCCCCTCAGCCCCAGAAATTTTCATGGATAATATTGTAATGTTTTTCTTATTTATTAAAAGTTTTTATTACGGGTGGGATACATTTCAAACACTCGGTATGGCTACTTACTAATTTTTTAAACACTAACTCACTAACACTTAATTTATATATACTTAACTAATCACTTAAATTTAATTTATATGCACACAAACTTGATTATTAATTAGCACTTTACTGTTCGGTGTATTTTAGTTTATTTCACGAGATCACTTTATCAACTAACTCCTCCGCTGATCGGTCCTTATTTATATTAATGCCTTTCTTACTAGAAAATTCCGGGCTGCGGCTTACACAGACACAAATAATTTTTCTGGCCTTTTCTAGATAAGTCTGGTCACAAAAACAATGTTTAGATAAGATAGTCCCAAACAGTTATAAAAACACTGCGTATCCGCCATAATTTTAATTTTCATACCTGGCTTAGACAGAGTCGGATTTAGGGTCTATACCAGTGTGCTGTTTCGTAACAATATAGAAACAATAATTCATCAACACTCTGGCATCGATATGTGGACGACATTTTAGCTAGCTTCATCGGTACAAATAGACAATTAGAGAGCTTCATTACTTACATAAACTCAATTCACAATAATATCAAATTTACCGTAGAGCTTGAACAAAATAAGTCTATAAACTTTTTAGACCTTACAATTTCAAATATAAATAATTAACATGATTTTTCTAAATTTTTTAAACTTTCACATAGAGATATAATTCATAATAGTTCGGTCCACCCATTGAGTCATAAACTAGCACCTTTCAATAGTATGATACACAGACTCTTAACAGCCCCATTAAATATCAATAATTATAACAAAGATTTAAATATCATAAAACAAATAGCAGTTAATAATAATTATGATCCAAATTTAATTGACAATATCATAAATACAAAGATAAAAAAACAGACTTTAGAACAAGTATTCCCTTCTGATAAAAATTATAATAAACAACTTAAAAGCTTAACATACTTTGGAACACCATCTTTAAAAATTAAATCATTTTTAGAAACTTTAAACATGAATATTTCCTTTAAAACTGATTACAATTTATCCAAACTCATTAAAATTAATAAATCTAAATCTTCAAAATTAAACAAATCAGGAGTTTATAAATTAAAATGTGGTAATGACAACTGTGATAAAATTTATATCGGTAGAACTTTTACAGAAACGTAGCTATGACAACACAAAATTAGATTCTAACTATTCAAACCATTTATTAGAAAACCAACACATTTTCGACCCAAATTTTGAAATTCTCCATGTAGTCGGTAAATCCTTTAGTTTAAATTTATTAGAAGCCCTTGAGATTAACAAAAATAAATATTCAGGTTATCTTCTTAACGACCAACTATATATCAATCACTCTCCTTTATTAAACCTTTTTACCTAGAAGATAGCTTAGGAATGTTTGTAGTGAATGAATTTCCAGGTAATTTCTTCCCATATCTTTGTTAACATTAGTAAATAGAATTCTGTATTTATGCACTGTATATATTAAAACATTTTTATATTATACCTTCATTCGTTTTGACAAAGCTACTGTGTTAGTGAAACGCGTCAACCAGTTTAAATTGAACATTAATTCAAACAAATGAAGTTTTAAACAAATTATATTGTTTTATTTAATTGTTAAATACACTAAATTTAACAGTATTGCATCTTATTGAATAGTTTTGAATAAAATAAATAAAATAAAATTAGGACCAAAGTAAATATATGTACATATGGACAATATTAGATTTAACGTAACTTCCATATTTGAAATTAAAGTAATATTATCAAACCAGGTCTTTATTAGCTTTAGGTCAGTTTCTGCTTTTAATATTAGCTCATACCAGTTATCTACTTCATAAATAATAGCAGTGTCATCACGAACCCAGTTATATGTCCTGCACTGCGCAATGAAAATAATCCATTTATGTAAAGATTGAATAAAACGGGCCCTAAAAGTGTTCCCCGAGGTAGTCCATCTCTTTGACCACGCGCTTGTCCGGCAACCCTTCCTATCTGCTGTCTCTCTGACAGGTAACTCGTAAATAGTTGTAAACAGTTTCGTATGCCAATTTTTTCCAATGTTTGCAATATATTGCTATGGCTAACAGTATCAAATGCTTTGGATAGATCTAAAAAAACCCATAAGCAAACTTTATTATTATTTAATGCTTCATAAACATTTTATGTTAAATTTAAAACGGCATCTTTTGTTACGTAATATACTATTATTTTAGTTACATACTTAAATTAGGTTAGCTGTCAATTTTTATAAATTTTATTAAAAAAAACATTGTTCAGAACATTTCATATAGAGTTTTGGGTATTAAAGAATCGATAAAATATTATTACTAGTGAAAAAGTGATTCACTATGTTTATTCTCCATTTCTGTGGCCATGTATGGGTGTCCTTCAACCGACCTTGGAGCATCAAGAAAGAAGCAGAAGGATTTTCGTGGCTCGCTGCTAAGATAGTGTTTTAATAGAGTAGGCATTAATGGATTGACGAATTATTTATATGAGAAAATTGATAATTATATAAAACACAGTGTATATTCTATAATGATTCAGTTTATTAGGAAATTCAGTTATTTCAAGTTACAATTCATTCACGAATGGTTAAACAAACCACTCAACAAAATATCTTGACCTTTTTACAGTTAAAGAGAGTTGCCCATATTTATGCAAACTCATATGCAAGCGGGAAATGATGTGCATCTTCAATTGTTTGCAATTGTCGTTTATTTTTTTATTTTTTGAATGTATACAATATAAAAACGAGGTTGAGTGACTTGTGAGGAGTAAATATAAATGTGGGTCAGATTCCGACTGGTTTTTGTGTCCGTTAAGAATAAGTGGTACTTCTTGATGTACCCTTAAAATACGCCCCCATAATAGTCATAAAATGTTAAAGTACTGGAGTAATTGTTTTCTAATGTTCAATTAAGTGATACATGTTTTACTTTTCCTTTATTTCTTTTCAATTTTATTTTTTGGTGTAAAAATACATAAATACAGTATATTAAGGACTATTAATAATCTAAAACCTAAGAGTAAAATAAAATAAAATCAATGTAAGCGCCATCTGCTATGTAATACCTAAATCTACGTTTAATCACTGAGTAAAAAATGGAAAATACTGAATATGTGTTAGTCCCCATCTATTATTAAATCGGTGATTTGATGTATTTATCAATAATTGACGAATTGTTTTCTCTAATCCAAGTTTTTAATCAGGAATTTTAGTTTAATCGACATGGAGATAAAGCTCCTAAGAATATGTGTGATAGCTCATTGGATTCCAAATTTTGTCTAGAAAAATGCATCGAAAGCATTTATTAGCACATGAAAAATTGCAAAATTTATAAACAACTTTTTGTACTTTTATTATTCTTTCGGACTTAACTAATTAAAAGAATTATTCGAACGGTTGTTTTCTTTATTTTTAATAAACTTTCTCAAGTTAGATAAAACTGGAACATCGGGGTAACTCCATTGTATTAATCCCCTTACATCTGTATGCGGGGCTCTGCAGCGGTGTACCGTAATGACTCTAGCTTCTCGTGGGACCATTTATTGACAGAGAAAGTGAAACTTCCACCGAAAACGTAGTGGAGAAAACCTCCACCTCTTCATCCGGGTACCTCACAGAGGCCAAACGGCACAAAGGTCGTATGCCGTTCGATCGCCCAAGGCTGGGAGAATCGGGCGGCATAGACGACCCACTGTGAAAACGCCTCAGTGGAGCAGGGGTGCGGAAATACCTGCGATTCCTCAATCAGGGAATATCCCCTGAAGAGGCCAGGAAGCAGGTTATTCAGCGCCCAACCCCCCGAAGGAACCACCAACGGGGAAGATAAAGCTGAAAAGAGGCCCGGAGCATATCACTCTTCCGCAGCTACCTCTTAGTAAAAAACCAAAACAGCCACTCGCCCCTCCCTATCTAAACCTGGCACCAACGGCTAAAAATGCAAGGGTGGCGATGCCAGTTCTTCCTCCAAAAGAGGGCAAGAACGCATCGCTCCCTAAGAAAAGAAACGCATTCGCTCTAGTACCTCGGAGGAAAACTCTTCCAGAGGAAAGAGGATACGGATGGACGCTAAAGCAAAGAGCTACAGCGAAGCAGCTACCAGCCATTTACGGGTAGCTATTATAGACAAGGCCGATCCATAGGGTAAAATAATTACCGATAATGGAGACCTTGTCAAAAGACAACTAATGGAGGCTTTGAACGAAATCCTTATGTTCGCCTCCGGCTGTCAGAGAAAGCCTCCTACTTTTAGGTCATGGTCGCACTCTGGCGAAATAATCAGAGTCGCCTGCGATAATGTCGAAACACTAGAGTTGCTAAGGAACACGGTTGAAAGACTGAAAGCGTGGAAATAGGCTAAGATCGACGTGGTGCACGTCAACAACCTCCCCCAGCTATCAAAAGCCACCCTCTGGGTCCCTAGCGAAGCTCACGCTGACCTGGGAGACAAAGAGGATGTGCTGCGCCGGCTAGATAAACAAAACCCAGATCTTCGGGTGGATGTATCGTTTTCCTTCCACCACGAAGTGAAGATCAATCTCAAAGGGCACCTCTTCGTCTTCGGCATAGGAGACCAGGAAATGGGAGTCCTAGAAAAACGATCAATGAGGATGATCTACGCGTTCACCTCATTGATTGTTAAAACAAAGAATCTCGACCCGGAACGGAGGAGATCGAGCACGGATCCCCCTCTCCCATCCGAGGAACCCCAAGGAGCTGTTGCTTCTGCGGCGACTGTCGAACCATCCTCCAAGATGGCGACCGACAGTCTCCTAGCAGAACTAACAGCTCTAAGCCAGGATACAGGCGACGTCAACACACCTCCAAGTGAGGTAGTGGAGATGGCCTAAAAGAAACCAAAACCCATCTCACCACTATCAAGCAGAGATGGACAATGAAAAGGTAATATTTATTCAGTGTAACCTTCAACACAAAAAGGTGGCTTCGGCAACACTATGCCACCACCTTGATGTGACGCAGGACACAATAGCACTTATCCAAGATCTCTGGATAAGATAAACCAAAATCATGGGCCTACATAATCCAAAAGGTTTAATTTTTAGCTTCCCAAGAAATCCGCAACCTACGACGGCCATATACGTCCCTAGGAATTTTGGAGTTTTAAAACCTACCCACTGACGCATTTTTCGTCCTCCGACCTAACGGTAGTGAAGGTTGAATATGCACAGAAAGGTCAAAAGAAAGTGTTAATACTGGCATCCGCATACCTCCCTTCAGACGCAGCTAAACCATCACCAATTAAGGATTTGGAGGACCTTGTGGAACACTGTCTCACCCAGAAGCTTGAATTGGTAATAGGCTGCGATTCAAACTCTCACCACGTAAGCTGGGACAGCAAATATATTAACACTAGAGGTAAGGCTTTTTATAATTACATAACTAACAAGAATCTCTGTGTTCTAAATAGAGGTACTGAACCAACTTTTATCAACTCTCGTGGTCAAACGCGAATAGATATTACCCTATCATAAAGGAGATTTGGAAATTTATTCTGAAATCATTCAAAACTCCATAATTAATGCCTATAAGATATCTTGCCCACTAAGATGGGTCGATCTTTATGGAGCCTCCACTCCGTGGTGGTGCCATGAAATTGATAAGCTTAGGGGGACGGCGACGAAATCTTTTAGTAAGGCTAAAAAACCAGACTCGAAGAGGATTGGACCTCATACAAGTCGCACCTTAAGGAGTATAAAAAACTCATTAGACAAAAACAAAGAGAAGCATGGAGAATCTATTGCGAGAAAATCGATGATTTCCCCCAGCAGCTAGACTCCAAAAAGCCCTTTCAAAAGATCCCCACTGTCATATCGGTATACTAACTAGAGAAAGCAGAGAGGATGGCGTAAAAACTGCCAACCTAAGGGAAAGCCTTCAATTATTAATGTCAACTCACTTCCCGGACTCCTGAGCCACAAACACGGCACTACCCGACGGACGATGACTGGCGTAGTACTAGAATGTCACATGGTCTTGATCGAAGCCTGTAACAACGACACTGTCACTTTAGGCTGGATCAAGGGCCATGAGAAATCGAAAGGAAACCGTATTGAAGACTCGCTAGCCAGGAAAGCAGCCTCCCACAAACTCTTGGAACCTGGCACTTTCATTGGTCTATTCAGCGACGGCTGACCTGTTAAAGGAACACTCCCTTAATGAGTTTAAGGGTAGATGGGATGACGCAGAAAGCTGCAGACTTGCCAAGGAGCTGCTACAGTATCCGGACAACAAAGTAGCCAAAAAATACGTGACTATGAACAGGCAGAACCTACGAACAGCCACGGGTATTCTGATTGGTCACTGCCACCTACGAAAACACCTCCACAGACTGGATATGTCTAACATCTCACTTTGTAGAGGATGTGAGCAAAAAGATGAGACTGTCGAACACATTCTTTGCGAATGTTAGACACTCTCTAATTTTAGCTTTCATGTATTCGGCGAGCACAGGCTAACATACGCCAGTATGAGGGAACTTAATTTAGGCGACGCTATCGCCTACTTTAAAGAAGTAGGCTGGATGACGAGCTAGAAGGAAGTTTTGAACCTCAGAAAGATGCACAATGGGCCAATTGTGGCCTAAGCGATGTGGGGTCACCCATCCTTCAAACTTTTATAGATACAGAACTCTCAACTATGTCTGCAAAATATTCTTTTCTATATGTCATGTGGGTTGATGCCCCGCTGTCCATGATCCATGAGTCACTTGTGTAATCAAACTGCAGTTCTTTATTTTCTTCAGTACTGAAATCAGTTTCATTACTGGTATTAAATGCATTACCTTCATTTGAGTTTTTGGTTTGTGGGTGAGTTGTATTTCTTCTGGATCTCTGACCATATCTTCCTCCACAATAGCCTCCACCTCAAGGTTTTCCTCTATAATTATTTATGTTATCAGTATCACTACTTTCTCTTTTTACTCTGAACAATTCCTCGCAATATGTCTCCGTTTTTTGCAGTTGTAACATAAAACTTTTCTCTTAATTTCATTAACTTTTTGTACAGACAATGTTGCTAATGCTTTTTCTACTTCCTCATATGACGTTAAACTACTCTCTTCATCCAACAAGCGTGCAGTTAAATTATCAATAATTTGTTTGGTGCTGTCAAGTGATAACCAAGGTTACCTCACTTTTATAAATTTCTGGTGGTAATGTACTCAATATCTTAGTCATGATTGCTGTGTCACTAACATCATCTCCAGCCACTTTTATCTGTTTTGCAAGATTTTGTATTTTGGCTACATGCTGTGCAATGCTGTCCGTAGGTTGCATTTTATATTGATGGACTCTTTCATGTAGCATCGCTTTGCTTGTTTCTGATTTTTGTTCGTAGATTGATTCTAATATTTGCATGAAATCGTTAGCTGAAACACAATTTTCTACTAACCTAATCTGATTCAAATTCATGGCTGCTGTCAATATAAACATTGCCTGTGCATCGTTGTTAATCCAGGTTTCTAGTTCCTGTGCCGGTACAGGCTTCACTAATGTGCCGTCTACTACACCGTATATGCCTGTGGCTCTCAAAGCACATTTCATTTGAAATTTCCACTGATGAAAATTAGACCTATTGAACATATTAACTGTGGTAATATCAATTTTGTTATCCATTTTAAGTCGAATAATATCCTTATTTAAAAAAAAAACACCGTGAACGACAAACGCCAGTTCTGTTTGATTGCCCGATTTAAGGAACACACTCTAAAAGTTCGTTTCTCTTCTCCTGCGCGAAACTTCGTCTGGGCCCGTAAACTTTTGTACTTTTATTATTCTTTCGGACTTTTAACTAATTAAAAGAACTACTTGGACGGTACAAGAGCGTAAGCAAGATAAATGAAGAAACCAATAAAAAAAAATAAACAAGATCGTTCAAAATCGTAAATATATTGGGAATATTGGGAACATTTTGCATTAAGATGGTTCTCAATACAAGAAGTAATTGATTGGTTTGAAATATATGGAAAACTTATGTAATGAAAATAGATATTAGGAATTAGTATTATAATAACAATAATGAAAATTCAAATAATTATTATTTAGTTACTCGTATAACAGTACAAGTAGACATTAATAACAATACGATAACTAGAGATAAAAATATATAAATACAGTATACACCAAAATAAACAGTACCGAAAATAAAAATAAAAATTAATTTTTAATTTCTGTAATGTAAGTGTTCAAAATGTTCACCATTTCGACGCAAACAAGCTTCATATCGATTTTTTAAGTCAATAAACATATTTATAAAAAGGGGTTGATGTAACTGCCGAAAAATATTTTGTATTCTTTCCCGTAGTTCGGCAATATTCGCCGGCGGATTTTCCGAGTGAAATATTTTGTCCTTCATTATGCCCCAAATGTATGCGTCAGGTGGCGTCAGATCAGGTGAATGAGAAGGATATTCGAAGTCTGTTCCCCGAGAAATTATTCTATTATCGAAATGCTGACGGAGTAAGTCTAAGGTGCGCACAGCTGTATGGCTCGCACCATCTTGTTGGAACCATTGTGTGCGAAACTGTAGATTTCGTGCACGGCAAAAGTTATTTAGATCTCTCACAAAAGGTATAATAATTTTCTCTCTATAACGCTCTTGGTTGACAGTAAGTGGATTCTGATTATCATCTTCAACGAAATAAGGACCAATCATTCCACGACCAGATACCGCGCACCAAACGGTAACTCGAAGACTGTGGAGTGGTTTCTCTACAATGACATCAGGACGTTCAACTCCAAGGAATCTGGTTATTTGTCGATTAATATAGATAGCCGCTAAGATGAACGTGACTCTCGTCTGAAAACCATATGTTTTTCAATAATTCGGGATCTTCGTAAATTAAACTCAACATGCGACCACAGTAAATTTCTCTTGCACGTTTGTCCGCAGCATTTAGTCGTTGTCCAACTTGAATACGGTATGGATAACCACCAATTGATTTGAACATGCGACGTAAAGACGTTTCACTAATGTTGAGTTTACATGCAGTTCTTACAAGACTTCTTTGAGGTGATAGCACAACTTGGTTAAAAACACGTCCATCATTTTCGTTAGTGCATACTGTTTTTAGACGACCTGAAGAACCTTTACGTTGACACAATACACTACCAGTGCGACGAAATTTTTCAACAACAGCTAACATCACACTTTTACTAGGAGCTGCTTTATTAAATTTTTGTTGATATTTTATTGACACCTGTTCTAAGCTTGGACCATCATTACGACCTTTTTCGTATGAACGAAAATAATGCTCTACCAAAAAAACTTTTTCTTCCGTTGTTAGAACCATTTTTAAATCAAATTTAACTGCAGCGTACTATTAATATATCAACTAATGACAATTAAGTCAAATATGACAAATCCATATTACATAAACAACTCCACAGCACTCTCTGTTTCGGTACTGTTTATTTTGGCGGATACCGTATAATAATAATTTTCAAAAAATAATATGATATATTCAATTCTTTCGTTTAATAATTTTATTCATTCTGTTAAAATGCAAATTAAGATCTTTTGAAATAATTAATGGATCTGGATTACTTTGAGTTAAAAGATCACTTATGATTTAAAAGATATTTCTTTAATTTAAATGATTTTTCCTTGATTTAAATGATCTTTCTTTGATTTCAATAATATTCCCTAGATTCCTCTTGAGTTGGATGATCATTTAGTATTATCTCATTATATACAAAATCACAAAGAATTCTCTAAATTATTATATGAAAAAATTCGAGATAAAAATGCAGGAGTTAAAGAAAAAATTATTAATAAAAGAAATGAAAACAGAATTGATCCACCGTCTTATTCAAACCCAGAAATAGTATACATACAAACGATATAAAAAATTACCAAAATTCAAAAGAGCAGAAATTACTAAAGAGTCGGGCATAATTTTAGAAACTAATAAAGGAAACTATTACAAAAATATAATTAGAAAACCTAAAATTAGTTCTAACAAATTGTTACAGCAAAATGAAACTGATGACAATGGTAGTCCTGTTCCTGGATCTTCATACCAAATGTAGAACCGAAGACATACAAGTTACTAAACTAAATAACTTAATACTACCGATTAATCTAGGATTATGTAAGCGTTTTTATACTAAACATACTTTCATATATTATATAGACTAAAAAGAGGTTAGTAAACAAATAAAAACTGTTAAAATTTAACATTCTGGCTGTTTTTCTTCTTTTATCTTTGACTTTCACTGGACTATTGTATAAATTATAAAGAAGTGTTTATTATAAAAAGGAAAAATTATAAAAAAGAACAAAAGAAATAATTATCATTTTAATTTATTGTGATCAGGTATTTTGTTTTCATTAAGAATTTCAAGTACCTCATATAATATGCTGGTGATTGCCTTTAGTTTTAATTGTGTGCTGATAACGTTTATACTCTGATCTGTAAGTGTGTCTTATCATGACATTTCATTATAGTTGTATGTAACCATATATTATTTTAGTTAACTCCTGATGAAGCAATAAAATAATTGCGAAATATAGAGATTTAGAGGAAAAGAGTTGTATTTATTGTATGCACAGACCGGATCCCGATATCCCAAAAACTAATTAAATAACGATAGACTGTCGAGAAAGAACTTACGTTGTTTTCGTATTTATATATATATATATATATATATATATATAGAAATTTTGTTCAGATATGATAATAGACAGTAGATACATGTATAGTTGGTCCGGTGATTCTTTTCCCATGCGTCATTAATATCTGATAACATAACCAACACATGTCAAATTATTTTGTTCTGTTCTTCACAATTAATAGAAAGAGATACAGCTTAAAAATTATGTCCGTTATGTTATCAGATATTAATGACGCATGGGAAAAGATTCACAGGACCAACTGTATATAATTATAACTATATTGTTTCTAGTAATTGTTTTAAAAGTATTAATTGTTTTTTGATTATATTGTGAAAATACAATTTTACAAAACAGTTTTCGAAGTTTAAAAGTTATAATTTTCTCTACTTACTTCATATATCTACAGGGCGACTCATAAGGGATAGGCCCAATTGGAACTATATGCTCAGTAGGCAAAAATGATATTTTCATTAAAAACAAATTTCTGAATTGCTTTTTATAAATTTCATTAATAAATGGAACACTTTGCGGTTAAATGAAACGGCGACCGTGTAGTAGATCAGTAAAATTCAAATATTTAGAAAAGGGTAAAGATTTTGAAAATCAATGATGAGGCTATCCACATTAAATAAATGACTTGTAAAGTAATGAGTGGCACGTAGTTGGTAACTGATGATTTTATCTAATTCATATGACGCATGTAGCGATATCTGCAAGTTAACTCAAATCTTTTCACATATTATTTTTAAACCTTACTTAAACTAGTTCATACCCAATATTAAAGTCATTATCTCGAAAAATAACTGTTCTATGACCAAAAATCTATTTAGTTTTTTTCTAAATTTAACATCCCGTTTTCCACTAAGGACTAAACTTAGATCAATTATTGCTTATGAAAATATTTTTATTTCTGCCTTCCGAACCCATTACTTATGAATCACCCTACATTTCAAAGTGTTGATAAACCGACAGTCCCTCGTATAATTTAGGAGGACCATTCGCAAAAATATATGTCTTCTATTTCATTCAGTTGACCTGTATGTAAATGTTGACCAGTTCGGGTCGAGAGAAGTGAATTTTAAGTTGGAATTTCCAAGTGATTATAACATGAGCTCACATTCACAACGCATACCTACCTACTTAAATACTTAGTAGGTACTGACTCTTTTTTTCTTCTTAACTTATTGGACAACTTCAAATAAAAAATGGACGCAACATTATACGCGAGGATGCTATAAATTTCGGTCGTCAAAGGCGGAGGCAAAATCTACAATTCAACTCACGTGGATTTCTAATGACAGGCAGTCATTAAATAATGGTGACAATAATGATGTTGGATGGAGTTCAATCTTTTTTCCCAGTAAGGGGATCCTCGCTGCCTAGGGTGTCAATTCGAAAACGTATTACCCTCTATATTTCGCCTCCTATAGAAAATTCGCAAATATGCAAAGCCGCGTCACACACATTTTTAAGGGGAGACAGTAGACAGGTTTTCAATTATATTATATCAAACCCTAAAATTTTAAATTGAAAATTGGGTTGAGTGACCTTACTTTAAAGGTCCTTTAACTACCTTTTCATTAGTAGCAAAAACTTGATCTTTCTTTTTAGTACTTTAGTAGAAATCAAGTAAAAGATATTTATGTATCAAATGTTTTGCAATGAAAAAAAAATTATTAAAAATAACTTATTTTTTAAATTTTGAAAATGTTGTTCATTATTATCTAAACAGTGCTCTCAAACTATTCTCTAACACAGTACCGTTCGAACCTTCGAATAGAATAGTTGGTTTGTGTGGTGTGTCTTATCTTTAAATAGTACAGTAAATTATCTTTGACTAGTTTTCAATTTATTAGTATAAATAATAAAATATTTGGCATTGTGTAAGTTAATTCCTTTATATTATTATGACTGGAGATTCAGATGGGGGAGGGCCCCCATCTCAACACGACCCTCCTGATAAAATGGACATTGAAATAAATAAAAAGTACAATTTAAAAAATAAATATACCATAGACAAATAATAATATAAGAGACAGTTTGATGCATAGGCGGTATGTGGCACAACGTTTCTGCGCAAGTTCGCCTTTAATGTGGATAAATATTATAAAATATCCTAGTATATTAACTTTTACGTCATTAAAAATGAAAATATACAAAACCAATCTTACAATGGTTGTTGTGAATATGGTTTCTGTTTGTCAAATGCAAGTGAAGTGACAGTGTCAAAAATAACAATTCCGAAAAAGAAGACAATACAAGAGTGAGTATTTTTTAATTTATTTAGGATTTAGTTTTAATAAAGTAAATAAAAGTAAGTGAACCTTTAAAAGTCACCACCAGGTGAAATTCGACGTAATTGTATAGCAAAAAATTGTAATAATACATATTTTTGGCTGCTTCGCAATTTGGAGTTTAATAACGAAACATTTTTCAAATTTCCATCCGACATTAGTCAAAGGGAACAGTGGTACAAAATTTTAGAAATTCCTTATACATCCAAAGATGAACGGTTGTGTGAAGATCATTTTGATGATGAGGCATTTACAAATTCATTATGCAAAAGACTTAATAAATTTGCTTTACATTTGCAATCCTTCCATCATACACCACCAAAAGTAATTGAAGATAATAATAATAAAACTCAAGCTTTTGAAAATACAGTATTGCACGTAAAAAGAAAGCTTATTTTTTGTAACAATAATGATAGTCCTAAAGAAACTGAATTTGAACCTTTGCCTAAAAAACAATGTTTGGAAACTGGTATTTTAAGTAAAATAAACGAAACTAGGGTCAGTAATTTATCTCCCAAGAAGAAGAAGATGTATTAGGTACATTAATAAAGATCGGAGAAATAGAATTTGTAAATTAAAAAAGGCACTTATCAGTAGTAATAACAAAATTAAAAAAGCAGTTAAATTGTCAGAATCAAAGTTATTTCAAAATTTTAATTCAAAATTAGATCCAGCAGGCATGGAGTTTTTAAAAAGTAGTCCTGCTAACTCTAAGAATCATAAACCTTCATGGTCAATAACGGATAAGGCCCTTTCATTAGCCATTTATAAGAAGACCACCAGCATATAATTTTTTAAAACGTTTTATAGTTTTGCCCAGTAAATCTACTTTACAGTCACTTCTAAGATTAATGCCATTTGAAACTGGAATGAATAAAGCAATTTTTGATAGGCTTAAAGAAAGGGCTGTCAAAATGAAGCAGATAGATAAAAATTGTGTCCTCTTATTTGATGAAATAGCTCTTAGAGAACAATTGACTTTGGATGTGGCTAATGACAAACGAACTCTTTGCAAAAAGTCATATAAATTTTGATTGGTTCACTTGTCGAGAACATAAATCATACGTATTTTCTCAACTCATAAAAGTTTGTGTCCCCTTATTTATTAAAAAATATTATAATGATGGTAAGAGGACCAACAAACAAAAATAATTATTATTTTTTGGTAACAATGTACTGCGTTTAATTTTTTTTTGCTTCAGACCTGTTCCTGTCTTCATTTAAAGGGGAATCTACTTTTTAAATGCTTTTTATTAAAATATTTGATGTAATATTGGATAAATATAATGCTGTAATTTGAGTAGAAATATGTAATTTTGTGATTAATAATAATAATATGTAACTGTATGGTAAATTAATGATACAGATAATAATAGTTTTATCGTGTTTTGTGTTACCAATTTAAAACATTATTTAATATTCAAGCTAGTGTGCCATTTTTAGTTTTCGCTAAGTTTATGTTGTGTATTTATACAACTGTAGGTTTCCTCTGATTTACATGTTTTGTCTTTTTAATTAATTTAAAGAAAGTAAATGTGAAGCTTCTTGTTTTCTGAAATAAAAAAGTTAAAAAAAAGCTGGGCAGCTACGGGGATGGCGGAGGTTGCAATAGAATTTTTTTGAAAAATGTACAGCCGTATAGATGCCTATTTATAGTGCGTGTGGTAGGAAAAATAACTTTGAAAATAAAATTGTGTGGAAACACTGTTAAGTGATATTAGAATAATTGTTTTACTAATAGGAGATATTATTGAAAATTTAAATTTTTTGATTATTGTAACTGATAATTTAATCAGAGGTTTCTGTACTTTAATATTATCGTTAACTATTAGAATAAGAATTTTAAAATTATCAATGTAATATCATGTATAAATAACAGACCTATGTATAGTAAACACATATTTTATTAATTTGTTTTTATATTATGTGCAGGTTAATAAAAATTTTAAATGTGTGCTGTTTTATTATTTATTACCTAAATTATTTGTTTCAAAATTTTTTATTATTATTATTTCATTGAAAAAATGAAATATAATTTTTTGGAATGAAATAATTATTTAATAAACAATTATAAGACAAACTGTAAAATTTACCTACCCATAATCCAAACTACCAAATTTAAATATCCCGCCTGCAAGAATTAGTTCTGTTCCCCGCAAGGGGTGCGCTGAGATCGACGCGATACCAGCTGTTTATATGGGAACGAACGCTCTCTTAATATGTTTATTTCTCTATGAAATATACTTCAACTGATATCGGACCGTTCTATGTTATCGTTGAACCTTCAGAAACAAGTATTCGTATTTCGGCAGTTAAGATAGGTCATTAATGAATGGAATTTAAAAAATGATATTGTAGATATTAAGTTAGTCCGTAGAAATAAAGTGAAAATTATTTTTAAAAACTATCATACTGCAAATTCAATTATAGGACATGAAATAATGAAAGATAACAAATTGATAGCGTATATTCCGACCTTTTTCAATCATAAAAAAGTTGTAATTAGGGAAGTTGATACATTTTTAAATGAAAAATGTATATTGGAAAATATTGAAAGCGATAAAAAAGTCGTAGACGTTAAAAGAATGAAGCGCAAAATTATTGATTCCGATAAAGAGATACAGTACATACATAGACAAATGTTAATTGTTACATTTTTAGGAAATTCTTTACCTAGTTCAGTTAAAATTGATTTATTTCGGTTCATAGTAGAACCTTATGTTTATCCAGTAGTGCAGTGCTACAAATGCCTTCGATATGGACATACTAAAAAATATTGCAAAAGTACCAATGACAAATGTATAAAATGAGGACAAATTCATGATGTTAAAGACGGCGTAGAATTTTGTATATATTGCGAACAAAACGGTCATAAGTCTGTCTCAAAAGAATGTCCCAAGTACCAGCATCAATTAAAGGTTAAAAAAACCATGTCTAAACAAAATATATCATTTAAAGAAGCGGAATCAATGGTTAATAACCCAAGCTACTCCAAAGCTACCTCAAACAATAGGTACAATTTATTAAACAACCTCACCAACTTCCCACATCTGAATGACGACAAAGATAGTGAGAATCCTTCAGGTGGTAAAAACTGGGTACCACGTCAACAGTCCCAACCTCCTAAAAAACGCAAGGCCATTTCTCCTGTTATAGTTAAAAAACCCCTACCTTCAAATCTCAGGCCACAACTAGTAATTCTGTTTTGCCTAATCCCCATAAGGAGAAAAGCTAGAAATCGAAATTTTACATAAAATTCCTTACATTTTCGAACATCTTATTAAATAATTTAATTTAGTTGTGCCAGACTGGGATATTTGCCAAGAAACACAAAACGAAATTAAAACAATTATAAATTCTCTAACGATGATGCATTCTAGTAGAACCTTAAATATAATTCAATGGAATTGTAATTCAATAATAAAAAATAAATCTAACCTTTTAAACTATTGAGCTGGTTCAACTACTAGATTCGAACTAATTGCTCTAAATGAGACTTGGTTATCACCAAATAAAACGTTTTATGTGAACGGGTACAATTTTGTACACGTTGACAGGACTGACGGATTTGGTGGTGTTGGAATCCTCGTCCGAGACCACTTATCATTCTCAGAAATAGTTCTCCGTAAAAATTTCCAAAATAGAGATTTGTGGAGTGTGTCTGAATGACCTTAATATATCTATACTTTGTATTTATAAGCCTCCTAACATACAATCGACTACGAAAGACTGGGGACATATTTTCTTGCAGACTCAGGGTGATGTTATTGTATGCGGCGATTTAAACTGTCATCACAGTCGTTGGGGATCTACACTCGACAATACACAAGGTAACAGATAATAGACGCTATAGATGAAACAAATTTAATTATTTTAAATGATGGCAATCCATCAAAAGTTGGTAGGCCTAACGAACGACCTTCGCCAATAGATCTTACCCTAGTTTCCCCTAGTTTGATGAGTCACTCAGAATGGAATATAATAGATGATACATTAGGATCTGATCATTTTCCTATACACATCTCTATATCCCGACAATATATCCTATCTCCTGTATTACCATCAAGGAAATGGATAGAGTCTTCTGCCGATTAGGAGCTTTTTCAGGAGTGCATAGTAAACGACCTCCTAATTAACGATATAAATTCATTAGAATCTTTTCTTGAAATAATAAATAAAGCAGCATCCAATTCTATTAAATCTCGTACTGGCGGATCTAAAAAAGTGTCAAACCCCCTTTGGTGGGACAATGATTGTGTTCAAATTATAAATAAACGGAAGAACGCTTATAAAATGTACAAAAACACTGCAAACTTAGAGAATTATCTACAATTCAAAAATATTCAAGCTAGAAGCAAACTATTATTTAAACAAAAACAACAGGAATGCTGGAAAAAATTTGTTAGTAGTTTAAACAAAAACACACCGATCGCAAAAATTTGGGCATTTGTTAGAAAAATATCAAACAAAAATTCTACGATGAAAAAACAACCAATATCCGAAAGCCTTATAAATCAAATTTTTGACAACATTTCGTTTTGTTCCAAATATAATAGGAGAACCGACAGAAAACCACAGCAATCACAATGTCGACAAATCTTTTGATATCATAGAACTGGAAACTGCAATCAAATCCACAAGATGTACAGCTTCTGGTAACGATAATATAACATATGATACTATTAGAAATATGCCATTACCTGCGAAAACAATTTTACTACAAATATATAACGATTGGTGGGTAAAAGGTAAGTACATTGACTAACTGAAACAAGTAACTATTTGTCTAATCTTGAAACCACAAAAAGACAGAAATTTATTTACGTCTTATCGACCTATATCACTGATGTCCTGTATAACGAAAACTTTTGAGAGGATGATTAAAACAAGACTGGAATGGCACTTGGAACAAAATTCAATTTTAACCTGCACACAGTAAGGATTTAGAAGGGGCTACGGTACATTAGATGCAATAACTCATTTAGTTAATGATGTTCAAATTACGTTCTCTAAAAACAGATATTTATATGCCCAGTTGCACCAACCCACCGTAAAAACAGTGGATACAATAACCGTTGATCGACCGATTAATCGATGATTCTCCGATATTTCATAATACCAGTTGCACCAGAAAAAATTACAGTTGGTATTTGAACCGACCGTTTATTATAACATGAAGTGAGTGTTTAAACTATAACCCTACTTTATACGTATTGTCAATGACATATAAAAATGGAAACTAATCAGCATTTCACCCAATTAGAAAGAGATTGTGCCATTGATATTATTTTACGATATAAAGGTATAATAGAAAATAAGAAGACTGATGGAGTAACAAACAAACAAAAACTTGAGGCATGGGATAATATTGCAAAAGAATATAATTCTTGTAATATCAACGTGCCTCGGTCTGGTAAGCAATTGAAAAATTTATATGAAAATACCAAGAGAAAACTTAAGAAACAAATTTCTAATGAAAAGGTATGTATATACATATTTTTTTAAGTGAGTGTACTATCTAATAACTTATTTTTATAGGTGGAAAGATATAAAACCGGTGGAGGTCCTGGGCCCAGCTTGGTTTTGCAGCCGAGCCAAGAAAAAATTTTGTCTGCTATAAAAGGACAAATTACCCCGTTACCAAATATCTACCATTCTAATAAAAATTATTGTAAAGGCAAGTAGAGATACACTGATGAATTCAAAAACTGGTTATTGATATACATATTTATTTTAGGTACCGAAACGATTTCGGAAAAATTAGAAGATTTGGAATTAAACTTACAAATTAACCAAATCGAGTCTATAAGTGTTAATGAAGGGTTACATGATGGTATGTATACCTACAATTATAATTATATGATATAACATGTTGTAATGATAATTGTGATAATTGTAATATTTTAGAAACTGAACAGATACAAAATTTAGATGAAGTTGAAATGATTTTCACTGATGGAAATGTTAATGAAATTAAAGGTATGTTTATATAATATATATTTATATTAATTATGTACACTTTTACATTATAATTTTGCAGAATGTCACGAAACACCTGTAAAGTCCACTAAAAAACGTACATTAGCTGATGTTTACGAAGAAGTGGTGAGTGTTACATCCGAGAAGAAAAAAAAATTGCAATCTAAAGAAGCATATTCATGTGTTAACAATCAACACAAGCAACAAATTTATACAATGGAAAAGAATTTAAAAAATCAGGAATTTGAACATAACGAAATGGCAAATGCACTAAAAATAAAAATATTAACTTATGAAGAAAAACTAAAGGAAATGGAATCCAAGAAAGCAGAAATAGAATTTAAGAAGGCAGAAATAGAGTTAAAGAAGGAGAAATAGAATTAAGAGAAAAAGAAATTGAATTTAAAATTAATTATGGTTGTTAATTTACTTCTATTGTAATTAATTTATGTATTATTATATGAATTAATATTATTATTTATAAGTAAACTATATTTTTTACCAATTCGAATTTCAAAATAAAGTGTTAATCAAATGAGTTCGTAATGCATTCCCATTTCGTTCCAATTCAGCATCTTGATGTTCAACTTCAATTTGATTTTCAATATGTTGATCCCAATCAATTTCAAAAATGTCATCGTTCTCTATTGCTAAATTATGTAATACAGCTGTGCTAACGATTACCCTTAATACATTTTCAACCTTTATTTGCATTCCCACAGACAAAACAGGAAACCGTCTTTTCCAAATTCCAAACAATCTTTCAATACCATTTCTAGTATTGATATGTGCGTTTTGATAATTATTTTGGGATTGTGTTTGTGGGTTACTCAGTGGTGTCATTAAGTGGTTTGTGCACATGTACCCTCCATCGCCTATCAAATAACTGTTGGGAAATTCATTATTAAGAAATCGAGCACGAATTAAACTATCGTTATAAATAGTACTATCGTGTACAGATCCCGGATAACTTGCTACTATGTCTCGAATCTTCAATTTCATATCACCAATCACTTGCACATTGATGGAAAACCAGCCTTTACGATTTCTATAAACCTCTGCATTCTCACCACCAGGCGACAAAATCTTAATATGGGTGCAGTCAATTGCTCCGATAACACCAGGAAATCTAGCAACGTTATAAAATTGCTGTTTCACCACACCAATTTCTTTATTTGTTTTAGGCATTCGAATGAAACGATCACTTAATAAAGCTATGTAGTGCCCTACTCGATGCACTATTCTACACACGGTACTTTTATGTATGTTAATATGATCACCGAGCACTTGTTGAAATGAACCTGTGGCGTAGTATCTTAACGTTATTAATAATTGATTCATAGGAGTCACTTCATTATTCTTTTGGGAACGTAATAAATCTTCTCCAATCGTTTGCAATAGCTGGTTAACTGTTTCTTTACAAAAACGATATCTTGCTTTAAATTGTTGGTTGTTGAATAAATTAAATGGATCACGCCTTGGTCTTACTCGTCTTATTTCTGGAAGAAGTTCCATTATGCGGTCGAGCTCTTCATCAGATGAAGAAGAGGAAGACGTATCCATATCTATTACTGTGTCATGTCTAACAATGTAATATCTATCTAATCGTAATGTAATATGATTCATAAATAATATTAAAAATATTGACAAATCACTGTAAACTTCATAACAACAAACAAATGTCATTGGTATAGTGAGGTTATTACTCTAAATAACGGTCCGTATTTGCAATTATCGCCCGAAAACAGTCGTTTAATTCTGTCCGTAAAATCAATCGATTAACGGACAGCTTTTGGATGGTGCAACACGAAAGCTACGATTTACGGTCGATCGGCCGATTCAACGGACTGTTTTTTAGCTGGTGCAACCGGCTATCAGTTTGCTTATTTCTTGATATAAAAGGTGCTTATGATTGTGTGGATATCAATTTACTAAAAAACAAAATAGTAGAGGTTGGTTTTAGTGAAAGGACTACTCCGAGTCTATCACAATTATATTATTCGTTTACAATTTATATTAGGGATCATAAAAATCAATTGCACGGTCCCAGAATTGTTTATCGTGGATTTCCTCAGGGATCTGTATTGAGTCCTTTATTATTTAATATATATTCTGCCGATTTACATACACGGTTTTCTAATACAATACGATGCATTCAGTATGCGGATGATATCTGTATATACTCCATCCAGGATACATACGCTGACTGTCTTAAGACCTTGAAAAATATTATGAAAACTATAGTCAAATGGACTGAAGAAACATGTATGACCCTCTCAACTGAAAAATCCTCAATTATGTTTTTTACTAGACATAGGCTTCGCACACCGGAGAGCCTAACTCTGTGTGGGCGAGCGTTGTCGGTAGTAAACGAGTATAAATACTTGGGTATTATACTAGATACTGAATTATTATGGTCCAAACACATCATACATATAATAAACAAATGTGAAAAAGGGTAGAATCTCCTAAAATTTGTCACAAACCGCAGATGAGGCGCAGCCCCTGCCATTGCTATAATATTTTACAGGTCTTACGTCAGATCAATTAAAGATTATGGATGTTGTTTATATGGATCAAGTAGTAATTCCAACTTATTGAAAATAGATCGAATTCAGTATAAATGCCTTAGAACCTGTGTCGGCGCAATGAAGTCGACACCCGTGAATGCATTATTGGCAGAATGTAACGAAACACCTCTATTTTTACGACGTCAATTATTGTCTCAAAAATATTTAATTAAACTTAAAACCGTCAGGTCTGACATGATAAATAATTTATATAGTATTTCAATAGAAGATCTTACAAATCGATATTGGGGTAGCAGCAGTAATGAAAAAGCTGATCGATTAGCAAAAGATTCGGTACTGAATGGAGTTTTTTGTGATGTGTATACTGGAAAAGATGCGATTAGCTCAATAAAAAATATAATGTATGTATCCTGGCGAAAACACTGGGAAAACGCTTCACAATCCTCAAATAACACCTACTTTCAAATTCACCCTACCTTACTCTCACCTCCAAACTATATTTTTGATTATACAACTCCTAAATTTTATTCAGCAAGTATATTTAGAATGAAGACTAGCCATGGAAGATATCCCGCCCATCTTGCCAAGTTGGGTATTATACAGTCATCATCCTGTACCTGCAACGATAATTCTTATGCTGATCTTAATCACATTTTCTTTGGATGCAGCAATTACATTAACAAAACAAACAGTTTAATAAAGTCACTTGTTGAACAAAACTACTCCCTACCTTTAAACCTCACTCACCTTTTAAGCTCAGATAACTGTCATATTTTAGATTTACTGGTAAATTTCATCAAAGACGTAAACATTAGTATTTAGGTAGACTCATTGAAAAATTCTGTGGCTAATGGACTTGCTTCCTAGCCATTTTCTTTCACACACACACACACACCCTCACACACATATTCTCTAACATTTCGAAAAACTTTTCCCTGAAGCTCTCTACACGCAGCTGTTCAAATCATCCAAATCTTGAGGCTGTGTTTTATAAACAATCGATTTTAGATGCCCCCATAGGCATAAATCTAGAGGTGCTAAGTAGGGTGATCGTGGTGGCCATTCTATTGTTCCTCTTCGACCAATCCATCTACCAGTCAATCTATCATTTAGCTACTATTGTAAGTAATATAGTGGAGCTCCATCTTGTTGGAAGGTATAAATCATGTTACCAATTTGATTTTTCAAACTAGTTGTTATTGAGGAGTCTATTATTTCTAGAAGAAAATTTAAGTATAGCTCACCACCGGTTAGATTTTTCTCAATTAATAAAGGTCCAATAATAATACTATACAGGGTGAATCATGAGGAACTTTACATACTTCTACCATAGTAAAGGTGGAGCACTGATTCTGAACAATTCCTTATGCAAAATAACATTCGAATTTGCAAAGGTCCATCATAGTAATTTTTGGCGCAAATGATGTTTTCGAACTTCGAAAAGGACTTTTTAAAAACGAACTACACACTTGAGACGTTTATTAAGTACATTTAACAATACAATCTGATATTTATTTTAGTGAAACGATATTTATATGTTTTATAATATGCTTCTTGTACAAAATACATTACTGCATAGTATACAATATCCATTGAGTGTTTTTAAATGAAACTCAAGGTCTCTAGTTAATTCCACACTAGAGACCTTGAGTTTCATTTAAAAACACTAATATGAGCATATTCCACGAAGTAAGGGTCGAGACAGTCAATATCCATTGACGTAACTCCTCCGCCCTAGGAGAGAACTATGGAGATAGACCAGAGTTCGACATGATGGGAACATTTTTCAGAACATCTTCTTCACTTGTTGTCGTCCGTTTGGATTTACTTATCTTCTTTCTATTCTTGAGTACTAGGTAGATAATGCAGGCTGTAACTATAAATTAGAACAAAATTGAATAAAAGCTTATGTTTTTGAAATGGATCGGTGACCAATCTATCTTCTCGGCTAAAGTTTTATCTTCTTGAATGGCACTGATGATATTGTTCATTTCGTTAAGATCAATTGAATCTAAATACACAGGTTAACGGTATCTAAAGTGTAATTATTTTTATTAATTTGTAACTCCGGCAAATCAATGTTTTTATATTCTGGCACTTTGGTCTTAAAAGTTCTTAAATAAATATTGTCTATTAAAATTTTACAGCGGTTATTAAGTTCGATTAAGTAACTACCGTTTACAGGAATGTTCGTAATGTCTTTGTTACAATTTTGTCTGGCTATAACACTATACGGGGTGATCACAATACAATGGTCAGTTTCCAATTTCTGCACTTTAACTTCACTAATGGTAGATGGAATTTCTCGACAACTGTTTGTAGATTGGGAATATTTTAGAAGTTGGACTTTGCAAGGAGCTTTCTGTGAGATTACTCTTGTTTGTATCTCTCGGCAGATGAATTCTTCTTGAATAATTTCTTCACACTTCGAATCTGTAGATGCATAGCTTAGCTCATTTAAAAAGAGAAATTTGGTTTGGGACATTATAAGTTTAAAATTTTGGTTTGAAGGTGTAGGTATGGGATATAGATGATAGTAGTTATATTCACTAAGTTCTACAATCGGTACTTCTAATATGAAAATAACACTATTATATTTACTGTAACTTTTAACTTTGATAATTTTCTCAAATAATAGAATATTGTTTAAAGATGTTTCGAAAGGAAATCTGTTATTTTTGTTAATATTTTTCTTAACTGTGTTTATCTCTGAAAGTATTTCGCTTGGGTTTGCTATAGAATTGTGAAAGGTATTTATTTTTGCGAAGCTTATAGCTACTTCTATTTTATCGAGCATGTCATATATTCTTTGAAAGCTAATAGAGAATTGAGGAACGATCTGTTCTATTGAGACGAAATGGAAAGTTTCTATATTTTCAATTTTTATATTTCGTAATTCTTTTTGTAAATCGTTAATGCGCGGGCTTAATATTTCTTGGTTGTGGGATAATATTCTAGAATTTTTTTCAAATATTTTCATTGATGATTCGAGTCATGTTACTTGGTGTTCTAGCAATGTTTTTATTTTATTTTGATTATCAGATAAGGCTTTAATAGCTTCGTCATATCGTATTGCATCGTCTTGGTCTAAATTACCTGTCAAAATTTTTATTGCTGAGCCAAATCCGTCCAAAAATGATCGTTTTACCTGCTTTCTCCATAGTGGATTTATTTGATTGATTTGAGAAGATATTTTATTTTCTAATACTTGAATTATATGATAGGACTTATCGAAGTGTTCTGTAAAATTAAATATGCTGGGGTGTTTTGAAAGAGAGTCGTGTAGATTGTCATATTGGTCTTTTAAAGTTCAAAAGTGATCTGTCAAGTTTGTAATATCGTAAATGTGTATGAAGGTCCAAAAATCTGTTTGTACATATGCTATTCCTAGTCGTAAGGGTAGGAGGCCAGGATTATCGTTTAGGTTATGGAATTTAGGGGTATTTAATCTTCCTTCGGTGGTCCAACAGAGAAACTTGTAATGGGAGGTTTTTTTAGTTCATTAATGTGAATAATTTCTTGATGTGCTTTAAGTTTTTTATGTTTGAGTAAATTTCCAGAAATTTCAACACGATTCCTGTCAAGTATTTGAGTAATTTCGAAAGGGCCTAGAAAACGTTTATCTTTTTTATTTCGTTTCTTGGGGTTGTGCTTGTATACAATTTGACCGATTTTAAATTCATTATTCGAGTAGTCACCTTTTGTATTACGTTTCTCTATAATTTTTTCTTTGTTTTGTTTCAATTTCTCGTGTACATCTCTATAAACATGTTGTAATTTTGATTGATGATTGTTCACATAATCGTTATAGAAAGCTTGGGGTATCAACATTTCGTTAGGATTTCTAGAATCTGTGTGACCAAAAGTAAGTTCAAAAGGGGTAAAACTTGTAGGACTATGTATAGAATTATTGTAACCTATTATTGCGTAATCCATTAAATCATCATCGTCGGGATAGAGTTCTCGTAATAATCTTAGATGTTCAATTAAGGTTGAATGTACTATTTCGGCTACAGAATTGGATTCATGATGACCAGCTGTGGTAAAGTGTATTTTAATTTTGGGTAACGCTAAAAGTTCTTCAATAGTTTCGTTATTAAATTCTGTACCTTTATCTAAAACGATTAATTGTGGTACTCTGAAAGAAGATGTGAAATATTTTATTAAAGCTTTACTTATAATAACAGCTGTTTTAGAAGGAATGTGCACTGCTTGTGCAAATTTTGTAAATGCATCTGTTAACGTTAGATAAGACTTTCCGTCGTAAATAAAAACATCAATGTGTATAATTTGAAACGGTTTGGAAGCGGTTTCAGTTAGCATTAGCGGAACATACGGTTTTTGTCTAGCATATTTATTTTTCTGGCAAATAGTACAAGAATTTATGTAATTAATTATTGTATTCTTTATATTTTTCCAATAATAATTTATTTTTAATTTATCTAAAGTTTCCTGAATTCCCCTGTGTGTGATTTTGCTTTCATGGTAATTTTTCAATAAAATCATTTGTTCTTCCTTATCAGATACAGTGTTTACTAATTTAGTGCATTTAATGAGTCTAGGTTCGTTTGAAGAGAAATGTTTTAAGTAAACTTTATTGAAATCGTTATTTAAATTTTCTTTGTTAAAATAAATGTAAAACGTGTTATTAAGATCAGTGTATTCTACTAAAAATTCAAATATGAAACGTTCATTGTCGTTTTCAGGGATTTTAACTTTTATAATTTTATGATTTTCATAAGTATGTTGAGAGATATCTATTGTTTGATATAAATTTGAGTATACTAAAATTTGGTGAACTTTGTTATTTATAATTTCGGCTAATATAGGAATACCTTGGTTAGTGGTTTCATTATTAGCTATGGAATGAACAGTCGAGGAATTAGATTTGGGAGTAGAGAGTTTCGTCCAGTCAGGTTGAGGTGTATTGAATTCGTCTCTAGAATTTGTAGGTATATCAGCGGTATTATTAGGAGGCTGTATTTGTATATCTGAAATACTGTTTATTTTTGATTGGTTTTGTGTACACGTAGAAGATTTTTCTTTTTCTAATGAGCTTTCAAACTCATGTAAGAATTCTAAAATTTCTTGATTAGTGTCACCAGGGTTATTAATATCAAGTTTAACCGGATTCTCATTAGAATTTATTATTGTAGTTATTGCAAAATTATCAACTATATTTACTAAAGCTTTTGGAGTCTCGAGTTCATTACCTAACTTCTCGTAATCAAGTATTCCAATGCCATTTTTGTAATTAACGGGTAATTTAAGAATTTGTTGAATACGACCTGTTATTATTAATGAGTAATTTTTTATATTTTCCTCAGTATTTGAACCAAATATTAGAGGAATAACTGTGTTAGGGGTAACAATTTCCCTTTTACTAACATTAACGCTAGCAATTAATTGTTTAAGCAAATCTACGCCTATGATACCATCAAATCTTTCACTAAACTTGAAAAGATAAAATTTATGAGTTTCGTTTAAATTAAAGATATCAAACAACGGAATATGAGCTACCTCATCGTGATACGTGATATTATGAGCAGATTGAATGTTAAATTTTTCTTTAAAAATGCAATTATTATAAAATTTATACGCAAGTTCCGGATCTATAAGTGACTTTGAACTTCCTGTGTCAACTAAAAACTTTGCACTTATTTCTGGAATTTCTATGAATGGCAAATTCGTTTTCAATGCGTTTACACAGATTATGTAACTTGGCTTGGACATGTGCGAGTATGAAAAATCCTGAATATGATTATTTGATATTTCCGTAACGTGAGAGTCTACATGAGAATCTCTGTAAAAATCATTGTAACTTGTCGGATCATTTAAGTGAGGATATTCTATTTCCGGCGTATAATAATTATCAGCATTTTCGTCAGTTTCATAATTATATGAATTTTCGTAATGAAATAATTTTTCGTAATTTTCTGTATCAAATTGGTTATCGGTTTGAAGGGAACTATTGATTTCTTGATTTTGATAATTTTGATAAGGACTGTCTACAGTTTGATTGAAAAGTTCTGTTGATGTAAATTTGGGTTTTGATCGGGATTTAAGTATAGTGTTTCCTGAAGAAATACCCATAGGTTCTGGTTTGAAACTTTGAGAATTATTTGGACGATTAAATTGTTGATTATTATGGCGAACATTTTGCTGGTTGAAATTTGGAATTGTCTGTGAGGGTCGTTGTATTGGGTTGTAAGTTTGATTTGTGAAAAATGGATGACGTTGAGTCGGATAATTGTTATTTGGACGCCAATTATAAGACTGATTTGGAGGAGAAGGTTGTGTATACCTCTGTGGGTATGATACTGGAGAAAGAGTTATTGAATTAGGTGGAAATATTGGTCGGGTTGGTTGAAATTGTGTTGGTGATTGATGGGGATGTATATTATTATAATTTGGGGTAAATGAAGGATACTGATTGAAATTTTGTTTCCTTGTAGGTGTTACTCTTAAACTAGGCTTAAATGATACATTAGAATTTAAGTTACTTAATCTTTGAGTGGAATATAGAAAATTTTCTTCTTCTACAACTAAACTCATAGCTTTTTCTAAGCCGTCTGGTGATCTTAAACGTACGTTAGTTTGTATTGGTACAGGTAATCTACGAACAAAAGTTTTTAAGGCTAAATTGTCATAATTCTTAAGATGTAGGCGTTTTTCATTTATGTCTAAGTCTAAAGAATTTAATTTGGAAATAATAAGGCTCCTAGAATCTTAGCATCGCATACCAAAATTATAAGGACTTTCATTTTTTAAAGTTTTCAAATTAAATAAAATCTTGTACTAAACAGTCAATGTTTCTTTGGTCTCCAAAACTTAAATTTAAAGCTTGTTTAATTTCATCCCACGTTTTTAATTCTGTTCGGGAACCAATTAATATTTGAGCTCTACCTATTAATTTACCTATAATAGCTCTAAGTAAAAATGTATTTAAATAAGCATCTGTGTTACTAGCGAACGCAGAAATAAAACTTTCACAATTACCTATAAAAATATTAAGTGTATGAGGGTTTCCATCAAAATTTGGAATTGAGTCTAAATATAATCTAAGTAGTTGGTAGTTTGTACCTGATGACATTTCTAAGTCTAAATTTTCTAAATTATTTTCAGTTATATTATTTTCAAAATTATTGTTTTCACTTTCTTGTAAATTTAAAATATTTTCAAGTAATATACTTATATTCTCTAGTTCAGATTCACTCATCAAATTATATTAATTATTTATATATATATATATATATATATATATATATATATATATATATATATACAACTATAACTACTAAAGAAATGGTTATGGAAAATAAAGGAAATAATAATGAGCACTTACGTTATAACTAAAGCTATCATATTCTAGGGCCCTGAAGGTTGGAACGATGATAGTTCTTAACCCAGATGGTTTGTAGTCTTCGTTTTTCTTGCTCTTCTGAAGTTCTTTCTGGTGTCGTCCACTGGAACTGCTGGAATCGCTTGATGTCCACTCGAACTATCTGCAGCTTCGATTTGCACTCGAATACAGTTTCTGAACACGAATTCGAATATTTCGGTTAATCGTTGAAACGAACAATTTCCCGTGCGATACATTAAACTTCCGAAATATCCTACTGACTGCGCCAGTGATGTTTTCGAACTTCGAGAAGGACTTTTTAGAAACGAACTACACACTTGAGACGTTTATTAAGTACAATCTGATATTTATTTTAGTGAAACGATATTTATATGTTTTATAATATGCTTCTTGTACAAAATACATTACTGCATAGTATACAATATCCATTGACGAAACTCGCAATTCATTCAGCGCGTGCGTCAATCATGAGGTGGCCGTCAGCCATCTTATACTTTGTGTGCATGTCATCCACCCTGTGCCATGTATGCTGATGACGTCACCCCTGCTCAGTCAGTTGATATCGTCATGTGTATTTAGAAAAATGGGTTAGAGTAAGCAGTGACGGATTTAGGCTTGCTGCCGCCCTAGGCCAAGTTCGATGCGCCGCCCTTTCTGATAGAATGAATTTCATTAATTTTGATCCAGTTTTTTATTTTGGAGTAACTTAATTTATTGAAATATAATTTTTTAAATATTACTGATAAACAAGACAGATAAATGTATGTATAAACTTTAGACAGATAAATAATTCATATTTCTTTTAATATTAATCAATTTGAAAATTTCTTTTTCCTGGCTTTGGTCCGTGCAAAAACGTCAATTATGTCGTCGTAATTAATTTCTTGGACTAGCTGGGCTTCAATAGACTAATGCAAGTGCATTAAGTCTATCTTGGCCCATGCTTGCGCGTAAATAGGTTTTTACCCTTTTAAGAGTAGAAAAAGATCTTTCTCCTGAACAATTTATAGCCGGAATACTCAAAAAATACGGAGAGCAATGTCCACATTCGGATAAACATCTCAAAGATTCCGTGAATGCAATACATTGCCAAGGAATCTTTGAGTTGACAATATAAATGAATACATTCATTGCCTAACGTCTCTTCCAAATCATCAGGATACTTACTGATTAGTTTATTGGCAAGATTTTTTAATTCATTCGTGTCTATTTCAGATAAATTATCAAAAAAATTGAAATTTTCATAAAGTTTTTCATATGCACTTCTACGCTTGGCCAATTGTACACTCAGAGTATCTAGAATAGGATAATACACATTTGTACGAAAATTTTCTTGTCCAGACGAAGGTGTTCTTTCATTTACCCGCGACTCATCTGGCTAGATTCTTCTGGTTTTTTTGCGTCGAGTATCATGCCAATAATAATCGTGAACTCCAGATAGTGCTTTGGCTTTTTCTTCATATTCAGAAAATTGTTTGTCTCTCATGTCTTGAAGAAATAGAGTCAGAGAACTATAGATCTGAACGACGGATGATAAATCAGCTTGAGATTCTTGAAGCTTCTTACTAGCAGCATTAAAACGATCTAAAATTACATTCCAAACAACAACTAGGATTGCTGTTTCTAAATGCTGCAATTTTTGTTGCAATCCCGTAGCTTCAGATCGCGTAGTCGGTTTCTCATCTATGCTTTCGGCAATAAATTGCAGTGCATCAATTATTACAGGCCACTCTTTTTCTAATGCGTAGCATGCATCATGTCGAGCAGACCAACGAGTTTGAGAAAGACTCTTAATTCTTAAACTTGTACGCTGCACCAGAATTTCCCAACGATGTGTTGATATAGTAAAGAAATTGTATAGTTCTTGCAAAGTAGAAAAGAAGTCGACTGTTTCTGTTACCGATTCAACTGCACATGATCCTACCAAGTTTGAAGAATGGGCGGCACAAGGAACATAATCTGCCAAAGGATTAATTGTTTTAATTCGTGTCTGAAGGCCTGAGTATATACCTGACATATTGCTTGCATTATCAGAAGATTGACCACGACAGTTCATTATGTCCAAACCATTATTTTCTAGAGATTTTAGCAAAGCATCCTCTATGTCTTTAGCTTTATGACCGATATTTGGTAGAAATTCTAGAAACCTCTCCACAATTTCACCGTCATGACGTACATATCTGATAATTATAGTAAGCTGATCGACATGTGCAATATCAGGCGTAGAATCTACAATTATACCAAAATACTTAGCAGATTGCACTTCATTAGAAATTTGTTGTAGTACTTTATTCTGAATCAACATTATAATTTCTTCATAGATCGTTTTAGACAAATACGACGTATCTCCACTACCAGGATGCGCATACAATTTTAAATGTTCAGATAAAAATGGATCAAATTCAGCGAGAAGCTCTACTGTTCCTAAAAAATTCCCATTATGAGGATCTCCTGTTCGTTCAGAATTTCCTCGAAATGGCAATCCTCTTATTGCTAATGATTTAATAATTGCAATTACTCGGTTTAATTTTTTTTTCCAATACGCTATTTCCTCGTCGAGCTGTTTTATGAGACGTTGATCAACACGCCCGTGAACTACTGCTCGAGATTTAAAATGACTAACGTTAGTTTTGTGAAAATCAGAATTTTCATGAGCTTCGATGCGTACTTTTGAGTTTTTCCAGTCACGAAATCCTTCACCAGTAAAAGCATTCATTTCACCACTTCTACTAAATAGTAAGCATGGAACACAAAATACAGACCCTTTAATTTCTGAATAAATTAACCACTCACGGCACTGAATCTCTCCGTTTTTTAAAGTACGTTGAAATAAACTTTTGGAACAATATCTCGTTTTATCTCTATAAACATTTCTAGAATTTTTAAAGTCTGTATTGTCATTTCGTGGTATACCGTTTATGGTTATGAAATCCCGTGTTTTTTCATCCAAATTCCACAAAAAAGGATCAGTATTGAATTTTTAAATATGGGTTGTTGACTGGATTTTTTCAGTATCTTGTGATGAAGAAAAATTGACGGTGTCTGGTTCGTATCTTGTGATAGAGTATGATGTGGCTCTACTTCTTCTTCTTCAGCTTGTTGTTCTGAAATCTCTTCTAATTCCTTCCGGCTAGAAAAAAAAATCAATTTAAACAACTGGCATTTATTTAATATTTATCCCGATTAACGTTATATATATAAAAAAAGTTATTAGCAATTATAACAAGATACTTAGGACCGATGAACATGATGGTTGTTGGTCATTATTAGAAGACTTACTTGAGCTTGTCAAAAAACTAGATATTTTCGGAATTTCTTTTAATAAATTATCTATTTTCGTTGATTCATCTGCTTTTCGTTTACGATATTCTGCACCGCTGAATTTTTGCCGATAACCACTCATATTTAATTCAAAAATAAAATAAAACTTCAAAAATTATAAAGAAAACCAGTGCCTAAATTCAAGTTATCGATCAATTATTTTTTTATTATCAAGAAACAGAATAAAATAATTCGAGACTTTTACACATGAAGAGCATTCATAAGACTAAAATGATTGCTGTGACTTTTCTATAGCGCGAAGCGCGATGTTTTATTCTATATATTAAACAAAACAAAGTCAAACGCGTCAGTGCCTGTCAAGTGTAGGCGTAGCGTTTTTGTTTCCTGTAAACATGAGAAATACACTCACCCGAACCTCAGTTCAAAGCTTAACAGAAGCAGTTGGCTCACTCGATGTCGGCGTCTTTTATGTTCATGGTTCAAATTTTCCACTGCGCAACCGGAAATTGTAACCCACGCGCTTAGGGGCGTATCCAATTGATACAATGCCCGACATCAAATAATATAAACTGCTCGACGAAAGATGTAACTAGTATACATTATGAAGCGAATAAATCGATGATTTTAATATAATTTATAATGATGAATAAAAAATAATAACCATTAGTGTAGTGATCTAAATTGGATTGTAATATTTTCTATCGAAATTTTTTTATAAAAACTATTCTGAACCAATTTTTATAATTGATTGTCTTTACTTTTTTGTGACTCTAAAATTTTGGCATTTCATAAATTTTGCCGCCCTTGAAATTCTGCCGCCCTAGGCCCAGGCTTCACGGGCCTAGGCCTAAATCCATCACTGAGAATAAGTCAAAATAAAAAAACAATTGAATAAACAAACATTTTATTACATAATGATGTATAAAATTGAAAGGTATAATAAATCAAAATATTAATCTAATTTAAGAATAATTTTTATTCTCATGAAGGTATAATATATAAATTTTGAGGAAATAGAATTTTCAAATAGTTGGAGCTTCATCGACACGCATATAAGTATCAATCGAATAGTACCCCCATGGTAAGGTTTCATCAGAACCAGTAACAATGAATCGTTTATCATCCTCAGGACTCAACGCTATTTTATCCTGAATAATTGAATGGACTAGATGTTTCTCGGTACGAATTAGATTTTGGGAAACTGTTTTTTGCGTGAAGGTATCAAAGCATTCTTCATATAGGTGAGAAAACCGCATTATTTTACTTTCGGCGAAACAGTTTCGACGACCCCACCCCATCTCGCACGCCTTTCTGCAGTAGCAGAAATGCGAGAAGTAACATTTTTAACGGTTAGTATTCGATTTTCGTTGGAACTGATAACATGGCAAGCTTCAAAATGTTTAATGTTTCCCAACTTTACGGCGGGAAGGTCAAACCGACCGATGAGAGATTTGGATTGTGGCTCCTGTTGGAAAATTGGGAAGGTTACAGATAATAGAAATATTAATTACACAGAAGGCGAACACCCACTGGGAAATGAAATTATACGAATTACAGAACCATTTAGCGGCAACATAATACTTGTAAAGGCATGCGGCTTAGAGGACTGCGATGGAAATTTTAAACTTGTTAAAAAAGAAATATGTGTCTTTTTTAATAGTTATATACGTGGATTTGGCGAATTGGTTTCTGCAACACATGGAGTTAACGCTAAGCTGCTTTTCCTCTTACTAAGTGACAACCCGCTTGCCATTGGAACAAGAGAAGTTGTCGGAGAAGATTTGGAAATTATTAAAAGGAAACATAAAGAACCTGTGTGCGTTCCATGCAAAGTAGAATTGGCGGATATTAGACTCGACAGGCTACTTAAAGAAATACCAAATTTATTGGAGCAACTCCGCAAGGAAGATTACTACCTAATCGACTTGGCAAGAGTTTTTAACAAAGAGGAAATGGTTAATTATTTAACTAACAACTTTAACTTTTGCATCCAAGGAGAGTGCAAGGAAAGGTGCAACGTTATTGTAAACAATGATAAAACAGTTTGCATAGATTGCCTTACGTGGCTCACATCCCAGACAACATGGGATATTCATAGAATAATCTTTAAATACACCAAAAAGTATAAGAATATTCCGAATCAACTAAGAATATTCTTATAATATTAATATTATTTTTGAATATTCTATTAATATTCCTCAGTGAATATTCACAGAACAAGCCTGATGAATATTCTTAAAATATTCATTTGAGAATATTACCAAACTGAATATTCCTAGCATATTCTTTTAAGCATATTTACTTATGATTAAAGACAATTAATATTATTTTTCACATGGGGCGAAAGTTATAGTTCAAACATTTATCCGGATATTCATCCCTACGCATAGGTGTAAATAGTTAAAATAACCTTCATACAAATAATAAATATAATATATGAAACTAAACCATGTATTAAACTCATTGAAGTTCAGATTGAGATTATAAGATAAGAAAAAGTTATAAAAATATCCTCGATATGAACACTACATAAATGGTTGAAACGGTGTGGATATAATGTTATTCGTCATATCGTCGTGTGATAAAAAGAGAATAAAGATATAAATGATAATTATAACATTCAGCGTAAAGCCAAATCAAGACAGGTACCCAATCGCGTCAACCAAAAGCCGCCAGCCAATTAAAATGCAACTGGCGTTCTCTGTACACACGTTTATTGGTTAACTTCTAATATCTTGTGTGGTGGGCTTAAGTCTGGCATGCTCAAAGTCAAGTGTCAATAGGTTCGTTTCTCTTCCGTTTTATCTAATATCAACCTATGAACTGGAGTGGATTGACATCCACCCATAGCTTAAATATATTATAAATAAAATATCCACCATTTTAATGTTTAGCCAAGAATACACCAACACAAACTGGCGAATCTTCGACTTTTTTATTGAATGGGCAGGTGTGACGTGTGATAGACGCCATGTTTCAACTTTCAAATAAGTTATATGTCAATGTCATATTTCATGTTTAAACCAGAAAATATTCTTGTGCTTTAATTAAAGTTTATTTTGTTTTGTTTCCAATAATATCGTGACTAGTGGAACTCTTAGTGAGAAATTATTGTATTTGTTATGGGATGAATAACTTGTGCAGTTCGTGGATGTCACTCAAGAACAGGAGAAGGAATAATTATGTTTGGATTTCCCAAAGACCCTGTGAGGTAAGAGTTTGTTTCTATATGCAATATATCATAGGTATATATTACTTTTTTAATATTTTACATGAATCTATGCATCGTAAGTTGTGTAATTCTCTATATTTTTGGTTTTTAACATTGATCTGTCCCTCAGCCTTTAATAACATGAAATAATAATATGTACTACAATAAGCTTTCTGCTGACGAGCCCTGTTCAGCTAAAAATATGTTGAATAATAAATTAGTTGTTAATATAGACATGTGAATAACTACATTTATTTACTTTTTAGGGCACACTTTTGGTTGGAAGATTGTAACTGTGCAGATTTGTTTGGAAAGACTACAGATGCTTTACAATAGAATTACAGGTTGTGTGAACTTCACTGTCAGGAAAAATTTATTTCCAAAGGAGGATATCCCAAGCATTTTTTTCAGCTAGCTATGCCTACCCTATTTCCATAGTTAAAATGCAAAGGTCACATTTCATTGAATGATCCACCAACAAAAATAGTTACTCAGTCTGGTAAATATTAAATTTAAGTGGACATTATAATCAGCTGTTTTTGATATTTTTTTTTCATCTGGCCGCATATAAATAAATTTGTATAAGGGAATATCCTGGTGTTGAGATAATGGAAACAAAAAAATTAAAACATTTATATCGGTTTATAAAACTAAGTCAACATTCATTTAAACAAGTAAAATATCTTAAGAACTTGAGGCTGGTAAAAACTTACATGAGAAGAGCATGCAATAATTAATCATCATATGCTTTGGTATTTAAGCGACAGTACAGAATACCAGTGTCAATGTAATGTATACTGCATAGTGACAAATTTAAGAAAATATCGATATTGTTTATACTCATATTTGTAAAATTTCTACTAATGATTACTACAATTACTTTTATAATTGCAGATACCACACCATTACAGCAACCGGCACATTCCATCTCAGGCCGTCGCAATACATTCTAGTGACTGTGACGATATAACGCAAGTTTATGAATCCATACGCTGCCAGCTTTTAACACCGCCTTACGAACGGGTAAATTGATATATCTGATTGCAAAACGTCAACAATAAGGATGTTTTTCAGTTATACCTCAGTTATGTAGCCTTAACCGGACATTTTTAACCATTTGGGTATAGCTAAAAGCTTGCAGTGTGTGGGCCCTATAAATATTTATAAATTTTAAAAGATTAACTCTATATTTTTTGATAGGAACACGTATTTGGTCAATTTTTATTTTTTTTTATTTTTCATTCCTCACAAGATAATGTAAGTATCTATAAATATTTAATTTTACGTAACTGATGTTCAACAAGTAGATTAATGCTTTATATATTTTGTGAAGCTCTGTCGTTTTGGTTTAAAAACGATAATTATAGTTGAATATTTATAAATTTTAAAAGTTTATAGAGAGTTATAAAGTTTATGTTTGTCTAATAAAAATTTGGATAATTTAATATTGAATTTTATTTTATTATGCTTAGGTAGTTAAAATATATTTTTTTCTTAGGTGTAACCAGAATTAAGCACTAATGTTATTGGACTCATGTTCTGAATCCAATGTGTGCCTGTGCCACTTTACTCACTTCAGAGGCCACCATCCAGTGAATGGTCGAGTAGCGAATCAGTTATGAAAATTTACTGATTTACAGAAATTTGAAAAAAGTGCATTTACATGAATCCTATGTACTAACCCTCTCCTCTCCCCCCATTAAATGTATGGTTCTGAACATTCTGAGGATATTCCTGCAATATTCTGAATATACAAAGAATATCCCCTGAATATACAATTTGAAATAATTCTACAAAATTCCAAATGAATCTATCATGAATATTCATAGTATATATTGAATATTCTGGAAACATTCATTGAAGAACATTCTTAGATAATGCTTTTCTGAATATTCTCAGAATAATCCTAGCTTATATATAATACGAAAAAGAATATTCATTTGGGAATATTCTCTGAATATTAAGGATATTCCCATTTTCACTTTCTAGGAATATTCCAAAAAGCATAAAGATATTCTTGGAATTTTTAGAGAATATTCCAATATGCCAAAATAAATATTCCATGGATATTTATAGAATATCTAATGTTGCCTGGGATCTAACGCAAGGTTTAAAATATACAACAAATTTATTTGTCAAGTAACCAGTCCTGGAGTTAAGAGCATTGGAAACCATATTATAAATTTCATCAACTGCCCAAACACTAGATTAAAGGAAACTTTTTCTTCTGCATTGGCTAAGAAGCGTGGCATTACCAGATTAGAAGCTACGATATATAAACTAAATTGGAAATTCTTATGGAGAAGGCTACAGTCCTCTAGAAGATTGCATAACTCTGATACAAGATAGTAAGTTGTACTTCCAAAATTCTCCGATATACTGTGTTTCGATTGCAAAATTGACTGAGAGTCTACATAACAGCTGCTGTCTTGTGCTCAACAATATGCTGCAATATATTTATTGGCGTAACAGCAATACAAGACAATTGACGGGATTACAAATAAACGCAAGGAAGAAGGTTATAAATTACATTGTCTCTGCATGCAGCTTTAATTGCATCTCTGTTAACCATATAGAAGTTCTACAAGAAAAGGAGAACAGGGACAATGTTCGAATTATGCAAAAGTATTACATTAAAGTTGGAGAGACCTACTTTTATAGGTCCAGTACTCCTTTTTCAATTATACAGAAAGATATCGACGGACAGGACCCTGGACTCATCTCTTCAGATAATTTGGTTGCATGTGTTTTAAGGAAGAGAACCAATAAAACAAATAAACTTTCTCTTAATAATATTAAATAAATCAACCCTCTGTCTCAAGCTTACATTACATCGACCAGGAACCGAAAACAGGAAATGGATGAGTTAGGTACCAAGAGAAGGAAGCTGGATTTTCTCGAAAAGACAACTGCAATAAAGGAAGAATATAGAAGTCTACTGGAGAAAGAAAGGAAGATAACACAATTAAGGGAGAGATTAGAAAACAATTTTATAGCCACTAGGCAAACCTAGACACAGCAGGTGTGTATAAGGTGTCAGCGTTTACCATAAACAATAAAAACTAATATACTTATGTTGGTGTGTTAGGGGAAAAGGATGGCATGAAAATGTCTACTTCTTAAAGGGTTACTATAAAAATATATATCTAAGTGTTTACAACAATAGAGAAGAGTTTTTTGCAGATGGTTATATTACAATACTTTTTAATAATGGTATGGAGATAATATGTTTGCCTACAGAAGAAACGATTGTAACATTTACTACCAATGGTATTACGGCTTACCAAGGCAACATATTCGCTAAGGTAGAAAGTTTTACACGGAGGTATGGAAGAATATCCCCTTTACCCAAGAAGATGTGACTCAAATTATAAACATTACCATGCAGAAGATAAAAGATCAGATTTAATTTTGGATATTGCCAACGCATAGAACAAGTTGCCTAGAGAACAGAAATGGTAATTGCCGCTATAAAGGAAGTTAAATACAGGGAGAGACTTCGTCATATTAAGGGTTGAAAATTCGGAAATCTTCTATTGTTCGAACTATTGGTTGGAAAAAGAATTTGCAGAAATTGACCTAAGTTATAGAATTAAGATAAAAATAGGTAAAAAACATACGACTAATAGAAAAAAGGGAAGAGTTGTATTTTCTGTGTAATAATTGTTTGCATTATACTCAACATGCTATTATTGTAAATAAAAACGATTAAAAATAAATAGTGTTTTGTTACTGTTTTGTTTACCGCTACCAGTGTTGTTTTATTCCTATTCCCTAAAGATATGGGTTAAGAGAGGTGGTGCGTCACTTAACACATGACAGAAGACACTCACCACAGGGTTAGCAGACACTCACACACCACAGAACACAAGAAGATTGATAGGTAACACAGAACACAAGTTTTCATGTGTTTGCTAGACAGATGACACATGACAGTTGATACACGTGACAGATGACGCACCCACACACCTCATGATGTCACAGAATACAAGTTTTCGTGGGGTTCCTTAACCAATATTATTGGGTTTACAAATTCTGTTGGCTCAGTAATACACTTATTTATTTTGTGATTTTGCTTACGCATTAGTTCATTTTTTAATTTATCCATTAGTGCAAAATGTACTCTACGACAAGGTACAATCTTGAACACCTTTAATGCCCAAGATGGGTGCTGATTTATTATCAGTTTTCATTATAATAAAATTTAAGATGAACTACGGATGATCCCTGATAATTCTCAAATCACAAGCCCTTTTAGTTTCTAATTTCTTACCCCCATAGCTAGTAACGTTTAAATCAACTTTTTATTACTGTACCGTTAAGTTCAATCGATCAAAGATATTTTCAGGTGAGACATTGATATGTACCCCAGTATCCAATTAAAATTTTATAATTTCATTGGCATTTACAGTCTTTAAGTTTTCATACCAATTTTCATTAATAGTATTTGTATACTATCAGAACTATTAGGTTGATTAACCATATTATCATGATTTTCATCTACAAAATTAGAATCACCGCCAATTTAATTTATATTCGCACTTCTGCACATGGAAACAAAATGATTTACTTTCTTACACCTCCTACATACCTTACCATAAGCTGGACACCGACCCTGTTGGTGTTGACCTCCACAACGCCCACAATAAGCTTGTCTAAAGTTTCTGTTCCATGTAGGTGCAGAGTTTCTACTTGTTTGAATATTTCTTAAGTTTCTTCCTGTAGGCCCTTGCCTATAATTTCCTGATGATTACAAGTACCTTGAACTGTAGTAGCTCGTGGATTGTAGACTTCTTCTTTTAAAAATTCTCTGTTTCGAAAGCTTCTCGAATTACCATTTATTATTTCTTCTATTTCAACCTTTCTGGCTTTTCCTTCAGCAATGTCACGTAAATGTTGTTCTGTTCGTTCTGCAGGCTTGCATATATCAATAGCCCTCGTCAAATCTAAACCTTTCTCACTCAATAATCTATCTTTCAGTCTTTGATTTCTTATTCCACTTACTATTCTGTCTTTTAATAATCTCTTTTTGAATGTACCAAACTCACAGTTTGATGCTATTTTCTGAAATTCCTAATAGTATTCGTTGTAGGTTTCGCCTGCTAACTGATTTCTAGAGTTAAATGTATGTGTCTCTACACCTGTGTTGGTTTTTGGTACAAAGTATCTGGATCCTCTTTTTCCTCATATGTCATTTCAAGGTTCACGACAACTTCATTGGCTTCTTCATTAATGCAATGTAACAGAACAGCTGCTCTTACTTTTTTAGGTTTCCCAGTGCATCATGTGGCTATTATGTATGTTTGAAAATTTGCCTCGAACCTCTTCCAGTTCACTCCTTCTATTACCATATGTGGCGGATGTCTTAAATACTCTATATTTATTGAGTAAATCACATTAACTGAATTGTTGACAATTGTGATTATTTTATCTAGACATTGTTTTTGTGACCAGACTTATCTAGAAAAGGCCAGTACCAATTGTTTTTGTGTGTGTAAGCCGCAGTCCGGAATTTTCTAGTGAAAAGGGCATTAATATAAATTAGGACCGATCAGCGGAGGAGTTAGTTGATAAAGTGATCTCGAGAAATAAACAAAAATACAACGAACAGTAAAGTGCTAATATAATCAAGTTTGTGTGCATATAAATTAAATTTTAGTGATTAGTTAAGTATACATAAATTAAGTGTTAGTGAATTAGTGTTTAAATAAATTAGTAAGTAGCCATACCGTGTGTTTAAAATTTATCCCACCCGTTTATTGTTTAAATAAATTAGAAAAATATTACAATATATTCGGATTTTCTATTACGCACCGAGTCCTCTGCAACACTTCTTTTTTCTTTCAGTATTATGTTTAATAATGAGTGAATTTATGAAACCGAACTCATACAAAAATCTTTTTCTTTGAAAATGCTTCTCTGTTGGTATTTTACGAAAACATTGCAAGGAATTTCGCAAATGTAACTGTTTCAAAAAGCCGGTGGAACGCTAGGATTTATAATATAATGAGGATATACGTGATAAAGATCACTAAGAAAGATATAAGAAGACATCAAGTACAGCAAATCTTGAGTTATTAATATTTATGTCGCAATTATGAATTTCAACAACTAGCCGAGAAGGAAGAGAAAAAAATGGAGATGATATATATGTTCGTTTGAAGTACATTCCTGTTTAGAATAATACGAATCCTACGAATATATTGTGGTATTAAGGGTAAAATGAGACGAGTTTTTACATATACATAAATATTAAACACATGTCAAATCGGCAAAACAAAAAGGATGTAAGAAAAAACATTAATAATTTATAAAAGAAATAGTGGAACAGGTCAATATCCTCTCGTAATAGTTGCCACAATTACCTTATTAGAAAGACAAGTCAATTTATGTAAGACAGTTAAGGATGTATATCCAATATTAGATTAGATTTTTTAATTATTCCAATAGGAATGTTGACTATTTTTGGGAAAGTGTTTTAATCGTGCATTAGTTCCGCAAATATTTATTATTATTATTTCGGAGGAAGAGGCATCAACAATGAACAGATATAGTACTTAACAATGATAGGTATTACGAACTACATAAGAGAAAAAAAGTACTGACTTGAGGAGTTGATAAAATACAACGAAGTGGAAAGAAAAGAATACACTTACGAACAAAGGCAAAAACCGAAAAATATACGAACAAATGAAATGAACGGAACCACAGCAACAAAAAAAGTGAACAAACTAAAACAGCGATGTAGAAGAAAAATCAACGAGGAATGAGAACTAAAATGGAAGAGTGAGTAAGTGTATGGACAATATGAGAAATCGACAAGGACGATCTAGACAAGTTGGCTGACAACAGGAATTTTGAAAGGTGAAACTGAATCTAGGCCATTTCAACCAACTACATAAGAAAGCAGTTTTTAAAAGAAAAATTTGACTTGCGTGAATAGTACGATGAAACAAATGACGTTGGCATTCCATTAGATGCTACAGCGAAGGAGAAGGAATCAGAATAGATCAAATAGGTACCGAGACTTACAAATAAAAGTGGAGAGAATGTGGAAGCTTGAAATAACTATCATCCCTATCATAATCGGCGCTACGGGAACCATACACAATAACTTGAAGAATTGTTGAACAGAATACGTGGCAACAACAAAAACATAATCATGACACTAGCAAAAACTGTGCTCTTGAAGACGACCTCTCATACAGAGTTTTCTATTTCACATTGCCGTATTCCCCAATAAAAAGTTAACCATAAATAGTGTCGGCAACGAAATACCTTCTAACTCCTGTTTATTTGCCAGTTATTCAAGCTATTTTTAGGAATTTTTATATTTTAAAAGGATATCATGGTTACGTTAAATATTAATGTGATTGAAAGTTTCTTCTATCTTTCATTAACAGTACAATACTATCTATTTAGCTCAATGCAAGATAGAAAGGTTTTATATTTAGTTTTAGGTTGTTTTGGTTAATCCTTTTTTTGTTCTGATGGCTTTTTAATATAATAATATGTAAAAAACATTCAAAATAAACAAACCTTAACCCTGTACATCATATTTGTTAGTGACAGATGAAGTTTTGACAACTAAAAATTAATAATTTACATTTGGAAAGAGGGCTTAATAAAAAAATTTCAGGTTGTTAAGGTTTGTCAGATTTTGAAGGATGGATGACACTTCATGAAAAAATCGAAGAGTGGAGTTTAAAATCTTTTCTGAGGGAAGATTGGAATATTTAGTATAAAATTTACGATAGACGTGACTTATAGGTTTTGTAAAACATATGTTGTACGTTGATGAAGAGATTAAATAAAAAAATTGGACCGAAAAGGTATTGTTGGAATTTGGAAAATACTTTTATTGAAAATTTGGGGTGCAGGTGTGCGATTGAAACATTGTAGTTTCTTTATTCTGAGTTTGCAAGTTACTTTTCCGAGAGAGGATTGAAGAATATAGAAAGCTTTGGCATATGGTTTTTATTTATATTAGAAGCAGCTTGGTATGAATGAGCTGTAGAAGAGGAAATGGATTTTCGCTGAACTCACGACCCATGCTATTTGTGGTAACTACTAATTATACTTTCTTAATTATTACTACAATATATATATATATATATATATACATATATATATATATATATATATATATATATATATATATATATATAAGATGTACGAATAGTGCGTGACATATGAACAATAAGCAACGAATAGACTAGTGGGTATTGCACGCAAATAGAAGAAGGGGCTACTGAGAAGAGTGGTAACCGCAGACATGCATGTTTCTGGATCATTAGTCGTCATCGGTACGGTACAACCAAGAAAAGATGTGAAACATGGGAGCAAAGGTGTTGAATGAAACATGACTATCCTGCTGAATTCTGTTATATTTTCTCATGTTTCATTCAACACCTTTGCTCCCATGTTTCACATCTTTTCCTGGTTGTACCGTACCGATGACGGCTAATGAGCCAGAAACATGCATGTCTGCGGCTACCACTCTTCTCAGTAGCCCCTTCTTCTATTTGCGTGCAATACCCACTAATCTATTCGTTGCTTATTATATATATATATATATATATATATATATATATATATATATTGAACCAGATATCATAGATAATAATAGAATTAGTATTATAAAAATATGTTTGCTAGTATGAAATATATATGAAAATAACATAATTTAAGAAAACAAGTAAAAAGGAAACACTTTTCTTAATTTAAACAACATATCAAATAAAGATATATTAAATAACAGCCTATAACAATATAATAAATAAGGAATTACCTCAATGATAACATAAAATATAGATATTGCCTAACCAATGTAATGATGTAAATAAAGTTGCCTAAGACGAAGATTATTTTATAACATAATCAGCTGTTCATCTGAAATGAAAACAAATATTATTATAGTTAATTCATTATAATCATTAATTTAAGAATAAGAACAAATATAAATATTGAATAGAATATAATCCAATAGATTTCATAGATAAACAAATAATGACATAAAGACAAATAACATAAGAGAATTTATATTTATAATTAATATGAGTGTAACAAGAATATACTATCAATAATAATATTGAATGTTGTACCATGTAAGTGTATCTATGTATAACCAATTTTAATGTATTTGTATGTATGAAATTTTTTGATAAGTGATAGAAGTTTCAATTATCTGATTACAAAAGACAATATCTTATTGGTTATAAAATATGACAGAACAAATTGTGAATCAAGAAATAAACTTTGGAATAGTGACCTGGAAAAGAACAAAAGACTGTTTGTTGAAAAAAGTAGAGAATCGAGGGGACGCTTGGAGAACGGAAGCTGGTGTTAAGAAGCGAGGAGTGTATGTGATAGTGTTCCTGAAATTAAAATATATTCCCGGTGTAAGACATTTAAACTTCTAAAGTATTATGAAAGACAATATTAGTAATACTCACAGTTAATTGTAACAAGTTTATCGGCAAGAATCTGCGAAATTTTCGTTAATTTTGGTTTTTTGGAGCTTCAGTGGAGTGTTCCTGGGATCCAGAGACTTTCATCCCAATGCAAGAGCAACAGGTCAGTGTATTTAAATCATTTATTGGCCAATAAACAGTGTAAAAACTCAAAATACCAATTAAGTACTTAATTTCATAAATTGATAAACTTTTGCAAATATGATCGATCTAAAAAAGAAAGAAACAGACTTTGTATAGTGTATTCATTGCATAAATCGTTAAATTTAATAAAAGGCCGAATTTTAAATAAATTAAAACATGTACTTACGCCATCTTGTAATCGCATAAATCTAGTGATTGAAATTTCATAATGCAATAACTATGTCCATCTGTATATAATTTCTATTTTTCTATCCATGTATATAACTCATTTCTTTCCACAGCTATTTGTATCATATATAACTATGATATATATATATATATATATATATATATATATATATATATATAAATTCTTTTATGTTTATTTATGAACCATTTACTTGTTTGCATCGTCAACAAACGTTGTATAATATAGATGCTTATTTAATGTAAGAATTGTTCGTTTTATGCTAAAGCGCATGACTAGTTTTTCACGCTTGCGCATTGATGATATTATTAAAATCAATAAGTAGGTACAATATAACCATTGGCGTCGCATATTATTTTTATCAAATATAAATATTGCATTGAAAATTAAATCTATTTCAAATAATGTGTTTTCTTTTTATTTGAACAATTATAACAATACAATAAGCCAGGACTCAAAGGGAAAAAGGATTTCATGCTCCCGAATAATCTAATTAAAATAAATTATTAAACAAATATTAAAAACAAACTGAGCTAGCCAAACTATAAAACAAAAATTTATAAATTATAAACATATACATTTAAATATCATAATCAAAATTAAGTAAGCTTTTATCATATTTAGTATAATATATATATATATATATATATATATATATATATATAACTTATCGCACTTTTTTTGGGAGCAGCAGCAAAAGGATGCGAAAACACTGTAGGATTATCCAAGCTTTCGAATATTGTTTATTATATTCATCTTCAGGGAAGCTACAAGTGAATGAAGCTACTGTTAACAATACTTATTAGAGTTAAGTTCTAATTTTTACTTACATCCTTGTGAGGTTAAACCAATGAAGTGTTAAATTTAGTGATGTACATACCCACTAAACAAGAAACATAACAAGTCTTTTTTGTGATGATCTTTTAAGAGACTTTTTGTGATGTTTATTTAAAACGTTAATAAGATATCTCCTAGATGTCTTCATTTTATTACCAACTATATTAACATCCATGTCATGTAAATAAAACATATTTTTGATGTACACAATAATACTTGAATTCGCAGTTACATACACATCCTATGAACTTCTTTTTAGCAACTTCCTATAGGAAACATTCATACGATGTTAATTTGTATACTTCTCACTAATATCACATACAGAACGTTACTGTAATATTACAAATTAACATGTTTCTAAGATGATCACATGTTGCAGCTACTATCACATCATTCGAAATAATTTTTAGTAAGTTCGTGTGATTACGTCTTTATGATGTTAGTTCATAAAACTCTCAGTAATATTACATATTAAACATCACAGTAACATAAAAAAAAGAAGAAAGAAAACAGAAGAGGAATTGACGAACGAACATTATCTGTGGAAACACATGACAAGCATGAAATGACGGATGGTTTTCAGTCTTGTGTTATATTTTATTTGCAGGCAGCATATATTTTGCAAGTAGTACTTGAATAAAGTGGTCTTCTTTCTCGTTAGTTCTTACTTAGCTTCAGTTTCTATGCTTAGTTATAATTCTTGTTATAATGGACGAACAACAGCTGTTATCGGTAAGTACCTATTCCAAAATCATAATTATTAAAACCTAATACTCATTCAAGACTTTAATCGGCTATTGTACATTGAAATTCCAGGTGGCGGAATGGTACACTAACATTATATAATAGAGTTTACAAAATAAGGGTTTTTTCAACTTTTAAAATATTTTAGTTAGTAAGAATATTTTAAAAACGATTCACAATGTTTTAAATCCTAGAAATGCATTATACCCTACAAAAAACTTAATATTGCAATAGGGTAGATATTATTATTAATAATAAAACGTGCTCATAATATGTTGGCAGAAATTTGAATCTAGAAGAAAATATTTTCAATGTTCAAAATGCATCAGAAGCTACTTACCTAAATAAAATAAAAAACAAATAGTTGGTAACTATGTAAAGAAAGAGGAATGACTATTTTCTCTGATACAGACATTGTATTAAACAGTACAAATAATATTGAATCGAGTATCTCTAGTTCTAGTTTTTGTAGTAGCAGTCATAGCCATCAATATAGTATTGCAGGTTTAGAAAATTTTAACATTAAAACTATCAATTCTTGTGAACAATTAGAGACTACTTAAGACTTAAACAGAAATTTCTGTTAAAAAGCTCTTTTCCATTTGAAAATACACTAAATACAATAAAAAAGCTGTCCCTTACAATGGTACCTATATTAATCTAGTTGAAGAATATGTAACTTATGGCACTGAATGCTCAAGTCAACAAACTGAATTCAATTATTTATTATTATCGAAACCCAGCTATTGGATACTCAATTGGATACAATTAATTAATTTGATAATGTGTTCATATCTCTTCTTCATAAGTAGTTTTTTTGTATACAGTGTATTAATAATGCTTAGTTTTCATTAAGTTCCAATTCCATGATGTTAATATACAATATATTCCAGGATGAAAATAACAAGATGAGAATAGTATATTACTTTATACAGAAAAGAATTATGAATTTTAATGGCACACCTGAATTTACCTGCGAAACGGAGTGAGGCATGTAATTGAAGGTAAATCATGAAAAGTCACTTCTCGAAATAAAATATGTTGTTATTCCTTTGAAGAGCCCCGCATGTATATTGTGGAAAATGGGTCCCAGTCAATTGGTTGAAAATCCAGTTTGATGTAGTTTATGATGATCGATCAAAGGTCTCCATGGGCACAATTTGATCTAAAATAATTGTTTTATTAGCTGCTGTACAGAACACCTTTAAATGTTTCACAGATAAGGATTTTGAAGTGTACGTTATGGAATGGTTGAGGCACTCGAAACAACTACTCTGCGTAAGAAAAAGTAATCGTAAGTAAACGATAGAATTTTATTTAATCAGATTGGATTTCTGTTGATATAACGTAATGTTTCATAAGATCTTTATGGTGTAAAATTTTTATTAGTTTTAATATTATTAAAAAACTATTCTAATGAATTTTCTGTAATTTAGCTGTAATGTATGTGTATCCGTTAATCTTTATTAATTCAGTTTCAAAGTATGTTACTTTATGGCAACTACAGATTAATATACCCTTTTTTATTCCTTGCTTTCACTTAATGCTTTCAATAGTTTCCACTTTCCACGCTTGTTATGTAATATGCTTACACAATTTTATTCCTGGGCAAGATATTTTTTTTCTAATTTTGTACTGTACTGTTCATCAAAAGTGAATAAACGTTTTAAATCCTTTATTGCTTTTTTTGCTATTTTATTTTAAATGTACAGGGTAAACAATTAAGAACGACTGTGGGCCACATCTCAGAAAAGAATCATGGTACAACTTTCAAAAAAATTACCTTTAGGTAAGTGATACTGAAGAATTGCTGGAAAATATTTTGCAGTCTCTAAAATATCCGCTAAGGGTGGAATGAACACTCGAAAACATAATACTCCAAAAAAACATACCAAAGATGTCCTAAATATACAATTTTTGAAATCTTGAAGAGATTATGAAAAAATTTAATTAAGAAGATTTTTTGCCATTATTCTTGAAATTATGGGTGGGGAGGTTCAAATTTATGAACAAATGTATAACTTTTTCGTTTTTTAACCGATATTAATGATTTTAGCTGCATTTAAAAGAGTTTTTCTGTTTAATAAGATGGATAACAAAATTTTGTATTCACTCGGAAATATCAAATGTAAATTGAAGCATTTTTTCAATTTTTATATCTGATAACGTAAATCCCTTTTCATCAGAATTCAAAAAATGTCTTATTATATTTGAAATTTCCGAGAAAATGGAAAAATTGTCGACTTTTTCACATAGCGTTGACAAAATTGTTCAATTTTGTTATTTTTGTTAAGCATATCTTATTAAAGAGGAAAACTCTTTCCGAGAAAATGGAAAAATTGTCGACTTTTTCACATAGCGTTGACAAAATTGTTCAATTTTGTTATTTTTGTTAAGCATATCTTATTAAAGAGGAAAACTCTTTTAAATGACGCCCAAAACATTGATATCGATTAAAAAACAAATAAGTGTTACATTTGTTTTTTAGGTTGAACCTTCCCCACCCCTTATTTGAAGAATAAGTACAAAAAGTCCCTAACTACATTTTTTCATAATCTCATCAATATATCAATAATTGTATTTCTAGGATACCTTTAGTATGCCTTTTTTGGAGATAATCACAGTATTATGTTTTTAAGTGTTCATTACACCCCATAGCAGATATTTTAGGAACTCAAAAACATTTTCCAGCGATTTTCAGGGTCATTTTTCTGAAGGTATTTTTTAAAGTGGTACCATGATTATTTTTTGAAATATGACCGACAGCCGGCGTTCTTAGTTGTTCACCCTGTATTTGCTGATTAGGCACAGAAACATTTATAGGATGTCATCTAGAATGTTTAAGGTATATATATTTAGAGGTTTAAGTAATGTCCATACAACATCTAAGAGAATACACTGTATTGTTTTTGATATGTTGCATTTAGATCATTGATAAGATGTTATTTTTTAGACATTGCATTAACATTGACAAGAAGTTAAAAGGCATTTCAGAATGTAACAGAAATGTTGTTTTTTTTGTTATAAAGACTTCCTTTTGAGAAATTTCTAGTAACATCTCAGTAATGTAAAAAGGCAGCGCATTAACATCGCTGAGAAGTTAAGTTGAAACATTACAAAAGTTAAGAGCCACAAGCTGGGCATAAGCGGTTGTATAGATGTGCATGTGATGAAAACAAGAGGAAAAAAAGGAAGAACATCACAATGTGATGTTGAATTAACATAACTGTAATATTTATTTGCATAGTGGGTATTAAATCATAGCTAATCACTAAGATGCTCGAACTTTCGTTAGATATTAAAATAGTAAAAAGATATCTAATCCAAAACTGTATAAAACGTCTGTGTGATTAAGTTTTGCCTTTGTGTCTTGGCTACCGCAACAAATTCCCACATCTCATGTCCTCTCTATTTTTAACCGTTGCTTCATTGCTTGATTTCCATTTTTATTTATTTTTGCCAAATGATAATAAATAACTATAAATTGAATTTAGATTCTCAATATCAGTTCTTTTATTTAAACAATTATTCTCGTGAGCATTGAATGCCATTTCCCGGAAAATCCTTTTAGAGTAATTTTCTTCTTTAAAATTTTTAAAATTTTAATGTTTTTATAATCTATTACATGTTATCTGGAGATAACATGTTCTGCTAATGCTGAACGTTCTGGGTATAATCGTGGGTCACTCTTATGTAGAGCTAAACGTTTAGTAATTTTTTGGGAAGATTTACATGTAGAGCATTTTAATCTATATATAACATTTGAACGTTCAGTATTAGGATCAATTTCTTTCAATTTACTATAAACACAATTAATTGTCAGAACATTTTTATTTGCAAGTTTTATATTAGTCACTCCTTTTAAAATTTTCTAAATTCTAGGTGTAAGCTCTCTAAAGTATGGTAAAGTTGCAAAAAAGATATTAGTTAAATTTGTATTCGTTATATTTTCTACGTTATCAGTTAATAAAGTAGCTTCATTTGATAATTGTATTGGACGAGGAGTGTTAAATAATATTTTCCTTAATGAAATTAACTGTCTCGACTCTTACTTCGTGGAATCTTCTCATATTTGTGTTTGGATAACTGAATATCATCGTCAGAATGACAGAAGTTACATTTCATTTGATGCCTACCTGATGTTTAGTAGTTATTTTTGGCTAGACCAAGAAGTGACCTACCTTGTGATTGACTCAATATATGTTGATAGAAAAAAGATGAAGATGTGATATTACAAATATTGAAGCTTAGATATCATTAGCCCTATGGTAATATCCTGGATATCAGTTTTCCAATTAACATCAGTATAACTGTGCAATGATATAGAAAACCAGCAAAAATTTTTTCTGCTGATCTTTACAATAATCACTTAAGAAGACAGTTTAATAGTGGAGAACTCCCTAGATTTATCTGTTCATTGACGACTTCATATTGTGGGTTTCTTAAGTGGTTTCTAATTTCCAACTCTTCAAGGAAATCCAGTTATTGTTTCTTATCACAAATATGTAGTACTTCTAGTTCTGTGTTAAGTGTTGATGAATGGTTGGTGTCAAGTAGTTATGCTTATTAACTCTTCCATTAATATGAAATGTGGCTTTGTCTGACATTATTAGGTTCAAATTAGGCTGAAGTCTTACCAGATCCAACAATGTTTCTGACATGAAATATCTTTGTTCAAATGAATGATTCTTTATTTTTTGGAAAGTTTGTATTTTGTATGCTTTAAATTTAATCATTTTTAGGAGCCGGTGAACCTTCATCATCATCATCATCACGTAGCGCTACAACCCTGGGTGGGTCTTGGCTGACTGTACAACTTTTTCCAATTTGTTCGGTCTTCCATCAACCTAGGGTCAAATGGAATGTTCATTTTCCGGAGATCTGCTTGGATGTTATCTCTCCATCGCATTGTGGGACGTCCGAGTGGTCTTTTGCCTGTGGGAATCTCCTCCCATACCAGTTTTACAAGTCTTTCGTTATTCAGTCTGTGCACGTGGCCTGCCCATCTTAGTCGCTGTGATTTAATTTCTTGGACAATATCGGCGTCGTTGTAGAGTGCTTTTAATTCGATATTGGTTCTGATCTTATACTGGTTTGTGGTGATGTCATGGTGAGGTCCGAAAATTTTTCTAAGTATTTTTCGTTCAAAGCGTCTGAGCTTTTCTTCGTTTGCTTTGGCCATGGTCCACGTTTCGCATCCGTATGTTATTACAGGTCTGACCATGGATTTATAGATTTTGATCTTTGAACTTCTTGTGAGATTTTTTGATTTTATGAGCTTATTCAGTGCAAATAGACAGCGGTTTGCAGATTGGATTCTGTCTTTTATTTCTTCGGTAACATCGTTGTCCGCTGTGATTACGGCCCCCAGATACTTAAAACGTTGTACTCTTTCGAAATTAAAGGTGTTGATCGTCACATTTTGTCCTATTCTGTCTCTTTGTGTCGTTCTATTTATACACATATATTTCGTCTTCTCTTCATTAATCTTCATCCCTACTTCACTTGTTGCTCTTTCCACCTTGTTGAAAATGTCTTTCGTGGATAGGATGGAGTCTCCAACGAGATCTATGTCATCTGCATATGCGAGTAACAGCTTGGGACCTTGAACCGATAGCAATTCTGTTTTTATTTCGGCCGACCTCATGGCTTTCTCTAATACAAGGTTAAAAAGTAGTGGAGATAACGCATCACCCTGTTTAAGTCCACTGTTGATTTCAAAGCTGCCAGATAGTTTATTATTTACACGTAATTTAGATATTCCACCCTCCATACAGACTTTGGTCATCCGAATGAGTTTCTTTGGTATTGAGAACTCCGCCATGGCATTCCATACTTGGCTTCTTTCTACGCTATCATATGCCTGTCGAAAGTCTATGAAAAGATTGTGTATGGGTCTGTTATACTCCCATCCCTTTTCTAGAAGTTGTCTCAGCGTGAATAGTTGATCTATTGTTGATCTGTTTGCCTTAAACCCGGCTTGATATTCGCCTAGGACATTTTCAGCATAAGGGATTAGTCTACTAAGAATGATGTTTGAGAGGGTTTTATATGCCGTGTTTAGGAGTGAGATTCCTCTATAATTCGCGCATCTTGTTTTGTCCCCTTTTTTGTGGATGGGCACTATTATGTTTTCCTTCCATCGTGCTGGTATCCTTTCTTCTAACCATATGTGCGTTATTAGCTTGTGGATTTGGCGATGTAGTGCGTCTCCCCCATATTTCAGAAGTTCTGCTGGTATCTCGTCCGTACCCGGCGCTTTGTGATTTTTCAGCTTATTTAAGGCCTTTTGGGTTTCTTCAAAGGAGGGATTTTTGACGGGCATGTCCGCTGTGATATAGATCTCTTCTTTGTGCTGTTCTTCCTGTATGATGTTTAGAAGGTCTCTAAAATACTTTTCCCATTCTTCAGTTATTTCTTTACCGTCGATTATCATGGGGCCTTGGTTGTCTCTCAGTGTATGGATGGAATTGGTTCTATGCCCTCTTTTCTCAGAGGAAATTGCTTTATAGAATTCTCTGGAGCCTGGTTTGGGCCGGTCTCTCTCCATAGTTTCATATTTTTGTTGTTCGTAGTTTCTTTTCTTTGTGCGTATTATTTTTCTTGTTTCTTTTCGGCAGTCGTCATATTCCTTTTTACTTTGGTCTGTTTGCAGTTGTATCCAACTCTTTCTTACTGTTTGTCTTTTTTCCAGTTGTTTCCGACATTCCTCGTCATACCATGTTTTTGCCCTCTTCTGCTTACTCCTTCCAAAGATCTTGTCAGCGGTCTTGGTTATTATTTCGGCAGTCGCTTCCCATAGCTGTTCTATATCATTGTCTTCTCTTTCAGAGTTCAAGGTTTGTTCAAGTTGTTCTCTATAGTTTTGTTGTTTCTCTGCATTGTGTATTTCGTCCATGTTCCATTGTGGGTTTATTGTTGTTTTATTGTATTTGTGGCTAGATATTCTGGATTTGACTTTTGCTCTGACTAAGTAATGATCTGTGTCTCCGTCTATTCCTCTCAGGCTTCTTACGTCTATAATATTGTTACCATGACGGGCATCTACAATTATGTGGTCAATTTGGTTGCGCGTAATATGGTCGTTTGAGACCCAGGTTTGCTTATGGATGTCTTTATGCGGAAACATGGTTGACTTTATTAGCATATTATTAGCTGCTGCAGTTTCTGTGAGTCTTAAGCCATTGTCGTTGGATATATTTTGTAGGCTGTGTTTACCTATTGTGGGGTATAGGCAAGGCTCTTTGCCTATTTTAGCATTAAAGTCCCCGCAGAGTATGCGCATATCATGTTTGGGCATCGTATCTATCTCTCTTTCTAGGGAATCGTAGAAGTCATCCTTGATATCTTCATCCTTCTCTTCCGTTGGTGCATGCGCTGAGATAATCGAAATGTTGTATCGCTCACCCTTCATTCGTATGTAGCATATCCTTTCATTTATAGGTTTAAAATTTAGTATATTCTGTACTAGGTTGTCTCTAATCACAAAGCCCGTTCCGGTGAACCTTACTTTTAGAAAATTGTGTGATTTGGTATATTCTATTATTGTTAAGTGCTAGAATTTCCCTTACTTCTAGAATATAATTGAGCATATTGTCCTGTGCGTTTTCAAGTGTACTCGTTTTCCTTTCTAGTTTTCCGGATTCTGTAAATTGTTGTACCCAAGCTAATATCGATTTTCGTGTAGGCGGATTTCTGTCAAAAATGGCTCTGAATCTCCTTCTGGTCACTGTTATTGATTTTCTCTCGGCATATAATACGACGCATCGCGCTTTTTCTATCAAAGTATTCATTTTCGATTAATAAATTTGACTGTATTCGTTGTTATACTTCATACTACATAAATAACCTTTTGACGTTTGTTAATATCAGTTATATGTATTTGGTTCAAAGCCACCTTTTCGTAAAAAATTAACAAAAGTAAATTTCTTACGAAAATTTTAGACGACTTTTGAGACTTGCAAACGGTATCATAAAAAACTTAAATATTTCTAAGAATTTCAGTGAAAGCCGATCATTAATCCCTTGCCTCATTTTCGAGTTATAACGTTTCCAAGCTGTTAAAATGTGATAATTTACGTTTAGAAGTTATTGACATGTTTTCATAAAAAATTAAATCTTTCCCTGAAAACTTGAGTATAAGCCAATAATGTATACGTTTTTGGAATGGGGAGGGAAGGAACTTTCAGGTGGTATTAAAAAATATAGGGTGTTGTATTTAAAATAAACCAATAATTTCGTTTCAAAAATTGTCATTTTTTTTCCGGCGCTTTCGGGATAAATATACATTTGGCAACTATGTAAATAAAAATTTGAAGGAAATATAAGAAGTTTAGCGAAAACTGCACGTCGATATCTTTTTCCATTCTCGAGTAATAAGTCATCAAAACGTGCTACTTTATAGTATCGGTATCTATATTATCATTATACGAGCATGTTGTTAATTGTTTTTTTGTATATCAATTTGATTGGAATCAAATGACTTCTAACAAGTTTGTTACATGATGTTTGTAATGATAAAGTAATTAGAATTTATTCTTGTATAAGAGTAATTATTTTCAATTAAATCTAATGATAATCTTGTATATTCTTCTTTAAACATTATTACAGTACTACCTTTATAAGACCTAAGAGAGATGGTTGTGTTTTCTCTAATGTTGAAGGAACATAATTAGTAATTACATTAGTTATTCTTGCAGTAGTAATAGAACGAGTGTTGGTATCTTTAATAGTACTAAGTGTATTTTCAACATCTGCTAAAAATGATTTTACTGGAATGGCCTAATCTAAATGAGGTTCTATTGAAAATTTTGGTCCAAGTGATAGACATGTATTAATATAAATTTGTGAGATTTTTCATCCAATTAGGTTGTGTTATTAGACATTCTTTGAACATATTATTACTAAGTTCATTTAATTTTTTTATATTATTATATTTAATTTTATGAAATAATTTATTGTATTTTATATTATGTCTATGATTAAATTCATTGAAAATTAATTCAGAATTTAAATTTATAATGCCGGATTTTAATTTAGTAATATTCTCAAGATTGTTAATAGTTGAATAAGAATTATTAATTTCTATATTTAAAAGTTTAAAACCTAACCTGTAGTTATATTGTTCGTTCTTGTTTGAATTTATTTCTTGTCTTAAAAGTAATTTATTACTAAGCTTGATGGCATTTTTATGTGGTTAGGTGTAATACCTATTTTTCTACACTTTAAAAGGAAAATTCTTCTATTAATTACTTTTGCTAATTTTGTTTTAGTTTTTGTCCAATTTTTAAAGTTATGTACAGCCATTTTTCCATATCTTCGTTTCATGTTATTGTAGAACCCCATTTCTTAAACTTTATAAGAAAGTATTTCGTTGCCGAAACTATTTCTATGACTACAATAAATTGTCAAAAATTGTCATAAAATGAAAATATGCCAATTTGAATCTTTATATGTATAAATTTAATAATTTTTAAAGTAAATCAATAATGTTTCTCCATTTAAATAAATATTATACATTTAAGAACATCCTCAATTAGTGTAAGTAAAAAAATATTTTTACTTTAAACCTATTTTAAATTTATATATTTATTTCTTGTAGATACTTTGATAATGGTAAAAATAAATTACCGAAAGCTTAGGATTAACTAAACAGAGTTTTCTTTATCACATTGCCGTATTCCCCAATAAAAAGTTCACCATAAATTGAAAGAAATTGATACTTATACTGATCGTTCAGATGTTATGTATATTAATACAGTTCTCTTATTTTAAATTTAGAAGAATTTTATTTTAATATTTTCATATGCAATTATCAATGTAATCAATATGTAAGATTTGGCATTATTAATTTCTGATGACATTTACATGGCACAATTGAAAATTCTATTTAAAACTAAAAACAGATGTCACTGTGGGCGTTTTGCTGATAAATAAAAGAATCCAAATCTCTCTGTAGCAGGAAAATAACAAATTTAGTTTTTTTAAAAAAGAGGAAAGTGTGTAACCACAGTGTAATGTGGTTATTTTATTGAGAAAAAAGAGTGAGTTGAATTTGTATATCCGCACGGGGAACATCTCTTTCAAGATTTCTCCAACGAATTTGTAAATTAGTTTATTAGACTTTGAATATTGTAATTAATAGTGGAAATCTGTATTCGGTAATCAATTTTAAATTAAATGCGTGTGTGCTTCATAAAAATCCAGTGGAAGATCCTGTATTCTAAATTATATTTAGAATAGTGAGAGTACTACGAGCTGTGTTCCAGTCCAAATTCCTAGTATTGGTGAGTCCATTCTAAATTTAAAATAATGCATTATTTCATCTAAAACGTCAGGCCTTAAAACAAAATAAAAATAATTAGATGCATCTAAATATTAGATTTAGAAATTTGAAGTCAAATTAAGAACGAGGAATAAATATACGTAGCGAATAATTGAATAAAATCAGAAGATATTAAAAGTATTGTGATCGGATCTTTGACATTTTCCAATTCAACTGACATTTTAAAATTATTTGCATATATTTCGGTAAATTTATATATATGTATATATATATATATATATTAGGTGTTTTAGTTAATGTTTTATCTAGTTTTTAATTTGTATTTGGGGTAGATAAGATTTTTGGTTATTTGTTAATGAAAAGGGAAACTAAGATTTCTTTGCTGTGTGATTTGGTAATTAATTCTTTTATTTCAACTTACAGTGGTTATCATTTCTAATTATTTGAAAGACCTTGATCAAAATTAAATTTATTTCACCCAATAAAAGTTTTTGATTCATTTTTGAAAGTGACATTTATTGGAGTATTAGTGACAGATAATTTCATTGAGATTCAGTAAATGTCAGAAAGCAATTAAATAGCCTTGTATAATCTAAAACAAACAGCTATACGATACTACTGGATAGCTAAACATGAATAAAAATCATCATCAATATTTAATTTTAACATTACTTTGAAATCATAGAAAAATTGATTGTTATAGCGTATTGAACCCACCATGAGATAAGAGTGATTCGAATATTTTTAAGTCAAATTTATCTTTCGATAAAATAAAAAATATTCATAGCCGGAAATTATTTCACATGATCTACATGTAAATCTGTATGTGTGGATCAGACTTCCTAAAAAATTACTAAACGTTTAGCTCTACGTAAGAGTGACCCACGATTATACCCAAAACGTTCAGCATTAGCAGAACATGTTTTCTTCAGAAAACAGGCAATAGATTATAAAAACTTCAAGAACTTCCTGATATTGGGAACGAATATTGATTCTTGAATGGCGGTTTTCTTAGTGCCATTTACGAAAAATTTGCCTATTTGGTTCCCCATTAATACTGAATGTACTTTTATTGGAAAAACAGATATTCTTAATATAATTTCGATCTCTGTTAACGCTATTCAAAATAGCTTCACACAAAAGCATTCGGTTGAATGTATCTTCTTCAAAAATTTCTTGATGTATTAGTGTATCGAAAATTTATACGATTTGTATTTGTATTTTTTTTAAATATTTTGAGGACACTTGTATGGTGAGTAATGCAAAGTAGCGAGTACATTTACTTCATTATTTTGTAAATCAACTTCTTTCGAACCATATTTGTTTTGATTTGGAATAACTCTTTTTATAATTGTTTCCTAAGGGATTGGTTTATCAGAATATGAACCCGAAAATGTACCTCGAACTTAATTTGCAATGCCACTTACATTAAAAAAGATCAAATTGGCCATGAAATTTAAAAATTCATGTTGAAAATCCAGCTGTGATTAAAAAAAGCTTTTTATTATAGGAAAAAACGTTTGTTTGTTGCGGATAAGAAAGATTTTTGCGGTAGTTTTTATGAGACGATAAGGTTAAAACTCATATGGAATGCTTTGAAGTTTTGAGTGGAGATGATTTTAAGGCAATAATTATCTGTGTTTTTTATATGAAAGGGACGTTTTTGCGTAATTAAAGAGATATTTGAATAGTTGAGAAGAATAATATTTTTATTTATGATGTATGTGGGATATATAAATTATGATATACAGAGAAAAGATAAAGTAAATGTTACAGGAAGAAGTTGAATGTTAATTCAAATTCGTACGCCATTATTTTAACGAATATTTATAAAATTGTAGAGAAAAGACATGTTTAAATCAATTATAGATACCTATAGTAAAAACAGTGAACTAAGTCCTCGTTATATTACTGAAGGATTGTGTGTCTATAAGCAGTGGCAGTTGTAAAACAAACAATATTTCTAATTGTGATGGGAAATTTGTTAGTGTAGGTCCTATACGAAGTATTGAAACTCGCGTTAACGTCTGACAGAAGTCTTCGGGAATCAGAAATGAGCATTGTGTTAGCTAAAAATTATTATCATTTGAAAAGAAAATGGTATATTCCATGCAGTTGTGTTAATAGTATTTTATCTATTAATATCCATTGAATAAAATCCAAGATTGAGATGTTTTGTCCAATATTTTGTACATGTTCATCATACTTCTTGTATATGTCGCATTTGCTCTGTCATTTCTTGTCTACCAATTTATAATTTTCATTACGTGCTTAAACTAATTCTGAATGATTTTTATACAATATCCTTTCCACATTTTTTATCTTCATTAAATATTCAAGTTTTGTGGCATGTTTTATTATGAATGTCAGTAATGAATATAGTATGCAACGTATTATTTGTCGATAGATAGATCTAACGTATAAAAATGGAAATCCAACTGTGCTGGATGCTTGTCGAATGTTAATGACAGCAGCTTGTGGATTTATCCAGTTATATTTTCCATGTGATATGTACAAACCTATGCAGAGGTTGAGTAAACCTCTAGGATTTTACCGTCACATAGTTCTATTTGGCTGTTAGTTTTACAGAAAGATATAAGTATAATTTATAGAATTATGTGAGAATATTTATGATGTTTTAAAGTTTGACAGTATATGACTGTGATTAAAATAGAAATTTATGCAAAAAATTCTTTAAAAATTTAGTAGTTAAGTTAGGATGAAGTTTGTTGAAAATAGTAGCTAGGTATATATATATATATATATATATATATATATATATATATATATATATATATATATATATATATATATATATATATATATATAGTGGCTTAACACTCCCGTGGGAGTAGCGCCGCTCTTACGAGCTTTCTAAATCCTTTTCTAAGGGTGGATCACCACATTTACTTTTTCATATTTTTTCTACTATTTGTTGCCATTGCTTCCTGTCCTGCGTTTTCTCTTCCCAGTATCTAATTCCCATAGTCTTGAGGTCACCTACTACCTCCTGCAACCAAGTTATCCTTGGTCTTCCCCTTCTTCTCTTACTTAAGGGCTTGCACTCTATCATGGAGTATATTATTGCTCTCTTACCTGCTCTCCATATGTGTCCCAACTATTTTAATCTTTGTTCCTTAATTTTTCTTACTATGTCTTTTTGTATCTCTTGATATAGTTCCATATTTGTTCTTCTTCTATATTCTTCACCCATTTTTTTTGGCCCCAATATTGTTCTTAGTATTTTTTGTTCCTGTATTCTCATATCCTCTTGTTGTTTTTTAGTCATAGTTAATGTTTCTGCCCCATACATCATCACTGGTCTAATTATTGTGTTATATATTCTTATTTTCGTGCGCTTGCTAATTATTTTATTTTTTAATAATTTTTTGTTAGCCTGAAATGCTTTGTTTGTGGCTACGATTCTTTCCCTTATCTCAGTTTCTCTGTCTCCTTCACTACTTATTGTTATTCCCAGATATTTAACTCCATCCACCTCTTCAAATTCATATCTTCCAATTTTCACATTTTTGTACTCACAATTCTTTTTGAGTCTTAATAATTTGGTTTTATGGGTATTTATCACCAGTCCAATTTTCTTTCCCTCCCTTATTATCTCCTCCAACATTTCTTCCATTACCATTCTGTTTTTAGTCACTAGTGCTACGTCGTCGGCATATGCTATTATTTGTCCTCCTCTGGTCCTTAAATTCCCTTTACATATTTTTTTCATCGTATATTCTAGTGCCAAATTGAATAGTGTTGCCGACAGAGAGTCTCCTTGTTTAACTCCTTTATTATATGTAAACTTCTGTGTTTTCCCTCTTTGTGTTATTACTTCTGCTACTCTTTGGTCTAGTGTCATTTTTATCAATCTTATCAGTTTATTTTTCACTCCCGTCTCATTCAGCGCTTTCAATAATTGATTCCTTTTTTATTCAGTCAAATGCTCTTTGGAAGTCAATGAATAGTATCTCAATGTCTATGTTATATTCGTTGGACTTTTCCAATATTTGTTTCAGTATATGTATCGCATCTGTAGTTGACTTTCCCTTTGTAAATCCGTACTGATTTTCTCCACCTCTGTAACCTGCGTCATGCAGTCTTCTTTTTATAATTGTTGTTGTTATCTTATATGCTGCATTTAGTAGCGTAATTCCGCTGAAGTTTTCACAAACTTGTTGGTCTCCCTTCTCGTGTATTGTTACTATCTGTCCCACTTTCCATTCCTCTGGCATCTCTTCTTCTTCCCATATTTTATATATCAATTGGTATAATTTTTCTAACAGTTTAGTCCCTCCATATTTGATAAGTTCCATGTTTATTCCGTTGCTTCCTGGAGTGTACGCCGCAGAAGTTTTTTTTTATTATTTGACATTGAATGTTTTTTGTAGATCGTAATTTGATATATATTTTCTTATAAGGTAATCTTAACATAGGAAAGGGTAATAAAAAAACAAAGATCTTTGTTTGGGGAATATAAGAGAAACAGTTCCTGTATTATTTGAAAGGTAAGAAATTTTGTTATAAAATTAGAATGAATTTAAAAAAAAATTATAGATAATAATTTTGATTACACAAGAAATAATTATAGACAGGGTGTGTTACGGCCGTTTTACCTTAACACAGTTTGGATAAATCTGCCTTCGATTAGCGGACTGCGTCTTCGTAGTAGCCGGTTCTGGGCAAAAATAAATACACTGTAAATTCTCATAAATGAACAAAAATCCTTTCAGTATTTTATTCATTATTATCATACGTTAAAAAATCATATCGTTATCGTATGCCTATTATTTTGAATTCATGTCAAAAACAACTTTTTCTCTCAACCTTATCTGACTTAATAAATACGCGGATTCTTCTTAACGAAACGCATTAAATCGACATGACGCCTTTGGTTTCCGACTTAATGATCGGATTTATTTTCACCGGCGGATTTTTCGAAAGACGATATTTATTTGTATGGATAAGCCTTAGATTTGCTCCTTCAAATGGAATTACAGATATAAAAATTCTTGCTTGATAAAAAAGACAAAACATGTTATTTTTCTTCTACAATTTTTATGTTTATTCAAGACAAGTATATGAGTATAAAATATTATTTACGTGTAAAAGTTAATATATACGGTGAACAGATAATTTTACGTGAAAATATTATATAAAAAAACAACATAACAATCATGTAGAAGAAATCAGAAATAAAATATGTAACATAATCACAAATCAAAAATACAAAATAGCTAATTCAAATTTCCAATTAAAAAAAACAATTCAACTGTTTGATTAAACAAACTCAACAGTTTATTAAAAATAACAACAACGTTTTCAATACTACAGGCTGATAAATGTAATAAACAAGCATACATCAACAAAATAAACACTTTATTGAATGACGAAACTACCTACAAAAAAGAGAATTCAGATCCCACTAACAAAATTTAGAAACAAATAAACACGTTAATCAATAAATGGTTTAAAGAAAAACTAATAAATATAGGTACAAAATTCAAACTTATGAGCCATAACGGTAAACCTTCACCAATTTATGGACTACCGAAACTACATAAAAATAATATACCTCTACGACCTATTGTTAGTAATATTGGTGCTCCAACATATCAACTGTCTGATATCTTGACCTAATGATCATATACTAGTTTCCTTTCACGTTATCTCCTTATACACCAATATTCCAACTAGCAATAACTTGTATAAAAAACCGATGGCTAGAAATAAATAAATATACTTCTTTGCCCTTAAACGAATTTATAGAAGCCACGTTGTTGTGTTTGAATTCGACATTTAAATATAATGATGAATTTTTTTCACCAGTTTGTGATATAGCCATGGGATCCACCAATTGCAGCAATCATAGCAAATCTAGTAATGGAAGATTTGGAAAATAACGTTATAAATCAATTGAATTATGTTCCAGATTTCTATAAAAGATACGTTGCACACCAGCATCCAAGCTAGATTATACACTTGAAAAATTTAACAACTTCCACCCCAGAATACAATTTACTTTTGAGAAAGATAACGAAAAACTAATAAACTTTTTGGATATAACAGTTAAATATGATAATAACGGTAAAATTGAGACAAATTGGTTTACCAAACATGTACGGTCTGAAAGATATTCAAATTTTAATTCTAATATACCAATCACATACAAAAGAAGTGTTGTTAATAACCTTACAGACAGAGCCCTAAAACTCTCACATCCTAATAACAGACCTGATAATTTGAAGAAGATTAAAGAAGTTTAACAAAGTAATGAATATCCAGAAAGCTTTTACAATCCTATAATAAAATAACGAATACATAAAATTTATAACAATAATAATGCAAGGGACACAAACAATAGAAGTACTAATAATTCTAGTAATAATACCTCAACCAAAACATATAATAATAATAATAAACGGCTTTATTAAATTTCACCTAATTACAAAATACTACATGTAATTACATAGTAAGGAAAATGACATAAAATCAAGTGAAACTAAAGGGCGAAGTTCAGTTCCTACGATAACAAAAAAGATTATCGAAGACCTGCTCTTCCACTTAACCCTGTCGCTACAAGAACAAAAATGACAGTAACATATAGATAGCACGTGTAAAATTTACATGGCCAAATCAAGACTCGTCACAGTATATGAGACATTGTAAAAAAATTAAGTAGTAAGTATATTAGTTTACCATACGTACAAGGCGCATCAGAAAAAAATCTAGGGCTGTTGAGAAAAAATAATATAAATATAGCGCACAAACCTAATAATTATACCAAGACGTTTTTCACAAAACTTAACCGAAAACCGAAAAATTGAAACAAAGTAATGTAGTGTATAATGTCAAATGTAACGATTGCCATACAGCCCTTTCAAAACAAGCAATTGAAAACCACCATAATTTTGATTTTGAAAACATCAAAATTTTAGACAAAGAAGAAAACAGAATCAAAAATGAAATCAAAGAAATGATTTATATCAAAAAGAACAAAAATTCAATTAACTATAAGACGGACCTACAAAGTCTCCCAAAAATATACAACCATTTGATAGAGTAGCTGTAGGTGTTTTGCATCTTACCCGCCTATGACTGTTATTTGTATGTTTTGTTGATGATTTCATAAATCAGACAGGTTCGAGTACCTTTATTTTATTCTAAAATATTTTAGAACGCAATGTTCACAGTCAACAGCAGATTTATAATGTGTAAGTTTTAATAGCTCATTGTTTTGAATTAATTTTGTCTTAGCCTTTATTGTTCGATGTATTATAATTAAGCAACACATTATTCATTGTAGAGAAAAAGAAACACTTGAAAGAAAAGAATGTAAGAATACAAACAAATCTCTTTATTTTTAACTATTAACTGTGTTGGCCGATTACCAGAAATAAACTAAAACGAAAATTTAAATAATACAGTCAGGAAATACATACTGGAAAATAAAATGAAAACAGTCAAACTGTAGAACTTTCTTTCCCAATACGATTGGTAACATATTTAAGGGTTTCTAGTAAACCCAAATTTTAATAATTGTTTGGTGCACCACAAAATTACTTCTACAATGAGCATACATTGGAGCAACTATTCTTGTTTTAGAGCACGAAGAGAGTAACGAAAATAATACAATCAAATTCCGTTTATAATTCCCAAAACCATTTCTTTGAAGCTTTATATGTGGTGCTTGTGCAATTTTTAAGCGATTTGCTGTCAGATCAAGATGAATTTTTTAAATTAATTTCCAGAAGAATGTAAAAAAACATATTACAACGGGGTATTCATAACTTCCGAACTAAGGTTTCCAGCTTTGGATCTCGTCAGCAGAAGAGCTGATTTAGATTTGGTTAAAATTGTTAAATAATGGCACTCATTGAAAAAAGATGTGTTATAGACAAAACAGTTTTGTTATTTAAAAGTAAAATTATTTCAATCTTTAAGCACCATATTGAATTGTATGAGAATAACAAGATAGGTGATTATAGCGGAAAATATCGACGTCAAACATGATTGGTTGATATCGTAAAAACCGGCTGCCGAAAAAACTGGACACCACTGTTCCGCATATCTGGCTAACAATAGTAACTGTTCTTTGTTTTCTGCATTTTTTAAATCTTCCACATAAAGGTAGCAGGTTTTTATAAGTTGTCTTCCACTGGTTTCCACAGTGTCGCACGACGTCGCCAAAACTATCAAATAGAGCTGAAACAAAACGAAATAATTGGTTATCACATCCATGATTTATTTTACTCGAGTTTACTTCTATCCCTATGGAAATACAAAGTGTTATCCTAAAAGGGTGTATAATTTGGAAATTGTAAAGGAAATGAGCTGATTATCAAAAGAAGAAATAGATAAATCAATGTTTAGATGCTCATGTGGTGGTTACTCAGTAAGTGCCCCCCGTATAGACTACGTTTACCATAGAGCCATTATATCTTTGAGAAAAATACTCACCTAGTAGCCATTCTTCGGGGATTGAATAAACAACATCATTTATAAAAATCACTGGGCTTAGTATATTTAGAATTAACACAGATTACAATATCATAGACCTTTCAACTTATTCAAAATAATAATAATGAATGAATCATTGGTTAATTACACCTTGTTTTTATAGGACACATTCAAGTCATTAACCGGTAGGTTCAACCTTCCGCGTATGTGAATGCAGTGTTTACGTTTAATAGAAACGTGATTTCTGGGTGCTCGCCTGACCTTAATCAGATCGATGGCCGATGTTATCATTGAAAAATATAATATACACCACTTAATAAAAATGTCTTTTTGTTACAATACTGCCTTTTTCGGGATCATCACATCATCCCCTCTTGAAAGAGAAAAATTATCGTCTTAATTATACTACCTATAATTATAACAGTTCTCATTGATTGTTTTTGTTTACTAAACACTACTTGTTTACAATTGTTTTTTGATGTTGTATTTATACAAACGATTCTTATGAACTGTCTGTGGTTTATTGTCCTGAGATGTAATCTCACAATTTACGCCTTTTATTTCCGTTATTTTAAACGGACCTAAATAATGTGGATCGAACTTATTTCTCCCCTCATTCTTTAAAATAACTAATTCCCCTATTCTAAAATTTACAGGTGAAGATTCCTTTTCACTATTATCAACTCTAATTATTTTGTTTTTCATTAAAAACTGTTTGGCTCTTTCATTTGCGTATTGTAACTTATATTTTAACTCTTTATCATATCTTTGAAGATTGTAACACGGTTCTATTTCTACATTTAAGAATTCAAAAGGAGTGTATCCGTGATACGTGTTTGGTGTTGTATTAAAGTAATATGCAAACATTTCTACAAACTCGCATCCCTAGAATCTTTGATAAAGTTTCTTATAGACTCATTAAATGTTCTATGTAATCTTTCACAACTGCCTATGGCCTCGTGATGGTATGCTGTTGAAAAATTATGTTTTATATTTAAAAGTTCCGCTAAGTTCTTCGTTATTTCATTCTTATATTCCGTCCCTTGATCTGTTCTTATCTCCTTCATCAGTCCACAATTCGGTATAAAATTGTCAAATATTGCTTTTGCTATTGTGTATGCTTCCTTGTTCTTGACCGGTATCATAACTGCGTATTTGGTTAGTTCGCATAATATTGTAATACAATAACGATTCCCGTTGTTACTTTCTACAAACGGACCTATTGTGTCTATGTAAATAATATCAAACGGTTTTATAGATGTATCTGTGATGCTTTGCTTTATTCATTTGGCATTTATGGCAATTCTTTACGTCTTTCTCCATGTTTTTCCACCTGAAATTTGCTCTTAGTTTCTTTAATAATCTATTATTTCCTACATGTCCTCCAAACATTAGATCGTTGTGGTATCTTTCTAAAATCTTTTGGATCTCTTCTTTTTGCTGTACCGTTTTTGGTACTTCGCATATACATACTTGAATATTTTTTAACCTTTGATTTCCTTCTTCTATAAATTCTTCCACTGTGCACTTTTTGAATATATCATCATTTGTATATATCTTCACTTTTTCCACTTAAAATTTTACCGATAGCTCTTCAAGCTTTTCCAACGTTCGTCCTAGGTCGAAATCGTGTATTCCGGTAATTAAGGCTTCACTAAATTTCAATTTATTTTTGATCCGAATGCTCATCTTTAGTGAGATACGTTTATTTTCAAAGTGTAAAATTGGCAATTTATATAACTTGTGAATATAAATATTTCAGAAGTAGAAGAAGGTTGATGGGTGTATTTTCTCAAAAGATGAAAGTGTGTAAATTTACACACTTTCATCTTTTGAGAAAATACACCCATCAACCTTCTTCTACTTCTAAAATTCAAGTGTGTACATAGTCTTCAACAGTCTTCCATTAATATAAATATTTCAGCCCATCTGTATATTCTCCAAGTGAACCGCCGACCATATTGAAGAAATATTATTTTGTTACAGTTGGACCCTTTTAAGAGCAAATTCTTATCCATATAGTTTATTGTTGACTAACCAGGTACGGATTAAAACCTACCTGCCAAACCTAAGAGGAAAACGCACCGGTTTCGAAACAAAACGCGAATGTAATATTCTTTTTTCTACGACTATTATAGACATTTTATATTCCGACGCAGTTTTTGTTTATGGAAAGCTTCATTCTAGCCTTAGGGCAAGAATATTCATTGTCGTCCTTGGTATGGAACGAATACATGTAGCGCCCTCTAAATATCACAGTTCATTAGACAGAAAGAAGAAATAGGCTTGTTCCGTTTTCTACACCAGTTGCACTACACAGAGTAAAAGTAGTTCAGAAATACCAAAATGCATAAAAAATCCTCTAAAGTGAACGTAAGTTGACTAATATGGTCTTTGATTATTTATTGATTGTTAGAACCAGAAGTGCAGCATAAGTGTATTTTGTGGCACGTTTTAAGAAAAAGAAGAACAATAATTGTCAACTGTCAAAAATGTTGATTGTCAAAATTGTTTAATTATTATCTATTTTTTAAATTTTAGATCAAAATTGATTAATACTTCATAAAAAGTAAGTAAATTTATTACATGGCTTCTTTACTTTTCATTATTTGATACTGACAGTAGATGATTTCAACACATCTCCTCCAGAAATTAAGGAGTTAGAAATTCAATATATATTGTTTTGTTTTCTATTTTATAGTCGTAGAAAACTTATAGTCTGAAAGACGGGTGTAATTCAAAATTCTACACTCGTAGGACCGTTTACATCGCCTACGGCTCGGGAAACAAATCTTTCTTCTCGTGTAGAATTTTGTTTATTCCACCCTTGATATAGAATATACCTTTCCACTTCAAAATAAAATAATTGCAACGCATAAAAACAGTTTGACAATCATTTCTCAGTATTCTGCATGTTTCAATCCCCCGCTGTGTTGTCAGATTTTCCGGATGCCAATTAAAGCGCGGCCCTTAACGAAAAATATACACGAAACGACTGAGGCGCCTGACGGTCAGACCCCTTAACTAAAATGAATATTTTTATACAAAAAGCGGGCTTGATGGCATCCGGCTAAAAAATGGGGTTTCGAATTCTGAGACCCTAAGGACCATCCTAACAAGAGATGTTGGTAGTGGCCAATTGGAATCCAAATATCGGATACCACTTGGCAGCGGATGCCACTTCAGACGCGAGAATAACAGGGGGGATATACAGGGTGTCCCAGACTAATTTATCCAGGCTATATCTCTTAAACGAATAGAGATTTTCGAATGAGACAAAAACTGATGTATTCCATTTCTAATACTCTTTAATATGGCATGAAAAAATAATTTCCTAAATATTCATCCCTTAATTACAACCCCTAACTTTAAATTTTTTAATAGCACCCTGTACATTTTTTTATAATTTTAGATGTGGTCTTCCATCGTCTAATCAACAAATTTTTCAAAAATAAAATCGGTTCGTAAGTAATCAAGAAAATATCAGTTTATTTTTTATTTTTGTTAAATTAATCAAAAAAGCCTTAAAGCTTAAAGGAACTATAAAAATAAATGTAATAAAAATTTAATGAAAAAAATAAATAAAAATAACAATTAACCAATTAATATTATTTACATTAGATGTTTGAATTGTAGTCCACCTTCTGCAACACACATTTCGAATCGTGCTAGAAGATTTCTTGTACATGTGGCTTGAATCATTGCAGTAGTAATTTGTCGAATTGCTTGTCTTATGTTTTCTTTCAATTCATCTACATTTTGCGGTTTTGATTGATAAACAATATCTTTCATCACACCCCTAAAGAAAAAGTCTTAATTTCTGAAGAGTTGTTTGCTATCCATTGGTTATCGAAACGGTTTTGTAGGTAGTCGCTAACGATTCTCGCATTGTGTGGAGGAGCTCCGTCTTGTTGCCACCACATTTCTTGACGTTCATTAAGAGAAATATCTTCTAGCAAATCGGGAAGTATGTTTTCTAAGAAATCTAAATATCGAACACCTGTTAGAATGCCGTTAAAAAAGTAAGGACCTATAACACGGCCATTAAATAAACCGTACCACACATTTATAACCCAAATATGTTGAAATCTTGTGTCCATCATCCAATGCGGGTTCACGGGAGACCAATAATTTGAATTGTCACGGTTGACTATACCATTATTGTGAAATCTAGCCTTATCGCTCCATAATATTTTGGATAAAAAAAGTGGATCATCAATAATTTTTAACATCATTCTTGCAATAAAATCAAGACGTCTTTGATAATCACCAGGTTGTAATCCTTGTACTAAGTGCACTTTAAAAGGATGGTAATTAAAATCTGTTAAAATTCTATGAACTGAACTTCTTGAAATACCACTTTCATTGGCGAGGGCTCTAATAGACACCTTGGGATTAAAATGTAAATATTCTATTACATTAATAAGATTTTGATCACATCTTACTCTGCGTTCAATTGTAGCTCGTTTATTATTTGGAAAATGTCCCTGTCTAAGTGAGCGTTCCAAATTCTTAAATGTTGCTTCACTTGGAACGTTACGGAAACCTTTCTTGATATAATTGTCGAGAAACTCTCTTATTTTTCAGGCATTCTCCATAAATCAGTATCATATCAACGTATTCTTCAGGCGAAAATAAATATGGCATATTGAAATGTTATACACAATTACAACACGTATGATTATTACTAGTCTAATACTTTTATTCATAATGTCAATAATAATAATTGTTGATCTGACAGGTCGAATCATGGCAACCTGGATTGAGGGCGATGTCCGAGACGTAAAATAACCGCAAAAGTTTTTCAAGTATTGTGTCTTTACGATAAGAGATTTTGTTGTGAATTTTTGCAAACGCATTTAAAAGATAATAATGTATTCCTCTACGAAGCCAAAATTTTGAAAGACAGAAGGTAGTGTTTTAAAAAATTAAATACCAAAAAATTCACGAAACGGAGTTCGTGGAGGCACGTATAATAGTATAATAGAAACATTATTTTCTTCAATGGATACATTTTTGTGAAAATGTTAAAAATCAAAAAATGACAAATCGAAAACGATTAACCTACATACCAGAAATCTTCTGACACGATTCGATATATGTGTTGCAGCAGGTGGACTACAATTCGAAAATCTAATGTAAATAATATTAATTAATGAATTGTTATTTTTATTTATTTTTTTCATTAAATTTTTATCACATTTATTTTTATAGTTCCTTTAAGCTTTAAGGCTTTCTTGATTAATTTAACAAAAATAAAAAATTAACTGATATTTTCTTGATTACTTACGAAGCGATTTTATTTTTGAAAAATTTGTTGAATAGACGATGGAAGACCACATCTAAAATTATAAAAAAATGTACAAGGTGCTATTAAAAAATTTAAAGTTAGGGGCTGTAATTAAAGGATGAATATTTAGAGAATTATTTTTTTACGACATATTAAAGTGTATTAGAAATGGAATAGATCAGTTTTTGTCCCATTCGAAAATCTCTATTCGTTTAAGAGATATAGCCTGGATAAATTAGTCTGGGACCTGTATATAAACAAATTTAAAAAAAATCAAAATCTGAGCTATTTAGTACTACTTCTTAGAAAAAATCTTTATTGTTCTGACTATAGGTATAGGTCCAGACGTTATACTACAGTTGGCGTCCTGGGTAGGTAAACTAGTTATCTATATCTGGCAGTGAACGTGCTAAATGAACTGGGCTAAAACACTCGTCTTTTACATTAAAATTTTTAAGACTCACCACAAAAGGAACTGGATACGCATACTCTGATAAATTCATAGTCATATCATCATCAACATTTTTATCGAAAATTAATACACTCATATGCAACGTAATATAAATAAATAAGCAGTTGCTGGTGAATATCGAAGTCCCAAACAACTTATTATTCAATTTAACAACGGTACTGCTTATTTCGAGATAATTAATAATTTTGTCGGATTTTTTCTCAAATCTTCCGTAAGATTTTTCGCATACAGACACAGTCATTGAATTGTAGTTTTCGTATTTATTTCTCAACCAATTGGTGGAGACCAAATAATAAGCGAACAGTGGCAAGGTGCAAGCTAAAACGATTATTTGGGTACTTAAATGTATCATAATCTCGTAACGTTTCCTTGATATCGATATGTAGAAACCTAGAATGAATGTTGCTAAAAAATATAAGATGATTATGATTATCTTAGCGTGAACCCAATGGAATTTGTCCTCAATTTTTTTGTTCGACGACGTAGTGGTTTTTTCCAGTTTAAACATAGTTCCGATCAATAGTTTTTTACAATCTTTTACGAAGAATGGGAAATATATGTAACAGTATAGGGAGAAAAGAACTTCAAAAAGAACTTGGCCGAACGCCATTTTACCTAGGATAGGACTTAGACGGTCCATTTCATGATATCTTGTTTTTAGCCCGAAAATACCGGTTGCTACTGTTAAACATATAAAAAAGATCGCCAAACATTTGGATTTTCCCGCCAAAGGTCCTAAACCCAAATATCTAATCACTCGCATTGTTTGCAGAACGAGTTTAAAACTATCTGTGTAGTTTTGTTTAGTCGTTGGTGAATTTTTAGCATTCATAATTGAAATATTTGATGAATGTTTGTTAGAGAATTTTGTATTCTCTAGTTGCATGATATTAGTTATTATATAAATATAAATGTACTGTTACTACGTATAAATTGTGTTTGAATTATCGGATCTCGTGAAAGAGAGGTTGTTTTTATAATAATATATAATTCATTAGTTAAGGGTGTCTAATATACAATTTTTAATGCAATATGACGCACTTTTTTTATATCGATTTTTCAGGCTTATTCCAGAATGAAATAGAACTATTGTAGAGTATATATATATATATATATATATATATATATATATATATATATATATATATATACTCACTTTCAAAAGTATTGCACCCCCCTGTATCTTAGCGAAATATGTAGAAATAAATATTCTATAAAAGTATTTTGCTGGTAAGAAGAACTTGTTTACACTATACCTCAAAAAACGTGTTTTGGATCGTGTAAATTCCGATCTGGTAAAAAATGCCTGTTTCTGCTTATCAGTTTATATTGTTAGTTGGTACGAATAAATTGTATAAACGTTAAAAATGCCTAGAAATGAGTTGTCTGCTTTTGATAGGACTCGAATTATTGCTCTGTGGCAAGAAGGGTTGTCTCGTCACCAGATAGCCAATAGGCTAAATTTTGTGAGATCTACGGTTAGCAGGACCATTAGACGCTATGAAGAGACTGGGGAAGTGAATAGTAGGCCTCGAACTGGCCGACCTACTGTTAGTACTAGACGAGAAGATAGGTATATTGCTCAATTAGCCCGCAGAGAACGATCAGTCACTGTACCAGTACTAAGATCTCAATTCCAGAGAACGTTTAATCGCGTTATCTCGACCGCAACAATCCGTCGAAGAGTTTTTGCGTCAGGATTGAGGCGCAGAAGGCCTTTAAGGGCGCCTTTGTTAACTGCTCGTCACCGTACCGCTCAACATTGGTTATTGCCACAATGGAGGAACGTTCTTTTCTCAGATGAGTCCGGGTTTGGATTAGTGAGTGATGACTATCGGGAAAGGGTTTGGAGGGAGACAGGAGGACAAAATAGACTAGCAACTGCCATAGGTGTTGCCCCTTATCGTGGCGGAATGCAAATGTTTTGGAGTGGTATCAGATTTAATGGGAGAACACAACTCCTTCATATTCCAGGAACAATGACCGGTGCATATTACCTGCAAAACATCATTAATGCTATCGTTCAACCATTACGTAATGCAATCGGAGCCCATCGCACCAGAGCCGTTCAACAAGCCTTGGAAAACGGAAACATTGCAAGATTGGAATGGCCGGCAATGTCCCCTGACCTGAATCCCATAGAGCATGTGTGGGATTATGTCTCAAGAGCCATTTTTAACCGAAATAACCCTCCAAGAAACACGCAAGAGCTTATTGTTGCGGTTACAGAGGAATGGGACAATATTCCACAGGCAGTGATTAATAATTTGATTATTGGCATGCATAGACGCGTTGATGCATTGATAAGAAGTAGAGGTGGAAATACTAAGTACTAATTTTATTATAACATTCATCCTTTTTCCGTTTTTTTCTGAAAATATTATTTTTGTATTTTCAAATTTTTCCATTTCAATTTTAATTTTCTGTTAAACCAACCTATGTTATTCCAGTAAATAAATTTGTACGATTTTAATGTATGGTTTTAATTAATATTTAACATGATGGGATTAAAATTAAGAAAAAAATAGATATAATCCCAATATAGGGGGGTGCAAGACTTTTGAAAGTGAGTGTATATATATATATATATATATATATATATATATATATACAACAATACTATATTTCCTGCGTCTTTTCATCCTCCCGACGTTCCGGCGTCTCCCTTAAATCAAAGAGTATATTACATTGGTTCCCAACGGGGGCGATAGCGCCCACCTGTGGGCGCTGCAGCCTTTTAGGGGGGTGGTAGCGGATTCAGAAGCAAATAATAAGCAGTCAAGAGGAATGGTGAAATAAAAATGATTTAATAAGGGTTAATAAGCAGTTTTAAATTAGCATTATTAATAATACTAATAATTATAATAATTTCTTTTAGTTCAGAATAGAAGTATATGACTTGTCCTCGCACGTTGATAAGTGAACGGGCGATGTTCATACAAAATAACATGTTTCGACATGTTTGCACACAGACAAGTTGAATCATGCACGAAATGAAACGTATAAAAGCAACAGCTCTACGAATTTTTTGTTAGTTAGTTGTATGTGCTTGGCCGCGATATATAGTCGTGAAGCGTAAGCTCTGCCGTAGTAAATAATCGTGAGTGTTGTGTCATTTTATAAACATTACTATCTATAAATCTATTGAGAATTTAATTTTTGTATGAAAATGGTTGAATCTACTTCTAAATTAAAAAAGAAATGCCGGCAATACAGTATTGAATATTTAAAATATGGATTTGCGGAATCTTCTACAAACAAATCATTACCTATGTGTTTAATTTGCCGAAAAGTTTTTTCAAATGAAGCTATGAAACCTTCTAGGCTACAAGAGCATTTACATAAAATGCATCCTGATAAGAAGAACAAAGATATATTCTATTTTCAAGAACTCGAAAAACAATATTTAAAACAGCCAACTATATCAAACCTTTTTGCATCGTCTTCTAAACGAGACGATGATGGGCTACGAACCTCATATAACGTTCCATTGTTAATCGCAAAGTCAGGAAAACCACACACCATTGGCGAGGAATTAATTTTGCCGGCAGTCGAAGAGATATTAAAAACTGTTCTCCATCATAAGACACCATTTGATATAATTGAAAAAATTCCTCTCAGTAATAATTCAGTGCAAAGAAGAATAGATGAAATGGCAAATGACGTTGAAGTATCAATATGCGATTACCTAAGGACTTGCAAATTTTCCATTCAACTCGATGAATCAACTCTACCAAGTAAGGAAGCTCTACTCTTATCATACGTACGATTTATAAAAGAAGAAAAAATTCATCAAGAGTTATTATTTGCTAAGATTTTGGTATCTGATACAAAATATATTTAATATCATGCAAGAATTTTTTCAACAGAAAGAAATTCCTATTAGCAATATTTTGTCTGCCGCTACTGATAGTGCTCCAGCAATGACCGGGCGTTATAAGGGTTTTATAGCACATTTGAGAAAAGCAGTGCCAAATGTACTCGCTGTACATTGTATTATTCACCGTCAGCATTTGGTTGCATAAAATTAAATGAACGTCTGCATGCGTCCCTCAATAACGTTATTGAAGCAATCAATATCATTAGAAGCAATTCATCGAATGACCGTTTGTTTCTTAAGCTTTGCAATGAAAATGATGAAGACTACAATCGCTTGCTGCTGCACACAGAAGTACGTTGGCTCTCTAAAGGTGTTTGTCTGAATCGTTTTTTTCAATCGATTTGACTCAGTGTTGGAATTTCTTGAAGAAAACGAACAATTGCGCGAAAACCTGATTACGTCAAAAAATGACATCGCTTATTGGACGGACCTGTTTAAAGTATTTAATCAAGTTAATCTACAATTGCAAGGTGATGATTTGAATTTAATTAAAACTAAAAACGTCATAGCTGCTTTTGCAGGAAAACTTCTTATATTCAAAAGAAATCTTGGTAAAGGTGAGTACAACCATTTTCCCACATTATCAACAGTGTCTGCAAAACCGGAAGATTTACTTACTTACTGCCACCACTTGGAAGTTCTTCATGTTGATTTTACAGAGCGTTTCCAAGATATTTTAAACATGGAAATACCAAGTTGGGTTATAGATCCTTTCGCAAACACAGATACTGAAGGCTCATCAAATTTGGAAGAGGAGCTATTAGAACTCACAACTAACGAAGAACTGAAAGTAAAATTCAAACGTGGATATCAAGAGTTCTGGCTTCAAAAACCAATACCAGTTCTCTATCCTGGATTGTGGACAATAGTACAGAAGTTGTTAATTGCATTTCCTTCGTCCTATATGGCTGAGCGTGCATTCAGTGCAGTAACTGATTTGCTGTCAAAGAAGAAGAACAGACTACACATCACTGAACGTGGCGATCTGCGATTGATGTTAACGAAATTGGAACCCGATATTAACAAACTGGTAACACTCCACCAGCCTCAACCATCTCATTGATTTTTTCTTTATTATTAATTTTGTATATCTTATTGTATTGCATTTCTTATTTCTATTGTGATTGTATTTCTTATTGATTCTGTGTTCATATTTAAAAGTTTAATAAACAATTTTATTGTACATTTGGTAGTCGTTTAATAAATTCCTACTTCATCATTCCTCTAAAATAAAATTTAGACATTAACTGAAATTAAAGCTAAATACAGATCAATTGGGACGGTACAGATGATATTCAAATAAAATTAACTACTTTGGAATAACCAGTAATTGAGGGGTGGGGGGGAGGGCGCTGAAGTTTTTGTTCTCTTCTATAGGGGGCGGTGGTCCAGAAAAGGTTGGGAACAACTGAGTATATTATATTCTAATGATTTACGTCCAATGTCCTTATTGAGACAAACACGTAGATACTTTGAAATTTCAATATACTCTTAAAACAAAAAAGTTTTTTTTCCAAAATTTACCATACATCTTCAGACATTTCTGCATCCGTACATATTACTGATTTTTCTGCATCTGCAAATATACTCATTCACTACATATGCAACTCTGCGTCCGATTTCGTGTATTATCTTCATCGCATCCACCTTTCTGCATCAAGCAGTGTTGCCAGATATATAAGCGCCTCGAATTTGATTCGTATTCATTAACTCTGCGAGAGGAATTGGTTAAAAAAGCAGGTATTGAAAAGATAAAATATTTCTCCTGAAATAGAATATATAAGAAGGAATAAATGTTCAAACACACATTCATTTTTGTTCAAAGAATTCAACAATATCATTCAATGCCGTTTCTTTTCAAAAATATAAGAAGAAAAACTTTTTGGATATATTAAAAAAATAGTTATTTATTTTCCAATTTTATAAAATCATTCGATATAGAGAGAATTCACAGAAGCCCGAAAAGGATAACATGCGTTTTGTTCCAACAAATCTAATATGGAGACAGTTTCAGTAATTGAAATACACGAGAAGTGAAAAACGTGATCAAAAACATGTAAACAGTAAAACTGAGTTTTTTTTAAATAGTCCTAAACTTGTAAAATTGCTACATGAGGAACGAAGTTCTGAGTGCAATAAATATGCTTTCTGCACATGCTACACACAACATTCTTTTCTGTAAGAAAAAACGTTTCTTTTAAATATGTCATGTTTTGAGGAATATTCAAGGGAACCTAAGTATTTATAGTTACCATTTTCATTGGTACACTCAAATTTGATAATTTGAACCATAAATTAGTGGACTTGTCAATATTCTTCACTTCTGTCATGTTGACCATGAATTTTTCAATCAAAAAGCCCTAGGTACCAATTTTGATTAGAATAGGACACTAAATCACAAATTCGTTCGCCAGCTCGGAACGGAATGATAGTTTCATCAGATGTGTGAGGTATAAAATACCTCCTTCCCGAGCTGGCGAAAGAATTTTGTGTGGATAACAGATTCGAAAGCTTGTTGCACAAGAATACTGATATTCAAACTGAAAATATTTCACGGCAATATTTTGAATCTTTAGATTATACAGTAACGTCACAAATCTGGATAAATTTAATTAAATTTTTCATGAATTTGGACCAAACCTTCATAATCTTTGCCAACCAATCTGGAATAGAATCTGACTATAAATCACAGAACTCATTTGTCATTTTGAGATTTGGAATTCAGATTATAAAGGTCAGCGAAAAACTGCATTCTAAATAATCCAATTCTAACCCGACGAAAGAAAACAAAACTCATATATAAGAAATAAATAATTCTAAAAGCGACGCTGAACGGCATATCCACTTTTGAACGTCCTCCTGTCACAATGCAATAATAATTCTATATAATAATACGGAAAATAAAATATTACCAAATCTCATGGCCGAAATTTTTGGACTTTCTTCAATTTTTTGCCTAAACGGTACAATATCGAAAAATGGAATTAAATTTTTCATTAACTGAGGATATCTCAATAATTCATTCAAAGTGGTTTGGTCGAAAACCACGGTCAGAAAACAACGTTTTTTACAGTTTTGTCAAAAATGGAAAAATAGTACTATACAGGGTGATTCATTACTAATTGGAAATAATTTAGTAGTAGAATCCTGACTTCAAATTATGAAGATTTAACCCAAAACACCTAAATAAAATACTTACTGAGTTACAGGGTGTTTTGTTTAAAAATTTAAAAAATATTTGTGCTTAGTACTTTAAAACTGTTTTACCTATTCATTTCATATTTGGCAGAAAGGGTAGACACTGTACACCCTACCAAATTAAAATAAACAAACGTTTCTGGCTACTACCAGAGGCGTACGACAGGGGCAAGTGACAGGTTATTCGTTCCCAAATTCTACACCACTGGCGGAATGATAATTTTAGCACAATTTTTTGATTCTCCAATACTTTTTACGTATATAAGATACTCTTATTTCATAACGATAAAGTCAATATTTCTCGAGATATTTCAAGTTAAACACGAAGCTGCCCGATTTTAATCCGTGAATAAAGATATTAAAATTATTCACAAAAAAAAATAATATTAAAATGATTTAAAAATATTTTCAACAAATAATCTGATCTCTATTTTTAATTAAAATCAGATAAATCGCATTTGATGGATAATTGGCTCTGGTCTGAATTAATTGCTTCGATCTAGTGGGGTGCTGTCATAGCTATTAGTTGTTGCTTATGTCACTTGAAATTGTGATTGTTGTGAAATTTAAAGTCGGTTAAGTGAAAATGCCTCGACACAACAATTTTACTAATCTTGAAATGCGAGACATGCTTTGTGTTTATGTACATGAAAATTATTCCTATGTTGCTGCTGCTCGCAGATATCAACAAATGTATCCAAAAAGAGTTCAACCCAATCGGCAAACTTTCAACAGTATTTTTCGTCGATTAGGAGAAACTGGACAATTTAAGCGTAATAGTGGTATGGGACGACCGAAAATAATAACTGTGGATCAGGAGGACGATATTTTAGTACGAGTTCCTAATAATCCGGAACTAAGTACTCGGCGTTTAGCAGCAATGACTGGAGTAAGTCAATCTTCAGTTTTGCGAATTTTGAAAAAGGAAAATTCATGACCTTACCATTTTACACCGGTACAAAACTTATTACCTAGATATTATCCTTTAAGGATGAACTTTGCTCAGTGGATGATAAATCAAAAAATGAAGATCGAAATTTTGTTTACAAAATTCTTCTTACTAACGAGGCCACATTAACTCGCAGAGGAGTTTTTAACTGGAGAAACAGCCACAATTGGGATATTGCAAATCCACATGTATTCCGAGAATCACATTTTCAGCACGAATTCAAGATAAATGTATGGTGCCGTATCTTTGGAGATAGTTTGTTCGGTCCATATGAGTTACCAGCAAATTTGAATGGTAACTCATATCTACAATTTTTGTTTTTTTTTCGACTCTATTCGATCATCTCGAGGAATTGCCACTTAATCGAAAAAGATACATGTGGTTCATGCTGGATGGAGCACCACCTCATTATCAGATGATAGTAAGGAATTACCTCGATGATCAATTTTCCTATCATTGGATTGGCAGAGGTAGCGAATTTCCGTGGCCGCCTAGAATTCTCGAACGTAATCCCCTAGATTTTTATTTTTGGGGCCATATGAAATCATTAGTATATTCACAAGAAATAAACCCTCGTCAGGAACTATGGCAGCAAATTGTAGATTCGGCTAATTTTATTGCCAATCAACCTAACATATTTTTCAAGGTAAGGAGATCATTTAGCCAGAGAATGAATAAGCTTATTGAAGTAAACGGGGGTCACTTAGAACATTTGTTATAAAAGGTTTTTAGGTACTTTTCGTTTCTGATATTTCCAATATGTTATTAAAATTGTAGGGACCTACACCCGTTCATTTAATAGTTGTGTTCTTCTTTATTGTTGACACGGATTAAAGTTTCATTTGCGTATTTAATGCAATTCACTGGTCCAAAACATCGACATAGTTATTACACATCAAAAACGGGCAGCTTCGTGTTTAACTTGAAATATCTCAAGAAATATTGACTTTATCGTTATGAGAGAAGAGTACTTCATTTACGTAAAGAGTATTGGAGAATAAAGAAATTGTGCTAAAATTCCTATTCCGCTAGTGGCGTAGAATTTGGGAACGATTAACCTGTCACTTGTCCCTGTCGTACGCCTCTGGTAGTAGCCAGAAATGTTTGTTTATTTTAATTTGGTAGGGTGTACAGTGTCTACACTTTCTGCCAAATATGAAATGAATAGGTAAAACAGTTTTAAAATACTGAGCACAAATAGTTTTTAAATTTTTAAACAAAACTCAGTAAGAAGCTAAATTATATTTAGGTGTTTTGGGTTAACTCTTCATAATTTGAAGCCAGGATTCTACTATCGAATTATTTCCAATTAGTAATGAATCACCCTGTATATGAGTCTGCAGCTTGGAAATGAATACTCTAAGAGGAAAACTTCTGTAGAGCATCAAATTCTGCGTCCACTGAATACAAAAGTTGAGCAAATATAAAAATTTCTAGTAAGAAATAAAAAACCATTGGCTGTATTTGTAATTTTTAGTCTTAAAAAAAATATAATGGTCAGGATTTGTTTATAACTTGATAAACAATGAAATTATTGATATTTCTTTGTAACTCTATTGAGAAATGCCAATTGTGATTTTTGAGTAGAAAATATTATTAACTAATCATATAAATGATGGAAATATAAAAAATCCATTGAAAACAATGGAAAAATAAGAATTGTTTCTTCAAGTCATCATAGTCATAAGAAAATATGACGAATGAAATAAATAGTTCGTTTGTCTACAAACCATTTATAAACAAATGACGTGGAAAAAACGTTTCTAAAAATGGAAAATTTCATTTTTTGTTATATTAAACAAAATAATCAACTATATTATATATATATATATATATATATATATATATATATATATATATATATATATATAATTTTATTTCCATTTTTCTTAGGCATCAGGTTATAAACGTAAATTCTGTATCAATTTATGTTTTTATTGAAATATAAGTTGGAGATGTAATATTATATTTCATTTCCATATATAAAATCTATCACACCTAAAATTTCTGGAGTATTCAAACCACATAATATCAAAATTGCGAATAAACAATGTGTTACAATAAAATCAATTTTCAGTAAGATCAAAGACAAGACTCCTACTACTAAATTAACTAATATAGTTTATGAGATTCCTTGCAATATCTGTAATAAGAAATACATTGGTCACAGTAAAAGATCGCTAACCAATCGAATCGCCTCTCATAAAAGTGACAGTAGATTATATCCTGATAGATGTGCTTTAGCGGAACACGTGTTTTATGAAGGCCATTCTATGGATTATCAATCTGCCAAAGTCTTAGCAATAGAAAGTAATTATAGAAAACGCCTTTTTTTGGAAACAACATATATTGCAGAACAAAATTATGTAATAAATAAAAAAAACAGATTTAAATAACCTTAGTGTTATCTATGCATATCTTTTAGATTATGAAAAAAGAACAGAAGATTCATAACAATCTTTAATTTTATGATAAAAAAATAAAAAATTGTAGTAGTTCAAGATCAAATATTTTGTTTATTGTCATATTGTTTTTTGAGTTTTTCATTGATTTATGTTTAAAAGAGTTTATTATAAAAATTTACAACTATTCCAAAATTCGCTATAGATTTTATGTAAGTATTCATTATTTCATTTAATTATTATTAATGATAACATTGACCAATTATTTATAGCCCTTGATAATGAATGAAAATCATTCGAAAGCTCGGGAATAAATATCTGAAAGAATTTACTGTGGAGTCTTATTGCCACATCCCCACAAAAATATCCATTACAAATAAGTTGGCAAATATATTTTTTCAAATTAAATATATATATATATATATATATATATATATATATATGTATATATTGTCACATACAGGTTGTCCCTCCATGGTAGTGACATGTGTTGATAATACATTTAATTACTTAAGTGGATGTTGTATTTGTGAAACACAATAATTCTGATTGTGATGAGAAATTTGTTAGTGTAGGTCCTACACGAAGCTGTGAAACTCGCGCTAACGTCTTACACAAGTCTTCGGGAATCAGAAATAAGAATTATCTTAGCTAAAAAATTATTATCATTTGAAAAGAAAATGGTACATTCAATACAATTGCGTTATTAATATTTTATCAGGTAATTTCCATTGAATAAAATCCAATATTGATATATTTTATCCAACATTTTCTACATTTTTATCAACAAGTTCATTGATACTTCTTGTATATCGTCACCCTAATTATCAAACCTCGTAGCCCCAACTTTGGTCAAAAATGAGATTTTGGTTCCATCTGTGAGAGAAAAAAACTACCTATTATGGAGAAAACCATGTAACTGCACATTACTTTATTTTAATAATATGGAAAGAAGAGAAAACCTCTTAACTCCATATACATCCGCGTGCCCTAGAATGCCTCGTAACTCCATGATCTCTAACCTTAAAATTTTAAAAGCTGTGACAGACACAAGACAAAATTTATTATAATATTTGGTTTGATCGAAGCTTTAATAGTGTATTAATTGTGCTTTACGTTAAATAATAAAAAAAGAGAGGTAAGTCACTGGTATTACTTTTGTTCAATATAGTTAACAAATCGTAAATAATTTTTCAGAATGTCTTGCGCTCAAAAAGTTTTGAAAATGGCACTCCAACATGAATTAATTTTTTAAGATTCTGTTACTGGGACCGGTGCTGTAAATACTGATGGTGACATACCGTTATATACCATTGTAAAAAATGATTCCTTTCCTACTGAAAATGCACTCTCTGATTCCGACACTGCGCCTTTGTTAAATAATGTACAACGCCCTGATGCAACAATAGATCTACCAACATTGAAAACAAAAGTGAAACTTAAGACTGAAGACACGTGAAACAGAGTACTTGGAAAAGAGAGGAAAATAAAAAAAATCGTGAATCCGGAAAGGAGTATAATGGAAAAAAAACTGGTTGACACTGGATGGAAGTACGATATTTCAAAAGAAAACCGAAATATGAAAATAATATGTTGTTGTAAAAATTCTGAAAAAATAACGGGAAAAACAAAAAAACACCTTAAAATGTTATCTACTTACAGAAGACAGTAGAAAGAAATATTTAATGACTTTTTGCTATTGAATTGGAAGGAAAAACATTTATTTATTCAGCTGCATGTAAAGGTGTCCAGTACTAAAAGACAAAGAGATAGAAAAAATGAAAACAAATCAAGGAGAACTAACTCATTTATCTACTATTTACGAAAAGATAATGAGATGATCAATGTGTGCAAGAAAATGTTTTTGAACACAATGGATATAGGGGAATGGATGGTACGCTCATGGAAAATAAAAAGGCTGCTCATGAAGAAGAGCACGTTACTGGGCAGGAAGATAAAGGAGCAAGGCAGAAAAATAAAAGGACTTCAAGAGAAGAGAGATCAGCTATTTTGAAAGAGTTTTTGCTGGAATTGCCAAAAATGGAATCGCACTACGCAATAACAACGAAATTGTATTTAGAACCTGTTTGGAAATCAAAACAACAATTGTATGAGGTCTACTCTAAAGAATGGTGCCAGGAAAAACAAACAAATCCGCTTTCAAACACCTTTTTTTTAATGTGTTTGATGATTTAACTTTAAGCTTATTTTCACGTAAAAAAGATGATTGTGACGTATGTGTTGCACGAAAAACAAATAACATAGCAGCATAACAGGAAGAATACGACGTCCATCTAGAAAAGAGAAGAGAAGCTAGGATAGAAAAAGACAATGATAAAAAAAGTGAGAAAATCAAAGTATTCACGATGGACTTGCAAGCAATGTTTCTTCTTCATATTATAAAACCAAACTCGCCGTGCATAACTTTACGGTTTACGACATTAAAAATCACGATGCTTACTGCTTTTTTTGGAATGAATGGAAGGTACGGTTGCAGCAAACGCATTTTCAACAATACTTTGTGATTTTATTGAAAGTCAATTAGAAACATTGGGACCGAATGAAGACTTGATATTATTTAGTGATGGGTGTACCGGACAAAATCGGAACGCAACACTTGCAAGTGCTTTACAAAAATTTTCCGTCAAAAATAAAGTTTGTGTAATTCAAAAGTACTTAGAAAAAGGGCAGACCCAAATGTAGGCTGATTCAATGCACTCATGTATTGAAAGGCAGTTGAGAAATCAAAATATAAACGTTCCTGCCGAATACGTTAAAATTTGTACAAACGCAAGAAAAACTACCAAACCATACGTGGTGAAGTAGCTGAATCTTACTTTTTTTTTGAAAACTACAGTAAAGTTCAAACAATAAAATCTATTAGACTAGGTAAGAAGGTAGGAGATCCAGTAGTAACAGATATTCGTGCGTTGAAGTATAATCCAAGTGGTACCATTGATTTCAAACTAAGGTATTCTGAAGAATGGAAGGAGCTTCCGATACGAATAAACAGAAAAATTACTACTAAGAGTGAGATCATTCCACCATTATATGATTCTAGGTTGAAAATTGAAACCGAAAAATATAACCATTTGCAACAACTAAAATAAAGTCTTGACACTGATTACCACGGGTTTTACGATTCCTTACCTCACGAGTAGTTTTGCAATATTTTTTTTGTAAATTTATAAAAAATGCGTTTAATTTTTTGTAATAACTAGTTAATTTTGTAGTTTTGTATAAAATAAAATGAATAAGTCAAGTTTTCAATATTTTAAACTTAAACACTGAACTAGCTTGAAAAATAAAACATCGTATCTCCTATATTTATTTAGCTATAATTCCAGAAAAACTCGTATCTCCCGAAAATTTAATAAAATTAAATATAATAATATGAAATTACTAACTTTGATAGTAATTAATGATAGCGAATTATCTGAATTCTTTGGAATGTTTTTTGTGTTTCCTGTAAATTTTGTGATTTTGGAGTTACGAGGTTTGATAATTAGGGTGACGATATGTCGTATTTGCTCTGTCATTTCCTGTCTACCAATTTATAGTTTTAATTACGTGCACAAACTACTTCTGAAAGATTTGTCACAATAATCTTTCCATATTTTTATAATTTCATTGTATCGTAAAATTTTGTGGTATGTTTTATTATGAATGTCAGAAGTGAATGTGGTGTGCAGCATATTATTTGTCGATAGATGGATCTAACGTGTGAGAATGGAGGACGAACTGTGTCGCTGCTTGTCGAATGTAGATGATAGCGGCTTGTGTATTTATCCAATTATATTCTCCATGTGATATGTACAAAGCTATGCAGATGTTGAGTGAACCTCCAGGATTTTTACCGTCACATAGTTCTGTTTCTAATCATAAAGAATATAAATAAGAAAATGAAATAATTCATAAATAATTATTGCTAAACATTAATAAAATAATTCAGTACCATAGCAACCTTAGACAGAACTTAACAAGCAACGAAGCTCAATAAAATAACGTGACGCCACACGTAATATTAGACACCTAAAAGATCTGCTTATATTTAAAGAATAAATAGAATAGGTATAAAAAAATCAACAGAACTATGAATGATTGATAGATAAGTAAAATTTAGAATTAGAAAATATATATATATATATATATATATATATATATATATATATATATATATATATAAGATATGTTAAATCAAATATTCAATTATAAACTTTAAAGGAAATATAATAAAATGTAGAAACCTGTGATTAGTGCAGGTAATGTCAAACAAATAGGAATGTAAAAAATTGACGGCAGGTATACCAACGTAAAATGCAATTGATATGAGATAATAAGAATAAAAATAAATGATTACTGAAATATTTATGTATAGCGATGTAGTGAATAAGAAGAAAATAAAAAATGAATAGTATCCATATGTATTATGTGAATATTTAGGTTGAAGAAAGTGAAAAATTTGTATGTTTGCATTGACCAATCGGAAGACTTCAATATAATTGACTAACAATATAAAACAATGATAAATGCTATTTAGTGAATAATTGAATGACGATAAGAATATAGTGCATAAAAAACAATGTATAATAGCAGATTTAAGTCAGAAAAACAATAAAATATTAATAAAACCAAAGTGACAGTTGAACGATAACCCAAAAAATTTTCTAGAAAATAGGAACTTCTAGTCATCAACAAAAAATAGGGTTGGCGGATAAAAAACGCGGCAGTGAAGCGTGAGAGAGAAGAGAAGCCAATAATGCAAGGGACACAAACAACAGAAGTACTAATAACTCTAGTCATAATATCTCAACCAAAACATATATTAGTTTACCATACGTACAAGGCGCATCAGAAAACATTCAAGGGCTGTTGAGAAAAAATAATATAAATGTAGCGCACAAACCTAATAATTATACCAAGACGTTTTTCGCAAAGCTTAAACCGAAAACCGAAAAATTGAAACAAAGTAATGTAGTGTATAATGTCAAATGTAAAGATTGCCATGGTGAATACGTGGGTCAAACATCTCGATACCTACATAACAGAATTTACAATCACAAATACAATATAAAAACCAACAATGAACATTCCACAGCCCTTTCAAAACACGTAATCGAAAACCACCATAGTTTTGAGTTTGAAAACATTAAAATTATAGACAAAGAAAAAAACAGAATCATACGTGAAGTCAAAGAAATGATTTATATAAAAAAGAACAAAAATTCAATTAACTATAAGACGGACCTTCAAAGTCTCCCAAAAATATACAACCAATTAAATAATACGGCCAGGAAATAAACACTGGCAAAGAAGTGGTTGTAAGCTCCTGTCTTCTTTCTGTATTAAGTCCTGGTGAACCTGCTAGTAGAACATCGTTCAAACTTATGCCATCGGATTCTGAAGCTGCATCAACATCAGTCTGATTTTGTTCGGTTTGTTTGGGATTACAACAGAAAAAAAATACTTTGTTTCTTTTGAAGAAATCTTGGGATATTCGTCTCTTGTGCACAGAGCTGTAATTCAAATTATTTTAATGCAGTATGGCAAATCCAGCTGACATTAATACAAGACTTTCCATCAAGAGGGCCCTTATTAACATTGACATATGGTTCATCCACAGATGCATCGAAAACCAGGTTGTACCCACATTTGCAAAGGTTAAAACATCCAAAAACGTCCCTGTTAACATTAGATAAAGTATAGAATATAAATTGTTACACAAACAAATATGTAAATATTATGCCAGGTTGAATGATATTAACTGTAGGTTGAAAATCATTTTGACGAGAATAGGTTCAACAACCACAATTTTTTGAACAATTCACATTTCATTAGTGAATTAAAAGATAATGTTGAAAGAGAGTCGGTCACTAAGTTTATTAGAATCAAAAAGAAATTAAATAAATTAATCTATAAAAATGCAGCCATGGTTCGTAACAGAGATAGACATCGTAATAAATTTTCCTATTTTTTCAGCGGGTGAATAACTTATCATCTATTAGCTTCACTGATGACGAAATGGATCTTATCAAACTTGGACTAGAACATTGTCTTAAAAAACCTTTTTCTGAGAAGGCACTTCTTCATTTAGGCGTAGATTTGGACAACGTAATAAAATTTCTACCTAACAACATCAATAAACCTCAACTGAGACTTGATATTTATCACCAACTCAACAAACACAAAACAACTTCATCACGTAACTGTTTAGATAACAATCAAAAACATCATTTAAAAATAATAAAATCGTTAAAACTTAAAACTAGGAACAATAATTTAATAGTTTGAAAGGCCAACAAAGGACAATACATTGTCATTTCAGATAATAATGATTACGTCCAGACAGTAGAAAGCTTTCTCATTGATAACTGTTAAAATCCATTCAACACCATGTGTTGATTATCAAACAAAATTCAAATTAAATATATTTCGCGCCCTCTCCTTGCAAAATTCCCGCTAATTCTCATCTTCGAAATTTTCCCCCACCTTTTATTTGTTGTTTCCTCGCTCTCCTTCACTTCACTTGTGAAAAAGTCATTGTGTGAGTAGGTGGGTTGGTTTACCCGTGTAAAAAGGCGGCTATACTGAAAAGATCAAAAGTTTAATGATAATTAGTTATCGCAGTTTTGATAAATGCATCTTGAAAAAGGTAAGATGTGTAGTAATCAAGAAATTAATATAAATTCAAATTTTCAACGGACAGAAGATCCCTCTTTGTTTCAAGTCAATGTTGTCAAATCTCGCCATAAGACAATTTCGAATTTAAAAGTAAACACCTTTCAATAAGTAGCCAACATTAATTGTGTATTGACTAAGTAGTTCCTTATCCTTTCCTAGTATACCTACCTGCATTATTGTAAATCTTTTGTGTCCTTGCTGGTGACTATGTTAAACTATTTGTTAAATAATTCATTCATTGGAATATATTTTATAGTAAACCGTTATAATTTATTGTTATTATTGATTCCTTATTTTCCCCTATTTAGAGGTGGTCCTTCGATTAAACGCAATCACTAGTATGAATAACTATGAACTGGCTACTGTTACGTCACCACAGTCCTTTGCTCTTTTCTTAATTTTTTTCCCGCTGTTTTATTCATACAATAACAATTTCTCTCCGTTAAGCTCAGCCCATTACGAAGATTGATTAGAAACATTAAGTCAGTACTAAATAATAACAAGCCTTTTTTAGGATTTTTTGAAGCTAGGAGTAGTCTAATACCAAATAACCCTTATGTGATGATCCCAAAAGACATTATTATAAAAGGGAATTATCAAAAGAAAAGACATTGTTAATTTCAATGTGGTCAACGGGCATCGATCTATTGTCAAGCAAACACACCGAAAGCACGTTCGCTTTAAAATATAAATATGACATTCATTTTGAATCCGGAAGGTCATGAATATGGGTAACTGACACATTCGATCGCACACTTCCTATAAATACAGAGTGTCGACAAATTCAGGATGATTCATTATTATTATCTTGAATTGTACAAATGTATGTATCGTGTATTTATAATTTGTGTTAATAATTCTTAATTATATTTATCCCCGTGAGTTTTTAAATGATGTTATTTATCCAACCCTTAAAGAATGGTTACGAGGTAAATGTTTCTCCAAGATAAATGGTTTTATGGTTAAAGTAGTCTATACGAGGGGCACCTACTAAGTAACCACTACATGGCGATCCTGAAATGGTTATGGAAAATTTATGGTAAAATATATATAATCACTACATGGCCACATTTTACACTTTGAAAATAACCGTATCTCGTTAAGAATGAGCATTCGGATAAAAAATAAATTGAAATTTAGTGAAGCTTTATTTACCGGAATACACAACTTCGACCTAGGACGAACGTTGGAAAAGCTTGAGGAGCTATCGGTAAAATTTGAAGTAAAAAGAATGAAAATATACGCAAATGACGATATATTCAAAAAGTGTACAATAGAAGAATTTATAGAAGAATGGAATAAAAGGTTAAAAATATATACAAGTACGTATATGCGAAGTACCAAAAACGTTACAGCAGAAAGAGGAGATCCAAAAGATTTTAGAAAGATACCACAATGATCCAATGTTTGGAGGACATGTAGGAAATAATAGATTATTAAAGAAACTACGAGCAAATTTTAGGTGGAAAAACATGGAGAAAGATGTAAGGAAGTATGTGAAGAATTGTCATGAATGCCAAATGAATAAAGCAAAACTTAGTCATAAGGAAAAATTCGTTATCACAGACACATCTATAAAACCGTTTGATATCATTTACATAGACAAAATAGGTCCTTTTGTAGAAAGTAACAATGGGAATCTTTATTGTATTACAATATTATGCGAACTAACTAAATACGCGGTCATGATACCGGGCAGGAACAAAGAGGCAACCACAATAGCAAAAGCTATATTTGACAATTTTATACCAAACTTAGCGAAACTTTTAAAAATAAAACATAATTTTTCTACGGCATACCACCATGAAGCAATAGGCAGTTGTGAAAGATTACATAGAACGTTTAATAAGTATATAAGAAACTTTATCAAAGATTCTAGGGATAACTGGTGCGAGTTTGTGAAAATGCTTCCATATTATCATAATACAACACCAAACACGTATCACGGATACACTTCTTTTGAGTTATTATACGGGAGAAAACCCAATTTACCAGAATTCTTAAATGAAGAAATAGAACTGTGTTACAATCTTGAACGATACGATAAAGAGTTGAAATATAAGTTACAATACGCAAATGAAAAAGCCAAACAGTTTTTAATAAAAAATAAGATAATTAGAGTAAATAATAGTGAAAAGGAATCTTCACCTGTAAACTTTAAAGTAGGGGAATTAGTTATTCTAAGGAATGAGGAAAGAAATAAGTTCGATCCACATTATTTAGGTCCGTTTAAAATAACGGAAATAAAAGGCGTAAGTTGTGAGATTACATCTCAATACAATAAAACACCGACCGTTCATAAAAATCGATTGTATAAATACTACAGCAGAAACATTTGTAAACAAAGTGAAGTGTGATCATGAACAAACAAGTAGTATTTAGTAAACAAAACAAGTAGTGTTTAGTAAACAAAACAATTAGTGAGAACTGTTAACGTTAAGTAATATCGAAAATTTATCAACGATAATTTGTCTCTTCCAAGAGGGGATGATTTGATGATCTCAAAAGACATTATCATAAAAGGGCATTATCAAAAGAAAAGCTCCAGTTTCCAAATTAACTACGTTTATCTACAATTTAATCAATTCATTAACGAGCTTCAAACCTACAAACTTGGTAAGTAACACACTTGAATTAATTAACAAAATCAAAGATTTTCGTATACCTAATGGTTGTTTGATAGTTTTATTCGATGTAAGTAACCTGTATACTTCAGTGCCAGTCTCGGATTCGATTCCTTTAGTGGGCGAGATCCTGGAATCAGCAGATGTCCTTCCACAACACATTAATTCAATAATTACTTTTTTAAAACTTTGCCTCTCACAGAACTTTTTCACTTATAATAATGTTATTTACGAAAAACCCGATGGCTAAGCCATCGGAAGTAGCTTATCTCCACTAATTGCAGATGTCTTCATGAACAACTTAAAAAAGAAATTTATAATTCCTAAAAATAAAGAAATTATGTTGTATTTTAGATATGAGGACGACATCTTTTGCTTAATCGAAGGCAACTTATCAACAGCTTAGAAAATTGTAAATAATATCAATAACATTCACCCTAATATTAAATTCACTTTAGAAACTGAAATAGATGGATGTCTCAATTTCCTTGACCTTAGCATACGTCGGTGCGGGTCCGGGTTCGGCTTTGGGGTTTACAGGAAGCCCACTCAAACTGACCACGCTTTTCATGTTGATTCCAACCACCCTCCTCAGCACAAAATGGCACCCTTCAATTGGTCCACAGACTACTGAACATACCTTTAAACACAGCTCAGTATAATAATGAAGTTAACTTAATCAAACAAATTGCAGTTAACAATAAAAATAATCAGGAAAAGAAATCAACAATTAGCTTATCCTTTCATCGCAGACAATAATCTTTCATATATTTGGATACCTTTCATGAATTCTCACCTTTCTCATCAAATAAACAAACATTTTCAGAAATATTTCTAACAACATTAAAATTTCATACAAAACTTCAAATTCTTTATATAATGACTTAGTCAATTCTAAAGATAAAAAATTGTCTAAAAGTTGCATTTATGCGCTGAGGTGTGGTGATTGCGAAGCTTCATATGTGGGAAGAACTTGTAGAGCTTTGGAGGTACGTATAAGCGAGCATATAAAATATCCAGATAAATCAGCATTTGGTTTTCATATTAAATACAATACCCATAAGTTTGAATCAGAAATCAGATCAACATTAATCAAAAGTAATAACATCAGAAATTTCAACCTATTAGATTTCTATGAGGACATCGAAATAACACCTGGGATAAACAAAAGCAATAAGTGCCTTAACACGCAAGTCAAATTAAATAGAAAATTTACACCTTTGCATAGACTCCTACAAGGCCTTCAATGATGACGACAGGTTGACATAAGTTTTATTCCATTATTTATCAGATCGCAATTGTTAGAGGTTGGCGCCCTCATCGGTGAGCTATCAAAGCTGTCTCCAAATTAGTTATTTTTGATAGACGGCTGATGGCTCGCGGTTAACATAATTTATGCAATAACTTTGGGTTTTCATTATATTTCACATTTCAGAACGTGTGTTTGAACGTATAAAAATCCTGCGCATTGAAAGTTTTTAACATCTGTAATGTATCCTCCACACGTCGACAGATGCGTCGGTCGACGTATCGGCAGATAGATCGTCACCATCCGTCCACACGTCTGTCGGTAGTCAGTCTTGGTCAGTCTGAATCAATTCTCGACAGATGCAACTAGCAGGAAACATTTGAAAAAATGGATATAGAGGTTGTAGCTGCCGCTGCTATTTATCTATTTAGTACTTTTAATTACTACTTGAGTTTGCATCGCAGAAAAAGAAATGGAATAGAAGAAGGTGGTGAATTCTGACTATACTTCCTCTATTCCAGCCCCCGACTTAGTGGACGATCATTTCTTCTTTAAATTTAATCTAAATGTAGTCATAAGATTTTCTTTTTTAATTCATGTATCGGAATACCTATCGCGTCAGCAATACGTTTCTACGAATCATTGATCTGAAAAAATTAATTCAACAAACAAAAACTATTGCAAGAATGCGTAGATTCTCATTCGCAGCTGCACCAACACTGATGCGTTGGCACACGTGTGGACGGACGCTTTACCACGGTATATAAAACAAACAGTAGTGCATCTTGGATAGGCAGCAAAAGTTGCGCAGATTAGACTGCGCAGACTAGACGCCATGTTCTGAGGATACAATATTTAAACCAATCAAGAAGGAGTGTGGTGCACTCTCCTGTCACTGTCACTGTTTGAATCCAACCAATGGAATATCGACATTCGAGTTATTTGACAGTCTGTGCTTCTAACATTACTCCCCACGATGAACAGAGCAACAAGAAAACGTCACTAACGGCATTGTCATCTGTGATTTTCATTATTTCAACTTGTGTGAATAGGTATTTTGTAAATTGTTTTGTGAGTGAGATTAGTGAGAACATTTAAAAAGTAAAGCTTTATTTTACGGAATATAGACATTTGTGATTTTTTTAATAATCTTTTGGAATGGCAGGACATGTATGTGCCGTGAAAGACTGTTTTAATAATAGAGCGAAGACAAACTATAGCTTATTTTCATTTCGAAAAGATTCACAAAGGTATGTTTCTTTTTGGTCTAAAGTGATGAACAAAATTGAATGATTTTGAAAATTTCTAAATGAAGCAATAAAGGATAATTATTTTAATCTTTTCAGGGCAATCCTTTGAAGACAAATGTTTTTTAAATGATTTACGTAATCAACTACAACCAACTGCCATCCCAACCTTATTGCTCCAGTTACAAAGCTATGTTTTTACTGAACACAATTATACAGTTTTTGTAGGTAGGTGTATTGATATATTACAGGTAATGTTTGTAGTAAATGACAGTATGGAGGATTTTATGTAATATCACAGTACACCTAACAAAAAATTTAATAATCAGCTGTGACTTGAATATCGCAAAAGTAACAATATTTCTTTCAACGATAAACGTTATTTAACAGTGTGTAAACAAATATGGGTATAAATGCAGTTTACGGGCTTTTCTTGTATTACTAAAAATTTTAGTTTATTAGGTAGATTATGTTTCTAGAAGCCTAAAAATAAGAAAAAAAAACTTGGCGGTTTCTAATTTTAATGAAAATATTCACTTTTAAAAGTTTCACTCTTGGAAGTTACAAAACAATGGAAATAATAAAAAATTTATTTCTAACTGCCATAAAAGTGTCAAACTATTGTCATTATTATTTGTTGCGGTTGGTATTGTGTGTCTGCTTATTTTTGTAGTGCTTCTATATTTAAGATTTTCTTGGTTTCCGACAATAATGAATTTTATTAATCTAGACGATATCTATACCTGGCGAAATAATAATGAGATTATATCGCAAGCGCAGCGTTTGGGTTTAATACCCGCAAATAATGAAATTGAGTGTCCGGTTGATTTTTGTGACGGACATTTCATACTGACATCACAGCCAGATTGCACAGATGATTTTCGTAATAAAAGGTAAGTATTAAATTCAAGTTTATTATTCAAATCTCTTTTTGACGTCTCCGCTCTTTTTGACGTTTCCGGTAATTATTGATGTTGCCGAATCGCAATTTTTTTGGAAAATATGCGAAACCCATATAAAGAAATGCAGTAGCAAAAATATCTAGTGATGAGCCGGCCATATGGCTAAACTTTGGAGTACCACCAAACGACTTCGGGCTTGAAATTTTTTTTACAGACAGGTCTTATTATAAAAACGTTTTATACCATGTCACAAGTTGCGTAAACAACTACTTTTCGTTATATGAATTTTCAAAATTATTAAAACTTACTTGTATTGTCATGCAAGCACATTTTCAATTTTAAAAAAATCACCAATTCTGTTGGGGTCTCATATCTTTTTTACATACAGTTATTATTATAGAATTGTTTTATACCAAGTCACGAGTTGAGAAAACAAATACTTTTCTAAATATGAATACTACAAATTATTAAAAATATGTATTTTCCATGCAAATACACTTATGAAAGTCAATATCAAACTCGACAACCGAGAATCATATACTGCAGTGTCGCCAACCGTTTGGAAACTTTTTCCCTAAAAAGAATTCACGTATCTTCATTTTCAATATAATAAAATAATTTCACATATTTATCTAATAATATTGAATAATATAATTGTATTTACGATTTAATAAATGTTTAATACTATTATAATTTAATAAACTTCGGTTTTGAATATACGTAAATTTCGCACATAGTTTTCCTCATAGTGAAAGTAATATGCATACATCCTTCCGCTTGGAAAATATCCAATACTCACATCAGGTTATTCGAGAAGGAAAAGGGTGAATCCAAAGATTATATTTCCTCCCCTTTCTTGAATAACTTAATATCCAATACTTTGTAACGCACATTAAGCTATTCAAGAAGGGGAAAGGAACATAAAGAATAATTATATTCCCTTCCCCTTCTTGAGTAACTTAATATCCAATATTTTGTAACGTACATTAAGTTATTCAAGAAGGGAAAGGGTGAATTAAATTAGTATATTCATTTCCCCTTCTTGAATAACTCAATATCCAATACGTTGTAACGGACATTACGTTATTCAAGAAGGAAAAGGGTGAATCCAATGAGTATACTCACTTCTCCTTCTTCAATAACTAAATATTCAATACTTTGTAATGCACATTACATTATTCAAGAAGGGAAAGGGTAAGTCCAATGATTATAGTCCCTTCCCCTTCTTGAATAATTTAATATCCAATACTTTGTAACGCACATTGAGTTATTCAAGAAGAGATAGGGTGAATCCAATGATTATACTCCCTTCTCCTTCTTGAATAACTTAATATCCAATACTTTGTAACGCACATTGAGTTATTCAAGAAGGAGAAGGGAATATAATAATTGAATTCACCCTTTCCCTTCTTGAATAATCTGATGTGCGCGTAAAATTCTTTTTTGTTGGGGGGGGGGGGGATCAATACGTTCTGTTTTATGTTTATACAGGCTATTTAATTATGAAATGAAAATAATATAAAAAAAGCCGATTTTCAGGAGCAAAAATTATTGGAGGGGGGGGGAGAAATTTTGATGAAACCGCCGAGTTTTTTTTCCTTCTCTATGTTCAGGAGGCTTATTTAGTTACAAAAAACAAAAAAAAATCGAAAAAAGGCAAATGCCCGTAATCTGTATTTATTCCCAAATATGCAAAAATTTCGTAATTTGTAGTGTAGTTTCATTTATTTTTCTATGGGTTGAACCCAACATGAAAATATCAGTAAAAAGTAGAAAATTAGAAATAATTTATGTATTTAGTAGCATATTGTCTTATCAATTTGTTGGATAACTTAGTTAAAACCATATTATAAGCAATCTTTTTTTATGAAATTAACTGTCTCGATCCTTACTTCGTGGAATCTGCTCATATTAGTGTTTTAAATGAAACTCACGGTTTCTAGTTAATTCCACAATATAATAAAAGTTATTGAAAATTCTGAAAAATTGACAATTGTTTCGATTTTTTTAGCTTTGAGTGGTAAATTTCAGTTTAGTGGCACCAAACATTTTAATTATTTATTTTTTGATTTGCCTTCACTTTAAAGGTAAATAATAAAACAAACATTTGTAGTCACTATACTAGAATGCTGTTACAAAAAGTCCCATGAGGAATCTTTTGGGTCAAACTTTTACTACATTAATTTTTTTCATTTGTAGGTTCAACTGAGAAATGTAGTATGATAATCCCAGATGTCACAACATCACCATCATGCACTCAAACACCACAAACATTTAGTGCTCACAGTCCTAGAAAGGACATGTTAAGACAGAAAATGAAGTCTCTCCGTTATGAAAACTATAGACTTGGAGAGGAAGTGAAGCATTTAGAAGATAAATTGTGTGTAATGGAGCAGAAATAATTAGATGATATAACATTAGATCTAAGGATAATAAATATTATTATTATTGACATGCTGTTTTATTTACGTTCATACCAAACCCATCTTTTAAATATCTACGTGAGAGGAACATACAAAAGTCATATGATGCAGAGTGTATAAAAATACGTAGTCTATAACCTCTTTTTTTATAAGTATAGACTTAATAAGGTCACAATATATCAACATTTAACAAACGAAAATTAAGAAAATATCCTCATTTGTCGCTTTGTTACAATAAAGAAATTTTTTAAGGACAATTCTGTCATTCCTCCTGACCTTACATTTATCCAGAAAACATGGCCGACAGTTACTTTTAAACTTCAAAAGTACCGCCTAGAAGATGCACTACTGTTTGTTTTATATACTGTGGCCTGAGGTTCGTACAAAAACCCTTTGATGTGTGCCAAAAAACCGACAACTAACGGATTTTCAGCAGACGTACCTGCCAACGTTAAACACCTCCCTCAAACGTTCAAATACCTCCCTCTACACGTTGGCAGATGCATAAGCAGATGCCATCTGTCGATGCATCTGCACACGTGTAGAGGAGCCTTAAACTCCTAAGCGTTTTGTTTCCACAAATATTTCGACTAAGCAAGTTAATATAGCCTTACACAAAAGAGAGTGGACGCGACATTAAAAATTTTAAGACTCACCATAAATGGAATTGAGTAAGTATGCTCAGCTAAATTCATAGTCATATCGTCACCCATGTGTTTATCGAAAATAAATAAACTTATATGCAGCGTAATATAAATAAATAAGCAGTTACTGGTGAATATCGAAGTCCCAAACAATTTGTTATTCAATTTAACAACGGTATTGCTTATTTCGAGATATTTAATAATTTTATCAGATTTTTTCTCGAATCTACCGTAAGGCTCTTCGCATAAAGACACAGTCATTGAATTATAGTTTTCGTATTTATTTTTCAACCAATTGGTTATGATCAAATAATAAGCAAACAGGGGTAAGATGCAAGTCAAAGCGATTATTTGTGTACTTAAACGTATCACAATCAAAGAACGTTTTCTTGTTATCGATACGTAGAAAGCTAGAATGTATGTAGCTAAAAAGCTTGAAACCATTATGATTATTCTAGCGCGAACCCAATAGCATTTGTCTTCAATTTTTTGGTTCGACGACTTAGTGATTTTCTCCAGCTTAAATATACTGCCGATCAATTGTTTTTTACAATCTTTTGCGAAGAATGGGAAATATATGTAACAGTATAGTGGAAACAATACTTCGAAAAGACCTCGGCCGAACGCCATTTTACCTAGGATAGGACTCAAACGGTCCATTTCTTGATATCTTGTTTTTAGCACGAAAATACCGGTTGCTAATGTTAAAAATATAAAACAGATCGCCAAGCATTTTGATTTTCCTGCCAAGGGTCCTAAGCCGAAATATCTAATCAATCGTATTGTTTGCAGAACGAGTTTAAAACTGTATGTGTATTTTTTTTCAGTCGTTGATGAACTTTTGGTATTCATAATAGAAATATTTGATGAAAGTTTGTTAGACAATTTTATATTCTCTAGTTGCATGATATTGGTTATTATATAAATATAAATTTACTGTTACTCCGTGTTAATTGTGTTTGAATTATCAGATCTCGTGAAAGAGAGGTTGTTTTTATAATATTATACAATGAGGACGGTTAGGTTGGAATAAATTCAATAATTTAAGGGTCGCCTCGAACAACGTTATATAGTTGGCGTAAAACATAGTGTACCAATGTAGGCTAATTAAATTCCTCAATAATCATAACATTGTTTCAGAAAATCAGTATGGCTTTAGAGATGGAAAATCCACGGAGATGCAATGTGCTTATTAGTAGAAACGTTATACAATTCCCTTGATAAAAAAAAATTCTGCAGCTTGCATCTTTGTGGGCTTCTCTAAGGCTTTTGATACCGTTAATCATAAAAAATTAAGAACGAATTAAAATTCTACGGTGTGCGTGGATTAATTTATAAGCTATTAGAGAGTTATTTGAGTGAGCGAAAACAATATGTAACCATCGACAATTGCATAAGCGAGGCTAGAAATGTTACCTATGGCGTGCCGCAAGGCTCTGTACTGGGCCCGCTGCTATTCAATATATATTTAAATAGCCTACTTTTCCTGGACATAAGGGGCAAAATTATTAGCTTCGCCGATGATACTGCTATCCTTTTTACCGCTCCTACTTGGGCTCCATTGAAAACACACGCTGAAATCGCTTTTAAAAAAATAAAAACTGGGTTTCAATTTAATGAACTAACACTAAATGTAGATAAAACAAAATATATGTCTTTCACATCATACCAGACAGGTCTACCAAATTTCTGCTATTTGGATATTGACATGACTACTAAAATTCCAGAAGTAGATAGGATTAAATATCTTGGAATTATTATTGATCGTCATCTCAAATGGGATCTGCAAACAAAAAATATTGCTAACAAACTCAGAGGATTACTGTCAAGATTTAAATACTTCAGAGACATCTTGGATATACGCCACTTGAAAATGTTGTACATTTCGTTAGTGCAGTTATAGCTGAGTTATGGCTTCTCTGGTTGGAGTGGAGTATATGATTGCCACATTGAAAATGTAAATGTACTACAAAGGTGGATATTACGAATTATTTACCAAAATAGTATCAGGTTTCCAAGTGATGAGTTATATGTGATGAGCCAAGTTATGGATCTAAGGCAATTATAATGCCTTAAAATACTGCTGTACCTAAAACGAAATGAACATATACTAGAACGTCTTGAACACACTCATGATACTAGGCATAAACAGAATACATACAACTTACCTAAAAGAGAAAAAACTATTGGACAACACTGCTTTGATTACTTGGGCCCAAAAATTCTAAGCCTGTATGGATATTATCAAACTCCATTGTATCAAACTCCTTACCATTGCATGCGGAGCTCTGCAGCGGTGTACCGTAATGACCCCAGCTTCTCGTAATGGATCCTATCACTTCTCCGCAGCGGGCTCTTAGTGAAAAACCAAAAAGAGCTGCAAAGGTAACCAGGCAAGCCACTAGTTACGCAGCAGCAGTTAAAACAGAGAATGTTTTCAGGGTGGGAATAATTCCCAAATATTATCCTGGGGTCATCCTGAAAGCAGAGCAGCTCTCCACTCTGGAAGACACTCTGGTGAAAGATCTGTGCCAGAGCAAGGAGAAGGGGATCAACTTCTCAGGTATCCATTTCCGTTGTGGAATGATACTGATGGACTGTGGGTCCCAAGAATGGGCAGATTGCCTCATGAGGTCAGCGCCGAAATTAAACTCTTGGGAAGTAGCCGAATTGGTGGCTCGAAGTGGAGACGACATTCCAAAGCCGGTCACCATAACAGTGTTCTTCTCAAGAAGCCACGACATGAAATTGGAGAAGATCCTCCAACTTGTCGAGGTTCAGAACTCCAACCTCACTACTGAAGCTTGGAAGATCATGAACTCTAAGAGAGAGGGACAGGGAACTATCCTCACGATTGGGATCGACCACCAATCTGGGGAGGCTCTGAAGGCAGGAGGTTACGCGCTAAACTTCCGATTTGGGTGCATCCCTGTCTCGGGGCTGGGAAAAAAGAGAACCCCGCGGAAGGGAGATACACTCCACATCCGGAACCTCTGGAAAAATAAAAAAAGGTGAAAGCTTCATCATGGGTCAGCCCGAGATTTCCTCCGGCACTTCTGGGGTGGCTAGAGATGCAGAGATCACCTCTGCATTCCAGGAAACTAGGCGGAGCAGCCTGGGGGTCTGACTCGAGATCAAGAAACCTGCTCGAACTCCGAGGAAGATACTGCAATGGTATTCGATGAGGGTCTGGGGGAGATAAAGGAGGGGGATGAATAGAGGCTGAGTAACTCGGCTTCTCCCATCCATAATAATTCACCTTCACGTTCACGAATGTAACTCAGATTAACCTGCATCACGCGAAGGGACCTTCAAACGTGATTGCAAGGTTGTTCGCTAAACTATAGCTGGATATTGTACTGATCCAAGAAACAAAGATCAACAAAGAAGGCTAAATCAAAGGTTTGGCATGCAAGGATTCTAAATTAATTTTTGATCAAAGGCAAGTACCTCCGCGTGCCTGTGTAATCATAAGAAATAACATAAAATATATATTTTATGACTACTCATCGGTTCTGTAGGATAATAAGAAAACAGATTTTCCACTATACCGACGAATCGAATTTATTTGAATCCGTTATCGTGGCTAGTGAGGTTTTTTCCGAATAGCAGAAATTATTTATTACTTTGTCAAATTAAAAATAGACGAAAAATCATGAAAATATTTCAGAATGTTCTGGCACGTCATATAAAAACAAAGTAATGAACAATCTTCAAACATTGGCAGTCACTCATTTCTCTTTATTGAGATTCTATAAACAAAACTGTGGACTTCTAACAATAATGTTAATATTTCCGAGGATTCACGTGTGTTGCCTATTAAAAAGTTTTTTGGATGGCCCTTATGTAGGCCGAAACTAGTAGCTGCGCAGTTGTCAATTATTAGAAAATGCTGTGACATTGACTTTGAGTTTCATTCAGAAAAATTACTGTCAGTCACATTTGAGCCATGAATGATGTTTACCTTTCATCTACCTCATGTCCAAGTCCCCTTTCTATCTCCTCTCTTCCTCGTACTCTCTACATCAGCTTTTGTCCACCTCCATCCCCTCTTTTCCAATAATTCCTTTCTCCCTTTCCTATATTTGTCAGGTATCCATTAGTTCACTCTCGGTAAAAAGAAGGCTTGACGGATATTTACGATCCATCCCCAGTAAGATTTTTAAGAATTGCTTTTGTGATACTTCTAATTGGCGTTAGTAGGTTTTTGTTACTGCCACCCATCTTATTATGCCATAGCTCGATTCTACCAAGCTTTTGTATACAGGGTGATTCATTACTAATTGGAAATAATTTAATAGTAGAATCCAGACTTCAAATTATGAAGATTTAGCCCAAAACACATAAATAAAATGTAGCTGCTTACTGAGTTACTGAGTGTTTTGTTTAAAAATTTAAAAACTATTTGTGCTCAGTACTTTAAAACTGTTTTACCTATTCATTTCATATTTGGCAGAAAGTGTAGGCACTGTACACCCTACCAAATTAAAATAAACAAACGTTTCTGGCTACTACCAGAGACGTACGACAGGGGCAAGTGACAGGTTAATCGTTCCCAAATTCTACGCCACTGGCGGAATAAGAATTTTAGTACAATTTTTAGATTCTGCAATACTTTTTACGTAAATAAGGTACCCACCTTTCATAACGATAAAGTCAATATTTCTCGAGATATTTCAAGTTAAACACGAAGCTACCCAATTTTGATGTGTAATAACTATGTCGATGTTTTGAACCAGTGAATTGCATTAAATACGCAAATGAAACTTTAACCCGTGTCAACAATAAAGAACACAACTATTGAATGAACGGATGAATTGAAAACAAATTGCGGTACTGAAAATGATAACCTAAATAAAAGTAGGCTCCTACAATTTTAATAACATATCGGAAATATCAGAAACGAAAAGTACCTAAAACCTTTTATAACAAATGTTTTATGTGACCCCCGTTTACGTCAATAAGCTTATTTATTGTCTGGCTAAATGATCTCCTTACCTTGAAAAATATGTTAGGTTGATTGGCAATAAAATTAGCCGAATCTACAATTTGCTGCCATAGTTCCTGACGAGTGTTTATTTCTTGTGAATATACTAATTATTTCATATGGCCCCAAAAATAAAAATATAGCGGATTACATTCGGGAGTTCTAGGCGGCCACGGAAACTCGCTACCTCTGCCAATCCAGTGATAGGAAAATTGATCATCGAGATAATTCCTTACTATCATCTGATAATGAGGTGGTGCTCCATCCTGCATGAACCACATGTATCTTCTTCGATTAAGTGGCAATTTCTCGAGATAATCGAATAGAGTTATTTCCAAAAATTGTAAATATGAGTTACCATTCAAATTTGCTGATAACTCATATGGACCCAACAAACTATCTCCAAAGATACCGCACCATACATTTATCTTGAATTCGTGCTGAAAATGTGATTCTCGGAATACATGGGGATTTGCAATATCCCAATTGTGGCTGTTCCTCCAGTTGAAAACTCCTCTGCGAGTGAATGTGGCCTCGTCAGTAAAAAGAATTTTGTGAACAAAATTTCGATCTTCATTTTTTTGATTTATTATCCACTGAGCAAAGTTCATCCTTAAAGGATAATCTCTAGGCAATAAGTTTTGTACCGGTGTAAAATGGTAAGGTCGTGAATATTCCTTTTTCAAAATTCGCAAAACTGAAGATTGACTTACTCCAGTCATTGCTGCTAAACGCCGAGTACTTAGTTCCGGATTATTAGTAACTTGTACTAAAATATCGTCCTCCTGATCCACAGTTATTATTTTCGGTCGTGCCCTATTACGCTTAAATTGTCCAGTTTCTCCTAATCGACGAAAAATACTGTTGAAAGTTTGCCGATTGGGTTGAACTCTGTTTGGATACATTTGTTGATATCTGCGAGCAGCAGCAACACAGGCATAATTTTCATGTACATAAACACAAAGCATGTCTCGCATCTCAAGATTAGTAAAATTGTTGTGCCGAGGCATTTTCACTTAACCGACTTTAAATTCTACAACAACTAATAGCTATGACAGCACCCCACTAGATCGAAGCAATTCATTCTGACCAGAGCCAACTGATATTGAAAAATTATACATCAAATGCGATTTATCTGATTGTAATTAAAAATAGAGATCAGTTTATTTGTTTGAAAATATTTTTAAATCATTTTAATATTATTCTAAGTTTTTTGTCAATAATTTCAATATCTTTATTTACGGATTAAAGTTTCATTTGCGTATTTAATGCAATTCACTGGTCCCAAATATCGACATAGTTATTACACGTCAAAATTGGGCAGCTTCGTGTTTAAATTGAAATATCTCGAGAAATATTGACTTTATCGTTATGAAAGAGAGGTACCTTATTTACGTAAAAAGTATTGGAGAATCAAAAAATTGTGCTAAAATTCCTATTCCGCCTCTGGTAGTAGCCAGAAACGTTTGTTAATTTTAGTTTGGTAGGGTGTACAGTATCTACACGTTTTGCTAAATATGAAATGAATAGGTAAAACAGTTTTAAAGTACTGATCACAAATAGTTTTTAAATTTTTAAACAAAACACCCTGTAACTCAGTAAGCAGCTACATTTTATTTATGTGTTTTAAGCTAAATCTTCATAATTTGACGTCAGGATTCTACGATTAAATTATTTCCAATTAGTAATGAATCACCCTGTATAATGATTTTTTGCTTACGTGCTTGAATTTGAATAGAATACATTTGAGTTTTTAATTAGGTACTTAATATGTCCATCCCATCTGACTATCCAATATAATTCCCAAATATTTAATCTTATTTTAAGGACGTATTGTGCAATTTGCTTGTATGTTAATGTCGTAGTTAGGAAGGGATATTTTGTAGCTACTAAAATGTGTATATACTGTTTTCTTAAAGGTTATTGACAAAAGGCGATAATTAAACCATTTTTTCAAACCCTTTAAATCATTTTCAATTTTTTGTTTCAGATCACTCCAATTTTTGTCTTTATATACAATAACTGTATCATCCGAGAAACTTGTGATTTTTCCATGCTTCTCCAATAAAAAGAATATTATTCAGATATATAGTAAATAGTACTGGTCCCAACATCTTACTTTGAGGTACACCACAAGTGATTTCTCTTTCCTCACTCGCAATGTTTTTTATTTGAACTTTTTGTTTTCGGTTTGTGAGTTAACTTTTGAAAAATTCATGGGTCTTACCCCTAATCCCAAGTCTTCCAGTATTTCGAGAAGGAGACGATGGTCTACGGTGTCGAAGGACTTTGCTAGATCCAAGAAAACTTCAATGGTTGGTAGTTCTTTATCAATGTCATTATAAATATCGTTAATGACTGTAGTGACTGCATCTTGGGTTGACCTTTTTTCACGAAAACCTAATTGGGAGTTTGATAACAAATAGTATTATGTTAGAAAGTCGTTCATTCTTTTTTTAATTACTGTTTCAAAGATCTTCGCCAAATAAATTATTAGTGAGATGGATCTGTAATTTGTAACTTCCCTTTTCTCTCCACTTTTGTAGAAAGGTTTAACAATGGATAATTTGAAAGAACTTGGAAAGTGCCCTATTTCTAATGATTTGTTAATGATTACTGATAATGGATTTATTATGTAATCCGCAATAATATTCAAAGTTTCTGTTGTAATTCCATCATGACTAGGAGCTTTCCTTTTTTTCAATTGTTTCATTAAGTTTTTTAGTTCCATAGAGTTAGTTGGTGAGAGAAAAATGGAGTTACAACTGATAACTTTTTTTTCGGTATAATTTATCTGTTTCACCATTTTACTGGCTAATTCCTGTCCTACATTTGTGAAAAACTCATTAAAAGTCTCTACTAATTCATCAGGTTTGTTTGCCATTTTTCCATTTTTATTTTTCATTTCATTCAAAAAATATCAGAGTCTGATCCACTCAATACTTCGTAAACAGTTTTCCAAAGTGATATAGAGGAATTTTTCTCACATTCTACCCTCCTTTTATAATAATTGATTTCTTATAACTTCATCAAGATATTTTTTGTGGTCCCAATATTATTTTTTCAGTGTTTCATTCGCCTCATTTTTCCCATTTTCGATACAAACCGTGTTTTTTATTCACTGACTTCACTAGGGTTTTGGTGATCCACTTCTTCCGCCTTCTTTGATCACTCTTCACTGTTATAGATCTTTTTGAGAAATCTACGCTTTTTTGGATTAACTCAATGAATTTGTTGGTGGCAGCATCCAAATTTTCCTCGTTTACTTTGTTTTTCGAATATTTTCCACAATGACATTTGTAATGAAATATTTTCTGGTATTTGGCGGACTTTTATTATGTCTTTTATCAAGTATTATTTGAATTAGTGTGGTATAATGATCAGTAATAGATGTTTCTATAGTGACTGGTAGGACATTTTCGTATATGTTTGACTTTGAGTGTATAACTATATGATCTAGACATGTACTTGTGTTTATTGTAATCCTTGGTGTATTGATTGCTGATAGAAAACCGTATTCACTAAGGGTGTATACATACGCCAAATATTCTTCAGTGTCCCTCAACAAGTCTATATTAATATCGCCCACAAACAAATTATAATCATATGGTTCATTTTGTGTTCCTAAAATATTATCTAACTGTTCTATAACAGTATTATTATCACTAGCTGGTGATCTATAGAACGTGTTTATCATGTATATTTTATCCTCAAACTTCGCTTTTATTCTGAGAAGTGAACTGCCATTCCAAGGGAAGGTGTTGTGCGATTCATACACCTCAGACCTAACAAATACAACCACTCCGTCATTTTGGTTGAAACAACCATTATTGTATATTATTATCTAGCATTTACCTCCGATCCATACACCACATCTACTCCCCTCCTAAAAATCACTTCATCTATTATGTCATGCGCTATCCTGCATTTCCCTAAATTTATCTGTATCACCCTCCATTCATCCCCTAACCTCCTCCTTCCTGCGTACTGATTATCCGTTCATCCTGTTTGGCCAGACTCTTCCCCTCTGAGGGGTACAGAGGGTCTCTACCATTTTATTCCTCTTCTTTTCCACTGCCTTCATCTACACCCTTCCTTCCCTTACTATCTACCCTGGCTTCCCTTACTATCTACCCTGGCTTGTGTCCCCTTTCCACACATACCCTACAAAGGAAGGCCTGCTGACAAGCTCTGACCATGCAATCCTCGCCCTTATATAGCCAGTACTTACTCTTCTGCTTAACCCCCTTCACCTTACACCCTGCCACCTTGTGTCTCTTTTCTCCACATCCAAGAAATCTGCGCTCCTCTCTACCCTCTATATTAGTTACCCTATTCTACCTTAATCTAATCCCCCTTTTCCTCAGCAAGGCTTCCGTTTTTCCCATTTCGCCCTCACCACCACCATTTTCATCCAGTTTCTCTCCCTTACACCCTTGACCACCTTTGTTCCTTTCCCAGTCAACTTCTGTATTTCCTTCTTCATCCGTTCTTCTTCCATCCACGGGTCTATTCCTATCATCTTAATGGGTTTTGCTCACCTACCCGCTTCCACCGCCTTAGCTCTTGTTACCCTTTCCATCTCCCTTAAAATTCGCATTACCCCAATCTCCCTCTTTTCCTCTATTACACCTCCATGTTTCTTGAAACTCTAAGCCTGTCTACCCACTCCCACTTCATCTCCCCCAGTCCGTTCTTGATCTTCTCATTCCCTTCCTGGTTGATCTTTCCGATGTTCTTCAAGATTACCGCTTCATTCCTGCCCTCCTTTTCCCTATCTGTATAAATTGTTACCTTCATCGTCTCATCTCCTCTCAGCCACTCCACCATCTTTCATAGGACCTCCGCCCACACATATTCAAGCCTGTGGAGCCCTACGCTGTTCACGTTCCCGATTTCTCCAAACAGTCGACTCCCCGACTTAACCCATTCCATTTCTTCTCCTAGGATCGGGTACCTATCCCTAAACATCTTCGGTATCCCCTTCTCCATTCCACCGTCTTCCTTGGTAACCCATACCACTTTAACCTTTTCATCTCCTATCATTGGGTTCCCTAATTTAATTACTATTCCATACCCCTTTTTATCACCTCCCCATCACTATCTACATCCTCCTTCCATCCTTACTAATATCTTTGTCCCTTCTCCCATCATGTTAGTCCTCTCTCCTCCCTACGTCCACCTCCCCCTCTCCTCTCAAACTCCTTGACCTGTCGCTCTGCCGCCGCCTTCTGTTCCTCCAGCCTTTACACCCTCTTCTCCAGCAGCCTTATCGTCTCCTTTAATCCCTCTACACTCTCCCCCTCTTTCTCCTTTTCATTCTCCACTTCCTCCCTTCCACTCTCTTCTGTCACCACATCTCCTCCTTATCCTCCAGAAGCGATACCTCCTTCCTCTTTACCCCAGAGGACGTTATTCGTGCGAAAGTTGGCAACACTTGTTTTTAAGAACTTTTTTTATTTTTCATCTTCAATAAAATCTTAATTATTTGATATTATTGAATTGAGATTATTTTCACTTCAACTTTCATAAAACTCTGGTTTTGTTGCTATTTCATTGTTTACAACAATCCAACCCACAGTGTATGTTTAAATTATAGAGAAAGTGTGCCAAGTTCAAGTGTTTCGTGTAATATTATACTTGTCATTTTATTTCCGTGTAGTTAGTAATTCAGTGATACCTATTGCGTAATTTATGAACTTGACTCTAACAATGAACCTGAGTTATATTATATGTAAAGATTTATTTGATTTATACATAAGAAATGAACGAATCACCTAAGATGTCAAATTGACAATAGCTATCAAATTTTGTAAACGTTTTATAGATTAGAAGAAACGAATAATTAATGTTGAATGTTGTTTCTTCAATTTTCAGATACGATTTTTTGTTATTAAATTGTATTCTGTTGAGAAAATAAAATAATATTTGATTGACAGAGAATCAATTCAGTTTTTTCATTTTCTTGAGAAGATCACCAGGACATATGTGAGTCTGTCACGAATATAAATTGTGAATATTATTCTATTTTGGAGAAAATAGAGTGTTTTAAGAAATAGTGAGTTTTATTGTACACAAATTTATCATATATATATATATATATATATATATATATATATATATATATATATATATATATATATATATAGAAGTATTGGGGAATGCAGCACAGAGAAAAAGAAAATTCTTTATTGGTTTTTATCCAAGCTTTCGAAAACGTTCGTTTTCATCATCAGGGATGCTATAAATAGAGGAAAACGGAATTATTCTCAACTCCATTAATAAAGAGACAATCATGTACTTACATCCAATGTGAAATTATTTAAGTTTCGACCTACTTGGGTCTCTTCAAGAGTGCTGTAATGCCTTCCTGTTTGGTGTCTCTAATCCAAACTGAAATTCCGTCTCCCAACAACCTCTATTTGGGTCGTGTGGTTACACACTTACGAGAAGTAGTCAGTTGGTGCCATCTTCACTTACAATTGTGAACCATTACCTCAGACGATTATTCGACCAGATAAGTCGTATGAAATAAAACTAATTTAAATTTCATGAAATATTTTAATGGTACGAAGCAGCAAATAGATTTTCCTAAATATCTCGACAACGAATCGATCAATTTAAATAAAACAAAAACCGACGTGTAGAGATTAAAAAGACCTTTAAAATGAGGTATAACTCGATACCCCTTCCTATTTAAGATTTTGAAGTTGGTAACTGACGGGGGGTGAAAGGGGGCGCGTTGCCTTTATGATAAAAAGTTGTCCCCTTCGATATATTTGTTGACTTGTCCCAGGATTTTTTTTTAAATCCACACATTTCGAGAAAATTAGGGTGGGAAGTCTTGAAATGAACACCCTGTATAAATACGGTAACAACGTAAGTTCTTTCTCGACCGTCTATAGTTGTTTAATTAGTTTTTGGGGTATTGGGATTCGGTCTGTGCATACAATAAATAAAACTCTTTTCCTTTTAAATCTCACTATTTCGAAATTATTTTATTGCTTCATCGGGAGTTAAAGATCAGAGTATAAACGCTATCAGCACACAGTCAAAACCAAAGGCAATCACCAGCATATTACGTGAGGTACTCCACCAGCCAGTGAGGCATGAACTATTTTAAAACTTGAAATTCTTAATTATTAACGGCAACAAATCAACGCCCCTTCATATAGGTTATGAAATGTTACTTAGTTGTAGTATTGAAAAATAATAATGATCTATAACTAATTCTAATATTAATATTGGCTTCTTTTCAGATACCAAGTATCCATTCATATTATTCAAGTACTTCTTTGATGCTGCGTTGATTGCAATTATATGGGGTAATGAATTTGGGTATTTTACTTTTAAAGGTTTTAACTCCAATTATTGTTTCTAACCGTTTTTATGATTCATATGATAATTTTATCATGCAATTTATAATATTTAACAAGAATACAGCTAATTTCTCCTACGTTTACTTTTAATTTCTCTACTTATATATCATTCTGTCTACTTTTACGTCCTGCGTAACGTTAAATTAATTTCAAAACTTATAATATCAGTTCAACTCCCGTCAAATTTAAATTTGAAAAGGTATCTATCTACTTAGATAACTTCTTCAAATTTCGATTTCTTTCCATTAGTTATTTTAAATCTACATGACGTATAACTATGATAAGGGAATAATTTCTTTTTTATGCTATCCTGTTTTCTTTATGCTATCCTGTTTTCTTTATTATCAAAATTAAATTATTAACCTACTCTCATTTTTCTAATTTCTATCTTATCTATACTTATTTCAACTATTTACAAATTAGTGACATAATATTATCTATTTCTCGTTTTTTTCTGGTTTACACCATCATTAAGAATAAAATGTATATATTCACTCTATATTAAAAATAACCCTTATCATATTTGTACCAGGATATACCAATTTGTAACTATAGTCTATATAGAAAGGACAAGGAGTAATAAATCATTCATTTAAGTAGATTTCATAGACGTACCAAAATATATTTTAAGAGGGCATACCGTAAGGTACATTTTGTATTGAACGAATGAGTTGCAGCTATGCTAAAGAATATACGATTTAGGTCAGAGGTAACGGGATGTACTAATTTTAATAAAAAAAAGTGATAGAGGTACATAAATTTTAGTAAGTTTGATAAAGAAAGGCAACACAGTTTATTCCGGAGTATCCGAACTCTGCCACAAAATGCAGGTAGTCATTACGGGTTGTTCGAACTCTGCCAGTGTTTAAAATTTTGGAGATTAACTACCAAACCAGTAGGTGTCTAATAGCCTAATCCGATTTAACAATTTACCTTGAACTTTAGGTACTCAAATTCAATATAAGAAAATATTAATAACATACATATATTTTCAACGTATATTTGCCACTTCTAAAAAATTACATCTACATTACAATAAAATATATTCAATATACATAAACATATAAAAAAAACAAAAAATTAAACGTGTGGAAGATTTTTACATGCAACCGTTTTCACAAACATAAAGCGAGAAATAACATTTTTCCTATATTGATCCAAATGATCATTAATGAAATTAATTTTAACATTAATAGTTTTTTTGGTTTTTTTCTGGCTTTGGTTTGCCGAACGAATTTTCGCGTATACCTTATCCAATAACACACTAGTAAATTGAACAATGTTTGGATGTGCTTTGTAAAAAGAAGCACCGAAATGCGAATGAAAACTCTCACAAGAATTCGTTCGTAATTGTAATTCACGAACACTATTAAATACTTCTTCCTGATTTTTAGGCAATAGTGTAAGTGCATCAATATCCTTCCCCTAATCCCCTAAATATCGATCAAAACAATCAAGATTTCTTCAAAATATTTAATTCAAGAAATCTTTGAAACCTTTCAGAAATATACATAATTCTATGGGCCTCCGATTTTATCTATTATAAACCCTAATGACTCTAATAGGATTAAACTAAATGGTTGCGGCACAGTTCGAACATTTCAGTAATCCTCAAATTGATACAAGTCAGGTAAAATTTTATTTTGTGGCGGAGTTCGGATATGCCCGTTTATTCATAATATTTTTTATTTGTATTACTCCTATATGTAGTGTTTGGGGAATTTTTCTCAGAAATTTTAAATGGCAAGTGGCCTACTGTAATCGGCTTAATACGATTACACCTATTTACAGATTATTCGATTATTGAGAGGGATTTTCCAAACAACCCAGTTCTCTTAGAAACATTATCGGGAATATTATTTTAAAAGAAAGTAGGTACATTAAATCAGTACTTAGTATTAGTTCTTTGAGTAAAGTTGTATGAAGTTGTATGGTTGTCATAATATTGTAAACAGTTGGAATATATTTAAAACATTTGTTGAATGTTAATTGTGCAAGTACCAAACAATGTCGATAAGCCAAGGACCATCTAAACGACAAAAAACAGGTCCATTATCTTTAAATGAAAAAACTCTGATATTGAATTGTTATATATCATTGAAAAACAAGGATCCAAGTGCAAGTGTTGATGATATTGTGGAATTAACGGCTGCTATGTTGTGTGTTGCTAAATCAACAATTTATAGATTACTAAAAGAAAGCAAGAATGGAACTCTTCAACCCCCTAAAACTCCTTCAGGCCGAAAACCAATTGAGATCGATGAGTCATTAAAACAAAGACTAAGGCGTAAAGTCCATGGATTTTACTTACGAAAGGAAATTCCAACACTTGACAAAATTATGACATCAGTGCAAGAAGATACGGACTATCCAAAATTCTCCAGAATGACATTATGCAAACTTTTGAAAGATGTGGGTTTCAGATATACAAAACATAATAGAAAATCTCTCTTGATAGATAAACCGGAAATAGTTTTTTGGAGAAGAGACTATTTAAGAAGCATTCGACATGCCAGAGAACAAAATTTGAAAACTTCTACTTAGACGAAACATGGATAAATGCTGGATATACAGTTTCCAAATCTTGGCAAGATGAAAACATTAAAAGCGGAAGGCAGGCATTCGTGGAAGGTTTGTCGTTAGGTTTGCAGCCACCATCTGGAAAAGGAAAAAGACTTATCATTGTCCATGTTGGAAGTTCTGAAGGTTTTGTTGATGGTGGATTATTAACTTTTATTTCAAAACGCACGGGGGACTATCACGAAGATATGAATGGGGATGTCTTCGAGGAATGGTTTGTTGAAATGTTGGATCTGATTCCAAAAAGGGCTGTTATTGTTATGGACAACGCAAGTTACCATTCACGGTTACGAGAAGCATTGCCCACAAGTCGTTGGCGTAAAGCAGAGCTTTTGGAGTGGCTTATTTCGAAAAATATTAAGTTTCCAAAAGATCCACTAAGGAAAGAGCTTTACAGAATTGCAAAAATGAACAAGAATAAATACAAAACCAACATTGTAGAAGAAATGGCTTCTTCTCGTGGTATATCAGTTCTTCGACTTCCCCCTTATCATTGTGAACTTAATCCCATAGAATTAATATGGGCTCAGGTAAAGGGGGGAGTTGGAAAAAAAATACTACTTTTAAAATAAACGATGTTGTGAAATTGTTTGAGAGTGCTGTAAGTCATGTGAGTAAGGAAAATTGGACAAACTGTATCGAGCATGTTATCAAAGTAGAGGCAAATATGTGGAAAATTGACAATATTTGTGATTATTTAATCGACCCCATTATTATTAATGCCAACAACGATTCTTCCTCTTCCGAGTCGGATATAGAATAAAATGTAAGTAATTAATGTATTCCAATAATTATTTCTTTTCATTTTTTATTATATTATAATTTAAAACGTATTTTTTTCCCAAAATACACACCACTGCATTGCGTTATTGCTTATCTGCTAATCCTTTAACAATGAATAAAACCTAAACTTTGCTACAACTGAAACAAATACGGGGTCGATCTACCTGGTTTTTAGATTTACGGAAGAAATGTAATTTAAAGTAAGAGATTTATCAAAAATTTCATGGTGCTCCCTGTAAAGGTTTTGCATACTTAATTAGGGTTTATTACTCCTCGTACTTTTTATATTCTGGTCATTTTTTGTTGATATCTCGTAGGGTCCTTCGAATGGCAATTGTAATTTTATACACAGTTCTTCTCCTTTCATAGATATCTTCAATGCTTTAATTCTAACTAATTCTCTCTTTTCAAATCTAGTTTTCTTCATCTTACTATCCTGATTTCTAATGTATCTTTCTGCATTCCTCCTTATACTTAAATTAACTCTGTCTAATGTTTCTGATAAGGTAGTATTTTTATTGACAATCCAGTGTCCTGTCATGCTGTTATGATAATTCTTTTCCTTGGCTAATTGACATATTTTACAATTTCACTTTGCTTAAATCCTTCCGCGTTACATAATTCTCTCTAAACAATGCCCATAATTTTCTAGTACCCATATGCCCTTTCTCTTCATGCGAATAACTAATAATCTCTCCCGCATAATCCTTAATTATCAAAAATACTTCTCTATCCTCCAACTTTTTATACCATATTTCATCAATTTTATAGGCTCCTTAGATTTTCTTATCGTCTAGATGTTTCTGGTCTTCTTTAACTATTTCCAATATGAATATACCTTCTGTTTGATACAATTGATTCATTCCAATTTGAAATTTAGTTTGTTCATTACCAATTTCATTAGCTCGACTTAAAGCATCTGCTACAATATTTAACTTGCCTGGAATATATTTAATTTCGAATTCATATTCTTGTAGCAATAAAATCCACCTATGTTCCTCGGTTGTTTGCATAGCAATTCTAAAATAAACTTAGCCACTAATAAATAAAATCTTAACTTATTAATACAAAATACTACACTAGCCATTTCCAATTCTGGTATTGAGTATTTTGTTTCTGCTGGTTTAGTTACACGAGATATAAAACTAATTGGGACCTCTCCTTCATCTTGTATTTGTTCTAATACTCCTTCCAATTTTTCCATTGAAGCATCCGTTCTTAATATAAAAGGTTTGTCATATTGCGGATGATAAACTTTTAATTTGTTTAGAAAATTTCTTTTAATTCTTGAATTCTTGAAATGCTCTTTCTCTTCTCGCATCCCAATTCTACCTAGTATGGTTAACAATTCTATGAGAGGAATTTCTCTTCTGCTGAGATCTGGTATTAATATTTTGAAATAATTAATGATACCTAAAAATTACCTCAACGTCCTTAAATTGTCAGGTGTGTTATATTCAAGTACGACTCTCACTCTTTCTGGGTTCATTGTAATGCCAGTATCACTTATTACGTATCCTAAATAATCAACTTCCCTTTTATGCAATTGGCATTTTTCTAAATTTAATTTTAATCCTTCATTTTCTAATTCATTAAGTATTATTTCCAAATGTTTTCGACGTTTCTCTTCTGTTTCAGAAAAAACCAAGATGTCGTCTATATAATGGAGTGTAAAGTCTTCATAAGGATAGAGTCTCGTATGCAAAGTTCGTATCAAGGCAGCACAAGAACTTTGTAGAATGGTACCACGCAGAATGGGTTCACCACTCCGTCTACCATGAATGCAGTATATGGCCTACTACGATGATCCAATGGAATTAACCAAAAGCTATGCTTCAAATCTAATTTTGAAAATATATTAGCATGAAATTAACTGTCTCGACCATTACTTCGTGGAATCTACTCATATTAGTATTTTAAATGAAACTCACTGTTTCTAGCTAATTCCACAATATAATGAAAATTGTTGAAAATTCTAAAAAATTGACAATTGTTTCGATAAATCAATATCATCGTCAGAATGACAGAAGTTACACTTCATTTGATACCTACCTGATGTTTAGTAGTTATTTTTGGCTAGACCAAGAAGTGACCTAATTTTTGATTGACTTAATATATGTTAATAGAAAAAAGAAGAAGATGTGATATTACAAATATTGAACTTAGATATTATTAGCCCTATGTGCAATGATATAGAAAACCAGGAAAACTATATCTGCCGATCTTTACAATTATCACTTAAGAAGACAGATTATTAGTGGAGAACTCCCTAGATTTATTTGTTCATTGACAACTTCATATTGTGAGTTTCTTAAATGTCTTCTAATTTTCAATTCTTCAAGGAAATCCAGTTCTTGTTCCTTTTCACAAATATGCAGCACTTCTAGTTCTGTGTTAGGTGTCAATGAATGATTGGTGTCAAGTAGATGTTTTGTGTAGTGGGATTTATCTGGTTGTTTTAATCTGTATGCTCGTAAGTGTTCACTGTATCGGATATCAAAATTTCTAAGGGTCTAACCCAAATAGACAGCATTACATTCTGGACATTTGAGTTTATATATACCTGATTTCTTTAATGGTGGTATTTTTGTTTTTACATTTAACAATTTTGTACTTACGTCACTTACTGTTTTAAAAGAAATTGTTGTATTCGTTCCTCAAGATATCATGTTTGAAATATTATTAGAAATATTTCCTGCATATGTGATGGTTTTATAAGTTTGTTTAGGAAATAGTAGTTGTAATGCCGCTTTTTTCTTTTTTTCATTAATTAGCTTATTTATCATATGTAATGGATAACCGTTGGATGTTGCTATTTGTCTAATTGTATTAATCTCTCTATCAAAATTACATTTGTTCATAGAAACTGAAAAAGCTGCATGTATCATTGAAATATATGCCGCTAGTTTATGTGATATGGGGTGATTAGAACTATATGGAATTGTCAGTGCTGGTTTTCGGTAAATTGAATAATCAAGTACATTATTAACTCTTTGAATTTTTAAATCAAGAAAATTGATTGAGCTATTTTCTTCAATTTCTAATGTAAATTTAATTTTTGGGTGTAAATTATTAATGTGGTTGAAAAATACATCTAATTGTCGTTCACTACCCATAAAACAAGCTAATATGTCATCTACATATCTATACCAAAATAAAACATTTTTGGAAATATTACTTTCAAAGATTTTTCTTTCTAAAGTGTCCATAAAAATGTTTGCCAAAATAGGTGATATAGGGCTTCCCATTGGCAAACCTTCACTTTGAATATATATCTTATTGTTAAAAGTGAAATAATTCTGATTAATACATACATCAAATAAATTAAGTATATCTGATATTATTCCTGGATTAATATTTTTATCTTCTAGTAATTTTCTTACAAGTATTAGACATTCTTTAGGAGGAATTTTAGTGAACATATTAGTAACATCAAATGAAATAAGTTTATAGTCATCTTGCAAGTTGATTTCTTTTAATTTTTTGATTAGTTCTATTGAATTTTTAATTAAGTATTTAGATGAATATCTAACTATTAAGTATATTGTTAAGCCTCTTTGCAAATATATTATTAGGAGTATTAACATAAGAAACTACAGGTCTAATTGGTTTCGTTATTTTATGTAATTTAACGGTTCCATAAAATTGTGGACAATGAGGATTCTTATGTATGAGTCTTGTAAAAATCATGAAAGTGACTAACTAGTCTTTAAAGTGACACTTTCATGACCAACCTGAGTTCTGTCATGACAAGCTTTCTTGACGATTCCCGAAAAAATTATTTGAATTAGATTTCAAAGCTATTTCTGACTCTGTAGCTATAATTTGTTTAATATTATTCGTAAATTTTGGTGGTATGCTGTACTTTAAACCTTCATTTAAAAATTCTGTTTCACTGTCTGTAAAATTAGTGTCTGAAAGGTTTTCAAATCGTCGTGCTAAGTGTGTTGGTATGTAGGTACTTACAGTTTCATGATGTTTAAAGTATTGAATTCTATGTTGTGTGTGTTCAAGTTTCTGTAGCTTTTGTTCTTGTTCCTTAAATTACTTATGCTTCATCGTGCTCACACTTTCTCTAATTTTGTCATCTAAACAGTCAAATTCTACTAGATGTAATTTGAACATCAGTTCTGAATGTATAACTTTTATGTAGTTGTCTAAGGAGTCCCTCACTTCAAACCATTTCTTACATTCTTCTTTTATCCAAACTCGTTGAACACATTTTATAGGTTTTTGTGCTTGTGGTGTTTTAGTGTGACATTTTATATTCACATAATTTGGTATTACCTTTTTCCTAAGGCATTCTTGGTTGAACCGAATGTTTTGTAACGTTTTTGTAGTAACGTCTGATACAGTCGGGTCAAATCTTCTCTCGAAGATTTTTTAATTTAATTAACCGTCTCGACCCTTACTCCGTGGAATCTACTCATATTCGTGTTTTAAATGAAACTCACTGTTTTTAGCTAATTCCACAATATAATAAAAATTGTTGAAAATTCTAAAAAAATGACAATTGTTTCGATAAATCAATATCATCGTCAGAATGACAGAAGTTACATTTCATTTGATGCCTACCTGATGTTAAGTAGTTATTTTTGGCTAGACCAAGAAGTGACCTAACTTTTGATTGACTTAATATATGTTAATAGAAAAAAGAAGAAGATGTGATATTACAAATATTGAACCTTAGATATTATTAGCCCTATGGTGATATCCTGGATATCATTTTTTTTAAGTGATAATTGTAAAGATCAGCAGATACAGTTTTCCTGATTCTCTGTATCATTGCACAGTTATACTGATCTTAATTGGAAAATTGATATCCAGGATATCACCATAGGGCTAATAATATCTAAGCTTCAATATTTGTAATATCACATCTTCTTCTTTTTTCTATTAACACATATTAAGTCAATCAAAAGTTAGGTCATTTCTTGGTCTAGCCAAAAATAAGTACTAAACATCAGGTAGGTATCAAAGGAAATGTAACTTCTGTCATTCTGAGTTTCATTTAAAACACTATTATATTAGCATATTTATGTTCATGGCATCCAAACATAATCTGATGTTTCCAGATTTCTTCTTGACACATGTTATAGCGCTAATATATTGGGAATGAGATCGTTCAATGATGCCGTCTTGTAACATTTTCATTATTTCTTGGTATACCTCTTGTTTTAGCTTATATGGTATTGGATAAGTCTCAATTTTAAAAATTTAGGGGGATTTTAGGAAATGAGGGGGATAATGACAGAGATGATAGGCCCAGAACTCTTTAAAACGGCTATCAAGAACAGGATAGACACAGAATTTCAAATCTGGTGACTACAAACCCAAGGACAACGACAGGCAAAGCAGTTCATTAAACACTGCTCGCCCAAGTTCACATCAGATCTACTAAGCCGCTTGGGCGTCATCTCTGTTCAAATAAATCTAATCTAATCAGCAATATATGGTTTTGTAATAAATTATGACCTTGTTATACACTCTTATGGTGACCCTATTGTAATACTTTGGCCCTCAAATGTGATAAATTTGACCCCTTCTATACCGGGTCCGCTGTCACCAGTCTAACAAGTGCTGTCACCAACTCTTTTCTTAAATATGCAGCCGAGCGTGTAAGGCAAATCCAGTCCAATTTAGGTTGGGAACGCCTGGACTTAAAACGGTTTGATTTCCTTCACCAGGACAGGATTGTTCTCTCAGTTCGTCCTCGTATCCACTATGTATACGCACTCTAGGGAAAATTTGGGGTAGGATTATAAATAAAGTATGGGGAACCCACAAAGTTGTATATAAAAAAATATAGTAAAACTCTCTCTCTCTCGATATATATATATATATATATATATATATATATATATATATATATATATATATATATATATATATATATATATATATATGAAAATAATATAATTTAAGAAAACATAATTAAAAGGAAACACTTTTCTTAATTAAAAGCATATCAAGTAAAGATATATTGAATAATTAGTCAATAACAATTTAATAGATAAAGAAATTACCTCAATAATAGTACAAAATTTAGAAATTGCCTAACAATGTAATGAAGTAAATAAAGTTGCCTAACACAATGAATATCGTCTATAACGTAATCAGCTGTTCATCTAAAAAGAAACAATTATTAGAATAGTCAAGTCACAATAATTATAAATATAAGCAGTTACATTATAAAATAAATACAAATATTTAGTAGAATAGGGAGTATTATTTTCTCATAGATAAACTATTAAAAACATAAATAGAAATGATATAGTGTCAGTAAAATGAACATAGAAACAATAAATAATAATTTATTAAAGGAGTTAGTATAGATAATTTAATACAAAGATTAGATAGAGATTACATAAAAGGATTTATGAATCTAGGTAATATAATTGTAACAGTAATAGACTGTTAATAACATTATTAGATATTGAAATATTTAAAAAGTATCTATCTATGTATATGACCAATTTAATTTATTTGTATGATAAAAACTCAAAAGACAAGTGAATTAATAATGTGAAATAGTAAACGTATGAACTTTTCGACTAAGTAAACAAAGTTGAATAATTAAATTGCATAGGACAATATTTGATTGGTTAGAAATAAAGTGACAGATCAAATTTTTCAATCAACAAGTAAAGAAACAAACTTTTGTAAATAGTGACCTGGAAAAAACAATATACTCGTTTGTTGAAAAAAGTTGAGAATCGGAAGGAAGCTAAGAAGGTTGGAAGCTGGCGTCGAGATATGTGGACTGTGTGTTATAGTGTTCCCAAAAAATTTCATGAAATTCCCGAAATAAATTGATAAAACTTATCAAATACTATTAAAAACATGCCTAATAATACTCACAGATAATCAGATCCATTTTTTTCTGCAAAAATCAGTCAAATTCCTCCAAATTTGGTGTTGGAAGTTCAGAGGAGTCTTCCTGGGGTCCAGAATCGTTATCCCAATTCCAGAGCATCAGGTCAGTGTTCTTTTAAAATATTATTGGCCAATAGTAAGAGAAAAAACTCAAATAAGTGCTTAATTTCGTTAAATTGATAAACATTCACAGCAATGATCGATCTAAAATAAAAAAGAAAACGGACTTAATTTAGTGAATTAACAAAATAAATCATTAACATTATCAAAAAGGCCTAATATAAATAAATAAAAATACGTACGTTCGCCATTTTATCATCATAAGAATGATGCTTAAATTTATTTCCATGTAATATATCCATCTGTATATAAATCTTATAATATTTCCATGTATATATGAATCTTCTAATACTATTTCTTCCACAGCTTATTTGTAATATTTTTATGTATATTCTCCACATAAATTCTTTCATGTGTTGAACCATTTAAGTATTTCTTATTTGATAATATGATGTGCCTCTAAAGATCACTGATGCTCTATCTCGCATTGTAAAAACTATGTTCATTTTACGTTTGAAGTCCGCATGACTGGATTTTGAGCATGCGCACAGTAGAAAATATAAAATCGATAATTTCTTTAGAGGTAACCATTGGCGTCTCAACTTATAATTATTAAATTGAAAATTTTATTTTAAAATTAAATGTTGTTTAAAGTAAGGTGTTTCTTTTTATTTAAATAAAGGTAATACATTTTTTAAATGCCAGGACTCAAAGAGTAGAAAGAGTTTCATGCTCCCGCATAAAATAACAATACATCACAAATATAATATAAAAATGATTAACTGAGCTAGCCACATCAAAACAAAATTTTTTTACATATAATAATAATAATTATCTAAACTTAAAAATAATAAGTAAGTAAAAAATAAATCAAATTATAGTTCAATATATACACACATATATATATATATATATATATATATATATATATATATATATATATTATTAATTATTATTATTGATAATTTTTTTTCAAATTGTTATTATATATTATTTTATAAGATGAAATCGAGACTTCGGCTGCTCTTTATAGGTTTAATTTTAATTTATAATTTTATTTTATGAAGAGTCGATATAATGTTGACCTCTATCTTCGACTGCTCATAATATTATTTGAACTTGTCTATTTATTATTTGAATTGTTTATAGCCGGAGACATGTAGACCTTTTCTCGTTGGGTTCATGGCGCATATAAATAAGTCTATTTTAACTGTGGTTTTATTAACTATTGAATTGTAAATATACTGTATATTGAAAAATTAAATGATTTTTGGAAACATATATGTCTTACTTTACTGTTTCCAGATATTCTGAATGAATGAGGTGAGTCGATGTTTTTAAATAAAGATACACATTTGTGTTTACAGTCTATTTCCCACTTATGAAATGTTTATACAAATTAAATGTTCCTATGTATACGTTGAAACTATCAAGATAATATTCAAAAACAAAACCATACGATTGCATATACATATATAAATATATATATATATATATATATATATATATATATATATATATATATATATATATATAAATAAATAGGAGTGATGTGAAATTAGTATAGAGATAGACAGAAGATGATAATGTATGCAATAAGAAAATGGAAGCTAGACGAAATTTACATACAATGTGAACAACAATGATACAAATTAATTATTAAAAGTAAGTACATAGTTATTTATTAGTTATGATTTATGGATATCCATGTACGTAAGTTCTTATTATGCATCATAAAATACTCAGGCCTTTTAATGAAATTTTGAAATTATTTTATTGTTCACTATTTGAATGTTTTTATTTTTATTTATGTTGGAATTCCAAATTAATATTAAATTAGCACAGACCTTAATATATCCACTGTAGAAAGCTCCATATTGCTGGATGGCGTCACCTCTTGAATATCTCTTTAGCGAAAGAGATGCACGTTCGGACAAACTCCCGCTCTCACGAACTGTTTAAATAGCTTATAGAATTATCATTATTGAACTTTTTAGCAAATTTACATGGTTTATTCCTTTTTTATTAAAATTTATTCGGAAGCCTCTTACATAGATGCTAACTCTTTTTAGCTACCCACGCCACTTTACCTTTTTTTGTCACAATCAACAACCCTTTCTCGTCATGAAATTCATAGCCTTCTATTGACACTTTCTTTCAAAATAATTGTTTGTTTGGGGAATTTTTAGTTCTAAATGTAAATTAGTTCTTTTAATTGTCCTGGATGGTATCGACACTTATTTGTTTAATTGTATATAGTCTTAAGGGTTTCATAAAATGTCTTTTTCACTATTGACAATCCCTTATATTGTTAGTTATCCCTTTTTAAGGTATTTTGATTTACATTATTTTACATAAAACTTACAATCTAAATATCAAGTATTATATATGCAAATGTATAGTTTTCAATTTTCTAATCTTTGTGATTGTTAATCACATATAAATTCTTATTTATTTTCAAATTTGCCTCTCATAAAAATTATTCTATTCGTAACCAATAAATTTAAGTTGGCAATCAATTTAGTAATTTTTATGTTACTTCCAGTTGATTAATATTCATAATTGCAAACTCTTGTTGGCACCTGACATGGCTACGTTCCGCCTGTCAATCAAATACTTTTTATTTCAAATTACCTTTTTAATTATAATCCTTTTTACTTATTACCCATAAATATTGATACTCATTTAATTATTCAAACACTAATTCCTTTTGTTTTCAGGTTTCAAATGATGCTACATGGTAATTACCTGGATGTTCATATGGCAGTGTTTTGAACAGTCTAGTAAATGTTGTCATCAACGTAATATTGGATTATTATTAAGGTCAAATTTTGTACTTATTTACATACTGCTATTACTAGAAATATCTTTATTCACTATCCTTTTTATTCCTTCTAATATAAATGCTTTTCTTTAATATTTGGTAGTATAAATGCTCACTTCATTCAATTCAATCATCTAAAACTCCTAGTTTTTTTTTGTAACCTTCAATTGGCCTTACCAATTTTGGATGGTTTCAATATATATATATATATATATATATATATATATATATATATATATATATATGTGTGTATACATTAAATCCCAATATCAGAAACAATTATCAAATTTCCCCACTATAAAAGTAACTATATACTTATCTATAAATTGTCCATACTAAATCTTTTGCTGTATATCATATGACTAACAACAAAACAAATATAATATCCCTCACCATGAATAGAACAAAATTATTACCCACTTATCATTTAATATGTTTAACGTGTGCAAGGGGCGTATGATTTAACCCTTATTTCGAAGTTCCCCTGCGTCGTTGCGAGATATACTTATTTTGCTCTTAGAACAATACTATACAAAACGACTGTGGTTTCGAGTCATTGCACTCTGTATCAACAGAAAGTGAAATCAGAGTCGTTAAAAGTAATTCTGCTGATCTAGGAGTAATAAATGTTTATCGACAATCCCGTTCAGTGCGTAAGTGCCGAGTTGCAAATTTTCAGGTCTTTGAATAACCTTTAATGTTTATTTATTCTACTTAATATGAATGGAATTACCTAACCACGTCTGAAATAATTAGCTTTTATATATTGTAGTGAAATTTCACTGGAAATGAGACTTCAAGGAGACAAAATCATACGCTCTGGGCCCGTGTTACTAAGTACAAATACATCTCGGTTTAGCCCTTGTTTATTTTCCCTCTACGAGGTGGAAGCGGATTATGTGGCGTAAAACAATAATCAAATAAATAGTGCCTAACTCCTGTCGTTTATATGCACCCTAAAGAAAGCGAAATGTTCCTACAATTTTGGAGAAAATCTTACTCGGTCGTCACACACGATAAACTCATATCTTATATAACGAGCGGTGCCCAAATTGTGAGCCTGGACCTCTGTATATAGTTATGTTATAAATACCAAGTTTAGAACCAGCGTACAATAATACAATAAATTTCTCCTCAGGAACAAAAAACTTAAATCTCAACTTGTTTAAAAACTTACCGCGTTGGAAACTCCCTTTCTCCGGTCTTCGATTACCGCCTGCGTTCATTATCTATCTAGAAACCGCGGGTAACGCTAGTAACCGGTATCGAGCTATGTTGAACTTCGAGTAGAGGGTGAGTTTTCCCGTTTTACGTCACCGACGGGGGACAGTGTTCACCGTCAAGGATATCTAAGTATCCCTTTTACACCCTGATACAACGGAGAAAAACTCTGAAGCCGCTTACACCAAGAAAACTGATACCCGTTAGCGTGACAGGGAAAGGATTTTCCTCTTCGCGTTTTTCTCCCGACACTGTCTATCGCTCTGACTGCTCTGTACCTGGTTTTTACTATCCCCCCGAATTAGGTTTGGTTTTTTTTTGTTGAATTGCAAAAATCGATTTTTTGTTTTGAAGCGGCCTCAATTTATCGTTATTAACTAGTTGTATACAAAACAATTATTTAATTTTGACCTAGTAAAATGTTTTATTTGTTTCAAAGCTGTTATGATTCTGTATCATTTTTGTAAACAAAAAGCATTCCACTTTTTAATTATATTTGAAATAAAATATGTTTTACCGTGTGGTCTGAAAATTACTAATTTAAATTTTTCTATTTGGTATTCGCGTTTATTACAGTTTTGAAATTAAATAAACTGTGAGAAATATGTTACTTTTCATAGCAGTTGTAGAAAAATTGCAGATTTCTGTCAATAGGAAAAGTTATCAGACCCTGTCCAAAATTCATTCGACTCATAAATTATATCAAATAAATCTTAGTGAAACAACTTCTCAAAAATGGTCAGTTAATTTCGAGTTTGTTCGATGCTGAGTGATATTCAACGTCTTGGTAACAAGCTGTGAATAGTATCAACTGAACATGCTCCTTAATGATGAAAAACGAACAAGATACACTTTGAAAATATATAGGCGATGTTGGCGTGACACAATCCATCAGTTACGATTGCTTACATAATTAATATTTCATAAATTCACTCGTAGATATACATACAAAACCAGTAATTCAATAAATGACTTGATGTTTGAAAAATGCAAAACTAGTTCTTGAATATTGATTAAATACTATTCATTACAAACACATCAAAAGGTATACGATTAGTACGTAATTCTCAAGATGTTTAAGTTGGAAAAATCATTAGAAATAAAGGAGATAAATGTAGCAGCTCCTCAGCCGATAAACGGGGATTTTAAACTCTTAACAAATTATTTAAAATTCGCTAATTATTTGGGAATAACTTATTTTTATATAAAAACTAGAAACAGTTGTTTTTTAAAAATAATTGGGCTATTACTATCCATAACGTTTGCTGTAGTATCTTTCTTCTCATTTAAAGTTCAAAAAGTCATTTTCAAAGATCTTCCCTCTACACTTAAGGGGATGTCATCGGTACTGACTGTCAGTAACAGTTTATTTCTTCAATATTTCGTCGTATCGCTGATGGTGAGGAAAAGAAAGCATTGGAATGAGTTGTTCGACAGTATGCATACTTTCGAAAATATCTTAAACACGTGCGAGTACCTCGGAAATGAAAAAATGTGGAAAATTGCGAGTGAAATAATTCTGATATTCTTAACGATGTTCCATTCTCTCTACAGGTAATTAAGAAATATAGGTTGTACATTATAAAAACTGATGCACCTCATCAATACTACACTCATTCGTTTTGTAGAATCTGGAACAGATCTGATTAGTTTGTTCGTAATATGTTGTTATGGTCTGAATTTAGATTAAAATTCTTACTTACATTATTTCTTAAATACATTATTTAATTTAAGAATAATTAAACAAATTTTAAATTGGTAATTTAATAAATCCTAGTGGACAATAAAAATAACATTGCACATTCATTTCCTGTAGGTAATTATGGTTCGTCTTAATTTTTTTTCTTAATATGCATTCTTGTATTGACTGTTGTGGACTATTTAATATTTTGGGACACTCTGAAAGGTTTGGAACAAATGGGCATAAATGTCAATGATTTGATTATTAAACTTTTTAACTTTTTTGATGATTGGCCTGCTCGTTGGGAAGCATATACAGACGTCCAGAATTCCGAAAAAGTATCAAATCATCGGTTTGTTAAGCATGTATCCTCAAGATGGCTCTCAATTGGTCCTGCGGCAGAGAGAGTTATTGAACAGTGGAAAGCAGTGAAGATATATTTTCTAAAGAAAATTCCTCAGCACTATTTAAATATCACTAAGACGTCAACGTACAAGGAAATTGTTGATCTAATGAAAAAACCAACTTTAAAGGCTCAGTTGTTTTTTGTGGTTGAAAGTGCCAAATTGTTCACATCATATACTGATTTTTTTCAGCAAGGAAAACCTTTAATACATAAGTTATATGAATATCGTAAGGAACTGATATTAAAAGTTATAAACAAAGTTTACAAATCTGGGGTGTCACATAGCTCGATAGATTCAGAAGAAAATTTCTTACCATTGCGGAACATAATTTTTAGTGAAGCCATTTCCAAAGAGTTAGAAAACTTAAAGGAAACTGATGTAATTCGTTTTCAAAATGGGGTTAGAAAACATGTCTCTGCCAGTGCTAATTATCTTGTAAAGCAATTAAGTTTGGATGAAGAGGACAACATTTAAAAAAATACCAGATGCTTAGATATCGGAAAATTTAAAACTAATGAAAGCGAGACACAGATCTTGGCGCTGAGCAAACAGCTACCATTTGAAGTTGATCTAAATCAGCTAGCTGATGAATGGAAAGTTTTAAGATATGAAGAAAGCATCCATGAAGAGGTCAGTGCCATTGACGAATATTGGGCATTCGTATTCGACATAAAAAACAACATTAATGAGATAAAGTACCCAACAGTAACAAAAGTGGTGAAAACGATTCTGTACCTTTCACATGGCAGCGCAACTATAGAGCGAGGATTCTCCACTTCTGGATTGGTACTAACAAAAGATAAGACTTCAATGAACGAGAGAGGTATAAATGCCAGATTAAACTTATATCCGGTATGAAAAGATTTAAAAATAACCCTTCCCTGATGCCGATGTCAAGAGAATTAATTATGCTCGCCACAGAAGCTATCAGGCTTATTTATTAGAACAAAAAGAAGAGAATGAGAGACTGAAAAATGAAGATAAAAAAAGACCAAGAAAAATTTTTATTTGATAAAAAACGTGAAGAAGCAGATACACTTAAAGAATTGGCAAAAGAACTTGTTGAACAACAGAAAACTGAAGAGGAGAAAAAAAGCAGCAGATAAGTTGTTTGAAGAGGCAAACAAACTGCTCGAGTCAGGAGTGAAGAGAAAAAATCTCGAAGAAATCACTTTGGACCAAGGTATGCTACACGGAGTAAAAATGCTGAGAAAGGATGAAAACAAAACCTCCACAGACGCTATGACAATTGTCAAAAAAATTCAGACAAAATCGTCAAAGATTTCTTTTTATTTGAAAAAAAGTAATCTTTCTTTATTTAGTTCAATTTTTGATTAGGGTTGAAAGAAAATGTTCCTTTATTTGTACCTTTAAATTGTACCTTCTAGTTCTAATGTAATATTTTGAAATAAACATATTTATAAACCATACCCTATCCAAGAAATGTTTAAAATTTACGAATTTTAAATCTAAAAACTAAAATGTCATTTATTTATTTTCTGAAAAATGTGTTATTCATTGAAAACAATATACGTTTATGAACGTTATTGGACATTTTTTCAACATCTGTGATTATATTGTGTATGAGTACTTCGCTTCGCTCGGCACGCAGTGATGATTGTTGGAGGATAGACTTTTGTTTAGGCGAATTTGAATATGTGAATTTTAGAAGGATAAAATTCTGATTTTAACTGTACCTCTTGGAATTCATACTTAATAATACAAATTAATTAAATACTTTTATGAGCATCTCGTGTTTACGTTTCGTTTGACCAAAGTCTGGTAAAGTTGTTCAAATGTGACCTAACACTCGTTATATAACGTGCATCAATTTTTATCGAGAAAGACCTATACATGAGAGATATGTGGATTTTCCTTTTCAGCTTTTACTATTACGTTTTTCAAAACGTATTCGAAGAATTCAAACTCATAATCGTTCTAAGAGGAATTACTAATCTATATCTAATATTAGTTACGACGTTTTATCTGAGCCTAACAAATTGGTTGGACAACCGATATACTTTCATGAACAAGTATATAAAAACGATGATATACAAACCTGGTTATTTTTTGGTAATACGAAAAGTGATAATCACTTTCAAATTAGCAGATACTATTGTAGAGAAAATAAATCATCTGTATGGAAGTATTCTGTTCGGAAGCCTAACGCTTTGCGTTATCAAGATACTATATTATTTTGTATTAGCTTTGGATCTAAAATCTAATTCCATCGAAATGAAAACTTTAAATTACACAGCACCTTTAATATATGCAGTAAGTATGAGCCATATACGTAATATGTAATTATTCCTATATTGCTAGTTCAGATCGGCTTCGTATACTCCTGGGAGGGGAGGGGGTAGGGGGGTGAGGGTAAATGTTAGTTTTTCCAAAAAATGAGTATAAAATAACTGAAGAACTAAAAATATAATCAATAATGTACTTCCTGGAGGGGGGGAGGGGGTAATTACGGTGGCCTCTCTGTACGGGTAGCACAGCTACTTTTGAATATCAACGTCGCTAATAAGAATTCTTCAAATCTTCGGTCGACTATGTAGTCGGCGCGTGTTCTTTGAAGTATGTGTTGGAATATCGGTCGTACACATTTTATAAAAAAGAAGAAAATATATTTTTTTAAAGAATGTTAGCGCGCGCCGTTTGATGAATAATTTCGTAGTATTCTTCACGAGATATTTATTGGAGGCGGTTTAATTATTTTACAGTTGTAAATGTTTTGTGATATTTGTGAAAAAGCTTTGTAGATTCCTTTTGAGGTATATGCTGAATCAAACGAATTGCTTATTAATAATGATTCAATTTAATAATGAAATTCCTGCTGATAATGAAATGTAAGTTATTGTAATATCCAAATTAATGATGAAATACATCTTAATGCAATTAATAACAATGAAAATTAGACATAATTTTTTAAGTTTGAAACCCGAGATTTGCTTATTCAAGTTCAACAAGTAATTTTAAATATACATTCATGCTTAAAAGCGGAAAATGCCAATTTAACTAAAGATGAAATAATTAAAAGAATATGCAAGTTAGCGAAAATTACTTATTCCACAATTTATTCAGTGATTAAACGAGGCGTTGTGATTGAACACGATAAAAAACGAAAGTGTATCGTCAGCCATCGGATAGAGGATTCATCTAAAGATGTGATTCGACGGACGGTTTACAATACGTACAAATAAAATCAAGTCCCAACATTAGAAATTATATTTAACAAACTACAAGATTTCGACGATTTTGAATATAAATCATTAGAAATACTGCAACAAATTTCAATAGAATGTGGTTTTAAATATAAAAAATTATTGTATATAATATATATTGTGGTACTTCGTCAAATTTATTCAAGACAGATTTTAAGTTATAGAGAAAATAATTGAAATGTAGTTTATTTAGATAAAACGTGGATCAATACTCACGATGTCGTTCAACGCGGTTTTTTTGGTCACGACAGGGTTAGGGTTCGAGTCAATAGTTGCCGCTTAGCCATTTTCGCTAGATGCATATTGAATCAACAGTGGCCAGACAGGAATCCTACCACTTTTCTCAGTTTTTCCTGCCCAATATGAGAGCATCTATTGCTGTGGTGTATGTATGATTGATAATATCTAAATTGGAAACTCTCGTTCTAAATATAGCAGGGCAGTCGAAGATGTCATGCTTTGCAGTTTCTTCAACCTTTCCGTACTTTCTGTATTTGGGGCTTGTTACGTCGATCCCCATTTTCGATAGATGCACCTTGAATAAAAAGTTGCCAGACAGGAATCCTACCACTTTTCCCAGTTTTTCCTGCCCAATCTGAGAGCATCTGTTGCTGTGGCATGATTGATAATATCTGAATTGGAAACTCTCCTTCTAAATAAAGCAAGGCAGTCGAAGATATCATGCTTTGCAGTTTCTTCTACCTTTCCGCACTTTCTGTATTTGGGGCTTGTTACGTCATTCCCTTTTTTGGCTAGATGCGCATTGAATAAAAAGTGGCCAGACAGGAATCCTACCACTTTTCCCAGTTTTTCCTGCCCAATCTGAGAGCATCTGTTGCTGTGGTGTATGTTTGATTGATAATATCTAAATTGGAAACTCTCGTTCTAAATAAAGCAGCGCAGTCGAAGATATCATGCTTTGCAGTTTCTTCTACCTTCCGCACTTTCTGTATTTGGGGTTTGTTACGTCAATCCCCATTTTCGCTAGATGCACTTTGAATAAAAAGTGGCCAGACAGGAATCCTACCACTTCTCCCAGTTTTTCCTGCCCAATCTGAGAGCATCTGTTGCTGTTGTGTATGTATGATTGTTAATATCTAAATTGGAAACTCTCGTTCTAAATAAAGCAGGGCAGTCGAAGATATCATACTTTGCAGTTTCTTCTACCGTTCCGCACTTTCTGTATTTGGGGCTTGTTACGTCAATCCCCATTTTCGCTAGATGCGCATTGAATAAAAAGTGGCCAGACAGGAATCCTACCACTTTTCCCAGTTTTTCCTGCCCAATCTGAAAGCATCTGTTGCTGTGGTGTATCTATGATTGATAATATCGAAATGGGAAACTCTAGTTCTAAATGAAGCAGGGAAGTCAAAGATATCATGCTTTGTAGTTTCTTCTACCGTTCCGCACTTTCTGTATTTGGGGCTTGTTACGTCAATCCCCATTTTCGCTAGAAGCACTTTAAATAAAAAGTGGCCTGACAGGAATCCTACCACTTTTCTCATTTTTTCCTGCCCAATCTGAGAGCATCTGTTGCTGTGGTGTATGTATGATTGATAATATCTAAATTGGAAACTCTCGTTCTAAATGAAGCAGGGCAGTCGAAGATATCATGCTTTGCAGTTTGTTCTATCTTTCCGCACTTTCTGTATTTGGGGCTTGTTACGTCAATCCCCAGTTTCGTTGGATGCGCATTGAATAAAAAGTGGCCAGGCAAGAATCCTGCCACTTTCCCAGTTTTTCCTGCCCAATCTGAGAGCATCTGTTGCTGTGGTATATGTATGATTGATAATATCTAAATTGGAAACTCTCGTTCTAAATAAAGCAGGGCAGTCGAAGATATCATGCTTTGCAGTTTCTTCGACCTCTCCGCACTTTCTGTATTTGGGGCTTGTGACGTCAATCCCCATTTTAGCTAGATGCGCATTGAATAAAAAGTGGCCTGACAGGAATCCTACCACTTTTCCCAGTTTTTCCTGCCCAATCTGAGAGCATCTGTTGCTGTGGTGTATGTATGATTGATAATATCTAAATTGGAAACTCTCGTTCTAAATAAAGCAGGGCATTCGAAGATATCATGCTTTGCAGTTTGTTCTACCTTTCCGCACTTTCTGTATTTGGGGCTTGTTACGTCAATCCCCATTTTCGCTAGATGCGCATTGAATAAAAAGTGGCCAGACAGGAATCCTACCACTTTTCCCAGTTTTTCTTGCCCAATCTGAGAGCATCTGTTGCTGTGGTGTATGTATGATTGATAATATCTAAATTGGAAACTCTCGTTCTTAATAAAGCAGGGCAGTCGAAGATATCATGCTTTGCAGTTTCTTCTACCGTTCCGCACTTTCTGTATTTGGGGCTTGTTACGTCAATCCCCATTTTAGCTAGATGCGCATTAAATAAAAAGCGGCCAGGCAGGAATCCTACCACCTTTCCCAGTTTTTCCTGCCCAATCTGAGAGCCTCTGTTGCTGTGGTGTATGTATGATTGATAATATCTAAATTGGAAACTCTCGTTCTAAATAAAGCAGGGCAGTCGAAGATATCATGCTTTGCAGTTTCTTCTACCTGTAAGCACTTTCTGTATTTGGGGTTTGTTACGTCAATCCCCATTTTCGTTAGATGCGCATTGAATAAAATGTGGCCTGACAGGAATCCTACCACTTTTCCCAGTTTTTCCTGCCCAATCTGAGAGCATCTGTTGCTGTGGTGTATGTATGATTGATTATATCTAAATTGGAAACTCTCGTTCTAAATGAAGCAGGGCAGTCGAAGATATCATGCTTTGCAGTTTCTTCTACCTTTCCGCACTTTCTGTATTTGGGGCTTGTTACGTCAATCCCCAGTTTCGTTAGATGCGCATTGAATAAAAAGTGACCAGACAGGAATCCTACCACTCTTTCCAGTTTTTCCTGCCCAATCTGAGAGCATCTGTTGCTGTGGTATATGTATGATTGATAATATCTAAATTGGAAACTCTCGTTCTCAATAAAGCAGGGCAGTCGAAGATATGCTTTGCAGTTTCTTCTACCTTTCCGCACTTTCTGTATTTGGGGCTTGTTACGTCAATCCCCATTTTCGCTAGATGTGCATTGAATAAACAGTGGCCAGTCAGAAATCTTACCACTTTTCCCAGTTTTTACTACCCAATCTGAGATCATCTGTTGCTGTTGTGTATGTATTCTGGGAACGGATAAGGGCCATACGTTGTACGATGATGCCATTAATTAATGTAAATGTGAACTTACAACAATCGGGAACAGCGGGTGAAAATAAACCATCTCATCAAACGTCATTGGGTTTTATTTACAAATCAAAATAACACTTAAATTACAATAAAATGTATGACCTGTAGAATACTACGAACGGTCAAGCTCAAACGTTTTTACTCCTAGTAGTTGAGAGGAATCAAATTAAATCAAATAAACTATAAATCATCTCAGGGATCATTTTTGGGTTTTTCTGCCACTGTGAATAATAATTTTGCACGCTAGCAATGGAAACGGCTTTGTATCAAATGCCTTACTTCTTTCAGCAAAAAACAATGTTCTGTTCGATAAATAAATAAAAATCTGATTTGAATATTAAACTGCTACGCCACTCGGTTCCTTTTAAATATATTATCGGTTTTTAAACTGACGCTGGAAGCAGTATAAGTAAATAATATAGGTTCTGAATATTATAGGACAGTTTTTAAAAATATGTCATCATGCCTATTGTGATTGTATTGGTCTGCGAATCTCGCTTCACTCGGCACGCAGTGATATGATTGTTGATAATTTGAGATTGATAGTTGAAGGTATAAAGTTTTGTTTAGAATTTGAATTTTAAAAGGAAAAACCATTTCCATTATTGTTTATCATTTTTTTATTATAGCTAGGATAACGCCTTTAACTTTTTTTAGGCATTCCTGGTGATCTTGACGATGTCTTGTAACTCGGTGGAAACCAGCGGACATTCTCTCATCAAAACGTGTTATTTGCTCCACGAAAGCGCTAAATCTGATATTGATAAAGAACATTTGATGTTGTTGGTTAAGTATGTTGAAGAATGGAGACCGATTTTTTCAGCTGCTGGTTTTTATGATGTCAACCAATCAAGTTTATCTTCTATATTTTCAGCGCTTGTTACTTATTTGGTTATAGCGATACAATTCAATATGGTGCTGAATTAATCAACAACCATCACTATACAATTAATTTATTATTTACTAAGCAAACTTGAATAATTCATTAAAAAATAAAAGTTACATGTTCAGAATTATCATATAATATATTATAGCATACAGTTCTAACTTCTGTTTATTTGTCAGTTGTTTATAATAATTTTGGGAATGTTTTTATTTTAAAATTATTACATGGTTGTATGAACTGTTACTGTAATTGAAAGTTTTTTCTATCTCGCATTATTACAACGATATTATCTATTTAGCTTAATGCAAGATAGAAGGGTTTTATATTTAGTTTTAGGTTGTTTTAGTTAATTTTTTTAAGGCATCGACTTCTGAGGTCATTAGCCTTATACGCATATGTAATCACATGTAAGAATGCATGTCACAGTTTGGAGTATATTCCTGTTTCTTTTAAGAACTTCAAAACCTTTTTCAATGTATTCCATTCGTCTTTCAGGCACGTTTGAATATCATTCGGTAGGGTCTCATTACATCATATTGATGGCAGTCTATCATAATATGTTTTACTGTCAACCTGGATCGACAGTAGTCGCATCTAGGTTGTCTGTCTCCCGCTAGCATGAATACGTTTCTGAGGCGGGTATGGCCGATTCGTAGTCTGGTTATCACAGCCTGATCTCGTCTATATTGGTAAGGTATTAGCGTCCAAGGGGTGACCTTTGTTTTGATGTCTCGAAGTTTGGCATCTGTTCTATTCCACTCATTTTGCCATACCTCCAAGAACTTATGTTTCAAATGTAGTTTTATGTCGTCTGGTCTCACAGGTATATTTTCTATTATATATGCTTGCGCAGCTGTTCTAGTCGTATGTGATTCTATCTCCGCCTGGTGTTGAGTTAGTCATTTCAGAGAGTGCGTAATCAAACTCCAAAGTAGTGAATGGTATGTTGTAATCTGAGGTAATTTCTTCATGAAAATTGATTTCCCTCTCTGAATATTCCCTATATTGTTGAAACTCTTGGTCCAGAATAAGTGTGCTACTGGCAGTTTCGAATTCCTGAGCAACTTTTTCGGTGATTTCTTCTTTATTTGTAATCGTTTGTCCATTTACTATGAGAACTGGGGTCACATCTGATACTTTTTTTCCTATAATGGCACGAATTTCCTCCCACACCTGTGACGCCGGTGTCTCAGATGTTATAGTAGAGACATAATTTTCCCAAGATTGTCTTTTACTATCGCGAATTTTTCGCCTAGCCTTGGCTCGTGCCTGTTTGAAGGCGATCATATTATCTTATGTGGGTGATTTTTGAATTTGTTGAATGTTTTATTTTTTTCTTTTATTAAAAAAGCTGTTTCTTCGTTCCACCATGGAACCATTTTTTTTCCTTTAACGCCTTTTGTTTGAGGCACTGCTGTCAGGGCGGCTGATATGATCTTATCGGTGACTATTCTTGTGGCTTCATTGGCACCTGTATATGGCAATTCAAAATTTTCCAAGTTCTCCTTGAATAATGCCCAATTTGCGTTATCGAGTTTCCATCGTTTCGGAATGACATGTGTTTCGGTTCGACCCACAAATTCGATAGATGTTGGAATGTGATCTGTCAAATGCTAGCCGAGGCATTTCCACTGAAATGCTGGAGCTACTGTAGGGGAGCAGAATGCTAAATCGAGAGCGGATAGGTTATTTGATCTTTGGTTCAGATAAGTGCCTTCACCGGTATTTAAAAGGATCAGGTCATTATCGTTGAGAAGGTTTTCAATTAGTCTTCCCCTTCTGTCCAATCTTTCAGAGCCCCACAGAGGATTGTGGGCATTGAAGTCACCCACAATCAGGACTGGAGTTGGTAGTTGATCGATTACTTCTTGGATATCACTAGTATCCCAGTCACCATCTGGTAGGTAGATGTTACAGATCCATAGTTTGATCGGAAAATCCACACGAACTGCAATGATTTGAAGCCTAGACTGGAGTAGAATTTGTCTGTTGGGGATGTTTTCTTTGATGAGTATTGCAGCTCCCCCTCTGGCTCTGAGGTGTGGAACAGTGTCTTTTCTGTACGTCGTATAACCTTTGATATCGAAAATGTCCTGTTGTTTCAGGTGAGTTTCTTATATACATATACAAAACGGTGATTTTCTATTCACTATATCTCTTAGCTCAGGATAGTGGTTTTTGCAGCCGTTACAATTCCACGAGATGAGATTAATTACATTATCCATTAGGATTAGTTTGTAAATATTTGGACATTCACTTTTAGTACATAGAAATATAATGATATAAATAAATTATATATACATGTATATATTCTTATATAATATCACAGATTTTATCACAAATCAAAAAATAATGATACTAGGTAGGTGTAGTCAGGGCAGACTTTTTGGATTTACCCTTTTTACGACCTCGCCTTGGTTTTGGTTTTTGTGAGCTTTCCCAGTGAATGCTTACGCCAGAGTCTGATTCCTCCACTGCTGATATATCTTCGGCAGATTTATTTGGAGCACGTTTCATTTTTTCAGCCGGTGTCACAGATACCGTCGATGTATCACTCAAATCTGGTACTAAATTGGTAGTTACTTGTGTAGCCTTGGGCGGGATATAACTCTGTATGGGTGGAGGCATCAGGTTCCTCATTGTTGGTATGTATCTCTAACTATCTCTGTGCAGATTCTAGTTATTTCTGGTACAAGTTGTCGAATAATTTCTTCTATGGGTTGTTGTGTTGCTCTGACAGCTTGCGCATATGATGTATGATTCATTTGTTTGGGTAAGTTCTCTGTTACTCTTCTTCTTGCTTCTGCGAATGGAATACGATCTTCCACTTTAATTTTTTGTATTGCAGCTTCTTGTTTATATACGGGAGAGTTTCTTGATCTAGCAGAGTATTGTCCGTTTCAGTTGATGCAAACTAGAGGTTCTGTGCATGGAGAGCCTTGATGTGGGGGTTTGCCACATACGCACATTTCTTCTTTATCGCATCTTGTAGAAGTATGGCCAAATTTCTGGCATTTAAAACACCTGAGTGGTGCAGGGATATAATTCCTAACGGGAAGAGAATGTATACCTGCTATTATTCTCTTTGGAATAGTTTCTCTGTTGAATGTCAGTATAAGTGATGCTGTTTCCTCTATCTTATCTTCTTTCTTTACCGTAATTCTTTTAACTTCAATCACACCTTGATTTTCAATATTTTCTGTTATCGAACAGTTCAATAGATCACGACATGTTACAATTCCTCTTGATTGATTGAGTGTTACATGGGGGAAGACAGTTATGTCATACTCATGAATTTTTTAGTTCGAGTAACTTTTTTGTTTGAATGGTTGATCCAGTTTCAAGTAATAGACTATCCCGGATTTTCTTCACACTCTTCACTTTTCCTATTGTTCCATCTAGTACTTTTTCTATCAGGAAGGGGCTAACTTTAGAGAAATCTCCTTCCACACATTTCATTACCAAGAACCGTGGTACAACTACCATATTTTCCTGGCTGGTCAACTGTAGCCTTATTTGGCTGTTTTTACCAACCCGACGGGCAGTAGTCGATGTTTTAGGTGGCATCTCACCAATTGTGTCCATATTTAGAGAGCTGGACTGCTCCTTATTTGGGTTTATATCGGGTTCCATCATAGAGTTCCCACGAGTACGGGACGAAAAGTAAGTCGACCGCAATAGTGCGCCCTTATCGCAGCAAGGCCTATATACAACAGGGTGTGCCATTTTCCTGAGGTTCCCTGAGTCATTCATCTCTTCGCCACGTTTCCAAGCTTGAGATTGTAGATTTTTTCTCGAGGTTTAGTCCTCTATTGAGCTGTCCTTAGCTTCTCCGCTCACTTTCGACCTTACCGACGTGGGTGGCCCTACCAGGAGTGTCATACTCCCGTCGGCATCGCTCTCCAGATCATTGCGGGTACTGATCCCCCTCACCAACGTCAAGCGCAGTTCCTTGAGGGGGTTTTTAGTTAATTATTTCACATTCTGATAACTTTTTAATATAATAATATGTACAAGATTTCATGAACAAAGAAATCATTCAAAATAAACAAATCTTAACCTAAAATCACCCTGTGCATCAAAATTGTTTGTGACTGATTGAATTTTGACAGTAAAAAATAATAATTCATATTTAGGAAGATTGCTTTAAAAAAGTTTCAGGCTGTTAAGGTGGGAGATAAAACTGACGTGATTATTACAAATAACGACAAAGTAGTTCTAATTACTAATATCGACGCTAGCATAGAGGAAGAGGAACTACTCAGAGCAATATAAGAAGCAGAAAAAGTCGCAGATAAGCATTTCAGGATCATCTCGATGAAGCCAACTCAAAGTGGAAATCAAACTGCTACTGTGGCTATGAAGAAAGAAATAACCAAGAAAGTGATACACACAGGGGTGAAATTAAGATAGGATGGATACAGCTAGAAAAAGAGTAGTATACAAAAATTCTACAAATGCCACCTATTCGGACACCGGAGAGAAAACTGCACCGGAGAGGATAGATCCGCAAACTGCCTTAAGTGCACACAACCGGGACATATTGCAAAAGACTCTCCAAACCAACCAGCATGTATGGTTTGTAAAATAGAAGGTCACAGATACAACCAAATATACCCACAATACAGAAAACCTACCAGGGATAACGCAGTTGTAGCAACAGGAGGAAATAAAATAACCCAAAATGTCGATTAAAATTCTACAGACAAATCTAGGGAGAGGGAAGGTAGCACACGATCTCGCATAAGCAACAGCTATCAAAAGGAATATAGATATATTAGTAGTAGGAGAACCCAACAGAAAACTAATGGAAAGCACGCAATGGATTAAAGATAAAAGGACTGATGTAGGTATTCTGTTTTTAAATTAAAGGTTAGAAGTAAAAGAAGTATACCTTGAGGAAGGATACATAAGAATAGAACTAAAGGCCTTTTCAATATACTGCTGTTACATTTCTCCAAACATACCAATTATAGAGTTTGAGAATTGGGTCGATAACATAATGGACGACATAAGAGGAAAAACAGGAGAAAAGTTGATCATGGGAGATATAAGCGCTAAATCCCCTACCTGGGGCTCAACTGTCAGAGACAAGAGAGGGGAGTACTAGGACGAATGGATGTCAGCACTAGATCTAAATTTTTTAAATGATGGTAAGAAACCTACATTTGTCAGAGCACAGTCAGAGTTCTTCATAGATATTACATGCTCGACTCGCAATCTTCATAAACACATAAGGAACTGAGAAGTATTGGAAGAAGAAACGCTCACTGAACACCAGTATATATACTATTCTATATCAATAGGAGGAAAACCTCAGAGCGAAAACAGAACTAGAGCGACATACGACTGCGACCTCTTCAAGGAGCTCGTCGAATGGAGAATTACATCAGGAGTGAAAACAACAAGAGATTTAGGAAGAGCAATGGCAGAAGCATATAGAGGAAGCCTAAACACAACGGAAACCACACGAACTCTTTTTTGGTGGAATGAGGAAATCAAAGAAAAAAGACAAGAATGCCTCAGTCTGAGAAGGCAGGCCACTAGGGCTAGCAAGAGATCACCAATTAACCTAGAGGTTGTGAAGGAAATACGACGTAGTACGAAAATGCAAGAAAGAGCTGCAGCTCTTGATAAATAAGTCAAAGAGGAAGCATTGGGACGATTTATGTAAAGAACTGGAGGAAGATATCTGGGGAAAAGGTTATCAAATAGCTGTTAAAAACTGGTAGGATATGGCTCTTTCCAACTAGCAGCGGAGCAGAAGGTAAAGTAGCCAATGACTTGTTTCCGAGAAAGACCAAGATCTGGAGAGGAGTTAAAACCGAAGAAGCTGTAGTACCGTTCAAAGAGAAAGAACTGGAAATGTCCTGAAAAGGATGAAATCAGGGAAAGCACCAGGTATAAACGGTATCCCCACAGAAGCCATCAAGATAGTGAAACAGGTCTCGCCAGCTGCAATACTAAATCCACTAAATGCAATTCTTAGACAAAAGTGTTTTCCGAGGGAATGAAAAAGGGCCAAACTAGTTTTAATCCCCAAAGGAAATGTAGATGACATCTGCCTACTGAACGCCATTAGTAAAGTGTACGAAGGATTGTTGAGAGAAAGATTGGAAAAAGAGTTGGAAGTTACTGGGGGTCTCTCAGAGCGACAATACGGATTCAGAAAGGGAAAATCAAGGATACAGGCCATAGAAAGGGTAATAAGTAATAAGTAAATGATAGATCAGATGACAAATGGGCGGCTCTTATCACATTGGACGTGAGAAATGCATTCAACACTGCATCCTGGGATAAAATCCTACAGAAATTGGAAGCAAGAGGGGTGGCTAGATATCTGTTGGAAATAGTGGACAGCTATCTAGAGAATAGATCATTACAAATAGAAAAAGATGTGATACTAGGAGTCCAAGCTGGAGTTCCACAGGGTTCTGTTCTAGGACCTACCCTGTGGAACGTGCTCTATGATGACGTGTTGAATGATCTGGTACTAGAGGGAGTGAGTACAATAGCATATGCAGATGATCTTGCAGTGGGCATAACTGCCAAAAGTAAGAAACATCTTGAATGGAGAGCAGACGAAGCTCTTCACCAAATCCACACCTGGATGAAGGAAAACGAACTACACTTAGCCCCACAGAAATCCGAAACAGTTATCCTGAGAGGGCAGAAAGGAAAAGAGCAGGTTAAATTCGTATGTGGAAGGATAGAAATTCCTACAAAAAAAAAGCGTTGTGTACCTGGGAGTCACTATCGGTGAAAACTGTAGCTTCGCGCAGCATATAAAAGCCGCCGCACAAAAAGCCGAGAGAAGGGTAGCTGCCGTGAGTAGAATAACCCCAAACGTGAGAGGTCCTGGGTCAAGAAAAATAGAGATGCTTTACAATGTAGTACAGTCGATTCTCTTATATGGAGCACCTATATGGCATAGATCCCTTACAGTTAAAAAAGCACAGGCAACTATACACGAGAGTGCAACGCAAAATGCTCATAAGGGTCATTAGTGCGTATTGTACAATATCCGCGAAGGCCTCGTAGGTGGTTGCAGGAAGTTACCTATTGAACTGATGGCAGCAGAAAGAGAACGATTATACAGGAGACGAGACGGGTAAACTACGGAAGCGAAAGCAGAGGAGAGATTGATCACCCTAGCAAAATGTCAGGAACTGTGGGATCATACGGAGAACGAGGCGTAATAGACAAAAACTTTAATACCAAACGTACGAGACTGGGTGGAGTGCAAACATAGAAAAGTGGACTATTTTCTGACACAAGCCCTCACAGGTCATGGCTCGTTCAAAGTTTACACAAAAAGAATTGGGAAAACAGATGATGAATTGTGTTTGTACTCTAAAGCAGTAGACACAGCGGCACATACAATTTTTGAATGCGATAGATGGGGAGAACTAAGGGACCAGTTGGCGCAAGATATAGGGGTCAACCTTAATCCGCAAAATTTAGTGGAGACTATGAGAAGTAAAAAAGAGACTTGGAATAGAGTACATACTATCATAAAAAGAGTGATGCATCAGAAAGAGCTAGAAGAAAGACAAGAGGCAAGCCGAGCATAAAGTGATCAATGCACTTCACTCCTGAAGATATGCGACAAGCGGTTCCAGGGCGGAGAGTAGATAGATAAACAGAGGGTTCTTTAGTCAGTAGTAGTCTGACAGTACCCAGTAGACGGGAGTAGTGGGAGATGCGAGAGAGGAGGGGTTTTAGTCGGTAGGAATCCGGCACTCCGGAAAGACCGTCTAATGTAAGATTTCCTCTCCTCCGAAAAAAAGGCTGTTAAGGTATGTCTGATTTTGAAAGATGATGACACTTGAAAAGTAAACCTCCGAAGAGTGTAGTTTTTGAATGTAATATTTTGAGTTAAATTTGTGATATAAGTAACTAATAAATCGTATGAAATGTTTGTCATGCGCTGGTGAAACATTTACAGTACAAACCTGAGCCGGAATATTATATTAAGTACCAAGTGTCAAAACGGTTACTTTAGTCACGCGTTTTACTAGGCACGAGTGAAGCGAAGCGGAACTAGTTCCTTGTGAAACGAGTGACTAAAGACGTTTTTAACACGAGGTGCTTACTATACTTTTTCTTCGCCCGCGGGAAGGAAAACATTATATTATATTTGAATTATATTCATTACATGACGGACGATGACTGACAGCTGACTGATAAATCAAATGACGCGGAATAACAAAATTATCAAGGAGCATGAAATTTAACATACAAAAGATACACTCGATTTGACGTTTAAAAAACAAAAGATAAATGAGATGTGACTTTTCGCATTTTAAACACTAGTGTTTAAAGAGTCGTTTTGTGCATATCAAACCCGTGTTCAAAGTGCGGTTTTAGTAGCGGAAGTAGAAAAAAGTATTTTTGAAAGTGGAAAATACACTTGTTTGAAAGTTTGGCTCATATGTGTTATATGTGGCACTCTGGTTGATTTGTCGTAAGCAGTAGATACACTTCTACAAGAGGAGTGCTGGAAGACTTCGGAAAGTTTGGCATATGGTTTTACTTTTTAATTTCTATTTGGAACAGTTTGTTATGGATGAGCTGTAGAAAGGGATTTTCACTGAACTCACGACCCGAGACATTGTGAATTCGTGGTAACCTCTAGTTATATTTTCTTTTTACAACAATATAATATAATATATTATTCTTACTATCCGTTTTACCCTCGTAAACGGTTAATGTTTTTCAAAATGTGATGAAACTTCATTAGATACTGTTAAAGTAAAAAAGACCATTTAGATAATAAGCCTATTAAACCTTTCCGACGTCTATAATAATTTGGAAGCAATTTTATTGAAGATAAACGCCAATAAAATTTTATGTTGCACTGGCTGTGAAGAGATATTGTGCAAAAAATGTGGAAATATCTAACAAAACATAGACGTTTATTTTGGGGACTCTCACAATCTATCTAAAAACAAATTTTATAACTTGTATACTTTTGATAATTTATTTATAATAATAATTTAGTTTGTTTTAATTATCATAATGCTTTAAATAAAGTTTTACAGGAAACTGAACATTTTGATTATTTATTTCTATATAAAATAAACGGTTTTAAAGATTAAAACTAACTTTTTCGCATCTGAGAGATGCCCTGAACGATATTATATCATAAAATTGTCACTTGTCTATACTTCGGGGGATATATCGTGCTAAAAACCGAAATTTTTCCAAAAATAATCAAAAATGTAGTTTATCGGGATTTATAGGACACGCTGTACTCGCTCTAGTCAACTGAAAATCAATAGAGTACTTCTCTGAGACACCTTGAACAGTATTCAATTATAAAATTGGTCATTTGTATACACTTTGAAGGCTGTATCGCGCTAACAAACTGAAAATTCTCCAAAAATTACAAAAATTTGGTACTTCAAGTTTTACTGGTTTTAATGAGCTGAATATCAATAGGGTTTATGTTTGAGACGCTTATAAAATTGGTCACTCGTATATACACCGGAGGCTGTATCGTGCTAACAAACTTAAATTTCTCCTAAAACGACAAAAATATCATACTTAAAGTACTATAGCACCTGTTGTACTGGCTCTGGTGAGCTGAAAATCAATAGGGTTCATCTGTGAGATATCCCGAATAATATTAAATAATAAAATTGGTAACTTGTTGCGCTCCGGAGGCTGTATCGTGCTAACAAACTGGAATTTCTCTAAAAATTACAAAAATGCCGTACTTAAAGTACTATAGCACCCGTTGTACTGGCTCTGGTGTGCTAAAAATCATCATCTGTAAGATGTCCTGAACAATATACAATCATAAAATTCATGATTTGTTGCACTCCGGAGGCTGTATCGTGCTAACAAGACAAGTAACGAAAAGTGACCGACGACAACGACGACGACGACACACAGGATTTTTTTTCTAAAAACCATTTTTTCGTGTTGTTCTTGATGAAAAATGGAAAATAACTCAACATTTTTTATTCAAAATTTTGTGGGTAAACCAATACTTTTCTCGCATATTAGATAGGTTGGGCGGAAAAGTAAAATGAGGTTCATGATCATTTTTTACGTATTGCTTATGGCGTGCCTTATTTATACTAGTCGAAATAAAAGTTTTAAACCATTCCTTCACTAAAACCGATTATCAAAAATTAAATAACTACTTCAATCAAACAGATTGGCCGGTACTAGATGGTCACACCTGTGAATTTATGTGGGAGAAATATAATGAAATTATATATAAGAGGATAAAAGAATGTTCCAAAACGTATGCAGTGAAAACTAACCCTCGATATCCATGGATTGATAATCACTTAATCCAAATGAATAAAGAAAAACAATGCTTGTAAATAAGAGTTACGAAAAATCCATCCGAAGAAAACATTTGCTTGCACAGGCAGTATTCAAACAGACTCACACAGGAGTTGAGATTAGCACGAAGCAATTACGAGAATCGAATAACCACAAGAGGTCCGAAAGCTTTTTATAAATATGTTAGATCCAAGTTCTCCTCTAAAACTGGTGAACCATTATTAGAAAAGCCAAACGTACACATTTGCACCAAGGAAGAAGTATGCGAAATTTTTGATGAAACTTTTGCAAATACATTTACAATAGACTGTGATTTAACAACTCCTGTAATGCCACTAGCTACTAGATATATGAACTCACTAAATACGATTAATACCACAGTGGAAACACTTGAAGAAGTATTAAAGAATCTGAAAATCGCAGCTTTTCCTGGAATTGAGAAAATATCCCCTACAGTCATAAAAATTGCGCAGACAATCTAGCAGTCCCACTATCCAACCTTATGTCCAGGTCACGAAAGGAAAATGCCATTCCTGCCTCATAGAAATCAGGAATAGTTACGCCTATCTATAAAAATGGAAATAAAATTATTTCGACGAATTATCAGCCTATAATGGTTCCACCAACCTCCGTTAAAATTATGGAGAGATTAATCGTTAACGAACTTTTCCATTTTTGTTAGACAATAAAATCCATCCGAAGAAAACATTGGCTTGCACAGGCAGTATTCAAACAGACTCACACAGGAGTTGAGATTAGCACGAAGCAATTACGAGAATCGAATAACCACAAGAGGTCCGAAAGCTTTTTATAAATATGTTAGATCCAAGTTCTCCTCTAAAACTGGTGAACCATTATTAGAAAAGCCAAACGTACACATTTGCACCAAGGAAGAAGTATGCGAAATTTTTGATGAAACTTTTGCAAATACATTTACAATAGACTGTGATTTAACAACTCCTGTAATGCCACTAGCTACTAGATATATGAACTCACTAAATACGGTTAATACCACAGTGGAAACACTTGAAGAAGTATTAAAGAATCTGAAAATCGCAGCTTTTCCTGGAATTGAGAAAATATCCCCTACAGTCATAAACATTGCGCAGACAATCTAGCAGTCCCACTATCCAGCCTTATGTCCAGGTCACGAAAGGAAAATGCCATTCCTGCCTCATAGAAATCAGGAATAGTTACGCCTATCTATAAAAATGGAAATAAAATTATTTCGACGAATTATCAGCCTATAATGGTTCCACCAACCTCCGTTAAAATTATGGAGAGATTAATCGTTAACGAACTTTTCCATTTTTGTTAGACAATAAAATCATTCTAGATTCCCAGCATGGTTTTCTACCAAATCGATCAGTAACCAGTAATCTTCAAACTGCTATTAACGACTGGACATAAGATTTAGATCATTACGAACCTGTGGATGTGGTATATATAGATTTTTCTCGAGCCTTCGATAAGGTATCCATTAAAAAGCTACTAGCGAAAGTGGAACACTTATCAATAGTCTCCAGAGTTATTTTCTTCAAAAACGAACACCTTTGCATGAGGCTATCTCGCAGGTTAACCACTGCTACACCCCGTTGGATCTTCTGCATGCAAGAGACACTCGACTTCCCACTGATGCCGCCTATGAACAGGAGGTGACTATAGACTGGTCCAGTAAGGCACTTCACGGTAGACACCCGAATGATCTCAGCCAACCTTATGTAGACAAAGAAGCGTCGAACAAATGGCTGACACAAGCGGATATATTTGTCGAAACAAAGGGATTCATGATATCAATCCAAGATCAAGTTACTCTAACCAGGAACTATCGGAAATTTATTTTAAAGGAGTCGGATGTCATCGATCAATGCAGAAGATGTAAAGAAAATGGAGAGACAATACAACACATCACCGCCGGTTGTAAAGTACTCGCTCCGACTAGCTATCTTCAAAGGCACGACCAAGTTGCGAAGATAGTATATCAAAAATTAGCTCTACTGTACCAACTCCACGAGGATGCATCACCATACTACAAATACCAACCCGAAACCGTCATTGAAAATGCTCACTATCGCCTCTATTGGAATCGTAGCATATTAACCGATAAGACCATTCCATGAAATAGACCAGATATTACCCTTACCAACAAGACTGCAGCTATAACTTATCTTATAGATGTCGGCATCCCAAATTCTCACAATCTGCAATCCACGTGGAATGAAAAATTGGTAAAATATACTCTTCTTGCTGAGGAAGTAAAGACAATTTGGAAACAAAGTGAGGTTAACGTGGTTTCTCTTATTATTTCCACAACTGGAATAATCCCAAAAAGCCTCCACACCAGCCTACAAATACTTAACCTACCATCGCTCATATACATACAGCTTCAGAAAGCTGTTATTCTGGAAGCAGCAGCAATAGTAAGAAGAGACCTCAACTTAAAATAGTTATTATTATTTACCTTAGAAACACCTCACGCTGTATTACCTTTGTATCATTTTCAGCCCAAGTCTTTTAAACCAAGCCAAGTAATTATTCCCCCGCGAGTATGCCAGAAAATAAAAGTACCGGTAAATGAAACCTGCGGCAGATGTATATTAAATTATGTCAATTTTGGAAAAGCTGAAATGTCTCAGTTTCTGGTAAAAATTGTAGATTCATTTGCTTTTACTGTAATTACGAATAGTTGTGAAAATTCTGTAAAAATAACTTTCACTGAACCCTTTCAAGTAGAGTTAATTGAAGAAAATGAATTGAAATCTACTATAGACTTAAATTGTTTTGAGAAAATGGATATAGATGAAGATGAACTTGAAACTAAGGATAGAAACGATTCAATATAAAATGAAAGAACAGATTATTTAAACAATTATCATTATGATCATTTCCAATCATTTGTAGTAATAAATCAAATTACTATGTTATACCAAACAATACATAATATTTTGGAAAAAATAGAAACTGCTATCACTTTTGTTAAAATTAATACACTACATAACTCGATAGTAAATCCTTTAGTTTTGTTAAATGAAATGAAAAAATTAGAACTTAAATCGAATATAGATTTTTTGCCATTTGAACCAATTTTAGAAAATAAACTTAAATTTGAAAAATTCATTGAAGTCAAAAGTTCTCAAAAGATTTTATTATTACGTTCATATTAGAAATTCCTCAAGAAAAATCAGAAATATATCACTATTACAAATTATTTCGTGTACCCATCCTTGGAAACAATTCTGAATTCTACTTTCACCTCCCTTATAAACCCTTCCTTGCATTTACTGATGTCGCTCATATATATATGGACCAAGCCTGTACTCACATACAAACTAAAGACTATATATGTAAAGAAGCCCACAAGTCCTTCACCACAGAAGAGTCGCCATGTGCTGTCCAATTACTCACCTATAAAGCAGAGGTCAAAACTTGTCGACCACTTCGTGTTCGACTACACACAATCCTAATAACGAAAATTTCCGATGGGCAATGGCTTATCATCGCACCCAAGAAGGAAGTAGCCATGATTGATTGCCAAGAAACAAAAGACAACATACACATCCATGGGACATTATTATTAGAATCCGCTCCAAGTTGTATTGTTCACATACAATCCCTAACGTTTGTTACAACGAAGCCAAGTAAATTCAATTTTGTTGACGTTCATCTCCCAGTGATAAATTTGGCTCTGAATTTTGGAAAGCAAAGTCAAGAAGTTTACCCACCGTCACTGGACCGTACAAATATCAGTTTAAAAGAAAATCAAGAAATTCAAACAAAGCTACAAGTTCAAATGGAAAATTTAGGAAATATTGGCACTCCAGTTTACTATTCCAGGACAAGTATATGGACAGTCCTGTTATACTTATCCTTAGGTTCCATTCTAGGATTTTGGATATTAAGAAAAATATGTGCCATCTACCATCAACGAAGCCAACGACCAAGGGAACTAGAAATTGTCGTTTGATGTCCTGAAGCCACATCCTTGAGGGATGCGTTTCCATCCAGTGGTGGAGGAGTTACATTCTTGCACAATGCAACGTAGCAAGAAATATGATACTTTTATTAAACCTATATATTGTAGAAAACCATATTTAGTTAGTCAGTTCTTTTGTTGCGCTTTAATAATAAAATAAAAAATTATAAAAACAAGTTTTCCGTTTTCGAACTTTTAACTCTCGTCACTGTAATACCGTGACTGGTCCTTCGATATCCAGAACCTCAACAACATTTATGTCACCAGCTGCAGCAGAAGTTCAGAGCGAAATCCAAGCGTTTATCGAGATACATTAATTGCACAAAAAAGTAGCAACAGAACAACATTTTTCATACCGACTAAAAAATATTTTACAGGAAACTTGGAGCTACGCCTGATAACAACACCAACCAACTTATGCCGTCAAAATAGACGGTAGAAAAGTATTGCTCCTCATTATGGTCAACGCCCACAACCACAAGAGAAACGCCGACGGTAAATAAAATCACTGAAATAGCCTAAAATACTAACAACTAGGAAGCACCGGAAGTTGATAATATCCAAAACTTCTGGTAATTCCCAGAGTTGGCGAAACACCACTTTTCCCACCTCTTCTATAACCCAGAAGACATCCTAACATTTCTAACTTTGGGCTCCACTCATATGCTCCTAAAGAGTTCCCAGATGGATGAACCCACTCAGTTCAAACCTATTACGCGCCTCCCCATTTTATATAAGATACTTACAGCTTGTATCACTAACAAAATAACATGTTAGTGGAGGAACAGAAAGAGATTACCAAGGGTGCAATGAACAACTTGTTGTGGACTCTATAATAGTTCGACAAGCACAGAAAGATTAATTTAACAAATTGCAATAATGCTGTTTTGATTATATTTTTATCATTATAGTACTCTAATAAAGTATTTCATTATGATATGTCAGAATCTAATAATCATTATTGTCAATTAAGATAAAACCATTTTTTCTCCTCTATTTTTTATTGGTATTTTGACCCTTAGTTAATTTATAAAAATGCACACTCTTGTTCCTTTTTTATCTGATGAAAAGAAAAACTCGTTCCATGGCATCAGCAAGAGTGCCATCGAGTGCAAGGTCAATGACAAGTAGGTATACGCACAACTTCAAAATTAATTCGTTTTATAGCTTTGTATCTTACTAAAATTCCGACATTGGGGTCGGGGAGCATAAATATTCGCATATTATTCGCGCACAAAATACCGTTATTATTGTTCTTAATGATTATTATTATCATTACATGAAAAAATTGAATATTCCTTCTGGGTAGGTGTCTCGTGACTCATTGGTACGTAACTGAACTAACTTGTTAAGTTATCGAACCAACGAGAGATAATTTTATAAGAAGTATTCCTACTTGATTTAATGATATTGAGAGGGCATGAGTTTATGAAATTCAAGTTGATACTCAAACTGTCAGTTTAGTTAGGTTATAACTTCTAAAGGATCCCGCACTTCTCTTATGCAAACAGGAACAGCGTCAAATTGTCTGAATTTCTTATATGTACTGGTATTTGATATCCTGATCAAAAGTATCAAAAGTCTCCATGGGCATAACCTTATACTATGGCTAAATTTTGAGATACAAGGCGTTGAAGTTTAAAATTCTGACTTTTTTAGGACGGTCCCCAAAAAGTCTCTCAAATACTTTTTGATGTTACTGCCAAATATATCAAGACAAAATACATACCTATTAGCGAAAATAAAATATCTGTTGTTTACAGGGTGATTCGTGCTTTCACAGACCTGGTTTTTTACAATGGAAGAAAGCATCAAACATCATTAAAAAAAATCACCGTCAAAGTTTCTGAATATTCGATATAGTGTAGATCTCGATGTCCACGTTAAAATTTCTTTGTGGTAGAATTAGATCCTATGGCTATTTTTCGAAATATTTAACGCTTAGGCTGTAAAATATAATTTTTTAGTAATACAACATAATTACAAAATAAAAGAAATATTGTATACTAAATATTTAAACAAACTGTGTTAGATTATTTTGCAACGTTGTATTATTGGGTGGTAGGCTACAAAAATTCACACTTACAGGGTGATCTGGCTTGAGCTTGTAAGATGACAAAATCAACAAATCCAAAAGTGCCGCCAAACAATAGAAATAATTTTGCTATTACTTTTTTTGCATTTTGAATCTGAGTTATTAAGTGCCTTTCGAACAAAACTGCAAACATGGTCATTCAATACTACATTGGACTTCATTTTAAGCTCGTTTCCACACTACCCGTGAGGTAGAGCCATATAGGCGCGTTTTTTTTTCAAGTGGTATCCCCTGTAGGCCTATTCCACCTATATTTTTATAGAATTTTTAGATTATTATTACATACTTGTTAAAGTGCGAAAACAGCAGATATTTTATAAGGTCACCACAGGCGACTAGAACAAGCATATATTTAAAAAATGATTATGAAATCCGAATAAAGTGGGTGTAAACGAACAAAAGACTTTTTAGTGTTTTAAATGAAACTTACTGATTCTAGATAATTCCACAATATATTTAAAAAATGTTAAAAATTCTAAGAAATTGACAATTGGTTTGATATTAAATATCATCGTCAGAATGACAGAAGTTACATTTCATTTAATGCCTACCTAATGTTTATTAATTATTTTTGGGTAGACTAATATATGTTAATAGAAAGAAGAAGAAGATATTACAAATACTAAAGCTTAGATATTATTAGCCTTATAGGGATATCTTGTCCTGGATATCTTTTTTCCTAATTAAAATCAGTATAAGTGCAATAATATAAAAAACCAGGAAAACTATATCTGCTGATCTTTAGAATTATCACTTAAGAAGACAGTTTAAAAGTGGAGAAATCCCTAGATTTATCTGTTCATTGACGCCTTCATATTGTGGGTTTCTTATGTGCCTTCTAATTTCCAATTCTTCAAGGAAGTCCATTTCTTGTTTCTTATCTAGTTCTGTGTTAGGTGTCAATGATTGATTGGTGTCAAATAGATGTTTTGCGTAGTGAGATTTATCTGGTTGTTTTAATCTGTATGTTCGTATGTGTTCACTGCATCGGATTTCAAAATTTTTAAGGGTCCGACCCAAATAGACAGCATTACATTCTGGACATTTAAGTTTATATATACCAGATTTCTTTGATGGTGATATTTTTGTTTTTACATTTAACACTTTTGTACTTACGTTACTTTCTTTTTTGAAAGAAAATGTTCCCACTAAACAAGAAACATAACAAGTCTTTTTTGTGATGTTCTTTTTAGAGAGTTTTCGTGATGTTTATTTAAAACGTTAATAAGATATAACCTAGATGTCTTAATTTTTTTAACAACTCTAATAACATCCATGTCATGTAAATAAAATATATTTTTGATGTACACAATAATACTTGAATTCGCAGTTACCTACACATCCTATGAACTTCTTTTTAGCAACTTCCTATATGAAACATTCATACGATGTTAATTTGTATACTTTTCATTGATATCACATATAAAACGTTACTGTAATATTACAAATTAACATGCTTCTAAGATGATCACATGTTGCAGTTACTTTTACGTCTTTCGAAATAATTTTTAGTAAGTTCGTGTGATTACGTTTGTACGATGTTAGTTCATAAAACTCCCAGTAATATCTCATATTAAAAATCACAGGAACATAAAAAAAGAAGAAAACAGAAGAGGAACTTTTATCTGTGGAAACAAATGACAAGCATGAAATGGCGGATGGTTTTAAGTTTTGTATTATATTTTATTTGCAGGAAGCACATTTTTTGCAAGTAGTTGAATAAAGTGGTCTTCGTTTTCGTTAGTTCCTAGTTAGCTTCAGTTTCTATACTTAGTTATAATTCTTGTTATAATGGACGAACCACAATTGTTATCGGTAAGCACCTATTCCAAAATCATAATTATTAAAACTTAATACTCATTCAAGACTTTAATCGGCTATTGTACATTGAAATTCCAGGTGGCGGAATTGTACACTCACATTATATAACAGAGTTTACAAAATAAGGGTTTTATCAACTTTTAAAATATTATAGTTCGTAAGTATATTTTAAAAACGATTCACAATATTTCAAATCCTAGATATGCATTATACCCTACAATAAACTTAATATTGCAATAGGGTAGATTTTATTATTAATAATAAAGCATGCTCATATGTTGGCAGATATTTGAATCTAGAAGAAAATATTTTCAATGTTCAAGATGTTTCAGAAACTACTTACATAAATAAAATAAAAAACAAATAGTTGGTAATTATGCAAAGAAAGGGGAATAACTATTTCAGATAGTCTGATACAGACATTGTATTAAACAGTACAAAAAATATTGAATCGAGTATCTCTAGTTCTAGTTTTTGTAGTAGTTCATAGCCATAAATATAATTTTGCAGGTTTAGAAAATTTTAACATTAATAATAACAATTCTTGTGAACAATTGAGACTATTTGAGACTTTAAAAACAAAAATTTCTGTTAAAAAGCTCATTTCCATTTGAAAATACACTGAATACAATAAACAAGCTGTATATGTCCCTTACAATGGTACCTATATTAATCTAGTTGAAGAATATGTAACTTATGACACTGAATGCTCCAGTCAACAAACAGAATTCAATTATTTATTAATGTAGAAACACAGCTATTGGATACTCAATTGGATACAATTAATTATAAACTCATTTAACTTGATAATGTGTTCATATCTCTTCTTCATAAGTAGTTTTTTTTGTATGCAGTGTATTAATAATGCTTAGTTTTCATTAAGTTACAATTCCACGATGTTAATATACAATATGTTCCAGAATGAAAATAACAAGATGAGAATAGTATATCATTTTATACAGAAAAGAAGTATGAATTTTCATCGCACACCTGTATTTACCTGCGAAACGGAGTAAGGCATGTAATAGAAGGTAAATCATGAAAAGTCACTTCTCAAAATAAAATATGTTATTATTCCTTTGAAGAGCCCCGCATGTATCTTGTGGAAAATGGGTCCCAGTCAATTGGTTGAAAATCAAGTTTGATGTAGTTTATGATGATCGATCAAAGGTTTCCATGGGCATAATTTGATCTAAAGTAATTGTTTTATTAACTGCTGTTCAGAACACCTTCAAATGTTCCACAGATGAGGATTTTGAAGTGTACGTTATGGAATGGTTGAGGCACTCGAAACAACGACTCTTGCGTGGGAAAAAGTAACCGTAAGTAAACAATAGAATTTTCTTTAATCAGATTGAATTTCTGTTGATTTAATGAACTGTTTCATAAAATCTTTATGGTGTAAAATTTTTATTAGTTTTAATATTATTAAAAAACTATTCTAATAAATATTCTGTAATCTAGCTGTAATGTATGTGTATCAGTTAAACTTTATTAATTCAGTTTCAAAGTGTGTTACATTATGGCAACTACAGATTAATATACCCTTTTTTATTTTTTGCTTCCACTGAATGCGTTCAATAGTTTCCACTTTCCACACTTGTTATGTAATATGCTTACACGATTTAATTTTTTTTAGGTTGGATTCCTGGACAAGATATATTTTTTCTAATTTTGTACCTGTTTTTTCAAATTTACTGTACTGTTTATTAATAGTGAATAAACGTTTTAAATCCTTTATTGCTTTTTTTGCTATTTTATTTTAAATGTATAGGGTGAGCAACTAAGAACGACTGTAGGCCACATCTCAGAAAAGATCATGGTACAACTTTCAAAAAAATTACCTTTAAATAAGTGATCCTGAAAAATTGCTGGAAAATATTTTGCGGTCTCTAAAATATACGCTAGGGATGGAATGTACACTCGAAAACATAATACTCCTAAAGGTGTCCTAAAAATACAATTTTTGAAATCTTGATGAGATTATGAAAAAATTTAATTAAGGAGATTTCTTACCATTATTCTTCAAATAATGGGCGGGGGAGGTTCAAACTTATGAACAAATGTATAACTTTTTCGTTTTTTAACCGATATTAATGATTTTAGCTGCATTTAAGAGTTTTTCTGTTTAATAAGATTGATAACAAAACTAGATAATTTTGTATTCACTCGGTAGTTTCAAATGTAAATTGAAGCTTTTTTTAATTCTTATATCTGATAACGTAAATCCCTTTTCATCAGAATTTAAAAAATGTCTAATTACATTTGAAATTTCCGAGAAAAATGGGAAAATGGTCGACTTTTTCATATAGCGTTGACAAAATTGTTCAATTTTGTTATTTTTGTTAAGCATATTTTATTAAAGAGGAAAAACTCTTTTTAATGACGCCAAAAACATTGATATCGATTAAAAAACAAAAAAGGGTTACGACATTTGTTTTTTATGTTGAACCTTCCCCCACCCCTTATTTGAAGAATAAGGTCAAAAAGTTCCTAACTACATTTTTTCATAATCTCATCAATATATCAAAAATTGTATTTCTAGGATACTTTTAGTGTGTCTTTTTGGGATATAATCACAGTATTAGGTTTTTAAGTGTTCATTCCAACTCATAACAGATATTTTAGGAACTCAAAAATATTTTCCAGCGATTTTTCAGGGTCAGTTGTACCATGATTATTTTTTGAAATATGGCCAACAGTTGGCGTTCTTAGTTGTTCACCCTGTATTTGCTGATTAGGCACAGAAAGATCTATAGGATGTTTGAGGTATATTATTTAGAGGTTTAAGTAATGTCCAACATCTAAGAGACGCTGTATTGTTTTTCGAATTATTTATCTAGATTATTGATAAGATGTTATTTTTTAAACATTGCATTAATATCTACAAGATGTTAAAAGGCATTTCAGAATGTAACAGAAATGTTGTTTTTTTTTCGTTATAAAGATTTCCTTTTGAGGAAGTTGTAGTAACATCACAGTAATGTAAAAAGGCAGCGCTTTAACATCGCTGAGAAGTTAAGTTGAAACATCACAAAAATTAATAGCCACAAGCTGGGCACAAGCGGTTGTATAGATGTGCATGTGATGAAAACAAGAGGAAAAAAAGGAAGAACATTATCACAACGTGTTGAATTAACATAACTGTAATAATTATTTGCATAGTGGGTTGCATTTGTTGCTAAAGATAATAGCTTTGAAATATTATTAGAAATATTTTCTGCATAAGTGATGGTTTTATAGCTTTCAATTTATTTATTTTGTTTATGAAATATTAGTTGTTGAAACCCTTAGAAATTTTGAAATCCAATACAGATTAAAACAACCAGATAAATCCCACTCCGCAAAACATATAATTCATTGAGACCTAAGACAGAACTAGAAGTACTACATATTTGTGATAAGAAACAAGAACTGGATCTTGAAGAATTGGAAATTAGAAGGCATCTAAGAGACACACAATAATACGAATTCGTCAATGAACAGGTAAAGGCTAGAGTTCAGTACTATGAAAATGGGCGTAAAATGCTGAAATTTTTAGGAAACTTTCAAGTCGTATTTTGAAATTTGGAAGGGGGGTCGCACTCTACATATCATCTATCCGTTTAGTTACACTGCGCAACAAGACCGTTTTTTAAAAAAATGCTTTTGTTTTCACTTAATTAATTAAAATGTTGAAAACAAATAATACATTTTCGGGTTACATTTTTAACTTTTTCTACGCAAATTTTAGACCAAAAGAAAGAGATTGTTAAACTTTATGGCTTTATGACTTTCCTTCACATTTGTTGTGTTAATTAGGCTGTATTTGTTTATAAATTTAATGTCTCAGAACATATAAAAATTAGTTTTAGATAACCAACTAGGCAATCCCAGTTTTAGGTACAATTGGTAGACAGCTTTATGAGGGGTATGTGGAGTCTTCAATTTTACGGCCTAATCGGATAATTCGTTTACCCCTTTAGATATCGAATTTTAAATTAAAAAATAGTATAATGTAAAACAAGTGTCACAATGACTCATTTCGTAGTACGAGTACTACAAAATGTCGTTGTGATAAGAGTTTACATACTATTTTTTATGATGAACGTGCAAAAAATGCTTTTCATGAAAATATAATTGCAATATTACAGATTTTTGTGCTTCTTTATTTATGTTGGTAACCCTCACATATACAAGTGACAGTTGACAGATGTTTTGTATTTTAAATCTGAATTTTCATTAAGTTACTAATACATAGTTCGGAATTTATGAATAAGGAACTAAACAGCGAATTATCATCCACTCCACCAGAACTTCGCAATATTACTGATGATACAGTTGATGATTTACTACCTGAAAAATCTAAACAAAAATATGTATATGGTGTTTGTTTTGATTTGCTTCCATTTACGTTCATAATTCTATGATATATACGATTGACACTACAAATCATGACTTACCTTATAATTATATATTGTTTATATTCAATATTATTGTTTTTATTCAAATCATTTAAATTCTTCAAATTTTATAGATAATTCATGTCATGGGTCCATCCTTCAATGCCAGTTTGTCGACCGTAAGTTAAACAGTGACTCCAACTGTATAAAAAGTTACCAAAAACGATGCTGAAATGGTTATTTTATGACACTGTTTTTGATGTCACAAAGTAAATTTTGTATACGTGAATTATAAAAAATTCATTCCAGCATAGTTACTTGTTAAATTGATATTATAATTTCACCTTTATCAATTAGAACACGTTCATTATTATTTATTAGATTTAGTTTTATGGAATAAATACCCACAATTATTTTGTTATCTTTTCTATTATCATTACTTTAAAATATTATGCGGTTACTACATTTGATTTATTCCTTTACTTATATTTTCAAAGTCATACGTCTTTAGTTTCAACTCTTTTCCACGTCACCCAAGATGTATAGTAATAAACGCGTTTTTTTAATGTGTTATCTCCGGTAGATCTAATCCACAATAACTACATGAGACAAAAGCACTACAAAACTAATTTTTTTCTGTTTTTTTTTGGATTATATGAAAAACGTAATAAAATTTGCAAGAAACGCATTTGTTAGGTCATATATGTATGTAGTAGCATTATGTTTTCATATATGTAAGAATATTGGTACATATAGAATATATATTGTAACGGAATAGCTACATTATAACAGGCCTCGGACTATCAATATGACAGCGACATAACTTAGAATAGAGAAGCTGACATAAAGAGGAGGACTGACAAGAAATAGGGGGAATATTTCTCAATGTAAATATCCTTTTTAGTTGTTGTTTAGGTCGTTGGATTGTTGGTAGTTTAGTAGAAATAAATTGTTTTAACCCTCACTCGTACTACAATTGGTGTCAGGTGTGCACCGTAACGCCGACGCACGCTCCAGAAGATCATGCCAACCGACTTGCTCCCATTGCAGCCGCATGGAAGAGAAGGATGCCAGCTTGCATCAGATCAAAGTCATCAGTGAAGAATGGCCTCAAGAGAGAATTCAACAGCATCAAATAAACGATGCGGACCTTGGAAAAATAATTGATTGGAAGTCAGTAAATCGTCGACCGACTTGGCAAGAAGTATCGTCATCTTCGCCGATTTTGAAGTCATACGGGCACATTGGAATTTCCTGGTTTTTGAGGACGGCTTGGTGAAAAGAATAATCGAGAATGACGAGGGAACCGAATCCAAGAAACAAGTATTGGTTCCTAGGAATTATGTCTCTGAAGTATTACGACATCTTCATGATGGACCGTCCGGAGGACACCTAGATGTGAAGAAGACCTTGCAGAAGGTATTGGGTAAACTATTCCGACGATGTAAGAAATTGGTGTCGAAAATGTACCACCTGTGCTGCAAGCAGCGAACCACACCGTAAGCAGAGGTCTGATATGCAGCAGTACATCGTGGGGAGCCCATTCGAGAGAGTCGCCATAGATGTGATGGGACCGCTACTAGAGAGCGAAGCGGGTATGAAGTACATCGTCTTCATCATGGACTACTTCACCAAGTGGGTAGAAGCATATACAGTTGCCAATCAAGAAGCCGTTACCATAGCCGACGTCCTGGTGAAGAAATTCATCAGTCGGTTCGGAGTGCCCTTGGAACTACATTCGGATCAGGGAAGAAACTTTGGAAGCAAGCTATTTCAAGAGGTTTGCCAGAAGTTGGAGATCCGAAAGACTATAACAACGGCGCTACGTCCACAGTCCGATGGAATGGTGGAACGCATGAACCGGACTCTAATCAAGCATTTGTCGAAGGTCGTCTCTGATCATCAGCAAGACTGGGACGAACATATTCCATTCTACTTGATGGCATACCGATCAGCTGTGAATGGGTCTTCAGGGCAGACACCGACGAAAGTACTTTTCGGTCGAGAAATAAAACTTCCATGTGACCTGGTGTTTGGTTGCAAGCCTGGTGAAGATATCGCCGGAGAAGATCATGTATCCAATCTCCGGAGGAAGGTGGAAGATACCCATAAAGTGGTTCGTACTAACCTGCAATTAGCCAGCAACCGAATGATTAAGTACTACGACAGCCGAGCCGAAGAATAGTGCTACAAAGAAGGTGATCTCGTCTGGCATTACAATCCACGAAGAAGACGAGGGTTATGTCCAAAATTACAGAAGAACTGGGAGGGTCCATATGTCATCAAAAAGAAGATCAACTTATTTATCGAATCTTCAAAACTCCTAGAGGAAAGCCGATTGTAGTCCATTCTGATCGGCTAGCATCGTATGCCGGGGACCACGATGAAGGTGTGCAAGTACAACAACTACTGGGCGAAGAGCATTCCAAGTTCGAAGACTCCATGAAGGGGGAGGACGGCTAGGGAATTTTGAAAATGGAGAAAAAGGTGACGTTTGGAGAGATTTCAAAAAAATATTTCTCGTATTCTCGTACTATAATATATTACATATATTATAACATTATATAAATATAGTGTATAGTATATAGTACAGTATAGTACAGCATATTACAGCATAATACATACGGTGTACATGATATTACTTCAATCAATGTACGGACAGAAAATGCTGAATATTGGAGAATTAATCTACAAGTGTTTTAATAAAATATTTCTGATGGATCGGTTTCGTTTTAATTTAGGATCAATAATTTCTGGTAATCTGGTAATATAGCATTCAAATAAAATTTTTCCAAAGCACCAATCATTTTTATGTTTCAAAAGTTATCATCTTTTTCTACTTTTTCACAGAATAAATTTTTATTCGTGTAAACAATAAATTAACATAGTTGTCGTTTTGTAATGTAAAGTTGACCTTGAATTTGAAAAATGTATTTGAGATCTAATTTTAATTTCATTTCTCCAGAATCATTGATTATTAGATATTTTATTATATTATTTTCTACAGCTTCCTCAACCGTGTGCTCTCGCGCCGAATAAGGACATTTCACCTCAATAAGTGTATTATCTCCTATTAGCCCGTCCGGGGAAGTTGCCAAAAACTTGTTTTCCTCATCAACAAACAATCCGCATTTCATTACCTTTATATTATATAAGTATTCGAATTTTTCTATCGCTTTCGATTCATTTTCGATACCGTGTTGTAATGGTTTGGAGTAATTACTTAGTTGGCCACTACATGGAGAATATAAAATGGTTTTCCTAACGAGGATACAACAAAAATCCAGGAAACCATTTAATTAGAGCGGCGCCGGTGATGACTTATAAAGCAATTGACCTAAACAACCTAAGTAGGTAAACGACGTACCTAAACATGAAGTTAAATGAAAAAACATCATACTAAATAAACAATAATTCTTAATAATAATATAAATTTTTACTTCTTAGATAATCTCAAATAATAGCGAATTTAATAAATTAATCTTTTGACCACCTTGTATAAATTAATTTTTTATGTCACCGCATAGAACATAAAAAGTTAGGATAGGGATACGTATGCCGTTTTTCGCGATTTTCAACACTTTTCAACTCGACACAGTCACCTGAAGTCAAAAAACCGAATTTAAGAGGCCGTACATCCCTGATTATATCGATATTAATTAGCAAATGTGACATATCGTTGATATCAGCTCGTCTTGATGATTCTAAAAGGGTGAAAATATATGTACCATTCAAAATAACAAAGTTACGGTCAACTTCCGGTAGGGGAGGCCGGGGCCACAATTAACAAAAATTGCATATTTATTTGTAATTCCGAAATTATTCAACATTAAGACCCCTGGTTTTTGCGTCAATTGATACTTCAAATGTTTAGGTATCATGTTAATAACATAAATAAAAGATTGAATTATTGATGTCTTAAACAGACATTTTTATATCGAGAAAAGCGTTTGTTAATTCTTACCCCGTGCTTGGGGCTAAAACTAACAGCTCTGGGGCAAGTATTAACATGATGTTATACAAACTAATCCTATGAAAGAAAACGAACATGAGAATCACAAAATACTTTATTATTGAAAAATATTTTATAAACTATAACTATAGACTAACTAAATATTATAATTAAGAATAAGAAAAGCTATTCGTACTTATCGTCATCTGAATCACAGTTCAAGTAAATGAATGATGTGATATCACCCTTGATGCACCCAACCCGGGCCCATTCTTTACAAGAGATTCATTGTATCTAATCATCACCTGATAAATTATCCTTATACAACATACCACAAACAATGCAAAAACATTCATCCTCTCCATCAGAATCATTGCTTTCGTTTAATATTCTTTTCTTTACATTTTCAATTTTCTCGTCTTTCTTCCCCTTTCCTTTACCTTTTTCTTTTTTATTCTCTTTGTTCTGTTTTATTTCTTCCATTTTCCTCTTTTTCAGTTCTCTGATATGTTGTTCTTCTTCCAACGCATTTTTTTGCGGTGGATCGGTGAGAATGGCAGATTTTTTAGCCCGTTTACGGTTGGATGGAACTCGTGGTGGAGCTTTTGACAGAGGTCTTACAGTTTCAATTGAGAAATCACTAGAATCGCTCTGCAAACCTGATGGTCCAGCTACTGGCCCATTAAACACATGCGCAGTAACTACAGTTGAGCTGTCCAAATTGGGCATATCGTTCAGTAGTTCAGAATTAATTGAATTTGATGACAGATCTTGATTCGTCGGGTCCGGACGGTCCGTGACATATGATGGCGCAAAGTCCAAATCTTGGAAGACTTGGTCGTTAAATACCAGATTTCCTGAATGCGTCTATCACATTCCTTGGATTCAATGCCAGAGGTAATGCATCTTTAACAATACCAGGGAGATCATATATGGTCATAGTTTTTCCGGGATTACTACTCATTCAAGAAGTTTGCGCTCTATTTAGATAATTTTTAAGTGGACCATAGACTCCAACATAAAGAGGCTGTAGGTGATGGGAGCAATGAGGTGGGAATGGCAATAAAATAATCTCATTTTCCTTGGCTTCAATAACCACTTATATATTCACATGTGAGCTGTGGTTGTCCAGTAAGAGTAAGATGGGATCTTCTTTCGACGGCTTCACATGATGAATAAAATGATCAATGAATTTTCCAAACTCTTTTTGAGTCATCCTATGCATTCTGGTGGTCCATTCCTAACATATATGTCATTGTAACGAATACGAGGAAAGACAAACATACAGGGTATGGCATTGCCAATAGCATTTGTTGCGACTACAAGTGTTACTAGTACACCTCGTTCAGCAGATGTTACTGCACCAACCTGTTTTATGCCTTTTCCAGCATTAATCTTCTTCGGCTTTTGCACGGTTGTGATACCTATAAAATTGCGATATTTATAAAAGTGTAAAGTAAAAACTGACATAGGATTAGTAGGGTAGCCAAGAAGACAGACATTCCAAATTCGAGAGGGTGGGAAGCTGTATGTTTCTAGCAAGCTTCTGTATTTCTCAAAAAAGTTTTGAACGTTACTTCTATTACATGAAATCGCTCTGCTCAAACTGGTGGCTTCAACCTCGGATTTCTCTTCATGAAATTAGTGAACCAGTCATTACCGGCCATCTAGTTAACATGCCAGAATTCTGGTACCTTCTCAACATTGTAAAACTTAGCACATTGATATGCTAATCGCCTTACGTCTCCGGGTAGTAATCGGAAATAAAGATTGGAGCACTTCAACCAATATTCTGCTATAATTTCTTCTTATGCAGCATTGAAAACTAAGCGGGTTTTCTGGTAACCCACTGCTGCTTATGCACCCGATTTCTTTTTTTTCACGAAATTATAGAGTGAAACGTGACAGAGCTCAAACTCTGTCGCTACTTCTCTATACTTTCTATTTTTCTCCATTATTTTCATCGCAGCCAGCTCGTAGACCTCTAGGGATTTAGTTCCTCTTGTAGTCTTTCTTTTATACGTTCTCATTCTGTAATAAAATGGAACGAAATTTTTTTCATAATTATTATACCCAGTCTATAACCTTGTTAATGCTAGCTCCCAAATTTGGAGTAGGTATGAACAGCTTAATTCTAACCCCGGTGATTTGTTAAGTTTAGCTCCAAAGGAATATTTTTGATTGCAAATACCATAAGAAAATATTTCTTGATAAGTTAGTCAATTGAGCTACACAGTTTTATTAAGTATGAAACAGGCTTCTAGAAAGGTGAAAAGCATAATAACAACGCCGTATATTTTGAGCACAAATTAAAAAATTTTAAGGTTAAAAATGTTCGTTACCTGCGTAATAAATTGATACGGTGTGTCTTGAAGGACGCGTGGAGCACAACTGAGCAATGTAGCATAATTTAGATGGCGTTTTGAACCGCGTGCTGTAGGTTTAACTTGTATAGTTCTCAAGAAATTATCTTGTTAATACTTATCCCTGTCAATTGTTACCCGGCCTCCCCTATAACAGGAAATAACACGACTGTCAAAATATTTTGTTTAAATTCATCATAGTCAATAACCCCCACGCGCAAATTATCATAAAAATCGTACGAATCGTTTTCGAAATATAGATCTATTTACGTCGCGGGTCCTTGTGTACCTACATTTATATAGATACGTTTCTAGCATTGACATTTCTAAATATTCAAAAATATATTTTCCTACAATATCGATTATTTCTTACCCGACAAATAAATGTAAATTGTAATTGGACATTCTAAAGCCTAATTCAAAAAATACGCTCAGCCTCTTGTCTCATTTTTATATAAAGTGACAGGTCTTGCAACATTGGTTGCCTATTTCCGAAAATATGTTTTGTGAGTACTGAACTCTAGCTTAATATTTGTAGTATCATATTTTTTTTCTTCTATTAACATATATTAAGTCAACCACAAGGTGGTCTAGCCAAAAATAATTATTAATCATCAGGTTGGCATCTCATGAAATGTAACTCCTGTCATTCTTACGATGATAGTATTGACAAATCTTTAGAATTTTTACCATTTTTTCAATTATGGAATTATTTAGAAGGAGTTAGTTTCATTTAAAAAAGTAATAATTTTATTCCGGACTTTCGCGCAACCCTATATATTTGGTGTTTGTATTATTTTGTTTTCGTCATCACATAGAATTAAGTTTCTAAACAGCTCATCTACACTGTACTATCTATTCTCAATATCCCTCCGACTATGAGCCTCTTCTGAGATGAAGTAACAGTAGTGTTGGATGATGTAACCAAATAGAAAAGTCCCATATACTTCCTGCATTTTATGCATAACCTCAAAAGTAGAGAAACTCGTTATTTTTTAGTTGACTTTGGTTTCAGATTCTATGGAAAAAATCACTTCTAAAATGATTCAACACTTTCCAAGAAAAAACTATTATGGCTTTTGTTTAAATCGGTTTTTGAGTTTGCTTTTTTTAACTACTTATTCGTGTCTGAATGTTTGCAAAAAAAGGATAATGACCGAATAATGAATTGTTTTTGTTACTTATGATTGTCAAGTATAAAATTACAGTTGGGTTAGTTTCCCTAAAAACCATAAATTACATTTTGTCGTAAGTGGCACAGACGTGGGTAAACCGCAAAAAATACCAAAAAATAACAGTGAGTATAACGGTTCTGTTATTGAAAAAAAATTCGTAGATAGTATCGTAATTCATACAACACAAACCAAATAAATATATAAATAAAGATTAATAGTTACAAGTCAGTTCATAATAAATAGAAATATTTGAATTTTAAATTTTCTAACTGTGGATACAATATTATTAATAAAGTGTGTATAAAATAACAAGAGGTTAGTCACTTAATTTAATTTTTATGTTGATGTGGACGAATCTTTTACCATTATTTCTCTCGAAAGGTACTTTAGATAACTTTATCCAAAAAATATAAACGACTTTACTAACTCGTCTTGTCTATTTACATTTATTTCACTAAGGAGGTTATCTCCTCAGTATTCAGTCATCAATTAAAAGTTTGACAAGACTATACAGGGTACATCTGTTTTCATACGGGCTCTAGTGGGTAAGTGGGGATATTCCTCGATAATTCTTTCGTTTAGCCTTATTCACATCAGTTACGGATACGATCTAAAATTATTTACAGCCATACAGGATGTCCCAAATGTAATTAAATATATCAAATATATGATTTTAATTTTAAGCCCAAACCTATCCTAAAACAAGTTATAATTTTTGTTTTATTTAGTAATTTTTTCGTTTTTCAGCGAGGAAAACACGTAAAACGGATTTCAAGAAGAAAATCCTGTGTGTCTGTCGGCGTTATCGTTTTAGTCAGCCAGCATGTCTTGTTAGTACGATACAGCCTCTGGAGTGTCATAATTTTATTATTGGATATTGTTCTGGGCGTTTCACAGACGAACCCTATGTATTTTCAGCTCACCAGTACAACGGCTTGAATAAATCCAGATGTACTACTACCAACGGGTAGTTAAAATAATTCTATTTTTTGCCTAGTTGAAATTGTTAACTGTAAGCAACACTCGCTAAATTTGTATCCTCTTAGTCGCTCAAAAATATTTCAATGTTCAATGTGTTCTAGCAGAAAAGTTGGAAAAACCATGATATCATCTAAGTATACAAGACACTGTTTATTTTGTATACCTCGAAGAATATTATCCACCACCCTTTGAAATGTAGCGGGTGCTCCTTTCAGGCCAAATGGCATTCCTAAGAATTCCCAATGAACGTTTTCGTTGATAAATGCGGGTTTTTCGGTGTCCTTATCATCCATCTGAATTTGGCAGAAACCACTAGCTAAATCAAGAATGGAGACATATTGATACCTACTTAATTTATCTAATAAATCAGTAATATTGGGAGAGGGTATTTGTAATAATTGGTTTTAGAATTTAATTGTCTATAATCTATAACAACTCGCCATTTTTGTTTTCCAGAAGCGTCTAATTTTTTTGGTACAAACCATATAGGATGTTACAAAGTGAGTTACTAGGTCTAATAATTTTTGAGTCCAACATTTTTTTTAATTTGTTTCTGTACTTCGTTCTTATAAGTAAAGGGATATCTATATCGTCTAGAGCAGTGGTTTTCTGGACCACCGCCCCCTATAGAAGAGAACAAAAATTTCACCGACCTCCCCCCCACCCCAGTCGCTGGTTAGTCCAAAGTAGTTAATTTTATTTGAATATCATCTGTACCGTCCCAATTGATCTGTATTTAGCTTTAATTTCAGTCAATAAGAAATACAATCACAATAGAAATAAAAAATGTAATACAATAAGAAATACAAAATTAATGATAAAGAAAAAATCAATGAGACGGTTGAGGCTGGTGGAGTGTTACCGGTTTGTTAATATCGGATTCCAATTTCGTTAACATCAATCGCATATCGCCACGTTCAGTGATGTGTAGTATGTTCCTCTTCTTTGGCAGCAAATCAGTTACTGCACTGAATGCACGCTCAGCCATATAGGACGAAGGAAATGCAATTAGTAACTTCTGTACTATTGTCCACAATCCAGGATAGAGAACTGGTATTGGTTTTTGAAGCCAGAACTCTTGATATCCACGTTTGAATTTGACTTTCAGTTCTTCGTTAGTAGTGAGTTCTAATAGCTCCTCTTCCAAATTTGATGAGCCTTCAGTATCTGTGTTTGCGAAAGGATCTATAACCCAACTTGGTATTTCCATGTTTAAAATATCTTGGAAACGCTCTGTAAAATCAACATAAAGAACTTCCAGGTGGTGGCAGTAAGTAAGTAAATCATCCGGTTTAGCAGACACTGTTGATAATGTGGGAAAATGGTTGTACTCACCTCTACCAAGATTTCTTTTGAATATAAGAAGTTTTCCTGCAAAAGCAGTTATGAGGTTTTAAGTTTTAATTAAATTTAAATCACCACCTTGCAATTGTAGATTAACTTGATTAAATACTTTAAACAGGTCCGTCAAATAAGCGATGTCATTTTTTAACGTAATCAGGTTTTCGCGCAATAGTTCGTTTTCTTCAAGAAATTCCAACACTGAGTTAAATAGATTGAAAAAAACGATTCAAACAAACACCTCTAGAGAGCCAACATACTTCTGTGTGCAGCAGCAAGTGATTGTAGTCTTCATCATTTTCATTGCAAAGCTTATGAAACAAACGGTCATTCAATGAATTGTTTCTAATGATATTGATTGCTTTAATAACGTTATTGAGGGACGTATGCAGACGTTCATTTAAGTTTTTTGCAACCAAATGCTGACGGTGAATAATACAATGTACAGCGAGTACATTTGGCGCCCGGTCATTGCTGGAGCACCATCAGTAGCAGCCGAGAGAATATTGCTAATAGGAATTTCTATCTCTTGAAAAAATTCTTGCATGATATTAAATATAGAATGTCCCTTTGTATCAGATTCCAAATTCTTAGCAAATAATAACTCTTGATGAATTTTTTCTTCTTTTATAAATCGTACGTATGATAAGAGTAGAGCTTCGTTACTTGGTAGAGTTGATTCATCGAGTTGAATAGAAAATTTGCAAGTCTTTAGGTAATCGCATAATGATATTTCAACGTCATTTGCCATTTCATCTATTCTTTTTTGCACTGAATTATTACTGAGAGGAGTTTTTTTAATGATATCAAATGGTGTCTCATGATGGAAAACAATTTTTAATATCTCTTCGACTGCCGGCAAAATTAATTCCTCGCCGATGGTGTGTGGTTTTCCTGACTTTGCGATTAACAATGAAACGTTATATGAGGCTCGTAGCCCATCATCGTCTCGTTTAGAAGACGATGCAAAAAGGTTTGATATAGTTGGCTGTTTTAAATATTGTTTTTCGAGTTCTTGAAAATAGAATATATCTTTGTTCTTCTTATCAGGATGCATTTTATGTAAATGCTCTTGTAGCCTAGAAGGTTTCATAGCTTCATTTGAAAAAACTTTTTGGCAAATTAAACACATAGGTAATGATTTGTTTGTAGAAGATTCCGCAAATCCATATTTTAAATATTCAATACTGTATTACCGGCATTTCTTTTTTAATTTAGAAGTAGATTCAGCCATTTTCATACAAAAATTAAATTCTCAATAGATTTATAGATAGTAATGTTTATAAAATGACACACCACTCACGATTATTTACTACGGCAGAGCTTATGATTCACGACTATATATCGCGGCCAAGTACATATAACTAACTAACAAAAAATTCGTAGAGCTGTTGCTTTTTTACGTTTCATTTCGTGCATGATTAAACTTGTCTGTGTGCGAACATGTCGAAACATGTTATTTTGTATGAACATCGCGCGTTCGCTTATCAACGTGCGAGGACAAGTCATATACTTCTATTCTGAACTAAAAGAAATTATTAGTATTATTATTAATGCTAGTTTAAAACTGCTTATTAACCCTTATTAAATCATTTTTATTTCACCATTCCTCTTGACTGCTTATTATTTGCTTCTGAATCCGCTACCGCCCCCCTAAAAGGCTGCAGCGCCCACAGGGAAGCGGTATCGCTTCCGTTGGGAACCAATGGTCTAGAGTAAACAAGGATTTCGTATGTGCTTTTAATCTGATGTTGTATTCTATATGTAAAAGTCAGAGGTGAGTTTTCTTTATAAAATATGTACGAATATTCTTTTAATAAATTACATTCCACAAGTTTTTCTTCAAAATCTAAGTAGTCAGTTCTGAATTTTTATAAGTCTAAGTCAAGAGTAATTCGCTTATTATTATTATTAAGGATTGTTGTTACAGCTTTACCATCTTTTACTATTGTCAATGATTCGGACATTTCACAATTGTGAATTTTTTTATAAAGAACAATTAGTTCCCCATTAGGTATAGAAGTTCTAACTATTAGAACTTGTTCGGGTCGGGTAGTTATTTTTATTGAATTTAATTCGTTCTTGGTTAGATTAAGCAATCGAATTTTTGTGTAAGGTGTTGATAGAAAACCTTCGTTAAAATTTAAACTAGTTTGTAATAATGTTAAATTATCGAGGCCTATTAGTTCATGGAATCTATTGTGAAATAACAATAAATAAAATTTGATATTTGTTGGTTTTGACAATTTAAAAATTTTTGAAGCTGTTACAGTGGCACTGTGTTTGTGCGCTGATTTTGGAAGTATGGTCAAATTTCTGCGGCCAGCCTTGTTTTGAAAATTTACGTTTGTTTCGTTTAAATCAATTAAGTCATAACTTCCATTATCAAGTTTAGTTTCCATTTATATTATAATATTCGTTACATATATTATTACTGGTAACATTTTGATCAAAATTTTGAAAATAGTTACCTGGTTCTTGGCGTTCGGTGTTGAATAGTTGAATAGTTTTCATTATTCGTTCCTCTATTAAATGTATTAAGAGTAGAGATACTCATAGGGGTGGCTCTTGTCAAATTTTGATTATGTTGTTGGTTCGGTTTAAAAACGTTAAAATTTCTATTTTTATTAAAAACTTGTGAATTAGTTGGACCATTTGGATTTCTTTGAATTGGTATAGGCCCTGTCGGAAATGAGTTCCTTGCCATAAAAGTATTATTCGGTGCGTGTGAATTAAAATTATTCCGATTATACGTATTGTCAGGATTATTGAAATAATACTGATTGTTGAAATTTAGTATAAATTGTTGTCTTTACAGAGGAATTGGTTGTCTAGGTAAATTTCTATTTTGTGAATTTTGAAAGTAGTGCATATTATTCTCTTCTAGACATATTTTAAAGCCCCACTCAAAGTTTTAGTTTTCATGTAGCGAATTGTGGTTCCTAAAGTTTCTTTAAGACCCAACAAGAATGTTTTCAAAGCTAGGTTATTGTATAAATCTCTTTTGAATATATTATTTTCCAATGATTTTTCGTGCAATTCTACATTAGAAACAGTGAAGCTTTTCCATCACGGGACTAGTTGACGATATTATTCAACACATACTATGTTGGTACTGTCTTCTAATAACAGAAAAAGAGCGAAACTCAATAGTAGCGTTAGTCGTATTGTTTTGATTAAGATGCATATGGTTGATGTCGTATCAGTCACGTGTTGGAAAAGACTCAGTGTTTCTACTGTATGTAATTACAAACAAGGTTCAAAATATTTAACACTATGTCATTAAATTGTCGAAATCTGTCTCCGTTTCCTTGTCTCATCATAACAAGGTTGCGATTAAGACAGGATTAAGCTCTTTGGTTCGCGAAATTTCGAGAAAGTGTATCTCTAAGAGATATCCACGAAGTCACATGCATTTTAACCATAGACTTGGTTTAACGACCCTTTTAAAAAGTCTCATGAGAACTTCAGATGGATTATACCTATTAGTGTTTTAAATGAAACTCAATGTTTTTAGTTAATTCCACAATATAATGAAAAATGTTTGAAAATTCTAAATTCAATGTAACTTCTGTCATTCTGAGGATGATATTCAGTGATCGAAACAATTGTCAATTTTTTAGAATTTTCAAACATTTTTCATCATATTGTGTAATTAACTAGAAACATTGAGTTTCATTTAAAACACTAATATGAGTAGATTCCACGAAGTAAGGGTCGAGACAGTTAAAAGTCAAAGTGAACCAATCGATGTAACAAAGTCGCACAATTCGACCTCAGTGTCATAATAAAGGACTCAAAAAACCCAAGTACACTATAACATTCGTATTCTTAGCAAGTCCTCCCATTACCCATATTATAAGAAAGCATAAAATAATTAGTCCACTTGCTTTAGTCCGCCAACTTTGGTGTTCCGCCATGTTGAATTTAGAATGACGTCACATACATAATCATGGATTGGCATGCAAACTAGACGTATATACAGAATTTCAGCTCAATCGGTTGAAGATATCCGCTTCAAAACTGAGTTCCAAGATTGCAACCGAACAAACATACATTGCCAGTTACATACTAAAAACTTTGAAAAATACATAGTTGTGTTGGTATCTTATGATATGCCACAGAAATATTTGAAGCTCTGATTAACCGGCTCTAGGAATTAAAAGATGCACGATCTAAGTAAACTTGGGAATTTAAAAAAAATCTGATAGTGAAATGCAATATTTATGTTATCATTAGGTTTGTTCCAACCGAAGTAAATACCGTTTTATTACCGTACAATCTCAGTAATGCAACAAATTTGATGTAAATTACATAGGCTTATCATATTCACTAATCAGCAAGTCAACTGGGTTTGTATCGTAATTGTACGGTTTTGGTGTTGGTTGAAACAGATCTATTACAATGGTTAATTATCTATCAACTTCGGCAATAAATATTCTGGCAAATTTAAATATAAAGTTTGAGTGTTTTTTTTCAAATAAGGACTACAGTGAACCAGTCTAAAACATGTATTCTCAATATATTGGAACATTTTTAGGGATCTCAGCCGCCCCTTCCCAGATTGCACAACCTTGTCCAAAGGACATATCCAACGGCTTCGCTTTTTTGTACATTTATTTATCCAATGTCTGTACGCACACGTTTGTCGTTGCCTTTTTTATAGTGTGACGTAATTTGCAACTTATTTGTGCACGGATTGTTTCTGATTCCGTGACTAAACGGTTCAATTTAATTATTTTGTGTTATTAAAATTACTATGATTTTGACAAAATTATTTTTAAAAGTGAAGGTTTTTTGAATTCTTTCGTTTTTTAGCATTAATTGAAAATAAATAGATAATTATGAATTAAATAATAGTTAATTATTAATTAAACAAATGCCCTGCTAGATGGGAAAATATAGATATCACGCACAATCCGGCAACAGCTGACAACAATAATGCTGTTTAGGGGCCATTTTTTATAGGAAAATGATGTTTAGGGACAAACACATCCAACATTTTCATTCATTCGTGTGAGCATAGCGTTATTTTGCAGACACCCTCCACCCCCTGAATTCAAAAGCGTTGTTGATGTACTAGCTATAAAAATTTTTGTGCTAGGTGTCTTTTATTTGTGCTAGCATTTTGGCGAAAAAATTCCAACCGCAGGGGGCTAGCATTAATCTGGCCCCACCCGAATTCCAAAGCATTTTTATTGTAAGCTGTGTGCTAGCTATAAAAAATGGTGTGCTAGGTGTCCTTTATCTGTGCTAGCATTTTGGCGAAAAAATTCCAACCGGGGGGGGGGGCTAGCGTTAACCTGGCCCCACCCGAATTCAAAAGCATTTTTATTGTGATCTGTTGGTGTGCTAGCTATAAAAATTGTTGTGCTAGGTTGTGCTAGGTGCCCTTTATGTGTGCTAGCATTTTGGTTAAAAAAAGCTAACCGGAGGGGGGGGGGCAGCTTGACGGACCTTGACACGATTACTTATAGCAGAGCTTGTCCGTCAGTATTATTTTGGCTGTTAACTAACAACAACTTGAGTACAAAGTGGAAACTAGAGACTTTGACTCTACGTGAAAAAAGTGATGTTATCAATGCGGTAAAAAGTGGCATGAAAAAAAAGACGTCGCAGCTCAATACGGATTGCTAGCAAGCACTTTGTCTACAATAATTAAGAATGAAGCCGAAATATTGCGATGATATGAATCAAGTAGCAATTTATCTAGCAAAAGACGGCATCTAGCTGAGTTTCGTGATTTAGAAGAATGCTTACTCACCTGGTTCAAACAATGTCGGGACAAAAACATAAGCGTATCTGGGCCTATCTTACGCGAAAAGGCAGAAGAATTTTCAAAATCACTGGGACACAGTTCTTTTCGTGCCAGCAACGGTTGGTTGGTGAATTTTAAGAAGCGTCATGAACTTGTGTTCAGAAAAGTTTGCGGCTAAAGTGGAAGTGTCAGTAACGAGATATGTGATGAATGGATAATTGTGTTGCAGAGTTTATTGAAGGATTATGAACCAAAAGATGTCTTTAATGCCGACGAGACTGGCCTTTTTTTCAAGTTCTTACGTGATAAAACACTTATTTTTATAAATGAAAAATGTCATGACGGTAAGCACAGTAAAGAGCGATTAACAATATTGCTAGCAACAAACATGACAGGCTCTGAAAAACTTAAACCATTAGTTATAGGAAAGGCTAAAAAGCCTCGTTGTTTTTCTGGTTGTAAATCTCTACCACTAGACTATGATGCTAACAAGAAAGCCTGGATGACAGCTGAAATATTCAAAATATGGCTCATTGAAGTCGACAAGAAAATGATTAAGGAGAAACGAAAAATATTACTTTTCATTGACAACTGTACAGCTCACAACATAATTCCGCCATTAAAAGCCGTGAAAAGTAAATTTCTTCCACCCAATACAACATCTAAGCCTTAGATCAAGGAACTTCAAATCCGCTTACAGAAAGGAAGTTGTTAGGAAACTGATAACAGATATGGAACAACAGTCAGCTTTATCTATTAATGTATTGCATGCAATTAGGATGACGTACAAGGCTTGGAGAAGTGTATCTAAAACTACAATATCAAATTGCTTCAAAAGCTGTGGATTTTCGATGCCATAAGAAGAAGCTTCGGAAGAACCCCTTGAGTTGGATGTGAGTGTAGAGGCTGACTGGAATAAACTTCAGAATATAGAAGATCAATTTGAAGATTATGTGACATGTGATGAAGGGCTAGCTACTACTGGAACAATAACTGATGCTGAAATCATCGACACAGTTAATCAGAATATAGATGATGATGATGTTAATGAAAATGACGTTGATCATACTGATCCAGCAAGTTTTGAGCCAACAATAACAAATAAAGAAGCCAGAGCTGCAATCGACACTCTACGAACTCATGTTGAAAGATGTGATGATATCGAGGATCATGTATTCGGTTCTTTGTTTGAGCTTGAAAAAATAATTGATAAAAAATCTGCAAATTGTTTAAATCAAAAGAAGATAAAGGATTTTTTTCAGTGTACAGTTTACATCATTAATATTTAATTTGTTTTAATATGTAAAATATATTATATGAAAAACGTAAGTAGAATGATTATTCAAATTCGACTCTACAAATCGAAATATACACTTAGAAATCGCGACTCTGTAAGTCGAAATTTCAGCAGTTAAGTCATATGTATCTCGAAGTTCTTGTTAAGTTGAAAACTCGTTAACTCCAATTTTTTTGCATTTCCCTTGACATTCGAGTTATTGAGATTCCACTGTAATAGTAAGTTTGTATATATACAACTTAAGTTATCTATGTCAGTTCTGAAATTGACTGATTCAGGATTCTTCTTAATATTTATCATTTCTTTTATTAATCTTTTACTATTATTTTTTCTGTAGTTATTATTTCTACGTTGTTGAAATTAAAAGAGTGATTTTTATCAGTGAATGTTTTGATAATGCAGTACATTCATTGTTATTTCGAACTGATTGCTGGTGTTGTTGAATTCTTTCATGTAAATATTGGCTAGATTGACCAATCTGAGTACCATTGCAATCAGAACAATTTATTTTATATATTGAGTTTATTGTGTTCTTATTATCTGGTTTGAGTTTAGAAAAAAGTTTATTTCCTGTAACGTTATTTGGTTTATCTGCAATTTTAATATTAAATGGTGTTAGGCATTTTTGTATTGGTTTATTTATATCGGGAATGTGGGACTAACAGAATATCATATAAAAGATTCGTGGGAATTTTGTAATTTTATTAAACAGCAAATCATCCCTCCAAATTACCGAATAATTTCACTAGACGTTGTATCTTTATACACAAACATTCCTACGGATCTTGCAATCAACTATATTAAAAATAAATGGAATATAATCAAGAACTTCACACCAACAGACTTAGATGCGTTTTGCGAGGCGGTTGATTTGTGTTTGAATTCCACCTATTTTCAATTTGGTGACTGTTTCTATAAACAAAATTTTTGGAACAGCAATGGGATCTCCAATTTCTGCTCCGATTGCAAACTTCGAACTTGAATATTTAGAATCCAATGTTTTAGCAGTGTTACCAGAAAAACCAATCTTTTTCAAAAGATACGTCGACGGCTGTATCCTTTGTGTACCCATTGACCAGACTGAAAATATTCTAAAACGTTTTAACAGCTTCAATAAAAAACTACAATTCACCATAGAAATGGACAAAAATCGTTCTATTAATTTTTAAGATATGAATATAGAATATGACAACAATGGTCGAATATTTACAAATTGGTTCACAAAAAATGTATGGTCTCAAAGATATTTAAACTGTAATTCATACGCTCCCATAAAACACAAGAAGAGTGTTGTCACTGGCCTCACTGATAGAGCGGTACAATTATCACATCCAAAACACAGGCCTAATAATATTAAAAAAATCAAAAATACCTTGGATTTAAATAATTATCCTAAACATTTTTATGAGCCCATTATTAAACAGAGAATTAACAACTATTACAACAAATTAAAATTTAATAGCCAAAGTAATCCATCAAAATATATTTCACTTCCGTACATTCCCGATATAAATAAACCAATACAAAAATGCCTAACATATTAAAATTGCAGATAAACCAAATAACATTGCAGGAAATAAACTTTTTTCTAAACTCAAACCAGATAATAAGAAGACAATAAACTCAATATATAAAATAAATTGTTCTGATTGCAATGGTACTTACATTGGTCAATCTAGCCAATATTTACATAAAAGAATTCATAACACCAGCAATCAGTTCGAAATAACAATGAATGTACTGCATTATGAAAACATTCACTTGATAAAACTCACTCTTTCAATTTCAACAACGTAGAAATAATAACTACAGAAAAAAATAATACTCGTAGTAAAAGATTAATAAAAGAAATGATAAATATTAAGAAGAATCCTGTATCAGTCAAATTCAGAACTGACATAGATAACTTAAGTTGTATATATACGAACTTACTATTATAAACGAATATCTACACCTTATCTAGTTATTAAAAATTAAAAAATAGGTCTCTAGTTCTAATTTTAATTTAATTAAGACATTCTGTAATATGCATGTCAACTATCTTTAACATAGTTCATTGTTTGTATTGTTTGTTTTTATGTGTAATAATTGTCTTTTTTTATTTTAAGAAATACTACTGTACAGTAGTAGACAAGCCTCTATGGAGGCATAATCAAAAAGTAAGTTTTAAAGAAATACATTTTAACTATATGTTTTAAAATAAATGTATTGTGTTTAAAAATTTTTAGAAAGGTTTGAAAATGGTTTAAATAAAACAAACCGAAACGTTACCACTATAAGCAAGTGATTTTATTTCTTACCGAAACCCATGAGAATATAAGAAAAAGAAAAACAAATGTAGAATTAGAAGTTTGCATGGGTATGATAAAATGACAATCTGCTGACGTTGGAGGACCAATGAAAAACGGCGATATAATTCGCACGTTAAAACGTTCTGTCAACTGTCAACAATGTCAAATTTTAAGATAACGATGCCAGATATAACACCGTGTTGCCAATTCTCAATACATAAACAGTGATCCTGGTGACGATACTTCTCATATATTATATATTAAGAGAATTGCTTTATCGCAGAAGACTGCACGTTATCTTTAATCTATTCTAATAAGTATATTCAGCGATGAAATATAGTGCCTATATAAATAGGTGATCGTGATGTATGTAATTATTTTAAGGAGGCGTTTTAACAGTTCAGTTACGCTGATAAAACTTGATTGATGAACGCGATATTTTTTTCAACACTGTAATTGATTGTTTACAGGTCTTTCAACGATGCAATATTATACAAGGTCGTACAGAAATTAAATACTATTTACTGTAGTTAAAACATTTCAACTTTTACTGAATAAACATTTGGGAATCTAACGAAAAACACAGTTTTAATTGGTCTTGGATTCACCTATTATAACCTTGAACTTACTGGTTGTTTTGTAGGTAGTTTCTTTTGATAGCGATCTTATTTAACGCTACAACGAACTGACAAAAACAATAATTAATTATTGTTGATCTTATAAATTGATTAAATTAATTCATTTTGATTTGATTTATATGTATATTACTTAGTTGATTGAACTATATCAATTGGAGGTTACAGAAAATTGTCAAAAATACTCATTTTCACGTAAGGTGAAGTTGGGTAATTGCGATATAGTTTTTCATTAGGTTGAATGTATGACGCCGCAAAATAAAAAGCTTATTAATTAAAATTCTAAAAAAAATGTAATACATTTTGGAGATGTTTATTACCCATCATTGTGTTTTAAGTTTAGTTATCAGCTTATTTATTTTTGTTAGTCATTTTTTTCAAAACACGGTTATTCTATCACATTTGCCCCTTAGTTTGGGGCAAATGTGATAACGACCAATATTTTGTAATGCAAAGCCTGTACATTTATTAACGGGGCAAAAGTATAAAATATAGAGTAATGTGCACATTTTCGTTTTTTGTTTTTTAATATATTTCAAACACTTTAAAAGTTATAAACTTTTCAAATATAAAAGCAAAATCAGCAGATTTTCTGAAAAAAACATGATAATAAACAATGTTCAAAAATTATAATATTTGCTGCAGTTATACAGAACTATAAATTATAATCCCCAAAGCGAAATAGAAAATCTAGTAAGCCTCTTCGGTCGGTGGTTGGTTTTGGCAAAACGGTGATAATATCGTTGTCGTCGACTACCGTGTCAGTGTCTTCGATTTTTGGCCAAACAAATTTATTTTTGTATGGCCTTGTAAATTTAACGACCCATCCTTCATCGCTTTGTTCCAGCACATTACCAAGAAAATGTTTGATTAACTTTTTTGGTAGAATAATTTACAATTATCCAACATCCCGGAGCAACAACATTTTGGAATTCTTGCACATCTATGGTATTCTCATCAATACCATTATTTACCACTTCATTCACGAACTCCTCAGAATTGGCAGACTCAATTAATTCTAGAGGCCTGTGACCGTCATCACTGCTACTGGTGGAAAATAATCGAGCTTTTCTTTTAGCGCCCTTCTAAAATGGTTTTAATTTTTCTTTAAGAATACTTATAGCTTGTGAGGATGCTAAAATTTCGGCTCCAGGACATATTCTAGTTTTCTTCTGTGGTTGTAGCTTTGGTGTTTGTTTAACTGCAGATAATAAAAGGTGTTCAAATGACACACTACTGTTACTAAGTTTACAAATGTTTGAGGGGCCTGCTAATGAGTTATCAGTTTTTCTTTGCTCTTGAACCTGTGTTGAAATGTTGTTAGTTTCCTTCCACTTTTGCATAAGATCTAAGGGAAAACTTTTTTCCGGAATAATATCTCGATTAAAAGGGAATATCCCTCCCTTCCTAAATCCATTTACGATAACATCAGAGAAAATAATTTTCCATGTTTCACACAAGAACTGTGAAAACACCGTTTTGGGTATTTCTTGTCCTACATGATTGCGTTGCCAGATGACAAGTTTTTCATCCCACTTGCATTTAAACCAGTGATTCCCAACCTTTTCTGGACCACCGCCCCCTATAGAAGAGAACAAAAATTTCACCGCCCCTCCCCCCAGTCGCTGGTTAGTTCAAAGTAGTTGATTTTATTTGAATATCATCTGTACTATCCCAATTGATCTGTATTTAGATTGAATTTCAGTTAATGTCTAAATTTTATTTTAGAGGAATGATGAAGTAGACATTTATTAAACGACTACCAAATGTATAATAAAATTGTTTATTCAACTTTTAAATATAAACACAGAATCAATAAGAAATACAATCACAATAGAAATAAGAAATGCAGTACAATAAGAAATACAAACTTAATAATAAAGAAAAAATCAATGAGACGGTTGAGGCTGGTGGAGTGTTACCAGTTTGTTAATATCGGGTTCCAATTTCGTCAACATCAATCGCAGATCGCCACGTTTAGTGATGTGTAGTCTGTTCCTCTTCTTTGACAGCAAATCAGTTACTGCACTGAATGCACGATCAGCCATATAGGACGAAGGAAATGCAATTAACAACTTCTGTACTATTGTCCACAATTCAGGGTAGAGAACTGGTATTGGTTTTTGAAGCCAGAACTCTTGATATCCACGTTTGAATTTTACTTTCAGTTCTTCGTTAGTTGTGAGTTCTAATAGTTCCTCTTCCAAATTTGATGAGCCTTCAGTATCTGTGTTTGCGAAAGGATCTATAACCCAACTTGGTATTTCCATGTTTAAAATATCTTGGAAACGCTCTGTAAAATCAACATGGCAGTAAGTAAGTAAATCTTCCGGTTTTGCAGATACTGTTGATAATGTGGGAAAATGGTTGTACTCACCTCTACCAACATTTCTTTTGAATATAAGAAGTTTTCCTGCAAAAGCAGCTATGACGTTTTTAGTTTTAATTAAATTTAAATCATCACCTTGCAATTGTAGGTTAACTTGATTAAATACTTTAAACAGGTCCGTCAAATAAGCGATGTCATTTTTTGACGTAATCAGGTTTTCGCGCAATTGTTCGTTTTCTTCAAGAAATTCCAACACTGAGTCAAATAGATTGAAAAAACGATTCAGACAAACACTTTTTAGAGAGCCAACGTACTTCTGTGTGCAGCAGCAAGCGATTGTAGTCTTCATCATTTTCATTGCAAAGCTTATGAAACAAACGGTCATTCAATGAATTGCTTCTAATGATATTGATTGCTTTAATATTGTTATTGAGGGACGCATGCAGACGTTCATTTAATTTTTTTGCAACCAAATGCTGACGGTGAATAATACAATGTACAGCGAGTACATTTGGCACTGCTTTTCTCAAATGTGCTATAAAACCCTTATGACGCCCGCTCATTGCTGGAGCACCATCAGTAGCAGCAGACAAAATATTGCTAATAGGAATTTCTTTCTCTTGAAAAAATTCTTGCATAATATTAAATATAGAATGTGCCTTTGTATCAGATTCCAAATTCTTAGCAAATAATAACTTTTGATGATTTTTTTCTTCTTTTATAAATCGTACGTATGATAAGAGTAGAGCTTCGTTACTTAGTAGAGTTGATTCATCGAGTTGAATAGAAAATTTGCTAGTCTTTAGGTAATCGCATAATGATATTTCAACGTCATTTGCCATTTCATCTATTCTTCCTTGCACTGAATTATTACTGAGAGGAATTTTTTTAATGATATCAAATGGTGTCTCATGATGGAAAACAGTTTTTAATATCTCTTCGACTGCCGGCAAAATTAATTCCTCGCCAATGGTGTGTGGTTTTCCTGACTTTGCGATTAACAATGGAAGGTTATATGAGGCTCGTAGCCCATCATCGTCTCGTTTAGTAGACGATGCAAAAAGGTTTGATATAGTTGACTGTTTTAAATATTGTCTTTCGAGTTCTTGAAAATAGAATATATCTTTGTTCTTCTTATCAGGATGGATTTTATGTAAATGCTCTTGTAGCCTAGAAGGTTTCATAGCTTCATTTGAAAAAACTTTTTGTCAAATTAAACACATAGGTAATGATTTGTTTGTAGAAGATTTCGCAAATCCATATTTTAAATATTCAATACTGTATTGCCGGCATTTCTTTTTCAATATAGAAGTAGATTCAGCCATTTTCATACAAAAATTAAATTCTCAATAGATTTATAGATAGTAATGTTTATAAAATGACACACCACTCACGATTATTTACTACGGCAGAGCTTATGATTCACGACTATATATCGCGGCCAAGCACATACAACTAACTAACAAAAAATTCGTAGAGCTGTTGCATTTATACGTTTCATTCCGTGCATGATTCAACTTGTCTGTGTGCGAACATGTCGAAACATGTTATTTTGTATGAACTTCGCGCGTTCGCTTATCAACGTGCGAGGACAAGGCATATACTTCTATTCTGAATTAAAAGAAATTATTATAATTATTAGTATTACTATTAATGCTAATTTAAAACTGATTATTAACCCTTATTAAATCATTTTTATTTCACCATTCCTCTTGACTGCTTATTATTTGCTTCTGAATCCGCTACTGCCCCCCTAAAAGGCTGCAGCGCCCACAGGGGGGCGGTATCGCCCCCGTTGGGAACCAATTTTAAACGATTCAAATACGGCTAGATCTAATAGTTGGAGCAAGTGGCTGCTTTGTGGAGGAAGCTTCAAAATTGTTATTTGTTCCCTTTCAGCAGCCTCTAAAGTTTCAATGCTGACATGGGTTGAGTGACCATCATATATGATAAGAACAGCTCGCTCTGAACCAACGGTAGGTACTACAGTCTTAAGATAATAATTTCTGAATATTTCCCCTTCCATCCAGCCTTTTTCACTAGCTGCGTACACAGTTCCTTTACATTCGTATTCTGGTGGGGCAAGCCATTGTTCCCATACGTTACGTTCTTTCCTTTGTACACAATTAGTGGTGAGACTTTGTCCCCTGCTGCATTGCACATTAGCAAAGTTGTTGTGTTTTCTTTGCCAGGAGAGCTGATTGTTCGAGACGAAGCTTTTTCAACAGCACCTACTACTTTCCTTGGGTCAATACTGAGGCTGCTTTCATCCAGATTCCAAATTCTTTCCGGTTTATCATGCAGTCCAAGTTCATTCAGGGTAAGTTTTAACAAATCTAAATATTGATAGATTGTGAACGGATCCAATGCCTTTTTCCTGGCGTACTCCACATTTTGAGAAGCGTCAGTCTTCACCTGGAATGCCATTTTTAAAATTATTTTTTATGTTGTTGCTTTCGATGAACCGAGCAACTAGTTCAATTACTTCTTCTCAGGAAAATCCATACCCCCATTTTCTTCTTTTATTGCTCCACGTACACCTTTGATTCGGGAATGCAATGAAACGTACGGAATTCCATACATCTTAGCAGCTCTGTAAATTGTTGTTCTCTTGGCTTCATTAATAGCCAGTTCTAGATCTGCCTTCGTGTATTTCTTATCATCCGATGACTTTTTCTTGTAATTGCGTACCATAGCCACACTGAAACAATAAAGGGACAAATGTGATATAACACAATTTCCCCGCCACTGTATAACACATTTGCCTCGTGAGGCTTATTTCGTGGGGCAAATGTGAATAGTTTCAAATGACAGAGAAATGTTAAAATTCTGTCAAAATAAACATACTACATTGTAAACTACAGTAAAGGAACCCACTCCTAGTAATCTAACTTACCAGTTGAGATCACAATTTTACGCAAATAATAATAAATAATATGCTACTCGTCACGCTTATAAATAACGTCCGTTCTGAAAGCTTTGCAACTACTGGCGATAGATTAGCCGCGCAGACAATTCGAAGTGATGGGAAGGTAAACAGTGGTGGTGTATTACTTTTAACACGGATGGCGCTTACTGATTGATACTTTTCAAATTTTGGGAGGATACTAACACATTTACCCCATTAACACATTTACCCCACTACACTTTATCTCTAAAAGTATATTTGAGATTACTTTAAAAGTCAGAAAGAAATGACAGATTAAAAAAATATAATTGACTACTGGGGATGCCTAAGAAGGCCGAAACAATAGTTTATGTAATTACATGTAATCCTCTTTTGATTACAAACACAATTGAGGAATCGACAATGAAATACTGGCAAGTTTTTCGAGGTAAATGTAAGTCAATGTTCGTCGCCGCATACAGCGAGAAAAGTAGTTGCGTTTTCAAATGGAAAACGGTAAAAATGTGGTTATACTTCGTTTCAAAGTAGTTGATAGCATAAATCGCCTATCATAAACGGAAAACGGAGATCGGGTGTTTCAAAAAATGTTATCTCTTATTTATGTTTTACAATGTATCTAGACGAAGAAGAAAGAAATTGTGACCAGGCCACCCGCTAATTGGTCAAATAACAATAGGTAATAAAATGCAAATCAAAGCATACGCAGGTAACCAAACGGTCCATAGCCGTGGAACAGGGTTATTTATGATTTTTACTTAACGTTTATTATAATTCATATTATAATGAAAATACAAAGTAATTGTGCAATATTTCTTCACGCACATATTCTTGTAAAAAATATAACAAATAATGCTGGTGAACATTACTTTAACTATAAACTATACAGCATTATTAACTAAATTCTTCATCAGGAAAATCTGAAGAATCCTCTTGTCCTAAGTTAATAATTAACGGTTCGATCTCTGTAGTTTCGACGATTAAGTCGCCAGGATCTCACATTTTCCCCTCCTCATCTATAACATGTTTTATGGCGCTTTGCCAGTCACATTCGCCAATGAATCCATCAAAAGTTGCCGTACTTCTTGAAGTTTAAAAGTTTTGTTGTTCAGCTCACAATGATAATAATAATGATGTTTATTCATTCAATTATTCAAAGTACAAATAAAATACAAATCTATTACTAATCTAAACATTGGTGAATAAACAGGAAAATGCCGTAGAAACTGAATGAAATCAGTTTGTACACGGTAAGCATAACAAATTAATACACTAACTTACATACTAGAGCATGTGATCAAAATTCAAACTCAAAATCCAGGTAAAGTCGCAATCAAGTCTATACGTCTAGTCCGGGGTGGGGGAAGTCTTAAATTGAGTAAATTTTTTTTAACCATTATTTAGCGAAAGGCTAATTAGTGAAGTTCGAGATTCACTTTATTTTCTTTTGGTATTTACTTTATTTTCAATAGTATATTCATAATGTTAAGCATTTATATATTATATTATGAAATATATACCGATCCGTCTCTAGGATCCAATTTTTAACTTTATTTCTATACATAATAAACATTTTGATTTGTTTAAGTTCATTTGGCAAATATTTATATAATTTGGAGCTGATATAGTTACAACTATGCTGGCCTATTGATTTATTACATTAAGGAAGCTGCGTTTTATATTCTTTGTTTCTTGTTTCATACTCATGCTCTGTGTACAGCATTTCAATTTTTCCTTTATGAATATTAATCAAGATTTTATACGCAAATAATTGTCGTACATCATATATTCCATTTTGTTGATATAAGTAGTTGCTTGGATATAAAATTGGTTTTTTAAAAATTCCCCTAATATCCACTTTTGTATAACATGTAATTTATTCATATGTATATCGGACACTCCGCCCCATCCCAATATACCGTACTGAAGCAAACTTTGTACTAAAGCAAAATAAATGATTTCTAAATGTTCTTTATCCAAAAAATCCCTTAATAATTTAAATCTGGATAAAAGGCCTCTGATTTTATTAGTTAGATTATTTATGTGCAAGTCCCATCTTAGGTGTCTATCAATAATTATTCCGAGATATTTTATGGACTCTGCTTCTGGAATTTCGGCATCTTTATCGATAATTAATGGGGTAAACGGTGTACAATAATACCTCTACCTTTTACCATCTCATCGATTACAGATTTTTTTAAACTCTGCCTTACACTCAAAAACCGGGTCCACATCAGTAGATATGTACGTAGTTCGTTGCTGTTCGTCGGGGTATTTATTGATGTGGAGGGGGTGAAGTACCAACCCGGCGCGTCTCCAGGTGGCGGATAGGAGAAGGGCCTCTGAGATGATTTTATATGAGGAGGAGGTCTGCGGGGAAATACCTGGGGCTCGTTGTGTCTAAAAACTCAACAGGCAGCCCTCGAATACCCTGCCGCGGACCAACTTTACCTGTCCCAGCTGTAGTATCGTGGCTAAGGGATTGCACACAGGGTTACGATGCCGGGTGAAATTTCGAGCTCACCTCGAAATCACCTGTTATACCAATGTCTCCTGGCTGTCTGTGGTCAAGTCTCGCGGGCCAGTGGGATGGGGGGGGGGGTCTTGGCTTTACTGTCCGGACCAAGAGGAGACAACCTCATTAAAAACCTAAATTCAAGGTGGGAGACCAGGCCGAAGAATGCGTGGCTATATAGAAGAATAGTCCTCACTGGTTTCGACCTTGGAGCACCGGGGGGAACTCCATTGTATTGAACCCCTTACCTCTGCATGCGGGAATCTGCAGCGGTGGACCGTAATTACCCTAGCTTCTCATGGGATCACTCATGGAAAGAAAAAATAAAAAAACTTTCACCGGAAAAGTAGTGGAGACAACCTCCACCTCTTCATCCGGGCACCTCACAGAGGAAAAAAAGGCCAAACGGCACAAAGGTCGTATGCCGTTCGACCTCCCAAAACCGGGAGAACCGGGCGGTATAGACGACCCACTGAGAAAAGGCCTCAGTGGAGCAGGGGTGCGGAAATACCTGCTACTCCTCAATCAGGGAATGTCTACTGAAGAGGCCAGGAAGCAGGTAACTCAGCACCCAACCCCCCCGAAGGAATTACCAACGGGGAAAACAAAGCTTAAAAGAGGCCCGGAGCATATTACTCCTCCGCTTAGGCCTCAAAGCAAGAAAGCAAAAACAGCTGCAGCGTTAACCGGGCAAGCCACTGGTTACGCAGCAGCTGCCAAAGCAGAGAAAGCTTTTAGGGTGGGAATAATGCCCAAGGATTATCCTGGAGTCATCCTGAAAGCGGAGCAGCTCTCCACACTGGAAGATACTCTGGTGGAAGAGCTGTGCCAGAGCAAAGAGAAGGGAATCCACTTCTCAGGTATCCATTTCCGATGTGGAATGATACTGGTGGACTGTGGGTCACAAGAATCGGCAGACTGGCTCATGAGGTCCGCGCCGAAATTAAACTCTTGGGAAGGACCCGAATTGGTGGCTCGAATTGGAGACGACATCCCAAAGCCGGTCACCATAACACTGTTCTTCCCAAGAAGCCAAGACATGAAACTGGAGAAGATCCTCCAACTTGTCGTTAGGCTCCTTCCAGAGCGTCTTTCAGGCAGAAATACTTGCGATTGAAAGATGCGTGGAAATGAACCTAGAAAGAAACTACCAGAGATGTGACATATCGATCCATTCTGATAGTCAAGCAGCTATCAAAGCATTGAGCTCCCATGTCATTGATTCAAAGTTGGCATGGGAGTGCCGAAGAAAACTTGATGAATTAGGCAAGAATAACAAGGTCTCTTTAGTCTGGGTTCCTGGTCACTCGGGAATCACGGGAAATGAAGAGGCCAATACACTTGCCAGGAAAGGAGCACAAATGCCCTTCATTGGCCCGGAGCCTTTCTGTGGTGTATCAAAATGCTCCTACAACAAAGAGTTTCGGAAGAAAGAGGAAACCGAAAGAGAAGCACTCTGGCGGTGCCTTCCCGGGTTGGAACATTCCAAAAAGTTCCTGGGGAACTTTGACACTGCTAGGTCCAAAAAATATTTGGACCTTAGTAAAGATAAGCTACATCTCCTCACGGGCTTTCTTACAGGACCCTGCCGCCTTAGGAAGCACTTAATGAGAATAGGTCTACCAGAGATTGACGAGTGTAGATTCTGTGGGGAGGAGGATGAAACTCCTGATCACCTAGTTCTGGAATGCCTCGCCATTGCAAGCCAACGCAAGAAATGCTTTGGACAAGAAACTTGTAAGAGTGAGGACCTAACCTCGCTGAAGCCGTCCCAAATACAAGATTTCATTAGAACCTTGGAACTGGAAGGCGAGCTGTAGTAGTAGCGACAACAGCTCTGATAGGGGGGGGGGGCACAATAAACCTTTGGTTTCAGTGCACAGTAACCCCGTTAAAATCTAATCTAATCTAATCTACACTCAAAAACAATTTGCAAAAGTTCTTTTTTCACCATTGTATCATCGAAATTTAAGGCTTTACATTGCAACCACTCAATTACCGCCGCTTTCTTCCATGAACTTGTGGGAAGCTTCTCTACTAATCGAGAATGATAGCTGGCGTTATCCATTACAATAAATAAATTCTAAGGAATGTATTCGATCATTTGTTGGAAATATTCCTCAAAAACATCAGCCGTCATTTCTTCGTGTTAGTCTTTGGTTGAATTAGATTGAAATTCCAATAATCCTTGTGAATAGTAGGTATTAAAGAAGCAATTGGTATTAAAACTAGAACCCTTAGTAGAAAAATATGGTGGAACAAATATATAGAAGAGCTAACTACCCAGAAAAAATAATGGTATCAAAAATGGACTAACACTTACTCACAAGAAGATAGAGATCGATATCTAGGAATAAAAAGAATTACAAGACGAACTATAGCTAATGCAAAGAGAGAAATGTGGGACAAAATATGTCAGGAAATTAATATGGTACAAAATGCTCTGAATCATGGTAGTTCATAAAAAATATTAGATCGAAGAATGAAAAGAACTGTGCGAAACTTCAATTTATACCAACAAAAAAGTTGATCGATCACTATGAACAATTGCTGACAGTAGATAGAGATGAATACCTTGCAACCTCACCAGCAGAAATATTAATTGAGAGTGAAACAATCAACGTCAGAATTAGAGAAACAGTAAAACAACTCAAAAAGGAAGTGCTGCGGGCCCGGAGGGCATTCCTACAGAGTTGATTGAGAACAGGTCAGATAAACTTTTCGATATACTTACCTGGTGTATAAACCAGTATCTAAACGGCACTCCAGTGCCAGAAGAATGGAAGGTGGCCCATATAACTTCAATCCATAATAAAGGTAACAAACTAGACTGCTCGAATTATAGAGGCATATCAGTGACAAGTACTCTTAGTCGGCTTTAAGGAAGAGTTCTGCGAGACCTAATTGAACTTGAATATAGAGAACAGGAAGAAGTAGAGCAATCAGGCTTTTGGGCGGGAATATCTTGTACTGATAACGTCTTTAGCTGGAAGCAAATTATTGAAAAAAGATCAAACACTAATATAACTCACCTTTGCGTGTGATACAGTTCCCGTAAAAATGCTTTGGAAGACGCTACAAGAAACCAACATCAGTCACACCCTTATAAAAGCACTTAAGAGTCTTTATGATGGATCAACATCAAGAATCAAAATTGGTAATAATATATCAAAGAAATTAACTGTCTCGACCCTTACTTCGTGGAATCTGCTCATATTAGTGTTTTAAATGAAACTCACGGTTTCTAGTTAATTCCACAATATAATAAAAGTTATATTGAAAATTCTAAAAACTTGACAATTGTTTCGATAAATCAATATAATCGTCTGATATTGATTTATCGAAACAATTGTCAATTTTTTAGAATTTTCAATAACTTTTATTATATTGTGGAATTAACTAGAAACCGTGAGTTTCATTTAAAACACTAATATATCAAAGAAATTTCCGGTAAATAAAGGTTTGCGCCAAGGATGTTGTATCTCGCCCACACTTTTTAAAATCTGTATAGTAAGAGCGTTAAATCAATGGAAGAAAAAATGCAGCGGAGTGTGTATCGATCTTGGAGAAAAGTGTTTATACACTCTACAGTTTGCCAATGACCAGGTCATCATGGCGAATGACAAAGAAGATCTTGAATATATGACGAGAAAACTAAATGAATAGTATAGGAAATGGGGTCTGGAAATTAATACTCAGAAATCAAAATACCTTCCAATAGGAGCTGAACCAAGAAATATTAAACTAGAAACGGAAGAAATAGGACCATGTAGCGAATACACATACTTAGGAGTTGAATTTGCTACAACAGGAAAAGACGACAGAGAAATCAAAAAACGAATAGCACATGCCGGACGAATAATAGGCTGCTTAAATGGGATATGATAGAGTTCTGATATTCGAAAACACCGGAAATACAATATCTACGAAACCTATGTCAAAAGTAATCGAACCCATGACGCAGAGACACGGAGAATTACAAAAAACGATAAAAGAAAACTTGAGGCGACCGAGATGGATGTGTTCAGACGATCTCTTAGAAAAGGGGCCTCCAAACTATGGCCCGCGGACCAAATCCGGCCCGCTACTGCCATCAATCCGGCCCGCGACAGCTCAAGACTAGTGCGATCAATCTGGCCCATGACAGCCAATGTTTTACTGTTGTTACTATTGCTGTGATAAGTTGAATGGAAGAGAATGAAAACACAGAATAATAATTACTCGGTTTTATTTACTTGCAAGGTATAACTTTACGACAGAAATTATGACGCAGAAAACTTAACTTAAGTATTTGAGCATATTAATAACTAAGAAATAATTAAATTGAAATTAATCTCACTAATAAAACAATAAAAAACACTAATGAGATCTATGTAATTGTGCTTTTCCATCGACAATTGTTTGTAGTTGTGGATTAATTTTACTTGTACCTATTATCAAAAGAGATTTAAGATGCTCATCGTCAGACAGTTGCGATGATATATTTTCTGCGATGTATTGCACCCTCCGAGCCACGGTGTTTGCTGACAAACTGACACCTTTCAATAAATTTACTTTTTCGGAGCATATTTCTTCAGCTACTACAATCAAGCATTCTCTTATCATTTCTCCATCGGTGAATGGTTTTCCACGTTTTGCGATTTCAAGACCCACACGAAAGCTGGCGCGAGTTGTAGACTTAAGCTCAGTATTTGCTTTGGCAAACAAAGATTGCTGCGATTTCAGTCCGCGCTTCAAAGCTTCAAATTTTTCCGTCCGCAATATTCCTGTATATTTAGAGTAATTTTTAAGATGTTTCGATTCATAGTGACGTTTGATGTTAAACGTAGCGTCTTATTACTGCACTCAATCACAAAATACTGAAAGTTCCATTTATCTTGAAACGTTCTGCATTCGCTGTCTATTTTTCGCTTCTATTACATACCAATAAATCACACATAAAAACAAGTCTACTCAAAATACTCTTATTACTTTATTTCACAATAGGCAACTTCGCTTCTTTCGCCTTTCCCGCATAAACTGACTCGCAATGGCACCGCTAGCCTTTTTATACCTATGCAATTACTGCCATCTAGAAATGATCGGAAAAACTAGCCAGAACCATAACTTCCTCGAACCACGGACTTAGGATCCATGGACTACTAATTGTATATTCGGTTTGACTCCTCTACTGTGGTCGCCATGCTGTGCTAATTTTAAGTTGGCCGGCCTGAGTCACGTGATTCGTACAGGACCGGTTTAAACAATTAATCAGAAATCATTTATAAGATAGGAAAATATGAATCGGTGAGAGAAAAAAGTATATCTACTTTATTATTTATACTAGCTACTGCGTATTGTGTATCTACCTAAGTTGAGATTATGGAAAACTTTTTCATAAATTTTAAGAAGTGTTTATTTATAAATTATATCATTATATATTCTTATTAAAATTCAATTAATCAGGAAATAAATAAAATTACCGTTAATTTTAATTTAATTTAATCACGGTCAAGCCCAATTCACATTAATACAATATGGAAATATAAACAAATGCTACAATAACAGAAAAAGAAAAATATGTAAAACTAGAACAAGATAGAACAATCGACACATGCATTAAACTTATCTATAAAACAAAAGGAAAAACCTAAAGTATAGTATAAATCACAAGAAAAAAGCAAATAAAGTAAGAGGAGTGATAACACATCAAACCAGCAATAAAAGATGTACGCTCCAGCAAATGTTTTTTAAACTTGAAAGTGGACACATCAAAAATTAAAATTCCATCGACAGAATTTGCTAATCTAAGTGTCCTAGGTAGAAAACTATTCATTGCATAGTTGTACCTATGAAATGCGACATGAAACGTTTGTACCTGCCTAGAAAGACGAGAAGGGACAACTAAATATATTTTAGAGAGAAGCTTGGGACTATCACAAATACCATTTACTATGTTGAACAGCTGTATCAGATCCCCTTGCCTTCAGCGAATCTCCATAGTAGGAATGTTTAAAAAACGTTCTAAGAAATCATAACAAAGGTAAATGTGCATCTTAAAAGCAATGTATCTTAAAAAATTGTGCTGAACAGCTTCATGTAATATAAGGAGGAGACCATACTGGTAAACAATAATCATAATAAGTTCTGACCAGTGAGCAATATAGGGATCTAATAGCAGTGATGTTAGTAAAATCAGAAGTGGTTCTCTTTATAAAACCAACATCTTCATAGATTTTTCAATAACAGAGGTAACATGAGACCAATATAACACCCAAGTCCTTAGTTTGAGAAGCACATTTTAGAGTTTCATTATTAATATTGTAATCAAAAGCTATTGGGTGGTGTATTCCATGAAAATGCATTACATGACATTTGGATGCATTTAGATTCACACCATTAAGTGTACACTAATTTGATAGACTATCTAAATCAGATTGTAATATTAGAGCATCATCCATGCCACTAATCACACTAAAACATGTCAGGTGGTCATCAGCAAATAACAAGGCTTTACTACCTTGAAAACAATGCATTATATCATTAATAAATATGTTAAATAATAATGGTCCTAAATGAGACCCTTGGGGAACTCCCGAGGTTACCGGAAAAGTATGAGAATAATCATGAGTAACTCTGACCATTTGTAAACTATTCGTAAGAATCACTTAGTCATTATAAAACAAGACCGTCAACACCATATTGAAAAAGTTTATGTAGCAAGAGCTCATGATTAACCCTGTCAAAAGCTTTAGAGAAATAAGTGTACACAGAATCAATCTGCAGACCGCCTTCCAAACCATCAGACAAAAAGTCAACATATGTGAGTAAACCCAATTCTGCAGACCTTTTAGAAGCGAAGCCAAATTGTTATGATGTCATAATACTCGAACAGTCATAGGTGAGATAATCTAAAATAATACTCTCAAAGACTTTGGGAATTATGCTAAGGATTGATATAGGACGATAGACGAGATGTCTGATTTTCTACCCAATTTATACACTGGAGTGACGTATGAAGTTTTCCAATGATCTGGAAATTCTCCTGTAACAAGAGACTTATATATGAAAGAGCGGGCGAGATAAAAGGTAGCTAAATTCCCTAAGAATGGAAGGTATTCCGTCAGGACCGTTTTTTAATATCAAGTTTAGATAACTTTGCATAGATGTTCGAAGCCAGAGGTTGATTTGAATAAACTGATGAGAAATGTTTAGCAAATAGATTTGCAATATCATTCCCGTTACCAGCAGTAAGGTCCCCAAGAGAAGGTATAGTGTTATTCACCCTCCTACTGTTTATAAACTTCCAAAAAACTTAACATTATCTGTAACACAATTTTCAGTATATTTTACATAATTTCGGTAGCACTCTCGTGATAAAAATTTACACTGAGCCCTTAATCTACTAAATTCCATTTAATTTACAAGACACCTAGTAATTTTGTGAGACACCTCTTTCTCGCACAAATGCCTCTTCAACTATGGAGTATACCAACATGGAAACCTCTTCTTGCAAACCTTTTTAAGCGGAATAAAGCAATTTATTATAGTGTACATTATATCGTAAAATATGGACACCATCGCAGTCAATTGATTCCAAGGAAAGGCGCATTGCTTCATAATTTGCACGATTAAAATCGTAGTTTTCGCCCCTTGCTTGTTTTTCTGCAAATTTTTAGTTTGTTTCTGCATACTCTTAATTGCTTCTTCAAAAAGCAAATCTTCTCTCTCAATTTTACATTGGTATCTTCTGTGGAAGGTTTGCTGAAAATACAACATTTCTTTAGACTAGTTAAACTTTGGTACTAAGGCATTATATAAATGCTACGTAAAAATTATATGAATAAAATACATATTACATTTTGATTTTAAAGAAACTTACCTGTACGGATGAAAGAATTGTACCAGCCGTACTATATTAGAATAATGAGCAGATGGAGACGAGTCTGAATCACTCCGTTTTATTGGAGAAAGTTTTGTCGGAGATTTTTGTGAACTACTTTGAGGTGAATCAACACTTTCCAGCTTGCTGCTACGATTAAAAAATATTTTTTGATTCTTTGTGAGTACCAAGTGAAAATTAAGATACCATGTAGGTGGAGGTGAGCTAGGTAAATAACTTTTCTCCATGTGATCTACTTCAAAACATTGAGTTAGTTTTAGGGTTGGAATTGACTTTATTCTTAAACGTTTCCGTTCGCCTGCCACTTCAAAATTGGTTTGTACAAAATGTTCAGAGCACACCCTTTCATAGGCAATATTATAAGCCGGATCTTTTCCAAGGGCTACCAACCAAGACCTTTTAAGCGTATTGTCACTGGGAAATCTACAAATTGGAGAAAAAGGTAAATGTAAATTAACTTACATACAAAAAAAATTATATAACTTATGAAATGTTACACCCTCTTTCAAACGAGAAATGTAAGTAGCGTTAGAGCAACCTCTTACAAAACAGGAAGGCATTTTGGCACAGTTTTTAGCTAGTCTCCTAGAGTTCTAGATCTTACAAATAACACTATACTATTAACTACCTTACTAAAATAACACTACTTACAAAATGTAATTAACCACTATTAATTTGTAATAAACACGAATATAATCCAAAAGTTAACACACAAATATCAAACTTGCGCTTAACTCAATAAAATTCAATGCGAAAATTGCGAAATGTGACCTGATGCCACTCCTGACGCTGTCACAAATCAGTCAAATCGCATTGCAACAACGGAACACAGGAAACAGAAATTGACAGGACGAAAATGTCGCGTCAGTTCATCCAGCTAAATTCTAATTGGTTAATTATTTCTATTATGCTGTCAATTATTTCGCGCAACCAACCAACGTTCCATCCTCAATATCAAGAAAATGCATATGAACTGTAGCTTCTTAATACCAACTTAAAATTAGCACAACATGGCGGCCATGTTTAGACAAAGTGAGGGGTCATTTCGGATGTATGGGAAACATATACTATTAGAAGTCCATGGATCCTAAGTCCGTGCCTCGAACCAATGCGGAAATTCCCAAATATTCCTCCTGTTAGTGGGTAGCTGAAATAGTTAGTACCTAGAACAGTACATAGTATCACTATTCGACTCTAGATGTCATTTCGTGTCACAATACACAATCAATAGTAATTGAAATGCAATAAAAGCCTATGATTTTTTGAATAATACGTGTCGGAACTCGAAAGGACGTTTTGTGGTAAAAATGCCTCTCAATAACAATATTAATTATTTAGGTGACTCGCGAAAAACAGCGCTAAAACGATTATATTCTTTAGAGAAAAAATTAAGTAAAAATGACACTTTAAAAACTCATTATGTTGAGTTTATGCGCGAATATAAAGCTTTAAAGCATATGACAAAAATAGATGAAAATGAGACTGATGAAAATTTAAATTTTTATATGCCTCACCATGCGATAATTCGTGAGTGTTCATTAACAACTAAGTGTCGAGTGGTTTTTGACGCTAGTTTGAAAACTACTAGTGGCATTTCCTTGAATGATGCACAGTATGCTGGACCTACGGTCCAGTCAGATTTATTTGCTATTCTTCTGAGATTTAGATGTTATCCTTATGTCATGAGTGCAGATATTTCAAAGATGTATAGACAGATTTTATTAGATAGCGAGCAACGTTCATTGCAAAGAATATTTTGGAGGGAAAATCCTAATGACGAATTAAATTGTTCTCAATTAAACACCGTAACATATGGTACTGCTTCTGCACCATTTCTAGCCACGCGTTGTCTAATTCAATTAGCTAATGATAATCAATCCGAATATCCTAGGACTGCAACGGTGATAAAGGACGACCTACTAACAGGTTGTAATTCTGTAGATGAGTTACTAATAATACAAAAGGAGGTGTCTCACATTTTGCAGTCTGCAGGTTTCATTTTAAGAATGTGGTTGACAAACAAGTGTGATCGATTAAAATATTTTAATGTAGACGAACATTCCGAGGTTAGTAGTACTTAATGGACGATCAAAGTAATAAAACGTTAGGTGTATATTGGAATTCAACTAGTGACACAATACAATATTAATTTGGCTTCTCCTAACATTGTTACGAAAAGAATAATATTGTCAATTTCTTCACAAATCTTTGATCCGCTAGGTTTACTCTCTCCAATAACCATAAGATCAAAAATAATTTTACAACAATTATGGCAAGCAGGCCTTACTTGGGATGAGGCAGTTACTCAAAAAATTTATTGCGACTGGCTTAATTTTCGAAAAGATTAAAAAATGTTAGAAATGTTAACAATTCCTCTTTATACACTTGCACATGAAACACGCATGATAGAATTTCATGGTTTTGCAGATTCGTCTGAAAGCGCTTATGGTGCATGCATATATTTAAGGAGCATTGACGAGGAAGGTAATATTTGTTCTCAGTTATTAACTACCAAAACTAGAGTAGCACCTATCAAGCAAGTGACTTTACCTAGATTAGAGTTATGTGCCTCTGACCTTCTCTCCTCTTTGAGTAAAACAGTTCTAGATTCTATTTGTTTACCTATACAACGCAAATATTATTGGAGTAACTACACTATTACTTTGGGCTGGATAAAGTCGTCAGCTAGATCTTGGAAGTCATTTATCGCTAATCGGGTAGGTAACATTCAAAATTTAACCGAACCGAAAGAGTGGCAACATATTCGCTCCAATGATAATCCCGCTGACTTGTTAACTCGAGGTATAACAGTTGGTGAAATTATTGAATCCGAATTGTGGTGGCACGGTCCACAGTGGCTATTAAGTGATCAGGCCGAATGGCCAAAATTAACAATTGATTATGTTACTCAAGAACTTCCAGAACGAAGAATGGTGAGTAATGTAACAACTCAACAAGATTTTGAAATATTCAGTAGATATTCATCACTGAATAAATTAAAAAGAGTAATAGCTTATTGTTTTCGATTTTATAATAATTTGAGAATACGTCCTTGTATTCAGCATGGAGCTTTGACAGTGCTAGAGTTAGATAAAGCGCTCAAGTCATTAATCAGGTTAGCTCAACAGAAATCATTTCCTTTAGAATATGTATATTTACAATAATAAAGCTATCACTAAAAGAAGCAGTTTACTATGTTTACAACCATTTATAGATAATGACAGTATTATTAGAGTAGGGGGAAGACTAAGAAACTCTAGCCAATTTTTATATGATAAAAAGTACCCAATTATTTTAGGGGGAAGTCATAAGTTGACACGTTTAATATTAATTTACGAACATGAAAGACTATGACTATGACCATTGTGGTCCCCAGCAAGTACTGGCCTCCATTCGAGAAAGTTACTGGCCTATGTCAGGTCGTAGTATTTCAAAAAAAATTGTACATTCATGCATAAAGTGTTTTAATGTTAGGCCTACTTTTGAACAACCGCAAATGGGTAACTTACCTGAATGTCGTATTACACAAAGTTTTCCATTCTCTGATGTAGGCATTGACTATGCGGGACCAATCCTTATAAAAGACAGAAAACTGAGGGGTGCTAAGCTTATTAAATCTTATATCTGTGTTTTTATATGTATGTCGATTAAAGCAATACACCTCGATACAGTAACAGGGTTGTCTATAGAAGCATTTTTTGCCACATTAAAAAGATTTATTGCCAGAAGGGGCAAACCCAAAAATATTTATTCTGATAATGGGTCTAATTTCGTTCGGGCATGCACTGAATTAAATAAACTATATAAATTTCTTGAAAATTCCTCAAAAACAATTTTGCAGAATATGGCAGAAGAAGGTATAACGTGGCATTTTAGTCCACCTCACTCTCCAAATTTTGGGGGTATTTGGGAAGCCGGCGTAAAAAGCGCTAAAGGTCACATTAAAAGAGTCGTTGGTAACTTAAAATTGCCATACGAAGATTTTTTAACTGTTTTGATACAAATTGAATGAATACTAAATTCCCGTCCCCTTACTCCACTTTCTTCCAGTCCTTTAGACCTTACTCCTCTAACTCCTGCTCATTTTTGGTTGGCAGACTTATTACAGCTATACCTGAACCAAATTACTTAGAAAAGCCAATAAATCGTTTGACTTACTATAAGCAACAGCAACAAGTAGTACAGTCATTTTGGAAGAAATGGCATGTGGAATACATTGCAGAGTTGCAGTCTCGGACGAAGTGGAAAGAAAATGCCACCAAGTTAATGAAGGTTGGAGATTTGGTATTGATAAGAGATGCAGATGTACCTCCTCTCTAGTGGAGCTTGGCCCGAATTACAGAACTTCATCCAGGGACTGATTCAGTGGTCCGAGTCGTTAGCCTAAGAATGCCCAATGGAAAGGAACTTAAAAGAGCTGTCTGTGTCCAGGCTCTGTGTGCTTCCGATAGAGGCTGAAGTATAAATAGACTTATGTATTTATTTTATAATTTGCAATTCTTCAATTCTTGTTTGAATGTATTATATAGTACATACCAAGGCGGGCGGCATGTTGACGCCATAGGTAGACGTCTTCTTTTAATTGGTGTAATTTTATCAACGTCACACTGATTAGTCTACCAATAATGTATAGATGAAAAGTACGTCGATGTTGATTTCTGTTTATTTAATTTCATAGAATAAGTTTTTGTTTCAATGATATATAAGGAATTATTTAACTGTCACTGTCAATAATAATAAAATTATTCTTTTCTTTCAAAAAATCGTAAATGTTCTTTTAACAATATAAATAGAAACTATAGAATACAAGGAGTTAAAATTTTTTAGAATTTTCAATAACTTTTCTTATATTGTGGAATTAACTAGAGACCGTGAGTTTCATTTAAAAACACTAATTAACAAAAGTCATTTTAATACAGTCCAACAAAACGATTCGAAGTCAGAAACACCTATGTTAAGGTATTTTATACATAATTTCTTAGGAAAATATTGATACAAATGAATATCTCATGTGTTAGGAAGATAAAATGGTATGACGCGAAACAAGATGAAAGGCTCAGATATTGTCAATCATTTTATGAGTATTTGCACCTGTAACGTTCCCTTATAAGACAGGAGGTATTTGCAATGGCGTTTAAATTGTCCTTTAGCGGTTATAAATCTTTTTTAATTTAGTAAACATTCATTTACATTCACATGGAAATACACTTAAGTCGGATTGTAAATAAAATAACAATTAGTTGTTTTAAACATCATATATCATAAAAATTGATCGAATATTTTTTGGAAGCAAGGTTGTGTGGGTGTCAAGATCTAATGACATACATTTCCTAAAATACCGTCGTTATCATATTCAAATTTAGGCCAAGCAATAATGTTATTATTTTCATAAATCAATTCAGAAAACCGAATCTGCTTGTGCATCAACAGAAAGATATTTTATAGTATTTTATATCCACAAAGAAAGTAGCTTTATACTACTTCTGTGAAAACATGTTTATTCACATTTTTGTATATTAATTTTTTATATTGTATTTAATTAAGTCTACTGTTTACTGTTTTTTATTGAATAAACATTATTATTATAATTTATGGGTAGGAACTCTCTTAATTCTTTTTTTATTCTCTTAATATTGCAAGTCTTTTAAAATTACTTTTGGATAATGTTACCTACAATATATTTTCTCTGGCTGTTTTGGACGTTAAAGAGGATAATTACGTTTGATCTTCATATAAACAATTACCTACATATAACCATTACTCTTATGAATATTAATTACACAATTATGAATTACTTATGTTAATACCATTCGGGATATTTACAGTTGCAATTAAAATTAGACGCCTCACTGCAACGTGGATTTCAATTAATAGAGCCTATCTAGAGAAGGCTATTCTAGGCGACTGTTATGTCAGAAGCGAACTACTTGAGTCAAGATCGCTGCGCAAGAACTAATTTGATTATCAAGCAGGTAACTCTACGATCAATACTCTACAGTACCTAGTTGAAAGTATTGAAAAGACATACGCGGCAAAAGAAATGGCTTTTTGTTCATCCATTGATATAGAAGGTGCTATCGATAACACGTCGCATGCCCCTCATCACCTGATCACTATAAGAACGAAACATGAACGACTCACTGATCAGATGGATACAGTGTATGCTGAAAAGCAGAATTATTGTAGCGACACTTGAAGGGTAGATGGTCAGGATGACAGCACTAAAAGGTTGTAACCAAAGGGGAGCTCTATCGCATCTGCTGTGGTCACTTGTTGTCGATAATGAAACTGCAAGAATCGGGTTTTGAGACTCAAGTTTATGCCATTGACCTGGTTCTAACACCTAGATGTAACAGGGACAGACATGATGGGGTAATTTCCAATTGCATGCAAGTATCCCTAAACATAATCGAAAGCTGGTGCATAACGGAATGACTCAATGTTAATTACAGTAAAACAGTGCTGGTTACATTCACTAGGAGGCGAAAATACGAACTTAAAGCACCACACTCTGAGTTCAACTCAGCTAACATTTTTCAAAGAAGTTAATTACTTGCGTCATAATCGACCAATAGATGACATGGAGCAGCCAAATTAACAACATCTTCTCCAGAGCGATAGCGGCAAGCTGGATATGGACTTCATTGTGACACTGTAAACAATAATAAAGTCTCTTTTGTACGCGAAATATAAAAAGCAACTTTTTCCAGGTGTGCCTTACAAAATTTTATCTTTGATTGTGAAGCAATTAGCAAAGAATAATTATATAATGAATAATAGTTATTTATGCTCCAAGGGAGTAAAGCGCAATTTTAATCCCGAAGCTAAAGTTTATGCACGAGCGAGCGAGGGCATTATTTAGCTGAGGGGTTAATGAACTTAACTTCTAAGATGCATACATTATTTTTTCCCCGGCCATGTGTTTCTATATTCAGAATAACTTAATAGTACCAAGAATTTTAACAGCAAACTGACACGAAGCTGAAACTTAGTTTAAGGTTGCATCGTCCCACTACGGTTTTGACATATAAATTGTCTCCACTAAACTTTACTCCTCTGAGGAAGTATTCATTATTTCCCAGCAATGTAAAGAAGGTTTCATTCAAAGTTTTATCTGATACATTTAATTAATCGTAATTTTTATATTGCTAGAAGTAATGATATTGATATACGGACTTTTGGTATAGTGTTCGTAATATCGATTTTGACATTCAAATTGTAATGTAAATAACACACGATAGTTTCTTTAACAAGCTATATTGACTATTAATAATTAATCAATAAGTTAAATTACAGTCAACAGTTATCAAGGAGGTCTATTGTCATCCCTGTTCAGGTTATCTTCTTCTTTTAGAATCTCATGTGGCCTTTGCACATAGCAACGCTTATTACATCTTTCCCTTTAACAGAATAGATTTGAAATACAAACAAAATTAACAAAACAAATTAGTCCATTTTATAATCTTGAAAATGCTAAGGAACTTTTATAACCCTTTTGCCTTTGGTATGTGTCACTGTTGGTGTGCCGTGGGGCAAGGCTTCATAAAAGTTAGTCTGAGTTTCCTTACCCTTAATTTAAGATTCGGACTCAATTCCAGTTGGGGCAGGAGTTACTGGATCTTCCGGAAGAGCATGTAAACGAGTCATAGGTTCATTAACGGAGTGCCTTAAATGGAAACTGTTTCGTCTGACTTTATTACCATTTTCTTTTTCTATAATATAAGACCTTGGCTTCTCCACAACTTTAGCAGGTTGCCACTACTCTCCTTCCTTAACTACCACATTACCCCCTTCCTGAAAATCATCTCTTCTGACTATAGTTCTGTCATAATAATGTTTATATAGCCGCCTTTTATTCTCTATTTTTTCATTCTCCTTTCCATGATCAATCACTTCTAGTTTTAATAAACTTGTTTTAATCGGCAATTTTATACGCTTGTGTCTGTTATTTACAAGTCGTGCAGGTGACTTGTTAGATTCAGAAATTGGTGTGTTTCTGTACTCCAATAGGGCAACTTCCAAACTTTCAACAGCTCTTTCTGCAATACCATTAGGTCTAGGGTAATGCGGACTTGATGTGTTAAATTTAAAGTTCCAGCTTTCAGCAAATTCTTTGCATTCAATAGATTTGAACGGCATATTATCAGCGACAATCTATAGTGGTATAGCGTATGTAGCAAAAACGGATTTAAAAGCATTTACTACGGATGTAGAATTTTTATTTTTTAAAGGAATCACCTCCAGCCACCTTGAAAAATGATCTATAATAACTAAATAGAACTGTCCAACAAAGTCCAAAATATCACTTGCTAATTATTTAAACGGCAAGTCGGGTAAATGTCTTAAAACTAAAGATTCTTCTACAAACTGTCGGGTGTTATTTACATTACATGGCGCTGTCTATGCAGTAATCAAAGTCGGAGTGCATAAAATATCCTTTAGCGGACAGACCTATTTATTGTGGAAATTGTGTCTTACAAGTTGCCTCAAAACATAAAATAAGAATTATGTCTGATGTTAGACTTCCAGAGCCATTATCGTTTAAAGGCAATGTGGCAGAAAACTTTCGATCGAAAGTTCAAACAATCATTTGAAATATATTTAATAGCAAGCAGCAAAGTTAAAAAGGAAGATAAAGTCAAAATCGCCTTACTACTCAATCTTATGGGTGAGGAAGGTCCAGAAGTCTACAACACGTTAAAGTTGGAAGAAGAAGTCAAAGATGATTTCGATAAAGTGATGACCGAATTTGAAAAATATATGACCCCTAGAAAGAATATTGTTTATGAAAGACTCCTATTTTATAATCGTAAACAGGATGAGGGTGAGCCATTTGATCATTTTCTGACAGACCTTAAAAACCTGTGCTTTTGAAGACTCTTGTGACTCCATGATTATAGATAGAATTGTGTTTGGTATTCAAAGCTTAGAATTACAAGAAAGATTGTTACATGCATTACATGCAGAGGGTCTCACCGTAGATAAAGCAATTGATAAGTGTCGAGCTAATGAGCTAGCAAGACCTCAATTGAAGGAATTACAAAGTCAAGAACGAAGAGTGCAGGCTATCAGAAGAAAGATAGTTATTAAGCAAAGCAGCAAATCTAGCAATGAAGATTATACCCACACTAAAAGTAGACATTTTGGAGGAAATCGAAGTGGAAATGCAACAGTGGACTCTCGAGTTGACCACAAAATTATCTTATTCGATTGCAGAAGTTGTGGTTTCACACATTGCCCAAGAAAGTGTCCTACTTTTGGTAGAATGTACAATAAGTGTAAAAAATTGACATTTTGAAAAAGTATGCCACAGGCAGTATGTAAGGGAAATTTTTGCAAATGAAGAAGATGAAGATGAGGATACGGAGGATTAGGATACGGAAGAGAACTTAGTGACCACTATAATGGTAAATGAAGTTACACATAAAAATGAGTGGATTGAAAAAGTAAGCATAGATGAACAGAATATTAATTTTAAAGTTGATACAGGTAAACGTTATTCCTTTAAATATATTGCAAAAAATTCACAATCAAAATTTTTTTATTTGTAAATCTAAGACTGTTTTAGAAACTTATGGTGAATTTGAAATTTCACCATTAGGTACAGTCAATCTAGACTGCATGTTTAATCACTGGTCAACACAGTTTGGTTTTCTTATACACCAATACGTGTAATTAATGTTTTTGTGTCGTGCTGATTCTGAATCGGATTTCACATTTGCTCCATCACGTCAGGATTTTGAGAAATTAAATAGGTTTTTCAAAAAGCGCATTAAATTTTACATAATTTCAAATTTACTATATAAGACAGATACTGCAACAAATGTTGTTCGGCCAGACATTGAGTGGACGTGTCTGCACATTTCCTTTCATGTTTCCTACGTCAGAGCACTTAAACCACGCCCATTTTTGCTGTGGGTATATAAAGAGCTACACACGGCTTTTTTTATTCCAGTAGCGCCAGTCCATCGCCTGAGGAAGGTGATACAGCAAGAGCGAGTCACTGATACAAACTTGTTCACCGCTACTTCGCCGGCACCGTGGACGCCTCCATCGAAGAAGCCCCGCCAAACCACATGTTCTGCCGAACTTTTCAGTTCGACAGTTCATACAATACACTTGGAAGTGTAAATTGTTTCTCTTGAAACAAATCCTATTTATGAAAATAATAAACAGTGTTTAATCTTGTTTTATTTCAGACAACATATAAGCAAGCCTCACCAACGTGAAGAAAGAAGGACACTTAGCACTCAGGTAATATAAAACTCCAGAAAGATATAAGTGAGGATACCTTTAACTAGGGAGGCAAGTCCCTCCGGCAGTGAGTCCGCTGTCGGTATTAGCTTTCGCCTCCACATCCCAAACCACACCACCACCAACATGTCCTCAAATCACTCACGCCGAAGAAAATATACCAAACCTGCCCCCCTCTCTCACAATTTGAATTAAACTTCTTTCACTCAATAAACCCTACCCACCCCCAATTCAATCCTTACGAGTACGAAGAGAACCTGAAACTCCTTACCATTCCCTGTTTCCAACAAGGGCTTGCCCTCTACGAGAAGGAATTCCCTACTCTCTCACCCACACAAAACACAACCTCTTCACACACCGAATCCAATCCAACCCACTCTCACTTACCATCGTCACCACAATCCACAAGACAAACACACAAATACCAAAACACACCCTCCTCTGATTCCAACAGGTCTTACGCTTCCTCAGTGAGACTTCAATCCAGCACGCTACTTAAAAAACTCACTCACACGACAATACACACAGACCGCACACACATCCCTAACAAGGTCTTACGCTTCCTCAGTAAGATCTAAATCCCCTACACTTTCAATCACACAACAACAACCTGTCCTCGACGAGGATGGCTCCACCCTCGTCGGTAAAACCAAGAGCCGACCCACAACACCCGAGCAAATCATCCACCCTACAACTACCCCCACACACAACACCATACAAACCCTAAACCTCAGAAACCTTCCACCCCGATATTCCACACAAAAGCCCTCTACACCCTTCTAAACACTCTCGAGCTCCTCAACGGACATATCATCTATCTCAAAGCCAACTTCAACAGAACCGCGCTTCTCAAAACCTCCTCCCCCATGTCAGTCTCAACTCTTCAGAGACGAATCCACAACTCCACTGGGGACAACAACATCATCCTCAACGTTCTTAACTCCACCGAACATCCACCTCGTCAAGTCAATAAAACTCTTATACCCACCTTCTCTTTCGTCTGCAGGAATGTAGACACCACTATCAGCACCGAAGAATTTGAAGAAATTCTTCGCAACAAACAAACTCCTTTCCTCAAAACTTGGCGAATCGTAACTAAGGCCACTAATAAACCCACATCGGTGCGAGCCATCTAACATCAATCCACTACCCCCAGTGCCCAAATATTGCAGTCGATGCACCCAAACCGGACATTCTTCCGAATATTGTCGGTCTAAACCGATATGCCCCTCTTGCGGCCAAACAGGCCACCGAACCGAAAATTGCCCCAAGTCCGGCACTCCGAAATGTACAAATTGCGGTGGTCCTCAGCCCACCTTCCACCCTCGCTGCCTCCACAGACTATAGACTCCCAAAACCCCTCAAGAGACCGCTCCAGCCACTCTTGAAAAATCACCAGCTCCCTACTGATATCAAAATCCTCATTGAAATCTTCACCGTCACACTGATGAACGCCACTCCCAACTCAAGGGATATCATAGCCGACACTCTTCGTTACCTAATTCCGTCCATATATCGACACAACTGCTCTATAACAAATATAGGCAGGCGTGCTCAATTTGCTTTCACTCCCTTCAGGAGTGAAAGCGATTCAACTTGATCCGCGAACCCCATCCACCCCGTCGATGCTGCAGGTTTTTCACGCTTTTTCCTGTAGCATAGTGAATTTATCCGCTAGCCAAATGGGCCGACGTACGACGAAATTCTTAGATTTAATATTATTATTCGGTGCGAGCCCACTCAATACAATATTTTAACCAGGCATATTAAAATATTCAATCTCAACATAAGTAAATACAAAATTCAACTCAATAATCGGAAAAAAATTTAAACTTTCACATTCAAAACACCACACCGCAGATAAACACACCTACCCAACAAATTCCTCGCCTCGAATTCGAAAAAAGCCAGTCGCCACCACCCGACATCATCCACACATCTTTCAATGTCTCCTAATCACTTTTCCAACAAATTTCAAATTAAACTCAAAAATTTCAAAAACCATTCCCAACGCTTCTTATTAACTCTCATGACATAGGAGACACCCAATCCCAAAAACATTTTCATTTTCCAACAATTTCAATCATCCACCTCGCCTCTTAACTATCCGCGACGCAACGTCTTATTCATTTTCTACCTTTACTAGACACTTGTAAATTTCCCATTCCATACACCTTTAAAACCACGTTCGCACAAAAATCATCCCATTTCGATGCTGATTGTTCCTGTCTCTCTCTCCGGTTGATTTCTAGCAAAAAAAACACAATTCACCCACAAAACCAAACAAATCTTCATTTTTCTATACACCTTTTTTCTCAACCTCCCATACACTTTCCTAAAAAACTGAATTTTCAGCCCTACCCAAAACACAAGCCAAGTAAATACGCGCACATAAACCACCCACAAAGACACCCCCAACCAGCCCTGAAGAGGAAATAAATCCTATAACAGGGCCAAACTCCAAACAAAAACAAATCCAAATAAAACACTACAAGCCCCAACTCAAAAAACCTACGAACTTCTCTCTCTCTCTTTTTTTTTTATTCAATGTAAGTCAGTTTGTGATAGCTGATCGTACTTTTATTTCATAATGTCCCGTACGTGTGTAAATAATCCTAACAGCTTCTGTTATACAGGGTGTCCCGGGACTAATGGGAAAAAAGTCAGGAGCGTATAATATGAGCCAAAATAATGTTAGTATTTCATATAAACTTTTTCTATGCAGGCCCTCGTTTTCGAGTTATAGGCCTCCAAAGTTTGAATTTTGAATTTGGTTTTAATTTTTATTATTTGTACTAGTTGTTTGATCTTCCTAAAATTTACGGCATAGTTATAGTGTACGTGTATGCATATTTTGGAAAGGTAAATAGATTTACAGTTGTGCCTTGAAGCCAGGTACGGACTACCCGCAATGGTTAGTGATCCAAAAATTTTGCAGGGATGGCATACCCTGTATTAAATTATCGAAATTGACTTCCCCACACATTAAGCTAACGAAAAGGTACTCTTGTTGGAACTCGATAAAATGAGCCGTTTGTTTAGTATTTACAGTTTTATTAATGCACTACGTACCAATTTACCTAACTAACTTATTAATACGATGTCCAAGATTTACACCTACAGTACTACAACAAAATAATTTAACGATAGCAGAAGATGAAAAACATTAACGACTTATTAATTCAAAAGTTGGTAGAAACTTTTTAAAAGTGTTTTTAGCGTTTATGAACTAACCATAGGATAATTTGGTCAAACGTTGTGTAGAATAGTTCATAGTCAATAATTCATAAGTCCTTAATTTAACAGTTACTATGGCAGAATTCACAATTATTGAGTGCGCAGAATTGCATTTAATGTATGGACTGGCTTCTCGAAACTGTTTAGAAGCCAGAAGGCTTTATGCAGAGCATTTTGCAAACAGAGTATTGCCAGACAGACGAATGTTTGAGCGTATTGATCTCAGGTTACGAGAAACAGGTATGAATAAGTAAATGTAATTTTCCATGTATACAAAACAAAATTTAGTGCCAAAAACGGTGGAGAAGGTCCAGTACGAAGCGTACGTACTGTGGCAGTTGAACAGGACTTGTTAAATGCAGTTGATAATGAACCATCATCGAGTTTACGAAAATTATCGAGAGAACATAACGTCTCGAAATCAGTTGTTCATCGCGTCTTAAAAGAACAGCTTTTATATCCTTTTCACATGAAAAAAGTACACAGTCGCTGATTATCCTGCACGAATTGAGTATAGCCAGTGGTTTCTGCGACAACAACAAGCAGACAATACATTTATTAGTAACGTTCTTTTTACGGACGAATCTGGTTTCACCAGAGATGGATTCATTAATTCTCACAATATGCATTTATGGGATGATGTGAATCCACATGGCATTATCCAAACTAGGAACCAGCATAGATTCATGGTTAATGTTTGGGCAATCATTTGATAAGACCGTACTTTATTGACGGTACTTTGACCGGTCAGAGATATTTGGAGTTTTTGCAAAATGAGTTATGGAACCTGTTTGATGATGTGCCTCTACAAACTCGTAGGAATTTATGGTTCATGCATGATGGGGCCACTCCTCATTTCAGTTTAGATTTACGCCAGCATTTACACACAAGGTTTCCTAATAGATGGATTGGTCGTGGAGGCCCTTTTCAATGGCCACCGCGATCAGGAGACGTTAATCCTATACATTTCTTTCTCTGGGGTTATCTCAAAAGTAAGGTATACGCAACACCTGTGCAAACAAGGCAAGATTTAATAGACAGAACTATGTTACACTGCAATGTTATTAGAAATAATATGGGATTGCTCTTTCAAGTGCAAAGAAACAACCTTCGTAGACTTAGAATGTGCGTGGAAGTGGGAGGAGCTGATATTGAACACTTATTACAATAACGTTAGTTTTTGTTGTTGTTTAGGAATTAGTTTTTGTCAAATGTTTTTGAACTTGTCTTTTTAGAGGTTTTCTTAATGGCTTAATAATGTTGTGTTCGTAATTTTGATTAAACGCAACTAATTACGTTGTTTCCGTTCCTATTTAATTCCCATTAAATGAGTTCTTAATGTTTCTATCATATGCTATCATCAAATAATTTTTTTGTAGTACTGTAGGCAAATCTTGGACATCGTATTAATAAGTTAGTTAGGTAAATTGGTAGTTAGTGCATTAATAAAACTGTAAATATTAGCCAAACGGCTTATTTTATCGAATTCCAACAAGAGTACCTTTTCGTTAGCGTAATGTGTGAGGAAGTCAATTTCGATATATACATACAGGGTGTGCCATCCCTGCAAAAGTTTTGGATCACTAGCCATTGCGGGTAGTCCGTCCCTGGCTTCAAGACACAACTGTAAATCTGTTTACCTTTCCAAAATAAACGTACACGTACATTATAGCTTTGCCGTAAAGATCAAATAACTAGTACAAAAAATAAAAATTAAAACCCAATTCAAAATTAAAACTTTGGAGGCCTATAACTCGAAAACGAGTGCCTGAATAGAAAAAGTTTATATGAAGTACTAACATTATTTTGACTCAGATTATACGCTCCTGACTTTTTTCCCATTAGTCCCGGGACACCCTGTATATATGGAGAATTCACTACCCACCAGCTTAAGCGGAATGTTACACCTTTAATAGAAAACTTATATTTTCACTATTTTGGCTTAACCAATAAACACCAAAACAAGACATGGGCTCCCAGCATCTGCTGTGCACGCTGTGCTGTTACTCTGAGGGGCTGGTCAAACGGTAAGAACATCGCTATGCCATTTGGCGTGAACAAACTGACCATTTGACCGATTGCTACTTTTCCTGCACGAAAACTTTTGGGTTTTCCAACAAAAAATATGAAAAATATTAGTTATGCTAGTCTTCCTTCTGCTACTGGTCCAGTACTTCATTCGGAAGCCTTGCCAGTACCAAGACCCATATGTGTTTCGAGTGAAGGATATGCCGGTACAGAATCAGAAGAACCAAGTGTCGCGTTATCGACCAGCGTAGATGAATATTTGCCATCTCAAGAGGACGGACCATACCTAATGAATCAGTTAGAATTGAATGATCTTATTTGAGATCAGAATTTGTCAAAAACTAAAGCAGAAATACTAGGATCTAGACTCCAGGCACACATACTTCTGTATATCGTAATCGTCAGAAAGAACTATCACAGTATTTTTCAAACGACGGGGGTCTTTCATACTGCAATAATATCGACGATTTGATGCTGGCCTTAGGTCACCAACACCATCCAGAAGAATGGCGTCTTTTTATCGATGCTTCGAAATTGAGTTTGAAAGCTGTGCTACTTCACATAGGAAACGTTTATCCATCCATCCCCGTTGCCCACGAAATCCACATGAAAGAAACGTATGAAAATATGACTCGTCTTCTCGACAGAATTAATTACAAATTGTACAAATGGTATATCAGCGCAGATCTCAAACTGGTAGCAATTCTACTCGGTTTACAACTAGGGTATACAAATCACTGCTGATTTCTTTGTGAGTGGCACAGTCGAGCAAGAAATTCCCACTACATTGTTAAAAACTGGCCAATAAGGGTTCAGTATATTCCTGGACAAAAGAATATACTTCATAAGTCACTAGTGGAACCTGAAAAATATTTTTACCGCCATTACACATAAAATTAGGTTTGATGAAAAATTTCTTCAAAGAAATGGATAAAGATGGCCGTGGATTCCAATACCTAAAACAAAAATTACACAATATCTCAGATGCAAAACTCAAAGAGGTAATTTTTGTAGGTCCCCAAATTAAACTAGATACAATATTTGAAGAAACCTTAAGTGACTTGGAGCGTGTTGCTTGGAATGCTTTTAAAAGTGTGACCAACATTTTTCTAGGAAACACAAAATCTAACGGTTATATAGCACCTGTTGATGAACTTCTTAGAAGTTACCATAAATTGGGTTGTAGCATGAGCCTTAAAATAGATTTTTTGCACTCGTACCAGGATTTCTTTCCTCCGAACCTCGTCGACGTCAGTAATGTACACGGCGAAAGGTTTCATCAAGATATTTCTGTTATTGAAAAACGTTACCAGGGCAAATAGAACAGTGAAATGCTTGCTGATTATTGTTGGACATTGATATCAGAAGTGCCGCAGACCAGTATAAACGAAAAGTGAAAAGAAAAACATTTTAAACAGGACGATAGCTAACAGCTTTCTCTAATATACATACCTAATAATTAATAATATTTCATTTATTCTCAATAATTTTTTCTCCAAAATCTGACGTGTCAGAATAAATTTGGTTTTATTACTATTTTATTAGAACTATAAAAGAAACGAAAATTGTATATAGTTGCTAAAGAAAAATAAAAAAAATGTTGTCTAGTGTAATCAGTATAACTTAAAATTTGTATTTGTTAAAGAAAAATCAATGCCTATTCTTGGATTAAAGTCATGTCTTCATTTGAATATTTTAGCTGAAATTAATGTAGTTAAATTATGTCAAAGTATGGATGAATTTGTTAAAAATAATATAGATGTTTTTGATGGACTTGGTAAATTTCAAAATAAATGCAAACTACTATTCAAAAATGGGTCACAACCTGTTGCTAAAGCACCTCGAAGGGCACCTCTGTCATTTAAAACTCGTTTAAAGAATTATTTAGTCAATTATGCAGTCATTGCAAAGTGTGAAGATCCTACCGACTACGCCATGTAATGTAAATAACACACGATAGTTTATTTAACAAGCTATATTGACTATTAATAATTAAACAATAAGTAAAATTACAGTCAACATTTATCAAGGAGATCTATTGTCACCCCTGTTTAGATTATCTTCTTTTTTTAGAATCTCATGTGGCCTTTGCCACATAGCAACATTTATTACACAAATCATTTTCAAATAAAAGAAAAGTGAACTACACAACAAAAACCGTACATTATATTTAGGTAGGTAAGTAAGATATATCTGTCAAAATCAGAAGACTCAAAGCCATGAAAAGCAAATGTTGCTATTGTTGCCGACTTAATCAAAAGATATCCCAAATTCCCCTAAAAACAGGTCAATGTTTTTACATCCAATAATTATCAGTTCTCTAAAGCCGAGCATTACCGAATAGATATAGAAAGAATGGTACAGAATAGGTTCACGAAATAGAAAGAAATCTCCTCTCTATACTCATAGAAAGAAATTTCTTTTTTCGAGACGATACAGAATACGCGCCCTGGTTTTCTATATCATTGCACAGTTATACTGATCTTAATTGGAAAAAGATATCCAGGATATCTCCATAGGGCTAGTAATATCTAAGCTTTAATATTTGTAATATCATATCTTCTTCTTTTTTCTATTAACATAGATTAAGTCAATCAGGTAGGTCACTTCTTGGTCTAGCCAAAAATAACTATTAAACATAAGGTAGGCATCAAATGAAATGTAACTTCTGTCATTCTGACGATGATATTTAATATCGAAACGATTGTAATTTTTTTAGAATTTTCAACATTTTTTCAATATATTGTGGAATTAGCTAGAAACAGTAAGTCTCATATAAAACCGTAAAATGAGTAGATTCCACGAAGTAAGGGCCGAGACAGTTAATTTCATTTGTCTACCGATAAAATTCATAAAATAATGTGCGCAAATATCGATGACAGAATGTCAGTTTACTTTATTTTCTAGGTAATGATAGTTATTTATTATACAAGGGAAAAAAGTATTAGCTTTTAGCTTGAGGTTATGTTGTCTCCCGACGCGAAGCGGAGGGAGACAAAAAACCGAGAGCTAAAATCTAATATTTTTCCCATGTATAATAAACTATTTTTTTCTGTGACAGAAAAAACGACGATGTAATAGTGAAAGAACATATTGTTACAATATGTTAACGTCGGAATGTTATCGATATGAAATTTGAATTTTTAAACTAGTAAGCTGTTGTAGTTATAGCGACAATTAGACCTGCGTTGCTAAGGAAAACTTCAAAGTAATCAAATATATGTCAATTTAATTCTGTGATTTGATTAAAAAATTGCGAACTCAGTGATTGTTCAGTAGTTATTTTGGAAAATATAAAGTTAAAAAATGTCTGATTCCGAGTTTTCTCTGACTCCACCGTACTTGATAGAAGCAGCGCAAGTAGCGTCACGAAAATTATTGCCAGGTAAATCGCGGAAAATTTACGAAACCGCGTATTCAAGATTTAAGGAATGGAAAATGAAAAAGACATGCAGTTCTTTCTCGGATACAGTGTTATTGGCTTATTTTTCGGAACTGGCACAACAACAAAAGCCATCAACAGTGTGGTCGAATTATTCAATGATTAAAAGTATGTTACGATCCAATAATATTTCAAATCAATTACATTTCTGAAACAAAATGGGAAAGGTTGCAAGCCCAAGAAAGCTGCGATTTTTACGAGTACACAAATTAGTGATTTTTAAAATAATGCACCCGATGAAGTTTATTTAATGGCCAAGGTTGTTGTTGTATTTGGGATTGCAGGAGCTTGTCGAATTTGTGAAATCAGCCAGGTAACATTAGATGATATTGAAGATTCGGGAAAGTTATTAATTGCGAGACTGAAGCAAACAAGGAATGATATAAACAGGAAATTTGTAGTTACTGAAGAATATATTAAATATTACCGAATGTACATAGCCCTTCGTCCAGCAGCAGCAAAGGATCGCCGCCTGTTTTATGCATATCGCAATGGAAAATGTATCAATCAGGTTGTGGGTAAAAATCAGTTTTATAAGGTACCTGAAACAGTAGCTAATTTTCTTCAACTTGAAAATGCTAACTCATATACAGGTCAATCATTTCGAAGATCGTCTGCTACACTTTTAGTTGAATCTGAAGGAGACTTGATGACACTAAAGAAACATGGCGGTTGGAAGTCATCAACGGTCACTGAATGGTATGTTGATGAATCGGTGGCACACAGAACAGAAATTGCTTATAAAGTGTTCAGAACGTGTGACAGTTCTGGAATAACACCCGATTTGCGACCAGGTACATCAACAGCAGTTGTGTCCATGTCAGAGAAAAATATTATTTCAACACAAGAAAATTCGTCTGTTGTACCGAATAGTTCAAGGAACATGTCACTCATGCAATGCACATTTAATAATTGTAATTTTGATATAAAGGAAATGTAACTTATATTCAATAAAATATTATAAAATCAAATATCTTCCTTTATCTATATATATATACATATATATATATATATATATATATATATATATATATATATATATATCCGGGAAATAAGAACTCACTTTATTACCGAGGAAAAAAGTAATTTCGTGGAAAGTTGTATTTTGTTACCTGTCAACAGAGATAAAATGTCAAACTTTTTTCTACGCCCTATCTTTAAAGTGCCTTGTATTTCATCGGTTTGCAGCGCTTAAAGTGGTTATTTATGGTTAGAGTGACAAAAAGTAAAAAAGCGTTAAAAAAGTGCCATAATGTTAACTTTATTTCACGCTTCCCATAAGCTAACACAATGAATCTTGGCTGGGCATCGAGGATGGACTTTTATGAATCTTGGCTGGGCATCGAGGATGGACTTTCATTAAACTTGGAATACTTATAATTGTAATTTACCGAAGGAGATTAATTAAAATATCCCAAATTTCTATTTCAATTTTATTTTTTTGAATTGGGCTGTAGAAAAAATAATGTATGCAACATGTGCATAAAGTGTCTTTTTTTCACTCATGGAATTGTCGGTCAACTTTTTCAATTCGTGAAAAAAAGTACCACTTTATGCACTTGTTGCATAAATTACTATTTTCTAGCGCCCTATCTTTGAAGTACCTTATATTTCATCGGTTTGCAGCGCTTGAAGTGGTTGTTTATGGTTAGAGTGAAAAAAAGTAAAAAAGCGTTAAAAAAAGTGCCATAACGTTAACTTTATTTCACGCTTTCCATAAGCTAACACAATTAATCTTGGCTGGGCATCGAGGATGGACTTATAAAATGCTTGGCTGGGCATCGAGGATGGACTTTCATGAATCTTGGCTGGGCATCGAGGATGGACTTTCATGAGACTTGGAATACGTATAATTGTAATTTACTGAAGGAGCTTAATTAAAATATCCCAAATTTCTATTTGATTTTTATTTTTTTGTATAGGGCTGTAGAAAAAATAATGTATGCAACATGTGCATAAAGTGTATTTTTTCACTCATGGAATTGCGTAAACTTTTTCCATTCGTGAAAAAAGTACCACTTTATGCACTTGTTGCATACATTACTATATTACCTCAGTGTAATAATTTGTCACATTATGTGTTGAAAATGACATCAAAAAAATTGATTTTATTTCCGGTAGGGGAAAAATTAATTATGTCCAAAGTGAATTGATAAAAACTTTACTTAGTAAATGAAGAGCACAAATATCAATCGCCACTTTTATTTGTGAAAAAGTTATCGTTGAATGTTATACTGTTATAAATTTTAGAAAATAATGTGTGATGTTGATATTAGTAGTGACATTGAAAACACCACTTCCGATGTCGAAGATGCCGCGGATATAATATTGTTTTCTGTTAAATTTGACATTTTTGTGCCATAAAAAACATCAAAAAATACTTTTGCAACGAAAATTAATTCAAAAAGCGGCTACTTTTTATACGATCGTAGATAAAAGAATTAATGTTTTCGGAGATGGTAACGTAAGTAGCAAATAGTAAAATTGCAAATGATTTAACCTGCAAATTGTTATGCGTGACACGTATGGCTACGAAAAGTGTAACGATATCACGACGTCCTCGTCCTCGACATTGTAAAACGCAGAAAAGAAGAATAAGACCGTTGGATTGTTGGTTTTAGCTCCCGATGACGCCGATCATCGCCGGTGAATCTTCTTTGCGAATTCCAATCCAAGCTCGCAAAAGACTTAAGGGGGAGGGGGATACTATAAGTATATCGGTTTATCAAATGGCCGAATACCAAGTTTTCGCATGTCAGTATATACACAGTCAAAAAAATATAACTGTAGAAAAGTTCGCGAAATAAAAAAAGTTTTTAATTTTTTAAAAATTGAATCTGATCTAAAAAAAATTTTTGCTCGTAGTGTAGTGATATATACCTAATATGGTATTTTCTTGTTGATACTGAAGGGTGAGTCTTGGAAATTTGATATAATTAAAAAAATATTATTGTTTATAATAAATCTATTTTTAATACGAGTTACGGTCAATTAATTTTTCAGCTAGAAATATTTTTAATAATTGTTTCTGAAATTTGTTGCAATTAAATTGTAAATTTTACGAAGAGAGTATTTTGAGAAAATAATCAATGAAAATATTAAAATTTAGTAAAATAAAAATTTTAAAAATCAAGCTTTACTGCAGAAATTCCAAATCTTATCGTACCCTTCCAGATAGCACTAGATATTCAATGGACATACTAAAAATATTCGTTTTCGGATATTGTAATGAGAAATTTTTTTAATATTCTATGAATATTCTATAAATGTTTCCAAGGAATATTCTGAGGATATCTGTTGAATGTTTACAGCGTGATAATCCAGAATATTCATAGAACATTCCAATAGGTATATTCTACAAATATTCAAGTAATATTAGGAATATTATAAGGATATCTGTGGAACGTATAAAGCAAAATTTCAAATATTTGTAGAATATCCCAATATGGGTGATACCTGGTGAGCGGGTGACACTGAATCATAGTACACCTCCCCTTTCATCTTTACTTTCAAAGATAATTGATTGAAATTTGGGAGATCGTGTATACGTAATAATGTAATGAACGACAATATTATACATATCAATTCCTTTTCAACTTCTTGTTCCACCGAGAGTGATACCAACTTCCTTAGGATCATCCCTAACTGACCATGCAATAATATACAGGAAGTTGGTATCACTCCCGGTGAAACCGGAAAATAATAATTGATATGTACATAAATGTCGTGCAGTAAGCAAGCAGGATGTTCTAAATTTAAATAAATATTCTCTGAAACTAAAGGAGAAAAGGGGGAATACCATGATCCTGTGTTCCCTGGTATTTTTATTTGAAAAAATTAAACATAACTGAAACTAACATAACTTTCAAATCCGAGATTACAAAATTCACTGACTTCCTCCATATTCAACGACACTTCTTGAAACCGATTTCTGCCGTTCCTTACATTTGACTAAGAAAATTCCTGTTTTCCATACAAATTATTTGTTTGTTATGTTCTTGTTCAACTTTTGGACGGCATCTGAAACGATAAAATAATTATATTTTTTGTTATTAAGCAATTTCTATTCTACTGTGATTTTTTGTGTATGTATGTAGAACACTCAAAATATAATCGCAAAAACTGAAACTTAAAAGATGAAATTGAACAAACATGTAATTCAAAAAATATGTCTTGTAGGAGACAAGTAAACAGCAAAATATTTCAAACAAAATAGTAATTAGAAGTTATTTGTTTCTTGTACATGATATATTAAATTAATTTACATGTATATTCCAAAATAAAATAACATGATTATACCTACTACTGCTTCAATGAGCTTTGTTTTTCCAAAGCATTTTTACCTTTATTTCCGTGCATACTGTAGCCCTCCATTAGATACTCTTTCAGGATTTTTTGCCAGAATCTTCTAATATATTGTTGCAAATAAGTACCTTCCAATCTTGCCAGAGGTACAACCTAAAATTGTATTAATTTGGAAGTAGATCTCATAAGTTTTAAAAATTGAACAATTACGGTTTATAAGCAAAGTTATATTAAACGAACAAACATATAAGACCGCTTTCATCTGTGTGAACAGTATACACATGTCTGAAACTAGACAATTGACCAACAATAACTTTTATTTGCCAAATGTCAGAACTAATTTAATTTTGACTTATCGCATTACCAGTTGTGTAGAGCTTTCTAGTCAATCCCAATTAATAAAAGGAATAGAGGTAAATATAGGAAATTTGATTAAGGAACTCATAGCATACATCTCGGTAACATAATTACGTGAAACTACCTGAGAAAATAAAATGTTGTTGTACGTTTAGCAACGAGGTGAAATTCTACTCAGATACAAGCATACTTTTGCTATTAGGAGTTATGCTGGTGAGGAAAACATTTATCCATTAATTTTGTTGCAAAAATTTAGGAAATCAACAATTATTTTAATATTTTCATGCACTAAAATATAAAAAGTAACATATATTAACCAATATTTCGAGGCAGTTTCATTTTGATTTGGATATAATATTGAATGTTCAACTTACAAAAAATTCATAGGATTCTTTGTTCAGCAAAGCTGACTCAACTTCTTCAATCTTCGCCTCATCATTTAATGGAAGTTTTAGCAGCGAATCGATAATTTTCTAAAAAATGCATTGATAAATCAACAGACATTAAAAAAAATACAATAAAACGTACCTGTTTTGATGCGTGAGGTGGTATGTATTAGTTCCGCCCGTAGCATAGAATACACCGTAGAAACATATTTAACCAACTTCACACTGGCAAAAAATTGACTAATTAATCAACGATCAAAAATAATTATAATACCACTACTCTATTTCGCCAATAACAATAACCGATATAAGATGGTCGTTACCGTCACCTGTCAGCTGCAGCTACTGACGCATGCCCATAGAACAGAAACAGCGTTTGAACAAAAATCAATAATCATATAATATTCTTAGAACTATTTGATTCGAATATTCTAAGAAAATAATCTGAGGATATTCCAACTGGACTTACAATGAATATTCGGTTTAGGTATACCCACATATATTCTAGACATCCCGAGAATAATCCTATAGACTGTCAGAACATCCCATGAATATCTGGCGCTATTTGAGCTAGAGTGCATTCTAAAATACCGATTGGGCGGCGGGAGCCACCCACTTTTTAAATACCTTTATAATTTGACAAGGATAAAAAATAATGGACTAAAATAATTTCAAAATAATAAAATTGATGTTCAAATTACATACACACGAAGAAACTTATATACAAATCGTAATAGAAAGTAAACAAGAAAAAAATAAAATAACAACCTCTCAGTGTGATCTTTGGCGCTGTATTTCATTGGCCTGTGCCTCGTAATTAGATTTCATAAGTCCTCTGATATTAAAGATTTTAGCAAAATATTCTTAAACTCTTAAATATCTAATTCTTCTGCTTTTTCTTTAACAAGATCTGCAGTACTTTACATTCATTATTATTAGTAGAAGGTACAGAAGGAGACAATTAGCTCGATATGTAAACTAAAAATCTTCAAACTGTTTTTGAAGCAGTTGAAGGGGTTTAATTTATTGGTACCTAACATTATCTTCATATGTGGGAAATGTATGAGACTTTATCTGCAGATGTGATTCCATCAAAGCCAATTTTGCTTTAAATGCGTTTACAGAGCTAATCATTTCAGCTATATTTTTATCTTGCAACACTATATTGAACGAATTCAATTTTTCCACGATGCCTGCAAGAAAACCTGATTACACCTGCCAGTAAACATCAGTTAGTTCATCATAATTTTCATTTTTGTTGTTTATAAATCTTTTTATTTCTTCGATTAAGTTCACAAATCTTGTAAGAACTTTTGCATTACAGACCCAATTTAATTCAGTTTGCAGGATGAGATCATGTACATCAGTATCGTCTAACAGGGTCTTGAAAAGTCTGTGTTGCAATGGAGCTGCTCGAATAGAATGATTATATTTGTACCAATTTTTCAAAGCGCTGCGGCATCGCTGCTAGTCATTGGGTATATATAAAATGACAATAAATAAACTTAAACTTATTTTAATTTTGAGGAATGGTTTTTCGTACCTCGAATCGCTCGGCAGTGAGTAATTTGGTTACAAGTATTATTAATATTGTAAATATATACATAAAATTATGGAACACATACGTTAATAGAAATTTGATATGTCATGAAATAATAGTAATTTATGCAACAAGTGCATACATTATTTTTTCTACAGCCCTATACAAAAAAATAGAATTCAAATAGAAATTTGGGATATTTTAATTAAGCTCCTTCGGTATATTACAATTATACGTATTCCAAGTTTCATGAAAGTCCAATCCTCAATGCCCAGGCAAGATTCATTGTGTTAGCTTATGGGAAGCGTGAAATAAAGTTAACGTTATGGCACTTTTCTTAACGGTTTTTTACTTTTTTCATTCTAACCATAAACAACTACTTTAAGCGCTGCAAACCGAGGAAATACAAGGTACTTTAAAGATAGGGCGTAGAAAAAAACAATTTAAATAATTTGAAAGGAATCTACATAACGGAATCAAAGATGAACAATTTTGGTTCACCCTTTATGTAAGTTTTGTAAGAAAATAGATGTTGACGTTTAATATTTCATAGGTCGACTCACAATAAATAATGTTTGTATGTCGCTATTGGGAGTTAAAATATTTTGAAATAAAATGTTAATAATGTTTAAAATGAATTTTGTTGATACTCTGATTTGGTTGAATTGTATTTTATTAAATAATACAGTTTAAAATAAAAATATTTATGTTAATGTCACCAAATGTCAGAAATAATTTGAAAATACTTACCTGGAAAATTAAGTATATGTGTGTTATCTTGAATAATAATGTTGGTAGATAAATTATAAGGAGATACCTTCTTGTGACATCCGGACTGGTTACTAAGAGGAAACTAAGGAAATAAACAATAAAAAGGGAATGAGAAAAAGGAGAAAAAGTGGCACAATTTTTTTGGAGTGATATATTTTTTCCTGCAAAAAGGGAAAAATTGGTTCAGCAAGGTGCTGAATGTAAGATATGGTCAGTTCCAATAACTAGGAAGTATTCTAGAGATTTTGACAAGTTTTGCAAGCGAATTGTTGTATATTTGATCACATACCTAGACATCGTATTCAAAGCATATAATTCAAAATGGCGGCCGCTCAAAATGGAATTACATTTTTTTTAATCGACTCTAAAGTTATGAACATTAATGATATCGAGACGCGGTTGATTGCAATCGATACAGTGAAAGTTATATTTTTATAAATAAAACAAACACAATTTTTCAAAATTTTTTTACATAATATTTAACAACATTTACCGAAAAAAATTTTTTATCTCGTTTTTTCCATTTTTTCCTTTGAAAAATGTACTAATATCTTTTTGCATCATGAGTATCTGTGTCTTTGAAAGGGGTGTATTTTAAAAAAAAATCCTGTAGAAGCTGAGATAAACAAGTACAAACTCTGTTCGATACTGTAACAATATTAATTAAAATTTTCAAATTTTGACCGTTTCACTCGATTGCTGGATCTCCACTCTATGCGAGTGCAACATTTCATTTTTCTCCAGTCAATGGGTACATTCGAAAAAGAACAGTAACCTTAGTGCGCCCTGTCGCACTATGGTGCAACAGCTGCTTGGGCTCGTTCTCAGTTGAAAGAAACTCGCGCTTTTTTTTATTGGTTTTTTCCATAATATTGTCAATTTCTGGTTTTCTAATAGTGTTATGATTATCAATGATTGCAAAAGGCTAGGATTAAGTGCGTTGTTGTTTTCTGTTTATAAATACATTTATTTAATATATCACACATAATTTCGAACATAGATACTTAAGAACAATATTTATTTACAAAATTTACTTCGATTCTTTACAACTTGGTCTTTGAGGAAGTGTCTCTGTATTATCCTCGTCATCATAGTCATTAACAAATAATTCCTCATCGATGGCACTACCATTGTCAATTGCAAGTTCACAGTTAAGTAATCATTAAAAAAAACTTAACTAACCTCTGCCCAGGAGGGTTTTTTATATTATGCTCGCGCTTGTCCAAACGATTCAACAACGAAATAACTAAATACGGTATCAAAGTCAAAGACGGGATGTAACCACCAAGTGGAATCGAATCGACAAGTCCAAAAAAACGTGATTCGATTATCCACCATAAAATTCTAATAGGACGAAAGCAAAATAAATAAAACGCTGAATTTAGCATAACAAGCAGAATAGAGAAAATTACTCTTCAGTTATAAAATATGAATAGCTTACCTGAAGAACGGCAAAAAATCCTACGTAGTAGTATTATCAATAAAATCTCCTCAAAAAAATTCAGAAAATAGCCAAGATAAATAACAGATAAGCTAACTGAATTGATAGATGGAGATTAATTATATAGAGTTTCAATCAAATCCCATACAAACTGGATAATAAAATTTCAGATTAAAAACTCTAACCACTCTTCAATATGCTTTCTGTGGTAAAAGATGGCCGGAAAAAGAGAATTTCCCAAATTTCGCACCAGGATCGTTGCCAAAATACCACATGCATAAAACTAAACTCCGATGCCAAACTTAATTTTCGGCTAACAACCAGAATAAATCAGATGGACATTCAATTGAATTAAATTAAGGAATGAACTATAAAAGGCAGGGATTTTCGATAAATTCAATAACAATCGGCAACTGTGTTCCTAATAGTACTAAGCCAGTGTATGAGCAGAAGGAATAACATGTGTTCATAGCGCACACCATCACGACAAATAGAACCGATATAAACATTATATTTTATTATAAATAAACATACTTAGGATTGTTTACTCGAATATTGTGATCTCTTGGACAAAACAAGCATTCAATAACCGGAGTTGTTAACCAGGGAGAAAAGGATATAAAAGTTTCCTCCACCAAGTGTTTATTCACATGTTGACCTAGAAATTAAAACGAAGTGTTCGTCATGTGTCTGAATTAAATTGAGAAATTAGAATGATCAAATATCAACTGGAAAAGAAAGTGAAACAGAACAAAACCCACCGGGATTATCAGGTTAGTAACCTAAAACTAGAAGTGGAGACAGTCAAAAGTCGATACACTCAAACTCTCGACCAAAATAACTTTCATTTTTGTTAATATTATTTGTATTTTCCCAATTTTAGACTAAACAGTCTAATATACATATCAGTAGAGAATGTTATTGCCGAATATCACATAGAGAAGTTTATAAATGAACATATCCTAGTTATTCACAAGAGATTTTTCGAATTACCACCTGGAAACAACTATGGATGTGCTAACAAAGACAAATAACAATATTATATACAAAATTTACATTAGATATGGATTAAGTTCGTCGGTGAGTTTGATAAATAATATGAAAGAGGTTAATAAATTCAACAATCGATAATTTTTAGTTACCAACAATATTCTATTGACAAAAATAATATGGTTAAAAGAAAAGTAGTAACAGCAAAATAAAAATCGAAACTTAGATATAAACAATGCGTTAACTGAACTCTAAAATAAATGTAATTGTGAGGTATTTTAATTAAATAAAATAGAATAACAATTGGAGTTAACTTATTGATAAAAAAAACATCAACATTGAAACAACCTTGCTAATATGGTGAAGGTGATGATAATTACTATAATAAACACAGTAGTAACTTAGTTTTGATAAAGGTATCATTTAAATATTATGATTACGACGTAATCGATATAGAGAAGTTATTCGAATGAGCGCTTAGCAAGAGTTAATGATCAATTTAGACAGTGACACACTTGAATTTGGAGGTAATTTGGTCATTTTCAAAATTTCGAAGAGATTCAATTTCTGCATCCATTGCTGACTTCCATTTATCAGCGTTTGGCCCACCAATAGCCTCATCTTTGTTTATTTCCATTATTAAACTTTTTTTGGAATACCTTTATTTGATCGTTCAGAACGTCTGAGTTCGGTGACTTCCAGTTGATTTTCCTCTTCTGAAACCGGTTCAGATACTTCGACTTCATGTTGTAACGTCATTGGTTGAAATTCATCGATTCGATTATCCTCACCTGCCAATTCAATATCAGGTTGTTCGTCAATTTTATCTTAAATAAACTTAACATCACGACTTATTTTAATTCGATGAGTATCAGTGTTTAAAAGTCGAAAGTCTTTCGTTTCCACTTCATATCCAACGAAAATTAATTTTTCAGACACATCGTCCAACTTTTTACGTTGATCTTTTGGAATGTGAACGTATGCTGGAGGTCCAAAAATATGAAAATAACTTATATCTGGTTCCTTGCCGTGCCAGTATTCATATGGACTCAATTCTTCTTCTTCTTCTTCTTCAAATGCCGTCCCCATTTAACGGAGGTTGGCGAGCACTCTCTTAAAAGCATCTCTGTCCTTAGCAATATGAAAAAGTTCCTCAACGCCCATGTCTGTCCATTCTCTGCTATTCCTCAGCCATGATTTCTTCTTTCTCCCAATTCCCTTCTTGCCTTCAACTCTGCCCTGCTTAATCACTTGTGACAGAGAGTATTTATCATGTCGTAATACGTGACCGAGATATGCTGTCTTACGTATTTTTATTATTTTTAGTAGTTTTCGTTCACGACCAATTCTATGTAGTATTTCCTCGTTAGTAATTCGGGCTTGTGCATGGTGCTTTCAGCATACGTCTGTAAATCCACATTTCGAAAGCTTCGATTCTTTTAGTTATTTGTGCCTTTAACGTCCATGTTTCTACACCATATAATGGCTGGGACCAAACATAACACTCCATAAATCTCAACCGGAGTATTAAAGTCAAATTTTTATTGCAAAACATTGATTTAAATTTTAGAAATGCCGATCTTGCCATTTCAATCCTTACACGGATTTTGGTCCTGATTTAGGTCTGCGGTAATGAAAGCACCCAAGTATTTAAACTTTTCTACCCTTTCTATTGCTTCATCGTTTATTATTAATTGATCATTATGTGCGGGAGTTTTGGAGATTATCATGAGTTTTTCTTTGTGTTAATATCTATTCCCATTTGCTGACATTCCATATTAACAGCATTTACAAGTATCTGCAGTTCCTCCAGACTCTCTGCCAAGATCACCGTTTCGGCAGCGTATCTTATCGTGCTTATTACTTCGCCGCCGATTTTAACCCCTTCACTTCTGCCCCATAAGGCTTTTTCAAAGATAACCTGAGAGTACACGTTAAACAGTGTTGGTGAGAGAATACATCCCTGTCTAACACCTCGTGCAATCGAAATATCATTAGTTTCTGTATTATTGATTCTCACTGTAGCTGACTGATTCCAGTACAGGCTCTTTATTATTTCGATGTATTTTTCGTCTAAATTGATGTTTTTAAGTTCTTCTATTAGTTTTGTGTGTTGGACTCAGTCAAAGACCTTTTGGAAATCTATAAAGCATGCATATACGGTTTTGTTGTATTCTCTGCGCTTCTGTAAAAGGACTGTTAAGGCAAACAATGCCTCTCTTGTTCCCATGCCCCTACGAAATCCAAACTGAGTTTTATCTAATTTTTCTTCACATTTCTTATGTATTCTGTTTTGTATAATTTTTAAAAGTATTTTTAGTGAGTGGCTCATAAGGCTTATTAACCGATAGTCATCGCATGATTTGGGGTTGTTCTTCTTTGGCAGGGGAATAAACGTGGATTTGAGCCATTCCGTAGATATTTAACTTTGCCTGTATATCTAATTTAGAATAACTGTAAACTTTTTCACTATATCGGTATCTAATGCTTTTAGTAGTTCTGTAGGGATTTCGTCTGGACCAGGAGTTTTCTTACTCTTAGCCGTTTGTATGGCCTGTTCGACCTCTGACTCCAAAATTTCAAGGCACTGGTCCTCGTCTAGCATATCTTGTCCATAATCCCTTGCATCGCTGAAAAGAGCTTCAATGTATTGTTCTCATACCTTTTTTATTTGTTCATCCTCCGTTTCTAATTGACCCTGGTTATTCCTAGTTACGCTGGGTGTTCTGTGTTCAGTGTTGCCCGTTATGTCTTTCAGTTTTTTATGAAGGTTTGCTGTACCGTGTTTATTATTTAGCTCTTCCAATTCTTTACAGTTTTCTTTCATCCAGTTCTCTTTGGCTCTGTCGATTTCGTATTTTATTTTGTTCTTCAGTTCTTTATATTTTTGCCTGTTTTTGTTTTTATATTTTCTTTTTTCGTTAACAAACTTAATCATTTCAGGTGTCATCCATTCGTTTTTACTAGCTTTTGTTTCCGTGCCCTACTGCCAGATTCCAGCAAAGCATTTTTTAACATACTCCAGTTCTCGTCCACGTCTTCGCTTTGAGATACGATGTTCAGCTTGTCCCTTATCTCTTCATTTAGTTGTTCTTTGCGATTTTTTATTTCATTCAGATTTATTTTAGGAGATTTGTTATGTCGTTTCAGGGTTCTTAGTTTTTTGTTCACATTTGCAACTAATAAGTTATGGTCTGTTCCTCCGTAGGCACTTGGATAGGTCTTAACGCTCTTCATCCCATTTTTAAATCGATTATTAACGGTTATAAAATCTATTTGATTTCTGATTATTCGGATGTCATTGTGTCGAGGCGAAGTCCAGGTATATAGTCTTCTTGGAGGCAGATCATAAAAGGTGTTTGTAATTATCATCTCATTTTCTTGGCAGAATTGTAGCATTCTGTCTCCCCTCTCATTTCTCGTTCCCAGTCCAAATTTGCCAACGAATTTTTCGACTTTTCCTCGTCCAATCTTTGCGTTAAAGTCTCCCATAATTATAATCACTTCTTGCTTTTTGATATTATTCATTAATTGTTCTAAGTCTGTATAAAACTGTTCTATAACATGGTCGTTACTGTCTGATGTAAGGGCATACACCTGAATAAGGTTCATGTTAATGGGATGTGCTTTTAGCTGTAGTAGCATCATACGCTCATTATATGGGATAAAGATGATAACGCTCTGCTGAAATTCCTTTTTAATGATTACGCCGACGCCCTTACTGTGATCATTATTGTCTGTTCCTGAGTAGTATAGACTCATATCATTTTTTGTGCAACATCCCGATCCTGACCATCGAACTTCGACAAGGCCCTAAATTGGAATATTAAGCCTATGCATTTCCATCATGACCATATCAAACTTTCCTGCTTCGTGAAGCGTTCTTATATTCCAAGTTGTTAAGCGCTGTATATGAATTTTCCTCCCGGGGATTCTTCGCACCCCTGTTCCATTCAAGGAACGCCGGGGACTCGGGGCCATTAATGGAATAGTGCTCATCATTAGTGGTTATTCTTGAGAAAATAGTGCAGTAGTTTCTCCTTGCTTTCTGAACCGCAGTGTCCTAGCCGGTTAAATCGTAACTTGATATCCGCCTAGGAGTTTCTGGTATTGAACCTTTAAGGAAGTCATTCTTCGGTAGCTTCAATCCAGTGATGTTAAACCTGCTGCCCATTATCATGACGTTGGAGGTTATACCGCCTCGACTCGGTCGCCAGAGCCTTGTCAGTTGTCTACCAGGGTGCACCACGCGCAGGTTAGGCTGACATTTGGGCCGGTAATCCATAACCGTCACCCCTTACCCCCCTTAATTCTACACTTTTAGTATGTTAACGATTTATAATGTGATTAGCGGCTGTCACTACCTCGCCCCAAAACTGTTTGTGTAAACCAGAACTAGCCAACTTCCAACGTGTTGTTGAGGTGTTTTAGGTACCGACAACTGAGTTTTAATTCCTTTTGATTTGAAATATTTACGTAAATTACCATCCATATACTCACCACCTTTATCTGATCTGATAACCGTTGGTACTTTATCGTACTGCGTTTTCATAATTTCAACAAACTCGATCATTTTATAACGAACATCTGATTTTTGTTTAATCAAATAAATATGTGAATATCTCGTGTAATAGTCAATTAAAGTGAGTGTATATCTGTTTCCTCTAGGTGTTGGCAATTGTATAGGTCCACATACATCTTTATGTACCAAATCCAACTTTTCTTTTGATCTGGTCAATGAATTACGAGGAAAAGGATCTCTGGTTTTCTTGCATTGTAAACATGTTTCACAAATATCACTATGACTGCATTCTGAAATTTTCATGTTGACCGATAAATCTGCCATTTTTCTTATATCAATTAAATTCCGATGACCAAAAACTGTATGCTATTCGTGAATGCATTTCGATTCACCAGAACTTGATGCGTTGTAAGCCCGATTCGATGGTGTTGTTTTATAAACATCATTTTGTGACTTTACCGTTATTCATGTTTTACCATCTTTATTGATGTCACACTTCTCGCCCTTAAAAATGATACTGCAGCCATTCTTTGCAAGCTTACTGACTGATAATCCAGGTACACATTGCACATCATTCAATTTGAATTTATTGACAGTAGTTTTGAATTCAATGACTCCGATTCCTTTTATTGGTAAATTTCTACCATCAGCCAAATTCACCGAATCATTGCTTGGTTTGTTCAAACTTTTGAAGAATGTTTCATCACCACACATGTGTGCCGATGCACCAGAATCAATACACCATTCGGCTATATTTATATTTTGATTGACCATTAAACATACAGAATCACCTTCATTATCACTTCTGTTTTGTACTGCATTTGCCTGTCGTTGACGTCTTTGTTCTTTTTTTATGCTGCAAGTTTACGGCATTCACTTTTGATGTGACCTTTTTTTTACAAAAGAAACAATACATTGATTTCAAACTGTCTGATACAATATTTTCTTTTATGGCTTTCAATACTTTTTCACCACCCTCATTAACAATTTCGTCGTCTATATTCTTCCAAAAGTTTGTTTTTCACCATAGTTTTAGTTAAGTCAGCCTCAGGACGTGATTCAAGAACCGTTATTAAACACCATAACTCTCAGATAAACTTGATAAATATAACGCAACTGAAAGAGCATCAGCAATTGGTTCACCTAATGTTGTCAATTGATCTTTACATTCGTCCATTGCATTTAAATGTGTTTGCATATTTCCACCTTCAGGCAATATCATTCGAAATAATCGTCTTAAAAGTCTAACCTTGTTTGATAAAGTTGATTTTTGATGATATTCTTTTAATGCTTCCCACGATGCTTTTGCCGATGTTTTATTCTTAATATGAATAATTTGATCGTCTTTAACAAACAAACCAATATATGTACGTGCTTTACCGTCTTTTTTATTCCATGCCTCCAGTTGAGTTCTATCTGATGGTGCTTCTTCGATGATTGTTGTTCATAAATCTTCTTTTATTAATAAAAGTTCCATTTTGTACTTCCAGACTTGATAGTTTCCAACATTTAGTTTCGTTATCTGCACTTTTGTCAAATCAGACATTTTTGTGTTTTTGTACTTTATTAAAACTTAAAAATATATGCGTCAATTAAATTATTGATTTTTCCCGTAGCTCCATTACCATTTCCTGGGTCCATAAACTGTTGAATAAAGCAGATGATTTGGAATTACTAAAATGTGAATTGCAATGAGAAATGAAGCACATACGCTTTTTTGTCATTCACTTATTAAATGTCAAAATTGAAAATAAGGTACTGTTTACATAATGTATTATAAATTCAAATGATATAAAGTTAATTGTAGTAAATTTAACTAGATGTTGCAATAACTAACAATATCTTCCTTAGTTTCGAAAATATAAAATTTTAAATGGAGGCATGATAAAAATATTTAAAAAATTTAGGTTTGCGGACCAAAAAATTGAAAATTTTGGTTTCCAGTAAATGTATTATGTATTTCGTGTGGTAGAATCCATGTCAGTTTTCGATTTTGATGTACAGTTTTCCGTAAAATTCCATTTTCAATGACTTTCCTGGATTTTCCACTTGAAATAATTTCTTTTCTAACAACTAACAAATTTTTTGGATTCCCCGTATCAAAAAGTACACCAAATGCAAAATTTTGTGGAAATCAAAAGCAAACATTTTATTTTATTTTAAATCCTCAGGGATATTTTTGGTATAAAAATTTCAACTTTGTGTTTTATAACTTGGTTTATAATATCGATGGATGCCCTATTTTTATATAACAGTATCAACATCCCTATTTTGATTTGTACCAATTTCAATCTTTCCAATTCATAAACATAGTTGTTATGAATTTTTTTATGGTTAATTTAAAAAAAATGTAGCTAAACTTTAACCCTATACAATTCGAACAAATATTGAACGGAATCAACGAAATATGAGCAATATTTAAGATTTATCTTTGCTCTATCAAATGCTATAGAAACAAAATCCACATCTTCTATAGTTTTGGAATAGTAGAATTTTATATGGAGGTATGTCAAAAAGTTTTTAAAAATTTCGGGGTCCTGGATAAAGCTTTGAAAATTTTGATATATAGTAAACGTATGGGAAAAGCAATGAAATACCCGGATATTCCATTTTTGCTATACGTTTTCCGAAATTCTTATTCTTAAAGAAATTAAAAAATATTTTCCGAAATTTTTTCAAATAATTTATATGACAGAAAAAAGGTGGTTGAAAACGTATAGTCTCATTCGATATGTCATGATTCAAAACCTCTAATTGTTGAAGTACCCTGTACGAAGAACATTTTCTATGTTTGATCATCCCTTTATTTTATTGGAGTTTATATTTTGTTTTAATAAGATGAAGTTGACGTTAAGTAAATATATCTTGTTACGTCAAAAGTTGCTGTTATAATATTTCCTCTAAAATACTATAAAAAGACCTCATCAACACTAATTACAAGTTCTTATGAAAATCGTATCATAACTACTATCTTTAAAACTCGCAAATATTACAATTTCTGAGGTTTCTATTTTCTTTGAGCCTGTCAAATTGGTCTTACAGAGAAACTGATTTGCTCATTATATTTCTCGTCACCGAAAACCCCTTTCCCTAGATTTTCATAAAAATCGCAGCATAAAAGTTACCTACTCTCCTTTAATGGGTCCTGGTAAAAATTTCAAGTAACGTTTTGACAGCTAAAAATTCGTTTTGGAGAATTTTCAGTGTCTGGAATTTGCCCTTTAAAGCCAGTTTTGCTACTACGTTAAACGGCAACATGAGCTGGGGAAGGGAAAAATCGTAGAAAAAAATTTAAAAAACTGTCGTATAGTGGATCAAAAATGATGAATATTGGGCGCCCTAAAAAATCTGATGGGGTCAGGGGGGCAAATATTATTAAAAAAATTTTTGGGTGGAGATGGTGGGGTATGATAGTCCATAATAGGTACCTCACAAGAAAAATATGCCTTCTCATGGGCAAAAGCTTTCCCCCCCAACACCATTCAAATAAATGGACAAATAAATTTTTTTGCGAGATATCGAAAAAATGCTAGAGACTAAAAATGTAGGGTGCGCTTAGACACGTACGTAGAAATTTTTAGCCTCCATAAGGCGACGCCATATTTCCAAATCGGTAGATATGGAGGCGAGATCGATATAACGGCCTGCATGTTCACCTGATCTTGGCTTATCAGATTTCTTTTTATGGGGATATGTGAAGAGTATTATATACAAAATTGAACCACTTTATTTAGATGACTTAAAAGGAGTTAGAGAGACAATGGTCAGATATGTTAAAGTTGATATAAGTATATGTTAATCTGTTGAAAAATATGTGGCTCAGTTTATGACCTATCTTCTTCTGACACCCTGCATATCGTGTCAATACATACCTAACTGTCTTTTACTGCCTACAATACTGGTTGGAATATTTAAATAGTGTTTCTTACATTTCCTTATGAGTACTTTTCGTAAACACGTTACTAAAGTTGTCAATTTAGATCACTACACGTGGGTGTAGCTTCACTGTCGATTCGAAAAATGCAACAAGTTTTGATTGGGAATCAAGAACATTTTATTTTAAATTTAAATTAATCAGTTGCTGTGATATAAGAACCATAATAACGGATTCTGGTAACATTCCAGTTTCTGCTTTGAAAACGGGACTTGCCAATATACGTAAACTTATTTATTCAAAAACAGACCTTGATTTGGTACATTTGATGTCACCGTGTTTTTTTTTTAGAGAATTTATTACATATTATCCGATGGTACTGTTACAACAATGGGTTCGCGAGGTATTTTTTTAACAAACGACTTTAATGGTCCATAAAAAATTGTTATTATTTCGTAGTAACAATCTCCGAATGTAGAGGGCGTTCCTTTTTACACAAGTCAACAAAGAAATTTTTTTTGTGTTTTTATACAATGACTATTTTCCTATTGTCTACAACGAAAATTAACCAGAGCGAATACAGTTTGTATTTATATAATATATCAGAAAAAACATATTCAGATTGATTTTGACAAATTATTTGAGAACCAACGGTTTTTAATAATAAATGTCATGCCTTTGTCTTGCTCAATCTGTAATAATCAAAGAAAACTACGAAATATTTGAAATGTTGATTTCAAACTTTTTGCACTAACACCCCTCTTATAAAAAAACTTAAATTTAACGTCCCCCCTATGAAGAAATTTGAAAAGATTTATAGTTGAATGTTTTCAGTAAGTCACATTCACACAATCGATTGGTGCAATTGAATGGCAATACGAATCATAATTAAGTTATTAAGTGAACTTTATTTAAATAAATAGTAGTAACTAAAAATCCCAATGGCACAGGACCAATTGGACAAGCTTATTTCAGTAACATGTTTGCATAAAACCGAAAATAAAAAATTAGATAAAAAAGTAATAGAATGTTTTGAGATGTACAAAAAACCAAAGTAACATTCTGGCATCAAATCAAAAACAAAAAATAAAAAAAAATTCTGGTAAATTTGTGAATTTTCTTAAATAAATGTTTTAATGTACGATTTAGAGAAAAATGTTAAATACAAAAGTTGTAGAACGTGTTAAGGTCTATAAGAAAGCTTTGTAACTTTTTTGCGTCAAATGAAAAACAAAGGAAATACGATTTTTTTTCAACTTTGACAGGCCGCCATTTTGTTTTTACTGGGCATATTTGGCTCATTAACGAACTCGTCCAAGATTTTGTCCTAACCGATTTTTGTAGCGAGTTTGGTTTCGATCCGTCAAAAAATACGCCCTCTATCGTGCTTACAATTTCCGTTATAACACATACATATATATATATAACCTTTGGAACGGAGGGTGATTTTGGTACCTAGGAACACCAGAACGAAAAACTGCATTGACATTTCTCCGAAGTGGCGTCATGCTACTCTCTACAATAGCCCTATTTCATTCTGAAATAAGCCTAAAAGGGTGTATTTAAAGAGATACATATGTGAAATATCAAATGTAATATTGTATAGATAATGTTAATAAGTCATAAGAAGTTTAGCAGTTTTGACAGACTGAACTTAATTCTGTGAAATATAGATTTATGGTTTTATCAAATGAACATTGTCTTACAATGCATATAAAATCGAGTGGTATATGAAATGGAAACGGGAAAAAGTTTGTTGAGAGGGAAGCGGACATTGAAGCCGTCGACAAGCTTATGTGGGAAAGAATTTTAGAAAACTAAAACATTTCGACAAAAAAGTGTCCCATAATTATTATTAAGACTTAAGCTACGTACCTGAGTGAAAATTGGAGACAAGTAATCCAGTTGTGAGGAGAAATCCAGATTTGAACCTCAGCTTTTCAGTCAGTCTATTGGTATGCAAAAGGCAGACATTTTGTGAAACGAACTTACATATGGGTTTTAACAAGTCATTGAACATTTATTAATAGATTTATATCTAATAACAAGTGAAATAAAGATCAAATATGAAAATTTAAAAGATCGCTCTTAATCTGTAGTCTATAAATAATAAACTACTTACCTTAGTAATACAAAATCAATCCATAAATATTTCCACGTAGTAATAGTAATTAAAATCATTGTAAGTTTAATGTAGAATAACATACGTAACTCTTAAAATCAATTATTATATATATCATGAGTAAAAATTCTACTTTTCTATGCCTTTGACTGACTTTTATTCATATCTGACAATTATTCTGTTTCTCATAATAATTAATGCAGTTTTCCGCCACTTTTTTATCTCGAGATTTCTCTTGCTGCGCTATATCTTTATATTCTCTATGTTTTTCCTACTTTTCCTGCTCCAGATTTTCTGCTTGATACTCAACACAGAGAGCACACTGGCTTTTCCGTGGACTAATGGCCTACTCCAAATACAGTTTCTTCGTATGTTTACGGCAGTAATGACTGGGTAGTTTTGGAAGGTTATTAAAAAATGTTTTCAAAAACTCCTCATGTAGGAGCCGATTAGAATTTTTTTTTTCTATTAGTGTCTTTTCCGTTCCATATTCTGCGTTATTGACCTAGCTTCTTACCATCCATTTTATAAGGTATAAAGTACTTAGGAACATCTGTTTGCATACTGGTATCTTTCTGTATTCAATATTCAAACTGTAAAATAATGTTTGTTTCCTCTTTGAAACTTCAGTCAATGCTCTTTTTATTTTTGTTTCCGTTTTGGAAACTAAATTTACTACATAAATTTTTGTTCCTTCCAAGTTGCCAAATTTTCCCAAAATACTTTAAATATGGCACATCTCTGGGTTTGGTTTATTTCACTACATTTTCTTTTATTCGATTTCTTACAATCAATAGATTCACAATTTGGACCCATTATTCTGGAATTTCTTTCGATGTCTTGGAAGGTAAGCTTTTGATTTTTCGGCCTTGGGAATCCCAAATACTTTTTTCCCTATACACGTAAAATTTTATTTCTTTTTCTTCTCCTGTTACAATTCTTAACCAACTGATCTAAGTTATTTTTCTGTCTTTCCAAATATTCGTCATCTGTAATAGTTTCGACACTATCTTCATCGCTATTTTCTTTCTTATTAGGTTCATAATTACTATCCGCTTTCTGACTGTCTATTATTTGTTCTGTGCCTTCAATTTCGTGGTTGTTCGGGATATTGTTTGATGACATAGTGGGAGAACAATAATTTTCTTTATTGTTCGGATTTAACTCTATTATCTCCTTTTCAGAACCACCTTTCAAGAAAACGATTTCATCTTCTTCTAGAAGGTTTTTAAAATCCTCATCTTCGTCAATTGAGTTTCCATTTTTGTTTATTTTATTTGGTTCTGGGTTTATTTCTTTTAAAGCATCATCAATTAAGTTTCTAATAAGATCATTTTCGCAATATGGGTTGGTTGATTTAACATTTATTTCATTTTCACAGCATAAGTTATTTGGTAAATTATGTATATTGTGATCAATGCCCTCCTTATTTTGTTCAGGACTTTTAGATAAGCACATAGGAAGAATTTTTCGGGAGCTAGACATTTCTTTTTCTGAAACAAAATGTTTCGCCATAAACATGAGTCAGTTTAAAGTCACAACACTTAAAAATAGTCACTAGGGGAATTGAAAAAATTAAATAATGACGACTAAATATTGGAAAAAAATAAGTACAGTGTACGGGCGGGAAATAAATGGACTGTATTATTTTTCTTTTCATTTGGTTCAATGCATAGATTGATACGAGCAACAAAAGTAATGCAAAAAATAAAAAATCATATAAAAAATCAGGAAGCAGATAACACTTACCCTGGTTATGACAGTAGGTCTTCTTGTCGGTGCCGACTGAGTATGAAGATAGGACCACCACGTGAATTCTGAAATCTGGAATTACACACTTAATTTAAAGGTAAAAATAATTTTTACCACGATCGACAACATGTACTGTGCACCGTTCAAACGCTACTCCCAGGTTTTCGCCTAAAATCTAGTTGGCACGCGCCGAACTATGCTTTAACTTAAACTAATTAAATAATTGCCGTGGGAATTGAACAAACATGTATCTTCTTAAAAATTTATATTTTAACAAATTCAATATCACGTATCTCCTCCATACCTACCTATTGAGTTTTATTAGATTTTAGGTCAAAATATTATTGTTTTACCAAATAGAATTAATGTGTTTGTTTCTGATAATTTAATGCGTGCTTTAAATAAAAGAAAATAAAAAAATGTCTATAAAGTATGTTAAAACTAGTCAAAAATGGACTTACCAAAATTTTTAACAGTCGCAGCCATCTTTTTATGGAGATACGCGGTATTGTATTCTTTATCGGCCTGTTACGTCAACTAGTTTTAACTTACCGACCAAATAACGTCATTTATTAATGAATGTTGGAAAACTTGGAACATGTGGGTCGAGGTTGTGGTCACTACAGCAGCTCCGACTTTATTAGAAGACTTTGAGGCATCAGTATAAATGTGGAAGTAGTCAGAGAACTTTTCTAGTATTCTGTTTAGCGTAGATATAATAATGTAGTTAGAATATTTATTATAGAAAGAAAGACTGGTGATACAAGTTGGAATTTTTATTTGCCAGGGTGGAAGTTCAATGGGATAGCAATCTGGAAATGAGTAGTTAAGTTTAGCTAGTTAGGTTCTTGGTTTTTGGAACAGGTTGGAGAAGTTGTCTGTGGTGCAATCTCCTTTTTCGAAAAAATAATGAGTTTATATTTCTCGGTTGAAAAGATGAAGCCTGTTCGTTCTGTCCAATGTTCTAAATGGGAGAGGAACTTTTGCGCGATTTTCTGTTTTAAGGTTCTTACTTTTGCAATAAAAGACCGGGTCATCGGCATATAAATAGGCTTTAAGTAGCGTTTTCAAGCAGAGTAGTACAGAACCTTGTGGAATGCCGTTTTTAGAAATTTTATGTCAGACATTGTGTTGTTTACTTTGACTTCAAACAATCTGTCTTGTAGGAAGATTGTGATGAAGAATAGGAAATGTCCCTGTGTATTCCAACTATGTAGCTATTTAATAATATAGTTATGCCATGCGGTGGTGTCGAATGCCTTGGTAATATCGAAGAATATCGTTTAGCATTTACTTTTCAGTGCAAACGCTTCATAGACTTCACTTTAAGTTCAATGATGATAAAGGAATGTATATTTTCATAAAAAATGGAGATACGTACCATTGCATTGACACCGTCGATATTATATTTAAGAAATATTATAACGAGAAAATGTTAACCCTTAGTGCTCGCTATGGATGTGCGGGTTGTCTCCCGTAGTACAACCCGTGCTCACCAGTCGACTAGCTTCAAGTCGAAGAAGGGGTGGATTCTTCAAAAATTTAACAAGTTTACAGAAAGGGCGCCAGATAAGTTTTGGCAAGCATCCAAGACTTCTGAAGCTAGCCCACAACTCCTCAGTGGGTTACCAGCAATAATTACACACTCCAAAGGTTACTCTGATATGAAAGTTATCACTAAAGAGAAATAAAAGTTAGCAAATATCCCCTGATTGATGTTTATTAATCTCTTGGACCATATGGCTATTCTCAAAAGTATTTACCACAAAGTCTACAACAAAAAGGAACACTATTACTACCTGAACTCAGTTGAAGGCTGTAGATTCAGTATGTAGTTAGGCTGAAGGCCGAAATCTGCATAAAAAAGCTTAATTCGCAAACTAATTTAATAGCTACAAACGAAACTCTTACAGGAAACAAACAAATGGTTCATGTACCATTTATCAAATACAGTGAAAAATCTAATACCAAAACTACAAATGTCTCAGTTACATGGGTTCACATACGCAATTTATACGAATATAAATATATAAATGCCTATGCAAAAAAAATTAAATAGGCCGGCGAGCTTAACAATGCGCAAAAATAAATTGAAATTATGTACGGTGCAAAATTAGTTACATAAAAGAAAAATAAACGTCATAGACAGAAAAATTATTTAAGTTAACGCAGCACCTAGGTACGTACCGTGGTATACCTAGCGTTCAAGTCCACAATTCAGTATTTTAGAAGTTATTTCAAGATTTGTACAAAAATAATCCTTAATTACCGCAATATTTAAGGAGAACTATTCAATTCAATATTTTAAAGGGTTATTACCAAATTTTGTACAGAAATACTTAATGACCGCAATGCTTAAAAAGAGAGCTACAACATATTATACCAAAAAGTTAATTAACTGATGCAAGAAATAGGCATATAAAATACCATACATAAAAATTCTCGTGAAATGTTGGCTGATATTGGTGAATTGAAAATGTATCAACGTATAAAATTATTAAAGAAAATGACAATTACGAGGGATCCTCCCTCAGAACAGCAATTGAAGTCGCCATTTCCAAATGTCCCAGCCCTCCTGATTACTGGTTACGGTGGGTGCTCCTCAATCAAAGGATGAAACCATAGATCAAAAAAAAAACTTGATAACGAGTCCTACCGGCCTGATCGTCAGTCGGAAATTACCCTCGTGGATGGTGAAAAATGTTTATTAACTCGAACGTGATGGCTACCAGAGCATACAGGAATATATTTGATCTAGTTAGCGTTCGCTTCGACGACCCATGGAGGACTGCCTGGTATTTCTCGAAACGGTCTGTCGCCCGCTGTCGACAGGCTTGCCAAATTATATTTTCGGCGGGCAAGCGATTTTTCACGTTACAATCTGTCAAATTAACATTTTCCGTTTGAGAATTTGTTAAAAGTATTTAACATTACAATACTTAATACATAACAATAATATTTAGATTATAATATTCCATATCAATATTACTGGTACAGTCTTTACAATATAAATATTTTTCATTCCGCATCATGATATTCCAAATTAACATTACAGGTACAGTCTTATTACATAATTATCTCTCATTCAGCATGATTTGATAGGTAAAAGTGTTTATTTGTTTATTATTATTGCTGGCTAATTCATATTATAAGGCAAAATTAATAAATAACGCCAATCTTGTATCACTCCGTATACACACATTTTTCAGTTTAATTTGTATGCTTTTTTCTTCTATTTCCAAGCTTTTTCATACTTAATTAGCCTTGGATGAACCTTATGAATTAAAAAAAGACAAAACTTCGTTACAATCTGTTTTAATAAAACAAATCCAACACCTGCATTATAAACTGAAGAAATGTATATAAATTGACCTTGACGGTTCACGCATGGATGATTTAAAAACCGTGAAGATTACACTACTTGAAGATTATTACAATTACAATTAAAGCAGTTCACGAGACGCTTCTTTTACTAGTTTTAATATACCGTCAATGGAAAAACGTGTCAAAAAATAAGCATAAATTAAAATCTTTGCTTTTGTTTCTTATATAAAGTTTATTTTTTATATTAGTACAATCATGATTATTTTATAACGTTTCGATCAGATTTTTTCATCAAATCGATAATTGAAAAAACTGAATGAGAATAACTACAGGCAAATTAAAATAGATAATATCACTTCACAAAATTTTTGTTGACAATCCTATGTTTTCCAAAAAGATCCAGTAAAGAGAGATAGGACGTGAAAAGGATACTCATCAAAGACTAGAAATCAAAATCGAGCTAAGCAGAGAATAGGTAGAGGAAGTCGGATATCTGAGGGTGACTGTAACAACGACTCGGGGCGACTAGGCGAAGGAAGTAGAGAAGAGATTGATGAAAGGAAATCAAGCAATGCAGAAAATATAGAAATCAAAGAGCTGCGTAGACTATATAGAACGGTAGTTCACCCCACTGTACTGTATGGATGCGAATGTTGGTAATTTAATAGATGGAAGGGGTTGGAAATAAGAGTGCTTAGGAAAATCTTTGGAGGGGTGTAGGTAAAAGACGGGGAAGAGGGAATGTAGAGTTAAGGCTGTGTTGTATAATAAATAAGTTGGACTGTCTAAATTGACGCAGTGGGTGAAAAAATATACCGGTCTGACAAAAGATTCAATTGAGAAGCAAATAATGTAGCGGGTTCTTCACAAACCAGGGGTCCAGGTTCTAAAGAAGCATTTAAGCAAACTGTGAATAAATGCTACTGGTGTGGCAATTCAGAGTGAAAGGTTCTGCTAGAAATGCATTCTGTGGAAAATGCCAAATTAAAAGACATTATGCTCGGGTTTGAAAGAGAAAAAACAGACAAAAAGAGTTGGGATAGTTCAAAATGATTCTGACGATGAACAGGACACATTTGTTGGTGAAGTAGCATCTAACAAAAACGAAGAATTATGGCAAACACATGTGAACATTTTGGACTAGTGTTTAACAGTCAAAGTGGATACAGTTGCAGACGTGAGTGTTCTTTCTGAGACTTTATAATATAAGAGCTTCAAAGGCCATGAAATATCATGTGCAGAGACAGCAATTTCTGGACCTGGTGGAAACCAGTCGCATGTTGCTGGAATATTGATGGCAAAAGTTACTGTGAAAAACAAAACAGTTAATGAATGATTTTATGTTGTGTCTGGAGCCTGGCAAACATTGTTAACTTATCGTGCTTCTGAAAAGCTGGTACTTGTTCAGCTCTTGTTTGAGATTAATAATGGTAAAATTTTGGACCCACATAAGAAGTTTCCACAACTTTTCAGTGGAGGAATACATAACAGCCTTATCACATACGATTAAGATCTGATGCAGTCAGGGCCCTACCGAGGCACACTTTCTGGGGGGGGGGGGTAGGTAAAAGATAAAAAACCAACTAAATTTTTATTATTAATATAAACAAGTATGGGCTTTAACATATTAAAAATGCAACCTACTAGCAAAATCTTAAAAATCCAAATTTAAACTATTAGATTATAATACTTACAAAATATACCTGTTTGAAAAATAGGAACAAAAACACCTTACTTAAGAAATATAAACGAAAACAGTTCAAAAATATACATACCCTAAAACTTGTTACCATTTTTGGAATATTCGATACCCTACCGCCGTTTATTTACCGTTCTAATTCAAATAAAAATTATTACTTTTCCGCCCAACCTTTCTATATGCGAGAAAAGTATTGGTTTACCCCAAAAAAAGTTGAAATTTTGAAATTTTGTTTGAGTTATTTTCACGTTTTCCATCAACAACAACACGAAAAAACGGTTTTTAGAAAAAAATCCTGTGTGTATGTCGTCGTCGTTGTCGTCGGCCACTTTTCCTTACATGTCTTGTTAGCACGATACAGTCTCCGGAGTGCGATAAGTCAGCAATTTTATGATTGAATATTGTTAAGGACATGTCACAGATGATCCCTATTGATTTTCAGTTCACCAGAGTCAGTACAACGGTTGTTATGGTACTTGAAGTACGACATTTTGTAATTTTTTGAGAAATTTCAGTTTGTTAGCACGATACAGCCTGTGCAGTTCAACAAGTCACCAATTTTATGATTGAATATTTTTCAGGGCTTCTCACTGATGAACCCTATTGATTTTCAGCTCACCGGAGCCAATACAACGAGTGATACAGTACTTTAAGTACGATATTTTTGTCATTTTTGAAGAAGTTTGTTAGCACGATACAGCCTCCGGAGTATATACAAGTGACTAATTTTATGATTGGAAATTATTCAGAGCGTCTCAAAGATGAACCCTATTGATATTCAACTCAGTAAAGCCAGTACAACGGGTGCTATGGTACTTGAAGTACCAAATTTTCGTCATTTTTGGAGAATTGTCAGTTTGTTAGCACGATACAGCCTCCAGAGAGTATACGATTGATCAATTTTAGGATTGAATATTGTTCAAGGTGTCTCACAGATATACCTTATTGATTTTTAGTTGACTAGAGCGAGTACAGCGGGTCCTCTAAATCCAGATATACCAAAATTTTGGTTATTTTTGGGAGAAATTTCGGTTTGTTAGTACGATACATCCCTCGAAGTGTATACAAGTAACAATTTTATGATAGAACATTGTTCAGGGCTACAGATGCGGAAAAGTTAGTTTTAATCCGTAAAACCGTTTATTTTAGATTACTTTAAGGTGGTGGCTATTGGACACGACGCTTAAAAGAGTTGTACCTTCTCTCCACTCCCTAGGAAAAAAATATGGAAGGTCTTTTGTCAAGTTGGGGCGACTTGAAATTTGCCTTTATTTAACATTGTAGTAGCTAGTAGGAACACAATTGGGGAGACATGAAAATCGCAATAACTGATTTTGTAGGTCCAACATAAAACAAATTATTTTTTTTATATTTCTTCATTATTTTACACACAAAAAAATCATTTTTTTTCAAAATTGGCTTTATTGTCATCATATATTTATTATAAAAATAAAAAACAATATTCTACAAAATAACCCAAAATCAACTTTCTTAGGTATAGTACAGACTACAAAAAAATAAATAAAAGCAAATTCGTTTGACAGTTTACAATCAAATTAATAATTAAGATCACATATTTTCAAATTTTAGCTGCTCTCGTCGTAATGTTTCATATTCTAAAAGCTTTTGCTTAATTTCTTTTTGCTCGACAAGTCCGATGTCTTCTGCCGGGGGAAAAACATATGCATTAAGTATTTTATCACTTAACCTTGAATGAGCATATATAAGATCCATTTTTTTCGCAATTTATTATTTTTGCCACATATTGCTTATTGGTACCAGCTTCAGTTTTCATGTCAACGTGAATGATATCACCTTGTTTAAAATCTGTCGAGACAGAAGAATCTTGCGTAGGTGATATGGTATCATCAATTTTATTGGTGTCTGTGTCGGAAAACGGTTCTGTGTCCAGTTATTTGTCGCTGTCGACGGTTAAATCTTCTTCATCCACGTCACTTTCGGAAGAAGATGATAACCTTGGGCGTAATTTTTTATTCGCGCTTTCTTTTTATTTGGCTTGAATGGCGCTGATGTTGATGGTAGCTGTAGGTCTTCCTGTGAAATGCTTTTATCTGCATCAACAAACAATTTTTTCTTCCTACCAACAGAGGTAAATCGACAATTGCATCTTGTTCTTGCGTTCTTCGCTTGTCTGTTTTTAGTAGCTTGCATGAAATTTTATTTCTATTCAGTGGTAATAGACCGGTCGCTTCAAAGCCTGACTGAATATTTTTCCCATACTCTCTGAAAGTCTATTTAATGCCTGTGTTAATAAGCGTGTGAATACTTATTTTCTTACAGTTCCTTTATTATGTTTTTTCTATTCTTGAAGTATCTTTCTCCAAGCGATCTTAATTGGACGAAAAACGCTAACATCTAATGGCTGCGTACTGTTAGGAGGCAAAAGCAAAAAACGAATGTCATTCTCCGTACATTTCGAAATAACATTGGCCAAAATGTGGCTTGCCAAATTATCTCCAATAAGAACTTTAGGACCCGGTGGCAAAGATCGAAAATATGGCAATACTATGTTATTAAACCAATCTTCAAAAATATTTGTATCAAACCATCCAGAACGAGAGCGATTATATCTGGCTCCGGTTACTCTAAATTCCGTCCAAGTGCTCCATAAGTGGTCTGCCATATAGACTATGTAGACCGGAAGCATAAATCCTGAAGCTGCACAAGCAAACATGACGGAAGCAGCTGTTTTAGATGTATCCATTACCTTCTCCGCTCTTTTAGAAGTCCTACGAACGATGACTTTCACGCAGCCAGGATCGTCCGTAAAATTAATCTCATCGTAATTTACTAATGCGTTGGACGAAACATCTTTTATACTTTCTGATAAGTGGTCGAAATATGTATTGATACTATCAGGGCAAACTTTGGCTCTACTTCATTTCATTTATTGAGACATTCTTTTAGTCAGCTCCTCCTTATGTCGCTTTAGAAATTTTTGCAACCAGGTTTCACCAGGTCTGTTGTCTCGGAATTGTGGAAATTTTTTTCCACCTTTGTCCAAGTAGGATTTTATTATCTCTTTTATATCGTATGAATCACAGGGATAACCCCAGTCCGCTGCAATAGTTATAGACCGAACCAGATAGTTTTCCTCTTCTATCGACATTGCAGTTTGACCTCCAATTGATTTTGTGTGTAGTCCTTTAGCTTTTTTATATAAAGTTATAAAAGGAATTTCATATTCTTCACTTAAATCTTTTAATTTTCTACCTTGTTTGTATAGCTGTAGTACTCGTTGGAACGTGTCTCCGCTATTATCCCGATATTTCCGACTTCCCGGTTTCCTTTTGTATATACGCACCACTTTTCAAGTCGCCCCTGAAATTACATAAAAAAATACAATGATACGCCACTGGCAAGTAAGAAGGAAAAGTAAGTAAAAAATACGGCGATATTCCAGTCTTTAGGGATCTCTGTACAATAGGAAGTTTGCAGGTTAAAAAAAATCAAGCTTCTTACCTTTTTGTTGGAAATGCACAACACAATAACGGTGAGTAAATAACCAGTACCACAACATAAACTCAACTAAGAAGCATGGTAGGCATAGATGCAGACTCAATTTGAGATTAATATTTCGACCGCCAGAGCGCAGCATCGGTTTTAACTGGAAAAAGTAACATTTTTCAATTCATCCCGGTGTTTTCAAGTAGCCCCATTTTACGGTACTTAGAAAGTGAAAAAAAAATATTATTTGTAGCCAACTGTGTTTGGATTTGGAACCAACTGCCTGGGCTTTGGAGGGGGTGGTCCACCCCCTGCCCCCCCCTGGTCTCGGCCCTGGATGCAGTACCTTATGCACTGTGTGTTCCAAGACGTGTGCCCCTACCACTTAAAAAGGTTTTGAAACAAAAATTAGATAACCTTTGTCCTAAAGGTGTAATTCAACCAGTTAGTGAATTACCTGTTGTATTTGTCCCAAAGCCTAATTGTCGAATTCGGTTGTGTTTTGACCTAACCCAACTTAATAAAAATATGGAGAGGGAACTTTTTCCAATTTCAGATGTGGCTAGTACTCTTTCATTAAAATTGATGCTAATAATAGATTCTGGCAAATGCTAGAGGAAAGTATGTGTCTCACAACCTTTATTTTCAAAAACAGATAAGGCAGTTGTTCCAAGGGATAGATGGGGTGATATGTCATTTTAATGATGTCATAATCCATGGGAAAACCTGCTGGAACATGATGAGTGTTTGGAAATAGTGCTGATAAAACTAGGAAATCTGGTGTGACTTTGAATTCAGAAAAATGTTAATTCAGAAAAACTTCTATACAAATACTCGTTTCCTCAGAAGGAATAGTTCCAGATTAGAAGTAGGTTGAAGCAATAATTAATTTACCTGATCCAACAAACGTAACAGAACTCAACCGGTTCCTGGACATGGTGAATTTTATTCGGAAATTTCTACCAAATTTGTCAACGTTGCCTCGACCCCCTTTTGAGATTTTGTGTGCTGACAATGAATGTTGTTGGGAAAAAATGAAAATTATGCTTTTCCAAAAGATTAAGAAGATCATAGCAAATCCACATGTTTTAGCATTATACGATATATTTAAGGAGACTATGTTATCTGTGAACAGCTCGTCTTATGGACTAAAAGCAGGTCTAATTGAGCGTCAGCTGGACATTGTATTTAATCCCATAGCCTATGATTCACGGACCTTGTCTTCCACTGTAAAACGGTATGCACAAATAGAGAAGGTGCCTGGTGCCTGTAGTATATGGTTGTGGAAAATTTGCAAATTTTATTGTTGGCAAAATTATTTGTATTGAAACAGAGTAGTGTCAATTTTTGGACAAAAACATCTGGATAGTCTAACTCCACGTCTTCAACGAATTAAAACACGATTAATGAGATACTCAATGAAATGAAGTACATATCTGGAAAAAACTAATTATCGCTTATATGCTGTCCAGGAGTCCCTTGAACCCTGAAGGTTACGAAGAGCTGACTGAAGAAATTTCAGCATATGTACATCATACTATTGAAAGCTTTACTTCAACAAATCAGACACTGTCAAAAATTATTCATTGTCAACGTCAAGACCCTGTATAGTCCGAGTTGATCAAATATTGTGTTGAGAGTTGACCTCTACGTGATAAGTTGTCTCAAGAGACATTTCCATACTGGTAACATAGAAATGTAATCACCTTACAAGAAGAACTTCTAATGAAAGATATTCGAATTATTTATTACACATGAATCGAAGAGAAAATCACATGTTGACCATCAAGGAATCTGTAAATATTTCTTTTTAGCTAGACAATCTGTATGGTGACCAGGACTATCGAAACAAATTGAGGAAATTATTAAAACTTGTGTTCCTTGTATCCATCATTGCCATCTGAATTTCCAGATTGCCTTTGGCAGATTGTTGGGAGAGACTTATTAAAACTGGATGTAAACTGTTATGTTATAGTATGTGACTATTATTCAAGGTTTATTGAAGTCGCTAAGTTCGCTAAGTTAGAAAAGTTAACTTTATCATGTGTTATTCACCTCAAGTTAAAATCTACACGCCATGGAGTACCTCAAGTTGTCAAAAGTGACAATGTTTCACAATTTTCATAGCAGGTTCAGAGTACTAGAAATTTTTTTTAAAATTATAAATTTGAAATAGTGACGTCTAGTCCCAGATTCAGTCAAAGCATGAGTTCATTGAATCGTAGGTGAAAATTTTCAAAAGTCATTTCAAAAAGTGTGAAGATCTATATCAAATGTTGTTAGCCTTACGAACAACACCCACCAAAATGGGTGGAGGGTGGAGTTCTGCAGAATTATTGATGGGGAGGAAGTTGAGAGGAATGGTGCCAATATTCTCTAAAGAATTAAATCCGGTTACACTTGATCGCCATGCTATCCTTGAAAAAGAGAAAAAAAGAAGGGATAGTCAAAAACAAAATTTCGATTCTGCTGATGGGACCAGGGATTTACAAGAACTTCAAGAAGGCCACCATGTTTGGATTTTAGATTGACTTCAATCGGGTACTGTTGAGTCTAATCACCATTCACCACGATCATATATGGTACGTAGTCCCAAAGGTAGAAATCCAAAGTTCCTTCTTTATAAATTTGACAAACCCGAGGGCAAAATATCCATAGAGGATATTGAATCAGGTCCAGGTGAGAATTCCAGAAGCTACGTTCCAGAAAATATTACTCAGTATGTGCCTTATGAAAAGGGGCATTGTTCTCAGACTGATCAGCCGATACAGGTGGCACCTCCACCTGAAGTTCTTCATCGAAGCCAGAAAAGAGTTAAACCTCCTTCACGCCTAGATTTTGAAAGGGGGAAATGTGTTGTATCTACGGAGAGCATCAATCAATCAATTTATATATGTCAGTTGTCAATAGGACGTTTATTGATTTGTACTTTAGGCTATTGATGAAATATTACTATATTGTTTTACTAGCATTAATATCACAAACTCAATTATCTGGCAAACTGAAAATTGGCCGTTTGTTTAAGAAAGCTATATTATGGCGGTTGGATCATGTGTTAAGAATGTCAGACGCTAAAAATGTGCTGGAGAGAAGAATAGCCCACAGGAGGAGATGTAAACCCAGAAGAAACTGGAAAGCAACCGTTACTGACACAGTGGAGAAAGCTATTGAGGAGGTTTGAAGAACTAGCATACTTGAAGTGTGAAGCCCATTTTAACAATGTCATAGTTTTTTTTCAATCATTACAGAGGAAGAGATGGACAATTATTTCCATTATGAAGGAGAGCTATTTTAAAAAACCTCAAATAATCTAAATCTGAATATATTTAATTTTCGTTGTATAGTATATAAAAATTGTATTTGCTATGTTTTGAGTAGGTATGTAGTTTTCGTTGAGGAAAACTAGAAGATATTCATTTATTAACAAACATAACAAAATTCTTTTTTCTACAATTGCTATGAAATGTAGCGTATTTCTCTTAGCTTACTTAATTTCAAAACCATATTTTTTACACACAATAATTGACTTGTTTTCTTTAAATTTGTGCAGTAAGTATAGTGTGCAGCATGTGGGAAAAATACTTTTCTCACTTGTGTGTTTGCGGCACAAACTTCCACACTTGTTGCACAATCTACTATTTCATTTTAGTGGTTAAATGACTTTGTTGTGTTTAAATTTTATAATATTCTGTTGACGAGTGTATTATTTCTAACACATTTCATCATATGTTGAAAATTGTAAATTTATCTTATAAACGCTTCATATTAAATTATACTTTTTACATACTTGTGATAAGACAGAACCCAAACACTTCACTACAAACAAGTGTTTCCAACCCGTCACTTCTTTTTTTTATAGTTTCGTCTTCTTCGTTTGTAAATTATATTTCTGCCCTTGCTTTCAAAGTGAGAAAACCGCAAGAGCCAACAACATCGTACAATGTAGGCGAGATATTGTCTTCTACTATGAAATTTATGAACCCATTCTTATTTAGATTGTCGTTTTTTTTTATTTTAGAACAGGATCTCGCCCGTTTCTTCATTTTGTAATATAAACTGTCTACTTTGTTACAGATAAAACCACCGGCTATTCGCTGTAGAAATAGCCTCTAACTGTCCTGTCCAGTTTCCATATTTTTACATAGTCTTAATGCTTGGGGTTCATATTTTTGGAGAATTTGGGTAGAATCAAAAAAAGATATAACCCACTTTTAACGAATAAAATATATTGATATATTTTTCGTTTGTGTTAAACGCGTACCTAATTTTTCTTTGAATAGTTTCTTTTATCTTACAAAAGGAATTCGAGTCATTCTAAAACGAGCAACAATTAAATGAATCTTCAGCTATCCAATCGTCAAAACCTGATCTTTCAGACAAGTTTTTAAATCCCGTACTCGGGATACTTAGTTTTTATCTTCTATCCACTTTCGTTGGTAATTCTCGTTAATTATACAGGGTGTAATACCATAAATTGTCCCTGATTCCTATAATAAAGTCTCGATATATCTAAAATACAATAAGGTGAAAACACTGATAGGAGTTAACTGTCTTACTTTGTGGAATCTACTCATATTAGTGTTTTAAATGAAACTTACTTTGTGGAGGTAACTAGAAACAGTAAGTTTCATTTAAAACACTGATAGGAGTCATCCCAAACCACCATACCTCTAGTTGAACTTTTATCTCGAAGGGTTTAGTTTAACTGATCCAATGTTATACTATTTTAGAGTAAAATGTACCTTAAATAATAGTTAAACATTTTATGAAAATTTTTGGGGAAATGTCGATACCTCTTATTTAGTTATCAGGAGAAGAGTAAACGTTTTATAGAAACTGGATCTAGTGTCAGGATAGGTTGTCAGGGAAAAGTAATAACAATAGGTCTACTTCAGCCATCAGGAGAACAGTTAAGGCGCGTTGGTATAGTTACTTGTACAAGCAGCTACACGGGAGAATTTAGTAGGCAAGCTATTCACTTTCCTGTCCTCCCTACTTGTACAATTATTTATCTAATCTATTTGCATAAAGTTAGTTCCTATCTTGCAAGTTACTAACCTATTAACTATAGGAATGTAAACGCCGCTTAAGAAAATGCAGTAGAAGACCTGCTACTGCACCATTACTCACATTGCACTGCACCATACTCACAATGCACATTGGAATATGGTTTTGTTCGCAGATTAAACCAAAATAGGTCCAAAATTTTCAGGAAGATACCAGAAGGAAGATTATGAGGTTGAGCTATCATTTAAAGAAAACTTTTTGGTGGTGCATCAAAAATATTTTAGGATTTTTTTTGCAGAATTAGTGTTCAATAATAATAATATAGAGTGAGCCAGTAACCATTTTATGGAAACTAGATCATGCTACAGGATACGTGGTCAGAGTGAGGAAATATCAGGACTTCTTCTTTACCCATTAGGAGAAGAGTAAAAATTTGTTGGAAACTGCATCACACGCCAGGATACGTGGATAAGATAAAGGGATGCCAAGGTTTCTTCTTTAACCATCAGGAGAAGAGTAAAAATTTTCAGGAAGATACCAGAAGGAAGATTATGAGGTTGAGCTATCATTTAAAGAAAACTTTTTGGTGGTGCATCAAAAATATTTTAGGATTTTTTTTGCAGAATTAGTGTTCAATAATAATAATATAGAGTGAGCCAGTAACCATTTTATGGAAACTAGATCATGCTACAGGATACGTGGTCAGGGTGAGGAAATATCAGGACTTCTTCTTTACCCATTAGGAGAAGAGTAAAAATTTGTTGGAAACTGCATCACACGCCAGGATACGTGGATAAGATAAAGGGATGCCAAGGTTTCTTCTTTAACCATCAGGAGAAGAGTAAAAGTTTGAAACTGCATCACACGCCAGGATAGCTGGATAGGATAAGGGGATATCTAGATTTCTTTTTTAGCCATCAGGAGAAGAGCAAAAGTTTTATGAAAACTGCATCACACGCCTGGATACGTGGTTAGGATGAGGTAATGTCAAGACCTTCTTCTTTGGTCTTCAGGAGAAGAGTTAGAGAAACCTGATTGGCCAGTAGAAGACCTGTTACTATTATACTATTATACCGTATTGTAAAATAATGTATATTATTGAATGTTTTAATAACAGCGAAACTTTATATATCGATGTAACAGAATCTCAGTAAACAGTATAACGGGACGCCAATTTGTCACTGACCACCATAGTGGTTCCTTTTCTATGTTTGATTTTCAAATTACACTAGGAGAGCCCAAGAGAAAGACGTGCTAAGCGACCTAAGGGATTCGAAAATTTAGAAAGATATTGCAAAGATGAATGATCTGTCTCAAGAGTAAAATGAGTGTTTTCAAAGTAGCCTCGGAATTTTTCAACACCAAAAATAATTCCTAAAAGCTCTTTTTCGGTTGTACTGTACTTTCTCTCAGTTTTATTCAAAGTACGACTTATAAGCAATAGGGTATTCAAGACCGTCGCATTCTTTATACATGATTCCACCAAGACCAGTTTCACTAGCTTCAGATTGAATGATGAAAGGTTTAGAAATAATAGGGCTAGAAGTAAGACGTTTTTTAACTACAGTAAAAGCATTTTCAACTTCCGGAGTCCAAGAAATGGATTGGCCTTCGTTTCTGCCATGAAGAAGGTCAGTGATTGGAGAACAAATCTTTAATAAATCGACGATACCAACCAATAAGACCTATGAGACGTTTTATCTCAGTAGTATTTTTTGAAGCGGGATCATTTAAAATAACAGAGACTTTGTCGTCATCTGTGCGAAGATCATTTTTATCGACAACAAAACCTAAAAACTCATGAGATTCAAAACAAAATTCATATTTTTCAAGATTGACAGTAAGATTGGCTGTCTTTAGCCTAATATACACTGGGAGTTTGAGTGCTGAGATTTAACATCTCATCTATTTCTTTTACAAGAAGTTTTTGCATGGCCGGAGACAAAGGATATTGACGTTGCGCAATTGGCTTTGCATCGCCAGTGTCGATAACATGTTCAACAAAATTAGTACGACTAATTAGGTCCGAAGGAGCAAGTGTGGGAAACAAATCATATTTTTCAAGTGGAGTGAGACTAGAAACTGACTGAATTATGTTTATAACCAAGTAGAAGACAAAATCATGAAAATTAATGCCTATTTTAAATAGACTCAAAAGATCCATGCCCAAAATAAGAGGATGATTAATCGAAGAAATAATCAGAATTTTAATTATTTTTGTGACATTATTTACAGTAATGGGAATGGTAATAAAACCCATACATTGATATGGTACACCATCAGCAGTAGTTATACTTATTGAAGCATCATATTCAATAGGTACATGAAGAGAATTAATAAGCAAAAACCCTGGGTTTCCAATAATACTAGAATTGCTTCCAGTACCACTCATTGCAACAACATCAGTATTTAAAACCTTGATAATCGTATAAGGATGATTATCATTTAGATTCTCAACAAACAAAGGGCAAATATCGGTAGTAACAGATAAGACAAATAATGTTCCACAAGATTGGTAACATAGGTAACGCAGAGAAAACAGGTACATCTAAATCAATACTACAAACATCATTAGATAATTCAACATCCGGCACAGGATTGACAAGTGAAACGGTACAAGAAGATAATTGTTTGTCAAAGTTTACAGAACAATAACATGAGGACGATAGAAAATCTCTGACAAAACTAAGATAAGCTTGCCATTCAGTAACCGAAGGAGAAAAATTTGAAGTTAATTTTGAATTGTTGACGGTTTGCTTGATTTGCGTTTTGAACTTTCTGACATTACTTCCGAAGTGGTTTGTGCTTGACTGTAGACTTTCGTTAGATTTACAGGATCAGCTCGAACCTCGTTTTTTGGATTGCAAGAACTACTACTAGGATGATATCATATCCAGAGTTCCTCTTTAGCGATCAGGAGAAAAGTAAGAGAAGCCTGATTCGCCAGTAGAGCACCTGCCACTTCATTATTACTCACGGTAGATATTAGATCGCCCAGAATAAAGTTTGCCAGAGATTATTGCACATTGGTATAGAGTTTTGTAAGCAGATAAAATCAAAATAAGTCCAAAATCTCCAGGCAGATACCAGAAGGAAGATTTTAATATTGAGCTATCCTTTAAACGGTACTTTTTAATGGTCGATCAAAAATGCACTGGAATTTTTTTGTAGAATTAGTATTTACTGTGAGTGAGGCAAGATTACATATTCTATATTACAAGACCTAGATGAAGTTAATGTTGAAATGGTCATCACAAAGTTCTTTGGGATGTTTGAATTAAACTAGTTTTTCAAATCATGTTACATATTTTATTGATATATTGCATTTATTCATTGATAGGTTAACAAATCTTTTATTAAATGATTTCTGATGAAAAGGAAAAAAAACTGAGTTTAACGAACTAACTTTTTTATTTTTTCTTGGACAGTTCTGCAAACTACAGTTACCTACGTAAAAAACCCGTTTCAATAATAAAATGCAAGAATTATGTGTTACAAAATAATGAGAAGGACTTCTTTCCTGCACCATGACTAAGTTAAAAAATATCTCGAGTTTGTTGTTGCCAAACAACTCGTCACAAGATGACTTTGAATTAATTCTAAGTACCATGATATCATTTTCGGGAAATGTAACTATGGTTCGTTGCCAAGAAATTCTAGAAAGGGTATTCTAAAAAACCGATAATTTGTGTGAAATTATGAATTTTTTAGAAACAAATCTGTAGGCAGAAAATCTAAGAAAAACAACTAAAAAACGTTCCAGACTTAACCCTATTTCATTTATATCTGATATGAAAATGATTTATATTTGTCATACGTGTTAAACACGATAAAAGAATTTTAAGTTACATTTCCTAGATCGTATGAAGACGAACAAGATAACTCTTTTCAATGAGGTGCTCTGTCTCATGACCAGTCTTGAATAGAAGAATTATTGGTAGAGTGTTTAAACAGCAGGGGACGCCGGGATACCAGATATCTACCGTGTTTCGTGCTTTAAGTAATAAATATCTATGAGAAATTAGATACACGCGGTCTGTATTTTATCAACGTGCTTGTATATATAAACATCTCATAATAAAGAACACAGCAGTGACTAACGCTAAGTGGAATATCAATTAAAGCAGAATTTATAAAAAACGAAGAAGAGTTGTATTTTACGTTGGTTAAAGACAAAGAAATTGTATCAAGCTTCCATTATACACTACGGTTGTTGTGGTGTATGTAAGGGTGTAAAATATATGGGGGTTTACAGTAATGATGATAGTGTAGGTAACATATTTTGGAAAATTCATGAAAATTTTTTCTTAAAAACTCAAACAATTTCTCAAAAGTTCGATCATTCTTTGGATCCTTTCACAAAATTCTAGCAATTTATAACGGCAACTTTCTGAATTTTCCTGGAAAAAGTTTGGGGAATTATTGTTTATTAATAGTAGTATTATAGTAAGTAGTAGGATGGTTTGGTTTGGGTCGTTTGGGTGGCGTAGGAATAAAAGGAATCGGGAGAGTTCTGTGGGTATTCCAGTAAGTTTTGATTTTTTCCAACATTCTCAGCAAATTATTTAATGGTTATTTCTTTATTTAACTAAACAAATTGTAATATTTTGCACATGGCAATAAAACATATGTGTGTTATCAAAACAAAAACGAAAAGTCATTATTCTCTGTAATTGTCACTCACAATATTGTCCTCTACATGACGTTAAGGCGGTTTCACATTAGGGTGGTGTTACAGTATTTGTACCACTTTATTATAATAAATTATTTGATATTTTTAAAATGTAATTTTTTTATTAATGGCAATCCATATCAATCTGACAAAATCATCAAAACCAATTATCAGCATAATATATTAGTGTTTTAAATGAAACTCACTGTTTCTAGCTAATTCCACAATATAATAAAACTTGTTGAAAATTCTAAAAAAATGACAATTGTTTCGATAAATCATTATCATCATCAGAATGACAGAAGATACATTTCATTTGACGCCTCCCTGATGTTTAGTAGTTATTTTTGACTAGACCCAGAAGTGACCTAACTTGTGATTGACTTAATATATGTTAATAGAAAAAAGAAGAAGATGTGATATAACAAAGATTGAAGCTTAGATATTATTAGCGCTATGGTGATATCCTATATATCATTTTTCCAATTAAGATCAGTATAACTGTGCAATGATATAGAAAACCAGGAAAACTATATCTGCTGATCTTTACAATTATCAGTTAAGAAGACATTTTATTAGTGGAGAACTCCCTATATTTATCTGTTCACTGACAACTTCATATTGTTTGTTTCTTAAATGACTTCTAATTTCCAATTCTTCAAGGAAATCCAGTTCTTGTTTTTTTTCACAAATATGCAGTACTTCTAGTTCTGTGTTAGGTGTCAACGAATGATTCGTGTCAAGTAGATGTTTTGCGTAGTGGGATTTATCGGGTTGTTTCAATCTGTATGCCCGTAAATGTTCACTGTATCGTATTTCAAAATTTCTAAGAGTCTGACCCAAATAGACAGCATTACATTCTGGACATTTGAGTTTATATATACCTGATTTCTTTAATTTTGATATTTTTGTTTTTACATTTAACAATTTTGTACTAACGCTACTTTCTGTTTTAAAAGAAATTGTTGTATTATCTACGAAATATTATTAGGAATATTTCCTGCATATGTGATGGTTATATAAGTTTTTATTACATCAGTTTGTTTAGGAAATATTAGTTGTAATGCCACTTATTCCTCTTTTTTAATAATTAGCTTATTTATCATATGTAATGGATAACCGTTGGATGTTGCTATTTGTCTAATTGTATTAATCTCTCTATCAAAATTACATTTGTCCATAGGAACTGAAAATGCTCTATGTATCATTGAATTATATGCCGCTAGTTTATGTGACATGGGGTGATTGGAGCAATATGGAATTGTCACATCAGTGTGTGTTGGTTTTCGGTAAATTGAATAATCAAGTACATTATTAACTCTTTGAATTTTTAAATCAAGAAAATTGATTGAGCTATTTTCTTCAATTTCTAATGTAAATTTAATGTTTGGGTGTAAATTATTAATGTGGTTGAAAAATACATCTAATTGTCGTTCACTGCCCATAAAACAAGCTAATATATCATTCATCTACATATCTATACCAAAATAAAACATTTTTCGAAATATTACTTTTAGACCCGTTTGCACCAAATACACTTAGTGCTAAGTGTCCCTTAAAATGAACCCTTAACTTAAATTACGTTGCACCAGCTGCTAAGTGACACTTAAATGGCTAAAGGTAGCCTTAAATTTAAGTGCTCCTGTAATGACCACTTATATATTTAAGGGTGGGATTTTAACCTAAAATAATTTGTTAAACTGTCATTTTTCAATCACTTGGACTAATAATTTTGATAATGGATTCATTTGCGAGTTCTCCATACTGCTCACTTAATTCACTTGAATGGAGCTGCTCAGTAATTGGCCTTCTTCTGGTCGTCAAAGATGAAGGGGTATTATTTTGCTTTCTCGTTGCAGTGTTTGTAGGAATCGATGCTTCAGCAGCTGCTGGCACAATAGGAGTTGTTTTGATATTTCCTAATTTTTCATTAACCAGGGTCTGCAGATGCGAAGATGCCTAATTAAGTCGATCACATATTTCCTAAAGAAATAAAATTGAGAAATTGTTTCAAAATGGTAAGAGTACTGTGTACCCCTGAAGCTTCATCTTCAGATACGAGTAGAAGCAAAATATTCTCGTAGTCTGGTTTAGACTCTTCATCATCTTCTCACTCCAAACAATTTATTTTTTAATCTCTTCACAGTCTTAGAATTCATTACTTGTAGAAGTTTTTTGCTGTGCTTGTTTTGATTTTCGTAAAACTTCTTTAATGATTTCACCATTCTATAAGTTTTCGATGGATTTTGAGAATAGAATGAATTCATTACTGAATACCAAGCTGTTTTTTCCTTCATGGTAATGCCATCAGTCTTTATATTCAATTGTATGTCTTAAATCATATACTAAAGTTAGCAACAAACTTTTTTTCTTCTCTTGAGAAGTTGGGTGCCCTTTGTCGTTTATCGCCACCTGCTTGGCTAACATTTACCGTATTCATACTAACAGCAACATTCTCTTCACATCGCACCAACAATTAATAATAAACATTTTTTCATTGTTATTAATGGAATCCATATAAAAATATCAAATTCGTATAAGAAGTAAGTACATACCATACAACGAAAGTGTTGTATATAAACTTACCTTTTTTTCGACAATCCTTATCATTATCAAAATGCTAAATAATTTACTTAAGACTTAAAGATAGGTTAATTACAACAACCATCGGCAACCGGCCAGACAATGAAATGGTTTTATTGAACTAGGGTGAAGTTGCACACAAATGACAAACTGAAATATCACTAGATAGAAAATTTTAAGGGCCCCTTACTTAAGATTCTGGAAAGTGTCAGTCATGCAACTGGCAATAAATTTAAGCGTCCATTATCTTCAAGAGACCCTTAGTTAAGTACTCCTTTTAAGGGGTACTGGTGCAAGCGGGTCTCAAAGATCTTTCTTTCTAAACTGTCCATAAAAATGTTTGCCAAAATAGGTAATATAGGGCTTCCCATTGGTAAACCTTCATTTTGAATATATATCTTATTGTCAAAAGTGAAATAATTCTGATTAATACGTACCTCAAATAAATGAAGTATATCTGATATTATTCCTGGATTAATATTTTATCTTCTCTTAATTTTCTTACGAATATTAGATATTTTTTAGGAGGAATTTTAGTGGACATATTAGTAACATCAAATGAAATAAGCTTATAGTTATCTTGCAAGTTGATTGCTTTCAACTTTTTGATTAGTTCTATTGAAATTCTAATTGAGTACTAAGATGCATATCCGTAACTATTAACTATATTGTTGAGCCTCTTTGCCAATATATTATTAGGAGCATTAACATAAGAAAGTACAGGTCTAATTGGTTTCGTTATGTTATGTAATTTATCGGTTCCATATAATTGTGGACAATGAGGATTCTTATGTATGATAGACCTCTTTTCGTAATCACTTAAAAGATAATTTGAACTATTAACAATATCCCTTACATTATTAGAAAACTTTTTGTCGGGTCTGCTTTAAGAACTTTTACATCGCTAGATTCTGTAAAGTTATATATTTTTGAATTATAATTTTCAGTTGACAAAATGACAGTTGTGTTCCCCTTATCAGATTTTGTAACGGTTATTATCTTCTACTTTCTTTTTGATTGCATTTAAAACTATAATGTCATTTTATGTTTGACGTTTAACTTTTGAAGGTTCAATATTTTTTATTAAATTGACAATTTTTAATTTCTCATAAAGAAAATTTTTTGAATTAGATTTTAAAGCTCTTTCTGACTCTGTAGCTATAATCTGTTTAATATTATTCGTAAATTTTTGTGGTATGCTGTACTTTAAACCTTTATTTAAAAATTCTATTTCACTATCTGTAAAATTAGTGTCTGAAAGGTTTTCAAATCGTGGTGCAAAGTGTGTTGGTATGTAGGTACTTACAGTTTCATGGTGTTTAGAGTATTGAATTTTATGTTGTGTGTGTTCAAGTTTCTGCAGCTTCTGTTCTTGTTTCTTAAATTTCTTATGCTTCATCGTGCTGACACTTTCTCTAATTTTGTCATCTAAACACTCAAATTCTACAGGATGTAATTGGAACGTGAGTCCTGAATGTACAACTTTTATGTAGTTCTCTAAACAAACTGATGAAATAAAAACTTATAAAACCATCACATATGCAGGAAATATTTCAAAGATAATATCTTTAGCAACGAATACAACAATTTCTTTTAAAACAGAAAGTAACGTTAGTACAAAATTGTTAAACGTAAAAACAAAAATACCAAAATTAAAGAAATCAGGTATATATAAAGTCAAATGTCCAGAATGTAATGCTGTCTATTTGGGTCAGACCCTTAGAAATTTTGAAATCCGATACAGTGAACACTTACGGGCATACAGATTAAAACAACCAGATAAATCCCACTACGCAAAACATCTAATTGACACCAATCATTCATTGACACCTAACACAGAACTAGAAGTACTGCATATTTGTGAAAAGAAACAAGAACTGGATTTCCTTGAAGAATTGGAAATTAGAAGACATTTAAGGAACTCACAATATGAAGTTGTCAATGAACAGATAAATCTAGGGAGTTCTCCACTAATAAACTGTATTCTTAAGTGATAATTGTAAAGATCAGCAGATATAGTTTTCCTGGTTTTCTATATCATTGCACAGTTATACTGATCTTAATTGGAAAAATGATATCCAGGATATCACCATAGGGCTAATAATATCTGAGCTTCAATATTTGTAATATCACATCTTCTTTTTTTTCTTTTAACATATATTAAGTCAATCACAAGTTAGGTCACTTCTTGGTCTAGCCAAAAATAACTACTAAACATCAGGTAGGCATCAAATGAAATGTAACTTCTGTCAATCTGACGATGATATTGATGTATCGAAACAATTGTCAATTTTTTAGAATTTTCAACAATTTTTATCATATTGTGGAATTGGCTAGAAACAGTGAGTTTCATTTAAAACACTAATATGAGTAGATTCCACGAAGTAATGGTTGAGACAGTTAATTAGCATAATATATAAATAAAAATATTTAAAACTAGTAAAGTAGTGAGTATTATTTTTCATATAAACAGGAATTCCACCAAATTTTCGAAAATGTATGTTACCTAGGCTAGGAATACCAATAGCATCCCCGGTAAACCCTTAAGAACCAACATTATCATGTAAACTGAATTTAATTTTGGTTGGCACTGTATAAAATGCGGTATTAAATCATTTACAGAATATATATACGCTTGAGTGTATTAGTAACCTAAAAAATTGTTGCTTGTATTCAAAAACTCATTTGTACGACCAATAACTGAAGTATATACCACCACTGTATGTGCGTCTCAATGTGTGGTAAATTTACCAAACAGAAGATGTTTGCTCTCAGCGTGTGGGAAGAACTAATAAATTTATTTCTTGGCATAAACGATGTTTTGGCAGTGATATTCGAGAATATTGTATAGAATTCTTGTGGGTTTTTATTCTCAGGCGTAATCTAATCCAAAAAGGAATTGAATCGTTTGAGTCACTAAATTTGGGTAACTGTTTAATTTTTTTATAAATTCTCTAAGCTGGAATGTATTGTTGAAACAAGTGATTCCGTGAGTAATTATATTTGCTTATTTCTAAATATACTATGCAGAATTAAAAATTCCTTTAGCGTATCAAGTAACAATCAATCACTGAAATTGGACAGCGTTTTCGCGAACCTCGATACCACAAAACACATTTGCAAACCTCTGTTGTAACTAGGTAGTAAACAAGTAATAATTCTCTTTAACCTACAATACGTTTGATGAATTTTAAAAACTGAGATCAAAATCGAATTCGTTTGACACACTCACGCAGATGATGATGGTACGACCTTATTTTATTTAAAACTCTTGTCCCGCTATTCATTTGAGTATGCGAATTTTTTTTCGAAATTTGACACTCCTACGATGGTACGAATCGTCATTAATATTTAAGGAGAACAAACGGAAGCGTCTAAAAAAATAAGAAGAGGGACATGGTGATGAGAATAAAGATGGTTTTCATTTAGTCTAATCTAACCTAACTTAATTTAATTTATTGTTTATTTGGAGCTTAAAATAATTGGACGACCCAGGATTTTTACTAGGGGGGCAGGTTTGAAAGATTCAATAACGCCTAAAAAAAAGCTCGCCACAGGCTATATTTTTTGTAGAGCCATTTAACAATCCGGTGGACGACCTCAGCTAAACTAACAACATCCATACACAATGATGTATGATGATATTAGGACCAATATAAATATAACATTTAAGCCCCAATTTTTTTTACATCGTAAAAAAGTTCTTTTCGTTGTTTGATTTTGTCTATTTTCAATGAATTTACGAAACAAGATAATCAGTTGTGATAAAATAACACAAAAACAACTGACAAATTCCAAAACCATGGAAATCGGTTTTATTGTTAATATAAATGTTTAAAAGAATAAAAATAAAGAAAACAGAGATAACATCATTCGATATACAGAAAAATGAAATAAAACTGGGCCGAAAAATATTTTTTAAGATAGAAAATTTACTTACTTGGAGATTTCGAGAGCAGATATGCAGTTATACCACTCCAGTTGATTTTTCGTAACAAGTTTAGACAGAGGAATCGAGGAAGATGATTCGACCGGAATAACCTCCTTTTGGCAAAGTTTAATTAAATCATTTTTTTTTCGATATCGATATAGGCAAGGGTTCAATATAACATTTCTTTATCTCGGTTTCTTTTGGAATCTGTCTGTACCTACCTTTTACTTTACCTTTAACATTAAACATTTCGTACTCTTCATCACCCACTATGCAAATAAATATTACACTTACGTTAATTCAACATCACATTGTGATAATGTTCTTCCTTTTTTTCCTCTTGTTTTCATCACATGCACATCTATACAACCGCTTATGCCCAGCTTGTGGCTCTTAACTTTTGTGATGTTTCAACTTAACTTCACAGCGATGTTATAGCGCTGCCTTGTTACATTACTGCGATGTTACTAGAAGTATTATGTTTTCGAGTGTTCCTTCCACCCCTAGCGGATATTTTAGAGACTGCAAAATATTTTCCAGCAATTTTTTAGTTTCACTTACCTAAAGGTAATTTTTTTGAAAGTTGTACCATGATTCTTTTCTGAGATGTGGCCTACATTCGTTCTTAGTTGTTCACCCTGTGCATTTAAAATAAAATAGCAAAAAAAGCAATAAAGAATTTAAAACGTTTATTCACTTTTAATGAACAGTACAGTAAATTCGAAAAAACAGGTACAAAATTAGAAAAAAAATATTTTGTCCAGGAATCCAACCTAAAAAAAATAAAATTGTGTAGGCATATTACATAACAAGTGTGGGAAGTGGAAACTATTGAACGCATTCAGTGAAAGCAAGGAATAAAAAAATGTATATTAATCTGTAGTTGCCATAATGTAACATACTTTGAAACTGAATTAATAAAGTTTAACGGATACACATACATTACAGCTAGTTTACAGAAAATTTATTAGAATAGTTTTTTAATAATATTAAAACTGATAAAAATTTTACACCATAAAGATTTTATGAAACAGTTCATTGAATCAACAGAAATCCAATCTGATTAAAGAAAATTCTATCGTTTACTTACGGTTACTTTTTCCCACGCAAGAGTCGTTGTTTCGAGTGCCTCAACCATTCCATAACGTACACTTCAAAATCCTTATCTGTGAAACATTTAGAGGTGTTCTGAACAGCAGCTAGTAAAACAATTACTTTAGATCAAATTGTGCCCATGGAGACCTTTGATCGATCATCATAAACTAAATCAAACTTGATTTTCAGCCAATTGACTGGGACCCATTTTCCACAAGATACATGCGGGGCTCTTCAAAGGAATAACAACATATTTTATTTCAAGAAGTGACTTTTCATGAATTACCTTCTATTACATGCCTCAATCCGTTTCGCAGGTAAAGTGCCATGAAAATTCATACTTATTTTCTGTATAAAATAATATACTATTCTCATCTTGTTATTTTCATCCTGAAACATATTCTATATTAACATCGTTGAATTGTAAATTAATGAAAACTAAGCATTATTAATACCCTGTATACAAAAAAAACTACTTATGAAGAAGAGATATGAACACATTATAAAGTTAAATGAGTTTATAATTAATTGTATCCAATTGAGTATCCAATAGCTGTGTTTCTACAATAATAAATAGTTGAATTCTGTTTGTTGACTGGAGCATTCAGTGCCATAAGTTACATATTCTTCAACTAGATTAATATAGGTACCATTGTGAGGGACACCTACAGCTTTTTTATTGTATTCAGTGTATTTTCAAGTGGAAATGGGCTTTTTAATAGAAATTTCGGTTTTTAAAGTCTTAAACAGTCTCTAATTGTTCACAAGAATTGTTAGTATTAATGTTACAATTTTCTAAATCTGCAATACTATATTGACTGTTATGACTGCTACTACAAAAACTAGAACAAGAGATACTCAATTCAATATTTTTGTACTGTTTAATACAATGTCTGTGTCAGACTATCAGAAATAGTTATTACCCTTTCTTTACATAATTACCAACTATTTGTTTTTTATTTTATTTATGTAAGTAGTTTCTGAAACATCTTGAACATTGAAAATATTTTCTTCTAGATTCAAATCTCTGCCAACCCATGAGCATGTTTTGTTATTAATAATAATATCGACCCTATTGCATTATTAAATTTTTTGTAGGGTATAATATATCAAGGATTTAAAATATTGTGAATCGTTTTGAAAATATACTTACTAACTAAAATATTTTAAAAGTTGAAAAAACCCTTATTTTGTAAACTCTATTATATAATGTTTGTGTACAATTCCGCCACCTGAAATTTCAATTTACAATAGCCGATTAAAGTCTTGAATGAGTATTAAGTTTTAATAATTATGATTTTGGAATAGGTACTTACCGATAACAGCTGTTGTTCGTCCATTATAACAAGAATTATAACTAAGCATAGAAACTGAAGCTAAGTAGGAACTAACGAAAACGAAGACCACTTTATTCAAGTACTTGCAAAAATGTGCTTCCTGCAAAGAAAATATAACACAAAACTGAAAACCATCCGCCATTTCATGCCTCTCATTTGTTTCCACAGAACCACAGATAATGTTCGTTCGTCAGTTCCTCTCCTGTTTTCTTCTTTTTTTATGTTACTGTGATGTTTAACATGAGATATTACTGAGAGGTTTATGAACTAACATCGTAAAGACGTAATCACGCGAACTTACTAAAAATTATTTCGAAAGATGTGAAAGTAACTGCAGCATGTGATCATCTTAGAAACATGTTAATTTGTAATATTACAGTAACGTTCTATATGTGACATTAGTGAGAAGTATACAAATTAACATCTTATGAATGTTTCCTATAGGAAGTTGCTAAAAAGGAGTTTATAGGCTGTGCATGTAACTGCGAATTCAAGTATTATTGTGTACATCAAAAATATATTTTATTCACATGACATGGATGTTAATAGTGTTGGTAATAAAATTAAGACATCTAGGAGATATCTTATTAACGTTTTAAATAAACATCACGAAAAGTCTCTAAAAAGAACATCATAAAAAAGACTTGTTATGTTTCTTGTTTAGTGGACATAGTTGTATCGGAACATTAGAATTTTTTTATCCTTTTTGTATCTTAATTGTTTGATCTTCCATTTTATCTTTTCTCCCCCTTCATCACGAATTGAATTTTGTAGTATAGTTTTACCAAGTTCCATCAAGTCAATAATGTCGCGGTACGTCATTTACTGTATAAAGTAGGCACCAGAAATTTTATTTTTGCCTCTCTTGGATCTTGCTAGTGTCATAATTGTCTTCCAATCATTAAGACCAAGGCTAATTAGTCATTTTGTCTCGTACGTGTTTTTACAAAATGGACTTGGTTATTATTGAATTTGAAGTTACAAGCATTATTATGACATTGTTGGACTTGTTCATTTTTTCCTTACAAATAGTAGGGGGAGGGTGGTACTAAGTGCGACGGCGTACCAAGTAAGACAATCAGAATAACTATTTAAATTTCCCTTCAAATTACGTTTACTGTCTGAGTTGTTGACATTCATAAAGCAAAACGTTCTGCGACTTTATAGATTGTTTTAGATGAATTTTACAGTATTTTTATACAAAAACTAATTTTAAGGTAAGTTAGTTACTTTCAATGTATTTTACTGTATAACATTTGTTTCATAGAATATTGTGAATGTGATGTGATATTTGTAATATTTGGTTCCTAACCTTACTTTCTGTATGATCATAGACATTGATTCGATATTAACAAAGATATTCTTTTTGAGGGCGTTTGTGTTGTGGCATCAGAATGTTCTAAGTGGACAATATATCTGGTACTAAGTGAGACTGTCTCAGTTAGTACCATAATATAATTACACAAATATTATCACTATATAATAATTCTCACTTTAGTACTAAATTTATAATTTCTTAAGAGATCGGTACATTTTTTACAGATGCCGCGGAAACCTAAGCAAAGAAAAATTGGCAATACAAGTGCTGAAACCATGGAACATGCAGTTAATTTAGTCTGCAATGAAAATTTATCGCTGAGAGTTGCTGCTGACCGCTGTAATATAAAATTTCAAACGTTAGCGAGGTATGTAAAAATAAAAGAAAGATAAGCCTGATGCGATAATGGAACCAAATTATCGGCATAGACAAGTATTTAAACCTGAACAAGAAAAACTACTTGCTGATTATCTTATAACTTGCAGTAAAATGGCTTACGGACTGATAGTAGAGGCTACAAAAAAGCTAGCTTATGAGCTTGCGATAAAAAATAATTTTGATCTCCCTGTGTCCTGGGAAAACAACAAAATGGCTGGTGAAGATTGGCGTAGGGCGTTCATGAAAAGAAATAATAAGATTTCCATTCGGAAACCAGAAGCATGTAGCTTATTACGTCTAACCGCGTTTAATGTACACAATGTTAAAATATTTTTTAATAATTTGGCCAACATTTTGAAGGAATACCCTAGTTTGGCAGACGGCTCCCGTATTTACAATTTAGATGAAACAACCAAACAGTTCAAAGTCCAAAACGAATTGTTGCTCCAAAAGGAGTAAAACATGTTTATCAACCTACAAGTGGTGAACGGGGGGAAACAGTCACAATGTGTGGAATAATTTCGGCATCTGGAACATTTTTACCGCCGGTACTTATATTTCCCAGGAAAAACTTTGAGAATCATATGCTAAAAGATGGTCCAACAGGTGCTTTAGGCTTTGCAAACCCAAGTGGATGGATGAATTCAGAAATGTTCTTGGATATTTTAAATCATTTTATTGCTCATAGCAATTCATCCAAAGAAAACGCTACCCTTCTTATATATGATAACCATGAAAGTCACATTTCTCTAAAGGTGGTAGAAAGAGCTCGACAAGCAGGTGTTCAAATTTTGCCGATTCCTCCTCATTGTAGTAACAAATTACAACCTTTAGATATTTCCATTTACGGACCTTTTAAAGCATATTATAATGCTGCATGCGACAAGTATATGCTTCAACATCCTGGAGTTCCTATGATCATATATGATTCAGCAGGACGAATTTTAGAAGCACTCCTAAAATCTTTAACGCCTAGTAATATAGTCGCGGGATTCAGAAAATCAGGAATTCACCCGTTTGACCCAGATGTGTTTAAGGACGCCGACTTCTTAACTTCGTTTGTAACTGACCGACCATATTCTAATGATTAAGAAACTGAAAATAAGGAAAGCCAACCTGACCATCAGAGGTAGAAGTAAAAATACACAACACGAATGTTTCTCCTGCTGAAAAAACACCTCCAAAAAATACACAAATAGCTCAAACTAGCTTTATTTCACCCGAAGATATTCGAGGAAAACGGAAAAGAAAAGGGAAGAAGTAAAATAATAACGGAAACGCCTGAGAAGGATAAACTGATAGAAAAGGAAAAATCAAAAGAATCAACTAAAAAAGTTAAGTGAAATATAAGTGAGTTACAAAAGGGGGGACCTAAGAAACCGCGTCAAAAGATTAGGAAGGCAAAGAAGCGGGATTCGACACACACTGATACCTCTGAAGATTTCGAATATGAAACGTTTTCTGAAACTGAAGACTGGGTACCCGATGATGAAACTGAAGATACCGTTGTGACCAAGGCAGATGTATCAGTGGAAAAATTTGTTTTAATTAGGTTCCCAAAACAAATTTATTATGTCTCAAAAGTTACAGGAGTGTCTAACGATGAGTTCGAACTGTCCTTTCTTCGTAAGAGCCTTAAATTTTGGAACTGCTTTGTGTTTCCAGATATACCCGATACATCTTTTGTTGCGTTGAATGATATAGCAATGGTACTTCCAGATCCTGTTCCAGGCACTACAAAGCGACAGTCTAAATTGTACAGATTCAAAATTAACTTCAGCTCGGTTAATATTCGCTAAAAAAATTATTTGATTTTTCTAATTTTATACTGAAGGTATAAATTATTGTATGTCTCAGTTGGTACTTTTGTTAGTCTCACTTGGTACACTTTCAGGTACTAAATGAGACAAGATCGCACTTAAGAAAAATATATTTTATTTTGCTTATTTTTGTGGTTAATTACTTCTTTGCGTATAATTTAGAAAGCGGAGAGATTATACTATAAAATGAAATGACAACAAAACGGATGTATAGAAAAATAAATAAATTAGAGTAAAGAATGTTAATTTCGTCTCACTTAGTACTACCCTCCCCTATTGAATTTCAGGTACATAGGTACATGAGCATTAAAACCTAAAAATCTAGATAGTCGAGGCAATGAAGCATTATGATAGGAAATCTTTTAGGATAGGACGTATCGGAATGCGGTTTTTTGCATTCGCTTGCAAATAGTTATTTGTAAAACAAGTGTCACAATGACTAGTTTTGTAGTACGAGTGAAGTTTTCACAACGAACCGCGAAGCGGTGAGTTGTGCAAATCATGAGTACTACAGAAAGTCATTGTGGCACAAGTTTTACACAATATTTTTTATAATTCGCATTTATTTAATTATTTAAATAAAATAGAATTTCATATAATCCCTGTTTTTAAACTAGGAGGAGTGGTTTGAATTTAAGTTGGCAATTCTGTAGATTCCTAATTGGTCAGATCACAGATGGTTTTATTCATCACTTATCACTTCTGACTTTTGACATATTATAACCGAATAATTGTGTAAACTGTAAACAAACTTTCATTTAAGCAAAAAGAGGATAATTATTTGTTTAAAAAAGAGCTTCTTCGTATATGTTCTTGCGATCTATTTATATTATATCATCTTCACATAGATATCTGGTAATTTTTCCCAAAAATCTAACGTTTTGTATAGCTATATATTGATCCTATACAATATAAAAATAACCAATTGACAAATCATTGATAAATAGACGTTAACGTACTTTATTGATTAATATTTTTAATATATATATCATTCTAATTTACCTTTAGTATAGTCAAATGTCAAATAAAAATATAACTAAATTCAATAACCAACACTAAAAATTACTATAACAGTGTTCAAAGAGCTTCATTGTGACACTGTAAACAATGTTATAATGAAGTCTCTTTTATACGCGAATTATAAAAAAAAAATTTATATCATTCGTACGTACTTTGTACCTATTACAAACCGGAAGTTGCATTTTTTGAGAGGCATTTTGGCAAATTTAATAAGAATCAGAACTAGCTCAGAGTCGGGTTCTCGGGGGTTTTTGAGGTCGCTGGTCACGATTATGATATTCAAATTGACCCCCCGAACACTTGGAGCTTAGGAACGCAGACGAACGTCATCTACGGGGACTATCCCGAACTTGATGCGAGAGACGAGAGAAACTGGGCACCAGGGGGTTTTGTGGGTCGCTGAATTCGAATATACCATCGGCGAACACCCCACGGACACCTGGTGGGCCCCAACCTGGACGCGGTCGTCTTCTTCGAGAATTTTTCTGGAAATATCGACAATAACGAACCGAACATCCTTATGGGGGCTTTTTGTGTGCGCTGAATACGAAATTTTATGTAGAAAACGACCACCCGAACACCTGGTGCGCCCTAACCTTGGCCCTGAACGTCATCGCCGAGGGCTTTCCAGACAAAATTGTAAAAAACCACTCGAAAATCGTTACGGCGGTTTTTGGCTGGCTGAAATCAAATATGGCACCGTCCAAAACCCCACGAACACCTGGTGCACCCTACCCTGAACGTCTGCCCGAGGGGTTTCCAGACACAATTGAAAAAGACGAACCAAAAATCGTTACTGGGGTTTTTTTGAGTCGCTGAACTCAAATATAGCGCCGACTAATACCCCACAGACACCTGGTGTGCCCTACCCTGGCTTTGAACGTCTTCCCCGAGGGTTTTCCTGACACAATTGAAAAAGACCAACTAAAAAACGGAGATACCACCGGAGATTATTCTCGTCGTTTTTACAGGACTGAATCACATTTTTTGAGGGCCCCGGGGGAGAGTTAGCCATGAATAAATGTATGAAATTATGGGACGATTCTTGTTTGGTATTTTTCAATTGTGTCTAGAAACCCCTCGGGGATGACGTTCAGAGCCAGGGTAGGGCGCACCAGGTGTTCGTGGGGTGTTCGTCGGTGCCATATTTGAATTCAGCGACCCGAAAAACCCCTAGTAACGATTTTTGGTTGGTCTTTTTCAATTGTGTCTGGAAAACCCTCGGGGATGACATTCACAGCCAGTTTAGGGTGCACCAGGTATCCGTGAGGTGATGGCCGGTGACATATTTGATATCAGCGAGCCAAAAACCCCCCGTAACGATTTTCGGGTGATTTTTTTCAATTATGTCTGGAAAACCCTCGGGATGACGTTAAAGGCCAGGTTAGGGCGCACCAGGTGTTCGGGTGGCCGTTTTCAACATAAAATCCGTATTCAGCGCACACAAAAAGCCCCCATAACGATTTTCGGTTCGTTATTGTCGATATTTCCAGAAAAATTATCGAAGATAATGACGACCGCGTCCAGGTTGGGGCCAACCAGGTGTATGTGGAGTGTTCGCCGATGGTATATGCGAATTCAGCGACCCAAAAAACCCCCGAGTGCCCAGTTTCTCTCGTCTCTCGCATAAAGTTCGGGATAGTCCCCAGAGATGACGTTCGTCGGCGTTCCTGAGCTCCAGGTGTTCGGGGGGTCAATTTGAATATTATAATTCTGACTCTTATTTACGAAGTTATTAAATTTGCCAAAAGGCCTCTCAAAAGATGCATTTTTGCGCAACTTCCGGTTGGTAATAGGTACAAAGTAGGTACGAATGATATAAATAATTTTTGCAAGCGAATGCAAAAAACCGCATTGCGATACGTCCTATCCTAAAAGATTTCCGATCTTTTGCCTTTTTAGTGCTTCATTGCCTCGACATGGACTTAGTCACTATTTAATTATGTGAAAAAATGTTTACAACATGTTCTTGATTTAGTGCAACTTTTGTATAATCCATTTTTATTTATATCTATTTGTAACAAAGTTAAAGCGTGGTCAATTTATAGTGAAAAACCCAGTACCTACAAATTTTTTTCTCTAAGTTATAAAATCAATAGTTTCTGAAATACATCTCTTAATATGACACTCGCAGATATTTCCAATTTCTACAAATATTTTTCAGGCTGTGTAAATATTATAATAATAAAAAAGGAAATAGAAATGCTTTCATTTGTAACAAAAATCACTTTGCGATTTATTATTATCTTTGTTCGTATAAATATTGACAAAAATGTCTGCTATTCTTGCAGGTACGTCTTTTAATAAATAATCAGTCAACGTGGACATTAATTGTTTATAAAATACATTCCATCTGATTGCATTGTTTTCCAACTACAGAATGTGTTTAATGTAAACAATATAGCATTAACTGTAGTATCGATGGGCGGGTCTAAATCGTAATAATTTTCTTTAAAAATTCACATATTTGGTATGGATAGCGGACATTTTCAGTTCATGAGTCATGATGTGTTTATATAGTTCTTCAATAATATATTCGACCTCATATTGATAATAATTTACACATTTATAATAAAATGCGAGAAAAGTATTGGTATACCTCAAAAAAAGTTGGAATTTTGAAATTTTTCTACGTTTTCCATCAACTACAACACGAAAAAACGGTTTTTAGAAAAAAAATCCTGTGTGTATGTCGTCGTCGTCGTTGTCGTCGGCCACTTTCCCGTATATGTCTTGTTAGCACGATACAGACTCCGGAGTGCAATAAGTCAGCAATTTTATGATTGAATATTGTTAAGGACATGTCACAGATGAACCCTATTGATTTTCAGTTCACCAGAACCAGTACAACAGGTGCTATGGTACTTGAAGTACGACATTTTGTCATTTTTTGAGAAATTTCAGTTTGTTAGCACAATACAGCCTTGGGAGTTCAACAAGTCACCAATTTTATGATTGAATATTATTCAGAATATCTCGCAGATGAACTTTATTGATTTTCATCTCACCACAGCCAGTACAACAGGTGCTGTAGTACTTTAAGTACGATATTTTTGTCATTTTTGAAGAAGTTTAAGTTTGTTAGCACGATACAGCCTCCGGAGTATATACAAGTGACCAATTTTATGATTGGATATTATTCAGAGCGTCTCAAAGATGAACCTTTTTGATGTTCAGCACACTAAAGCTAGTACAATGGGTGCTATGGTACTTGGAGTACCAAATTTTCATCATATTCAGTTGACTAGAGCGAGTACAGCGGGTCCTATAAATCCAGATATACTGAATTTTTGGTTATTTTTGGAGAAATTTCGGTTTGATAGCACGATACATCCCCCGAAGTGTATACAAGTAGCAGTTTTATGATAGAATATTGTTCAGGGCCACAGATGCGGAAAAGTTAGTTTTAATCTTTAAAACCGTTTATTTCTTCAAGATTTTTCTGATTTGTAACAAAAACCAATGAAAAAAGACGAAAAGACAATGCAAGATCTCGCACATCGCGAATATTTGGACGAATTGACGGTTCATCCGCTTTACAGACCTGATTTGATACCGAACGATTTCTTCTGGTTTAGAGGTGATTTAAATCGTTTAAAATGCTTTTATAGCCTTAATAATAAATGAAAATACTTTATAAGTAATACATCAACATTTAAAGCCCACGACTTTTTGTTTTTTTCTACACTTCCTACCACTTTCTCTATATTTTTTTTTATTGATGCTTCAATCGTGTAGGGTTATTAGCTAATAGTAGGTTAACATAATCAGTTTTGGAAATAGGTATTAGATTTTACATAATAGTAGGAGACCTGGTGAACAATTTTGGGTAGGTTCTTCAGACATTATGAAATGTTTTGTAATTGTCCTTGAAGGACAGTAAATAAGAAAGAAGAGGTCTGCCTGAAGGGTAGCAGCACCCTACCAACACTTGATTTTTTTAAAGGGAAATTCCTTAATTAAAAAATTATTTTAAAGCATTTTGAAATTTTTATATCTTTGAGTTAGATATTTGCAAAATGGTTCTTTAAACAAATGCAGATTTTGGAATAGTAAATATACTTTAAGACGAATAATCCTAAAAAGCCCGATCAATTTGATAGAATTTTTTAACTATGCATAGTTTCAGGTGCGAGCGAGAGAGAGATAGAGCATATATTGGCTGCACCTCTCGCTCAATGTGTTGTGGTTTTCATGAAGTGGCTGATACATGTGTGTAAACTTGATGCTGATGCTACAACAAATGTTATAAAATGTAACGATATAGACATCTTAATGATCATGGATCGTCTTGAAAGCGATAAACTCGAGATTTTAATAATATGGCACTAGAAACAAAACAAAGGTGTATAAATCTAACAAAATTACATCTCGAATTGAGTCATCTTTGTGCGGAAGTTCATCTGCGACTCTGAATGTATCATTGAAGTTGGCTGTTCCAGTTTTTTTCTCCTGTGTGGAGATGGCACCATATTATTTTGAATATTGAATGCAATCATTTTCTTTATTAAAATGTAAAGACTGAACATGCCTCATTATAACTTGCATAGCAAATCTGTAGTCTGCAGAAAGTAGTTATGTTGAGAAAATACGGTCTTCCCTATTTCATCTACAATTTTTTAAAAATCGCAACATGTAAGTAACAACACACTGTAGTTTGAAAATTGAAGAAAATTTCGATGTAGGAAGTACCTCCTCAACCAAATTACAAGTGACAGTTTTTGAATTGTCAAAATATTTATCTCAATGTGTGTCTATACTTACATTTCCATTTTTAAAATTGAATTCAGTTGGCGAAAAATCTAAGTTTTATAATTCTGGTGTACCTCGCCTCCATATTACATTAGAGTGCAACTCAGAAGGCATCAAGCCTTTTGATAGACAGTCGGCTGGATTAGAAAACCCGCTTACATGAGCCCATTTATATTTCCTAGTTTTTTTGTTGAATTGATAGTACTCTTCGTTTTATATAATCGCCTTTTGCAGATGGGTTTTGAATCCAGCAGAGAGCTATTTGTGAGTCACTGTATAAAATGTTATGTCTAATGTTCCAATTATTTAGTATACCGAAAACTCTATCAAACAATGTAGCTAGAAGCAAACATGCGTTAAGCTCTAATCGCGGTATATTTTGTTCACATTTGATTGGTGCTTTTCTAGATTTGCTGCACAATAATGTGACATGAACATTGTCATTACATACTGATCTTACATAAACGCAAGCTCCAAAGGCAATTCAAGAAGCATCACAGTAACCGATTAAGTCAATAGTATTGGCTTCACTTATGAACAAATCACCGTATACATGTATAGGTTTCATATTAACTAAGTCACAAAAAAATGAATTCCAAGGGAACAAAAACTCATCTAGCAAGGGTGTGTCCCAGTCTAGTTTTAATTGCCAAACTTTTTGCAGGAATTCCTTAGCTCGTGTAACTATTGGACCAGCCAATCCCATCGGATCAAAAAATGAATCTATGAAACTGAGAACAGTACGCTTTCTTCATTTATCAAATATTTTACCACTAGACATAGTAATTATAAATTGATCTGATTTTAAATTCAATTGACGGCCGAGGGCCTTGATATTCAATTCAACATTGTGGATATTAACACTGTCAAATAATTTTTTACATTCATCAATGTCAGCCAGAACACTTGGATGACTAGCCGACCATTTATGAAGCTCAAAGCTACCTAGAGACATCAGCTTAGTAAGTTCAAGACAAGTCTCTTTGAGATTGTCCGAGGTGGAGGACACAAAAAGAAAGTCGTCAACATAGCTATTGTTCAAAACAACAGATGAAGCGAGAGGGAAATTACTGCCATGTCGTAGAGCCAATTCTACCAAACATCTTGTTGCCAAGAAACTGGAGCTGGTAACGCCATAAGTCACTGTATTGAGCTGTAAGCATGAAAGAGGATCGTTGAGGTTTTCTATCCACAAAATTAGCTGTGTGTGAAGGCAGGGTCTATCAATACCTGCCTATACATTTGTTTAATGTCAACCATAGCTACATACTTGTATGTACGAAATAGTAGGAGTTCTTTCTGTACAACAGGACCTGCATATAATATGTTATTGAGACTCAATTTTAAATCCGTTTTTGTATTGCCGTCGCAGACAACGCGAAGTTTTGTTGTCACACTGTCCTCTTTTATAACGGCATGATGATGCTAAAAATAACAAGAGCAATTTTTTTCGCATGACCTAAAGTCAAGTATTCATTAATAAATTAAATGTATTTATTTTTTAAATCTTCGTTACTAGAACATTTTTTGCACAAAACGTTAAGTCTTTGCAGCGCTATGTTGAATGAGTTTCCTAACATAACCTCTTCTATAGTTATTTTTACAGGAAAGCTAACTTGAAATATATTCTTATTAATTGAGACAGGCTTTTTAAAATCTATTCCGCATATATCCGTATCTATACCTTTTGTTTTGATTTCAGAAACGTGTTGGTCGTCCCAAATATTTTGTAAGAACTTTGTACTCATTTATGGCATGCATGACTACCTTATTTGTAACGCCTTGTGATGTAAGACAAACATTATCCTTGTATGTCCCCAGATACTATGTATCCATACCTTGTAGCCAATAAAAATAAGTCCCTGGATATAGTTATTTTGGTTAGCAGCAAAATTTTAAAAAATATATTGGCTGGAACCAGAAACTGTATTTCGCCAGGAACACTAAATTCATCATCGGCGAATTTGACTGAGGAAGGAATATTGATACCCTGAAGATTACTTTTTGTCTGAGGTAGAAATGAAGTAATGTTGTCTACCACAGAAAACAGTGCACTGCAGCTGAAATTGTCGTGTCTCGAGTGTAATGAGACAGCTTTAGTGATTGGCTTTTGAGCTTGACCAATCGCTGTGACATTCACATCATAACTAAATGAAGGAATCTTCAATTTATTTAATAAATTCGTCTTTATGAAAGAAATTTGGCTGCCACTGTCAACCAAATCTCTAGCCTTGAAGTTAACTTCTATTGTTGGTAACAAAACCATAGAATGAATTGTTCTGTTCACTACTACTAGAATTGGAAAAATTGCAAAATTTTTTTTCAAAGTGCAATAAAGAGTTATACTCTTTACTTTTGTATACTGAGCACTTGAAGTGGTATTTACATTTACTAACATGATAATTTAAACAGATTTTACACAAACTTTTTTTATGAGCATAGTCAATACGCTCTTGTGCACTCAGTGCTTTATATTCATTACAATTAAGCAATTTGTGATCTGATTTGTTACAAAATTTGCTGGTTTTTGTGCTGTCACTAACATTGGCCAAGTTCACAGCTTTTGCATCAGATTTGGATGACTTACCAGCAGATAATTGTGTCTCTTTAAAACTAGTTGCCCTTCTCTCTAAAAAAATTGACAAATCTTCTATTGTAAGTAATTTGGTAGCATCTCTTGTTCAGAGTGATTAACTCTGGAATTCAAAGGGTCAAGTTTTCGCAGAAGGATAGGTATAATGAGCATATCTCAATGTTGAATTTACTGTCCCAAGTTATGTCGAGCCCCCAAATGTTGCCTTATTATAGATACAAAGTGTCTAAGTTCGGATGATGTCCCTTTTGAGATTGGCTGGTAATCCAATAACGAATTTACATGATGAGTAATTACTAAGCATTTGTTGTCGTATCTTTTATTCAACAGATCTAAAGCTTGCTTATAGGATTCGTTCGTTAATGGTAAACCATCTATTAACCTTCAGATGCCGGAGGGTCGCGCATCTGCGAAGATGCCGGAGGGGGTACATCGTGTACCCCACATTTTTTTTGCTTTACAACTCTCAAAATATTCTATATTTTCATTATTACTTATATCTAAATAATAAAAAAGCAATATTTGCTTTTGAATATAATTTTAATAGCATATTCGATACAAATATAATCAAGAAATACAAAAAATAATATTTTACATGACGAAGTTAATTAGAAAATTCTGGATCCAATAAACTACATTTTGAACAAATTTTTGATTTCGTAGTTACATGATGATCAGGACAAACAAAGTTTCTGCATCTGTCACACTTACTTCTGCTCTTCTTGTCATATTTTCTAGGGCAGATTACACACCTTCCCATGGATTTTTGATTGCCCTCGATTCTTGTACTTGGTCCAGGATCTAAGGTGCCTATAAAATCATACATTGCATTTAGTAAACGTTTGTGAAACGTCACACCCGATTGTAGTCGTCTTTCAACATAGGGATTTATAAGTTGCTGTCTATAATCTGGGGTTTTTTTGTTATCCACAACACAAATGCATTTAGACAAGCAATGTCAATTGTATTTTGGAACAAAACAAATGGCCACCTTTTGGTCGATCTTTTCACCGAGTATTCATTTACCATTTTGTCCATGGTGTCAACCGAGCCTTTTGTGTCATTGTAATGTAGAATTATTTCTGGTTTATAATCGGTCTTTTTTCCCGAAATTTTGTCATCATGGTGCTCAGTGCTGAGAAGAATGACGGCTTTATTTTTAGCAGGAACATATGAAACTAAGGTAAATTTATTTTGAAATGCAAATACGGAAGACTTTTCTGTTTTTGAAGGATGTGGTAGAAGAACTGGAGGAATATCCTGTTTGTTCTTCCTCATGGTTCCACATAGGGTCAGATTTTTGTTCAAAAGCTCGTTAGCAAGAGGAATACTGGTGAAAAAGTTCAGTTGATATTCCGTAACCACCTTCAAGACCTTCAACTAGGTCGAGAACCACTCTTTTTCCCTGGCCTCTTTCCGGTTTATTTCCTTCCTTTCCCGTGTAAATTTGAAGGTTTAGAGCATATGTTGAGTCATTATCCACAAGAGCCCAAATTTTGATTTCGTATTTAGCGGGCTTCGATTTCATATAAACTCGGAAGGGACACTTTCCTCTAAAAGATACTAGTTGCTCGTCAATTGTAAGATGCGAGTTGGGCAAATAGTGTTCTTTGCAATGTCCTACAAATTTTTCAAAGACATTTCTAAAAGCATCCAATTTATCAAGTTTTCTGCGCTCTGCTCTAGTTGTAAGATCATCAAATCGTATAAAACGTAAAATGTTAACATTTCTATCACGCGCCATTGATGCAGGAAATATCGGCCTACTAAAAAGTGAATTTTTGGTCCAAAGGAAGTGAATAGGTTCTCTGTTTGCCTTTAGCGCCCCAGCTATGATCAAAATACCAAATGCGGCATACATTTCAACAGGGTCTACAGGTTGCCATTGACGTTGTTTGTTAGGGTTTTTAGTGTTCCATTCCTCATAATATTTATCAGCTTTTTGGTTAGTGCACTCAACAATAATTTGAACTATTTCAGCGTCAATGAACAATTTGAAGCAATCGGATAAGGAAGAAATATTTCCTGACGTCGAAGTGAGTCCTGGTTTTCTTGTGATTATATTTTGCATTGCCGTTCGTGCGGGTCTAGGTGCCTTTCTGTTCCAAACTGATCCATTTTTTGATACATATGTAGGATCACTGTCATCAATTTGATCATTTTCTTCATCAGTCTAAAAGTAGATATATTATGTACATTTTTCAATAAAGTTCATATCAAAATAGCATACCTCACAAATCTCAGGTTCAACATCTTGAATTTCTATGTTGTCTTCTAACTCAGAACACTCAGAATCTGTTTCTAAAACGTTCTCACCCTCATCACTCTCATCAACCCACTGTAAGGCAGTTGCACGATCTGTTTCTGTAGATAAATCTAATTTCCTTTTCTACGACATATCGCAACACCGACTCACGAAACGAAAGAGTTACAGTCTCAACACGCGTATCAAATAATACTAACTAAAATAAATATGTCTATCTGTCCGTGCCGTATGAACGCCTCGGTAACGGTCGGCTTTGCCTACAACTAATACGAGTCGGACGCAAAGTTACGTTGTCTGAAACAGCATTGCCAACCTTGCTTTCAAGACTAATAAAAAAATACATGGATGCCTAATTATTTTCACATTTATTTGAAAAAAATAAGAAAAAACTGTTTTTTTGATATATGTACTGATAAATGAGGGTCCAACTGAGGATTACTCAGCAGCATTTTTTTATTCTAAGCAAAATGCAAAAAATACGCCCAAAAAACAGTATGTGGGGTACACTTGTACCCCCCTCCGGCATCCGAAGGTTATTGAAAGTGAATCACCTTCAAGATACCTTTTAAGATAGAACAATTTTAGCACTGATGTTAATGAAGAATCTTGATCAACAACAGCTTTAAATATGTCCCGGAAAGTTTGTAGTTAGTAATGTTGCCATCGAATGTTGTAATATCTAGTTGTGGAAGCCTGCTAGGATGAGTCTTGTCTAGAATTCCTTTATTGGGCTTCGTTTTTTAACAAATTCGCTTAATGCCAGTTTCTTCATCGTTTAGGATTAATAAGTCCAGACACAACTGTTTGTAATTTGCCAAGCCTTTTTGTAACTCCTCCTTACGGACCTCTATGCCTTCAGTATCTATTAGCACTTGGGCCTTTTGCTCGTTTATGAAGGTTTCCGTACGTGTTAATAGCGATTTAAACAATCATATTGCCTTTCTAATTCGCTTTGACTCGTCTTCCTTTGGCGGCATCGTAAATTTTAACGAAAATCTCACTGTAAACCGTTTGAACTTCGCTGAAATAGACGCAACAAAACAATACAATCATTTGTTTTTTCATCTTTATCGGAACTGGCTTCAAATTCGCTAGGGATAGGTAAGAATGGAAGAGATGACGTGGTTGAGTGGAATGACTCGTTTGGAAAATTTTACGCTAGATCAATATTTTTCATTTACTTACTATATATTGAGGGCGTCTTCCGTTGAAATATTGCTAATTCCGATTTGCCTCTTGCCTTTCATATGTTGTCTCACGCACTCCCCGCTCCCCGGACGACACATTAGGCACACTCCCAAAATGGTATGAAATCTGACGGAACCAACAAAAACTATTATTTTTCCAGGTACATTGTATGTATAATTTTATGTTTCAAAGAACATAAAAAACTATTAATTTCAATTAAGAAAGGTTTATTGCTTGCACAATTTACAATGATTGAGAGAGAAATTATTTGTCGTTTTCATTTTTTTCTTGACAGCTCATATTGCTTGACTTTCTTATATATTTTTTAAACACTATACCTATATTTTACTTTATTGAAGAGGTTCCAGACCATACTGATTCCGAACCTGTTTATACCTAAGATCTAGCACTTACTATTCTTCCGCTGAAGCTCCGTCATAAACAGTTATTTCAGTTTAATAAATAGCCCTGTATAAAAATTTGAAGATTTGATTCCGTTAGACCCCCTCTACCATGCTGATTTCAAATCCTAAAGCATACAAAACATTAACAAAAAATTGTCGAGTAAACGACTAGAAACAATTTTAACTAAAAAAAATTCTCGAAAGAACGGATAGAAGTTAAATTGACATTTACCCAATGTATGAAAAAAAAAATAATACCCGAAATCACTTTATCTTGGAATACACATTAATTTATATAAAATTTCGAATCCTCGCATTCAAACCAGTATAAATTACAACGTTATCGCATTATCTTTGTAGAAAATGTCTGTTATTAAGTGCGTTTTTTATCTCTTAAGCCGAAAAAAGAAATACGTGATACTACGGCTACACTGACTGAGCGCACCTTTTTTATTTTTATTTAACGAAAGTTAATTCAAAAAATGTGTAGGACGCCAAAATAGTCATTTTGTAAATTTGATGTGATTAATAGTCTGGAACTATTTTGTCAAATTGATAAAAGACGGTTTGGAAAGATAACTAATAGAATTTAATTTGCATTAGTTAAGTTAAATTGCTTTTGATTAAAGTTGACAGATCCAATTATTATAAATAACATTATTTTTAACGTGGGTAGTGATTTTCGATAAGAGTTAGTGCGATTTATTATATAATTTGAATGTTATCATTATATATTATCTACTTTTTTCAAATTTTTTGACATCCACTTTGTTAAAGTTACAAAACTTTAGTATTTCACAAACATGGAACAGTTTCATTTATTAATTTAATATAATTTGGAGAAATTAGTTAAGTTTTATACACTTCGCATTACATATTTTTACCAATAAATTAACTGTCAATTAAAATTTCACACAGCAAAAATCAATCAGTGCATCCCATCTGTTATGCAGTACCTACCCGAAGTTCTGAATGTACATGGTACGATCGCCACCGCATTTGAATATCAATTGGGCAAATCAAGACAGCGCTTAATAGTTAGTTGAGTAGATTTAATTGCATAAAATGTCCACTAATTAATTCTACACGCAAAAAGAAGATGACTGTTATGAATAGCAGATTAACGTTCGGGCTTTAGATCATAAATCAGAATAAAATGTTAAGCTGGTCGTTTATTATTCTTTTAATTAAACAATTATGCCGTTTAATAATAATGGGATGTGATTAATTACATAAGAAAAGACAATTATCTTGAATTGTTTTCAAATTTTTCTGATTAGGGTTCATTCATTAGTTACGTAAGGTTCCTAAGTTTCTAAGGGGGAGGGGGAGTTATTTTTACGTAATATTTTATACTGCTGAAAGTGAGTCATTTGGTGAAACTCGAGGTTACTCGTAATAATGTTTTAGGATCAAAAATTGCACAGAAAATTAAAAGACAGTTTCAAAAATTAAAAAAATATTCTCTATTTAAACTTAGAATCTACTTTTTTTAATATTCAATTTTGTTTACATATATCTACTTATTTTAAAATGTATATGTTTTATAATCCTAATGGTAGTTATACATTTTGAAGGTATTAATTATTAAAATATCAAATAATGGTGGGTTCAGTCCCACTCTTCTTAATTTTTTGTTAATTCAGTAAAATCTTACGTAAGAGGGGATCCAAGAAATATTATGTGTCCTTACTTGGTGGTAGGGGGGTCAAAGATACACAAGTGCTTACTACAAAAGGTCATTTTGACACAAGTTTTACACAATATTTTTTATAATTCGCAATTCATAATTTTTTTTAAATAAAATAGAATTACCTTATCGTTTTTAAACTAGGATGTGTGGCAATTCTATAGATTCTTCATTAGTCAGATCACAGCCGGTTTTACTCAACACTTTTGACATATATTGTTGCATATGCTCTAATCAAAATGTACTTGGTATGAAAATAATGTCACGATATGTCATGCTACGAATTTGAATTGTCATCAAAGAGGTGTGCGGAAATTTGTTCGACAGCATTTGTTCGTAAAATATTTGTACGAGCGGAAGTTTGTTCGAACGGAAATTTGTTCGACCAGCCCTTGATCGACCTACATTTCGTCGAAAATTTGAGAATTTTATTTTAAATACCCGTGTCATAAAATGATGATTTTTTTTTTCAGATAACAAAATCTACATTATGAGGTTTCCAGGTTCCATATTGATCGCTGCATTCATATTTTTGATTTCACCTGCTAGCTGTTCAGATCTAGGTAAGTTCCAAAAATCAACATCTTGTATAAATTAGTAAATTGACGCGAATATGGTCCACTCCAGTATGTCAATCCGGTAAAAGCATGGTCCTGCAGTTGGCTATAAAATACTATAAACCTACACAGTCGAACTGAACGTAAAAATACTCTACCTATGTAGTTGATCTCTCTATACATAAAAAAGCAATATACGTCCTTCAATAGCAAATACTGTAAGTTGTACTATTAACCACGTACTGAGATCAGTGGATAATGATCAGTTGAATGATATTTATTGATATGTTTCTCCAAGTCAAAACGATCTTCGTGTATTAGCTTTTTGCATTTTAAATACGAAAATAAACTATGAAGGAGTTTTAGTATAAAGTTAGTGGAATTACGATAAAACTATTTAAAGAAACAAATACGAGGTTGATTAAATAAATTTCATGCAAAAACTTTCTCGGTTTTTGAATTATCTGTCAAATTTAGCAATTTAAAAAACAATCACTAATTGTAAAAATGTTTAAATATTACTAAAAAGTAGCACTAGCATTAATAATAATTTTGATAGATAAGTCATCCTACCTTAATATCCTCTGACACTAATATACAGACGCCCAATTTCAAATTATTGAAACTGCACACTTTTCACAATAGAAAAAGATATTTTCACCATAGTCAAACTATTAATCACGTATGAACAATGTTAAACGTGTTTTTAATAATAGTGTTTCAAATGAAACTCACTGTTTCTAGCTAATTCCACAATATAATAAAAATTATTGAAAATTCTAAAAAAATGACAATTGTTTCGATAAATCAATATCATCGTCAGAATGACAGAAGTTACATTTGATGCCTACCTGATGTTTAGTAGTTATTTTTGGCTAGACCAAGAAGTGACCTAACTTGTGATTGACTTAATATATGTTAATAGAAAAAAGAAGAAGATGTGATATTATAAATATTGAAGCTTAGATATTATTAGCCCTATGGTGATATCCTGGATATCATTTTTCCAATTAAGATCAGTATTACTGTGCAATGATATAGAAAACCAGGAAAACTATATCTGCTGATCTTTACAATAATCACTTAAGAAGACAGTTTATTAGTGGAAAACTCCCTAGATTTATCTGTTCATTGACAACTTCATATTGTGGGTTTCTTAAATGTCTTCTATTTTCCAATTCTTCAAGGAAATCCAGTTCTTGTTTCTTTTCACAAATATGCAGCACTTCTAGTTCTGTGTTAGGTGTCAATGAATGATTGGTGTCAAGTAGATGTTTTGCGTTGTGGGATTTATCTGGTTATTTTAATCTGTATGTATTTCACTTTTGACAATAAGATATATATCCAAAATGAAGGTTTATCAATGGGAAGCCCTATATCACCTATTTTGGCAAACATTTTTATGGACAGTTTAGAAAGAAAGATCTTTGAATGTAATATTTCGAAAAATGTTTTATTTTGGTATAGATATGTAGATGACATATTAGCTTGTTTTATGGGTAGGGAACGACAATTAGATGTATTTTTCAACCACATTAATAATTTACACCCAAAAATTAAATTTACATTAGAAATTGAAGAAAATAGCTCAATTAATTTTCTTGATTTAAAAATTCAAAGAGTTAATAATGTACTTGATTATTCAATTTACCGAAAACCAACACACACTGATGTGACAATTCCATATAGTTCCAATCACCCCATGTCACATAAACTAGCGGCATATAATTCAATGATACATAGAGCTTTTTCAGTTCCTATGAACAAATGTAATTTTGATAGAGATATCAATACAATTAGACAAATAGCAACATCTAACGGTTATCCATTACATATGATAAATAAGCTAATTAATAAAAAAGAGGAAAAAGTGGCATTACAACTATTATTTCCTAAACAAACTGATGAAATAAAAACTTATAAAACCATCACATATGCAGGAAATATTTCTAATAATATTTCAAAGATAATATCTTTAGCAACGAATACAACAATTTCTTTTAAAACAGAAAGTAATGTTACTACAAAATTGTTAAGATCAGCAGATATAGTTTTCCTGGTTTTCTATATCATTGCACAGTTATATAATATAGTATCACATCTTCTTCTTTTTTCTATTAACATATGTTAAGTCAATCATAAGTTAGGTCACTTCTTGGTCTAGCCAAAAATAACTACTAAATATCAGGTAGGCATCAAATGAAATGTAACTTCTCTCATTCTGACGATGATATTGATTTATCGAAACAATTGTCAATTTTTTAGAATTTTCAATAATTTTCATTATATTGTGGAATTAGCTAGAAACAGTGAGTTTCATTTAAAACACTAATATGAGTAGATTCCACGAAGTAAGGGTGGAGACAGATAATTTCATTGAGTGTTTTAAATACATTCTGTTCACTTTTTATGTAAATGAAACATGTCCACACCAGAAATTTCATGTTCAAATTTTCTCAACCAAATTATATTTTAAATCAATCAAATATTGCTAGATAATAGACGCACACAATACTTTAGTGCATGATGTCTTGCATAGTTATTAGGCGCTATTGACCTTATTTTATATTTTGTAGTACTTTTTAAATATTTATTTATGTTATTCTATGAATGAGAATAATTATTATTAGTATGCCGAAGTCGCTTTTGTGAATAAGAATTTTTTTGAATAAATTTTCTTGTAATTGATTAACCAACAACGCATAGTATCTATCAAAATGCCTGCAATATAATCAAAAAGGACATACCTTATATGGGAAAAAGGCTCTGCGTCAAATTTCTTGAATTTTTGATATGTTGTAGAATTATTCATTCTGGTGAAATGTTTCAATGGGCGCAACACGATCCATCGACTAGTTTTCGAGATACAGGGTGTTGAATATGAGAAATATTGACTTTTCATCACTCCGTATCTCCCAAGTTATGATTTAGTTCTGATTTATCTTTGGTGGTATTGTCATCACATCCTTGTAAAACAAATTCATGAGAAATTCATTTCCAAATCTTTTCGTATTACAGGGCGAATTCACTTGATAATAATGCTATTTTGAGACTTTCATAATTTTGTTGTTTTATAAAGAGGAAATGCGGAAAAAGTTGAATTATCACATAATATTATAAATTAATTTCATCTTTCATCACAGTTGATACAATTCCCACCTTTTCGAGAATGTTTCTCTTTCTTTTTCTTGTATTTGAAACGTTATCTGAATCATCTTCGAATACCTACATAGCACCGCTTATTAATATACTTATTCCTGTTATCTCGTAGTAGGCATAGAGAACGATTCAAATAGGGGAAAAATCAACAAAATTCTAATGTCAATAGTCGTTTTCTTGTTGATGTCATAAAGCTCAAGAACTATTTCTGAATTAATAGACTAACTGAAGTCTTTTTGTACTGTTCAAGTTTATGTGATTTTCAGTGTTTGTTGAACTTTGCTGAACAATATGGCCTTCGCAAATAGAGTGAGTTGTTATGTTTGTGACCGAAATGTTATTCATAGACTCTCAATGCGTTTGAATAGAGGAGATAATATTGATGTTTTGCAAATTGCGACATACCGAAGACAAGCTGCGGGAAATCCACCTACTGATATTCAGGATGATACAAAAATATGTTTCAATTGTAATAATACAGTGATGAATGACATTATTGCTATAGAAAATAACCCGGATTGTCTTCGTCTCATTGTGTTGTCCCGCGTATCAAATAGTGTGTGCATTATTTGTAATGCTCGTCAAAATATTCAAAGATTTTCTTTAGACTGTAGAGTGGATATTTTAGTTGCCAGATTTCTTGAGAATATGTGGTCAACCATCTTGGTTTCCTTCCAAATAACTTGCATGGAGATTTGAATGTTGTGAATAAACCATACATAATTTCCAATCTTCAACATTTTCTTTAAAGAATGAGGAAATTTGCTTATAGAAACAGGCCACTTCGTAACTGGGAGGATATCAATTGTTTCACTGAAGACGAATTTAATGAGTTCACATCAATTTCAGAAAACAGTTTTCGACAATTACTAGAATTTTGCGATATTATTGAACAATGTGGCAAGAGAAGAAATGTCGAAAAAAAAACATTTACTCACATTTTTGATCAAAATGAAGCATGGAGTTTCAGATGAGTTTTTGAAAATATTGTTTAGTTATTCTTCCCGACAAGCAGCAAGCCTCATTATTTCTAATGTGAGATTCGTACCGAATATAATATTGGATTTAATTCTATAACAAGAGAAAATTATATAAACAGTCATGTATCCCCTTATACGAATCAACTGTACAGTCCCACACCAGACATTTCCAAAGCAATAGTTTATATAGATTGTACCTACAATAAAATATAAAAGAGTAGCTTTCGAGTATTGAGTCACTCATACTGTTTCCACAAGAATGAACATTTGGTCAAACCAGAGATCATTGTTGCCTCCGATGGATATATCTTAGCAATCAACGGGCCGTACTTCGCAGATGCTAGGAATAATGATGAGAGTGTTCTAAATCACGAATTACAAAATGATTTGAATGTAATGAGATCATGGTTTCAAGACGGCGATATTGTGATAGTCGATAGATACTATAGAGATTCAATCAATAGTCTACAAGAACTTAGCTTGCATTACTATATGCCACCATTTCTACCGCCGAATCAAAGGCAATTAACGACAGCTGAAGCCAATCAGGCACGTTTGATAACCACTACTAGATGGATTGTAGAAGCTAGAAATGAACATTTTCAGTCAATTTTCAAATTTTTTCGTCAACCCATATGCTACGAAGTTACGTGATTATTACCTGATTGCTGGTGCTCTTAGAACTAAATTCCATTCTTTGATAAATATGCCTGGAACGTTGGATATGGCCACACAAATGTTAGTTGATTCCGATGACGTCAACATTGTTCAGGCACGAGTTGAAACTGAAAACCTCCATACTAGGAATGGTCGATGGATTCGTTTGAATCAACTTCATATATAACCGATCGCGCGCCTTGATTTTGAATATTTGAAATAACTTACTGGAACATATCATTCACACTTAGCTGCGTCATATATCCAAGATACAATACGTAGAGATGGTGAAGTAGACAACATTTTAGAAGTTGACGAGTTACATGGGGAGCCCAATTTCCTACGATTCAGAATATTTTCTCGGTTCAGGAATGCTACTAAACACATTATTTGGGTTGTTTTCACTGAAAGAGGTGACGAAAATCCAGAAGATCCTGCTCTCCCAAATTCGGGATATTATTGTACTTGCAAGTCCGGTGCTAGGAGTTTATGAACTTGTACGCATATTGCTAGCGTAATATGGTTTTTGGGATACGCTAGATATCAAGTAAACATACATTTTTCATCAAATCGTCTTTTAGATTTCATAGGAGATGCTGCAAATAGAATGCTTCCAGAGGACATGGATATCGGTCCAGAAATAGTTTAATTCTGTTGGTTATTTTCTCATTTATGAACGTTCATAAGAATCTTCTTCTTATTCGTATTTGATATTTTTTATTATGTAAAAATTCAGTTATCCATCAAGTATTTTCCTCGTTGTGTTGCCGTCATAATATTCCATGCGCATTGCTCGTGGCAACCCAATTAATAAATTATATCCTATGGTCGCTATATCCGCGGATATGGATATCCGACATATGTATCACATCCCATTGAACTTCTATCATGTATATGTATATCATGTTTATGTATAAATTATCATGGTCTGAACCATCCAACAAGTATAATGAGCACCTTGAATCTATTTTCTTGAATACATTGACGTTGTGACAAAATTAATAAGGCTACTGATATTCGGATTTTAAACTATTTGGAATTATTTTAGCTTCAAGTGTATAGTATTATATTTTGTATGTTTAATTAAAAAAAAGGAGCCCAATAGCAAAGCCATCATTTTAACGGATATTTATAAATTGTAAAAAGAAACATGTCTCAATCAATTATAGATGCTGATAGTAAAAACAGTGAACAAAATCCTCTCAACCATACAGAATAAAAAAAACTAATAACTCAGTAGAGGATGTAATTTCAAAAGAATCCGTCGAAATTAGAATGAAATTCATAATAATTTAAAAGAAACACGACACATTTTTATATAGTTAGTAAATATGTTGTTTCATGCAAGGGATTTCAGTAATAAATAGTAAATAAGTTATGTTAATATTCATATGTATAAAAATTCTCATCTATATACATTCTCATTTCTAATACTAAAATGTTATTCCATGCTTCATATACGGCTTTAAAAATTAATGGTTTATTGTAATATAAACAGCGAATCGTCGACAAAAACACAACGTTTATATAATTCATACTGTGTATATAGCAACCGAACGCTGTTGATTGATGGATTGAAAATTGAAAACGTCAGTGATTGGGAAAACGTCAAAAATGAATATAATATAATAATTTAACTTGTCTATGTTATGAAATTTAAAGAAAAACTAGAAATAATTGAAATCAAAACTAAAAGGTATTAAACTGAGAAGAGTAGAGAGATATTTATATAAGATAATATAGTATTTGAAATATTATTTGAAGATCCTACAAGTTCCAATATAAATTGAAAACGTGAGTGATTTTGAAAATGTCAAGAGGGAAGATGATATGATAATTTGACTCGTCTATGTGGAAAAATATAAGGAAGAACTTATAAAAGCAAAGTATGAACAGTGAAACAGATCTTTTGAAGGCTTTTGGTGGAAAATAAACGATTCATATTTTAATTCTGGAGGTAATAAGTTATGTTTAAAAGTGTATGTACCGAAAGACATTCCTAATGAAAAACCTTCGTTAAAAGTTGTTTCTACAATAGTGCATCCTTTGATGACGAGCGATGGTGATATTGATTCAGCTCCAGGTTTGCTTATTTGGATAGAACGACAGCAAAAAAAATTGAAAGTGAAGATTGGTTTCAAGTGGATACAAACTTAGTGAATGAAAGGTGCCGTTTCTTTTTTTAAATATTGTATTAGAGATCTCTAAATTAAAATAGGCCTTTATTTAAAAACTAAAAAGGAATGCATTCATAATTAGTAATTAATCTAGTATTTTTATTGTTTCAAAGTAATTATAGTTTATTATTTTTGTAGTGTATACACGTTTCCTGTTTATAAACTTCTATGTTTTAAAAAAATTTCTGAAATCATAAGTTTATTCATTTCAATTTCACAATCCAATAATTATAGTAAATTTGAATGGCGCAATTGAACCCTACCCTTTGAAAGAGCTATACATGTTCAACGATTATTCAATAACAGTTTCAAATAATAAATGATATAGAAACCTACACAAATTTGGCACCTGCAACGTTGGGAAAATAAAATTTTAATTATTATATTCACATATTGATAAATATTTATATTCAGTACAAATATGTCGCTGCAACGTGGGGCGAATTAAAAATTTAATTGATAGGGAGGTTTAAAAACATTAAATTTAAACAATTAAAATTCCACACATAATATATCCAGTACAAAATATATACTAACTGATTTCATATATAGGTCATTCAGCAAAGTATCATCTCTAAGTATCTATATGCGGTATCCACACCATATTCTCAGGATATCTCACCAAGGAGGAAATTAGGAGACATCCCAAACATACATTCATTAGACATCTCTTTAAGTCTCATACCTAATTATATTCCCAGGCTCATCTCACAATATCTCTGGTACTTATCAAATATATAAGATTATTTGAACTTCTAATATGAGCTGGGAGTTCCCACTATCATTCCGTATATCTGAGTAAGAATCCTCCTGGTAGGCAACAATATTCAAATTAGAATGTTGATACCAAAATGAACAATATATAGAGATTAATGAAAAAACTAGCCATATACGTAGCTTGGTGTGCTACATTTGCGAACAGAAAATAAAAATGGATTTCTACTGTTTGTATAATTATTCGAATGTATTAATGACTGATATGAAACAAGAGTTCCCATTCTGCCATAGATAGAAAGTATATATAGAAGTTTGATGATTCTAATTTCCCAACTGATGTGAGTATTTATTTGAATACTGTAAATAAATTAGACAAGAAATGTTTTGAATGGTCCCAAACTTGAGTGGATTCGTTTTAGTGACATTGCAATAGTATTTTCCTCTCTACGGGAATGAAAACTAATAATGATAAATTTAGAGGATTTGCTGAAACTCTTTCAATCGTGGAGTTTTCGATTATGATTCTCACATATACGTAATTATAGATTCGATTTGATTTGTCTTGAGTATTTATAATAATAATAGTTATGTCAACACGAGAGAGAGAGAGAGAGAGAGAGAGAGAGAGCGGTTGCTGGATATCTGTAATACATGTGATTCATACGTATTACCTGATAACACTAGTATCCTATAGTCTATATAGAAAGGACAAGGAGTAATAAATCATTCATTTAAGTAGATTTCATAGACGTACCAAAATATATTTTAAGAGGGTATACCGTAAGGTACATTTTGTATTGAACGAATGAGTTGCAGCTATGCTAAAGAATATACGATTTAGGTCAGAGGTAACGGGATGTACAAATTTTAATAGAAAAAAGTGATAGAGGTACATAAATTTTAGTAAGTTTGATAAAGAAAGGCAACACAGTTTATTCCGGAGTATCCGAACTCTGCCACAAAATGCAGGTAGTCATTACGGGTTGTTCGAACTCTGCCAGTGTTTAAAATTTTGGAGATTAACTACCAAACCAGTAGGGGTCTAATAGCCTAATCCGATTTAACAATTTACCTTGAACTTTAGGTACTCAAATTCAATATAAGAAAATATTAATAACATACATATATTTTCAACGTATATTTGCCACTTCTAAAAAATTACATCTACATTACATCTACATTACAATAAAATATATTCAATATACATAAACATATAAAAAAAAACAAAAAATTAAACGTGTGGAAGATTTTTACATGCAACTGTTTTCACAAACATAAAGCGAGAAATAACATTTTTCCTATATTGATCCAAATGATCATTAATGAAATCAATTTTAACATTAATAGTTTTTTTGATTTTTTTCTGGCTTTGGTTTGCCGAACGAATTTTCGCGTATACCTCCGTTTGTAAATCCAATAACACACTAGTAAATTGAACAATGTTTAGATGTGCTTTGTAAAAAGAAGCACCGAAATGCGAATGAAAACTCTCACAAGAATTCGTTGTTCTCTTAAAAAAGGATGCATTATTTGCCCAAATAAGTGGTGGAAATATCGAATTTTGCGTTATATATGTTTTATTGACATAATTTCGGAATTCTATAACTCTTTCGTCATTCGGAAGCAAAAAATGTAGTTCATTATAAAAAAATTCTACAACTTCCTCAGGACTAAGATACATAATACCGAAATGTACTCTTAAGTATTCGCCAATTAGAGAACCTTTCTGTCTTTACTCTTGTACCAAACGAAACTCCTGAATCTTACGAAACCAAGCTTGACAGAGATGAAATTTACAACCAAAAAGAATTTGATCTCTGCCAAAACATTCATATATAGCGTTATGAATGCTTAGTTCAAAATCTACTACGACTTCTTTAGGTTGAAAATTTAAGCCTACTTCTTTACATTTTTGTCTTAAAATTAAAAGCAAATTTGAATATGTTTGACTTGATTTGTCCGGCAGCAAACAAAAAACAAGAGGTACGTAATAGCCGTTTTTAAAACCATGAATGGTAAACATTTGGTAAAAAAAAGTTGAACAGTATTTAAAAGTCCCATCCATCAAAATACAATCCGAATTACATAAAAAATTAAGGTTGGAAGAACAGGAGAACACAATAATTTTAAATACCTGGTCTGCTGTTAATAGAAATTCCTCTTCTCGGTTCGTTCGTAATTGTAATTCACGAACACTATTAAATACGTATTCCTGATTTTTAGGCAATAGTGTGAGTGCATCAACATCCTTCCCCTAATCCCCTAAATATCGATCAAAACAATCAAGATTTCTTCAAAATATTTAATTCAAGAAATCTTTGAAACCTTTCAGAAATATACATAATTCTATGGGCCTCCGATTTTATCTATTATAAACCCTAATGACTCTAATAGGATTAAACTAAATCGTTGCGGCACAGTTCGAACATTTCAGTAATCCTCAAATTGATACAAGTCAGGTAAAATTTTATTCTGTGGCAGAGTTCGGATATGCCCGTTTATTCATAATATTTTTTATTTGTATTACTCCTATATGTAGTGTTGGGGGAATTTTTCTCGGAAATTTTAAATGGCAAGTGGCCCATTGTAATCGGCTTAATACGATTACACCTATTTACAGATTATTCGATTATTGAGAGGGATTTTCCAAACAACCCAGTTTTCTTGGAAACATTATCGGGAATATTATTTTAAAAGAAAGTAGGTACATTAAATCAGTACTTAGTATTAGTTCTTTGAGTGAAGTTGTATGAAGTTGTATGGTTGTCATAATATTGTAAACAGTTGGAATATATTTAAAACATTTGTTGAATGTTAATTGTGCAAGTACCAAACAATGTCGATAAGCCAAGGACCATCTAAACGACCAAAAACAGGTCCATTATCTTTAAATGAAAAAACTCTGATATTGAATTGTTATATATCATTGAAAAACAAGGATCCAAGTGCAAGTGTTGATGATATTGTGGAATTAACGGTTGCTATGTTGTGTGTTGCTAAATCAACAATTTATAGATTACTAAAAGAAAGCAAGAATGGAACTCTTCAACCCCCTAAAACTCCTTCAGGCCGAAAACCAATTGAGATCGATGAGTCATTAAAACAAAGACTAAGGCGTAAAGTCCATGGATTTTACTTACGAAAGGAAATTCCAACACTTGACAAAATTATGACATCAGTGCAAGAAGATACGGACTATCCAAAATTCTCCAGAATGACATTATGCAAACTTTTGAAAGATGTGGGTTTCAGATATACAAAACATAATAGAAAATCTCTCTTGATAGATGAACCGGAAATAGTTTTTTGGAGAAGAGACTATTTAAGAAGCATTCGACATGCCAGAGAACAAAATTTGAAAATCCTCTACTTAGATGAAACATGGATAAATGCTGGATATACAGTTTCCAAATCTTGGCAAGATGAAAACATTAAAAGCGGAAGGCAGGCATTCGTGGAAGGTTTGTCGTTAGGTTTGCAGCCACCATCTGGAAAAGGAAAAAGACTTATCATTGTCCATGTTGGAAGTTCTGAAGGTTTTGTTGATGGTGGATTATTAACTTTTATTTCAAAACGCACGGGGGACTATGAATGGGGATGTCTTCGAGGAATGGTTTGTTCAAATGTTGGATCAGATTCCAAAAGGGGCTGTTATTGTTATGGACAACGCAAGATACCATTCACGGTTACGAGAAGCATTGCCCACAAGTCGTTGGCGTAAAGCAGAGCTTTTCGAGTGGCTTATTTCGAAAAATATTAAGTTTCCAAAAGATCTATTAAGGGAAGAACTTTACAGAATTGCAAAAATGAACAAGAATAAATACAAAACCTACATTGTAGAAGAAATGGCTTCTTCTCGTGGTATATCAGTTCTTCGACTTCCCTCTTATCATTGTGAACTTAATCCCATAGAATTAATATGGGCTCAGGTAAAGGGGGAAGTTGGAAAAAAAATACTACTTTTAAAATAAACGATGTTGTGAAATTGTTTGAGAGTGCTGTAAGTCATGTGAGTAAGGAAAATTGGACAAACTGTATCGAGCATGTTATCAAAGTAGAGGCAAATATGTGGAAAATGGACAATATTTGTGATGATTTAATCGACCCTATTATTATTAATGTCAACAACGATTCTTCCTCTTCCGAGTCGGATATAGAATAAAATGTAAGTAATAAATGTATTCCAATAATTATTTCTTTTCATTTTTTATTATATTATAATTCAAAACGTATTTTTTTCCCAAAATACACACCACTGCATTGCGTTATTGCTTATCTGATAATCCTTTAACAATGAATAAACCCTAAACGTTGCTACAACTGAAACAAATACGGGGTCGATCTACCTGGTTTTTAGATTTACGGAAGAAATGTAATTTAAAGTAAGAGATTTATCAAAAATTTCATGGTGCTTCCTGTAAAGGTTTTGCATACTTAATTAGGGTTTATTACTCCTCGTACTTTTTGTACATACTATACGACATACATCCATACTGACATGTGCCTAGGATTTATCAACTTGGAATGTTCCTTATATCGTAACAATAACTATTTATAGGACATATTACTTCCCCTACCTAGTAGATATCTTGAGACTCCCGCATTATCCATGACGGGCATCTTTATTCTAGTCAGGGGATATATGTGTGCCATCTGTCAATGCCGTTCAAGTTGTGATTGGCTAATTATCCATATTTCTAGTGGAGTATGCCTCATGGGACACCGCTATAGAAAAAACCTCTGGGGTGGCGTGGAAATGATTTGAAATAATGTTGATTTCACTTCACTGAATTCCTTATTTTTACGTTTTGAATAAATATCTAACATAAGTATCTTCTCAGTCACATCAGGAGACTTCAAATCGATTGGTTAGTCTACTCATCTAAGATCCACACCTACAATCCAGTGAAGTCGGGTGGTAATTTATTAGCGCAAAATAGTGAACATATATGGACTTTTCACAAATTGTTCGCCTTGTATATGAAAATCACGTCATAGGATTCCATTGAAAATTTTGTACGATATGAATGAAAGTATTTTGAGTTTTCCCATGAAAAAATATCTCTACCTTTTCGGACTCCCTTAATAGATATAGGGTGATGAAAAAAATCAAGGTTTTTATTTAATAAAGTATACGTAATTTTTCAAATTGACATCATTCGACGCTGTATACGATGAAACACATCATTTAACATCCTTCACGAGAATTGTGTCATTTTCGGTGGGTTTATTACTACAAGGTGTCCGAAAAACCAAAATTTGTTATTATTCCATATTCGTGAATTACCTTGTATGACATATATCAACTGTGATGAAAGATGAAATGAATTTATAATATTATGTGATAATTCAACATTTTTTCGCATTTTCTCTTTATAAAACAAAAAAATTATGAAAGTCTCAAAATAGCATTATTATCAAGTGTAATCAGGGCCGGAAAAAGACATTAGAGCGCCGTAAGCTGACATCAGTTTGGCGCCTCTAAATAGGAAAGTAAAACTATAAATAGAAGTAAAATAAAACGCGTTTCACAAAATATATATGTATTTGTGAAAATGTACAAATCGATTATTTAAAGATGGATTTTACGACACTTAATACTTGAAAATTTTTGTATGATATCTTTCTTTTAGTGCCTCACATTCTATACATAATATTGAGAGGTCAGCAGTTTTATCGTCTGTTAAATAATTTGTTAAGTAATTTTTTACTCGTGTTAACACGGAGGAGGACCTTTCGCCTGTACATTTCGTCACTGGAAGACACAGATATATTCTTAACGTACAAATTAAATTTCTGATGCGGAGTGTTTGCAACCATGACATAGTTTTTGATGTTTTTTTTTCTCGGAGTTAGGTGAGTCCAGAGTTTGAATAAAATATTTGAATTATACACATTCATTTTCAAAATTACAATCCAATTCTCTAGTATAAATTCCTTGAAGATGTCTGCACTTTTCTTTTATTATATTGTCTAAGTTTGTAAGAAAAGCAAAAAATCCATTGGTTTCATCGTACGAATTTTTTCGCCTCTCGAGTTCTGATATTATATTGTCTACAACCACGTAGAACATATTTACTTCCATATCTGCCCTACCATCAAAAGTAGTTTCTCCAACATCACTCTCTCCTGGCAAACATTTCCTTTTTTTCTTTCTATTCGAATCCAACGTATAGGTACTACATTTTGTTAACAATTTACAGCTTTCCTCGTAGTTGTTATAAGTTGTTCTCATTTCCGCAACAAAGTGAATTAATGATTTATAGAGTTGAACGGCTATCACTATATCCATACTTTGCTTTTGCAAAGATTGGCTTGTTTTGTAGAATTGAATTGAAATATCTCTCCAGAAAGAGAGTATAATACCAGTCTCCAAGCTTAACATTTTTTGCAATATACCCTTTCCCTCAGCTTATGTTTTAGGTGCTTGCGAGGTATCATTCACAATAAAATTCAAAGCTTCTTTAAAAACATCGTAACTGTCATAAAGAGCGGTGCAGGCATCGACTCTAGCTGACCACCTAGTAGCTGAAAGTTTTTTAGGCACATGTAGTTCTGACCCACTCACAGATCTGTTACGTGTTAAACATTCTTTCATTATTTCCCACCTATAGGTTGATGCTGAAAAGAAAGTGTATATTTCTTCCACAAACAAGAAGAAATTTGTCACAACAGGAGAACACTCTGCAGCGTAGGTTCCTACTAAATTCAGTGAATGGGCAGTACATGGTATAAATTTTGCCCATTTGTTCTTTTCCTTGATTCTAGCTTGCAAACCAGAATATCGACCAGACATGTTGCTAGCATTATCGTAAGATTGTCCTCTACAGTTCTGTATGTCTAATGACATATGTTCTAAAACTTTCAAAACTGCTGTTTCCATACTTGAAGCTTTGTGCCCTACCTTAGCAGTAAAAGTGATAAATCGTTCTACTACCAAACCATTTTCAATTACATATCTGAAAACAACAGTAAGTTGGTCAGTACGGGATATGTCGGGTGTAGAATCTATGATTATTGCAAAATATTTCGTGTTTTTTATTTCTGATGCAAATTGTTCTTTTAGATCAACCGCCATGATTTTCATAAATTCATCACAAATAGTTGATGACAAATAAGTAATGAAATTGACTGTCTCGACCCTTACTTCGTGGAATATGCTCATATTAGTGTTTTTAAATGAAACTCAAGGTCTCTAGTTAATTCCACAATATAATACAAGTTATTGAAAATTCTAAAAAATTGACAATTGTTTAGATAAATCAAAATTGATTTATCGAAATAATTGTCAATTTTTTAGAATTTTCAATAACTTGTATTATATTGTGGAATTAACTAGAGAACTTGAGTTTCATTTAGAAACACAAATAAGTAACATTACCTTTTCTTGGATGTCCTTTTGTTTCAATGTGGGTTTTCAGAAACGGATCGAATTCTGCTAACAGCTCTAACGAACCTAGGTAGTTGCCGTTATCAATAGCTCCAAACATTTCACTAGAATCCCTAAAGGCTAAGCCACGCGATGTCAAAAATTGTATAACTGCAACTACTCGTTTAAGTATGTTAACCCAGTAATATCTTCCTGCAAGTTACTGCTTATGAACTTCGGTATCTATTCACCCTAAGTCATTTGATCGCGCAATATACGCCTTCGCATTTTCACAGTGTTCAGAAGAGTTTTCATGTTCAGAAATGCGATAGGTATTTTTCCAGTCGTTGAATCCATTCATGAAATAATTCGTTTTTGACCGGTTAAATAATTTACAATACAAACAGTAAATATTTCCTGTTAGTGCTGAATATAATAGCCATTGACGACGTACAGTTTCCCCGTTGTGCACAGTTTTGAAAAACATGTTTGATCATAAATTTGTTTCGATTTTTGGAAATCCATTTTCGAAATTTCTTGTACAATTACAGATGGGTTCATTACAATGTAATTTATGAAACTTTCGGTTATAGCCCATCCAGCTGGGTCTGTGAAATCCACTTTTGAAAATAATTTTGACGTTTTTTGAGGATTGCTTGATGAAGATGCACAGTCCTGAACTTCATCAGTATCAGAATTGCATTAGCTTATTGCGGTTTCTAGAGGATACAAAAATAAAAATTACATTCTTACACCGCATAATTCAATTATCTGCTTATCTCTATCCATAATATCATCATTACTGAGAGTTGATTGTTGTTCATTATCTGCATCGGCTTCCGTACCTCGAACAGGTTGATAAAAAAAAGAATTTAATTTGGGTATTTTTTTCAATAACTTCTCCATTTTTTCTTGCTTTTCTTTTTCAGCCTTCTTCCTTTCCCACCCACTAAGTTTTCTACTTCCTCCACTTCCACTCATTGCCTTCGATAAAATGATAAACGACACAAAAATACCGCAAGTGATAGATATTATTTTAATTGACGATTACTCGATTACTGCCAGCGACTGAACTAACTCAACTGACTACCCTCAATTTTTAAAATAAATGTTTCCAAAGTTCACCAATTTTTTTTGTAATCTTTGATGTTGTGTTTCCAATCACCCTTTGTCGGTTTTTTTGTTTTGGCGAGCGCAAGGTGCACGTGGCGGTACTTTGCATATTAGCATATTTATCTCAGGCGGCATCCTGTCACTGCTCCAAATCCGCAAAAAGAGATTTGTCTATAGTTACCACAATACTGCATTGATAATCAAAATATATGGATGTAAAGTGGTGCTTTTTAATCTATCAAAGTATTCAAACCCGGCCGACTGAAATAATGATGTCTCTATTGACTAATGTTGTCAATAAAATTTTGTTTAATATTGGTGCCTTACAACACATTCGAACTGCACGAAAAAAATACGTATACAGCAAAAATGATTTGCACGAATTGTGATTATCGTTAGTGGTTAGTCCGGTCAGTCGGCGCCTATTTCTTTCACGGCGCCCTAGGCTATAGCATAGTCACCCCATTGGATAATATGGTACTGAGTGTAATACGAAAAGATTTCGAAATGAATTTCTCATAAATTTGTCATACAAGGATGTGATGATAATACCACCAAAGATAAATCAAAACTAAATCATAACTTGGGAGATTAGGAGTGATGAAAAATGAATATTTCTCATATTCAACACCCTGTATTTCGAAAACTAGTCATAGGATGGTGTTGCGTCAATTGAAACATTGCACCAGAATGATCGATTCTACAACATATCAAAAATTCAATAAATTTGACAGAGAGCCATTTTCCCATATAAGATTTGCGGGTTATTTTAATGTTTTTGACATTTTTTTCTCATTCATTGAGCGATTTTTAAACAAATTCTGCTTCATATTAATCATATACTCAATAGCGAGATAATTGGAACAAAAAATGCCTGAATGAATGGTATATTATATAATTTTAAGGCACTATTATTTATTAACAAAATATTCCACCAAAAATAAAAAAAATATTTTGTATTACTTTTTAAATACACTTATTTAAGTACATATCAACGTACCCTCGTAACAATATTCAACGTTTGTTGTTGACTCGTTTATTCACCTTTTTAAATAACAAGCCAGGGTTACTAACCTCCTAACTTACACAATTCTTGCGAATACAAACCGAATCTTCTACTTCCTGTGCCATAAATACAATTTAAACGTTTATTAACATATAATTAGGCACAAATGAAGAAAAAAAGCGTTATAAAAAAAATAAAACAACACGTTGTGGAAGAAGTGTATTATAGCCGATTCTCATGAAACCTGTTTTTACTACATGATATTACATTCTTCGGGTGTATGTGATTAAAGAAATTAATAAGATTGAAATTAACCTTCACTTTTTATGACAGTTTATTGAACTAGATGTGACGGCGCGCTATCAATAAATCACTTCTTGTTAAAGTACTATCTATTTATATATTTTTTTAAATCCAATTATCACACAACTTCAAATTAAAACAATGATTATGAGAGGATAATTTGTGCATTTATTACGTAGTGTTCGAAAGCGTTTGCAACAAAACGGTTTCTTAAGATTTAAAGCTCGCTCATGCATTTTACAGTACAATTATTTCCAATTAAAAGATCTAAAGTGTCGTATCATGCCCTTCAGCCATTTTAATATACCTAAATACATGTTACGGCTTAAAAATTTATTATAGTTTGTTTACGATAAAAAGACGATGACGTTGCAAAACAAAATATTGTGATGTTGCCAAGCTAGAAAAGTCAATCTGATGTTAGATTGACAGTTCTTTTTCATTGTTCCGTGCCTCGTAAGGCGTAAGTCAAAAATATTTATTTAAAAATAAAAGGATTGTATGATAGTCTTGATTAATTTAATATAAATATTTATTCATGAGAAACTATGGATAAGATACAAGAAACAGTAACCAATCATTCTATATTCGAATTGACATTTAATTATTTTACATAGAAGTGGGTTAAATGAGGAACTGTAGGTCCTTATACCTTATTCTATGCTCTATAGAACCATCTTCAAGAGCACTGCAAGGGTTTACGTGAAAAGGAATCAACCTTCATGCAAGTGTAAATATTGTTTCTTGATACAATAACAGTAGATATACTAAGCCGGTTCTGGGACGGAAGTCGGCCATGTTGGATTTCGTTGACTGTGCGCGCGCACCGGAAGTGGCATCCATCTTGTGTCAATGGCGGACGTGTTGGTGTGTCGTATCCATCTTGTGTCAATGGCGGGTCGTTGGCGAGTATTTCGAATGTCGCGACTGTGACGGCATCCATCTTCTGTGACGTCAATCATGGTCCATCCACATGTGTGACGTAGCACTTCCAATTTGGTGGGTTGTGTCGTTGGCGGGTGATTCGAATGTCGCGACGGCATCTTCTGTGACGTCAGTAAAATCCCTACGGCATCCATCTTCTGTGACGTCAATCGTGGTCCACCACAACACTTCCAATTTATAAAATTGAAAAAATGGTCGACCGTGAGATTCGAACTCACGACACACACAGCGACTTTCTCGTTCCTAACACAGTCCCTAACCGTTGCGCTATCGCAGGGGGTGAGAAAAATAATAATTACAAAGACAGTATTTAATGGATTAATGGGGAGGTGTGAGGGGTTTTATAACAAATTTCTTCACAGGTCTTTATGAGAAAAAACCGTTCCGTCCGACTAGGAGGTTGAGACATTATTGTGTGTGTGTGTGTGTGTGTGGAGATACACAAAATATAGGACACTAATATATCTGTAAACGAATCAGTTGTAGTATGTCATTAGTTGAGTATAGACGTCTATTTGAGGAGTTTATTATAAAAATAGATCGATTGAATAAGGATGTAATATTTTATGAAGAAAAACGAAGGGTTATGAAGCAAATTGCAAACCTGTGCCTTTCTGCTGCTGATACTACCGACTCAGATCAAAAGAAGTGGGAGAAGCTTACAATAAATTGGGTGCCAGACGAATTACAAAACGGAGCTCGACGACAGGAGATTTCAAGTGCTGTAGATTATATCTTTAGATGTCCGCAAACAACAACATATCCATTAAACAGAATTCAACCTACAAAGCTTTCACCATGATCAATATAACCAACACTAGCAGCATGTTCCATAGTATGAAAAATGAACTTAATAATATATTTTCAATGACTCTATGTATATTATTAGCATTCATATTCGTTTTATTATTTAAAATTTTACCAAAAATTGTTAAACGTAAATTTAAATCTTCATGTAATATATCCGCTGATGAGTAGATTGGGTGTTTTAATAAAAAAAAAATCCACTTTAAAAAAATAATTTATTATTGATATAATAATTACAAAGGTAATGTAGTATTTAAAAAACCATTGTTGGAGACGTTGTATATTTCTGTAGGGTCCTCCAGTGGTGTAGTAGGTTCAAAGTTTCCAGTTACCCATGATGTGTGTGTGTGTGTGTGTGTGTCATCAAACTAGTAGACTAAAGGGAAACACACGAGGCATTTCTTTAGTAGAAATTCAGCTTATTGCTGTGTGTTTGCAGCATAGTTTCCAATCATTTTTATTCTGTAATACTTGATGCCACATAAAAGAGTATCGAATGCCATGCTGTAATTTTTCAGCTGATGAGTAGATACTAGGTAATAAAAAAAAATCCATTTACTTGAAAAATTATTTATTCTTGATATAATTGAGTTATCATTGAACATTGAAGAAGATTTCATTTGGAAATTAACCTGATGTTTTACTCATAAAAAAAAAACATTGTTTCAATTAACAGAAATATTTATGCAATAGTCTAAAATTATATTGGAAAAAACAATATTTTACATTTTAATATGAAAGTATAGTAATATATGTTATAAATTAATATGAAAGAGTAATAATACTACAAACGAATGTCATAATTCACAAAGTAGTAATATATGCTATAACTTAATCCATTTACTTGAAAAATTATTTATTCTTGATATAATTGAGCTATCATTGAACATTGAAGAAGATTTTATTTGGAAATTAACCTGATGTTTTACTCATAAAAAAAAACATTGTTTCATTTAACAAAAATATTTAGGCAATATCCTAAAATTATATTGGAAAAAACAATATGTTACATTTTAATATGAAAGTATAGTAATATATGTTATAAATTAATATGAAAGATTAATAATACTACAAACAAATGCCATAATTCACAAAGTAGTAATACATGCTATAACTTAATATGTAATAGTTTAATATAAAAGTATAAAACTATATTTGAGTTCATATTATTATATATTTAAATATATGTGAAAAGTGAAAAATGGTTTTACAAAGTTGTATTCAAAAGTCAGCAAAAATAGTTTCATCTGAATCATAGTCAGAATCTTCAGGTTCTGTAGGTAAATTGAAATGAAGAATTAATCCATTTAAAATTTCTATTGGAAAATCAGTATATATGAGTTTTAGTACTCTTCGACAATCATTTTTAGATAGTGATCGAGGTACTTTAATCATTGCAACAGCACTTCGAAAATCTCTGATTAATTTACGTGATTTCTTAAGAAATTTTACACGCCGTTTGGCACGATCTTCAGTTTCGGGAGTAGGAGACATTTTTTATCTAAAAACAAAAAACATTATTCCAAAATACTGTAATGTCCCCATGGAAGCGTATCAAATGAATCGGGAAGTAATTTCCTTTTATCATCGTGAGGACTCAAAGCGATTTTTGTTTGTTCAATGCTATACACATTATGAGCGAAGGAACGTATCGTATTTTGAGTAATTGTCATCTGTTTCCAATTTTTCAAACAATCCACATAATCATCGAAAATTATTTTATTTTTCACAACACATTTTTTAATCCCCTTTGATTTTTTGACAACTTTGCCCCCCTGAACTTTGTAACTATACATTTTGGACCTTAAACCAACAAAATGGGTGATTATTTGTCCATTAGCTTCATCTTTCATCAAACCTAGTATTTTTTTATTAACTCGGGGTATGTTGTAGATATTGTTAATGGGATAATCTGATGTATCAAATTTGTCAATGTTTGCGTCAATTAACTGTTCGTATGCATCTTCACAAGTAAGTTGATAAACAAAACTATCAGTGTCGGTGTACATCAACTTACAATTGTCTACTCCCATTGTGGGAAGCATAAAATTGTAATGGAAGTCATACATTACAGTTTTCGAGATGTCAAGAATAACCATTCCCACGTATATCGGTTTATTGAAAATTAGTTCAGACTTTTTCAATTCGATTGCCATCAAAGGTGGATCACCATCATCGAAAACTGTTCTATTGTGATAACGCGGACTAGCAATAAGATTTTTAGCACCATAACGACCCTCATATGTAGATACCAATTTACAAATTCTATGTTTACGGATGGATTCCATACATTTCCCAAACACAGCATTATTCATTAGTTTTCTCAAATCTTTCTCAAAGTCGCTGGTGGCTAAAGTCCTCAATCGATTGTTTAATTCGATGTAGGGTTGAAGCCATGCAGATTGTTGGAATTTCAAAACTTTGTGAACTTTTTCCAATACTAGTCCATGTTCTAGGGCTTGCTTTAAATTTCTATAATGTAAAGTGTAACTTTTTTTATCGTGTAGGGTAGTCATTAATTTTGTTAATTTTGAATCGGGTGGTTTGTGGTGTTCGGGACACATAGGAAAGTCTTTATGTAGATTATGCAACTTGTCTGGATATAACAAATCCACTTGAAGAATATAGCCTTCGGGGTTATCATCTGGGATGGATTTTATGAAATTGATGTCGTTAAATTTCTCCATATCATTTTCGATCCACTCGAAGCCATCAAAGGGCAAATGTTCACACATCGCTTTTCCATACAAATTATTTACATCTGTATAGAGAATATACATTGATGGTTTCTCAACATCATATTCAGACATATATTTATTATTTGCTTCACTGTACCTATTGCAACACTGTGATATTCCTCCTCTAATAGCCTTTTCAATAAACATTATCATATCAATATTTTTTAAAATTTGCAGTTTACATTTTGTAAACTTTAGCATCACATTCCACGCATATCCTGGTATACTGTAGAACCATCCAGGATCTAGACCATACGTTGCTAAAGCTGTCTCTCTAAAATTTTCAAACACATCTGCTAGAAGAAGAATATCGGTGCGCATGTATATATCGCTATATTCTCCAAGTGTTTTTACATTGAAAGACCGCCAAACATTTTTAGCGTGAGCATAATCATCATCAGTTACGTTCGCTTCATTTAATTTATTATAAAAACATTCAATCGGTGGTAATTTATCATCATTCAATTTTTCCAAGTTATTAATATAGTCATAAGGAAAGATACCTTTACGTGTCAATAATGTAAATTGGATATTGGTTAAATTATGGTTTTCTTTTTTCAAAATTTTCAAATAATTGGTGTCCAAAGTTTTAACGACAGCATCCAAACTAGATCCCAAAAAACGAAACGAATCAATAAATCTGAATTTTATGTTTGTTTCCGAATCGTATTGTGTGAATGAAATGTATTTTTCCTTATTGATTGGTAAAAGGCTGACTCTACCACGTTTGGCAATATCTCTTATGATAAAATGGCTATCATAACCAGACAAATTGTGAAATACAATCGGCACAACAAACAGTTTTCTAAAATTTAAATTGCAGGATTGGTGCGCAAATCCTCGAAACTCCCCCGTAAAATGATTGTGATCACGTACAACTATATCTTTTTTATTAAACTTTTTTTCACATATATGACAAACAGTTGCATCATTAGTAGTTCTTGGTTTGACTACCATTGGTACAATTATTTTAATTTTTGAATCTACAAATTTAGCTATATCAGTCATTTCGTTAGCGAACCAATCCATACAATCCACACCTCTGTAACTTTTGTAAAACGATAGAGAATCGTCAAAAGAACATTTTATATAGTAGCCTGCACTGTAAGTTTTATGATGTTGATATTTGTTTGTTGTTTTAGAAATGATTTCATTACATTGTGTCAATTGAGATTCAAAATCAGCATAAATAATAAAAGGACATTTTTGCTTGTATGTATAATTCTTAAACTCAACAAAATCATATTTGGGAAATGAAATCTTTTCATTGTTTAAATTCTCACAAAGTTCGGAATGATCATCCAGTCTCTCACGCAATGAAAAGTAATTGAGACATCTATCACAAACATATTTTTTATGATCGTTTCTATTTAACTGTGAACTAATTAAACGCGATAAATCTTTAACCCAACAATAATGATATTTTACCTCAACAATAGTACTGTAATCATTATGAGATGGCGTTGTTTCATATTCGTTTAATTTCGGAAAGTATTTATCTTGAATGAGTAATAAGTTGACGTGACGGTCTAATTTTTTCCTAGTCAATCTTGCCGGCAATACTGTGTAAAATGTTTTGTTCACTGTTTCATTGTACTCTAACATATAAACGTTTATGGAAATTTCATTTAGTGTTTCAAACTTCTTAATTTGAGGCAGTTTCATTGGCATATCTAAGCCTCGAGTTTTCAAAACGGTGGAATAGTGTGGATATGATGATGTTCGGCTCACCTGCCCTGTGGGAGCGTGTAAACCTGCAACAACGCTCCAGAAAAAACACGCTTCATCATTGTTCTGGATGTTGATGCATGCATGTTTTTTCTGTATCTGCTCAGGCAATCGAATGAAAGATGAACCATTACCCATTTCGTATTTGTTAATTGCTATCTCTAGTGAAATGATTTTGCTTAATGCCCAACCGCTCTGTTTCTCTTGAAACTCTGACATTTTATTCAAAATACGATCTACGACATTATTTTTAAACCATTCTATTAAATCAGTTCCCTCATCAATGATTGCATTGGGTGTACTAAAATGTTTTTGATTTACCACCTCCCGATCATTCGATTGCTTTATATAATCACCAATGAGAGTAGTATTAACTTTTATTATTTTTAGATCCTTCAATATTTGTGAAATTTTAACGTTGAATAAATTAAAAGCATCTTTGAAAAATTCATCGATTACTTTATGTTTCAAATTTACAATAAGCCCTGTCCTAATTCTACAATTAAAAATAACCCCAACATCTAACCATTTTACACTTCGTTTTCTCAACCCATAACCCATATTTTTTTTTGTAATTGAATTAATTTGATGACGTAATCGCTTAAGTTCCCCAATTTTTGATTGAATTTTTCTCTTCTCACCAATGGAAAATTTGAACTTAACCAAAGTCAAGACACATCTCCTAACATGACGGTCTATTAATTTAATTATTGAATTAGCTAGCGGTTTAGAATAATGTTCTTTTAGGAAAGTTAACGTTTGATCAGCTTTGTTCATTAAATTCACCATTTTTTCACTTTAAATATATAATATACATATATAATAAATAAAAACTCACCAAGCGAAAACTAATTTTCAACAATTTCAAACGATATTGCACGATTTGGTCTGCCCACTTCAATTAATCCTCTAAATATGAGAGAATGCTTTTGAGCTTTGAAATAATCAAGTTGACATCGGTACTGTTCCGTCACTCTCTTGGGCAGGAATGTGATATTGTCTGCGAATTCTATCAAAATGACTTCACCACCAAATTTGCTTGAAACTAATTTTGCGCCTAAGATAGGGTATGCTTCCCCAAGCGTCAAATGTTGAAGTTTAATAATAGGCTTCTTCTCTGTAATTAACGACACTGAATTTAATGAAGGTAGATCCATCTACAAAAGAATAAATATGTGTTAATAAACTCTACCTTTTTAGTGGAACTTTATATCATAAAAAACAAAAGTGAACGATTTGTTATTTGAAGAAATAAAAAACTTACTTTTTTCTGAGTAGCCTTCACACAACACACAGATTAATTTTAATATTCTATCACTGTTCAATGATAACTGATTTGTATGATGTGAAATATCAAATTTATATGGAACGATATCCCCCACTATTTGCAAGGTGGTTCTCTCAACGATACCCACACAAATTAAAATTTAATAGCTTCTCCTAATATTGAAAAAAAGCAATAAACGGTGTTCCCACGAAAAAACGAACTACTCTGTACCATTATAATTACGTCTATCTATTAAAATGTTGATTTGAAATGTTTTATTTATTCTCAAACATACAAACTAAAAAAAAAGCAATTTAATAAACGATGTTCCCACGAGAAAACGAACTACTCTGTACCATTATAATTACGTCTATCTAAATGTTGATTTGAAATGGTTTATTTATTCTTAACCTACGCACTGAAAAAAGCAATTTAATAAACGGTGTTCCCACGAAAAATCTAATTTCTCTATACCGTTATAATTATGTCTATCCATTAAAGTTAAATATTGATTTAAAATGTAAATGTTTTATTTATTCTAAGACCCACACACATATATATATGAAATATTATTCTCAAATATATTTCATCAATATAAAAAGTATTGTAATTTTCAAAAGCAATACATAAAAAATAATTAGTGATCTCCTTCTATCAACTTGGAAACATGAAACAAAATCATTGACAATTTTCGTTTCATTTATCAACTCACATACGATGGGAACATGAAATAAAACACAATAATTTTAATTAATTAGTTTTAATACTTCTCTAAATCACTGACAATGTTAACTTTACAAAAAAACATATATTCTCTTAGTGCAATGGCTAATTCGCTATTGTTGATGTCACACATTACTTGAATCAGTTCAAATTTAGTCAAATTTTCATTAGTTTGACTGAAATTTCTAATGTTTTCCACCAAATTTTCATAGTATTCACCAAAATTTATGGATTCTAAATGAGTGAGACGTGGGGAGATGAGGCAACGATCCGCTTGTAGTATTTGATAAACATCTTCTTTTCTTAAAGGTACACTGATATCATGTTTGGTCACCTCCAACCATTTAACACGATCAAATACCATTTGTCGAATGGTGCAGTAGTCTCCACAAGATAACACAGCTTCTTCTTTTTTTTCTTCTTCGTGAAATGATGCACTTATAAATGAATTATTATTTAAAATGTCGATAAATGTGAACCATTCGTATGAGCTGAAGTTGATTTTCTTATGTTTATCGGTGTATGATAGAGTGATCGCAGTACTGAACGTTCTTGCGGGGCTCAAACCACAACCAATTCGAAAATCTCCATCTGTACAATACTCTGTGTACAATAAGTAGTGGTTTTCCTGTTTGGCTGCCATTTCATACACTTGTAAAATATGATCTAATTGTGTGTCATAATTAACATGACTTTGTGTAGCACTAAAATAGCCGCTGTCTTGAGAACTCATATTGACGACTGAGAATCTAACCTACAACTCTCTCCTCTATTTATACTCATTCACATCTCCTACTACTACAAAACAATATATTCATGAGTAGTGAAGCGATGTAATTACGTGACTACATCTGTGCTTTGTATCCAGGTGTTGTGTTTTCTATCTAAACCTAACCATGTAACAAACATCTTGTTGCCTTTTCTTTTAAGTACTTTCTCCACCAAGTAAATGTGTGGATTTGACGTTTTCTGTAGCTCTTCTTCGTAAAACCCTCCACTGATTGGGATACCTTGCAAGTCTTCGAGCAAATATGTGGTGGGATTGGTTATTTTAACTTTAATGATTTTGAATAGTTCAGTCGTCCAATTGGGTGTGTATCCCTTTTCAAAGACATGTTTCGACTTGCTTATACGAACAATATCACCAACTTTAAATTTACGAAGTCCGGCAATCTTTAGATGTGTATAGGTTTTGTTTAAAATATCTTTTTCGTTGGATTTATTGACATTGGAAGGTTTATATTTGGTTGTTGAATGTTTTGTGTTATTGTAATCTCGTGTAATTTTAGGGAGAATGTCAATCCATCTATAGGTACCATTTAAACTGAAATGTTTGTAAAGCTTTAATTTCAATGTTCTAATAACTCTTTCTGCCATAGAAGCTTTTTTCGTGCTAAATACACTATAATGATTAATCCCATGTTTTTTCATTAGTTGTTGAAACTTGCTGTTGTAAAATTCCGTTCCTTGGTCTGATTGGAGATTTTTAGGAACTCGTTTTGTGTTGGTGAGAATGTCTGAGAATGCACGAGTTAACTCTTCACCGGTTTTTGTCTTTAATGGACGTGTCCATAAAAACTTTGAAAAGCAATCGATGACGACTAGTATCATTTTGTGATTTTTATTTTGATTAGCGTAAGGTCGCATTTCAGCTAAATCCATTTGCCATAAATCATCTATGCCTTTGACAATTGTACGTCTGCGTGGATAATTTTTACGTATAGGTTTATGGAGTTCGTTAACAAGCTGGACTTTGGATGACATGTTTCGTAAGCGCATGCACTTTCTAAACTGATGATCCATTACTCTTCTCATCTATTTTCTTCTTTTGTTCAATTTCATGCTTCTTCTTCAAGTCCCTGTCCAAAACTTGAAACGAACGTTCTATGTATGTATTATACATATCGATCTTATCACTGATTAGAGTATTACTTTTCGACAATTTATCCTGTATTTCTTGTTTAAAACTCTCCAAATCATTTCTCAAAAATTCCTTGCCCATAGCAACTACCTCGTCGACGTATATTTTAGTTGCCATATCTCGAGCTCTGACGGGAGGATTTCTCGAAATAAATGCAGCAATTTCGTTGATTTTATTTTGATGAGATACCAATTGCGTTTGTAATGAGGGGATTATTGTTTTTTGAAGTGTTTCGAGCTCATTATGGTACACATGTAATTGTTCATCAACATATAGTTTGTTAGCAACATCGCTATTTGCAGTCGGCATCTTTACATTACAAATTTTTACGTTTTCTGCATCAATATTACCGTCTAGAGTATGTGGATACGATACTTTCGGCATATACGGCTTAACCCGCTCATTAGCATGATTGCGGCGATGTCCAAACTTATCGACAGACATGATTGAAATGATTATGTTTTCCGTTTGTTATTCAATTATATTGGCCTCTTTCAACTCATTGATTATTGCAATTATCTCGTTGTTGTGTGAGAATGAGGTGTTGCCAGCTTCCTTGGATGCAATCAGTAATCTTAAACGGTCACACAGCTCATTGGGATCGTCCCAATAAATGTATTCCATCGGTTTTTCGTTGTATGACAAAAGAGGGCCACCACCACCGCCGCCGCCGACAACAAGACCTTTTCCTACATTAGTATATGGAGCGGTTTGAATGGATTGTTGTTGTTGTTGTTGTTGTCGTTGTTTCTTTAATATTCGAGCTGATGGAGGTTTGGTTATAGTACTACTACTAATATTTGATGAGTCAGTTTTAAACAACGGTCTAATTATGTTGCGATACTTTTCGGTAGCAGTACTTTTCAGACGATCTGCTGCATTGAGATGAGCTTTTGTTATTGTTAGCAGAGCTTTGTAATTATTCAAATCATCATCAGAGTATTCATTGGGATGATTGTAAAACACAAGCTGATACAATCCCGAAGTCCCCGGTATATTTCCTTCTCCACCCCCCTCATCCTTCTCTCGTAATATGTTTATATTACCGTTTCTTTTATCGAATGCAATTCTACGTCTGCCCAACATCCAACCAATTTCATCATTATATAATGGACCATAACTTCTATCAATTTCATCATCTTTGCGAAAGTAATCTTCAAGATATGGTTGACTAATTATTGGATATTGATCTAAATAATCTTCTATGACATCACGCGAAACGTTGGGATGTGTGCCTATATCATAATCATCATAATAATAATCGTCTTCTCCTTCTTCATCATCATAACGTATATTTCCTGATTCATCCGTCTCGGCTATGGGTTTTGTATCGAGAAATGATACATCAGCATTTTTTTCTTTTTTTGTCGTTGTTTCCTCTTTTGGAGGGATGAATTTTGAAACTATGGCTTGTTGTAATGATTTTGAGGATTTGACCATTTCTTTTAGCGGTACAGATATCGGTTTAAATAGCTTATTTAGAGATGTATCATGTTCTGATTTTCCTAATTTTAACGCTAAATATTTCTTGCGAATAGATCTCGCCAATTCACTGATTTTTTTCTTACGCATGGCAATAGCAACCTTATCGTTGGACATGGTGACGATGACTGAGGATAATGTCTAGTGCTTTATGAATTTATCGAATCCTTTACGGTACCTACCATTATTTAAAGCAAAATCTTTTACAATCACCAATGTTCCATAGTTGTTAGTAGTCGACCAGCATTCTGAGCAAATCTTTTTAAATTCTTCAAATGTCATGTCTGGTGACACATGTTCCTCAAATATATGTTTTAGATTAATTTCATCCTGCTTGAATAACACAATCATATTACAATTGTCACGTATGAGCTGTTTTGGTATTTTCGAATATGTTTGACATAAGTAGGCCGCGTCAATGAGCTTGTGCCTACACATTGAATAATATTCACGAATTTTCTGTTGTCCATCGCAGGCAACATCATCAAATATGAATATCGAGTTTGACTGCGCTTTATCTGGACTAATAATTTCCTCATTGTCTTTAAATGGAAAATAACCAACACCTTTAACTTCTCCTAAGACTTCTTGCAACAATTTATATTTTGGTTGAAATAACGACTTGGAATAAACGTAAACATTTTTGAATTTAGCACCATTTGGATCGAATAGGAGCGACAACATAACATTTGTCTTTCCACACCCACTAGGACCACAGATGATTGCACGAAAAGAATTTGGTAGTAGTTTACCATGTTTACCAACAGATGATGGATTAGAGGTAAAGTCCAAGTTTTCAATGGGTAGCGTCTGCTCTTGTTGAACGATCTTCATCTTGTGAAGAATTTTATTAGAGTGTTATTCTATAAATATGGATATCGCAGCATTATCATACATCAGTCTTAATGTTGGTGTTTGAGGGAGAAGGTCTTTTGAATTCTCTAATAAATAAACTGCCATTCGAACTTCACTTGCCTACCTACAATTATTGTGGTCGTAAGTGAATATAACTTGTCTTTTTTTTTCGTTAAACATATATTACGTACATTTATAGCTGGAACAAAACTACAAAAGCGACTTGCACGTGGTGACGCAGGCATTAATCCTTTAGACGACGCCTGCAAACAACACGATATAGCTTATTCGCAAAATAAATCTCTTGAAGAACGTCACAAAGCAGATAAGGAGTTGGAAGATAAGGCTTGGGCTCGAGTAAAATCAAAAGAGGGATCTTTTGGTGAAAAAGCTGCTGCATTACTTGTTACTGGTACCATGAAAGTGAAACGAAAGTTGGGAATGGGAAGTCGTCCAAAGAAACAACGACGTTCCTTTAATCGAGACGTAGTGCTAAAGGTGGGAAAATCAATGAAGAGAGGAGCATCTCTAAAAGAAAGCGCCTTGTTTGCCTTACGAGCAGCCAAATCACTTATTAAACAATTTGGTGGATCGAAGAAAATTGTTGTTCCTCGAGTGATACCAGTAAAATCTGGAGGTTTTCTACCACTTATACCTCTGTTTGCCGGTCTCTCAGCACTCGGAGCACTATCGGGTGGAGCTGCTGGGATTGCAAAGACTGTCATTGATGCAAATAATGCTCGAAAAAAATTGGAAGAAGACCACCGCCATAATAAGGTTATGGAACATGTCGGAAATGGTTTATATCTGAAAAAGTATCCTAGTGGCAGAGGATTTGGATTGTATTTAAAAAAAAACTCGCGATAAAGCTACCCAATCGTCCACTGTACGACACCGATATTGCGCGTTATGCAAAATTATATAAAATCTCACACTTTCGTGGTGTTTTCATGCGTGACACTCTACCTAAATCCGGTCCTCGACGACAACAAGAGTGTGCAGTGGTTAACTTGGACTCATCCAAAAACAGTGGAACACATTGGGTAGCATATATAAAGAAAAACAATGTCATCGAGTATTTCGATTCATTTGGTAATTTGAAACCGCCCAAAGAACTTGTAAAGTATCTAGGAGGAGGAGGAAAAAATATTTTTTATAACAATAATCAGTATCAAAACTACGATCAAATCAATTGTGGACATTTGTGTTTGAAATTTCTACTTCAACATCCTTGGAACAATGGGAGAGGAGTGGGATGACATTAAAACATTATTAATGCAAAAGCCACGAAGTTTTACTGTTGATGCGCTGAAAAAAGTCCCCATTCAATATCTGATTGGGTTTGTCAGCCCGTCTGAATTGTTGGATATATGGCATAAACTACCTAATGACTACAAAACAAATTTTGAGCTACAAATTCGTCTGCCGTGCTTCGTTCACTACAACCGTCCCGATTGGACAACGCATTGGGATGGTCCTGCAAGTTCTCAGGCATCTTGTTTTCTATGTCAAAGTGTATTAAATAAATCTTGAACATAGTTCTGTGTATTATTTAAAGTACCTTCATCCCTTGACATGCATCAGTCATCATGTCGCAGTTGTTGAGAGTAAATAGCACAAATCACGTATTTACATTCCAACCTCCTACGCCTATTGTACTCTATCCTGAGAAAGACTATGAGTTAGCACTACGTTCCTTCCACTCATACCATAGTATACCAAACATTGAAAATCGCAAATTTCACTACTACGATGACAACAACATGATGCAGAGTTTTGATATACCAACGGGATGTTACGAAATCGCTGATATTGAAGCGTTCATACTAGACAAGTTAGGTGGTGGTGGTGGTGGCACCAGCAATCCATTTGAAACTGTATTTGCGTTAAAACCCAATAATAATACGTTACAATGTATGATTTACAGTAAATATAGAATTCCGTTCGGCGAGCAGGATACTCCCAACTGTCTTGGCGACATATTGGGTTTTTCTAGACAGATACTCGAAGCCAAAAAATGGTACTCTTCAGATCTACCCGTCAAAATTATAAAAGTATCTAGCATACGCTTCGAATGTAACATTACCACTGGAGCCTTTGACGCAGACAGACCTGCTCATACTATTTACGAATTAGTTATAAAAGTAGATCCTGGGTACGCCATTGACGAAACTCCACATAATTTACTTTATTTACCTGTTATACCACAACGTGAAATTACTAACGTTACTGTGTTGGCTTTGGACCAAGACGGACATCCTATCAACTTTCGTGGTGAAAAGAGTACCTTGGTGTTGGAGCTTAGAGCGAGAAGCAACAGATGGGATTGATAATTAATCATAAAAGACGTTCCGCTGCACATTCAGTTCCATTAGTTAAACGACGTCCTTCAAAGCAACAGCAGCAGCATCTTACGTTTGCTAACAAATTGTTCTTGCAATCTTTAGGCTTTTTGTTGAAAGAAAAACGATGACAACCATGTATGGAAAACGTTCTCGTATGAACGATATGCCTCCAATGTTTGATATCTATCGCAAGCCGAGATTCGATGAATCGATTCGCAAAGCTGAATACAGAACATATGCTCCGTTCATCAAATCGTTCAGTTGCAGTGACATTGTGGAATTTAGCATCAATCAAGTTGATTCGTTTTTTGCAATGAACGAAACATTGTTGTGCATTAAAGGTTCGCTCAATATACATGGAGCCGGTGATGTAAAGCTGGCAAATAATTTTGGTGCTTTCCTTTTCGATTCGTGCACATACAGTGAAAGCGCAAGAGAAATGGAAACGGTTCGAGATCCTGGAATCGTGAGTGCTGTACGTGCCATGACGTGCTACAATCAAGAAGATTCCAATCATATGGCTATAGCAGGCTGGAATTATCCCAAAGATCCCATCCTTAATGCTCCAGATAAATCATTCAACCTACAAATTCCTCTCAAGCACATTTTCAACATTTTCAATGACTATCCCATGATTACATGTGGACGGCAAACAATACGTTTGGTTCGAGCTCGAAACGATAATGATTGTGTATATATCACAGAAAAAAATGTTGCCGGTGTGACTTCCACTACAACTGTTAGCATAAACATTACCAACATCGAATTGAAAATCAAGCATATCTACCCTAATGATGATATTAAGTTGGAACTGATGAGGACCATTCAAAAGGATCAGCCTATAGTTATTCCATTTAGAAAGTGGGAGATACATGAACTGCCATCCATCACCAGAAATGCTAGACGTGAAGTTTGGGCTGTTAAAACTACAACTTCAGTGGAACGACCTCGTTATGTTATTGTTTTCTTTCAAACCAACAAACGTGACAACAACACAACTGATCCAACTTTATTTGACAATGCAGACATTCAAAGTATCAGGTTATCGCTAAATGGAGAGTATTATCCCAATGAAAGAATGCAGTTGGATTTTACCAAGAATGATTACAATGAGGCATATTTCAACTATACTGAATTTTATCCTAGCTATATGAATTCGACACAGAAGCGTCCTCTGTTGGATTATTCCTCATTCAAGAGGCGTGCATTGTTTGTTATCGATTGCTCGAAACAAGAAGAAAGCATGAAGGCATCTACAGTTGATGTAAAACTTGACATGTGCTACTGCTGCTGCACGTTAGTATTCTAGCAATCATCATCATGAGAGTTGCATTCGTGGACATCCAAGGATTCGTCGTTGATGGATGCTTTGTTCCCAAAGAACTCACCATCGAGATTGGTTTTAAGCAGAGTCACTACATGTTTTTGCCACCTCAATCGTTTGATACATTAAGTCAGCGTGATAAGAAAACTGTGAAATACCTGGAAAAAAATGTGCATGGCATTCGATACTCTTCAGGTGACATCGAGTATAGCGAAATAAATGTAATATTGGAAACTAAGCTGTTGTATGCTGCAGACTGCATTTACGTACGCGGACAGCAAAAGGCTGAATTTCTACAAAAGAAATGTCACATTTTTAGTGTCTTTCCCATCATTATTGACGTCTGCAAGTTTGATGGTACATCATTGGCAACTGGAAACTTTGAACGTGATTCCTGTCACGCCACTGGAGGATCCTCCAGAAATGTACAATATCTCCGACAATGGTTTTTAAATATTGCGTTACCTTTGTAATTATTATATCAATAATAAATGATTTTTTTAAAGTGGATTTTTTTTTACACACACCATTTAGACGTCCCACTCAACAAACTAAATATCTTTTTTAACAAGAAACGTATAAGAAACAACCCCTGTATACATTTTATGACAAAGAATCATAGACACTTTTGATTTCACTCGTATGCTGTGAAGGCATCAATCTTGGAATATTAAAATGTAAAGTGCAACTTTCAAAATTACGTGGGGTCACTGACACCCAACGCAAAGTGTTAAAACCCAAATAAGACATTTATAAATAAACCATGATAGCGCAACGGTTACGGACTGTGTTAGGAACGAGAAGATGCTGTGTGTTCTTAGTTCGAATTTCACAGACATCCATTTTTTTTCAATTTTATAAATTGCATGATTTTTTTTTTCAAGCGGATTTTTTTTTTACATACACACCATATGAAATTTAGACGTCCCACTCAACTATCTTTTTTAACAAGAGCGCCAAAAGTATCTGGGGTCACTGACACCCAACGGATGAAGGTAAAACCCAAATAAGAAATTTATACAAATAACCTCGATAGCGCAACGGTTAGGGACTGTGTTAGGAACGAGAAAGTCGCTGTGTGTGTCGTGAGTTCGAATCTCACGGTCGACCATTTTTTCAATTTTATAAATTGGAAGTGTTGTGGTGGACCACGATTGACGTCACAGAAGATGGATGCCGTAGGGATTTTACTGACGTCACAGAAGATGCCGTCGCGACATTCGAATCACCCGCCAACGACACAACCCACCAAATTGGAAGTGCTACGTCACACATGTGGATGGACCATGATTGACGTCACAGAAGATGGATGCCGTCACAGTCGCGACATTCGAAATACTCGCCAACGACCCGCCATTGACACAAGATGGATACGACACACCAACACGTCCGCCATTGACACAAGATGGATGCCACTTCCGGTGCGCGCGCACAGTCAACGAAATCCAACATGGCCGACTTCCGTCCCAGAACCGGCTTAGTATATCTACTAATAACTAATATATTCATTATAATAAAAATAGAATGGAAAAAAAATATAGATACACAAAATAAAATTTTGTTACAAGATATAAAAATAAAAATCTCCCATTTTATCAGTATTATTTATGTGGTCGTTGTTTTAATTTGTGTATTATAAAATAACTGAACCTAATTAATTTAATAATAGTTATTAGTGACTTTGAAAAGGTGGAAATAAAGAAAATTGGATAAAAATATACCAAAAATATAACACAAGATTTCCACTACTCCACTACAAAATCATCACTATCTTCATCGTCACTGTCAAAATTAATAATAAGTGGAGGTACATCCTGTCTATCAAATACTACTTCTCTATCCCACCCATCTTGTATAATTTTTTCAGTGTGCTCTACTGTCTTTGACCAAATATCAGGAGTCACTTTTTCTAAAGACATACACATATTGCTTGTTCTGTTGAAGAACCATCAGTTCCCACATGATCTCTATAAAAAATTTTAACTATGCCCCAAATATGTTCAATTGGGTTGAACATACAGTGGTAAGGGGGAAGTCGAAGCACTTTGTGACTATATTTTTCAGATAATATGTCAGCTTCATATACTGTTGGTGGTTTATTCCTACAAAAATGCATATATTTAAACAAAATAAGTTATCTAAGTATTACCATAATATATTGAAAAACGTTTATATCAACTTAACTTTGTACTAAATTCAATAATTGGGTTTTGAGGAGGTTCAAAAGGAATATCATTTTGTATCAACCACTTCTGTTTATCAGCCTTTTTGGTAGCTGTTGTTGGTACTTTATTGATCACTGTACTGTGATAACTTGCATTATCCATTACAATTGTGGCAGGCTCTTCCAAGTTCACTAAAAGCTGGTATTCGGTATTCAAACCGAAGCAAAAAATTTTCTCGTTTCATTTCACCGTGGTAATTACCATCTTGTTTTTTGGAAGAAAAAACCAGCCCTGCTCCAGGAATAAATCCAGAAGAGGAACCAGCATGCAATACTATATACCTACAATAAGGAAATAACAAATTACTACTAAGTTTCCTAGATAGACTACATAGCTCAAAACAACTATCAATAATTATATAGATTTAAATAAAATAGTGTGACTAGTAAATATTTGAAAAGGTCTCAAAATGGCAGGAATGTTAGTACATCATAAATTAATTGCTACATTTTATTATTCAATTACGTTGGACCACCAATTTTGGTTTTTTTTCACGCTTCTATGATTAGAATCTTGCCAAGAACGTCCAACAGTACCGTCTTTAAATAAGCAGGTCTCATCCAAAAACACAAATGGATATAAACCTTCCCTTTTTATCTTGACATATCATGTAGAAAATGTACACGTTTTAATGCAATATGTGGCAACTCCATTAAACCACGACGAGGATCATTTCTTTGGTATTTGAATCCATATTTTTCACTATCTTCCAGAGTGATGGTAAACAACCATTGAAGAGTTCACGCTCCTGGAGTTAGTCTATTAAAGTTTTCAAGGTTATGTGTTCCTCTGATTAAATATTGTGTTAGTTAATTGTGAATAAAATAAAACAGTAAATTCAATATACTCACTGTTTCCATACATTTCGTATTTAACATTTCGGAAAGCATTCTGATCAAAGTTATCAATTTCAACAGTAGGTTTTATGCGTTGTCTCTTTTTAGGTAGGCTTTTAGGCTGTTCACCTCTATTATGCGTGGCGGAAATACGGTTAACAGTGGTAACGCTAAGTTGTAAAGCTTCTGCAACTCTCTACAATATAATTACTTCAATTTATGGAAGAATAATATATTATCAAGTTTAATTAACCTAACCTAACATTAAAAACATTTAACCCTAGACCGGTATCGATATTTAATCATATGTTACCGGTATCGATACGTAAATTCCACGTAAAATACTTTTTATGGCATTTGAGTATCTAAATCTTAACCTTAACTAATGAAACACAATTGGTCATTGAAAAAACATTTATTTTAAAGAGAATAATATATGTTAACATTAATGGTAACTATAAATACATTCAGCAAACAATCAAAAACATTTTATATTTTCCTAACGGAAACAATGGTAACTAAAAAATGCTCTAAGCAAACAAATAAAAATACAAACAAAACTTTAACTACATTTTCAACAGATTTTATTTTTATGCGCACCGCATATGGGTTTATTGCACTTCAAACAGTAGGTCGTGGTCATGGTTCTCTTTGCTGATGGACACATGTGACAGTAAGTTCGACGTCCTTTTTGAGACTCTGGACGTTCCTGTAACGCAGGTGGCTGCCTTTCTCCTAGTACTTCTATCATAGTGCGCAAATGGATGCTAAATCTTGGATTTTGAGCCAAACGTGACGATTGCCAAGGCTGAGTCAACCTGATGTGCAAATTCTGCATATACTTATATACTTATCTCTTGCTATGGGGTTGCCGGCATGCGAAATAACGTTATGATTGTAAATCACAAACGAATTGATGCACGCCATATTCAGTAAATTGTAAAAAATACACATTGGCCATCTTTTGGTTTTACGATTACAGTTCATGTTTTGACACATTTGGTCAAATGTGTCAACAGCACCCTTCGTGGAATTGTATGTATGTATTCTTTCTGGTTTGTGTGTTGTTTTATTTACAGTTCCCGTTTCATGCATGGTTGACAGTAAGAGCACATGTTTGTTAGCTTTGGGCTTATATGATACTAGAGTCGCTTTTTCGTTGTATGCGAATAAGGAAGTATGTACCCTTCAATCTTTATCTATTTCTATAAATTCCTTTGGAACCTCTTTTTTGTTTTTCCTTAGAGTGCCAACTACAGTTAGTTTATAAGGATTAGTCAATAACTTTTCAGCCAAAGGAATATTGGTAAACCAATTATCCATGGTAACATTCCTGTTTGTTCCGTGGATTTATTTGGTCAATGTTTCAACATAATAATCTGCCAATAGCAATCCATTTGTTTTTGTTGATTTTTCGACATAAGGAGATGCATCTACTAGATATTTCGTAGATACATCACATAACAGAACAAGTTTCAGGCCATATTTAGCTGGTGTGGTTGGTATGTACATACGAAACGCACAGTGACCCCGAAATCCTACTAGCTGTTCGTCGATAGTTACATATGAACCTGGTTTGTACGAGCTTCTACATGTCTCTGTAAACTTATTCCAAATGTCTTCTATTGGTGCAAATCTAGATTCTTGTCTTCTTGCCTCGCGTGTATTAGCGTCATCAAAACGTAAGCAGGCTGTCAAAAACTCAAAACGCTTTTGAGTCATTGTTGCTTTATATCGAGTACCACAAAAGTTGGTATTGAACATGGTGTCGGTCGCCAAGTGATTATCTTTCAAAACTCCGGCCAAAATATATGATCCAAATAATGCTTTTAGTTCTTCCAAACTTGTTTCGGAAATAAACGCTAGCTCCTTATCGTAATTTTGACTTGCTGAGCGAATCTTTTGATTTTATTATATTCAACGTATCATCCTAGAAAAATATTTGAAATGCGCGTACTGGATCAAGTATATTTCGTAATTCCGGCGAAGGTCCTGGTTTTACATATATAATATTTTTCGAAGAGGTCTTGCGTTTCTCCGTGCCGGATGGTTAGGAAAACCACTGGTAGCAATTTTTCCCATACAACTTGTCTTTAGCTGGGGTAACCACAAAGCTAGGTTTTTCATTGGCAGGATCAGTCTGAAAAATAATAAGGCAATAAAAATGCTTATACCTCACACGTATATAATATACCTTACCTGAACACTTGTTATTTCTTGTAAAGTTGTATCATCTTCTGATCTATTTTCATATTGAGTATCGGACGTTTTGGATTATTTGACTTTTCGATTTCCAAATCCTGTTTTTTCCAAATTTTTGACAAATTACCCAAAATCTGAGATTCTATTTCCTCATGTGGCAACCATTCTGGATCATCGTCGGTTTCACTGTCACTACTTTCTAACAGTGCTCTGTCCAGCTCTTCCAACGATAAACCACGCCTTGACATTATAGATCCTTCCTGGTATTGATACGTAAAAAAATCGTGGTGTAAAATGCACCTATTGGTATCGATGCGTAAAATTTACGTGCAGTGTTCTGGAAAACAGTGTGTGGTCACTACATCACTGACAAATACGTACTGGCTATGTATTGAATCGATAAATACCAGATTGGAGCTAGCATAGCTGGAAGGAGGTGATAAAGCGCACGCGAATAACTGCATTGCTAATAAATTTCTAATTTGACTGCGTAAATTTTACGTACGATACCGGTCTAGGGTTAATCATTTACATTTAAATATGTCACAATAATATTAATAATGATGAATACAAATAGCGAATACTATTACTTACGTCTCTTACAGCAGTAAGCGGGAGAAGCGGGCCTCATTTCGGCATTCTCGTTCAAAATAGCTCAACAAAGATGTTACTATCTCTTGACATTTTCTGTCCAGCTGCTTCGGCATTTTATTAACCACACACTGCAGATTTGCCTAAATAATTAGTTATGACGATAACTGTTTTTTTAATCTTAAAGAAGCAATGAATTTAAAAGCACCAAAAAAACTTGTTAATATTAGATGATGATCGAATGTCAATAAACGTCAAAATAAACTGGGGAATTTTACCAGTTGATTTGACAACGTCTTGAAGTTTTGCCAACCCGTTAGCTGTAAATTGCCCTGGCTGTTGATGATAAATTGTATTCAGGGTTGGTAAATTAATATTTATTCTGATAAGCAGGAAAGTAACTAAAAATGACATCATCGTCTGTTAATCGTAAATAAACCATACACTGATTCATTGATGGATTTAGTAGCGTACTTTGGTACAATGGCGTGACTTTGCTTTTTGTAAATCACTTTGAAAGGTCGTTAAATCTATACGATCCTTTTTTTTAGGATTTCGACGTTTGGAAATTGGTTGTTATAATTCACAACTGTAGAAATGTTTATTCCACCAAAATATTTTGGTGGCAGATTATATGTATATGTCAGAAAGAATATTTTCTTAGAAAATATTATGAGAACTGGGGTTTTTTAATGCCATAAATTAACTCAAATGTTAAAATGCTATATACCTGGAAATGTTTTTATCACTTTCACATCGAAAAAAAAGATGCATCCTTTTTTATCCGATAAAAACTTCTCTTCCTCATTATCTAGTAGGCGGATGTTACTTTTACACAATGACAATCAAAATGAAAATACGACATATAATAAGACGAAAGAAAAATATTAAAATAAGTAGCTACACCAAGGCAACCAATCTATAATAATTAATTGTGTTTTTAATAACTGTTCTTTCAATTAATTTGTTCTGTTAATTATTAATTAATTCTTCGATAAAAATAAAGTTTTTTGTTTTTTATTCTTATGTTCTGTCGTTAATTTATCTTATCAAAAAAACACGCGAACTTTTTTTATATTGGGTAAATTTGTCTTTTTATCTCAACATTTTTCCAGTCTCTAAAAACTGATATCTGTAAAAATCGCTCGATCATTTTATCATGTCAGTTTTTTTCGTAAAATTACTGATTGGCAAAATGTTTCGATACAAAGAGATATTTATCCGATAAAAAAAGCTCTTGTGTTTTTACCCATGAAAAATGAACTGGTTTTATTCCTTTTTGGATACAATGAATTTTTCAAATTTTAACACAGAATTAATATTAAAATTAAAAATATGCCTTCACTTAAAAAATCGCGCAGGTCAAAACAATGCAAATATTCATTTAATTTTCTAAACAAGTACTACCAAAGGTCTAATTTATAGAGGAAAAAATAGGGTGTGGTACAATAATGCGTTTCTGAGTCAAAGTAGAAGTGTATGAAAAAACGGGATAAAATCAAATATCCCTCGCAACTCAAAAAATGAAAGAGTTAGGATAATAAAAAGGTTACCAATATTTCTATGAAAAATAGGTCAAAATATGTTTTTAAGTTAATTGTGAAAAATACCAAAGCTCAGGATGAAAATTCTTCTAATGAAAGGCAATATTCTTATTCAATTTTAGTTGAGCGGCTGATACAATTAGGGTAAATGCACCAGTGAATGAACACTCAAGACATTTTTGAACTTCACTGTATTTTTATAAACCATCCGTACTGATTTTCAGCTACAAAAAAATAACACTTCGTGTTCAATGAAATAGTGAACACGTTGCATGCGATAGTTACAGAAGTGGACAGTTTAAGACTTAGTAAAAAAATAAAATGAAAAATGTTGCATAATACTCCAGTAAATGAACGAATGCTACCATTGATTGAAGATGGCTGATCCAATGAATGAAAATAGACGTTGAACAATTTTTAATCAATGATTATCAACGACAACACAACATATGGTGATACAATATTATTTCAGACAAACTTCAGCATTTCTGGACATTCGAAAAAACCACGTCTTATAAGCTTGGGTGCGTCAATCATTTCCACAATTGAAGTTTTCTCGTACCATATTTGGTCAACACTTTCTGGCCATTTGAAAGTATTGGGACCTGCTGATGTCATAGCGCGAACTTCACATTCATCACCTTCTACATTTTCCACTACTCCAGGAAAATATTTCTGGTTGTACATTATTATGAAATAAGCTCCAATAGTAATTTCTTGCGAATCCTTGATATTTGCTCCATTTTTATCCCTGTTGATATCATCCTCTGGGGAAGATAGTATATTCCTTATGTTGCTCGGATTGATATTTTCAGAATATTTACGAATTTCAGGACACTCGTAGGAACCACGTCTAATGAGCTTAGGTGCTTCGATCACTTCTGCAATTGAAGACTTCTTGTACCATATCTGATCAACACAATCTGGCCATCTAAAGGTATTAAGACCAGCTGGTGCCATAGTGCGGACTTCATATTCATCGTTGTCAATAGTTACTACTATGCCCGGAAAATATTTCTGATTATATGTTATTCACATAAGTTCCTACAGTGATATCTTAGGAAACACTAGGATTTTTAGCTTGATTGCCAGTATCGATTATATCAGCCTGTAAACAGGTAACTTCTGTTGCTTGTGGTGCTTTGGTTCTTTTCGCGGTTCTTCGTGTGGTTGCTTCTTGTTTTTTTCTCTCTAATTGATTTTTGTTTCAATTTCTCAGCTTCTTTTTCCTTTTTGTCAGATTCTTTTGTATCTGCATAGTCTTTCCATTTTTTGGAAGTGATGGCAAACGGCATTAAAGTTGCCTGTTTCCTTTTGCCACACTTTTTTTCAATATTTGGCTAATGAAGATGTTGTAGCCATACGTCTCTGGTAGTTTTCGGCTTCTGCGGCTCTTGATTATGGAAATCGACACTACTGTTATCTATTACTACGTCTATTTTATCTGGAATCTCGAGTTCTTCTACAGCATTCAGATCATCTGTTTTACTTGTTTTTTTATCGTAACCTTCTATTAGAGTATCATTATTAGTTATACTCTCTTGGTCGGTACCATCCAATATGTGTTCAAGATTTTCATTTTCATCTATGATAAAGTTTTCTATATCTTTCGTTATATCCACATTCAATATTATTGTTGAATTGTCAGATATGTTAGCTGGATAGAGAATACCATCAATTTCCAATCGTAGGTTCAACAGGTCATCTGTTAAGTCTGTTATGTATTCTTGTATATCCGGTATGTCAAAATTAGCAATATTCTGCGAAATTTCTTCGAAGACTTCTTCACATTCTTGGTTCATTACATCAACATTTCTCAAATTATTCGTTCCATCGGCATCGGTTGCTTCTTTACATATTTTCCAAAAGTTTTAGAACTGAATGTCGACTGCTTATTCACCTTCATGGGCACTATTGAATTCTATCAAAGTTTTTGAATCTACATGATGTTTAATGACTTTCAGAACAGTTTCATATTTGTCTCTGGTCACAGAAACTTCCTTGTCACAATTTAGGTCAAGCTGCTGTCTCCTTGTTGAAATGCATTGGGAATAATTCACAGCGTCTGCACTAAATGGAAACAATCCACATTTTCTGAAACCGTTTTTGATGATTTCCAGTTTGATCGATTCTTCAAAAGCTTTTTGGAAAAGGGGGGCAAAGGTATTTTTTGTAACTGATGTTTTGGTGTTCTGTTTATGTTTCAAAATGGTATTTTTCCAGTGTCCTTTGAGAGACTTGAATACTGATACGTCACAAGCTTGCAAGATATGTGTTGCATTGGGTAGAAGGCAGTATAGTATTATTCTTTTTTGTACACAGAAATTATACAAATCCATATTGATATGCGATTTATGACCGTCAAGCAATAGTTAAACAGGAAATTTAATGTTGTTTTCTTGAAGCCAAGGGAAGAAAATATTCGCAATAAATTCGTAGAATGTTGCACTCGTCATCCATCCACTATCTGATCAGCCAATACCCCACTCCTCAGGTATAGTTTGTGCAATATCTCTTGGAATACGCTTTTACGGGTACACAATCATAGGTGGAACAGATTCTCCTGAAGCAGAAAATGTACAGAGAACTGTTGTGCATTCTTTTTCTGGGCCACTAGCAATTTTATAAAAATTCCTGTAATTTTTGGGACCCAGATGCTTTCCAGTTTTGGGACAAGTCTGCAAACCGGTTTCATCCCCAATAAAAATTCTATCAGGCTCAGAAAGGATCTCCTGAAACCATTTTCGAAAATTTTTCTCTGTTACAGATGCTCTCGCCTTGGATATTAATTCTGTATTCCTTGTGGTTATTTTTGGATGTCTTTGTAAAAAAAGATGTAACCATTTCCTACCCGGTCTATCATCCACGAATTTATTGGGCCTATCAACAGCTTTGAGGACACGTTGCACTGAGTCCTTCACCTCATAGGGATGCATGGGAAATCCTAATAGAGCTTTGGATAGAATCTAAGTTTCTAGAGTAGTTTCTTCTTCGGGGGTTAAAATGGTGGCAGGTCCCATTTTTCGAATCATGGAAACTTTTCCAGTGATTTTGTTGAAATCCCATATTGTCTGCTGGCCGCATTGATGGCGATTTCCTTTTTTCGTATTGCTTCCACGGCCTTCTGGAGACAGTCATCGGAATATCGGAATCTTACTTTTTCTGATGTTCTGGCTTCGACTTCCCACCTTCCATATTTCTGTCAAATCATTGAAAAAAATATGAAATCAGAAAAAACAGAGAAAGAATAAATTTTTCATTCACTGGAGTACCATTGATCTATGTTATGATTCAATGAATGAACAAAGGCGTTCATTTACTGGATAGCGAGCTTAGTATACATTTCCTGTCGCAACCCGTGAAACAGCCTTTCTAAACGAGTATATAAGGATCAGATTGATGAAATCTAGATTCTAAATCCCGATGAATGAACATTTTGTTCGTTTACTGGGTTCAGCACATGCACCAATGAATGAACACTCAAATTATTGAATTTAATAACGATTTCGGTGTATTTTGAGGTTAGGTTTTCGATAAAATTAATTGAAATCAATGAATTGATGTGCTAATGACGACACACCGCACATATCATTGGTTAATATCTTATTCTGTACTATTGCTCACCTGGTTATTGCTTAGTATCGTTCCAATAACAGATACGTTTCTCAAATTTTGTCAGTTGTTCATTCATAAGAACTGACTTGAACTAACTAAGTATCACGATAAGAGGAACATGTTGCACGTCATGAGGGATATTTCAGTGTTTACGAGAAAGACTTCATGTTCTTAATAATTTCAGATATATTTCAATTTGTTCATTCACTGGTGCATTTACCCTAATAAGAAGTTGCTCAAAAATCTCCCCTCTATTGGTTGGAGAATAAAAAGTGTCGCTTTTGTTCATTATATACTTATCATTACTATTATTCCTATAATAACAATATTTATCAGACACATTAGTTGCTAAATCATACATTTCTTGTTTGTTTCAGAATTCTATTCTACCAGAGATGCTCCACAGGCATTTTTCTACAGTTCTCAATTTACTTGCCCCGGAGAAGGATTCTTTCCTGACCCCAGCAACTGCACAATCTTCTATAGATGTATTTCAGATGGCAAGAATAATTATACTCCCATAATATTCGAATGTGCTAATGGAACAGTTTTTGATCCTGCAACAACAACCTGTAATTATCCGTATGCCAGTAGTAGAGAAGAATGTGGAGGAAATGCAATAGAAGAAACATTCAATCCCGTTACTGGTACACCTTCGGTAACAAACTCGCCTTCGACTGCCTCAACAACTGGTCCAATAACAGCAGATAGTACACAATCGGCTCATATTTTGGGTAATATCTGTAACCAAGAAGGTTTCATGGGAGATCCAGTCGACTGCAAAAAATTCTATCGATGTGTAGCTAGTGGACTAGGAGGTTATATCAAATACGAATTTAGTTGTGGAACAGGCACCGTATGGGATCCTAATATTCAATCGTGTAACTTCATTTGGGCCGCAAATAGACCTGAGTGTCCAGCAGAACAAGGTACACAGATATACAAACTTAGATCAACTAGTGACACTTTAGGCTTTAATACATCCAGCTCTAATCAAAATTCCTCATCTTCTTCATCCCAAAATAGTAATAATTTTAGCAATAGCACCAGTTTCTCCTCTAGCAGCAGTAGCAATAGTAGTAGTAGTAGTAGCAATAATTTTAGCTCTAGTTGGAGTAGCAATAATAATTCACAACTAAGCGGTAGCAGTAGCAATTCGCAACAGAATAATAATAGTGGCAATTGGCATCAAAACGGAAACAGTGGCAATAGTAATTCTCAACAGATTGGTAGCAATAGTAATTCACAACAGACCGGTAGCAGTAGCAACAATAATTCACAACAAACTGGTAGTAGTAGCAGTAACAATTCACAACAAAGTGGTAGCAATAACAATTCACAACAAAGTGGTAGCAGTAGCAGTAATAATTCGCAACAGAGTGGCACCAGTAGCAGTAGCAATTCACAGCAGAGTGGTAGTAATAACAACAACAATTCACAACAAACTGGTAGCAATAGCAATAATAATTCGCAACAGAGTGGTAGTAGTAGTAATAACAATTCACAACAAAGTGGTAGCAGCAGCGGTAATAATTCACAACAGAGTGGAACCAGTAGCAGTAGCAATTCACAGCAAAATGGTAATAATAACAACAACAATTCACAACAAACTGGTAGCAATAGCAGTAATAATTCGCAACAGAGTAGTAGTAGTAGTAGTAATAACAATTCACAACAAAGTGGTAGCAGTAGCGGTAATAATTCGCAACAGAGTGTTAGCAATAGTAGTAGTAATTCACAACAGAATGGTAGCAATAACGCCAATAACTCACAACAAACTGGTAGCACTAGCAGTAATAATACGCAACAGAGTGGTAGTAGTAGTAGCAATAACAATTCACAACAAAGTGGTAGCAGTAGCGGTAATAATTCGCAACAAAGTGCTAGCAATAGCAGTAGTAATTCACAACAGAATGGTAGCAATAGCAACAACAATTCACAGCAAACTGGTAGTACTAGCAGTAATAATTCGCAACAGAGTGGTAGCAATAACAATTCGCAACAAACTGGTAGCAGTAGCAATAATAATTCGCAACAGAGTGGTAGCAATAACAATTCAGAACAAAGTGGTAGCAGTAGTAACAACAATTTGCAACAAACAGGTAGTAGTAGCAATAATAATTCACAGCAGAGTGGTAGCAATAATAGTTCACAACAAAGTGGTAGCAGTAGCAACAACAATTCACAACAAACTGATAGTAGTAGCAGTAGCAATTCACAACAGACTGGTAGCAGTAGTAATTCACATCAAAATAATAGTGAAAATACTTCAAATTCATCAAATTCAACAGGTAGTCAAAATTCTTCTAGTTCGTCTTCAGGCCAGAATCAACAAGGTTCTTCTGGCTCCAGTCAAAATCAACAGAATCAACAGGGATCTTCTAGTTCCAACCAAAATCAACAAAACCAGCAAGGTTCTTCTAGCTCCAACCAAAATCAACAAGGTTCTTCTAACTCTAATCAAAACCAACAAGGTTCGACTAGCTCTAATCAAAATCAACAGAACCAAGGTTCTTCAAACTCCAACCAAAATCAACAAGGTTCTTCTAACTCTAATCAAAACCAACAGAACCAACAAGGCTCTTCTAGTTCCAACCAAAATCAACAAAACCAGCAGGGTTCTTCTGGCTCTGACCAAAATCAACAGAACCAAGGTTCTTCAAACTCCAACCAAAATCAGCAAAGCTCTTCTAGCTCCAACCAAAACCAACAAGGTTCTTCAAGTTCCAACCAAAATCAACAAAACCAACAGGGTTCTTCTGGCTCTAATCAAAACCAACAGAACCAACAAGGTTCTTCTACCTCCAACCAAAATCAACAAGGTTCTTCAAGTTCTAACCAAAATCAGCAGAACCAACAGGGCTCTTCTAGCTCCAATCAAAACCAACATAATCAACAAGGTTCTTCTAGCTCCAACCAAAACCAACAAGGTTCTTCAAGTTCCAACCAAAATCAACAGAACCAACAGGGCTCTTCTAGCTCTAACCAAAACCAACAGAATCAACAAGGTTCTTCTAGCTCCAACCAAAACCAACAAGGTTCTTCCAGTTCCAACCAAAATCAACAGAATCAACAAGGTTCTTCTAGCTCTAATCAAAATCAACAGAACCAACAAGGGAAAAATAAATGCGTGGCCGAGGGTTTCATTGGAGACGACAAAAACTGCACCAAATTTTATAGATGTGTAAGTAATAATCAAGGGAGCTATACTCAGTATGAATTCAATTGTGGAGATGGTACAGTTTGGGATCAAGACAAAATCACTTGTAACTATCCCAGCGGTGTAACCGGAAGGTGTGGAACAATGGATATTTCGAATGATAACCAAAACACCGCAAATCAAAATCAACAAAATAATGGAAACCAACAAGGATCAAACAATCAAAATAATGGAAACCAACAAGGATCAAACAATCAAAATAATGGAAACCAACAAGGATCAAACAATCAAAATCAACAAAATAATGGAAACCAACAAGGAGGATCCAACAATCAAAATCAGCAGAATAATGGAAACCAACAGGGATCAAACAATCAAAATAATGGAAACCAACAAGGAGGAGGATCAAACCAACAAAATAATGGAAACCAACAAGGATCAAACAATCAAAATAATGGAAACCAACAAGGATCAAACAACCAAAACAATCAAAATCAACAAAATAATGGAAATCAACAAGGAGGAGGATCAAATCAACAAAATAATGGAAACCAACAAGGAGGAGGATCAAACCAACAAAATAATGGAAACCAACAAGGATCAAACAATCAAAATAATGGAAACCAACAAGGATCAAACAATCAAAATCAACAAAATAATGAAAACCAACAAGGATCAAACAATCAAAATCAACAAAATAATGGAAACCAACAAGGATCAATCAATCAAAATAATGGAAACCAACAAGGATCAAATAATCAAAATAATGGAAACCAGCAAGGAGGAGGATCAAATAATCAAAATCAGCAGAATAATGGAAACCAACAGGGATCAAACAATCAAAATAATGGAAACCAACAAGGAGGAGGATCAAACCAACAAAATAATGGAAACCAACAAGGATCAAACAATCAAAATAATGGAAACCAACAAGGATCAAACAATCAAAATCAACAAAATAATGGAAACCAACAAGGATCAAACAATGAAAATCAACAAAATAATGGAAACCAACAAGGATCAAACAATCAAAATAATGGAAACCAACAAGGATCAAATAATCAAAATAATGGAAACCAGCAAGGAGGAGGATCAAACAATCAAAATCAACAAAATAATGGAAACCAGCAGGGATCAAACAATCAAAATAATGGAAACCAGCAAGGAGGAGGATCAAACCAACAAAATAATGGAAACCAACAAGGATCAAACAATCAAAATTCGCAGGGCTTAGGAAACCAAGGATCTACCAATCAGACTCAGATCAATGCTGGACAAGTAACAAATGAACAATGTGTTAAAGAAGGTTTTGCAGAAAACGATAAGGATTGCAGTAAGTTTTACCGATGTGTGAGTGACGGTAAAGGAGGCTTTATTAAATACGAATTTTCGTGTGGCAAAGGAACGGTCTGGGATCAAGCGTCAGTCTCTTGTAATTACCCCTCAGCGGTAACTGGACAATGTAATCAAGGACAACAGAACGGAGGGAATCAAAGTGGTCAACAAAATGGAGGTAATGAATCTAATCAAAATGGACAACAAAATGGAAGTAATGGATCCAATCAAAGTGGCCAACAAAGCGGAAGTAATGGATCAAATCAAAGTGGACAACAAAATGGAAGTAATGGATCAAATCAAAGTGGACAACAAAATGGAAGTAATGGATCTAATCAAAGTGGACAACAAAATGGAAGTAATGGATCAAACCAAAGTGGACAACAAAATGGAAGTAATGGATCAAATCAGAATGGGCAACAAAATGGAAGTAATGGATCAAATCAAAGTGGACAACAAAATGGAAGTAATGGATCAAATCAAAGTGGACAACAAAATGGAAGTAATGGATCAAATCAAAGTGGACAACAAAATGGAAGTAATGGATCAAATCAAAGTGGACAACAAAATGGAGGAAATGGATCAAATCAAAACGGCCAACAGAACGGAAGTGATGGATCTAATTCACAAAATAACCAGGTGAAAATATGATTTTTAATATAATTAATGTGTACAATTACTGAAGTAACAATTTGCAGGGATCCTGGAACGAGACTAATATTTCAAGTGAAGTTGGATCATCTTGCTCAAAAGAAGGCTTTCTAGGTGATCCAAATGACTGTGGGAAATTTTATAGGTATGTACGATACTGTCATGAACTTTTATTAAGCTCAACATATCTAATAACGAAGGGAGATTGCGTAAAAATATATTTTTTCATTTCCTAAATTTTATTTTTGCTAGATGCGTGTCCAACGGACAAAATGGCTACACTAGGTATGAATTTTCATGTCAGAAAGGAACCGTATGGGACACTGTAAAAATAACTTGTAACTACCCATGGGCTGTATCTGGAAAATGTTATTCACCAGCTCCAAGCACAGCATCAAATGAAAATGGGCAACAAGATGGAGGAAATGGATCTAATCAAAATGGTCAAAATGGAGGCGATGGATCGAATCAAAGTGGTCAACAGAATGGAGAAAATGGATCGAATCAAAATGGCAACCAAAATGGAAGTAACGGATCGGATCAAAATGGTCAACAAAATGGGGGAAATGGATCAGGTGCAAATGGTCAGCAATCTGGGGGAAATGGATCAAATCAAAATGGTGGAAATCAAAACGGAAACCAAAACGGAAATAGTGAGTCGAATCAAAGTGGCCAGCAAAATGGAGGTAATGGATCAAATCAAAATGGTCAACAAAATGGATCAAATCAAAATGGTCAACAAAATGTATCAAATCAAAATGGCAACCAAAATGGAGGTGGTGGGTCGAATCAAAATGGCCAGCAAAATGGAGGGAATGGATCTAATCAAAATGGCCAACAGAACGGAAATGATGGATCCAATTCACAAAACAACCAGGTAATGATTCTATTTGGCATGTAATGAATTTGTTCAATTATGAAAGTACCATTTGCAGGGGTCCTGGAACCAGTCAGATATTTCAAGTGAAGTTGGATCTACTTGCTCAAAAGAAGGCTTTTTAGGTGATCCAAAGGACTGTGGCAAATTTTATAGGTATGTAATGAAATTAAGGTAATAACAAATAAATTGACTTAAGGGGTTCAAATAACTAGACTTGTCTTTATCTTCGTATTTTTATAATTGACAGATGTGTGTCCAACGGACAAAACGGCTATACTAGGTATGAATTTTCATGTCAAAAAGGAACCGTATGGGATACTGTAAAAATAACTTGTAATTACCCATGGGCTGTATCTGGAAAATGTTATTCACCAGCCCCGGGCATACCATCAAATCAAGACGGAAACAATGGATCAAATCAAAGTGGACAACAGGATGGAGGAAATGGATCAAGCCAAAATGGAGGTAATGAATCAAATCAAACTGGCCAACAAAATGGTGGAAATGGGTCGAATCAAAGTGGTCAGCAAAATGGGGGAAATGTATCAAATGGTCAACAAAATGGAGGTAATGGATCAGATCAAAGTGGCCAACAAAACGGAGATAATGGATCAAATCAAAGTGGTCAACAAAGTGGAGGAAATGGATCAAATCAAAATGGCCAACAAAATGGGGCAAATGGATCAAATGGTCAACAAAACGGAGGTAATGGATCAAATCAAAGTGGCCAACAAAACGTAGATAATGGATCAAATCAAAGTGGTCAACAAAGCGGAGAAAATGGATCAAATCAAAATGGCAACCAAAATGGAGGTAATGAATCAAATCAAAATGGAGGCAATGAGACGAATCAAAGTGGTCAGCAAAATGGATCAAATGGTCAACAAAATGGAGGTAATGGATCAAATCAGAACGGCCAACAAAGCGGAGGAAATGGATCAAATCAAAATGGTAACCAAAACGGAGGAAGTGGATCAAATCAAAGTGGTCAGCAAAATGGAGGGACTGGATCTAATCAAAATGGCCAACAGAATGGAAATGATGGATCTAATTCACAAAACAACCAGGTAATGTTTCAATCTTGTATTTAGTTTGTATACAACTGTTATAATACCAATTTGCAGGGATCCTGGAATCAGACCAACATTTCCAGTGAAGTTGGATCTACCTGCTCAAAAGAAGGCTTTTTAGGTGATCCAAATGACTGTAGGAAATTTTATAGGTTTGTAATGAAGCTTAGTCGAAACAACTAGGCATGCTTTTAACATCGTTTTTTTCAATTGACAGATGCGTGGCCAACGGACAAGGTAGCTACATTAGGTACGAATTTTCTTGTCAAAAAGGAACCGTATGGGATACTGTGAAGATAACTTGTAACTACCCATGGGCTGTATCTGGAAAATGTTATTCATCAGTGCCAGGCACAGCATCAAATGAAAATGGGCAACAAGATGGGGGGAATGGAACAAATGAAAGTGGTCAACAAAATGTGAATAATGGATCAAATCAAAGTGGCAGTAATGGATCAAATCAAAATGGTCAACAAAATGGCGGAACTGAATCAAATCAAAATGGTCAACAAACCGGAGGCAATGGATCAAATCAAAATGAAGGAAATGAAACAAATCAAAATGGTCAACAAACTGGGGGCAATGGATCCAATCAAAATGGCCAACAAAACGGAAGTGATGGATCAAATCAAAGTGGTCAACAAACTGGAGGCAATGGATCAAATCAAAATGGTCAACAAAATGGAAGCAATGGATCAAACCAAAATGGTCAACAAACAGGAGGAAATGGATCAAATCAAAATGGTCAACAAAGCGGAGGCAATGGATCAAACCAAAATGGCCAACAAAACGGAAGTGATGGATCAAATCAAAGTGGTCAACAAACCGGAGGCAATGGATCAAATCAAAATGGTCAACAAACCGGAAGCAATGGATCAAATCAAAATGGCAGTAATGGATCAAATCAAAATGGAGGAAATGAATCAAATCAAAATGGCAGTAATGGATCAAATCAAAGTGGTCAAGAAACCGGAGGCAATGGATCAAATCAAAATGGTCAACAAAACGGAGGCAATGGATCAAATCAAAATGGCCAACAAAACGGAAGTGATGGATCAAATCAAAATGGTCAACAAACCGGAAGCAATGGATCAAATCAAAATGGTCAACAAACAGGAGGAAATGGATCAAATCAAAATGGTCAACAAAACGGGAGTGATGGATCAAATCAAAATGGTCAACAAACCGGAAGCAATGGATCAAATCAAAATGGGGGAAATGAATCAAATCAAAATGGCAGTACTGGATCAAATCAAACTGGCCAACAAAACGGTGCCAATGGATCAAATCAAAATGGTCAGCAAAACGGAGGCAATGGATCAAATCAAAGTGGTAGTAATGAATCAAATCAAAGTGGCCAACAAACCGAAGGCAATGGATCAAATCAAAACGGCCAACAAAGTGGAGGTAATGGATCAAATCAAAATGGTCAACAAAACGGAAATAATGGATCAAATCAAAATGGCCAACAAACCGGAGGCAATGGATCAAATCAAAATGGCCAACCAAACGGAAGTAATGGATCAAATCAAAATGGCCAACAAAACGGAAATGATGGATCTATCCAAAGTGGTGTTGGATCTACATGCACAAGAGAAGGTTTTTTAGGGGATCCGAACAATTGTACCAAATTTTATAGGTAAGTAATTAACCTGGAGTAAATATCATCTGTAATAATCTACGCTAAGACTTGGTATGTCTATCTCTCCATGCCTCTCTCTACCACACTGATAACGACATGTGCCATATGTATTTTATGTATTTTTGACTATGAGGCGATTATCGTTTTACATTAGAATCAAATGGGGACTGAATTATGTTGTTTTCAATACGGAATATTTTTTAGGCACTAGCAATTTTAACATGTACATTGAAAATGAAGATAGGGGATATATAAAAATAGAAGGTTCTTTTGGAAATCGTTTTATTGAGAGGGTATGGATGACAAGCGGTCTACAGACCCAGTTTGTTCTTGAATGATGAATGTTCGTAAATCTTAAAATTAGTATTCTGCAGATACACCAAAACGTGCAAATTGTAAAATGGTATTACAAGGGTAATTCATATCGAGAAATAGCTGAAAACTTCTCTATTGTAGCATTTGAAAATGGGAGTTTTTTTCACCCCTTTATATGGGACAAAAAATTCTCCATCCTTCAGTCAAAGATTCAGGTTTGTATGTTTATTTATAAAAGAGATATAAATTATTTTGTTGTTACATTTAATATTGTTCTTATTGACCATCCAAATCGAAAAACGCCTCTGCAGTAAATCCTTGCACAAAATTTTAAATTGTTTTTGAAATAAAGATTCTAAAACAATGTTAATGGTTATAATATGAAAAACAATAAATCGACGATAGTGACATTAAATAGGCTACTTTTTGAAGTAATTTATTACTGCAACTCAATAATTAAATACTGTACATATTATAAAATGGCAAATATTCAATTCTGAACGATTAGCGTAAACATCTCTTCCCCACCGGTAACGTCTCAATAATATGTATCTGTAGTTATGAGTGTAAACCGCCTATAATTCCTACGCTCCTAATAAAACGATTTCGTCTAGAGCCGTAATTCTTCTATTTTTATCTATCCCCTCTCTTCACTTTCAATCTACACGTTGAAAGTATAAGTGCCCATACAATATTCCTTTTTAGTAATAACAGAAATCATTCCTCATTTAATTTTAACGTAAAACAATAATCGCCTCATAATCAACTGGAAAATGTTAGAGGCACATTACATTACCAGTGTATTAGGATAGTAGAATATACGAATCCCGCGTGCGCCTCTCGAGGGCGGTACTTCTAACCAGCTATAGTTCGGACGTTTGACTGTACTGTAATTCTTTCACTGTTTCTGATTCCTGTTAATACGTACAATGAATTTATACTTATTTTCCAACACATTGTCGTCTCTGTGTTAAACTCCATGTTACCGAAGAATATTCCTAGTACTGTATATATAATATATTTTAATAAAATAATCCATCAAGGGAAAGGAAATCAGCATAGGTTGAAACAGGTATTATAGCACTATAATCAATTTAGATTAAACATCCAGTATATTATTGTAATGTACTAAAACAGCATTATGATATAAACTATTTCAATGATCAAAACACGAGACAAGAACACACAATTTACATTTTACAAACCTGATATAGCACATCCCATAGAATATAGACACATAGACATCAATAAAATTAATTTTCAAATTATATCAATGAACAAATCAAATAAAAAATAGAATAATTAGGAATAAACTGTAATTATCATGCAACACACTGTACATTTCACTATTTAAAATGATTATCTTTGACAGTGCGTAGAAATTGTAAAGATTTGCAAGAAAAACGCATATCGAACCAATAATATAAAATCCTTATCCTTGATTGGCTATCCATGGCGTAACAATACCAGAGCAATTAAATAATTTCGTGAAAAATCAAGACACTAATATGTTGTATAAACTTATTGGTAGTCATAAACAGTATCATAGCAATGGAGGTTAGTAACGAAATTTATTGAAAACAATTGGGGAGACGAAAGATATTTTTTGGAAGAGAAAGCAGACATTTTATAATTTGGAAAACCTAAAATGGAAATTAACAGTAAAAATTAGTAAATTAGTTGAAAAGACGACATCAATACTTCGAAAGAGGTGAAAAATATACAAATAACTTAAATGAACTCATTACAACATATGTAAATTGGAAATATGATGAATGAAATGGAAATATGGTACGGATAGATGTTATTATTATTATGCTTTATTTATCATAGATAATGTTAACAATAAAAAATTAAAACAATGAAGTTCATACTTAATAAGCCAGATGATCAAAAAATAACTAGACAAAAAGAAAAACGAAAAACAACGCAAAGAGCAATCTGCAAGCTACAAAATACAAGCATACAAATATACAGGATGTAAGCACAAAACATAAATAGAAATAGAAATGTACAATTAGCAATATCAATAAAATATTATAAGCAAAAAAACAAACAAACTGTACCAAAATTAAACAGAAACATGTATAAAGCAACCATGAAATAAAGTAATATATAATACGAATAAAATATAAAATAAAATATAATACGCATAAAAAGTACTATGTAAGCAATAAAATATAAAATTAAGATAAAAAATATAAAATATTACAAGAAATGTATATTATATACATGCCAATAATGCCAATAAATAAATATGAATATAAACATGAATATGAACCACTAGATTTCAGTAGGATTACTTTTAATGCATATAATCAATAATTTTTAAAACATTTTTACGCTTTGACTAACTTTCATGTACTGCAGTAGATCATTAAATTGTACAACACCTTTGTGGAATAAATTCTCCATCGAACTTCCTTTAATGGTTGTTTTCACATAAAAATTAATTGAATTTGCTGATCTTGTGTTTCTATCATGTATTTGTGAGACTGTATTGCGGAAAGAGATTATTGATAATTTTGAACATGAAAATCATTGTTTGTACATACAGGAACTTCTCAACTTTTAACCAATTTAAACAGTTAGTCATCCATTCTACACTAGTATACTTATTGTATCCCATCGCCTTGTTTTGAATAATTTGTAATCGTTCATAACTAGCTCTAGAACAACCTGTATAAATTAGTGAACAACAGTAATAAAATGATGTGGTAGTTGGAAACATTGTGAGATCTATGAACTGAATTGGACACGGATAAGTACTTTTTATTATAATTTCATTTACGTTACATTGACTCAACTGAATTTACCAATATTATATGTGTTTGAACGTTTACAAACGTGGTAGTTTATTTGTTTAATTATAATTGTAGTAGATATCAACTTACCTGTATTTAGTAGTATTCACATTTTAACATTTTACAAAGATATCTTTGAAAATCTTTATGATTTAGTCATATATAACATATAGTCAATAAAATTATAATTTTTTATTTTCTTTCAAAATAACAAAACAAATTCGTTTTATTTTCCATATTATAAATCTTTGAAACATTATCAACTTTAAACATTTCATTATAGGTTATTAATTACGTTTTCTTATAAATCATATACAAATCATCAAGTGATATTTTAGATTGAGTTTTCATATCACATATATACGTTCTTCATTTGATACAATAAATAAGTGAGAGATAACGATATTCTTCTGTATTCTTTTCATCAAATTCAGAAAATATTCAATGATGTTCAAATTAGACAACCAATAATACACTAAACCAGAAAATACAACACATGAGTGGATTATAGTTGAAAGAAATTCAGTGCCGAACTCACCCATTGCAAATCAAAACTAACAAAAATATTAAATAAGAGTCTCAATAGTCTGGGAAATAACATTTATATATAGAAACATATTTTAATCAGGGACGCAACACAATATACTAAATAGCATTAATTATAATACAAATAAATTCTTTAATGGTCAGAAAAAATTAAGACAATAATACATATATATATATATATATATACAAATTGAAAAATATCTTTTTGGGGATTGCAGCAAAAGAAGAAAAATACACTCTATTCAATTCTCCAAGCTTTCGTAAATCTTTATTTACATCATCAGAGAACTACAATAAGGAAAGAAAACCATAAATTATAAAAAGTGTTCTTACAAACATTTCTACAACTTACATTGATCGAGATTGCATCATAGATCTTGAATACAGGAAAAGTGTACAACAGCAAGTCATTTAAGAAATAGGTCCAGTCGGCAATACATTTGCCTACTACTGGTTCAAATTTAAAACATTATTAAAAAGTAAAAAGGTAAAACATTAAAAATCGAAAATCCACACACCCACGCGGACTTGTGACAATAATGGCGGAAACTGAAAATGTCAGGTTAAGTACAGCATTCATCATTACTAAATGAATGAAAAGAATCGATCTTTGCAATGACGCGAGACACTGAAACAATCGAATTGAAACTTTCAAGAGAATACCGGGGTGGTACCAAAATTATGGAACTGTTGTGAAATATCATTCCAATGAAATTCACGTTAACGAGAATTAATATGTGATTATTGATGTTATTTATTATTATTATTAATATTATTATGGAACTTTTAATAAAGGGGGAACACCTACCATGATGACACAAGTAGGAAACTAGTGAAAATTATTAATATTATCATTATTATTATTATTGTTATTAATATGAAGACAATTGTGCTTATCAAGCGTTAGGAGGAGGGAGTAGAGATTACTCAAATTCTGAATGTCAGTCTTCCTATTCATACAACCTTCTTCTTGGAAGATGAAAGCCATTTCCAAAAACAATCTTTTGTTATACATAACAGTTCCATAATTTTGGTACCACCCCGGTATTCTCTTGAAAGTTTCAATTCGATTGTTTCAGTGTCTCGCGTCATTGCAAAGATCGATTCTTTTCATTCATTTAGTAATGATGACATTTTCAGTTTCCGCCATTATTCTCACAAGTCGGCGTGGGTGTGTGGATTTTCGATTTTTAATGTTTTACCTTTTTACTTTCTGATAATGTTTTAAATTTGAACCAGTAGTAGGCAAATGTATTGCCGACTAGACCTATTTCTTAAATAACTTGCTGTTGTACACTTTTCCTGTATTCAAGATCTATGATGCAATCTCGATCAATGTAAGTTGTAGAAATGTTTGTAAGAACACTTTTTATAATTTATGTTTTTCTTTCCTTATTGTAGTTCCCTGATGATGTAAATAAAGATTCACGAAAGATTGGAGAATTGAATAGAGTGTATTTTTCTTCTTTTGCTGCAATCCCCAAAAAGATATTTTTCAATTTGTGTTCTAATTGATTAGCAACGATCACGGCGTTATACGCTTTTCAGCTATATATATATATATATATATATATATATATATATATATATATATATATATACATCATATATATTAAAATTGAGAAATAGTCAAGATATTTTATTTTTCATTGAACAGATGCGTATCCAATGGACAAAATGGTTACATTCGCTATGAATTCTCATGTCACAATAAAACCGTATGGGATCCCGTGGCTATAACTTGCAACTACCCGTGGGCCATAACTGGAAAATGCTTCTCACCAGCACCAGGATCAGAATCTCAGCCAGAGAACCAACAAGGAAACGGATCAGATGAAAATAATGGAGAGTCTGGAAATAATCAGCAAACTTCCCCTGCAACAGAGGTGAGAACTTCAACACCAAAGATTTAAAGTCACTAAATAGTTCTCTCCATTTTGTTTAGGTTATTCCAGAAGTCGAATTAACCACATCATCACCAAGTACCACCCAAGAACCTTCTAGCACTACTTCTATTGTCCCTTCAGAATCGCCAGAAAGCTCATCAAGTTCGACCGAATCTAATACCTCAACTCAGCCCGGTACATCAACAGTACCATGTCCGATTGGTGAGTTAGACGGTAACCAAACTACCTTGATTTGCCCTACTGGTTTTCGAAGACATCCCAGGTACTGTAACCTGTTTTACCAATGTACTATGAGCAAGAACGGGCACGATTTCAAAGTATTGGTGTTGAGCTGCCCAGATGGTTTACTATTTGACGATAAGAAAGTACAGTGTTTACCTCCAAATGAAGCTAGTACCTGCAAGAGTGAAATCGCTTCAAGTACTTTATACAGACGATTAGAAGCCAACTCAATTCCACCTGTAAGTACTCTTTATCCTTTTTAATGATCGTTTTTTAAATATTTGTTTCAATTATAGTTACAGGTCTCCAATACCAACCGTCTTTGTCCAGCAGAAGGTACTTACAATCTAGACTCTACAGCTTGTAGTTCTAATTTCGTCAAATGCGAAAAATCCAACAGTAACGATCGTTATTTGGAAGGTTACATGAACAAATGCCCTGAAGGTTTCTCTTATTGGACAATAAGCAGACGTTGCGAACGAAATTACAGGCTCATAGATTGCGCTAGTACTTCAGGCGATAGTTTTAACTGGGAAGTACCCACTGAATACGACAACGTTTCTGTAAGAAGAAGGAAAAATGCTTACGCCAACTGGTAAAATGTAGATTTTTGAGTTTTAAAACGCTGTGGTAAATGAGAGTAGATATACTTTGTCTTGATTATACAGAGACACACTATTAGTGATAACTAATCTGGTAAAATTGGATGAAAACGCTTTTCGAGTTTATAGTTTGCCAGTGGGGGAGTAATTTTGCTGATTTCAATAATTTTAGATATTTCTAGGTTTTTTAAAATATAGCCTTCTTAACGAATCTCTCGGTATATTCCAAAAAGTTTGCTTAGAAAAATATTCGTAAGCATCAAAATTCATTACAACTATATCTATAACTATAGCTAGAATTATATATGATCTAAATACGAATCAAAAAGTAGTGGTTAAGCGTTGCGGAAGTCCTTCTTTTAATGATATAACTTGAGGTAATTGATTAAATTGATTTGGTTTTTGTAAAAAAGCTTGGATAGGATCTTCAAAGTTAATTCAGGCTGTTTCTTGCTCTGAATCTACTGTTTTTAATTGGAATTTGGTATCTATCAGCAATTGGAATGTCTCTTTGTTCCATATATTCTTTTGTAATTCCTGCTTCTTTAAATTCTTCTAGTTCTTCTGTGAAATCTTCTAAATTTCTGGTAAATATTCTGATATAATTGATGATTTTTTACAGTTTTATTTTATTCGGAAATATTCTTCCGAAACAAAAAAAATAATTCAATAATAACCCCCTGGCCATATTAATTAAAAGTAAATCACAATACGTTTTAAAGGTCTTAAAATTGACAGAATATTAAAATGCTTCTCTGTCAACAACTAGTTATTTTATCATCTTCTTATTATATAACACACTTTACATCTTACTTTTGCATACCCTATAAGGTAATAATGTTCGTTATTATGTATTTTTTAATATTTACTGCCTTTATAACCATAGGCGTTGCTGTTGAATCGTAACAGAGAATGTAAATATATAAAAATTGAAACTCTCCAAACAATACTTGATTTTGGTCAAAAAATTATTTCAAAATGAAGGAATCACAGCTACAATCCTCTCAGAAAAAAATGTAATGAAAAGTCTTTTAACTCGCTACAGTCTTGTATTCAAAGACAAAATAATTAAAAAATATCATTTTGATTAATTACATATTTATTGATAATAAATTGGTAATAAATAATTGTCGCCTGTCATTTTTTACGCGCAATAAAGCGTTGCTGACAGAGAATGTTCATGTTTTCTCCGCATGTCAACTGAGAGAAGAAAATGTATAACGTTAAGTGAAGAAAATGACAACTTGAACACAAGTTTCAACTTACAAGATGGCACTACTAATTCATTTATCTATAAAAATGGATCGACGATAGCCTTTTCTCAAAATAATATGCTATTATTTAAAATATTAACTCATTTTAGAACGCTTTCAGAACGCCTATGGATATAATTAATGCAAAATTGACTGATCTTCATATTAAGTATAATTTAAAAGGAGCTGCGGTATTGAGATGTTTTTATTTCAGTGCCGCCTCTTGGGTAATCGGTTGTGGTTATTTATTTTTTTCCTAACATGTACTTTAATTTGCAATTTTATAATTATTACGATTACGTACTAATAAAATGAATGTAAATGTAAAAAAGCTGCCAGTGTACTTAAGTTTTGTAGAAAATGATAAATAAACTTATTATAATATGATACTTAGTGTTTTTTTTTCATTTCTACGGGACGTTAAATTAAGGTAAATTTCTCGATAATACCTCCTATATCAACTTGACCCTAAAAACTCGAATTTTAACATATAATTAACTTCCCATTATTTATTTAAGCCCTAGTCTCATTTTGATCAACGAAAATCGCTTATTTTCCTCATATTTCCTGAACCCTTTATCCAAGGATCTTTTTCTTATCCTCTATAGATTCGGGAAAAAATATAATAGTTATTTGTAAAACAAGTGTCACAATTACTCGTTTTGTAGTACGAGTGAAATTTGCGCAACGCACCGCTTCGCGGTGACACAAGTTTTACAAAATATTTTTTATAATTCGCATTTATTTAATTTTTTAAATAAACTAGAATTACATATAGTCCCCGATTTTAAACTAGGAGGAGTAGTTTGAATTTAAGTTAGCAATTCTGTAGATTCTTGATTGGTCAGATCACAGATGGTTTTATTCAGCACTTTTGCCTCTTCCCTGGTCACTGTGGACTTCCAAGGGCACCCATATCGGCTGATAACTTCTTTCACCAATACATCCGCGACAGTTGTGGCCTCTTGATAGCGTAAATTTCCACCCACTTTGTGAAATAATCGATTACAACCAGGATGTATTTACCACCATTTTCTGTCGTCGGAAATGGTCCAGCGATGTCTAAAGCAATCCTTTCGAAAGGGCTTCCAACATTATACTGTTTCATAGGTGCCTTTCTCTTGCGATGTGGTCCATTACTCCTAGCACAAGTCGTACATTTCTTACACCAGTCCTTCACATCGTCGGAGCTGTTCATCCAATAAAACCTTTCACGGACTCGCTGAAGGGCTTTCTTCACTCCCAGATGACCTCCCGATAGACTGTCGTGTAACTTCTCCAGTACATCAGATACTCTCGTTCTAGAGATAACCAGCTGTCTCCTCATCTCGGAACCATCAGCGTTTTCAAGGACTCTTTTCAACAGCCCTTCTTCCAGGACAAGGGAGTCCCACTGAGCCCAATATGCCTTAAGTGTCGGTTAAAATCTTGACCCTTCTTGCCATGTAGGTCGCCGTTTTTTTCCCTTCCATTGCCGGATCATCTTCAGGCGAGGATCATTCTCCTGATCTTCTCTGATCCTGGTGGGTGACCATTCCTCGTTGACTACAGTAGTTCTTGAAATTGCAGCTTCCCTAGATTCCGCCTTGTTGCAGTGGGAGCAGTCTGTTGGGCACGGCCGTCTAGACAGGGAGTCGGAATTTCGGTGACTCACAGCAGCTCGATGTTCGATGTTAAAATCGTACTCTTGAAGTCGTTCAATCCATCTAGCGATCTGGCCCTCGGGATTCTTGAACTGCATCAACCACTTGAGTGCTGCATGATCAGTCCGGATTAAAAACTTCCTACCATAGAGATACTGGTAAAAGTGTTCCACGGACTTCACTACCGCCAAAAGTTCTCTTCTTGTGACGCAGTAGTTTCGTTCTGGTTTGGAGAGGACTTTACTGAAATATCCCAACACTCTTTCTTGCCCTACTTGGATCTGTGAGAGCACTCCACCAATTCCTACGTTGCTTGCGTCAGTGTCAAGAATAAAGTCTCCCTCTGGTAAAGGGTATCCTAATATCGGCGCCGTGGTTAAATGCTTCTTCAAGGTATCAAAAGCCGTTTGACAATCTTCGTCCCATTGGAAAGCTCTTGCTTCTTCTGTAAGTCGAGTTAGAGGCTTGAAAATATCTCCAAACTTCCTGATAAATCGTCTATAATATGTGCAAAGTCCAAGGAAACTCCTAATTTGATGTTTGTCGGTTGGTTGCGGCCATTGCTGAATGGAAGCAATTTTCTCTGGATCCACCGCCACTCCTTCGTTGCTCACTATATGACCTAGATAGTTGACTCGGTTTTGGAACAACTGACATTTCTTCGGGTTTAACATGAGCTGGTCAGCTTGGAGTTGTTTGAATACGTCTTCCAAATTCTTCAGGTGCTCGTCAAATGTCTTCCCTAGTACTACGATGTCGTCCAAATAGATCAGGCATGTCTGCCAAGACAACCGTCTCAAGACATTTTCCATGAGTCTTTCAAATGTCGCAGGCGCATTACAGAGCCCGAATGGCATGACGTTGAATTGCCATAATCCAGATCCGGTGATAAAAGCAGTCTTCTCTTTGTCTTCTGGGTCCAGTTCCACTTGCCAATAAACAGACTTCAGGTCCAAGGTGGAAAACAGTTTACTGCCGGCCAAAGTATCTAGCGTATTGTCAATTCGAGGAAGAGGATAGCTGTATTTCTTCGTCACGTTGTTAAGCTGGCGATAATCCACGCAGAATCTCGTAGTTCCATCCTTTTTCTTGACGAGCACTACTGGAGACATCCATGGGCTAGTGGATGGTTTTGTTACTTTTTCTTCTGCCATCTCTCGAATTATTCTTTCAGCTTCCTCTCTCTTCGCTCGTGGAAGTCTTCGAGCTGATTGCCTAATTGGCTTAGCATTACCAGTATCGATTTTGTATTTGACGGCTGATGTTCTACCAGTCTTTCCTTCTTTTGGTACGAATAGGTCTCGATACTGCAAGAGAAATTCTCCCATTCACTTTTTTTTCAACTCGATCCAAAGGTTGACCAGCTACTGATTACATCTGTTCGAATCTGGCATTAGAATTGCCAGTGGTCATTGTTTGACGAACTATCACTATCACACGTACTGGGATCTCTTTCGCCGACGTAACCAATCCTTTTCCAATTAGTACTTCTCTGCCAACCTGTTCGTCGTGGTTCCTTGGCTCCATCATAACCGGTGTACCTTCCTCCATGATTCCCTGTAGCCGTGCTACTATCATGGTTTCGGTTTGTGCAGGTAGAACGGTATCTTCCTGTACAGCTGCCAACACCGCGCTGCCTTCATATGGATGAAGGAATACCTCCTCGGAACCCACTTTAATGGTTTTGTTTCTAAAGTCTAATTGGAAACCATGCACATTCATTACGTCCATTCCCAGAATCACGTCTTCTTCAATATCAGCTACGATTACCGTATGTGTGAACTTTTCTGCGCCAATTCCCAATTGGATTTGTGTCTCACCGTGAACATTGGCACTCTCACCTATGGCGGTCCGCAGTCGTAGTTTCGTTGGTAAAAGCTTCTTCTTGGAGTTTATTATTTCTGGTCGTATAATGGTTCTAGTTGCTCCAGTGTCTGCCAGCAGAGTATATCTCTTGCAATTTACTTATCCGTCTACATATACACTGTCGTTGCGACATCTGAGCGAAGCTATCAGTATGAGAGGGTCTTTGGAACGATCATGGGTCGGTGCTGCCCCCTCGTAGCTGACCCGTTCTAGTTTTTCTGTGACTGGGGTTCTTGGTTTGCAGGAGTCCTGGAGCGCTTACACGAACTACGTACATGCCCTAGCTCGCCACAATTCCAGCGTCTGACCTTTCTCGGCTTCTTGTCCATCATACTTTTTATTAAACTGACGAACTGGTCAAATATGTCTTAGTCATCTTTTTCTTAGATAATCCTAATTTTATGATATCCCGAAGCCTTCGTTGCTGCTTCATATTCAAGAGCAGCTGTCAATGCGCCAACTAATGTTTTGGGATGCATAATCCGTTTATTTTACCCATATTTCCTGAACCCTTCGCCCTAGGATTTTATAAGTATCCTCTATAGATTCAAGAAGATTTTTTCTATAAAATATCATATTTTCACAATCCCATTAAAATTATTTTGTGAACTACAGTGTTTCAACGTCGCGAAAGTAATCAAGCTATAATTTATTACGACTGATGTTACTCAAGAACAGCGCATCTTGTTGACGAAAAACGGTTTTCCGGCAACTGTGCCTCTCGAAAATCAAACTATCGTTTATTAAATTTGATATACGACCATTTTCCAGATGTTTTCGATAAATTGAGAGAAACCAAACCAAAACTCCTAATCAATTAGAATGACACTTAAAATATCGATATTCGCCGAACTTGTCACTAAACGATTTCTTCTTAACGATAAACTGCATGGAATCGGCTGAAGAGGCGCTTGAGGCGTTTTAAAGGCTTCATTTAACTCGATAAAGTATTTAGAAGTTGAAAGTTTTTCAAAATATTCTTCTCACCTCAATAATTATTTATAAAACATTCCACAACTAAATTATGAAGTACCTTCCTTCAGATTTTCAGAATTTATCTCATAATGAATTTCTTGTCGTTCGGCCCAACTGTGCGCCCATGATTTTATATTTTATTGAATATAGTTTATCTTTCAACCTAATATACCTTTGCTTGTATTAATATTTATATATATAAAAAACCAGAAACGGATTTTGTTTAACTAATAGTCACACTTCAGTTCAAGGATGTAACATTAAACCTTTTTCAAAAATGAAATAGTTTTATTAGTCTGTGGTAGTGGAATTAAACCTAATGGGTAAGTACCTACACTTTTTTATTTATTTTCATTGAAGTTTCGTATCATTTTGGAACAAAACGTCGTTTTTTAATCTTAATTTTCCTATTAAAGCGACAATGCAATAAAAAAAGACATTGATGAAACATATTTTATATAAAATTTAAAAAAATGTCACGCTTCTTTTCGGCAACAGTTTTAGTTAGGGTGATCCATATGTTGTGTGAAATACATTTATAAAGTTAATTATAAACTACAATATAGTGCATAATTATATCCCTTTTTTACTCAAGATAGTAACCTGTCTTCTGAAATTGTATAATATTCTATTCAAGCACAAAAACTGTTGAATTTATCCATGGGTTAAAATTACTCATTACTTTTTAATATTTATATTGAATAATAAAATACATCATCGTATAAACAAACAAAACATGTACTATTTCGTAAACAGTGATCGGGCCAACCCAACACTTTCGTAAAAAAAATTACACAAAATATAATTAAAATTTCCTTAACATTCCTCCTTAATTTTACCATTTTGAACATCAATACAAAAAAATCAGTTAAAGACAGTTACCTACTAACTTAGTTTTATGGTTCTCAAACTTAGTGTCGTCAGTAAATCACCAACTTATTTAGTTGTAGGACAATATTTTTGTTCAAATAAACCTTTTTCATAAATATATTGATAGCGAACATTAATCTCTCTCTCTCTTGTCCGTTTACTCTCAAAAAAGTATGGTAACATCATGTCTTGAGTTGCAAGAGAAGCTTCCCGCAGACCGTGACCAATGATTTGTTTGGTTTGAATCACCCAGCAAATCGGTGACCTTCCTCTTGGTAGTTTGTCATTGATTTTTCCCTCCACAATAATTTTTTCCAGCCCATTCGTTCTTTTTGAGATGTGTCCAAAATACCGTAGATATGATTGGTTTATTTTGGTTGATAGCCTTGTGGTGATTCTAAGTTTCTTAAATATGGACACGTTAGTACTATGTTCTGTGTATGAGGTACTCAGCATTCTTCTGTATGCCCTCATATCAAAAGCATCTATTCTTCTTCGATTAGCCATTTTTAAAGTTCAGGTCACAGAGACATATGTGGTAATAGACCATTAAAGGTTGACGTCACATATTGTCCGCCATATTTCCTGGGAGCAAACAAACCTTAATTGCGCTTCGTTGATGTTTTTTATTAATTAAGATTGTGTGGATAATAATACGATCAAATATGTTTATTATTAGGTATATATTTCAAATAAAAATGAACTTGAGATGCGCAAATTTAGAGCTTTGTTTGCTCCCAGACAAGATGGCAGACCTGTCAAAGCCATGTGACCTTTAATGGTATATAAGAAAGATCAAGGAGATTAATAAATTAGGTTAGCTGTCGAAAATGACAGAAATAACAGCTAAAATTTGAGCCAATTAAAAAACGTCCTTTCTTGCGTTTGAATTCCACTTAAACAATAATTTCCCAAACTTCAGAATATTATACCTGTCAAATTATTCATCTTATACAAGAATGCACAATAGATTTATTACAAGTAAGCTGAACATCAATACGATTGATTCTCTAATAACTGAAAGTAATTTGTAAAACAGTGTCGTTATTGTAAAATTTTATTTCTAGAGAGAAATTGAAACTATGAGCAAAATTGATTCAGAAGAAAAATCACCCCTACTGTTTGTTGTAGACGACGATACTCCGTTAAAAAACGGATATTTTGAAGGACGTAGATTCAACGACATCACCGCTGGAGCCACCACGGTTTTAACGCACTTCCCTAGTAAGTACAAGAATAAATACACTAAACGTATATACTATAATAATAAATATAATATAATAGAACTACGTTTTGAATTAATTAATTTAGCTTATTTACCTTGACATCAGGCAGCCATTCGCCAAGTTAACTTGCTATTTGCGGACAGCAAAAGGGAATCTTTATGATCTATAAAGGCTTGGTATTCAGAATACAGCGATCAAGCGATATTTTCCATGTCACTTTCGATTTTTCTTACTACTCTTTTCAGTGCCATATTATCCAATAGGCTGACTAGGCTATAGCCTAGGGCACCGTGAAAGAAATAGGCGCCGACTGACCGGACTAACCGCTAACGATAGTCACAATTCGTGCAAATCATTTTTGCTGTATACGTATTTTTTTCGTGGAGATCGAATATGTTGTAAGGCACCAATATTAAACAAAATTTTATTGACAACATTAGTGAATAGAGACATCATTATTTCAGTCGGCCGGGTTTGAATACTTGGATAGATTGAAAAGCATCGCTTTACATCCATATATTTTGATTATCAATGCGGTATTGTGGTGACTATAGACAAATCTCTTTTTGCTGATTTGCTGCAGCGACGGGATGCCGCCAGAGATAAATATGCCAATATGCAAAGTACCGCCACGTGCGCCTTGCGCTCGCCAAAACAATAAATCCGACAAAGGGTGATAGGAAACGCAGCATCAAAGTTTACGAAAAAAATTGGTAAACTTTGGAAACATTTATTTTAAAAATTGAAGGTAGTCAGTTGAGTTAGTTCAGTCGCTGGCAGTAATCGAGTAATCGTCAATTAAAATAATATCTATCAGTTGCGGTATTTTTGTCTTGTTTATCATTTTATCGAAAACAATGAGTGGAAGTGGAGGAAGTAGAAATCTTAGTGGGAGGGAAAGGAAGAAGGCTGATAAAGAAAAGCAAGAAAAAAATACCCAAATTAAATTCTTTTTTTGTCAACCTGTTCGAGGTACGGAAGCCGATGCAGATAATGAACAACAATCAACTCTCAGTAATGATGATATTATGGATAGAGGTAAGCAGATAATTGAATAACGCGGTGTAAGAATGTAATTTTTATTTTTGTATCCTCTAGAAATCGCAATAAACTCATGCAATTCTGATACTGATGAAGTTCAGAACTGTGCATCTTCATCAAGTAATCCTCAAGAAACGTCAGAATTATTTTCAAAAGTCGATTTCACAGACCCAGTTTGATGGGCTATAACCGAAAGTTTCATAAATTACATTGTAATGAACCCATCTGTAATAGTACAAGACATTTCTAAAATGGATTTCCAAAAATCTAAACGAATTTATGATATTCATAGTAGATGTGCTTCAAAATAGTTATTTGTAAAACAAGTGTCACAATGACTCTTTTTGTAGTACGAGTGAAGTTTGCACAACGAACCGCGAAGCGGTGAGTTGTGCAAATCACGATTACTACAGTCATTGTGGCACAAGTTTTACACAATATTTTTTATAATTCGCACTAATTTAATTATTTAAATGAAATAGAATTTTATATAATCCCTGTTTTTAAGCTAGGAGGAGTGATTTGAATTTAAGTTGGCAATTCTGTAGATTCCTAATTGGTCAGATCACAGATAGCTTTATTCAGCACTTCTAACTTTTGACATATTATAACCGAATAATTGTGTAAATTGTAAACAAACTTTAATTTAAGCAAGAAGAGGATAATTATTTGTTTAAAAAAGAGCTTCTTTGTATATGCTCTTGCGATCTATTTATATTATATCATAAACATCATTATTTCTGTAATACATCTTCACATAGATACCTGGTAATTTATCCCAAAAATCGAACGTTTTGTATACCTACATATTGATCCTATACAATATAAAAATAAACAATTGACAAATCATTGATAAATAAACGTTAACGTACTTTATTCATTAATATTTTTAATGTATGAATCATTCTAATTTACTTTTAGTATAATAATTTGCTAGTTAAAACAACGCTAGACCATTTTATTTATAATTTGTGTCAAGGTTAAAGTCAAATGTCAAATAAAAATATAACTAAACTCAATAACCAACTGTACACTAAAATAGTTATTTATGCAACAAGTGCAAAAAACACGTTTTGCACGAGTTGCATACAATATTTTTTCTACATTCATGCAAAAACTGGAAAATTAGAATATAATATGTTAGGAACTCAAACTTCTTTTTTTGTATCTTTATGGCCTCCACCTTGTCAGTACTTAATCATAGCTGGTTTTCGCTTTGACCATTTAAATTTTGAATAATCAAAGACTTTTGCAATAATTGTAACTCGTTGAAACTAAGTAGTAAGATATACATAAATTATTGCTGTATTAGAGCAGGATCAGACACTTGCTCTGGATTTTTATTTTATTTAAATGTTTATGTTTGTCATAAATCATCACAAAACTGACAAGAATGATAGATGAGTGCAACAAAAATTTTGTTGCACTAGTACAAAAAAGAACCGCTTTTTCCATTAAATGTGTTTTACAAAAGTGTTGTTTTTTGCATGAATGTAGAAAAATTAATATAACAGTGTTCAAAGAGCTTCATTGTGACACTGTTAACAATGTTATAATGAAGTCTCTTTTATACGCGAATTATAAAAAATATGTTTTTCAAAACTTTGCACAACGGGGAAACTGTACGTCGTCAATGGCTATTATATTCAGCACTAACAGGAAATGTTTATTGTTTGTATTGTAAATTATTTAACCGGACAAAAACGAATTATTTCATGACTGGATTGAACGACTGGAAAAATACCCATCGGATTTCTGAACATAAAAACTCTTCTGAACACTGTGAAAATGCGAAGGCGTATATTGCGCGATCAAATGTCTTAGGGAAAATAGATACCGAAGTTCATAAGCAGTACCTTGCAGGAAGATATTACTGGGTTAACATACTTAAACGAGTAGATGCAGTTATAAAATTTTTGACATCGCGTGGCTTAGCATTTAGGGGTTCTAGTGAAATGTTTGGAGCTATTGATAACGGCAACTACCTAGGTTCGTTAGAGCTTTTAGCAGCTTTCGATCCGTTTCTGAAAACCCACATTGAAACAAAAGGCAATCCAGGAAAAGGAAATATTTCTTATTTGTCATCAACTATATGTGATGAATTTATAAAACTCATGGCGGTTGGTCTAAGAGAACAATTTGCATTAGAAATAAAAAAAAACGAAATATTTTGCAATAATCATAGATTCTACACCCGACATATCCCATACTGACCAACTTACTGTTGTTCTCAGATAAGTAATTGAAAATGGTTCGGTAGTAGAACGATTTTTATTACATTTGCTGCTAAGGTAGGGCACAAAGCTTCAAGTATGGAAAGAGCAGTTTTGAAAGTTATAGAACATATGTCATTAGACATACAGAACTGTAGAGGACAATCTTACGATAACGCTAGCAACATGTCTGGTCGATATTCTGGTTTGCAAGCTAGAATCAAGGGAAAGAACAAATTGGCAAAATGTTTACCAAGTGCTGCCCATTCACTGAATTTAGTAGGAACCTGCGCTGCAGAGTGTTCTCCTCTTGTAACACATTTCTTCTTGTTTGTGGAAGAAATATACACTTTCTTTTCAGCATCAACCTATAGGTGGGAAATTATGAAATAGTGTTTAACACGTAACAGAACTGTGAGTGGGTCAGAACTACATGTGCCTAAAAAACTTTCAGCTACTAGATGGTCAACTAGAGTCGATGCCTGCACCGATCTTTATGACAGTTACGATGCTTTTAAAGAAGCTTTGAATTTGATTGTGAATGATACCTCGCAAGCACCTAAAACAAAAGCTGAGGGGAAGGGTATATTGCAAAAAATGTTAGGCTTGGAGACTGGTATTATACTCTCCTTCTGGAGAGATATTTTAATTCAATTCCGCAAAAGAAGCCAGTCTTTGCAAAAGCAAAGTATGAATATAGTGACAGCCGTTCAACTCTATAAATCATTAATTCACTCTGTTACGGAAATGAAAACAACTTATAACAAATACGAGGAAAGCGGTAAATTCTTAACAAAATGTAGTACCTATACGTTGGATTCGAAAATGAAGAAAAAAAAAGGAAATATTTGCCAGGAGAGAGTGATGTTGGAGAAACTACTTTTGATGGTAGGACAGATATGGAAGTGAATATGTTCTACGTGGTTGTAGACAATATAGTATCAGAACTCGAGAGGCGAAAAAATTCGTACGATGAAATCCATGGATCTTTTGGTTTTCTTACAAACTTAGCAAACACTGAAGACAATATAATAAAAGAAAAGTGCAGACAGCTTCAAGGAATTTATACTAGAGATTTGGATTGTAATTTTGAAAATGAATGTGTACAATTCAAAAATTTTATTCAAACTCTGGACTCACCTAACTCAGAAAAAAACATCAAAAACTATGTCATGGTTGCTAACACTCCGCAGCAGAAATTTAATCTGTACGTTTCCCAACATGGAAATTATTTTAAGAATATATCTGTGTCTTCCAGTGACGAACTGTACAGGCGAAAGGTCCTTCTCCGTGTTAAAACGAGTAAAAAATTACTTAAGAAATTCTTTAACAGACGATAAAACTGCTGACCTCTCAATATTATGTATAGAATGTGAGGCACTAAAAGAGAGAAATTTTGACGATATCACACACAAATTAAGTGTCGTAAAATCCACCTTTAAATAATCGGTTTTTACATTTTCACAAATACATATATATTTTGTGAAACTTGTATTTATATTTTTACTTTCCTAGTTTAGAGGCGCCAAACTGATGTCAATCTAGGTCGCTCTAATGACTTAGTGCGGCCCTGACACTTTTTTCTTATTTAATGTGTATCGGTTTCCATCTTCCAAAGAATCGCTATATGAACTCATTATTCTTCTTCTTTTGGACATTTTCATACACAGAATTTCACTTTATATAACACAAAATTAATTCTTCTGTACGAGTTGGCACAAATCAATGCAATGAATAAATAACGGATGGTCCATTAGTCATACAGTGATGACGTTTTTTATTTTATCTTTGTGATTTGTGGAATTATCACTTTCCCGCTGTATTCCAATATCGCTGCCTGCCAAAGCAGTGTGCCAAAGTCTTGAAGAACCAAGGTAATGAAACGTCAAAAACTGTTATAACGAACTCTCTAGTTTATTAATAAATTGGAATATTGTTCAATATATTCAAAATACCAAGTGAACCATAAGTTAGTAGGCGATTAATTATCTCCTATTTTAGGATACGTAAATTCCAGACTTGAACATTATTTGTAATGTTGCCAGTTTTACCGTTTGCATTGTATAATTTATATTATTTATGTTTCTAGATTTTGGTATCACTTTGTAACAAAATTTTTCCAAATAAGAACACCCCATTAAACATAAACATTTATTTATTTATATAAAACGACCTTGCAGAGTCGTTGTTAATTATTATAAAATACATAGGAAATTGTTAAAATCACAACTGACGCATGGAATACAACGTATATAATACTCCAAATTGATTGTTATTTTTAATTTAGAACGTGTTTAATTACAAAAAAAATATTGTTTCCATTTTTACTCAGTCGAATCAGATTAAATTATGTTTTTGAACGTTCCAAACATGTTCATATTCCTATCAACATATAGAGTATAACTTTTCGAGGTAAGACTTCATAAAGAAAATTGTGGTTCCAAGAGTACGAGTCGTGTTTGGTTATCAAGGCTTTTGGTTGACTGATGCCCAAGCTGGGGTTCTACAGACATGACACGGCTTAAGTTAGGTTCCGATGGGTTTTGCTAGGTTACGTTAAGTCACTTTAGAACTTTAGAACTTTAGAACTTTAGATTACGTTAGGTTACGTTAGGTCGCGTTAGGTCAGGTTAGGATAATTTAGGTTACGTTAAGTTACGTTAGGTTATGTTACTTAAGTTTAGATTACGTTAGGTTACAATAGAATACTATATATTACGTGTGGTTACGATAGGTTACATTAGGTTACGCTAAGTTACGTTAAGTCACTTTAGATTACGTTAGGTTACGTTAGGTTGCGTTAGGTTACGTTAGGTCAGATTAGGATAATTTAGGTTACGTTAGGTTATGTTAGATAAGTTTAGATTACGTTAGAATACTTTATATTACGTGTGGTTACGATAGGTTACATTTGGTTACGCTAAGTTACGTTAAGTCACTTTAGATTACGTTAGGTTACGTTAGGTCGCGTTCGGTTACGTTAGATCGTGTTCGGTTACGTTAGGTCAGGTTACGTTACGTTAGGTACCGTTAGAATACTTTATATTACGTGTGGTTACGATAGGTTACATTAGGTTACGTTAAGTTACGTTAGATTACGTTAGGTAAGGTTATGATACTTTAGGTTATGTTAGATCACTTTAGTTTACGTTAGGTTATGTTAGGTCACTTTAGATTACGTTGATTTACTTTACGTCACATTGGGCTTCATCAGGTTACATTAGGTCACTTAGGGTTTGGTTAGGCTAATTTAGATTATTTTAGGTTTTTCTGTTTTTGTCTTGATGATCTCGTTTATGAAAAAATCAATAGAAATATAATTTCCACTTGTAAATATGCTCAACAAGCTCAAAATTAAATCAATTCTTTTCCAGATTATATAGGTACGTGCTGGGTGGCGACGGCTCTATCTGCTCTAGTATTCTTCATGATGATATTACTGGTACTATCTACGATAACTGCAGCTAGTATACGCGTACCTCGGTGCGCCGCTTTCCCAGAAGCCAACAACAGTACTATCCATCTAGTTCACTTCCACGACTCACAGCATCCGGAAAATCGAAGCGTCAAATTTATAAGAGAAATTTTAGGATTGTTTCCTAATTACAATGTGAGGTTATTGGGTATATACGACAAAGAAGATGAATATAATAAGATAGATTCGAGAAGTACAGAAAACTCTGTCAAGGTAAATATGTCTGACTAAGAGAGGTAATCTACTGTATCTCAGAAATTATTGATTGAATAAAAATCGCATAAGAGAAACTGCTGGAAATTATTTTCAAGTTTATTATTCCACCGCAAGAGGGCGTAGTTGATAATAATAAAACAAAACATAATTTTTCTATAATGAATGCATAGTTATAAAATGTCGTAAAACTTGAATATTCGGATCATTTTACGTAAGTTTGTTCAATCACTTTTTACTTTATCTTCTAAAATTACTGGTAGGGGTGAATGGGAAGGCTGACTCTATAAAACTGTTATCACTTGTTCCGCTTTATGGATTTCGACAAACTTAATATCATTTGAAACAGAATTCAATGTTCAATAAAATTTTGTATCATATTTTCATTTCAGTTTTCTGTACCGATCTCTAGGAGACGTTGTTTGAACAATTGCTATTTTTTCTATTTTTTTCTGGAATTTTTAAATGCGTTTGCAAAGTTTTTCAATAATTTACTTGAAACAACATAGAATTAGGTAATCCTAGACAGCTGGTGCCTAATTTACGACTTCTGTTGGTTTCCTAGACCGGGCATCCATTTCGACAAAATAAACCATTCTCAAGGCTCAAAATGTCGTGAACAACGGAGAAAAAAGTGGATTCATCCATTATAACTAATATTTATTTAGAAAAGACATATTTAAAACAATGGAAAAATTGCTTAAAAATAACATACTCATTCGAAAAAACACAATGACAAAACTGGTAAAGAAAAAACGAATTAAAAATAACTATAAACATACATAGAAGCAGTATAACTGATGCTTATTTTAAACAAATACGGGCACTGTTATTCTTTGTTGTTAAACTTTTCACACAGGTTAAAACGATTGAATTAAGTACAAAATTGTTGAAATTTTAGCAGCATATATTTTGAGTTGTGAACTCTAACATTAACGCTGTCAAATTTTTTATTTATTTACACAGTTTCCGGTTAAAAAATCATGATACGGAGCAGGTACTTAATTTAAGATCCGCATATTAAAAACCTTTTCCTGGTATAATTTGTATATGCCAACATTATGCTCCAAGCACATCCCATACAGCACATAACGTCCGATCGACGTCTATTTGAGGTCCAAATGAAGTCCAAACGTCCATGGACATGAACGTCCAATGGATGTGCAATTTAGGATACGTCCTGTACGTTTCATAATTAGACGTCTTTTGAATGTCAATTGGACGTGTAATATCGGAAGGTTGTCAAACATCCATATATGGACGTTATTGAACGTCTTTGGGATGTATAGAACTGGATACAGTTTGTACTTTCAGAAATTCTATGTTCATGTATGTCCATTGGATGTACAATATTGGAACAACTTGAAATATTAACTGTCTCGACCCTTACTTCTAATTCCACAATATAACGAAAAATGTTGAAAATTCGAAAAAATTGACAATTGTCAGAATGACAGAAGTTACATTTCATTTGATGCCTACCTGATGTTTAGTAGTTATTTTTGGCTAGACCAAGAAGTGACCTAACTTGTGATTGACTTAATATATGTTAATAGGAAAAAGAAGAAGATGTAATATTACAAATATTGAAGCCCAGATATTATTAGCCCTATGGTGATATCCTGGATATCATTTTTCCATTTAAGATCAGTATAACTGTGAAATGATATAGAAAACCAGGAAAACTATATCTGCTGATCTTTACAATTATCACTTAAGAAGACAGTTTATTAGTGGAGAACTCCCTAAATGTATCTGTTCATTGACGACTTCATATTGTGGGTTCCTTAAATGTCTTCTAACTTCCAATTCTTCAAGGAAGTCCAGTTCTTGTTTCTTATCACAAATATGTAGTACTTCTAGTTCTGTGTTAGGTGTCAATGAATGATTGGTGGCAAGTAGATGTTTAGCGTAGTGTAATTTATCTGGTTGTTTTAATATGTATGATCGTAAGTGTTCACTGTATCGGATTTCAAAATTTCTAAGAGTCTGACCCAAATAGACAGCATTACATTCTGGACATTTGAGTTTATATATACCAGAATTCTTTATTGGTGGTATTTTTGTTTTTACATTTAACAATTTTGTACTTACGTTACTTTCTGTTTTAAAAATGTGCTCAACGAGTTTGGATCATAGAAGAATGTAAGAAATGGTTTAAAGTGGGGAACTCCTTAGACAACTACATAAAAGTTGTGCATTAAGAACTCACGTTCCAATTACATCCAGTAGAATTTGACTGTTTAGATGACAAAATCAGAGAAAGTGTCAGCACGATGAAGCATAAGAAATTTAAAAAACAAGAACAGAAGCTACAGAAACTTGAACACAGACAACATAGAATTCAATACTCTAAACATCATGAAACTGTAAGTACCTACATACCAACACACTTTGCACCACGATTTGAAAACCTTTCAGACACTAATTTTACAGATTGTGAAATAGAATTTTCAACTGAAGGTTCAAAGTACAGCATACCACCAAAATTTGCGAATAATATTGAACAAATTATAGCTACACAGTCAGAAATAGTTTTAAAATCTAATTCACATAATTATCTTCATGAGAAATTGAAAGTTGCAATTTAATCAAAAATATTGAACCTTCAAAAGTTAAAAGTCAAACAAAAAAGACATTACAGTTTTAAATACAACCAAAAAGAAAGTAGAAGGTAATAGCCGAACAGTTACAAAATCTGACAGGGGGAACACAACTGTCATATTGACAACTGAAGATTATAATTCAAAGATATATAACTTTATAGAATCTAGCGATGTCAAAGTTCTTAGAGCAGGCCCAACAAAAAAGTGTTCTAATAATGTAAGGAATATTGTTAATAATTCAAATTATCTTTTAAGTGATTATGAAAAGATGTCTATGATACATAAGAATCCTCGTTGTCCAACAATTAGACCTGTACTTTCATATGTTAATACTCCTAATAATATATCAGCAAAGAAACACCAATATACTTAATAGTTACCGATATGCATCTAAATACTCAATTAGGAATTCAATAGCTTATTTCATTTGATGTTACTAATATGTTCACTAAAATTCCTCCTAAAGAATGTCTAATACTTGTAAGAAAATTACTAGAACATAAAAATATTAATCCAGGAATAATATCAGATATACATAATTTATTTGATGTATGTGTGAATCAGAATTATTTCACTTTTGACAATAAGATTATATATTCAAATTAAGGTTTACCAATGGGAAGCCCTATATCACCTATTTTGGCAAACATTTTCATGGACAGTTTAGAAAGAAAGATCTTTGAAAGTAATATTTCAAAAAATGTTTCATTTTGGAATAGATATGTAGATGACATATTAGCATGTTTTTTGGGTAGTGAACGACAATTAGATGTATTTTTCAACCACATTAATAATTTACACCCAAAAATTAAATTTACATTAGAAATTTTGTATGTTAAATTTCATGTTCCGTGATAATTTTGTTGTTATGTGTCATTTGATTTGTCAGTCAGCAGTCATTCATCGTCCGTCATGTTATGAATATAATTAAAATATAATATAATTTTTTCGTTCCTGCGGACGAAGAAAAAGTATAGTAAGCACCTCGTGGTTAAAACGACTTTAGTCACTTGTTTCACAAGGAACTCGTTCCGCTTCGCTCCACTCGTGCCTAGTAAAACTCGTGACTAAAGTAACCTTTTTGACACTTGGTACTTAATATACTATTAATTACATTTACTGTTCCCCCAGTTATAGCTGGGGCTCGGGAAAGTTTCCCGACCCTTCAGTTGAATCAATGCATCTAATATTTCTGTAATTGGCTCTGCAATCACTACTCCTTGCATTGTAGCCCCTGTGCTGATTACCTCTGAAGTTATTACTTCTACAAGTGTAATTATTCGACCTAGTATCTTGATTGAACTTTCCGTTGTAATTTCTGCCCTGGTTATACCTGGACACAACGTTATTGTTAAATCTGCTTCCATTACCCCCATTGCTCTCATACGTAAGAATCGTTTTTAGCTTTTCTGAAGAGTTGTCCACCTCTACAAATTTTGTGAGGGCCTCTTCCGCCGACGAAAAATTACACGCAGCTGAAATCCATTTAGTTTTCGTTTGTGTAGAATTTCCATTTAAAGCCTTGACTGTAGCCTCTTTCGTGTACTTCTCTACTCAACACTCTTGGCATGTTTTCCGAGATATATGAGTTCCTAAGAGATTTTGCTAGATTTTCTAGTTCAGCTGCATATTTCACAGCATCTTTATTGATCTGTTTTAGATTGCACGGCCAGCAGACTTCACTGACTCCAAGGATATTAATTTCCATTCTGTTCATTTCCTGTATTAAGTTATCCAACTTTCCACCTATACAATGTTTTGACTTTTCATGTCGCTACTTTCTTTCTTATCTACCCAGACGGCACAGGGCATCCTTAGGACGTCCATATTGAGTCGTAAGTTGGTCCCAATGTCCCAGACCTAATTTGTACGTACTAGGGACGTTCTAATTTGTACGTATTAGGGACGTTCTAATTTGTACGTCCTGAGGACGCACAAATTCGAGTCAAAAATTAAAAAATAATGCACATTATTAGAAACCACAATTATTTACCATTTTCTGATTCTGATATATAATAACCAAAAATCAGAAAATACGTAATATCTCTATTCTAATTTTCTTCAAGTTTAGCACTATTTCTATTCATCAAATGCGCATGCGTGGCAGAACATTCGCTACTTCGCCACCATTCCCACGTTGATCTAATTTATCCGTCAGTCGCCATTTTGGTTGTTTATATGTATAGTTTCTGTGTATAATATAATCTTTGGTATAGTTTTGTGTTGTGATCAACAAGTTTTGTGATATTGTGCATAAATATATTTGATGTGTTTGTTGAACCTCCTGGTACATACGTAAGTGTAAATAAAATAAGACTTTCAGACATTATCTGCAGTAACAACAAAGTTTGCAATGGTGGACCTGATATCTGTGGAACTGTAAATTTCTTGATATGTAGTTGAAATAATTTCAGTAACTTAATTTATTTGAAGAAAACAGCATTTTGATAGAAATTAAAAATCAAAATCACATGATCAGAGACATCTTGGTTGATGTACTTCAAGCAATAAGACAACTTAAAAATTCTCCTAGAGATGCAGAACTTTCATTTTTTTGTCTGATATCCCAATATTAATTTCCCAATTGGAGCAGTGGATGAAATTGATAGATTTGAAGAAGAATTACAATATCAACAAAAATTTCAATGATGCGGAAAATAAATTTTTAACAATACCTACCCTACCAACGATTTTTAGACGATACATGAAAAAATCAACTCTTAAGTATTTTATTGATTTTAGGTAAATGAATTGGCAAGATATGGGGGTTCAAATCCTTATAATTTTATTAAGAGTACACTGTCAGCTACCGTAAAAGATGAAATATTGAAATCATAAAGTTGGTTGGGGAGAAAGGGGAAAAAACCTCTGGATAAATCTCCCATCGCAAAACTCTTAATTTGTAAGTATTATACAGAATGTCCCAGGAAAAGATTGTGCTGCATTAGACTTTTTGAAAAAATTACTGTTTCAAAGTAAAGGTAGCCGCAATATAAAGGTTTTCTACTTAAGAAATATACCATCTTTAAATAGGTGAGTATCTTGGTTATTAATTGGAGTTTTGAAGAATTATAGCTGTAAATAATTACTTTTGCCTAGTAACATGTAATAAAAAGATTGTGGACTGCATGTAGACAAGCGGTTAAACAAAATATCGTTCTCAGAGGAAGCCTTATGTTGCGACGACTGTATATTGTTTGGCAACTTTTATATGCCCATATATTTTTTCAATTAGTGATAACATTTAATTATTATCAGGTGCTGCAAGTAAGTGTAACTAATTAACTGTCTCGACCCTTACTTCGTGGAATCTACTCATATTAGTGTTTTAAATGAAACTCAACGTACCTAGCTAATTCCACAATATAATGGAAAATATTAAAAATTCTAAAAAATTGACAATTGTCAATTTTTTAGAATTTTTGATATTTTCCATTATATTGTGGAATTAGCTAGAAACGTTGAGTTTCATTTAAAACACTAATGTAAAACTGTTATTACATATTATATACAAAGTGTGGGATACTATGGACCAGGACACCCTGTTCTATAAAATTTTTGAGATGTACGATTTTTTGAAATACACATGTATCTATTGAACCTATTGAGGTGATCCAGCTGATAATCCCAGCCTGCAATGATTTTTTGGTCAGCAATTTTTTGGAAAAGCCGAATATTTTGACTTTTTTTCGGCAAATTGGACCGACTTATCAGAATTTCGTCAAATTGTGTCCAACGATAATTTTTTCATAGAGTTTTAAAGTTTTGATTTTTAATTTTTTTCACTTAAAAAGGGTGAAAGGCATCGAAAATGTTGAAAGTTATCACGTCGTGGTCCTTAGTCCTTATATATGAATGTGAAATATAAATATTTGAATAAATGTTTATAAATATATTGTAATGTTTTTATAATTCATTTAAACAGCAAACGGGTGGGATAAACTTTAAACACTCGGTATGGCTACTTACTAATTTATTTAAACACTAACTCACTAACACTTAATTTATATAAACTTAACTAATCACTTAATTATTAATTTATATCAACTGTATATTCACTCAAACTAATTTATATATACACTTTATATTCACTTATTTACTAGTTTATCTCACGATGTCAAATTATCAACTAACTAGCTCTTCCTGATCTGTCCCCTTATATATTAAAGCCATTTTTACTAGTAAATTCCGGACAATTGATTCTGGCCTTTTCTAGATAACTCTGGTCACAAAAACAATGTTTACATAAGATAGTCGTAGAGTCGTAAACAGTTTTTTATAACTGCGTATCCGTCATAATTTTAACTTTTATACCTGGCTTAGACATAGTCGGTTTTAGGGACTATACCAGGTTGCTGTTTTGTAACATTACCCCCTCCTTAAATGGAAGTTCCTCCTGGAACTTTTGTGTAGCCGAGACTGCATGTTTGAATCGGCAACTGGCCCCATTTCTACACTTTCCGATCTTATGGAAATAGCAGGGCACCGTCTTCATCGGATACTGATAACGGGGGTTGTAGCTGCAAATTAATATCTGGACACCGGTATCTCCAAAGATAACCTCTACCATGTTCCTGATAACTCGCCAATCCAACTGGTTACTCGCTATCTTAGGCATAGCCAGTTTCTTCACGCTGGATTCTAACACATGGTCTCGGAGGTTATGGAGTGCTTCCCACACATCGCGGTAGGTAGATCGATCTTGAAATTCATTTTTAGTTACCACGTAGAAGACGTACCGCGAATTATGTTTAAGTTTCAGTGTCTTGCCAGGGGCTGGAATCTGACCTTCAAGTTTTTCTAATTGCCCGAACTTCTTTCGAAAGACGGTTGCCAACCCTCGTGCGTTATTGATACGGGCGGGGATGTTGTATGCCAGTGAATAATCTTCCGGGAGAGTGAACAAATCTTGTTGTTGTTCCGAAGTGACTCCATATCTAGCTTTCCCGGTACCTCCATACGTGCCCATCAATTCCTCGAAGGTAGGGTCAGACAAATCTCGAATAAGGTTTACTCCTTCCTTCAGGTCATGGTCTCCTTCGAATGGCGCTAGTCGGTTTTGGTGAACTGCTTTTGGTTTTCCGTTGGGGATCTTGCTTATGCGATATATAAGATCATTGATCCTTTTCTTGATTAAGTATGGACCTTCCCAGGATTTTTGTAATTTTGGAGAAAATCCTTTTCTCCTCGTCGGGTTGTGTAACCATACTTTGTCCCCTTCTTTAAAACCGCCTTCTGTGGCCTGCGTGTCGTACCGACTTTTCATTCTGTCGCTGGCAACTTGAAGATTGGTTCGAACTAATTCATGAATATCGTCCAGCCTACTTCTCAATTGGATCACGTAGTCTTCGCCTGCTAGATCTTCTCCAGGCCGACAGCCAAATTTCAGGTCACAAGGAAGCCTCATTTCACGTCCAAACAGGATTTTCGCAGGTGTTTCACCCGTGGACTCATTGACGGCAGATCGATAAGCCAATGCGAATAGGGAAATATACTGGTCCCAATCTCTCTGATGGCTGGAAACTACTCTGGACAGGTATTTTCCAATAGTCCTGTTCATTATCTCGACTATTTCATCTGACTGTGGATGTAATGCTGTTGTCCTGGTTTTCTTCATTCCCAGCTTCTCGCAAATCTCCTGGAATAGATGGCTTTCAAAATTTCTTCCCTGGTCACTGTGGACTTCCAAGGGAACTCCATATCGGCTGATAAATTCTTTCACCAATACATCTGCGACAGTTGTGGCCTTTTGATTCGGGATAGCGTAAATTTTCACCCACTTTGTGAAATAATACATTACAACCAGTATGTATTTGCCACCATTTTCTGTCATTGGAAATGGCCCAGCGATATCTAAAGCAATCCGTTCGAAAGGGCTTCCAACATTGTACTGTTTCATGGGTGCCTTTCTCTTGCGATGTGGTCCATTACTCGTAGCAACAGTCGTACATTTCTTACACCAGTCCTTCACATCGTCGGAGCTGTTCATCCAATAAAACCTTTCACGAATTCGCTGAAGGGTTTTCTTCACTCCCAGATGACCTCCCCATGGACTGTCGTGTAACTTCTTTAGTACCTCAGCTACTCTTGTTCTCGGGATAACTAGCTGTATCCTCATCTCGGAACCATCATCGTTTTCAAGAACTCTTTTCAACAGCCCTTCTTCCAGGACAAGAGAGTCCCACTGAGCCCAATACGCCTTGAGTTTCGGTGAAAATTTTGACACTTCTTGCCAGGTAGGTAGCCGATTTTCTTTCTTCTATTGCCGGATCATCTTCAGGTGAGGATCATTCTCCTGATCTTCTCTGATCCTGGTGGGTGACCATTCCTCGTTGACTACAGTAGTTCTTGAAACTGCAGCTTCCCTAGATTCCACCTTGTTGCAGTGGGAGCAGTCTGCGGGGCATGGCCGTCTAGGCAAGGAGTTGGCTTTTTGGTCATTCACATTAGCTGCATGTTCACCCCTGTCTGATTTCCCCTGTGTCTGGAGTTCTTGGGTTACAGGAGTCTTGGGGAGCTTAGACGGACTGCGTACGTGCTCTAGCTCGCCACACTCTCGGCATTTGATCTTCTTCGGCCTCTTGTCTGCCATACCTTTCAACAAGTTGACGATCTAATCAAGTTTGTCATCGTTATCTTCTTCCTGCATGGTTCTACCTTTGTTGTACCGCGAGCTCTCCTTGGCTGCTTTGCATTTAACAGGTTCTTGGTTTACAGGAGTCGTAGGACGCTTACACAAACTGCGTGCATGCTCTAGCTCGCCACAATTATAGCACCTGATTTTCTTCGTCTTCTTGTCTACCATACCTTTCAACAAGTTGACGATCTGGTCAAGTCTGTCATCGTCACCTTCTTCCTGTATGGTCCTATCTTTGTTGTATCCCGAAGCCATCGTGGCTGCTTCATATTCAAGAGCAGCAGTCAATGCATCGGCCAATGTTTTAGGATGGGCTAATCGAAGCGTCTTCTCCATATCGTGGTCACACAAGCCGTCAATAAAGGCCTGGATGCCTAAACATTCCATCATGTTCTCTGGTGCTGATGGATAAGCAAATCGAACTAGTCGGGCAATATCCATTTCATACTCTTGAAGGGGTTCGTCACGTTTCCGCCTTCGGTTCTTCAGCTGGAAACTGTACAACTGTTCCAAATGTTCGTGACCATATCGCATGTCCAACCTCTTCTTCAGCTGCTCGAAGTCATCCGTTTCTTCCAAAGGTATCGTCTGGAGTACATCTAAGGCATTTCCGCGAAGTTCACTGCCTTTTCTCTATCGGACCAATTATTCACTCTAGCGGCTGTTTCAAACTGTTTCACATAATTGGTCCACGACATTTTTCCATCGAACGTTGGGGCCTTGACTCGGGCAAAACTGCCAATATCATCTGCCTTGGGTTGTGTTTCTGGCTTGCAGATCTCGATCTTCTTTTCTTCTGCTGAAGTGTCTTGTGTTCTTAAATCGGCAATCTTCGTCTCTAGCTCCTTGATTTTCTCATCTATCTGATTTTCCATCGTTGTCATCTTATTCTCCATGTCTGATTTTATTTTCTCGTTCATCGTTGTGATTTTATCCTCAATATCCGATTTAAGAGACGAAATTTTATTTTCCACGTCAGCGGCAATGTCATTTTTCATTAATAAGATATCAGCAGAAAGTTTGTCCATGTTAGCAGAGATATCGTTTTTCACATTAGTCGAAATCTTTTCTTCCATAGCAGAAATCTTCTCGTCCATGTTAGCAGAGATGTCGTTCTTCATATTAGAAATATCGTTCTTCATATCAGAAATGGACGAGATTAAGGTGGAAGCCTCGTCTTTAAATAAAAATGTTTCTGGATCCAAGCCGTCACTTACCAGTGCCACTTTGAGTCTTTCTACTAACTCACTCTCCTTACCGGACGTTTCCAACTCACTATCTTCCAATTCTGCTCTTAATTCCGTGACTTTCAGATCACATAGTCTCTTGGCCATTTTTACGTTGCAATTTATTTATATTATCCCACACCTGACACCAATGTAATGTTTTACTTATTTGTTTAGACAATAAACGGGTGGGATAAATTTTAAACACTCGGTATGGCTACTTACTAATTTATTGAAACACTAACTCACTAACACTTAATTTATATATACTTAACTTTAATCACTTAATTATTAATTTATATTAACTGTATATTCACTCAAACTAATTTATATAAACACTTTATATTCACTTATTTACTGTTTAACTCACGATGTCAAATTATAAACTGACCAACTCTTCCTGATCAGTCCCCTTATATATTAAAGCCATTTTTACTAGTAAATTCCGGACAATTGATTCTGGCCTTTTCTAGATAACTCTGGTCACAAAAACAATGTTTACATAATATAGTCGTAGAGTCGTAAACAGTTTTTTATAACTGCGTATCCGCCATAATTTTAACTTTTATACCTGGCTTAGACAGAGTCGGTTTTAGGGACTATACCAGGTTGCTGCTTCGTAACAATATTATCGATACCCTCATAAGAAAACCTCGTAACTCCACATTTTTGTGAATTTTACAGTGACTATATACAAGACAGTGGCGACAATTATGGTCGTCCTAGTGATTGGTTACCTATGTCACGTAGTATCGGCCTCCATTAGTTTGCTAAATGTTTGTTTATTTACTATTTGGTTCTATTGTGTTCTTACCACAGTTTTTGGTTTTTGAAAGTTTTCGTGTAAAATTTGGTGTTTAAGTGCTATTTATAAACATTCTGGACTGAAGACCTATTTATATATGGTTTAGGGTAACAAAATTAGTGATTAATACATATATTATACAAATGAATATGAATTTTTGCCTTTTTATAACCAAAAGTCCTTGATTCTTACAGTGGATTTTGAGAATAGTTTTAGATAATGAATTAATCGATTAAATCAAAACATAAATGTATTCTCGAGTTTTACCAGTTGTTTCTTGTTCATTCTAAAAACTCTTAGATCTATAAAACGTTGCATAAGAATTAAAATGTTTTAAAAATTATTTTGTTTTCATTTGTAATAGGACAATGTTTGGCTGTGCTGATGTAAATAGCAGTAATTCTGCAAGAAAGGGGTTTATTATGAAACACTTTCCAAAAGATCCTGAAAGAAGGAGGAAGTGGCTCATTAAAACCAGAAGGGACAATTGTCAAGATTTTTATGTCAAAAAAATGTGTGAAGAAAATTTAGTTCTAAATATACTCGATCGTTATAGATAGAAAATCAAAATTAATAAACGATACATTGTATTCAGATTAAAAATAAGTTCAAAAAAGAATAAGAGTGCTCATAAAAAATTAGCTAGTAAGTTCTTTGCTGGTAATTTGTTATGAATATTTAATAAACAATTGCAATAAAACATTTTTTATTTTATTATTTATTTGCTTGATGGTGTTTTTTAATTAAACTTAAAATCTCTGAGACAAATTCAAAATTATTGGGGCATTATGACATGTTCAATGGCCAAAAATATTAGATATTAGCTTCATATTATCTTCTTTATTAATAGCGTAAAACATTTATTACATAAATATTAAATAGGGAGGTGTTTCATTTTTTCTGGTGGAGTTTCAATGTCAGAATTGCAGGTACAGTCTGTAACATATAAAAACATTCATTGATTAATTTCAGATTAAATGAAAAAATAAACATAGGGTAATTATTTCCTAATTGTGTACTGAAATTGGATATAATTCTGACTAAAACCATAATAGTCCAAATTTGTATCCCAACAAAACAAATTGAAATATTTTATTACTTAAATGAGTGAAGTCAGCTGAGTGTACCAGAGAAAAACAATTATCGAAAAGAAACCAAATTTTGTATTTTGATACAACAATTTATTATTAGCACAGCGCTTTCGGTTCAATGATAAACCATCATCAGTGCCCCATTGTCAGGGTGTACTCCAAATCCTCACAAATTAGAAGATACATAAAATGAATTAAAATATAGTGCTTGAAACACAGTCACTATTCAATTAAAATAATAAAAAGCACACACAACCCATTGTACAATGGATGAATCCCTAAAATAGGGGATGAAATTTAACTCAATACAACATTTATGAGTCAGCTGTTTGACATTTGACAATAATTGAAACGAAAGCGCTCTTCTAATAATAAATTCTTGTACCAAAATACAAAATTTGGTTTCTCTTCGATAATTATTTTATTACTTATTCTATTTTTTTCTATTCACACAAGAATAAGGACTAGCCCCTCTGTGGCATATATCTAACTAATTAACTACCTGCTTTTGTTAAGAGGCCTGGGGCATTATTTCCGCATTATATCATAGATTAAAGAAAGACTCCCTAGAACATATACCCACACTACACATTACGATTTATTGTAGTATCTATTTAGCATGGAATTTAACATTATAATCCAGAATTTAAGAGCTTTCCTTATATCTTTATCAGATGGTAAATAAAGATACATCCATAATTTTGTGTGCAACAACATTACATCCTTGAAGATTTTGATTAACATCCGTCCACTTTTTCCAAAAATATTTCATGATACGCCTTATAAAAGAGCTTCTATATAAAAATACACATTCAAAACTAGTTTAAAAGTGGTAAAACTCTTTTAAAAAGTGTTATTTAGTTGCATGTAGTCAAATGTAAACAAACCAAAATTAGCAAACTAATGGCGGATGGGCGGAGCTTATAACCAATTGTCGCCACTGTCTTGTATATAGTCACTGTAGTGAATTTGACCATTTGGTGTCATCTGTTTCACAATAGCTAAACCTATATAATGCGAAAATCTTGGATCTCCAGAACTTTGCTGTAATTTAATATTCGACAAAAAGAAAACCTCGTAACTCCACCGCGCTTATTTGCTAAGGAAAACCTCGTATCTCACGCATTTTGTTTAGTGTTTACTAATTCGGTGAAACAAGTAGTTAAAGCAAGTTTAGTGTAATTATTGCTGTTAGTTGATAGTATTTTAATTAAAAATTGTATTTGCAGTGTTTTGTCTCGACAAAGGCATTCTAAGTAACGTAAGTTAAAATGTTTTTTATTTGTTTTTTAATATTGCATGGGTTACACAGTGGCTATTATTATTATCATAAAACCAATTTCTTTACTTACTAGATTTGAAGAGTAACGTTTTAACACAAATGGTTATATTATTCAAATCGTGCTGCAATACTCTTTTTGTAAGTTATACCTACTATTTTTCTGGTACTAGAGAGTGTAATGTAGGAGCTTTTTCACCAGTCCATTTTCAAAACATAATACCCAAATAATTATTTTACACCAGGCTTCTTTTTATATTGATCTTAATAAAGTTTATTAACAATTGTTTATTTAAAAACATTTCGGCCATTTAAAATTTTTTAATAAAGTATTCCAGATTTTCTATAGATAATTTTATTTATTTTATTTTTAGGATGTCAGGCTCTCATGCTAGTAAAAATTTTGAAAATGGCTTTAGAAAATGAACTTCTTTTTGATATCCCGACATGTAATTCTAATGCTGCAATTGCGAACAATGACAATTCTGAGGCAAAAGAATTCACTGAGCATTACATAACTATTAATGAACCTGATCCTAGATCATATAAGAATCTAATTTTTCCAAACAACGATGAAATTGTCAGCTACGATGTCCCAGTTTACATACCCCATTTGGATAGCCAGCTTGAAGAAAACACTGAAGAGCAAATTCTTGAATAAGAGATCACTAAGGAACAACCTGTTCCGAATTCGGAAGTAAACGTTATTCTTCCCAATAACAATGAAAGTCAAGATCATGAGCCGGATTATGTACCAACTGCAGATGAAGAAGAAGAACCGGAATTAGAAAAATCTACCGAAATAAATAAAAAGCGTATACAGAAACGACGACATGTAGATGAAAGTAATTGGCCGGCTAATAGAAATAAACGTAAAAGGGAGCGTGGAAAAGAATACCAAGGCAGAAGGAAAGTTGATGGGCGCTGGGTATATACCATCCCTAAATATGAAAGGAAAATTAAAGAAAGATGTAAATGCAAATTGGGTAAAAATAACTCTAAGCTACAATGTACAAAGTTTTCCGAAGAAAACAAAGCGCAATTGTTTAAAGATTTTTGGAAAATGAGTGACGGTGAAAAAAAGGTGTATGTAAAAAGTTAATTACCCAAGAAGAAAGTAAAAGACCAAGAGATAGAAAGCAAGATGAGAAATCCAGACGTTGGTATAGTTATTCCTACCATTTACAATTAAAAGAAACAAAACTGCGCGTATGTAAAAATATGTTTTTAAATACGTTCTCCATAGGCGAGTCCGCTGTTATTTCCTGGAAGAAGAAAGGTAATCAGGATGAAGATCAATTACCACACCTGACAGGGGACTTGTTAGAAGGGGCTGAAACCGGACGAAGATTCTCTAGACTTGCTATCTTCGAGGAACGGAAACGAAATTTATATTTATTTTTTGAGAGTCTGCCAAAAATGGAGTCTCACTATTGTCGGGCCAGGACGACCAAATTGTATCTTGAGCCATTGTGGACTTCGAAGTCTCAAGTTTACCGACTTTATACTAATAGCTGGTGCCCGGAGAAAAGCATACAACCATTATCGTTAACGCTGTTTTTAACTACCTTCGATGACATGAACTTAAGTATTTTCGCACAAAAAAAAGACGAGTGCTCTATTTGTGTGGCTCAAAAAGTTGGTAATTTTAATGAAGCTGAGTACCAGCTACACCAAAAGAAGAAAGTAGAAGCTAGAGAAGAGAAAGATAAAAAAGGCGAGAAACATAAAGTTTACACAATGGACTTGCAGTCTGTCCTTCTATGTTCTAAATCAACAGTTTTCCTTCTCTATTACAAAATGAAGATAGTTGTACACAATTTTACTATATTTAATGTAAAAACGAAGAATGGATATTGCTTCATATGGAACGAAACTGAAGGGGGCGTCGGTTCAAATGAGTTTGCAAGTATTTTAAGTGCCTTTATTGCCGAAGAAAGTAAAGATATTGGTTTAAATTAACAGTTAATTTTCTATAGCGATGGATGCTGCGGTCAAAATAGAAACACCTCCCTTTCAAATGCCTTGTTAAAGTTAGCAATAGAGAAGAAAATTACAATTTGTCAGAAGTTTCTAGAAAAGGGACATACACAAATGGAGGCCGACTCTGTGCATGCCACGATTGAAAGGAAATTGAAAAATAAACGTGCCAGCTGATTATGTCGAGGTGTGTCTTGGCGCTAGACAAAACCCCAAACCATATTTTGTTAAATATGTAACTCATGACTTTTTTAATGACTATTCAAATCTGCGATATGTAAATGCAATAAGACCCGGAAAAAAAGTAGGTGACCCAACTGTACAAGACATTCGAGCCCTTCGTTACAATCCAGGTGGATCTATAGATTACAAGTTAAGACATCCAGATGAATGGAAAATGTTGCCAGTGAGAATTAATATATCTGTTAATACAGAGATTTCAGAACTTTATAGTGAAAGACTAAAAATAAAAGAACAGAAGTATGATCATCTTCAAGAAATTAAAAAATCCTTAGATAAGGATTATCAATCGTACTGCGATGCCCTTCCTCATGACAAAATTTATTCTTATATATTCTTTGTTTGTTTGATTATATTTAGGTGTATTAGTAATTTAGCTTTCATTCTTTCTTCAGTTTTTCCAGTAAATGGTTCTTTTTTACTATTTTTATTTTGATTACCCAAAAATTAACCCCACAATATAACTTTACTTGAAAACTTACATACTGTGAAAATCATGTAACTCCAAATTAGAATAACTGAAATATAAGAAAAGCTCGTAACTCCTATATTTTTTTCTATAAATCACATTTACAATTTACAATTTGGGTTTTTGGAGTTACGAGGTTTTCTCATGAGGGTATCGTTATGGTATTTATTTTCCTGTGTCCATTAAAAAGATCCTGAGAAGGTCCATTAAAACATATAAGAGGACGTACTTGGGAGGTACATTATCAAAATTAAGAGGTCGTACTTGGGATGTCCTAATTAGGACTTCCAATGGACGTATGATTTAGTAACAAAAGATGCCCTCAAAACGTCCTGAGGATGGCTAAGGGTCTGAAACGGGCGTACCGGGGACTTCGAATGTGTCATAACGGACATCCTGGGAATGTTTTAAGTACGTACTTGTGCTGTCTGGGTAGTTGACACCGGGGGATTCTTCGCACCTATTGACCACTTAAGGTTATTATTTGGGTTAGCAATTGCATTCTGCTTTCACCCCTTAACCCCTTATAAAATACTAAAATACAACAATGATTCTATTGAGCATTGAATTTTATTTCAATCGATACTAAGTTTGTCAAAATACATAAAGGGGCACTAAGTTTCTAGTGAGTCAGCGTTCCCAGTAATTTTACAAGATTAAGGAAGAAGTACTGGAGCAAACTGTTGTTATCATTATGAACTACGCCCTCTGTCGGTGGAGTAGTAAATTTGAAAATAATTTTTAGCAGTTTATCTTACGCGATTTCATTTTAACAATATTACTTTTGAAATATTTTGAATTAATTCCATATTTTCAGGAAAATTCAACAGAAATCACATCCACATCGGCCATGTTCACGCCGAAAAGACAGAAGATATTGAAAAGAAGAAAGGAAATAGAAGACGCCCAGATGTTATTGAATATGTTGTTGCATGCCAGATTGGTGGATATAAATGAACCTATTAAAACAACTCCGAAACCGATCAGCAGTACCCAAAAGCCGACTGATACAATAGAAACATTAATAAATCAGTACCCTAACATAACCTATGAAAATATAACGTATCTCAAAGCGTTCTCCGAGTCACCTTTATATCCCCACTATTTAATTATGGATGAGAAGTTGAAATTGTTCGCTGTTAGAGTGCTACAAATTTGGCAGTACGGAGGTATCAGCTTCGATATTGAGTACCCGAGTCTAGATCTCAAAGAACTAACGATCAATCAACATAATTTCGTAATATCCGAAAAAGAACCGAACAGCAACGTCTTAAAAGATGTAGTTGTTGTAGACGAAAAGGCGTTGAGATTGGAAAGCAAAGTACCCTGCCATGCATTTTTCGGACAGATTTTAATGATTCTGAGAAAAGCTGATAAGCATATTACAGTTATGGATATCATGAGAAGAGCTATCAAAAGTTTTTGTAAAAATTATGCGGCTAGTTTGGAGAATTGTAAAAATTATTTGACTGTTTGAAAGTTTTTTATAAATATATTTTTTAGTTTTAAAAATACGTTTCAGTTTTCTATAAAATCAGTCAAATATTACGTAATATTTGACATACAGTATGCTCAGAAGCTCCTGCAAAAATTTCCATCATACACAAGCATCCTCATCTAAGTTCGTTATAAAATAAAAAATGATAGTAGGTACAATAGAAAAATAAAAAATAGCTATTGTAGTAGCGATAGTTTTCGAGACTTTGCTATTGCAAATTTATTAATTACATCACTAAAATTTATACCATCAAAAATTTCCTGTTCAATTGCTAATATTGTTAGCCCAGACAATCTTTTTTGAAGCATTGTCGATCTTTAATAATTTTTAACTTTGAAAAAGATCGCTCGCCAGAAGCAATGTCATAAGAATTCTTAGTGAAATGCTCACGTTTTGAAGGGTGGATATTAAATCGTTTTCAAACATATATTGTAAAATACTTAGGGGTCAATATCTTCAGGTAATGAAAACAACTTGAACGCTTTAATTTCATTAAACAAATCATTAAAGTCTATATCCTTATTATCCTTATCTGTCAGTCGTTCTTCATGAACAGAATAACGTTTAAAAAGATCGCTGTCAATTAATTTGAATATGTCGCTAAAAATCCGAAAATATCAAAGGTAATACCACGAGTGCTTCAAATTGTATCGATAATTTTTGCTTTTCCATGAAAACTTGTTTATTTGGCAAAAATATGAAAACAAACCGATTGATAAAATCACGAGTCCGTTAGGTTTCATATTTTTGCCAAATAAACAAGTTTGAGTGATGAAAATAAAAAATTATGAGATAAAATTTGAAAAACGAGTATTTTTCTCAACAATTTAAAAGGAGTTTGATTTATTTTTTCATTTTATTATTTTATTGAATTTAAAGAATTCATAAGCTAACTAGAAATATAATCAACTTTTTGAACAAGAGAAAAAATTAATTATTTGAGAAATTACAGTTATTAAAAACACAGTTTTTGTAAATAGTTTGGCCAGCGAGAACAGCTGTCTCTTCCAACTCATGTGTGGATATAATATTGGTTGATGTTGCCGCAGTTGTTGATGTATTGGTTAATGTTGCCGCAGTTGTTGATGTATTGGCAATAAATACGGATTTGTTCGTTCTAACTTTATACATGATATTTTTATGGTGTTCGGCATCCATATGTGAATATGGCTTCAGCGATGCTGCTGTGACGTGACCTGTTATTTTGATGTCTTCTTGTTCCTGTATACCTTTCTTCATTAGATGAGTAACCAAAGTTTATCGGCCTGAGTGATTAGTTATTCTTCTTTTCTTAGTGTCAAGTCACATTTTTCAGCTGATTTCTTTAACCATTTGCCCATTTCATTCTTACCCACTGGTACATTTTTATACCAAGTAGCATTTGCATTTTTCCAATATGGATTTGGAGGAAGAAAAAATCGATCAGTGGTGATATTTTTACCGCGTTCATCCATAAGTTTATTACACAATCTTATGGGGCACCGTTCAGGATTCGCTGAGTTGGGTGTCAACCATTTTGTGTTGGTGCATTTTTTATTCCCACCCTGGCAAGTTTTACTAAATATAGGATTATATTCTTATTGTCCTGTTTTCCACTTAACTTATTTAATTCCTCCCTGATATAATGTATAAGGCAATTAACACCTTCGCCTCCGGTCCATGCTAATTCATAGGAAATAATATGAAAGAACTTCATTTGAAGAAACGAAGGCGTAATTTCCTCACACGAACCGATCAGATTCATATATTCTTCTTCTTCTAGTGCTGTTGCACTTCGCTTTCTTTTTTCTATACAACTTTGCAATTCTTTTCTTTTGGCATTTCGCACATCTCTCGCTCTTTTGAATCCCAAATCTGATTCGGTGTTGAACCTTTGTACAGTACAGTTGTGCGCTCCGAAACGATTAAGTAGTTAAAAAGTAATTAGTGAATATTTCAAAGTGAACCAAAACAAGCAAGTAAGAATATCAGGTTAACTTTTTATTAAAACATTAGTAAAACAACACATAAACTAGAAGTGAATCTGAATTTGATATCAGATATAAATAATAGAAAATACTTCGCCAGATCCGTATTAAGGAAAACCTAAATGATACTTAAAAATGGATGACAACATATCTCAAATAGGGTGTACACCCACTAATAACACAACCCAACAACTCAAAACATATTCCTCAGTAGCAAACCAACAAACCAGAACAAACAATTTCCTATCCAGAAATCAAGCTATACTATTCGACGCAATCGAAAACACTAGGCTAGAAGACTACCTAAAGGCACTATGCCAAACAATCCAACCAAATAACATAATTTTTTGCTCAAAGCTATCTAACAACAGAATATGTATTTATTTGGCAAATGAAAATTTAGTGAACACATTCATCAACAATCACGGTAAAATCCAAATAAACCAACAAATACTACAGGCACGTTGACTAGTCACTCCTAGTCAAAGATTAATATTATCCAATGTTAGGGATTAATCCTCTTTCACCCTTATCTTTCTTGCGAATAGGAATCTCAGACCCCGCATTTCAACATATCCTAAGTTTTAGAAGACAAATATTCATATCTCCATTCAATAACCAGTCCCTTCCCGATTCATTTTTAATCACATATGATTAAACCTCATATAGGATATTTTTGTCCAGTGATAATCAAGAATGCTTACAATGTAAACAAACTACTCATACAACAAAAAACTGCCCAAATAGAGCAATCACTTCAACTCACTTCAACCCATCAACAGAATCATCACCAGAAAATCCAGCCGACAATCAAACTGAAGAAGAAACAAACAACATTTCACAATATCAACAGGATCAACCAAATAACCAAAACTCAGAACAAATTTCCGAACCTCAAACAATGAATACCCAAGTTGTTAAACACACCGAAAATAGTAAAGACAGCACACCGACTGTCAACAGAAATGAAATCGAAACAACTAAACCACAAAATAAAAGAACATCAACAGAACGTTCCCCATCACCTACAACAACTGAACACCTACCTACATTTGTAAAACGAACAAATAGTGAAAAGAAAATAAAACAAACCGAAAACAAAAAACCAAAAAAATCAATAGGAAAAATGTTAAGTCACACTAAAGCGCTTTTCAAGAATACAGATATCAATTATCATCTAACCTATGAAGAGCTTATAGATTTTTTTGAAAATTGTGAAGGGTGTACAGATCCTCTCAGTATCGTGAAAATGTACACCGAAGAAATAACGGAAGTCACAGACCTACTTACCACAATATACCCCTATTTGAAGGATAAAAAAATGAAGATGAGATGCACTCGAATTAAAAATAAAATTCTCTAACAGATAAACCCTGAATACCAAACAGAACTGGACACAGATACCTCTATTGAAACCTATTAATCTTGTTTACCTTCACTTTCTTAATTCAGTGGAATATAAATGGGTACTATACCCACCTAGAAAACTTGCAATTAATAATTTCAAAATACAAACCCATGCTAATACGCCTACAAGAAACCAATTTCAAAAACAATAGAATCCATAATATAAAAAATTATAATTGTTTCTCTAAAAATCGAGAAAATGCAAGAATAGCCAGTGGAGGTGTAGCAACATATATTAGAAATACAATAGATGCAACATCAATTCATCTAAAAACTACTATTGAAGCAGTCGCCGTTAGAGTGAAAGATACAATGACCTTTTCATTGTGCAACATATACATTCCCCCAAATCAGGAACCTACTACAGAAGAACTCACTGAGCTGCTGAGCCAAATTCCAGCTCCTCAGATAATAGTGAGAGACTTTAATGCCCACAACTATATCTGGGGCTCTACTAAGCAGACACCTTTTGGAAAAAAAATTGAAAATCTATTAGAACAGTACAATCTTAACCTCCTAAATGACGGCCAAAAAACCAGACATGACATAAGAACTGGTGAAGATTCAGCAATAGACGTAACAATATGTCACCCATCTCTCTCACAAATACTAAATTGGGATGTATCAACGTATTTATACGATAGTGACCACTATCCCATAATAATTAGCAGCGAACCGGAAAATACACCGGACCCAATAACAAAATGGAAAATAAAATCAGCAAATTGGAACGAATTCCAAGAATTTATACAAGAAAATCTCCACGAGTTAAAGGAAGATGCGGATATTGATCAAGAAGTATACTTTATCACAGAATTAATAACGCAATCAGCAGATAAACATATTGGACGGTACGAACACAACAACAAACACCAAACGGTTCCCTGGTGGAACTTGGACTGCAAAGAAGCTGTGAAGAAATCGAAAGAAGCTTTTAACATATTCAAAAGAAGCAAGACGGAACAAAATTCAATTGAATTCAAACGATTGAGAGCCAAAGCCATATACACAATAAAAAAAGCGAAACGGGAATCATGGAAAGAGTATGTTTCAACAATAAACAGCTCAACTCCAATGTCCACTATATGGGAAAAAGTCAAAAGGATATCCAAACCTAAACAATCCAATACAATAAACTTTCTGGAGATAAATAACACTATTTATAAAAACCGAAATGAAATAACAAACATCTTATCAAGTGAATATCAAAAAAACTCAAGCAACTCAAACTACACACCAGACGTCTTGAATCATAAAAACAAAGCAGAGCAGCAAGAAATTGACTATAATAATAATAACCAGCAAACGAACAGTTTGAACTATGCAATAACCATTGACGAACTTGAAAATTCACTCCAAAACTCTAAAAACTCCAGCCCAGGTCCTGATAATATTCCACTCATTTTTCTAAGAAATCTAAGTGAACAAACCAAAGAATATTTACTAAAGATATATAACCTAATCTTAACAAAAAAAGTATATCCCAGAGCATGGACAATTTCCATTATAATTCCCATTCCTAAGCCAAGTAAAGCGAAATCAGATCCAGAAACATATAGACCAATTTCACTCACCTGTAGCATGGGAAAAGTTCTTGAGAAGATAATTAATAACAGACTTTTATGGCACCTAGAATCAGAAAAACTAATTATACCCGAACAGTGTGGTTTCCGTAAAAATCGCTTCACGTTAGACAATCTTATTGATCTAGGATCTGAGATCCATGAGGCCTTTGCAATAAAGCAGCACTGCATCGGAGTATTTTTTGATATTAGTAAAGCCTACGATACAGTCTGGAAATACTCAATAATAAAAACTCTTCACGACTGGTCAATACGGGGTAACATATTGAAATATATATCGAACTTTCTAGATCAACGACAGTACCAAGTACGAGTAGATGGCGTATACTCACAGCTGAACACCCAAGAAAACGGCATTCCACAAGGGTCAAATCTCAGCACGACATTATTTCTCATAGCAATAAATTCAATTATAGCAAACTGCAAATCACCCGTGAAATGCAGACTATATGCAGATGACCTAGTTATCTATTGCAGAGGGAAAAATATGATTACAATACATAAAACCATCGAACAAACAATAGCTACAATAGAGGATTGATCAAAAACAAGTGGACTGCGTTTCAACACGACAAAAACCAAAGCTTTATGTTTCTTGAAAAGGACTCAACCACAACTTAAAATCTTGTACCTTTATGGACAGAAAATAGAATATGTGAGAGAAATAACTTTTCTAGGAATGATACTCGACCAAAAGCTGTCATGGAAATCACACATTCTGACATTGAAGAAAAAATTGCCAACCTGGAATTAATTTACTCAGATCACTAGCATTCAAAAACTGGGGCGCAGACTACTCAAGTTTACTGCACATCTATAAATCATTGATCAGATCAAAACTTGACTACGGAGCGATTGTCTATAACTCTGCCAACAAAAGCCTTCTTCAGTCAGTGGAAGTTATACAAAACACAGCTCTTCTCATCTGTTTGGGTGCCCATCGTACAAGTCCTATCCAAAGCTTACATTGGGAGACTGGATAGTTACCACTTTCTTACCGAAGAGAATATCTAAGCATCTCTTATGCTGTCTCTGTAATATCAAACAAAAGAAATCCAGTAGCCCACAACGTCTTATCTGATCGTTTTAAAGCCAAATTTTTATCCAGCTCAACTACTCCTCCTTTCTATCACAGAGTCAAAACATATTTAAACAAAATAAATTCGCATTTCCCAAATATTTATGACGTCCCATCAATAAATTATCCTCCTCCATGGACAATAACACTCCCTATTCTAGACCTAAGCCTCGCCTACCTTAATAAATCAGAGACTCCAACAGCCAGAATAAAACAAGAATTCTTAAGAGCCTTAAATAAATACGGTAGCATTTATAAGGTATACACAGATGCTTCAAAAAACCAAGATGAAATTGGGGCTGCCTTCTACTCCGAGGACTTTTCGAAATCCTACATACTCCCACCCTTCACATCTATTCATTTAGCTGAATTATTCGCCATCTTAGAAGCACTCAAGAAAATCCAGAAAACCAAGCATAAAAATGTCCTTTTAATATCTGACTCTAAAAGTTCACTAACAGCACTTCGTCAACTGTACTCTAATCACCCTATAGCCATACTGATCAAGAAAGAGCTACAGAATTGCAGAAACAGCAGCATACATATTAAATTCATGTGGGTCCCATCCCATACTGGAATAGAAGGGAATGAGAGAGTAGATCAAATAGCAAAAAATGCATTCACCAATCAACAATCAGAAAGGAACGATTTTATCGTACATACTGATTTGAAAGCGTTCTACAAAAGCAAAATCTACGATAAATGGCAGGAAGAAGCGAGACATAACCAACACAAATCATATGAAGTCACTACAAATTCTCACGGCTGGATCTGTAAAAACATAAATAGAAGAGAACAAGTGATCCTTTCTCGTATTCGAATCGGTCATACGCGCATCACACACGACTACTTACTAGCAGGAAAAAATAAACCAATGTGCGTAATGTGTAACAGTGAGTTAACCGTGAAACACCTGGTAATCGAATGTGCGAAATACGACAAGGAACGGAAAAAGAATCAACTACCACTATCACTAAAAAAGCTATTACAAGAAAAGCAAGAAACTAAAAAACTTTTAAAATACCTAAAATACTGCAAATTAAGTAGCAAAATATAGAGACTATAACCAAGCTACGATAAGTGAACTTCCATCATTTTAACTCGCTAATAACCCTACGTGGTTGATGCGATTGATATATAAAAAAAAATCCAAATCTTGAAACAGATTTAAGCTTATATTGAATTATAGGTAGTATTTTTCCTGTATCAACTTGGCTGTTACATTCCATATGGTTTCCAAAGTATATTCTTTGTAATCTTCGCCGTTACATTTTTTCATATTTGCTGCCCAGTCTTCTAGAATTTTTGCAATTTCTTGAATACTCGTATTTTTTTGTAGTTGGTAGTTTCTGATTTTGCAAAATGCTTCAAACTGATTCCATATACATTTTTTGGATTCTATTGTGTTTTGTGGAGTGGAATTTTGTATTAAATGTTCAATATTCTCTTGGGTGATGGCACTGAATCGGTTTGTGCTCATTTTTCAGTAAACTTCCAAGCACTTTCAGTTGTCAATAATGACAAATTCAAAGTAAAATTCTTACGTTTCAATGTAAACAAGGTATTAGCGATGAGAAAGCAGTTTTATCAGTATAATACCGAATGATTGGCTAGAATAATGTATTGCTATTAGTTGAAACCACCAAAATGTCAGATTATGACAAGTGAAAAAAATAATCATACTCATTTGATAAGTCAAATCGGTTTTTTATAGTATATTAAGTATACTACCAAAACTGCCATCTACGGATGTCAGTAAAACTTTTGCGCCATGTACACGTCTCAAGTTACTCTAGAAAGAATAAAATTTCCATTTAATAAGCAATTAAATCACCTAATCAAATTTAAATCACAAAAATTTTTGAAATCATGTAAAATTTATCCACCTTTTTCTATTTTCAATTGATACTTACAAAGAAACATTCTTCCAAATATATCTCAATTTATTGACTGAAATTTATTCAGATAAAATTTTTATATATACATAGTTATTTTCCAACTAATTTTAAGCTGATCTAAAAAATCATTTGACAATAAAAAAAATTTATAAGACTTGGCCCAATTTTTGCTGCCTTATACCAAAAATTGGGCCAAGTCTTATAAATTTTTTTTATTGCCAAATGATTTTTTAGATCAGCTTAAAATTAGTTGGAAAATAACTATGTATATATAAAAATTTTATCTGAATAAATTTCAGTCAATAAATTGAGAATTATTTGGAAGAATGTTTCTTTGTAAGTATCAATTGAAAATAGAAAAAGGTAGATAAATTTAATATACGACACGGTATTTTACGTGATTTCAAAAATTTTTGTCATTTAAATTTGATTAGGTGATTTAATTGTTTATTAAATGAAAATTTTATTCTTTCTAGAGTACTTGAGACGTGTACATGGCGCAAAGTTTTACTGACATCCGTAGATGGCAGTTTTGGTAGTATTTCAATTAGTTTTGTAGTTTAATCTTTTAATTCGTTTTATTGTTTATTTAGTGATTAGTTTTTTCTACACTATCTTCAAAATATTTTCTTAAAGGTAGTTCGAGAGTTAACAAATATTATATTTGAAGATAGTGAATCGTTATTATCTGACGATGATATTGAAAGAAGTATATTGGCATTAGTTGGAGAGGTTGGTAGAAACAATATTTTTCGAACTCACGAAATTTTGAAGATCGTAGAAAAAATGAGTGATGCAGAATTCCAACAACATTTACGTTTGACGAAGTCTACTTATAATTATTTATTTAACCAAATTGCCCATTTGCTGAAAAGCAACAACACATTCAAAGAAAACATTGATCCTAGTTTACAGCTACTATCAACTCTTTGGATTTTGAGCACTCCAGATAGCTATAGGTAAAGTAGAAAAAAGTAATAAATTATGAAATATTTATATTGATTTTATTTTGCAGAAGCATTGCAAGCAGGTTTGATGTGGCAAAATACTCTCTGTTTCTGTCAATAGATAGAGTAATCAATGAAATTATTTCGATTACCGACAAAGTTTTTAAATGGCCAACACTAGAAGAAAGAACTCAAAGTGAGGAACACTTTTATTCTATGTGTCAATTTCATGGTTGCATTGGAGCAATCGATGGAACATACATTCCCATAAAAACACCTCATGAAAATCCAGAGACATACATAAATAGAAAATGTTTTTATGGTGTAACTTTACAAGCCATTTGTGATAGCAAAAAGAAATTTTTAGGCATTTTCTGTGGTTATCCCAGCAGTGTTAGTGATATTCAAATTTTTAGGAACTCAACCATATTTAAAAACATCATAGGACAAAAGATGTTTATTTTCAACCAGGCTGTTTCATAATCGGAGATAAAGCATATCCAGTATATGTTTGGTATATAGCACCTTATAAAGATAGGGGATATCTCAATCTTTATCAAGTTAGATTCAATACCCAACTTGCTAAAGCCAGACAGGTTATTGAAAGGTCATTTTGTCTGTTATTTGGAAGATTCAGAAGATTAAAATATTTAGACATAAATCGTACAAATTTAATTCCTCACGTTGTTCAAACTGCCTGTGTTCTACGCAACATTTGTTTAATGTTTAACGATGATGAGGCAAATTATGAAGAAGAGGACAATTATTTCTGCATGAAGTCAATGCAATAGTAAATAACATCCAAAATATTCAAGAAATGGAGAATGAAGGAACTAGACTTAGAGAAAAAATAGCAAATAATTTTAATTAATCTAGTTTTGTAGTTTTTGGTTAAGTTAGTTATACATATTTGTTTTATTTATTTTGTTATTTTGAAGCCAGTTAAAACAGTTGCTCCTTTTTTTTCTGCATTTTATTTCCTGATCTTAGTATATGGTTGTGTTTCTATTAAATGCATAAGTATTCCATAATAAGCTACATCTAGATGACAAATAAATACCTCAAATATTTTCACTTATATAGCTTTAAAAGTGCGAATTTTCTTGAAAAAATTTGCAAATGAGTAAAAATGTATGGAAAATAATTCAAGCTCGCGGGAGATTCGGTAAGAAAATTTTATAGCTACATTGTATTTGAAATAGTTCCATATTTTTTCACTTTCCTTCATTTTATGCTCATTGTACAATATACTATAACGTATTTGGTGAACAATTTTGGTTTAAATCCCGAACAAGAAGATTTATTCAAATGTATGATCAATATTTTTCATGAAATTTTTTACTATTTAAGGCGTAAACAATGTCCCGTATATAAATTCGCATCTGGTAATTTTAAAAATTCAGCAATTATTTTTGTCTGATTACCAATTTTGTTAATTCCGACTACTTCCTTCGAACATTTTTCTTTTTGGTAATTACCAAAAAATTGTTCTATATCTGGTGGTCTAAGCAGAATATATTTTTTGGAGACCTCGTAAAACATACAAGAAATTACAAAGGATTTGGGTTTGTTTATCAATCGAAGTAACTGGAAATTCATATTCTGAATCTTTAACATGATTAATCTTTAAAATTTTCAATTTTTGACGAGGACATCTTCCATAAATTCCAAAAATGAACACTAACTAAAATTTTATGAAAATTACAAATATCAGCAATAAAAATAAACGCATGAAGCGGGGATTGAACCAACTATATTCTCTTCTGCATACAGTTAGAGACGTACGTTAACAGACTGATCCATCACAAACTTATATGAAAGCAGCGAAATTTAGAGTAACTTGAAATGTCCATGTTACTTTTAATATTTATCATTGTTCTTTACATAGAATATGTTGTCCAAAGGGTTGACAGCTTATTTTTACTCGATATTTCATTCATATAAGCAGTGATAAGATGTTCTGATAATATGTTAAACTTCGTTTAGCAGAGTTCAATCCATGAACTTTTTGTAACAAAATTCATATTTACTTTTTGATTTTTGGGGAAATGATGCGTGTAATAAGTCTCCTTTGCGGCATAACGAATATCTGATGTAGTAATATTTATTGATTCTCAATTCATCACTGGAATCACTCATTTTACTAAAATATTTTTCTTAGAAACTAAAGAAATATTTTGACAAGTATTCTTGACGTTACATTGAAATTGAGAAAAAAGAAGAGTTGACGGGTAGTCAATGCAAATGCTGATTGATGGACTTCATATACATTTTAGGATGTAAATGAAATCATTTCCATATAGTGCAGAAAATGGATAATATACATGTGGGTGTAGAAAAAAACAGTCTCGTTGAATATTTTAATTTATTATTTGTAATTTTGTAAACGCACCCAAACTTCCAAATTATGCATTATGAAATGCAAAGCGCATGCGGGTCAATTTCTACCAATGTGTCGACCGGGTTAAATGGTTGCCCAATTGGTAAAATTTTCCGCTAGCATCTGAACGACCCCACTATTTACCAGATCTAAGCATGTGATCGCATAAAACGCGCTCGACGTAGCATCTGAATGCACCTTTACATTTGACATAACGAAATGACATTTGTATTGTAACGTCAACTGACGCTGTTGTGAGGACGATACAATTCGATGATTTTAGTAACGGTGTTCGAGAATATCATTTTAGGAACTATTCGCAAATAGAGTATTCACAGGCTTGCGTATGCATGACGTTAAGAATAACGTCCCGATTCGAGTTTCAGGGCATTAGTGCGGATGAAACTTAATCATCGACCACCACACCTGCAGGAAATGAATCACCGGTGGCTACATTGATTCTCTGTCGAAACCACACATGACCAACGTTCAACTTTAGAAATATTTTTACAAAAGTTACAACTTTTATTTTTAGAACTGAATATCTTTTTAATAAATACGTGGAAACTTATCATTGATGCTACAACTGGAAGATCATATATGAATTATATGGCAAATGTATGCATAATTTGCCCGTAGATAATATACTTTTCAATTAATTAAAAAAAAAAGAATTGCGGGGAAAGGAAAAAGACGAAATTTTCGGTATAAGAGTGTGTGTCGTCTAGCGCAAAAATATTTAAAAGAGGGCGGAGTCGAGACGTGACATGGCGCGAGTGACTGCTCGTCACTCGCGCCATGTAAGAACGGTAAGGGTTGTTTACCGGTCGACAGGAATGTTTGGAGGCTGAGTGTAGGGAAGCCTCCAATTTTGCTGGAGACAGGTAAAACCCTTAACGTTCGAGATGCTTATTACCATCTTTTGCGCGATCGTATTGAAATAAATTTCAAGTAAAATAATTTAAATTTCTTCGAAATGAATGAAAAGTGACATTTATACTTCTCGATCAGTTTAAAATATATTTGCAATTTGGTATAAAGTAGGCTGTTGCCAACTTGTCAATGATATAATTTAATAATCGTTGGGCAGTTGCTAAAAGTTTCCAAGATATTATTTATCAACAAACAAATGCATTTACTGTGAAACTTTAGATTATATTTTGAAGTCTATACTTTGAACTTGAATTTTCGATTAATTTACTAATATAAAATCAGTGGGAGTGATTCTGAAGTAGAAAAAGCGTGGCAAATAGGATGTGAAGCAATAATCCCATAAAAATCCAGGAATCGCTATGAAAACGTCTACAAAATGTTTAAGAATTGGTGTGCGGAGATGAATGGTGCCAGTATTAATGAAAAAGTGTTGTTGGCATATTTTGTTCGGCGAAATGAGACATTGAAATCGCCTGGTAGTCTTTGGGCAGAATATTCTGTTGAAGAGCACTATTTTGTTCCCTTTGTGTAATGAATGAAGTAATATATTATTTAGGACCACTTAAATGTATGTAGAGCTAAGACGTCGGTAAGTAATTTACTTACCGACGTCTGAACGGTAAGTAAATTACTTACTGACGTGTTGGACTTAGAAACCAGTAAACACAATCTACCGTCCTGACAACCAATGCTGTAAATAAACAAAAAAGATCGAACGCGCAAAAAAGAGCTTAATGTTTGATTTATATTTTTTTTTATTGATGCCTCATATTACCTATTTAAAGCATGCCTTGGCGTGTTTAAATCGAACTTTCAAACACGCGCATTTTTCAAAGTCCCTATGGTAACAACAACAACTCGAGAAACGTAAGCATCAATGACAACTTTTTTTCTTTTCTTTCTTTCTCTCATCCTTATTCCTCCTCAGGCGTCGGATTGGAGTTTTTCATGTACCCATTTTTTCCACTCTTTTCTGTCCCAGGCCAATGCCTTGATCTCTCCTAATGTTTTTCCCTTGCTTTTTCCAATTTCTTCAATCTGATCTATCCATTTCCTCCTGGGTCTTCCTCTTTGTCTTTTTCTCAATATTCATATTTCCATAACTTTTCTCGCAATTCTATCTTGCTTCATTCATACTAGGTGGCCATACCAGTTTAATTGTTTCTTTTTAATCTTTGATAGGTATTATCGGTTCTTGATTAGTTATGCTTCTGATATCTTCGTTCCTTACTTTATCCCATTTTGTTTTACCTGCTATTTTCCTCAAATATTTCATTTCCATTGCATTTATTTTTGATTTCTGTTTTTTCTGCATTACCCAGTTCTCACTAGCATGAGTTATAGTTGGGACTGTAATTTTGTTGTAGATTTCCAGCTTTGTGTCCATATCAATGTGTTTATGGCTTAATATTGTTCGATTTGAGGATAAATATAATCTTGTTGATTTATTTGCTCTGTTATTGAGTTCTGCATCTATTTTCCCTTCTCCTGTTATGATATTTCCTAGGTAATTATAAGTTGTTACTCTTTCTAATGTTTTGTAATTACAATTCAATTCCTTGCAGTTACTCCCCTCTCGCTGTTTTTCATTTACTATCATTACTTTGGTTTTTTCTGTATTTATTGTCATTTTCATATTTTCTATTTCTCTTGCCAATAAGTGGATCAGTTTCTGCATTTTATTTTTTGATTTTGCTATAAGTACAATATCGTCTGCATACAGTAAATTACTTAATCTGTCCGGCACCATGTTTCTGTACCCTATTATCATGTCCAGATTTCCCACTTGTCTTTTTATTTCCTTCACTATTTTGTCCATTATAATGACAAACAACAGTGGACTTAAGCTATCGCCTTGTTTTATACCTTTTTTCATTAGAAACTCTTCCGATCTTTGACCTCCCATCTGCACTCTTAATTTGACTGTCTCGTATGTGCTTTTAATTATATTAATTAGAGCTTTCGGTACTTCTAAATCTTCCAACACCTCCCAAATTTTTTCTCTTTCCACTGTGTCAAAAGCTGCCTTCAAGTCAATAAATGTTAAATACATTTCTTCTCCCGCTTCTATGGTATTATCAATTAGCCTTCTGAAAATATATATATTATCATTTGTTTGTCGTCCTGGTCTAAAAGCTGCTTGTTCATCTTCTAATCTTGCTTCTACATAACGTCTTAATCGGATCTCTATTATTCTCGTGTAGATTTTGAAACTGGTTTGGGCTAAGCATATTGGTCTATAATTATTGCACAGTATCTGATCCCCTTTTTTATGTATTGGCAGTATAAGGTTATTTTCCCAGTCTTTGGGGATTTTTTGAGTATCCCATGCTTCCCTGCATATGAGAAACAGCCAGTCTTTTCCTTTTTCACCTAATCATTTTATCAGCTCTGGCGCTACTTCATCCTCCCCACTGGCTTTTCCTATTTTAAGTTTATTTATAGCCACTTCCATTTCTTCTCTTTGGATTGCATGGTATTCATGTTCATTCCATTCCTCCACCGCTATCTTCGTCGTTTTCTTCTTCGACCTATTACTAAATTTGTCTTCGTAGTGTTTTTTCCAAGTCTTTAGTATTTGATTTATTTGGGTCTCCAATTCGTTATTTTTATTTTTTATTTCTCTTATATCTTTTCCTTTACTTCCTCGTAGTCTTTTTATTGTTGTCCAAAATTTTCTGTTATCTGATGCATGTGTCTCTGATATCTCCCTTCCAAATTCTTTCCATGAGTCCCTTTTCGCTTTCTTAACCGCTTCCTTGACGATGTTTCTTTTTCCGTTATATATTTCCTTATCTTCCTGTGTTTTTGTTTGGAGGTAATTTTTCCAAGAAGTTTTCTTTTCTTTTACTAATGTTTGTATTTCTTTGTTCCACCACTTAGTCCTCTTTAAATGTTTGTTGAATTTATTTCTTCCACATATATCCTCTGCTTTTTCAAGTAATATTTGTTTGAATACTGTCCACCGTTTTTCGAGTGTCCATTCGTTGTTTTCATTAATCAATTCTTCGAATTCCCTGTCTGTTTCTTCCTTATATTTAGATTTTTTTTCTGCGTTTCTTAATTTACTTATTGCAATTCTACTGAATCTTACTTCTTCTGTCTTCATTATTTTTTCTTCATATTCCGCTACTACTAATCTATGGTTTGTACTCAACTCAGCCTCTTTTCTTGTCTCTACTTTTTTCACCATATTTGATAGGTTTTGTGTATAAACTATGTAATCTATTAAACTTTTTGCATTTCTTTCTTCCGCTACAAAGGTATATTTATCCTCTAGTTTTTGTTTCCACATCGTATTTCCTATTATTAAATCGTTACTTTGACAAGAACCTATCATCTTAAGACCATTTCTATTCGTTGTTTCCTCACCATAAACTCCCATACAACCCATTCCTCGATTGTAATATCTACCAACTCTTGCGTTCCAATCCCCCATAATGATTATGTTTTCGTTTTGCTCTCTTATATCATCCAATACTTCCTGTAATTGTATGAAAATTCTGAAACCTCTTCCTCCAACCGGTACAACTTTTTTTATTAGTTTTTAAATTGTATATTTTCATTGTGAACCAATGTCTTATTTGGTTTTTTCTGCAAAATTTATTTATATATCCATATATACATTGTATCCTTTTAAATATAAATAAAGAAACTTTTTGATTATTGATCTGACAGCAGTACCTCGTAACGTCAAATAATAGTATATAACGTAACGTGAGTTGTAAGAAGCATTTTACGCACGAACGGAAAAGTTCTCTCCGGGACCGGACATAATTCCAAACGAAATGCTGAAATACGGTGAAAACACACTAACTGAACAACTAAGGATACTTGTACAGAAAATTATCTCGGGACATACAATACCAAACAGCTGGCGCACTAGCACAACGATCTTGATGTTTAAAAAGGGTGACAGAACTGTACCCGAGAACTACAGAGGAATAAACCTGCTCAGCACCGCTCTGACACTGACCACAAAAGTCAAAACCACCTAAATGACCAACGAAATAGATGATGGACAACAAGGCTTCAGATCCGGACGATCCTGTAACGATGCAGTTTTTGTCGTCAGGCAAGTCATGGAAAAGTCACTGGAATACAACGTCCCGGCCTTCGGCTGCCTTATAGACCTACAGAAGGCATTCGATCGGGTAGAGCTAAACGACGTAATTCACCTGTTATGTAAATGAAAAATTCCATCAGATACCATCAAGACTATCGAAAACATATACAGCAAAAATAACATACATGCCAGAATTAATAACAAACTAATACAGCCGATACCAGTGGAAAGAGGAGTACGTCAGGGAGATTCATTGAGCCCGCTGCTCTTTAACCTCATCATGGATGAAATTATCCATAAAGTCAAAAATCTGAATAGAGGGTACAGAATGGGCGAAGAAACTATCTCTATAGTATGCTATGCATATGATGCCGTACTGATTGCGGAGAGTGAAGATGATCTTCAGAGACTTCTACATCAATTTAATATAACAGCAAGAAAGTTAGGCATGTTAATATCACCGGATAAAACAAAGAGTATGGTGATATCTAAAGATCCAATACGGTGCAAGCTGGAAGTGAACAGAAAGATAATCCAGCAAGAAAAAAGCATCAAATACCTAGGAATACTAATGTATGATTATGGAGATACAGTTGCCCAACAAATAAACAAAGCCAACAGAATAGCAGCACACATTATCTGGAGAAACAAACATTCACGGACAGAAACAAAGGCCAGGATTTATAAGACAGTAGTGAGGCCAATTATGACCTACACTGCGGAACAAGACCTGATACAACAAGGACAAAAAGTCTAATGGAAACATGTGAAGCATTTTCTGGTTCCATATGTAAATAATGTTTTTCTATGCCTCAGAGACAATACTTCAGTATATTAGATAATAACTCTTTGGGGGAAATCTTCAACTTCACTGTAGCTATTATTTTCATCTTATTTTAACAACACATCTGGTGCTGATAATAATATAGTCTGGACATATAGCCTTAAGCTAGTACAGTCAATTAATAGTTTATTCGTTGATGATAACATTTTAGTAATTCAATGTTATCTGTACATTTAAGGGTTTTCCTGGAGGGATACCTTTTTTTTGGATACTTACCTTTTCCTGAAGGAGAACTTTTTCTGGGGTACATTTGGTTCTGCCTGGACTGGGGTGATGAGGTGATCACCGTTCTTCCGGATGAGAAGATGAGGGGATCACATGGGGTGGATATAATTGTTTATATATATAAATCAATAAGATTGTAAGATGGTCATTGTTGTTACAATGTATAATTACGTGTGATGTTTAATATACCTAACAATTTAATATACCTAACAATATATTCTTTAAACATAAATTCCTTATTGGGAAAATTTCTGGTTTCTTAGGAATTAATTATTGTGATCATCTCTGAGCGCGATTCAGACAACGTATTACTTTTTTTTACTGGATTTTTCTTTGTAGTACACCTATATTGCATAGTGTTATTATATAGGAAGGGATATATATTATTATTTATCACTAACACTTGAGTTTGCTTCTTCTACTTGGCTTTTATTAGAGGAAGTTAGGCATGTTGAATTAACACGTTAATCGTTTACTGTTTAAGCTTTTACAATAAGTTGAATAGAACTCGTTCTGGTCGAAGCTGATGTATTATAGTATCTATATGTATAATGTCAATTTATTATACTTTTAATTCGTAAGTATACACACATTATTGCAATGTGGTCATCTTAATGCTCGTTCATTGGTATCTCATTTTAATGAAGTAAAAAATCTAATTTTGCAACTCAATTTAGATTTACTCGCGGTAACTGAAACATAGCTTAAAAGTAATATATCGAATGATGTTATTGGTATACCAGGTTATTTTTTTGAGAGACTGGACCGTGGACGAGATGTCAGTGATGGAGGAGTAGGTATTTACATAAAAACAAATATAAAATGTTCACTTATTCCAAGTGGTAAAGAAATTGAACAGTTGTGGTTGAAGATTTCCTTTGGTTCAGGGTATTGTGCTGTAACGAAGTTACATTTTCAAAGACCGGGCAAAAGCACAATCTTCCGTATAATGGGAAATAAAGCGTTCGAACACCGTATTTCTCCGTCCGTATCGATACAATGTAATATAAACATCGGTACAATATAACATAATATAATTTATCAAACCTACACCGACAGTCGGCGACACTTACGTCTTCACACCGTATCCCCAACAAGCCATACCGTAAAGCAGAACGATTCTCAGAGTCGTCAGTCTATCCGTAGACTCAGCTCCTCACCCGCATACGCAGGTGAGAATTAAATCTAAGAGCCTTCATTGTGCTCATAAAACCGTTCTCTTTCAGAAAACCGATTCCGTTAATTCGACCGTACCGTTTACCGAGGTGAGCGATATTCCGAATTTTATACCTTAGGGTATATGGTTCTCGCCGTATAATCCGACCAGGGGAAGTAAAGGGGAACCGTGTCCGCTGCTAGAATGTTGAGTTCTCACATCCTAGTAGCGGCCGTGTTTGGGCCTTAAGCCATCCGATCGAGGGGAACCGTGTCCGCTGCTAGAACGTTGAGTTCTCACATCCTAGTAGCGGCCGTGTTTGGGCCTTAAGCCATCCGATCGAGGAGTACCGTGTCCGCCACTAGAAAGTTGAGATCTCACATACTAGTGGTGGCCGCCGCAACTCCGAGATTTCGATACCGCGGAAACCGAGAGCCATATCCCCCGAAAGTAGAGCTTTTATTAACCTAGAGGGTCGCTTGCAATCCGTAGTAGTTCTGCCCACTGCCGCTAACCGTCCACCGCATCCTCGCCCCATTTTTGCTTTCGCTTGCAATCCGCTTCCGCTAACCGCCCACCGCATCACCCGACTTCCGCTAACCGTCCACCGCACCCCCGCCCATTTTTGTTGCTTCCGCTTACATAGCTTTGTTTTACTCACCGTAGTAGAGACCGTTTTGAACCAGTAGGATAGTAGTTAGTACTAGTGCTTTTGCCCCGTCTACCCGAATTAAAGGACATTTAGTTTAGTTTTCCGTTTAATAAAGACTCTTTGTAAATAAGTAACTTTTGGTTTCTCTTCTCTCCAACTCCAATTACCAGTAAACTTCCGTAAATAGGTAAGAACGTTAAGCAGCTAATACCCAGGTTACGAAGCCGGGGAGGCAAGTAAAATCTGCCCGACCGGCCGCAACACTTTCGTCACCACCATAAAGTGACCCCTGGAGTATTTTAATTCTTCACTGACGCTGCCCGGTGCGAGTGGAGCATACCACTTTAATAAACTGGCGCCCGAGGCAACCCGTCACCTGTAGTTAAGGCGCCAACCCGTCAAGTGACGACGCAAGAGCGTTACAGTGCTTTAGACGTATTTTATAACCCTCATGTAAGACATTGTAATTATTTTTTCGAACATTTCGAATCTGTGATATCATCGATTCAACCTACTGTACACTATATTATCTGTTTGGGTGATTTTAATGTGGACCTTCTTGATATTAATAATGCCCCATGTGAATTAGTGGCCAATACTCTCGAGGGCCTAGGGCTAAAACAATTAATAAAGGAACCAACACGCATTACCTGTCATTCAGCCACTCTACTGGATTACTTAATAATATCTAATGATACTATTATACTGCAACAAAAAGTTAAACATATTCCAGAAATAGGGGATCATGAAATGATTTTGTTTAATATTAGAGTAAAATTAGAAATAAATGAACCTATAGAAAAGAACCTGTAGAAATTTTAAAAATTTAAATTTCAATCAATTTAATAGTGACCTACAATCTATACTCTGGAAAATTATATTTGAATTAAATGATGTTGATAGCAAATTGCAATTCTTATCTAATAATATCATTTGTCTCCTGGATCTTCACGTGCCTTTTCAACGCTTTAGAATTACAAAAAATTACGCTCCATGGTTAACTGATGTAATCAAGGCTATGACTTCCCATAGAGACAAAGCCCTAAAAAAATTCAAGTTTACCAAAATTAACAACGACTGGCAATTTTATAAACAATTGCCTAATTTGGTAAATGTTACAATTAAAAAAGAAAAAAAGGCATATATCAAATTTAAGCTGAAACATCAATCACTTAAAGAGAGGTGGTCTAGTCTTAGGACTATTATGGGATTAAATAGGGATAATAATGATGTGGATTTATCAAGCAAGTGGAATGTGAATGAAATTAATGAGATCTTCTTAAATGATGTTCCTAAATTGCCTCCTGATCGTGATACGAAACTTTTTTATGAGCGTAATATAAAAAAATCGGTATATACAACTCTGACGTTTCAACCAGTATCTGAAATTGATATTCTCAATATAATAAAAGGTATTAAAAGTAAAGCTGTTGGACCAGATGGCATCAATATGCTTACTTTGAATCTGTGCATACCATTTCTGTTACCGTATATTACCCATATAATTAATTATTGTTTATTGAATTCTGTGTTTCCCCAAAACTGGAATAAGGCATTTGTTATTCCCTTGCCTAAAGTGAATAATCCACAAATACTGCAACAACTACGACCGATCAGTGTATTACCGACTCTATCAAAGATTTTAGAAAAAGTTATTAATATTCAACTATATAATCATTTGATTAAAAATTCAGTAATACACTCAGTATAGTCTGGATTTAAAACTGGTCACAGTTGTACAGCAGCACTATTAAAAATATCTGATGATATCTTGGCAGCTCTTGATAGGAGTAAATTAACTGTGTTGTTCTTATTTAACTACTCGAAAGCTTTCGACACTCTCAATCACAATCTACTTTTTTCTATCCTATCATATAGTGGTTTGGACATTAAAGCTGTAGATTTATTCAAATCTCATCTGTCCATGAGAAGTCAAGCTGTAAAAAATCGAGAAAGTGTATCAAGTTTTTTATCTGTGAGTACCGGAGTGCCCCAAGGATCAATATTGGGCCCAATACTCTTCTCTATTTACATATCGAATTTTACAGATATTTTCTTTTCTTGTATACAACATTACTACGCTGACGATACTCAGTTATATATGTCTTTTTCCTTGGATGAAGCGAATCAAGCGGTAACTGCTATTAATTATGACTTACATAATCTTTATACACTTTCAATCAATCACTGTTTACAGATAAATGCATCTAAGACTAATGCAATTATTTTTGGAAATAAAGTTGATTCGCAGAAGTTCAAGCAAAGGTACTCATCGGATATTAAAATGAATGGTCATACTATACAATTTAACGATAAAGTAAAAAACTTGGGAGTGTGGTTTGATGAAAACTTAAGATTTTCGCACAATATCAGTAACTGTTTACAAAAAGCTTATGCAGCTCTAAAACTTATATTCCAATCTCGCCACGTGTTGGATAGATCTGTTAAAATCCTTCTATGCGAGTCATTAGTATTATCTAAACTAAATTTCTGTGACATTTTATATGATTCTTGCTTAAACTCATTTGATATAAATAGAATACAAAAATTGCAAAATTCATGCCTTAGACTTATATTTGGTATTCGCAAATTTGAGCATATCAGTCATACATTCGAGATGACAAAATGGTTAAACATGAAAAATCGTCGTCAACTGCATTCTACCATGTTTTATCTTAGGCTCATAAGGGAAGGCTCTCCACCATACCTGTATCATAAAATAAAATACAGAACTGATGTACATACACTAAACTTAAGACATAGAAATATTCTCACTATACCTCGTCACCATACTGAGTTTTTCAAACGATCGTTTACTTATTGTATTTCTATCCGTCTTAATAACCTATCTCACTATTTCAGTTACTCATCACTACATAAACTCAAACGAGTTCTTTTTGACTATTATTTTTCTCAACAATATTCAAGTTTTTCGTATTAAAATATTATCCTTCCTTTGTTATTTAATTTGCAAAACTAATGTTCTTTGTCTATTAATTTAATTTACTTATGTTTTGTTCTTTTTGCTGTCTGTGGCTTCTTTTTGGGGTTAGGTGGAAGAGCAGATGTATGTTAAATGCTAAATATATAAATATATATTACATATTGTACTTTATTTATTATTACATACAAACTGAATCTCGCCCTGTCTGTATAAACAAAATGTAATATTTTTTAGTAATTGGTAATACAGACTTTTATTATTATTATTATTATCATTGTTATTATATATATATATATATATATATATATATATATATATATATATTCTTTTATGTAACATATTTTTTTAAACTTATCATGTTGAAGCACATCCAACCTGAGTTACATTGGATCGCCTTGGTACCAAAGCTGTTCCCTGAGTTAAGGTTTGTATTATTATTTTTTGCATTGATGACGTATGTTATATCCTAGCTAAGTGTAAGCACATGTATAACAGATAACTGGTGTTTTGTATAGCCCAGTTATATATATTTTGCGTTTTTTTATTAGTTCACATGTTTTACTGATAACTCGGTGCTCTGTGTAGTCCAGTTATTTTTCAAATAGTTTTTACTTACTTACTTAATAGCTAATTCAATGACTTGACAGATGTTATAGTCGAATCATTTTAAATTTTTTTACGCATCTTTCGAAATTGAATCAATTATTAGAAACATTTCATTTGATAAGAAAATTTCAGTATCTGTCTTTTAAATATTTTTTTTGTTTGTTACCTAATTACAGCGACAATTAACACGTTGGTAAGTTTAGATACCTGTTTGCTTTATCCTTTCCTATTCATTTGGTAGGTTGAGGATAGGACGAACATTTTGGCCGATGGCCGAGCAGAAACCTGGCTGGCGCCCAATCTATTTTAGAACATCCCGGATATCTGAGAGAACTCACTCCCACTCACCGACTAAGTGAGCTGAAGGCCCGAAAGGTTGTCACCGGGGACAGCTGGACTTACCTGTAGCCCATAGGGTCGATACTAGCGAAGCTAGTGACCAATTTGGGTGGTTACAGTGGCCCAATTACTGTTTCGTATTCTTCATACGCTGCAGTTAAATCTCCTAGTATTATTATTTTTCCTTGCGCCTCTTCTGTTGTTAATGTTAATTGTTCCCAAAAATGTTCTTTTTTTTTACTGTGTCGTCTTTGTTTGGTCCATACACTATTATAAAGGATTTCTGGGATTATAAATGTTTTTATTCTCATCACTAAATTCAATTGATAATATTCGTTCTGACTATCTCCTCCAGTTGACTATTTGTTGTTCTAATTTTTTATTTATAATACATCCAATTCCCCTAGCTGCTCTACTCGTTTCTGGCACACTACTATATATAAGTATGTCGTCATTGGCCAGTTTCTTCCTACCTTGGTTACAGTAATTGCTAGTAAGTCTATACTTATTTCTTCAAACTCTTCTTCTTTACCTGATATGCTTCTTATGTTCCAGGTACCAATCTCAATTATTTCGCTTTTTCTTGTTTTTCTCAAACCTTTTCCGTATTTTTCCCCATTTTCGTTACTGATATCTCTTATCTTATTATTATTATTCATATGATTACATTTATTGGTATTTGCCGACTTTTCCTCTTTACATAGTTTCTCATATTCCATGTTCCTCTCCTTTTATCCGTCTTCCCTTTTTTCTCCCTCTTCCCTTATTTTCTTTGTTTTTCCTTTTATTATATCTTATTGGTTGTTTCTTCGTTCTCATATCCACTTCCATTGCCGGGTCTCTTTGTATGTCTGTTCTTTTTCCTCTACTAGTTTTATGTGCCGCGTTGGGGCTCCAGTGTTTGCTTGTTGTAATCCCATTTCCATTCTGTGCTACATATTATCAATTTGTTGTAGCCAATTTTAACAATTTCTCCTTTTTTTCTTTCCTCTTCGGCTAAGTCTCTAATTTTAGATCCCTTTTCGCGTTGTGTTATTGTTAGATCCTCATTTATATATATTTTCTCTATTGCATTGAGCCTTAATTTATATTTCTTTTTCATGACTTTATCCGTTTCTTCCTTGTTTCAAGTACTACTAGGCATGTTTTATCTCCTATTTTCTTTGCTGATTTCACTTGTCCTTGCACTCCGATTTTTTTGTGTATCAGATTTTGCACACGATTTTTAAAATCTCCTGTATAGGTAGCATCCATCTTAACTCCCGTAATTACTATATTATTCTTTCTTGTTTCCTTCTACAACCACTCGACCCTTTTGTTCATATGTGTTCATCTGTGGATAGTACGGATCTAAAATGCGTTTTGAATTAGAAAACGATATCTTTGTGACAATCTCAGTACACTGAAAGTGAATCAAAACTTTGTATATTTAAACCACTATGTGGTTCCCCTTTTTCAATAACAGACAACTCCAAGTGATTATTTCACGTTTAAGGTTGAGGCATATTCACATAATAAAACGTTAAGAAAACCCAGCATGAAATATAAATAACTATAACAGTGAAAAATATCCTCCTAGAATGTCGTAAATATCACGATCACAAAAAACTGTGAACTACCCAACATATTTGAAGCCTTGTGCCTTATTTCTGGATAATAATTATAATAATAATAGTATTCGGTAATGAATCCATCCTGTAAACTAAACACGTTATTAATTAATCTTTATGATAGACTAATAACAATATAAATTCGCCATATTCACCGTTTGATATCTATTCATCGAAGCAATATATTAAATTTCAAAAATTTATAACGTAAAAGGATTATTATGTCCTCTTTTATCGTCTCCAGGATATCAGCGAGCACGCAAACGTGTACATCCAATCCTAATTTTAATTGCAAGTTCAAAAAATTGTTTCTTCGCTTTCAGTTTAATCACGGCTATTGTTATGACATCATTTAGTTCAGTGCGATTTCGTCTTTTCACTATTTTCACTTACTCATAAATCTATTACAAAAATGAAAACAGTTATTACAGTTCTTCTTGTCCTACACTTGTTGTTATGCCCTTCAAATAACACCATTTGCAAGAAACTTTCCTATCAGACCCTCGTATCCAATTGTTTGGACGACATTATAAAGAATCAATTCAAAGCAAAACAAACAGCTCTGGTTACGATATGGGTAGGACAAAATTTGGAATCGCCGTTAGGAGAAATCTTGGACAAAATTTTAAACAAAATCCAAACGGCCTCCCAGTTTTTTATTTTTACCACGATCTCCGTAGACTTAAACGTAGACGATTATAACGAACATATTTCGCAAAAATTTCGTACGGAATTCTATTTGATCGCTTTGGACGATAATTTCGAAGTGGAAGAAGTTTTGCAAAATATAAAAACCACGCAAACTTTCAATCCGTATGCGACGTGTCTGATTTATCTGGAAACTGATGCTGTAGAGAAGATGAATCGTGTTAGAGACGTTCTCAATATATTTTTGAGGGCTCGTTTTCATTCCGCTGCCATTTTGGTACACGATAATCAAGATTTGTTCAATTTGTATACTGGTAATTTTACGTCTTTAGTAAGAGAAACATGTGAAGCACCTAATTCTTTGAGTTTGATGGATCAGTGTGTCCGTGGTGAGTATAAAATTGCAGAAATGCTACAATATTTTCAAAATTATTTATAGTGGGGATTTGGAATATTAATTGAATGTTTTAGAAGAATGTATCTAACAAGTAACAAGTAACAACTGTCATGAGGTACATATGTCGTGACATGGCCTATTTTCATTTGCTGCTTTGAGGTACAAATGTAATGCCTCACGCTCTGTTACGATTTGTCGCTCTGTGACTAGGCATCTGGACCTCGCCTACCCTCTAACAATATGGGATTATATCGAGAGTGGCACAGAGCGACGGTTTGTGCAAATGGCCTCCGAAATTATTTTGTGTATGTATTGTATGGCAGAAGATGTCAAGGAAACCTAGAAATCTTGCAAAAAACTTTAGTTTATTGAATGGTATGAGAAATACAGGAAAATATGAACGTTATGAACTTTAAAAAAAAACAAATGATACAAAATGATTTGTTTTGTTGCAAACACTGCATATCCAGGTGTACCTCGCAGCTTTATTCTGAGCTACTTTCCGTCCAAACTCCTCGGATATCTTTGTTCTGGTGCCACAGGTCACCTCTTCAAATATTTTGGACTGTATTAAAAGGATTTTTGGACTTTTTAAAATATTTACTGCCATATTATAACTTACACAATCACAAAATAGGACGTTACAAAACTTTCTGTCCCCTGAATCGTTGCTTGTTCGTCGTTCGATCACTTCGACCCCTTCTTTGAACGCGGAGCCGCGCTTGCGCCATAAGACAACAATCTTCTACAAAATACGGGGCGCGCACTAAATGTTCTTCAACATACTCCCCCCTTTGAACAGCATGTTAAAATTGTTTGTTATTTTTTGGCAGTGGGAGTGAACAAATTTTTGAACTGTCACAACGCGCACTTGTTCATCATTTCCAAGATTCACTGCAACTACTCTTCCTAACATCCACTTAGTAGGTGGACGATTGTCATGTACTATGACAACGAGGTCGCCAATCTCAACAGTTCGATTGCCGCTTTTCCGTTTGTTCCTTCTCTGCAATTCGGATGAATAGGATCAGCTCCATCTTTTCCAGAAACTTTGGTTTATTTGCTGTAGCAATTGGAATCTGGATAAGCGGTTAGTCTTGATATCGTCGTACGCTGGATCTGGAGGTGTCACAAGGGGACGACCAATTAAAAACTGGGAAGGTCTGAGAGGGTTTAAATCATTGGAATCTGCGGACTTGGGATAAAGAGGTCTAGAGTTCAATATTGCTTCGATCTGCACAAGGAGCGTTGAATATTCCCCGTACGTTAATATAGAATCACCTATTTCTCGGAATAAATGGTATTTAATTGGTGTTTTAATATTAGCCTCCCATAGTCCACCGAAATTCGGACAGTGTGGTGGAATAAAATTTCACACAATCTTGGGCACACATTTTGTGGAATGTATAAAACTGAAGGATATTCTCCCAAGTAAGAGGTTGAAGTATAAGGTTATGAAGAAAAAGTATAAGGTAGAAGTAGAAGGATAATCCTTTTTTCTAAATGTATAATGATAACCTTATACTTGAAGGATATCCTCTATGATTCAAAGGATATCCTGTACGCGCAAGTATAAGCTGCCACTGCTAGATTGTATCAGTATTTGGTGTGCTTTTCTGGTTGAAAAGTGGAAGAGTGGGAATTGACAGACCCCCACGTTTCACAAGCGCAGATACATTTCTATCACTCATGTCCAGACCTGTAATGAGCTGTTCACTGTTTGCTTGTTACTTCAAAGCATTGTATTTTGTGTTGCTATGTCTGATTCAAGTGAAAGTGAATGTGATACAAACAATGGTGGTAATGAGTTAGATTTTATTGCCGATGAAGCTGTTAAAGCACCGGTTATATTAGAGAAGTCCCAAGTTCCAAGTGTGAAAAAACGGAAAGATCAGGAAATTGAGAAAGTGACAAAGATATCCTATATTTTAAACGTATAAGGTTGATGTTATACATTTCTCTTTATTTCACAAAAAGGAGAAGGTCAAGAGGATAACCTTCTACTTGGAAATAAGGCTAACCTTGTGCTTCAATTGTTATGCATTTAAACTGAAGGATATCCTTCAAAATTTGATAGTATAAGCATGTCAGTAAAGGAGCAGCACTGATTCGGGCTCATTCCTTATGTAAATTAACATGGGAAATCGCCAAGGTCCATCGTGGTAATTTTTGACTCAATTCGATCTGCGCATGCATCAAGGCGGCCGTTAGCAATCTTGTTCCGCGCATCCACCTTAAAACAAATTAGTAATCTGAAGTTTCCAGAGGGTTTACAAGAAGTAGAAGAAGTCTCTAGATGGTTAGCAAGTAATGACGGTAGCGTCTACGGGGGTTATGCAAAAAGTAAATAAGTGTGTATGTTGTTACTTGTATAAGGTATCTAGAGGGTGGTTTAGAAGAAGCGAAGGGGTTTTTAAGGGTAGCGTCTACGGGTATTACACAAAAAGTAAATAAGGGTGTATACAAGAACGGGGGTTATGCAAAAAGTAAATAAGAGTGTATGTTGTTACGTGTATAAGGTATCTAGAGGGTGGTTTAAAAGAAGCGAAGGGGTTTTTAAGGGTAGCGTCTACGGGGATTACGCAAAAAGTAAATAAGGGTGTATACAAGAACGGGGGTTATGCAAAAAGTAAATAAGTGTGTATGTTTTTACGTGTATAAGGTATCTAGGGGGTGATTTAGAAGAAGCGAAGAGGGTTTTAAGGGTAGCGTCTACGGGGGGGTTGCGTAAAAAGTAAATAAGGGTGTATACAAGAAGTAATTAGAAGAAAGAAGATATATGGAGTATTGTGTGTATAAGAGATGAGGGGTAGTGCTTATGAGGGGGAGGGCTATGCAGTTAGCTGATTTTTTAAGAGTTCTATATTTTGAAATTCTCAAAGGAATGTTGTTAGATTGATAACCAACATTTTTTTTAAAACGGATATGTGTGTGAATTCATATCATTTTATAGAAGGTTTTTTTATATTGTAATAAATGAAATCTCCCATTATATTAAATTCGCTTAGTAGGTAATATTTATGCGTTATTTCTATAGTTAGGAAGCAAGTGCAGACCAAATCATTTATTCAGACAATAGTGAACTTGTTTCAAATATGATTAGATTGGAATGTCATGATTTCTGGTTTAAAGCAATCCAATATTCATTCTATATAAGTTTCTTTGGTGAGTCGGATGTGTGACGTAATTTAAGTAGAGACAAAATTATTAAAATCTGAGTAATCTATTCGGGCGTGGTTTTTTCAAATTCAAAAGCGTTCAAACTGACTTTCAAAAAGTTCGGTAGTTTCTTTGTTTTGGTGATGTGATTAGTAAAAAAGGTATGAAAATTCAACTTATTTTTAGATTTCCTTTAAAAGTATTTTTACGACTTTTGTTTTATGACGCATGTAATATTTCGAGCGATATAAATTAGTATAAGGATCTCTTATAACATGGATTTTAATATTAATTTTGTTTTTTTCTAAAATAAATTCAAGTCATCGAAAACACATACACAATAGTGATGAAATCATATACAGTATCTATTTAATTGATATATATTACGCCAAATCTGATTCAATATTTATTGTACAATATAAAATTGAAAAGTATAATAAATGAAAATAATAACAATAATTTCTATTCTTATATAAATCTTTAAGGAATAATGGTGTCAACATCCATATAGGCATCAATGGAATAGTGGCCCCATGGTAAGGTTTCATCGGAACCAGGAAGAATAAATCACTTATCATCCTCAGGACTCAACGCTACTTTATCTTGAACAATTGAATGGACTAGATGTTTGTCGGCACGAATTAGATTTTGGGAAACGGTTTTCTGTGTGAAGGTGTCAAGGCAATTTTCATAGTCTTCAAACGTGATTACGGTCTTCACAACTGACGATTTTACCCCTTTAGCTTTCTTAGTTATTCCAACGTTTCGAATAAGGCAGTCTATTTCTTCTTTCTCAAAACCATCATTCGCAAGACGTTTTCGTTTTTCTGCTAGATCATCTTCAGAGGTAAGTAACCGTGTTGCATACAATTTAGACCGTAAAACAACATAATGAGTCATTATGATACCATTGTTCGCATCCTTCATCATCCCAAGAATCTTCTTATTAACTTGAGGAATTCCATAAACGTTATCAAGAGGATAGTCTGAGGTGTCGAAATATTTATAACAATCAATCTTCATTACTTCATAGGGATCTTGATCTGGAATCTCATATATAAGACTATCGGTATCGGTGTACAGCACAGTACAGTTCTCACTAAAACGGTTCATCATGTACTCATAGTGAAAATCATAGATCGTAGTTTTAGCCAGATCTTAAATTGCCATTCCTACATATATCGGTTTATTTAACCATATTTGCAGCTTCCGTAATTCGATGGCAATTAGGTTTTCGCTGAAAATTGTACTATTTTTAAACTTGGGCTTAGCTATGTACGATTCAGCACCATATCGACCACTCCAATGAGAAATTAGCTTCACATCAACACGTTTGCGCACGTTCTCCATGGTTTTACCTGCAACAATTAGAAAAAGTGATCAGTATAGAAATATTTATATGAAACTAGCAATACTCACCAAACACGGCATTGTTCATCAGTTTGAAAAGGTTCTTCTCAAACTCATTCTTCGCAGCCTTACGTAACTCAGTGTTTAAGTCAAGGTAGGGCTTTAACCATGAACTCTGCTTGAATTTCAATACTCGATGTATTTTTGTTAATAGAAGCCCATTCTGTAACGCTTGCTTCAATGCTCGGTAATGTATAACGTATTTTGTTTTATTAGTTAGGGTAGCCATCAACTTAGTCACCTCATTTGATCTTGTAGCAGGCATCATGGTCTTAGGATTTAGGTGTTCAGGACAAAATGGAATATCCTTATGCAAATCATGTAAATGAGAAGGATACTCCAAATCAACCTCAAGCATGTATCCCTCAGAAGCATCATCAGCAATTTCTGTAACGTCTATATTAGAGTCACACCATTCAAATCCTCCATAAGGGAGATATTGTGACATAGCCCATCCATATTGATTATCCACATCATTGTACATTGAATATTTCGGTAGATTTGAAGGATTATAAGTGGGCATATACTTATTGTTAGCTCGACCACGACGTTTTCCGCAAACTTGACTAAGTCCACCGCGTATACCACGCTCAACAAACAAAAACATGTCTACATCGGTGAGAAGCTCCAATTCTTGTCCAGTATGTTTCAGCATAGCATCGAATGTAAATCCTGGTAATGTATAATAATGCGCGGGATCGATGTTATACGTAGCAATACAACTGGAACGAAACTGCTCAAAAACGTCAGCAAGAAGAAGGATATCAGTCTTCATATACAACTCTACATATTCACCTAAGGTTTGACATTGAAACGTATTCCAGAGGCATTGTGCTCTACTATAAAGTTTACGTGAGCAGGGTTTATCTTCGAGATTATTATAGAAAGATTCGATAGGAGGTAACCTTGTTTCTTCAAAGCGGTCGAAAGAATTGAAATAGTCATAAGGCATCACCCCCTTTTTAGTTAACATTGTGAATTCTTCATCGGAAACATTAGAAAACTGTGATCTCAAATTAGGAAATTCGGTTAAATATGAGGCGAGTTTATCGAGAGATGATGCCATGAATCGGAAACTATCGATAAATCTGAAACGGATTCGTGCATCTTCAACATGTTTTGTGAAGGAAATATATTTTTGCCACCGCCCAAGCAAAGCAAGAATCATCTCCATTATTGACGTTAATACATGCCTTCCTCTTTTTTATTTCTGCAGGTAAATCAATATAAGAGGATCCTAGTTGAGGAGTATACTTATTGGTGTTAACGCCTAAGTTCTCCACCTTCTTCAATGCCCAACCACTATCACGTTCTTGAAACTCCTCCAGGTCTTTAAGGATAGGTGCAACGACTTTAGTATCAAACCAGTCATCAATGTTTGTATCTTTGTAAATTAGCGAATTGATCGTTGTAAAATATTTAAACTCTTTAAGAATCTGATCTCCTTTAACAATTTCAAATTCACCTCCGAAAGCTACATTAATCTTAACAGCTACCTCCTTTTTTAATATATTATGTATACGCCGTTTAAAGATAGCCTTAGAATCTTTGAGAAACGCAATAGGATCCTTATGCTTCAGGTTCGAGATGGTGCCAGTTCTGATGCGGTTGTTAAATCATCCCATTTTACACGATGTTTTGCAGTTTCCATATGAGATGATAGGTCTCCACCATGTTTTTGAATATATTTAAATTGGTTACGATATGACTTTATTTGAGTTATACTAGTTAGAATATGCTGCTTTTCTCCAATATACTTGGCACTTCGTAACGCATCATTTAGTTTCTTTATAGCTTTCCTACACTCCGTAAGCCCTTTCGTCACTTGGTGTTCATTATAATTAGATGTTATAAGCCCGAACAGAGTAGCAACATGTTTCACGAGATTCACAAAGAGACTCATAATAAGGAGGAAACTTTTTTTAAGTAAGCACTTTGAGCAAATAACTGTAATCGAATGAGCATTATCGAGATATGAGGGGTAACAAGTAAACTTCTAGTCGGACGGAAGACTGAACGGTAACATTTTGTCTTAAAAAGACCCTCGATTGAAAAAAGTATGTCACCATTCGAGGAATTTTGAAAGAATAATAAATTACTTATAAATTGAAAACTTTTCGCCTATAATGATATTTTTACTTGAGGAGGATATGATATATTATAGTAATGATTCCAATTAACAAACAGTGATTGAAATAAGAAGTTAATGATCTGTATCTGCAGACTACGATTTAGCTAGACCACAAATTCTATTCAGGAACCTTCAGGACCATTGATTACGTGAAAAAAATCACCATTCGACGAATTTTAAAAGAATAATAAATTACTTATAAATTGAAATCCTGAATTTGTCGATCACGAATTGTTTATCATTTTTCTATATTATCTATTTACCCATAGTTAAACATATACTATTATTTATTATCTATTTTTTATATGTGAGGTCGAAGGAGATTCTTTAATAGCCTTTAGGCAACAATTTTCCCTGATATGTGTTAAAAACATACAGAAAATACTATACGCACTTGAACTAATAGATAACCGCATGTTTTGTAGGCATGTCTTACAGATATCCTAGTTAAGTACTTCTCCCACAGTGTGGTAACTGCCGTATTTCTGTGCGGAAAAAAGTCGATCCCCCGTTTTATATCCGAAGAGACCTCAAAAAAATACTTATATGGCCGACCAAAAATTCAATTACAATTTAAACTACAATACATCTCAAAAATTTACATATGAGGTCATAGGCACTCTTCAATAGCCTTTAGGCGACTCTACCCCATAACAGAAGGATACTGTTCGTACATAACTCAAAAGGTGACTGCTCGGGTTGTAATCGAGTCTAACCGACACCCTAAGTTTTTTGTACTTCTCCCACTGTGTGGTACCTGGCATATCTCTGTGTAGGAAAAGTCGGTACCCTTTTTATACCCGAAGGAACCTCATTGTATGCTATCAAAATTATATATCACAACTAAAACAATAAATATTTTTGTATGTAAATACTCAAAAGATACTTACTCGTTTGCCTATTTCCTTCTGCAGCGATCTTCACCCCAGGCGCGAGCTGTTGTGTACCACACGTCATCGCGATTTTAGAAGAGCCCATCTAATTCGAACGTCAGACTAGAAATAAAAATTTATTAGTCTAATATTTTACTAACCAAAATTTTTAACAATTGACATTCAATTAAACTTTTTTGCATAAATCTACCTACATCCCATCACTTTTTATAACAAACAATTACTTAATATCTTACCACACAAACTATTACATCGCTGCAGACTAGTGAACTTTTTACTAAAAATAATTATATATGGGTGTATATTTTCATATTAGCTAATATTTTTTTATGCAACTCTAAACAAAAAGATTCAAAAGACTTTATTAGTCTAATATTTTACTAACCAAAATGTTTAACAATTGACTTTCAATTAAACATTTTTGCATAAATCTATCTACATCCCCTCACCTTTTATAACAAACAATGATGATCTTAACAAAAAACTATGACGTCGTTGCAGACTAGTGAAATTATTAGTAAAAACATTTATATATGGGTGTATATGTCCATATTAACTAATATTTTTTTTACGCAACTTTAAATAAAAGGATTTAAAATATTCATAAAAAAAAGATCTCCTCAGATGTCTATTTTACATACGAATCAATGCATATTTATACTTTCATCTAAGTCGATGACGTTATAGATTCTCGTTACTAATAACATACCTTATCAGCGAAAACCGACAAGTCCAAACAAGTTCATACTAAAACGGATACATGATTTCAAAAAACTTGGGTTATGATGAAAAATTATATGATTGTCACAGTGATTTTTCATTATGTCCAAAAGATAATATTCCACCTGGTTCAAAATATAAAAAGTTATTGACTACCCATTATCCTAAAAATAACTATAAAATTCACTACCGGACACTAAACGATTGACATTGAAAAAGACACATAGGTTTCTAAAATTCGAGCGGAATTCTTGGTTGAAGACATATATATTGATTTAAACAACCATTTGAGAAATTTAGCAAACAATGATTTTGAATCTTTATAAACTTATTAATAAAACAATGGAAAATTCTCGAAAGTACCGTTATGTTAAATTACTTAAATCTTCAGACGGCCGCTACAGTATAAAACATTTCATTGCAATTCCTTTGTTACATTATAGTACAATTTTTAATGAAAATCTAGTAGCTGTTAAATTAAAAAGGACTGAAATAGTTTTCGGTAAACCTCTTTATATAGGTGTGACTATTTTAGATATTTCAAAAACCATAATGTATAATTTTAATTATGATTTTATGATACCGAAATTGGATCTTAAAGATGTAAATTATTATACACGGATATCGATAGTTTTATTTATGAATTAATAAAAACAACTTAGATAAATTTGACACGAGTGACTATCCTTCAGGTAATCCTCACAATGTTATTCAAGTTAATAAAAAATGTAAAATGAAGGATGAGGCGGAATCTCAAATTATTACTCATTTTGTAGGACTTCGATCAAAATGTATTCATATACAATATAGAGTCATAAAAAGCAGAAACAAGATTTGCGAGATGATAATAATAAAGGAATAATTAAAAAATAATGTGAATTAACAAGAATGTTGCTAAAAATCGAAAAACCTTCAATGATTATTTTAAAATGTTCAAGAAGCTTAGAACCTAGATATGAAAATCAATTTAACATAACAAACATCAAAGTTTTTTGTGTTGAACAAAATAAAATTGTTTTAAGCGCATTTGATGATGAAAGATACACATGAACAAAACACTCTTCCGTGAAGTTACTATAGTTTAAATAAACCTTATTCATAAATAGGGCTACAATATGTAGGTGAAGGGTAAGTAATATCATAATATAGTAATTGTCTGTTAATGCAAAAGCATAAAACGATGTTAAAGAACATTTTTTATTGTTCAGAAAATATAAAAGATCTACAATTTATACCAAATTATTTGCGTGATGTTATAATTATTGAATCAGATTTGGCGTAATATATATCAATTAAATAGATACTGTATATGATTTCATCACTATTGTGTATGTGTTTTCGATGACTTGAACTTATTTTAGAAAAAACAAAATGAATATTAAAATCCATGTTATAAGAGATCATTATACTAATTACTTTAAACCAGAAATCATGACATTCCAATCTAACCATATTTGAAACAAGTTCACTATTGTTTGAATAAATGATTTGGTCTGCACGTGCTTCCTAACTATAGAAATAACGCATAAATATTACCTACTAAGCGAATTTAATATAATGTGAGATTTCCTTTATTACAATATAAAAAAACCTTCTATAAAATGATATGAATTCACACACATGTCCGTTTTAAAAAAATGTTGGTTATCAATCTAATAACATTCCTTTGAGTATTTCCGGAATCTCAAATTATTACTCATTTTGTAGGACTTCGATCAAAAATGTATTCATATAAAATATAGACTAATAAAAAGCAGAAACAAGATATGCGAGATGATAGAAATAACGAGATAATAAAAAATTATGGGAATTAACAAGAATGTTGCTGAAAATCGAATAACCTTCAATGATTATTTTAAAATGTTCAAGAAGCTTAGAATCTAGATATGAAAATCAATTTAACATAACAAACATCAAAGTTTTTAGTGTTGAACAAAATAAAATTGTTTTAAGCGTCTTTGATGATGAAAGATACATATGAGCAAAACACTCTTCCATGAAAGTTACTATAGTTTAAATAAACCTAATTTATAAATAGGGCTACAATATGTAGGTGAATGGTAGGTCATTTCAAAATATAGTGATTGTTTGTTAATGCAAAAGCATAAAACGATGTTAAAGAACATTTTTTATTGTTCAGAAAATATAAAAGATCTACAATTTATAGCAAATTATTTGCGTGATGCTATAATTATTGAATCAGATTTGGCGTAATATATATCAATTAAATAGATACTGTATATGATTTCATCACTATTGTGTATGTGTTTTCGATGACTTGAATTTATTTTAGAAAAAACAAAATGAATATTAAAATCCATGTTATAAGAGATCATTATACTAATTTATATCGCTCGAAATATTACATGCGTCATAAAACAAAAGTCGTAAAAATACTTTTAAAGGAAATCTAAAAATAAGTTGAATTTTCATACCTTTTTTACTAGTCACATCACCAAAACACAGAAACTACCGAACTTTTTGAAAGTCAGTTTGAACGCTTTTGAATTTGAAAAAACCACGCCCGTATAGATTACTCGGATTTTAATAATTTTGTCTCTACTTAATTTACGTCACACATCCGACTCACCAAAGAAACTTATATAGAATGAATATTGGATTACTTTAAACCAGAAATCATGACATTCCAATCTAATCATATTTGAAACAAGTTCACTATTGTCTGAATAAATGATTTGGTCTGCACGTGCTTCCTAACTATAGAAATAACGCATAAATATTACCTCCTAAGCGAATTTAATATAATGTGAGATTTCATTTATTACAATATAAAAAAACCTTCTATAAAATGATATGAATTCACATACATATCCGTTTTAAAAAAAAATGTTGGTTATCAATCTAATAACATTCCTTTGAGAATTTCAAAATATAGAACCCTTAAAAAATCAGCTAACTGCATAGCCCCTCCCCCTCATAAGCACTACCCCTCATCTCTTACACACACACACAATCCTCCATATATTTTCTTTCTTCTAATTACTTCTTGTATACACCCTTATTTACTTTTTACGCAACCCCCCCCCCGTAGACGCTACCCGTAAAACCCTCTTCGCTTCTTCTAAATCACCCCCTAGATACCTTATACACGTAAAAACATACACACTTATTTACTTTTTGCATAACCCCCGTTCTTGTATACACCCTTATTTACTTTTTGCGTAATCCCCGTAGACGCTACCCTTAAAAACCCCTTCGCTTCTTCTAAACCACCCTCTAGATACCTTATACACGTAAAAACATACACACTTATTTACTTTTTGCATAACCCCCGTTCTTGTATACACCCTTATTTACATAATCCACGTAGACGCTACCCTCCCCCGTAGACGCTACCCTTAAAACCCTCTTCGCTTCTTCTAAATCACCCTCTAGATACCTTATACACGTAAAAACATACACACTCATTTACTTTTTGCATAACCCCCGTTCTTGTATACACCCTTATTTACTTTTTGCGTAATCCCCGTAGACGCTACCCTTAAAAACCCCTTCGCTTCTTCTGAACCACCCTCTAGATACCTTATACACGTAACAACATACACACTTATTTACTTTTTGCATAACCTCCGTTCTTGTATACACCCTTATTTACTTTTTGTGTGATCCCCGTAGACGCTACCCTTACAAACCCCTTCGCTTCTTCTAAACCACCCTCTAGATACCTTATACACGTAACAACATACACACTTATTTACTTTTTGCATAACCCCCGTAAACGCTACTGTCATTACTTGCTAACCATCTAGAGACTTCTTCTACTTCTTGTAAACCCTCTGGAAACTTCAGATTACTAATTTGTTTCAAGGTGGATGCGCCTTGATGCATGCGCAGATCGAATTGAGTCAAAAATTACTACGATGGACCTTGGCGATTTCCCATGTCAATTTACATAAGGAATGAGCCCGAATCAGTGCTGCTCCTTTACTCATGTCCTTCTTTTTATACATTCTGCCCATTGTCACAAATTTATCTTGAGAATTCTGTAGAAATTGATAAAGACGGTTTATTTCTCTGTGAGCTCTGACAAAGTTGGATCCGTTATCGGAATATAAATGGTGTGGAGTACCGAGTCTTGTTGCAAACCTTCTGAATGCTGTGATAAATGCTTCGCTGGTCAAGTCCGTTACTAATTCAATATGGACACATTTTGTTGCAAAACAGATAAATTGACAAATATACGCTTCATAAGTTTTGTCTGGACGACCTTTTCAACCGCGTAATATCGGCGCAATCAAGTCCGATGACAGTAAAGGGGTTTGACACTTGAACTCTGTGTTTCGGAAGGTCAACCATAATTGAAGCAGTTGGTTTAGGTTTGTTTCGGAAGCAACGTATACAATTTTTTACAATCATTTCAGCAACACTCATACCTGACGTAGCCCAAAATTTTTGGCGTACTGAAAATAACAGAAGTTGCGGGCTTATATACTGCAGTCGCGAGTGGTCAGATTTAAAGATTAATTTTATTAGCTCATGCTTTCCGCTCAATAGAATAGGACGCTCTTCGTCAAACGTCAATGATGAGTTTTTTAATCTCCCTTCAACCCGCAATACACCGTCTGTATCTAGAAATGGATTTAAAGCGAGTACTTTTATTAGCCAGAGGTTTATTACTTTGCATCATAGAAATCGCATTGCTAAAACTATCTTTCTGTGCTATTTTAATCAAGCATAACATGTTGTTTTCCAATTCCAAGACTGTAAGAGGACCCATTGTACGATTACGGTGTTTTAGATTGTTAATAAATCGAAAAACATACGCGACTACTCGTTTCAATTTGTTTAAAGTTGAAAACTTGTCAAAAATAAAAGTCGGTTCAATATTGGTAACAAGAGCATTGCAAGTCTTTTTGACTTCGGGTAAATCATCACTTTTGGTATTCTTAAATGCTCGCGGCAAATCTGCAGATTCGTACAAAAACGCAGGTCCGTTCCACCACATACTACAATGGAACAAATCGTCTGGATATATACCCCGAGAAGCTACGTCAGCAGGGTTGTCTTTAATGTTAACATAACTCCATTTAGATATATCAGATGATCTTTGAATTTCCGCAACTCTGTTGCTGACAAAAAGTTGAAGTTTGTTTGCATCATTATTCAACAATCACAAAATTTGTGAGTCATACCAATAAAACGTTTAAAATTTGCAGGTTAAGGAATAAGAAACATGTTTAACCAACCTAGTAAGTGCTAAAGCTCCGTAAAGTTCTAACCGAGGAATTGACAATACTTGGGGGGGGGCGGGGATTCTACATTTCAAAACTGTGTTCTCTCAATTCGTTATACCATAACAACATTTTCTTACAAAAAGAGTCAATCTTTAGTATTAAGACCAAACTTTTTCATTAATTTCATTTATTTTTTGGGGATACCTCAAAAATCATCCCCGATTGATTTAATTGCCTCTGTTATAAATACTACACAATACAATTATGACAAGTGTGGTATCGTTGAATTTGTTTTTGTATAATATATCCAAAATTGTAATAATATATGACAGTAAAAACGGAAATAATTTTATAATAATTATAAGCATTAGTTCCGACTGCCAAATTTCATACATGTCATATGTGTAACGTTATTATTATATTTAAACGTTAACTTTTAGTTTCATTAAAATTCATATTGCAACTGCTGGCTTTTATGATTGACACATTGACATTCGAGGCAACCTAAAATGGTGCCAACCGTATATAAAAATAACTATAAAAGTATTTCTTATGTTACATCGTCCCTTTTTACAGAAGAAACAGAATGAACACAATATGAAACATGAAATGCAAAGAGCAAACAAATTATAAATTGAGTCTTTGAGCGAGTTTCACTGTTCGGCCAGACCTGGTAACGTGGTTAGTACTTTCAGGAACGATGGGTGTTCCTGCAGTCGGATTTTCTTCAGGAACGACCTGATTGCTAACATTCGGCTTTTCTACCGTCTTCTCGGTGGTTGACGGGATGACTTCAGCAGGGTCTGGAATTTCTGCATTGGTTCTGTGTAGATGAGCCAAATTTCTTCGATAAGTTGTACCGTCTTTGAGTGTTACATTGTACGATCGTGAATTAAGAGCTTCGCGGACTAAGCCTTCCTTCCAATTTCTCTTGCCTATTTGGACTCTGACGCGATCACCTTCGTTTAATGTTTGTGCATTTATCCGCATGTTTTTTGCTTACTTCTAGCTTGCAATAGATTCTCCGGCGCGTTATAGATGACTTTAGGAGCGAGTTGTTTCTCGCAGATAGGAATTAGTGTTCTTGTAGTTCTACTCATCAGGCGTTGAGCAGGAGAACTTAGTTGTTCAGTACGAGGAATGTGCACATCAGAGTTGTCAAGTTCATATTTTCTCAAAATCGATTTAGCAATCGCAACGCTTTTCTCTGCCAAGCCATTTGCACGGAGGAATTTTGTACTTGAAGTTGAATGAATAAATCCCCAGTTTCTTCTAAAGTTTTTGAACTCGCGTGAACTAAATTGCGGTCAATTATCCGATTCCAACACTTCTGGAATACCATGAATTGCAAACCAGTTTTTTAAATATTTGATGACTTCACCGGAGGTTTGGTCATGTAGCATTTTAAAATCGAAAAAACCGGAATAACGGTCTGTAATAATAACATATTCGTTAATGGAAAATGAGAATAGGTTACTTGCGACTATTTGCCACGGTAAGTTCGGAATTTGCTTTGTAATTATTGATGGTTTGGGGTTACTGCGTTGAACTCATTGGCAAATTCCACACCGGTCCACGAAGTTGACAATGTGTTTGTGCATTCCTTGCCAATACAACAATTACCTGGCGCGTTTCAAGCTACTTTGAATTCGAAAGTGGTCAGCGTGCATTTGCTTCAACATTTCTGGAATTTTTGACATTGGTACAATAACCCTGTCATTTTTCATGATCAATCCATTGTAAACTGAAAGTTCTTTAAAATTGAAGTAGTGACTAATATTTCTGGGTAGCTCGTTGATGTTTTCGGGCCACCCATGCATAATAATTTTTTTTAGAGTTTGTAGCTCTTCGTCTTCTTCAGTAGCTCGAATAGTTTCAGTTTGTGCTACCTCTGACATGGCTAATGCTATTACTAGTTCAGTCGCAAGCGTTTCTAGTGAATTATCACAGTCTTGACTTAAGGCATCCGCTATTGGAATATCACATCCTTTTATATATTTAACTTGCATATTGTGTAACTTCCAGCAGAATCTACTGTAGTCTAGGAGGAGCTGTTGGTATTGGTTTCTTGAAAATCTTCTCCGGTTTATGATCTGTTTCGATGTATAACTTCTTGCAATAAACATATTCGTGGAATTTTTGACACCCGAATTTGATAGCGAGTGCTTCTTTCTCGATTTGTGGGTAGTTTTGTTGTACAGAAGTCAGCACTCTTGAAGCATAGGCTACGGGCTGATATTCTTTCATGAAAACAGCACCTAAACAAGTGGAACTTGCATCAACTGACAAAGTAACATCTTTGTTAACATCATAAAATTTCAAAACAGGCGGTGTTATTAACAATTTTTTGATTTTCTTCACTGCAGATTCTTGTACAGGGCCCCAATACCAATCAACATCTTTTTTCAGCAATTCTCTTAACGGCTGTGTTATTTCCGAGAGGTTTGGTATAAATTTAATCCAATAATGTTTGGAGCTGCTTCTTATTTTCTGAAGTTTTCATTGATTTTGTTACGTTTAGAATTTGCACTAGCATTGTTCATCACTTGCCCTACGTTTGAACACATTTTTAGATGAATATTGCTACCTTACCTTAGTTTATTTACAAATATTCGTTACTATTACCAGCTTAGCTTATGTTATTGGATTTATGCTTTTAGATTAGAACTTGTCTTTCTTGTTTTGTCATTTAATATAATTTATATTATCAGTTGTTTCGAGAATACCTACAAGTAATTGGGACATTCTGAAAGAATATTAAGTCGGCTATGTTTCCTTTAAATTCTGATGATAAAATTCCGCTTTGGAATAAAAGTATCATCTCACCATAAATTCTACCTGATTTGTTTGAGAGATTATATTATTGTAACAATGTGTACCTGTCTGTAGTTTCAGATGGTTATGAAAGGAAGTATAAACCATTCGTTTTTCCATTTTAATTTTGTTTTAGTGATATTTCTTTGATATTATGGACTATTTTGAGCAACTCAGTGTTTTGTTTACATTTGAAAACAGGTGGTTCTGCATACGTCAAGTAAAATGACAAGAACATAGAGACAGTTATTGTTTTGTCTATGGACAAGTTTGTTCTTTGATTAATAGTTTAGGTACGTTCGTTGTTTCAGCGCTACTGGTGTTAGTTTAGCGATCAGTCGGGGATTGTTTGTTGACGGGGTTGAATATTTCGCTTTGAATAATAGGTCATTGGAAGTCGCGTTATAACGCACTGTTCGGGTATAACCTGATGTAAATATTTCATGTTTAAAAGATGTGAATGTCAAATCGTGCATGGGCGACAGTTTAATTGACTTTGTATTAATGGAAATTTTGGATGATTTTGAATGGGATTCGAATTCAGATTACTGTATTAGACGATGTCTGATATTAGATTTGGGGTAGGGAATGCGTTGTTATCTGTTCATTTTGGGAACCGTACATGGCATTGACATTTGATGGTTGACGTGCTTCCGGCTAGAACAGGTGGTTTGTGATATTACTGGTGGTGGTTCGCTAGAAAAGTCACGTGCGTGATGGGTTAAAAATAATTTGAAGTTTTGGGACATTACTTTCCACCCTCCGAATGGGGGATTTTGGTCGAATTGACCCAAGGTGATGTTTGGTTGGACTTTGTTTGTGCTGGTTTTGTTGGACACCAAACACTTTACCGTTTATACACGGGATATTCACGCACACTCTACAAATTCGTTGAGATCGGCCATTTTGGCTATCAGAAAATCAAAGGTACCGAATCTTCAGGTATACTGGACTAGTATAGAGGATATATACTCACCGAAAATCGCCGTTGTTTGGAGTGGTAGACGCCACACCGATATAAAGAAGATGAACCCTGGGGATGGAGACCCTTCGTTTTTTTTATGGATTTTTTTGGACGGCTGGATCCCGAAGCTCCGCATCAGATGGGGATGGACAGTAGTCGCCGCTGAGAGAATTAAGTGGATGGAAACTTCCCACCGTGGAACGGTTCGAATATTGCTGATCTATTTTTTTTGTAAATTGTTCAAGTAACGTTTTTGTATATTTTTCATGACCAAGTAATGACATTTTCTTTCTCTTATATTATTTTTTTATATATGGTTCAAATAAATTATTAATATTATCAATTCTTAATAATAATTGATATATAGTACAGGGGATAATGGGGTTAATTTTTTTGTATATATAATGTTCAAGTAAATTTTGGACATCTAGAGTTGGAGTTAATGAGTTTATTTTTTTTGTACAAATATTAGTTAAGAAATTTGTGACATTTGGGACGGGGCATAATTGGTTTTCACATGTTTGTACATTGATTTAGAAGTTTCTGATATTTGGGATAGGGCATACCTAATTGGTTTTCACATGTTTTGTACATTGAATTAGAAGTTTCTGAAATTTGGGATAGGGCATAATTGGTTTTCACATGTTTTGTACATTGAATTAGAAGTTTCTGATATTTGGGATAGGGAATAATTGCCTTTCACATGTTTGTATATTGATTAAGAAATTTCTGACATTTTAGCTATGGGATTCGCGTGAATCCTAAAGTTTCTGGCATAATGGTAAGTTGGTACCACGTATGGAGCTCGATACAAATTACCAAATTATTGTAATTTCAATATGTATTCATTTACAACTAGCGGCTAAGGTTGAATTACTGTCGTTGGTGTTACTCTAGTGAGTAACAATCATTTTATTTGGTAGTACATTTATTTCCGTTATATGATAAGTAATCATACACTTACGAAAATATTGTAATCCCCTCAGGCGTATGATTGTATTTCGGACATCAACTGATTTTATATCTAAATTCTCATATTAATTAATATGTATCATTAACCTTTTTTTTATCAACCGTTGTAACTTAAGGTGTTAGATAAAACTTTGCCTAAATTTTGTGTTAACTAACTCATTGCATTTAGTTTGGACTTTGTCAACTAGCGTAGCTCATTATTCTTTTGGTTAACTTATATTTCAATTTATATTAGATAACTTTTATAACTATCACCCATATTTTTCAATTTGGCCCTCGGGCAATATGGTGATTTATAAATGTGTTTTGACAACCATTCTTTAGCTTAAACCTTACAATGTATTAAAAGTTTATTGATAACCGGACTCCTGAATAAATCTGTGCTAACTGTCTGAGGTCTTTGATTGACTGAACCTAATTTTGGTAGTTTAGTTGGGTACAGGCATAGATAAACTGGGTACGTCATTGGGATATTTTGGACTACCTGGCGCCCGTATTGAATCATCCTCATATTAAGCCCACTCCCTTCTTCGGCATTGAGCAGCCGGTGACGAAACCCAATTGCGACTAGCAGGAGGCGTTGTAGGTGAGTTCGGTAAGTTGTTGTGGTACTGCAGAGTGGTTATTGCATTTTGTGACAGACATCTGTCGTATGGGTACGTCGCAGTTGATCATCCCTCGGGGAACAACGGTGGTCTGTTATTTTGGCATTACACCGTTACCTTTGGGGTTGCATAATACTCTTCGACTGTTTTTAGTGGGAATCTTCTTTGTAATATGTTTTTGTTGACGTCGGTTGGATCAATGCAAAGTCTAATTTTGTTTTTCTTTTTAACGATGACCATTGGACTGACGACTGGTGTTGGCTCACTTATTGGTGCGATTACACCCATTTTAACCATAGTATCAAATTCTTTCTTCACATCATTATGAAGAGCATGTGCCATTTCTCTTGGAGCTCTAACATTAAAAGTAGGATTCTCGATTAAATCAATGTCAATTTTTTAAGCAACCAAGACCCTTAAACAGATTATGATTAGATTCAATTGTAACGTTTTGAATACGTTGGATTAAACCCAACTTTGTTGCAGTTTTTCTTCCTAAGATTGATGGAACTTTTCTGTTAACAATCTTGAAATTAATATTTGATGTCTGGTCTTTAATCTTGCATTGTAGAGTAACTTCTTCCGACGAGTCTTCTTACTTTAGAAGGTTTGAGGTCTTCATTCAAAGTTTTTATTATATTCCATGAAAGAACGATACAGTCAGCACAAGAATCTAAGTAGATAGCGAATTTGCTACCTTTGACTTCAACAATTTCAGTTCATTTTTCTTCTTCAGCTTCTGTATTTACTGAATGGATGAAAAGTACATGTTCTTCGTCGCTGCTTGATTCGTCTTGAATTACGTGCACAGTTTTCTGTTTGTTCTTGACGTTAGTTTTGGATTTTGACCAGCACTGTGATAAAAAATGTCCTTGTTTATTGCGTTCTGCACACGTATTTTTGAATGCACGGCAATTTTTAAGCTTATGCTTCGTGCCGCACCTTTTACAGTTGAATTCTTCCGTGTCTTTGCGTTGATCAGTTTTGACTTTAGTTGTTTTACTTTCAGTCTTCACTTTATGACTTTATGCACCTCGGCTTCATCTTGTACCTTCATTTCAGCCAGTTAGATTTTCTTCAGCTAATAACCTTTCTCTAACCTCTTCAGAACGAATTCCTATGATCAGCTTGTCCATTACGAGACTATCGTGAAGTGTATCAAAATCACAAGTCTTCGCGAGATTTTTTATTTTCGTTAGAAATTCATCAAACATTTACCTTGCTCTTGACTGGTTTTATTGAATTTGTATCGCTCAAAACATAAATTCGTTTTTGGGATGAAATGAGAGTTAAATTTACTTGAATATCGCGACTCGAAACACTTGAAGATCGGTTTTTTAATCGCATAACACTCGTGAGTCGGGACATAATGTTCTGCTCCTCTATCGCTCGGGGAATCCCCGTGTTTAATTTCATTTGTTAACTCTTTTCACCTTGGAATTATTTTGCTTGCAGTATGAGTTACAAAATCGTTACCTCACATATCTTTCACTTTTATTGAATATTACGTTTTTATAGTATTTAAAGTATTGTGTGAGGTGGAAAAGTGTAAATTATAGTATTTGAAGTATTGAGTAAGCTGAAAAGGTGTAAAAAAACTGTGTGATACTTAAAAATGTTTTGCCGACTGTTTGTACGAAACAAAACAAGATTTACGAAAAGAGTTCGCGTGATTGTGATGCCGGTAGAAAATTTGAGTCAGGGAGTTCAAAAAGGAAACGAGCTATCAAAAGATAGCATGTAAACGAAAATTTACGTGGATATTTATATAAATATATAAAAAGTGATGATAAAGAAACCTCTACAAAACATTTATTGACTGAAAGTGACTCTAACCCTGCTCCAGCTGAAAACATTCCTTCCACATCATCATGGATGCAGCCGCCGTCGTTAAGTTAAAACAGAGAGGATGATGATGAATTAACTACATCATTGTCTCTTAAGTCACCGATGCCACCGTCAACGCTATCCAGTCAAGAACACGAATCTGAGCCCGAGTCTATGTCTACATCCATGACTGCTGACGGAAAATCTGAATCCTTAAAATGACCCCGGTTTGCGGCCCATAACAATTACTGATGTAGACCGAACTGAGATTGTATTAAAAGGTCCAATCCGCGTTAAAATTGATTTATTCCCCGTAAATGATAATGGACGTCGATTCAGCGAATATCATTATAATAAGATATTAGTTAACGGTGAAAAGCTTCACAGGTGCTGGATGATTTATTCACAAACAAAGGATGCCGTTTACCGTTTTCCGTGTCGAATATTCGGGATAGACAATACAAAGATTGGATCAAGTGAAGGAGTGTGTGATTGGAAACACTTGGGTGATTACCTAAAGTCTCACGAATCTAGTCGACAGCACACAGATTGTATGTTGAAATGGATTAATTTAGAGAATGGTTTAAAAAGCTGTTCCACTATTTACTTCTTGGCCCAGTCACAAATTGAACAAGAGAGGCAACGTTGGAGAGATATTTTAGTACGATTGCTCGCAATTGTAAATTTTTTAGCATCTCACAATTTGGCCTTCAGGGGTCATAGAGAGAAGTTAACATCTGACAGATTCGAGTGAAGCAAGCGGCAACTTTATAGATTTAGTAAAGTTAATAGCCCGATTTGATCCCGTGTTGAGACTTCACCTAAAACAAGTAAAGGATAAGACGGTTAATGACCACTATATCGGAAAAAGTATTCAAAATGAGCTCATACAATTAATGGCAAGTCACGTGAAGACTCAAATTGTTGAAAAAATAATAAATAATATATATTACTCGATTATTCTTGATTGTACTCGCGACGTTTCTTGTATTGAGCAACTTTCAATTATTATAATATTTTTTTAATACAAATACAGCTGAAATTGAAGAACATTGTATTGGTTTCTTAGCAGTCGAAAAAACCACAGCTGAGAGTTTGACTAATTATATAATCACAGAATTAGAACAGTTGCAAAACTGCAGAGACCAAGGATATGATAATGGTGCCAATATGCGTGGTGAAAGAAGTGGTGTCCAAAAACGTATTCTTGAAATTAATCACTTGCTTATTTTTTACCTTGTGGGAGTCATAGCTGGAATCTCATCCTAGGAGATGCAGCATCGTCTTGTGTCCAAGCAAAATCTTTTTTTGGTTTGCTACAAAGGTTGTATACTCTGTTTGCCGGCTCAAGTCAGAGGGGGGCTATTTTAAATCCTCATGTAAAATCGTTGTCGCTAAAACCACTTTCTGAAACTAGATGGGAGTGCAGGGTAGCATCGGTGAAGACCGTTAAATACCAACTAAGTGATGCATGTGATGCTTTAAAGGATTTAGTAGAAAACACAACAGATTGTCAATTGGTCAGTGAATGCCATTCTATAGAAAAGGAACTAACTACCTACGAATTTGTAGTTTCACTTGTCATATGGTATGACATTCTAACAAAGATAAATGTTATAAGTAAAATGTGGCAAAGCGAAAACATGAACTTAGATGTGACTATACAACACCTAGACGCATTCACAAGTTGGCTCGCTAAATATCGAAAATGGTTTTCAATCATCACTTGTAACTGCAAGAGATACAGCCGAGAAAAATGATATTGACAGACAGTTCAAGAAGTCAGAAGACGACGTAAAAAATGGCATTTTGATTATGAAGGGGAAGAAGAAGCTCATGAATTGAAAGCGGAAGAAATTTTCAAAATAAACTATTTTTATGTAATTGTTGACAATGTGCGCGCAAGTGCTGTCTGTTAGAAGTGGTTTGACTTTATAATTTCCTACTGATCCTGTATCTTGTTGTCATAGTTTACATGAATGTTTTGGAATTATTGATTAAAAGTCAAAATAAAAACCATTATAATTTCCTATAAATTGGGCAAATAGTTGAAACTACGCTACAACTATAACAGGTTATGGGCCCAGGACGATTTGGATTATAAAATTTTGAAAGTTCTCAGCAGACGACGCAATTCGTACTTTTAATCGAGGTAAAAGCAGACGACGAACTTTTCCTACTAAATAGACGACGAAGAATCTAATTCGAAGGTGGAAGATCAAAAAATCGAAAAGCTTAATCCAGAGAATTATCGATATTGGTCGATGCGCGCACAGGGGATTCTGGAGGTGAAGAATTTGTGGAATGCTATAGATCCTGGTTTCAATGATACCCAAATTCAAGAACCCAAAAATAAAGAGACTGATCACAGTGCGAAGTCGATATTATATCTGTTGATTGGAAATTATAGTCTCCACGATGTTATGCAAGACGGCAAAAGAAGTATGGGAGACGCTGGAAAGCATACACACAAAATATGATACTTGGAATGGGTTACTACTCTTGAAGGATTTCGTAAATACTACTAAGAATCAGAATGAATCAATCCATGAGTATTTAACGAGACGTAATAGCCTCTATCATAAAGTCAAATGTGCAGGGTATAATTTAAATGGAAAAATTCAAGCTGGTTTCACGGTACTCGGTTTACCAAGCCAGTACGAGTATCTCACAAGAAACCTCATAGCAGACAATCATGATTTAAATATGGCCTCTCTAAAATCAAAATTGTTGGAGGAAGAACGGAGGATAGAAAACACATGTAGAACAGAAGGTGAAGACGGAGCAAAAGCACTGACAGTAAGAAGAAAGTACGGAAGAAACTATAAACACAATAGACAAACCAATACTAATAATTTTAAGGAAAAAGGTAGGCAGGTCCATGCACAAAATTCGAATCAGACGAAACCCTCTCGTTCGCACGAATTTCTGAGGTGTTTCCGATGTTTGGAAATTGGACATATTGGAAAAAATTGTTCTCTATCCGTCGGAAAAGAAAAACCGTTGTTGACGAAAGAAGAAGCAGGTCCCTCAAATTCCAATTTTACATTTAGTGCCATCAAATTTAGCTGATCATCATCGTTTATCTTATATGGCAAATAAAAGGACTGAAAGAAATATATGGATATTGGATAGAAGATCGACAGATCATATGACGTGTTCAATGAAAAAATTTCAAAATTTTGTTCATCATGAAACTAAAATTGAGGTAGCAGGTGTAGAAATGCTCGTTTCTACCGGTTTTGGAGATGTGAACTTGAAATTATCAGACGAAAGTGGATCGACTCAACTTACTTTATTAAACGTTCTATATGTACCTGAGTTGAAGACGAATTTGCTATTTTTGAGTATAGCAGCCGAACGAGGTCTTAGGATAGTTTTCGAAAACAATTCTTCGAAAATTATGACACCGAATGGAGACGTCCTTGCGATCTCAACCAAAATTGAAGCCTTACATTTTATCAAAGAGAGACATCACTTGGACACGATCAAACCATGTGGCAACAGAATGACGAATACAGCGATTTCGAAAGAATGTCAACTATGGCATAGACGATTGGCACATTTAAATATATCTAGCGTAAAGAAGATGTTTGGAAAAATAAATGTGACATTTTCAAATGACATTGACGCCGAAGAACTAAACTGTGAAATATGCTACCAGGGGAAGTTGAAAAGGAGTCCTTTTCCAAAAGGCTGTTCAAATCGAGAGACATCTCTTGAACCTCATACATACAGACGTCGTAGGTCCTATCAATCATATTTCGAATGGAGGTAATAAATATATATAGTGACGTTCTTTGACGACTATTCAAGATATTGCGAAATCGCCTTCATGAAATCGCAAGATGAAGTGTTCGAAAATTTTAAGAAATACAAAACTAAAGTTAAAAATATTCATGGAAAGAAGATATCCTGTTTGAGAAGCGACAATGGGGGTGAATATTTGTCTCGAGAATTTATTCGTTATATGGAACAAAATGGTATAACTCACGAACTCACAATACCAGGCACACCTCAACAAAATGGCGTTGCCGAAAGATTCAATCAAACATTATTTGATGCAGCTAGATGCTTATTGATAGAATCTGGTATTCCACATAAATTTTGGTCAGAAGCGGTAGCAACATCTTCTTATATTTGAAACAGAAGTCACGCTATAGCGAATAATGGATGCAGCCCAATAGAAAAATGGAAACCAAATATGAAAATTGACCTATCCCATTTAAAAGTATTTGGTTGTAGAGTATGGACAATAAATAAATTTAGACGATTTAAATTGGCTCCAAAAGGTATTTCGAGTATCTTCGTGGGTTATGACAGCAATTCTAAGGGCCGTGATGTCAAATTCGAGGAAGACGTATTCCCTTTGCTGAATCATCAAGATGAAGCTTCCAAAGGAGATATATTTCATAATGATTTCCATGTTCGTGGAACGGATATATTCGCAATGTGAAATCATTCCTCTAATGAAGAAGTAACAGAGCAAAATCTAACAGAGAGCAGTCCAGTCGAAGGGGAAGATAATGATAAAACAATAGTAGAAGAAAAAACTACAAATGGGGATATATCAGGAAATAATGCAGAAGAATATAGAGATACAGAAATCAAAAGATCAGGAAGAACAATACGAAAACCTGAATAGGTGACACAATTCGAAGTTGCCGAAAATTCAAATTCATGCAACCAAGCAATTTTGAGCAGGCGAGATCCTCGCAATTTAAGAGAAGCATTGAACCGGGATAACAAAATTTCCTGGAAAGAAGCCGTCATCAAGGAATTCGAGAATCTTCTCAGGAATGAAACTTGGATTTTCATGGAAAAACCAGAAAATAGGAGAATCATTAAAACAAAATGGGGTTTCAAGTCCAAAAACAACGTTGATGGAGTAGTTGAAAGATACCGAGCAAGAGTTGTGGCTTTGGGTAACACTCAAATGCCAGGTATTGATTTCGAAGAGACATACTCACCAGTTGTACAGAAAAAATCTATGAAGTTACTTTTTGCATTAGCAGTTGAGGAGAAGTGGTCTGTACATCATATAGACATTACTGCAGCATATCTTTCAGCTGACTTAGACGAAACAGTTTATATGGAAATACCGGATGGATATTTCCAGTTGTTCGATAAACTGAAATTGAAGTTTCCTAATTTACCAGAGAATTATTCAGATGGAAAGATAGAACTGGTTTGTAAGTTGAATAAGAGCATATATAGCCTACATCAATCGGGTCTTATGTGGAATAGGACACTAGATCAGTTCATTAAAAGCACAGGTTTCTCCAGATCCATATCTGATCCATGTGTCTATTATCAGGAGAAAGGAAACCTCATCATCACTGTGTACGTTGATGATATACTGATATATGGAAACCACAAAAACATAATGAATTTGAAGGCTGAGTTCAAGAAACGGTTTAATATCAAAGATCTAGGGGAAGTAAGGAACGTATTGTCCATAAAAGTGACCAGAGACGAAAATTCAATTATGTTGAACCAGACTTTATATGCTGGAGAGCTATTGAAAGAAATGAACATGTTACAAGCAAAAGGTGCAGCTACACCTTTACCTATTGGGGAAAAGTTTTGCATGAATGACGACGAATTACTTAGCGAAGACGAACGAATGTTATATCAAAAGTGTATTAGAAGTATTCTATATTTAAGTGTAACGACCAGGTCTGACATGATATTCACAGCAACTTTCATGAGTCAGTTCAACCAAAATCCTACCAAGCATCACTGGATGGGAATAAAACATATGCTGAGATATTTGAATAGGACCAAAGCGTATGGTATTGAATATAAGAAGACAGAGAGAACAGTCGAAGCTTTCACAGATGCAGACTGGGCTTCAAATTCAATGGATAATTATTAATTAGACAATATTAGTAAAAATTTTCGAAATGGAATAGGTCAGCAGTTCCTTACTCAAATCTTCACTAATCCATAATAAAAATATGAATGAATTCATTCTAGCATTGTTTCTAGTAGCTTGGTAGCTCGTTCGCGTTGGAAGCGCCACGTCACCGCGCTATTGGTTATGCGAGCTTTGTCGTTCAGTCATGTCATAGTAGTAATAGTAGTTCGTATTTATTAGTTCTGTCGTGCAATCTACGGTCCACGTTCAGTCATATTAGTAGTTCACTTTGAACTAGTTCATTTTAGCAAAGTGAACTAGTTCATTTTCCTTGTTGACTGAACTAGTTCCTTTTTCTAGTTCGTTCGCGAACTACCCATCTCTAGTTAAGAGTCTGTGTATCATACTATTGAAAGCTGCTAGTTTATGACTGAATGGGTGGAACGAACTATTATGAATTGTAATATCTGTATGTGATGGTTTATAAAATATAGAAAAATCATGTTTATTATTTATATTTGAAATTGTAAGGTCTAGGAAGAATTTGTCGAGTTTAACAAACCCAACTTTGAATTCTTCTTATCACGCCCTCTCCTGCCGAAGGTTGGCGATCCAAATGGCAATTGTAGCTCTGGAGACTGCAGCACGAAAGATTTCTGCAGACGAGCGGTCGAACCATAAGTCCTTTAGCCATGAGTTCTGGCGTCTTCCTACTGATCTTTTCCCGTGCACTTTGCCCTCTATTATGAGGCGTAGTATTTCGTATTTATCACCTCTCATCATATGACCCAGGTATTGCATTTTTCTTTCCTTGATGGTGTTCAGTAGTTCCTTTTGTTCCTCAGTTTCTTTGAACTTTGAATTATCTGTCGCCAAATCAATTCAACAAAAATCAAAGGCAAATTGTCTTATTTTCACAAAAGCAGATAATGGAAATACGGTAATAGCATTACCTAAACAAGATTATATATTAAAAACCAACAATTTCATTCAGGCAAGCAACTTTGAGACCTTTAAAAAAGACCCAACTAATAAATTTCAGAAAGAAATAGAATTAGCAGTAGATAACGCTAAATCAATAATTAACGATAAAGAAAAATATAAATAATTTTTACCCAATCCGCAACACACTGAACTTTATTCAATAATTAAACTCCATAAAGAGGGGTACCCAATCAGACCAGTTGTTTCGTATTTCACAACACCTGCATTCAAAATTTCAAATATTCTCATAGATGTCATCTCTAAATATTGTTCATTCATACCTCGACTTTCAGTTAAAAACTCAACGGAATTAATTAATAATATTCAAGATATAATACTACCCCATAATTCTAAATTCATATCGTTCGATGTAACAAATCTATTCCCTAGTATACCTCCTAAATAAACTCTTGTTGATAACTTGCTCACATACAATAATGTTAATCCTATAATTCACTCTGATATCATTACTTTATTAAAAGTGTGTTTGAATCAAAATTATTTTCATTTCAATGGAGAGGTTTATAGCAGTAAAGACGGTTTGATTATGGGCAACCCCCTCAGCCCCCTACTAGCAGAAATTTTCATGGATAATATAGAAAAAATAATTCATGAGCACCCCCTTAGTAAAAAATTCATGTACTGGCACCGATATGTGGACGACATTTTAGCTAGCTTCATCGGTACAAAAAGACAATTAGAGAGCTTCATTGCTTACATAAACTCGATTCACAATAATATCAAATTTACCGTAGAGCTTGAACAAAATAAGTCTATAAACTTTGTAGACCTTACAATTTCAAATATAAATAACAAACATGATTTTTCTATATTTTATAAACCATCACATACAGATATTACAATTCATAATAATTCGGTCCACCCATTCAGTCATAAACTAGCAGCTTTCAATAGTATGATACACAGACTCAACAGTCCCATTAAATATTTATAATTATAACAAAGAATTAAATATCATAAAACAAATAGCAGTTAATAATAACTATGATCCAAATTTAATTGACAATATCATGAATAAAAAGATAAAAAAACAGACTTTAGAACAAGTATTCCCTTCTGATAAAAATAATAATAAACAATTTAAAAGCTTAACATACTTAGGAACACCATCCTTTAAAATTAAATCATTTTTAGAAACTTTAGACATGAATATTTCCTTTAAAACTGATTACAATTTATCCAAACTCATTAAAAATAATAAATCTAAATCTTCAAAATTAAACAAATCAGGAGATTATAAGTTAAAATGTGGTAATGACAACTGTGATAAAATTTATATCGGTAGAACTTTTAAAACTAGAATTTCGGAACACAAACGTAGCTATGACAATAAAAAATTAGATTCTAACTATTCAAATCAATTAGAAAGCCAACACATTTTCGACCCAAATTTTGAAATTCTCCATGTAGTCGGTAAATCCTTTAGTTTAAATTTATTAGAGGCCCTCGAGATTAACAAAAATAAATATTCAGGTAATCTTCTTAACGACCAAATAGATAGCAATCAGTCTCCTTTATTAAACCTTTTTACCTAGAAGATAGCTTAGGAATGTTTGTAGTGAATGAATTTCCAGATAATTTCTTTCAATATCATTGTTAACGTTAGTAAATAGAATTCTGTATTTATGCACTGTATATATTAAGATATTTTTACATTATACCTTCATTTGTTTTGACAAAGCTACTGTGTTAGTGAAACACGTCAACAAGTTTAAATTGAACATTAGTTCAAATAAAGATTTAAACAAATTGTATTGTTTTATTTCATCGTTCAGTATGGATCTTCATCGAGTAAAAGCCCCATCTATTTGATAATCTTGTTTTTTCTATGTCTTCAGTTTGACTTTAGATATACTATAAATCGTTAATTTTTCTCAAGTTATTTTCTTCATATTTTATGTTTTAGGAAAAATGCTGAACAATGCCAAGCCTTATTTCGACAATCATCTCGTTTCCGATTTTTCGAACTGCTGCGTGAATATAGTGACGAAACCGTACCCGCCGTTCATTATAGACGAAAAAGAAGGATTCGAAATTGATTTACTTGGAATCATTGGAGAAAATTTGAACGTGCGTTTCAATATAAACTTATATCAAGAAAACAATTGGGGTACAAAAATAAACAGCTCATGGGATGGTTTAATAAGTTATGTCCTGGAAAAGAAATACCTCGGTATAGGTAACATCGGCATTGGAAACATACTAGAAAATCAGTTGGAATTTTCTTACAGCTACCACTTGGAACCAATAGTATTCGTAGTTCCGATAGCAGAAGATATACCAAGATGGCGAATATTGACCGTTATATTCACCACGCAGATGTGGGGTATTTGCATAGCTACCATCGTATTTTTCGGATGCGGTTTCTGTTTATTGAAAAAATACGAATCGTATAGAAACCCATTTCTAACATCCTTTCAAATAAGTATAACGCAACCTGTGAATATATTCCCGAAGAAGGACATAAACAGAGTTTTATTCGCTGCACTTAGTATTTTAAGTATTATGTTAACATCAGCTTATACTTGCACTTTAATCAAAGATCTGAAAAATCCTATCAAAGAACACCAAATATCAACAAACGATGAAATTTTCGATCTTTCTAAAACACTTCAATATGAATTCGGCGGTGAATCGTCATTCAAACAACTATTCAACAAAGAAACGGTTTTCGAAAATTACAAAACGATGTCTGGGGTAAACGATACTACGGAATTCTGGTTAAAACAAGTCACCGAGAAAAGAATTTTATGGACTTTAACCAGTGTACATTACGTCAAATATTTGATAGCTATGAATAGCAATGTTACAAATGAAGGTGGAGAAGACTCGAAGATTCACGTTATCAAAGTACAATTCAGCTCGTATCCTCTAAGTATAGTTGCGAGAAAAGGACATTTTATGCTCAATTCTATCAATAGAGTTTTGAACAAAATGCTTGCCAGTGGATTGGTGGATTTTTCATGGAGAAAATACAATAGGAAAATTTTGATGGAAGAGTCTCACGATGTACGGATAGATAACGTTCCTTCTGAACCGTTATCTATGGAACATTTGCAAGGAGCTTTCGCTGTACTTCTATTCGGATACATTTTTGGACTACTGATGCTTGTAGTTGAAAAGTTTATCAAAAAAGTGAAGCTTATCGAGAAGATAAGCGTAATTAGAAATATTTTATTTAAGAAAATTATCAAGAAAAATAAATAAAATTTGTGTAAATTATGTAATTTTATTTTGAATGACACAGTCAACATCAATATTCGTCTTATTTTATTGTAATATAAATAGGACAGATTTTTTTTTAAATGTCAATTACGTGGTAAGAATTTGAAGATAAGTAAAAATTAATCGTAGAAGAGATAAATAAACAGGGAAAAGGGGTTTTAAAAAAGGAAACTCCTAAAAATACAGAGATACATATCGAAATAGTTAATAGTATAATAATTCTTTACAATAATTTCTTTTTGTAAATTATGTAATTTTATTTTAAATGACACAGTAAACATCAATATTCGTCCTATTTTATTCGGAGCATAACTATTAGCTTTAACTAAAAAAGCAGTAGGTATCAGACCAATTGCTATTGGTATAGTTTATCGTCGTTTAGTGGCAAAAATAATTTTTTCAAACATCAGAGACAAATTAAGATATTTACTTCGTCCATTACAATTTGATTTCGGGTCGAAACGTGGTTGTGAAGCAGTTGCACATGCAGCAAGACGTGTCGCCTCTAATCATCCAGAAGTTAATAATAAAGTTTTTCTGAAAATTGATTTTAAAAATGCTTTCAATGCAATTCATCGTGATCATTTATTAAAACTTGTAGCAGATATTCTACCTGAAATTTTTCCTTTCATCAATCAATGATATCGATTCCCTTCATATCTTGTGTTTGGGGAAAACATCATTTATTCGGAAAGATGCGTTCCACACGAGGACCCTTAGACACCTCTCCTTCTTTACATATGTATACACAAACTTATAAGCAATATTGACACAGAATTCAATGCTTGGTACCTTGATGATGGTTCTTTAGGTGCTAATACTAATTCCGTGTTCAAGTCTCTTGTCTATATTATAAACAATTCCAAGGATATTGGTCTTGAACTCAATTTCAGCAAATGCGAGTTATTTTTCTTAGAATCACCAAATAATCTAACCATTGATAAATTTAATTCTCTAGCACCAGGCATAACAATTACCAACAGACAAAATTCATTTCTATTAGGTGCTCCTTTATTAAACGAATCCTTTGTATCAGCTTTCAATGAAAAACTAACCTTTTTCAAAAAAATGTCATCTCCTTTATCCTGGTTACCGACACATATTGCTTATTACCTTCTCAAGAATTGCCTATTTATTCCAAAATTAACATATATCTTAAGATGTAGTCCGACCTGGTTACATAATGATATCTTAATCAATTTTGACAATACTATTCGTCATTCATTAAAGTCATTAATTAACATTAAATTAGAGGACCTTTCTTGGAAACAAGCTTCACTACCTGTTTCATATGGTGGTTTGGGAATTCGCTCAATAGTTTCAGTAGCTGTTCCTTCTTTTTTGTCATCATTAAATAGTTCAAAAAATTACATTCTGTCTATATTTGTCCACACACAAGACCCTTTATTAATGGAGGCAGAAAATATTTGGTCATTAAAGTCTAACAAAGTTGTACCCGATGAATATAAATCCTTTCAAAAATCCTGGGATATAACTTTATTCACCATTGAAAAAAAAATCTGCTTCAGAAAGCTATCAATTCACCAGACAAGGCTCGTTTGAATGCAGTATTTTCAAAGGAATCAGGAGCATGGTTGAACGCTATACCGTCGGCCCCATTAGGTACGCATTTAGATGACGAAAGTTTCCGTATTTCTATTGGTCTCCGTTTAGGTTGTCAAATTTGTGTAAAACATCGCTGTCGTTGCGGAGCTGATGTTGATGAATATTGTAGACACGGCCTAAGCTGCAAATTAAGTGTCGGTCGTTTTTCACGTCATTCTGCAGTAAATGACCTAATTAAACGAAGCCTGTCATCTGCAAAGATTCCCTGTTCGCTGGAACCGGTACTTGCCGCGACGACGGTAAACGTCCAGATGGTATGACTCTCATTCCATGGCAACGCGGCAGACCAGTTATATGGGATTTCACTTGCACTAACACTTGGGCTCCGTCCCATGTCCGATCCACATCTACTTCCGCAGGTGAAAGCAAGCGAAACTTTTAAAATCAATAAATACAAAAATTTGGAGAACATTTACATTTTTATTCCTGTAGCAATTGAAACCTCAGGTGTTTTCAGTCATGAAGCTTTAAAATTCATTGAAGAAATCGGTAAAAAAATATCAGTAGAAACCAATGATTCAAGAGCAACTTTGTTCTTTATACAACAAATAAGTATGGCAATTCAAAGAGGAAACGCTTCATCTTTTCTCGGTACGTTTCCCCGTTCTAAGCCTCTAGAAGAACTTTTTATGAAACCTAGTCATAAGAAACCTAATTCTTCTACCACTTTCAAACTTTCTCACATTACTGACCCTAAAACATGTGATCTATCCTTTTTCCAAAATTCTTATTTAACATCTTCATTCTCTTTTTCAGAATGTGTGCCTTCTGATAATACATGCGTTGACAATTTTATAAATTATGCCTCCAACAAGTTTTTGGGCCCAGTGTACTAAAAAATATAGATAACCACCAGTCAGATGATGTACCATTCATAGGAATACTGAAGAAGATGACTATGCTAGAGAATGATGCGATTCCTATACGCAATAAATTATGTTTGATCAAAACAAAATATAGAACTGGTTTCCCCCCAATAGAGTTGGAGACATCAAATAAAAAGGTAAACGACCAAATGGAAGTTATTTATGCTAACAGTGTGGCATACTCTAACAATACTGATATAGACAATTTGTATGATGAAGATGATAACGGAAATCACACTTCGAATAGCCGATTTGAGTAAAAATGTTAATGATAAACTCTCCAGATTAGTAAAAAATGGTACTAACCTCGCCAATAAGACAACTGAGGTTAGATCCAAAATATCTGATGTGACCAATGGAGTGAAACCACTAAGTACAAAATCAATATCAATCAGAGTTAAAATAAACGGTTTTAAAGACTAAAACTAACTTCGGGGGATGTATCGTGCTAACTAAACTGAAATTTCTCCAAAATTACCCAAAAATGCAGTACCTCTGGATTTATAGGACCCGCTGTACTCGCTATAGTCAGCTGAAAATCAATATGGTACATCTGTGAGACACCTTGAATGAGACACCCTGGAAAATATTCAATTATAAAATTGGCCACTTGTATACACTCCGGAGGCTGTATCGTACTAACAACCCGAAATTTCTCCAAAAAAGAAAAAATTTGGCACTTCAAGTACCATAGTACCCGTTGAACTAGCTCTGGTGAGCTAAAAATCGATAAGGTCCATCTATAAAACTCCCTGACAATATTCAATCATAAAATGGGTCACTTGGTATACACGCTGGAGGCTGTATCGTGCTAACAAACTGAAAATTTTCCAAAAATTACAGAAATTTGGTACATCAAGTATCATAGCACTCGCTGTACTTGATTTAGTGAGCTGAGTATTATCTATGAAACGCCCTTAATAATATGCAATCATAAAATTGGTCACTTGTATATACTCTGGAGGCTGTATTGTCCTAACAAACTGAAATTTCTCAAAAAATGACAAAAATGTCGTACTTAAAGTACTATAGCACCTGTTGTACTGGCTCTGGTGGGCTGAAAATCAATAGGGTTTATCTGTAAGATGTTCTAAATAATATTCAATCATAAAATTGGTGACTTGTTGCACTCCGGAGGCTGTATCGTGCTAACAAACTGAAATTTCTCAAAAAATGACTAAAGTGTCGTACTTAAAGTACTATAGCACCTGTTGTACTGGCTCTGGTGATCTGAAAATCCATAGGGTTCATCTGTAAGATGTTCTTAATATTATTCAATCATAAAATTGATGACTTGTTGCACTACGGAGGCTGTATCGTGCTAACAAACTGAAATTTCTCAAAAAATTACAAAAATGTCGTACTTCAAGTATCATTGCACCCGTTGTACTGGCTATTGTGAGCTGAAAATCGATAGGGTTCATCTGTGAGATGTCCTGAACAATATTCAATCATAAAATTGGTAACTTGTTGCACTCCGGAGGCTGTATCGTGCTAACAAGACATGTAACGAAAAGTGGCCGACGACGACGACATACACACAGGATTTTTTTCTAAAAACCATTTTTTCGTGTTGTTCTTGATGAAAAGCGTCAAAATAACTCAAACATTTTCTTCAAAATTTCAACTTTTTTGTGGATAAACCAATACTTTTCTCGCTTATTATATAGGTTGGGCGGAAAAGTAAAATCTAGTAATAATTTTTGGTGACCAAAAAAAAAATGACATTGCCTCCAACAAATGTTCAAATAACCCCGATGTTTTGCAGTCAATTTCAAAATTGGAAGAGAATGAAGACGTAGAAAAAAATAATGGTTCAGAAGTCGATAGGGTCGTAGTAACTGAGGAATCAATAAACATCGATTCCCTTTCTAAAAATAATCCTAGAGTTCTCTTCATACATTTCATTTTCGATAAAAGATTTTCAGAAAGGGGATGAAACTTAATAAGAACAAAAGTACACGTCTAAAAATGATGTAGATAACAACGAATATATTAACAAAGTGAACCAGACCAATGATCTATCGACATCAACCAAACTTTCCAAAACCGCATTATCTACATCCAATTCAATAGCAAACAACATCAATTCCTTATCAGGCCGATCAAGTGAGAAAGACAATAATAGAATCCGAGATTATTCGTACAATGATAGTAGTTGTGAAAGAGCTCTTAACAATATCTCCACAATCAGATTCATAAAGGGTATTCTTCAAAAATCTTTGGGTCTCATAGGCCTCAAAAATATTGGTAACACATGTTTCATGAAGAGTATTATCCAATGCCTATCAAACACAAGGTGGCTATTAGAATATCTAAAGAAAGACGCATACATAAGAGATATTAATATAAACATATCCAGCATGAAAGGAGCACTAATTAAAGCATTTGCTGAAGTTATTCAAGAGCTTTGGTCTGAAGACGGTTCAGACAGAGTGGTTAATACAGTATCATTGAAAAGTCAGATTCAGCGATTTACTTCAAGGTTGATGGTTCAACATGATGTACAGGAGTTTCTTCGTTACCTATTAGCAGGACTTCACGAAGATGTCAACAAGGTATATGAAAAACCAAAGCCCATATTAACAGAAATTGATGACAAATTTAGTGACATTGAGAAAGCACAAGAATCTTGGTTGAGATATCCGAGAATGGACATCTCCAAGATTGTGGATAACTTTGTCGGTTAATTAAAATCAACAATCAAGTGCACACACTGTCCCAATGAGTTTTTTAAACGATGTTATTTATTTAACCCTAAAGAATGGTTCAAGTGGTAAGTGTTTCCCAAAGATGAATGGTTCGATGGTTCAAGAAGTACATACGAGGGGCACTTGCTAAGTAACCACCACATGGCGATCCTGCAAACTAAATGATCCTGCAAACTAAACAGTAAATGATCCTGCAAACTAAATGGTAAATAATCCTGCGAACAAATGGTAATTGTAAAATGGTAAACGGTAAATGGTAAATAATCTTGCAAACTAAATGGAAAATGGTGAATAATCCTGCGAATTGATGGTAATCCAAACGTGTGAAGGTATATGGTCTTTTATTTAAATTTTGGACCTTGGAGAAGCATAACTATGGATGGTGCACCTACTAAACAAGGGGTACAAGAAACTGGTACAGTGAACAATAATTTTATGGTACAGCAAGATAATTTTACAACGCATATAATAGTCTTATTGTACATAATAACGGTAGCTTTCATTTTGAAATTCATATGGTCCCTATGGAAAACGCATCGAATAGCATTAAAAAGAGACATCAACCAAGGCATTGCAGTGAAGCGGACGTCAGGAACTTTAACTGTATAAAATTGTAAGTACTTTTGCACTCTATTTTTAAGAACGAATGGTACATCTTTTAAATGTCAATAACGTGGGAAGATTTCGAAGATAAGCTAAGGGCAATTGTAGAAGGAATAAATAAACAGGGAAAAAGGGTTTTGAAAAAGAAAACTCCTAAAAATCCAGATATTCAGTTTGAAGTAATTAATAGTATAATAATTTTTGCTAAGTTAATAGGTGAAAATTGGAAAAACTTAAGTTTAGTACAACAAGAAAGTTGTAAAAATTATTCAGATAAGATTAGGATAGCATCGCTAGGGCATTTCAAGCGCTGAATTGTATTGTTAAAATACCTACCTCTATATTTGAGGAGATCGATACGGGTGTATTACAAGCAATAAGCAAACAGTTGAAAATGGCGACAAGTATGAATGATTTTTTTAATTTCGCGAGTAAGGTCTTACCTACTGAATTCAACGGAGAAGCAAGCAAGTTACAATCATTTTTAGACTCTTTAGATTTTAAAATGTAGTGGTGGTGAATTTTAAAACCAAAATGTGTTCCTTAAGGAGAGATTTAAGCTAAGTATCAATTTCCATGTTTATTTTAAACTCAATTTTTCATTTTTCTTATTTTATTTTATTTCAATGTCGAGGCATTGGTTTTGATTTTGATAGAAGTTAGAAGTGATTGCTATGTATTCTGTTTTCTTTGATTTCCAATAATTCTACCATACAACCTTGAAAAAGAAAGGAAAAGTCTTTCGAAAGCGCTCGGTTCCGTATAACAAGAATTTAGGCTGCAATCCCCGTGATATTTTTAATTTTATTTGTTATATATATATATATATATATATATATATATATATATATATATATATAATATACACACAGGTAGGTAAAATAGGCAAAAAATATTAATTAGAAATTATGACTCACAAGTCGAGGTTAATCCTTAAAAAAATTCACAAAGGAGATCATTGCAATGGAACCACTCAATTCTTGAACTTTTAAAACAACAAAACGTGAAACGTGTTGTTGTTTATAGCACCAAAAACGAATGAAATGAATTGTTGTAAATAAGCGTTATTCTTTTTTGAAAAAAAAGAAGACGGCCTTGTGATCGAAAAATTAGTAAATGACTCTCAACTTTTTTTTACCGAAGGTATGTAACCAACAATCCAGACACTCAGGCATATAAAGGATGATAGCGCAAGAAACGAAAACTTGAGTTAGCCTTGAATCTACCGCGCCTACCCACCTCCTCAACATCGGCACCGCCGGTTGCACTGTAAACCGAAAAAACCCCACCGACCGACAAAGAGGATCTATGAGAATCCTCACTGGGGTCGACAAAGAACTCTCAACCCCCAATAATAGTTCTCAACAAAAGTTAAAAGTGATTAAAAACAACTGGGTTGCATGGTAAAAATAACAGTACAGAACATACTAGGTCAATCCTGTAACTATTAATTGCTATGAATTTTTGATGAGGGAGTCATACAACCCATCATCTCCATCAAAATCATTTTTAAAACCGCGATACACGAAACACAGCGAAACCGATACCGAAAATTACGAATCACTTTTTCACATCGCGACGGTTGCCTGCCATATTCATGATCAATTTTCAAATTCATACATCACAGAATCATCCACTACATTAGAGCAAAATCAAATTCTTAATTCGTCGTTTCTAGGGAACTAATTTTCCTCAAGAATTGGTTGGATACTATTTATACTATATAGTACAAATCGCGTATACCAAATGGATTATTATGAAAAAAAATATCCTAACCCAACAGCCTTGTCCTTATAGTTAAAGAAAGTCTCACCAGATTAATCGTAAAGTCATTTGAGTGATAATCACGTCTACAAGTTACAACAAAATTAGATATATACCCACGCGATATAAAATGAAATCATTATATTGGATGAATTAACAATCAATTTTGTTGATTAAAAGGCTCCATATGCTAACTCCCCGAATCAAAGTCGATTGAGGTGTCAGGGTCTCAATCTGCATACTCCCTGATCTCAAAAGATTCTGTCATTGATTGCAGGTTTGATGAGATGTTAGAGTGTCTGTTTCTCTATCTCAACAAAACTTTTTGAAAGAGAGAGCAGCTAAAATGAAGCATAAAATGGTTATAATAACAAAAAGGAATATTTACTGGATGTGAATGTGGTAAAATTAGGAAGAGAATTTTAGAAAATTGATAATTTTGTATAAAATGGGAATAGATTTGATCAAAAGTATACGCAAAATAAAACTTGTTAAACGGAGTACCCCAAATTTGCGAACTGTACTGAGAAATATGGATAAATTGTGCCGTGAATAATTTTGCAAAAAACCGAGTTAATTATTTGAAAGGATGAAGTTCAAAGAGATTTTCCAAAAACTACAAGTATTTATGGTACCCAAAGATATTATATCTTATCAATTAAACACAAAATGTTGAAGCTTCCATAAACTGCCAGCTCTCCATTTTACCTAGGAAAAAATTACAATCCGTTTCCAACATTTCATATTTAGATATGTTCGTTTGTGTGACCACAATAAATGTGCTCTATGAATATTTTTAGATAAATTTAACAGTTCAAAAGTGAAAACTTGATTTAGAAACGGCCTTAAAAATATATCTTCTAGACGATTAAAAAAATGCCTCTAATAATTGCACCAAATTTTATCAGAACCTAATGAATTTTAACGAAATTATTTGGTTATAAATTTGACTCTATTTCTTTCCATTTCTAATTATAATTTATTAAGGAATTTATTGATGTTCAAATAAATTAGGCATACAGGGTACTTATACAGGGTGTACCAATTTTCCGACAAACTTCGGTATATGGGTTATTTTAAGAGATTTGAAAAAAAATTATCAACAAAATTAGTAGATGTCTTTAAGGTCCATGTTTTGAAATTATCTCCAACTATGCCGAATGTTGCATAACTCCGTTACAAACCAAACACGACTTTTTGAAATTTTTTTTAATTATAATTTATTAAGGAATTTATTGATGCTCAAATAAATTAGGCCTAAAGGGTACTTATACAGGGTGTACTAATCTTACGACAAAGTTTGGTATATAGGTTATTTTAAGAGACTTAAAAAATTTATCAACAAAAATAGTATATGTCTTTTGATATAAAAGTAATTGTGGACATGATTTGGGTATTGGGTGGATGTAACAAAAATTGTTCGCTTGCGTCTAAAGTTTATCGTCCAAGATTTCCAGACCGGAAGGCACCCAACAAAAGAGCATTTGAAAAACTAATGGATCGTGTCAATCGCAGTGGTAAAGTAAAATACAAAAAAAAGACGTAGAAAAAACAGCTTTAACTGAGGAAAACGAAATGATAGTAATGTTAAGTATTCCAGTAAATCCGCATACAAGTGTAAGAAATATTTCACAGCAGCAAGATATAAGTCATGGCACGATTCAAAGAATCCTTAAAACCCACAAAATGCATCCCTATCATATCCAACTTCATCAAGAGTTACATGACCCTGTTTTTCAAAGAAAAGTAACGTTTTGTGAATGGGCCCAATTTGAAATCAATCGCCAGAGAATTTTTTTTTATTTTGTGCTTTTTGCAGATGAGGCGACTTTTCATGAAAACAGACGTGTAAATCGACATAATTTTCATTATTATACAACTTCTAATCCAAATGTCGTCTCAACCCGTAGCCAGTAGAGGTGGTCAATAAGTGTTTGGGGTGGACCTGTAGGTGATCATGTGATAGGACCATACTTCTTTGATGAAAGAGTAACTAGTGCCGTTTATTTGAATTTTCTTTAGAATCACCCGCCAGTTTTCTTAGGAGAAGTTCCACTCAATAGTCGGCGACAAATGTGTTATTTGCATGATGTTTCATAATATTGCGCCTATACGAGATCATCTCCATACCGAATTCCAAAACAGAGGGATCGGAAGAGGCGCCAACTAGGTCTTCCGAATTGACAAAAGTGGATTTCTTTTTTTGGGGATTCATAAAAAATGAGGTTAATAAAACTCCCCCCACTAATAGATAGAACATGAAAGAGAGAATAAGAGCGGTATTTCGATTTGTTAACGTTTTTATGCTGAGAAATGTTAGTCAATCATTTGAAGAGACTGCAGCATTGCATTGATGTTAACGGTGAACACTTTGAATATTTAATTTAATATTACTGTTAGGGTTATACTTTTGGTGACTTGTTTTGTTTAGAGTAAATAGTTTATTAAAATGTATTATTATTTAGGATTTTTTGTTACATTCAACGTTTATTGCTTTCATATAATATGTTAATAATTATGGTATACAATAGATATTACAAAATAACTCTGTTTTTATAAACTTTGGGTATAGGGAATACTTAACAAAAATCAAAGTTACATGATCGAAGATTCTATTTGCGCTAAAAAATACAGGGTGTTCTATTTGAAAGACGAGAGAAAATGAAAGGTTCGAGTTTCCGTCCACCCTGTATACAAAAAGTGAAATAAATAAAATTTAATAGAATACGGAGATATTGCATCATATTACGGAACTCTTGTTTCCAGAGCGCATGCGCAGCAACGGTGTAAGCCCCGCCCACCTTTTACGACCTCTATTTAGTATAAATAGAGGCGTGGTTCGGGCATCCAACTAATGAGCATCCGATTGCCAAACCAAATCGTCAAATTAATATATTCTTACCTCACCGGCCGATCGATCAGCGTCAAAGTTGGTTATAGCATATCCGATCCCTTTACACCTCAAACTGGCGTTCCGCAGGGCTCGATACTCGCTCCTCTATTATACATCATTTATACGTATGATACACCAGTTCCACGACATCCCCGTGATAACGTCCAACTATATGCGGATGATACCGCACTAATTATCTCAGCCACAGACATTCGCTCTCTCAACATCCGATCCCAAAATCTACTGTCCCAATTTTCCAATTGGTGCAGGAAATGGCGGATGACTCTCAACCCCCAGAAAACACAAGCCAGCGTCTTCCAACACCCTGATACCAAGAGCGAACGACTTCTTCCTACAAACTTCCGCCTCGTGCTCTGGGGTGATCGACTCGAAATCCGTAGGGAAGTCGTCTATTTGGGAGTGAAATTCACTTACACTCTCAACTGGACGGCCGACCTAATGGACACTTTAAACAAAGTCCGACGGTTCTCTACTCAACAACCTCCGCAACAAGTCCAAAACCATTATAATAAAAATCTCAACAAATTCCAAAATCTCTCATTCCCATATTTGTTCAACACTTTGGACTTACCCTATACTTATTGCCGCCCCCACACCACCCACGTCGGTGTTGCAGGTTTTTGCGGTTTTCCTGTACACTCTGTGAATTAATCACTAGCCAAATGGACCGACGATCGACGCACCCGCATTTTTAGATTTAGAATTGTTATTATACCACCGACCATCGTAAACATTCCCAAACCACCGAAGGCACGTCACCGCAACTCTCCACCAAATTCCAACAAAATACTAAATTCCATACACTTTTGAAAAATGTCTCCTATACATTTTTGCACATAACAAAAATCCAAAAAGTAGTAATCTTCTGTATCCCTAATACATCACTCTCAAAATATCGGAGTCATTTCAGAATCAATAAATAACATCCAATTTCATAATTTCTGACACCTAGCCAGCCCAACGCATATATCTATGTATCGGCAACGATACATGGTTCGTCTTCAACAACACTTATTCCCATCCTAGACACTTTTTGTCAAATCATTTCCGCACACTTCTAGGCTTCGCTGCTTCCAGAGACCAGCCCCCAATTCACCCCAATGCAGCACAACCCTCCAGTCACCTTCTGGCGAAAAGCCCACACAACAACTCTCATTTCTAGACACTTCTAAGCAAATTTTCCTAGTCACTTCTAAAATTTTCTTACTAGACACTTTTTAAACCCCAACTTAATTTCTAGGCCGAGCGCGCACCAAACCACCCAACACACCCCCAACACAGCCCTGAAGAGGAAACCTATCCTATACCAGGGCAGCAACAAGAAAAGGACATTCAACCAAGAAAACCAACCCACCCCAAACTCATTTACGAATCTCTCTCTCTCTCTCTCTCTCTCTCTCTCTCTCTCTCTCTCGGGCATCCAATCAGTCGCTCTTCTACCTTCATACGCTCTGGTACTACTCTCTCTAGAGATCGAACTGAACTTGACTTGTTGTTAGTTATTGATCTCCAGCACGAGATCTCTCTATTGGGAAACTACCGATACCATTATTTTGGCACTTCCTCGAGAAGGCCTTGACGAACTTCTGGATACATTTAATAGCTTTGATCCTAACATCCAATTCACAATCGAAATGGAAGACTTCGAGAATTCCGTACCTTTCTTAGATACAAAATTTATTCGTAACAACAATAAAATTATTATAGATTGGTACAGGAAGCCATGCAGCTCTGGTAGATATCTTAATTATCACTCCTACCACAAACATTCCATGAAAGTGAATTTGGTTAAACAAATGAAGCAGAGAGTACTCAGAATTTCAAATAATGTTTTTCATAATAAAAATCTTAATATTTTACTTAACCTTTTCTTGGATAACTCTTATCCAAGACCTTTATTGAATAAGATATTATTCAGCACATCTAATGCTGTGGATTTGTTGCATGAAGATAGCCATCCTAACTTAGCCCAGACGGATGTTGGAACTGATGTGTCCCCTTCTCGACCGGTTTTCGCTACTTTGCCATATATAAGTGACATAACTCCGAGACTTGCCAGATTGCTCCGTTCATGTGGTGATTTTAAAATTGCTAATAAAACTGTTCTTTCAATCAGATCGATTTACTCTAGAGTTAAAGATAAAGACCCCTTGACTTCACTTACTAACGTGGTGTACAGTATTCCTTGCAGAGATTGTGATAAACAATATATCGGACAGACTTTAAGATCTCTATCTAGCCGTATAGTTTCACATAAGAGTGATGCTAGATTACACCCAGAGAGGTGCGCGTTAGCTTTTCATGTAAATTCTCTTGATCATCAGATGAATTATGAGGCTGTGAAGGTGTTAGCGACTGAGTCTAACAAAACGAAAAGATCATTCTTGGAAATGGCTTTTATTTCACAAAACAATAATGTAATTAACAGGAAAACTGATATTGATCACTTAAGTGAGATTTACTCATTTTTGTTGTCCTTAGATACTAATTTTGCACATCAAGTGGTGGGAAATAACTATGTTGCTCCTGACAACACCACCCTTATTACCTTAATTCAATAATAATAATAATAAACTTACTTTGAATGTATTGGTGTTGGTAGATACATTCAAGTAAACAAATAATTAATTAAACCTAATTTTGAGTGTATTGGTGTTGGTAGATACACTCAGATTGGAGATCTATTATATTACTTAATTACTATATTTGTTATTACATATTAATATTCTTTTCTGTTGTCTTCTCTTTTCTTCCTTTGTGTTAGTCCAAACGAAGTGATGTTCTCTACGCACTCTGAACATAATAAAAATAAGAGCGTTCTCCTGGCTCTGTCTCACAATTTCTTTCTCTCTTCCTCTTTTCAACAATATTACATCTTCTCATTACACCAATTGTTTGCCCTACAGCTGCCATTACGAAAATAGTGGCATTGTCCCACAGCTCATTGTTGACGTTGGTAACACTGTTTGTCTCTTGCCACTTCCCTTTTGGAGGCAAAATATATCATTTCCTCGCCGGCGTTTAGTGTAGTGACACATGAAGATGAAATCAATGGTTTTATTTTATAAAATGCTGCGACAATTACAATTGTTGCTATGACACGATTGATTAGGCCGTTGGTTCAATTCCTACTTAAATATTCCACAATTTACGACTTGTAGTTTACGATTTTACATCTTTATGGAATCTAACCTCACTTCGGAGGTAAGTACACACGTGGTTGTAAATTTCATTTTTAATTATTCTCTTTGACCACAGTATTTAACTGTTGTTTTTTTCATTCTAGTTTCCCTGATGATGAGGACAAACATCCTCGAAAGCTTGGACATTTTCCGCTAAGAGTATATCTTTTCCAATTTTTTGCTGCAATCCCCAATATTCACTAGTTTTATTCCTAACTAGTCAGCAAAGACTATCTTTCTTCTACTTACAGACATGGGGTTTTATCGTAACATCTACATAAACTACGGAGAAACAGCTGTTCATAAATATAAAGCATGGTCTAAAACCAAAATGAAACTTGCCCGTGAATACAACAGGAAACAATTTTTGTTGAAATGTAGGAAATCAGGGATTTTACCCAATCATATAACTGCGGCTATTAGACCAATTGACGACCTCCTGATGAGACAGGACATTCACAAGAAAACAGGGATTGATTACAGGTTAGGGATAAAGCTTCTTAATATTGAAATTTCTAATAACCATTCACTGATTAGTAGATTAGAATCAACTTTGTCATCTTTGAAAAGGACAATAGTTTCTTTATCTAGTGAATTTCACTTTCAAAACTTTGCAAGTAAACAGCAGGTTACTTATAATAAACTTTTTCATAATATTAAATATAATAATATACATAAACTTAATAAATTACAAGGTGATCAATTTAAATTATTGTTAAAATCAAAAGAGGGTTGGTTGAGAAATATTTCTAATACCACTATACCTGATGATATTTCACAGTTTTTAGCTTTGGGCCCAAAGTTTAGTGTAGAACCAGTCATTTTGAAGGATATTTCAATTAAATCAATTTTATCAGATGTAGACTATCTCACTTCCACAATCACAGACTCGAAAATGAGAAACATCACGGTAGCTAGAGCCACTAATATTATTACTAATTACATAAAACAACCACATAATAATTCTTTTTTTCATAACCTTTTACTTAAATCTAAAGCCTTCTTAAAGGCGAACCCTCATTTGATTCTTACTCAATCCGATAAGGGCAATGTTACTGTCATTATGGACAGACATCAATATATTGAATTGTCTAATGATATTGTTTTAAATAACAGTTCTTATGTAGAACTGTCTAGTGACCCTACTTCCTCTATTCAAAGAAAGGGTAACAACCTAATTAAATCTTTATGTAATAAACATTACATTGACATAACAGTTAAGAAAAAACTCATGAGCTACCATGGTGTCCCTCCTAAATTTTACTCTCTTCCGAAAATTCATAAACCAGTTCTCTCTGTAAGACCGATAGTGGCTTCCATAGGAGCCCCCACAGAAAATATTGCACAGTTCTGCACAGAAATACTGACGAAAGCGTATGATTATGATAATTTGTATTTTATCAAAGACTCTTTTGAAGTCTCTGAAAAGTTTAATAACTTAGAAATTCCAGAAAATTATGTTCTGGCCAGTTTGGATGTGGTCTCGTTGTTCAGTAATGTTTATCTTGATGCTTGTTTGAGAGCTATCGATAAGGGTTGGGATCGTATCAGTGTCCATTGCTCCATCCCGAAGGAAGCTTTTCTTGAATTAATAGTTTTTCTTTTTGATAATACTTATTTTTCCTTTAATAACAAAATTTACAAACAAACTTTTGGTACTCCAATGGGAGCGTCAATTTCTCCTATCTTAGCAGCATATGTCATGGACGATGTTCTGGATACAGTCATACCTGTTCTTTCTTTTACTCCTTTTTTTATAAAAAAGTATGTTGATGACATTATTTTGGCACTTCCTCGAGAAGGCCTTGACGAACTTCTGGATACATTTAATAGCTTTGATCCTAACATCCAATTCACAATCGAAATGGAAGACTTCGAGAATTCCGTACCTTTCTTAGATACAAAATTTATTCGTAACAACAATAAAATTATTATAGATTGGTACAGGAAGCCATGCAGCTCTGGTAGATATCTTAATTATCACTCCTACCACAAACATTCCATGAAAGTGAATTTGGTTAAACAAATGAAGCAGAGAGTACTCAGAATTTCAAATAATGTTTTTCATAATAAAAATCTTAATATTTTACTTAACCTTTTCTTGGACAACTCTTATCCAAGACCTTTATTGAATAAGATATTATTCAGCACATCTAATGCTGTGGATTTGTTGCATGAAGATAGCCATCCTAACTTAGCCCAGACGGATGTTGGAACTGATGTGTCCCCTTCTCGACCGGTTTTCGCTACTTTGCCATATATAAGTGACATAACTCCGAGACTTGCCAGATTGCTCCGTTCATGTGGTGATTTTAAAATTGCTAATAAAACTGTTCTTTCAATCAGATCGATTTACTCTAGAGTTAAAGATAAAGACCCCTTGACTTCACTTACTAACGTGGTGTACAGTATTCCTTGCAGAGATTGTGATAAACAATATATCGGACAGACTTTAAGATCTCTATCTAGCCGTATAGTTTCACATAAGAGTGATGCTAGATTACACCCAGAGAGGTGCGCGTTAGCTTTTCATGTAAATTCTCTTGATCATCAGATGAATTATGAGGCTGTGAAGGTGTTAGCGACTGAGTCTAACAAAACGAAAAGATCATTCTTGGAAATGGCTTTTATTTCACAAAACAATAATGTAATTAACAGGAAAACTGATATTGATCACTTAAGTGAGATTTACTCATTTTTGTTGTCCTTAGATACTAATTTTGCACATCAAGTGGTGGGAAATAACTATGTTGCTCCTGACAACACCACCCTTATTACCTTAATTCAATAATAATAATAATAAACTTACTTTGAATGTATTGGTGTTGGTAGATACATTCAAGTAAACAAATAATTAATTAAACCTAATTTTGAGTGTATTGGTGTTGGTAGATACACTCAGATTGGAGATCTATTATATTACTTAATTACTATATTTGTTATTACATATTAATATTCTTTTCTGTTGTCTTCTCTTTTCTTCCTTTGTGTTAGTCCAAACGAAGTGATGTTCTCTACGCACTCTGAACATAATAAAAATAAGAGCGTTCTCCTGGCTCTGTCTCACAATTTCTTTCTCTCTTCCTCTTTTCAACAATATTACATCTTCTCATTACACCAATTGTTTGCCCTACAGCTGCCATTACGAAAATAGTGGCATTGTCCCACAGCTCATTGTTGACGTTGGTAACACTGTTTGTCTCTTGCCACTTCCCTTTTGGAGGCAAAATATATCATTTCCTCGCCGGCGTTTAGTGTAGTGACACATGAAGATGAAATCAATGGTTTTATTTTATAAAATGCTGCGACAATTACAATTGTTGCTATGACACGATTGATTAGGCCGTTGGTTCAATTCCTACTTAAATATTCCACAATTTACGACTTGTAGTTTACGATTTTACATCTTTATGGAATCTAACCTCACTTCGGAGGTAAGTACACACGTGGTTGTAAATTTCATTTTTAATTATTCTCTTTGACCACAGTATTTAACTGTTGTTTTTTTTTCATTCTAGTTTCCCTGATGATGAGGACAAACATCCTCGAAAGCTTGGACATTTTCCGCTAAGAGTATATCTTTTCCAATTTTTTGCTGCAATCCCCAATATTCACTAGTTTTATTCCTAACTAGTCAGCAAAGACTATCTTTCTTCTACTTACAGACATGGGGTTTTATCGTAACATCTACATAAACTACGGAGAAACAGCTGTTCATAAATATAAAGCATGGTCTAAAACCAAAATGAAACTTGCCCGTGAATACAACAGGAAACAATTTTTGTTGAAATGTAGGAAATCAGGGATTTTACCCAATCATATAACTGCGGCTATTAGACCAATTGACGACCTCCTGATGAGACAGGACATTCACAAGAAAACAGGGATTGATTACAGGTTAGGGATAAAGCTTCTTAATATTGAAATTTCTAATAACCATTCACTGATTAGTAGATTAGAATCAACTTTGTCATCTTTGAAAAGGACAATAGTTTCTTTATCTAGTGAATTTCACTTTCAAAACTTTGCAAGTAAACAGCAGGTTACTTATAATAAACTTTTTCATAATATTAAATATAATAATATACATAAACTTAATAAATTACAAGGTGATCAATTTAAATTATTGTTAAAATCAAAAGAGGGTTGGTTGAGAAATATTTCTAATACCACTATACCTGATGATATTTCACAGTTTTTAGCTTTGGGCCCAAAGTTTAGTGTAGAACCAGTCATTTTGAAGGATATTTCAATTAAATCAATTTTATCAGATGTAGACTATCTCACTTCCACAATCACAGACTCGAAAATGAGAAACATCACGGTAGCTAGAGCCACTAATATTATTACTAATTACATAAAACAACCACATAATAATTCTTTTTTTCATAACCTTTTACTTAAATCTAAAGCCTTCTTAAAGGCGAACCCTCATTTGATTCTTACTCAATCCGATAAGGGCAATGTTACTGTCATTATGGACAGACATCAATATATTGAATTGTCTAATGATATTGTTTTAAATAACAGTTCTTATGTAGAACTGTCTAGTGACCCTACTTCCTCTATTCAAAGAAAGGGTAACAACCTAATTAAATCTTTATGTAATAAACATTACATTGACATAACAGTTAAGAAAAAACTCATGAGCTACCATGGTGTCCCTCCTAAATTTTACTCTCTTCCGAAAATTCATAAACCAGTTCTCTCTGTAAGACCGATAGTGGCTTCCATAGGAGCCCCCACAGAAAATATTGCACAGTTCTGCACAGAAATACTGACGAAAGCGTATGATTATGATAATTTGTATTTTATCAAAGACTCTTTTGAAGTCTCTGAAAAGTTTAATAACTTAGAAATTCCAGAAAATTATGTTCTGGCCAGTTTGGATGTGGTCTCGTTGTTCAGTAATGTTTATCTTGATGCTTGTTTGAGAGCTATCGATAAGGGTTGGGATCGTATCAGTGTCCATTGCTCCATCCCGAAGGAAGCTTTTCTTGAATTAATAGTTTTTCTTTTTGATAATACTTATTTTTCCTTTAATAACAAAATTTACAAACAAACTTTTGGTACTCCAATGGGAGCGTCAATTTCTCCTATCTTAGCAGCATATGTCATGGACGATGTTCTGGATACAGTCATACCTGTTCTTTCTTTTACTCCTTTTTTTATAAAAAAGTATGTTGATGACATTATTTTGGCACTTCCTCGAGAAGGCCTTGACGAACTTCTGGATACATTTAATAGCTTTGATCCTAACATCCAATTCACAATCGAAATGGAAGACTTCGAGAATTCCGTACCTTTCTTAGATACAAAATTTATTCGTAACAACAATAAAATTATTATAGATTGGTACAGGAAGCCATGCAGCTCTGGTAGATATCTTAATTATCACTCCTACCACAAACATTCCATGAAAGTGAATTTGGTTAAACAAATGAAGCAGAGAGTACTCAGAATTTCAAATAATGTTTTTCATAATAAAAATCTTAATATTTTACTTAACCTTTTCTTGGACAACTCTTATCCAAGACCTTTATTGAATAAGATATTATTCAGCACATCTAATGCTGTGGATTTGTTGCATGAAGATAGCCATCCTAACTTAGCCCAGACGGATGTTGGAACTGATGTGTCCCCTTCTCGACCGGTTTTCGCTACTTTGCCATATATAAGTGACATAACTCCGAGACTTGCCAGATTGCTCCGTTCATGTGGTGATTTTAAAATTGCTAATAAAACTGTTCTTTCAATCAGATCGATTTACTCTAGAGTTAAAGATAAAGACCCCTTGACTTCACTTACTAACGTGGTGTACAGTATTCCTTGCAGAGATTGTGATAAACAATATATCGGACAGACTTTAAGATCTCTATCTAGCCGTATAGTTTCACATAAGAGTGATGCTAGATTACACCCAGAGAGGTGCGCGTTAGCTTTTCATGTAAATTCTCTTGATCATCAGATGAATTATGAGGCTGTGAAGGTGTTAGCGACTGAGTCTAACAAAACGAAAAGATCATTCTTGGAAATGGCTTTTATTTCACAAAACAATAATGTAATTAACAGGAAAACTGATATTGATCACTTAAGTGAGATTTACTCATTTTTGTTGTCCTTAGATACTAATTTTGCACATCAAGTGGTGGGAAATAACTATGTTGCTCCTGACAACACCACCCTTATTACCTTAATTCAATAATAATAATAATAAACTTACTTTGAATGTATTGGTGTTGGTAGATACATTCAAGTAAACAAATAATTAATTAAACCTAATTTTGAGTGTATTGGTGTTGGTAGATACACTCAGATTGGAGATCTATTATATTACTTAATTACTATATTTGTTATTACATATTAATATTCTTTTCTGTTGTCTTCTCTTTTCTTCCTTTGTGTTAGTCCAAACGAAGTGATGTTCTCTACGCACTCTGAACATAATAAAAATAAGAGCGTTCTCCTGGCTCTGTCTCACAATTTCTTTCTCTCTTCCTCTTTTCAACAATATTACATCTTCTCATTACACCAATTGTTTGCCCTACAGCTGCCATTACGAAAATAGTGGCATTGTCCCACAGCTCATTGTTGACGTTGGTAACACTGTTTGTCTCTTGCCACTTCCCTTTTGGAGGCAAAATATATCATTTCCTCGCCGGCGTTTAGTGTAGTGACACATGAAGATGAAATCAATGGTTTTATTTTATAAAATGCTGCGACAATTACAATTGTTGCTATGACACGATTGATTAGGCCGTTGGTTCAATTCCTACTTAAATATTCCACAATTTACGACTTGTAGTTTACGATTTTACATCTTTATGGAATCTAACCTCACTTCGGAGGTAAGTACACACGTGGTTGTAAATTTCATTTTTAATTATTCTCTTTGACCACAGTATTTAACTGTTGTTTTTTTTTCATTCTAGTTTCCCTGATGATGAGGACAAACATCCTCGAAAGCTTGGACATTTTCCGCTAAGAGTATATCTTTTCCAATTTTTTGCTGCAATCCCCAATATTCACTAGTTTTATTCCTAACTAGTCAGCAAAGACTATCTTTCTTCTACTTACAGACATGGGGTTTTATCGTAACATCTACATAAACTACGGAGAAACAGCTGTTCATAAATATAAAGCATGGTCTAAAACCAAAATGAAACTTGCCCGTGAATACAACAGGAAACAATTTTTGTTGAAATGTAGGAAATCAGGGATTTTACCCAATCATATAACTGCGGCTATTAGACCAATTGACGACCTCCTGATGAGACAGGACATTCACAAGAAAACAGGGATTGATTACAGGTTAGGGATAAAGCTTCTTAATATTGAAATTTCTAATAACCATTCACTGATTAGTAGATTAGAATCAACTTTGTCATCTTTGAAAAGGACAATAGTTTCTTTATCTAGTGAATTTCACTTTCAAAACTTTGCAAGTAAACAGCAGGTTACTTATAATAAACTTTTTCATAATATTAAATATAATAATATACATAAACTTAATAAATTACAAGGTGATCAATTTAAATTATTGTTAAAATCAAAAGAGGGTTGGTTGAGAAATATTTCTAATACCACTATACCTGATGATATTTCACAGTTTTTAGCTTTGGGCCCAAAGTTTAGTGTAGAACCAGTCATTTTGAAGGATATTTCAATTAAATCAATTTTATCAGATGTAGACTATCTCACTTCCACAATCACAGACTCGAAAATGAGAAACATCACGGTAGCTAGAGCCACTAATATTATTACTAATTACATAAAACAACCACATAATAATTCTTTTTTTCATAACCTTTTACTTAAATCTAAAGCCTTCTTAAAGGCGAACCCTCATTTGATTCTTACTCAATCCGATAAGGGCAATGTTACTGTCATTATGGACAGACATCAATATATTGAATTGTCTAATGATATTGTTTTAAATAACAGTTCTTATGTAGAACTGTCTAGTGACCCTACTTCCTCTATTCAAAGAAAGGGTAACAACCTAATTAAATCTTTATGTAATAAACATTACATTGACATAACAGTTAAGAAAAAACTCATGAGCTACCATGGTGTCCCTCCTAAATTTTACTCTCTTCCGAAAATTCATAAACCAGTTCTCTCTGTAAGACCGATAGTGGCTTCCATAGGAGCCCCCACAGAAAATATTGCACAGTTCTGCACAGAAATACTGACGAAAGCGTATGATTATGATAATTTGTATTTTATCAAAGACTCTTTTGAAGTCTCTGAAAAGTTTAATAACTTAGAAATTCCAGAAAATTATGTTCTGGCCAGTTTGGATGTGGTCTCGTTGTTCAGTAATGTTTATCTTGATGCTTGTTTGAGAGCTATCGATAAGGGTTGGGATCGTATCAGTGTCCATTGCTCCATCCCGAAGGAAGCTTTTCTTGAATTAATAGTTTTTCTTTTTGATAATACTTATTTTTCCTTTAATAACAAAATTTACAAACAAACTTTTGGTACTCCAATGGGAGCGTCAATTTCTCCTATCTTAGCAGCATATGTCATGGACGATGTTCTGGATACAGTCATACCTGTTCTTTCTTTTACTCCTTTTTTTATAAAAAAGTATGTTGATGACATTATTTTGGCACTTCCTCGAGAAGGCCTTGACGAACTTCTGGATACATTTAATAGCTTTGATCCTAACATCCAATTCACAATCGAAATGGAAGACTTCGAGAATTCCGTACCTTTCTTAGATACAAAATTTATTCGTAACAACAATAAAATTATTATAGATTGGTACAGGAAGCCATGCAGCTCTGGTAGATATCTTAATTATCACTCCTACCACAAACATTCCATGAAAGTGAATTTGGTTAAACAAATGAAGCAGAGAGTACTCAGAATTTCAAATAATGTTTTTCATAATAAAAATCTTAATATTTTACTTAACCTTTTCTTGGATAACTCTTATCCAAGACCTTTATTGAATAAGATATTATTCAGCACATCTAATGCTGTGGATTTGTTGCATGAAGATAGCCATCCTAACTTAGCCCAGACGGATGTTGGAACTGATGTGTCCCCTTCTCGACCGGTTTTCGCTACTTTGCCATATATAAGTGACATAACTCCGAGACTTGCCAGATTGCTCCGTTCATGTGGTGATTTTAAAATTGCTAATAAAACTGTTCTTTCAATCAGATCGATTTACTCTAGAGTTAAAGATAAAGACCCCTTGACTTCACTTACTAACGTGGTGTACAGTATTCCTTGCAGAGATTGTGATAAACAATATATCGGACAGACTTTAAGATCTCTATCTAGCCGTATAGTTTCACATAAGAGTGATGCTAGATTACACCCAGAGAGGTGCGCGTTAGCTTTTCATGTAAATTCTCTTGATCATCAGATGAATTATGAGGCTGTGAAGGTGTTAGCGACTGAGTCTAACAAAACGAAAAGATCATTCTTGGAAATGGCTTTTATTTCACAAAACAATAATGTAATTAACAGGAAAACTGATATTGATCACTTAAGTGAGATTTACTCATTTTTGTTGTCCTTAGATACTAATTTTGCACATCAAGTGGTGGGAAATAACTATGTTGCTCCTGACAACACCACCCTTATTACCTTAATTCAATAATAATAATAATAAACTTACTTTGAATGTATTGGTGTTGGTAGATACATTCAAGTAAACAAATAATTAATTAAACCTAATTTTGAGTGTATTGGTGTTGGTAGATACACTCAGATTGGAGATCTATTATATTACTTAATTACTATATTTGTTATTACATATTAATATTCTTTTCTGTTGTCTTCTCTTTTCTTCCTTTGTGTTAGTCCAAACGAAGTGATGTTCTCTACGCACTCTGAACATAATAAAAATAAGAGCGTTCTCCTGGCTCTGTCTCACAATTTCTTTCTCTCTTCCTCTTTTCAACAATATTACATCTTCTCATTACACCAATTGTTTGCCCTACAGCTGCCATTACGAAAATAGTGGCATTGTCCCACAGCTCATTGTTGACGTTGGTAACACTGTTTGTCTCTTGCCACTTCCCTTTTGGAGGCAAAATATATCATTTCCTCGCCGGCGTTTAGTGTAGTGACACATGAAGATGAAATCAATGGTTTTATTTTATAAAATGCTGCGACAATTACAATTGTTGCTATGACACGATTGATTAGGCCGTTGGTTCAATTCCTACTTAAATATTCCACAATTTACGACTTGTAGTTTACGATTTTACATCTTTATGGAATCTAACCTCACTTCGGAGGTAAGTACACACGTGGTTGTAAATTTCATTTTTAATTATTCTCTTTGACCACAGTATTTAACTGTTGTTTTTTTCATTCTAGTTTCCCTGATGATGAGGACAAACATCCTCGAAAGCTTGGACATTTTCCGCTAAGAGTATATCTTTTCCAATTTTTTGCTGCAATCCCCAATATTCACTAGTTTATATATATATATATATATATATATATATATATATATATGTATATATATATAGATATATAACATATATACACTTTATTTATGAATTTTTCGAACATGTCGTTCATGAGTGAGAGCTACGTGGTACAGGACAGTTGCCTCTCACCCAAAGAGTCCTTGAATGGAAGTGCTGATGTGCAGCCCTACGGGACCGTAGGGAAAATAAAAAAAATTTCTTCAATGTACAATAAGCTACAGAGTGTTGAGTTACCTACGATTTCCACATAAACGTGTCCATACCTTTTGAAAGACTCTGTATAACGTAGCAAAACCTGATATCAAAAGCTTCAAAAAAATATGAGCAATTCGAATTCGGTATAATATACAGGGGTTCTCATTTGAAAAATCGTATGTTTGGTTTGTAACGGAGTTATGCAACATTCTGCATAGTTGGAGATAATTTCAAAATATGGACCTTAAAGGCATCTACTATTTTTGTTGATAACATTTTTTGATATCTCTTCAAATAACCTATATACCGAAGTTTGTCGTAAGATTGGTACACCCTGCATTTAAAATTTGATATAATATACCTTTCAATGAGCACAAATAAACATATACAGGGTGTCCCACGACGTTTTGACACTCAAATTTCTCGAAAACTGTTAATATGACATGTATGAAATTTGGCAGACGTAAACAGTCGAAACTGATGCTTATAATTATTATACAATGACTTCCGTTCTTCCTGTCATTTCGGCTCACGTGACCCTAACATGATTTTTTTAAATGGGACAACCTGTATAATATTACAATTTTGGATATATCATTCAAAAAAAAATTTACCGATACCACACTTGTCATCATTGTATTGTGCAGTATTGATAATAGGGGCAATTAAATGGGGGTGGCTATAGAATTGCAACAATTTCGATCAATCCATTATTCAGGAAATGTGTTATCAAGATATTCTCTAATTGGCCCATATAAGTGCGGAGATATTCTACCTTGCTGCCACCACATCGTTTGCCTTTCATATAAGGGGATATTTTCAAGTAATTCTGGAAGAGTATTTCGAAAAAAATCTAAGTATCTTTGCCCCGTTAATGCTCCTTCATAAAAATAGCATACCATAGTTCTGTAATCTACTTTCATCACTCCATAATATTTTTTCTAAAAAAGAAGGGTCATCATTACTGTGTACTAACATTTCAACAATAAAATTTATTCTGTTTTCAAGATCTACAGGAATTATACCTTGTGTTAAAAGTTAGTTTTTTATAAGGTTGGTTTTGTGATTTTTTAATATTCTTTGTCTTTAACTACTACATTTTTGTAGTAATTTTTGTTCAATAAATAGTATTCAGGTGTATGGATTTACCTGAAGATAAGACAAAATATTTATCTTTTGATGAGGAACTTGATTTTTACCGCTTGGAAAAGAACCAGTTCGACATAGAAAAAAGTATTTTTGCTTGGAGTTATTGTATGAGGAAACGATTTCTGAACAAACCTTGAGCATGAGTTTTGTTTTTTCCACATTCTCCATAACATATTCATCGTAAGTGAAAATTGGAGGCATTATTTACTTATTATTACAGTGTCTTCACAAGATTATGACCAATAATCAATGACAGTTCTTGAATAAACTTCACCAAACAATAATGAATGACAACCTATGTTGTTGCTACTATAGTTATTTGTTTCATAGCCACCTAAATTTTTGAGTGCAAAATATTGCTTTAATAATTTTAGTAAAAATTAATAGCCCTTATTATCATTACTGCACAATACAATGATGGCAAGTGTGGTATCGTTGAATTTGTTTTTGAATGATATATCCAAAATAATGATATTATAGAGAATGTCCCATTTAAAAAAATTATGTTGGGGTCACGTAACCCGAAATGACAGGAAAACCGGAAGTCATTTAATAATAAATATAAGCATCAGTTTCAATTGTTTATATCTGCCAAATTTCATTCATGTCATATGAACAGTTTTCGAGAAATTTGGCTGTCAAAACGTCGTTGGACACCCTGTATACAATTATAATTTTGAAAAAAGTAACTTGACTGAATATTAATTGATTATTTTTTTTGTATTTAACTTTTTGTCAATTGTTCTGAGATCTCAATTTTTTTAATAACCTGTTTTCCATTTTTTTTCCAATAATTAATATTTCAAATGTTTTCGCTGCAATTCCTGGAAGAAAAATGTATCTCCACGTTCCTGATAATCCTGAAATCATTTTAACCAGCAAAAATTGATAATTGCAAATCAAAGCAAACTTAATAAATAAACAAAAATAAAAACATGTAAAAATTTAGAAAATAACAAATCTCCCTCTGCAATTTTTTATATATAAATTAATACATATAATTTTCAAAAATTGGTCGCGTATTAAAACTGTTTTTATATTTATTTCAAATCTTTAAAAATAGAAAGAAACTAATATCACAAGCTGAGGAATAAAAGTAGCAATAAATATTTTTTCATAATTCATACAAAAATATTTTTATTTTTGTTATAGATTCAACAATCACCTACCTTTTTGGCATACCGTATTTTATCGAATCGCGCGCGGTGTATAATTTTCGTTTCGTTACGGTTCAAAATTCGCGAGTTGAATCGTTCGTTAAACGCTGAAACAAAAACATAAGCTCAAGTATTCATTTTATTATATTGTTGCAAATTAATTTTAAAAAAAAGAAAAGATATAATTTTAGAAACCATCAATACTTATATAAAAGGTTATTTAACTCATTCTTGCAATTTTCCTTCCAAAAAACATTATGTCTATTACAAAATGTTGGCGTAATATATTTAGACCTCACCAGATCTCTGAAAATAAACTAGCAAAACCGGAACCAATATCAACAACATCTAGAAACTTTGCAGATTATCCAAGAAATCATAATAATTTTTTTTTCACTTAATAATAATAGATTCCAGAATAATAATAATATTAATAATAATAATAATAATAATAATAATAATAATAATAATAATACCCCCTCAAGGAGCTGTTGGACCTTGTAGTTGGTGAGGGGGCTTAGTAACTGCAATGATTCCGAGAGCGATGCTGGTGGGAGTATTATACTTCTGGTAGGGCCACCCATGCCAGTAAGGTCGAGGATGAGTAGCGAAGCTAAGGACAGCTGAACAGAGGAGTAAACCTCAGATAAAATCCGAAATCTCAAGGTGTCTTCCATGCCGAAGGGATGAATGGCTCTGTCGTAATTGAGCTCATAATGGAACAAAGTGGTTAATGCACCTTACCCCCACAAGCGGGGCTCTGTGGGGGTGGACCTTTTACTTCCCTAGCTACTCGTGGGAACAGAATGACTTCTAACCCTCAAAAAAACACGGAGCAGTCCACTCCACAAACGGACAAAAACAAAAGAGGTAATTGGGAAAAGGAGGCGATCACTTCGCCCCGGTTCCTGATCCTCCGAAAACTCCAAGGAGATTTTAGTAAAGACACCCTTTCCTACTACAGAAACAGTTGTTTGGACTAGTCGGTGAGTTGAAAAGTATACGTAAAATAAAGGATGGACTTTTAATGGAAACGGTTTCTGCAGCTCAGACAAATAGGCTAATGAATACAAAGAAATTGGGAGAGAACGAAGTCACGGTAGAACCGCACATAACACTAAATGTTGTAAAGGGAGTTATAGTATGCCATGACCTTTTGAATTGCTCAATAGAGGAAATTTCGGAGGGACTAAAAGACCAAGGTGTTGGAGAAGTAAATAATCTAACGCCATTTTGAATATTGTTTTTGACATCTGCCAAATTATAAATGAAAAACTTTCAGTATTTTTTTATCAGAAAAATAAGGAGTCTAAAAAAGAGAATGACATTAATTGTCACTTTTTGAAGTAATCAAAAAATTAATGATTTGAAAATTTCTTTTGAGAAAAGAGAGGTGTTGTAAAGCATGTCCCATCCATAAAGTTGATAAAAGTATTCGTGGAATTTCAGTGTTGACTGATTCTGTAAAATAAATAATATATAGATCAATTACCTGACCCTTTGACCAGCGCACCAGGAAGATGGAGAATGGTTTATTAGATGTATAAGAAATTGTTACAGAGGTGCTAACAATTTCACAAGATAAGTAAATTTATAATTTGATTACTTGTCTTCATCGCCAACAGATAAGATCTTCATAGTTTTTCCTCATTTTAATTTCTTTATATATTTCTGGTAAATGTAAAATAATTTATTTGTTGTAGTTTTAATTAAGGGTGAATGACAGGCCTGTGGATGAATGTGTGTTAGTATAAACCTATTGTATAGTCTCAGTTATTGTTAAAAGGTAATATAGGAAATTTTCAGTTTAGTATATTTGTTATTAGAATCAGTTGGGTTTAATTTTATTTTCAAAATTTTAAAAAACCAAGAATAATTTTAACCGGCACCCATGAATTATAGTAAACTAAATTTCGGCAATTGAAAGGTCGACCCTACTTTAGTGTTGGAATCAAAGAGTGATTGCAACATTAAAATTGGTCCTTCTTCGACGGATACTTGGTTTTGAAATTTTGTACGCTCACCATATTTTTTGCATTTTTGTAGATATTTGATTTGTTTATGGTTAAAAGTTAGTCATACATTGCTCTAGTGTTTCCCACCATTTATTTGTATTTGTTATTGTAAATGTTATATGACTCGTACATTGTAGAATTTGTGTTTTTTACTCGCTACAAGTACATTTTGTTTTAATAGTGTAAATCCGTGTGGCAGTTTATTGTTTAGAAACAATGAATATCAATGAAGTTAAAGGGAACAGGACAATAGCTAAAGCTGCTATTACGCGAATAGAAAACTGGGTTAATATTAACATTGATACCACAGACAATGTGTTTAGTTTAAAAGGTCGAGAAGAACAGTTAAGAAGTGCATTTGAAAAATATTGTAGGGCACAAGATTTGTCAGATATATATTTAACTGTAGAGGAAAACACAGAAAATAGAGAGTTAATTGAAGATAGATATTATGATGTTTTGTCTAAAATTCAGCAAAAGATTAAAGACTTAGAGGATGTAAAAACTCCCACCCCACCAGGTTCATCCTCACTTTTCTCTCCTGTCGCTATCCCCTCAATAGTAAAGTTACCGGAAATTAGAATACAACAGTTTTCAGGTACTGGAATATAATGGGTTCCATTTTTTCAAATTTTTTCAGCTCTAATAATTGAAAATAAATATCTGACGGATATTCAACGTTTCATTTATTTAAAGACTTATTTGGCAGGTGAACCTTTGAAATTGATTGAGAATTTGCAAGTTACTAATGACAACTTTCACACCGCAATTGAAATTTTGCAAAATAGATATGAAAACAAAACTCTTGTGATAAATAGTCTTTTGGCTGGAATTTTAGACATAAAACATATACAGAAAGGTACATCTATTACGCTACGTGAATTTTACACCGAAATAAGTAAAAACTATGAAGGATTGAAAAATTGTAAATTAACAGACACTCAGCTTTTGGATTTGATTTTAGTTTACTCATTAGAACGCAAGTTAGATTTTAATAGTAAGAACAGTTTTGAGTTTGATAGAGATTCAAATGAATTGCCAACACTTAGTGAATTTTTAACATTTTTAGATGAAAGATCAAAGTGTTTAGAAAATTTTAAATCAGTAGATAATAATGAAGGTTTTTCAAAAAGGCAAACAAAAACAACACTTTTCAGTGGTGTCAGTAATAATAATAATTCTCACATCGGTCAACATAGCAAAAATGGATGCCGATTTTGTAATGACAAATCTCATAAAATTTACTCTTGTTTAAAATTTAAAAATATGAGTTCCATTGAGAAACAAAATTTTGTAAAGTCCAAAGGATTTTGCTTCAATTGTTTTGGAACTGCTCACACTGTTATAAATTGCCAAAGTAGAGGTTGCAATGTTTGTGGTAGGAAACACCACACCCTCCTTCACTATGCCCCTACCACTCAAAATAAAAATAGATTCTCTTCACATCAAAACTCTCATAGTGAAGATTATCGTTTACAAAATGATGCTCACCCGTCTCAAACATATTCTCACACTTCTCAAAAGAATTCTCAACCCTTACAGTCAATTTCTCACCAACCCTCCACTAGTTCGTTGTCACATAGAAATAATTCTCACAGCCAATCTTCCTATAGGGAACTTCAAAGTAACCCAAAGAGTTTGAATGCTCTTAATTCACCAGTGATTGCTGAAGATCAGCAAAACTCTTCCAATATGACTCACTCTCTCTCAGCTATAAGTACAAAAGATTCCTCTGTGCTTTTAGGTACTGCTCAAGTTTATGTATATAACTCGCAAGGTCTACGTGTTAAAGCTAGAGCAATTCTTGACCCCGGGTCACAAAATTCTTTCATTAGTAAAAGTTTTGTAGAAAAGTTGAATTATACCCCATACAATAAAAAGTTGAACGTGCCAGGTATTGGATTAAGTGCCACCCTCTCTCACCAAACAGTTGATATTGTCTTTCACTCCACTATTAATCGCTCCAAGTTTAAGGTTTCTTGTTCAATTCTGGAGACAATCACATGTAAGCTCCCCCAAGCCCCAGTGGACAGATCAAAAATAAAGTTACCTCCCAACACTCAGCTTGCGGATCCGGCCTATTTTCAGCCTGCAGAGGTCCATGTTCTCATCGGAGCTGACTGTTATTATGATTTAATGGATGATGGTTTTTTAAGATTAGGAAAAAACTTACCCGTGTTACAAAACACCCTTCTCGGATGGGTGATAGCTGGCAACGCTCCACTTTTACGCTCTCATAAATATTCAAATTCTCATGTTGTTACCTACTCATAAGGTCCCGTATCTCCCACCTCTAGTGTAGCAATGCTCACACAAGTAAGTGAGCACTCCAAACTTGAAAATTTAGTTGAAAGATTCTGGAAATCAGAGGAAATTCCAGAAATAACGCATTTATCTCTTGATGAAAAATTATGTGAAGAAATGTTTGTGTCCACTACGAGACAACTCGATGATGGTTCTTATCAAGTAAATTTGCCTCTGATGTAAATTTGCCTCTGAAAACCCCTTGTGAAAACCTCAAACTAGGTCAATCTCTCTACACTGCGAAAAATAGATTCTTGAACTTAGAAAAGGAATTTCAAAAGGATCGCACTTACTTTTTAAATTATAAACAATTTATTGATGAATATGTTGATCTTGGTCATGGTCAGTATGTCCCACTTTCTGAAACTAATCAAAATGCAGAACCCAAATATTTCTTGCCACACCATGCTGTCATTCGTGAGGACAGTAGTACAACAAAACTTAGGGTTGTATTCGACGCATCCTGTAAAACTAATACAGGCCTCTCTCTCAACGACATAATGCTTAAAGGATATTAAGTTCAGCCTAACCTTTTTGACATTTTGTTACGCTTTCGTTCGTTTAAATATGTGCTCACCTCTGACATCGAGAAGATGTACAGACAGATAAAGATAAACACCACCCAAATATTTTTGACAAATATACTTTGGAGAGATAACCCCTCACTCCCCTTACAATGCATCGAGTTAGTAACTGTTTCCTATGGAACAAATTTAGCTCCATACCTCGCTACTCGTGTATTGCAAGAAGATGCGCTGAAACATAAAGTTGAATTCCCTTTGGCTTCCAATATTCTGTTAACCCAAACCTATGTTGATGATTTGTTAGGTGGATGCGATGACTTAAATGACTTGGAAAAATTGTACTCTGAACTGACCACTCTCCTTAAGTCATCCGGTTTCACACTCCATAAGTGGTGCTCAAACTGTTCTCAATTTCTCTCCAGCATCACTAATGAAACTCCAAGTGAATATTGTTTGAATCTAGATCGTTCACCCAACAAAGTTTTAGGACTAAAGTGGAACCCTACTTCTGATGTCTTAGGTATTTCAATTCCGCAAGTAACACCTCAAGGTACACTCACCAAAAGAAAAATGCTCGCTATGATTTCACAGTGTTGGGACCCCCTTGGCCTTCTCTCACCTGTAATTGTTATTGGGAAACTTCTTATTCAGAAGTTATGGTTATTAAAATTAGATTGGGATGCAGAAATCACAGACACCTCTCTCCTCCAAGAATGGAAAAATTTATTTGATAATTTACCCTATCTCTCTCAATTGAAAATCCCTAGATATTTGTTTTCGAACAAACCCATTATTAATGTAGAATTTCATGGTTATGCTGATTCTAGTTCTCTTGCCATGGCATCTTGTATTTATGCTCGCACCCTTTATTCAGATGGATCCATTTCTTGTCACTTGATTGCCTCAAAATCAAGGGTAGCCCCTCTAAAAGTTTTGTCAATTCCCCGTTTGGAATTATCAGCTATGCTTCTGTTAGCAAAATTAATAAAAGCTCTTTTAAGAATTTTTGAAAACAGATTTACTGTTACAAAGGTTCATCTATATTCAGACTCAGAAGTTGCACTCCATTGGATTCACTCCCACCCGTTGCGTTGGTCAACATTTGTTGCTAATAGGGTTTCTCAGATTCAAGAGTTAACTTCAGATTGTATTTGGCATCATGTTGGGACTAAAGATAATCCCGCAGACCTCCCTTCTCGTGGAATAACTCCACGAGAAATTATTGATAACTCACTTTGGTGGGAAGGTCCTACCTGTTTAAAGAACCCACTTGTCAATCTCCCAGTTTTTAAACCCAGAAGTCAACCACCAGAATTACCTGAAGAAAAGAAGGCGGTCCTTATATCTTTAGTGGAAGCCTCAAATCATGAGTTTTGGGACGAATTATTTAAAAAGTACTCTAGATTTTCTAAACTACAAAGGGTGGTAGCATATTGTCAAAGATTTATTTATAATAAATTTCAATTAAAACCGGCCTCAGAAAAATTGATTGGTCCTCTGACAGTTGATGAAATGACTCATTCCCTTCATTGCATTGTCAAGTCACTTCAAAATAAGCACTTCTCACGAGAGATTAATGAAATAAAGAAAAATGGTTGCTTACAAAATAAAAATTTAATTTCACTCACACCAAAATATGATGTAGGAGATGGCTTTCTTCGTGTAGGAGGCAGATTAGAAAATGCTGATATCCCTTACAATCAAAAGCACCCTATTTTGTTGCCTTCCCACAATACTGTTGTCTCTCTTATGCTCAAAGATGAACATTTACGTCTGGGACATGCAGGTGCCCAAACAGTACTCTCCAACTTTAGATTGCAGTTTTGGCCTTTAAATGGCTTAAAAGAAATCAAAAAGGTTATTAGAAATTGTCACACCTGTTTTAGATTTAGAGCCCAACCCCAGGAACAGTTGATGTCCCACATTCCTCGTGATAGGATAACTGTCCGTAGACCCTTTGAGAAAGTGGCAGTCGATTATGGAGGCCCTTTCTATTTAAAATCATCTCATTTACGTAAAGCTCCTGTAATAAAAGCATATATTTGTATTTTCGTGTGTATGGTCACCAAAGCTGTACATATAGAGTTGGTCACTGCCCTCTCCTCAGAAGCTTTTATAATGACTCTGAAAAGATTTATTTCTCGTAGAGGAAACCCCTCCCTCATTTTTAGTGATAATGGTACCAATTTCTGGGGGGCCAGAAATCAGTTAAGAGAACTTCACGAGTTTTTATGCACTCTCACCTCTCTAACCCCATTAAAGAATATTGTGTGAAAAATGCAATTGTATTTAAGTTCATTCCACCCCTTTCACCGCACTGGGGAGGTCTTCATGAAGCTGCCATCCGCAGTTGTAAATTTCATATTGTTAGAATCATTGGTCAAACTTCTCTCACATTCGAAGTTTTTTACACCATTTTGAACCAAATTGAAGCAATCATGAACTCAAGGCCTATTTGTAGTCTTTCAAATGACCCCAATGATTTACAGTGCCTAACCCCAGGTCACTTTCTAATAGGCAGGAGCCTTACTGCTCACCCTGAAAAGGATGTTACAGAAATCCCTGAAAATAGACTCTCCCTGTGGAAACGAATTTCCCAATTGCAGCAGTCTTTTTGGAAACGATGGTCTGTCGATTACCTTAATCGATTGCAAAATAGACCCAAATGGACTAAATTCACCAAAAATCTATCAGTAGATGAACTTGTCTTATTAAAGGAAGACAATTCCCCTCCTCTAAAGTGGGCCCTCGCTCGCATTGTGAAAATTTTCCCTGGAAAGGATGGAAATGTTAGATCCATTCAGCTGAAAACTTCTTCTGGGATATATACCAGACCCATAACGAAGGTATGCCCTCTTCCCTATGAACAAGAGTAATTGTTCTCTCAATTTAGTGTGTTGTTTCGAATTTATCCCAGATCCATCCCCTTCTACGATAATAATTTTTTTTTAAGTGGTCACAATTGAGCTGTATCTTTTTTTTGGTCATTTTCACTGTTATTGTTTGTTTTGAAAGATGGGGATCTTTCAACGCGGGGAGTATGTTGGAGAAGTTAATAATCTAACGCCATTTTGAATATTGTTTTTGACATCTGCCAAATTATAAATGAAAAACTTTCAGTATTTTTTTATCAGAAAAATAAGGAGTCTAAAAAAGAGAATGACATTAATTGTCACTTTTTGAAGTAATCAAAAAATTAATGATTTGAAAATTTCTTTTGAGAAAAGAGAGGTGTTGTAAAGCATGTCCCATCCATAAAGTTGATAAAAGTATTCGTGGAATTTCAGTGTTGACTGATTCTGTAAAATCAATAATATATAAATCAATTACCTGATAAAAAAAACCCTTTGACCAGCGCACCAGGAAGATGGAGAATGGTTTATTAGATGTATAAGAAATTGTTACAGAGGTGTTAACAATTTCACAAGATAAGTAAATTTATAATTTGATTACTTGTCTTCATCGCCAACAGATAAGATCTTCATAGTTTTTCCTCATTTTAATTTCTTTATATATTTCTGGTAAATGTAAAATAATTTATTTGTTGTAGTTTCAATTAAGGGTGAATGACAGGCCTGTGGATGAATGTGTGTTAGTTTAAACCTATTGTATAGTCTCAGTTATTGTTAAAAGGTAATATAGGAAATTTTCAGTTTAGTATATTTGTTATTAGAATCAGTTGGGTTTAATTTTATTTTCAAAATTTTAAAAAACCAAGAATAATTTTAACCGGCACCCATTAATTATAGTAAACTAAATTTCGGCAATTGAAAGGTCGACCCTACTTTAGTGTTGGAATCAAAGAGTGATTGCAACACAAGGAGTAATAGATGTGAAACGTATCAAAATAAAGAAAAACAATGAACTAGTTGACACCGCTAGCCACATATTAACATTCAACAAGATCAAGCTACCAAGCTACGTACAAGCCGCTTTCCATCATCATCTGTAAGACATTACATTCCTAGTCCAATGAGATGTTTTAGGTGCCAAAAGTATGGCCATACAGCTACTAAATGTAAAAATGAACAGGTTTGTGTGTGTGGGAAACCTCTTCATGAGGGACAGCAATGTGAGGAACCTAAAAGATGTGTAAATTGTGAAGGTAACCACTCTGCGCGATCGAAAGACTGTCCCATTTACGAGCAGGAGATGTCTATCCAAGAAATTAAAGTAATACAAAAATTATCGTACTTCGAAGCTAAGAAGAAAGTAATAATAGCAACTCCACAACCGGGAATCTCATATGCAAAGGCAACAACTACGCCAGTTAGAGTAGATTCTGAATCACTAATAAATAAATAGTTCCACAGTTAGTTACAGCATTGAAGGAATATTTTGTCTGTAAGAGTATAAAACCTGCAAATATCGAGAGCAAGTTCAAAACACCCGTATCTAAACGATCAGATGCTGAAGAGAGCATGGTCTCAGATTGCGAAAGCGTGCAAAGCTACGCATCATCATCAAATGAAAAGAGAAAACGAAGCGAAGATCGCGACACCCCAGAAACTTCCCACTCAGAGGAAGGAAAAAAACAAAAACAAAGAAAGGATGGCCACCGGGAAAACCCAGAAAGCCACCTAATTAACTAACTGTGATGTTAATAGTTTACTATGATTTTATTATCATTTTAAAGTCTATGATTTTCTATCTTTCTATATATTATATTCATTTTATCTATATTTTTAAACATATATTATCTTTATCTTTTACATATTGTCGACTCATCATTCTCCTATACAATTCCGTTAACTTACATACACCTGTGATAGTCCAAATAAAACATAAAATTCAAAATCATACAGTGGAACTACAACGGAGTTATACATCATTATGAATATCTAAAGATACTATTAACGGAACACAACCCTATTTGCGTATGTATCCAGGAAAAGTCGTCTTAAACCAGAGCAACCTTATTCTCTACGCGGCTACAAGTCCCCCAGAAAAGATGTGCAACCAAATTTACGAGCCCGTGGCGGCGTACTAACGATGATTAGAGAAGACATAAAATTCGATCTTATAACTTTCCAGAGTCAACTACAAGTAGTAGCTATCCGATTGAATTTACCAACTGCGTTAACAGTCTGTAATATATACCTACCAAATGATAACTGGCAGAGAGAAGATATACAAGCAATCATCAACCAATTACCCGCACCCTTTCTGTTCGTAGGTGATTTCAATGCGCACAATCTGCTTTGGGGCTCGCAATATCTCAATAATCGGGGAAGTATCATAGAGGAAATATTAGACAGCGATAGAATAGCAATACTCAACACAGATTTACCAACTTTTTTCAATTCAAGATCTAATAACTGTTCTGCCATCGGCCTTACTCTTGCTTCCAGTATTCTCCTAAACCGATTTGATTGGATACCATCGGATGATCTACATGGAAGTGACCACTTTCCAATCATTATCAAAGATAATACCGCAGAAGGTTCATGGAACCTTTCAGGTAAGTGGCTTTCCTCCAAGGCAAATTGGGAACAATTCAAATCAAATCTGGTAACACCAAACCTAGTCGGAGACCTGACAGAAGACGTGCAAACTCTTACCAGTTCTATCACTGAGGCAGCTACAACGAGTATTCCTAGAAGCAAGGATGGCCCACGAAAAAGAGTCGTCCCCTGGTGGAATGAGAATGTCAGCAGTACTATTAGAACCAAGAAGAAAGCTTTCAACAGGTTTCGAAGAATCCCAACATCCGGTAACCTGATAGCTTACAAAAAAGCGAGGGCTGCAGCCCGCCGTGAAATCTTAACGAGTAAACGTACCTCCTGGAATAACTTCACAGTAGAAATTACAATAGATACACCAACCACAGAAATATGGGAGAAAATAAAAGCAATAGAGGGAAGAAATCAAAAACTATACTTACCTGTATACAACACGAAGATGGTTCTATAACCAACGATCCCACAGTAATAGTAGAAATTCTAGCAACACAGATAGAAAATGCAAGTAGCACCACTAGCTATGAACCAGAATTTGCCGAGACAAAAAATATGAGGGAGGTACATCTCGACTTCGAAACACAGGACCACTTAGATTATAACTTACCTTTCAGTATAGACGAACTAAACACTGCAATACGCAATTTAAAAACCTCCTCTCTGGGACCAGATGATATTACCAACGAAATGCTTAAACAATTAACTCCTGAAATGAAAAATACTTTATTAACACTTTTTAATAACATCTACGAACATAAAACTTACCCTAAACTATGGAAAGAGGCAATAATCGTCCCAATCTTCAAAGAAGGTAAAGATCCAACCGACCCATCAAGCTACCGCCCTATAAGTTTAACTTGTTGCATTGGAAAATTACTTGAACGAATGGTGAGCAACAGACTTCAGTGGTATTTGGAAAAATATCAACTTATATCCTATTCTCAATCAGGATCCCGACGATACAGATCAACAATAGATCACCTTTTCTATATTGAAAATGCAATACAGGATACTTTCAAAAATCGAGAACACCTAGTAGCCGTATTTTTCGATCTCACTAAAGCTTTCGATAAAACTTGGAGATACGGAATTATCCAGAAACTTCATCAATATGGACTCAGAGGTAATCTTACACTATTTATTTCCTCGTTCCTCCAAGACCGCACTTTTCGTATCAAACTGGGTAACATTTTGTCAACTCCTCGAATACTTGAAAACGGAATCCCCCAAGGTTCGGTCCTTAGCGCAACCCTCTTCCTTATTGCAGTCAATAACCTAGCCACAATCGAAGACATGTCCATCCACAAATGCATGTATGTTGATGACCTCACCATCTTCTGCTCGGGATTAAAAATACCAGAAATTGTAAGAAAACTTCAAATTGCCATAAACCAGATATCTCTAAACGCAAATGAATTGGGATACCGATTCTCCAAAGAAAAGACAGCCTGCGTTCATTTTTGTAGATTGCGAAAACCACATTACCATCCCTTCCTAACATTATATGATGAACCAATAAGATGTCTAGAATCAACCAAGTTTTTGGGACTTACATTCGACTCAAAACTAAATTGGCAAAAACACATTGACAAACTGAAAGTGAAGTGTAAGAAATCGCTTAATATCATAAAAATACTAGCAAATACAAAATGAGGAGCTGATCCTGAAAGTTTGTTGAGAATATACCAAGCTTTAATTCTCTCCAAGATTGACTACGGAAGCATTATCTATGCATCAGCCCGCAAATCGGTACTGAAAGAACTGGACCCAATCCACCATGCCGGAATTCGCTATTGTATAGGCGCATTCCCTACAAGCCCCATCCCAGGTATTCTCTCTGAGGCAGGACTCATGCCATTGGAACGTAAACGCGAAGAAATACTCGCAGCGTACTATACATGCATTTCTGCACAACACCTACACCCAAATCATTAGATTTTTTTCCAGAACCTCACTGAATACGAGAATCGGCCAACAATTACCAGGCCAGCGCGAATACGGTTAAACGAACAGATGCAAGGAGCACATTTTCAACCCCTTGAAACTTTGCCTATCGGCGCTGCAGAAATCCCTCCATGGCTTAACCCAGCACCAACAATCATAGTAGATCTGTATATATATCAAAAGCACGATACATCTCCATCAGAATATAAAATGAGATTTCGAAGACTACTTGCTTTATACTCTGGAGCAACGATCATTTACACTGACGGATCAAAAACCAACAATGGTGTCGGATGTAGTTTTGTGGCGCAATAAACACATACGCAATTCCCCTCCTCACATATTCATTCGGGATTATCAAATGGACGCAAACCGACCTTGAAAACATCAACAGACTTACGAGAACAGAACAAACAAAACATAGAAACCACCACCCACACGCATGCAATGAAAGAATAACAATAGAAAGAAAAGAGGGAGGAAGAGGAATGATGGATGTTGTCACACTTCACACAAACCAGATACAAAAACTCAGAAATTTCTTTTATAGTAAACAGTCATTATTACATAGAGCAATTGTACAAGCAGACAGAGAATACATACCTCTCAACCTCTCGCACACGCAGCAAATATACAATACACAAACACAACAGCAGAAGATAGAAGAATGGACATAAAAAAATTACATGGTAAACATACTTACAACATGAAAAATGAATACATCAGTAGACAGACTCGTACAAATGGCCCCAAAAAGGTGATCTGTGATCTGTATCCTGAAACAGAAAGCTTCACATTAGCGATCCAGGATCAGGTTATTGCTACAAGAAATTACAAAAAATACATAATGAAAGCCCCTAACACCACAGACGACAAATGCAGAAAATGCCACCAATTTCCCGAAACAATCGACCACATTACGGCAGGATGTAAGTTGATGACTGGATCTGAATATACTAACAGACATAATACAGCGGCAAAGATCATACACCAGCAGCTTGCACTACAACATAAACTCATCACAGAAACACAACCATATTACACATACACACCACAAACGATATTGGAAAACGAAGAATACAAGTTATATTGGGATATAACCATTCATACAGACAAAACAGTAATGCACAATAGACCGGATATAACATTAAAAATCAAAAAAGAGAAGATCAGCTACATTATTGATATTGCTGTTCCATCTGACAATAATATAAATAACAAATACAGAAATTAACTGTCTCGACCCTTACTTCGTGGAATCTGCTCATATTAGTGTTTTAAATGAAACTCACGGTTTCTAGTTAATTCCACGATATAATAAAAGTTATTGAAAATTCTAAAAAGTTGACAATTGTTTCGATAAATCAATATCATGTTGTGATTGACTTAATATATGTTAAAAGGAAAAAGAAGAAGATGTGATATTACAAATATTGTAGCTTAGATATTATTAGCCCTATGGTGATATCCTGGATATCATTTTTCCAATTAAGATCAGTATAACTGTGCAATGATATAGAAAACCAGGAAAACTATATCTGCTGATCTTTACAATTATCACTTAAGAAGACAGTTTATTAGTGGAGAACTCCCTAGATTTATCTGTTCATTGACAACTTCATATTGTGGGTTTCTTAAATGTCTTCTAATTTCCAATTCATCAAGGAAATCCAGTTCTTGTTTCTTTTCACAAATATGCAGCATTCTAGTTCTGTGTTAGGCGGCGTCAATGAATGATTGCTGTCAAGTAGATATTTTGCGTAGTGGGATTTATCTGGTTGCTTTAATCTGTATGTGTTCACTGTGTCGGATTTCAAAATTTCTAAGGGTCTGACCCAAATAGACAGCATTACATTCTGGACATTTGAGTTTATATATACCTGATTTCTTTAATGGTGGTATTTTTGTTTTTACATTTAATAATTGTGTACTAACGTTACTTTCGGTTTTAAAAGAAATTGTTGAATTCGTTGCTAAAGATATTATCTTTGAAATATTATTAGAAATATTTCCTGCATATGCGATGTTTTCATAAGTTTTTATTCCTTCAGTTTGTTTAGGAAATATTAGTTGTAATGCCACTTTTTCCTCTTTTTTATTAATTAGCTTATTTATCATATGTAATGGATAACCGTTGGATGTTGCTATTTGTCTAATTGTATTAATCTCTCTGTCAAAATTACATTTGTTCATAGGAACTGAAAAAGCTCTATGTATCATTGAATTATACGCCGCTAGTTTATGTGGTATATTGGAACTATGTGGAATTGTCACATCAGTGTGTGTTGGTTTTCGGTAAATTGAATAATCAAGTACATTATTAACTCTTTGAATTTTTAAATCAAGAAAACTGATTGAGTTGTTTTCTTCTATTTCTAATGTAAATTTAATTTTTGGGTGTAAATTATTAATGTGGTTAAAAAATACATCTAATTGTCAGTCACTACCCATAAAACAAGCAAATATGTCATCTACATATCTATACCAAAATTAAACATTTTTCGAAATATTACTTTCAAAGATCTTTCTTTCTAAACTGTCCATAAAAATGTTTGCCAAAATAGGTGATATAGAGCTTCCGATTGGTAAACCTTCATTTTGAATATATATGTTATTGTCAAAAGTGAAATAATTCTGATTAATACATACATCAAATAAATTAAGTATATCTGATATTACTCATGGATTAATATTTTCAGTTTCTAGTAATTTTCTTACAAGTTGAATGCTTCTAATTTTTTAATCAGTTCCAATGGATTTCCAATCGAATATTTAGATGTATATCCGTAACTATTAAGTATATTGTTAAGTTTATTTGCCAATATATTATTAGGAGTATTAACATAACAAACTACAGGTCTAATTTGTGTCGTTATTTTATGTAATTTAACGGTTCCATATAATTGTGGAGAATGTAATCACTGAAAGATAATTTGAATAATTAACAATAACTCTAACATTATGAGAAAACTTTTTTGTTGGGTCTGTTCTAAGAACTTTTACATCGCTAGATTCTATAAACTTATATATCTTTGAATTATAATCATTAGTTGTCAATATGACAGTAGCGCTCTCCTTATCAGATTTTGTAACTGTTAATATCTTCTACTTTTTTTAATGAATTTAAAACTGTAATGTCATTTTTTGTTTGACGTTTAACTTTTGAAGGTTCAATATTTTTGAATAAATTGGCAATTTTTAGTTTCTCATAAAGAATATTATTGGAATTAGATTTTAAAGATATTTCTGACTCTGTAGCCATTATATGTTTATTATTCGTAAATTTTGGTGGTATGCTGTACTTTAAACCTTTGTTTAATAATTCTATTTCACTATCTGTAAAATTAGTATCTGAAAGGTTTTTATATGGTGGTGCAAAGTGTGTTGGTATGTAATTACTTACAGTTTCATGTCTAATAGTTGTAAGAAAGTTACTAGAAGATAAAAATATTAATCCAGCAATATTATCAGATTTTCTTAATTTATTTGATGTATGTAATAATCAGAATTATTTCACTATTGACAATAAGATATATTTTCAAAATGAAGGTTTACCAATGGGAAGCCCTATATCGCCAATGTTGGCCAATATTTTTATGGACAGTTTAGAAAGAAAAATCTTTGAAACTAATATTTCAAAGAATGTTTTATTTTGGTATAGATAATATGTAGATGACATATTAACTTGTTTTGTGGGTAGTGAACGACAATTAGAAATATTTTTCAACCACATTAATAATTTACACCCAAAAATTTAATTTACATTAGAAGTTGAAGAAAATAGTTCGATCAATTTTCTTGATTTAAAAATTCAAAGAGTTGATAATGTACTTGATTATTCGATTCACTGAAAACCAACACACACTGATGAGACTATTCCATACAGTTCCAATCATCCCATGTCCCATAAAGTAGCGGCATATAATTTACTGATACATAGAGCATTTTGAGTTCCTATGAATAAATGTAATTTTAATAGAGAGATTAACACAATTAAACAAATAGCAACATCCAACGGTTATCCATTACATATGATAAATAAACTAATTAGTAAAAAAGAGGAAATAGTGGCATTACAACTAACATTTCCTAAACAAACTAAAGAAATAAAAACTTATAAAACCATTACATATGCAGGAAATATTTCTAATAATATTTCAAAGATCATATCTTTAGCAACAAATACAACGATTCCTTTCAAAACAGAAAGTAACATAAGTACAAAATTGTTAAATGTAAAAACAAAAATATCACCATTAAAGAAATCTGGTATATATAAACTACAATGTCCAGAATGTAATGCTGTCTATTTGGGTCGGACCCTTAGAAATTTTGAAGTCCGATACAGTGAACACTTACGAGCATACAGATTAAAACAACCAGATAAATCCCACTACGCCAGACATCTACTTGATACTACATATTTGTGATAAGAAACAAGAAGACACTTAAGAAACCCACAATATGAAGTCGTCAATGAACAGATAAATCTAGGGAGTTTTCCACTTTTAAACAGTCTTCTTAAGTGATAATTGTAAAGATCAGCAGATATAGTTTTCATGGTTTTCTATATCATTGCACAGTTATACTGATCTTAATTGGGGAAAATGAAATCCAGGATATCCCAATACGGGCTAATAATATCTAAGCTTTAATATTTGTAATATAATATCTTCTTTTTTGTATTAACATATATTAAGTCAATCACAAGATAGGTAGGTCACTTCTTGGACTAGCCAAAAATAATTAAACATCAGGTAGGCATCAAATGAAATGTAACTTCTGTCATTCTGACGATGATATTAAGATAATATCGAAACAATTGTCAATTTTTTACAGTTTTTAACATTTTTCAATAAACTGCCTACTAAACAAGAAACATAACAAGTCTTTTTGTGATGTTCTTTTTAGAGACTTTTTGTGATGTTTATTTAGAACGTTAATAAGATATCTCCTAGCAACACAAAAAAGAAGAAAACAGAAGAGGAACTGATGAACGAAACATACAGTAGTTATCTGTGAAACAAAAATGACAAGCATGAAATGGCGGATGGTTTTCAGTTATGTGTTATAGTTATATTTTATTTGCAGAAAGCACATATTTTGCAAGTAGCACTTGAATAAAGTGGTCTTCGTTTTCGTTAGTTCTTACTAAGCTACAGTTTCTATACTTAGTTATAATGGACGAACAACAATTGTTATCGGTAAGTACCTATTCCAAAATCATAATTATTAAAACTTAATACTCATTCAATAATTTAATCGGCTATTATACATTGAAATTCCATGTGGCGGAATTGTACACTAACATTATATTACAAAATAAAGGTTTCATCAATTTTTAAAATATTTTAGTTACCTAGTAAGTATATTTTGAAAACGATTCACAATATTTCAAATCCTAGATATGCATTATACCCTACAAAAAACTTGATGTTGCAATAGGGTAGATATTATTATTAATAATAAAACGTGCTCATATGTTCGCAGATATTTAAATCTAGAAGAACACATTTTTAATGTTCAAGATGTTTCAGAAGCTACTTATACAAATAAAATAAAAAACAAATAGTTGGTAATTATGTAATGACAGGGGAGTCATTATCTCAGATAGTCTGATACAAACATTGTATTAAACAGTACAAAAAATATTGAATCAAGTATATCTAGTTTTAGTTTTTTAGTAGTAGTCTCAGCCATCAATATAGTTTTGCAGGTTTAGAAATTTTTTACATTATTACTAACAAATCTTGTAAACAATTAGAGACTGTTTAAGACTTTAAAAACAGAAATTTCTGTTAAAAAGCTCATTTCCATTTGAAAATTCACTGAACACAATAAATAAGCTGTATTTGTCCCTTTCAATGGTACCTATATTAATCTAGTTGAAGAATGTGTAACTTATGATACTGAATGCTCCAGTCAACAAACAGCATTCAATTATTTATTATTGTAGAAACACAGCTATTGGATACTCAATTGGATACAATTAATTATAAACTCATTTAACTTGATAATGTGTTAATATCTCTTCTTCATAAGTAGTTTTTTTTGTATACAGTGTATTAATAATGTTTAGTTTTCATTAAGTTACAATTCCACGATGTTAATATACAATTTGTTCCAGGATGAAAATAACAAGATGAGAATAGTATATTATTTTATACAGAAAAGAAGTATGAATTTTCATAGCACACCTGAATTTACCTGCCAAATGGACTGAGGCATGGAATAGAAGGTAAATCATGAAAAGTCACTTCTTGAAATAAAATATGTTATTATTCCTTTGAAGAACCCCGCATGTATCTTATGAAAATGGATCCCAGTCAATTGGCTGAAAATCAAGCTTGATGTAGTTTATGATGATCGATCAAAGGTCTCCATGGGCACAATTTGATCTAAAGTAATTGTTTTATTAGCTGTTGTTCAGAACACCTTCAAATATTTCATAGATAAGGATTTAGAAGTGTACGTTGTGGAATGGTTGAGGCACTCGAAAAAAGTAACCGTAAGTAAACGATAGAATTTTCTTTAATCAGATTGGATTTCTGTTGATGTAACGTAATGTTTCATTAAATCTTTATGGTGTAAAATTTTTATTAGTTTTAATATAATTAAAAAACTATTCTAATGAATTTTCTGTAAACTAGCTGTAATGTATGTGTATCCGTTAAACTTTATTAATTCAGTTTCAAAGTATGTTACGTTATGGTAACTACGGATTAATATACCTTTTTTTATTTCTTGCTTTCACTGAATGTGTTCAATAGTTTCCACTTTCCAGACTTGTTATGTAATATGCTTACACAATTTTATTTTTTTTAGGTTGGATTGCTGGACAAGATATTTTTTTTTCTAATTTTGTACCTATTTTTTTCAAATTTACTGTACTGTTCATTAATAGTGAATAAACGTTTTAAATCCTTTATTATTTTTTTGCTATTTTATTTTAAATGTACAGGATGAACAACTAAGAACGACTGTAGGCCACATCTGAGAAAAGAATCATGGTACAACTTTCAAAAAAATTACCTTTAGGTAAGGGATCCTGAAAAATTGCTGGAAAATATTTTGCAGTCTCTAAAATATCCGCTAGGGGTGGAATGAACACTCGAAAACATAATACTCCAAAAAAACATACTAAAGGTGTCCTAAAAATACAATTTTTGAAATCTTGATGAGATTATGAATAAATTTAATTAAGGAGATTTTTTGCCATTATTCTTCAAATAATGGGTGGGGAAGGTTCAAACTTATGAACAAATGTATAACTTTTTCGTTTTTTAACCGATATTAATGATTTTAGCTGCATTTAAAAGTTTTTCTGTTTAATAAGACTGATAACAAAATTAGATAATTTTGTATCCACTCGGAAATTTCAAATGTAAATTGAAGCATTTTTTTATATTTGATATTGTAAATCTTATATCTTGGAATATATTCCTATTTTTTAACCCCTTTTCATCAGAATTTAAAAAATGCCTCCTTACATTTGAAATTTCCGAGAAAAATGGGAAAATTGTGGACTTTTTCACAAAGCGTTGACAAAATTGCCCAATTTTGTTATTTTTGTTAAGCATTTCTTATTAAAAAGGAAAAACTTTTTCAAATGAAGCCAAAAACATGGATGTCGATTAAAAAAAAGTGTTACGACATTTGTTGTTTGGGTTGAACCTTCCCCCACCCCGTACTTGAAGAATACAGACAAAAAGTCCCTAACTACATTTTTTCATAATCTCAACAATATATCAAACATTGTATTTCTAGGATACGTTTAGTATGTCTTTTTTGGAGATAATCATAGTATTATGTTTTTAAGTGTTCATTCTACCCCATAGGAGATATTTTAGGAACTCAAAAATATTTTCCAGCGATTTTTCAGCCGGCGTTTTTAGTTGTTCACCCTGTATTTGCTGATTAGGCACAGAAACATCTATAGGATGTCATCCAGAATGTTTGAGGTATATTATTTAGAGTTTTATGTAATGTCCATACAACATCTACGAGAATACACTGTATTGTTTTTTAAATGTCGCATTTAGATCATTGATAAGATGTTATTTTTTAGACATTGCATTAACATCGACAAGATGTTAAAACGCATTTCAGAATGTAACAGAAATGTTGTTTTCAGTTCGTTATAAAGACTTCCTTTTGAGGACGTTCTAGTAACATCACAGTAATGTAAAGAGGGAGCGCTTTAACATCGCTGAGAAGTTAAGTTGGAACATCACAAATGTCAACAGCCACAAGCTGGGCATAAGCGGTTGTATAGATGTGCATGTGATGAAAACAAGAGGAAAAAAAGGAAGAACATTATCACAATGTGATGTTGAATTAACATAACTGTAATATTTATTTGCATAGTGGGTGTGGAGTTAACTAGAAACAGTAAGTTTAATTCTAGAATTCGAATAGGTCACACTTATATCACACATCACTATCTATTGACTGGCAAATCCAGACCACAATGCGAAACTTGTAAGACACGCTCATCTGTAGAACACCTATTCAAATCTAAAACAAATAGATTTCATAGGGTGTTTGATGGATTGCATCCTGATTTAGATTTAAAAGCGATGGAAAACAACTATACTTTAAAGAAAATACTTACTTTCCTACGAGCAATCGGCATATTTAGAAAAATATAATTAATTAAAACGTGTGAAAGAAACGATTCAAAAGAGCTAATGGCCCAAGTAGTCGGAAGCTCAAAAAACAAATAAATGCCGTAGGCAATGTTAATAAATCGCTTTTTAGCAATCTTGACTCAGACGACGAAGGAAGATATGATAAAGCAATAAATATATTGCAACAAAATCAAAAATTATTGGATGATTATAATAAATCTTTGAAAACTTTGTGGTTAAATCAACAAAAACTTTCATTTCATATTTCGATAGAGAATAAAATAATAACTTCAAATAACTGTATTACTTTTTATGGCACAATTTCACAGATTAATCTGGATTGTCAAAGCTTAATTAGGTACATTAATTGATAATATTGAAAAAACAAATAATTTTTCAAGATTAAATTCTATTCACAGTTCAGTGATTTCAAATCAAGGAATAATAGAAATGATAAAATATTTACGAACAATTTATAAAGAAAAACATATTCCGAAATTTAATATTCATGTTTCTATACTCAAATCAAGCTAACAGTATTGTCCAAATGCACTTCAGACCAATATTTAGAAGTAAATAACCCTTCAATTATTAGAATTCCAGAAAATTGCAGGGCTCAGATAGGAGACGTAACATTTTCTAACGATGATAATATCGAAATAATTGTCAAATTTCTTAGAGTCTTTAAAATTTTATCAATATACTGTGGAATTATCTAGCTAGAAACAGTTCGTTTCATTTAAAACAGTAATATTTAATTCACATTAATAATTAAAAAAGTTCTACTTACCCACAGATAATATAAAGGCACTTAAATTATGTAATTAAAAGATTTTTTTCGTTAAGAGCACAATAAAACTTTACTAACAAACTGTGCATTAAAATTATCGGACTAGTCCACTTTGGCAATGTCTATCAATATCATAGATATATAGGTAGCTAGGATCACGTAATGAATGAATGATAAGCTATGATCTTATTAGCCCAAAAATATGCTTGCTTAAAAATTTAATAATTATTTCATTGGTCGGTTTCCGTGCAGTGTTACAGAAAAAAAAATATATTCGAACTTGATGTATCTCACTTTCGTATATAAATTTTTACATAAAAACTAATGTTTTTATAACATAAAAACTAACGTTTTTATAACATTTCGTTTGTTGTGGTTAAAATCTATGAATCACTCCACATCGTACTTCTTTTTATAAATCTATATACAGCGTGTTTTTAATGTTAACGATGTTACTATATTATTTAAGATCGTTTATAATACTGGATTATCTTTTCGAACAGTCGTTTTGGCCTAATCTTTTAGACATTCAGGCTGAATTTTGTACCAGAACATTCGGTTTGAAAAATAGCGGAAGTTTTTTCCCAAAAATGACAAGACGAGAAAAATAACTAAGCGGTAGTTACCAAGCGTTGTATTTAGGGTGATTGATAACTATTGGGATATAAGCTCACAATAGTACAAATTTATTTAAATAAGATATTGCAGTGGAATAAGATAAAGAACGTTAAAATTAAATTGTTTTTTCGTTTTTTTCTCATAATGTTACTGTATATTTATCAATCGACACAATCGAAACCTGTCCAGATAATAAATAAGGTTCTAAAAACAATGGGTGAATTCGCTAAAAATGTACATATTTTCCTGAAACAACGAGGAAATGAAAATACACTGGTATTCGTAAAAAATATATTTTAATTATTTGAAAGAAACAAAATTATCCATCACAATACATAACAAACGGAATTATAAGAAACAACTAACTAAATATCGATTGTACTAATTTCCATTTAATTTTTCATTTATTTTCTTATTGATATAGTAACAGCATACTGTTACAGCAAACAGGGATGAACGCAAGTACCTACATCAATTTTTTGAAACCTTAAAATTAATAACGAATAAAGTGTGAATATGTGGCCATTGTTTACCTATATTTTAAAAATATTATCTATATATAAAAGAAGAAACTGACTGACTGACTGATCGATCAACGCACAGCCAAAAGCGCTGAAATTTGGCAGAGGGGTTCCTCAAGCAACGTAAGAAAGGATTTTTGGAAATTCCAACCCTACGAGGGTGAAAGGGGATTAAAATTCATATTTTTAGGCCTAGCGGTCCTAGAAGCAAGAAAGTTGGCAGAAATATTCCTCAACTGACGTAAGTGAGTACTAAGAAAGGATTTTTGGAAATTCCTCCCCTAAGGCGGTGAAAGGGGTTGAAAGTCCACCTCTCCAGAACTGATAGGCCTAGAAGAATGAAATTTGGCAGAGGAGTTCCTAAAATGACGTAAGTGGGCAATAAGATAGGATTTTTGGAAATTCCACCCCTACAAGGGTGAAAGGGGGTTAACATTCATATTTTTAGGCCTAGCGGTTCTAGAAGCAAGAAATTTGGCAGAAATATTCCTCAACTAACGTAAATGAGCACTAAGCAAGGATTTTTGGAAATTCCCTCCCTATGGCAGTGAAAAGGGTTGAAAAGTCCACCTCTCCAGAACTGATAGGCCTAAAAGAATGAAATTTGGCAGAGGGATTCCTCAAGTGACCTAAGCGTGCACTAAGAAAGGATTTTTGGAAATTCCACCCCTATGAGGGTGAAAGGGGGTTAAAATTAATATTTTTAGGCCTAGCGGTCCTAGAAGCAAGAAATTTGGCAGAAATATTCCTCGTCCGACGTAAGTGAGCACTAGGAAAGGATTTTTGGAAATTTCATCCCTAAGGAGATATGAAAGGGGTTGAAATTCCATCTCTCGAGAACTGCTAGGCCTAGAAGCATCACGTTTGGCAAAAACGTTCCTCAAGTGAGGTAAGTGAGCACTACGAGAGGATTTTTGGAAATTGAACTCCTAAGGGGGTAAAATTTGTTACGAATGAAACTTTGGTCACTTTTTTAATTAAGGTTGATCTTACTCTACCGAGTTGTTGGACTAAAAATGACATCAAGCAATTCTCTCTCTTCGGGAAAAAAATACAGTTAGAAGGTACAAAAACTAATAAAGGTTGATGATATGTTTATGTATTTTTTAGAGTAACTACTTATGCAAAATTTCAAATCGATTAATGGAAAGTTTTTAGCACAAGAGAGGATTTTTCGAAATTCAACTCCTACCGAGTTGATGGATTAAAAACGGCGTCAGAAACTAATAAAGGTTCATAAAATAGTCGTAACCTTACCAGATTTATTAATTTTTAGGGTTATGTATTTTTTGGGGTACCTAACTTCTTATAGAAGATTTCAAATCGATTGAATTAATGGAAAGTTGTTGATTAATATCGATTACAAAATTTCTTCCAAACACATAAAAACAAGTGTTAGTTAAGTGGAGTGTGTTAAAAAAAATAAATATCATATTTACTTTTTATGAGGTGAAATTTCAACTACTTTTCTACTTCTTTAGGAGTGAAATTTCCAAAAAACCTTTCGTAATGCTCACGTTATCGTCATTTGAGGAATTTTGTGCCGAATGTCATGCATAGTTCTCATGCATCCGATTTACGACGATCCGTAATTCCGAAAATGTTATGATTGGTTGATAAATTTAAATTGAATTAATTTAAAATTTCTGTTTTTAGGCATATGCACATCCGGTATATAGCTACGGTTGTCGAAAAAATATTTTAACCTCAAAATTGTATGGCGCCCTCTTATCCGATACAATAGGCCTTTTCATCACAATTTTTTGTGCGCATGCGTACAGTTCAGCCATCTTTTCGTACTGTTTTGTAAATAAGCATGTTAAAATACCCGTGTACAAATAGTTAAAATCAACAAAGGTTAAACAAATAATAATTAATAAAAACAAATTAAGAAAAAATTAAAATAAGAGGTGTCTTAATTAAAAAATAAATTTTTCGGCTATATTATCTGCACGAAAAGGAAAAATAAAGCGGTGTTGTAAAGAGTGATACATGTTATGAATTATTTAAACCCAATACATAATATGTATTATTTTTCAAATTTGCCTTAACCCTGCCTGCAATATATAGATGTACTTCAAATATACGCGTAATCCTACAATTAAAAATATAATATGTTCATATCAGAAAAGTTTCAAATTTTAATATCATTAATAATATTCATTATCAACCTAAATATTAATTTTAGAGTTTTTACATGTGCTGTTTAATTAGGATACAATTATTGACCTAATTTTATTTAGATAATAATTATTTACCTATTTTTATTTAGATAGTAGATTGTATTGACAGCTAACCTCGCAACAAGCAGATTTATTTGCCTCTTTGAGAACGCCTATTACACTTTAACCACATTTAAATCGTTCACAATTATACGCTTCAACTGATTTGTCAACAAGTATCGCATCCTCAATAATTTGTCTTAATGATGAATTTGTTTGTGAAGATAATTGCATCCCCAGCCATTATTGTACAAACAGTACGAAACTTTTAAACTCCCGCTCTTCCAACATGGCGGCTGCGCTTGTCATGTCACGAAAAGTACTATGATTAAACAATATATACGAATCGATAGAGAAAAAATTTGAAGTATATATATACAGGGTTGTGAGAAAATTATTTCGAAATTTTTGAACATCGAATTTTCGGAATTTTTAGGCAAATTATACTTCTTTTATAGGGACTAAAAAGTTTCTATGTGCATGTCTAAGCGCCCTCTACATTTTTAGTCTCTAGCATTTTTTCGATATCTCGCGATACCCCACTATCAGGTTTACGGCAAAAAAATGTTTATTAATATTTGACCCCTGACCCCTGACCCTTCCTCAGATTTTGTTCATGAAACGAATAACATTAAGTGGAATTTCCATGTTTTCACAAAAAATCGATTTTTCTCACATCGTGTTCATGAAACGAATGAACTTAAGTAAAATTCAAATATTTTCATAAAAAATTAGTTTTCCACACCTTTTTTTTCTTCATGAAACCAGCAAGCTTTAGTAAAATTTTAGTATTTTTTAAAAGCTAAATTTTTTATTGTCACCGCCTCTGGAATCACTCGAACATTGATAATAGGCATGGAAAAACCATTTCCGATCACTTGTTTCCTTTTACAATAGCTAAAAAAGGCATAAAAATAAAAAAACGAATATTTTATATTAACGACCCATTCGACAAAGATGGCCGTTACACCTGTAATGGAAAGATTTTGAATAGAGCTACATAAAATATTTAGATTGTTTTTTCTCTATCTGAGGTCAAAAACGTATAAATCGGAAAAAACTTAAAATACTCCTATTTCGAAATTTTAGATGGCCATTAGGAGTGTTTTCATGGATCGCGGTATGATGCGATCGTAATAACTTTTCGAGCTTTATCATCCTGCAAAGTTTCATCGAAATCGTTAGAGTGGTTACAAAGTTGCCACAAATATATACCGACAAACTACTTAAAAGGAGGTATCTGCATTTCAGCTTTGAGTACAGCTAGGAGGCTGAAAATGTTACTGTAGCGTCACCTATGCGCCCCAAGTCAATTTTTCATGGTTTGATTTACATGCCGTAGATAGTTTGTATTGGGCTTGTTCGGTGTGGTGGATTTTGTGGAGGTGTAATTGCGTCCAGGGTTCCCGCTACCATATGTGCAAAGTGTGTAATATTTGATGACTGTATGTTTTCCACATGATTCCAACTTGGGGGGACATATTGTATATGTAGGCAATATTTCTGTTATTTGTTCTTTAAAAAAACGTGATTTTTAGTTTTAGGTTATTTTCTAGTATTCATAAACAACGTGTCTGTACTCCAATCGTTAAGTAAATGCTTTAGAATGTATGTGAACAAGAATTTATTTTGTTATGATTTTATTCTGTTTGTTTCATTTTGATATTTTAGTGTACAAATAAATATTACTTCTAAAGTTCAGTTTTTTGCTTTATTTCAAGCACCTACCTTACCTTCAAAACAAAAATGGAAAAAATACCATGAGGGGCGCCAAAATCCTTTTTTACGCACAGGCGCCAGTAGCCCTTAAGGTAGGTAGCCCTGCGTGTGTCACTCGTTAACTACCGTCGCCTGTGATCGGCAGCAGCTGCCAAGGAGTTAGTTTGGTACAGCATACCAATCAAACAGCATGGACACTCGATGATGCCGCCTTTGATGTGGAAAAGTATCGAGACACCTTTTTGGGAGGTGCCGATAAGGGGGAAGGACTGGCGAAATTAGTTTGGACAGATTCGAACTGAAATTTTTTTATATCCAAATTGAACAATTGCTCATATAATTTCGATAAACCTACTGAATATAAAATTGATTCGATTCAGAACCACTTGTTAATAATTGTTATAGCAACAATCTACCTGAAAAAAGAATAAACACATAAAATATTGAAATAGATTTTGTTAACTGACGTCTTCCTTCTCTTGCATTTCAGAAGTTCATAACTTGTCAATATAAATATCTTGTTTTTGTTAGAAACATCAACTAAGTTCTTACCAAACATTTTCTTTAAGGCAATTTTAAAAAAAACATTAGGGTTGAAAGTATCCCTTACTTAAAATATAAAACTGAGTAGGAAATATTTAGGTATTCTGTGAAATACTATGAATACAAATAATCTGTTTTCAAATATTTGTTCATGTCTCCAAATTGTAAGTTTGTTTTTTCTTCTTTTTTCCTCGATATTTTTCTGAAATTTGAAATGTCTCTTGATATAATTGATTCACTCACTCTACCATATAATTTCAAAAGACGTTATATTAGGAAATTTTTGCATGCGTGGGTATAAACAAATAAACAACAAACTCCACAATACGATACAGCAAATATAAATATACACAGAGCACAGGTATTCTACGTATATGTCACAGAATGTTATGAAAATGTCACTGCAGCAACGGATGAAAATAATATAACAGACCATCGAGCTACGCTACTGAGCCTTCCTATAAAAACTATTTGTAGAAGCTTTGAAACGATTAAGTATAAAACATACATAAACTATAAAAAAACCACACATCATCTGCAAAATTATAATTGGGAATATTACTTTGATATAAAGGAAGTAAACAAAAAAGCTGAACAATTGCTAAATATCTTAAGTATTTTTATTGGGAAACATACAAAAGAAATAAAAATTATGAAAGAATTATATAAAGCGTCAAAAGTGGATTACGGCAGGACTTGTGAGAGCAATTAATACTAAAAATAATCTCTACAGGGAATTTCAGCAAGATCTGAATAATGTGGGGAAACGAGAAATATATATCACTTACCGCAAACGCGTGAATAACCTAATTAAAATAATGAGACAAAACTACTACCGAACCGAAATACAAAAATAAAACAAAAAATTATATTAATTTTATAACTAATGAAAAAGACGAAAAAATAACATCCAAATCAGATATGGCAGAGGAATTTAACAGTTACTTTGTAACAGAGGGCAAAAACTTGACACAAAAAATAACCGTATCGACTAAACCCCCTCCTCGGCGATCTAAAAATTCTGAGACCTTTTATTGGATGCCTCTAACTACGGAAGAGATAAGAGACTTAATACTATCTCTGAAAGCAAACAAGGCTCCAGGCATAGACAATCTGCGAGCAGAAATATTTAAAAAATTAAGTGAATAATTGACTAAACCTATAGCCGACTTAATAAACTTGATCTTTGCAGAAGGCGTATGTCCCACTATTTTTAAAAAAGCTTTAGTAACCCCAATCTACAAAAAAGACAACAAAGCAAAGATGTTCAACTATCGGCCCATATCACTTATTACGACATTGACAAAGCTAATGGAAAAAGCTGTGAAAAAATTCATAGCCAACCACAAATTATTATCACAGCATCAATTTGGCTTTCAAGAAGCACCTTCTACTAATGATGCAATTGATACATTGCTTTCTTCTGTGTACAGTTCTGTTGATGAAACTAAACCAACGGCAGTTGTATTTCTGGATATGGCGCTGTGAGCCATGAACAGCTGTTGGACGTCCTGGGAGATGCAGAAATACGTAGGTTGCCTCATAAATTATTTGAAAGCTATCTAAAAAATAGGACACATATAGTAAGGATAAATGATAAGGTCAATGCGGAAAAAAAATATTGTTCGGGGTTCCCCAAGGAACTGTGCTGGGACCAATATTGTTTAATATGTATATAATAATAATAATTTATTCACAAGGTAAAGATAAAAAATGACAATTTATATACAGGTAATGTGTGAATAAATAGAGGTTAATCTACGAGGTATAGTATGTATATCAGAATACACATATATACCTGTATGTAGAGCGAGAATATATAAATAAACAAAAAAATATACAAAACAGCACACAAAACATAAGATGAATTGAAATGTACAGAATAGTTCCTAATTATAAAGTTAAAATTTAAAGTTAAAAATACTTAAAAAGTAGTGCTTAAATAACCTAATTAAATATATGAAAAAGAATATTAGTAGTACTCTAACATCATACCAATTGTTAGTAATATAAATAATTTTCATTTTAATTATCATTATTAATTGTTTTAGTGTCCTATTATTGATTTTACGTAGGTGGTTGGTAGCTCTCTGATATAATCTTTGACTGTTTTAGTGAAGCGTTGGATTGTGGGTGCGTTTTTAATATTATCAGGTAAGCAATTGAATACCTTTGGTCCCAGATATCGGTAGCATCTCCGACCGACTGATTTCTTGATAAATGGGGGTATAAACTTGTCCTTTTGTCACTTCTTATGCTGGTGAGAATGTGTAAGGAGTTCGTTCTTATGAAAATATTGTGTTTTTCCGTTTCAAGAAATAAAGTTTCCTCAAATCATAAACTTGTGTCTCCTCAAATAGCGCTTCACTTGGATATCGGTTTTTTCTACACATTATTAGTTTCAAGAATCGCTTTTGTATGATTTCTAATGATTTCAGGTATGTTTTGGATACTCCACCCCATCCTATAATACCATAGCTCAGATGCGATTCAACTAAACTGTGGTAAAGAATTTTTGTTTTGTTCAAAGTTGAGTATATGTGAGACTCGTTTGATTCTATATAGAACACTACATAATTTTTTACTAAATAGTTTATATGTACGTCCCATCTAAGGTGGCTGTCTATCATAATACCCAAGTATTTAACCCTTTTCGATGGTAAGATTTCAAGGTCATCTTCTATTGATATTTTGTCAAATGTTGGAAGGCTCGCAAATAAGCTACAGAACGGCAGGTAGAAAGTTTTTTTGAGATTAATTGATAGTAGTCTATTATTGAACCATTTCTTAATGTTACCAAAGTCAGTTTCTATTTTATTCTTTAAGTCGTCCCATGTGTTACTTTCATAGAATATGACCGTATCATCTGCAAAACTTATGATGCTGCCTTGTATTCGTATGGAGAATAAATTATTTAGATAAATATTGAATAGCAAAGGTCCCAATACCGTTCCCTGGGGTACACCCCATGATATAGTTTCTTTTTTGCTGAGTATGTTTTGTATTTTTGTTTGCTGTTTCCTGTCAGTTAAGTATGAGTTGAAAAGGTCATGTGATTTACCCTTCACTCCCAGATCGTCAAGGCTTGATAACAGTATATTGTGGTCCACGGTATCGAATGCCTTTGCCAAGTCTAGAAAAGTTCCAATGGAGGTTTTTTTTTTATCTATTGAATCATATATTTTGCTCGTGAGTTCTAATATCGCATCGCTGGTGGACTTTTTTTCTGTGAATCCATACTGCGCTCCTGACAACAGATTGTATTTCTTCAGAAACGAATTTAGTCTTTTTTTTATGATCTTTTCCATAATTTTACCCAAATTTGATATAAGTGTTATAGGTCGATAATTTGAAACCTCTGTCTTTTCGCCAGTTTTGTAAACAGGTACCACAGTTGACATTTTGAAAGCAGAAGGAAAGTGACCAATTGACAAGGATTTATTGATAATATAATTTAGAGGTTTGGCTATGTAAGTTGATATGAGTTTCAGTGTTTCCGATTTCAAGCCATCAGGTCCTGGTGATTTTTTATTTTTCAACTGCAAAATAGTTTCTTGTATTTCATAGGCGTCAGTGGGAAAGAAAAAAAAGGTGTGATCTGATTTAATTTTCGCTTCCGTATAATTTCTGTCCTGCTTAATATTTTTTGCTAGATTTGCACCTACATTGCTAAAGAATGAGTTGAATTTTTCAGAGATTATAATTGGATCGCAAGTTATATTTCCATCCTCAGTCTGCATCAATGATATATCGGTATGTTGTCTGGCCTTCGTTAATTCATTTACCAACTGTCATAATCGTTTTGAGTCTGCCCCTTCTTGTTCTATCTTGTTTTTGTAGTATTTCATTTTTGTGTCTTTTATTGCTTTCTCTAGTATTTTTCTGTAAGTATTGTATTCAATTTTGAAATTTCATTTTGTGGATTTTTCTTTAATATTGCATACATAGTATTCTTCCTATTAATGGATTCCAGTAATGATCCAGTAACCCATGGTTTCCTCTTTATATCTTTGTTTTTAACTTTTATGAATTTCGAGGAACCATCATTTATTTCAAAGAAATATTTCCAATCCGTACTTTTAATGATTTGTATCAATTTTTTTCGTTTATTTGTTTATAGAATTTGGAATTGGCTGTAGTTTCTTTCGCATACTTATTGTTGAATATTATTTGCACCAGTATTGTGTAATGGTCGATAATACAAATCTCCACAGTCAGCGGAATGATAGATTCAAGGTTTCCCTTTTTCGACTTAATGAAAATGTGGTCTATGCATGTACCTGACTGTGGTCTGGTGGTAGTATTTATTGCTGAGTTATATCCATACTCTCCTAATGTGTCTAGGTAAATCTGCGAATCGTCTGTATTTTCATTCAAGTCGATATTCATATCTCCGATAAACACACTGTATGTGAAGTTCTTTGGGTGATTTTTTAATATATTGTCCAGGTAATCACTAAACGGTGCGATTTGAGTATTACAAGGTGATCTGTAAAATGCATTAATAATAATAACTTCTTTGCCAATAATAGTCATCGTCAATTGGAGTAGACTTGTACCATTTATTTTAATTTCTTGGTGAGAGTGGTATAAATTCGATTTAATGAAAACTACTACTCCATCCTTCTGGTTGAGTTTGCCAAAATTATAGAGAGTTATATAGCCTTCAATATTATATACTCCGATGTCATCTATAATTCTAGTTTTTGTAAGTACTATGCAGTCTATTGAGGAGTCTAATTCCTCTAGAAATATTATAAATTCATCCACATTTTTAGCTATGCTTTGAATATTATTATGTATTATTTTGAAGTTGCAATGACAACTATTGACTTTTAGTACTTGTTTAGCTTGGTCTGCATTTTCTTACACAAAATTTCTTATTTTTTCTACTTTGAAATCTCTAATAAATGGATTCATTCCAGAGCGCTCACTTATATAGATATAATATACAATTTTCAAGAAACATCAACAATGCATGGAATAAAATACTCATTGGCGATACATGTATTTCAATAAATATTAGTCCGAGCGCTTAACATGAGATTATTTGGCATTTATGCTTAAACAAAGGTACTATCATTGGAAAATATAATAACTTAGACTACTACTGGAAAATAAAGAACTATTTTAAAAGAATTATGATGGAGAAGTGATTTTATATTAGTAAATGTTAGTTAATGTTCTGCTATGTTAAGTTTATAAAAATATCATTTACTACTTGCAGTCGAATTGTTCCTTGTAGCATGGCCAAATTTGGTTATGTTTTTGGCTTGTATAGTAGGTGTTGTTGGTTTCTTCTTTACTTCCACCGTTGTCTTCGTATTCTTGGGCGTCTCTTCTCTTGTTATTTTTCGGGGTTCCCCAGGGAACTATGCTGGGACCAATACTGTTTAATATGTATATCAATGATATATTCTCTTATAATTCTACAGGTAAATTAATAGTATTCGCGGAAGATACTGCTATAATATATACAGACAGTACGTGGGAAGGCCTCAAAAAATAGAAACCGTTCTAAGACATTTATTTGATATCTTGAGACATAAAATTTTAACAATCAACTATTCAAACACATTTATTGTACCTTTCACTAGTTACAAACACAAACTGCCTCCTTATGAAAAAATGACTGTTACTATTAACAACATACATATTGATATTTCTCTGAAATACGAAATAAAGTATCTCGGACTAACAATAGACTCACATCTACGATGGGCATCTCACTTACGTGAAGTAACTAAGACACTTAGATGTTTATTGTACAAATTCAAATATATAAGGAGAGTACTGGACTTACAGCATCTTAGAATCATATATCATGCTCTTGTAGAATCAAGTCTTAGATATGGCATGTTAGGTTGAGGAGGAATTGTGCCTACTCATCTAGAGCAGGTTGAAAATCTGCAAAGAAAAATTCTAAAAATATTGCATTTTAAAGATTTAACCTATAGTACAAACCAACTTTTTAACGAAACTAATATAATGTCCATAAGGCATCTATATATTTTTAGTTTAATTGTTTACTTATTAAAAAATCGCTCATACTTGCAATCTCTTGGTCACCATTATCATATTAGGAATAAAACAAAAGATTTTATCGAAACCAACACAGCGAAAAAAACAGTAAGAACTAGGTACTTCGAATTCATAGCACCACGTTTATTTAACTCTTTTCCAGAAACGTATAAGACTCTTATAAGAAGATTAAATTCTATCAGTTTGATAAAAAAAATATTTAAAAAATATGTAAAATCCTAGAAACTAAGGATATTAATAAAATCATTGATTGCTAAGATGAAAATGTATATATGTGTATAAGGAATGTTAAATTAACAAAACTGGCAATTAAGTGGCGCCATATGGGATCATTGTGCCTATGTTCAACCTCATAGGTCTAAATAGGTTACAGTGATCCAAAATAAGCCACAATAGGTAACTAGCCTCCCCTGTCTATTTACATTTTTGTAAAGAAATACGTTCTACATTTTCTATCTGTGTTAATTTATTGTAATGTATTTGTTCTCGCTGTTTATACATTGGTTTCATTAGTTATGTAATTCTAATATATTATCTTTTTGGTGATTTGTAATTGTAATTATTTGTGAATAAACATATATAATAATAATAATAATAACAATAATAATAATAATAATAATAATGTATACCTAAAGGTCATCTATGTCACAGTGAAGACGATAGCAAAATGTCCATATATAAAGGTTATCTATGGCACAATGAGAAAGTTTGGCACCTCACTAAATGGCGGACTGCCAACGCGAAAGATATGCGCGAACTTTACATGACAAGGAGAGTGTCCATGTTGATTGTTGGTTAACATATGGTGTGGTTTGGTTGCTTAATCTTGTCAAATATTTTAAGCCTGCAGTTTTTGCCTATTTGTTTGTAGATAATCAAGCTGCGATAGGATTGGCTAATAACCCTGAACAACACAATCGTACCAAACACATTTCAGTAAGGTATCATTATATTCGTGAATTAATGAAAGATAAGTTGATCACCCGGATATATGTAGACACAGGCAATCAACTGGCAGATATGTTTACGAAGCCGTTAGAGACTGTCAAATTTAAAGGATTCTGTTTTCTATTCCTTACAAATAAAACTACGTTTTCTATTTACGAGTCTATTTTAAAACACCTTTTTATTAAATATGGACTTCCAATCAAAAAATATTAAAAAAAAACAAGTGAAATATTATTACGTCTTATTGTAGTGACATTGAGGGAACTAAACAACTCTTATGAATACATAAAAAGAAATACTTGATGTAAATGACCTCAATTTATAAAAAAAACTATTAAAATACAATTACTACCAATATTTACTTTTGATTTTTTCTTAAATGAATTATTTTATTCATCTGAAATTGTAATATATCAATATAAACCACGAGAAATCATTTAAAAGTGTAAATTTCACACAAAAATAATAAAAACTAACCAGCAACGAACTTTATTTTTATTTTTAAACATCACAACCTGTCATCTGCCGACAGAACGTACAAAACACCGACATCCAGTTGTACATCATAAACATAGACATGACGAGACTTGATTTTTTCAAATCCATTCCTTCCGCGAACGCTCTCATTAAGAATATCGACGATTCCATCAAAATAATCACGGCGTATAATACCATAAACGGTAATAAAAATATAGGATTTCCCTAAAATGTCTATAAATATTATTGTGAATAAAAGAGAAAAAAGTTAGGTTAAATTACTGACAGAACGAAATACAACCAAAGAATACGCCAACAACTGTTTCGATTATTACCTATTTTATCGCTTGGATCCCATAGGCGTAGGTAGGGTTTAGGAATAGGATACATATAAGAGAAAAACCATTAATACAGAAAACGTATAGTAAAAAGATAGGTAGAATATAAAAAAAAGAAGCAGAACATGCGATAAATAATTTCAAGCACAAATTGAAAGGAATACTCACAGTAATAACACCTAGTAACAGAAAACTGTAATATTCCGTTGACAGTACTAAACATATGAGTTTAAGATCTCGTTCTACTTCCGGTACTACTATAGCACCCGTCTTCAAACGTTCCCTCCAAAGATAACCCGGTAATACCGATCCGCATCTGATTATTCTAACTATATCAAATATACTTAATGCCTAAAATTTAGTTAAATTCATTTGACATTATTTTAAATAGATTTAATACTTTACCATTCCGAGAATTCCCAAGATAAACACATATATAGGAGAAAATGATAATGTCGGATGTGCGCAGATACTTTTTATAGATTTGTGATTTCTTTTCAAAACCGGACCGATGAACGTATGAAATGGCAGCTTCATAATGAATTTCTATGGTGAGATAATTCACATGTCGGCTTTAATTTTATCTATAAAGTTCTTTTTTGATGTTTCATTCTTAATTAGAGCTTTTGACACTGACAAACATTATTTGAGTAATACACAAATTCGTTGTAATTTCTTTCTTCTTTTTCGTAAAGACTAGGTTAAGTTTAGTTTCTCTCTTCTTTTTCATATTAGGTTAGATTAAGTTTCTTTATTCTTTTTTGATGAAATCTGATAGAATTTTGTAGTCTTTACTGACAGAAAATATTAACGAACTGCTTGTTTACTTTTATTTTGAAAACAACTATACATAGATACTTGTGTAACCAAGAAACATAACAGAGAAAATAAAGAACATCACAAAAAGAAAAACATTCATCAGTTCTAGAACCAACAGCCCCACTTGAACTTGATCAATCAATCAGTCCCATCGCTTTCTTGTGATATTCCAATTTACACCGGTTTTGTCAGAACATCAGCAGCCATCAAATCAGTAGATTGGATTTGAATATTGATATCCCCAGATTCTAAATGTTCTCTCAGGAAATGATATTTGACATCGACATTTTTGGTTTTTTTTCGGTATCCAGTGATTCCTGCCAAATCGACTGCTCCTTTGTTGTTGCATATAATCGTAGTTGGTTGATCCACTGCGCTGGGATCGATTTCTTTCGCGAACTGACGTAACCACATGGCTTCTTGACAAGTTGAAACTAGAGCCATATAATGTGCCTCTGTAGTATAAAGGGCAACGATATTCTGCTTATACTGAAACCCGAAATAGATCCACCCTGTAAAATGAAAACAGTTCCACTTATTGAGTATTTGTCATTAATTTAATTGAACCAATCTACATCGCCGAATCCCTGAATCTGAGAATTTTTATTCTTATCGAAATCAGTTCTAGTTGCAATTTTGCCTACATACGTGGTCGAAATCAGAATTTGTTTTTCGTCATTTTTATAATAAATTATCTGCTTCAGATCATTTTAGCCCCTTGGATTTCAGAGGGAGCTAATCTTTGACCATTCGCAATCTTACGATTACTCGCTAATAATGTTGTTGCTGTTGAAAATAACCTCCAACACATTTATTTATTATTTTTATAATTCACATTGACGATTTGCCGCTTAAAAATATATGTTGGTCAATCTGACAGTTGATGACAGCATATACGGTGTGTCAGAAATGGCAATGATCTGATGCTAATCACAAATCACCTACTCTATAGATGTTTCACGCAGATTGATCAAGGTCAAGCTATTTTATTAGTATGTGTTTCAGACAAGCAGATGGAAGCACCATTGAAATTTAGTAGTATTGTAAAATTTCCTGTTTTATCCACTCACCGCTGCCAAATGTCAATGATTTTGATTTATAACCACAAGTCGAGGTGATTTGTGTTTATAACTGTGTTATAACGCTTTATAGTTTTATTTTTCCTATTTTATCAGTTTTCGTTTTCAAATGATATAAAGTCAGTTTGAGTGATAAATTTCAATTTTTAAATAATAGGGTGTGTCAGGTTTTATGATGCCACGTTATATGAAATGCTGTGTGCCTAATTGCACACCAACATCTAAACATCTAATATTAGACATATATTTCCAAATCCAAATAAAGACTCCCAAAAATCAAGGCATTGCAATAAACTGTGATGAATTGAAGACAATGGAGCCCTTAGCTGTATATCAAGCAAAGAGAATATGCCATAAACATTTTGAAGTGAAGTACACTACAGCTTGGTCCAATAGATTGTATTCAACTGTTAGTCCATCTTTATTTTTTCCTGGTAAGAGAAAAATGTAGTGAACAAATATTAATAAACATGTGATTTCTTGAAAAAATTTCAGACCTACATTATATGTCACTGGTAAATTATTTTTTTGATGCTGCAGTTATGTCACTTGAAAATACACACACTCCTGAGCCTTTGTTATTGCCTTGCAGTGGTATGTATTTCTATTATATAATTAAAACAAAAAGCAGTAAGTTTATATTATAAACTTTATAACTTTGTAACATGGCTACACAATCATTATTTATTGTTTTATATCTACAGTTTACAATATTCTTGTTTCATGATATGTCTCTGATTTATTTTAATGCAATTGTAGCTTGTTGCAGTAACAATAGTAGCTAAACTTTCATCATTTTACTGTTGAAAATATTTTGTTGTATCCACATGTACTTTGTACATTGTCCCTATTTTGTGAATATACTTTTTCCAATAAATGTTTTAATAACATATGTTTCTTATTTTGGTCCTTCTGTAAACAGTCAATTGCCAAAAAACTGTTAACTTCTTTAAATATTGCTCAGTAAATGACTTGATTTTTTAAAAGTCTAATTTATTTATCTGCAATGATAAATTGTTTGGCAATTATATTAGAATTTACAAGATATTAGCGACGTTAATGATTGGCAAACAATTAAGTGTGCACGATATAGTAGACTTTTTAGTAAAACCTGTCATTTACTTACAATAAACAAGGATCTTCAAACCAACAGTAAAGATAATCGCAATTTAAATTTAGCGCCCATTCTTATTTCCCTAGTAGCGACTTAAGGAACAATTTACCCACTTCTTAATTGTGTTTCAGTTTTATAGGTGGCACTAGTTTTTGTCATTTCAAGAAAGCATTGTCGTGAACTATCTATAGAGTAGGTGATTTGTGATGCTAATTTTTAGCAGTGAACAAATGTTCGCATTTTAGTGGGTTTTATTCCCTTCAAATATAAAATATCCAAAGCTCTGCCTTAGAGGCATCTTTCAAATCTCTGGATTATTTCCATCTTTGTAGTGTAAATAGTTGTGTAAATAATTTGTGTAAATATATGTATATAGAAAATTGGTGAGTCTATTTATCAGCAATCCAGAACACACAGTTCACTCTACATTGCTCACACCACAGATAATGTATCCTAGATTTGCCACAGTAATATATGGAATACTCTATGCGAATTAGCTAATTCTGATAGCAGCGAGTACTCGTCAAGTTGCGAAGGGCCAAACATTGTTACAGGTTGCTGTAACAATATATTTTGTTTTATAGTCGTTTTATATAAAAAATAAACGGTTTTAAAGATTAAAACTAACTTTTCCGCATCTGTGGCCCTGAACAATATTCTATCATAAAATTGTTACTTGTATACACTTCGGGGGATGTATCGTGCTAACAAACCGAAATTTCTCAAAAAATAACCAAAAATTTAGTATATCTAGTTTTATAGGACCCGCTGTACTCGCTCTAGTCAACTGAAAATCAATAGGGTACATCTGTGAGACACCTTGAACAATACTTATTCATAAAGTTGATCAATCGTATACTCTCTGGAGGCTGTATCGTGCTAACAAACTGAAAATTCTCCAAAAATGGCAAAAATTTGGTACTTCAAGTACCACAGCACCCGTTGTACTGGCTTTAGTCAGCTCAATATCAATAGGGTTCACCTTTAAGACGCTCTGAATAATATCCAATCATAAAATTCATCACTTGTATATACTCCGGAGGCTGTATCGTGCTAACAAACTGAAACTTCTCCAAAAATGACAAAAATATCGTACTTAAAGTACTGTAGCACCGGTTGTGATGGCTCTGGTGAGCTGAAAATCAATAGGGTTCATCAGTGAGATGCCCTGAATAATATTCAATCATCAAATTGGTGACTTGTTGAACTCCGGAGGCTGTATCGTGCTAACAAACTGAAATTTCTGGAAAAACGACAAAATGTCGTACTTCAAGTACCATAGCACCCGTTGTACTGGCTCTGGTGAGCTGAAAATCAATAGGGTTCATCTGTGAAATGTCCTTAACAATATTCCATCATAAAATTGGTGACTTATTGCACTCCGGAGGCTGTATCGTGCTAACAAGACTTGCAAGGAAAAGTGGCCGACGACAACGACGACGACGACGACGACGACATACACACAGGATTTTTTTTCTAAAAACCGTTTTTTCGTGTTGTTGTTGATGAATAACGTAAAAATAACTCAAAAAAAAATTTCAAATTTCCAACTTTTTTGTGGGTAAACCAATACTTTTCTCGCATATTAGATAGGTTGACGGAAAAGTAATAACAGACGTATGTCAATTTTATGTAATATAAAATAAGACAGCCAAAGTAAATATATTTTTTTTATTGATGCCTCATATCACCTATTTAAAACACGCCTCAGCGTGTTTAAATCGAACTTTCAAACACGCGCTTTTTTTAAAGTTCCTATGGTAACAACAACAACTCGAGAAACGTAAGAATCATGACAACTTTTTTTATTAGTTTTTGAATTGTATATTTTCATTGTGAACCAATCTCTTATCTGGTTTTTTCTGCAAAATTTATTTATATATTGATATATACATTGTATCCTTTTAAATATAAATAAAGAAACTTTTTGATTATTGATCTGACAGCAGTACCTCGTAAGGTCAAATAAAAATCGGCATCGAGGACGGACTTCCATTTTTTTGGAGTAATAATATAATAATAATACTTTATGATTTCAAAGTGCACCAATAAAAAAAAAATAGCGTAAAGTATTCGTGGATAACTGGTCCCCTTTATCTATTTATACTTTAATATACTATAATATATTTTAATAAGAATTTAAGATATTAATTCACAGGGTAAATCACATTACATCAGGTTATGGGCATCCTTTTACATCAGTCTGAAGAACATTAGGTGATCAGATCAGAATAATATCTCCGAAAAAATTCCAGAGTTTTATATTTTTTTTGACAAGTGTTGTCAGTTGGTCAAGAAAAATGTCTTCATCAAATGCTTTGCCTGCCATAGAAAAATTAAAAGGACGTGAAAATTATTCAACATGGCAGTTTGGTCTACAGACGTATCTAGAGCATGAAGAATTATGGGATGCTGTCTTAGGCACCGCAACAGATAACAAGAAAATTACCAAAGCTAGATCAATAATTATTCTTTTGGTTGATCCCATAATTTACATCCACGTACAAAATGCAAAAAACTCTAAAGATGAATGGGATACCTTGAAGTTGACTTTTGAAGATAGTGGTTTGACTCGTCTAGAAACTTGTGAATCAGTGAAAGAGTACGTTAATAAAATCATTGGTACTGCACATAAACTTGTTGGTATTAATTTTTCTGTAAGTGAAGAATGGATTGGAACTTTATCACTTGATGGATTACCAGATGACTACAGGCCTATGATCATGGGTATAGAAAGCTCTGGTTCGAAGATCACAGAAAATATTATTGAAACTAAGTTACTGCAGGATGTTAAAATACAAAAAACAGATTCGGCTTTTTACAGTAACACCAGTAACTCATCAAATAATAAAAACAAATTTTTAAATAAAGGTCCTCGTTGCTTCCGTTGTAACAAGTATGGTCACAAAGCTCCAAGCATTAAAGAAAAACGAAAAATCAGAGCCCCAATCGACCAGAAATTCGCAAGCTGGATTCTGTACAGATTCTAACAATATTGAAAGATAGCACTAACTGGTATGTTGATTCAGGAGCCTCAATGCACATGATTATGAGAGAAGATTGATTGGAAAATAGTGTTTCTTCTGATATTAAAGAAATCCCAGTAGCCAATAACACCAGACTTCCAGAAGCAGGAATGGGAACATTCAATATTCAAATTTATTGTAATAATTCTCTTCAGTCAGTAAAAGTTAAAACGTAATTCTAGTACCTGGTCCTTTTACAAATCTTTTATCAGTCAGTAGCTCCAGAAGAGATTTGGTCAGGAAAGAAATCAGATCTCAGCCATCTCAAAGTCTTTGGATATAAAGGTATTGTGCATATTTCGAAGCAAAAACGTCGAAAATGGAATTCAAAATCAAAAGAAAGGATTTTCACCGGTTATTGCGAATATATGGAGGACTACAGATTAATATGTCCAAAAACTAAGAAATTAGTTAAAAGTCGCGATGTAGTATTTAATGAAAACAGCATTTCTAATTTGATAAGCAGTACTGCACAACAGCATAATATAAATTTAGATGAATCGCAATTAGTTACATTTTTTTTAATTTGTCAATTGTTTCGATACTAAATAGCAACATCATTACATATGATAAATAAATTAATTAATAAAAAAGATGAAAAAGTGGCCTCAAATCTAATATTTCCTGAACAAACTAACGAAATAAAAAATTACAAAACCATCACATATGCAGGTAATATTTCTAATAATATTCCAAAGATAATATCTTTAGCTACAAATACAAAAATTTCTTTTAAAACAAAAAGTAATGTGAGTACAAAATTGTTAAATGTGAAAACAAAAATATCCCCATTAAAGAAGTCTGGTATATATAAACTTTAATGTCCAGAATGTAATGCTGTCTATTTGGGTCAAACCCTTAGAAATTTTGAGATCAGATACAATGAACATTTACGAGCATATAGATTAAACAACCAGATAAGTCCCACTACTTAAAATATGTACTTGACACCAATTATTCATTGACACCTAACACAGAACTAGAAGTACTACACATTTGTGATAAGAAACAAGAACTGGATTTCCTTGAAGAGCTAGAAATTAGAAGACACTTAAGAAACCCACAATATCAAGTTGTCGATGGACAGATAAATCTAGGCTGTTCCCCACTTTTAAACTGTCTTCTTAAGTGATTATTGTGAAGATCAGCAGATATAGTTTTCCAGGTTTTCTATATCATTGCACAGTTATACTGATCTTAATTGGAAACAATATATCTAGGATATCTCCATAGGGCTAATAATATCTAAGCTTTAATATTTGTAACATCACATCTTCTTTTTTCTATTAACATATATTAAGTCAATCACTTCTTGGTCTAGCCAAAATAATTATTAAACATCAGATAGGCTTCAAATGAAATGTAACTTCTGTCATTCTGACGATGATATTTAATATGGAAACAATTGTCAATTATCTTAGATTTTTTAAAATATTTTCAATATATTGTGGAATTAACTGAAAACAGTTAGTTTCATTCAAAACAGTAAAATGAGTAGATTCCATGAAGGGTCGACACAGTTACTGTCACTGTCATTACAAGAGCACTGTCATTAACGGGATCGAGACCGAACTATAGAGGCAGCACTTCTGTCGAAAGTAGAGCGCCCTGGTGTTGAATATAAAAAGCATTGTGATGTAAACAGTGTAATAAACAACCTACAAAATGGAAAAAATGAATCTTTTTATTTTCTTTGCTAGGAAAAATTGTTGGTATGTAAGATGTGTGTAGGGGATTATCTGATTTTTGATTATTGACAAAATGAGCACTGCAAATTCTAGTATTTTTATTTGGTTCCCAATCCTTCCGATGTTTTCTGAAATGTAATTAAAAAACTTGAGCTACAAATGTTTACTCTCTTCCTCTTAATATTATTCAATTATTTAAACTAATTATATAATATTAAAGTCAGCAAACACATAACAAGCTATTTATTTTATAACATCAATGAAATCGTACTGAATACAGAATTTTATTCTATCGATAATAATCTTTCATTTATCTAAAAAAAATGTAGAACTTTTCTAATAGCTACCAATTGTAGTATCATACTGATTATACACAAAATAATACTAAATAAAAATTTTTAATTAGAACATTTTACTTACATGTGTTTTTACTGCATTTATCCATTTTTGACGTTTTAAGGTTATCCACGCAGTGTTCAATGAACTTTCGGGGAAAATATGAAATTTCAACTGCGTAGTATTTTTATACGGCATATTTGAACTGCCATGAATACAGAAAGACATCACAAACATACAAACAAACATACAAAACTAATCGTGTTTACATCACTTTGTGTTTTTTCACGGCAGATGGCATAAGCGTCATCTTTATCGGTCCCTGAATCGTATCATAGTGTGACATAACGCGTTAGACGCGATTCTCACTACACGTAACGTCACCGTCACGTCACCTTATCGGCACCATCAAGGAAAATATATTTACATTACAAACATTGTATGTAACGTAAAATGGATTTGACGGGGTAGTGTAATTAGGGACAAAAAGCAGTTTTAAAAATCACCACTTATCCGAATCCGTATCGCAATGCGCATGTGCAGAAGCGATACGTGCGTTTCGTTACGATACGTGAAACGTATCAATCCGTCACACGTACCTAACATACCATATTGCATTCTTATGGTCTATGTTGGCGTTTTTCAATGGCCGAACGACAAAAGTGATGTATGCTCAAAAATCATAGCTTTATTTTTAATGAACATAACAAACTATTTATTTGATATAGAATAATGGATTTAAAATTAAAAAGACTTTTTTACAGTGGCACTGACGACATTAATTTGCTGAGGGAGATATAGGGGCACAATCCATGCTATGTTCACTCCCACTATAAATTTTGTCTTGTTTATTTAGTTATATCACCCGTCGCCGGTAGCGCTACATAATCAAGAAACTGTCAGATTTTTAAAATCTCGCCATTTCTATAACCTCCATCCCATTTTGATACTTCGATCGCCATTATCAGCCATTGCTTTCGTTTGTATATTATACGGTTATTATTATATTAATTTGTATAAACAGACATTTTGGTGCTTTTCAATTGATTGTATATATTAAACATTAACAATATGGTTCAATACTGTATTGTTCCCACTTGTAAAAATAAAAGTAAAGACATTAAAATGCATCTCCTTCCTAAAGATTCCGAGGTAAGTTTGTAATCTAATTTGTGTTTGATTTACCTAATGTTTTTTTTCCACTAAAACTTATTGTTCCACTTATAGCTGGAATAGGCCGAATAAATAAAGAATAATAATAATAATTTGTGTATCAATTTGATTACTACAATATTATCCCATGATATACTATTACTGATAGTATATGTTAAATCATAGATTAAAAATATATTAGTGAGTTAAATCACTCTTAACTAATCAGGTCATTTATTTTAACGATTGCAAGTCAAGAGTAATGTTGACTATAGTTTCTATAATTTTTTTCTCTTAGCTTTTTAGGCAATGGATTCGAATCATTCAAAGAGAGGATATCCCCATAACAAGGAGAAAAAATTCTCGAGTATGTGCTATACACTTTTCCGAAGAAATGATGTTTGTTGCACATCATAATAGAACAAACTTAAAAACAAATGCAGTTCCAAACTTATATATACCAACACCAACAAGAAGTATGGAGGAATTACCTGAGAAGAACCAGGATATTGTTGAATCCCAAGGTAATGTACAATACTATTGTGGAAATTGACCCACATCATAAGTAGTCGTAGGAAAAACTGGTTTTAGGAAATGTATTTTAATCTGACAGCGAAAAACACAAAAAAGTAATTAATTGTAGTTTCATCAGCTTGCTTCATAATTATGAGGAGCAGCCCAGTAAATATGAAAATTTAGATTTGCAGCACTATAATTGAAGTTCTCACTAGGAATCGTTTTCAGTGTGTGCTATTGAATATGTCAAAAATAGACAAAGCCGCAAACGTATATTACAAAAGTTAAAAGCAATTTGGTCTATTTATTTTTGTTTTGCTAAAAAAAATTTTCTGATGATGCTTTAAAAAAGTTTCATTTTGACTTAGCAAATATAACTAAAGCTTTTACTATTACAGGTTCAGAGTCATATCCTGCTATCGCCACCTGCAGCACTCCAACTACCTCGAACACCATTCTTACTACATTAAAGACACCCAGCAAACGTAGAGGTAAATTTTTAGAGCATGTAAAAAGCTTACTGTTTTGATCCTTACTTTGTTGAAACTAATTGTTTCTAAATAATTCCAGACTATATTTAAAAAAGTAATATGTAAAAAGTGAATCGCAATAATAAATGTAAGTAAGAAAAAGTACATATAATATTTTTTTAGATATTAAACAAAGATTGAATTTACTAAGCCATGGAGATCCAAGTAGAGCCATTCAGCTACCGCCCAAAGCTAGAAAATTTTATGGAATTGCCAAAAACATGGTTTCACTAGCCAGAAAAATTGACAGACACGAAAAACAGGGAATTATGGTGGGCCGATCAATTAATACTAATCTGTTACTATTTACAGAAGTTACTTATCAGGTTTTTAAAGAACAACAGCAGTTAGGTGTCATTTACACAGACTTACAGACAATGTTTGATAAAGTAAATCACGATATATTGTTATAAAAACTTAATAACTATGAATTGTCTTTTATTTTATATTTTGTTATCTATATTTTATATTTATTCCTTCAACTTGAACTTAAAATATAGTTGTCAAATTACCTACTGCCCTTATAATTAGGGTGTAAGATCGGTTAGAACTATTATAAATAAACCTAAATTTGGAATAAGTAAATTGATTTGTTTGCTGTTTTTCATTTTTTCATGAATAAAAATAATGTGTCCAAGCAGTCTTTTATTTTGGAATATTAATTCCACTTTTCATAAAATTCCTTATTAACAGCGTTGTCGATTGATAAAATTGGTGTATGCTAATGTATTCTCGAGCCCTTTAAAAAGGTGCATGAACATACATTAGAGCTCACTATTTCTATCTGTTGAAAATAAAAAGCAAAAATAGTTATTTCCATATATTTCAAAAAGCCCGCTGGTTCTATATGCAGCGCTAGAGCGGCGGGTGGAATAAGTAAAATAACATTGATTAATTATTCAGTAGAGTCGCCCATCTATTTTTTTAAGATATTTTATTTATGGCACAATCCCTACGAAGATCCCTGCAGATGGAATATTTTTTAGCTTAAAAATTAAAACCCAAGAAATGGTTACGTTACGAACGCATTTGCTTTTCCCTTTTTTGATTAGTCACGTATCTCCGTTACGTTACGTAGACGGATAAGGATAAGTGACGTACTTTAAAAATTGCTTTATGTCTCTTTTATGTTCATTGTATGCAATGTAAGAATATTTTCCTTGACGGTGCCGGTGAGGCGACGTGACGGTGATATTACGTGTAGTGAGAATCGCGCCTTATATTTACATCGCATCACAACTAGGGCTATTCGGAAACTATGATCTGGTTGACCTGATCATGATCTGAATGTTCGGAAAGTAATCCGGATCACGTTCACTTACGTTCGGAAACTGAACAAACTGAGTGGATCAAGTCATATATTTGGATCCTTTCTACCCTAGCATACCGGTGGGTAAATGCGATCAGCTGACGAGTTGTTTCTTTGTTTTATTTTCGTTAACCTTAAAAATGAGCTGTTTAATTGATATGTTGCTTAGCTTTATGGGTTTTTACTTTTTGATATAAAAAAATAGCTTGTTGTTAAATTCAGTGTAACATGAGTGAAAAACAAGTTATAACTCTACAAGATGAACATGGAGAAGTGCACATTGTTACTCTCAGTCAGGATCATTTCCAATAATTAATGAAGGTAAGAAAGTTCATCTGAATATAAAAAGGATTACCTATGTGAGCGTTCGTTATTTTTTGTTTTAGATTATTGTTTGGCACAGGAATACTTGAAATAGTGAGGAAAATCGATTTCTTGCGTATAAACTAGCCTTTAATAAGAAAGATGGTAATTTAGATGAAGAACAGTGTTCAGGTAAAAATAGTTCATTGCTGTACTGGGAGTAAAAGTATCGCATTTGGTAACGAGCCACAAAGAATTACAGGCGAGTGACACATTTACTCCGAGTAAAACAAACTTTTAACACATTGGATATGGAAAGTCGATTTAGCATGAAAACATAACAAAATATTTTTGTAATGTGGCAGAATACCATAGTTCCTTGTCAGCTATGCGTATCATACTTAGAACATTATTCTTGAAGAGAAACATATTGTTTTGTAATGTTTGAAAAAGTATAAACAGCTTAATATATATTTTTTAGGAGCTACTTTCAGTGCTAATGTTGAAGACGAACCAGTTGCAACAAATAGTGTAACTGAAACTGACGAAAATTTCTCAATAAACTAGCAACGGTGGAGTGAAAAAGAAACCAAATTACTTATTGATTTGTATAAGACGAATTTTCTAAAATTAACGAACAAAAAATTTAAAGCGAAGTCTATATAAACTGAAATAGCTGCAAATTTTGAAAGGTTTACTTCAGAACAAATTGAAAGAAAAATAAAGAACTTGAAAAAAAGTTATAAACATGTTCTTGATCATAATAAAAAAACAGGAAGAGGCAAAATAACATAGCCCTACACTTCACGACATCCTTGGCACAAAACCTGAGAACAGGCCAATAAGTGTGGCATCTAATAAGTTAGGGTTCGTTTCACAGGAAGACAGTGATTTATCAGATAGTATATCCTATTCCGAACAAAAAAGCTAACTCGATGGAGTGGAACAAAATTCAACAGGTCCTTCAAATAGAAAAAAATTATCAAAACAGCCTCATTGAGTAAAAGAATTTCGTGAAGAAATGGTTAATAGGCATAAAGAAAAAATGGAGAACCAGAGGGAGTTTCTAAATTTGTTTCGGGGCTGGATTGAAATGTCTGGACAAAAGCCATAGATTTTTTTAATTATGTATATATTTTTCAATTCCTTACACGTATTTTGTTGCGTTTATTATTGAAATATTTATGTTTTTTTAAAGTATTTTATTATTTGTTTTGTTACATTTGTTTTAATTCTGAAATAAAACTAGGTTATAATTAAAAGTATTTTATGTACAAAATAGAATTAATATACACCCCACAAAAATCATCGCATCACTCATTATTTTTTAAATATTTTAAACGTGTTGCCTGTTTTTCGAATTTTATTATTATTACGATATAAAACACCAATAGATACTCCTTTTGCAACATTTATTTTATATCAGTTTAATCTACAGAGGGCAAAAAGTTTGATTTACCAATACACAGAAAATATCAAAAAAATTGTACAAAACATCTATACAAAAAATGAACGGTGCTTAAACTAAAACCAGCCAATGAATTTCTAATAGCATGTGTTGTCGCCCTCGCTCTAATTACAGCTTCCATTCGGCTTCTAAACAGGTTCTGGACGTATCCTTGTGGCATGTTTTCCCAGAAGTTGAAAAGAACATTTTGAAGATCATCTAGTGTTCTTATTCGTGCCGGATGTTGCTGAATTTGCCATCCTAGATGGTCCCAGACATGCTCTATTGGGTTAAGGTCCGGGCTACGTGCAGGCCAATTCAGGGTGGGTATCTCGACCTCTTATAAGTACTGCCGAACCACTCTAACAGCGTGTGGACGAGCATTATCGTGTGCATTAGCACAGAGTTCCCACCGATATGGGGCATATAGGGCACTACATGGGGTTCTAGGATATTGGTAATGTACCTCTCAGCATTTAGTCTTCCATCATTCACTGGTACTAACTCCGTGCGACCCTCGGAAGAAATTCCTCCCCAAACCATGATAGAGCCACCACCAAAGCTTTCAGTTAGACAAAAATTAACCTGATCGTGCCGTTCAACACGTCGTCTATATACTGGTACACGCCTATCTGATGAATACAGACAAAATCTTGATTCATACGTGAATAAAATATTGGACCAATCTTGAATATTTCAATTTGAGTCTTCTCGAGCAAATTCCAATCTTGCTACTCGATGTTCTCTGGTAAGACGTGGACCTCGAGCTGGCACTCTGGCTCGTATAACTACTTCTCTCAGCCTATTTAGAACTGTTTGAAGGCTTATTCGGACATTACGAGCATCCAAAAAATCTGTTTGCAGCCTTCGAGCGGTCGTATGCCTAATTCATAACCCCGTTAACCTCCAATAACGATCATCTACTACCGAAGTTACCCTTCCGTGGCCTTGTCCGGGTCTTCTGGTTAGCTGCCCTATTTTTTGGTAGCGAATAACAATTCTGAATATGGTGCTATGTTGAACTCCAATTACCCCGGCGGCGACGTATCTTTGACTGCTGTCATCTTGTATGATCGCGATGATTCTAGCGGCTTCTTCATTCGTATCCGCAATCCGTATTTGACTTTGTAACGCTATTAAGTAAGCAGTTAGCTTGATAATAATTACTAAACAAATAAAATCTAATATTCAACTGAATAAAAGTCTATAAACACACAAAAACTACAAAGATATGAACATAAAAATATTGGTCTATGTGAAAAATCAACACACGAAACGTGTAATAAGAATGAGAGGGGTTTGTAGGTTAAGTTTTATTTTTGACATTTCAACAGTAAACAAAACCCGTCGTTCAAAAACTCTGATGAAAATCTCTTTCTGGGTTAGGATCCGCAATCAGCTGATACGTCATCTATCTGATCCAGGATTGCCGTTTCCGAAAAGCCCAACTGTTACATAACGGGTTACATTTAAGACGTATTACAGTATGACGTTTATATTTCTAAAATAGGTTAATTTATATTTGAAAGACTAGAAGTCGGCAATTTAGCGACGAACAAACCATAAAAATTAGAAGAAGAAGAATATGTCATGATAATCTTAAATTTCAAAATTTCAATATGAGTTCCAGTACAATTATTTTAAAACCCAAAACAACCGTAATTTCCGATGAGATTATGTCAGTATCTTCTATACAAAAAAAATCCAAACTAATGGTCAGTTCGTTGTGGATATTTTCATCGATATTTTCAGCAGCCAAAATTGATTTCAGTTCAAATCTAACAGGTCAGCTCAATTCGTTTCAATTATATTCATATTTTTAAGATAAAAATTACTCAATCGTATATTCAAAACATTTTGTAATAATACAAGGATTGTTTTTCGAATCATTCTTAATTTCCGTCATGTATGGCAGTGTTGTTTTTTAATTTCTCAAACGAACCTTTTAAAATATTACAACAAACATTTTTAATCAGATAAATACACTGCTGAGCTTAAAATTAGCGTCACCCAGTAATTTGAAGATATTGTAGAAATTTTTATTATTCTCTGTTGTAACATAGTTTACTAACGGATTGCTTGAATGAAAAAAGTTGTTACTTCGAAAAGCGGTTTAACAAAAAACGGCCCCTCGCCCAAATTCCTGAAAACCATTATCGGCATATTTTTATTCCTATGATTTTATCTGTCTATTGCAAATTGTTTGTTTAGCGTTGTCATTGTCAGTGTATTGCAATGAGCTTGAATCCTGTTGTTGTGGCAGGCATTGTGGCGGCTTTACAAGATTGTCAAGGCCAGCGCGAAACTGCCAGAAACGTTGGTGTAAGTCTCTCGAGTGTGCAACGAGTATGGCTACGGTACGAAGATACTGGTATGCTCATTCGAAGACCTGGTTCAGGGCGAGGCAGGACTACAATAGCTAGAGATGACCGCTTTCTGGTAACTAGTGCGTTGAGAAACCGAACGGTTTCGGCAATTGCCCTTCAAAATCAGCTGCAGGAAGTGAGAAATGTAAACATAAGTGAGTGGACAGTTAGGAGACGACTTAACGCTGCGGTTTATCTTCTCGAACTAGAGCTTTCTCGTGCACACCGGAATGCTAAATTGAATTTTGCATGAGAGCACTTGGTTTGGACAATAGCAGATTGGAGCCGGGTATTGTTTTCTGGTGAATCGCGATTCTGTCCAACGGGGTCAGATAGATATGTAAGAGTGTGGCGATGACAAGGCGAGCAATATGCTCAAGCGTGTATTGCTGAGCGACTTCCATTTGGTGTAGGATCAGACCTGACAGAGGTTCTAGAAGACCATGTTTTACCGTTCGTAGTTATTCTTGGAGACGACGCAACCCTTATGCATGATCATGTACGGCCCCACACTGCTCGGATAGTTACTGCAGTTACTGCGTATCTTGACGAGGTTCAAATCACGCGATTTGTTAGATCTGACCTCCGTCCAGATTTAAATACAATAGAACATATTTGAGATGAAATAAGGAGAAATTTACGTACACACGTGCCGGTCCCCAGAAATTCTAGAGAGCGTTGCAATGTACTAGTGCAGGAATGGGACAATAATTCATATAATGTGGTCCAAAATCTGATCGTCGTTTGCAGGCCCGAGAGGAGGGAATACTAGCTACTGAAGTTAGGCCCGGGTTACCCATAAGGCCAACCTAGGCCATGGTTTAGGACGCACGCTTGCGGGGGGCGCAGAAATCCGACAAACTTTGTACTTCTGTGTACATATGAATAGCGAGCGTTCGAACAGAGAGAGGGGAGTCAAGCGGGCGACTCACCCGACGAAGACGATTACATGACTGCCGCCATCCCTCCAACCACCATCAGTCAACACTATACTGCCACTCTGTACTGTGTTGCGTGCTTGTACGTTCAGTAAGAGGTCGTTTTGAAAAAAGTTCGTGTTAAGTTAATCATTCTCTTAGTTTGTGTTGTGAATTTTATGGAGTGTTTTCTTCTTGTTGGCATCCAAATATTTGTAAAGAGCAAAGGTAAGTTTTGAGACATTACATTATAATAATATAATATTAAAGTTACAGGGCGTTAATTAATAAAAAACGGGTCGTTTCTGTTATACGAACAAGCGAACGGCCCTGCGAATATTAAGATAACAGGAAGAAATATCGGAAAAAATTTCAACAGGTTGCCATTTACAAACCAACTTATTCGATTCCACTTATATTATTAATATAATTTATCAATTAAAATATAAATGATTTATACACAGCTTTTCGGTCGCTATCCGCGGAATGCAATGTAGAAATCACAATTTCTTTTCTATCTGGCACTGATCGTTTCGTTTTTTTCAGATAATAAAATGAGCCAACCAAAAAAAACGCCCATCTGGGGCTGAGTTCAGGAAAAGAGCTAAATTAAAATTCGAGGAGAACAAGAAATACTCTGGGACAATAAAGAATTGGCTGTCAAAAGAAGACGAAAATAACCAAACCAAAACAGTTCACTGCTTATTTTCAGACTACGGTACTCCTGGTGCTAGTAGCAACTCTGTTCATATGCAGTCTTTTACATCTGGAATAGAATCGGAACCAGACACAAAATTTGAATCCGAACCTCAGGAAGACACTGAGAGCCCCTCCAATAGCTTTAAAAATCCAACATCAATTCAACAGAATTTAGAACGTGAACCTGAAACATTTAGTTTTGATCCTGATCCAGCAAACTGGGTAGTAAATAATGAACTACGTGATTACGTATCCCAACATGGGTTAATTTAAAATAAAGAAGCTGATTTTTCAAAGGCAAAGGAATAGTATGGTAACCGTTTTTGGAGTTTTTCGGGGACTCATTTTTATAGATATTTTGCAACTGGGGAAAAACGAGAAAGAGCATGGCTTGTGTATTCTGAAACTAAATGTGCAGTTTTTTGTAGTCCTTGCCGTCTTTTTCATTCGGAAACACAATCGGAATCATCTTTTGTGAAAAACGGTTTTAGTGACTGGAAAAATGTTACATCAAGGCTTGAAGAACATGAAAACTTCCTTTCACATAAAAACAACACCATCACTTTAAAAGAGAGAGGGGAGAAACTGGGTGGCAAGATTAATTCCCAACTAACTGAAATGATAGATCGAGAAATTATCTACTGACAAATGTTATTGAAAATAGTTGTCGTGGTCATAAAAGCTCTAGCATCTCGAGGAGTACCATTTCGAGGGACAACAGAGGTATTTGGTTCTAAATCAAATGGAAACTAGATGATGGTACTAGAAGTCATTGCTGAGTTTGATCCATTTTTAGCTGAAGTATGGAAACCCTGGAAAAGATATTTTCTATCTTACATCCACTATATGCGATGAATTTATTGAATTCCATGGTAAGCAAGTTACAAACTACATTTTAGAGGAGGCTAAAAGCTCTCAGTACTTTTCATTGATTGTCGATTCAACACCGGACATTTCTCACGTAGATCAATTATCTTTTATAATACGCTATCTAAAACAAAATGGAGAGGCTGTTGAACGATTTCTGAAGTTTTTGCCGCATATTGGACATAATGCCCTTGATATGTTTAACGCAGTAACTGAAACTCTGCAACTTTTTGGTTTGGACATACAAAAGTGCCGCGGGCAATCTAACGACAATACTTCTAACATGTCTGGGATCTATTCAGGAGTACAGGCTAGGATTCTTGATATCAGTCCACTTGCATCATATATCCCGTGTGCAGGACCCTCCCTAAATCTAGTTGGCACTCACGACGTAGACTCTTGCATTGAGGCTGTGTCATTATGAGCTGTACAATTTTTTTCTAGCTCTGCACATAGATGGGCGGTATTAAATAAATACAAAAATACAACACTAACGACAAAAAGCTTTTCCACTACAAGATAGTCTGCTAGACATGACGCTTTGAGAGCCTTACAAGAAAAATAGCCTGCAATAATCAGAGCTCTAGAAACATTGGAAAGCGACACAGATCAGAAGTCTAACACTCGAGCAGACGCTAAAGGCCTACTAAGTAGATTGAATCACTTAGAAACAGCTATAAGGGCAAAGTTATGGAGAACTATTCTTATCAGGTTGCATAAGGTTAACAAATATGTTCAAAATGAAGACACTGAAGCAATGGCTGTCGTAGAAGTTTTCAAGTCACTCATATCATTCTTTGAAGAGCTCAGAAATAAGTTTGATCTGTATGAAAACAAAGCACTTGATGTTTGTGAAAACAAAGTGTATGAGCATGACAAGAGACGTAGGACAACAAGAAAACTTCAAGATGATGAGCATCGAGATGGCGAAGTTTTCCTTTCTGGAAGAGACAATTTTAGAGTAAATACATTTCTGCCGATAATTGACAAAGTTCAAAAACTAATTACAATGAGAATGGATACGTATGAGGAGTTCAATAGAAAGTTTCGTGCCGTAATAAAACTTTCGGATCTCACAACAGAAGAACTTGAAGATGAGGTTAAAAACCTTCTTACTGCTTTTAAAAATGATTTGGAGCCGTCGATTTTGATGAACTTGTCCATTTTAAATCACACTTAGCAGCAAACAAAATAGGAAATAAAAAGCCATCGTCTCTGTATAAGTAGCTCACAGGAAAATATATATCCAAATGTAGAAATTTTGCTGCGGATGTTGTTTATTTGTACTCCAGTAACGAACGCATCTGCATAGAGGTAAGTAAAAAATAGCAGACCCCTTATTCTGTATAATGCATTGGTTATTTTTTTATACTAAGATAACGTAAACAAATATTAACCAACTTTATCAACTTGTAGGAATTGCAAATTTTTTTGGGCAAGTGAATTTTCACCAGTTACTCTAACATATTAACATCTTCATTTTCTATTAGTATTTAATAACTAATACAGGGTGTTTCTATATTCGATCGACAACGCTCTACCACATAGAGATCTCATTAATGATTCATTTTGATATAGGAATACGAACCCTTACGGGGCTGTGATATACGGTGTTCAAAATTTTAAATCTTAAATCAAAAATTTACCATATGAATTAATCTACCCAGATCGTGTCAAATACACAAAGTGTCACGAACTATTAAAAATATGACACGTGCCTACTTCATTATAATTTAGAAATATTGAGTACTTTTTTAACTAAAAATAAACAGGCAATTTAAAAGAAACTTAAAAAAGAATTTGCTCCAGTGGCGTAAAAAATAGGAGGATAAAATGACAACTAATCCTGACAGCGCGCCACTGGTTAAATTTTTCCGAAGTTTGTTTATGTCAAAATATTATTTTATTAAGGAGCATATCGGTTACAAAATTTGAAACAAAAATTTAAAAGCGTTCTTGATTTATGGCAAATTTTTTATTTTGATTTAAAATTTTGAACACCCTATATCTCAGCAACTAGGCCCGTAAGGGTTTGTATTCCCATATCGAAATGAATCACTTATTGAGATCTCTCTGTGGTAGAGAGTGTCGGTCGAATATAGAAACACCCTGTATATACTTCATATAGGTACTTTAATAGTCTAATTTTGTATTACTGTGTTTTTTGTATAAATGATGTTTATAACTGTTTAACTCAACTGTATTGTTTGAGGTAATTTTCTTGTTTGAAAAGGATCAAACAGATCAAACATGACCCAAAGGAAACTTAACTCTCTCGCTCTTCTCAGCATTGAAAATAACATAACCAATACATTGGATTCCAACAGTACAATTCAATCGTTTGCTTGGAGCAAAGCCAGAAGGAAGAAATTTTAAAATTGATTTTGAAACTAAATTTGATTTTCATTAGTAAATATGTATAAAGTGTTATTAACTGTATCGACTCTTTCTTCATGGAATCTGCTCATATTAGTGTTTTTAATGAAACTCTCGGTTTCTAGTTAATTCCATAATATAATAAAAGTTATTAAAAATTCTAAAAAATTGACAATTGTTTCGATAAATCAATATCATCGTCAGAATGACAGAAGTTACATTTCATTTGATGCCTACCTGATGTTTAGTAGTTATTTTTGGCTAGACCAAGAAGTGACCTAACTTGTGATTGACTCAATATATGTTTATAGAAAAAAGAAGAAGATGTGATATTACAAATATTGAAGCTTAGATATTATTAGCCCTATGGTGATATCCTGGATATCATTTTTCCAATTAAGATCAGTATAACTGTGCAATGATATAGAAAACCAGGAAAACTATATCTGCTGATCTTTACAATTATCACTTAAGAAGACAATTTATTAGTGGAGAACTCCCTAGATTTAACTGTTCATTGACAACTTCATATTGTGGGTTTCTTAAAGGTCTTCTAATTTCCAATTCTTCAAGGAAATCCAGTTCTTGTTCCTTTTCTCAAATATGCAGCACTTCTAGTTTTGTGTTAGGTGTCAATGAATGATTGGTGTCAAGTAGATGTTTTGCGTACTGGGATTTATCTGGTTGTTTTAACCTGTATGCTCGTAAGTGTTCACTGTACCGGATTTCAAAATTCCTAAGGGTCTGACCCAAATAGACAGCATTACATTCTAGACATTTGAGTTTATATATACCTGACTTCTTTAATAGTGGTCTTTTTGTTTTTACATTTAACAATTTTGTACTAACGTTACTTTCTGTTTTAAAAGAAATTGCTGTATTCGTTGCTGAAGATATTCTTTGAAATATTTCCTGCATATGTGATGGTTTTATAAGTTTTTATTTCATCAGCTTGTTTAGAAAATATTAATTGTAATGCCACTTTTTACTCGTTTTTACTAATAAGCTTATTTATCATATCTAATGGATAAACGTTGAATGTTGCTATTTGTCTAATTGTATTAATCTCTCTATCAAAATTACATTTGTTCATAGGAACTGAAAAAGCTCTATGTATCATTGAATTATATGCCGCTAGACCTGTAGATTCTTATGTTAATGCCCCTAATAATATATTGGCAAAGAGGCTCAACAATATACTCAATAGTTACGGATATGAATCTCAGTACTCAATTAGAAATTCAATAGAACTAATCAAAAAGTTGAAAGCAATCCACTTGCAAGATAACTATAAACTCATTTCGTTCGATGTAACTAATATGTTCACTAAAATTCCTCCTAAAGAATGTCTAATACTTGTAAGAAAATTACTAGACGATAAAAATATTAATCCAGGAATAATATCAGATACACTTAATTTATTTGATGTATGCATTAATCAGAATTATTTCACTTTTGACAATAAGATATATATTCAAAATGAAGGTTTACCAATGGGAAGCCCTATATCACCTATTTTAGCAAACATTTTTATGGACAATTTAGAAAGAAAGATCTTTGAAAGTAATACTTCGAAAAATATTTTATTTTGGTATAGATATGTAGATGACATATTAGCTTGTTTTATGGGTAGTGAACGACAATTAGATGTATTTTTCAACCACATCAATAATGTACACCCAAAAATTAAATTTACATTAGAAATTGAAGAAAATAGCACAATCAATTTTCTTTATTTAAAAATTCAAAGAGTTAACAATGTACTTGATTATCCAATTCACCGAAAACCAAAACAGACTGATGTGACAATTCCATTCAATTCCAATCACCCTATGTCACACAAACTAGCGGCATATAATTCAATGATACATAGAGCTTTTTCAGTTCCTATGAACAAATGTAATTTTGATAGAGAGATTAATACAATTAGACAAATAGCAACATCCAACGGTTATCCATTAGATATGATAAATAAGCTAATTAGTACAAAAGAGGAAAAAGTGGCATTACAACTAATATTTCCCAAACAAACTGATGAAATAAAAACTTATAAAACAATCACATATGCAGGAAATATTTCTAATAATATTTCAAAGATAATATCTTCAGCAACGAATACAACAATTTCTTTTAAAACAGAAAGTAACGTTAGTACAAAATTGTTAAATGTAAAAACAAAAATACCACTATTAAAGAAGTCAGGTATATATAAACTCAAATGTCCAGAATGTAATGCTGTCTATTTGGGTCAGACCCTTAGGAATTTTGAAATCCGATATAGTGAACACTTACGAGCATACAGATTAAAACAACCAGATAAATCCCACTACGTAAAACATCTACTTGACACCAATCATTCATTGACACCTAACACAAAACTAGAAGTGCTGCATATTTGTGAAAAGAAACAAGAACTGGATTTCCTTGAAGAATTGGAAATTAGAAGACCTTTAAGAAACCCACAATATGAAGTTGTCAATGAACAGTTAAATCTAGGGAGCTCTCTACTAATAAACTGTCTTCTTAAGTGATAATTGTAAAGATCAGCAGATATAGTTTTCCTGGTGTTCTATATCATTGCACAGTTATACTGATCTTAATTGGAAAAATGATATCCAGGATATCACCATAGGGCTAATAATATCTAAGCTTCAATATTTGTAATATCACATCTTCTTCTTTTTTCTATTAACATATATTAAGTAAATCACAAGTTAGGTTACTTCTTGGTCTAACCAAAAATATAACTACTAAACATCAGGTAGGCATAAAATGAAATGTAACTTCTGTCATTCTGACGATGATATTGATTTATCGAAACAATTGTCAATTTTTTAGAATTTTTAATAACTTTTATTATATTGTGGAATTAACTAGAAACCGTGAGTTTCATTTAAAACACTAATGTATAGTGTTGTTTATTAAATAGTGTGTTTGTTTTGAACATGTTTTTTTAGTCAGTCGTCAATATCTGCTTACTTAAACTGCGAATATTTGCTTTTCATCTATTTTGGAATTTTAATCAGTGTGTTATTGTGTGATTAATACAAATTATTTTCTTGCAAAATAGTTAAAAATGTAATCAAAAGGACTAAAAATAAAAATATGTTAAAAGCTCAAATAACTCCAAAGAATCTCTAAAACGAGGTTTACAGTTAAATATGCCAAAAAAATTCCTCACTCTCCAGACCTCCTGGAAGGGGGAGTAATTTAATATTTTGCCCTAGGGCGTGAATAGCTGCTAAACCGGGCCTGACTGAAGTCCTTAAAATTTCTTTTGTTTTATCTAAAAGCATATCAAAGTCAAATTCTTCATTTTCTTTACTTAGCACATCAAATTAAATTTATTCATCTTTATTACTTTCAATAAACTTTGGACTACAAAAACTGTTTTTATTCAAGCAATCCGCTAATAAACTATGTTACAACCAAGAAAAATAAAAAATTCTACAATATCTTCAAATTACTAAGTGATCCTAATTTAATGCTCGGCAGTGTATATTATTTAGATTAAAATTAAATACCAGAGCATCTTGCTGTTCGTGGAAATGAAAGATTTCTACGCGGAGCTTATTAATATTTGATAATCCTCATTTTCATGGGTTCCAGGTCTATCTATTGGCTTTAATCTGCAGGATGCCCTTCTAATCGTGTTTACAGCCTGGATGTTACAAAAAGGACTAACGTCGGTAAATAATTCCAATTAGATCTTACAATTTTGATTAAAACAGCACGTCAAGCCAATTAATATATTTTTACAGGTCAAGAATCACAAATATACAAATTACTAATCTTCATGGAATGCTTTGAAGATAATAATCAACTATAAATTTCATACAGCACACTTTGAATTAGACAAAATAGTCCGGGAGTTAACGACAGAAATTTCCGGGTCATTTTCGCAAGCTTCATTTTCTTGTATGATTTATGTGTGTAATATACAATAGTAATATGAACGTCTGCCGGCGCACCCCCACGACAGGGGGTCACAGGAGGGTTACAATTACAGCTGAGAAAAAAATTTATAGCCGCATACGCGAAACTTATTGTACTTATCAAATGAAACATAAGAAGCTTAGAAAATATCGTCTGCCACCTAAATTCGACAACCAACATCGTCTGCCACCCACATAAGTAAGCGCAAATTTAATATAGAAAAAATTTATACCCGCAAAGATGAAATTAATAAAAATGCTTCTTTTTGTAGTAACAAACACAAAAATAATAGTCTGCCACAAATAAGATATAACGAAGGCCAAGCTCATGAAGTTGCGCTCGGCATGCACCGCGCGAGCACCGCGGCGACGTCGCTGCATCTTTATCGGCTTGAAAGACGATCGTCCTTGTTCTAAATTATTGAACGACTCTCATGAAGTTGATTTTTATGATACATTTATTCACTGGATTTAAATTTGTTCAAGCGTAGAGCATAGAATAAGTCATCGCGTACGCCTACTCGGTTTTCAAAATTTATTTTGAATGAATATATCGATGAATTTCGATAAAATATTACTGTTTTGCAATGACATTAAGAGATTATTTTTTAAGACGTAATTATTTATTGATTTTCGTTTAAATGAATTCTATATATATATTATGTGCATGTATAACGATGCTGATCTTGTTTGACAACCGTAATTTTATGACCATTCATCCATATCACATTGATCAATAGAATCATCTGCTTCATCCAATGTTATAATCAAATAAGAGTTGTTGATTTCAGCTTCATCGGATTTTGAGGCATGTCCCGCAACACTTTGTATATTTATTTGCATATTCAAATTTCAGCTCTGTGGCTGAACCTCAACAGCACAGCTCTGTGGCACATCCTCGATAGCACAGCTCTGTGGCACATCTTCGACAGCACAGATCTCTTGTGAATCAATATTTACACTGCAAGAAAATATTAGCAGTATTAAGATTTGTTAAATAATTCTTCAAAGACTATAATAACAAATACTATATATGTATGAGAAAGAGAGTACGAACATTTAAAATTGAGTTGTACATCGATATTTGTATGTGCATGCGAAGGCCAACGCACAAAACAGATGTTGCAGGGGAAGTATAAACGGGGAGAGAAGATGAGCGCGCAGGTATACAAGAGATGAGAACGAGAGAGAGGGAGAGAGAGAACAACAAAGGTAAAGCGGTTCTGCATGGTCGACATCGTATATATATATATATATATATATATATATATATATATATATATATATATATATATATATATATATATGTATATATATATATATATATATATAAGCGTCAGTCCGCTGTATCAAAACAATTATACTGCTTTTATTTATCACACTTACGTTGCTTTTGATGTTGATGGTTCCGCGTAGTTGTCCTCGTCATGAAAACTTTATTTTTCCACATTTACACTGCAAAATGATATTTGCAAGATTGAAACTAATTTCAATAAAAAAAATATATAAAATTTGTAGACGAACTCGTAGTTTTTAATGTACATTAATCACTAAAGTTTTATACACTTACTTTGCTTCTGATGTTGATGGCTCTGTACTGTTGTCATCATGAACAGTTTTCTCTTGTACATGTACACTGAAACATAATATTTATAATATTATATATTCGAAACAATTATACTGTGCGAATAAGAGTGTGTATAAATAAAAATTTGCGCGTATGTATAATGTGTGTATGTGTGGGAGACAGAGAAAAAGCATAAGAAACTTACTTTGATGTTGCTTCCGATGCTTTATCTTTTGCTGGAACTTTGTATTTTTTTGCTACTGCTGTAAACTTTGAATAACAAGTTGAATGGTATTTCTGGTAGTCATTTACTTCTTGGGGCAAAATAACATTGGTTAAATCTAAATTATTCTTATTGCGAATTGAAAGAATATATTCACTTTTTCTTAAAATATCAATGACAAATGTTTGCAATTTCCCTGCTGATTTTCGGCAAAAAAAGCAGTACGGCTTCACACTAGACATTTTGAAATATCACATTGGCACGCACTTATTTCCACGAGACTTTTCGCTATTAACCACTCGCACAGACGCTACAAGGTCGCTACTGACTACTCGCACAGACGCTGCACGTGTCGAATACAACGGTCCGTTCTCCAAAATTTAGGTGGGGATCATCTTTTGCGTAGATATTATCTGGGCATCTGAAATAGCAACAGCTGAGAGTAAGGGGACACATATTCAAGGAAAGAAATACCGTTATATTGGAGGGCTGCATGAGTATATTTCCTCAGGTATAAATTGTTCCCGATTTTATAGCCCCCTTTCGTCTACACAAGTATTTGTTTCATGGTCAACGAGCTCGACCAGAGATGGGTAGAGAGGTGTAATACTGATCCTTTTTCCAGGTAACCAAAGTTTGCGAGAACACTGCTACGGTTCTAAAAATCGCCGCACCGAAAAAAGATTTTTGCGAATCATCATTATACTCAAGTTTCTATTATCATGGAAAAGATTAAAACTAGAGTTTAAATTAATTCACTGAGTAAATGTATAGCATAAAAAACAACTTCATGAGAGTCGTTCAACAATTTAGAACAAACGACGATCGTCTTTCAAGCCGATAAAGATGCAGCGTCGTCGCCGCGGTGCTCGCGCGGTGCATGCCGAGCGCAACTTCATAGGCTTGGCAGACGACCTTCGTTGTATCTTATTTGTGGCAGACTATAATTTTTGTGTTTGTTACTATAAAAAGAAGCATTTTTATTAATTTCATCCTTGCGGGTATAAATTTTTTCTATATCAAATTTGCGCTTACTTATGTGGGTGGCAGACGATGTTGGTTGTCGAATTTAGGTGACAGACGATATTTTCTAAGCTTCTTATGTTTCATTTGATGAGTACAATAAGTTTCGCGTAATTGTGACCCTCCTGTAAACCCCTGTCGTGGGGGTGCGCTGGCAGACGTTCATATCACTATTGTATATTACACAGATAACTCTTACAAAAAAATGAAGCATGCGGAAATGGTGTATTGAAATCTGTCGTTAACTCCCGGACTAAAAGATCAAAGCTTTTAATTGCATTAATAAAAAATAATTTTTAGAGAAACGTGGCGTTAATATTACCATGGATAATTGCGACAGGTTATGGTTTATATTACAACCACTATAAGAGTTTTGTGCGGATGGCTGGAGTATTAAGAAATTTTAGACACGCCACTGCTTTACCGTGGATCGCACTTTTCAGCGCTTCTGTGGCATTAGGTATAATTAAATTACCATCGATACATTTTGTGATAATAAGAAGTGAGGGAATTTACAAAAATTGTTTTTAGTATTGAGAGCCGTCCTCATCCTGCGTATCCTGCAACTTTCGGCCAATTTGTGGTACAGAAAAAAATTAGAAAAGGAATTATACGAACCAATACATTAAATCTATCATTTTGTCTCTATCTTTATAAATGAAGTATTTTAGGCTCAAGTGCATTTTATTTTTAGAATCAATTTATCGAAATGATAATTTTATTATAATAAAAATGTCTGGCATTGTGTGAATTTTGATTAATTTGTTACTGTGATCATCGTTAGATCCTTAAAGTAATGATATACATAAAGAGGGCTATTCATTCATAAACACGTTTATTTTTGCGACCAACAATTCTAAACGCGAGTAGTAAAATCATGAATGAATTACAAAAAGTGGGGATTGTATTGTGGATACATCGCCTTGGCGTCATCCTCAAAGCATAGGCGTACCAAATCTATTTAAAAACAACAAATATAAAATTATATTATTGGAATTTTGGTGTTTATAAATATTTCATTTGATGTAATTAAAGTTTGCTGATTTTAATTAATTTAATGTAATTAATCTACATATCTAATCTATATATATACAAAAATGAATGTTTATATATATATATATATATATATATATATATATATATATATATATATATATATATTATTATTATTATTTTATTACTTTTTATTATTTATTTAACTATATTTCTGAAGTTTATCTATGGTTGATATTTATCTATGTTTTTTTTCAAATTGTATTGGCTAGCTCAGGTTATATGATTTATATTTTTATTTATTAGTTTAATGTTTTAATGGAGAGCATGAGAACACTTACTCTCGTTGGGTTCAGGATAAATTAAACAAGAAAATATATGAAATCTGCATCCCACAAACAACCTGCGAAAATCATCTCCATCAACGCTGTGAATCGATTATATGAAACATAGTAATTCAACCTATGTGTTATGAAACCTTGCCCTGTGTTTGGCAAATGACATGTAAATGAAAATCAACAACTCAAATTTAGTTCCTATAATTATCAAACAAACGTAAAATTGAAAAGCATCATAAGCAGTAAATAAAACTTATGTTAAAACAAATATAATACAGTGCAAATTACAAATACCAACTATTATTCTATACCTATAATTATTATTGTGTAATTTGGCCAAATTTATGAATTACGTTTGAGTTTAATATGGTTAACCAAATAAATCGTTAAAAACACTAACCTGACCACAACACTGGGAAGTCTCTAGTATATTCTATTGATGTGGAATCTTCTGGACCAATTGAAGGCACAAATGAGCGTTTGGTTTCCCTGCTGAAATCCGTTGTTTTGTGTTTTCCCATGTTTCGATCAACATCTTTGCTCCCAAATTTCACATCCTTATTTGGTCATACCGTGCTGACGAAGGCAAATGAGCTAGAAACATGCATGTCCGCGGTTACCACTCTGTTTCAGTAACCCTTCATTTTGCGTGAATTACCCATGAATCTCTCTGTTGTTGTTGTTAACATATCACGCGATATTCCTACATCTTTTATATATATATATATATATATATATATATATATTGATATAGTCTAATATTATATGTGATGTGTTTTAATTGTATTAGAGTTGCTGTACGTTTAACATAAAATATTCAAATCACTCTTACCTCAGGGTGGGTTCAATGCTCTATTGAAAATAAAATTTTATTATAAATTTCTTTGTCCTGTTTGATCTATCTAGTAATACAATGTTACTGTCTGTCCAAGACTATAAAGGCTATTCAATTTCTTTTTGACATTCACAATGTATAAATGACTTGTATGTCACCAATAATACACAATTGTCACTTTTTAAAATAAAATTTCTAAATTTGATAAATATGTTTAATTTTTATCAACGTTCTTGAATGATTTGAATATTATAAATGTGAGTAACAAATTAACAAGTATGTACAAATATAAATCAAATAAATTTTAAAACTTAGTTTTCCTTTTTTATAACAATAAAGAACAAACTCGTATCTTCCCAGATATAAACTAAATTAAGAACCTACAAACTATAACGCCTTATCTCTAGTACCAAAAGTTTTATAAAGAATTTTTGAAAGAGTTCAATTAACTTGTCTTGTCAAATATCCGAAATGTCTTTATTTTATTGTTTCTTCAAATTATTTAATATTCTATGCGAATTGAAAAGTTTAGATGCATCTATAATTTAATTTGTTTTTAAGGCCTGAATCTTTCAATTAAATAATAATTTTGGAGGGTACTCACCAGTATTCGATGATGACAGTTAGCTCGTACAATTCTAAAGACTTTAGAATTCTGGATCTTACACTTCTGCTTCAATCTCGACAAAGTTTATTTTATCACTCACGCACATAATTTAAATGGGTTACCGAATAAACAACCCAAATTATATTGTGGTTACCAAACTTTCTCTTTTTTCAAAAAAAAACTAAATTTTGATCTCCTTACTATAAATAGATTTGGATTTCTCTTATTAACTAAATACCTTAAAATGATTATTTATATCTCTAACCTTGAATATCTTTTGAATTGTCATCGGAATGTCATCAGTAATTAAATAGTGTCAAATTTTATGTATACAGGGTTTTTCAATTATATTGAGGACATAGACAAAACAGGGTTTGCCAAAAGTATTGCATAAGAATATATCAAGTGAATTCTTTGAAATTTGAAAGAGGAGGTATTAGGTTCAATAATGCCACACAGTGCACTTACCTTTATATCTCTTTTAATTATTAACTTTTTCTCTTGAATAGTTTGAATTCTTATTATATCCGTGTCATGTATATATGTAATATGTACAAGGTACATTATAAAGTTTAAATGAATTTCTTTAGTTTGATTTAGTTAAAATTTGACTCTCGAATAGTTTTCCTTTCAATAATCTTATACTCGTTATTATCTTAAATTGTAATTGACTCGTGTAAGATATATATACAGTGTGTAGCATTATTTTTCCACATTAATATATATATATATATATATATATATATATATATAATGGATATTTTTGTGGGGATGTGGCAAATATCTTACTTCAAATTACATATATATATATATATATATATATATATATATATATATATATATATATATATATATATATATGTTCGCTCTTCATTCCAACACCGTTCAACCGATCACCCTCAAAATGGGCATATATATATGTATTTTTCTATGCAGAATTTGTATTTTCTATCCTTTTTGTTGTTACTTCCCACCAGGTGGCGTTGCAGCATATCAACTTCTATATCGTTTACTTTTTCCAGGAGCACAGATGTTTGTGCCACGAGCCGTAAGGCGAGTGCTGCAGAGCAAGGGAGTGCAAAAAGTGCCTTGCATACGAATTGTACACAATATTTTTCCTACGACCAAGTTTCTTAATGAAAGCAAAAAGTAACTTATATAGTTATTTTATTTAAACGTTAAACTGGAAGGATTTAAAAAATGAAAAACAGTTAAACCTAGGTATAGTTAATTGTGAAATTTTAATAATTTTGAATTGTTATGCCTGGTGTATCTTTTTTAATAATAAGTTTTTATTACTTCTAATATTAATATTTGTCACCGAAATTCATTATAAATATAATATTAGATTGTCAAAAGGGGTTTTGACATTGAGATTTCCTTCCCACCAGGTCAGCATATCAATTTCTATATCGTTTACTTTTTCCACGAGCGCAGAAGTTTGTGGCACGACCCGCAAGGCGAGAGCTGAAAACCAATGGAGCCATAGAAGAGCTTTGCGTACGAATTGTGCACAATACTTTTTCAACGATCACGTTTATTAATCATAGAAAAAAGTAACTTATATAGGCGTTTTAAAAAATTTTTGTGAAGAAATAATTTAAAAAATGAATATTGAAAAATTAGTTAAACGTAGGTATTTATGTGGCACAGTTTACATCTTGAATACATATAAAATTAGATATATCCAATATATAAAACATTTTATAATATAAATATTGAAAATATATAACAAAATTTATGAAGATTTTGTTGCATAAATACTACATAAAAAATATATAAACACTTTATATAAAAATCATTCCTCCCCTGTTATATATTTTTATGTAACATATACATTTGTGTTTGCTGGGACATAGCGACGTCATAGTCGGTAATCATTTTGAAAACACTTTAAGGACACTTTAAAGAAAACTTCTAAAAAGTACTCTTCAACGAAGTCACCAGTCCTAGTAGAAACTAAAATAATGTAGGTAGAAATAACCCGGTCGGCTTCGTTTTCGGTGTGGACGTCGTGCCGACCCGAACATACCCGCCCGGCTTAGCCCACCCGGGTCATCCCGCCCGGCCTACCACGGCCTACGTGGACCCTGCTTTATGTTCTCAGTGCCGAATGTGGCGCGGCGTCCTTTGTCTTTTTTTGGGCTTTTTGTAGGAAGCCGCGTCGGAAAAATCTCACACTTGGCCACTCGGTGACTTTTACTGGCTTCAAAGGCGAAACCGACATGTTTCTGACTCTTCGAACGTTATCGACGGAATCAATAAAAAAATCGGTAGGACTCAAAGATAATTACAGCACTTACAAGTCGCTATGTAAAAGGACAGAATTCTAGAATCAGTTTTCCCAATCTACTCCTCTGAACTGTTGCTATTGTGATAAAAGTTGGAATAAACGCTTGTAAAATTTAAATTAAATTCTAAATGAGTTATATAAAACCTAGTGAGGCACAGAGGCGTAAAGCTCAAAAACAATAGCAAGAGATATCTGAAAAACTGTTAGAGAAAATTCCCAAATTGGATCATTTCTTCATCGACATAAATAAACCTAGCTGCTGGAATTCTCAAGATGAGTTCTCGGTCAACACAGGTATGTAACATCTATTCTACGATATCCATTACTTGAAATTTTCGTTGTGATGGTTTTTATTTGTTTTGTTTAAATTACTCAAAATGATCAGGAACGTCGAGAAAAATAGTATAATAATTGTTTTATTCTCAGCTGGCTAATGGACAAAACATTCATCGTGAGTGGCTCATATATTCTGATTCTACTTACAAATTATACTGCATACAATGTAAATTATTCAGCAATATTAATAACCGTTCATCTTTTGTGAGTGGTTTTAACGATTGAATATCGTAGCCGAACTGGTGGACAAGATGGATTAATAAAAAGATCTATTATGAACACTGTTTATTTTCGAAATTCGTCCATACAAAATTATTTATATTGATACTGGTAACGATTCTGATTGATATCGGGTCTGAATCTCTGGTAATAATATGGAGTATCGTTGACAATGACAGGATATTGTTTCGGAGTACCCCACAAAGCGTTCCAGAAATCTTTACCTCCTTCTGATATCGCTTCACTAATCTCACGAAATCCTTGCTTCACAGCATCACCAGCTCTAGATGGGTAACCATGGATATTTGTTATCGTGATTGAAATGATGACCTGAAAATATAATTTATGATTGAGGAAACAAATGTTCTATCATATTTGGTCAAATCTATAAATTATTAAAGTAGGCATGATGACAGTAAGGCTAGAAATCTGTTTAGTGATCAATTATACGGAGCACCACAATTCCGCAACGAATTATTACTCCATTTTTGTGTCGTACGTAACCTGGTGATAAAGTCAAACTTTTGGAATTTCATAATGAAATTAACTGTCTCGACCCTTACTTCGTGGAATCTACTCATATTAGCGTTTTAAATGAAACTCAATGTATCTAGCTAATTCCACAATATAATGAAAATTGTTGGAAATTCTAAAAAAATGTCAGAATGACAAAAGTTACATTTCATTTGATGCCTACCTGATGTTTAGTAGTTATTTTTGGCTAGACCAAGAAGTGACCTACCTTGTGATTGACTTAATATATGTTAATAGAAAAGGGAGGCCGGTTCTGAAGTTGCTTACAGAAAGTGTACTTTTAAATCGTTCCAATAAAATAAGTGAATTGAGTGAGAAATTTAAAAATTAGAATCCTACAACTTTCACAACTGTGTTATAAAAGAAGACAGTGTATATATATACATGTGATAAAAACATTAAAAAACTGGTAAAAAGATCTAATTTGAAAAAAGCTAGGTTATAATATGCCTGAAATTAGTAAATTACAAAGAATAAAAACTTACTTTTTCCATAAACTAGTTAAGATATAAAGTTGAATACATTAAGACAGGTCAGGCTTCTATAATTTAAAATTGAATTAAATCTTAAACTCCGAAAATAAAAATAATTTTTAATGGAAGAGATACTGCAGAAGTTAGAAAATATGGATCAACGAAATGCCAGAATCGAGCAAAAACTCGACAATATCCATAGTCAATTACAAATATTGAAAAAAGAGAACCAAGTTCTAAAAAACGAAAATTATTTATTAAGAGAAGCCACGAAAAAACTGGAAACAAGAGTAATTCAAATAGAAAAGGATTTAAGAAGGGAAAACCTGATAATAAATGGCATCGAGGAAGAAATGCGAGAAAATGAGGAACAACTGAATGATAAGGTTAGAGAAGTACTGAAAAGAGTAAACACCAAAATAAATGTAGAGTCAGATGTAATAGAGTCGAGGAGAATAGGAGACCGGAACAAACTTAGAAATAGACCAATATTACTAAAAATGAAGACATGGGATAAAAAGCTGGACATATTGAAAGGAAGAAATAGATTAAAGGGAACAAATATCTATATTAACGAAGACTTTCCCAAAGAAATTATAGAGCAAAGAAAGCAGCTCATAAAATACTCAAAAGCTGCAAGAGGCAAGGAATGTAGAACTAAGATCATCTACAATAAATTATATATTAACGATAAGCTATACACGTTATCAGAATTAGAAGTACAAAGTAAAGCTGAAATCGTGATTGAAGAAGAGACAGGACTACCAGAACAAACTCCAGCGAAAGGAAGAAAATACAGTGAGAGATCTCCTGAAGGTGCTGAAGAAACGACAAAAAAAATAACAAAAGTGAACAGAGAATTTGAGACATCATCAAAAAACTAATTAACACAGAAATAAAAAAATCAATGTTTGTGGACGAAATTGTCCCTTTTAAGATAACATTTTGGAACTGCCAAGGTATTAACACTTTAGATAATTTAGAAATACAGGAAATTAATGATTTGTTCAGCTCTGATATAATAGGCTTAGTAGAGACCTGGATTACCTCTTCCCAAAATAGCTTACCAAATATTTTAAATAACTATCACACTTACTCATGCCAAGCTTTAAAAGATATGTAGTGGATCTTAATACTTATATCAAAAAACCTTGGTGGTGTGAAGTCGTTAGATGTAATCGATATATGTAATATGTGGAATTTTATCAGAATAAATATAAATAATACTTTTATTATTTTAGGTGTAGTCTACTTAAAACATGTTTTAGATGATCATGTATGTGTAGAGATGCTTGAGGATACTCTAAAAGAAATATCAGTAAAATTCCCAAATGATGAGATGAATCTGTACGGAGACTTTAATGCGAGAGTAGGTGGTCTGAATGATTTTGATTCAGAAAACGTAATACATATCAATCCCCCGTTAAAACCACGTAAGTCAAAAGATTCCCTAGTTAATACTAAAGGAACATTACTTGTAGAAGCTTTGGAAGATCTAGGGTTTCTCTTGTTAAACGGTAGGTTTGAGGAATATGACGGTGCTTATACATACATTGGGCGGTCAGAACGAAGTACAATAGATCTTGTCTGGGCAAGAGTTAGTAGTGTAGGCCTAATTTCGAGTTTTTGTATAAATAAAAACCTGTTTTCGGATCATCTGAGTTGCACTGTAAAGATAGAAAATGCGTATTTTGTGGGGTGTAATAAACAATCAGAATATAATAGCTATAAAGAAACAATAATGAAGTGGGATCCTGCCAAAACACAATCATATAAAAATATAGTATCTATCTTTGCAATACATTCAGACTCGAGTTCTATTAATATAATGGACAATCAAATAAATGAGACAATCAAGCTAACAGCAAAATTTTTAGGTATGGAAAAAAACCGTAACAATACTAATCATATGTTCTCAAATTCAAAACCATGGTTTGATAACTTTTGCAAGGATGCAAAGAAAAAGTTAAACATGTCAAAAAAACTATTAAAAAACTCTAACTTTGAACAGAATGCACTAATATCATATGGTGAAATTAAAAAATTAGCTTACGAAAACGTTACAATGAATAAATTTAATAATATCAGCAACCCCTCCGAATTTTGGGAACTTCTAAAAACTAGAAGAATTAAAAATAGAGGTCCCACAATTGATACCGCCACAATGACTGAGTTTTACAAAAAGTTTTATAGAACGCACTTACATATAGATTCACAATATTTTGGCGTTATCAACCCTTGTCTAGATATAAACTTTTCCACTAATGAAATTTTTAGAGTCTTAAACTCAGCTAAAAGTAATAAATAACCCGGTGTAGACAACATTAGCAACGAATTCTTCAAAAACCTTCCTTTGGATTTTATAATACACCTGAAAACATTCTTCAACAAAATTTTAAACGAAGAACAAATAGCACCCACATGGGCAGATGTTAAAATGATCCACTTCCACAAAAGTGGCGACATTAAAAACCCTAACAATTACCGTAGCATAGCACTTTTAAATCACAAAACTAAGCTCTTTACCCAATTAATTAATACAAGACTAACTTACTTTGTTGAGAATAATGAAATATTACCAGAGTGCCAAAGCGGCTTCCGCAGAACACGCAACTGTGAAGACAACATATTTGTGCTCTGCGCTATAATTAACAATTACCTTCGTCTCCCCTCAAGAAAATTATATACTCTATTTGTAGATTTTAGAAAAGCTTTTGATTCGTTAGACCATCATATAATCTGGGAAAAATTATATTCAAACGGAATAAGTGCAAAAATTACTAGAGTACTAAAAATAATATACAACCAAGCAGCACAGTTTATAGAACAAGAAGGTAGCAGTTTAGAGAGAGTACAAATAACCCAAGGTGTTTTACAAGGGGACCCGCTCAGCCCACTACTATTCGTGATATTTATTTCCGATATTGATAGTTATTTTCAGAACCAAGGCAGTAAGGGGGTTACTCTGGATGAAGGGGATAACATACGGATGTTGTTATACGCTGACGATCTGGTACTGTTTGCAGAGTCACAAATACAAATGGAAAAGAACCTGAGGATTTTAGAATCATACTGCAACACATTCAAGCTTCAGGTAAACACAGAAAAAACAAAACTAGTTATATTCCGAAGGAGCTCCAATTTTGGAAAACAACCCACGTTTTCATACCTTAACAACCCAATAGAAATCTCAAACACTTATGAATATTTGGGAGTGTTCTTTACTTTCAATGGACTGCTTCTAAATAATTTTAAATCACGAGAACGAAAAGCAAGAATTACTCAAGTTACTGTACTTCCAACTATAAACTCGCAAAAATTATCTTCTCTTCTGTCTATTAAGACTCTGTATAACAATGTTGTCATACCCACTTTTTCATATGCCAGTAATATATGGGGTCTGCGTTATCTGGATCAAACTGAGAAAATACAGACGTCTTTTTGGAAAAACCTCCTATTCTTCCAGAGAACTACTGCCGCTTATATGATAAGAGTCGAAGCCAATCTATGCAGGCTAAAATATTATCTAATAAAACAAGCAATTGAATATTTCATCAGGGTAAAATCTCAAAATCAGACAAGGTACCCCTATAGAGCATTATTTCGATTAATAAAATTGTATAACTCTGGATACGGTCATCACAAATACAATTGGTTTGTTCAGTTAATTAATGTTATCAGTATTTATTGTTCATATAATGTTAGTCTTAACACTGACTCTATCAATGCAAATTTTAAACATATTATATTAGCCGAACATCTAGCTAAAAACATGCAAAATGATTGGAATAAAATAATACTTAGTATTCACCACCCTACATATAAATTCTTTCTGCAAAATAATAATAATTACAATTATTTAAGTGGACCGTCACCGCTTTATATTAAAAGATTAACAGCCCAACTGCGCACAGCTAATTCACAGTATTTATACCAATATGTGAATAACTCCTCTCACACAATAAAAACTGACCAGATGTGTACAATATGTAACCAGCAGGCCAATGAATGCCTAGAACATATATTTGACTGCCCAATGTATGCTGGATTAAGAAATACAGTCATAGGAAGACGAAAGCATTCAGATGATCTAGATTGCCTTCTTAATTCAAACGATCTCTTACTATTGAAGCAATTGCATAGTTTTATCAGCGGAGCAATGAAAATTAGATCATTCATTATTAATGATTAGCTATCCACAGTATCTCTACATAAACAATTTATAGTATAGGATTAGTTATGGGAATTATCCGTTTATCTTGTATTTTTTTTCCCTTCTCTATTGATGGACTATTATGTGTTGTGCGCTGTCTTTAAAAACATGTAAATTTTATGTCATTGTTTCTTGTAATACCTTTTATTTATCATGTTAGTTTAGAAGTATATATGTAATTTATATTTACTATATAACCGGCTCCTTGTTCATGTACTTTGTATAAAAGAACAATAAACTATTCTATTCTTAATAGAAAAAAGAAGAACATGTGATATCACGAATATTGAAGCTCATATACTATTAACCCTATGGTGATATCCTGGATATCATTTTTCCAATTAAGATCAGTATAACTCTGCAATGATATAGAAAACCAGGAAAGCTATATCTGCTGATCTTTACAATTATCACTTAAAAAGACAGTTTAATAGAGGAGAACTCCCTAGATTTATCTGTTCAGTGACCACTTCATATTGTGGGTTTCTGAAGTGTCTTTTTCGTTCTCTTCAATTCATAAACGTAGCCGCTATGAATTTTTTTAAGGTGGCTAAATTTTTTTATTAAAAATCACCCTAAAAAATCGTAGCGACTACGTTTATGGATTGGAAATAATTAAATCGAAAGAGGGAGGTTAGTACAATCATAAAAAAAATACGGCATTATTCCACCGGCATTACAAACCGAGTTATAGAACATCAAATTTGGAATAATAAAACAATTCAATACTCTGTATCTCATTTACTACTAGACGTATGACACATGTTTATGAGAACTTTTCGTCTTAAAATGGAATGACGAAACGCCCACTACAATATGTTAGATCTCTGGCCTCAGTGAATAAACAGATAAGTCAAATTTAAGAAATTGTTCAGGAGAGCCAAAAAACATTTCGGAGAGTTGTGGTAAATCGCAATACCTATTTGTTGTATATTCGATAACATTACTGCATTCTGGAGCATAAGATTTGTCATTGGAAACATATTTTTGAAATATTAGTTTTCAAATTACAATTTTAATCGACTTATCCGGTTACTCACAACTGAGTTTTTCATGATAACTCAAGATATTTGAAATAATATTTATTTTCATACATAGTACGTTATTCACGAACATTATTTTTTATAATATAAGGTAATATACAACACTAAAACCTGAGACAAACAATAGTAATGAGCATGGAAATAATCAATTTACATCAGTTCATCGATGGAAATAATCAATTTACATTAGTTCATCGGGATCAACCTCAATCAAATCTGGATCAGTATCTTTAACATCAGCCACCTTTAAGTTCTCATAGAATGGATGAAATTGTTTATCTATGAGATGTAAAACTGCCATGATATCCTTTTTCTTCTTTGTTAATTGGAATAGATCCATTGTGTATTTTTGAAACAGTTAATGCACCTGATAGTTGTTTACCACGACGTCTAAAATTTACTGATTTAAATTTCTCCTCACTTTTTAGAGATGATTTATAATAAAGCATACCAATGTTCTCCGAACAATAACGTGCCCATTGCAAGTCTTTCCAGAGAAATTTTTTACCACTTTCAGAAATGTTTTTATTTACAAAACAACTTTTTAATAAATCGGCAAAATTTAAGAAATCATCGCATTCCATTAATTTTACTTTAAATGGTTTAGTGCTTTTACATCCCCTTATTAGCTGTACCCAGTCATAAGGGTGATTTATTTTCATTGTGGTCATTTTTTTTTGCTTTTTCGATGACTGAGTGATCCACATCGAATTCCATATGCGTATGGCCAGGAACCAGAAATTTGTGATCAATAGATTGTATTGAACTTTTTTCACGTAATACTGCCATGAACATAGCAGCTACGTGGGTGTTTTTATTCTGACCCCTGCATGTATCCGAGTAAAAGCACACTTTTCTCACATCACTAGGAAGATCCACAATATGACGATATAGACAAGACGCTACCTGATTCGCACCTCTTCCCGAAACAGATTCATCCCATAGATAGCAGGCTGCTTCATTTGTGGCTAAGTTATGGACGATGAGATTATAGGTCCATAATTGCGTTTTGTAAAATGAAATTGATGTTTTAAGGTAAGGAGTGGGTAAGCATTGCTGCAGATCAAAAGCAAATACAGCTACTGATCTATCTTCTTTCGCAATTTTTTTGTCATTTGCTTTTGACTCATAAGCTTCTTTAGCCAAAATGTGGTGATTATTTTGTTCCAAAATCAAGTTGGCATTTTCATCTTCATTTGCATACATAATTTTCATTTTTAATGTGTCACATTTGTAACAGGTGTCCTTTTGTGGTTTTTTGAATGCTAATCCAAGTTTATGTAAATTTCTTGCATAGATTGTTTGTGAAACATAATTTTCTCTACTCTCTTTATAAAGAGAATACATTTTAGAAATAGTTAAATCTGACTGAAGATACTTTTTTGATGTCGTCTGTCGGCAGTAATGACTTTCATATGCAGGAAAGCTTTGAATGTGTTTCACTACATCAGCCAAAACTTCCTCAGGCCATTTATTCTTTAGCGCACCTAGTCCTATTTGATCATTTTCAATTATGGTGGATATGGGGATTTGCCTATTTAGTATTATCTGATTTACAAATGCGTTTGTTTCTCCGAAAACATCAATAAAGCATTTTTTGCAAATTGGCTCTCTTACTCCGTTTACTGAAAGTTCGTACTTGCATGAATAGTTTCGAACCCTATCAGAATAAGTTCTTACTCGAGTAGTCTTTTTTTCGAAAATGCAAATCAGGGAAGACAAGAAGTTAGTTCTTTTGTCATGCTGACCGAGCTTCCAATATTCTTTGAAGAGGGTATGTCTAATTTCATCTGAAAATCTATTCTTGCATTTCATTCTGCAATCGGTAAGTGGTTTCATAATTCTAGCTTTAACATTGTTTCCCTTCTCATCTACATACTCTTTACCAGTATTTCTCAAAAATTTTGCCATTTGCCTTTGTTTCCTTGATCGACCTTTCTTTTTTACAATTAGGCAAATTTCTGTTCCTATACCTTCATCATTCATTGTGGCATTCTTGTTATTTCTCTTTTTGGCCACCGGTTGCAAAATTTCTGCTTCTGATGAAGAAGCATCCGTATTTCCAGCAACGAAATTTGGATCTACTAAACTAACGTCGTCAGAAAAATCCTGTTCTTCGTGCTCTTTTTCGAGTATTTGTTCTTCAAGTGAGAACTCTTCAGTGGAAATATTAGTTTGTTCAACTAAGGATTTTACAGAATACTCAGCAGCTTCAACCTGCTCTTTTTCAATGTGAAGAAAACCATCTGTCAAAGTAGTACTGTCAACACAGAAAGCAGAAAAATCAGTATTTTCAAGTACATTATTTTTTATATTGCCGTCAATGTTAGGAGCATAGTGTTCCATATTTGAAAGATCTTGTATAACTGGTATTTCAAAATTGTCAAGCAAATTTGAATTGTTCACGTCTATGTTAGAGGTTGGCACCTGGTTGTCTGTAGAACTTAACTCCTTCTGGGCTACCGAATTATGTTCTACAACAGTTTCATTGCAGGGCTTGAGTGAGTTTTGTGCTGAAACCCATTCTCGACTTCGCTGATAGGTTGATATTTCCGAAGCTATTTCATTCTGGAATACGAACTGACGATTTCTGCTATCTTCCTCGATATCTGGTTGATCTGTAAAGAAACAACATGACAGTAACATGGGCGTCGCCAGCCAACGGGCAATTTTTTAGGAACTTACCTGTACCGCTTTGTTGTTTCTTGCACAGAGACAAAATATGTGATGTTCTTCTATGCATTGTTACAAAACTCTTTGTTTTAACACAAAAATTTTTAAATATGCACTTTAAAACACAGAATACCGACCGGTATTATCAAAACTCATCAGACTGCATGTGGCTGACACTACTTAAAAATACAAACTTAATTGAAAAGCGTGCATAAACAGACATGTACACACATGTACAAGTCTTGCAAAAATCGGAAGGCGTCTATAATGAGATACGTGTATTTGTGCGATTCAGATCTTACGTGTTCAGACGTGAATAACCCGATAAGTTGACTTATCGGCTTACTAACAAAATAAAAATTCTACCTTAAATAAGACAAGTTAGGTTATACTATAAAAGTCAAAATTTATTAAGATGTTTGAATATTCACATAGCTGTCTATGCCGCAAAAATGCACCTTTTGACTTATTTGCTTATTCACTTGCTGGGGATCAATATCAAATAAATAAACATGAAGATATCTCATTTTAGCCATTTTATGGACTTATCTGCTTATTCACGGAGGCCAGAGAGATTACTTAAGAAACACCAGTATATAAAGAGAACATATATTTATTTGGAAATGCCTGTGGATATGGTGTACACACTATATGCAAATTGAGTGAATGAAAACGCCGAATACTCAGTGTGTATTAATTTATTACTTTTAGGCTAAGCGCTTTCGGCTGTTAAGCCATTATCAAAGCCGTCGTCATTTAAAAAGTAATTGTCAAAGACATCAAGCTGATCAAAAACAATACTCAATACTCAAGATCTATCCAACCATCGTTATGATTGAGTCATTCGAATAAAAACTTTAAATACCCTATTATAAGGGTGTAAAATTATATTCACAAGATGTAAATACACTCAAAATTAAAATTTTAATTTTGAGTGTATTTACATCTTGTGAATATAATTTTACACCCTTATAATAGGGTATTTAAAGTTTTTATTCGAATGACTCAATCATAACGATGGTTGGATAGATCTTGAGTATTGAGTATTGTTTTTGATCAGCTTGATGTCTTTGACAATTACTTTTTAAATGACGACGGCTTTGATAATGGCTTAACAGCCGAAAGCGCTTAGCCTAAAAGTAATAAATTAATACACACTGAGTATTCGTCGTTTTCATTCACTCAATATATTTATTTGGAATATGTACTGTTTATTTTTTGTACGAATATTTGTATAAGTTTCATTAAATGTTTTTTTGTGTCTATTCTATCTAAAACGCACAATAGAGAAGAGCTTTAATGATGATACTGATCTGAAAACTTGTACAGAGTCATGATGGATTCCTCACTACTTCATTATCTCTTTAGATTCCTCATTCTTTTGATATGATCTTCATTAGCGCTAGACCTAAGTCTAGCAATTCAAGTGAATTCAAGACTTTTTTAAAATTTCGTGTTCACACTTTTCTTTTTGAAATTTTGTTTCAAAGTTTTTCTTCAGCATTAAGAGCCTAGCTTTTCACTGGTTTCGATTTATTCAAGAGTATGAAAAAAAACCTTCATCAAACTCACACGGCACAATGGAGCATATAAAGGACAGTTGATTTAAATCGCCCTATTTTGAGCTCTAGTTCACTCTGTTGAATTTTCTGTATGTTGGTCTGGGACACCCTGTATACAGACATCACACGAGTATAACCATTGGCACAGTTTTTTTAAGTTTTGCATTTATCAGACTCCCTGTTTATTGGAACATAGCTTTTATTTTTGATCTGCATTGTTTGGAACTGGTAGTGTATTAATGAACAGATTATTGTTTTTTCCCAACACCAAACCGCTATGGTGTTGGGAAAAAAAACTAAAAAACTCTAGTGTATAGGGGAAGTTGGGGCAAAGTGGCCTCTCGGGGCAAAGTGATTTTATATGATATTTCCAACATGGTTATGACATCTATAGGTGTCTTCGCGTATATCATTCCCCTTACGTATGTACAGCTAACTTAGTCTGCATTTAACCACGGTCGAGACTGCACGCAATTTTTTCGTGAAGTGAAAAGTTTTGAACCACGTGCTTGTAATATTCATTGGTAAGTAAAGTAGCAGTTTAGCTGAAAATACAAATTGTTTGTTCGGTATTATATAAGGTTAGAATGACATTTTATATATATCTGAGACGTACATATAAGCAATCAAACAAAACAAGCTATTTTTTTATTACTTTCAAAATACTGCTTCGATACGTATTGGGGCAAAGTAGATTTCCTATTAGGGGGCAAAGTGGTCCACTTTGCCCCTATAGAAAAATTAAGTTGAATTTTTTTTTTCAGAATAAATTTCCATAATGGTGCGTAAATATATACGTAAAACTCAGCAACAATCTTGGTCGGAAGACTGTATGATAGCAGCTATACAGGATGTCAGAAATAATATACTTAGTGCAAAAAAGGCAGCAAGTCAGTACCAAAAGTCCCTTTGACAACACTTCGAAGACGAGTCAAATCGAACAAGGACCCTGAAGCAGGTTCAAGAAAATATCTAGGGCGATTTAGACCTGTTTATTCGGCAAAGCAAGAAAAGGAACTTGCGGATTTCATCATAGAAATGGAAAGTAGGCTTTTCGGCCTCGGCACGCGGGATCTGAGACACCTTGCATTCCAGTTTGCAGAAAAAAATAAGATTGCTCATAATTTTAATGCCATCAAAGGTCTTGCAGGGCGTGATTGGATTTATGGGTTTTTAACCAGAAACAAAAATATTTCTCTAAGACTGCCAGAATATACGTCAGCTGCTAGGGCCTCGTCTTTCAATAAATTTAATGTAAGTTCATTCTTTAGCTTCTGGAAGAAATGTTCGAGAAACATAAATATCCACCCAGCAGAATTTTTAATTGCGACGAAACAGGTGTGTCTACGGTACCAAATAAGCCCTCCAGAATATTCTCCAGTAAAGGAAAAAAACAGGTGGGTTGTCTTAGTTCCGCGGAAAGAGGCACCTTAACTACTGCAGAAATTTGTTTCAATGCTGTTGGATTCTATATTCCTCCACTAGTAATTTTCCCGCGAGTAAGAAAATGCCCAGCCCTTGAGCACGGGCTTCCCCCGGAATCGATCGTTGAATATCACCCGAGTGGGTGGATGCAGAGTGAGATTTTTTCTGATGTTTGGTTTGATCATTTCCTGAAATATACCAAACCCACCGAGACTGACCCGGTGTTACTGATTCTTGATGGCCATGCAACGCACACTAAGAATTTAACGTTAGTTGAAAAGGCAAGGGCAAATCATGTGAACATAATTGTAATACCTCCACATACATCCCACCGGCTACAGCCATTAGATGTTGCCTTCATGTTTCCGCTCAATACGTACTATGAACAAGAAACGAAGAAATGGTTACTGAATAATCCTGGGAAAGTGATAACATTGTATCAAGTCGGAGAACTGTTTGGTAACGCATTTAAACGGGCCGCAACCGCACAAAATGCTATTAATGGCTTCAAAGCCACTGGAATTTATTAATATAATCCGGATGTATTTCCAGAGAAACTATTCAAACCGGCAGAGACTACTGACAGACTACCAGAGGATGAGCGTCCAAACACTCCGCAATCAGTTCTACCTGAGAATAGATTTAATGAAATAAATCAGTCTCCACAACCAGGGCCCTCTAGAGTTAGATCCCCGTCTCCTATAGTCCATTCAGTACTAAAAAAATCACAAGATGTAGATCCTTTTTAAAAAGAAATCTCTGGAAACCTATATTATTCACCGCAAGACATATTACCCTTACCCAAAGTGAGTGATGTAGGAGCGCCCAAAAGAAAATTAAAAAGGGGAAAAACCATGGTGCTAACATCAACCCCTAATTATGAAGAGTTAAAAGTTGCAAAAGAAATTAAAATATCAAAAGACAAAAAGGAAGCGGATAAAAAAAATTGGTAAAAACCAAAAAAACAAAGATGCAACAAACACGGATAAAGATACGTCGTCAGACGGTTCAATTCTGGTTGAGTTGGTAAATTCAAGTGATTCAGATAGCGATCTAGAATTTTATCCTAAGACAAAGGATTTCGATATAGAAGAGGTTGACATCAAAAACCTAAATAATGATGAATTCATATTAACAGAATTAACATCTGACAAAAAAAAGTTTCTTGCCCAAATAGTTAGCATTGAAAAAACCTTTGAACCTAAGATTATTGTTTCCTTTTTGCGGCAATATAGACAATCGAGAGATATTTTTGTTTTCCCTGGAGTGAAAGACATTAGCGAAGTTGTTATTAACGAAATTTTAGGAAAAGTTAAAGAAGAAATTTTGAGGCACGGAAAAATTAAAGTTTGTTAATAACCTTTTCAAATTTTTATTAGGAATATCTTTGTTTATGCCAGTTGCTCCTTTCTTTTTTTTATAGAGGAAATGTTTATTTTTCTTTCATTTCACTAATAAGTGGTGCTTCATAGTAAAAAGCCTACAATCTTTTAAGGTTTTCTTTGATACATAATGCTGAAAATGGTTAAAATGTCGTTTTCGCTGTTTTCATCACAACAATGAAGTGTTATTTGTTTTTCTAATAAACTCTTGTGTACGAAAAGTGTTTTCTTTTATCTGGTAATTACTTTCCACTTTGCCCCGATATACGCATCCCCATATATGGAGCAAAGCCGATATTTTGCATTAACTCACTTTTTCCTCTATCAATTCATAGTTCTAGTCTAGAATCACTGGATATGTCGGGAATCAACAGCTAAATCATGGAAGAAGAGACTTCAGTCATCCAAAATACTCTCTCAGTTACTAAAAAAATATTTATAGGAAGGCTTTGTTAAGGTGACCACTTTGCCCCAACTTCCCCTACATAGCTTTCATTGCTCTCTACAACTCTTATTTAAGACATTTTTTTACTTAGATCAAATAAGGATGCCGTTATCGTCCATACAGTTATAATTGATACACCCTGTATATGCCAGAGATAGTTTCAACGTCTCCGGAATTTTTGTGGAATTCAATATTCTAGATCAACTACTAACAATCCACCTAGCTATCTGATTGCATTTAGGTTTTCGGAATTTTCACAAAAAGATCTTGACTTCTGCTATCTATAGTTTTACTTCATCTCGTGGTTAGGTATGGTATCAAAAAATTAAAACAGATGTTAATCATCACATTCAATGTTAAAAGCTTTCTATAACCAGAACTTAGGTCGGCAACACTGCCAGGATGCCACTATGCAAGAAAAATACATATACAGACGCCAAACTATACCGTTCTTCGATGTGTATACTGACGGATGCCACTTTGTGCGCCAGATGTATAATAAATATATAAGTGTGCTACTATAACGCCGCGTGCGGAGACCCTATGAACATTGGTGTATTGGTTTATACAAAAAACGACCAAAGTGACGTTCTGCTGATTTCATCAGCAATAGATTCCCAAGCATTTACTGAACCGTTTGCGATATTTTGGAGCTCGATGCACTCTGACGTCCCTATATCGGATGTCATAGTGCCGCGGACGCCACAGCTACCGCGATTTTAACATGGGCAGATGCCACTTCACGCCGTGATTGTATATATATATATATATATATATATATATATATATATATATATATATATATATATACATATATATACATACATAGAACAATGCAATACATTTTCGAGACCTAACATTAATTCGAACCAATGACAACAAAATAAAAACCAAACTGTATCAAAAAGAGACATGCTCCAGCCGATATCTTAATTACTATTCTAATCATCCGAATGCACAAAAAAACAGTGTAATTGTTGGATTGGCGGACCGAGCCATAAAACTTACTTCTCCAGAATACCGTCCGGAAGTTTTAAAACATATCAAAAACACCCTAAAAAACAATCACTACCCGATAAAAAAACATAGAACGAATTTTTAAACAACGCACATACAAATTCTACAACAATAATAAAAATAATCAAAGACAAACTCAAATAAATAATAACAGATACATATCAATACCATACACAAACCACTTTTCACAAAAACTGAAATACGTTTTATCTAAACACAACATTAACGTACGTCACAGAACTCAAAATACCTTATCGTCATTGTTAACTAAACTGAAAAGCCCAATTAAAACCAAAAAAATCTAACGTAGTGTATTCTATACCATGTTTAAACTGCCCGAAGAAATATGTTGGTATGACAACACAAACTCTAGAAAATCGCTTGAATGGTCACAAGTACACAAAAAATGCGTCCACCGCTCTACATAAACACGAAACCAGGGAACACCATGAATTTGACTTCAATAGCACAAAAATACTAACCCAGGATTCTAATTACCATAAATTAGCTATCAAAGAAATGGTACATATAAAAAAAGAAAAGAATTCATTGAACGATAAACAAGACATACAAAATCTAAGTCAAATTTATCATAATTTAATTGTGTAATGAATTTAGTAACCAAAATATATACATCCAATAACAAAATAAAAATACTACACACTTTTGATTTCACTCGTATATCGTAGATTTGGTTCTGAGGTGAACACCTTTAATATTTTATCAACAAACTTGTTTTTATATGTTTTTATATGTTCAGTGTCCTTTTTGTACACGTTCCAAAATTGTATATCGATTAATTGTAAATATTTTATTCTATCCAAATAAGACATCTTTTTGAGAAAGCTCCCAACAAGGAGCGAAACGTCAAAGTATGTAGACGATATTTAGTTTTTTATTTATTTATGACCTAAACCCAAGAACACGAAATCAAAAATATTTTGAATGGTCAAAGAAAATTAAGAATTATTATATATATATATATATATATATATATATATATATATATATATATATATATATTATAGATATAACTTCTATTATGATTGTAATAATTTTATATACACATTTGACTTTTGATTATTGCTATATATTTAATAATTTAAGGACGCTGACTTACCATAAATAGGTAAGTAAAATTTAATATAATTAGTCTGTAAATTTATTTGCTTCGGCTATATTTAATATCTCTTATACTCAGGGAGTCGGTTTTCGAAAGAATTGCAGTGTTCAAATATATCTTTTCTTTTTATTTTCTGTTTTTTTTATAAATCTAAATTAACATTTTTACACAGTTCTACAATTAAATTTTCAATCTAAATTTTAATTGAAGAAACACCCTGTATGTTAATTTTCTCTAATGTGACCTAAATTTATTACTATTCAAAATTTTACAAACACTAACTCTAAATTGTATACTAAAAACTCTTACCTTTCTTCATACAGGACTGCTTCTTTTGAATTCCTCAAACAAAGATCTTTGTTCTGGTTGAATTTCAATACTTAGCTTGCCTTATAAAGAAAATCTATTAAAATTACAATTAACTAAACCAAATTTCTATATCCAATGATCCAATAATTAACAAAATAATTTCAATAATTTACACGACTTCCAAAATTTTCAATCAAATCAAATAGAACTTTCTCAAATTATCAGTAGTAATACCACAAGTGATTGCATTTTCGCGATAAGTCTGTCGATTCATTTTGGAACGAAACTGAATTGTTTCGAGAAAACACCACTCGTCCTGCGGACTCGTGGTGTTTTCTCGAATCAATTTAGTTGAGATCATAAATGAAAGACAGACTTATGAGATAAATTCAATCACGAGTAGAATTTTATTAGACTATTTCACAAACAGGCGTTGCTTCATCTAATAGGTATTTTCGTTCATCGCAAAATCTGGTAAATTGCTTCCAAATGGACTCCTTCGATTTCCTCGTATTTTTCGGTACTTTTTCATCGATTTTTTCGTTGATTGATTCGATAGAATTCATCCCAAATCTACTCATTTTTGAATGCGTGCACAGCGTAATCACTTATATTTGACGTTTAACTGTCACATGCACTGTAAACAAATCTGAAAACACCGAACTTGATAGGCCAATCAGAGTCAAGAGTCAAGTTTGGTATTATCGGTAAGCCGAACTTGACTAGAGCTTCTGATTGGTTCATTTCGTAGGTGAGTGAAATAGTCAACGAAATAACCTAATTTTATAATTACACAACTTTGAAAAAACTAACTAGTATAAAATTTACCCGACCTTTTCAACTTAATGTTCTTTTTCTGCAAACTCGTCTGTATATGTTCATTTATGTGATTCCACTGTCTGATATTGGGTTCATGTATTTCTTTACCATGTTGCTTCTTTCCAAAATATTTATTTCTGTTTTCAATATAATGTTCTTCTTCAAATTATGTATTAACGTCTCAAATGATTTATTTTGCTCACAATCTTCTAAATATGTTTTTATTTATGTCTACTATATTTGTTAAAATAATCTCACGTACTATTTTCCCAGTCTTACATTATTCCATAATATTTAATCACTGTTTTCCATATACTGTTTTAATTATCAATTATATTTGTTCTATTCCTCGTATTGACTATGTTATTGGTAATTTTCAATCCCTGAATCGTCTCCAATATAATTTATTTCGTTATTTTCCTTCTTTTCGGGATAAAAAACTTCCGTCACCAAATATGTCAAGTGAATAGTCTCCCGTTTCAACAACTTCTCACCTCACTTCCTTCCTTAGTTTCCTTAAAGGCTTGTTCAGATATATTTTTATTTTAATCAATGTCTTGTATTGTCAAACTTAGATTTTATTCGATAGAAATTAATAGATCAACTATCAACAATACAACCACATCGAACATATCATTTTCCTTCCTAATCCTAACAATTCTCAATTAACACACTTCTTATTTCCTACTTCCGTATACCTTTTCAGACGTTAACACCCATTTCACATCTTCTTGTAGTACCTACACTAATAAATTTATCGCTAGACTCAGATATATTATGTTTCTCAAAATACCGCTTTCTTTCAAATAATTAAATATTAAATATGTGATCAACACATGTCACTACAATGGTGGGACAACCTGTATGTGACAATATATATATATATATATATATATATATATATATATATATATAATATATATATATATATATATATATATATATATATATAATTAAACAATTTAAAACGACAATACAAAACATAATATACATAAAAATGCTAATTTAAATTAAAAAAAAAAGTTACTGACTTAAAAGGTAGGACTTCATGCCTTCTTGTTCATAGAAGAGAACGTATGCTTCCCCACTGACTAAAGATTTCGATGATATTGATGACACCCTTGAATCATTATATTCGTGCCACTGTCCAGTGTAGTGACCACTGTAAGTGGTTCCGCTGTGATTTGATATAGCGTAGAGGTTGTACCTACAGGGTGCCACATTATCAGCTCCGTAATGGATCATATCAAGCCCTTCTATTGGAAAATCTATTGTAACATTGAGTTTTCGCCTAAATCTTTTTGTCGGCGAAAAGCGCTTCAGGTGAATAACCAGGATTTTCGGAAATTTATGAATGGAAAATGATTTAGTGCATAGTCTTCGTTCCTTACATTTCGAACATGTCGGTTTCTCATCACAGTCGAGCGATTCTTCTCTTGTAAACGAATCCAAACATTGTGAAAGACGTAATTGACCTGTTCTTTGGGGTATGGGAAGGGATAAATCCCAAAAGGGATCAAAGGTAACAGAACAGTGACCACAATATGTACACTTGAGTGTAGATTTTAATTGACCAACGAAGTTATCTACGATCTTGGAGTTGTTCATTTGAAGATGCCTTAACCAAGATTCTTGTGCTTTTTCATTGTCACTGAGATTTTCATCAATTTCTGTTAATATGGGTTTAGGTTTTTTATGTACCCTGTTGATATCTTCGTGAAGTCCTTCTAATAGGTAACGGAGGAACTCCTGCGCATCTTGTTGAGCATATCCCATGAACCTTGGAGCGAATCGCTGAATCTGACTTTTTAATGATACGGTGTTAACCACCCTGTCCGAACCGTCTTCAGAACAAAGCTCTTTAATAACTTCAGCAAATGCTTTAATTCCGTGCCCAGGGGGGTTGGATGGAGGAGGCTGGAAGTGATCCACCCCTAATCTTCCATGCGAGCTTCCTGGAGGGGGTTTCTCTACCCGACACGGCGCGTCCCAATGGCTCATAGGATGTCTCCACGAGGAGTGATCGGTCATGGTTCCCGCGCTCTTAGAGCTGTGAGGGAGGCACGACCGACCAACCTCGGGGATAGGTGACGAATAGGAACGATTCGTTCTGAATAATCGCCCGCGGATCAAAAGGGATAGAGGAGTAAACCTGACTAAAAATCATCCTCGCCGGCCTCCCCGCTTCTGCTGATTATCTATCAGTCATGGGGAGGTGAAACCACCGTCAACTGGACTGTCATGTCCTCCCACTCTACTAAACCCTTCACTTTCTTCCATAAACTTCTTTTTCTTTTTTATTTTCAAATAATTTTTCTACAGGCTCTTCTGGACCTGCCGTCTTTTCTCCCCCTTTTTCCTTCGGCCAACCATATCTCTAAACTTCTTCTTTCTTTCTTTCTTACTTTTCTTCGCCCTTTCAGGAAATATTGCTCTCATGCCCCGGAGCATCATTTCAATCCCACGGCCACACACAGGGGAGGCAGCTGTGTGAGTCTACCCGTTGGCAAACCTGCGTCCGGAGGCAACCGTGAAAAAAGCCTAGAGGAGTAAACCTCGATAATAGAATCCGTAAACCTCGTTGTTAGCGACCGTGGCCATGGATGAATGGCTGCACGAAACGCAGTCAGAAACGGTGCCTCTGGGATACCTGGCGACCTCCCAGAGTAATCAGCCTTAGCGGGGTAAGGGCGCACTGCCTCGCCGGACTTCAAAACGAACCAACTCGTGGGATCTATCATGGAAAACCTAAAACAAAAACCAAGAACGGAGGAGAATGTAGAGGACAAGGAAGGCAAGGGAAGAAACGTGGAAGAAGGAGTGGTATTTAAAGGCAAGACGATCTCTAGGACACCTCCTACAACAACTAGTAGGAGTTGTAGTGTGGAAAGCAACTCGCTGGCTAGGATAGACAGTTGGGAAAACGAGGATAGGAAAGAAACATACAAAAGGCTTGAGAAGGAAACACCTGGAAGCTCGGAGGATGATGGTGTAATCGGTAAAATCATAGAAGGTACACAAAAAAATAGAAAGAGAAAAAGGGTTATGGAAAGGACGCCGGAGGGCACGAAGGAAAAGGAGGCTGGAAAAACTAATATTGAGGTAAGTATGGACAATCTGGACGGAGTTTTAGAAATTCTTGGTAATAAGGGGGAAAACGAGGGAGCCTTGGGAATGATCAAGGAAACCCTGACCTTGTTAAGTAAGGAAATGAATAAAGCGGCTTGCAAGAAATGCGAGGAAGAAAATGAGCAAGGAAGAAATTAAGAGAGATTGAATATATTAAAGATAATATTAGAAGGGGAGGCGGGTACGAACAGTACTGTAAAATAAAAGACATGACGTGGGAAGAGGAAGTGTACAGCAAGGTCTTAAAGATCTATGGAAGTAATAATAAGTGGATCGATGAGGAAGACGTCTTAATCGTGGCAGATAAGGACAGGAAGTTGACACCTAATCCCGATTTAAGTGACCTTCTAGATGAAACGGAGATGTGGAAGACGGAGTACCTAGAGGAAGGCATCAGGCGCTCAACGACTAGGGGGAGAGAGAAAAAGAAATTCACCTTCATAACCAAGATTAGCGAGGGTGAGGAAAGGGAGGTATATAGAGCACTGGAGGAGGCGGTGGAAAAAATATTGGACATGGGAAAAATCATGATTATATGCTCGGAGGGTGTGAGGAAAGTTGTGGAACACATTGCGTTTAATAAGGAAATTGAAGTGGCTATGGGTGTAGAAAAAGTAACCCAAGAAAGTAGGGGCGCTGAAAGCGTGTGGATAAAGACGGGGGAGAAAACTTACGCTCAGGTCATCCAAGACCTAAAGGAAAAGGTAAACGTTGAAGGGATAGGAATAGGGAGGATCAGGAAAACCAATAGCGGGGATGTGGTGGTCACCACTAAAGGCAATGGCAATGCGGGGAAGCTAAAGAAAGTAATCAAGGAGATGACGAACTACGAGGCAGTGGTCAGAAGGAGGGAACATGCGTTCGATATCTTTGACCTTGATCCGTCTATACAGGCAGAGGAAGTAATAGAGGCAGTCAGTAGCCATGCAGGAATTAAAAAGGAGATGGTAGAGGTCAAGTCGATTAGAACGGATAGGACAGGGCAGCAGATGGCGACATTTACTACTCCGTTGGAGGTAGCCGCAAGGATGGAAAACATCCAAAATATCCGGGTGGGCTGGGTGGCTTGCACTGTAAAGAAGCGTAACCAGCCGACACGCTGCTACAGGTGCTTAAATTGCGGACATAGAACAAAAGAATGCAAAGGGACTGACCGCACCAAGTTGTGCTTAAACTGCGGTAAAAGTGGACATAGGGTGGGAGAATGCAAGAATGACAGATTCTGCATTAAATGCCAAGTGGAAGGCCATAGGATGGACAATATGGGGTGTCCTATGTTTAGGGATTTGGTATATAATAAAAAATGATCCTAAGCCCCCTAGAAATCGGTTTCGGTAGCATAGTCATACCCTACACCATACATAATTATCTTACCACTATAGTTCACATATATCTTATTTACGAGTCATTTAGTTTTACAAGTTTTATCTAAACACCTTCTATTTATAAACCTTTTATATATACACCGCTTATTTATACACTTTTTATTTACACATTCTATGTAGGGCCCTTTACACCCTGCACAGAAACTGCACATAGATTTTATTTTGACTCATACGGAGGTACACAAGGACATAGTTTTGGGGTAAACACTAACAAAAATGGCGGGAAATAAAAAAAGACTAGGTGGGAACCTGTTAGATGTAGTACAGTTGAATTTAGGAAGATCTAGGATGGCGCATGACATGGCGTTGGAGGAAGCGGTAAGAACTGGGGTGGATATGATGATCATCTCCGAACCTAATAAAAAACTGGCCCATAAGAAGGGATGGATCATGGATCAGAAGGAGGGAGTGGCAATCGCTATTACCAATAACAAATTGACCGTGGAATCAGTACACAGGGGTCTTGGATAGGTGATTGTAGGTACGATGGGCATTGCTATTATTGCGACATATATATCACCATCGCTGAATCTGGAGGACTTTAGGAGAGCTGTGGGTAGGGTCTTTGAGGAGGCAACAAAAAAACCAACAACGTCGGTATTAGTAGGTGATGTTAATGCGAAATCGGTGATATGGGGGTCGCCCAGTACCGATAGGAGGGGGCAACTTGTCGAGGAATGGTTAACACAGATGGAATGGGTGGCGAGAAACGACGGAACGCATACATTTGAACGAGGAACATCTAAAAACCACATCGATGTCACCTTGTGCTCTGAAAAGTTGGCCAAGAAAATTAAGGGCTGGAGTGTGCATTACAACAACCCATATACCCTCCACGGGCAAATAAAATTCAAAATCAAAAGCAGCGGCAACATCAGGAAAGCGACTCCAAGAAAGACGGTCTACCTGGACATTGCCAAATATACGAGAGCCCTCAAGGAAAAAAATGCCACCTATATAGACATACTTAGTGCGTACAAAATAGCTACCACCAAAGAGGCTAAGGGCAATGTGAAACCGTACTGGTGGAATGCGGAAATTGAAGAGGCAAGAGCTACCTACGTCAGAATGAGGAGGGAGTACACCCGAGAACGTGAGGGGAACAAAAGAATAAGTCTTGCGGGTAGAATGAAGGAATTAAGCAGATCGCTAAAGAAGTTGATTATGGCCTCCAAAAAAATCAACTGGGAGAAGCTAATTACTGACCTGGATGAGTACATCTGGGGGCAAGGGTACCGCATCGCGACCGGCATTTACTATCCAGGAATTGGATGAGGCCATGCGTAAGATGAAAAACGGTAAGGCACCGGGACCTGATGGTCTGACTGTGGAGGCTTCAAAAATAGCATATAAGGTTAGGCCAGAAGGAATACAAAATTACCTAAATACGTTGCTGGAAAAGCAAGTTTTTCTGGAGGACTGGAAAACGGCGAGAGTAATATTACTGCCTAAGGGTGGTAAGGACCCGAAGGAAGCCTCTAGTTATAGACCCATCTGCCTGATAAATACTTTTGGGAAATTACTAGAACGATTAGTGGCCAACAGGCTAACGATGGAACTTGAAAACAAAAATGTTCTATCCCCGCAACAACACGGGTTTAGGGCGGCAAGATCTACTGTGTCTGTCATTTTAAGTTTAAAATCGAAGATCAATGAAGGAACTTCTAAGTCGGGTGCACTGGTTGCAGTTGATATCCAGAATGCGTTTAATACAGCCAAGTGGGAGAAGATAATAAAGGCTCTCGTGAATGGAGGGGTAAGCCAGTACTTGGTTAAGTTCGTTAAAAACTATCTACATAACAGGAAAGTGGTCTCGGGGATCATCGCACATAAATGTACGATGGGGGTTCCACAGGGCTCGGTGTTAGGACCGGTGCTGTGGAACGTTATGTATGATGGGATCATTAGAATAGACTACGGACTAAAGGTGTCACCTATGGCTTACGCGGATGACATAATCTATTGGATCGAGGGGAATGAAGACCAGGAGATTAGGTATAGGGCGGAAAAGGCCACCAGGCTCGCGATTCAATGGACCCGAGTAAATGGATTGAAGGTGGCTCCACACAAAACGGAGATGGCAGTTATGAAAAGACCGAGAAACGCCATGCGTAAGCTCTCCATAATGGTGATCGGGCAGAAGATTGAGGCTAAAGACAGTATAAAGTACCTAGGGGTCATTATTACTAAGAACCTAAACTTTGCTATGCATATTAACCAGACCATCGAGAAGGCGGCCGCTAAGAGCGCACAATTACAAAGGCTTATGCCGAATGTTGGAGGTCCGGGTTACCACAAACGACGAGTTTTATGCCAAGTAGTTCATAGTGTTTTACTATATGCAGCCCCGGTTTGGAAGGACATGGTTAAGGTGCAAAAATATAGGGATAAATTAATAGCCGAGCAGAGAAAAAGCCTATTACGTATCATATCTGCGTACAGGACGGTATCGGCGGAGGCAGCCCAAGTGATTTCGGGCTTCCCCCCAATAGACCTTATGATTGCGGAAAGGTGTTTCCTATACACAGTCGGAGGGAGGTTGGTGGGGAATAGGAGAATGGCGAGGGAAAGCACCTACCGTAAATGGCAGGACAGGTGGGACAACTTGACGTCTAAGGCACAATGGACTAAGACGCTAATCAGGGATATAAAAAGCTGGGTAACGTGTAAACACAAAACCACGTCTTACCATGTCACACAATTTCTATCAGGACATGGCTCGTTCGGAACTTTCACCCATAGGATCCGAAAGACGGACAGCGATCTATGCGCAATTTGCGATAAGAGGGACGACCCGGGACATGTCCTGCATGAGTGTGTGAGATGGGAGGCGGAGCGCAGGGAAATCACCAGCGAAATTGGCAATATACCTGAGGTTGAGGGTATTATTCAGGAGATGGTGGAATGTCCTGAGAAATGGAAGAAAATCACAAGCTATATCGTGAAAATTATGAGCAGAAAGGAGTCTGAGGATAGAGAAAGTCAGGGATAGGGTAGTTCATGGTAATGAAACTAAGTGGGTTGGTACGCTGAAGTAATGACAGCTTGCTGTCCTCCCAGCGTATGTTTCATCCCAAGGTACAATGAGGAGGGTGGTTTAGTGAGGTGAAAGTCCCACACAAATCCACAGCATTGCACTGCCCGCTGTCGGAAATGGCATTAGCTTCCACCCCACCTCCGGGCAAAAAAAATGCTTTAATTAGAGCTCCCTTCATGTTGGATATGCATGTGTTAATATCTCTCATGTATATATTATTGTGGTTTACTATTCTATGAATTAAATTTTTGATTCGCCCGGTATATTAAACAAATTTAAAATATGTCAAGAAATAATTATACTTACCTTTTATACTTTTTAAAAATCCTAGTTTTAATTATATAGTTGAGAACTCAATAACCTCAGGATCTTGGGTTCATGGAATTAAATAATTTTGTACTGATTTATATTATAAGCGCCGAAAATTTTTTTTAATTAATTAAAAAGTTTCAAATGAAAAATGAAATTATTGTTTTTCATTTCTTTACAAATTTTTACAGAACGGTCCTGTACATTCTGTTCCGAGACCTATCTCAAGCTACGATACGCCTCATCAATGATGCCAACTGATAAATTGAACAATAGTCTCGAAATGAAATTCACCAACAATGCAGTTAAATCTTTTCAAGTAGAAAACGTTATTTAATGTGAAATCATGGAAAACAAATACATTATTCGAATACAAAATTTTAAAAAGAATAACTTATCTACAGTGATCGTTCATTCAATACACATTCACATAAATGAATTATTATTAAATATAGGTACAGTTACGTAACATATTATACACAATAAATAGATCATATGATGTCAAAAAACTTTAAAACGAAAAATGGCGGATATGGTGATGGTTAATGTCTGTGAAATTTCAAACGATATACACACAATGCAAGTGAGTTTATTTAACTTTTAAAACGAAATAGTTTTCAAATACCTGTTCACTTATGTCCAATTCGCCTTGTTTTAATTCTTCTGGTAGGCTTCTTCCTGGGATACTCTACAGTTCTTCTTGTTCAGGAATGAACCAAAGATGATATTATATTCCATTCACATCAAAATATTTTAGATGGGTTTCCATAGTCCAATTCTTTCTGAGATGTATCGTGGAGATATTATTTCCACGATACAAAACTTTACTTTATTATACGGATAAATATTGAAGGTTAGTATTCTCCTATTTTTACCAATCTCTTATTACTTTTCTATTCATCAGTTTCTTTTACAAATTTAATTGAATTATTTTAATGAATAATGTATTTCTTTTCATATTTACCATTCAAAATGTACAGCTCTACTTATTTGTAACGGATATTTTGGTGGGGATGTGACAATAAGACACCAGTGTAAACTCTTTCAGATATTTATTCCCGAGCTTTCGAATAACTTTTATTCATTTTCAAGTGCTAAAATTGATTGGTCAATGTTATCATTATTAACAATTAAATAAAATGATAAATACTTACATAAAATCTATCGAGAATTTTGGTAAAGTTGTACATTTTTATAATAAATTCTTTAAAACATAAATCAACGAAAAACTCAAAAAAATATATGACAATAAACAAAATATTTGATCTTGAACTACTTGCAACGGTTTATTTTTAATCGAGACCTTTCTTTGGTAACAGATATTAAATTATCCTCAGTTGTTATAAATATTGTAATTTAATTATTATCATTTATTTAGTTTTCCTATACTTACTACGTATAAACTGATATTTCCATAAAATAATTCTCTTGGGACATTCCGTATGACCTTCTGACCTTTATTCTTATATGCTAATATTAAATTTGGCACATCCAATGCCACCTTGGGCCAAGGTACCTAATTAGTAGAATCGATCTTCTACAACTGGAAGCTCGCTTGTAGTTACCTCGAAGCAGAATACTAGGCAGTACCTACCAAATCTTTCGCGTGAGGGCAGAAGACACCCATCTGTGACGCATTCTCAATGGTAGTCTGGGAGTAGATGGTGTGTAACACCCGTTGTGGTTTTAAACTTTTGATTTTGAAGAATCATCCATTCGTGGGAATTATTTTGAAACCACTTTGATAAGTCTGACCATCGTAGTTTTCGATAAATTGTATATTTTTGGTGTGTCAGACTTATAAACCTGTTTTAAGGGATTTTGTATATCTACTTTTTCAACCACCATTTTGGATCATAACTGCTCATAATAGGTATGTACTGGTTGTCTTATTCTTTTTTCCTGCTGCCAAAACTATTTTTCTTTGGCTATAAAGTTTATTACTAACTTTATAAAAATTGTTCGGCTCATTTTTCTATTTTTCTATCACAAATAGATTCTCTAAAGGAGGGAACGGTCTTTGAAGTATAGTAGTCTCTGTCAGTTACATCAGACCTGGTAATCGGAGTCACTTTAGATTGTCTTACACAAGTAACCCCGTGCATAAGGGTAAGTGATTGTTTATTATTCATATGCTTCATTTCAACAGCAAATACATGTTTTGTTGTTATTCGTTTTTTTCCTATCCTCTTTTTACATTTTTATTGAGTTAAAGATAGGAAAAAGGTCAATCCACGCGTTTAATTAGAGTTTAATTCGATTTTAAGTGATATTTATTTTCATTTGTACTTAGATTTAAACACTGGGAGAAATTAGCAAAGTTTCACATTAATTTTGATATAATTTTAACCTTTTAGTTATTGATAAGTAATTAGTAAATAATTATTCTAGATTTAGGTTTCAATGGCGTAGCATAAAGTGCTAGCTAATTGTCAGACTGGGAATTATAATTTTTGTTGTTGTCTTTTGAATACCTGAAAAAAATAAAACATTTTCTTTAGGGTTCATGTAAGGGGCTGTTCCTGTTGGCATACCTAGTTCTTACTACTTGGAGTGGTGTTCCAAAGATTGGAAGTTGAACCCGAGGAATCAGTAGCGTACTTCGTCAGGGATCATCATTACGCAAGTTTTCATTATTTTCTTTTATTACCAAGCATAGTACGGTCAATTCTTTATTTGATTAAACTAAACTACCAAAAGAAACTCTTAATTCTAAGAAATAAACATATAGGTTTTTAATTATTTCTGCGTTTTAGGGTGTATACTTTTATTAATTGTTAAGCGTTAATTAATGCTACGGATTTCTTTTCTAATCAATTAAAATATTACTCCACATACCGATGATTACATAGATTTTGCGCATGCGCCTGAGCTCCACCGACATTGTTTTATTTTTTTAAAGGATGCATTAATATCGCCTGTAGTGAATTGGTTAGTAGTTTCGTAATTGTAGAGTTACTTGATCTTTGTTTAACTATAATTTATAATTATAACCAATAATTTATAACTTATAATTAGTCTGTAAAGTCAAGTACATGCTTGTAGATGCTTTATCGAATTTTTATAGACTGAACTGATATTGTTTGACTTACGATATTATGCTTTCTATTTGGGAACAGCTACTATTTTCTTTTTTTCTTGTGTAACATTATCTGGGTTCCATAATTGCTTAATAGTAAGTGTTATCGCTCATTTTTTTTAATTTCTTACTATCGCTCATGACTTTTAGTTATTTCACATGCATTATTGACTACTGCTGCTGTCGATTAAACGTAGTTAAGAGATTCAAGACTTTTATTCTTTTTGTATTGGCACCTATTCGATAAGTTTAGAGGTGTTGGATGAAAATGAGGTAGTTGCCCGGGGCAAACTTGCCTGGCGCCCTTATTAAGATCATTATTTTTATTTGAACACAATTTTGAACCCCTCCCATCTCCGCGAGAGCTGGCGGCAACTCCTACGGTCGTAGGTGGCGACTTAGGTTTTAGCAAAGTTCAGCTGGTATTGTTGAAGGATTACTTTTTATGGGTATTATCATTAGCAGCTGTCGGTCGCATACTATAATTTTGATATATTTTTCATAAAATTAAAGATGGTTATGAATGTTGTGTTCTTTTGTCAAAATCTAAAAGAAAGGCATATATAACACTAAGGTTATTTAAGTTTGTATTTTTATTTATACAATAATTTTGTTCTGCAATATACGCTGATTCCAAAAAAAGACGTTTTCTATAATTGCGTTTTTAACACGAGGTGCTTACTATACTTTTTCTTCGCCCGCAGGAATGAACAAATTATATCATATTTTAATTATATTCATAACATGACGGACGATGGCTGACGGCTGACTGACAAATCAAATGACACAGAACAACGAAACTATAACGTAACATGAAATTTAACATACAAAAGATACCCTTGATATGACGTTTTAAAAACGAAAGATAAACGAGATGTGACTTTTCGCATTTTAAACACTAGTGCTTAAAGAGTCATTTTGTGCATGTCAAATCCGTGACTTTCAAATTACTAACTCGAAATACTCTTTTTAAAAACGTTTATTTCACAAAATGATAGTTCTACGAACTACGACAAACAACATGAAATCTAGTAACTGACTAACTTTATCTACAACAAGTAATTATATATATATATATATATATATATATATATATATATATATACAATATTTATGCTGATTACGGGATCTGCATCTTACACCGTGGAACAGCAACTCATCGGTTTCCATATGAATCGTTGATATAATTCCTCCCCTCGTAAATTCAACTTACGCAGCTAGCGTTGAACGGTTGAGTGGTCCACCTGGAATGGTTTCTTTGCAAATTTGCAGTACTTCAATGCCCATTTTTTATATATACAGAATACAAAAATAAAAATTAACAATAAATAAATTAATAAGGTCCATATGCTGGGGGTTTTGAGACTTGTCCGAATGTTAATTGAGGTTGATTTTCTACAAATTTACTTTTTAGCGGTTGAAGATCGTCTAGTTCTGCTTCCTTCAAATGAAAGTCCAGGTTTGATGTGGTTGGGCGAAAGGTACTGTTGTCTAGATTTAATAGTAGTATCGGCTGGCTGAAGCTACTATAGAGTTGGTTATTTATGACTGTGTGATGAGCTACTACTTGGCATCTCAAAGGGATTTCTAAGAGATAAGTACCCGCTGTAAGATACTTCGTTTCCTCCTGATTTGGACATTTGAAATTTACTGTATCCTGGAATGGAATGATGTACAACCAGTGGAAATTGTTTAGTTGTTTCAGAAATGGCTTTGACAATTGAAATTTGGTTTTCTCGCAAGTGGAAGTGCGTTTCATTTCAAGTAAGTTTATTTCACAAGGCCTTTCTTCTTGAATTTCCTGCAGGTCTATTCTCGGGTAGACATACTGCTGAGGGAGAATCTCTTTGCAAGGTTTGCTTGAATAAGCGAAGTTGACACCATTCGTAATTGAAACTTTATTCTGAGGTATTATCCCCTTAAACTGACTCCCTTCTAGTATTGGAGCCGAAAATAAATGGTAGTAATCAAAAACTATGTTAGAGGAATATTTAAAATATATGTAATTTTATTATTAATGAGTAGCAATCAATTTTAATTAATTTTTCATAGAATAAAATTTTATCGAATTCAATTTCTAAGGGCAATTCGTTTTTTGTAAATATTTTCTCCAAATTCTTCAATTGTTTAAATAAATCAGAAGTTTTAATTATGCTTGGATGCATCACTTGAAGTTTAGCAAATGTAATTGAATTTTCAAAATCGTTTAAAACCGAATTAATCAATTCATACAGATCTATGATTAAGCTAATAGCCATCTTAATATGTGCATAATATTCGAAATTTGCTTGTCTGTTGATTAAATTATGGATAAATTTAATTTTTGTTTCCAAAATTTGTTAGTTATTGGTTATTTGTTCGATGGTTCTATTAAATTTATCAATGAGCGAGACTGACAATGAATTTTGATTTCTTATACTACTAGCTAAATTATTTTGTAATTCTTTGATGAGAGTTTCAAATCTTTCTCCATCGTTAGAATCTAAATTTCCAGTGATAGATTTAAAGATTGATCCTATGCCGTTTATAAGGCCTCTTTTAGTTCTTGAAGGATGGGGTGATATTTCTGCTAGCTTATCGTTAATCTTGGATTCTGTGAAGTCAAGCAATTTACAATAATTTGAGAGATCATTAGCGTATTGGATGTTTTGAACAGCAAAGGCCCTAATTTATGTGGCTTGAATTTGTAATTTATTTATTTCTAGAATAATTGGGTTCAAATCATAATAGTGTATAAATCCATAACTGTACATTTCAATTTTTAAGGTTCCTAACTTAAAGGGTAGCAACCCGGGATTGTTAACTAGATTTCTAATTGTTATTTTATCCTGGAGTTCCATAGTTCCAGAAAATCTGAAATAAAGCAAAATTCTACATTCTAAATTATTGTCTTAATATTACGTGTGAAAGTTGTGTAAAAGTATCGTACATAATTTTCTATTTTGCACGTTTTTTCCGGGGATGTTTCAAGTTGTCCATATGTACCTGTTTTATTTGCAAGGTTGACGGTTTTTAATTTGATTGGCAAAGTGTACTTATTAGCGTGTTTTTGTCGTATGTGTTTTCTTACATATACTTTTTGATTAAGTTTAAATATTTCCGGTTTGTCTCGGTTTGTATTTAGTTTAGAAATAATTTTTTCTTTTCGATTAATTAAGTCGGAATTAATTTTTGAGTACAATAATTTTGTTTTTTCTTTGTGATTGTTGATGTAATCATTTAAGAGTATTTTATTTATGTCAATGTCATAAACATCATTATTATTAATATATCCGTTGACTATATCTATCGGTTTCATTTTTGTACTGGAATGAATCGAATGATTGTAAGCAAGTATAGCATATAACATTTTCATTTTAACTGGCGTTTTTGAGAAACCTTTAGTATTTAGGAGTCGTATATGTTCTATTAGAGTTGAATGGAGTCTTTCTATTTGTCCGTTGGATTGAGGATGATTGGGAGAGGTAAAATGAACTTGAATTTTATGAAGGCTTAGTAGTTCTGTTAATACGAAATTTTTGAATTCTGTGCCATTGTCAACTATGATTTGTTTCGGTATGCCGTGATGAGAGAAGAATTTGATAAGATTGTCTACCACTTCTGTACCAGAGGCAGAATTTATGTGATATGCTTGAGCTTATTTAGAAAAGCTATCAATAATAGTTAAGAATTTTGTTTGTTCGATCGTGAAGGAATCTAAATGAATAATTCCGAAAGGATTCGAGGCGGTTGGGGTGATATTTAGTTGCATATGTACTGGATTTCGTTCATATTTACTTTGATGGCAAATTTGACATTCATTCATAAAAGTTTGTACGGATTACTTTAGGTTAGGCCAATCATATTTTTCTTTTAATCTTAAATAAGTTTCATCTATTCCTCGGTGATTTGTTTTTCCTTCGTGGTAGTTTTGTATGATAGTTTTGATTTCTTCTTGAACTGTTACATCTATTAATTTTGTGGTACAACGTTGCAATTGGATTGAATTTGATCTGAAATATTTTTGTAATATCGTCGAAAATGGTTCGTATAATTCGGGGCTTTCGAAATAAACGTGATATTGAATATTTGGCGAAATAAATTCTTTAATAAAATTGATAATGTCTTGTTCTAGGTTATTTTTTGATATTTGCACAGTTATTTGTTTCTTTTTCTCAAATAATATTCTAACTTTAGGTTTCGCTGGAGAATGTAAAACGGAACTAATTATAATTTGATTTTGTTCGACGTTAACTGCGCATTTTGCGATAGGGATACCTATTACCGGATTTTCTTTAGCATTAGAATGAATTGTAAGAGAATCGTTTTCGTCTACGTTGATTCTATCGTCGTTGGGTTCATTTTGACGGTCAGGTGTTATCTGCTGTAATGCAGAGTCAGGATTGTGTCACTTGAGTTTGTTGTCGACAAATTTTCATTGTCTAGGTCAGCGTAGGGATTTACTATCAGGGATATAGTATCTAGGTCAGGGTTATCGTCTTGAGTTACTTCTGTTGTTGGAATTTTTAGTTGATTTTCAACTGTAAATGGCGAAGGTGTATTAATACTTCGTTGTGATTGAGACGGAATTGGTTCATTGCTAAAATTTATATCGCGGCTCAAAACATCGTCAACATTTTTCCAAAAATTTTCATCATTAAGAATTTCGTTCGTTTCTTTAGTATTTATTTCTATTATAGATAATGCATCCGCATTAGTATTGAGGCTTCCACGTTTGTATACAATTTTATAATCAAATTCATCTAATTTAATTCGCCATCTAATGAGTTTAGAATTTGGGTCTTTTAGAGAAAAAAGCCATTGAAGTGGTTTGTGGTCACAAACAATGGTACATTTTTTGCCATATAAATAAGGTCGGAAATATTTGGTGGCCCATACAATGGCCAAAATTTCTTTTTCTGTGGTATCATAATTGCGTTCAGAATCGTTAAGGGTTCGAGATGCGTAAGCGATTGGAAGATCTTTTCCGATAGGACCTTGGGAAAGCACTGCACCGAGTGCTACATTACTGGCGTCTGTGGTCAAGTTGAAAGGTTTCGTGAAGTCGGGATACTGGAGAATTGGGTCATTGGTCAGAATATTTTTGCATGTTTCGACGCATGATAAGAATTCGTCATTGTGTTCGATTGTCGCGCCCTTTTTTAGGCATTTTGTCAGTGGTTTCGTCAAGTGGGCGAAGTTTTTTATAAAACGTCTATAATATCCCAAAAATCCTTTGATTTGTTTAGTAGTTTTGGGTATAGGGTAATCTTTGATGACTTTAATTTTATCTGGGTCACATTTCACTCCAGACGTGTCCGAGATAAGCTACTTCTTTTCTCAGGAATTCCGATTTATCTAATTGAATGTTGAAATTAGATTCCTAAGTCGATCGAATACACATTTTAGTCGTTTTATATGCTCTTGTAATGAAGTGGAAAAAACGATTATATCGTCAAGGTATACAAGGCATTTTTCATTTTGTATGCCTCGTAGTATATTGTCCATTGCCCGCTGGAAGGTAGCTGGGGCATTTTTCAAACCGAATGGCATCCGGAGGAACTCCCAGTGTCCGGATTCGGTGCTGAAAGCTGTTTTCTCTATATCTTTTTCAGCCATCTCTAGCTGATGAAAATCTGAAGCTAGATCCAAAGTTGTAAAGTATTGGCATCTACCTAACTTGTCTAATAAGTCCGTTATATTAGGAAGTGGGTACTTGTCATCAATAGTTTTTTCGTTAAAACGTCTATAATCTATGACTACACGAAATTTGGCTTTCCCAGAAGCGTCTTGTTTCTTGGTTATGAGCCAAATTGGCGTATTCCAGGCACTTGAGCTTGGTCGGATAATTTTATGTTCAAGAAATTTCTGAATTTGTTTATCTACTTCTTTTTTGTACAAAAAAGGATATCGATAGGTTTTAGCGTAAACAGGAATCTCGTCGGTGGTTCGTATTTCATGTTTAATTTTGTTCGTAAAAGTAAGTGGTGTGTTTTCGTTATAAAATATGTCAGAATATTCGGAACAAAGTTTAAGTATTTTGGATTTTTCCTCGTCGTTCAAGTGATCTGTTCTAATATTATTTAAATCTGAAGTTTGTGTAGAAGTGTCTTCTAGGTTATTCAATTCGAAATTTTTAAAAGCATTGTTATCAAATTTTTCTACAGGAAGTGGTTCTGAAAAACTCAATTTAACTGGATTTGTTGTGATATTTAAAATTGTAGTAATTGCTTCTCCATTTCTTGCAATTGATAGCGATTCTGGTATTTCACAACCGTGAAATTTTTGACGTGGAATGATGATTTCACCATTTTTTATACTTGTTTTTATTTTGATAACTTTTTCAGTTCTAGGTTCGATAGTAATAGAGTTTATGTCTTTCTGAGTTTTATGAAAATTTAATTTAGTTTTACTATGTGGAGTTATTAACCATCCACTAGAAAAGTTTATGTTGGCTTTCAATAATTTCAAGTTATCTAGGCCAATAAGTCCTTGGAATACACTATGGAATTTGAATACATAGAATTTGAGATTTAAATTATCAGATAAATTGAAAATTTTTGAAGAAGAGATTAGAGTGCTATATTTATGGGAAGATTCTTGAAAAACTGATTTCAAAGTAAATGGGTCATGAGTTAGGTTATCTGAAAAATATTCAAATGCAATTTCGGGATCTATGAAGGATTTTGATGATCCAGAATCTATTAAAAGTTTTATATTATACTCGGGGAATATTATATAAGGCAATTCACTATTATTACTTAAATATAATGGAATTGATTCGGAGGTTATGTTTTCTCTAAATTCTGAGGCGTTTCGTGAAAATTTGTAGAATCTTGATTTGAGGATTCGAAATAATCATTATTGTTTTGTTCTTCAAATTGATATTGTTCGTTTTCAGAATATGAGTTATCGGGATAATAATATTGTTCTGTTTCCTCGTCCTGAATATCAGCATTAAATAATTCCTCGGCTATAAAATAATTTTGTGGTCGAAAATTTCGGAAATTATTTTGATTTGAAGGACCTGGGTATGAGTTTCTAATAGGTGAACTAATTGGGTGATTGTTTACTGTATTTCTTGTGGAAATACTCATGGGTGTGGGTTTTGGTAAATTTAAATTTTGATTTGCTTTGAATGCATTATGGTTCTGTTGAGGTTTGAAGATTTGAGAATTCGTAGGAAAACGTTGGGGTTGTCTTGGAGTTATAGGGCGAACAGGTATAGGTTGAGATGGAAATGATCTCTGTGCTCTGAAGAAATTATTAGGTGTATGAGTATTAAATTGAGTTGGATTACTGTTAAAATTATGTCGTTGTACAAAAGGCTTACCAGAGTATTTCGGTTGCTTTATATTTGTTTTATGAGTAAAATTTTGGAAATAATGTACATTGTCTTCTTTTAAAACATATTGTAAAGCTTCGGCTAAATTATTTGGTTTCATGCATCTAATAGTTGTACCTAACGGTTCTTTAAGTCCGGATAAAAATGTTGTTAAAGCTACATTATTATATAAATTTCTTTTTAAAATTTTTGAGTCATTTTCGATTTCATGAACGTCTACATAACTACACAAAAGATTGAGAATGTTTAAAACTCATAGAATTGCGGTGATTTTTCATTTGATTGTTGTCTCACCATTACTAAATCCCTATTTAGACAAGTTTCGTCTCTCTGATCTGCGAAATTTCTCGTTAAAACATCTCTTAACTGGTTCCAAGTAAATACATTTTGTATATTTATTACTAATTTAGCATTACCAGTTAACTTAGATATCAGACAATTCAATAAATACACATTTTGGAAACAATTTGGTGTGTCTATTCTGTAAAATTAATCAATTAATGATTTACAGACAGTTAGATATCTGTTCAAATCATTTGGATTGCCATCGAAATCTGGCACACATTTTAGACTTTCTGGTCTAAATTCGGCCATGATTAAATTATTATTAATTGAACTTTGATTTAAAATTAGTGAGTCAGTTGACGGATCTAATTTTAAACTTTGAAGAATGTTTGATAATTGGTCAACTTCAGACATAAAAATTTATTGTACTTTCAGTAATAATAGAAGAAATATTTCAAGCACTCCTATAGAGATATACTCCGGTTCGGCAATTTTTGTCTTCCTCAGATGAATATCTCTGCAAAATTGGACTATTGTCGTTCCAATTCCCGTTGATGGACTTCTTCGTGCTCGGGATCGTTTCGGTGTGTGATACACTGGGTTTCCTGGCGTTCTAAGAGCCACTTTAAACTTCCACTTGCACAAAACAACTAAGTTCGTAGATTCCGATGCTCAATCAATCGTTAAAACGAAAATTAACGCGTTCGATACGTGTTAATTCTGAATATCCTACTGACTGCGCCACTTTCAAATTACTAACTCGAAATACTCTTTTTAAAAATGTTTATTTTACAAAATGATAGATCTACGAACTACGACAAACAACATGAAATCTAGTAACTTACTAACTTTATCTACAACAAGTAATTTTATATATATATATATATATATATATATATATATAATATTTATGCTGATTACGGGATCTGCATCTTACACCGTGGAACAGCAACTCATCGGTTTCCATATCAATCGTTGATATAATTCGTGTTTTAAATGCGATTTTAGTACCGGAAGTAGAAGAACATATAAAAAATTTGTGACTGGTGGAAACTAAAGCAGGAAAAATTGGAGATCCATCCAAGGAGACGAATATGTTTTTTGACATTGATTGATGAATGGAAAAAGATTGTAGAAAAACTAATGAAATAAATCGAATTGAACAGAAGAAAAGATCAAGAAAAACCAGTATTATTAGAAAACCAATCCAGTGAGCAAAATAAAAAGGAAAGTATTCTCCAGAATTTAACTCAAAATTTAATTAATGAATTAGAGAACTGAATACGTGAAACATATATAAGGTAAAGACACTTTATCTACAAAGCTTATTCCCCCGTGACAAACTATTAACGATAAAAGACACTAAAGTGCATAATAATGAGTAATTTGAAGACTAACAAAAAAAATACAAGACAGAAAACTTTAATTTTGAATAGAATAAGATACCGTTAATTGAGTATTTGATAGATATATATGACGTTAGAATATACATATACAATTTACAATGGAAAGGGGAAATGCAGAACAATCTTTACCTTTTCTTGATACCAAATTTATTAGAAATAATGATAATAGAATCTTAATTGACTGGTATAGGATCCCTATTAATTCTGGGAGATATATAAATTACCATTCATATCATCGACGTAGTACAAAAATTAACTTGATTAAGCAGATGAAAACCAGAGTCCTAAAAATTTCCAATCCAATATTTCACAATAAAAATACTCTACAAACTTCTCTATAATAACTCATATCCTTCATATCTTTTGAAACATGTTTTATATAATACTTCTGACAATAGAAATGACATTACTGTTGACATAATACGAAACGAAGAAAACAGTGACATTTTAACTACTAATATTACATCTCCAACTTATATTTCTTTTCCATATATAAAATCTATCACACCTAAAATTTCTGGGGTATTTAAACCACATAATATAAAAATTGCGAATAAACAATGTGTTACAATAGAATCAATTTTCAGTAAGATCAAAGACAAGACTCCTACTACTAAATTAACTAATATAGTTTATGAGATTCCTTGCAATATCTGCAATAAGAAATACATTGGTCACAGCAAAAGATCGCTAACCAATCGAATCGCCTCTCATAAAAGTGACAGTAGATTATATCCTGATAGATGTGCTTTAGCGGAACACGTATTTTATGAAGGCCATTCTATGGATTATAAATTTGCCAAAGTTTTAGCAATTGAAAGTAATTATAGAAAACGCCTTTTTTTGGAAACAACATATAGCAGGACAAAATTATGTCATAAATAAAAAAACAGATTTAAATAACCTTAGTGTTATCTATGCATATATTTTAGATTATGAAAAAAGAACACAAGATTCATAACAATCTTTAATTTTATGTAAAAAAATAAAAATTATAGTAGTTCAAGATCAAATATTTTGTTTATTGTCATATTGTTCTTTGAGTTTTTCATTGATTTATGTTTAAAAGAATTTATTTTAAAAATTTACAACTTTTCCAAAATTCGCTATAGATTTTATGTAAGTATTTGTTATTTCATTTAATTATTAATAATGATAACATTGACCAATTATTTATAGCCCTTGATAATGAATAAAAATTATCTGAAAGAATTTACTCTGGAGTCTTATTGCCACATCCCCACAAAAATATCTATATATATATATATATATATATATATATATATATATATATATATATATATATATCTAATGGATATTTTTGTGGGGATGTGGCAATAAGACTCCAGAGTAAATTCTTTCAGATAATTTTTATTATATATATATATATATATATATATATATATATATATATATATATATATATATCTAATGGATATTTTTGTGGGGATGTGGCAATAAGACTCCAGAGTAAATTCTTTCAGATAATTTTTATTTATTTATATTATACAATCTGTATTATTCATTATTCAATAGAGAAAGTAAACAAGAGGCAAACTGAAGAATCATGAAGGAAATTTCAATACACTTTGTAAATACACTTATGTGAGGTATATAACATGATTTCTAGGCTTTGAGAGAGAGAATTTTGAACGTTACATTACGTTATAACAATCTATTTCTCACACAATAAAAGTCAAAACATTCTGATTTGTTTTCAAAAATAATAATTAGATATTGAAAGAAATTTTCTGATAACATTTTGTAATTATTTAATATCTGTCAAGGTAAAAAGTAAAAATAATAACATTAAGTTCATACAGTATGACATTTGTGAAATGAATTGTCATTCCGAATAGATCTAATTGAAATATTTTGGAATATAATTTAAAGGAAGTAATATATAAGATTTAATCAACAAGAATTTTTACAGCCAATTTTGATTGGTGGAGTAGATTTGAAATATTTTGATTAGCGACAAGCGTATTGAAAAGTGAAAAAATTGAATAGAAAAATTTGTTGATAATGGACACTATTGACTAGGTAGAATTCCTTTTGGTAGAAATGAATGGGTGAGAAGCAAGATTTTCAGAAAAATAATTCAAAACTATTCAAAAAGCAGCACATTGGAGTGGTAATTATAAAAGAAATGCATTATTCTCAAAATGTAGTTCAGCAAATTTATAAATCAAGTAAATAAACCTACATTTGACAAATAGTTGATAAAAATTATAGAGTACTGACCGTAAAATTTCATCTATATAACCAAGTAAAATATTGTATCGTGGGAATGGTATCTCCACGATACACTTCAGAAAGGACTGGACTATGTAATTCCACTTAAAATGTATTAATGTGGATGAAATGTAATATCAACTTCAGCTGTTAACCAAGCACGACAGGCTGTTTGGCTTTCCAGGAGGTAATCTAAAAACAATAAATGAGGTGTATTAAAACGGAAGACTGAACAGGTATTTAAATCTATTTCATTCATATAGAAAAAGGTTAAATAAACTTACTTGTGTTGTGCAAATATTTGAACTTTGGTATTTCATGTACTCTGGCCATCGTTATTTTCGCCATTTTTATTTCATAGACAATTTTGTAACAAGATTCGTTTTTAAATGTGTATATAATGTTGCCTATTTTGTAATCACATATAATAATAATTCATTTGAGTGTATGTTTTGATGAATGAATGATCATCATAGATAGTTTATTTTCATGAGTTTTTTGTAAATGAATAATGCATTTGTTTTCAAAATATTAAATAACGTTTTCCACTTGAAAAACTTGAAATTATATTGTTGAGAAATTTCAATTTTTTTTACGATTGCTCCATCTATATTCTACAGTTGGCAGTATTGACCAAACGTTTCTGAATCGTAGAGGGGTTTGAAATCGAGTATACAGGACCGTCTCTAGGATTTATAAAGAAATTAAAGCAAGTATTTTCTGATTAAAAAATTTTCTTTATTTAAATGCAAGTATTTTACTTTTTTGGCGCTCATAATTGAAATTAAAATAGTTTCGTTTTAACATATGAACCCTACTTTGAGATCATAGAGTTTTTTCATGCAAAGTATAATTAATTTATGACCTATTTTAAAATTTTCTAGTATACCGGGAGAACAAAAACTAATAATAATTAGATTTCTCACACATACCAATCCACAATAATTTGACGCACGCAACGTGGGGCTCGATATAAAAAATTTGTAAATAATAATAAAAAAGGTTATAAAGAATAATTTTTTTGACTGTATTGAAAAAAATTTAAATAAATAAAATGGAACGGAAAATGACATTAAGGGACGGAAAGCAAGTAGGAGTTGAAAGTAGATCTGATGAAGAAAGAGAAGAAAGGAGTAATGGTAGAGGAGATTTTCAGGTGCAATACTTCGAACAGGGGAGATAACATTCAGAGGGAGATATTGTAGAACAAGGACAGGAAGAAGAAGATGAACCATTGTCAGAAGAAAAAGGAAAAGAGGACAAACAAGAAACTATAAGAAAAGGAAATGGACGTAATGAGTAATGCTCCAAATGATGATGAAACAAAATAAGGAAGATATGAAAAGAATGGATCAAAATATGAACAGTATGAAGGATGATATTAGGGAAGATATGAATAAACATAAGGAAGAATTAAAACAAGAAATGAATATAAAGATGGACCAGAATAAGGAAGAAATAAAACAAACTAAGGACCTAATAATAAAATTGATGGAAGAAAAATTGGGACATGTTGAGAAGAAATTGGAGGAATCAAACACATACATGGAAAATAAATTAGAATCCACCAAGCAAGAAATAAGAGGAGAGGTGATTGGAAGGATCACGGAAATAGAAAATTTACAGATCAACAGAATCAAGGAAATAGAGGAGAAGGAGAAGGATTTCAAAGGAGAAATTCAGAGAGAAGCTAAGGAAATTAAAATGGGAGTTCAAGACACCCAAGAAAGAATGGGAAATCTAGAGGGAAAATGGGACAAAACCTTGACTGAATTTCAACAGAATGTTGAAGAAGCATGTAAAGAAAAGCAAAAGCAAGAAGAAATGAAAACAGAAAAGAGAATTAGGGAAATACAAAAGAAAATTGAAGTTATCAAAGGAAAAATTGAGCAAACTGGAAGTAGAATTGTCAAAGAAGAACAATCAAAAGAAACACTGGAAATGACAAGAAAATTAGAAGACAGGGAAGAAAGGCTATTTTATTTACAGGAAAAACATGACCAAAGAGGAGATAGGAATTTCCTAGAAGTAAGAAATGGAGTGATGGAGACAAAGATAATAAAAAATTATATTGGAAATAGAGGGGAACACAAATTTGAAGGGGATAATAAACTTGGATAATCATGCGTTTGTATGGTCCACAAGTAAGGAGGAAGAATTTAATAATTTTGAAGATTATGAAGAACAATTCATAAGATATTTCTGGGGAAATAGTGCCCAAGCAATGGTAAGAGAGAAACTTTACTCAGGAAAACATGAGGCAGGAAGAGGAAAAAGCATGAATGATTATGCTATGACAGTATTCATGAATGCTAAATTCCTAGACCCACCCATACCAGAGGAGGAAATAATAATATTTATATCTAGACATTTTAAATGTGAGATAACTGAAACGATTACTATTCAGAATGTTAAAAACATTGAACAACTAAGTAGTTATTTACAAAGACTAGAAAGAAGCAAAGTGGATAATAATAATAGGAATAAAAATAATAATAGTTACAATTTTAACAGAAATAATCACTATAATAATAATAATAATAATAATAATAATAACAATTTTAATAGAAATAATCAATACAATAACAACAATAACAATAATTATGAGAATAATACAAATAATCAAAGTAGCAGAAGAGATAATTATGAACAAAATTATAATAGAACAAATAACATAAACAATAGAAATTATAACAATGGATACTATAACAGAAACAATAACTATAACAATAATTCAGGAAATAACAATAATTATAACAGAAATTTTAACAATAAAAACAACTATAACAGAAACTTAAGGTATAATAATAACAACAATAACAATTATAGAGAACAAAATTACAGAGAACAAAATAATAGGAGTGGACAATATGAGAACCGACAAAGAGAAGAAAATAGAGAACAAAGAAAAGACTATAGGGAGGAAGAAAGAGGAAATGGAAATGGAGGACAGAGAAGAGTGAATAATATCCAAAGGAGAAAAGAGAGAGTGATATCGATAGAACCGGAAATAATTACTGAACAAGAGCCCGACCAAAATTTTGGATCGAGCACATACCAAATGTAACAAATATCATCTGTACATATGAACATCCAAGGGAATATATTAAATTTGGGGAAGATTTGGAATTAAAAGGAATAATGGGATTAATAAAAATTAAAGGAAAATTAAATGGGAAACAAGTCAAAATATTAATAGATACAAGTTCGGAAGCGTCCATAATAAAAACAAAATTAATAGAAGAAAATATTAAAAGTTATGAAAATAAGCTAATCAAAATACCGAAAACTACATTAATAGGAGCAAATGGAAAGAAATTGTGTGAAGTTAGCAGATCTATAATACAAAGTATTGAATTAAAGGATGGGAAAGAAGTTGAGATTCAATTATTGCTAGTGGATAATTTAGAAACAGACATAGTTATAGGAATAGATGAATTAACAGAATTAAATGGTAATAGGATTGAATTTGAGGAAGAGAATATGGAAGAATTGGCAATTGAAGAGGATAATAAGAAGTTATGGAATATAGAAAGGAGTGGAAATATGGAAGTATTGGCAATTGAAGAGGAAAATAAGAAGTTATGGGATATAAATGGGACTGGAAATATGGAAGAATTGGAAATTGAAGAGGATAATAAGAGGTTATGGAATATAGAAAGGAGTGGAATTATGGAAGAATTGGAATTAGTGTGTGGAAATAAGGAATATGAAGAGAAAGTGAAGAATTTGATAATGAAGTATGAAGGATTGATTAAAAAGGAGATGAGAATGGCAAATAATTATGTACATAAGATAGAAGTTAGGGGAATAGAAAATTTCAGAATAAGAACATATCCAATACCTTATAAATATAGGGAAGAAGTTGATTCAGAGATACAAAATATGTTAAAGGACGGTATTATAGAGAGATGTAACACAAGATATGTAAACTCTATTGTAGTCGTAAAGAAGGCAAATGGTGAATTGAGACTATGCCTAGATGCAAGAAACATCAATAAATATACTGTACCACAATACGAGGCTCCGATGAATGTGGAAGCAATTTTTGAGCGCATTACGAGTACAAAAATATTTTCTAAAATTGACTTAAAGCACAGTTTTTGGCTGATTCCTTTGAATGAAGATAGTAGAGATTACACAGGCTTCTCTATTGATGGTGTGTTGTACAGATTTTGTGTAGCTCCATATGGTATACAAAGTGCTTGTTCTGCCTTGGTTAGAGCATTACACCAAATATTGAATAAATTTGAAGACTTTGCACTTCATTATATCGATGATATATTGATCTTCTCGAATGATGAAGAAGAACACCTAAAACATATTGAAATTATTTTAAAAGAATTAGATAGAGCAGGTTTAAAAATAAATCAAAATAAATGCAAATTTTATCAGGAAGAGATATGCTTCCTAGGTTATAAAATAGACCAAAATGGAATGTCTATGGATGAAGAGAGGATACAAGCTATAATAGAGTATAAGAGACCATCAAACCCAAAATCTCTGAGAAGTTTTTTAGGGATGATGAACTATTTTAAACGTCTGATACCTGATTTGAGCATGAAACAAATACCTTTAATAAGACTTTTAAAGAAGGACAATAAATGGAAGTGGACTGAGGAAACAGAAATGGCTTTTAATGATTTAAAGGAAGCATTTACAAAACAATTAAAGGTTTATCATCCTAATTATAATCTACCATTCATATTACGGACGGACGCATCCAAAGAGAGGTTTGCAGGAGTACTATTACAGATACAGGATGGCATGGAAGTACCCATATGTTTTGTATCAAGGGTAACGAAAAATTATGAGAGGAATTATGGGGTATCAGAACTAGAATTGGCAAGTGTAATTTTCTGTGTGACAAAATTTAGATTTTATTTATTAGGAGCAAAATTTACAATAGAAACCGATCATTCTTCACTAACAACAATTTTAAAAAACGGATTTGGCAACAGTAGAGTTCATAGATGGGGTTTAATATTACAGGAATATGACTTCGAAATTAAATTCATTCCAGGAAAAACAAATGTAGTGGCAGACGCGTTAAGCAGAGAAAGTAAAGGGGAAAATAATAAAAATAAAATAATTGTGAAAATTGGGGTAAGTATCATGAAAGATTCAGATGGGATATTTTTTTTAAACAGCATTAACGAAGATCAAATGGGATTAACAGAAAAACAGAAACGAAGAGGACATTTGAAAGAAGATACATGGATAAAGAAAAATGGGGAAACAGATTTATTTATAATAACAGAAAATTTAGCTAGGAAAATTTTGGAGAATTTACACAAAAGAAATGGACATATAGGAGCTATGAAATTATGGTTACTATGTAGAGAAAATTACATTAGTAAAGGCGACCAAAGTATCGCAAAATTGATCACCAGTACATGCCATATTTGTCAATTGGGAAAAAGCAAACACAGAAGAAATGAGAACATAGCAAAATCTATATTGACAACGAGATGTGGGGAAATAATTGCTATAGATTTCCTAAGCAATTTAATACCCAGTAAACAAGGAAATTGTCATATTTTAATAGTGGTTGATCTATTTTCCAAATTCGTAAAACTGTACCCTACAAAAACAACAAAAAGTAAAGTCATTATGGAAAAACTATCAGAATATATGCAAGAAATTATAAGACCAGAAAATTGTATAATAGATAATGCTACCTATTTCACAAATGAAAGATTTAGAAAAGTCTGTGGTAAAAATCAAATGAATTTAAAGACAATTAGTATTCGGCATCCATCTTTAAATCCATCTGAAACGTACATAAGAGAAGTGATAAAGTTTCTGAGAATAACTTTGTGGAATCAAAATCATAACAATTGGGAAAATCACAAAGAAGAAATTCAAAATTATTTAAACAATTTACCAAACACAGTTACAATGGAAAGTCCAATTTATTTGATGAAACAATTGAGACCTCAAAGGAAATGGGAAATAAATACTACAGAAGAATTTAAAAAGGTATTGGAAAGAGTAAATAAAAATATGCAAAACAATGCAAATAAATATCTACGAAGAATGGAAAAAAGGGGAAAAGTTAAAACGACATTTAATAAAGGAGATTTAGTAATCGTCCGTGCTCTAAGGGTATCAGACAAATATAAACAGATATGTGCAAAATTTAAACCACCTTTCGAGGGACCATATGTGATAGAAAATGAGAATGGAGTAAATAGCTATGTTCTTAGATATATGGAAAGTGAAGAAATAAGGGATGTTTTCAACATAAAAGGTTTATACAAATACAATAATTAATGGAGAAATTTAAAAAAAAAAAGGAAAAATTTTGAAGTGAAATTTGCGTTCATAAAATTTTTCCTTATATAAAAATTTGATAATTTAGAGAATTTTGAACGTTACATTACATTATAACAATCTATTTCTCACACAATAAAAGTCAAAACATTCTGATTTGTTTTCAAAAATAATAATCAGATATTGAAAGAAATTTTCTGATAACATTGTGTAATTATTCAATATCTGTCAACGTAGAAAGTAAAAATAATAACATTAAGTTCATAAAGTATGACATTTGTGAAATGAATTGTCATTCCGAATAGATCTAATTGAAATATTTTGGAATATAATTTAAAGGAAGTAATATATAAGATTTAATCATTTAAAGACTTTAAAGGAAGTAATATATAAGATTTAATCATTTAAAGACTTTAAAACAGAATGTCCTAGAAGTATAGATATGAAATTTATCAACAAGAATTTTTATAGCCAATTTTGATTGGTGGAGTAGATTTGAAATATTTTGATTAGCGACAAGCGTATTGAAAACTGAAAAAATTGAATAGGAAAATTTGTTGATAATGGACACTATTGACTAGGTAGAATTTCTTTTGGTAGAAATGAATGGGTGAGAAGCAAGATTTTCAGAAAAATAATTCAAAACTATTCAAAAAGCAGCACATTGGAGTGGTAATTATAAAAGAAATGCATTATTCTCAAAATGTAGTTCAGCAAATTTATAAATCAAGTAAATAAACCTACATTTGACAAATAGTTGATAAAAATTATAGAGTACTGACCGTAAAATTTCATCTATATAACCAAGTAAAATATTGTATCGTGGGAATGGTATCTCCACGATACATTCCAGGAAGGACTGGACTATGGAATTCCACTTAAAATGTATTGATGTGGATGAAATGTAATATCAACTTTAGCTGTTATCCAAGCACGACAGGCTGTTTGGCTTTCCAGGAGGTAATCTAAAAACAATAAATGAGGTGTATTAAAACGGAAGAGTGAACAGGTATTTAAAACTATTTCATTCATATAGAAAAAGGTTAAATAAACTTACTTGTGTTGTGCAAATATTTGAACTTTGGTATTTCATGTACTCTGGCCATCGTTATTTTCGCCATTTTTATTTGTGTATATAATGTTGCCTATTTTGTAATCACATATAATAATAATTCATTTGAGTGTATGTTTTGATGAATGAATGATCATCATAGATAGTTTATTTTCATGAGTTTTTTGTAAATGAATAATGTATTTGTTATCAAAATATTAGATAACGTTTTCCACTTGAAAAACTTGAAACTATATTGTTGAGAAGTTTCAATTTTTTTTTATGGTTGCTCCATCTATATTCTACAGTTGGCAGTATTGACCAAACGTTTCTGAATCGTAGAGGGGTTTGAAATCGAGCATACAGGACCGTCTCTAGGATTTATAAATAAATTAAAGCAAGTATTTTTTGATTAAAAAATTTTCTACATTTAAATGCAAGGATTTTACTTTTTTGGCGCTCATAATTGAAATTAAAATAGTTTCGTTTTAACATATGAACCCTACTTTGAGATCATAGAGTTTTTTCATGCAAAGTATAATTAATTTATGACCTATTTTAAAATTTTCTAATATACCGGGCAAACAAAAACTAATAATTTATATCAACTAAACATTAACAATAATAATTAGATTTCTCACACATACCAATCCACAATAATATATATATATATATATATATATATATATATATATATATATATATATATTGTTAATAATTTATATTATGTGTGAATTTATTTATTGTGGGTAATTATATTATAATTGAGAATTTGAATTGAATATGAAATGCAATGTTAATGCTGAAATAATAATATACTTTTGGCTAGCTACTTAATATGTAAAAACAAATTTTTATTTATATTTTTATTAATATTTTCTCCTATTCATTTTGCTATTTTGCATCACGTAGTTTCATTTAATTTCAAAATTTCACCTCGGCTGCTCCTATTTATACACAACTCTTTTTCTCAGTAGGGTTCCTGGGCGAAGTCATAATAAAATCAACATCACTATTCAATGTAATTTATTTTATATTATTAATTAAAAAAAGGAACAAAAATTTGAAATTTAAATATTGGTTATTCATAAAATGCAGTTGGCGCTTTTATTTGATTATTGGGCTCATATAAATATTATATCCAAAAATAAATGATTATCCTGTTTTCAAAATATGAACTATTCTTACACCATAAACATAAAAATATGTATTTAATTTATATATATATATATATATATATATATATATATCTAAATTTCCATTTCACACAACCATCATATATCTTTAAAAACTATTCATTATTTGAGACGGCTATGCAGCCTCATTTGCATAAATTCACATAATCGTTTGGAATCGTTATTTTTCTCTGAAAGATGAACATCTGGTTTTAAAACTGTTCAAATACTGTAACTTTTATTCTTGTTACTCTAAATAGTATTATTGAAATATTTAGACACTACTTTAGTTTCAATCGATTCGTGAAATGGACAGGATATTTGAAATTTTCAATCTACTTTATTTCAATCTTAAAAAAAATATGTTAACGTATTATAAACTTTGTGCACGTGATAAAACTGAAAATAGTTGTGCATTGTTATTTCGTGGAAAGTTTTATATATATGTGATTAAAGAACATGCAACGTAAAATAAATAATACATGTATCTACAAATTTGGTAGGTGAGTTTTTACATTTCCTTGTTTATTATTATTATTCAAAATTGTATTATCAGGTGTTTTATTTTAAATGATCATTTAACTTTTATTATTTCCAATATTCAATGATTTGGATCCAAATATATTAATTAAACACACCACAAACCTTTTCTTTTCACCAAGCCGACGCCTTCAATAGTCCCTCCATGACGCTTTCCCGCTCCAGGTGGCAATATTCCTTTTTAGTATTATCGGGTGATAATTCTACTACGTGGGTTGACTTTATTTTACACAAATTTTGTCTCTGCACTCATTTAACTTTTTACTACTTTTGTACCTTCTTATATTTTATATATAACACTTATTACTTTGAAATTTTTACAAGAAACTGCATCACATTCAATTTACTTTCTTCTTCCCTTGTTACCAACGCTTGACTGTCTCTGCCACGGTTTTTTTATCCGCCAAAATCTCTAGAAAAATCTTTGATTATCGTTCAACTGTCACTTTGTTTTATTAATATTTTATTGTTTTTCTGACTTAAACTTGCTACAATATGTTGTTTTTTATGCACTATAACCTTATCGTCATTGAATTATTCACTAACATGGTATTTATCATTGTTTTTCTTGTTAGTTAGTTATTTGAAATCTTCCGATTGGTCAATGCAAATATACAAATTTTTCACTTTCTACAACCTAAATATTTCATTTGTTATTTTGTTCTTAATTACTACATCTATATACATAAATTAGGTCGGTAATCATTTATTTTTATTCTTAATATCTCATATCAGATTGCATTTTATGTTGGTATACTTGTCGTCAACTGTTATATTTCGTTTTGTTTTGACATTACCTACTAATTACAGTTTTCTACATTTTATTATTATGTTTCCTATTAAAGTCTATGATTGAATATTTGATTAACATATCTTATATATATATATATATATATATATATATATATATATATATATATATATATATATTTCTAATTCTAAATTTCACTTATTTATCAATTATTCGTAGCACTGTTGATTTTATTATTAATATTCTATTTTATTCTTTAAATATAAACAGATCTTTTAGGTGTCTAATATTCCGTGTGGCGTCACGTTATTTTATTGAGCTTAGTTGCTTGTTAAGTTCTGTCTAAGGTTGTTTATGGTACGGAATTATTTAAAAAAAACGTTTATCAATAATTATTTATGAATTCTTTTGATTTTCCTATTTATATTCTCTATTATTATGTATACTGATTCTAATTAATTATATTGTTCTATATTTTTGTTAATTTGGTAAATTTTTTGACAAATTATTTTTATTGATAGATATTATAATTCTATTGTGATTTTACGAATGTTTATATGCTCGTTCTATCTACAACAATATATATATATATATATATATATATATATATATATATATATATATATAATGTTACTCATCAAGCAACATCGTGCTCAGAGTATGCATTGCATACTATGCAACAAATTATACGCTTGTTTATTTTGCTCACTTGGGAGGAAATTATGTACTCTGCTCACTTGTGATTGAATATACTACTTTGCTCACTATTATCAGTTGAATAATAATGAATTTGGCTCAATATTGTGAAAAAAGTAGGTTTTTTATTTCTTCCTTGTAACAATATACTATTCCATAGGACAGGTTTTCAAAATCTGTCATCATGCCTAATAAATGAAGAATGTAGTACTAGAAAAGCGCTTCGATCATAGTTTAACTGATAAATTCAAGAAACATTAAAACGCGGTTTCACATCAAAAACAAAATATCAAAAATTCGGATTTTTATTCAGTGAAAATAAAGAAAATACTTACAAAAGTAGCTAACCTCGAGATAGTCATTATATTAAGGTACTTTGGCTGTAAGCTCGTTTTGTTAATAAAGAAAATTACAAAAAAATTTGTTACGACTTATATGGTGATTGAAAAAAAAATCATGCATTGTTTTGGTTTATATTATTTACAGTAATATAACAATTTTGGGTGGGCGTTTAAATAATAACTATACCAAAATAATAATTGAAGGCGTAAATCGATAAAATGTTGACGGTGTTCAACAGTCACTTTCTAATAATACGTTTGATTTGGATTTTAAATTTTTCTCTTTTGTTACTTTTCTCCCAACCCTATCTAAGATGAGAGAAAAGTAGTGGCTTACCCCAAACAAATTTGAATTATGACGATTTCAAGAAGAATCATCATGCACTTTTAGCCACACCAGCATTACTGATGAGGACACTTTACCTGAAGAAAATGTTCGTATTGAGTTTGATAATAATTACACTAAAATACTTTCTATATACTATAGTTTATTTCAAGGCAATCTGTAAAAACAGATAACTCGCAATCCAAACATTTTTTCTCGAATGTAAAACTTAAAAAACTTCCCAAGTTTTTAGGTGAAACTAAGTTTTTTAAACCTATTAATGATATGTTTCGTAGTTTGTTACATGAAAATCCTTTATATTCGAATGTTGAAAAATTTACGTACCTAATGTCTGTTCGCTCCTAAGAAAAACCGCATGTAAATAAAATCACGCGCATATTGAATGATATAGGCGGGTGAATAAGGTTGAACAGGGCCGCATTGAGTATTCACACAATAATGTATTAATTATTTTAAAATTAATTAAATAAATTACGGTTTGTTAGCATAAAATGTAAAATATACGTTATTTACAATATATGCATTGTATCTATGACATTATTTACACAAAATGGAATAAGGATTATACATAATCAAACAAATGTAAATGTAAATTCTTAGTAAAAAAGGTATCCTTTATAGAAAGATTGGCATGGACCAAAATTTTAAATACAATTATCAGCTATAAAAATTTTGAGTCGTATACGAGGTGTGCCTAAATATGATTTCAGTCCAAGAGTAAATTAATACTTTAGTTGATCTTTTTACAATCAGCTTGTAAAGGGAAATTTAAAAATTCAAAAAACATCACTGAAATATTAATTTACAAAAATCTATGATTGACACACCTCGTGCACGACACAAAAAATTCGATATATTATGGCTGTAATAACAGTTTAATACAATGCAGCGAATTTTTTATAAATAATAAGTATAATAAAACAGTTTTCCATGCATGATACCGACTTCACACTCTATAAGTAAGGGCAAAACTAAGAAAAAATTTCTATTCTACTACTCCGAGCATCTAGAGCTACTGATGTCTTTTTCATTTAGGGTAATAATGACTGGTTGTATGGTTGTGTCAAAAATATCATCCAGTAGATTATCCAGCTCTCACATTTTACTTTCAACTTTTTCTTTAACGTGATTAACGTGTTTTATTCATGTATTAGAAGTAATTGTTCCTATCGCTACATCAAATATTTTTTTCATATCAGCAAACCGAAACGTTGTGTTATGATCTGCAACATATCTTTTAATGTCTGCCCATATTAACTCAATGGGATTAAGTTCACAATGGTAAGGCGGGAGCCTTAACACCGTTTTATTTTGTGCTTTTACCATTTCATCAATAATATATTTATTATATTACTTTTCCGCCCAACCTATCTAATATGCGAGAAAAGTATTGGTTTACCCACAAAAAAGTTGAAATTTTGAAAAAAATTTTTGAGTGATTTTTACGTTTTTCATCAAGAACAACACGATAAAATGGTTTTTAGAAAAAAATCCTGTGTGTACGTGGTCGTTGTCGTCGGCCACTTTTCGTACTTGTCCTGTTAGCACGCCTCCGGAGTGCAATAAATCACAAATTTTATGATTGAATATCGTTCAGGACATCTCACAGATAAACCTTATTAACTTTCAGCTCGCTAGAGCTAGTACAACGAGTTCTATAGTACTTTAAGTACGACATTTTTGTCATTTTTGAAGAAATTTCAGTTTGTTATAATAGTAGTATATAGCACGATACAGCCTCCAGAGAGCAACAAGTTACCAATTTTATGATTTAATATTATTCGGGATATCTCACAGATGAACCCCATTGATTTTCTGCTCACCAGAGCCAGTACAACAGGTGCTATAGTACTTTAAGTACGACATTCTTGTCATTTTAGCAGAAATTTCAGTTTGTTAGCACGATACAGCCTCCGGAGTATATACAAGTGACCAATTTTATGATTGGATATTATTCAGGGCGTCTCAAAGATAAAGAATATTGATATATAGCTTACTAAAACCAGTAAAACGGGTGCTATGGTACTTGAAACCAAATTTTTGTCATTTTTGGAGAATTTTCAGTTTGTTAGCACGATACAGTCTCCAAAGTGTATACAAGTGACCAATTTTATGATTGAATATTGTTTAATGTGTTTCACAAATGTACTCTATTGATTTTCAGTTGACTAGAGGGAGTACAGAGTGTCCTATAAATCCAGATATACTACATGTTTGCTTATTTTTGGAGAAATTTCGGTTAATAGTTCCGACTTGAGTAAATTACTTTCTAAAGTACTCTTTTTCGATGGTAACCACTCTTCTATTTCTGCTTTTCTGTTCACGGTATTTGAAATTTCTTCTTGTTTTCTTGAGTGATAGGGAGCATTCTCCAACACTATCATGCAATTATCCTGTAAGCAAGGTAAAATGGATGATAACCAATTCTCAAACAACCTCCCATCCATTTCCTCGTGATAGTCGCCACCTTTTTTGGATTCAAACGCTCACAAACCATCAGGAACGAAGCCATCTTCACTGCCAATGTGACATACTATGAGTCTTTTCCCTTTTCCTAAAAAATGTTTTAAATTATATACAACACACGCGAAAATAAACAAAAAATATCTTCAACAAAATGGAAATAAGACTTTGCGACATCTTATATTTTTGAAAATGTTTATTATACATTGTATCCACATGTTTCACAAATTAATAAAAAATTTATTATGTACACAGCATTACATAAAAAAGCATACATGCGACATTTCCTGTTAGATGCGCAGGTTATGTTTACTGAGTAATTACTTACCTGACGGATTTTTCAACCCTGTACAAAAACCATCTAAAACCGCTTTTCTAGAGGAAGTAATGGAACTGTCAACCCAAATTTTTGATTTTGTGTGCCCATCATTCACCCAAGGTAGTAAATTTTTCTATACCTTTTAATTTTTTTGAGTATTCTCATCTCCATACTACTATTTCCTCTTCATCTAACAACATGCTATTTCTTCCTCTTTTTTGAAACATAAACTTGAGCGTTTTTAAAAGTGAATAAAAAGTTGTTCTTTTAAAATTCGGCAAACCAACATCATCATTAACTTGTTTCAATATTTTGTTAATAGTAGGAAGTTCATTGCGAAAATAGAATTCATGTACATTTCTTCTAACAGCATTTCTTATTACGTCATCAACAACGTATATAGATCTTACTCGGTTTTGGTTAGTACGAGGTTCCAGAAATGAATGTGATTGTGGATACTCTCTTTTTACTTTATACACACTTGAGCGGGAAGTTCCGGACAAATCTGCGACTCTCTGCACAATTTGCCAAACAGCCATATCAGGATTCTCGTGAGAAATAATTTTAAAAATATTTAAATTCATGTTTTTTTTTGCCAACATCTAAATGACACTTTTTAGGTCTTTTTCTTGGGGGAGATAACTCGACATTATGTTGTTCGTTATCACTGACACTGACTGTACTCGACATAGTTTTGTATTCAAATAATTACCCTTACAAATATCAATAATTATTATCAGAACAAATAACACTGGAATATCACAATTCTAACAACTCAAAACACTAATACTGTGAATTAACTCTCGTAAATATGTACTATACACAACAATTAATTTAATACTAACACAGTCCGATGCACAGATCACCCACAGCATGAGGTCCGTCAAGCTGCCCCCCCCCTCCCCACGGTTAGATTTTTTCCACCAAAATGCTAGCACACATAAAGGGCACCTAGCACAACAATTTTTATAGCTAGCACACCAACTGCTCACAATAAAAATGCTTTTGAATTCGGGTGGGGCCAGGTTAACGCTAGCCCCCCCCCCCCCCCCCCGGCTGGAATTTTGTCGCCAAAATGCTAGCACAGATAAAGGACACCTAGCACACCATTTTTTATAGCTAGCACACCAACAGCTTACAATTAAAATGTCTATGAATTCGGGTGGGGCCAGGTTAACGCTAGCCCCCCCGGTTGGAATTTTTTCGCCAAAATGCTAGCACAGATAAAGGACACCTAGCACACCATTTTTTATAGCTAGCACACCAACAGCTTACAATAAAAATGCCTATGAATTCGGGTGGGGCCAGGTTAACGCTAGCCCCCCTACGGTTGGAATTTTTTCGCCAAAATGCTAGCACAGATAAAGGACACCTAGCACAACCTAGCACACCATTTTTTATAGCTAGCACACCAACAGCTTACAATAAAAATGCTTTGGAATGCGGGTGGGACCAGGTTAACGCTAGTTACCTCCGGTCGGAATTTTTTCGCCAAAATGCTAGCACAAACGAAGGACACCTATCACAATCTAGCACACCATTTTTTATAGCTGGCACAGCAACTACACTTTCAATTTTGGGGAGTGAGACGGAGGTCAGTGAAATAACGCTATACTTACTCGATGAATAAATAAATGGATAAATGAATAGGTTGAATATATATGTAAAACGGCTGGTTTAATTGTTTCTTACTGTAGTTATGAAAAATTTTCGGAATATTACACTTATATGGTAAAAATTCCAAATGAAGCAGGATCTTTTCGGAGATAACTCTCCGGCAGTGCCGATAATTTCCCTTTTAAGTCCGTATCTAAGTAACAATTGTTGTTATTATCATAATTTTAATTTGAAATATCACAAAAATGTAGTGCAATCCAAAATTGACTTTGGCTGTATTGTTTATGGTTCTGCAAGACGTTCACACTTGAACCAGCTAAATAAAATCCAAAATCTCGCAGTAAGACATGCAATCGGTGCATTTAGAACAAGCCCTATAGAAGCAATCTTATGCGATGCTTCGTCCTTACCCCTAAACTTAAGGAGAGATATGCAGCTCATAACATATGGCGTGAAAATACAAACGTTACCCAACCATTTAAATAACAAGATTTTCACAAACCTTCCCAGTCCACACACACTAAGACGTAGTTCAACTAAACCATCCAGTATTCGTTTTTCAGACACATCTGAAGAGTACAGGATAAACTTACAAATAGAAAAAATGACCTATACGTATGACACTCCTCCATGGCTAAGAAAACTACCACAAATAAACATATCTCTCAGTAAATACAAAAAAGAAGATACCGCTCCATCGATCTACCGAACGCTATTTTTAGAACAAATGGATCTATACAACGAACATTTAGTCATCTACACAGATGGTTCCAAATCAGAGAATGGAACAGGGGCGGCAATCGTAATCGGTGTAGATTCCTTCTTTTGGACCCTAAACCAAGAGTCTAGTATACTTAATGCCGAGTTGTATGCAATATGGCAAGCGTTGTTGTACTTCAGTTAGAGCAGCTTTGAAAAATGTTTAGTTTGTACGGATTCCTTAACTGCCACTCTCTCGACAAAAAATCGTTTTTCTGCAAATGAATGGCTTGTACGCATTCAAGAATTATCAACCCATCTATACAGTATGCAAAGGACTATTTCAATAATGTGGATACCTGGGCATACCAATATTACCGGTAATACTGAATCTGATCTAGTAGCAAAAAAAGCCACAAGCGGAACAGTTGACAAAGGCATACCTAACACCTTCCTGGATATGAAAACGGATATAAAGAATAAAATTTACGAAGCATGGCAGAACAGATGGAATACATATGACGGACAATTAAGACACATTAAACCGAGCGTACAAAAATGGTTCTACCCCAAAACTCTTACAAGGCGTGAACAAGTCGTCCTCAGCCGATTAAGGATAGGCCACACAAACCTAACCCATTTACACCTCCTCCTTGGAAAGAACAAACCTAGATGTGAGAAGTGCGGCATCCCACTGACAACCCAACATATATTAACTTGTGCAGCCTTCAATTTTCACAGACAATTCCTCAAAATACCCCAGATCGAAAACATTCTTAGAAACCAAAATGACGAGCTTAACCAGGTGATAACTTATCTAAAGTCCACAAATTTATTTTATAAAATATAAATTACCCCAATGATATATCGACGAGCACAATGACCTAGATGTCGATGCTCAAACACAAAAAAACCAGTGAAGGTTTTTGTATTCTTTCGTTTTTTAGCATTAATTGAAAATAAATAGATAATTATTGATTAAATAATAGTTAATTATTAATTAATCAAATACCCTGCCAGATGGGAAAATATAGATATCACGCACAATCTGGCAACATCTTCTTAGGGGCCATTTTTTATAGGAAAATGATGTTTAGGGACCAGTACATCCAACATTTTCATTCATTCGTGTAACCATAGCATTATTTTGCAGACGCCCCCCTCCCCCTGTATTCAAAAGCATTGTTGATGTACTAGCTATTAAAAATTTTGTGCTAGGTGCCTTTTCTTTGTGCTAGCATTTTGGCGAAAAAATTCCAACTGGAGGGGGCTAGCGTTAACCTGGCCCTACCCGAATTCCTAAGCATTTTTATTGTGAGCTTTTAGTGTGCTAGCTATAAAAAATGGTGTGCTAGGTGTCCTTTATCTGTGCTAGCATTTTGGCGAAAAAATTCCAACCGGGGGGGGCTAGCGTTAACCTGGCCCCACCCGAATTCAAAGGCATTTTTATTGTAAGCTGTTGGTGTGCTAGCTTTAAAAAATGGTGTGCTAGGTTGTGCTAGGTGTCCTTTATCTGTGCTAGCATTTTGGCGAAAAAATTCCAACCGGGGGGGGGGGGCTAGCGTTAACCCTTAATTGTTGTGCTAGGTGCTCTTTATGTGTGCTAGCATTTTGGTAACAAAAATCTAAGGGGGGGGGCCAGCTTGACGGAGCTCACAGCATGTACGACCTTGTAAAAACTTCTGTTCTCCTACTGCTAATATTTCAGAGCGAGTCGTCCAATACGCAGCCGATTTAGAATAGATCACGCACGGTTTTTGTTTACAGGCGGTTTTTCTTGGGAGTGAACAGAGTATAGTAGGTTCACTGAATGGTTCTCCCTTGAACTTAGTATTGAAATATCCGATTCTTGAGAAAAACTATGAAGCTGCCTGCAAGGCTCTACTTCAGCGTTATGATGACAAAGGGGAAATAGCTCTATAATCCGGTCAATTTAAACATAAAAATAGTGGTCAAATAACAAAAATTCCGACAGAGCCAAATTTTGGTGGAGATCTTGAGTTTACCCTAAAAAATAAAAATTTAAAAGTCCCCATCAATCCCATGCGAGCTTAAAAAGTTATTCGTGGTCAAAGGTCACAATTTTAGGTATTTTGGATTTTTCTCAAAAACGGTAAGTTTTACCACAAAAATACTTTAGACAGAATTTGTAAATCTCAATCTCTACAAAAATGGTCTCTATGATTTTTTTTCTAAGTATTACCGTTCTTGAGATATCGTGTTTGTAAAAGTTATGCTCTAGATTATATGCACATATTTGCCCCATATATACATATTCAGGTGCTCAAGCAAGTAAAAATACCTATTTGTGTCTCTTTTATGTACAAACTATATACTATATTGAGAAAGTATACATTTAAAAAAAAAGTCAGTCCCTTATAGAATCCCCTCTACCTGCATGGTGAAAAATTGACAGCTGAAAATGTTGAAATGAAACAAGCTCAGAATGACGCAGATGTCCTCATAATTGAAACAGCAATAGAAAAATTTAATGCAACAAACACAACAATTGTAGTGGGCGAAGATGTTGATTTGTTGGTAAATCTAAACGTGGCAACATTGCTGAAAATTTCAGTACCTGCTTTGTTTGTCTAGTAGAAACTATTTAGTAGTTTTGTCTTTGTTCAGTTATGATATAAAGAGATGCAAATATCGTCAGAGCGTTCTCTAGTAACATTTCTATTGGATTGTAGTATTATAGTAAATACTGTCAAAATTGGTTTGTTTATTACAAGCGCCATTAGGACTAGCAAGTAAAAATTGAGTTCTTTCGATGTTATGTGTGTTTTTCAAGACTTTTAGTGACATTATTTGGTTTTAAGTTAATTAATTTAGTGTTTTTTATTATCATGGTTCGTCAGTGCCAAGTCTGTCGGAAAACCGGCCGAAATTACCCCAAACTCTCATTTCACAGGTATGTAAATATTTGAACGGCTATCCAGGGGCGGCGACTTTTATTATTCATTTCAATAATATTTAAAATGCTTAAAAGTTTTTTAATTATAAAAAGCAAATTTCTATTCGGCGTTGTTTTATTCTAGTTTTCCCACCAATTTGGAAACAAGAAGAATTTGGTTTGCTTTACTGGATCTAAGCAAGACTCATTATCTACCAAAACGACCTGAAATTTGTTCGGAGCATTTTAAACAATCTGATTTTATATACAGGGTGTCCCGGGACTAATGGGAAAAAAGTCAGGAGCGTATAATCTGAGGCAAAATAATGTTAGTACTTCATATAAACTTTTTCTATGCAGGCCCTCGTTTTCGAGTTATAGGCCTCCAAAGTTTTAATTTTGAATTTGGTTTTTATTTTTATTCTTTGTACTAGTTATTTGATCTTTATAAAATTTACGGCAAAGCTATAATGTACGTGTATGTTTATTTTGGAAAAGTAAACAGATTTATAGTAGTGCCTTGAAGCCTGGGACGGACTACTCGCAATGGTTAGTGGTCCAAAAATTTTGCAGGGATGGCACACCCTGTATGAAATTATCGAAATTCACTTCCCCACACATTAAGCTAACGAAAAGGTACTCTTGCTGGAATTCGATAAAATAAGCCGTTTGGCTAATATTTACTGTTTTATTAATGCACTACATACAAATTTACTTAACTAACTTATTAATACGATGTCGAATATTTACCTACAGTACTACAAAAAAATAATTTGATGATAGCAGGTTATAAAATAAAATTTAATAGGTACGCAAACAACGTAATTAGTTGCTTTTAATCAAAATTACGAACTCAGCATCATTAAATCATTAAGAAAACCTAAAAAACACAAGTTATAAAACATTGGACTAAAACTAATTCCTAAACAACAACAAAAACTAACGTTATTCTAATAAATGTTCAATATGAGCTCCTCCTACTTCCACGCACATTCTAAGTCTACGAAGGTTGTTTCTTTGCACTTGAAAGAGCAATCCCACATTATTTCTAATAACATTGCAGTGTAACACAATTCTGTCTATTAAATCTTGCCTTGTTTGCACAGGTGTTGCGTATACCTTACTTTTGAGATAACCCTAGAGAAAGAAATCTATAGGATTAACGTCTGCTCGCGGTGGCCATTGAAAAGGGCCTCCACGAGCAATCCATCTATTAGGAAACCTTGTGTGTAAATGCTGTCGTACATCTACACTGAAATGAGGAGGGGCCCCAACATGCATGAACCATAAATTCCTACGAATTTGCAGTAGCACATCATCAAACAGGTTCCATAACTCATTTTGGAAAAACTCCAAATATCTCTGGCCGGTCAAAGTACCGTCAATAAAGTATGGCCCTATCAAATTATTGCCAACTATTCCTGCCCAAACTTTAACCATGAATCTATGCTGGCTCCTAGTTTGAATTTATGACTCCATCTCTGGTGAAACCGGATTCGTTCGTAAAGAGAACGTTACTAATAAATGTATTGTCTGCTTGTTGTTGTCGCAGAAACCACTGGCTATACTCAAGTCGTGAAGGATAATCAGCCACTGTCATACTGTGTATTTTTTTCATGTGAAAAGGATATAACAGCTGTTCTTTTAGGATGCGATGAACAACTGATTTCGAGACGTTATGTTCTCTTGATAATTTTCGTAAACTCGTTGATGGTTCATTATCAACTGCATTTAACAAAAGTTTTTACCAACTTTCCAATTAATAAGTCGTTAATGTTTTTTATTTTCTGCTCTCGTTAAATTATTTTTTTGTAGTACTGTAAGTACATCTTGGACATCGTATTAATAAGTTAGTTTTACCTCGTGTACTTATAAAAATGGTGAATGCGTAAATTGGTACGTAGTGCATTAATAAAACTGTAAATATTAGCCAAACGGATTATTTTATCGAATTCCAACAGGAGTACCTTTTCGTTAGCTTAATGTGTGGGGAAGTGAATTTCGATAATTTCATACAGGGTGTGTCATCCCTGCAAAATTTTTGGATCACTAACCATTGCGAGTAGTCTGTCCCTGGCTTCAAGGCACTACTGTAAATCTGTTTACCTTACCAAAATAAACATACACGAATATTATAGCTTTGCCGTAAATTTTATAAAGATCAAATAACTAGTACAAAAAATAAAAATAAAAACCAAATTCAAAATTAAAACTTTGGAGGCCTATAACTCGAAAACGAGGGCCTGAATAGAAAAAGTTTATATGAAGTACTAACATTATTTTGGCTCAGATTATACGCTCCTGACTTTTTTCCCATTAGTCCCGGGACACCCTGTATAAGAGTAGTGGTCGTAAGTTTCTAAACAAAGATGCTCTTCCCATGTCAGTTTTTGAATTTGATTCACCAGATGTAATGTAAGTACCTACACATTTTCTTGGTACAATGGGCCCTTAAAGTAATGCCTAAAATAAAAAAGTCACTGTCCTGATAAACAAAATTTCCTTTCAACATAATAAGTTCTTTTTATTACAGCTGATAAAGCGGCTGATAAACTGAACTACAATTGTTCTTGGTTTAATGCAATATTTCTGAGAATTTAGTGCCTACTATTTTGGATGAACTGTATTTAAAAATTAAATTATTATTTGAATTTTTTTAAGAGGTCATTTTGCCACATATGATTCATTTTATTCAGTTAGCTATGACTTAGTTAGTTGACTTACATTAATTTGTTAAAAGAATATGTCTATTTTAGGTCTTCAACAAATAACTCAGATTGCTATCAAAAAGATTTATCAGCACAAAATGTGTCTGAGCAAGCTTCTAGTGCTACTCTAAGTGATGTCGAAAGGTAAATATTTAAGTAATTTATGTTGAAATTAGGGATTATATTTTTTTAAACTGCTTTTTAATAAAATTTACTGTTTCGACCTTTACTCTGTGGAATCAACTCATATTACTTTTTTAAATGAAACTAACTGTTTCTAGATAATTCCAGAATATATTGAAAATATGTTAAAAGTTCTAAGAAATTGACAATTAGTTTCATTAAAAAAAGTAATGCTTTTTAAAAGCTTATTATTAAAACAAAAAACTTGTTAATCGTGTTTTATTTTTAGTTTACCAGTAGAAGAAGTTGTTGATGACCTAGTAACAGTAACTGAGAATCATTCATTTATGAGTGGTGTATCATTGCTTACTTCAGATTCTCGTATACCTGCATATAGGTTAGTTTTTTAGTTAGGTTTGTTGTAGTATATATTTTCTCCTAAATGTTTAAAGGTTTTTGTAATAGGCAATAAAATTTATTTACAGTTTGTTCCAGTGACCAGAAATAACAACCTATTCTGATTTATGTGTTTTAGGTTTACGGAACCTGGCCCTTCCGGACTTTTTAAATATAATACGCCAGCTGAGTCCTTATCTCCTACTACCAGCACTGCTTCTTCAACTGAAAAACAACTTTTAGGAATACTAAAAGAAAACCCAAGTAAACTGTCCGAAGATGCTGTAGGCCCTTTATCTGATTTTAGAGGTGCATTAAAAATGGTGAAAATAACAAAAATGTAAAATTAACCCGGGAACAGTCACGTTGTTAGTTTTTGTCTAACGTTTTTAGGTTTTCTCTTATAATAACTCACTAAGTAACTAGAATTCTGTCGCCATTTGGAAATGCCTCCAGGGATGACACATACCATCGCTTGCAACAATGGAAGGTGTACAGATAACTGTTACGAGAAATAAAGGCACTTGTTACTGTAAATCTATCACGCAATCGTTTATTTATTCTAAATTTTACGTGTGTGTATATGGGAAGAAAGTTGGTCCAGTGTGCATAAAATTACAAGGTAATCAATCTAAAATGATATGCAGATACTGTCTTGACAGAAAAACAGATTTACGATACAACAATGTTGAACATATGCCTCCCCTATATGTAAAGAACATAAGTACCGTAACCACATTAGCTACATGTACCAACTGTGCAGCCCATGGTGAGAATTCTGACGGATAATTGAATGGATACTGTGGGCAATATATGCCGTTACTATTTTCTATTTAAATCAAAAATATATAGATTTTTTTTCAGATGAGAATATGTTTGATCAAATCTAACACGCGACCGTTCCCGGGTTAAGTTTGTTAAGTAAATATATTTTAAATTTCCCATAATTTTTTATTGAAACAAAGTTACATTTATGAAATTTATTATTCCCATATAATCTGTACTGTGGATCAGTATATCCTTGTAATTAGTTTTGTATTTTTTTAAAGAAAAAGGGGATATCCTGGAGACTTATCAAGTGACGATTTTGATCCCCCAGAAAAAGGAAAAGGAATGTTAGTATTTTGAAGGAAACTGTAAAGACCCAACGTAAAAAAATTCACTCCTTACAGGGAAGTGTAAGGCGTTTGAGGTCAAAAATTACCAATTTAAGGAGCCTGCTTAAGTACTTTAGGCAAAAATCTATGATTTCAGAAACTTCTGAGCCTATAATAAAGGTAAAGTAAAAATTGACACTTTGTAACGATCCAAATTTCACATAAGGTTTTCATTGTTTTGTTGAGTACTTACAGGTATATTCGCTACAATTTATTTCGAGGATCAGATCATTCATATTTAGATTAAATCAATTTATGTCTGCTGTGTTCCTGAATACATATCATCTCCTGTCTTTAGTTTGATATTTTCCTTATACTTCAATGGGATTTAATGATTTCAAAGTTGTTTATAATAAATAGGTTTTGTTTACTTTTAAGTTTGACAATCGGAGTTATGCTTCGTCTTCTCTGATGGCCTTGTTATTTTTATCAGAATAATTGTTCATAGGCATCGGAGCGACTGATTCACAGCGGCGTGTTTGATTGTCATGTTCGAGTGCGGTAATCGTGTATACCTTTGTTACTGGTTGCCTACATCGTTACGTTCGTGTAATTTGAGGGTTGAATATAGACTTTTGGGGTTTAAACTTATCGTTGTTGACTTGACCCAGACTTATTTACCGGACTTGACTAATGATTACTTACCTAATCTCGATTTGATTAATTGGGACGTTTTGGACGCACCAATACCCTATCAAATATTTTTCAACCCTGTTTGCTTAAAATTGATATCTTGTTGTTTTTAATTAGTATTTTTGTTGTGTATAAAGGTATTGTAGTTAAAATTTCATAACAGAGATAATATAACATGTGTAAGTTCGAAGTTGGTCTTTTTATTTTACTGTCTCTTATTAGATTAGGGTTTGTGTACTTATAGGCCTGGCATAGAATTGAAATGTAGCTTGCGCCCATTTGACATCTTTATTATATTGTGGATTATCAGGAACTTTTGATTCGATTCAGGACCGTCTCCACATGAGCGAAGCCGAAGGCCATAAATGTTGAAGACCTGAGTCAACCGAAGAATTTCACCAACTATTAGTTTTTTTTAAGTAATTTGGTAGGATACAATTTGAAACAAACAAAAAATGTCTTGTTTAATTGTTTCTTTGGTTGTTGTTCCTTTCTGATACAATAAAAATTAACAGTTTTAGTAAATACATAAAAAAACACGTTTTATTTTGTTTAGGCATCACTTGATGGTCCAGTAGCTGATTTGTTCGGGAGAATGGTAAAGGGTCAAAGAGCGCAAAAATATGATCCCAGACTCCGTTCTTTTGCACTGACCTTAGCATTTTATTCACCTTGAGCTTATACTTTCGTTAGGTCAACATTTAATAGATTTTTGCCACGCCTAAGGACGATTTCCAAGTGGTACACATCTGTTGATGGAACGCCTGGTTTTAGTAAAGAAGCCTTGGTTGCCTTAAATCTTAAAAGCAAGGTATCGGACAAAAAGTTATTATGCAATCTGGTGATCGATGAGATGGCAATAAGGAAAAGAATAGAATGGAATGGTAGCCGATTCACGGGGTATGTGGATATAGGAGGTCAAATAGATTCTTATGAATTACCTGAGGCAAGAGAAGCCTTAGTATTTATGCTTATTTGCCTCAATGGACATTGGAAGCTTCCCGTAGGTTACTTCCTTACCAATGGAAGAACAGCAACCGAAAAGGCTTCTTTAGTAAAAAATGCTTGGAATTTGTACACGAATCAGGCGTTATCGTTACTTCGCTAACATTTGACGGAGCATTATCCAATGTTAGCAGGGCTGAGAAACTTGGAGCAGATTTTAGCGAAATTTCCAATTTAAAATCAAGCTTTAATCACCCTATTACTGGAAATGAAGTTTATATATTTTATGATCCATGTCATATGATAAAGTTGGTCAGAAACTGTTTTGCTTCCATGAAAATCTTAAACAACTTAAAAAATGAAGAAATAAAATGGGATTATGTATTAAAACTTGTCGAAAAACAAATTTTTGAGGGGCTACATACTGCAACAAAAGTTAGATTAAGGCACTTGCAATGGACTCGGGAAAAGATGCGAGTAAGACTTGCCACACAGACTTTAAGCAGAAGTGTTGCAGATGCCTCAAATTTTTTTTCTGAAGACTTGAAGTGTTTGGAATTTAGAGATGCTAAGGCAACTGCTGAATTTGTTTTAAATTTTAATAACCTCTTCGATATTTTTAATTCTAGAACCAGAATGGCAAAATACTTTTATAAAAAGCCATTTTCTGCAGCAACAGAAGTCGATTTTTTAAATTTTTTGGGTAAAATGGAAAAATATATATTGGGGCTTATATTAAAAAACCAAAATATTTTAAAATCAGCCAGGAAAACAGGATTTCTAGGATTTTTGATTTGTATTCAAAGTTTAAAAAGTCTATATAAAATGTATGTTACTGAAAAACGACTAATTAAATATATAATAACCTATAGGCTGTCACAAGATCATATGGAGCTATTCTTTGGGGCAATTAGAAGCAAAGGTGGATTTAATAACAACCCAACTGCAAGGCAGTTTGAGGCTGCTTATAAGAGACTGTTAATAAAAAAAGAAATTTCAGGGCCTAATTCTGGAAATGTATTTAATTTGGAACAAATCTCCATTTTAACCTCTGGTTCGGGAACATTAACAAAGTCCGAAAATGGCGAAAATTTGGAAACCCAACAGACCTTTTTAGATTTAGACAAAGAAATTAATCGTGACATAGAGCAATATAATTTTGCAAATTCTTCTATTTGGGACCTTACGATATATGTTGAAGATATTGTAGGCTATATGTCCGGATTTGTTATTAAAAAACTGATGTCCTGTGTATCGTGCTTAAAATGTAGAGAATTACTACAATCCGAAACAATAATAAGCTCCTTACAAAAAAGAAAAACATTTGGAAGGTTAGCATGGGTTTCGAAATTGGTAATTGAAATTTGTAAAGCTGCAGAAAAGTTCTTTCGATTCCTTTTAAAAAAAATTTATTTTACCCAAAAATAAAGAATTTAAATGAAGTATTACTAATTAATATAATAAGAAGTTTACCTGCATCTATTTTAAATGCATTTGGAGATCATATTTTTGAGAATGATCCCTTAAATAGCCAAGGGGTTGAATTAATTAGGTTAATTTTAGAAAATTATTTTAAAATTCGCATCTATCATGAAACATTTAAAAAATTAGAAAAGTCAGCAGCTCCTAGGTTAAGGAGTATCAATACAAAAATTTTGTTTAGAAATGAGTAGGAATGAATGTCCCTTTTAAAAATCTTGTGTTTCTGTAATTTAATTTTTTTGAATGCTTATAAAATATATTTTTGTTTATTGAAAAAATACTGGTTTTTTTGTTGTGCGATTTTAAAACCATTCTCTGAACTTCTTCTTGTTCCTTTTTTGGGCTATATCCTGAGGGATAATTTACCCAACATTCTCTGAACTTTATGATAAAAAATTAATAAAATACTATATTGACCTTCAAACAAAATGTTGTTTTATTAAATACTAGCTGAACGCGGCAGACGGGTCAATGTTATATTTAAAGCTACTCACTAATCCCTGTCACAAATATTTGTTTTTATTGATGTTATTATTCATTGTTTGAAGATAGTATGTATCTATCTATAAACAAAAGAATAGTAGGTATTCTTTTGCACTTAAATTTTAAATTTACTATTTGTGATTATCGAAATTACTATTCAATCACAATCGTTATTTGTTTTGATGGAATTTACCAATTACTTTATATATCGATACCGATCCATAAACTCAAACATATTGTTTTGATTATAATTTTCTGTCAATAAATTGATTGAAGTATGCTAAGTATCCATACATGTTTTAAAATACATACATTCTACTTTCTAACACTGCAACCACTCAATAAATTTTAAAAATGAATAAATTGAGATTTATGGGTATTTTCAATAATTATTAAAAAATTTAAGAGTAATAATTGAGCGTGGTAAACGTACATTCTATGGCACTTTTCCCCGCGGAAATGTCAATTTTTTTGACAATCTCACATTATAGTGAATTTCGTTGACAGTCACTAATATTACAATTAATTAAAATTTATCATCAAAAAAAGATCCACCTGGCATAACAATTTAAAATTGTTCAAATTTCACTAATAACTATCTCCTTTAACTGATTTTTCAATATCCATTTTTTTAATTCTTTCTGTTCAAAGTTTAAATAAAATTCCTATAAAAGTTACTTTTTGCTTTCATTAATAAACGTGGTCGTAGAATAAATATCGTGTACAACTCATACGCAAATTACATTTGCCGCTCGCTTGATTTGAGGCACTCGCCTCACGGCTCGTGCTACAAACTTCAGCACTAGTGGAAAAAGTGAACGATATAGCCGCAGCGCTACCTGTCAATGTCAAATTCTATTTTGACAATCTAAACTTATCTAATGAATTTCGTTGATAAACACTAATATTACAATTAATTATACCTTATTATCAAAAAAGGTAGACGAGGCTAAACAATTCAAAATTATTCAAATTTCATTATTAACTGTACCTACGTTTAACTAATTTTTCAATATTCATTTTTTAAATTATTTCTGTTCAAAATTTTAAGAAAACACCTATATAAGTTACTTTTTTCTTTGATTAATAAACGTGATCATAGAAAAAGTATTGTGCACAACTCGTACGCAAAGCTCTTCTCTCGCTCCATTGATTTTCAGCTCTCGCCTTGCGGATCGTGCCACAAATTTCTGCGCTCGTGGAAAAAGTAAACGAGATAGAAGTTGATGTGCTGACCTGGTGGGAAGGAAATCTCTATGTCAAAACCCCTTTTGACAATCTAATATTATATTTATAATGAATTTCGTTGACATATATCAATATTAGAAGTAATTAAAACTTATTATTAAAAAAATATACACCAGGCATAACAATTCAAAGTTGTTAAAATTTCACAATTAACTATACCTAGGTTTAACTGTTTTTCATTTTTTAAATCCTTGCAGTTCAACGTTTATATAAAATACCTATATAAGTTACTTTTTGCTTTCATAAAAAAACTTGGTCGTAGAAAAAAAATTGTGTACAATTCGTATGCAAGGCATTTTTTGCACTCCCTTGATCCGCAGCACTCGCCTTATGGCTCGTGGCACAAACATTTGTGCTCCTGGAAGAAGTAAACGATATAGAAGTTGATATGCTGCAACGCCCCCTGGTGGGAAGTTACAACACAAAGGATAGGAAATACAAATTCTGCATAGAGAAATACATATATATGCTCATTTTGAGGGTGATCGGTTGAACGGTGTAGAATTTCGTATGCTGCAGCGCTACCTGGTGAGAAATTACAACAAAGAGAATAGTGTAAAAACCTTCGTGAAAAAATACATTTACATGCCAATTTTCATGATGATCAGTTGAATGGTGTTGGAGTGAAGAGCGAACATATATATACAAACATTCATTTTTGTATATATATATATATATATATATATATATATATATATATATATATATAGATTAGATATGTAGATTAATTACATTAAATTAATTAAAATCAACAAACTTTAATTTCATCAAATGAAATATTTATAAACACCAAAATTCCAATAATATAATTTTATATTTGTTGTTTTAGAATAGATTTGGTACGCCTATGCTTTGACGATGACGTCAAGGCGATGTATCCACAATACAATCCCCACTTTTTGTAATTCATTCATGATTTTACTACTGGCGTTTAGAATTGTTGTCCGCAAAAATAAACGTGTTTATGAATGAATAGCCCTCTCTATGTATATTATTACTCTAAGGGTGGTACAGCGACAAAACAGTAGGTACAGGAAAACGGAACGGTGAACAACAATTTCATAGTACAGCAAGAAAGTTTCGCAACTCAAATAATGTCTTTATTATACATCATAAGGATAGCGTTTATTTTGAAATTCGTATGTTCCCTATGGAAGACACACCGAAGAGCATTAAAAAGAGACATCAACAGAAGCAGTTCAGAAGATGACGGAAACTTTAACCGTATAAAATTGTAAGTACCTATACACTCCATTCTTATGAACGAATTGTAATATAAATAGGACAGATTTTTTTTAAATGTCAATTACGTGGTAAGAATTCGAAGATAAGTTAAAATGAATCGTAGAAGAGATAAATAAATAGGGAAAAAGGGTTTTAAAAAAGGAAACTCCTAAAAATACAGAGATACATATGGAAATAGTTAATAGTATAATAATTCTTTACAATAATTTCTTTGTGTAAATTATGTAATTTTATTTTAAATGACTCGGTAAACATCAATATTCGTCCTATTTTATTCGGAGCATCACTATTAGCTTTAACTAAAAAAGCAGGAGGCTATTGGTACAGTTTACCGTCGTTTAGTAGCGAAAATAATTTGTTCAAACATCAGAGACATATTAGGATATTTACTTCGTCCATTAAAATTTGATTTCGGGTCGAAAGGTGGTTGTGAAGCAGTTGCACATGCAGTAAGACGTTACGTCTCTAATCATCCAAACGATAAAAATAAAGTTTTTTTGAAAATTGATTTTGAAAATGCTTTCAATGCAATTCATCGCGATCATTAATTAAAACTTGTAGCAGATATACTACCTGAAATTTTTCTTTTCATCAATCAATGTTATCGATTCCCTTCATATCTTTTATTTGGCGAAAATATCATTTATTCGGAAAGAGGCGTCCAACAAGGGGACCCTTTGGCACCTCTCCTTTTTTGCATATCTATACACAAACTTATAAGCAACATTGATACAGAATTCAATGCTTGGTACCTTGATGATGGTTCTTTAGGTGGTAATACTAATTCCGTGTTCAAGTCTCTCGTCTATATTATAAACAATTTCAGCAAATGCGAGTTATTTTTCTTAGAATCACCAAATAATCTAACCATTGATATATTTAATTCTGTAGCACCAGGCATAACAATTACCAACAGACAAAATTTATTTCTATTAGGTGCTCCTTTATTAAACGAATCCTTTCTATCAGCTTTCAATGAAAAACTAACCTTTTTCAAAAAAATGTCATCTCGTTTATCCTGGTTACCGACACATACTGCTTATTACCTTCTCAAGAGTTGCCTATTAAATTCCAAAATTAACATATATCTTAAGATGTAGTCCGACCTGGTTACATATTGATATCTTAATCAATTTTGACAATACCATTCGTCATTCGTTAGAGTCATTAATTAACATTAAATTAGAGGACCTTTTTTGGAAACAAGCTTCACTACCTGTTTCATATGGTGGTTTAGGAATTCGCTCAATCGTTTCAGTAGCTCTTCCCTCTTTTTGTCATCATTAAATAGTTCAAAAAATTTCATTAATTACATTCTGCGTATATTTTTCCACACACAAGACCCTTTATTAATGGAGGCAGAAAATATTTGGCCATTGAAGTCTAACAAAGTTGTACCCGATGAATATGAATCCTTTCAAAAATCCTTGGATATACTTTTATTGAACATTGAAATAGAAAATCTGCTTCAGAAAGCTATCAATTTACCAGACAAGGCTCGTTTAAACGCAGCATTTTCAGAGGAATCAGGAGCATGGTTGAACGGTATGCTGTCGGCCCCATTAGATGCGCTTTTAGATGACGAAAGCGTCTCCGTATTTCTATGGTCTCCGTTTAGGTTGTCAAATTTGTGTAAAACATCGCTGGCGTTGTGGAGCTGATGTTGATGAATATGGTAGGCACGGCCTAAGCTGCAAATTAAGTGCCGGCCGTTTTCACGTCATTCTGCAAAGATTCCCTGTTCGTTGGAACCGTTAGGTACTTGCCGCGACGACGGTAAACGTCCAGATGGTATGACCCTCATTTCATGGCAACGCGGCAAACCAGTTATATGGGATTTCTCTTGCACTGACACTTGGGCTCCGTCCCATGTCCGATCCACATCTACTTCCGCGGGCGAAAGCAAACGAAACTTTTAAAATCAATAAATACAAAAATTTGGAGAATATTTACATTTTTATTTCTGTAGCAATTGAAACCTCTGGTGTTTTCGGTCATGAAGCTTTAAAATTCATTAAAGAAATCGGTAAAAAAATATCAGTAGAAACCAATGATTCAAGAGCAACTTTGTTCTTTATACAACAAATAAGTATTACAATTCAAAGAGGAAACGCTTTATCTTTTCTCGGTACGTTTCCCCATTCTTAGCCTCTAGAAGAACTTTTAATGGAACCTAATCATAAGAAACCTAATTTTTCCACCACTTTCAAACTTTCTCACATTACAGACCCTAAAACATGTGATCTTTCCTTTTTCAGAAATTCTTATTAAACATATTCATTCTCTTCTTCAGAATGTGTGCCTTCTGCTAATACATGTGTTGACAATTCAATAAATTATGCATCCAACAAGCATTTGGGCCGCAGTGTACTAAAAAATATAGATAACCACCAGCCAGATGATGTCCCATTCATAGGAATACTGAAGAAGATGACTATGTTAAAGAATGATGCGATTCCTATACGCAATAAATTATCTTTGACCAAAACAAAATATAAAACTGGTTTACCCCAAATAGAGTTGGAGACATCAAATAGAAAGGTAAACGACCAAATGGAAGTTTTTTATACTAACAGTGTGGCATACTCTAACAATACTAATATAGACAATTCGTATGATGAAGATGATCACGGAAATCACACATCAGTAGCCGATTTGAGTAAAAATTTTATTGACAAACTCTCCAGAACAGTCAAAAATTGTACTAACCTCGCCAATAAGACAATTGAGTTCAGATCCAAAATAATGTGACCAATAGAGTGAAACCAATAAGTACAAAATCTATATCAACCAGAGTTAAAAAATGTAGTAATAATTTTTCGGTGACCAAAAAATGTCATTGCCTCCAACATGTGTCAAAATAACCGTGATGTTTTGAAGTCAAATTCAAAATTGGAAGAGAATGAAGACGTAGAAAATAATAATGGTTCAGAAATCGGTAGGGTCGTAGTAACTGAGGAATCAATAAACATCAATTCCCTTTCTAAAAATAATCCTAGTGTTAACAACTTCTCTCCATACATTTCATTTTCGATTATTGATTTTCAGAAAGGGGATGAAACTCAACAAGAACAAAAGGACACGTCTAAAAATGATGTAGATAACAAGGTATATATTAACAAAGTGAACCAGACCAATGATCTATCGACATCAACAAAACTTTCCAAATCCGCAATATCTACATCCAATTCAATAGCAAGATCAATTCAAATTCCTTATCACGTCGATCAAGTGAGAAAGACTCCGAGATTATTCGTACAATGATAGTAGTTGCGAAAGAGCTCTTAATAATATCTCCACAATCAGATCCATAAAGGGTATTCCCCAAGAATCTTTGGGTCTCAAAAATATTGGTAACACATGTTTCATGAATAGTATTATCCAATGTCTATCAAACACAAGGTGGCTATTAGAATATCTAAAGAAAGACGCATACATAAGAGATATTAACATAAACATATCTAGTATGAAAGGAACACTAATTAAAGCATTTGCTGAAGTTATTCAAGAGCTTTGGTCTGAAGACGGTTCAGACAGAGTGGTTAATACAGTATCATTGAAAAGTCAGATTCAGCGATTTACTTCAAGGTTCATGGGATACACTCAACATGATGCACAGGAGTTTTTTCGTTACCTATTAGCAGGACTTCACGAAGATGTCAACAAGGTATATGAAAAACCAAAGCATATTCCACGAAGTAAGGGTCGAGACAGTCAATTTCATTAAAAAATCTTCGAGAGAAGATTTGACCCGACTGTACCAGAAGTTACTACAAAAACGTTACAAAGCATCACAAAACATTTGGTTTAACCAAGAATGCCTTAGAAAAAAGGTAATACCAAATTATGTGAATATAAAATGTCACACTGAAACACCACAAGCACAAAAAGCTATAAAATGTGCTCAACGAGTTTGTATAAAATCTGAATGTAAGAAATGGTTCAAAGTTAGAGACTCCTTAGACAACTACATAAAAGTTGTACATTCAGAACTCACATTCCAATTACATCCAGTAGAATTTGACTGTTTGGATGACAAAATTAGAGAAAATATCAGCACTATGAAGCATATGAAATTTAAGAAACAAGAAAAGAAGCTACAGAATCTTGAACACACACAACATAAAATTCAATACTCAAAACATCATGAAACTGTAAGTACCTACATACCAACACACTTTGCACCACGATTTGAAAACCTTTCAGACACTAATTTTACAAATAGTGAAATATAATTTTTAAATAAAGGTTTAAAGTACAGCATACCACCTAAATTTACGGATAATATTAAACAAATTTTAGGTACAGAGTCAGAAATAGCTTTAAAATCTAATTCAAATAATTTTCTTTATGAGAAATTAAAAATTGCCAATTTAATCAAAAATATTGAACCTTCAAAAGTTAAACGTCAAACAAAAAATGACATTTCAGTTTTAAACGCAATAAAAGAGAAGATAGAGAACAATAACCTAACAGTTACAAAATCCGATAAGGGGAATGCTACTGTCATTTTGACGACTGAAAATTACAATTCCAAAGTATATAACTTTATAGAATCCAGCGATGTAAAAGTTCTTAAAGCAGACCCAACAAAGAAGTTTTCTAATAATGTAAGGGATATTGTTAATAATTCAAATTATCTTTTAAATGATTACGAAAAGAGGTCTATCATACATAAGAATCCTCATTTTCCACAATTATATGGAACAGTTAAATTACATAAAATAACGAAACCAATTAGACCTGTAGTCTCTTATGTTAATGCTCCTAATAATATATTGGCAATAGAGCTCAACAATATACTCAATACTTACGGATATGAATCTCAGTACTCAATTAAAAATTCAATAGAACTAATCAAAAAGTTGAAATCAATCCACTTGCAAGATAACTATAAACTCATATCGTTCGATGTAACTAATATGTTTACTAAAATTCCTCCTAAAGAATGTCTAATACTTGTAAGAAAATTACTAGGAGATAAAAATATTAATCCAGGAATAATATCAGATATACTTAATTTATTTGATGTATGCATTAATCAGAATTATTTCACTTTTGACAATAAGATATATATTCAAAATGAAGGTTTACCAATGGGAAGCCCTATATCACCTATTTTAGCAAACATTTTTATGGACAATTCAGAAAGAAAGATCTTTGAAAGTAATATTTCGAAAAATATTTTATTTTGGTATAGATATGTGGATGACATATTAGCTTGTTTTATGGGTAGTGAGCGACAATTAGATGTGTTTTTCAACCACATCAATAATTTACACCCGAAAATTAAATTTACATTAAAAATTGAAGGAAATAGCTCAATCAACTTTCTTGATTTAAAAATTCAAAGAGTTAATAATGTACTTGATTATTCAATTTACCGAAAACCAACACAGACTGATGTGACAATTCCATTCAATTCTAACCACCCTGTCTCACACAGACTAGCAGCATATAATTCAATGATACATAGAGCTTTTTCAGTTCCTATGAACAAATGTAATTTTGATAGAGAGATTAATACAATTAGACAAATAGCAACATCTAACGGTTATCCATTAAATATGATAAATAAACTAATTAGTAAAAAAGAGAATAAAGTGGCATTACAACTAATATATCCTAAACAAGCTGATGAAATTAAAACTTATAAAACCATCACATATGCAGGAAATATTTCTAATAATATTTCAAAGATAATATCTTCAGCAACGAATGCAACAATTTCTTTTAAAACAGAAAGTAACGTTAGTACAAAATTGTTAAATGTAAAAACAAAAATACCACTATTAAAGAAGTCAGGTATATATAAACTCAAATGTCCAGAATGTAATGCTGTCTATTTGGGTCAGACCCTTAGGAATTTTGAAATACGATACAGTGAGCACTTACGAGCTTACAGATTAAAACAACCAGATAAATCCCACTACGCAAAACATCTACTTGACACCAATCATTCATTGACACCTAACACAGAACTAGAAGTGCTGCATATTTGTGAAAAGAAACAAGAACTGGATTTCCTTGAAGAACTGGAAATTAGAAGACATTTAAGAAACCCACAATATGAAGTTGTCAATGAACAGTTAAATCTAGGGAATTCTCCACTAATAAACTGTCTTCTTAAGTGATAATTGTAAAGATCAGCAGATATAGTTTTCCTGGTTTTCTATATCATTGCACAGTTATACTGATCTTAATTGGAAAAATGATATCCAGGATATCACCATAGGGCTAATAATATCTAAGCTTCAATATTTGTAATATCACATATTCTTCTTTTTCTATAAACATATATTAAGCCAATCACAAGTTAGGTTACTTCTTGGTCTAGCCAAAAATAGAACTACTAAACATCAGGTAGGCATAAAATGAAATGTAACTTCTGTCATTCTGACGATGATATTGATTTATCGAAACAATTGTCAGTTTTTTAGAATTTTCAATAACTTGTATTATATTGTGTAATTAACTAGAGACCTTGAGTTTCATTTAAAAACACTAAAGCCGATATTAACAGAAATTGATGACAAACTTAGTGATATCGAGAAAGCACAAGAATTTTGGTTGAGGTATCCGAGAATAGACAACTCCAAGATTGTGGATAACTTTGTCGGTCAATTAAAATCAACAATCAAATGCACACACTGTGGTCACTGTTCAGTTACCTACGATCCCTTTTGGGATTTATCCCTTTCGATACCCCAAAGAACAGGTCAATTACGACTTTCACAATATTTAGATTCGTTTACAAGAGAAAAAACACTCGACGATGATGAGAAACCAACTTGTTCGAAATGTAAGGAACGAAGACGATGCACTAAATCATCCAATAGAAGGGCTTGATATGAGTCATTACGCTGCTGATAATGTGGCACCTTGTATGTACAAACTCTACGCTATATCAAATCACTCTGGAACCACTTATAATGGTCACTACACAGCATTTTGCCGACATCCCTACACGGGACAGTGGCACGAATATAATGATTGCTATTAATATCGTGGAAATCTTTAGTCAGTGGAGAAGCATATGTTCTCTTCTATTAACAAGATGACACAAAATCCCACCTTAAATTTTTGTATTAGTTTTTAAATTGAATATTTTCATTGTGAACCAATGTCTTATTTGGTTTTTTCTGCAAAATTTATTTATATATTCATATATACATTGTATCCTTTTAAATATAAATAAAATTAATTATTCCTAGTAAAACTTAGAAAAACTTAGGTATAATACAACAAGAAAGTTGTAAAAATTATTCTGATTAGATTAGGAATAAAACTTCTAGGTCATTTCAAGCATTAAATTGTACTATTAAAATACCTATATCTATATTTGAGGAGATTGATACGTCCGTATTATTGGCAATAAGCAAACAAGTGAAAATTGCTACCAGTATGAACGATTTCTTTAATTTCAGGAGTAATAAATGCAACAGGTAATGAAGAAAACGCAGTTCTATTGATTGAAACCAGACTGACAGGGAAAGCAAGAGGTCGAATAACGACAACTCGATTGCGGAAATTAGGAACAAGCTTAAGTCGGGAATAAGAGGAGATAATCTCTTGGCAAAACTCAACAAGGTAAGACAAAATGGGAAGGATATAATACACTACGCGACAGAAGTAGAGAAGTTGGCAGAGAAATTACAGGTAGCCTATGTGTCTGAAGGTATGCCAGAGAATTTAGCAGAGAAATATACCAAAGAAGCAACGATTAAGGCAGTGACGATGAGAGCCGCAACGGACGCGACGAAAACAATTACAACAATAGGAATTTCTTCAGAAAACCAATCTTTAACTATAGGAGCAATCAAAGAAGAGAAAACAACAGCAGAATATACAATGGCAACTATCAAGGAACGACGTTCAGACAGTACAACCAAGGAAACGGGTATAACAGATACGTTGATTACAATAAGGACAAGAAATTTAACAGGTATAATAATTACATGTTTCTACACCATGGTGTAGAAGCATGGACGTTAAAGGCACAAATAACTAAAAGAATCGAAGCCTTCGAAATGTGGATTTACAGAGGTATGCTGAAAGTACCATGGACAGCCCGAATTACTAACGAGGAAATACTACATAGAATTGGTCGTGAACGAAAACTACTAAAAATAATAAAAATACGTAAGACAGCATATCTCGGTCACGTATTACGACATGATAAATACTCTCTGTTACAAGTGATTTTGCAGGGCAGAGTTGAAGGAAAGAAGGGAATTGGGAGAAAGAAGAAACCATGGCTGAGGAATATCCGCGAATGGACAGCCATGGGCGTTGAGGATCTTTTTCATATTGCTAAGTACAGAGATGCTTTTAAGAGAGTGGTCGCCAACCTCCGTTAAATGGGGACGGCATTCGAAGAAGAAGAAGTACTTGCGGTTCAAAGGTATTCTTTTGACCGAGTCTTCGATGGAATTATGATACTGTTCGAAAAAACTGATTTAGATAAGGTAGAAATACATAGTAATATACGCCTTTTGGAACAGAAATTTGAAATCCTGATGGATTTGCACAAGCAAGTTTTGGATTACCTCACAGACGATGATGAAACTTTGAGTTTTGAGATTTCAACTGCCGATGAGTATTCTACGAAATATTATAAGGTGAAGCTGTTGGCTGACAATATTTCGAATAAAGATTATGTAGCAGATAGTATTTCTCAGTATTCCAGCAACACCAAAAGGAAATTCAAGTTACCAACCATTGAGTTCTAGAAGTTTGGTGGTGAAATTAAACATTGGCTTCCCTTCTGGAGCCAATTCAAACGAATTGCTGACGATGAGGACATTGCTCCAGAGGATAAATTTCAATATTTTATTCAAGCGACCATTCCAAATACAAGATCTCGTCAACTGGTTGAAAGTTACCCACCGAGTGCGGAAAATTACCCGAAAGCGATTGAAAGCCTCAAGAGTAGATTTGGAAGGAAAGATCTTCTGGTGGAGTTTTATGTACGAGAATTATTGAAGCTGGTGTTGAACAATCTTTCGAATAATAATAATAAACTCAGTTTTCTCTATGATAAAATGGAATCCCAACTGCGATCGTTAGAAACTCTTGATGTTACTTCTGATACTTGCGCGGCTATGTTGTATCCGTTGATGGAGTCCTGCCTTCCTGAAGATCTTATACGAGTATGGCAAAGTAGTAGCCTTTACGATAGTCAATCTACTCTCAAAGATCGCTTGGATAAATTGATGTCATTTGTCCGGAAAGAAGTAGAGAACGAGGAAAGAATTAATTTGGCTGTATCAGGATTCGACATGCATAGCAAACCAAAAAAGAAGTTTGATTCTTCAAAAACTCATGTTTTGCCGACAACTCCTGGATTAATGAATAATAAAATGCAAAAGAAATGTCATTTTTATAGCGGAACCCACTCTAGTGCAGATGCCAAGAAGTTGACTTTGTTTGAACGCAAAAAGAAGCTTATCGAAAGAGGATGTTGTCATCAGTGTCTGAAATACGGCCACATTTCTAGAAAATGTCGGGTTAATGTAGTGTGTACTGAGTGTAATGGTAGACATTTTGCTATTATGTGTCCCAAAAACGAAGAAACAGACTCGAAACTTCCCGAAACAGCAAAAATAAACATAGAAAACAACTTATCGAATAGTTCGTATTCTGAAGTTTTTCTGCAAACTTTAGTTGTCAATTTAAATGGGGCAAATAAGTCAAGAACAGCTCGTGTGATCATTGACACTGGTTCTCAGAAGTCATATGTGACAAAGTCTGCAGCTAAAGAGATGGGTTACGAATGCTTGAGACAAGAAGAGATCATTCACGTCTTATTTGGTAGCACTAAAACGAACGCTTTGAAACACAACTGCTATCGTATAAGGTTGAGCAGTTTGAAGAATGAATATTCTTGTAATTTTGAAGCATTAGATCAACCTCTGATATGTAGCATATATTCGAGAAGGTCCATGGATGAGCAAATTACAATCAGTTGGTATTGAAATCTCTGACATTCGAGAAGGACCTATTGATATCCTTATAGGAGCTGATATCGCAGGTAAACTGTTCACTGGAAACCGTTATCAACTGGAAAGTGGTCTTGTAGCACTAGAAACTCTTCTGGGTTGGCCATTAATGGGCAAAGTTGACGACTGTTGCAAAAGAAAACCTGAAACATTGATTGCACTGTCTATGTTTTCGAGGAATGAATGCATTTCTGATTTGTGGAATTTAGATTTCCTTGGAATATCTGATCCTGTACAGAAAAGGACCCAGAAAGAAATGGAGGAAGACGTCATGAATCATTTTCGCAATTCTGTTCGGAGAAACGATGATGGGCAGATATGAAGTATGTATGCCTTGGATAGAAGATCACCCCCCTTTGCCGAGTAATTATGGGATAGCTTCTAAAAGACTTGTTTCCTTGGTAAAGAAGCTTGATTCAGATGTTTTGCGTGATCAATACAACGACGTATTAAAAGAATGGTTGCATGAGGGTATCATTGAAGATGTTCCAGAAATAGACTTAGAAAGAGAGGGACATTATCTACCCCACCGACATGTAGTGATAAAAGGCAATGCGACTACAAAAATACGACCAGTTTTCGATGCCTCTGCTAGTGAGAAAAATCAGCGATCTCTCAATCAATGTCTGGAGAAAGGCATCAATTTAATTGAGTTGATACCGTCTTTATTGATCAGATTTCGCTTATCAAAAATTGGGGTTATATCTGACACAAGAACAGCTTTCTTGCAAATTAGTTTGAGTGTTCAAGAAAGGGATTTTTTGCGTTTTTTGTGGTTTGATGACACAGGAAAATTGAAATCATACCGCCATGCAAGAGAAGTTTTTGGAGTAACTTGCAGTCCCTTCCTGTTGGGAGCAGTAATTGAATGTCACCTAAGAAATATCTTGGAAAGCACGGACAATTCTGAAACGAAATCAACAATAATTTAACTACTCGAGAGTTTTTATGTAGATAACTGTGTAACGAGTGTTAACAGTAAGGAAGAACTGAAGAATTTCATTGAAGTTTCCACAGAGTTATTTGCCTCTGCCCAGTTCGATCTGAGAGGGGGGAGCACACAGTTTTGGACAAGCCCCCAGTAGTTTCGAATGTTTCTCCAGTATTGGGACTTTATTGGGATAGAAACTCGGATACTTTACAGTTGAATTCAGATTGGTTCCAAGAACTTGATACCGAAATAATTACGAAAAGAGTGATTTTATCAACAGCCCATCGACTCTTCGATTCAATTGGCTTTTCATGTCCGGTTTCCCTGTGCCCCAAATTGTTGTTGCAGCAGACCTGGGAGTCTAAGATTGGATGGGATACACAGGTACCAGAAGAAGTCAAGAAAGGTTTTTTGAATTGGGTGGCTGATATTTCAATCCTCATGAACCTGAAAATCCCTAGATGGTTGTTGAATTCATCCGAAGGAAGAAATCATCGTAGTCTGCACGTGTTCTGTGATGCCAGTCAACATGCCTATGCCACAGCTATATTTTTGAGATCCGAAACATGTTATTGCGTACATATACAACTCGTCCAAGCAAAATCCAGAGTTTCTCCAGTGAAACGATTAACTATTCCTCGGCTTGAGTTGTTAGCAGCTACAATAGGTGCCAGATTATCTCAAACAATTACTAAAACTATTGACCCGGCTCTACTAGTTTATTGGTGGTCTGATTCGACAACAGTTTTGTCGTGGATACAGGATGACGAAAATTGGAAACCTTTTGTCTGGAACCATGTGAAAGAAATTCGAAGCTTAACGAATAAGAATGCTTGGTTTCATGTTCATGGAGACCTGAATCCAGCCGATCTACCTTCCCGTGGCTGTTCACCGAAAAGACTGATCGAATCAAAATGGTGGGAGGGGCCTCAATGGCTGAGACAATCCCCAAAGAACTGGCCGAACCAAAACTTTATCAGGGATGAAGAATCCATAAATTCTGAAATGGGAAAACGTACAATATCTTCGAACTTATCTACGAAAATAGATTTTTGCTGGTATCATGAACAAATGTCAAAATACGAAAAAATTATTCGAGTTTTTGGTTGGATAAGAAGATTTCTCTCAAACTGCCGATGTCTTCAAACAGATGAAAGATTGATGGAGAAAGAATTATCTATCGCAGAAATCCTCGTAGCTGAGAAATGCGTTATTAAGTTGGTGCAGAATGAATCTTATGATGGACTTGATGATCCAAAGCTGAAAAGTTTGTGTCCCTTCATTGATGATGATAATATCATCAGATTGAAAACAAAAATATCTGAACGGAATGATTCCATGGACTTTTGCTACCCAATTGTTTTGCCATCCAAGCATCCTGTAGTTAGTAAACTTGTATTTGATGAACACGTGAAAGCTTCGCATGTCGGTGTTCAATGTTTACTAAGAGAAAGGTTTTGGATACTAAAAGGAAGGAAAACCTTAAGATCTGTCGTTTCTCGATGCACAATTTGCCGAAGATTTAATGCAAAACATGTGGAAGTACCACCTGTTCCACTACCATTACATAGAGTTCGACAAGCTCACATATTCGAAGTAATTGGTGTGGATTTAGCCGGTCCACTGTTTATTCGAACAGGAGCAAAAGTATGGATTTGTCTCTATGCATGTGCCAATTATCGAGCTGTGCATTTGGAACTTTTGTCTTCACTTTCTACGGATATTTTTCTACAATCATTTAGACGATTTGTGGCAAGAAGGGGAAGACCGACGACTGTCTACAGCGACAATGGCACACATTTTATTGGTGCGGCAAATGAATTCGCTAAGTTGGACTGAAAAATTATTAAATCTTTTAGTACTGCGGAGAGAATAGAATGGAAGTTCAATCCTCCAACAGCTGCCTGGTGGGGTGGTTGGTGGGAGAGGTTAATTGGAATCATCAAAGATCTACTGCGAAAGGTATTGGGGAAAGCATCTCTGTCATATGAGGAATTATCTACCATTTTATGCGTCTGCGAATCGATATTAAATTCCAGACCACTGACGTATATGCACGAAAATCCCAGAGACCTTATTCCATTGACTCCTGCGATGTTTTTTCGAGAAATTCAAGAATCTGGAGTTCCTGATTTGGATGCCGTGGAAAGTGCAGATCTTAGAAAACACTTGAGGTACAGGATGAAATTGAAAAATGATCTTCGTAGGAGATTCAGAAATGAGTATTTGGGACAACTGAAATTGTCATCCAAAAAATTCAACGCGAAAGAGGTTAAAGTAGGTGATGTCGTTCTAATAGGGCATGATAATTTGAAACGGTTAGACTGGCCTTTAGCTTATATCGAAGAACTAATTCCTGGACGAGATAATAAAATACGACTATTAAAGGATCAATATTGAGACCCCTCCAAAGAGTATACCGGCTAGAACTGAACTGTAGTGATGATTTAGATCTGAACTCCTTATCGATAACTTTGGAACCTTCAGAGAAGCCAGATCTTGAGAGAGCTGATGTCAATCAAATAGAAAGCGTGGAAGAAATTTACGAGACTCCTGAAGTTCCCTCATCAGTTACCACCAGATATGAGAGAAAAGTAAAACCTCCTCAAAGATTCGCAATGTAGCAACTCCAGCATTGAGTTATTGAACAAGGTTAAGGTTAAATAAACTCAAGGTGGGAGAATGTTGCGGAAAGTTGTCGCTTTGTGTTTTTTTCCATAATTAATTTTGTTGAAACATCATATTTTTGACATTTTTGTAAAAAGTATGAAGTATGATTGAATTTGAAGTGACAAGTTGCACTTTGTAAACGATAATTCATTAAAAATTAAAGTTTTCTGGTATTTTTAATGCATCCTGATCCAAGTATTGTCCTTTTATTTGACGTATTCAGTCACCGGGTACGTGCATCTTGAATATTTAACATAGAATTCAAAACACAAAACGACAACAAAAACATAAGAAAAATCATTCAAAATATCAATAAGACAAAAATTATTTAGGTTTTACAAATCACGATAAAATTGACAGACTATAATAAGTTCTATTTCGTGGAGAAATAAAGTTTTGCATTGCATCGGCCGGAAAAGATAGGATCCAGTTTTTTTATTTTTTGAATAAACTTAGAGTTATTTTTTTTCAAAACAGACGGTAATTGATTATATAACTTTGGAGCCAGGTATGTGAAACTTTTTTTACCTATAGCTTTTTTCATTAAGGGTATTGCGGCAGCACTTTCCTTATATCTGGTTGGATAGCTATGTTGAATTGCCTTTAGAGTGGCTTTGTCTTAGATAAATAGATAGATAGATAGTTTATTGTGTATAAGATAAATTTTTTCACAAGGGTTCGGTACAAAATTTCAAGAGAGGAATTAAGATAATTCGATATAAATTATGACATAGAACTAATTTGTAAATTAATTAAAAAGTTAAGATAATAACCAAAATATAAAATATGTGTATACTTCATGATAAAGCCAATCATTCACCATGTGCAAATGCTCGCAGCTTTAATATACTGATAATACTATGAGCTAATTTAGTAAGTTCAAAGAATCCGTTTCGTGTATTGTTAATATTAAGGTAGTGTACCAGATCATCAATATTATGAACATTCTGAAAAAAACTATTTTTTCTGAGAGGGCTGTAATTGGGACATTCAAAAAGCATATGATGTAATGACTCCGGGGAATCCATATTACAGACAGTGTAATTCTCAGTGCTGTCAATAATATAAAAACTTCCTTTAAAAAACAATTTTAAAATTGTTTCACTACAGGTTCTAAGTTGCGCTATTATTCTGGTTATATAAATGTGTGCGGATGTTTGCAAATAACTGCTAATTTCACCAACTATGTTTATAGTAAAGAGTAACTAAAAGCAACATTTCTGTTTATGTCACTATCAAGCAGTCGTTTTCTAAATTTGTCTAGAATAAGTCTAACATTCTGTAAAAAACTATTTTTTCTGAGAGGACTGTAATTGGGACATTCAAAAAGCATATGATGTAATGACTCCGGGGAATCCAGATTACAGACAGTGCAATTCTCAGTGCTGTCAATAATATAAAAACTTCCTTTAAAAAACAATTTTAAAAATGTTTCACTACAGGTTCTAAGTTGCGCTATTATTCTGGTTATATAAATGTGTGCGGATGTTTGCAAGTAACTGCTAATTTCACCAACTAGTAAGTGTGAGTATAGTAAAGAGTAACTAAAAGCAACATTTCTGTTTATGTCACTATCAAGCAGTCGTTTTCTAAATTTGTCTAGAATAAGTCTAACATTCTGTAAAAAACTATTTTTTCTGAGAGGGCTGTAATTGGGACATTCAAAAAGCATATGATGTAATGACTCCGGGGAATCCAGATTAGAGACAGTGCAATTCTCAGTGCTGTCAATAATATAAAAACTTCCTTTAAAAAACAATTTTAAAAATGTTTCACTACAGGTTCTAAGTTACGCTATTATTCTGGTTATATAAATGTGTGCGGATGTTTGCAAATAACTGCTAATTTCACCAACTAGTAAGTGTGAGTATAGTAAAGAGTAACTAAAAGCAACATTTCTGTTTATGTCACTATCAAGCAGTCGTTTTCTAAATTTGTCTAGAATAAGTCTAACTAAACTGCGTACATTTGTAATTAAATAATCTTCCCATAGACACTTACATTGCGCATAAATAAACCATTCTTTAAGTTGTGTCACCCAATTACACTTTGAATTATTATCAGATGATAACTGAGCAAGTCGATTGAAACAAATTTTTGAAAGTCTTGAAGAGTTCATTTCTTTGAGTTTATGTAACCAAAGTAAGGCATGTTTGGAAACAACCGTTGACAAATGATCAGAACTTGTTTCCAAGAGTACAATGTAATCTGGGGTATTCTTTGACAGACTTAGGAGTTTTTTGAAAAAGTTTACCTGTACACGCTCTATAATATCAGTGTAACGCAGACCCCATACACCAATTCCAAAAGAAAGAGAAGATAAAATAATTGAATTATATAGATTGATCCGCGATTCCCAAGTATTCATTTTTTACCGACACATTATATCCATTACTGCTCCAATGGCCCGATTAGCTTTGATTTAAGAATGCTTAGCCATGGTGCAAAACAAGGCTGTGGAGGAGAAATCAACACCCAAGTAAGCAAACTAGTTTACTGTTTCCACACAATATCCACTATAATGTTTTGTTGCTTGATTGAGAATGTTGCTTTATCATATATCTGTTTCAGTATCCGAATGTGTTTAGAACTAATCCCAAATTTATGAAGTTTCAACCAAAGAAGTTTATGATCTATACTGTTAAATGCTCTTTTGAGGTCTACAAAGACAGCAAACACTTTTCTGCGCTGAAGTATAAGAGTGATTTGCAAGATCGAGGTTAAAATGAAAGTATTATCTAAACAGCTTCTGTCTTTTCGGAAGCCATATTGTTTTTCTGGAAGGATGGAATTATCTTCACACCAGCTGGATAGACGATTTAGTAAAATAAGTGTGAATACTTTAACGCAGCAATTGATTAGCGATATATCGCGATAGTTGTTTGGATCATCTAAGGGTACTTTCTTGTGAAGCATTGTTAGAATTGTGTCACACCAGCTAAGTGGAATTTTTCCTGATTCTAATATTTTATTATATAAGTGACACATGTGTAAGCGCCAATTTTGTGGTAAGTGTTTCAGAAACTCATAGGTTATGCCATCCCTACCAGGAGCCTTACCATCTTTACACACCAACAGGGATTGATCAAGTTCTGAGAGTGTTATAGGTGAATCCAGAAACTCATTTCCAACGCCGAAAAAACTTATATCAAATTTGACCTTAATTGTAGTTAAGTGGTAGTAAAATGACTCCCATTCCGCAATTGATAACGGACAGAATTTATTTCTGCGCCTAAATAAGTTTAATGTTTTCCAAAACTCTGACTGATTTCTAGTATTGGAAAGAGCAGCCATAACATTATTTTCACACACTTGTTTCTTTTTTAAAATTAGCTGCTCATACTCTTTTTTTATAGTAATGTAATTCGTTTTATATGGTTCTGAAAACCCATATTTTTTGCACTCTTTTAATTTAATTTTTACTTGAGTCTTTAGCTCTATACATTCAACATCAAACCAAGAGTTTCGAGGATGTTTTTTTGTATTACTAATTTTTTTCGTTGAAAACAGACCTAATTTTTTTGCTACGTCCCAAATACTTGAACAAAGATTATTATATAAAATATCTACATCTCCACACATACCTACATTCGGCAAGTGCTGGATTGACATAATGAAATCTATGGTTTTAGTTATGTCCCATTTCAAGCTAGTGAATGAGGATGAAAATGCAATGTTAGGCTCATTCCTTATTAAAGGGCCGAATGTTAAAAAAACTGGCAAGTGGTCCGACAAATATTGATTATCTAGTACACTAAATTTGTCAACAAATTCTAGTTTATCATTACAACAGAAACATAAATCAATTACGCTTTGCCCCAAGGCATTACAAAAAGTAAAATTTGCAGGTCTGTCAGTATTAACATGACCATGTACTAATAAAAAGTTTCTAATAGACATAAATTCAAGAAGATAGCGACCGTGAGCATTACTCATCTTGTCGTGACTTAACATGTCAGGAAAAAACTGAGTATTTGTTACAGTCTCTTCAGGGATCTCACTAAGTTCTGCGATTCGACCATTAAAGTCTCCAATTATGAAAGTTATACAGCCGAAATATTTTTCCAGTATCACATCAAGTAAAACTCCAAAAGTTTCTAATAATTCACTGTAGTTACTTCTCGGTGGAATGTACACAAGGCAAGCAATGAACTGAAGAGAAGACATTGTAAACTGATATATAAGCCACCAAGGAGAAGCCTTCCGGAGTCTTGGGCTGTAACTGTTTTTGTAGAATATGGCTAGGCCTACCTTTGCACGTCCTACCGACTTCTCCCTAATTGCTTTGGAGTAAACAACACTGTAATTATTACGTATAAGATTTGTTACCTCAATATCAGAACCCTGCCACGTTTCACATAAACATATGAAATCATATTGCACATGCGAGTCTTCAACGAGAAAATTGTTGAGATTTTTAAATCCATGCACATTCCAGAGTACTACTCTAACACTGCGTTGGCTGCCCAAGAGCACATCCCGAGTTGAAGTGCCTGTTGCTTTTTCTCCATCATTTGAATTTATTTTCTCCTTTCTACCATTTGTATTAAGAGTTTTGGCTTCATTTAGTTTAATTTTGTTTTCGTTCTTAGTGTGTGATTCCTTTTCAATTATGGTTATTTTTAAATTATTTTCTTTTATAAAAGTTTCAGATTTTTTGAAGAATGCTCTTCTTGTGTTGGTGATCTATCACTTACTGTTCTTCCCCCTGCTTTTCTAAATTCTGTTGGTGTTTGCGCACTTATCTGCTGCTTCCAACCTCCCATATCCTTAAGTTAATATTCTTTTCCATTCACTACAAGTTTATTGTATTTAACAAAAGCTTTGCAGCCTTGACTCCTAGCTATTTTCATTTGTTCCAAAAGTTGTGTTCTCTGATATCTAATTTCTTTTGGAAAATCTTCGCTAAGACTCCACTGCGAATTTTTCAAATTCCGTGCCAACTTCAACATTTCAAATTTCTTACTCTTATGTGCCATTTCTAACAATATTGGTCTAGTTGAATTTTTCCTTTTCTTTCCTAATCTCCCGATATCCATTATATCTTGTTCGAATTTCAGCTGAACCCCTAGTTGGTTAATTACCTCCTGTACTTCCACCTTTTGGGTTTCGGTATTTTCATCCGGTACTTCACTGATTCCATAGATAATTAAATGTTTACTCCTCAGTTCTCTTTCTAAGACTTCTATCCTTTAATCTTGTTTGTCTGGCTGTTTTTCAAGATCTTTATTTTCTTGTTTTCTTTCATTAGGGCGGTTAGTTCTTTTTGTAATCCATCTATTTTCTCTTCCATTCTAATGTTCCTTTCATCCATGGTGTTTAGTTTCTCAAAAATTTTATCCATTTTAATAATTATTTATGTTTCCAAATACAGCCCTGTTATATTAAGTTCTAAATGCTTGTTATCAGTTGATAAATACAAGTTTTTGTGAAAATTTAATGACTAAAGTTTATTCTTTAATATCTTGGAGGACAATTATTTCACTATTTCATTAAAAACTAGGTAATTTTTGTGTTTTCAAAGAGATCTTATTTTACATACCTCTTCTTGCCGTTATGCTATATAACACTATATTATTCGGTGGATAAACAATGAAAATCAATCATTTACATATAGACGAGAATAATACGTATCTTTTACTATTTTGCCCGGACCGAACTCTTTGTCTTCATGTTGCTTTAGTAAAATGACTTTAACATATAATTTTCGGATGTTAAGTAATCCAGTTTCTTCGTAGAGCTCAGTTGTAGGGTAGGTTCTGCGTTTGTGAAATAAAACTTTCAATATACTTTCTTGAACTTTTTGTACGTACTCGATGAGAGTTTCCCCAGCCGATCCCCATAATCCCCAATAAGACCATATATTAGGTGGCTTTCGACCAGTGCATAATAAAGAATTTTAAGGTAAGTTAATTTCAGAATATTAGATGTATATTTAAGTTTATATAGCACAAATCTGAGTTTTTTTATTAAATAGTTTATTTGGTGGTCCCATCGTAAATGGGAATCAAGGAAAATTCCGAGATATTTAATTTTTTTTTATGTTTTGATATGAAACATTTCTCTCTTGTGGATACTGTAATAGATATTTGTTCAAATGGTGGCAAGCCGGTGCTGTAGGAATTAAATGGTAAAAAATGTTTTTTTAGTTTATTGTAAGTAGTCTGCTCTCAGAAAAATCCACTATTTTAACAAAATCGATATAAATATCATTCTTGAGAGCCAATCAATTGTCATTTTTATAGAATACAGCGGTGTCATCAGCAAAGCTCACAATTTCTCCTTTTGTGTCCTGAGAAAATATATCATTGAGGTATAGGTTAAAGAGGATTGGTCCCAGGACTGTTCCTTGGGGTACTTCCTTACTTCCGACCTTAGTGGTTAATAACTATCACAAATTATCTAGCCTCTATTTTTAATTATCTACACTAGGTTTTGATATTTTTTAAACAGAATAGAATATAACGTTAATGTCGTCTAGATGTTTACAATCCTTACTTTAACTAACTATACTTGTATATTATTTTGAAATACGTTATTACGAGTAGTTGAATTATATCATAAATTGTGTTGCGTTTATGAATAATATTATAAAAGATAAACAAATGTTCGAGGTGTATCAACATTGACAAGGTCTGAGTTCCTATCAGTTCGTAAGAATAATTTCTGACCTTAGTGGTTAATAACCATCACAAATTATCTAGCCTCTATTTCTAATTATTTACACTAGGTTTTGATATGTTTTCGAAAGTTATGTTATTAATGGAATTGATGCAAAAGAAAATACAATAAATTGTGATTCTCACATTGGAACAATTTTTTTTGAAATAGGCAGAGGACGAAAGAAATTCGTCTGTAGGACAATTATTTATCTACTCTAAACAGGTCCTAGTGGGATTCTGTATAATTAAAAGGAATCAAACAATGAAACACAAATATTCATTATTAATAAGAATTTATTATAAGAAATTATTGTACAAAGCAATTTCATAGTACAATAATTAGACTGTATTTCCACCTGAGGTGTGAACCCTACCCATAATCCCTCGGTTCAAAGTCCAGTGCTCTAATCAGACTATCTAGCGGTACAGATAAGGAACATCATTTCGAGGGAAATCATTATTATCAAAATATTTCCGTAGTCTGGCGACATTTCGTTTAATATCGGAAAGTTTATTATCATATAAATCGTTAGTTCGAGATTGACGTGAATAATGTTTGTTATCTAAACCATTATTTCGAACTCTATGTGAAGAATCTAAATCATTATTTCGAGCTCTACGTGAAGAATCTAAATCATTATTTCGAACTCTACGTGAAGAATCTAAATCATTATTTCGAGCTCTATGTGAAGAATCTACATCATTATTTCGAACTCTACGTGAAGAATCTAAATCATTGTTTCGAACTCTACGTGAAGAATCTAAATCATTATTTCGAACTCTACGTGAAGAATCTAAATCATTATTTCGAACTCTATGTGAAGGATCTAAATCAATATTTCGAGCTCTACGTGAAGAATGTTTGTTATCTAAACCATTATTTCGAACTCTATGTGAAGAATCTTTATCATCTAAATCATTATTTCGAGCTCCATGCGAAGAATCTTTATCATCTAAATCATTCTTTCGAGCTCCATGTGAAGAATCTTTATCATCTAAATCATTATTTCGAACTCCATGTGAAGATTCTTTATCATCTAAATCATTTTTTCGAGCTCCATGTGAAGAATCTTTATCATCTAAATCATTATTCCTAACTCCACGCGAAGAATCTTTATCATCTAAATCATTATTTCGAGCTTGAGGTGAAGAATCTTTATCATCTAAATCATTATTTCGAGCTTGAGGTGAAGAATCTTTATCATCTAAATCATTATTTCGAACTCCATGTGAAGATTGTTTATCATCTAAATCATTTTTTCGAGCTCCATGTGAAGAATCTTTATCATCTAAATCTTTATTCCTAACTCCATGCGAAGAATCTTTATCATCTAAATCATTATTTCGAGCTTGAGGTGAAGAATCTTTATGATCTAAATCATTATTCCTAACTCCATGCGAAGAATCTTTATCATCTAAATCATTCTTTCGAGCTCCATGTGAAGAAACATTATCATCTAAATCATTTTTTCGAACTCCATGTGAAGATTCTTTATCATCTAAATCATTTTTTCGAGCTCCATGTGAAGAATCTTTATCATCTAAATCTTTATTCCTAACTCCATGCGAAGAATCTTTATCATCTAAATCATTATTTCGAGCTTGAGGTGAAGAATCTTTATCATCTAAATCATTATTTCGAGCTCCATGTGAAGAATCTTTATCATCTAAATCTTTATTCCTAACTCCATGCGAAGAATCTTCATTATCTAAATCATTATTTCGAGCTTGAGGTGAAGAATCTTTATCATCTAAATCATTATTTCGAGCTTGAGGTGGAGAATCTTCATCATCTAAATCATTATTTCGAGCTTCAGGTGAAGAATCTTTATCATCTAAATCATTATTTCGAGCTTGAGATGAAGAATCTTCATCATCTAAATCATTATTTCGAGGTTCAGGTGAAGAATTTTTATCATCTACATCATTATTTCGAACTCCATGTGAAGAATCTTTATCATCTAAATCATTATTTCGAGCTCCATGAGAAGAATCAATACTTGCGTTGTTGGTACTTTTCAATGGTGATGTCTTATCAGTAACTGGATTACAATGAATAGTATATATAATCGAAATAAGCTGAAAAAGTTTTAACTATGAAGCAAATTTATGTCGACTGTTAAAAAAACATACTTACACAAATAATAAACGATGAAAAGGTAAGGATCTTCATGTTGCTTTTTATTGTTGTTGTCGATGAACTGAAATTCACAGTTTTATATTAAAAATGGAAATTTAATCACTCATTGTTTTCAATGAATTAATGTATTATTTATAATAACTTTACAACTTGTAGTGGGTGTTTTAATCATAAACAATTTCACAATTCTCATTTCCAAATCAAATCGTACAATTGGTTATTTCACCCATAACAAAATGTACTAAAAACTGTTTAGTTCATAAAATAGTTGTCCAATGAACTCAAATGTTTCGATTTAAATTTATAAAGTGGCTCTAGAAATTTAATTTGTAAATATCATTTTTAATCGTAAATTTAAACCACCAAAAACGATATGTGCTATGATCGTGATGTCAGGAAACGTGTAATCAAATGTAAATGATTTTTATAAGTCTCAAGTAACATACAAATTAACAAGAACAGTTGTTATATTTATTCCTTTATACCTCCCTTTTTATCCTAATTGAAACAGGGAGGGAATGGAGTTAATCTTTTCAGTGCTATTATTAACTTTGATTTCAAATGCTGGCTAGCTACATACTTTAATGCTTTTCGGATAGTGGTGTGTGTTTATCTAAAATTTCGATTTCAATGCTAGGTATGTATTTAATCAGAGTGTCCATTCATATTACTGTATACAGTTGAAGAAATAATGTGATGAATATACACTGAACCATACAAGAGACTTCGCAAGTAGTACGATTTGGTTTACAATTTTGTTTTATATTAAGCTGGATGAAAAATCTGGTTAAAATTAATAAAACTATTACTCAAACTATATTAGCTAGGAAATTTTAGGATAAAGCAACCAAACCATAAGCGAGGTGGTTGTATATAAATTCAGTGATTAAATGGGTTAAACAACTCCATATAAAGTAGCTTGAGCTAGAGTTAAAATACCAAAGGGGACAGTCTAGGAAGCGCACTAAACCAGACCGGACTATTTACTATGACAGGAAAGTAAAGATTAGATCTTACTTGTTTTTTTTTCTATGAATACAGCTTCAATGGGTAGGTGTGCTTCTTCTCCACAATAATAATCAGGTACGAGCTAAAGTACGAGTTCAAGGCTGATCTCGATTTCTAGTTCTTTATACTTGCTTATTTTTTCATTTTCTTTGGTCTTTATATTGCTATCATCTGGGACAGAGATTTCGATCAAAATACATGTATTTATGTTCTTATCATAAAGTATTATGTCCGGTATATTTGCCAGTATTGTTCTATCAGTAATTACTGCCATATCCCACATAACATCGATGTTACTGTTGCCTACGACTTTTTCTGGGACATGATTATAATACTTTTCTGCTACACGCAATCCTATTGCGTTGCATATTGACCAATGGATGAATGAAGCAACCTTATTATGTATGTTGGTGAATTCTGTTAGGGCAAGAGTCGTACATCCGGTTATTAAGTGACTAATTGTTCATATGATTTTCCGCAAAGCTTACATTTACTGTCTATCAATTGTTTTAATATGTTCTGATAGTATCTAGTACCTGATCTTGAGCTGCTATAATGAGACTTTCAGTTTCTCCTTTGAGTCCAGAACTACCTAGTCAGGCTATACTTCTCATCTTATCAACTGTTGGTTTGCTTAAAATCCTGAAAATTTGCCCATGTAGTGGCTTTTGTTGTAATGTCTGGATCTTGTGTCTTTGAATTACATCTTTGATCGAATTTATATTCCTCAGAGCACTATCTATTATAAGATACTTTTCTCTCATTTGTGCTGACTCTTTTTGACCTATACCCAATATAATCGCCTAGACCTATAACAGCCTGTTCATAAGCTGCGTACAACTCGATTAAGTCTCGTCCGCCGTCGCCGTATAGTCTGGCAACATCTGCTTTAGGGTGATGCCTACTCCCCATTGTGAGATGTTTCCTGGTTTTCCTGTTAATCTTCACTATTTGTTATGTTAGCCAGTCGACAATATCAAAGCTATATGTCACCACTGGAACTGCGAGGGTATTAATGGCTATGATTTTGTTCTTTGAATTTAGTTCGGTACTTAGGATTTGGCGTATACGGTGATAATATTCTGTTGATACCATTGTTTTCATTTTGGTGTTGTCTATGCCGTCCCTCTCTTCGACGCCGAGGTATTTATAAGATTCATGCATCTCCAGGTGTCTTATTGAGGTTCCGTTATAAAGTTGAATGTTGTGACTTTTGATTAGTTAGCTGTAGCACATGTGTGTAATCCAAATTCCATATTAATAACGTTACTAAATTTTTTTACGACAGTCAGTGCTCGATGTAGTTGAGTCTCATCTCTACTGAATAATTTCAGGTCATCCATATAAAGCGAGTGATTGATTTTAATAAAACTCCCAATGTCAAATCCAATATTTTCTCTGTTCAGGGTATTGGTTAGTGGGATAATTGCCAAGCAGAAAAGCAAGGTGATAAAGAGTCCCCTAGAAATATTCCTCTTTTGATAGATATAAGTTCTGTTTCAATGTTTCTTTTGTTATGGATCAGCGTCATTTTTGTTTTCCAGGTCTATAATAATAATAATAATAATAATAATAATAATAATAATAATAATAATAATAATAATAATAATAATAATAATAATAATAATAATAATAATAATAATAATAATAATAAAGGGTAGTGCAGCGTCTCTTACAGCCTCTCCTATCAATCCCTAATCGCACCTACACGTCGGTAGACCCTGGTAAACCATCTCTGGGGATTCAAGATCGGGGAACCAACCCCCGGTGGCGAATCTACATGAGATGGGCAAACGCGAGAGGGAACTGGAACCAGTGTATTGGGTTTGCCGCCCGGTACTCTGTGATAAAGTGGCACCTGGAAGCTCAAGCCAAGCCTCGGATACATCGGCCCCTGGGGCTGCAGCCGGTGTTAACAAAGGACAGCCCTCGGTGGGAAGAGAATCGGATGGTGATTCCCTACCGTATGGACCATCTGAAGCATCAACAACTGGACGAGAGCGACATAATGCTGCCAAATGTGTTTCCCGCAGGACACTCGGGACCACTCAGGCAGGAGCACCTAGGCGAAGAACACAGTGGACAAGCGATATGAATGAAGCTATTTGCAGACTATATTTCCGCCTAACAATGTGTGAGACCCAGCTGATAGGGTACAGACAGAACTTACGTGAAGCTTTTGTTCACCAATTTCCAACATTGGAGCACGTGACCGAACAAATTGTAGCTGATAGAAGAGCAGCCTTATTTCGGAGAAACCTAATTCCTGAATTAAGAAGAAATTAAATAAAGGATGAAGTGCAACGAGAACTCGATGTCAATGGGGAACAAACAAATGCTGCTATTGAGGTAACCCCAGATGTACCACCCAACAATATAGTCAATCAGAAGACACTTGTAGACAACAGCAATGAAGAAAATGAACCAGGCGTGGAGCTATATAGATTGGGGGAGAAAATGATACAAGAATTCAATAAGGCGAAAATATTATATAATGAGATTGGACCGTCCCAGAAACCAAAGGTACCAAAGCAATATTGAAGCCGCAAACTAGAGCAATTGTTATCTATTGCAAATGAAAAGGTGTTAACCAATCAGATAGTACAAGGCATAGAGAGCTATGAAGACCTGTGCCACTGTTTATATAGCACAGCAGTTGCAATATAAATATGTAATGGGGGGAAGATTAGAGAGAACCAGAGTACGGAGACAAACAAGCCAAACATAGAAAGAACCCCGCCATGGCAAACTAGATTGGAAAAGAAGATAGAAGAACTCCGGAGGAACATTGCTGTCCTGACTGTCTTTACTAATGGAAGCAGAAGCAAAAGAATGAAGAAGAAGGTTGGAAAGATTAATAATATATACAGAACACACACACAATATGACCCTCTTAATAACAATATTGAGACAGTGCTGGACACATTGAAACAAAAGCTCAGTGTATACGCACAAAGATTACGAAGATATAAGAAAAGTAAGGAACTCAGAGACCAGAATGTGCAATTTGGGAGGAACCAGAAAATATTTTACAAAAATATCCAACAGCATATGCCTGAGAACAACCAAACCATACCCCAAACGAAGAAGAGATGCAAACATTCTGGGCAAACATATGGTCAGAAGAGGAACACTTTAACAGAGACGCACTCTGGCTAAAAAAATTGAAGATAAAGCAAATAGGATACAACCAATGACAGAGACAATTATAACACCTGAGACGCTGAAGCTTGTGATTGATAAACTCAAGAATTGGAGATGTCCGGGAGTCGATACTATTCAGAACTTCTGAATACAGAGAATTCACGCCTTGCATGGAAAGATGCTAGAACTGATAAACCGATTTTTGGAGGATGGAGACTCAGATCCAGAGCTATTGTGTGAGGGAAATACACTGCTGATACCAAAAAAAAAGGATGTCATCTAACCCAGCTGATTACAGACCAATTACATGCCTTAATACGTTTTATAAAGTAATAACAGCCTGCATTGCCGAAAATATTACAAAACATTGTGACTCCAACAACATCCTAGGTGAAGAACTGAAAGGTTGCAAGAAAGGGTCATTGGCGTGTAAGGAGCAGTTAATCATAGATCAGATCTTAATGTCAGAAGCCATAACGAAGCAGAGAAACTTATTTACAACCTTTATAGATTACCGCAAGGCGTATGACTCTTGTCCCCACGATTGGCTTCTGAAAGTCCTGCAAATTTATAAAATAGATAAGAAACTTATCACCTTCCTGGAAAAGATCATGAAAAAGGGGCGCACGACCTTAAACCTGAAAACACCGCAAATAGCTTACACCACAGAAAAAATACAGATAAGAAAAGGTATATATCAAGGAGATACATTAAGTCCACTGTGGTTTTGTATGGCCCTAAACCCGCTAACGGACCTGTTAAATGACACAATGAAAGGATTTGAGATGAAGGATGAAAACGGACAAAAGCACAAGATCAGCCATCTACTCTACATGGACGATCTCAAACAATACGCAGCAACAAAGACAGGGCTTCAGTACCAACTAAAAGTAACCGAAAGTTTCTCCGAAGATATAAAGATGAGATTTGGGGTAGATAAGTACAAAATCCAAAGTATAAACAAAGTGAAACTCAACCAAAACCTCACATATGAAACCGCCCACCAGGAAACAATAACGTCAATGAATACGGATGAGCTGTATAAATACTTAGGGATGAACCAGAGCAAAACTATCGAGCATACGCTGATTAAACAACAACTTAGGAGCGAGTTTCAGAAAAGAGTGAAAAGGGTATTGAAAACATCTTTGAATTCCAAGAACACTACTATCGCTATCAACACATACGCCATAGCAGTCATCACTTATTCTATGGGAGTTGTGAAATTGAGCAATACAGACCTGGAAGATATGGACAGATGGATCAGAGTTCAACTGACCAAGTTTAGAAGCCATCACCCGAAAAGTGCTGTGAAAAGAGTTTATATACCCCGCAAAGAAGGTGGATTGGGCATAGTAAACCTCTATGACATGAACATTCGTCAAATTAAATCAATGAGAAGCTATTTCCATAGAAAAGCAAGGACTTCCGTGCTTCATAATATAGTATGCTCTCAAGATGATAAATACACCCCATTGAACCTAACTAATAACTGTGACATTCACCCAACATCTGTACAAGAAAGACGAGAAGCATGGCAGAGGAAAGCACTGCATGGAAGACATCCTACTATCCTAGCCGCAGAGGGCACAGATAAAAAGTGATCGAATCACTACTTACGAATAGGATACCTTTTCCCTGAAACTGAAGGGTTCATGATCGCCATACAGGATCAGGTTGTACCAACTAGGAACTATCTCAAATATATCATTAAAGATCCAACCGTGATAGATGACACTTGTAGAATGTGTGGCAGGATGGGGGAAACCATCCAGCATATAACTGGAGGATGCAGCTCTCTCGCCGCATCTGAGTACAAGAAACGCCAAGATCAAACAGGAAAGATAGTACACCATGCTCTGGCTTCCAAATATAACTTGATACCCGAAACAGAAAAACTCACTTATAAGTATACACCAGCAAGCACCCTAGAAAACGCCCACTACAAATTATACTGGGATAGAACAATATTTACTGATCGGACAAATGAAGCAAACCGGCTGGATGTGATTCTGTGGAGTCTGAGAGAAAAACAGGTATGGATTATCGACTTCGCAGTTGTGAATGATAACAACATGGAAAACACAATCAACCTAAAGCTTCGAAAATATGATGACCTCGCTCAGTATATCAAAGAGCAGTGGAAAGTAGACCAAGTTACTATCCTACCCATGGTCCTATCCACAACAGGCATTGTACCACGGCAGCTTGGTAAGGCTGTGGATACTCTCAAAATCAGTCCATCTGGAATTGGAAAGATGCAGAAAACAGCTATTCTTGGCACTTGCACCATTGTAAGGAAAGTACTGGGAAAAATAACGCTAAAAAGTGGAAAGTCAAATATGCTTTGATAGATTTATATCTGTATATTTCAATAAACCACACTCAGACAAGAAGGCCTGAGTTTATGTGAAATGCCTTAAGAAGAGAACTAGTTAAAATAATAATAATAATAGTAATGATAATAATAAGAATAATAATAATAATAATATTAATAATAATAATAATAATAATAATAATAATAATAGGGGGTTAAAATGGTAGTGAAGCGTCTCTTATAGCCTCTCCTACCAATTCCTGCTCGCACCTCCACGTCGGTAGCCCCGGTAACTATCTCTGGAGATTCGGGATCGGGTAACCATCCCCGGTGGCGGATCTGCAGCAGATGGGCTAATGCGAGAGGGAGAACCACCACCACGCGGGGTAGCATCCCGTATGGTGTGAAAAAAAGTGCTTTCAACACACGAAGAAATCGTTACTCGGGCGGGGAAGGATTAGATGCTGGTCCTTCCAATCGGAACCGTCAGGATGTCCAGCATGTAGATGAGAATGGTGGGGGCACCGCCCATCGAAATGTACCCCATCAACCGCTTGAACCTACGGCGCCTCGGAGACGTGTTGTGCGACAACCTGTCGCACCCACTGAACCAAATCAGGCACAATCAGAAAGACGACGTATGAAATGGGACAATGAAACCAACAAACAAGTAATACGTTCGTTTTTCACAGTTACGGCACTGGAGACTGATATGACGATGTACCGCATGCGACTGCATAATCACTTCATTGAGAAAATGCCACACCTAAATCACCTCTCAGAACAACGAATAGCAGATCAACGTAGAGCTATCATAAGAAATAACCTAATACCTCTACCTGCAATCGAACAAATAAGGGCAGAGGTGGAAAGGGAGATTAATCAACAGCCTATAAATGAGACCCCGGAGACTCAGGAACAAGAAAGTAGAGGACCTGAAGCTGACCTACCACTATTAAGTCTTCGACCCTCAGTAATCAACCGTCAAACATTATGGGAAGAAAACTACCAACAACATCTTACTGAATTCAGAGGATCCGACCCTGCCAGCAGGCCGGCGCTACCAAAACTCATTTATACTCCAAACACGCACTCTCTCTTAGGGATTGCTAATCAAATTCTGGAATGTCAATTGAATGCAGATATGAACCTCGAGCAAATACATCTTCACGTGTATTGCGCAGCTTTAGCAACAATCAAAGCCAACAAACAAAAAATACTAAAAGCACCTAAGACACGTACGCCTCAAAAACCGAGATGGGAACAAAGACTTAGTACCAAAATCGAGAATTTAAGAAAGGAAGTTGGTAGAATTCAACAAATAGCAAATGGGCAAAAATCCAAAAAGCTGCTAAATAAAATCCCGGTCCAGATTAAACAACAACTGGGAGGAAAAACAACAAATGAAATAAAAACAATTATAGATGATACCTTAGATACCTGGAAACAAAAACTTGCAGTTGCTTCTAAAAGATTAAAAAGATATCAGGAGAGCTACCAACGCAAAATCCAAAACAACTTCTTTTCAAAAAATCAGAAAGGCTTCTATAGATCGTTTAACGAACAACCTGGTTCTAAAGGACAGCCGCCAAAGAAGGAGGACTTACAGACATTTTGGGAAGGAATGTGGTCGAAGGAAATCGAACACCAGGAAAATACACCTTGGATCAAAACAGAAATTCAGAACAACAACCATCTACATATGGAAGAAATAATATTTACATTACAAGATCTAAAAAAGGTAATAAAAACTTGGCCAACTGGAAAGCACCAGGGAACGACGGTATCCAAAATTTCTGGTACAAAAAATTTACGGCTACCCATCATCACCTAACCAACCAATTTAATATCGCTCTAAGAAACCCTGACCAACTACCAGACTTCCTTACAAATGGTGTAACTTATCTTCTTCCAAAATCTGATCAAACCCAAGATCCTTCTCAATATAGACCCATCACGTGCCTTCCTACAATGTACAAAATCTTCACTGCAGCACTATGTGATAAACTGTACGCATACCTAGAAACTAATGATATTCTAACTGAGGAGCAGAAAGGGTGCAAAAGAAAATATATGGGCTGCAAGGAACAAATAACAATCGATAATGTGATATTGGAACAAATCAGAAAGAAGAACAGAAATCTATACATGGCTTATATAGACTATCGGAAGGCTTTCGACTCAGTGCCCCACAGTTGGTTAATGAAAACTTTGGAAATTTACAATATACACCCTTTGGTGGTTAGGTTTTTAAAAAGTACTATGAGTAATTGGAAAACAAAACTCAAAATTAACCTAAATCACACAGAACTAGAAACTGAATCTATCAGTATTAAAAGAGGAATCTTTCAAGGAGATACACTTTCCGCTCTATGGTTCTGCTTGTGTTTAAACCCATTATCACGTGGCCTAAACCACACAGGATATGGAGCAACTATTAGAGCGGATCGAAACTCAACAACCATAAGTCATCTATTCTTTATGGATGATCTGAAACTATATGCCGCGTGCAAAAAACACCTAGAATCCAACTTAAAACTCATGCACCAGTGGAGCACAGAGGTCGGAATGTCGTTTGGTATGGAAAAATGCCAAACTGTATCGGTTGAAAAGGGAAAGCTAAAAGAAGGAGAACCTATAGAACTAGAGCCAGGCAAATATATTGAAGCCATGACAGACAAACCCTACAAGTACTTAGGAATCCTTCAGACACACAAGATAGAACATAAAGAAATAAAAGCCATATTAACCACCGAATTCGAAAAACGCCTTTACAACCTCTTAAAAAGTAAGCTTAATTCAAGAAACCTTACCACGGCCATAAATAGCTACGCCATATCCGCTCTTCAGTACTCCTTCGGAATAATTAAATGGACTCAAACGGACCTGGAAGCAGTAAACAGAAAGATTAGAACCGAGCTAACAAAACATAGAAAACACCATCCAAAAGCGTCCGTCGAAAGGATAAATTTACCTAGAGAAAAAGGAGGTAGAGGAATAAAATATGTTGTGGAAGCTTGCACTCAGCAAATTGCAGGCTTGAGGAGTTTTTTCCGCCACCAAAATAGTCAACTTCATAAAGCCATAGTGAAAACAGATACGGGTTATACACCTTTAAACCTAAGCATGGAAAAGTTTACGCCCTTTAATACACGAAATGAGGAAGATAAAATTAGAAATTGGCGTTCAAAAGAATTGCACGGAAGATTCATTCATGATTTACAGAAAGACACGATAGATCAAGCTAAATAGGTTGAATGGCTTAAAACTGGAACGCTGTTCCCAGAAACTGAAGGTTTTATGGTTGGTATACAAGATCAGGCTATAAAAACGAGGAATTACCGAAAGTATATATTGAAGGAAGAAATACCAACAGATAGGTGCAGAAAGTGCAACAGAAGTCAAGAAACGATTGAACACATTCTTTCTAGTTGCCAAAGCATAGCTGAAACTAAATATCTGGAACGACACAACAAAGTTGCCACAGTAGTATACCTAGAAGTACTGAAAAAACTTAACCTTGATCCACAAAACAACGAGCCATATTACAAATATAAGCCCCCTCCAGTTATCGAAAATCAGTATGTTAAGATCTACTGGGATAAAACTATCATGACGGACGTAACAGTACGACACAACAGGCCGGACATCACAGTCATTAATAAACAATCCAAGCAAGCTCTGCTTATTGACATATCGATCCCAAATAATTCTAACACAGAAAGCAAATACAATGAAAAACTAAGCAAATACGCCGAGCTAAGGACCGAAATAAAAGAATTGTGGAATCTTAAAGAAGTCAAGAAAATTCCAGTTGTTTTATCCTGTATGGGGCTAATTCCCAAGAAACTAAGTACTTCCCTCAAAGACATTGATATTCCTGACTCAACCTACCGATTAATGCAAAAATCTGTAATCCTGGATGCGACAAACATTGTTAGGTCATTTCTAGAATAGTGACACCCAACGAAAGTCTTGCTGTTGAGGCCGACTGTCGTTGAAACACGCCGGGTGTAAATCCGGTGACACAAAAAGGAAAATAATAATAGTAATAATAATAATAATACAATACAACACATCACCGCCGGTTGTGAAGTACTCGCTCCGACTAGCTATCTTCAAAGGCACGACCAAGTTGCGAAGATAGTATATCAAAAATTAGCTCTACTGTACCAACTCCACGAGGATGCATCACCATACTACAAATACCAACCCGAAACCGTCATTGAAAATGCTCACTATCGCCTCTATTGGAATCGTAGCATATTAACCGATAAGACCATTCCATGAAATAGACCAGATATTACCCTTACCAACAAGACTGCAGCTATAACTTATCTTATAGATGTCGGCATCCCAAATTCTCACAATCTGCAATCCACGTGGAATGAAAAATTGGTAAAATATACTCTTCTTGCTGAGGAAGTAAAGACAATTTGGAAACAAAGTGAGGTTAACGTGGTTCCTCTTATTATTTCCACAACTGGAATAATCCCAAAAAGCCTCCACACCAGCCTACCAATACTTAACCTACCATCGCTCATATACATACAGCTTCAGAAAGCTGTTATTCTGGAAGCAGCAGCAATAGTAAGAAGACACCTCAACTTAAAATAGTTATGAAGGAACTTGTACTCGTACCGTTCCTCTCTGAAACACCGTTATAAGACGAGCATATACAACATAATAATAATAATAATAATAATAATAATAATAATAATAATAATAATAATAATAATAATAATAATAATAATTAGACGCCATAAACAGACTTGTCAGAACAACTTTGACCAAATACAGGATGCATCATCCCAAAGCAGCTATGGAACGACTGTACTTATCCCGAAAAGAAGGTGGCAGAGGATTATTAGACATAAAGAATCTATGCAACAGACAGGTGGTTGCAATGAAGAAATTCTTCACCGTAAAAGCACGACATTCTCCGCTACACGACGCCATTCTTAAAAGCGATATATCGTACACTCCTCTTAACCTCTCTAAAGCTGAAGTCTTACCGACAATCATAACAACTAAAGACCGAGTTGTAGCCTGGAGATCGAAAGCACTCCATGGAAGATTTCCCCAATCCCTAGACAATGCCGATAAGGAAGCGTCAGTTCGCTGGCTAAGGGATGGGTTTCTTTTTGGAGAAACTGAGGGCTTCATACAGGCCATCCAAGATCAAGTTATAGCGACCAACAACTATAAGAAATATATAGAAAAACTAGATGTGGTTGACCGATGCAGGAGGTGTCATAGAGAGTCTGAGACAATAGATCACCTAATATCAAGCTGCCCAAGTCTCGCGAATACAGAATACATCCATAGGCACAACCTTACAGCGAACATTCTACATCAAGCACTAGCCGTAAAGTATAACCTCCTTTCAGAAAAAGACATGGTACCATACTACGATTATAAAGCAAGACCGGTATTAGAAAACGATTCTTATAAACTGTATTATGACCTCTCGATACATACAGACAAAACAATAACAGCGAATAAACCAGACCTTGTACTGCACAATATGAAAGACAAAACAGCAATTTTCGTAGATATAACCCACCCTAATGACCACAACATCAATAAGGCAGAAGAGGAAAAAATAAAAAAATATATTCCGTTATCAATAGAATATAAAGAAATTCATAGATTAAAATCAGTACAAATCGTTCCCATTGTAATAACGACAACTGGCTTGGTCAACAAAAATCTGTCACAATTAATACTGAAAATGCAGCTCGACCCAAACACACTGATCCCAAAAATGCAGAAGAATGTTATCCTCGAAACGTGTCGCATCGTACGAACAGTCCTGAACATGCCTAATCAGGAATTTGAGTAAGGTTTGCTTGGGCCCCTTACTTCTTGAACCAGATGTTTAACAACTCTGAGACTAATACATGAAATAATAATAATAATAATAAGCTTATCAATCAAAATGTTATTACATGGTTTACATAAAAATTGTTGTTTACATGTAAATAAACATGGAATTCCCACTAAAACTAATGTTGCGCGTGGGTTTTACACATTTAAATTTCCAATAGTCTTTCTGCATAGATATTGACAATGTAAAGTAGGTTTGAGTTCACCTTTTTTATATTAATATATTGATTTCTAACATTAGGACATTCAATACATTTCATATATAAATAAGAGAAAATTAACAATAAAAAATATAAAACATTCACAATAAAATACAAAATATTTACAACATTTCCCAAACACATCAGATATTCAGAATGTAAAACAGGTTTACTTTCACGTTGTTGATTTCCATCTTAGGCATTCAACATATTTCGTTCATAAATTCGAGAAAATTAACAATAAAAATAGAAAACATTAACAATAAAATATAGAAAACAAACACTTTGTAGAGTATTCCAATTGACAAACGACATTGAATCATATAACACAATTAATAGTAACATGAAGATTTAAAAAGTCTGTCAGTCAAAAAGAGATCGAACCAGATCTCGATTTAAGTTAAGAACATATTTTCTTATTATTTTTTTCAGCATGTGACGAGAATTTATATTCATTATATTCATTTTTTGTTCAGGGGATAGAAAATTAAAAATTTTTGTACTACTCAGAGATGTTTTAACGTGATATTCTTTTTTTTCCTAGTGAAATGTTCATGGTCGATATTATTTAATAGATTTTTGTTTTTGTGTATATGAGTAAGAATGTTATTAAGAAATATTTGTCTTACATCGAAGATTCTTGCTTGTAAAAAAAGCAAATTGCTTGAGAAGGTTGGTTCATTTCGATACATAATTTTCAGAATTCGTTTCTGCACCATTTCCAACTTTTTCAAGTGAGTAGCAGCAACCCCTTCCCAGCTCAGTATAGCATATTGAATACGAGATTCCACCAGAGCGAAGTAAATGATCCTCAAGTGATAAGTGTCAAGTAATTTGCTCAAATATTTGAATTTGAACAGCATACTCCTTAAGGTTTTTGTCACATTCTCAGTGTGAACGTCCCATCTCATATGACTATCTATCGTTACACCCAAATATTTAATGGTTTCTGTTCTGGAAACATCAACAATCAACTCGCCGTTCCGTATATCGGGAGTGTTGAAATGTGGCAAATGATTTCTGTAAGCCGTGAAAGTCATAAATTTAGTTTTTTCATAGTTAATTGTCAATAGTTGATGATTAAACCAATTGATAATTTGTGGCATATCAGCTTCCACTTTTTCTTTCAGGTCATGCCAATTTTTATCCTCATAGAAAATCACTGTATCATCTGCAAAGCTGATTATAGTTCCTGTACTATTCAAGGTGAGTAAGTTGTTAAGATATATTGAGAATAATAGTGGCCCAAGGACAGTGCCCTGTGGCACACCAAACTGAACTAACTCTTCAGAACTAACTTTATTTTCAATTTGTACAAATTGTTTTCTCTGGTACAGATAGCTTTCTAGAAGATTATAAGTTGTTCCCCGAACTCCAATATTTTCCAAGGTTTCGAGAAGCTGTGTATGGCTTACAGTATCGAAAGCCTTGGATAGGTCTTAAAGTACACACAGACTAGGTTTTCCGTTATCTATCGCTCTATAAATTTGGGATGTTAAGCTTATTATAGCATCTTGGGTAGATTTGCCTTCTCTGAACCCAAACTGTTTTTCTAATAGCAAGTTGTTTTTCTTTATATAATCATTGAGTCTATTCTTGAGAGCTTTTTCGAAAAATTTCGCGATGTTGGATATAAGTGAAACTGGTCTATAATTTTCAATCACACATTTTTTTTTCCTTTTTTATGAAGTGGTTTTATAACAGTTACTTTGAGTATAGAGGGACATACACCAGATTTCATTATTTTGTTAATGAGGTATGCCATGGGTTTGGCGATTTCATTTGAATTTCTTTGACAGTTTCAGCCTTAATTTTATCAATTCCTGGCGATTTATTTGGTTTCAATGAATTTATGATCTGGCATATTTCATCCTCATCTACAGGTTTAAGAAACATTGAGTGTGGCAGAGATTTTCTTGGCATTGGATCAGTAATAGGTTTTTGAATTAATGGAGCCAGTTTTTTCCCCACTTCCGCATAATGTTTATTGAAGGCGTTTGCAATTTTTAGGTCATCGGTCAATACATCATCATCAGTGATAATTTCTTTGATGTTTGATTTTTTTTTCTTACATTCCATACTGTTTATTGTGTTCCAAAGATGCTTTGAGCTTTTTTTCTTTTTTTTCAATCTCCGCTCTATAATAGTTTAATTTCGAAATTTCCATTACACGGTTTAGATGATTGCAGTAATTCTTAAATTCCTGTCCGTAAGCTTCTGGGTTCTCCCGATATTTCTTGTACAGTTGATTTTTTGTATTTATTGATTTCATTAGTGCTTTTGTGACCCAATCTTTCCTTTTTTTATCCTGCTTTTTCTTTTTGATTCTTTTTGTATGCTTTCCTGTCAGTTCACATATAAGTCCAATGAAGAATATAGTAGCTATATCTATATCTATCATCTCGTAAAATGAATGCCAATCATATTCGCATAATTCCCTTCTCCTTGTAATCCGTGTATTCTGTATATGAGTCTGTTAAAGCCCTAAGAGGTTCCGACTCAATCGGCATTTTCAGGATTTGAGTGTAATGGTCTGTGATATGTGAGCGTACAATTATTGGTATACATTTTTCCTTCAACTCCGGTGTTTTACATTTCAAAAAAATATGATCAATACATGAAGCAGACTCACCCTGAACTCTAGTATCTCTATTTATCATCAATTCAAAATTGTTTTCTCTCAGTATATTTAAATACTCTGAAACAATGTCTTCATCCTCAAGTTTGATATTTATGTTTATATCACCGACAATAATATGGTAATCTGATGTTTTTCGTTTTGACTGTTCCAAGTAAAGTTTGAGCTGATCCAGAAATGTTATTACGTTTGTGGAAGGAGGTCTATAAAGATATGTGATTAATAATTTCTTTTTGTTAAGAGTATTGATTTAAATTTCTATTGCTTTGCATTCATCAATGCTGATAATGTTAATCGCGTAATTTGAATTCTCCCTCATATACACAACAACACCATCGTTTTTATTGATATTCCCCTCGCTGTAAATAGTATCGTATCCACTTTTACTGAAAAAATTAATATCCTGAATCAACCAAGTTTCTGTTAGAATGATACAATCGAATACTGTATCTGTTTCTCTTAAATATAAATCAAATTCATCAATATTTTTCGCTTTGCTTCTAATCTTTTAATGTACCAAAGAAAAGTTGTTATTGCAAGTATCAACAGGGTGATTTGATATGCTGCACAATTGCTCGAGTTCGATTGTATTGACTGGTTTGAACTCGTAATCTCGAATGTACTGATCCATAACGATTATAGAATATATAAAATGACGATGTATTAGATAGTAATCCAGAATAAAGGAGTATTTATATAAATGGATAGGTTGAAATTAGTAAAGACTTATAGTTAAGATATTGATAATATAATATTTATTTATTTTTTTCCAGTATATGATGAAGACGAATCAGAGCGAAGTTTCATAATTTTTTCTAGTTTTTTTTTGTTTTTCTTGAGTTCGTTTGATGCATTCTCTCTCGAAGTCACTAATGAAGTTTGTGGTTATTTTTCTGGACTGTCAGGGTGTAGGAGCAGTTTTTGCGTGGGTGTGGCAGGGGTACTATTTGCTTTCGGCAAGACTTCGTCTTCTTCGATTCTTTGTAACTCCTCAACTGTAAACTCATTGCCATTCACCACCAACTTGTTCCTTCTGATGAAGCAATTCCTTTGTCCTTTCTCCCTTTCTGCTGATAGGTGCCTTCTCAAAATTCTGTATTCTTCTTGTTCCTTTTTTGTGAGATCGTGTACGATGGAAATACCAGAACCTTTCAATTTCTTAACATTTTGTAGGGCATTTTTTTTGGTTAAGTACGAAATGAACTCAATTTTAATAGGACATTTCTTAGTTCTTCCTAATTGGTATATTTTATTTATAACCTTGTAAATAATATCAATTTGAAGACGGTTATTTAGTTCTTGAAGAACATACTCCACTGATATTTCCTCTTCTATATATATTCCAAAAACAACAATATTGTTTTCTTTATTACTTTTCTCGAGAAATTCAACCTTTTTTTTCAAAGAGAAATTCTCTTTTTCCATGTCGTGGATTCTTGTTTTGAGGTTTTCAATAGTCAGCAATAACCTAGTTTCCCTTGCCTTTATTGCATTTTTTAATTCCTCCTTATTTTTGTTAATTTCATCTATTATTTTTTCAACGGCAGCATCATTCATAATTCTGGTTGTTTCAAATATATGTAGTGTATGGACACCTTTATTTAAAAGTATTGTTCTTGTCTTTTTGTAAGGTTTATCGTAATTGTTTGCTTTTTTGCAGAGTTTGTCGTTCTTTGACAATATGTATGAATATTTAAATAATTATATTTCAATGCTTTTCCATGGATTTGAATCAAATGAATTTTTCACTTTATAATGTAATCTGGTGTACTCACGTGTGTGCAAAATTTGGTTATTTTTTAAGCAGATTATCCACTATTTTAGAATACTTTTTCACAGCAGCAGTTAAAACGACATACCACACACAATTCTAGCACTCAAATTTGACTCTTTCACGAATCTGCAAATTATTGGACTTATTTTATATGTCTAACACAGTGGCTGTCCACGAATGTGGGATGGAGTCAAATGCCTTTTTATAGTCAATCCACGCTAAACCAAGATTTCTTTTGCAATTGAGATCACCATCTTACTCATGAGTAGTTGGTCATAGCATCCTCTAGTGGCTCTTCGACATCCTTTTTGTTCTGCTGGAAGTATTTCTTTGTTAACAATATGCACGATACGATTTGTCACTGCACTTGTAATAATTTTATAGATAGTAGGTAAACATGTAATTGGTATTATTATTTTCCGTTTCCTCCCTTGCGGGATTGCGCCACAACGTGGGATTCGTGATCATTCACGTTGCTTGAAACTTGCGATTCTTCTAGCAGGATTTTGCAGTCACATATTTTCAGGTAAGTTGAGAGTTTTCCAGACAATTCTAGATGTTTCCAGTACGACAGATTTCTGCATTTCGGGGAACACTTCTTTATGATTTATTTTCAACGTTTCGATGTATTTTTTTAAGTTCTTTGTTACTAATCCGGTTGCAGAGATGACTATCGGTAGAACTTCGAATTTTATAAAATTATTAGTAACTTTGAATTCTTCGGCCAGTTCAAAATATTTATTAACCCTTTCTCTTTCTGTTTTATTCAGGTTGTGATCGTTCGGATGGGCAACATCTACGAAGTATCCAATCTTGTCTTGTTTGTTAATAAGCACGATATCTGGTCGATTGCTCGCCACAGTTTTGTCAGTTTGTATTGTTGTGTCCCAGTATAGACGGAAAGTATTGTTTCCAAGAACGGGAAAAGGGACATATTTGTAATAACATTCTTTTTGTTCTTTCAGGTTGCAGAGTATAGCCAGTTCTTGATGGATTATATTCGCCGTCAAATTATGGCGTTGGAGATATTCCGTTGGAGCAAGGTAACTGCATCCTGAGATAATGTACTCTATTGTTTCCGCATGTCTGTTACACAGTCTGCACAGATCGTTATCCAGCTGTACTCCATGTACAAATTTAACATGTTTTTTGGTCGCAATTACGTTGTCTTGTATTGCTACCATGAATCCTTCTGTTTCCCCGAATAATTGTCACCTCCGAAGCCACTCCGTTGAAGAATTAAGGTCAGCTTCATTTAGTTTATTGGGAAATCAGCCGTGTAATGGTTTTGACAGCCAAGAAGTATTATTATTATTATCATTATTTTTTTATTAATTCACACTTGTCAGTGGAGGATTGGCATGTCCAGGCTGGGATTCTTAAGGTTTCAGCAGCCTAGTCATGTGTGAGCGCTCGTCGGACGGTTAGGCATGTTCCCAATATAGCTGCTTGTTGGGCGGTAATTATATTCTTATCAACATTTTCCAATTTCAGCTTCTTTAACTCGTTTTGTACGTGTACTTCAACGAGACCAGTAGTTGAGATAACCTGCGGATGTATAGTTACGTGTTCTAATTGGTAAGCATCCTTTAGTTCGTGCGCCAAGTCAATATATTTGTGTATTTTTTGGGTCCTAGCTTCTTTAATGTTTTGATCGTTAGGTATGGGGATGTCTATTATATTAGCTGTCCTCCCTTGTTTTTCTAGTACAAGTATATCTGGTTTATTGTGCACTATTTCCTTATCTGTAATTATCATTTTGTCCCAGTATACTTTTGCATTTTGGTTTTCAAGCTGTTTTTTCGGGGTGTACTTGTAATAGGGCACTTGTTCTGTCAGCAGGCCGTATTTTATGCAGATTGCCTGGTGGAATACATTGGCTACATCATCGTGTCTTTTCTTGTGGCCCGAGATACCAAGTAGGAGCATGCTGCCAAGAGGTGTTGAATGGTCTCTGGTTTTTCGTGACATAATCTGCAACTATCGGATGGGATTTCCTGTCGGATGATGAATCGTCTGTAGTTTCGTGTGCTTATTACTTGATCTTGTGTGGCCAGTAGAAAACCCTCCGTTTCGGCCATGAGTGTTCCACTCGATAGGTACAGATTTGATAAGCGTTTATCTACCTCTTGTCCTGCTAAAGCTGCAGCATACCTTCCATGCAGTTCTTTACCTTTCCAGTTTTGTTCTAGTTCAGCGAAATAGTTCTTATTTTCTTTTTCAGGTGGATCCTCGTTCGCTAACTTTAAGGGTGAAAGAGGGGAGTCAATAGATGTTATTGCTCTATATGCGGGATGTGTTACGGACTTCAGATACGTAAACAGTTTTCCACATTCTTTATTGTGCTTTTCTTTTAGATTTATAAGTCCTCTTCCGCCTTTGCTCCTTGGGAGATATAACCTGACTGTAGATGCATTGGGATGATGTATCCTCCTCTTTGTAAGCGATGTTCGAATCAATCTGTCTAGACTTTCCAGGTCAGTAGCACTCCATTAGACAATGCCAAAGCTGTATGTTACCACAGGTATCACTCAAGAGTTGATAGCTGAGAATTTTGATCTAGAGTAGAGGTGTGATTTGAGGATTGATTGTAGTCTCTTTTTCAGTGTTTTCAATCTGTTCCTTTGAGTGTTTTGGATCTATGTTAACTGTTTGTTGGATTCCCAAGTATTTGTACATTTCTTCTGGAGGAAGTGGTGTAAATTGGCTTTGATCTATAAGTGTAATATTTTCGGAGTCTTGTACTTTTCCTTTTTTGACATGGACAAATGCACACTTCTCAAGCCTAAATTCCATCCTGATGGATCCGCTGAAGCTAGATACTAGTTCCAGCAGTGAGGTGAGCTGTTCTGAGTTCGACGCATATAGTTTCAGACCATCCATGTAGAGGAGATGATTGATTTTCATGGATGGCTCCTTGGATATAGTGTAGCCACAATAGCTGCCGTCAAGTAGACTACTAAGTGGATTTAGAGCCAAGCAGAACCATAGCGGGCTGAGACTGTCCCCTTCGAAAATGCCCTTCTCTATTCTCACTCCTGCGGTGGTGTAATGAGTTGCTCCCAAATTCACGTTCAGGGAGGTTTCCCACGTCTCCATAACTTTATTATTATTATTATTATTATTATTATTATTATTATTATTATTATTATTATTATTATTATTATTATTTATATTATTATTATTATTATTATTATTATCCAGTATAACACAGCTCATTTGCTGGGTCTAATGTATATAAACCAGTTGTCCTCCCGTCATCTGAGGTTTATAATACTTTCCGTATAATATGTGCTGTTCCGTTTAAAGCAGTTTGCTGTAAGACTGCTGCATCTGGTTCTCCTGGTATCATTGAAATGTACTTCACATGGTTGGTCGTTATCGTCCCGAGAGCTCCTATCACTACCGGAATTACTTCTACTTTTGTGTGCCACATTCTTGAAATTTCGATTGCTAAGTTTTTGTATTTAAGCAATTTTTCGGCATCCTTTGAGACTGTATTATTGTCGCATGGTACAGCTACATCTATTACTTTGCATACAGAGTCGTTGTTGTTTCTTATCACGATGTATGGCTTGTTCGCAGGTATTGTTCTATCAGTTTGAATTTGTTGATCATAGAGTATTGTAACGCCGTCTTTACTAATAACATCTTGTGGTTTGTGGTTGTACCATTTTGTGTCACATTCTATTCCAAAGTTATTACAGATCTTCCAGTGCAGATACCTGCAGATGTTATTGTGCCTCTCTAGATACTCTCGTTTTGCCAGTTCTGGGCATCCTGATATTATGTGGGTAATATGTTCTTCACCCTCATTACATAATCGACATTTACTGTCTGTATTCAATTTGAGAATATATTTTTCATAGTAGCGAGTTCTTATGGCTTGGTCCTGTGCTGCAGTTATAAGAGCTTCAGTCTCACCTTTCAGTGTTCCCTTCCTCAGCCAGTATAAACTTCCTTTTATGTTGATATTTGACTTTTGTAGGCTTTGGGGAAATTGTCCGTGAAGGGGTTTTCTGGTCCATGTTTCTTTCAGTTTTTCGACTATTCTTGTTTTTATTGTTTTTTTGGAGGTTCGTTGTGTTTTGTTGCTCATGTGTTATATTCAGCTCCTCTTTAATATGTTGGACTTTGTATTCTATTGTTTTAGTTGGCTGAATTTGTTTCTGGAGGGTCATTATCATTTCAGCTATTTTTTTGTTATTTGAGTAAATATAGCTGTAAAGTGCTATATGTGCCATATTGTATACTGATTCCATTTCTCTAAGTCCCCTTCCATCTTCGCGTCTTGGTACATATATTCTGTGCCCATCCGCTCTTGGGTGAAGAAGTCCATTTGTCGTTAATAGTTTCCTGGACTTTGTATCTATTTTCTTTATTTCGCTGGTGGTCCACTCTACCAATCCGAAGCTATATTCTAAGACAGGTATAGCTAGAGCACTTATTGCGCTAAGTTTGTTTTTTCCTGTTAATTCAGTTTGTAAATTTGTTCTTATTCTTCGCAGGTATTCTTTATTTAGTTTTTCTTTAATAAGATTGTGTTCAATTTGTGCTCTTTCGTCCATTCCCAGATATTTATTATTATTATTATTATTTTCCTTTTTGTGTCACCGGATTTACACCCGGCGTGTTTCAACGACAGTCGGCCTCAACAGCAAGACTTTCGTTGGGTGTCACTATTCTAGAAATGACCTAACAATATTTGTCGCATCCAGGATTACAGATTTTTGCATTAATCGGTAGGTTGACTCAGGAATATCAATGTCTTTGAGGGAAGTACTTAGTTTCTTGGGAATTAGCCCCATACAGGATAAAACAACTGGAATTTTCTTGACTTCTTTAAGATTCCACAATTCTTTTATTTCGGTCCTTAGCTCGGCGTATTTGCTTAGTTTTTCATTGTATTTGCTTTCTGTGTTAGAATTATTTGGGATCGATATGTCAATAAGCAGAGCTTGCTTGGATTGTTTATTAATGACTGTGATGTCCGGCCTGTTGTGTCGTACTGTTACGTCCGTCATGATAGTTTTATCCCAGTAGATCTTAACATACTGATTTTCGATAACTGGAGGGGGCTTATATTTGTAATATGGCTCGTTGTTTTGTGGATCAAGGTTAAGTTTTTTCAGTACTTCTAGGTATACTACTGTGGCAACTTTGTTGTGTCGTTCCAGATATTTAGTTTCAGCTATGCTTTGGCAACTAGAAAGAATGTGTTCAATCGTTTCTTGACTTCTGTTGCACTTTCTGCACCTATCTGTTGGTATTTCTTCCTTCAATATATACTTTCGGTAATTCCTCGTTTTTATAACCTGATCTTGTATACCAACCATAAAACCTTCAGTTTCTGGGAACAGCGTTCCAGTTTTAAGCCATTCAACCTATTTAGCTTGATCTATCGTGTCTTTCTGTAAATCATGAATGAATCTTCCGTGCAATTCTTTTGAACGCCAATTTCTAATTTTATCTTCCTCATTTCGTGTATTAAAGGGCGTAAACTTTTCCATGCTTAGGTTTAAAGGTGTATAACCCGTATCTGTTTTCACTATGGCTTTATGAAGTTGACTATTTTGGTGGCGGAAAAAACTCCTCAAGCCTGCAATTTGCTGAGTGCAAGCTTCCACAACATATTTTATTCCTCTACCTCCTTTTTCTCTAGGTAAATTTATCCTTTCGACGGACGCTTTTGGATGGTGTTTTCTATGTTTTGTTAGCTCGGTTCTAATCTTTCTGTTTACTGCTTCCAGGTCCGTTTGAGTCCATTTAATTATTCCGAAGGAGTACTGAAGAGCGGATATGGCGTAGCTATTTATGGCCGTGGTAAGGTTTCTTGAATTAAGCTTACTTTTTAAGAGGTTGTAAAGGCGTTTTTCGAATTCGGTGGTTAATATGGCTTTTATTTCTTTATGTTCTATCTTGTGTGTCTGAAGGATTCCTAAGTACTTGTAGGGTTTGTCTGTCATGGCTTCAATATATTTGCCTGGCTCTAGTTCTATAGGTTCTCCTTCTTTTAGCTTTCCCTTTTCAACCGATACAGTTTGGCATTTTTCCATACCAAACGACATTCCGACTTCTGTGCTCCACTGGTGCATGAGTTTTAAGTTGGATTCTAGGTGTTTTTTGCACACGGCATATAGTTTCAGATCATCCATAAAGAATAGATGACTTATGGTTGTTGAGTTTCGATCCGCTCTAATAGTTGCTCCATATCCTGTGTGGTTTAGGCCACGTGATAATGGGTTTAAACACAAGTAGAACCATAGAGCGGAAAGTGTATCTCCTTGAAAGATTCCTCTTTTAATACTGATAGATTCAGTTTCTAGTTCTGTGTGATTTAGGTTAATTTTGAGTTTTGTTTTCCAATTACTCATAGTACTTTTTAAAAACCTAACCACCACAGCGTGTATATTGTATATTTCCAAAGTTTTTATTAACCAACTGTGGGGCACTGAGTCGAAAGCCTTCCGATAGTCTATATAAGCCATGTATAGATTTCTGTTCTTCTTTCTGATTTGTTCCAATATCACATTATCGATTGTTATTTGTTCCTTGCAGCCCATATATTTTCTTTTGCACCCTTTCTGCTCCTCAGTTAGAATATCATTAGTTTCTAGGTATGCGTACAGTTTATCACATAGTGCTGCAGTGAAGATTTTGTACATTGTAGGAAGGCACGTGATGGGTCTATATTGAGAAGGATCTTGGGTTTGATCAGATTTTGGAAGAAGATAAGTTACACCATTTGTAAGGAAGTCTGGTAGTTGGTCAGGGTTTCTTAGAGCGATATTAAATTGGTTGGTTAGTTGATGATGGGTAGCCGTAAGTTTTTTGTACCAGAAATTTTGGATACCGTCGTTCCCTGGTGCTTTCCAGTTGGCCAAGTTTTTTATTACCTTTTTTAGATCTTGTAATGTAAATATTATTTCTTCCATATGTAGATGGTTGTTGTTCTGAATTTCTGTTTTGATCCAAGGTGTATTTTCCTGGTGTTCGATTTCCTTCGACCACATTCCTTCCCAAAATGTCTGTAAGTCCTCCTTCTTTGGCGGTTGTCCTTTAGAACCAGGTTGTTCGTTAAACGATCTTTAGAAGCCCTTCTGATTTTTTGAAAAGAAGTTGTTTTGGATTTTGCGTTGGTAGCTCTCCTGATATCTTTTTAATCTTTTAGAAGCAACTGCAAGTTTTTGTTTCCAGGTATCTAAGGTATCATCTATAATTGTTTTTATTTCATTTGTTGTTTTTCCTTCCAGTTGTTGTTTAATCTGGACCGGGATTTTATTTAGCAGCTTTTTGGATTTTTGCCCATTTGCTATTTGTTGAATTCTACCAATTTCCTTTCTTAAATTCTCGATTTTGGTACTAAGTCTTTGTTCCCATCTCGGTTTTTGAGGCGTACGTGTCTTAGGTGCTTTTAGTATTGTATGTTTGTTGGCTTTGATTGTTGCTATAGCTGCGCAATACACGTGAAGATGTATTTCTTCGAGGTTCATATCTGCATCCAATTGACATTCCAGAATTTGATTAGCAATCCCTAAGAGAGAGTGCGTGTTTGGAGTATAAATGAGTTTTGGTAGCGCCGGCCTGCTGGCAGGGTCGGATCCTCTGAATTCAGTAAGATGTTGTTGGTAGTTTTCTTCCCATAATGTTTGACGGTTGATTACTGAGGGTCGAAGACTTAATAGTGGTAGGTCAGCTTCAGGTCCTCTACTTTCTTGTTCCTGAGTCTCTGGGGTCTCATTTATAGGCTGTTGATTAATCTCCCTCTCCAACTCTGCCCTTATTTGTTCGATTGCAGGTAGAGGTATTAGGTTATTTCTTATGATAGCTCTACGTTGATCTGCTATTCGTTGTTCTGAGAGGTGATTTAGGTGTGGCATATTCTCAATGAAGTGATTATGCAGTCGCATGCGGTACATCGTCATATCAGTCTCCAGTGCCGTAACTGTGAAAAACGAACGTATTACTTGTTTGTTGGTTTCATTGTCCCATTTCATACGTCGTCTTTCTGATTGTACCTGATTTGGTTCAGTGGGTGCGACAGGCTGTCGCACAACACGTCTCCGAGGCGCCGTAGGTTCAAGCGGTTGATGGGGTACGTTTCGATGAGTGGTGCCCCCACCATTCTCATCTACATGCTGGACATCCTGACGGTTCCGATTGGAAGGACCAGCATCTAATCCTTCCCCGCCCGAGTAACGATTTCTTCGTGTGTTGAAAGCACTTTTTTTTCACACCATACGGGATGCTACCCCGCGTGGTGGTGGTTCTCCCTCTCGCGTTAGCCCATCTGCTGCAGATCCGCCACCGGGGATGGTTACCCGATCCCGAATCTCCAGAGATAGTTACCGGGGCTACCGACGTGGAGGTGCGAGCAGGAATTGGTAGGAGAGGCTATAAGAGACGCTTCACTTCCATTTTAACCCCTTATTATTATTATTATTATTATTATTATTATTTTGCATGTGAGAGATGGTTCCACCACCTGATACCGCTGTTAATTCATGGTCTCGTGCCACTTTCCTTTTCGAATGCTATTAGTTTTGCATTTATCTAAGCCTAAGCTGATTCGTACGTCATTGGAGAAGTATTGAGTAGCCGAGAACAATTTGATGTCATCCATGTACATTAAGGGTGATCATTGCACATCGTTGTCAATATCATAGCATTGATGTAGTTCATTAAGAGCTGTGGATAATGAATTTATGGCAATGCAGAACCATAGCGTACTTAGAGCATCACCTTGAAAAATGCCACGTTCGATTCTTATATCTGTGCCTTCGCTATGCGTTGCTCAATTGGTTACTTTGGTTTCCCATTGGGCCATCATTGTCTTAAGTAACTCGATTATACTTGAGTTCACTTTATACACTAACAGGCTCTTCAAAAGCCATGAGTGAGGGACGCTGTTAAACGCTTTTTGGTAGTCAATAAACGCTGCTCTTTTGTTTAATGGCGTGTCTTGTTACTGTGCTATCTATGATGAGTTGTTTCCTACACCCTAGTGCTTTTCTTCTGCACCCTTTTTGTTCCTCTGCCAGAAGTTCGTGGTCTATTAGATGTTTTTATATTTTGTTGCATATAATCCCACTAATTATTTTGTATTATTATTATTATTCTTTTTAATTATTATTATTATTATTAATTATTATTATGGAAGTGAAGCACAGGTTGTTACGTTAATTTCGCGTGCTGACGTGAAACAGTTATTGCATAGTGAAAGTATAGAGTATTAAAAAGCAATCTGCGTATTATATTTATATATTACTCAAATAAAGCAAAATTATAATCGGTCCCTAGCTCTTGCAAGAGTGTATGGATTCCTGGAGATGATATAACCCCCTAAATAATTACCTCTCCCCAAGTATCTAGCACATAAATAATTGATTAGATAGCTAATACATTCAATTCGGTAAATTTCACAAAAGAGTGTTGCGCAAAGTGTAGAAAATAGTCCAACGTTCATAAAATAAGCATTATTTTAGTTTATAATAAGTGAAATGTCCCACGAAGGGGGTACTCATCGTTAAATTGAAGAAATTGACACTGTAGAATAGCCTCCGTAAATTCCACTAGAAAACAGCTGTATATTTTAGCTCCCGATTACTTTCCACCCATTATTCTAATAGTGGTTTCAATAAATCCACACTCGTATTTTAATTCTAATAGTTTGCCTTGTAATCACCCATGAAGAAAAACGCCTAAAGAAAGAAAAAAATGCATTGTGCTAACCTTCAAGTTAAAATTCACAAAAACTGACCTCTCGCACAGTAACTCTTATTGCCAGAGACGTTTGATTTAATTCTTCTTTAACCCCAACCAGTTATATCCGCATGCACGTGTAGAAAATTGTGTAAACCACAATATCCCAAATTACACAATTTTAAAGAAATATTTATCAGATCTGCCTACAGCAATCAAACTTAATATTAAAAATATTTCTTTACCAGTTGTAGGTGAACTAACTATCCTTTCGCTTAACACAAAACCCACATTTCAACTCTTCACTCGTAGTCGCTTTTTCCATGTTTTTGTTGATACGGCAATTGTAAAACACAACCAGTTCAAATGGTTTTTATTCTGCTGTTAATTATACCGGCTGTCCCGATTTATTAACGGAAAGTGATGAAATATATTACGGATATACTTAAATTTATTGCGGTGAGAATATTGGATTATTACTACCCCAGATGCATGTTAGTTCGTAACACTCTCCTCTTTCTAAAGGAAACAAAAAAAAGGAAACGAGAAAGAGAAAAAAAAGGAGAAAAATCTAATACGAAAAAAAAATCAGTCTTCCTTGATATCCTTAATGTGCCAAGATCCCAATGACGCGCTGGCATCCAACGACTCTAATTCGTAGACGTTAGTACTAATCATCCTTCGGACTTTACATTTAATAAACTTAGGAGCTAATTTGGATGAGAAATAGTTAGCTTCATCTGATAGACAATGGTTTTTCTTCCACACAATTTGACCAACTGTGAGGGTAAGAGGCCTATGTCTGAGATTATATCTGTTTGAACTCTGTTCGTAGGCTTTAGCTAAATGTGATCGGACTTGAGAACAAATATCTTTCAACAACTTAACGTGAGCTGCTAAGTGAGAAGTGTCGATGACTTCTAAGGAAGAGCTACCTTGAACGTCGTCATAATTTCTATACATTTTCCCGGAAATAAACGGATTTCTTCCAAAGTTCAAATAAGCTGGCGAATAACCAGTGATTACATGAACTGCAGTTCGTAGGTCAAAGCCTAATTTAGGTAAATTAACATCCCAGTCTCTTTGGTTTTTTGTTATAAATGACCGAATCATAGTTTTTAGGGTCCGATTCACTCTTTCAGTGGGGTTACATTGTGGACTAAAATATGCATTATAAATAATTTGACAATCATATGAATTAACCAATTGTTTGAATGAGCCACTAGTGTATTGCTGACCGTTGTCGCAGAGAAGAAACTGTGGCACACCATATACCAGAAAGACGTCTTCTTCTAAATGTTTAGCAACAGCCCCAGCCGTAGCGGCTTTTAGAGGAAACACCAAAGAAAACTTGGTAAACATATCAGAAATAACTAACACATACCTATTCCTTTTTTTGGATAAGGGGAAAGGACCCCTCAGATCTGTACACACGTACTGCCATGGGTAGTCTATTACCCTGGGCTTCATCTTGCCATGTGGTAGCTTTTGCTCTGGTTTCTGGACTTTGCACACATTACAGCTCCTAACAAACCTAGCCACATCAACAGATAGCTTGGGCCAATAATAAAAGGACGAAATTCTTTTTAAGGTTTTGTAATACCCTAAGTGACCTGCCGTGGCTTCATCGTGGTTTTCCAAAAGAACAGAAGAACAGCCTCCCGCAATTTCTTTGGGATCACCAATTTCCAGTCATACTCACTATCATACTGCTGAATGCCCGCATTCACAAGTTTATATAACTTATTATTTTTTAATTTAAACTTTGGGTACTTATGAGGATATTCAGTTACCTTCTCCAACAAATCCGAATACCATCTATCTTGATCACTTTCAGTAACATCAATATAACAAATGGCTCGAGACAGTGCATCAGGTACAGAATGCAAAGTTCCTTTTCGGTGCACGATATCAAAATCATATCCCTGAAGTCTTAGCATCCATCTTACTAAACGGGAACTAGGATTTTTAAATTAAACAACCAACGCAAGCTACTGTGGTCTGTGATAACAACAAAATGAACTCCATCGATATAAGGCCGAAACTTCTCAATTCCAAAAACTAGAGCCAAACATTCAAGCTCAGTCGTACTATATTTAGTCTCTTGGGGGGTAAGAGCACGACTTGCGTAAGCGATAATTTTCTCCCCCTCCGGAAATTCCTGTGTAAGAACACACCCCAAACCTATTTGTGATGCATCGGTTTGAATCGTGAATGGACGCGAAAAATCCGGACACACCAAGATAGGAGCCGATATTAAGCATTGTTTGATATCAAGAAAAGCTCGCTCTGTAGCTTGATCCCACAAAAACGGCTTATTTTTCCTGGTAAGACTAGTCAACGGATGAACTCTACTTGCAAAATCAGTAACGAATCTTCGATACCAGGAAATTAAACCAATAAATCGCCGAACATTTTTAACGTTTTTCGGAGTTGGAAAATCCACCATACTTTTGATTTTATCTGGATCCGGACGCAATCCTCTCTTATCTACAACATAGCCAAGATATTTGAGTTCGTTTCTGACAAACTCACATTTTTCCTTGTTCACCACCAGTCCCATATCGTTCAATCTAACAAAAAGTTCCTTTAGAATCTTCAAATGGGTTTCAAAATCAGGAGTGGCGATGATTATATCATCCAAATATACAAATAAATAGGGCTCTAAATCAGCACCGAGTTTATCTACCAATCGTTGGAAACAAGAGGGAGCATTCCGCAGCCCAAAAGGCATTCGGGTAAACTGATATAGGCCTTTACCTGGAACTGTGAAGGCAGTCTTCTCTCTTGATGACTTGTCTAAGGGAATTTGCCAATAAGCACTCTTGAGATCGACTGAGGATAAAAATTTAGAACCTCTAAGCCTATCCAAGATCATAGAAATATAAGGGATAGGGTAGGCATCCGGCTTAGTAACTTCATTAACCTTCCTGAAGTCAATACAAAATCTGTGCTCTCCATTAGATTTCTTCACAATGACAACCGGTGAAGTCCACGGAGACTGTGAATGTTCTATCACACCTAATTTTCACATTTTGTCCACCTCATCATTAATATTTTTCTGCATATAAGGAGAACAAGGATAATATCTCTGTTTAATAGGAAGAGCGGTTCCCGTATCAATAACGTGACAAACAGTTCTTGGACAACCTAACCCGACAGTCTGTTTCGAAAAGAAATCCGAAATTAAATCATTCAACTCTCCTAATTGTTCTTCCGTCAAACCCTCATTCACAGAATTCAACAAACAAACATTATCCCGAACTTCATAAGTACCTGTAGAAAGACAAGGCAACACATCCATATCTCTCCAGAAATCTACACCAAAAATAATACTAACGTTAATATCTAAAACTACCAATATCCTAATTATCTTAACTTTATTATCTAGCTTAATAGGAAGTTGAACCGTCCCTAACACGTTACAATTTTCACCATTTGCTACTGTAACTGAGGATATCGATTTTTCAACTTTTAAATCTAAATTCAGACTCTGAAGTCGTTCCCAGCCTTCTAGGCCCATAACTGTGCAAGTAGCACCGCTATCGAGCAGACCTATAAATTCTAACCCATAAATATCGACGACCAAATAAGGACGAGAGTCTCCCTTCACCTTATGAAGTACACTATTTATTTTCTGCTTTCGAAATTGCATACCCACAAATTCCAACCAATCACACCACGAATCTGTAGTCGGTTTCTCATGGTCAACACCCGAAGTCCGACTTACCGACGGCTTGACCTTCCGTTTTTTGCACAATGTTGACAGCTATATCGAGTTACATCCAATTTGTCACACCTGTAACAAAATTTTCGTGAGCGAGGTTTCGTACACTCTCGAAAACCATGCCCGGATTCACCGCAGTTCCAACACTTGCCAGAGTTGTTATTACCCAAAACATTAATTTCATTGAATCTCCTACTACGACTTGAAGCAGCGTTAGACGACGACGACGGTGACTCTACTCCACCCGCAAGTCCGGCTTTATGGAACTAATATGTGGTGTAAGACTAAGGCGAGGTCGAGACGCAAGCTCCCTATTAATTTCAAATTTCTTACACAATACCCTCAAAGATTCGACGGTCTTAATATCATCACAAGCCGCTAAATGATGGATAAGATAGGGTAAAATGTTACGTTTCAGGACATAAACCTTTTCTTCTTCCGTGGGTGGTTGTTCTAAGCGATTAAACAAATTTATCATGGTAGCAAAATAGACACCTACCGACTACTTTTGGTTTTGATATCTTGCTCTAATCATTTCCCATAGTCGTTCATTGTGATCACACGGTAAGTATTCCTTCTTGAAGAGACGAACAAATGTAGACCAGGAATCTATTTGAGACTTAATGGAAGTATACCAAATGAGAGCATCACCCTGAAGAATATCAATCAAAGAATTTTTCAATTCGTTCTCGGGAAAATTGCGTGCCACCCTGTAAGTCTCAATTTTCTCTAAAAACGACATAACGCTCAATCCACTCTGCTTACCAGAAAACGCCCCATTGACTAGGAGGACAACGACTGTCTCGCACAACGGCGGTATTAACATTTGCCCCTGAAGCCTCGCCATGACTTGTAGGTGTCTGCGGAGGATCCAAAGGAATAGATGCCGCAGGAACGTCAGGGACCATCACGGTAGCATTAGTAGCAGGAACCATGTACGACTTGGCACATTTCCTGTCTACCACATCTTCAAGATGACGTAACTGATCCAACAAATTATCGATGGACCTCCTCCATGCATCCGCCTCGTCCAAGGAAGCATCAAAACTAAGCCTGCGCAATCTTCCATTCAAGTGTTGCAGAACAGTAAACATATAATTAGCAGCCGCACTGTTGTGATCCCCGTCGAACTGATCTATAAAGGTTTCTAGAGTAACTACCTTCTGATTACAAGCAAGGATCACTTGATTAACGTCGGGAGTGAAAGAAGCATGACACTCTAAGGTTCCAAACGCTTCCTTCTCTAGTTTGCGCGACAACATCCGTCTCAAGGACCTAACTGATTCAGGACCGAACTCAGTGTAACCTCTGACTTGTAACTCGTACTCCAATTCTTCCCTACCTAAATATTGAGGATCCATTCTTAGTAGCGGACCGAGAAGAAAAAGAATGGGGAAGAAAGAAACAAAATATTTACCCTAATAGGGATTAAAATGGCACTAGATATTGCGAAGAAAAGAAAATTTATAACGTAGCTCGATACCTACGTCAACTATAGGGAATGCAAATTTTAGGACAACCTTTATGTTGCCTACTCAAAACAACTTTGTAATGTCGGGTGGTTCCACGAAAACACAATATGTCAACAAAAAGAAATTCTTAATTAGCAAATAAAGCAACGAGATCCGACCTAATCTCTTCCACGAAGTTATTAGTGATTAGTCAGTTACCAATCGATTCTATTATACTCGTGAATTCAATACCTTAACCATAAAAATAAAATACAAGCACAACTTTATTAACATCTGATTTTCCCGTATATTTAAATCTAAATCATAAAATCAAGTATTTCTCCCTCTAAAGTCTTTTACGATATTTGAAAGAAAATAACTCAGTTAACTAATTTCCTTTTCCTCACTTTCGCTCACTCTGTATAAATAATTAATAATATACAAATATATTATACCTAATTACTATTATACCAAACTATATTATACCTAATTATCGATAACTGAATTTCGAAAAGAAACAAAACAATGTCATAAAAAGCAACCGTAAAATATTCCACTAACTTCTTCAAAAGAATTCACTCATTTTGCTAATCCTAATTAAAATAGTTTTAAAGCTTCTCTATACTTTACCTATGTGAATGAATAGAAAGAATTTGAACGTATTTCTTATTTACATATTTCTCTGTTAAGAGAGAAGTCCCAACCACACAAAAAAATGATTAAAATCCCGGATTGAGCCCCCAAAAATAACTGTTACGTTAATTTCGCGTGCTGACGTGAAACAGTTATTGCATAGGGAAAGTATAGAGTATTAAAAAGCAATCTGCGTATTAGATTTATATATTACTTAAATAAAGCAAAATTATAATCGGTCCCTAGCTCTTGCAAGAGTGTATGGTTTCCTGGAGATGATATAACCCCCTAAATAATTACCTCTCCCCAAGTATCCAGCACATAAATAATTGATTAGATAGCTAATACATTTATTTCGGTAAATTGCAGAAAAGAGTGTTGCGCAAAGTGTAGAAAATAGTCCAACGTTCATAAAATAAGCATTATTTTAGTTTATAATAAGTGAAATGTCCCACGAAGGGGGTACTTATCGTTAAATTGAAGAAATTGACACTGTAGAATAGCCTCCGTAAATTCCACTAGAAAACAGCTATATATTTTAGCTCCCGATTACTTTCCATCCATTATTCTAATAGTGGTTTCCTTAAATCCACACTCTTATTTTAATTGTAATAATTTGCCTTGTAATCACCCATGAAGAAAAACGCCTAAAGAAAGAAAAAAATGCATTGTGCTAACCTTCAAGTTAAAATTCACAAAAACTGACCTCTCACACAGTAACCCTTATTGCCAGAGACGTTTGATTTAATTCTTCTTTAACCCCAACCAGTTATATCCGCATGCACGTGTAGAAAATTGTGTAAACCACAATATCCCAAATTACACAATTTTAAAGAAATATTTAAAAGATCTGCCTACAGCAATCAAACTTAATATTAAAAATATTTCTTGACCAGTTGTAGGTGAACTAACTATCATTTCGCTTAACACAACACCCACATTTCAACTCTTCACTCGTAGTCGCTTTTTCCATGTTTTTGTTGATACGGCAATTGTAAAACACAACCAGTTCAAATGGTTTTTATTCTGCTGTTAATTATACCGGCTGTCCCGATTTATTAACGGAAAGTGATGAAATATATTACGGATATACTTAAATTTATTGCGGTGAGAATATTGGATTATTACTACCCCAGATGCATGTTAGTTCGTAACAAGGTTTGTCCTGGTGTGTTCCGCCTATACGGGTGGAGACCAAGTATAGGTGAACTCTATTTATGTCGTAGGAATGATCGAACAATGTTGCATGTTTGCAGTATTACGGCTTTCTGTGTTTGGTTGTGTATAGTTGCAGGTAGGTTGAGTTCTGATAGGTCTCCGATGATGAATGTGTGAGTAAGGCATGTTGATGAAATGATGATTGGTATGACAGTGACCGTTTTTTGTTACCATATTCTTTCAAGTTCTATGGCGAGCGGGATATACTTTTGAATTTTTTCCGAATATTTAGATGGTACGTTGTGGTCGTTTGGTATTGAGATGTCTATTAGGTATGTTTGTTTCTCGTTCTTGTCTGTGAACGTTATATCGGGTCTATTGCATGATAGGCGTTTGTCAGATTGGAGAGTTTTATCCCAATATAGTTTGTAGTCTGCGTTTTCAAGTATGTCAGATGGTGTGTATGTGTAGTAGGGCGTATGTTGGTTTAACAGTGAATGTTCAATAGCAATGCTTTGGTGTATGATTTTTGCAGCGACGTTGTGTCTATCTAGGTATTTGGTGTATGCTAGTGTGCTACAGCTATTTGTTATATGTTCAATCATTTCTCGTGCGTTGTGACATCGTCGGCATTTATCGTTCGTTACTGTCGGGTATTTAATTATGAATTTACTGTATGTGCGTGTGTTGATTATACCGTCTTGGATCGCCAACATGAATCCTTCTGTTTCGGGGAATAGGTTTCCTTTATGTAGCCATGTATGGGAGTGTGTTTGGTCAATGTTTGTATTTTTAGAGTGGTTGTAGTAACGTCCGTGTATTTCTTTCCCTGACCATAGGTTAACTTTTTCGTTGTGTATGGTTGGTTCGTCTTTTAAACTTAGGTTTGTGTTGCAGAGGTCCAGTGGGGTGTATTTTTTATCGGCTTCTGTGATTGCCAAGTGAAGAGAGCTTTGTGTAGGTCCTGAGGCTCGGGATTTGTGAGTTATGCAGTGTGTGCATTTCTAAAATACCTCTCCCTCCTTCAGAGCGGGGGAGAGTGATTCTTTCAATGCAAGCATTGTTGTGGTGCATGTTGTGTTTGGTGAGTTTCGTCCTGGTGGTTCTATTTATGTTCTCTAGGTCTGTGTGTGTCCATTTTAAGACTCCAAATGAGTATGTCAGTAATTAAACTGCATACGTGTTTATAGCTTTTGTGAGATTTCTTGAGTTGAATTTGCTTTTAAGTAGTTCGGTGAGTCTTGAAGTGAATTTCTGGGTGAGTTTTTGTTTGAGCTCGGTGTGGTTTAGTTTAATTGTCTGGTCGAATCCTAGATATTTGTATGAGTTTAGTTCATCCATGTGCTCTATTTTGCCAGTTGTTGTGACGGTTCTATTAGTGTTTGTCCATTTACCTTGTTCTATGCTATTGGTTTTGCACTTGTCAAGTCCGAATTCCATTTGTATGTCTGTCGATATTGATTCTGTGATTTTGATGAGGGAGTTCATTTGATTTTTAGTAGATGTATATAGTTTTATATCGTCCATGTAAAACAGATGGTTAACTTTATAATTATTGTTCTGGTTGTATTTCAGTTGGAAACAGCAGCTTGTGTTAGAGAGGGCTTGCGAAATTGGGTTGAGGCATATACAGAACCAGAGGGCACTTAAGGAATCCCCTTGAAAGATGCCCTTATTGATTGATATTGCATCGGATGATAGTTTGGTTGTTGCTTTTTGTACGTGCACCAATTTTGCATGGTGGTTTTTGGGAAGTGAATGATTGTTGGGCTGATTTTATACATTTCCAAGCCAGCTGTGCGGTAGTTTGTCGAAGGCTTCTTTGTAGTCTATGTATGTGATGAAGAGGTTGCGTTTATTCTTTATGGCTTGTTGATGTATGACTGAGTCTATAATGAGCTGCTCTTTGCAGCCTTGGCTGTGTTTTCTGCATCCTTTCTGTTCTTCCGTTAAGATTTGGTTAGTGTCGAGGTGTTCCTGGATGAGTTGCGTTATGATGGATGTTATTATTTTGTATAAGGTGGGAAGGCAGGTAATTGGTCTATAATTGGCTGGCTTTAGGGTGTCGTTATTTTTAGGTTTGATGATTGTGATGCCTCTTGTCAGAAAGGTGGGGAGTTCTGAAGGGTTTTGGATGACGAATGTGATTAGTTCAGCGAGTTTTTTATGTAGTACGGTGAATGCTATTAGCCAGTAGTTTTGTATTCTATCAGGGCCGGGAGCTTTCCAGTTATGTGATTTTTTTATTGCAAATTGAACGTTTTCGGTCGATATGATGATACTATTGTTTTGTGTTTCTATGTGGCTGTGTCTTTCTTCCAGGTCAGTGATCCAATTGGTATTGGGGTTGTAATTTACTGGATTGGACCAGATTAATTGCCAGTAGTTGGTAATTTGCTCTTTTGTTGGTATGTTATAGACTTTTATTTCGGCGTTGTCGAGTTGGGCGTAAAAATTTTTCCTCGTTTTGGTTGAACATAATATTTTGGGTTTTCCTTAGGTTGCTCTCTTTGTATCGTTTTAGGCGTCCTGCGTATACGGCTAGTCGTTGTTTAATGTCGTCAAGTTTGGAGATCAGTTCTTGTTGGTCGAGTTGTCCTATTTTGGTATCTATTCTCTTGAGTTTATTTAAAATTTTTGATGTTCGGTTTCCAGATGAGAGTTGAGTAAATAATACAAGTGTTTGTCGAATTTGTGTTATCTTTTGTTCAAGTCTGCGTTGCCAGTTGGGAGTTTGTTATTTAATTCGGTTGTTCGTAGTTTCGGTTATGGGTTCTTGGTCATGTAGTTTGAGTGTTACTGTTGCTGCGCAGTATAGAAGAGGATTCAGTTCCGTCATGTTGTCTACTTCAGGAATAAGATGGGAATGTGCGTTATTGACTTGGGCTATGATGGTGGGGGTAGTTTTATTTGTTTTGAGGCGTGGCAGCTGGTTTAGTAGGTTCTTTAGATGATTGCGTGAGTCCAATTTCTTGCATAGGGTCGGAGTCCATAGGGGCGGGCGTACGATTCCCGCGACGTCCCCGTCCTTGACGTCACTTGTCCGAGGCTTCATATATTGTTCTATTCTCCATTGTTATATGGGTGGGTTTGAGCTAAGCTCGCAGGGTGGATGGGTAATTCCTCTTCAGCAGAGCCCTGCCGTACCATTAATCGTAAAACTTTCATGGTATATTGAAGAGGGCGATATTTCTCTTCATTAGTTGGCTTCGTTCGTGATATCTAATAACCCCCAGGTGCCTTTCAGCTCTCGCCACGGGTCGCTTGACAGCTTAGCATAGGAGAGCTAGGGTCCGCGTGTTCGCCAGTCACGTGAATTACCACATAGTGATACCATAAAGTGATAATTCCTCCATGTGGGACTCTCCTGTCTGGGTTACCATACCATAGTGGAGGGTCCCGGTTTTTCGGTGCCGGAAACTCGCCGCTTGTCTCCCATATCTGGTCAGGACTTGTCAGTGTGTTCGGAAGTAACTTGGGCATGTTGGATCTTCTACTGGCATTTGTTGGTGCTATCATATCGGCATAGATAGCCCCACCAGTGCCCCACTGACCATTTCTGAGCTGTTTTTTAGTTTCTCTCCTCCCTTCCCATCCGTGTGGCTCGAGGAGGGAGGAAGTTACTGAGCCACTCCACCAACGACAAGGTATTACAGCTCGTAGGAGTATTATTATTATTATTATTATTATTATTATTATTATTATTATTATTATTATTTCGGAGGTGAAAAAATGCATCATGCACGCAGCTCTCTGCTGCGACTTGGACTTCAACCAAGTAAAACAACACCTCCTCCAAGGGAGTCTGCTTTGGAACCGCTGGTTAGCATTACATCAAGGCAGCCCCGGTCTCGTTTTCTTATACCTGCTCTGCAGCTCTCTTTTCTCACCCATATTCATCCTTTTCTTTTTGGCTCATAATATCTCTTATCATTTTATTTATAGATTTCCATTTTTGTCTGTTCTCTAACATCTGAGGTACAAATGTGTCCACTGTTAAATTGATGCCCACTTCAAGAGACGTCGTTGTCTATGTCGTTTCCATCTTTCGCAATGGAATATTGTTTGTTCCACCGTATCCAAGCTGTTACAGTATTGGCACATGTCGCAGTTGTCGTGACCAAAACGTTTAGCGTATGTCCTGAAACATCCGTGTGTCGTTAAAACTTGAGTTAAAAAGTAATCTGTTTCACGGTGTTTACAGCTAATCCAAGCTTCAATATCGGGTATTACTCTTTTCGTCCACTGCGCTTTTGTGGCTTCATTTTTTCACCTATGCTGCCAAATAGATAGGGCTTCAGCTCTGGCAGTTGCCTGTTTTCTAGCCTGAACTTCGTGTCTATTGTTGTATAGATATGTCCTTTCCCAGATCATAAGGTCTATAGGTAATGTAGCTGTTACTACTTGCAGCGCAACACATGAAACCGTCCTGTATGCCGATGCTACCCGCAATAGCATCTTTCTTTGGGCTTTTTCCATTCGCTTTCTGTATTTTTTGATTTTTAAAGCCCTGTTCCACACAGGAGCACCATATAGTAATATGTTGTGCATTGCACTACACAGCACAGCCCGTCGGCTACTTCTTGGTCCTCCAACATTAGTCATGAGCCTTATTAGTCTAGAGACCTTTTCTTCAGTCTTTTGTGCCGTAACTTCAATATGTTTGCCAAAGCGCATCTTCTCATCGATAGTTATCCCTAAGTATTTGATTGTTTTTGCCGGGGAGAAATTTATTCCTTGAAAATTAAAAACTATTTCTTCCCTGTCTCGTTTACCTCTAAGTATCACTGCTTCGGTTTTATCTGGCACTAGTGTTAATTTATGTCTTTCCATCCAATTGCTAATATCTTGTAGATACTTATTCGCATTTCGTACTAAGATATGCTTATTTTTGGCTCCTATAAGTAACGCTAGATCATCCGCGAACCCTATACAGCAAGCGTCATCTGTGAGGTCCAGATCTAGTACATCATCATAGAGAATATTCCATAGGGTCGGTCCTAAAACCGAGCCCTGTGGTACCCCTGCGGTACCTTCTATGGCATCACCTTTTCCGACAGTAATCTTCCTATTTTTTAGGTAGCTAGATATAATGTTTATGAGATAGCTAGATATATTTCTTTCTCGTAGTTTCTTCATGATAATGCTATGACGGGCCGAGTTAAACGCGTTTTTGACGTCTACCGTTATTAACACACACCATTTTTGCTTGTATTCTTCCACCATTTCCTACATGGCCTCCAGAGCTTGTACAGCTGACTTTCCTCTTTGAAACCCATACTGATGCTTATGTAGGCCTCCCTTTTTTTCCAATTCAGCCGTTAACCTATTTCTGATGAGTGTTTCCATAAGTTTGCTGATTGTATTCAGCATACAAAGTGGTCTATACGAATTTGCTAATTCTGGGGGTTTTCCGCCTTTTAGTATTAATATAACTTTAGCCAGTTTCCATTCCTCGGGAAAGACCTGTGACATTAGCACACTGTTCATAGTACTCAGAATCAGCTGAGGGAATTTAGAAGCAACCAGTTTGATTGCTTCCGGTGGAATTTTGTCCAATCCAGGGGCCTTTCTGTTCTTCATGCTATTAATGGAGGTCTCAAGTTCCTGGTTCGTCAAGGGGTTTATGTTTGTATCATTCTCTACTATTTCCCAGCTATCAGCCTCAAATGAGAAATGGTGAGTCACAATTGCTCTTTTCTTATCGGTACTTAAATGATAGGGCACCAATGTATTGAACCTTTTTGCTACGATTTTGTACGCATCTCCCCACATGTTGTTATCCAGATCTTGGCGCAGTTCATTCCAATCTTCCTTTTTCGCTTCTTTTATAACTTTTCTTAATTCATTCTTTGTTGTTTTATATAGATTTTCTGATTCCTCTATGCCATCTATTCTTCGTGTTTTTGCTCTAGTCAACTTCCACCTATTTTTTCATTCCACCAGTATGAGTTATTAATAGTTTTCCTATCAGTATTTGTGCAGTTTTTGTATGCTTGTTGGATCCATTTGCTTAGCGTCTGATAAGTAGGTTCCAAAGTATTTCTGCAGATTAGTCCGATGTTGTTAGTAAAAGCGTCCCAATCTACAGTGGTATTTCCTATATATTTTTTATTTCTTAAGTTTTCATTAATTTCAAAATGTATGAAATTGTGTTGTGTCAATGATTCATCCTCGAAGAATTCCCAATTTGCTATTTTCCCTGCAATATTGCTTGTTGAAATTGTCACGTCAATCTAGGATTCACTGTTTCCTCTCACAAATGTAGGTTTTATCCCGGTATTATGCACAACCATGTCTAGCTCCGAGATCCATTCCATCCAGTGTTCTCCTTTTTTGTCGGTTTTGGGTGAACCCCACATAGGAGATTTGGCGTTTATGTCTCCAAGTACAATGTAATCGGTTTTACTACGCTTAACGTGTCCCATTATTTTATCTGATTCATTTTTATAATCTCTCAGCATTATATTGGGAGATATGTAGCAACCAATCATTGAAAAGTTTCTCATTTTCACCATTACAAACCCCTCTCCGCTTACATGTTTTACTATGTCCATACCTTTATTTATGATTAATATAGCCACATCCGCCCTCTTGTCTGTAAGCCAATTTTGGCCTTCTACACGCTTTTTGTTCGGTTCACAAACAACTAGTATGTCGACATTCCTTTGCATGGCCGTTGCGTATGCCATGTCCAGTGCTGCATAGGCCCTACCCACATTTATTTGTAATATTTTTATTGTCATTATGCTTTATTTCCTCCCCTACCATTTACTGCCTCTCTTGCTTTGGCTTCTATCAGTTTTCTGTATACTGGGCACCTAGTTTGGTCAGCCCTATGTCCTTCTTGTTTGCAAGTTAGGCAAAAACTATTGTTTGTGCAGTCCTTTGCCCTATGGTTTTCTTTACTACATAACTTTACTACATTTAAGACATATCTTAGACCTATCCTCTCCAGTGCATTCGCTTGTGTGATGCCCGTATTCTAGGCATCTATAGCATCTGGTAGGGTTTACTTGCGGTCGCACCCCACAGGATACCCAGCCGATTCGTATATTCCCTCTTTTTATGAGCTCTCTCGCCAGCACTTTCCTTAATGCGACCGTAGCGTTTTGGCTACCTCTTTGGCTAGGTCGTATCGATAAAACTCTCACCTCGCCTTCGGCATTTGCGTTTCCTACGCTTTTTCGCACTGCTTCCTCGATTTCCTGTTTACTTATGTCACCATCAATATTAGAGATGTAGACTATATCATCACTACTTATGATACTGACCCACGTATCGTCATTTTTGCTCTGGATTTCCCTTTTAAAAGCTTCAGCTTTGTCTCTGTCTCCCTGGGTTTCCAACATGACATACCCTTTGATAGTTTTTTTAATTGATCTGACTTGGATCCCGGCTGCATCGATATCGACACTACTTTTTACTGTACGCAGAATGTCTGAGTATTCTTTACCTCCTGATTTTATAATGATCTTCTCCGTCCTGGGTTGCTCCTCACTTCTAAACGATTTATGTCTTTTTTCCTTTTGGAGTTTTCCATAGCAGTCACTTCTACCTTTATTTCAGTTCCACGGAATACGTATTCCGCACATTTTCTTACGTATAGTATATCCACTTTACCCAACTCAATCAGCTTAGTTTCCGTAGTATCTGGTTGCAGCTCTTTTTGCAGACTATTTATAGTAGCGTACAGTTTGCATATGTCGTTTACTCCCTCTGGTTTTCCATCATATGGTAGTAAATATAGAACTCTAGAGATCTCCTTTTTCTTCCCTTTACTCAGTATAATTTCTTTATTTGTTTTAACGTACTCGATATTACCTTCTGTTTGCTCTTCTTCTATTAACACGGCTACTTCTGGAAAATTATGCAGTATGTCCTCAGTCTCCTTCCCAGTAAAGGGGGCCCCTGGTTTTACTATGACAGCCATATCGCCTTTATATTCTTTAATAGTTTCTGATCCTGTAGCTTCTGTATTGACAAAGCAGGTTTTTGGCCATTTATGGTCTATTATTTTAGAAAGGCCCTCCCACCCCGTTTTATTTATCATCTGGGTCTCAATTTCTTCTTTCGTTTTTGCTATTAGCTCAGTTACTTCTCTTTTTATGTCGTCCTCACTAGCTTGCACCGCTACGTCTAGTGTACTATTTCTCGGGGTAATTGTTTCATCTGCCGGTTGAATTGCTGCGGCAGTGGTTTTTTTTCATCTCCGTTACTGTACTTTTTAAAGTGTCATAACTGTTCTCCAGGATAGCCATTTTTCTATTTAGCATATCTACTATATTTCCGATACCTCTTGTTGTACTTTTGATCTCAACTTTAGTTTTGGTACTTTCCCTCACTTGTTTCTTCAGTTCTTCAGTTTTCTTTGTTAACTTCTGGAGTATGCCTAAAACCGCCGCCATTTCACTATTAATTTCTTCTATACAGACACCTTCTTGTCCGTCTCTCTTCCTTTTCTTTTTCGTTGGAGTTTTTACCTTTATATCCGTAGCCTCTTGTCTTTTGTATATAGGGATCGTTTCTATCTCTTCATCCTGCCATTCCTCGCTATCTACTGCAACAACCGACTTGTTAGGTACTTCCCTTGGTGTAGAGAAAATGTCATCTTTTCCATGTATTAAATCACTCTTATTTCCTGGCGGTGTTCTATGTAATGACGAGCGTCGTACACTAGGGTCGATTTCCTTCTCCCACGCATATTTACCAGCATCTTGTTCCAATATCTTTTTTCAATTTTTTCCCTATCTGCTTTTGTCTGATTTTCCATCTCAGCATTATTTGTTTTATTGTTTAGATTCTCCATTTAACGTCCCACGAGTCGCTAGGGAGTTTCTGTCAATTCCTACAGAGCCCCGCATGTAGGAATAATGCCTTGCTTCGGTTGGAGACCTCCGCCTACTCTACCATATCCTCGCCATGACTGGTAGAGACCGTTTGCGACCGCTCTTTCGTGGGGCCATTCAGTGCATCGACACGGTCAACATCTTCCGGTTTTTTTTTCGCTGGTTTTCTCCATCGGGACTCTTCTGTCTGGGTTACCATATCATAGCCGAGGGTTCCAGTTTTTCGGCGCCGAAAACTCGCCGCTCGTCCTCCATGTCTGGTCAGGACTTGCCAGTGTGTTCGGATGTAACTTGGGCATGTTGGATCTTCTACTGGTATTTGTTGGTGCTATCACATCGGCATATATAGCCCCACCAGTGCCCCACTGACCATTTCTGAGCTGTTTTTTAGTTTCACTCCTCTCTTCCCGTCCATGTGGCTCGAGGAGGGAGGAAGTTACTGAGCCACTCCACCAACGACAAGGTCTTACAGCTCCTAGGAGTAGATTATTATTATTATTATTATCTTAAAACTCAAGTTTAAATGTTGTATCTAATAAATAATAAGTAACTAGTTTAGACTGTTTGGTTGATCTTTTGGATTAGTTGATTTTGTCATCTTACAAGCTCAAGTCAGATCACCCTGTAAGTATGAATTTCTGTAACCTACCACCCAATAATACAACGTTACAATATATAACGCAGTGTGTGAAAATATTTAGTTTACAATATTTTTTTTATTTTGTATTTATGTTGTATTACTAAAAAATTATATTTTACAGACTAAGCGTAATATTTCGAAAAGTAGCCGTAGGATCTAATTCTACCAATAAGAACTTTTAACGAAGACATCGAGATCTACACTATATCCAAAATTCAGAAATTTTGACGGTGATTTTTTATAATGATATTTGATGCTTTTTTCCATTGTAAAAATACGTAATTTAACAAAAACAGGTCTGTGAAAGCACGAATCACCCTGTAAATAACAGATATTTCATTTTTGCTAATAGTTATGTACTTTGTCTTGATATATTTGGCAGTAACATCAAAAAGTATTCAAGAGAGACTTTTTGGGGATCGTTTTAGAAAGTCGGGATTTTAAACTTCAACGCTTTGTATCTCAAAATTTAGCCATAGTATAAGGTTGTGCCCATGGATACTTTTGATCAGGAAATCAAATACCAGTACATATAAAAAATTCAGACCATTTGACGGTGCTCTCGTTTCCATAAGAGAAGTAGCTAATATTACCAAAGAAGACTGACAGAAAAGAATTAAAAAAGTAATCAAAATTGAAGATGAGTATATGAATATTGGGCAAGTCCATATTAATGGGGGAAATAAATTTATTATTGATTTACAAGGCTATAGTGATATGGGAAAAGGATTAATATAATTTTTAAAAGAAAAAAATTAATTAAGTTTAACCCTCTATAGCCCAATTTATTGTAAGGTGAAATAAAAAAATAATACTCAACATACTGATTCAAATGAGTTTTACTAGGAAATAAAAATATATAAAATCGCAAAACAATTACCCTTACGCATACTTAGGGGTAACAGTGGACCTCAATTGGTATGAAATTGTAAAAAACAATTGGAAGTAGGAGTGAAGCACAAATAATGATTGCATTTGGTGCACATCACTTTGGGCACCCCATGACAGCCAGGATTTTTGCACATTCCGCGTTTATCACTGAAAGTATGCCAATGTGCCATTTTGTCTCTTCAGACGTCTTCTGGTGGCATTTCAGCGATTTTTCCTTTATGTTTTTTGTTTTCGATTTCTTGCTCAATTGATGAGCTGCTTGGGCGACCCCGTTTACGGCTATTTTTGTATCTTTACCTGCACCACAAAGACTGTGAGCTAAGTCTGTTTTAAATTGTAACAGACTTAGCTGATTTTTCTTTGTAACATTGAGTGACTTACAGTCTCTTTTATACAGCAGCCATGCGTTTACAACACACACGTCCATAAGATGAAAGTAAATTTTATGGTACCATTTTTTACTTCTTATTGTAGTTCTATATAGAGCTATAAGTGAGTCAACTAAATCGACTCCTCCCATGAATGATTGTATAGTTCTACTGCTTTGGGACATGGCACATCAATTTTTGAAATTGCTTTTTCATCCCAGCGTTTTATATCTCTAATTGGATTAGCGCCAACAAAAGTACTGAGTAAATGAACTGGTTTATTATCATACCATTTCACTGAGATAAGTTCAATCCCATCTATTTTTGTTTTTCGTTCTTCTAAGCTTACTCTTCCTTTTTCGCCATTTCTTTATCTGTAGAAAAAGTACATCCCCCTAGACGATCTGACCTTACCGTTCCCAGACTAAGAATACCCAGTTTGAATAATTCGACTTGTAATTTTGGGCTATTGAACCAATTATCGAAGTAAATTTTAAAATAGTAGTTTCTAGGAACAATTTTTGAAAGTCTCATAACATTTCCGCTTCCACCTACATCTGTATGGGTGGGATCTATATCTACTGAACCAGAATATAATTCCCAGTTATAAATTACACCGTCTGATCCACACAACACAAAAGCTTTGTAGCCCCATTTTTTGGCTTTTTTTTCATATACTGTTTCAAGCTATGTTTTCCCATGAAAGGAATCATTTGCTCATCTACACAAAGTTTTTCAGTCATAGGAATATCATTAAATTTTGCGACTAATTTCTCAATTAGAGGCCGTATTTTGAAGAGCTTATCGTTACTATTGGCAGCTTTGGTGTTATCACTAAAATGAATTTTTGATTTTATTTGCTCCCATCTATTTCGTGACATAGTGTTTACAATTTTATGAACCTGCGTCTCAGCTTGCCAGAACATTCTTGTTCTAGGTAAACGATATATCGACATTATAAAAGTTATTCCTATAAATCGTTAGTCAAAAAGAGAGGTTTATTGGGATCGGTTTAGCATGCAAACAAATTGCTTTGCTCGACAATATTATCTAATAAGTCTGAATCAACAAAATTTCTAAAGTACTGTAATGGACTTTCTGGCTCCTCAGGAGCAACCGGCCAACTTCCCTTCCAAATTTCAATTGGACGTATTATTTTTGTTGTTCCAAGCTAACGATAGTTTAGTACTTTTTTTTGTTTTTGATTTCAATGTTTCAATTTGGTTTTTCGAAATAATTTTATTTTTAGATTTCTTTTGAAACAGTTTTCATATTTTTCTTCTCAAAAATTTCTTCTTCGCTGCTACTACTGTTACTACTCATTTCATACTCACTTATCTCTTCTGATATATTCTTAGAACAGCTTGGTTTTTCTTCATCAAAAAGTTGGTCTTTATATTTCAAAATTTCGTCATCTTCTTCACCACTATCACTCAATAGGGAATCATCGGATCTATTCTCAAAATGCACAACTCTGGTTGAAATTTCTGAATATTTTTTCTTTAATTTTAGTCCGTAAAATTTTATTGGATTCATACTGAAATTTGAAATCAAATAATTAATAAAAACTTTTATAGCCCAGTGTATCTTCAAAGTTACACTCCTAAATTCAACCGTTTTAATATCCAAATACAAAATTTTTGAAAATATTCTTGAACACTTACCTCCTCACACTTGTAAATAGTCGTATTATAGTTTTTTCCAACCTATTTGATATAAAATATCATAAAAATGAATATTCAATGCCCGCAGTTCAACACTGTAAAAGACTCGCGCCATTAAAATTCTTCCCGCGTAATTTTACAAATAACATATAGATGGCGCCATACTGCATTTAGCACGATAACTATGTTATTTCGAAGAGACTCTAGAATATTAAAGTGAAAACAGGAATTTTAAGTACGTTATATTTAGGATAATATGGTAAGTTACCTTAAACTAACATGGGGCCATAGAGGGTTAATATATTTCACGTTACTTTATAGTATTGACAAGCAAGAGCTAGGCATAATATTTATTTTAAAAAAATGGTTTTATTCATTGTTACAAAATTTATTTTTTTGTTATTTCTTCATAGAATTTAGTTTTGTTTATGGTTCTTGCTTTGAAATTTCGTTTTCCATAAAAAAATCGAATGGGACGCAAAAAGGGCTCAGTTCACGTCTGTTATCCCGTTTAAACCGAACGCATTTACAACAATTACGTAATATCAAATACAATACAGGTATTGGTAAGTAAACATAATATTAATACATTTCACAGTTTAGCACCGCAACATAACTTAAAGGGAATATACGATTAGATTGCTACACTATATCTGATACGCCAACAATAAATAAAAAATATTATTTGAATATTATTATTGTCAAATTATATATCTGTCATGTATCTTGAAATTTCCACTTATTTATTTTACGTCTACATGCTCAGGTGGATGAAAAATTATCAGAAAATTTGCTGGTTACCATAATAACAATGTCGAAATAAAGTATCTGATTGGTTGAAAATGACTGGTATAAAATTTTCGCGATAATCTCCCATTGCTATGAGCAACGTAAACAAAAAGAAGCGTTCTAAGCAATTAAATAGTTTTTAATTAACTAATAATTAGACTGTATTTCCATCGGAGGTTGAATTCTACGCGGAATCCCTTGGTTCAAAGTCCAGGGCTGTTATCATGGGGCCACTGCGGTGGATAAGGGCGCGGATAAGGGAAAGGAAATGTAGGGTAATCCTCAATGTTGTGAGATTGTCGTAGGCGGTCAACATTTTGTCTAATATTGGAATCTTGATTAGCATCTAAATCATTATTTCGAGCTCCATGTGAAGAACCAATTCTTGCGTTGTTGGCATATCTCATTGATCGTGTTCTGTCAGGCGGAGAGGCGCAATGAATGGTATACATAATCGAAATAAGCTAAAAAATTCTTAACTTTGAAGCAAATTTATGTCGAGTACTAAAAAAACATACTTACGCAAATAATAAACGATGAAAAGGTAAGGATATTCATGTTAATTATTTATGTTGTTGTCGATACCTGAAATTGATAGGCACTTCACTAGATTTATATCAAAAATGAAAATTTAATCACTCAATAAAAAATGTACCTATTCTAAATAATAACTTTATGACTTGTAGTGGGTGTTTTAATCTTAAGCAATTTCACAATTCTCAGTCCCAAATCACATCGTACAATAGAGATGGTAACTGTATCCAAATAAAAACATTATTTTGACGTATCATAAAAATACTAGAAAACACAATAGTTCTCCTTATTTTTAAGCCAGTTAATTAATTTAGTAATTAAAATTTACATAAATCAGTCCCAAGTCACGAGACATTGAACACCAATCAGAGTTTATTACTTCAGCTGTTCCTAAAAATCATCTGACGTAGATCCATTTGTCCTAAAAATAGAGTTCGGTAAATCGATGGTGCAGTATCTTCTTTTTTGTATTTACTGATAGATATGTTTATTTGTGGTAGTTTTCTTAGCCATGGAGGAGTGTCATACGTATTTTTTCTGTTTGTAAGTTTTTCCTGTACTCTTCAGATGTATCTGAAAAACGAATACTGGTTGGTTTAGTTGAACTACATCTTAGTGTGTGTGGACTGGGAAGGTTTGTGAAAATCTTGTTATTTAAATGGTTGGGTAACGTTTGTATTTTCACGCCATATGTTATGAGCTGCATATATCTCCTTAAGTTTAGGGGTAAGGACGAAGCATCGCATATGATTGCCTCTATAGGGCTTGTTCTAAATGCACCGATTGCATGTTTTACTACGAGATTTTGGATTTTATTTAGCTGGTTCAAGTATGAACGTCTTACAGAACCATAAACAATACAGCCAAAGTCGATTTTGGATTGTACTAAAGTTTGATAGATGCGTAATAAAATGTCTCTGTCGGACCCCCATCGGATACTCGACAAACATTTGATAATGTTAATAACTCTTCGGCATCTGTTAATCAGATATTCAATGTGCTGTCTCCAGTCTTATTTTTGGTCAAGTATCATACCTAATAATTTTGTTTTATGTTTTATCTCGATATTTTGACTTTCCAGCTTTAGTTGTGGTTCGGCGTGGTCGGATCTTAATCTGCAGAAATGGATGGCGTGGGACTTCGAAGGTGAAAATTTAAAACCGCTAGCTCTAGCAGTTTCTTCTAGGCTATTGATTCGTCCTTGTAATGAATTCTCAATTTCGGGAATTGAATGACTGTAAGAATAAATGGTTAGATCGTCGACATATAAAGCTGCTCTAGTGTTTTCCCCGATGTTACAAACAAGACAGTTAATTGCAATGGCAAAAAGAGTTACGTTTTATGTTTTACATTTTGTTTTATATTATTAATAAAATTCAGTTTGTAATTATCATCTAAAATATTATGGTAGATATTAACTTTTAGGTTAAGTAATAAAAAAAGTAAATTACCATTTATATAATTGGTGATATCTTCTACACTCATTTCTGTAATACTTCTAACCTTTATTTAATGAATTTCTCTTGCTCCTTTGGGGGTTGTATCCCGTTACCGGCAATCTAGTAGATTAATTATGATATCTCGGGATTGTGGATATCTTGTACAATAATAAGGTAATGAAATATCGGACGAGACTTTTTGGAATTAAATCAGAATAAATATGGATATCCTGTACACTATAATATCCTTACACAAATACAGAAAACAAATATATAGGGAGATGATTCTCGAACATACGATATCTCCCGTATATGCCTATAATTTTAGACTAGATTGGTAGGTGAGGGGCGCAGATGTAAATAGTACACTCAATATAACCGAAAATATGGGTTTCCTTACCCTTTGGGACACCCAGTTGAGTCAAAAAAAATAAAACATATCAATACAGTATATAAAAATTAATTATACGTTAAAAACTTACGTTTTGGAATATCACAAATCACAACTACACAATATTACTGTAGACGGTAAAGGGGCCGTCCGTACTTAGACTGGCCACTTAGGGAGAGTTACTACCTCTCTGTCTAGCCTCAAAAATTCCTGTTATTTATTCTAAAATTACCTCGTCTATGCCCTTGTGTGATGGTTAATTTTATATTTCATTACTTCAATTTCCGACGTATTGATTATATTTATTGATAAACAAAGCATGGCAAAACCATCAGATGTAATGTTTATTGACCTTGCTAATTATAACAAAGTTGTTTGTATCAATTTCTTTCCTGGAGGTCAACATTTATTAATTATTTCGAATTAAGAAAAATTTGTCTATATAGGGCGTTTTTAATATTTCCTATGTCATATCTCGTGTTTATTACATTACCACTTTGTACCGAAGTCCATCTATATCTAATTGTGTCTCCATTATTATACTTAAATAATAATTTTTACCTATGTATTTTGGTTCATGTTTTGTTTGTAAAGAACACGTCGTGATGTTTTTAAGGAGGAGGACATTAGTGCGCATGTCGACTAACTTTTTCTGGATCAAATTTGATCGATAGCTTCGAGAGTCTCCGAGAGAATAAACTGATTTTCCGAACGGGATAAGATAGTAATCTAAACTGATTTCCGAACGCTAACGGAGAATCGGATAGTCTCCGGAGAATATAACCGAACGCACCCCTGGATAGAGGAAGTTTAGTTTCAAGGTAGATGGAGTCTTAATGTTTGGTGTGGTATAGTTGATGGAAAGATCGTAGGTCAATATTACTTTGATGGAACTTTAAATGGCGATACATATTTGGATATTCTGGAAAATTAGTTGCCTGTTTTATTGGAATATGTTTCCTTACAAACAAGAAGAGATATGATATTACAATATGACGGGTGTCCTGCGCACTTTTCCAGTCGAGTTAGAGATTATTTGAATGTAAGTTATCCAAATAAACGGATTGGAAGAGGAGGTATATTTTCATGGCCAGCTAGATCTCCAGACTTAACATATCAGGACTTTTATCTGTGGAGAAGATTGAAGGATTTAGTGTACCAAACTCGACCAACCACGCGAGACGACATGAAACAGCACATAAGAAACACAATACGCATTAAATAGTATATCAACAGCTGTTATGTCTAGATTATATTAGATTAGATTTTAACGGGGTTACAGTGCACTGAAACCAAAGGTTTATTGTGCCCCCCTTATCAGAGCTGTTCTCGCTACTACTACAGCTCGCCTTCCAGTTCCAAGGTTCTAATGAACTCTAGTATTTGGGACGGCTTCAAGTTTCTTGTCCAAAGCATTTCTTGCGTTGGCTTGCAATGGCGAGGCATTCCAGAACTAGGTGATCAGGAGTTTCATCCTCCTCCCCACAAAATCTACACTCGTCAATATCTGCTAGACCTATTCTCATTAAGTGCTTCCTAAGGCGGCAGTGTCCTGTAAAAAAGCCCGTGAGGAGATGTAGCTTATATTTACTGAGGTCCAAATATTTTTTGGATCTAGCAGTGTCAAAGTTCCCCAGGAACTTTTTGGAATGTTCCAGCTCGGGAAGGCACCGCCAGAGTGCTTCTCATTCGGTTTCCTCTTTCTTCTGAAACTCTTTCTTGTAGGAGCATTTTGCTACACCACAGAAAGGCTCCAGGCCAATAAAGGGCATTTGTGCTCCTTTCCTGGCAAGTGTATTGGCCTCTTCATTTCCCGTCATTCCCGAGTGGCCAGTAACCCAGACTAAAGAGACCCTGTTATTCTTGCCTAATTCATCAAGTTTTCTATGGTACTCCCATGCCAACTTTGATTCAATGACATGGAAGCTCAATGCTTTGATAGCTGCTTGACTATCAGAATGGATCGATATGTCACATTTCTGGTAGTTTCTTTCTAGGTTCATTTCCACGCATATTTCGATCGCAAGTATTTCTGCCTGAAAGACGCTCGGGAAGGAGCCTAACGATAATGAGTATCTGGTGCCAGGCCCAAATACTCCAGCGCCTGCTCCAATGGTGGTTTTTGAACCATCCGTATACAATCTAATGGTGTTTTCTTTGAGAGTTTGGGTGGTGTATTCCCTTTCCCAGTCTCTCCTCGTATTTAGCATCGTGGTGAAATTCTTTTCGATGCTTACTTTCCTGATCATTTCGTCTCTGGGAAGATTCGCTAATGAGGTGTATCTTGTCAGAGAGGACCAAGCTCCCTGATTTTTAATACTCTCATTGCCTGAACCTTCCTTAGATATTCTAAGAATTGCCTCTTGGGCAGATCTTTCTATCACCAGTTGTAGAGGTGTGAGATCTGTAATAATCCCAAGTGCCCTAGTTGGACACGTTCTCATAGCTCCAGTGATGCACACACAGGCAAGCCTTTGAACTTTATCGAGGGTTTTCCTTGTGCTGTACTCTTGCTTTTGTGTGCCAAACTATTGCCCCATACGTAATTGCTGGTCTCACAATCATGGCGTACATCCATCGCAGTATTTTTGGGTTACAGCCCCACCTCTTACCAGCTAGATTTATGCACGCCATCAAAGCTCTTATTGCTTTACTAGCAGTTATTTCAAAATGCTTATTCCACAGAAACTTACTGTCTAGGGTTATCCCTAGATATTTAACCTCTGATTTCCATTCTATGATTTCCCCGTTTAAGGATATGGGTTTCATGGCTGGAAGTGTTCTTTTCCGGGTAAATGGAATTACTATGGTCTTGCTTGGGTTAATGTTTAGCCCCACTGACAAGCACCATTGCTCAATGATTCTGAGGCCCTTTTGTAATAAATCACTCGAACTTGCCTCTGACTATTAAAACAATGTCATCGGCGTAGCCCATACATTCGAAGCCAAGCTCCGTTAGCCTGTAGAGCAACTCATCTACTACGAGGCTCCATAGAAGGGGAGATTTCACTCCCCCTTGAGGTGTCCCCCGAGTGGCTTTAACTGAGGTGGTTTGATTCCCCACCTGTGTATCAGCTATCCTCGTTGTCAACGACTCATACATCCATTTTACAATGGTTTCATTCACTCCTCGCCTTTTTAGTGCTTCTTTGACAGACACATGAGTTGTGTTGTCAGAGGCCCCTGATATATCCAGGAATGCGCACATTGCGATTTCTTTGTTGTTCAGAGTTCTCTGTATGACTTCTGTTAGCTGATACAGAGCCGTATCAGTTGATCGACCCGCTCTGTAGGCATGCTGACATTTATGAAGTGGTATATTCTCCAGATTCTCTGTTCTTATGTAGTTATCCACTACTTTCTCCATCGATTTGAGTAGAAACGATGTTAGACAGATGGGTCTAAAAGATCGGGGATCAGTCCCATCTTTTTTCCCTATTTTTGGTATGAAGATTACCCTTGCCCTTCTCCATTTTCTAGGTATTAGGCCCACTGCTAGACTGCTTCTTGTAATCTTTAACAGGTGAGGAAGAATCTCCTCTATCCCTTGCTGTAGGAGTGCTGGAAATATTCTATCCACTCCTGGTGATTTATATGGTTGAAAGGTACTTATTGCCCATTCCAACCGTTGTCTGGTAAATATTTTCTTAGCAATGTCCCAATCTTCCTTGCGGGATTTTTTGGTGGTGTTCATTGCTAATTCGGTGCTTGTTGATGGTTTACTACCTGGGAAGTGGGTTTTAAGAAGAAGAATCGATCGTTCCTCTTCACCTTCCGTGTATGATCCGTCTGGATTTTTCAGCGACATTGGGGGGCTTGAAAATTAAGCCTTTTGGCCTTCCTAATCTCTTTATTGTACTGAGTAAGCTTCTCAGTGTACCTCTGCCAATTGCCGTCACGTTTGGCTCTATTAAAGCCGACGGATTTCTTTTCGAAGGTTTGACAGATTCTCATTCCACCAAGGAGCATCCTTTTCTGAACGAGCTTTTGAGAGTGGGCAACTGGAATGAAAAGCTTCCATTATTGCCTCACTGATCTGTTCGACTATTTGTTATGTCTAAGCGCGATAGCATCTTTGTGTGGACAATGATGGAAAACAATTTGAACATTTAATTGGACAATAAGTTTCTATGATCGAGATATTTGTATGATCTTCCTTTCACATATTTAATTTTAAATTATAATTCAGGGTAAGTCAATACTATACTTACTTATGTTTATGCGTTTTTCTTTATATCTCGAGTTCGACAAAAGCTATCAACATGTAGTTTAAGTCATTTTGTTACGAATTTAATCCAGTTCCATTATAATTTACAATAATTAGGTGTTACCATTAAACATTTTTAAGAAAAACAAATTTTATTTTTTTCCATTCGAAAGTACCCTCTATCTATGACAATTAAAACTAAATGCAAATGTTTTATAGTGAATGTAATTAATTCATCTACACTCTTTCTAATGACACTAATTTCTTTAAAATCGGTTGATCCAAACCAAAGTTATAGATATTTATCCACAAACACTTCCCCACTCTCCCTCACCCTTTATTTGTGAAAATAAAAAAAAGTTCTTGAACTGATTTGTGCGGAATTTAGGCCTCTTTATAGCTTTCTTATTGAACACTTGGTATCACACAAAAAACTAGTTTTTAAATTTTTTGACAGGTTACGCCCCCTAGTGGTTAACCTAGAAACTTGAAAGTTATTTCCAGCGATTTTTCTTGGCCACTAAGGAATTATTTCTCCTAAAGTTATGACATGAATAATTTCTGATATATAGCCGAGAGATCGGCTTCTTGAACCATGTGTACAATAATATTTTCATCTTCATCTCTTACGATGTGTTTTTTTGAAAGAGTTTCCATGGCGCTGCTAATTTTTTTTTAAAATCACAGTGCTTAAGAGGGGTCTCCTCATAGGTATATAAACCTAAAAACCTACACAATACTAGTTACTAATTTAATAATTATTTGGTTCAAAATATTTACGATAGATGTTGATAGTAGTACTGAATCGGCTTTTACTTATTCAACATATTATCTCTCTCTGTCTTTCCACTCTTGACGGATCAAAGGAACGCATCTCTGTTCGAATGTTTTAATTTCAAATATTTCAACTTTTTGTGAGCACAGAAACCTTATCTTTGTTTTTTATGTTGCATCCAAACCACAGCACAGCTGTACATAGATAAGAGAATATTATATACACGGATCCAAACAAAATTTGTTGACATAATTTCCATTTGAGTGTAGATTTTTGATTATTTAAGAGCTTCATAAATGTTTTTGAAAGGACTAAATTGTTAAAACGTAAGTAATCGTATCGAGCCGATATCAAAAATTATAGTTATGATAATGTAAATTATCCTGCAATTCGTATTTTTTTAATTTTAAAAGCTATGTTTGAGGTTATGTTTACTGGATTATTTGATTAATGTGAAAATATGAGATAGATAATACTGATGGTTTGTTCTAGTATCATCAAACCATCTTTCAACATTCTCTTGAAACCCTGTTTTAATGATAATATGGGTTTGTTAGCGAAAAATGCTTAATTGAAGTGAAGTGACCTTTGAAGTATCTGAATGAAGAAAAATTAAAACCGCTCTCAAAAGACAAGAATTGCATAATTCGTTTTAATGAATATATAATAGTGATAATTGATCACCTGATACAAGGAGCATTACATATTGCATGAAAGGACATGTGCTATTTAATAATATGGATACCAAGTGACAGCATTGTGGGAATTGCTAGAAATTGAGAATGGAAGAAAAATATACATACTTTAAAAACATTCTACCTTTCAAAATTTGTACCATTTATATTAACATAATAAAATGTTTTCATGATTATAAATTTTTGTTTGTTTCATGCTAAGAAAATTAAACTGCGGAAAAGTTGCAAATTTACATGATTTAAAATAGGCCATTTAGTCTGAAAACACAGAACGTCGTGTCACAACTTTGCCTCAATCTAATCATATTTGTATCAATTTCAGAGATCTGTTGGTTGCTTTCAAATTTTATTTGACATGTAGGCTCTTTTTTCAACTACATGTGTAAATATATATTCAATTTTATCTAGAAACAAATAATATAAACAAAGAGTTTCCAAATTTATTATACAAAGAAATATTTACTTGTAATACAATGCTTTACATTTAATAGAAAGAGGAAAGTAAGGTACAGTGAGGAATTGAAATTTAAAATAGCAAACGTTCAAAAAACTTACAAAGCAACTATAACAACTAATGAAAAATTTAAAGCGAAAGATTTGTAATGACAAATAATAATGTATATATTGTGGGGAGATCGATATGTACAGTACAAAACAAACAATCAACATGTACAAGTTTGCTTCTACCTTGTTTACAAAGATGGATCATATGTGTTGTGGAGATTGGAACTGAAACATTTTTTCTTCATTATACAAAAAAATAGTTGGTTCATTCTCTTTTTTCCATGACAGATACACATATGTGTGATCACCTGAATGGTAAATATTTTTTTTGTTCTTGTATAATACATTATTGGTATTATTACTTTTCCATCCAACCCATCTAATATGCGAGAAAAGTATAGGTTTACCAAAAAAAAAGTTGGAATTTTGGATTTTTTTGAGTTATTATTACGTTTTTCAGCAAGAACAACACAAAAAATGTTTTTTAAAAAAGAAAACCTATCTGTATAACTCGATTTTTTTTTAATATCAACAACTAAGACTATTACTGAGTCATTCCTTAATAATAATTTGGTTTCTTATTTTCTTTGATTTTTTGAAATGCGTATATAATCAAACAATTTGCAAGGAAATTTCGACTATTGGCTAGACAAAGTTTTAAAATATTTATGATTCAAAGATTTTTAAAATATAATGTCACCTACTTCATTCATTAATTTTATTCAACAATTTCTATTACCTATGGTGCATAGACTAAGGCAAGCTAAAAAGTGGATAACCATCCTAATTTCTTATAAAATCTTTGGACAGGTTGTTAAGAGAAAAGCCAATACACCTTGTCATTCTCTTGTTAAAACTGTTCTTAAAAAGACTTATTGTATGACGGAGGTAAGGGAGTATGGAATTCTTAAGGATTCCGAACCAGTTTAGAGACTGGGCGCATGCGCACATTCAAAATCGTCGTGCGCGGTTCGCTCAGTTCTGAGTGTGCGCACGACGATTTTGAATATGCGCATGCGGCCAGTCCCTAAACTGGTTCGGAATCAGACCCGCGAACAAAGCTATTGTTCTATATTGTTCTATACAGCGCCCTGCATCAAGTCGGTAGAGTGGTTGAACTAAAGTAAAAAGATGTTCGTTTGCAAAAATTTGCGCACAACAAATCTCAAAAAATACAATGATTTGAGATTTCATGTTTTCAGAATCGAATTCTCTAGGCTTCCTTTTGGGGATCAGGTTTTGGTGTCCAGATTGGTGACCACAAATTGTAAAAACTGTCAAAATCACACCATCACTTAATGGCTTATATCTTTTTTATAACAATATAAAACTCAACCAAAATACCTGATCCCCAAGACAATGGTCCAAGTTATATTGTGTTAAAATTTCAACACTTAATTTCTCTGCGTTCTTTAGATTTGTTGTGTACAATGACCTAAATTTTGTTGCAAATCACGGGTGCCAACTGTTTTCAGGTTCCTAAAACGTGAGGCCCCTCTTAAAAACGATGAGATAACCGGTACCGAAATACTCAAAGATTAGTTTAGGTTATTCTGTCATGTAATCGAAATGCGTATATTCACACTCTACCTCGCCGAGGTGGTACACTTGGAGCAAGTCTTTTAACATCACTCCACAGTAAACGAACGCTTCAAACAATGCTCAATTGACTCGTTCTATAATAACCGAACGATTTAAAGAATGGACAAGTGTTCAGAGTCAATGGAGTAACATTGCCGAACGGCCCTATTATACCCTGTATCTATCTACACGAATAATAGTATATTGTATAATTAGTGGGAAAAGCATAATATTCCCAAACGATTGTGATAATTACCAGACGAGGAACGTAGCGACGAGTCTGGTAACACAGGAGTTTAGGAATATGCTTTTCCCACGAAGTATACATACTATTTTTTCTTCGATCGTTGATTTACATTTAAAAAATTAATTAAAAAATATTTAATTCAAGATGTAATCAAGTTTAGATAGGTTTCTCTATGTTCATAGATAAACCAAACCATTAGCCACGCAGCTTCAATGTCTATAAATTCTCGTTGCCCTCCAGTACAATTTACAAATTGTACAATAAATGTAAATATTAACAACAATTAATTTGTGTTCAAGAATATCGTTATAAATTAGATGTTTCATTTAATTCTTTTATAACAACTTTATCAATACCTATAAAAATTAAAACCATACTTTGTTTCATTTTATTGTAATAATCCATTTGTAACATTACCGCACACTACAGCAGTGCGGTAAGAATATTACCGCACTGTTATTTTCGAATTGCTTAGCAACTGCCCACTATTCTGGAATGTTGAGCTTTGCGCATAGAAAACAGTTCGAGGGGGCTAGTTTTGAAATATTTCACTAGTGAAATTTCTCATATTTCGATTGATTTCGTTCATCCCAAGTTTTGAACTAATTTCATGTGTGAAATAAAATTCGAATTCGAAAAAATTTCACAAATTCAATTCGAATACTATTTAGCTGTCGAAACTCACTTCACTTGCGAAATTTTAATATATTTGAGGTTAGAACCATCGAATTTTGTGTTTTGGTTTTGTTAGATACTTTGTGTAGTTTTAAGATCCCTTCTTTTAGTTTGATTACCTTTTTCAACCTTTTTAGTTACTCTTTGTAGTAATTAGCATAGTAATAAGTAGTTATTAGTTAGACGAGAGTGACGCGAGGACGCTTTATATTTTTTAAATCTACATTGCAAATTTAGAGGAACTTCAGCAAATAATGCTAAATAATGTAATTCAATTAACTAAGCCTGTTCAAATCTTACCTATCTCTTAAATAAACCCCCAATAATTTATATCAAGATATATTTTAATTTAATTATTATTATAGTATATTTTTCAACATTTATCATCTCATGAAATTTATGTATTTTTAACCCCAATTATTCTTCTTTTTTCTTCATAATTTAACTTTTGAACTAATATGAGGGCTATTCCGTTGTTGTCAGATTGTATTGTTCGAATTAAATTCATTTAAGTGAATTTATAATAATTTCGTTTCACTACCATTCAAAACTAGGTATACTATTTCGATGGTGAATTAAAAATCGAAATATTTCACTTGTGAATTCAATTTCACTGATATTCAAAACTAGCCCCCCGAAGTAGTGTCACTTTTCTCACGATCGGAGAAAAAAGTTATTAACAAAGCAATCGCCCGTATTTGAAATGGTGATAGTGCTGAAAATATGTAAATAATGGAATTGATGCAAAAAAATACAATTAAATAAATGTGATATTCAACAGAGAACAAACTTATCTAATTTAAACATGTCCTAGAGAGGTTCTATATAATATGTTAAGAACTTAAAGGGAATCAGTCCGTCAATCAAACACAGATATTCACTATTATTCAAAATTTATTGTCATCATAAATGATTATACAAAGCAAATTAATTATTTCTAATTACATAATAATTAGACTATATTTCTATCGGAATCCCTCGGTATAAAGTCCAGTGCTCTAATAATTGGCATGGAGCCACCCATCTGGATAAGGGAAAGGATTAGGGAAAGGATATTCAGTGAAATCTTCAGATTGTCGTCTAATGTTAGCATCTTGATTATCATCTAAATAATTATTTCGAGATCGAAGAGAAGAATCAGTCCTTGCGTTGTTGGAATATCTCATTGATCGTGTTCTGTCAGTCGTAGAGGCGCAATGAATGGTATGCATAATTGAAATAAGCTAAAAAATTCTTAACTTTGAAGCAAATTTATTACCAGTATTAAAAAAACATACTTACGCAGATAATAAACGATGAAAACGTAAGGATATTCATGTCGATTATTATTTGTGTTATTGTCGATACCTGAAATTGATAGGAACTTCGCTAGTTATATATCAAAAATTAAAAATTAATCACTCGCTGTTTTCAATGAAACAATGTACCTATTATTATTAATAAGTTTATGACCTGTTGTGGGTGTTTTAAGCTTAAACAATTTCACAATTCTCAGTCCCAAATTAAATCGTACAATAGAGATCTTGCCTGTATCCAAATAAAAACATTATTTTAACGTATCATAAAAATACTAGAAAACACAATAGTTCTCTTTATTTTTAAGCCAGTTGATTAATATTTAATTAATAAAATTTAAAGAAATCAGTCTCAAGTCACGTGACATTTAACAACAATCAGAGTTTATTACGTCAGCTGTTTCTAAACATCATATGAGGCTCTCCGTTATCTATAGGTGCGTTCAAAAAACATTATAACTCGACCGTTGAGTGAACGCTCAGTGAGCAACGAATGTTTGACGTATGTCTTCCGAACGATCAATTTTTGGAAAGTATAAATATTGAAATTATGGCCCATGCAATAGATGATGTATATATTATATATATTATATATATTATATATAATTAAATATATAAATATTATTAAATTATATATATATATATATATATATATATATATATATATATCATATTCATATCATAATATAACTTTCTTTATTTGACTTATCACCTTGGAATGAGAAGAAATGTATGTATTCTTTTGCATTAAATTTGGGAATCATTCTGCTCTGTTTTAATTAGACAACCAGTAATACATTTCCAGTGACGTAACCTAATAAACTTAAGATTAAAATATTTCCCATAATATTACAACAACGTAGACAAATAAAATATGTTATAACACAATAGAATTAGCAAAGTAAGTTTCTTATCAAAGAAAAAACATAAATTTCAGAATATTTTAAGTTATATCAAAATATGTCAAGTTATCGTGGAGCAGTTTCATTCCTACCACAAATGTATATATTTGTTAAAGTTCAATTTAATATAAAAATAATTATCTAACAAGTAACAAGTAATTTCTCTTTTACATCTAATCTGAACTGATCTGTTAAAGGTTGTTAAAAGTGGCACGATCACATACTCCCTGAGTGTAGGTAAGTAGAAAGACACATAAATACCTGAGTCAAAAAGGTCCCATCAATTGAAATAAACGAATCATTTTATAGGTAATTGGTGCTCCACTTTTAATAGAAATATAATTAACAAAAGGAAGAGTTAAACATTCAAAATTTCATACCACAATATAAGTAATAACACATTCTTGTCATGAATAAATCAAAACCTTACAAATGTTATAAAAACAATATCAAAAATTAAATCAAATAAAGAACTCTAACAATTTGAAATTGTCGTTAATTATAAATGAAAAGACCAATTGTCATAAAAAACTGTACATATAATTATTTTAAACAGTGCGCGCAAATGAAAATGAATAATGTCATAACAATACGGAAATCGAGACCCTGACCTGATATACCTATTATTTATTTATTTTATAAAAAAAAACAAGTGGCATAGCAACGGACGTGACAACCAGTGTGAAAAAAAACAATTTGAGGAGATTGATTTGAATTTTGAAAGAAAGCGGAGTGATAGAAATTTTGAGAACTTTAAAATAGAAATTAACAATAAAAAACTTTATAATATTGGAAAATTGTAACTAAAAGTTTTGAAAGAAACTTCTAGGTGATACCAGGAATGGAGATGCCGTCAAGGACAATTCGTGGAATGTAATTATGGAATCTTCAGAATACACAGAATACCGATAAGTACCTATTTTCGTTATAATTTCTAAAACAACCATCCCATAAACATTTGAAAAACTTGAATTCACAAACTCGCGTGTGTCTGAACGTTTTCAAACGTAACAATAAAAACTTATTCAATTTAATCCTAGCATCATAAATAGTAATTAGCTCACCTGTGTAGTAGATATTCACTTCAGAGATATCTTTGAACTCTTGATGATTTGAAACCATATTATTAATAACTAAATAAATTTTTATCACCTTTAAAATACTTAACGAATTACACCTATCTTTCTTCATATAATAAATATCTAATAAAACTCTTTCACTATGCATTCTTTTATTCTTAAAAATATTTTCATAAATCAGATTAATGTGAGGTTAACTATCAAATCATCAAGTAATAATTTAGTCTAAGAATCGTATTCACATCATAATATAACTTTCTTTATTTGACTTATCACCTTGGAATGAGAAGGAATGTATGTATTCTTTTGCATTAAATTTGGGAATCATTCTGCTCTGTTTTAATTAGACAACCAGTAATACATTTCCAGTGGCGTAACCTAATAAACTTAAAATTAAAATATTTCCCATAATATTACAACAACGTAGACAAATAAAATACTCTCTACACTACAATACATTATAATATATATATATATATATATATATATATATATATATATATATATATATATATATATATATATATATATATATATATATATATATATATATATAGTAATATATCTACTATATATTTAATAATTATAATTGAATGTATGATATATAACAATATAAAATATTAATTGTTGATGTTTTTACAATTTGTGATTGTAGCTACACTATTGTGAATACACCTTTACCACTGAATATAACCTATTTGAATTTTGACAGCAGTTGTCAAATTAATATGCCCGGCTCAGATGAATATTAAATTTTGTACTTTGAAAGATAAATCAATACACAATCGACTTACTCACTCTTATCTCAGGGAGGAATCAAAGATTTTAAATAATAATTCAAATTTATAAATTTCAATGAATTCTCCAAATTACGTATTACGCTATTCCAAATCTAGAGTAACTGTTTGTTCAATATACTACAAGACACTTAAATTATCTTATGACATATATGATTTTACTGTCACTGGAAATTAACCAAATGTCACTCATTATATCAAATTTTCTATAGCATGAAAATTTTCAAATACAATGAGAATAGATATGAAATGAGTACCAAAGTGAGTTGGAATCAAATTTATATAATATATGATCAGATAACAAATTACAAAAAATTATAACTTTTCAAAAATATCTTAAACGAAAAACAAAGATAGAATTTTCTATCAACCTTAATATTAAAACAACCTATATTAGAAATCTACTAGATAAATATTTTTATCATAAGTTCAAAATGTCTGATTTTATACTTGATGTATATCAATGTCAAATACGCAAATTTCCGTGCAAATTGTCTATTCCAAAAATTTTCTTCACTTGACGTTGAACTTTATATGTGTAACGTTACTGTGATTTAGATCAAATTTATTATCATAAGATGTATCTATTTTTGAAATATATTTAATAAAGGCCTATTAATTCTCGAGAAATAATGTAAATAAACTGGACAGGACTCACCAACTAGGTACTGGTTAACTCGTTCGTATTCTAAAACGTATTTAGAATTCAGCAACACTTTATAAATTTATAATTTAGAAACCGGAAACCACTTGCACTTTAACGATGTAATTCTTCTGTGAAATATACACGCACTGGCTTTACAATGCAAGGTTTTATGATCTAATAATATATTCATATAGTTACTATTATATTCTTGAATAAATTTGAGACAACTCTTAGTTAGATGTTGTCTCGTGGGGATTTCAAATTCAACTGCCTAAACTTTTTACATAAATAAATCTCTTTGGTTACGAAAAATTATTTTTTTAAAAAAAAAATACAAATTTATGTTTTCCTATAACAAAGAGAGATTTGCATTCTTTTATTATAATTGCAATTTTGCTAGCAGAGACATCTGTATTTTGAAACTTCAAATATTTGTTTTCAAATCGTTATAAAATCTATCTATCATTAAGTATATTCTGCATTAATGTCATCCGAAATTGAAATGTCAAATTTTATTTGTATATTGAATCTTTCAAATTATTGATTATACAGTAGATTACTTGAAAATAGATGAAGGAATAAGGAATTGATATTGATATATATATGAATTTAAGAAATAATTAATTATATTGAATAATGATGAATATTGAAAAGAAATATGATATAAGGAGTATATAGAAGAATAAAATATAATGAAATTAAAAAGAAATAAGTTGATATATAAGTGGAAGTCTGAAAATGATAGTAGAGAAGTATTATATGAAGTAATATTAAGAATATAAATTGACATTGATACTAATCAAGTGTATTTTAAGGAAAGAGTTATGAGACAGTTATTGAAAGAAATAGGTATTGTAGTAGGAAATATGTGAACAAATATTTGAGAAACAAAGTTAAAGGAAATTAAGATTATGCCATAAAGAAAAAAAATTTTTTTTGAATAAAATAAAATCAATCATTTATAATAAGAAAATTAAAATTTAAATAAATATCCAAGGTATGGATATCATTTAAATTTGAGGGGAATTGAACCAGATATCATAGATATTAAGAGAATTAGTTCTATAGGAATATGTTGCTAATATGAAAACATATGAAAATAATATAATTTAAGAAAACACAATTAAAAAGGAAACACTTTTCTTAATTAAAAGCATATCAAGTAAAGATACATTAAATAATTAGTCTATAACAATTTAATAAATAAAGAAATTACCTCAATCATAGTACAAAATTTAGAAATTGCCTAACAAATGTAATGGAGTAAATAAAGTTGCCTAAGACGATGAATATCTTCTATAATGTAATCAGCTGTTCATCTGAAATAAAAAACAATTATTAGAATAGTCAAGTCACGATAATTATAAATATAAGTAGTTAAATTATTAAATAAATACAAATATTTAGTAGAATAGGGAGTATAGATTTTCATAGATAAACTATTAATAACATAAAGAAAAAAGATATATTGTCAGTAAAATGAACATAGAATCAATAAATAATAATTTGTTAAAGGAGTTAGTATAAATAATTTAATACAAAGATTAGATAGAGATTACATAAAAGGATTTATGTTCTAAGTAATATGATTGTAACAGTAATAGACTGTTAATAACAATATTAGATATTGAACTATTTAAAATGTATCTATGTATATAACCAATTTTAATTTATTTGTATGACAAAAACTCAAAAGACTCTCTACAAGTGAATTAATAATGTGAAATAGTATATGTATGAACTTTTCTACTAAGTAAACTAAGTTAAATAATTCGATTACATAGGACAATATTTGATTGGTTATAAACAAAGTGACAGATCAAATTTTCAATCAACAAGTAAAGAAACAAACTTTTGGAAATAGTGATCTGGAAAAAACAAAATACTTGTTTATTGAAAAAAGTTGAGAATCGAGAGGAAGAGTTGGTAGGTTGGAAGCTGGCATCGATATACGTGGAGCTTGTGTTGCAGTGTTCCCGAAAATTCATGAAATTCCCAAATTAACTTGACAAAACTTATCAATTACTACTATAAACAATTCTGATAGTACTCACAGATAATCACATCCAGTTTTATTGCGAAAATCAGCCAAATTTCTCCAAAATTGGTGTTGGAATTTCAGAGGAGCATTCCTGGGTCCAGAAGCATTATCCCAATTCCAGAGCAACAGGTCAGTGTTCATTTAAAATATTATTGGCCAATAATAAGAGAAAAAACTCAAATAAGTGCATAATTTCGTAAAATTGATAAACATTCACGGCAATGATCGATCTAAAATAGAAAGAAAACGGACTTTATTTAGTTAGTTAATAAAATAAATCTTTAACATTATCAAAAAGGCCTAATTCAAATAAATAAAAATAAGTACTTACGCCATTTTATCATCATAAGAATGATGCTTAAATTTATATTCATGTAATATGTCCGTCTGTATATAAATCTTATAATATTTTCATGTATATATAAATCTTCTAATTCTATTTCTTCCAGCATATTTGTAATATTTCTATGTATATTCTCCACATAAATTCTTCTATTTGTTAAACCATTTAAGTATTTCTTATTTGACAATATTATGTGTATCTAATGAGCACCGATTCTCCATCTCGCATTGTTGTAAAAACTATGTTCATTTCACGCTTTAAGTCCGCATGACTGGATTTTAAGCATGCGCACAGGAGAGAATATTAAAATTGATAATTTCGTTTGAGGTAACCATAGGCGTCGCAACTTATAATTATTGCATTAAAATTTTTTTATTTTAAAATTAAATGTGTTTAAAAAGTAAGGTGTTTCTTTTTATTTAAATAAAGGTAATATATCTTTAAATGCCAGGACTCAAAGGGCAGACAGAGTTTCATGCTCCCGAATAAAATAATAATACATTACAAAACATATAAAATTATAAATACTGAGCTAGCCACATCAAAACAAAATTTCAACATATAAAATTATAATTATCCAAACTTCATTAATAAATAATAAGTATATCAATAATTTTAATAATATATATATATATATATATCTTTTTTGGATAGTTCTTGGGTATAGGTTTCTTGTGAATAATACGAAAATTTTATGAAAATTTTCGTATTATTCACAAGAAACCTATACCCAAGAATTATCCAAAAAAGATGAATATATAATGGTTTAAGAAATACTACAAATATATATATATATATATATATATATATATATATATATATATATATTAAACTAATTGTTTATTTACTTACTTTTATTGTGAAATTTAAATGTAGATGTTTATTATTTAGAATTTTTGTTTAGTTTGGCTAGCTCAGTTATTGTTTTTTATATAGTTGTTATATTTATTAATTTATTAATTCGGGAGCATGAAACTCTTTTTAGTCTTTGAGTCCTGGCTTTTATAATGTTGTATTTGTTTAGATAAAAAGAAAACACTTTATTTTTAAATAGATTTAATTTTTTTTTAAAGAAATAATTTTATTTGATAATAATAATATGAGACGCCTATGGATATATTACACCTACTTATTTATTTTGATAATTTCTTCAGTGCGCGTGCGTGAAAAAACTAGTCATGCGCTTTAGCATACAACGAACAATTCTTACACGAAAGAAGCATCTATACATGCACCAACATAGTTTGTTGACGATGCATACAAGTGAATCGTTCAAACACATAAAAGAATTTATATATATATATATATATATATATACATATATATGATACAAATTGCTGTGGAAAGAAAATAGTTATATACATAGATAGAAATATAGGAATTATTTACAGATGGACATAGTTATTACATTAATAAAATTTCAAGCACCATATTTATGCGATTACAACATGGCGTAAGTACATATTTTAATTTATTTAAATTCGGCCTTTTTAATAATATTAACGATTTATGCAATTAATTAACTATATAAAGACTGTTCTCTTTCTTTTTCAGATCGATCATATTCACAAATGTTTATCAATTTATGAAATCAAGCACTTATTTGAGTATTTTGAGTTTTAACTCTGATTATTGGCCAATAATATTTTAAACACACTGACCTGTTGTTCTTGAATTGGGATGAATGTCTCTGGACCCCAGGAATACTCCTCTGAAGCTCCAAAAACCAATAATGATGAGAAATTTCGAAGATTCTGGTCGAAAAACTTGATATAATTAACTGTGAGTATTAATAAGATTGTTTTTTATAGTACTTTATAGTTTTTATTATGTTAAACTGGGAATTTCTTGAAATTTCTGGAACATTATCACACACACTCCTCGCTTCTTGACACCAGCTTCCCCATTCTTTTAGCGTCCCCTCGATTCTCCACTTTTTTCAACAAAACAGTCTTTTGTTTTTCATTAGGTCACTATTTCAAAGTTTATTTGTTGATTCACAATTTGTTCTGTCATATTTTATAACCAATCCAATATTGTCCTTTGCAATCAAATTAATTGAAACTTCTTTCACTTATTAGAAAAGTTTCATACATACACTCTTTAACATTATTAGTTCATTTATAGAGTTCCTATGAGTTTTTTTTATCATACAAATAAATTAAAGTTGGTTATACATAGATACATTTAAATGGTACAACATCCAATATTGTTATTGACAGTCTATCACTGTTACACTCATATTATTTATAAATATAAATTCTTTTATCTTATTTGTCTATACTCTTTGCATTATATTATTTATAATAAACTTTAACAAATGATTATTTATTGATTCAACGTTTATTTTATTTACCATATATCATTTGTATATATGTCATTATTTGTTTATCTATGAAAATCTATTGAATTATATTCTATTCAATATTTGTATTTGTTTTTATTCTTAAATTAATGATTATAATGAATTAACTATAATAATATTTGTTTTCATTTCAGATGAACAGCTGATTATGTTATGGAAAATAATCTTCGTCTTAGGCAACTTTATTTACATCATTACATTGGTTAGGCAATCTCTATATTTTATGTTATTATTGAGGTAATTTCTTTATCTATAATATTCTTATAGACAATTATTTAATATATCTTTACTTGATATGTTGTTAAAATTAGATTGTAGATTTATAGAACTAATTCTCTTACTATCTATGATATCTGGTTCAATATATATATATATATATATATATATATATATATATATATATATAGATATATATATATATATATATATATATATATATATAATATATATATATATATATAATATATATATATATATTGTTGTAGATAGAACGAGCATATAACATTCATAGAATCCCGATAAAGTATAAAATAATAATATCTATCAATAAAAGTAATTTGTAAGTAAAGTACCAAAATTAATAAAATATCTATATAACAACATAATCAATTACAATCAATGAGCATAATCATAGAGAAAATAAATAAGAAAATCAAAAGAATTAATAAACAATTATTGATAAAACATTTTTTTAAATAATTCTGTATTTAAAAAAAAACAACCTTAGACAGAACTTAACAAGTAAACGAAGATCAATAAAATAACGTGACGCCACACGGAACATTAGACACCTAAAGCATCTGCTTATATTTAAAGAATAAATAGGATGATAATAATAAAATCAACAGTGTTACAATGATTGATTAATAAATGAAATTTAGAATTAGTAAAAATATATATAAGATAGGTTAATAAAGTATTCAATCATAAAAGTATATAGGAAATATAATAATATATGTAGAAAACTGTAATTATAGGTAATGTCAAAAAACCAAAACGAAATATAACAGTTGACGACAAGTATACCAACATAAAATGTAATTTGATATGAAATATAAGAATAAAAATAAATGATTACCGACCTAATTTATGTATATAGATGTAATAATATAAAACAAAATAAGAAATGAACTGTATCCATATGTATTATGTAAATATTTAGGTTGTAGGAAGTATAAAATTTGTATATTTACATTGACCAATCGGAAGATTTCAAATAATCAATAACATAAAAAAACAATGATAATAAGATGTTAGTGAATTAAATCAATGACGATAAGGTTATAGTGAATAAAAAACAACATTTAGTAGCACGTTTAAGTCAGAAAAACAATAAAAACATTAATAAACAAAGTGACAGGTGAACAATAATTAAAGGTTTGTCTAGAACATTGCCAGCTTCCGGTTATAAACAAAAAAGGGTTTTGGCGGGTAAAAAAACCCGCGATAGGGAGTCAAGCGTTGGTAACCAAGGAAGAAAGAAGTGTTTTGTCTGTAATGAAGTTTTTCTTATAAAATTTAAAATAATAAGTGCTAAATGTATAAAATAAGAAGTATAAAAGTAATTAATAATTAAATAAGTGCAAAGACAAAAATTTGTGTTGAAACAAAGTCAAGCCACGTAGGAGAATTATCACCAGATAATTATAAGAAGGGAGATTGCCACCTGGAGCGGGAAAGCGTCATGGATGGACACAATTGAAGGCGTCGGCTTGGTGAAATATAAAAAGGTCTGTGGTGTGTTTAATTAATAATATTTGGTACCAAATTATGAAAAGTGAAATTTAAATAAAAAACACCTGGTGTTCGAATTTGGGTTTTAATTACCAAATTCTCCCGTGATTTAATTTCAACTTCCCCTGTATACTACGAATATTATGCTCAAAACATATAACTAAATATATCCTTATTTTCAACAGTTAATATTTCTTTACTTCACTAAAAAAGTCATTTAAATTTACTAACACCTAAGGAAAACAGATAAATATCGTTTTCTGAAATTCTACTGAACATATCAAAGTCCCCGACATCTTATCTCTTCATAAAAACTCTCTTCCAAACTCTGTTATCTGTATCTACGAAACCGTTGAAAACCCCACAAAAAACATCTTCATAATTGCAACATCCACTAGTTGTTCGAACGTTACATTTTAAAATACTTTTATCCCATTGGCTAGTTTCTAATAGTTTACTCATTCCTCGATCCTACGTCATCAAACATATGAATACGAAAATAGCCTCATTCTTACTCACTTCCCAGATAGCTTTCACACTTCTCAGACACACTCTTCTCATCATCAAACGGGGCACACAAAGGTACTCATTTTAGAAGAGCACCCGGCATGTTCATAGCGGGAACAAACATGTGTTCTTAAACCGTAATCATCTCATAAATCTTAATAATATGTGCAAACTACCTTCAGTCACCGCGTAAAAGTCAAGTGAATTCTTAATTGTCGACGCAACAGTAAATAACTTATAACTTCATGACAATATAAATCATAACGTGATATCAGTGTTTTAATTTCATTCTACGGTTCATCGTTACTTCAGTGACAAACGGCCGTAGTGGTCCTTCGCAAATCCAGATAACCTACATTCCCTCTAATTAGCCTAAGTAAAAGGGGTTAAATTAGAACACCTGGTAATAAAATTTTTAAAATGATAATAATAAACCAGGAAACGTAAAAAACTTACCATTATCAAATTTGTAGATACATGTATTAATTTCTTTCATGTTGTATTTTTCTCCAATTACATATATATAAAACTTTCCACAAAACAACAAGCCACAACTAATTTCAGTTTCTATCACGTACACAATTATTATAATACGTTAAAATATTTTTAAAAGATCGAAATTAAGTAGATTAAATATTTCAAATATCCTCTCCATTTCACGAACCGATTAAAACTAAAGCAGTGTCTAAATATTTCCAATAATACTATTTAGAATAACAAGCAGAAAAAGTTACAATATTTGAACATTATATGGAATTCTATTTCATTTAAATAATTAAATAAATGCGAATTATAAAAAATATTGTGTAAAACTTGTGCCACAATGACTTTCTGTAGTACTCTATTCCAAACGATTTTTCACACTTCTTTATTAAGAATCTAAAAAAAAATATATATAATACATATCAGATAATATAAATCGAAACTTATTAGGTGAAACTTAGGAATGGAATAAATAGTTTAGAGTATACAGAGGGAAATTCAAACAGGGCAAACAAATAAGTAATGATAAATAAATTAGATGAAGTACTGGCGTTATATAGAAATAAAACAGGAAGATATAAGATAGAGGGGATGAAATTGTGTACAACTAAAAATATTAAATAGATTTTTCAATAATACTATTTAGAATAACAAGCAGAAAAAGTTACAATATTTGAACATTATATGGAATTCTATTTCATTTAAATAATTAAATAAATGCGAATTATAAAAAATATTGTGTAAAACTTGTGCCACAATGACTTTCTGTAGTACTCGTGATTTTCACAACGAGTCATTGTGACACTTGTTTTACAAATAACTATTCTAATGTTACCAAAGAGTTTCTTTCAATATATAATTAGTATATTTTAAAATAAATCATATTCTAGATATAGAAGACAGAATAAATTAAGTGCGGTATTCAAGGATGTGCTCACCAAAAACACCAGTGCTTTAATTAAATATCTCAAAGACATTAATTTGTATAACAAAATTTAAAAATTATTCTATAACACAAATACATCACATACTACTTGTGTCCTCCTGCTAATAACTTGTAGTTGATGCGGGCATGTTAGTACCAAATAAAAAAAAATCATAATGTTTTGACTCTTACTATGTGAGAAATAGATTGTTACAATTTATATAAGGTGACGTTCAAAAAGGTTCTCTCTCAATAGCTAGAGTTCATGTTATCTCTAACATATGTGCATTTACAGGGTACATTGAAAATTTCTTTTATGTTTCTTCGGTTTGATTTGTTTTTATTTTCTCTTTTGAATGATTTTCGTTCCATAGATTATCTATATTTCTGACGATTTAAATGGTAATTAAATTCTAAATTTTGTATTTACATATAGTGTTGCAAGTTCTTTTCCATGTTAACATCCCCTAAATTTTGCGTTTAACAAATTTTTTATACATGAAAAAATTTTATGAACGCAAATTTTGCTTCAAATGCTATATTCTAGGATTGTCTTTCAATTTTACTAATAATAAATTTTCTTTTTATTTCAGGTCGCTGTTACAAGGATGATTCTGGAATCCTGTGTTGCAGTATCCTCTTCAATTAGTTTTAATTTATTTACAATACTATAATTAAATATGTATACAAATTCTTATTTTATTTTTAGGTACAAATTTCATCCAAAGGAATTAGCTAAAAACTGTGTTATAAATCCACTTGTATAAAAACCAATAAAGAATTCTCTTTTTCCCTGTTGCTGCATTCCCCAATATTTCTGAGTTTTATTCCTAACTGGTCAGCAAAGACTAGCGTTTTATATATATATATATATATATATATATATATATATATATATATATATATATATATATATATATATATATATATATATATATATATATATACATATATATATATATATATATATATATATATATATATATATATATATATATATATATACATACATATATATATATATATGTATATATATATATACATATATATATATATATATATATATATATATATATATATTATTTTATTAGCTTCACGTTTGAGTCAAGTTATTATATAATTTTATTCACCTCACGTTGGGTGAATCAGTTATTATATTATTTTAATTTGTTTATAATTGTTTAATTGTAATTTAGTTATTTATTTTTATATTATGGGCGCCAGAATTCGTTCCCTTACCACGAATCCCAATTCAAATAAAGACCTAGTCTTGATGAAAATTGTAAATTTATTTTATATTAATACTTCTTTACCTCAGGGATGAATTCGGCACTTAGCACTCGCCAGTAACAGGAAACTATAGGTTGAGATATCAGTAAAACACAAGAGAACATAGATAAACAATTTAATACGATGGTGAAATGCAGAAAATAGTTATTTATATTTATAATGATGAATAATACGTGTGTTATAATTTAAATATAGACATTTGCGTAAACCTCTTCATAAAATTCATTCAATTTTTTGTTATTTACAAGTTTTATTTACATAAAAATCGAGTAAATTACGGTCAATATTTATCTACTATTTGCGTAGAAATGATCATTTCGTCGCTTGTCATTCCCAACTGTTGAATTCTAAATATAGCCGTCGCGTTGTGTGTGAGTTCTGTGAAATGTCATTTAGTTTATGAAGATAAAAAGGTGTGGCGTATTATTGTGAATTTTATTATTGTTAATAGATATGAATTTGGTGAGTAATTATATGATCAATTAATTAGTGTGTTATGTCCGTGATATTAGTGGAGATTGAACTATTAAATCTAATAATTATATAAGAAATTAATATCAATGATAATAATTAACCTAACATCTGAAAAATTATACGTGTTATTGTTTTTTATAGGAAAAATTAATGTACACAAGAAAATATAGAGTTCATCATGGTTTCTTCTCGACTCTAGAGATGATGCATATGAAATGTTCGTGGCTACGATTGAATAGAAGCCGGGATTCAGGATAAAATATAACGAATTGTGAGTTATTTCTCCAATTATGTACCACAATTAATGGTAATGTGGATCGACGATCATCAAAATTATACTAATAAGGTAAATTGATACAGTCTTACCAAGTTCTGGTCGATAGCACTAAGTTATTTCACTATTTGTTTAAAATTCGAGTTATGTTTTAGTTATTTTTATGACTACACTTTGTTGAATACTTTGGTCGACTTATTATATAGTTTTATTCAAGTTATCTTTACTTTTTTATTAATTTGTAGAAATAAAAATTTAACATGTCTTTCGTCTTGTAAGACCACGACGCTTCTCTCCCAAGCTTGAAATCAACAACTTGCAATTGTTTTTTAATTTTGTTTCATTGTTCATTGTTGCTAGGTCAAAATAATTGTTTTTCTCAAATCAAAACATCCATTCCTATGTTCTCGTAGATATATTCACTGTGTTTATTTACGCACTATGATCACTCCGAATCACTCTATCCCAACCATAGAAGAACGTCAATTTCCGCGTTAAATATTTTGATTTGACGTTTCGATACAATATGATTGAAAAGTTTATGCTATATACAGGGTTTTTTTAAAGTGATTATAATTTATAAAGATACAAGAGTTGAATTTTTGTTTCAAAATTCATGTTATTCTTTATACAGGGTTGCTTATAAATACATACTGGAATATAATTGACGAAATTTACTCGTAGTGGTTTTATATTCCTTTTTTATTCTTAGAAATATAATTACTAAATTGAATTGAAGTCTTGTAAATCATTTTATTAAAATGTCATCGAGGCTTTAAGTAGCATATTATCAATTAGGTCAGGATTAGCTAGAGACAATAAACGTTTTTTCAATTACAATATTCCTGAAAATGTATTAAGAAAAATTAAAACCCAAGTAACTTTATGAGTGTACGAGTGCTGAACTAGAAATAGATTTGATAGAAAGTATTTTCAATTAACATTGGAAAAGTTCTTAAAATCCACCGATATACTCTATCGATAGATGTCTGTGATATGTCAGATAAATGTCAGGTAGAATGAAGTTGATCTATCGGTAGACGATTATAAGAACGTATTGGTTAGATTCTATGGTAGATTGAAAAAATATAAAAAAGAAAGAAGATAAATTTGACAATCATTTTCAAACCATCTTTATTAGTATTGACGCAAGTAAACTGTAATATATTGATATTACATGACAGTGCCTTTTGCACTATTAATAAAACTCAGGTGAGAACGTAACTTATATTAATATATTAATGGAAAGTACATGTGCACATATGGAGGGAAAAAACTATATTAATCTACATAAAAAGTAATCTTATATATGGCTCTTCTTCTTATTGCTACAACTAAAATGGCCTTCAACATATAGTATTAAATACCACATAAACTTTTATTTTTTGTATTACCAGGGACATGTCTACAAAATAAATATACATTGTAGTTTATTAATTTTTAATTCGATACAAAATTTCACCTCGTAAAAGCATGACGTGTGTATTTAGGTCAACCATCACTTTAAACATTTCACCATTCTAGGATAATTCCATTTCATTTTTCTTAACAAAAAAATAGGTATTAAATTTTTAACAGAACAAAACCACTAACCTCAATAAATAAACAATCTTTGTAAGATTGTTCATTGCCATTGCATATGATTGATGATTGTACTTTTCCCTTCCAAATCTACCAGATTCTAAAGCCCGGTAAAGCTGATGGATGTTGAATTTAAGAACGCTGGGATGATTCTATCGACAATCTATCGGAAAATATAAGAACTTCTCTCTATTTTATGCATGTTTTTCTTTGTTATTGTAAGGTAGAAATGAACAAATTTTTAAACGGTTTTATTTAGCTCACCCCGTTTGTTTTATTATTTATTCTTGGGTCAAATTTAGTAATTCAAATTTCACCCTCTTCCTGTCAACCGATTAATCTGAAATTTTGTATACACTTTGTTTTTTGGTGACAATACAATTATGTTTATTCATTATCATTATAAATTCAAGATGGCCGCCGCTACAAAATGGCGGATAATTTATGTTTTATTAATCCCATCAATATGGGTATCAAATGAAAGGGCTCAACAAGCAAAATACAATATACTATAAAAAATTGAAATCGAAGATGGCGGCCGCTACAAAATGGCGGATAACATAGGTTTTAACAATCCCATCAACATGGGTATCAAATGAAAGGGCTCAACAATCAGAATACAATATACTATAAAAAATTTAAATCCAAGATGGCGGCCGCTACAAAATGCCGGATAACGTAGGTTTTATCAATCCCATCAATATGGGTATCAAATGAAAGTGCTCAACCAGTAGAATACAATATACTATATAAAATTAAAATCCAAGATAACGGCCTCTACAAAATGGCGGATAACGTAGGTTTTATCAATCCCATCAACATGGGTATCAAATGAAAGGTCTCAACAAGTAGAATACAATTTACTATGCAAAATTGAAATCTAAGATGGCCGCCGCTACCAAATGGCTGATAACAATTTTTTATCAATTCCACCAATATGGGTATATATATATATATATATATATATATATATATATATATATATACAAGGCTATACACTCCAGTTGGAGTTGTAGCCGCTCAGATTGAGCTATTTTGACCCTGTATCTTGTGGGGGGTCAGCCCACGTTTTTCTTGCTGTTTATCTACAATTTATTAGAGGTTTTTGCAGTTTTGACAATTGCTCTCCACTCCTTTCTGTCCTGCATCTGTCTCTCCCCGCCTTGTGCTCCCAAAATTTTTATATCTTTCACAACCTGATCTTCCCATCTAATTTTTGGTCTTCCTGGTAATCTTTCCTCATTCGGTCTCCATTCTGTAATTCTCCTCACCTCCTGTCCTTTCTCCATTCTTTTAACATGTCCGTACCAACGAATCCTTTTTGATTTAATTGTGTTTACTATGTCCTCATTTTCTAATATATTTCTAATTTCATAATTCATAAGTCTTCGGTACTCGTTATACCCTAGTTTGACCGGTCCATAAATATTTCTAATTATTCTTCTTTCATATATCCTTAGTTGCTCTTCGTCCTCATTTGTCAGTCTCATAGTTTCTGCCGCATATGTAACTACCGGTTTTATCGCCGTCCTGTAGACTCTTAATTTTGTTGCTCGGCTTATTCTCTTACTCTGCATGATGTTTTTAAATTTATTATATGCTCTATACCCTGCTTGAATTCTTTGCCTTATCTCGATTTTTGTGTCGTTTTTGTTACTAATAATTGTTCCCAGATACTTAAAGGTGTTAACAACTTCAAAAGTGAATTCATTTAACTTTACTGCTTCTGGTTGGTAGACTTCCTTCTTTCTTTTCATTTCCATATATTTTGTTTTCTCCTGATTTATTTTTAATCCTCTTTTTCCCGCTTCCTTTACAATTTTCTCTAATGTTTCTTCAAGGCTCTTTCGGTCTCTCGCTATTATGGTTAAATCATCAGCATATGCCATTATTTGTTTATAGTATGTATGGCATCTACTGTTGATTTTCCTTTCCGAAAACCTTTTTGATACTCCCCTATATTTGATTCCATTACCTTTTTTAGCCTTTCATTTATTATCGTTGTTAGTATTTTATATACGGTATTAAGTAAACTAATTCCTCTATAATTGCTACAAATATTACGATTTCCTTTCTTCATTATTGGTATAATTATACCAGTAGACCATTCTTTTGGCATTGTTTCTGATTCCCATATTCTTTCCATGATTTTAAATATTTTATGTCTTAGATCATCTCCTCCATATTTTATCAGTTCATTTATTATTTCGTCTGACCCTCCTGCTTTGTTTTGTTTCAATTTATTAATTATGTCGTTGCATTCCTCTTCGGTCGGTTTTTCTTCGTATTCTATCCCTGTATCATTATCAGTCATATCATCTTCTTCATACTCCCCATCTTCTTCCGTTAATAAATTCTTGAAATATTGACTCCACTCTTTTTCCTTGATATTTATTGCAGTTGATTTTCTGCTTTGTCTCTTTATATATTGATATAATTTTACATTATTTTTATTATCATTCTCTAATATGTCCATGCTTTCATTTAACCATTTTATTCTTTTTGCTTTTATCAACTTGGCGCTCTCTTTTCTTATTTTTCTGTATTCATCATAAAAATTTTGTTGCTTTGTTCGCAGCCATTTTAGTCTGGCTTCTTTTTTCTCTTTTATCTATTTTACATTCTTGATCAAACCATTTATTATTCTGTCTTGTATCTTTTATACCAACCACTTCCTCTGCTGTCGTTATTATACTTCTTTTTATTTCCTTCCATTGTTCATCGATATTATCTTGTTCTTTGCTCTTTTGTAGTTGCTTCTTTACTTCTTCCCCATATTCATTATTACTACTTTTAAATTTCTGCATGTTCCATTTCCTACATTTTGTTGTCCTATTTACTATATTTACAATTCTCATTTGCATTTTGACAATTACTAATTGATGATCAGTATCAACACTTGTTCCTCTGTATGATCTTACATCCTGTATCATCTTTGATCTTCTTTTTGCTATCAGAACATGATCTATCTGGTTCCCCGTAGTAGTCCCAGGTATAATCCATGTAATTTTATGTTCTTTCTTATGCTTGAAACTAGTGCTGCTAATATACATGTTGAGCTCCTCAGCTAAATTGCATAGTCGCCGTCCATTATCGTTAGATGTTTCATGTATAGTGTACTTCCCTGCAACATTATTTAAGTAGTCTTCTTTTCCTATTTTCGCATTCATATCTCCAATAATTATTAATGTATCATGTCTTGCGGTTTCCTCACATACCTTTACCAATTTCTCGTAAAATTCATCTTTGTCTTCATATTTTGCTTCTTCCGTCGGTGCGTAACAATTAATTATTGCAATATTTGCCATGTGGTTTTTTAATCTTAATTTTGATATTCTACCGCTTATAACTGTGTAATCTAGTATATTATTTCTTATTCTTTTGCTTATCATAAATCCTGTGCCGTTCTTTCCTCGACTGTCTTCCCCTCCATAAAACAATATATATTCTCCATTGTTTATTTGTCCTTCACCTTTCCAGCGTATTTCTTGAAGTGCCAATATCTCTATTTTATATTCCAACATCTCTTTTGCAATTTCCTCCATTTTTCCCATTGTCAGCATCGTCCTGATATTCCATGTTGCCATTCTCACTAAACTCTCGCGTTTACTTCTCTTATTTTTACCCTTACTCATTATCCATTTCATTGCATTGTCTTCAATTGTATATATCGTATTTTCTTTAGCTACTAGTTTTTTGACTTCTTCTCTTTGTTGCCTCCACCATGTTCCGGCGAACGATCGGTTACTGTACGTTTCTTATCATCATTTTCTTTTGGCTTTTCATCCCCAAATGCATCTGCTCCATAAACTCTGTTGTTTATAATTAATTTATTAGACTTAAGTACTGCGTTGTGTCCTTGTTCTCTAGCTATTTTTATCTGAGGCAGTAAAATTTTTCTTTCTCTTTGGACTTTTTTCGAGTAGTCGTCATTAATCCAAATATTGGTACCTTTTAGCTTTTTACCTTGTTTCATAATTTCTAATTTTTTACTCCAATTTTTGATTTTAACTATAATTGGCCTACTTTTGTTTCTTCCAAAAGTTCCGATCCTGCCGAATTCTATCAGATCTTTTTCCGGGTCTACTTCTACCTCTATTTTTCTCATTATTTTTTGGACTGTTTCCTTTATTTCTTGTTGGCTCTCATTCTCCTTATCTTCAATTCCTTGAATTACTATGTTATTGCGCCTTATTTCCCTTTCTACGTAGTCTAATCTTTCTTCTTGCTCGGCGATTATTTCTTTCAGCTTATGATTTTCCTGTTTCAATTCCATTATAATACATGCATTTCTGTCTATTTTTTCTTCCATATTCCGAAGACTATCTTTTATCTGCGAGAACATTCCTTTAATTTCTTCCATATCGTATTTATCGATGTTCATTTCTTAACGCACCTTAACGAGTTCCGCGTCCCGTCAAGTTTCGTCAGTCACCTACTCAGTTCAGCTTCCAACACTCACCCGGGCTGGCTGAACTTGTCTCGCTGCGTTATAATAAATTAATTTCCTTTTTGAAGTCAGTCCGGGACTGTATTTTTAAACAAGTACTCGTATTTTGGTGAACGATCTTCGCTTATCGCTTTTGTTTTTTGCTGGTAATTAACACAATTTAGATTTCGAATTTTACAATGTTGAATTGTTTTATGACAGATTTTCCTATTGTCTCAATATTTGGAGAATACTCACCAATTATATGTGATAGTTTACACTTACACAAGATATTTTTGTACTTTTTGTGAATTACAGTTTTTAACTTTAATCACAATTTGATATTATCGCTCCCTCGATTTAACTGTATTCTTTCCACATTAGATGCAGGACCGAACTCAACCAATATGGGTATCAACAAATAAAAGGGCTTGACAAGAAGAATACAGTGCACTATACAACCTCAATATTTAAGATGGGCGCAGCCACTAAATGGCGTATAATAATAAGATTTAAATTTAGAAATTGAATCTGTAATTTAGGTATCTGATTAATCCAGCCTGAATCCACTACCCAAGTCAAGATTTTGTATCGTGTTGAGGACTGTGTGGCGTTTGGCCTCAATTTCGTCGAACTCAGATGCATGCAACAGATGTACCTTCCGTCCGAATTGATTTCGCAAGAGACGGAGTACATCTTATACACCTGAAAGCCATACAGTTTCCAGCTAAGTACAATTACGGGACGGCTGAAAGAAGAATGTTGCCTTTAATACTATCATGGGCTTCTACAATACATAAAATGCAGGGCAGCACTGTGGATCACGCAGTCGTATACTTAGGTGCGAAACTGTTTGAAGAAGGTCAAGCCTACGTGGCTCTTAGTAGAGTAAGATCTTGGCAGGGACTACGTATAGAGGAGTTGGACTGCAATAAACTAACGGGCAAGAAACCTTGCAATAATGAAGCACTAAATGAATTAAACCGAATGCGAAATAAAAACTAAAAACCAAAAAATAAAAATAGGTAAAAAACTTTTTAAGTTAAACGGTTTTATGTTAAACATACATTGCAATGTTTAAGATAAATGTACTAAAAACCAAAAAATAATAAAATAGATACAGTCGTGGTAATTATAAACATATGCATAGACTAGACTATGCACGTCAATTGTCTACAATCGTTGATTAAAATTTTTGTTTTGTAATGTTACTTATAAGCGTATACTGTTCTTCTATCGCACATTAAGTCGATAATTTGTAGACAATTGACGTGCCCCACGGTTTTATTTTAGTCTAGTCTATGCATATGTTTATAATTCACATGACTGTATCTATTTTATTATTTTTTGGTTTTTAGTACATTTATCTTAAACATTGCAATGTATGTTTAACGTAAAACCGTTTAACTTATAAAGTTTTTTTACCTATTTTTATTTTTAATTATAATAAACCTAAATTAGGTTAGGTACAGATGAGAATTTAAAATTATTTTTTTGTTATGACTTTATTTTGTTTGTAATTTTTCTTTTTGTTTGTCATTAAACAATGTATTTTATAATTTGAATCTTTTATTGAGAATTTTCCTCCAGGCTCCATCATATCTGCCAAATATGTAAATAGTTTTGGTAGATTTTATTGTATCAATTAGTGGAAAATTAATCTGTACTGTGTCCAAACTGACGCGTAAGTTGGTAACAACCTGTGTGGGATGAAGTACGCGTCACAATAGGACGGAGGCTTAAGCGAATAATAATATTTCCTGTTTTCTATTCACGCCCACTTTTCACAGCACAAATTTTACCCATAATTGTTCACTTAATCACAAAGTTTTAATAAAATTAAATATTAAAAAATACTTTAGCGTATTATTCAAAGTTCACGAAATTAAATCACTCTTCACGTTTTCTAATAACAATTATTTGAGGTTTGATTTACTAAATTATTTTGGTACCTTCACACCATATCCTGTATCTAACGAATAATAGTTATTAACAAAGCAAACTCCCTTGTTTGTAATGATAATAGGTGCGTTCTTTTTGACTGAGATCTCAGATCACTTCAGTTAATGTGATCTGAGATAAAGTGATGTGAGTAAGCACCAAAAAGAATGACATCTCAATTGAAGCGTTCGATCTGTCGATAGATTCAAATTATACGACAAATTCGTATCAGCATCAAATAATGTTAATTAATGTATCCATAATTTGTAACAAAAGAAAAATAGATTATGTGTGTTTATTATTTATATGTCAATGGTTAAAACCTTAGATAACCTTGGTTACAACTACATATAAACCAAGCAAATCAAATATTTCTTCATCCCCTCCACTTTATTTCCGACTCAATTCCAACTGATACCCCCTTACAACACATTCAGCATCGGTGAAGGGGGAGGAAAAATCTCAGCTCACTTAAGGTGAGTAAAACAAAAAGAACGCTCACATTACTGATGTGAGCTGAGATTCACTGAGATCTCAGTCAAAAAGAACGCACGTATTATTGTAACGCGAAAAAGCGCCCGCCCGTCGATAATTTAATATTGGTATGCCTGCCGACGTGGACGGATGACAGACGGTACTATCGAGAAGCGGTTCGCAGTTCTCCTTTAGGTCGCCATTGTAAACACTGGGAAGTCTTTTAACAAAATTCGGACGTGTTCTGGAGCCATAACGTTGGAAAAATACAATAATTCTGCGTAGGGAAAGAAAATACCGTCTAATACCGCATCTGGAAGGTCTGACCCGATTATTTGCTGAGCCGGCGTATGTCGATGGCCAGTGAGTAGCAGTAATTTGTTGGAATTAAAAATCACGTGATTTCAGTTGACGGCCTCGTTATCAAGGGGGGTTTTCAATTTTGGATTTTATTCACTGACTGAAGCCTGCAAAGTTAGCCAGGCCAGAAACCAGGTGGGCTGGAATATTTTGAAGTGACTTCAACTGTTGTTCTGAAGAAGGAAAACCACTCGTAACAGTCACTTTCCTATTATTTTTTTATGCATTTAAATTTCGTCCATTCACATAATCAGTCAAATTTCACAAAATTTTTACGTATGGTTTTCATTTTCTCTTTTTGCGGCAAATAGTATAAATTCATTCTCACTTATGTATATAAAATTGTAAACATATATTTCTTATTTAAAATATTGAGTTATTGGCTCTGAACGCTAAGTAGACCACGGTACGAACGGGGGTGCTGCGCTATTTAGATATTTTTCGAACTTTGACGATTTCATGTAACTAATTTTGCACCGTACATAATTTCAATTTTTTTGCGCATCGCTAAGCTCGTTTTCTTATTTAATTATATGCATTTGTATATTCGTATAGATTGCCAAGGTGTGAATCCATGTAACCGACACAGCTAATAGTTTAGGTGGTAGAATTTCACTGTAATTGAGAAATTGTACATGAACCATTTGTTCGTTTTCCTGTAATTGTAATATGAGACCACGGTGTAGATTGGGGCCTCAGCTCTCCTGCATCCTGAGTTAGCAGCCGTCAGCTCTACTCAGGTATTATAGAACCTGTTTGTCAGTTATTTAAATTGTTACTTCGAATTTTCCCTTGTAACTGATAATTTAGTTGCGATATAAGTTTTTTTGTAGATTTCGGCCTTCAGCCTAACTGCATACTGAATCTACAGCCTTCAGCTGGGTTCAGGTGTCAACAGTGTCATTTTTGTTGTTGTAAATTTTGTAACAATCATATTTTGAAAAGAGACATATGGGCCAAAGTGATTATCAAATTTCAATCAGGGGATACTTGCTGACTTTTATTTTTAACGATCATTTTTGTATCAGTTTAACCTTTTGGAGTGTGTAATTAGTGTTGTTAACCCACTGAGGAGTTGTGGGCTAACTTAAGAAGTCTTGGGTGCTTGCCAAAACTTCTCTGGCGCCCTTTCTGTAAACTTGTTAAATTTTTGAAGAATCCACCCCTTCTTCGACTCGAAGCTAGTCGACTGGCGAGCACTACGTAAGACGACCGGCACATCTATAGCGAGCACTGCGGGTTAACGTTTTCTCGTTATAATAGGTGCGTTCTTTTTGACTGAGATCTCAGATCACTTCAGTTAAGGTGATCTGAGATAAAGTGATGTAAGCACCAAAAAAACGACATCTCAATTGAAGCGCGCGATCTGTCGACGCATGCGTGAATAAGAAACAGAGCATAATAATAATAATGTTATTGTATCCATAATTTGTAACAAAAGAAAAATAGATTGTGTGTGTTTATATGTCAATGGTTAAAACTATAGATAACCTTGGTTAAAACTGCGAATAACCCAAGCAAATCAAATATTTGTTCATCCCCTCCACTTTATTTCCGACTAAAGTCCAACTGATTCCCCCTTACAACACATTCAGCATCGTTGAAGGGGGAGGAAAATCTCAGCTCACTTAAAGTGAGTAAAACAAAAAGAACGCTCACATTACTGATGTGAGCTGAGATTAACTGAGATCTCAGTCAAAAAGAACACACCTGATATTACTGAAAATTTATGCAAAAGGAAATTCAATAAAATATGATAGGTATTCAACGTTTACTTTTCCGCCCAACCTATCTAATATGCGAGAAAAGTATTGGTTTACCCACAAAAAAATTGAAATTTTGAAAAAAGTTATTTTTACGTTTTTTATCAAGAACAACACGAAAAAATGGTTTTTAGAAAAAAAAATCATGTCTGCATGTCGTCGTCGTTGGCCAATTTTCCTTACATGTCGTGTTAGCACGATACAGCCTCCGGAGTGCAACAAATCACCCATTTTATGATTGAATATTGTTCAGGACATCTCACAGATGAACCCTATTGAGATTCAGATGACTAAAGCCAGTACAACGAGTGCTATGGTACATGTGTTTGCGCTCAATACATTTTTATTTATTTTTATTGTAAGTATTTACTTATTTGTAAAAGCGACAACGTCGCCTTTTACGAGCTGGTCGCTAGGCCAGCAAGGTGTAGCGGAGAGAGAGATAGAGACATGCTATGCTCACTCCCACTATAAATTTTGTCATGTTTATTTAGTTATACCACCCGTCGCCGGTAGCGCTACATAATCAATGAACTGCCATTTCTATAACCTCCATCTCATTTTGATACTTCGATCGCCATTATCAGCCATTGCTTTCGTTTGCATATTATACGGTTATTATTATATTAATTTGTATAAACAGACATTTTTGTGCTTTTCAAGTGATTGTGTATATTAAACATTAACAATATGGTTCAATACTGTATTGTTCCCACTTGTAAAAATACAAAGATTGAATTTACTAAGCCATGGAGATTCAAGTAGAGCCATTCAGCTAACGCCCAAAGTTAGAAAATTTTATGGAATTGCCAAAAACATGGTTTCACTAGCCAGAAAAATTGACAGACAAAATTCCGGTGTACGAAAACAACTGTTTGAGAATAAAAAAAGAGTTGAATTATAAATAAATCTAAATTTGGAATAAGTAAATTGATTTGTTTCCTGTTTTTTCATGAATAAAAATAATGTGTTCAAGCAGTCTTTTATTTTGGAATATTAATTCCACTTTTCATAAAATTCCTTATTAATAGCGTTGTAGATTGATAAAATTGGTGTAAGCTAATGTATTCTCGAGCCCTTTAAAAAGGTGCATGAAAATACATTAGAGCTCACTATTTCTATCTGTTGAAAATAAATAGCAAAAATAGTTATTTCCATATATTTCAAAAAGCACGCTGGTTCTATATGCAGCGCTATAGCGGTGGGTTGAAGAAGTAAAATAACATTGAATAATTATTCAGTAGAGTGGCCCATCTATTGTATATTATATTATCTTATCTATGGATAGAGATGAATAAACGTTAGAAGCACTCACATGTTTTATTTTCATTCTTCGAATATTTTAATTTTTAATTTAATTTTAGAAGAATAGTTTAGAAGTGCAAGTATAATCTCAAACATGGTCCTTTGAGCCAAATATGAACGGCTAGATAAAAAGTAAAAGTAAAGTTAGTTAAAACAAGTAATAACAGTGAATAAAAATATCGCATACCGGCGTTCACACAATTCAAGGTCAAGAGTCCAGGCTTGTTCAATTGCTGTTGCCATAGTGAAAAACGCTGAAGTAAGATAGAATACAGGGTTAGAGATAAAAAATATTAGATGTTGAGTGAGTACCCTTTCTTTTTTACCTAATTATTTTATATTCATTTATTCCTGTTTATAAATACATTTGTTGTCGCTTCACATCCGAAAGTCTATTAAAAATTTATAGTTTATTTTATCTGTAGTACTTATATTTTATTAACTATAAATCTAAGAAAAATGGATGCATTGAAGGGGCAAAGAGGAGGTGTAAAAGCCAGGTTAACTAATTTCAGTAAGTTTATTGAAGAAAATATTAAAGATAAAGAGGTATCGAAAGATATTTTAATTGATTGAGAAAATCGGTTAAGTAGTATAGAGGGTATGTTATTGCAGAAATTTACAGAAATTCAGGAACGTATTGAAATATTAACCGAAGAAAATAATTTAGTTATGGAATATAAAGAGCAAACTGATTTTGAAAACAGGTATTATAGTGTAGTGGCGTCAGCCAAAAAGTATATCAATGACAATGCTCCAATTAACTCCAACTCATCAGATAATGAAAGTCACAACGGTTCTGAATGTTCGCGGAAACATTGTGGATCGTTTGATGTATTAAAAAATGTAAAATTACCGGATATTAATTTACCAACATTCAACGGTTCTGTAGAGAATTGGCTCGAGTTTAGAGACGTTTTCGAATCGCTAATAAATGTTAACGAGTCCATTTCCGATATACAAAGGTTTCATTATTTAAGGGCGTCGCTGAGGAACGAACCGGCTCAACTGATTTCCACGATTGAATTATCATCAAGTAATTATAAAATCGCATGGGAATTGTTAAACAAACGTTATAATAATGATAAAATGTTGATAAGTAATCATATAAAAAAAATTTATAATATCGAGGTTATGGGAAAAGAATCTGCAATAGGAATTAGCGGCATATTAAATGAATTAACAAAGAACTTAAGGGCACTAAACCAAATTGGGCTAGCTACCGATGAGTGGGATGTGCCTATGGTTCATTGAATTGGTACAAAGTTGGATAAAGGAACCAACAGGGAATGGGAATCGTATAAGGCAAAGTGTGAAAATTTTCCAAAGTTAAACGATCTAAAATCATTTTTAGAGTCAAAGGCCCAACTTTTGGATAATTTGGAGCAAAATAAGGTGGAAAATATTAGTGAAAAATCTAGAAGTATAAGGGGGTTAGTAAGTACTGATGATAATGAAAATAATAAATCAGATTATAAAGCTCCAAAATGCACGTTTTGTAAAGGCGAACATTATATTCAAAGTTGTCCCAGTTTTCTCAAAATTCCTATTGAAAAACGAGCAGAAAGTATAATGTCATTGCGGTTATGTTTAAACTGCTTAAGACCCGGTCATTTTAATAAAAGTTGCAGACGTCCAACGTGTAAAAAATGTCACGCGAAACATAGTATTCTATTGCATATCAATAAGGCAACTAACGGTGAAAATAATGTACTGAAAAATAGTAATGTTGATGCTCAAGGTAATGAAGTAGATTCATGTGTCGAAAACTCGAACATAACTAATAATAATTCGGCCAGTTGCGCTATAAGCGAAGTGTTGCTTTCTACCGCAGAGGTAGGAATTCTAGATAAGTACAACAAAAGGCAAACAATTAGAGTAGTTTTGGACAGCGGATCACAATCAAGCTTCTTATCTGAGCAAGCCTGTAACAAATTGGGGCTTGAAAAACAAAATGTAAATATGTCACTTAATGGTATCAATGAGTCAATTTCACAAATAAGTCATAAATGTAATACCAAAATTTACTCAAAAAACAATGCATTCTCTACACAAATTTCTTGTTTTATAATATCCAAGATTACAGGGGCATTACCTGCGTCACAAATAAGTGTTAATACATGGAAAATTCCAGAAAAATGCAGGCTCGCGGATCCTTATTTTTTCAAGCCGCATCAAGTAGACATGTTAATAGGTGCCGATTTATTTTGGAGTATTATATGCAATGATAAAATTTCTTTAGGTTCTAATGCTCCATTCTTACAAGAAACATATCTTGGTTGGGTTATTACTGGGCCTCTGGGTAAAAATGTTAAAAACAAGGTCCTGCACTGTAATCTTGGCCTTAGTGTTGAACAACAAATCCAAAATGATTTGAGAAAATTTTGGGAATTGGAACAAACCGAATTTTTATCTAGAATCCTCTCGGAAGAGGAAATTGCGTGTGAGAATCATTTTAAAAAGCATTTTAAGCGTAATGATAATGGGGCGTTCGTAGTTAAATTACCATTAAAAATGAATATTGACAAGTTAGGCAGATCCCTGTATGAAGCGAAAAAGCGATTTCTTAGTCTTGAACGCAGGTTAAATAACAATGATGCTTATAAAAAATTATATAGTGAATTTATTGATGAGTACATACAATTAGGGCACATGTCTAAAGTAAGCAAATCAGAAAGTGATACATATTCAGATTATTATATGAGCCACCACGGTGTTTATAGAGAAGATGCTATCACTACTTCTTTGAGAGTGGTTTTTGACGCGTCGTTGCCAAGCTGCACGGGTTTTTCGTTAAACAATATATTAATGGTTGGACCAACTATCCAACAAGATCTGTTTTCAATTCTAATACGTTTTAGAGAGCACAGTATAGTTATCGCAGCTGACTGTACAAAAATGTACAGATCAGTATTAGTAGAACCTGAAGATAGACATTTGCAAAAAATTCTATGGCGATTCAGTGATAACGAACCGATTGATACTTATGAGTTGAACACTTTGACATACGAAACTACACCTGCTTCATTTTTAGAAATTAGGTGTTTATTTGAAATTGCTAATAACGTCCAAACGGAATATCCCGACATTGCTGACATTATAAAAAATGATTGCTATGTAGATGATTTATTGACGGGCGCGGACTCGGTTCAAGAAGCTAGAAGGTTAACGGAATTAGTTTTTAATGTATTAAAAGAGGGCTGTTTCTTTCTGAGGAAGTTTGTGTCAAACAATCCAAGTATTTTAGATTGCATACCAGAAAACGATCCATTAGCAAAAATTATTGAGTTCGGTGAAACTGATGGAAAATAAACTCTGGGACTAATTTGGTGTCCATCCCAAGACAAATTGAGGTTCAATGTTAAGAATTTTCCTAATGTTAAACAAGTTACTAAGCGGATCATTTTATCGAATTCCTCAAAGATTTTTGACCCATTGGGCTTGGTCAGTCCCTGTATAATAACCGTAAAAATGTTATTGCAAAACCTTTGGCTTAAAAAATTATCATGGGATGATCAAGTACCCAATCATATTGCTTGTGACTGGTTAAAGTTTAGGTTGGAGGCAAAGTATTTAAATGAACTAAAAATTGAACGTCATGTAATATGCGAAAACGCAAAAAATATTGAAATGCACTGCTTTTCTGACAGTTCAGAGAAAGCATATGGCTCTTGCATTTATTTAAAATCTATTGACAATAAAAATGAAGCCTTTGTCTACCTCTTGGCATCAAAGGCAAAGGTTGCTCCATTGCAGTCTGTTACTTTACCTCGGTTGGAACTTTGTGGGGCACTAGTTGCCGCTAAATTAGCGGAAAAGGTATCTAGAGCTTTGAGACTTACAGTGACAAAAAGATATTTTTGGACAGACTCCACCATTGTTTTGGGATGGATTAAAACGCCTCCCAACAAGTTGAAAAGTTTTGTCGGAAATAGGGTTTCGGAAATACAGAACATCACCAATCACGATTACTGGAGACACGTACCCAGTGAACTAAATCCTGCTGATTATCTATCACGTGGAGTCAAATGCTCTGAGATACGAAACCTAGATATCTGGTGGTATGGGCCACAGTTTTTACATTCAGACGAGTCAAAGTGGCCAAAAAATATTTGTCAAACTAACGACTTACCCGATGTAAGAAAATCTAAAACGGCTTGCAATACGGGGGTCGTAACATGCAAAGAAAATTATGTTATTGACAGATTCTCTAATCTAATTAAACTGAAACGAATAGTTGCTTTGATGCGTAGATTTATATACAATTGTAAAAGCGCTAAAAATAAACGCAAATATGGTCCAATATCAAAAGGCGAAAGTGATGAGTCATTTAATTTACTTCTTAGGCATGTTCAACAAAGCTCTTTTCAAACCGAAATGTATCAAATTAAAATCAATAAATTAAAATCCTGCAAATTGTTAAGTTTAAATCCTTTCATTGATCAATATGGATTTTCAAGAGTTGGGGGAAGATTGGTAAACGCTAAATTTGAATTTGAGAAGCATCCGTTAGTGCTTCCACAGAATCACCGTCTCACGAAATTAATTGTTACAAATGAACATATTAAATTGTATCACTGCGGTCCTCAACATTTACTTGCGTCGATAAGAGAAAAATATTGGCCTATTTCGGGTAGTACGCTGACAAAGCAAATTGTACGCAATTGCATAAAGTATAGTAGGTATAACCCTAAAGTATTAACTCCTATTATGGGTAACTTACCAGAACAACGACTAACGCCTAAGCATCCTTTTGATGTAGTTGGAGTGGATTATGCAGGTCCCTTCCAAATAAAAGACCGAATGGGTCGTGGTGCTAAATTGTCAAAATCTTATGTTGCTCTTTATGTTTGTTTCCTGACCAAAGCAGTACATTTAGAATTAGTAACCAGTCTTAGTACAGAATCATTTATATTATCGCTGCGTCGATTTGCTGCTCGTAGAGGCAAGCCTTCTACAATTTTCTCGGACAACGGTAGTAACTTTTTGGGTGCACACACAGAGTTAAAAGAGTTGGGTCGTTTCATTCGTGATAACGACGCGATGCTAAGCAATGAATTAAATAATGAAAAGGTGGACTGGTATTTTATACCACCTCATTCACCTCATTTTGGGGGACTGTGGGAGGCGGGCGTAAAAACGATGAAAAGTCATTTGAAAAGGGTTGTCACTAACACTCCGCTCACGTTTGAGCAATTTTATACTTTGCTTTCGGAAGTTTAAGCCATAATGAATAGTCGTCCCTTGTCTACCCTTTCCTCCAGCCCCAACGATTTCACTCCATTGACGCCAGCACATTTTCTAATTGGCCGTCAAATAAGTCCTATCGCCAGTTTAGATGTAAGAAGTTTGCCAATTAATCGTTTATCCCTGTACCAACATTTACAACAAATGAAGCAACATATATGGGCCCGTTGGAGTAAGGAGTACATATCCGAGCTTCAGCAGAGAAGCAAGTGGAAGCAGAACTGTCACAATTTAAAAGTGGGTGAAATAGTGCTTATTAAAGACGACAATATGCCCCCCATGAAATGGAAGATGGGTAAAGTGCTGGAAGTGTTTGTAGGCAAAGACAATGTTGCTAGAGTGGCTTTACTAAAAACTGAGTTGGGCACTATAAAAAGGTCATTTTCAAAAATCTGTCCGTTGCCTATAAACTGTTAATTTGTTAATCAAGCGCGTAAGAAGTTTTATTTATTTCATGTTGAAAACAAAGTGTTTCAAGGCGGGCGGCATGTTTGCGCTCAATACATTTTTATTTATTTTTATTGTAAGTATTTACATATTTGTAAAAGCGACAACGTCGCCTTTTACGAGCTGGTCGCTAGGCCGGCAAGGTGTAGCGGAGAGAGAGATAGAGATGAATAAACGTTAGAAGCACTCACATGTTTTATTTTCATTCTTCGAATATTTTAATTTTTAATTTAATTTTAGAAGAATAGTTTAGTAGTGCAAGTATAATCTCAAACAACATGAGGTACCAAATTTTTGTAATTTTTGGATAATTTTCAGTTTGTTAGCACGATACAGCCTACAGAGTGTATACAAGTGACCAATTTTATGATTGAATATTGCTCAAGGTGCCTCACAGATATACCCTATTGATGTTCAGCTGACGAGAGCAAGTACAGCGGGTCCTATAAGTCCAGATATACTACATTTTTGGTTATTTTTGGAGAAATTTCGGATTGTTAGCACGATACATCCCCCGAAGTGTATACAAGCGACAATTTTATGGTAGAATATTGTTCAGGGCCACAAATGCGGAAAAGTTAGTTTTAATTTTTAAACCCGTTTATTTATTTCCTTTTTTATAATAATAATTTTTCCAGTTCAGAAGCCCATAGAACCTTCAAAATATTTATATTTTTAAATCGCAGAAATGTATGTACTTACATTCTTACAACAAAGGCAATGGGGTCATAAATAATTGTCCCTTTCCTAACGCAGGTATAAGGATTTGAGAACTTATTCATTCATTTTAATTTTTTTCATTATTTTCACAACCCACGATTTAGTGAATATTACACAAAAAAGTTTTTGGGTAGACTTCTGAGCTATAAAAAGCTCAATCATCTATTAATTATAAGGTGGGGTAAGGTATATTCCTTAAAAATGCTTACACAATAGAAAGTTCAGTGTGTTAGCACGATACAGCCTCCGGAGTATAAACAAGTGACCAATTTTATGATTAGATATTATTCAGGGCTTATCAAAGATGAACCCCATTGAGATTCATCTGACTAAAGCCAGTACAACGAGTGCTACGGTACTTGAGGTACCAAATTTTTGTCATTTTTGGAGAATTTTTAGTTTGTTAGCACATACAGCCTCCAGCGTGTATACAAGTGACCCATTTTATAATTGAATATTGTTCACAGGGCGTCTTATCGATGAACCTTATTGATATTTAGCTCACCAGAGCTAGTACAACGGGTGCTATGGTACTTGAAGTGCCACATTTTTGTCCTTTTTGGAGAAATTTCGGGTTTAGTACGATGCAGCCTCCGGAGTGTATACAAGTGGTCAATTTTATAATTGGATATTTTTCAAGGTGTCTCATAGATGTACCCTATTGATTTTCAGCTGACTATAGCGAGTACAGCTGGACCTATAAATCCAAATATACTGCATTATTGGTTACTTTTGGAGAAATTTCGATTTGTTAACGCGATACATCCCCCGAAGTGTATACAAGTGACAATTTTATGATAGAATATTAATCAGGGCATCTCACAGATGCGGAAAAGTTAGTTTTAATCTTCAAAACTATTTATTTTTAATAAGTACAGGACGAAAAAAAATACGGCGATGGAACATAGAGGTCTATAATATGTTAAAAAAGTGACAGGGAATAGGTCATTTAAACACATATATTCTATATTCATAAAAATATATTGTCATTACAAATAATATTATACAAAGCAATTAAATAATTTCCCAAAATTTCTTCAAAAGTAAGTATTGTCGTACAATTTTCTTTAATTGAAATTTCGCAGAAAGCTTTCGGCATTATGCCATCATCAGTGCGGTCACTATAAATTTGTGAATTACAATTCGTAAATTTGATAAAATTCATACATACTTGTTAGAATCCCAAGACAGGGGCCTCCAAATTTGTACATCTGTACATTTATTTATTTTGTGATCCACATTATGGGTTTACAACAGTATTAAAAATATTTCAAATTAAAATTCACTAAAATTATTAAGCAGATCTAAGCCATACATCTTTATGATCGACCATTTTGTCGAGTTGTCATCTTATTCACAAAAAAACGCAAAAACCCTAAAGGTACAATTTCACGTGACGCTGGAAGCTCAGATTTTGAAGCTCAAACCGGTTTAGCGTCGCTTTAGGAAGTTCGTTTTAAACAAACTTTCAGCGTCGATTTTCAGCTTGAACCAGTATTGCCAGGCGAAAAATATTTATATCCTCAACCATCTTACCCAAACTGTGCCAACCGTGATTTAAAAATACCAAACATATTAAATTAAATGTAAGAAAACTTGTGCAAATAAACGTTTTATTATAAAATGCATAAAATTATATAAAATCACAATTCAATTTTTTCAATGCACATAACTCATGAAAATAAAAACAGTCTTCTATATCTCATCACAAATAAACAGTACATAACTTGGTACTTTACTTAAATGAAAAGTAAACAAATTTACTAGGTTTTCACTTTCTACCAACAAACTTTAAAATCCCTAATAATTTCGTCGCTACGTTAAAAAATCCCCAATTTGAGGAAAAATCGACACCTTTAGCAACACTGGCATGAACTGTGTTATTCCATAGACAAATCGAATTCGTATTATTTGATCTATGGTTTATTAATGTGTTAACAAAGTGTATATAAATATTGAGTAATATGAATTAAGAATTGGAGTCTATAATTTATATTCAATCCTTTCACTTGTGCTAAATAATGTATATTCCGATTATACCATTCAGTATATTTTTGATGATATTCGGCAACATATTTTCCATATCGATCGTTATTTGACATTTTTACAGGCGCTAATCAATATAATTATTAACAGGAACAAGTAAATTTAGGTTGTATATGTATTTTATTTGCAAGACGCTCCAATTTTGACGCTGGAATTATGGAGTGTAGAACTAGTTCTACCCTCCATAGCTGGAATACCTTTTTCATGGAAGCTACAATTTGAGCGTTCCTTTAGTCATGTGACAGCTTCTGACGCTCATTTTTTGAGCTTCCAGCGTCACGTGAAAATGTACCTTAATTGCCCACACCATCAAGTGGGTTCCGAATCCTCGGAACATAGACAAACATCGTGGTGGTATTGTTAAGTGAAGAGATTTCGTGACCTTCAACAGACAGGCAACTACCATCTACCAAAAATAATAATTTTGGAGACAGACTTGATGTCCATCTGGTGAGGGCGACGAAATATATGGAAACATTGGGATGTGCCAGACACGCAAGTGCCCGAGAAGAAATATGTGAAGATTGCGAAAATAGAAAATAAAACTGTAAGGCGGTTGGATGAGGTACTAAACGCATTCGTACTGTAGTTATATGTGATGCAAAATGAATGTAATATTGTAATTTTGGCGAAAATTTTGGAACCCTCAGCGGACCAACATCTACCATCTTCCAAAAATAATAATTTTGGAGACAGACTCGACTCGCTTTGACTTGAGATACTATTGCTTGTAATATGAATTGGAATTTGGACCATAAGGTTGAAATGAAAATGAAGTGAGAGCCAAAAACAGAGCTCTATGAAAATATATAATTGATAAGAATTAGAACAAATGATAGGAGGAAAAATGGTGAGAATTTAAGCAAACGAAAAAGTAGGAACATATGCGGAAAATAATAAAAAATGGACAATTATGAGGTGGTTACTGAGATAGTAGCCTTGGGCAAGATGCGACAGATATAAAGATGGAGTAGTGAAAGTGATACTGAAGCGTGTTAATTTACAAGGAGATAGAAAGTTCAGATAAAAGTTTAACAAAGGAAAGGGCTAAACTTATTTAGTCGAAATATTTGAGGGAACAAAACGCTAAGGAGTTCACAGATGTTAGAAACTTTCAATACACTTTCGAACATCTGTGAACTCCTTAGCGTTTAGTTTCCTCACATATTTCGACTAAATAAGTTAATATAGCCATTTCCTTTGTTAAACTTTTATCTGAACTTTCTATCTCTCTGTAAATTAACACGCTTCAGTATCACCTTAACTACTCCATCTTTATATCTGTCGCATCTTGCCCAAAGCTACTATTTCAGCAACCACATCATAATTGTCCATTTTTTATAATTTTCCTTCTTTTTCGTTTGCTTTAATTCTCACAATTTTTCCTCCTTCCATTCATATGCTTCATTTATCATTTGTTTTAATTCTTATCAATTATATATTTTCATAGAGCTCTGTTTTTGGCTTTCACTTCATTTTCATTTCAACCTTATGTTCCAAATTCCAATTTATATTACAAGCAATAGCATCTCACGTCAAAGCGAGTCACATTCCACACCATAGCGTGTCTGGCACATTCCAATGTTTCCATAGATTTCGCCGCCCTCACCAGGTGGACATCAAGTCTGTCTCGAAAATTATTTTTTTTGGTAGATGGTAGTTGCCTGTCTGTTGAAGGGCACGAAATCTCTCCATTTAACAATATCATACCACGATGTTTGTCTGTGCTCCGACGATTCGGAAACCACTTGATGGAATGGAATGCCTCTTAGGGTTTTTGCACTTTTTGTGAATAATTTTCTAATGACAACTTGGCAAAATGGTCGATCATAAAGATGTATGGTTTAGATCTGCTTAATAATTTTAGTGAATTTTAATTTTAAATATTTTTAATACTGTTTTAAACGCATAATGTGAATCACAAAATAAATAAATAAATGTACAGATTTACAAATTTGGAAGCCCCTGTCTTGGGATTCTGACATGTATGTATGAATTTTATCAAATTTAAGAATTGTAATTCACAAATTTATAGTGACCGCACTGATGATGGCATAATGCCGAAAGTGCTCTGCGAAATTTTAATTAAAGAAAATGGCACAACAATACTTGGTTTCTTCTGAGGAAATTTTGGGATATTCATCTCTTATGTACACAGCTGTAATTCGCAATTTCGTAATTTCTAATTAAACAATAATTAGACTATATTTCTCTCGTAGGTGGGAATCTTACGCGGAATCCCTCGGTTCAGTACCCTCCAGAGTTCCATCCACCCGCTGGATTAGGATATGGATAAGGAAAAGGGGAAGGATATTGATATTGGCGTAGGCCTGGGTCACCTAAATCAATATTTTCAGATCGATCTAAAGAATCTTTATCATCTAAATCATTATTTCGAACTCCATGTGAAGAATATTTATCATCTAAATCCTTATTTAATGATCGAAGTTTATAATCCTTATCATCTGAATCATTATTTCGAGCTCCATGTGAAGAATCATTGTCATCTAAATTAATATTTAAAGATGAAAGTTCATAATCTTCCTCAACTAAATCATTATTTCGAGCTTGAGGTGAAGAATCTTTATCATCTAAATCATTATTTCGTGCTTGAGGTGAAGAATCTTCATCATCTAAATCATTATTTCGAGCTTCAGGTGAAGATTGAGATGAAGAATCTTTATCATCTAAATCATTATTTCGAGCTTCAGGTGAAGAATCTTTATCATCTAAATCATTATTTCGTGCTTGATGTGAAGAATCTTTATCATCTAAATCATTATTTCGAGCTTCAGGTGAAGATTGAGATGAAGGATCTTCATCATCTAAATCATTATTTCGAGCTTGAGGTGAAGAATCTTTATCATCTAAATCATTATTTCGTGCTTGATGTGAAGAATCTTTATCATCTAAATCATTATTTCGAGCTTCAGGTGAAGATTGAGATGAAGAATCTTTATCATCTAAATCATTATTTCGAGCTTCAGGTGAAAAATTTTTAACATCGAAATCATTATTTCGAGCTTGAGGTGAAGAATTTTTATCATCTAAATCATAATTTCGAGCTTGAGGTGAAGAATCTTTATCATCTAAATCATTATTTTGAGCTCCAGGTGAAGAATCTTTATCATCTAAATCATTATTTCGAGCTCCAAGTAAAAAATCTTTATCATCTAAATCATTATTTTGTGATTGAAGTATACGACCACTCGCTTTTAATGATTGTGTAAAAATAATCGGAGGAGCGCAATCAATGGTATACATAATCGAAATAAGCTGAAAAATTCGTAACTTTGAAGCAAATTTATGTAGGGAGTAACAAAAACATACTTACGCAAATAATAAACGATGAAAAGGTAAGTATCTTCATGTTGCTTATTGTTGTTGTCGATAACAGAACTAAAATTGACAGAAATTTTAATAGCTTTATATCAAAAATGAAAATTTTATCACCCATTGTTTTTCATAAACAATGTATTATTAATAACTTTAGAACCTCTAGTGGGTGCTTTAATCAGGAGCAATTTCACAATTCTCGTTTCTAAATCAAAGCGTACAATTGATCTATAAAAATATTAATCATAATTTTCTTATGTAAAGAAAACAAAAAAAATACAAGCTTATAGTTTTCCACTTAAAAGTATTTGCAGACACCCTATAGCTCCTTTTGGAAGTCCCCTGGTATAATTAATTGGCTTGGTTGGATTTACAGAGAGGTGTTCATTGAAGATAGCATGAGAAGAAGTTTTGATTCGAAAAATAATTTGATCTGGAGGATTATACAAGTTGATTGTGAGAATTAGAAGGTCCGGGCTAATTTAAGCAGGGAATATATCGATGGTGGAAGAAATATTTCCGATATTCTCAAGGATTATGTCGATTTGTGCACTGAAAAAGTATAAATTATGTAATGTTTTATAGAATCATTAATACCGAGTTCAATATTAGTTATTTCCTTCCAAAGAAAGATGCATATGAGGATTGTACTGCCTATGGTAATGCGCTGAGCGAGGAGAAAGAAAAAATGAGAAAAAGGAATGAAAATCACTTAAAAAAAATAATTGTCGCGGATAGAACAGGAGAACGACAAAAACGATCACAAAGTAAATCATCACTCATTGTTACTGTTTACGACCTTCAGCGTCGTTATCCTGCCCAAAAAGCGAAATATCAACTTTTTTCTGGCATGAAGGGAAGGGCAACAGGGGACCCAACGAAACAGCAACATGTGTTTATAATTATATTCAGACTATGCACAAGTGCAAATGAAACTCTGGACATCTTTTTTTATAGCGAAAATTGTCAGCAAAAAAATATATGTATACTTAGTATAATGTACATTCATACTGTGGCAACTATCCTGAACCTTAATTCAATATCACACAAAAAACAACTTATTAAACGCTACACCCAAAATGACAACGACTAGGAATATTAAGAAAGCTTTGAGATATGGACCACCTGATCAATATATTTTAGTAATCAGGTCAGCCAAGAAAAATGTAACACCATAAAGTCAATGAACTAACTTATACGCAATTTAACGATTTTAAAACTCTTGCCAATGATTTGAGATGTAATTATTCTAAAAACACCGAAAATTAAACTGTCAACATGAATGATATAAAAATTATAAACATTAAAATGGACATTAGAAGAATCTTATGAATATATCCCTAATACTTTTCACTGTTCTTGAGTAAAAAATAGTATCACATCAATTGTATTGTATATCATTATTTCACATGTGAAATTCTAAAAATATAGACGATCCCACAACATATGGTCCTTCGAGCCGGATAGAACTTATAAGAAACTGGACACAAAATCTTTTAGCTTTGATAAACAAGTTTCTGACTTCGCAAACAGCTGGGAAAAATTGAAATTGACATTAGAAGAATCTTATGAATCTATCCCTAATACTTTTGACTGTCCTTGAGTAAAAAATAGTACCACATTATTTGTATTGTATACCATTATTCTACATGTGAAATTCTAAAAATATAGATGATCCCCCAACATATGGTACTTCGATCGGGCTCCAGCGTGTATACAAGTGACCCATTTTATAATTGAATATTGTTCAGGGCGTCTTATAGATTAACCTTATTGATATTTAGCTCACCAGAGCTAGTACAACGGGTGCTATGGTACTTGAAGTGCCACATTTTTGTCCTTTTTGGAGAAATTTCGGGTTTAGTACGATGCAGCCTCCGGAGTGTATACAAGTGGCCAATTTTATAATTGGATATTTTTCAAAGTGTCTCATAGATGTACCCTATCGATTTTCAGCTGACTATAGCGGGACCTATAAATCCAAATATACTGCATTTTTGGTTACTTTTGGAGAAATTTCGATTTGTTAACGCGATACATCCCCGAAGTGTATACAAGTGACAATTTTATGATAGAATATTAATCAGGGCATCTCACAGATGCGGAAAAGTTAGTTTTAATCTTTAAAACCGTTTATTTTTAATAAGTATAGGACGAAAAAAATTTCGGCCATGGAACATAGAGGTCTATAATATGTTAAAATAGTGACAGGTAATTGGTCATTTAAACACATATATTCTATATTCATAAAAATATATTGTCATTACAAATAATATTGTTCAAAGCAATTAAATAATTTCCCAAAATTTCTTCAAAAGGAACTAAGTATTGTTGTACAATTTTCTTTAATTAAAATTTCGCAGAAAGCCTTCGGCATTATGCCATCATCAGTGCGGTCACTATAAATTTGTGAATTACCATTCGTAAATTTAATAAAATTCATACATACTTGTCAGAATTCCAATTGTAAATCTGTACATTTATTTATTTTGTGATTCACATTATGGGTTTAAAACAGTATTAAAAATATTTAAAATTAAAATTCACTAAAATTATTAAGCAGATCTAAGCCATACATCTTTATGATCGACCATTTTGCAATTTTCCAATTAAAAGTATTTTGCAGACTTTAAGAAGTCCTCTGGTATAATTGGCTTGGTTGGATTTACAGACAGGTGTTCATTGAAGATAGCAGGACAAGAAGTTTTGATTCGAAAAATAATTCGATCTGGAGGATGATACAAGTTGATTGTGAGAATTTAAAGCTCCGGGCTAATTTAAGCAGGGAATATATCGATGGAGGAAGAGATCTTTCCGATATTCACAAGGATTATGTCGATTTGTGCACTGAAAAAGGGTGGGACAGTATGAATTATGTAATGTTTTATAGAATATTTAATATCGAGTTCAATATTAGTCATTTCCTTCCAAAGAAAGATGCATATGAGGATTGTACTGCCTATGGTAATGCGCTGAGCGAGGAGAAAGAAAAAATGAGAAAAAAGCATGAAAAATACTTAAAAAAAATAATTGTCGCGGATAGAACAGGAGAACGACAAAAACTATCACAAAGTAAATCATCACTCATTGTTACTGTTTACGACCTTCAGCCTCGTTATCCTGCGCAAAAGGCGAAATCTCAACTTTTTTCTGGCATGAAGGGAAGGGCAACAGGGGACCCAACAAAATAGCAACATGTGTTTATAATTATATTCAGACTATGCACAAGTGGAAATGAAACTCTGGACATCTTTTTTTATAGCGAAAATTGTCAGCAAAAAAATATATGTATACTTAGTATAATGTATATTCATACTGTGGTAACTATCCTGAACCTTAATTCAATATCACACAAAAAACAACTTATTAATGACAACGACTAGGAATATTAAGAAAGCTTTGAGATATGGACCACCTGATCAATATATTTTAGTAATCAGGTCAGCCAAGAAAAATGTAACACCATAAAGTCAATGAACTAACTTATACGCAATTTAACGATTTTAAAACTCTTGGGAATGATTTGAGATGTAATTATTCTAAAAACACCGAACATTAAACTGTCAACATGAATGATATAAAAATTATAAACATTAAAATGGACATTAGAAGAATCTTATGAATCTATCCCTAATACTTTTCACTGTTCTTGAGTAAAAAATAGTATCACATCAATTGTATTGTACATCATTATTCCACATGTGAAATTCTAAAAATATAGACGATCCCAGAACATATGGCCCTCGAGCCGGATAGAACTTTAAGAAACTGGACACAAAAGCTTTTAGCTTTGTTAAGCAAGTTTCGGTATTTGCAAACAGCTGGGCAAAAATTAAAAATGACATTCGAAGAATCTTATGAATCTAACCCTAATACTTTTGACTGTTCCTGAGTAAAAAATAGTACCACATCATTTGTATTGTATTTCATTATTCCACATGTGAAATTCTAAAAATATAGACGATCCCAGAACATATGGACCATCGTGCCGGATAGAACTTAGAAGAAACTGGTCACAAAATCTTTTAGCTTTGTTAAACAAGTTTCAGACATCGCAAACAGCTGGGAAAAATTGAAATTGACATTAGAAGAATCTTATGAATCTATCTCTAATACTTTTGACTGTTATTGAGTAAAAAATAGTATCACATCATTTGTATTGTATATTATTCCACAGTGAAATGCAAAAATATAGACGAGTCCACAACATATGGCCTTCGAATCGGATAGAACTTATAAGAAACAGGATACAAAAGCTTTTAGCTTTGTTAAACAAGTTTCGGACTTCGCAAACAGCTGGGAAAAATTGAAATTGACATTAGAAGAATCTTATGAATCTATCCCTAATACTTTTCGACTGTTCTTGAGTAAAAAATAGTATCCCATCATTTGTATTGTATATCATTATTCCACAGTGAAATGCAAAAAATATAGACGAGTCCACAACATATGGCCTTCGAGCCGGATAGAACTTATAAGAAACTGGATACAAAAGCTTTTAGCTTTGTTAAACAAGTTTCGGACTTCGCAAACAGCTGGGAAAAATTGAAATTGACATTAGAAGAATCTTATGAATCTATCCCTAATACTTTTCGACTGTTCTTGAGTAAAAAATAGTATCCCATCATTTGTATTGTATATCATTATTCCACAGTGAAATGCAAAAAATATAGACGAGTCCACAACATATGACCTTCGAGCCGGATAGAACTTATAAGAAAATGGACACAAAATCTTTTAGCTTTGTTAAACAAGTTTCGGACTTCGCAAACAGCTGGGAAAAATTGACATTAGAAGAATCTTATGAATCTATCCCGAATACTTTTCGACTGTTCTTGAGTAAAAATATAGTACCACATCATTCGTATTGTATACCATAATTATACATGTGAAATTCTAAAAATATAGATGATCCCACAACATATGGTCCTTCAATCCGGATATAACTTATAAGAAACTTGGCACAAAAGCTTTTGGCTTTGTTCAACAAGTTTCGGACTTCGCAAACAACTAGGAAAAATTAAAATTGACATTAGAAGAATCTTATAAATATATCCCTAATACTTTTGACTGTTCTTGAGTAAAAAATAGTACCACATGATTTGTATTGTACATCATTATTCCACATGTGAAATTCTAAAAATATAGACGATCCCACAACATATGGCCCTCGAGCCGGATAGAACTTATAAGAAACTGGCCACAAACGCTTTTAGCTTTGTTAAACAAGTTTCGGACTTCGTAAACTGGGAAACATTAAAATTGACATTAGAAGTATCTTATGAATCTATCCCTAATACTTTTGATTGTTCTTGAGCAAAAAAGAGTACATTATTTGTATTGTATACCATTATTCTACATTGAAATTCTAAAAATATAGATGATCCCACAACATATGGTCCTTCGATCCGGATAGAACTTATAAGAAACTTGGCACAACAGCTTTTAGCTTTATTAAACAAGTTTCGGACTTCGCAAACAACCGGGAAAAATTAAAATTGGCATTAGAAGAATCTTATTAATCTATCCCTAAACTTTTGACTGTTCTTGAGTAAAAAATAGTACCACATCTGTTCGAAAACCCAGTTTTCTCCCTGAGAAAATGAATATTAATTCATTGCAATCCCCAACTTTTAATGATTTCGCACTCTTTCCAACCAATCTATTTCACAATGTACTCTTTCCCTTCCTGTGTATGTTCTTCTCCGATCCGATCAGATTCTCCGAACGCCTCAAAACAACGTAGTTAATTTTATCGTACTCTCATTTTTATCGGAAACTCAGTAGTCGAGTAGTACCCCGAGAGGAATCATTGGATTCAAAACCCTCTGAATAGCCCATGCCGGTAAGATAAAACCCCAGTAGTTCATTAGATCTCTTAGTGGAATCATTGGATTCAAAACTCTCTAAATAACTCAAGCCGGTTAGACAAAAATAGTAAAAACTCTCAAACTCGTTACAGTTGGTGAAACTGATAAAAAATGTGTGACACGTGTCTATATCTACAATCATCATATTTGTGAATAATGTACATAGTTATTTATATTAAAATTAAAGAAAAATCTCAGTATAACAGTGTTTTCAATAAGTGTACAACAGTTCATTTACCCCACACGATTGGAAGTGAAAAATAAAACATTCCAATTCGCGCAACATCATTGGAATTATATATAATTATTCCCCATGTGAAATTATAAAAATATAGACGATCCCACAACATATCGTCCTTCGAGCCAGATAGAACTTACAAGAAACTGGATACAAAAGCTTTTAGCTTTGTTAAACAAGTTTCGGATTTCGCAAACGACTGGGAAAAATTAAAATTAACATTAGAAGAATCTTATGAATATATCCCTAATACTTTTGACTGTTCTTGAGTAAAAAATAGTATCACATCATTTATATTGTATATCGTCATTCCACAGTGAAATTCAAAAAATATAGACGATTCCGATTATCCCACAATATATGGTCCTTCGAGCAGGATAGAACTTATAAGAAACTGGATACAAAAGCTTTTGGCTTTGTTAAACAAGTTTCGGACTTCGCAAACGACTGGGAAAAATTAAAATTGACATTAGAAGAATCTTATGAATATATCTCTAATTTGAACGATTCTGAAGAAAAGAATATTTTCTGCAAAAATTGTAGAAATTCAAAGGTGAGCTCTACCACATTAACAGGATGATTTCAAAATATAGTATTGGGTATGTTCAGTGCATACTTCAGATACACATCAAATTTTCAGTCATTAAATTTCCAATTATAGGTACACAAACGTCAAAGCTCCTGTCTTTACGAGGGGAGTATAAAATTTATAAATATTTTGAAAGGCAATAAAACGAAGGATTTAAAGAAAAATCCTGTTAATAATAACAGTCGAGGGATTATAGTTAAGTAATGGTTACATTTGGTATGGATATTATGAATTACAATTCATTTCTGTATTTTCGTTAAGGTGAAATAAAACATACTTTTCTACTATTAGTTTTTTTTGTTGTATAAAACATATAGTACAAAATAATGCAATTCTATCAGATATAGATTTTCAAAAAGTAAGATTAACCAGTCTTCTTTCATTGTACACTATATTCAATATGACAGAACTGTTTTAGATATAAAATAAATAGAACTTAACTTTTAGTTATTAATAACTTCAATTATTAAAATATAATTTAATCAGTAAAAACGTGTAAATTCAAAACCTGTACCATTTTTTCTTTATAAAAAATTATTCCGAGATTGACAGAAAAAATCAGAAGTGGGATACTGATTATCTACAATGATAAAATGGCCATAAATACTTACCTTTACATTGATATTTCTGGACAATACCGACATACATTGAAGAGCAAAGAATGATTTTTATTATAACTAAAAAAAATCGAAGAAATTATAAAAGAAAAGTTTTTATATATTCTAACAGAATCGTTAATATGGATAGAGCCGGCCTAATTTGGTTTTTATGATCCCAATTAGTAAATAAGTGGGAAGTAGATAATGGAGAAGCTGGAAAAAGTAAAACCCTAAGTTCAGTACCTAGCTGTTCCCTTTCTGATGGTTATTCCAAGTTGGAAAAGATGAAGGTGTAAACGAAAAATATGTAAACAGCATTTTTGTTTCAATCAATCACCGTTATCTAGTATTCAAAATGAGTAGTTTAATATTGTCCTGGTTTTTGAAACGCGATCGGAAATTAAAATAATTTTAATTAAAAATATATATACTCTTTATTTATTTTTTACTGGTTAATTTTTTTGGCAGGTTGTTCTTCGACTGTGGGATCCTTTTCAGTTTCGTCTGCTTTTCGTTTTCTTTTAACCAAATGAGATATGTCTGTGACTGGTTTCGAAGAACTGGATGACGAAGTTGAAGATTCGCTTTTCGGTGCATCTTTTAAGGCCGTAAATATGTTTTTCATTGCCTATAAATTGAATAAAACTAAACTAGTATGTTTGGAATTATAAAACATCACATTTTACTCACTAAGTATTGATTTATAATTTCTAGGTTAGGAATTAAAAAAAAAGGAATAAAAAAAGCCTAAGTTTTATAAAAATTGTTTATTTAAAGTATAAAGATACAAAAAAAATCAGTCTTCAATTAATGAAATCTAAAAAACTTGATTTCAACATCAAACATATGAGGTGTGTGAAAATAGTTGTGATATTATTAACAAATCGTTGAGAATTGTATAAAAAATTTGAAATCCGATCTGATAATTAAATTAATAATAACCAACAACAAAATAACGAAAGTTTGTAACAAAAACGAACAAACTATAGGAATAAACATGCTAACTACAATAATTAAATAAATATAGATTCATCACGGTAAATTTCAGTAAGGAAACTTTCTTGTTGAGGGGATGTAAATAAAATCGATTTAAAACGACATTTTTTATCTATATAAATTTTTACTATGGTTGACAGTACCTCATATTTCTCCATAAACAAATAAACCACAAGACTTGCCACTTAAGACAGCAATTTTACTCATATTCAACAAAACTGGCCAAAAAACATGCACTAGATCAATTTCTAAAAATCTCGTTCTTTTCTAGTATGAATTTTTACAGAAAAAATTTCATGTTAACCTTTCAACCCCCATTAGGATTCCCGTGGGGTGTTAATTCTCTAATATCTAAATTATTTGGACATGTCAGTCATGTAGGTAAGCTTTCCGATAACCAGTGAGCTACGGTGTAATGAAACTATAGAAGCTAAGTAAAAAAGAACCCCCAAAGCTATCCATAAGCTAGGAGATAAAGAAGGTCTCCTAAAACAAAAACAGGGAGGGGCGGCGAGAATGACGCACTCGCTAAGTTTTCCCGATAAAGATGGTGATACGATCCATGAATCCAGAAATATATACGTCCCTGCAAAGAAAGAGAGGAACCCAATGATGAATTTATGTTCAGGTGCCTTGAAAGCATAAAAATGATTATGTTCACAGAGAAAAAATGAAAGGTTGCATTTCAAGAGCAGGAAACAGTGACCGGGGTTAAGTGGTTCAGAATAATGCAATTTCTATTCGCCGCTACCAACATAAATGTATAGACAGAGAGAGAGAGAGAGAGAGAGAGAGAGAGAGAGAGAGAGAGAGAGAGAGAGAGAGAGAGAGAGAGAGAGAGAGAGAGAGAGAGAGAAATTCCCAAATACGACGGAGAAAGACTATTATAACAGACGGAAATCCAGCAACTGCTAGAATGAAAAGGCATGAAAGTGAAATTGTAAAAATCAAGGACAAATCATACGCGGATCTTCTGAAAGCAGTGAAAAACACTATTAATCCAAGTGATATTGGAGCCAATATAAAAGAAGTTAGGAAAACAAAAAATGGAGAGATACTCCTTATTGTACAAAGCGGACCAGGAAATGCTGAAGTACTAAATAAGCTCATCAAGGACAAAATGCCAGAAGTAACTGCGTCTGTTTCCGCAAAAAAGAAAGTGCTTCATATAAAAGATCTTGATGAGGTAACCACAGAAAGTGAAATTAGGGAAGCCATTTGCCAATCCATCACTGTTGTTCCAGCAACGTTGGACGTCAGAGCACTAAGACCAGCAAAATGTAACAATTATAATAAAGGATAAAGATGCAGACAAACTCACTCATCTAGGAAAAATTAGGATTGGTCTTACAAGCTGCCGTATACAGGAAAGGAAAAGAGAGATTAGGTGCTATAAATGCTGGAACTATGGTCATACGAAAATGCAGTGAAATGTGCCCGGTAGGAAAAAACTTTGCTTAAAGCGCAGAAGGGAAGGACATAAAGCTAACCAATGCCATAACGTAACATTTTTTATCCACTGTAACGAGACCGGCCACCAATCCGGAAGTAACATAAAATGCCAACAGATGGGGTCTATAAAAAAATCCTACAACGTTCAAGGTAAAAGTTCTACAGATTAACACAAACAGAACCCTCCAAGCTCATGACATGGCTCTTGCAACGGCTACAGAACTAGGAGTGAGCATTTTACTGGGGTTTGGTTAGATAGCCAACTATCGTTTAAAACGCATATGGCTAAGTCGGCACAGAAGCCGAAAGCAAGGGCAGCATGACTGGGAAGATTGCTCTGTAACGTGAAAGAGCCAGGAAAGTGGAAGAAAAGGGTAATTGGAAGAACAATAGAGCAGAATATGCTGTATGGTGCGGAACTATGGGGTGAAAGAGTGGGGGTGAACGCGAGGGTTAGGACACTCCTGCGAGTACAGAGAGGGATACCCCTTAAGGAGGAGCAGGGCTACAGGACAGTGGGGGGAAACTGGCAGCAGTGGTGCTGTCAAGGTCCTACCCACTGGACGTGATAGCTAGGGCCAGGAATGAACACTGGAGGGGTGCGACGAGAGAGGAAGTACAGGAATTGATGGAGGAGGAAATGAAGAGAAGGCGGGAGGAGTATGAGGGCGTCCTAAAAGGAGCTATTGGGAGTAAGAGAGATTGAATGGACCGGAAATTCGGGGAGGTGAACTACTACTTGACAAAGATACTTACTGGACATGGGTCGAGAGTAGGGTACCTCCACAAGATTGGAAGAAGGGAGCCGGGACTGTGCGAGAGGTGTGACGTGGAGGATGATGTGGGGCATGTTTAGATGCTGGAAGAATGAGGATGTGTTGAAGAGGTTGGTAAAGAAACTAGGGGAGGAGGTGTATTGGGAAAACGCGGTGGACATAATGCTTAGGGGGGAGGAGGAATTGATGGAAGTAAGTAGTGGGTTTAGTTGGTAGGCATCCCCTTGGGAATGAGTCCAACACTGTCTGGGTTCTGAGAAGGACCCATTCGAACATGTGTTTCCCATCTCAGCCCGAAAAAAAAGTGAACCAAATCGGAGAGCAATCAACAACAGAAGAGATTGAATGTACGATGACAAACTGGACACAGCCATAAAGGTTCTGAATAGAAATCTTACAATAATAAAGCAAGAGAGAGGGACATACTACACATATGTTACAACAAAATCCTTTACCATCTTTAGCTGTTACTGCTCACCGAATGACGATATAGCAAACCTTTAGGAGAAATTGCAAGGAAAATAAAGGCAACAAGGAAAAAGCCATAATTACTGGTGATTTTAATGCAAAGTCCCTCCAATGGGGAATTAATTACACTGACGATCGAGGAATGTTTTGCCGAAAATGATATGTGTGTAATTAATGAGGGGAACAGTCCTACGTTCCAAAAACGAGACTATAAATCAATTTTAGACTTAACTCTCGCTACACATAACATTAAAAGAAAAATTGCGCACTGGGAAGTTAGTGACAAATAATCATTAAACGACCACAACTACATTGTATTTGAGATTGCAGATCAACCCGAAGCTAAAAAGATGAACCCAGAAGAAAGAGAGTGGCAAGTGAAAAAAACTGGAGCTAGAGCTACAGCAGAAATCATAGAGCTCGGCTCAGCCCATCCTAACGAATTCTACGAAATCCTAAGAAAAGTCTGTGACAAGTCAACGCCAAAGAAAAAGGTATATAGTAAAAGACAACCCTGGTACTGGTGGAGCCAAGATATTGGGGAGATATGTAATAAATGTATTCAGAAAAGAAGGAAGTACACCCAAAGTGCAAATAAAAAGACAGATATAGAACGTCAACGACTGTAGGAAAAATACACAGAGGCCAAGAGGAATATTCGGAACACCATTAAAAGCATGCAAGTTGGAAATCCCTGTGCGAAACAGTAGAAAACAACATCTGGGGCGAAGGGCTGATAGGATTCCCTTCAAATCCGACACTGAGCATGGCAGCCATCGAAGGTGTAGTTAGCCATCTATTCCCTGTACACGAACCAGTGCAGTTTAAATGCGAAGATCACATCGAGTTCGCACCATTTACAAAAGAAGACCTAAGAAAGTTTTGTGAGAAAATTAAAAACAATAAAACTTCTGGACTGGGAAATATACCACCTGAAATTCTGAAGTTCGTTACTCTTCACAAATCAGCTTACATTCTAAAGATGTATAACAAACTGGCAGGGAGGCGAAGTTTCCTGAACAATGGAAATGCGCAAGGAAAGGAGACAAACCACTTGATAGCCCATCTTCCTATCGACATGTATGCCTCTTAGATGTGGAAGGTGAATTGTTTGAGCATCTAATATTGTTAAAGGCTTAAAGAAGAGATAGAGAGGACGGGAGGACTCTCTAAACGACAGTGCAGCTTCAGAAAAGGGCGACAGACAATTGATGCCGTCCTGCAAATAATTAAAATTTCTAAGAATGCAGAATCGTATTCTCCAGCCCACAGAAGAATCTGTGCAGCCATAACCATATATGTGAGAAACGCATTTAACAGCGCATCCTGGCAGATAATTCTAGACTAACTAAGGAGTAGATAAATCAACAAAGCCTCTTAATCAGTATCATAGCATCGTACTTAAGCAGAAGATAAATAATTCTGGAAGCTGAGGGTGAACACAGAGCAAGGGAGGTGAATAGTGGTGTTCCACAGGGGTGAGTGCTGGGACCAACCTTGTTGAATGTGCTCTACAATGACCTTCTCGAAATAGAACTACCAAAAGGAACTGAACTGATAGGGTTTGCGGATGATGTAGCGCTAGTCGTTACAGCCAAGTATGGGGAAATCCTAATGAATAATGGGAACATAACCTTACAGAGAATTGCCAACTAGCACAAAAGCAGAAAATTGGAAATGGCTCCAGAGAAGACGGAGGCTGCGCTTCTCACGAAAAAAGGAAAATGCCTTCAATCTAATTAACAGTACAAGGAGTCCCTATCCTTCCAAAAAATACCTGGGAGTCTGGTTGGATACAAAAGTGACATTCTCTATGCATATTAGCAAGACGATAGAAAAAGCTGAGAAGACCGTCAGTGCACTGTCGAGGTTGCTTCCGAATATGGGTGGTGGTGCATCCTCTAAGCACAGTATACTGTCAGGAGTAGTGCATTCGCAATTACTCTATGCGCATGTTTGGCATCCTGCAGTAGCAAACTGACAGAAACTTAGGCAAAAACTGAGAGGCATACAGAGATTTATGCTAATTCGAGTAAGATCTGCCTACAGGACAGTATCTGCAGAAGCAGTTGGAGTAATATCTGGTGTCCCACCCATACATCTAATGGCTAAGGGTGTGAAAAATATGATGGAACCCTGAGGACAAATGCAAGAGAAAATCTGCTTACCGAATGGCAAAACATATGGCAAAATGGCACTTATGGGCGCTGGACATGCAGGCTAATTCCAAACATCAGAACATGGGTTGAAAAAGCTTATGGTGAAGTGGACTACTTTATCACCCAAGCCTTATCGGGACACGGATGCTTTAAGAAGTATCTGTATGATAGGCAAAAAGCGACTAGCGATCTATGTATGTATTGTTTACAATTAGATGATGCTGAACACATCCTATTCCAATGCCAAAGATGGGTAGAAGCAAAAGCTGAATATGAAAGAGTAGAAGGAAAACCATTCAACCAAACAAATATGATTAAAAGCCTAGTAAGGTCAGAGCAAGGATACAAAGCGATTAGGTCTATAATCCAGACAAAAGAATAGGAAGAGAAAGAAAACCGGACTTGTTAAGATACCACCGTAGCGTGCTGATGTAATGCGAAGGCGATTCCAGTACGCTATGCACATAGAGTGTGGAGCTTTTTTTACTCGGTAGGCGACTCTGAAAGGGGTTGAATCCGACACATGGCCGGTCGCCATAACATCAGATCGGTATCATCTTGTAGAAGATTTTTGTTATCACACACACAAAAAAAGTGTGCTACGGTGTTCCGAGACGGCAGGTTCTGAACGTGTAGTGTTTAGGTGAGCGGGGTCTCCCAGGAACCCCTTATGAGGTTCTACAGTACCAATTTTTAGCCCAACACAAAGATATTATAAATAACTTATAACTGAAATTGATTATGATAGGGATCATGCTTCGAGCTATGATGATGGAGGAAATTTTCGGGAAAACACGTCTGAAACAGAGGATAATGTAGAAATCAACAGTGCAGATGCAGAGTCTACAGTTGTAGAAATTCATGACAGAGGTTTGTCTCCTAAATATATTGTAAAATCTGGCATGGAATGGGAAAGCCAACTACCTCCTTCGTCATCCAAGAAAAGAGGTCGCAACGTAGTAAGTGTTCGCCCAGTAATCACAAGATATATTGAAAATGTTAATTCAGTCTTGGACTTCTTCAACTTATTTTTCTCTCTGTAAAGGATATCGTTTGTCTCTGTATCAATGAGAAGGCATTCAGATTTCACGATAACTGAGAAAAAAACTGGAGAAAATATAGAGTTAGACAGTTACTAATAAAAGCCGCGCTTAGGTGCAGAAGAGTCAACCAAAGAAATGTGGTTTTCCGATGCTTTAATTCGGCGGTCGTTCTTCACTGCTGCCATATCACGAAATAGATTTGAGGACATATCCTTATATAATCCTACATTTTGATGATAAATCGAGAAGAGCTGAACGCAAATAGCATGACAAATTAGCCGCGATAAGAGGATATGTTTGTAAATACGCTTGTAGGAAAGCCTTTGAGCCAAATGTAAGTATCACCATTGATGAGCAGTTAGCAATCTTCAGAGGAAGATGCCCATTTGAGCAGTTCATAAAATCCAAACCGGGGCGGTACGGCATCAAAAATGTGGGCGGCTTTCAATGTCAAAACAGCACATCTATGCAACCTTCAAATATACGCGGGAAAATCACCTGGCGGAATGGACGAACGGAATCAAGGAAGTATTTGGTGGAGGTGTTATTGCAGTTAATTTTTGGATAAATGTTGCATTGGCACAATTTTTACTAACAAAAAATTAGACTCTTCTTGTTACCGTTCGGAAAATAAACAAGGTATTTTGGAAAAATTGAAAATACGTGGCCGTTCAGCCAAAACATCAATGTTTGCATGTGCCAGAAAAGCCAACTTTCTGGCCTTGGAACTTGGATCGTAATAGGATTGACTGATTGACTAACCCAAAGCCATAAAGTTGTATTTCCTGGCTTTGTTTCAGCCTTTAAATCCCAAACGCCGAGAAATCCAACTTTCTGGCCTTAGATATGTAATATGACGACTGACCGACTAACCCAAGGCTAGAAAGTTGGATTTCCCAGCGTTTGCGATATAAAGGCCGGAACGAAGCCGGAGAATCCAACTTTCTGGCCTTAAATAGTCAAATGACTGACAGCCATGATCAGAATGTTGGATTTTCCAGTTTTGCCTCAACATTTATATCGCAAATGTTGGAAAAGCCAATTTTCTGGCCTTGGACCGTAATAGGACTGACTGATTGACTAACTTAAGGCCACAAAGTTGCATTTCCCGGCTTCGTTTCGGCCTTTATATCCTAAACGCCGTGAAATCCAGCTTTCTGGCCTTGGATCGTAATATGACCGACTGACTGACTAGCCCAAGGCCATAAAGTTACATTTCCCGGCTTTCGTGATATAAAGGCCATAACGAAGCCGGTAAATCCAACTTTATGGCTTTGAATCGTCATATGACTGACTGACCCAAGATCAGATTATTGGATTTTCCAGTTTCGCCTCGATCTTTATATCGCAAACGCCGAAAAAAGCCAACTTTCTTGCCTTGGATCGTAATATGAACGACTGACTGACTAACTTAAGGCCAGAGAGTTGGATTTTCAGGCGTTTGCGATATAAAGGCCGAAACGAAGATGGAAAATCCAACCTTCTGGACTTGAATCATCATATGACTGACTGACCCAAGATCAGAATGTTGGATTTTCCAGTTTCGTCTCGACCTTTATATCCCAAACGCCGGAAAAGCCAACTTTTTGGCCTTGGACCTGGAATCGTAAGTAAAATAAATTAGTTGAATGAATTTAAGTGTTTAGTTAAATGAGATTTTTTTCAATCCCACCCAAAATGAACGTTCTACGCGGAAAATGTTTCCGATCAAGAAAGCTTCCTTACAAAACAATAACATCTAAATAGTGACTTTATTTAAGGCATCTTCGATTGCTATGGGTTTTCTTTTAACTTCGAGTTTATTGATTTTATCATTATCGCCAACGAATTTGGGGAATTTTTCTTTTTTAAGTAAATTTCTAATTGTAGTTCTAATGTCACACTTACATACCTCGTCTTTGTAAGTTTTCATATCGGCGACTTTCTCTTCTATCTCCGGTATTAAATTCTTGATTTCTTTAATTTCGTCTTCGATTTCTTTATTTTTGTCTTCTAATTTTTCCAACGTCGAAATTCTGTTGTTCAGATAATCTAACGAATTATTGAAACTGTTGATGGCGGAATCTATTTGGGTAGTAGTGGAATAGGCTATGCCAAGTTTGTAGTACGTTTCCGCGACCGTTCTGGAATCTTTTTCGAACAATTCCTTTTGTATTTGCAATCCTTCGTTTATATCATTAACGGCCGAATCGAAATTTTCACTTTCTAAAGATACCTCTCCTAGAACCGTCAGAGTTTCGGCTAGATTCTTCTTCGCAGCGTCTCCTTGTTTTTGGAAGATCTTTTTGGCGAGCTCCAGTACTTCCCAAGCTAACTGAAGATCCGTTGGTTCGTCGTCGGTTTCTGTAAATCGATAAAATGTAAATCGGGAATAAATTTGAAGTAAAATCAATTTTACCTTCGTTTTCTTTAGTTGCTCCGTTGGATGAACCTTCACCTGTTCCGTTTAAGAGTTTATCTTCTTCTTTTTCGTCGACCGCAGGTTCTTTATCGTCTTCTTTTTCATCGACCGCGGGTTCTTTATCTTCTTCGTTTGCAGTTTCATTATTTTCATCGTTTGCGGTCTCATTTTCTTCTGTTTCTTCGGCATTATCTTCTTCAGATGATTCTTCATTCCGAGGAACGGCATCACCTACAATTTGGAGTAAAAAACGAAATTGAGAAAAAACGAAAGAAGAATATTCAAATTGTAGCGAGTTATAAATCTGAATTTTTAACTGGAGTACCGCAAGGTATACTCTTGCTCATTTATAATAACAGTGTAACTAAAATAAACTATTTCAAGGGTAATTTCAGTTTGTTTCGGACCTTCCTAGAGAGCGCACGTACCGTAATTTAAAGCTAATTAGCAATACCGTTGTTATCTCTAGTTTAAACAAAAACTATTTACAATCAAAATACAGGGTGTCCCGCATAAGAACCGACACAGGCGTATAGGGGAGCTCAAAATATGACGATTGTGGGCAATTTACCTCTATGCCAAGTTGCATCCCTGAGGAGTTATAGAGGCCAAAATTTCGAATACAAATAATTTCTTTGGAACCCTTCCACTTAAAAATACCAAATTTGGTACACTGTATGACACTGTTAAGGGCATTAAGTAATGGTAAGTAGAAGGCGATCGAACCATTCTGGGGGATTAATTAGGGGTGACCTAACCTTAAAATTTCACGTAAGTTTTTTATCTGTCAGTTGACTTGAAAAATATTGTTTTCATACTATGTATAATTTAATTCTAAAACTTTCTTTACTCTTATAATTTTGTATAAAACTTTCGTCATTTTCAAGGAAAAGTCGTTTGGGAAAGCGCGTCACAAGTTTAAATTGAACATTAGTTCAAATAAAATGAAGTGTTGAACCAATTAAATTGTTTTACTTCATCGTTCAGTATGTAAAAGCCTCATCTCTTCTATTATGTTATTAGTTTCATAATATAAACTACCAAAAACTGGAATAAGCAGCATTTTAATAAAAAAGCTTAGAATTGTAACACGGTCAACATTTTGGGACACCCTATATATAAAGATTTCTAATAAAGGAATATGTACAACTTGTAATATACTGCATCGTGTGATTCATAGCAGTTAATCACAATAGAGGAACGTTGAAATATTTTTTTTTGATACGAAACTGTAAAGGCACATAGGTTTCAACTGTTAGAGAATACATTTAATAAAATTAAATTATTAAACTCTTTTGTTGTTAATTTTCGTTTCATTAATTATTGATATATTACACAATGAAAACCTTAGTATAGTTAACAAACATCATTAACTTTATATTAAAAACAACAAAATATCCGAATCTGCTCAAAACAGCGACAATTATTCCTATAATCAATCACAGCAAATAATCCTGTATGTAGATAGTTATCGACCCATCTCACTATTAAGCAGCCTACTCAAAATAGTTGTTAAAATTATACATACGAGGCTTATTAACGAAATAATATCCATTACAGCTCAAATCACCGGAGTGATCGAAAAAGCCGTCTATAATAGTCACTATTGATATTCTAAAAGCATTTAATTCCATATGGCACGACGGGTTATTGTACAAACTTATTCAAATAAATAGACCAACTTATTTGATACTACTAATCAAAACGTACCTACATAACAGAAGATTTTACTGCAAAATAGGTGACAGTCTTTTCCCCATGATTTCAATCCGAATGGATCCTATTAAAAATAGTTATCGCACATTATTTTAAGATAATTGTTCACAAAAATGATCACTCCGACTTTAACCCAGTATATTTTCTATAAATATGAAATAAAATATGGTCAGATATCAATATGCATCTTTCCTTTATACTAGAGATTCAAAATTAGTATTATAAGTAATATAATATGGTCGAACTGCATATGAAAGGTGTAAACTTTCCTTATTGACTTTTTGTAGGGTAAATTTTCACCAAAATTTCCAGTCCAACTTTAACCCTATATAATTCCTACAAATATTAAATGGAAGAAACGAAATAAAATCAGTAATTAATGTGAATGTTTCCTCTATCGAATGGTGTAAAAATGAAGTTGACATCTCTCATAGTTTCAGAATTATAAATGTTTTTATAGAGGCATGTCAAAAAATTTGTAAAATTTTGTGATCGTTTACCAGAAAAAAAACCCTACCCTTCACGGTAAGTTTGAAAATTTATATCTCGAAAAGTATTTATTCCTGCAACTTGTGACTTGGTATATAGTCCAGCTATAAGAGAGTATTTTTTTAATTTTGATTTAACGATTAAGTAAGCCATAAATTATTGTGGGCCTCTACCTCCGGATCTACACGGTCAAATTTCGTCGTTTTGGGCTAAAATGAAAGTGCTTGCAAAGCAGTATTCAGATGGGAAACAATTTTTGAATTACATCGAACCGATGCTGTAAACGAGAAATTATTTATAATGGAAAAAATTTGACAAAATTTTAAAAAATTGTAAAAAATCGTTAAAACGTAAAATGGATATTTTTATAATTGCTTATTGTTTGTTATGACAATAAGTAACTGTTAAAAATTGCGTGCTCCTCTTTCACCGTTGTTTAAACAAGGTACGCGCGATCAACTTTTTTATAATTTGTTAATTAATAATTGTGGCAGTGAAAAACTACGCGGTCGATCTTAAAATGTTTGTGCGTAATTGTCATATGTTTAAGAGGGGCCTCCTCACAGGTATATAAACCTAAAAACATACACAATACTAGTTACTAATTTAGTAATTATTTGGTTCAAAATATTTACGATAGATGTCGATAGTAGTACTGAATCGGCTTTTACTTATTCAACATATTTTCTCTCTCTGTCTTTCCACTCTTGACGGTTCAAATAAACGCATATCTGTTCGAATGTTTTGATTTCAAATATTTCAACTTATTGTGAGCACAGAAACCTTATCTCTGTTTTTTATGTTGCATCCAAACCACAGCAGACCTGTGCATAGATAAGAGAATATTATATACACGGATCCAAACAAAATTTGTTGACATAATTTCCATTTAGTGTAGATTGTTGATTATTTAAGGGTTTCATAAATGTTTTTGAAAGGAATAAATTATTAAACAGTACGTAATTGTATCGACCAGATATCAAAAATTATAGTTATGATAATGTAAATTATCCTGCAATCCGTATTTTTTAATTTTAAAAGCTATGTTTGAGGTTATGTTTACTGGATTATTTGATTAATGTGAAAATATGAGATAAATAATACTGATGGTTTGTTCTAGTATCATCAAACCATCTTTCAACATTCTCTTGAAACCCTGTTTTAATGATAATATAGGTTTGTTAGCGAAAAATGCTTAATTGAAGTGAAGTGACCTTTGAAGTATCTGAATGAAGAAAAATTAAAACCGCTCTCAAAAGACAAGAATTGCATAATTCGTTTTGATGAATATATAATAGTGATAATTGAAAACTATTATCACCTGATACAAGGTGCATTACATATTGCATGAAAGGACATGTGCTATTTAATAATATGGATACCAAGTGACAGCATTGTGGGAATTGCTAGAAATTAAGAATGGAAGAAAAATATACATACTTTAAAAACATTCTACCTTTCAAAATATGTACCATTTATATTAACATAATAAAATGTTTTCATGATTATAAATTTTTGTTTGTTTCTTGCTAAGAAAATTAAACTGCGGAAAAGTTGCAAATTTACATGATTTAAAATAGACCATTTAGTCTGAAAACACAGAACGTCGTGTCACAACTTTACCTCAATCTAATCATATTTGTATCAGTTTCAGAGTTTCTGTTGGTTGCTTTCAAATTTTATTTGACATGTAGGATCTTTTTTCAACTACATGCATGTGTAAATATATTCAATTTTATCTAGAAACAAATAATATAAACAAAGAGTTTTCAAATTTATTATACAAAGAAATATTTACTTGTAATACAATGCTTTATATTTAATAGAAAGAGGAAAGTAAGTTACAGTGAGGAATTTCAATTTAGAATAGCAAACGTTTAAAAAACTTACAAAGCAACTATAACAACTAATAAGAAATTTAAAGCGAAATATCTGTATAATGACAAGTAATAATGTATATATCGTGGGGAGATCGATATATACAGTACAAAATCAAACATACAATCAACATGTACAAGTTTGCTTCAACCTTGTTTGCAAAGATTGATCATATGTATTGTGGAGATTGGAACTGAAACATTTTTCCTTCATTATACAAAAAAATAGTTGGTTCATTTTCTTTTTTCCATGACAGATACACATATGTGTGATAACCTGAATGGTAAATATTTTTTTTGTTTTTGTATAATACATTATTGGTTTTATTACTTTTCCATCCAACCCATCTAATATGCGAGAAAAGTATAGGTTTACCCAAAAAAAAGTTGGAATTTTGGATTTTTTTGAGTTGTTTTTACGTTTTTCAGCAAGAACAACACAAAAAAATAGTTTTTAGAAAAGAAAACATATCTGTATAACTCGATACAACCCCCGAAGTGCAACAAGGTAGACAAAATTAACTTTTTAGTCGTCCTTTGTTTTAATATCAGCTAAGACTATTACTAAGTCATCCTTTAATAATAATTTGGTTTCTTATTTTCTTTGATTTTTTAAAATGCTTATATAATCAAACATTTGCAAGGAAATTTCGACTATTGGCTAGACAAAGTTTTAAAATATTTATGGTCCAAATATTTTAAAAATATAATGTTACCAACTTCATTCAACAATTACTATTACCTACGGTGCATAGGCTAAGGCAAGCTAAAAAGTGAATAACCATCCTAATTTATTATAAAATCTTTGGACAGGTTGTTAAGAGAAAAACAAATACACCTTGTTATTCTCTTGTTAAAACTGTTCTTAAAAAGACTTATTGTATGACGGAGGTAATGGAGTATGGAACTCTCGAGGAAAAAGTGGTGAAGAGCACTTTTGAACAAGTACAAAATGTTGTGGTGGTTGATTCAGGATTGTGGGTAGATGTTCACGGTTTTCTAGGTGCTTCTCCTGATGGTAAATATATTTAACATAACAAATAATTACCATGTGTTATAAATACTTTTTTGCATATTAAATGATATACATTTATTGATAAAATATTTTTGGAGCTTGTAGTTGATGATGCACTACTTGAAATAAAATGCCTCCACTCTGCATCAAAACTGAATTTACAAACAAATACAATACTTGAGCGAAATAATTGACCTCATGAAGAACAATATTTGTCTAGAGAAACACAACAATAAAATTCAACTTAAGCGGAATCACAATTACTATTATCAGGTATAAACATGACATATTCATTCCAAAGAACAAAAACTCAAAATCATTCTCACTTAATATATTTAATCACTTTGATGTATTTACCAACAATAAATAAGAATAACATTAAAAAGTAGTTATTTGTGTAATAGGTCCAAAAAGTGCATTTTTGTTGCAAGGAAGTATGAAGCACTAAACACAATCTTGTGGAGTAAATATAAATATCATTTAAGAAGCACAAATTTACTTATTTAGCATGAAATTTACTTAATTATAATCACTTACAAATACAATACACACTAAACTATAAATTTGGGATATTTTTATGAACACAAAACATATGACAACAGCATTTGACCCATAGAGAAAGTTATAATATTATTTGTCTATGAATTGACCGTCGTCTTCTGTCATTGTTATATATTGTTCTATACAGCGCCATGCATCAAGACTGTGGAGCGGTTGAACTAAAGTAAAAAGATGTTCGTTTGCAAAAATTTGCGCACAACAAATCTCAAAAAATACAATGATTTGAGATTTCATATTTTCAGAACCGAATTCTCTAGGCTTCCTTTTGGGGATCAGGTTTTGGTGTCCAGATTGGTGACCACAAATTGTCAAAACTGTCAAAATCACAACATCACTTAATGGCTTATATCTTTTTTATAACAATATAAAACTCAACCAAATTACCTGATCCCCAAGACAAAGGTCCAAGTTATATTGTGTTAAAATTTCAACACTTAATTTCCCTGCGTTCTTTAGATTTGTTGTGTACAAAATGACCTAAATTTTGTTGCAAATCACGGGTGCCAACTGTTTTCAGGTTCCTAAAACGTGAGGCCCCTCTTAACTATCTTTTATAAATATTTATCAATTTTTACTTACCGAAAAAAATTCTCAAAGTTTACGTATGATTTTTTACTAATTTTCGCATATTATTCATGGAAATAAAGTTTTTCGATGCGCGATTCACATAATCTTATATGAAATCGTCAAATAAACAATAAAGAAAGAGTACATTTTTTTGATTTAAGGCTTTTTTTCAAAGTTTTAGACACACATGTATCGAAAATGAGTCATTTTTCGATATTTCGGTACATTTGTTGTTCTACAGCATTTAGCAAGCATTTTTTGGAGTAGGCAAACATAGATTATTGTTGTATACAATATTCGGCAACTTTCTGCATAAAAATGAGATAGAGATTGCTCTATCGCCTGGACTAATAAACCCAGGCCTATATATAAAAAAAATTAAACCGGTACTTGATCAGAAGCATACTAAGTTTAGTTCAGAGAAAGTGTTCATACTTTATAACATAAATTGAAGCAAAAGACAATTCTTTAAGAAAAGCATCGAAAAATTAAATGTACTATTTACACTCACGTGTTACAAAAGCGTACTCACCAAGAGGCTCTGATTCTTCTCTAGACACACCTAGCAGCGATTTTCCATAATACAGATAGACTTCTCCTAAAGATTCGTGAAGATCGTCGCCATGTTCGACTACTAAAAGTTCACTGGCTTTTCCTAACGCACTAACAGCTGCAGAATAATCTTGAAGAACGTAGGCTCGTACACCTTGCCCGAATAATTCTTTTGGGTTTGTATTATCGGAATCAACCACGACGTCTGCCATCTGAAACAACGAATATATTTTTTTCACCTGGTATTGACATTATTACGCAATTTTTTATGGTTATATATAAACTACTAACACTCACAAGTAAAAAACTATAAACTGAATTTTTTTATAACGTCAACAAAACAACAAGATCGTCGACGTCGCGACGTATGTTTATCGACGTCTGTCTTCATGAAACGTTGCCAAATATTCGTAGGAACAAATACCACAATTAATTATAGCGATGATTAAAAAAAGGATAGGAAGTTGATAGATTTTAATTTATTGGAGTACCACAACGAGGAGCGTATTTTTTTGATTTTAGACTTCTAAAAAGAGATTTCTGGTGTTCGGTTTCCGAATCAGCACGATCTAAAACCTCTACGATGCAGGTTTTTACAAGGTCATTCAATAAACTGAAATTACTGTTTAAAACTGATCTTCAGCGGACAAACTGTAAGTGCTAGAGCTTAGGTATAAACGGATTAGGAATCCATTCTAATGGAGAAAAAATGTTTATTGTTTCATACAAGGTCATCCATTTAACGCTGATTTCTGATTAAAAAACGCCCCTCTTCGTTACTTCTTTATGAACGAATCAATTTAATAAAAAAACTTTAATTGATAATTAACTTTTGTATTAAATCATATCAAAAGCTCATTCAACGTAAAAAATTTGAGTATTAGAAGAATTTGCAGGATATGAGAGTTTAATAAAAACATTTGTGATAGAAAGATTTGTACTAGACAATATAGTCCGGGAAAGTAAGGTCGAAAAACCTGCTAAACATCAAAAGTTTCCAAGCGCTGATTTTTCATTTTTAAATGAAAATATATCGACCTAGCATCACTCTCCTAGATTGTCTAATAATTTCCGGTGGAGCTTGCGACGCAGCTTGCAAGCACAGCTCGGACCACATAAAATTCAAGCAATTTATGCTCGTATCATTTCTGGATGTGTTCTTACAAAAAAATCGTAGAGATGAAAATTGCAGAAAATTTTATGCTCTTGAAGGTGACGTAAATAGTTTTTCCAAAAAAAAAATTTTTTCGATGTTGAATTTTCCAAAAATTAAAAAAAAAATCGTAAATCATATTTTTGGCTGGTAATTATAAATAAAATATTAATATCGAGGTCAAAACATAGATAAACATAGTAGGTGAACTTCTAAAAATTTACGTTTCTTCAGATTTGGAAAATTCAAAATGGCGGCTGCTCAAATTGGAAACAATTTTTTTTTCAATCGCGTTTAAATTTATGAACGTTAATGATATAGAGAATCGGTTGGTTGCAATCGACAGAGTGAAAGTTATATTTATATAAATACATAATTTTTTAGAACATTTACCGAAAAAAAAAATTTTTCCATCTAGTTTTTTCTAATTTTGGCGTTGAAAAATTTGTTAAAAATATCTTTTCACGTTATAAATATGATTGTTTTGGAATGACGAGTATTTTGAAAAAAAAATTTCAGATGCGACTTTTACAAGCTGTGATAAACAAATTCCAAGTTTGCTAGATACTGTCGTAATATTAATTGAAAGTTTCAAATTTTGATCACTTCGCTAGGTTGTTGAATCCCAACTCAACTTACACAATTTTTCATTTTTCTTCCGTTAATTGGTCCATTCAAAAGAGAACAGTAATCCTAGCTCGTTCGGCCAAACGGTGCGGCGGCAGCTGCTTAGCGTAGTGTAAAGGTATGTCTGGTAGGCACCGCTTTCGAGAGACGTGCAAATACAGACGTGTAATATGGACAGTTTAGTTTTTTAATTGAGAAATAATAAGATTGTACTAAACTGATAGCTTAATGCAATGAACAATAAAAAAAATACAATACTACCGTTTATCCCTTCATGATTAATTTACAAAGAAATAATTCAGTAGTAATAATCTAAATCACTATATTAGTTCGGTTAGTATTGGAATGAATAACATAACATGCGAAATAAAATTTGTATTAATAATAATATGTGTTTCCAAATACCTCAATTCTCATTTTTCGCTAACAGGATCTCATAAGTGGAAAACCCATAACGCCGGCCTCTTACAAATTCTTTGTAGCTACTAACAGTATTGCCAATTTTCATTGTATATTTATATTAATTGTAAAATGCATTGTTCTAACACGAGAACAAGTTATAAGAAGATTTTAATTATGATAATTCAAGAGGTTGTAACAGATCAAGATATAATTAATTCCATCCATTCGTTGAATACTTTATTGTAATGCTGGAAATTGTTCTAGTTTTCAGTTTGAAAGCGGTTAAAACCTTTACTTTTGTCAGATTTGGCAACGTGTAATTGGTCTCGAAACATCTGCTGTGTTTTGAATGTGTTAGAAAAAAAAATTTGGTATCTTTATCGTTTGTATGCAAATGAGAACGAATTCTCTGTGTAAACACACACACACAGTACAAATTAAAAAAAAACGAAAATAAAAATAGCTATAATTTTTAAATAAAAGTAATATGATATGTAATAAATTAAAAAATAAAACGTAATTCTTCAAGGAGCTTGAATCAAATGTTCGAATAAACCCCCGTTTTGAGCTAAACAGTAACCGAGACGGTTATAAAATTCTTGACGAACACGTATGAGCATTTCAGGTGTTATTTGCATACAAATTTGTGAAATTTGTTCCCTTAGTTCATTTAGAGAAGTGGCTCTGTTTTCTTGGAACCCATAAATTCTCGATTTTATATAACCCCAGAAAAAGAAATCGTTGGGAACCAGATCTGGAGATCTCGCAGGCCATCTTATGTTACCCTTCGTGGAGATTATCCGATTGGGAAAATGTGTATTTAAAAAATTTATTGCTAGTCGATAATTATGTGATGCACAACCGTCATGTTGGTACCAGATATCATTGAAGTTGACACCTAATTGTATAAAGGCAGGAGTAATTTGATTTTCCAGCATGTCCAAATATTTTTGTCCGGTTAAATTGCCGTCAATAAAAAATGGTCCAACTAAATGTTCACCTAATATTCCAGCCCAAACATTTAACTTTTGGGGATATTGAGTCCTATTATTGTAATGTTTGTGTAGATTTGTCCTTGACCAATATCGAATAACGGATGAATTATGTGCACCATGTATGGGAAAAGTCGATTCATCTGTGAACAAAATATTTTTCGAAAAGTTCGCGTCCAATTGTATTCTTTCCATAACTATTTCACAAAATTCCATACTACGAAATTGATCGCCTGGAAAAATTTCATGGCTCTTTTTCAGTTTGAACCAACGATAACCATTTTTTTTAATACAGTCCGAATCGTTTTCGGATCAACATCAAAATCCTTTGCTAAATGAGTGGACGATTGTATGGGATTATTTACCACACTGGCACAAATTAAAATATCTCTTCTTTTTCGGGCTAGGTTTGACGATTTTGTGTACGCGGTCCATGTTTAGTAGGATTGACACGTCCAAACTCTTCAAAATTATTTATAACCGTTCTCACTTGTTTTTTGCTAATTGGTTGGGCATTTTCGAACGCCACAATAAACAAATTTTCTGCTATTTCTCGATTTGAATGACCCTGGTAGTACCATTTTACAATTTACACTTTATGGTGTACTTGCATACTCATTTTAATAAGATTTGCAAAAGATCGTTACTCATTCGCAAACAAACGTTTAGTGAAGTACCCAGATTGTACAGTTAAACATCTTCAAGAAGCGCACGCTTTTAATTCTCTGTCTCATAATTGTCCTTCTCTAACACACTGGTAACGGCATGTGACCATTATAATTTCCCTTTGGCTGTGAGACGTTATCGATTTACGTTGAAATTAAATGTGACTGATTTCTCTCACAAATAAAAAGGAAAATTTTAAGGGCACTACGATTAACTACCAATAACAAAACGAACTGTCAAAGTTTTCCGTACTTCAACAGTCTACGCCTATTTGATAATGTTTCTGTTCCTTTAGAATATTAGACCTACTTGATAATTGTTAATGATTTTTCATTTGAATATTTTAGTAAGTGTGCACTTCGAAAAACATTTTCGTGTAACTCAATTTTTTCTGTTCTTTTGGAATAAACTATTGATGCTTATGTAACTTACACCTACCGAAAATGAAAGAAATATATAGGGTGGTTCTAAAGTTATTACGTACGAAAATTTCAATGATACATTTAAATAACTTTGACATTAAAAGTTAAGCAGTAAAACGGGATGTGCACTTCGAAAAATATTTTGGTGTCGCTCTATTTTTTCTGTTCTCTTCGAATAATCTATTGGATTTTAAAAATTCTAATATACAGGGTGTTGTTTTGGAGATTATCGAATTTTGCAAATTTTCCTTAAACCAGACCTGGATTATAATTATTTTTATTACACTATCTTATTGTGTTATCAATGCAATATTATCCTTACCAAAAATGAAAGAAATATATAGGGTGGTTCTAAAGTTATGGCCTTCAAAAGCATTGGACTAAATGAATAAAACACCCTGTATCTCCGTTAATAATTATGTTAGACCAATTAACCAAGTCTATTTGGAACCACCAAAGTCTCCTCTACTTGCAGTTAACCTATGGTGGTTTAAGTATGAAACACCTTGTATAACTCATTAGATAGACTGTTTTATATACATAATCACAAATAAAATCCACTACACCATTAACCATGAAGAAACTAAACACAAATCTACAATGCCACAAATAAACAAAGTTCCTATTGTACAATGCAAACAAATACAATTGAATCACTTATTTGAGAAACCAGATAAGTCCCGTAGACATAGTTTTGAGAAAATTACAAAAAACTGTCTGTCTATTGAAAGGTGTAATTTTTTTTTTAGTTTAGCTATTGATAAATATTAACGTAAAGTAGTTAAACAGTTTTTTGACAAAGAAGCAAAAATATTATAAAATTATAAAAGCAAGTTAACAAAAAGAGGACTTTGAAAAATGGGCATGTCGACTTTCTCAAATAATTTTTTAAATTTATTTATTTATTCAAAAAAAGTATAAACCATGTTCTATAAACTTATAAGAAATATAATATTATAAAACTTCTGGATCAAATTCACCAGCTACGGTTGGCCATAGAAAAATCTCTTCGTCGAAACTTTTAATTTCTTCATTATCCGGTAGGTAGTTTACGGATTTTTTAATGTTATCAATTTTTTTATTCTTAATCGGTATTTAATATTAGGGTTCTGTGCAAAGTACGTTGGTCTAGGATGTCTTGTAGCGATTGGAAACGAGTAAGTAAATAATTCGTCTATGTAGTCGTATGCTGTAACCATCCCTTTATGGTTGTCGTCGAACGAAAACTGCATAAACTTGGATATGTTGAATGGAATTCGTTCACTTCTTACAGGGGCTATACTTTGTTAATTTCTTTTGTAATATCTTGGCCACCAAGACTTATAATCTTTAATGATACTGTTATCTTCTATGAGATGCACCGTAAACTTGTTCTGTTGACTTGCCAGTATGAAGAGTTCGGTATACTGCTTAAGTGTGTAAACTCTATCATGTTTGTTAAGAGATCTTTTCACAACTCCAAAGTCCCTGTCACAGGGCAGGAATGAATGACCATGTATTGGCAAATACTGATTAACTGTCTTAAACCGCCCTATTTCTGTTAATGCAGCAAACATTCTTACAGTTGTGTGATTTTTATTTTGTCCTGGGCATCCATCCATGAACACATGTAAGTGTTCAACATCTGATGGAACATAGGTTTCTATGTAATTAGCAATAAATGAGCAAACCTCATTGGGGCCTTTTCTCCCCATATCTTCGTGGTATATGTAAAAATATGCCTTACCCTTTTTAACGTCATGTATGTCAAAAACGGAGACTGTGAGTTGATGCAGGTAAAAAGTCTCTTGAACGGGGATCTGGGGCAAAAATATATTTTGCATATAGTCAACAGCTATTATCGCCACACTGGGGTCATCTTGATAATGTTCTTTCAATGTTTTCATTTTTGAATGAAACTTTTTAGCACGTCTGAGATGAACAGTCTTTTCAGCTACAGCCACTAGTTTAGCATTGTCATTTAATTCTTTTGATTTTATTTTAACTGCTAGTTCTTCACATTTACAATAAGTGTCGACCTGGGGTCTTCCAAAACTAAAACTGAATTTTTCTTTAAAAACTTTGTAATATAATGAATATTTTACGTTAGTGTTGGGATACTTGGATAAAAATAAACTGTGCATCGCTTTCATATCAAGCTTTTCACTTAAATACTTATAATCTCGATTACTGTAGTGCGCTTCCTTAATGGGAAATGATGCAATATGAGAAACAATCAAATCAATAAGGCCAACTGGTTTGGAGTTGCCTGGATTATTTTTTCCGCGTAGATCTTGTGGCGAGTTTCCAGCAGATAAAAGCAAACACAATCGATAAACACGATCTTTACTAATACCATGGAGATTGAGAAACGCAGTTTTGCATACTAAAAGCTGTCCTGAACTGTAACTAATTTTATACTTATAGGCATTTTTGTGAGGCTTTGGTTTGTTGACATTGTTTTCGGACGCTTTCGCTGAATTGGAACCGCTGATATAAGACCTTTTTTACGCTTATTTTGACAAGCTCTAGAACGTTACTATTCTTAAAACGCGGCAAGCGCTGCGAGTTTGTTTGAGAAACCCGTCATATCCTGGACATATCGGGTTTTGAAAGTGAACACAATATTCAATGGCGGTTATTGTGCAGGAAAGCGCATGGATTTGTAGGATTTATAAAGCAAAAAATGTCGAAAAAACCATATGGTGGATTTGTCGGGTTTCTCAATTAAGTGATTCAATTATGCCAACGTATACAATACAAAATAACTGCCATATTTCCATATTTTCACTTAACCAATGATTAACTAACTTAGACCTGGCGCAACTCTACACAAATTTAAACGTGATTAAAACTTAAACACGATTAATTAACCCTGATTAGAGCCAACTTTGGTGCAACTAACCATTAGTGTTTAATATTTCGAACAGTAGCCATATGATCTAATTCTACCAATAAGAACTTTAACGGTGCCTAGGCCGCCTTTCCGTTCCCAGTTTCCAATTTTTTCGGTCGAAGCACAAGTCTTCTTCCAAATCCCTCAATTCCATGGCTTCATCTATCTCGTTCCTCCAGCTTCTTCTCGGTCGTCCTCTTTTCTTTTTTTCTCGTGGCACCCATTCCAGTATTCGTCGTGGCCATCTATGTTCTTCCATTCTCTTTGTGTGTCCAAACCATGTGAGCTGTTTTTTTTTGAATTTTTTTCATCAGATTTGTGTCTGTTTTCGTCATATTTCTAATTGCTTCGTTCCTAATTCTATCTACTCTAGATTTTCTACAGTTCCGTCTTAGGAAATCCATTTCAGCTGATAGGAGTTTACTACGGTTTCTAGTACTAATGTCCCATACTTCTGCTCCATATGTTATTACAGTTTCAAAAATGGTTTTGTATATTCTTTTCTTCGTTTTTATAGTGATGTTCTTGTCCAAAAGTATTGAGTTTAGAGATCGTATGACTTGTTTCCCCTTCTTAATTCTTTCTTTAATTTCATCTTGGCTGTTTCCTTGTTTGTTAAATATAACTCCCAAATACTTACAAGTTCCCACTCCTTTTATAAGGTCCTGGTCCAGTTCTAGGTTATTTGTGTCATCGTTTCCGATAATTAAGTATTCGGATTAGTTCGTATTGATGGTCAGTCCTGCCTCCTGGTAACTTTCTTTCAATTTCCTTATCATGTAATTCAAGTCATCTTGATCCTCAGCTATAACTACTTGGTCGTCGGCGAAATAGAGACTATATAGATTGTTTTCATCAATTTGCAGCCCCATATATTTGATTTTTTTAGTCCAATTCTGTAGAGCTTTGTCTAGGTATATTTTTAAAAAGTGTAGGTGATAGACAGCATCCCTGCCGTAGACCTTTGGAGGTGGAAAACGCTGATGTGAAGTGTTGTCCGTTTCTTATTCTCGTCGAGTTATTTTTATAGAGGTTTTGAATTGTCCTGATGAGACTTTTATTAATATCGAGTCCTTTTAGAGCGTTCCACATCTCCGATACCGACACGCTATCATAAGCCTTCTCTAAGTCGATCAACGCAATATGAACATCTCTATTTCTCTGCATTCTTTTTTCGAAGGCTATTTTCTTCTTCTTTTAGTGCCGTGCAGATTCCTGCGTAGGCGTTCATCTTCTCTATTCCTATCATACGTTTCTATCAATTGCAGCATACTGCAGTGTTTGGAAGTCCTTTATCCCTGTCCATTGACGACTATTTCTAAGCCATGATAATTTTTTCCTGCCTATTCCTCTTCCCCCTCCCTCTATTTTACCTTGAAGAATGAGGCGTTGAAAATGGTAGCGTTCTCCGCGCAGTATGTGTCCGAGATAACCTATTTTTCTTTTCTTGATATTTTCGAAAAGTTCTCGATCCGTTAGACCGGCTCTTCGGAGAATGTCCTCATTTCTCACATGGTCGACCCACGACACCTTCAACATTCGGCGCAGGGTCCACATCTCGAAGGCTTCTATTTTGTTGATGATTGCTGCTTTCAACGTCCATGCCTCAACCCCGTATAGGAGAACGGACCAAATATAACACTTTATCATCCTATACCTGAGGTTGAAGTCCAAGGCTATTTTAAGAGAGAATATATTGTCCATTGTGGATCGTCCTGCTCTAAATCCTGCTTGTTCCTCCGGTTGTTAATGTTCTATTTCTTTTTCCATTAGGTCTCTTAGTATGCGGGAGTAGAGCCTTCCAATGGTACAAATAACAGCAATACCCCTATAGTTTTGTGGGTTGTCTTTCGGTCCTTTTTTGTGTATTGGTGTTATATAAGATGTTAACCATTCTTTTGGAAGAGGTTCGCTGTTAATACATCTTTCAAACAGCTCTCGAAGTTTCTCGAACAGTTCTTTGGGTCCATACTTGATTAGTTCTGGGTAAATTCCTCCAATACCAGGTGCTTTTTTAATCATTATTTGTTGTATGGCTCTTTCAATACTCGAGATCTCGATGGATATTCTGTTCAGTAACTGTTCTTCTTCGGTTGGTAAAAATCGGTCTCTATTCTCCTGTGGTAGTTTTTGGAAGTGTTCCTTTAGGTCGTTATTTGATACACATTTCAATATGTTATTTTTTTATTAGACTTTTCAAGGTTCCTAACTATTCGCCAAGCTTCCGAGTTCCTTGTTCCTCCTATATGTTGTTCAATGTATTTGCATTTATTCATCCATGTTGAGTTTTTCCTATTTATTACTTCTCTATTCAGTTGTCTGTACTCTTCTTGAATTTCTACGTTGTTTCTATCTTGTATTCTTTTTATATGTAATTCTTTCTTTTTCCGTATTTTGGATTCAATATCTCGGTCCCACCAATATGGTTTTTCATCGGTTTCTTTTGCTTTGTGTCCAATAGCTTCATCAGCGGCTTCCTTTATGCATCTTTCCAGAGTTCGATATTCGTCTTCTGTGGACTTTTGTTCCGTTGTTGATTCCTGTTCGAGTTTTTCTCTAAGTCTTTTCTGGTATAAATATCGGGTACTGTCATGTTCTAGACTTTCCAAATTGTAATTTTCTATTCTAGTGTCATATTCTGAATGACTTCTTTCCATCTGTATATTTTGTTCTAATGGTATAATACATGGAATATATATTTTTGCATGTACTAATAGAACCACAATCTGTTCCTCTCATAGCTCTGACGTCTAATGTTTTTATGCTGGATTCTTGTTTGGTGATGAAGTAATCAATAATCGACTTTTGGCCCATTGTATGTTGGTACCACGTATATTTATGTATATCTCTATGAGCAAAGAATGTATTTTTTATAGTCAGTTCATATTGTTTGACATATGTTTATTAATCTTTCACCGTTGTGCATCTTCACCATGATTTCCTACCACTTTGCTGTTTCGTTGTCGACCAACTCTCGCGTTACAGTCTCCAATCATTATTATTTCGTGTGAGTTAAGTATTTGATCCAGAATCTTTTCCAACTCCTCTTCAAATGTATTCTTCTCTTCCACTAGGGCGTTGTCGTTGGGGGGCATAAATTCCTATAACCGCAATATTCCTCCCTCTGATATTCAAGATTATCTTTATTAATCTTTCGTTCAATGCTTCTCAATACTTTATATTCTTTTTCCATTTTTTATTTATTAGTATAGATACCCCCGCTTTTGCTCGTTCACTTTTCTTGACTCCCGAGTAGAGATGTATGTAATCTTCTGTATTCTCGCAGCCATTTCCCTTCTTTTTCGTTTCTGGAAGAACTATTAAATCTATATTTCTCTTTCTGAGTTCCATGATAATTTCTTTTTGTTTGTTCCTTATTCCTTGGATGTTCCATGAAGCCATGTTCATTGTCCATTTTCGTTGCCGTTTTCTTTTTTCCGTAGATCCGTTCTGATTCCGAGGCGATTCTCTGGGATGTTTAGCTCTAATTAATTTTATGAGAATGAGGTTGCTGGCCCCATGCCTCAACCCCCAACCTGGAGGACCGGGTAATTTTTGTTTAAGGTTTTCTTCCTCTAGATTGGCTGTCTTTCTGGACTTTAGGGACCAATCTTCCCTTTTTGTTTCCTTTTTTTTAATCCCAAAAAGTAAGGTTGCCACTTGCGCCAGATCCGCCGAATTGAAGCCCATCTTCTTCGCCTTCACTGCCGGTGTGGTCTTCACCCGTATCCCTGGGTAAGGGGGATGCGTTATACCCCGCAACACTGGGTCCCCAGTAGAACTTAACCACCGGCTCATTCGAGTCGGGCCCATCCCCGCGACATGGACGCGTCTACTGAGATTTGCCTGAGTTCAGAGAATATGTCTGTGTCTCCTTAGGCCGGGTTAATGTTTGTGTATGATTCCACAAACAAATAAAATACGTAATTTAACAAAAGCAGGTCTGTAAAAGCACGAATCACCCTGTAAACAACAGATATTTTATTTTCGCTAACAGGTATCTATTTTGTCTTGATATATTTGGTAGTAACATCAAAAAATATTTAAGAAGGACTTTTTGGGGACCGTTTTAAGAAAGTCGGGATTTTGAACTTCAACGCCCTGTATCTCAAAAGCTAGCCATAGGATAAGGTTGAGCCCATGGATACTTTTGATCAGGACACCAAATACCAGTACATATCAAAAATTCAGACAATTTGACGGAATTCCCGTTTCCATAAAAGAAATGCGAGGTCCTTTCATGTTAACTAATGAATTATTCGAAGTATTGGCAACGCCTTGGGGGAATGTTTGATGTACGCAACGCGGTAGCCCAATATGTTTTTCAGTTAGAAAGGGTAATAGTGTTTTAGGGAGGTTTTATTTGACATTTCACAAGTGAAATATGTATTTTAATGAAATGTGAAAGATTTACATAAAAAATAGCGTGTAGAATGACGCCTATATGTTTAGTCCGATCCAGTGAAAACAAATACCGGTAGTTAAAAAATAAATTGATATACCTATAAAAATATATAGAAAATCCTTAAAGTAGAATAGTGTCTATTGGAAGTCAATTATTTATAGTGCTTTGGATCTTTTGATGAACATTTCAAGTGCCTTTGTCTTCTTTTTTTAATATTTAGGTAAGATGTCTCGCTAAACTTATAAAATTATACAGATTGTCCCGTAAATATTGGTCACAACGTAATTGTAATCAAAACCAACAGTATATTGATCAATTTCACGACATTAACAACTTTTAAGTGCCAGTTTAACATCTCTAAACCGCACTAGGAACTATGCGTCTTCATTTGAAAACAAATTTTGAATTTAACGTGAAAAAATGCATTTAAAAGTTCTTAATAAATTTTGTTATAATTCAATATTCAATGACACAATTCACGACTAGGTTTTTCTATTATAAGTTAAAGATAATAATCTCTATATACGATTAGGAACAAAGAACCTGACCTAACCTAAAAACCTATTTTCCAACTTATTTGTATATTCATATATATCGACAGATACTTGAAATAAGCCAGTTAATTAACATTTCCAATATTTAAAAACATAATTTTTATTTTTCAATTTCAAAACGAGAGAAATAGATTACCGAAACGATCCTTTATAAAAGAATAATTTAATAATTGAATAGAAACTATTAGTGTTTTAAATGGAACTCAATGTTTCTAGCTAATTCCACAATATAATGAAAAATGTTGAAAATTCTAAAAAAATTGACAATTGTTTCGATAACTGAATATTATCGTCAGAATGACAGAAGTTACATTTCATTTGATGCCTACCTGATGTTTAGTAGTTATTTTTGGCTAGATCAAGAAGTGACCTACCTTGTGATTGACTTAATATATGTTAATGGAAAAAAGAAGAAGATGTGATATTACAAATATTGAAGCTTAGATATTATTAGCCCTATGGTGATATCCTGGATATCAGTTTTCCAATTAAGATCAGTATAACTGTGCAATGATATAGAAAACTAGGAAAACTATATCTGCTGATCTTTACAATTATTACTTAAGAAGACAGTTTAATAGTGGAGAACTCCCTAGATTTATCTGTTCATTGACGACTTCATATTGTGGGTTTCTTAAGTGTCTTCTAATTTCCAACTCTTCAAGGAAATCCAGTTCTTCTTTCTTATCACAAATATGTAGTACTTCTAGTTCTGTGTTAGGAGTCAATGAATGATTGGTGTCAAGTAGATGTTTTGCGTAATGGGATTTATCTGGTTGTTTTAATCTGTATGCTCGTAAGTGTTCACTGTATCGGATTTCAAAATGTCTATAGGTCTGACCCAAATATATAGCATTACATTTTGGACATTTGAGTTTATATATACCTGATTTCTTTAATGGTGGTATTTTTGTTTTTACATTTAACAATTTTGTACTAACGTTACTTTCTGTTTTAAAAGAAATTGTTGTATTCGTTGCTGAAGATATTATCTTTGAAATATTATTAGAAATATTTCCTGCATATGTGATGGTTTTATAAGTTTTTATTTCATCAGTTTGTTTAGGAAACATTAGTTGTAATGCCACTTTTTCCTCTTTTTATTAATTAGCTTATTTATCATCTGTAATGGATAACCGTTGGATGTTGCTATTTGTCTAATTGTATTAATCTCTCTATCAAATTACATTTGTTCATAGGAACTGAAAAAGCTCTATGTATCATTGAATTATATGCCGCTCGTTTGTGACATGGGGTGATTGGAACTATATGGAATTGTCACATCCGTGTGTGTTGGTTTTCGATAAATTGAATAATCAAGTATATTATTAACTCTGAATTTTTAAATCAAGAAAATTGATTGAGCTATTTTCTTCAATTTGTAATGTAAATTTAATTTTTGGGTGTAAATTATTAATGTGGTTGAAAAATATATCTAATTGTCGTTCACTACCTATAAAACAAGCTAATATGTCATCTACATATCTATACCAAAATAAAACATTTTTTGAAATATTACTTTCAAAGAATTTTCTTTCTAAACTGTCCATAAAAATGTTTGCCAAAGTAGGTGATATAGGGCTACCCATTGATAAACCTTCATTTTGAATATATATATTATTGTCAAAAGTGAAATAATTCTGATTAATACATACATCAAATAAATTAAGTATATCTGATATTATTCCTGTATTAATATTTTTATCTTCTAGTAATTTTCTAACAAGAATTAGACATTCTTTAGGAGGAATTTTAGTGAACATATTAGTAACGTCAAATGAAATAAGCTTACAGTTATCTTGTAAGTTGAATTCTTTTAATTTTTTGATTAGTTCTATTGAATTTCTAATTGAGTAGTTAGATGCATATCCGTAACTATTAAGTATATTGGTGTTTCTTTGCTGATATATTATTAGGAGTATTAACATAAGAAAGTACAGGTCTAATTGTTTTCGTTATTTTATGTAATTAAACGGTTCCATATAATTGTGGACAATGAGGATTCTTATTTATAGTTGACCTCTTTTCGTAATCACTTAAAAAGTAATTTGAATTATTAACAATATCCCTTACATTATTAGAAAACTTTTTTGTTGGGTCTGCTTTAAGAACTTTTACATCGCAAGATTCTATAAAGTTATATATTTTTGAATTATAATTTTCAGTTGTCAATATGACAGTTGTGTTCCCCTTATCAGATTTTGTAACTATTAGGTTATTATGTTCTACTTTCTTTTTGATTGCATTTAAACCTGTAATGTCATTTTTTGTTTGAGGTTTAACTTTTGAAGGTTCAATATTTTTGATTAAATTGACAATTTTCAATTTCTCATTAAGAAAATTATTTGAATTAGACTTTAAAGCTATTTCTGACTCTGTAGCTATAATTTGTTTAATATTATTCGTGAATTTTGGTGGTATGCTGTACTGTAAACCTTTATTTAAAAATTCGATTTCACTATTTGTAAAATTAGTGTTTGAGAGGTTTTCAAATCGTGGTGCAAAGTGTGTTGGTATGTAGGTACTTACAGTTTCACGATGTTTAGAGTATTGAATTCTATGTTGTGTGTGTTCAAGTTTATCTAGCTTTTGTTCTTGTTTCTTAAATTTATTGTGTTTCATCGCGCTGACACTTTCTCTGATTTTGTCATCTAACCAGTCAAATTCTACTGGATGTAGTTTGAACGTGGGTTCTGAATGTACAACTTTTATGTAGTTGTCTAAGGAGTCTCTTATGTTAAACCATTTTTTACATTCTTCTTTTACCCATACTCGTTGAGCACATTTTATTGCTTTTTGTAGTTGCGGTGTTTTAGTATGGCATTTTATATTCACATAATTTGGTATTACCTTTTTTCTAAGGCATTCTTGGTTGAACCAAATGTTTTGTCATGTTATGTAACGTTTTTGTAGTAACTTCTGGTACAGTCGTGTCAAATCTTCTCTCGAAGATTTTTTAATGAAATTAACTGTCTCGACCCTTACTTCGTGGAATCTACTCATATTAGTGTTTTAAATGAAACTCAATGTTTCTAGCTAATTCCACAATATAATGAAAAATGTTGAAAATATCATCGTGAGAATGACAGAAGTTACATTTCATTTGATGCCTACCCGATGTTTAGTAGTTATTTTTGGCTAAACCAAGAAGTGACCTACCTTGTGATTCACTTAATATATGTTAATAGAAAAAAGAAGAAGATGTGATATTACAAATATTGAAGCTTAGATATTATTAGCACTATGATTTCTTCAGTTTGTTTAGAAAATATTAGTTGTAAAATCACTTTTTCTCAATTTTAAAAATGATATCCAAGATATCACCATAGGGCTAATAATATCTAAGCTTCAATATTTGTAATATCACATCTTCTTTTTTCTATTAATATATTAAGTCAATCACAAGGTAGGTCACTTCTTGGTCTAGCCAAAAATAACTACTAAACAACAGGTAGGCATCAAATGAAATGTAACTTTTGTCATTCTGACGATGATATTCAGTTATCTAAACAATTGTCAATCTTTTAGAATTTTCAACATGTTTCATTATATTGTGGAATTAGCTAGAAACATTGAGTTCCATTTAAAACACTAATATGAGTAGATTCCACGAAGTATGGGTCAAGACAGTTAATTTCATTGAATAGAAACTATCACAGAATGATACGATGACGTGATTCTATACTTTTTATTAATATTCGTTGTCCTTTGCCCTCGATTTTCAGAAGGGGCTTTTATTCTTAGAATGTAATTAAAATACATGTATGAAAGTGACAAAGGATTGGGGTTAGAATCACTGACAATACTGTTAGTATTGGAAAATCTGACGGCATGTACGAGGATTATTTATATCAACGTAAGATGATCCCATATTTACTCACCGTGCAAATAACTGTTGATTTTTATATACAGTGTAAGTCATTATTATTAATCTTTTCGATTTTTTACTAGGGACCTAAAACACACTGTTTTGAGATAATCGGGTTCATGAGATATTTTCTCGCAAAATTCAAGCCTGCGACCTGGATAATCTTCGGTCAGCTGGTGGAGCATTTTCATTTTGTAAGGGTGAAATTTATTTTTCTTTAAAATTCTTTGTACAGTTTTTGGACATACCTAACAAGTACCTGCAACTTTTGAAGTGGATTGTGGTGGGTTCACTACCAGTTCCGCTACTATTTCAATTTGTGTATCTTCTGTGATGCTTGGCCGTCCACTTCGATTATCGTCATTAACGTTTCCCGTTCTCTGAAATACATATATTGTTCTATTTTACTTTTTTAAATTCAATTTACATTTCACATCCGTCCTCTCCGGCTTGGCGAACGATCTTCATTAGCTTTTTCTAATGTAAACAATATGTTTTTTATAAAAATTTGTCTAGCCATGCCCGCGTTCGTTTCGCTTCAGATCACTCCGTTCATTTCAATACGCACTGTCACTTTTTACATTGAATATAAATATCGATAAACATGGGTTCCTAGTAACTGTCTAATGAGTGATGTTGCGGTAGTATATACAGGGTTTATTCAAAGCTACTCAATAAATAAGTTTATACGAATTCGATGTATCATATACAGGGTTTGTTTAAAATAAATGTTCAGAAATTTTTTTTATTTAATAACACGCATCAACCGCGTGGGTCATTAGCGTCATTAAGGTTTACAAAAAAAGCAAGTTATACATAAAATGATGTCTATATTAGTCTCAGAACGTCTATCGATTTGAGAAAGTTTTTTAAATTGTGCACATTGCATGATGATGATCCTAATATGTCTGCAAGTTCACCAAAAGGAAGTTGGGCCTGTTGTCGTTTCGTAGCTAATTGCGGACACCAAGTAAGTAAGTGTTTCACGGAGAGTAGTTCATTGCAATAGTTGCATTCTGGTTTAGGATCATTACTGAAAAGACGACTGTGTGTCAGTCTAGTGTGGCCTAGGCATAGTCGAGTTAGTAGGACTGGGTCTCGACGATTTTTAGGTAATGCAGACCAGGGCTTTGACTTTTTCACTTCGTTTAATATGTTTGTAGCCCTTTTCCACCGATTTTCCCACGCACTATTCATTTTAGATTTAATTGTACATTTTATATCCGCACTAACTGATAGTCTAATAGTTTCGGTTGTGTCACTGTCTGTGGCTTCTTTGGCGTATTTATCTGCTTCTTCGTTACCATAAATTCCTATATGGGATGGTATCCATATGAGGATAATATTCTTATAGCTTTGTTCGGCAAAGTAAAGTTCTTGTTTTATTTTTATCACAATGGGATGATTTGGGTAAGTGGCTTGTAAGGCTTCTAGAGCACTGAGGGAATCTGAAATAATGAGGTGATTATGTGCGTCAGATGCATTTATGAAGATTACGGCTTCATATAGTGCATACAGCTTTGCTGAGTAGATAAAGCAGGTTGTGAGAGATTGAACATGTGGGTCGAGGTTGTGGTCACTACAGCAGCTCCGACTTTATTAGAAGGCGTCAGTATAAATGTGGAAGTAGTCAGAGAACTTTTCTAGCGTAGATCTAATAATGTAGGAGTTTTCAGAATATTTATTATAGGAAGAAAGACTGGTGATACAAGTTGGAGTTTTGATTTTCCAGGGTCGAATTGAACTAAGTTCATTCGGATAACATTCTGGAAGTGAGTAGTTAAGTTTAATTAGGTAATTTTTAATTCGGACATGATAAGGTTTGAGGGTTCTTGGGTTTTTGGAACAGGTTGAGAAAAAATAATGAGTTTTGATTTCTCGGTTGAAAAGATGAAGCTTATTCGTTCTGTCCAATGTTCTAAATGGGAGAGGAACTCTTGCGCGATTTTCTGACTGTTTTAAAGGTTTTTATTTTTGCAGTAAACGACCAGGTCATCGGCATATAAGCGGGCTTTAAGTGGCGTTTTTAATCTTTGTAGAACATTGTTCATTGCTATTATGAATACGGTCGGGCTTAGTCCAGAACCTTGTGGATTGCCGTTTTTTTGAAATTTTAAGTCAGACATTGTGTTGTTTACATTGACTTTAAACGATCTGTCTTGTAGGAAGTTTGTGATAAAGAATAGGTAATGTCCCTGTATATCCGAACTATGTAGCTGTTATATATATAGTTATGCCAGGCGGTGTCGAATGCTTTAGTAATATCGAAGATACGTTAAGCATTTACTTTTTAGTGCAAACGCTTCACTTATTTATCTTTCAAGTTCAATGATGTTATCTAACGTTGATGTTCCTGATCTATAGCCACTCTGTTCCAGTATTATTAGGTTGCGTTTTTCTAGTGTCCATAGTAATCGTTTGTTAATCATATTTTCTATTAATTTGCTCATGATACATGTGAGCGAAATAGGGCGGTAAGATTGAGGACTTGATTACGGAGTCCGAGACTTATGCATGGGGATTATTAGCAACTCTCGCAAAGTTTTCGGAAGTTTATGTTGTAACCAGATAATATTAATTAACTGGAGTATACGTTGATGCGCTTTTTCGGGAAAATGTTTAAGGAAAACGATAGGAATGTGATCATGTCCAGGAGAGCAATCTTTGGAGCTTGATAATGCTTCGTGATATTCTGCCAGGGTTAGAGGTAAATTTAGTGGATCATTACTTTCCGTCTTAATTTCAATGTTGTTTTGATCTTGGAATTCTTTGTGAAGAATAAGTGATATGTTCTGGTTGATTTCGTTGAAGCCCTGTTCGTAGACATTAGCGAGGGCATTTGCTATGTCAGTGTTGTTATTTAAAGTGTGACCTTCGACCTCAAGTCTGTTACTTTTATTATTACCTCTTATGTCAGATATTCTTTCTACTTTTTTCCAAATTTCGGTCATTGGTGTATCTGAATTCAGTAATGATACGTAGTCATCACATGATTTGAGTTTTGCGTTTTTATTGTATACCGGGATTTTGCGCGCAGTCTCAAACTCTACTTTGCATGGTACTGTTTTCAGTCGTTTATATTTACTAAAGGCGTTTTTGCTAGTTTCGATGGCGGTTTTGCATGGTACAGCGCGTTTCTTATGATAGTTTAATTTTCCGATTGACTTAGTTGCGAGATCTATGATCATATTTGTAAAGTGCTTTAGCGATTCGTCTATGTCAGAAGAAACTGTACAGTATTCGATTTTATCTTCAATTGAGGATGACAAAAGATCCTAATCTGCATTTTTCAGATCCCATGTGGGAGCGATGGGGCTGTCACTACTACTGTTAGAGATATAATATAGAATGAAGGGATAGTGATCGCTGTTGTATGTATAGTCTAGTCTATACCAAGTTAGTAATAGTAACAATGTTGGATCGCATATCGAAAGATCAATACACGAAGAGTCTCCAGTTTGAATGTTGAATCTAGTAGGTCTTCCCTCGCTCAAAATAACAAGGTTGTGCCGATCAGTTGTTTGTTCTATGATTTTACCCTTAGTGTTTAAAGAGTTGGAGTAGTGTGCATTAAAATCCCCTACGATGCTTCTCGTTTAGGTATACTATACGGTGTACAGATAAGACCAACGCGAGTAATTAAGAGTCACGAGTGAGAAAAGTACTTTTCCCCACACGTTGTACACTATACTTTTTCTACAACTGTACAAATTTAAAGAATACAAGTAAATGGTTATATAGAAAATGTCTAGGCATGAAGATCATCCTACCGAAAAAAGTCTAGGCAAATATTGGTGATTTGTTGTTTAATTTCAGAAATAATTAATCATTTGTTAATAAGTACTGAAATTTCAATTAAGGAATTAAAGGAATGAGCGTTATGTAAGCGACAATATAATTACTCGACCACCCTAGCTTGGCATTCGACTTCTATTCAGGCACTCTTTATCTCTTTTCAGTTTACTCATATCCAAAGTACCTAGCTAGGATGGTCGATTTATACTTATTTGTGGGACCCACAAAGACTGATAATCTTCGTATTAACTAATATATTTTATTTCATCTTTCAGATCTATACGCAAAGAAAACGCACATGATGTTAATTACTGAAACGCATAATGTCCATATTTTGAAACCTACGCCCAGCTACTAAAACTAACCTAACATAAAGCAACTAGATAGACAAAACTAAGATACGTCCTAAGAGTGGACGAAAAAATAGAAATTTAAAAGAAAACATTACGTACGTTGGAAAAATTAAATAATTTAAATTAAAAAACACGAATTTGACCAACTCAAAAGATCTAATTTTAACATCTAGACATATATCAAGAAAACGATTTTCCATACGTTCGAGAATATTTTGTGCTTCCTTAGGGAGGTCGCCATCAAACTGAAGAAACACAAGCAAGAATACGATCTCCTCATTGTCGATTACGAACCCGCTCTGATGGAGAATTCAGAGGCAGATGATGAAACGGGTTGGAATTGTAGCGTCCATCCAAGCGTTTTCTTTCTACTGGGTATGTTTTCATTTTTGTTTTCCCTTTTATTCTTCTTAAATATCTCATCTTCACCATTTTATTCTTAGTTACCCAACCACATGGTATTACTAATATTGATTATTGTATATCGGTAAATTGAATTTATTTTTGTAATCATGGTTTATTTTTATTGTGATTTTTGAGCTCAACCGATAAAAATACATTCATTTGACATTTAACCATATATGTAATACTCCTAGATATAGTACTAGTTCCCGTAAGTGGAAGTGTGACCTACAAGAGAGACAGCAACTGCATTCTTCTTATTTCAGTTTAATGGGCTCCACCTCCATATTCTTATATTGCAAACAATGAACGTAATCACACTACCCCGTCACGTCCACTTTACGTCACTTGTAATGTAATAGTATATTACGTAACGTGTGTTGTAAGAAGCATTTTACGCACGAATGGAAAAGTAATTCCGTGAGTGCGTAAAATTCGTTATATGTGTTATGTACTATACTTTACCTACGATCTACTTGTACCTGTAGTATTATTAATAATACTTTAACAATATTAACAATAAGATATTTTTAATAATCTTATTGTGTAACATTCAAGTCAGCGTTTCTGAATTTGTAGGGCGCGCCCTCCTAGGGGGGCGCCACAACTCTACGTGGGGGCGCGCCAGCACATCAAAATGAATAAAAAACGATAATTACTAATAAAAAAATAGCCACGGCCTACGACGATCTCCCAGACATATACATCGACTACTTAGACCAATCCCCAATTTCAATCCGATAATCAAACATTGCAATTATTACACATATAATCTTCTATATCTCTCTTACACATATTTTCTTTCTTTCTATCTATATAACCACACAATTCCTTATCTTTAAACACGCTCACACATCTTACAAATTCCAATTAGTCTACACTTCTGACAAACCCATTCCAACCACCCCCACCCACCCGTCGGCGTTACAGGTTCTCTGCGGTTTCCCTGTAACATGGTGAATATATTCAACAGGACGAATATATTCACTAGCCAAATGGACCGACGAACCAATCACTCAATCGACGTAGGGAACAATGCAGTCGCAGCTGTACCCGCCTCCCATTTGCGATGATTATTATTCCCCAAAAAAAGACGTGTGGCACTCGGAGACTGCCGCGGTAAAGCTATTCATAGAAATTTACACTTTGACGTCTTTTTCTTTTTAGCTCTTTTTTTAGCATTAGAAGTTTCACTTTCACAGTCCTCGTATGAGCATAAAATAATCAAAACTTATTGGGCAGTCCTTGTATAAGTATAAAAAATCAAAATTTATTGGACAGTCCTCGTATCAGCATACAATAATCAAAACTTATTGGGCAGTCCTCGTATAAGTATAAAAGAATTAAAATTTATTGGACAGTCCTCGTATAAGTATAAAACAATCAAAATGTATTGGACAGTCCTCGTATCAGCATAAAATAATCATAAAAGTATTAATATTAATTGGGCTGTCCTCGTATAAGTATAAAAAATCAAAATTTATTGGACAGTCCTCGTATCAGCATAAAATAATCAAAACTTATTGGGCAGTCCTCGTATAAGTATAAAAGAATTAAAATTTATTGGACAGTCCTCGTATAAGTATAAAACAATCAAAATGTATTGGATAGTCCTCGTATCAGCATAAAATAATCATAAAAGTATTAAAATTTATTGGGCTGTCCTCGTATAAGTTAAGAAATCAAAATTTATTGGACAGTCCTCGTATCAGCATAAAATAATCAAAATTTATTGGACAGTCCTCGTATAAGTATAAAACAATCAAAATGTATTGGACAGTCCTCGTATCAGCATAAAATAATCATAAAAGTATTAAAATTTATTGGGCTGTCTTCGTATAAGTATAAAAAATCAAAATTTATTGGACAGTCCTCGTATCAGCATAAAATAATCAAAACTTATTGGGCAGTCCTTATATAGTCATAAAAGTATCAACATTTATTGGGCAGTCCTCGTATAAGTATAAAAGAATGAAGATTTATTGGACAGTCCTCGTATAAGTATAAAACAATCAAAATGTATTGGACAGTCCTCGTTTCATCATAAAAGAATCAAAATTTATTGGGCAGTCCTTGTATAGTCATAAAAGTAACAACATTTATTGGGCAGTCCTCGTATAAGTATAAAAAAATTAAAATGTATTGGATAGTCCTCGTATCATAAAAAAATCAAAATTTATTGGACAGTCCTCGGATAGGCATATGGGTATTAAAATTTACTGGACAGTCCTCGTATCGTGTCAGGTTATTTTCGTTACGGAATTTCTGGATTCGGTATCCAGACCGAGAATGCTGTCCCTCCGGAACACTTTCTAGCGAAAAGCCCACTCTACACTCTTTAATTTCTTCAAGTCACTTACTCAAATCTTCCAGACTTCTTCAACCAACCACTTTTTCACCAGATACAAACGCGCACAAACCCCCCAATCCAGCCCTGCAGAGGAAACTAATACTATATCAGGGCACCCAACCAAAACAAACACTCCAACTTGTAACGATTACCATCCAACACAAAATTTATTCAAATTTCTCTCTCTCACCTGGGATCTTCACTGAATTGAGTGACAAAAGTAGCATTTTATTTATTGGCATTGATAGCGTTAATTCCTGTCACTGGCATTAATTCGCATTTTAATGCCATTTTGGCATTAGGTGTACTTATTTTTGTTAGGTGGTTTGCCAGTCTGTATTCTTATCAATCCACGTCACTAGCCGAGGATAACACTCAGTCCATTCTCTGTGTCTATGATTTGACGTTAATTCCTAACCCAACTTTTAGCCTGTCCAAGCGAAGGTTGGTTAATACTAAAAATAAATACCGTAGCGTCCTAGCGAGGATTGGTATTAACCGTTACGTCATTGTTTGATATCAAATTACGTCACGGTTAAAACCACCAGTAACCCTGTCAGGAGCAGAGTTATAGCGGTTGACTGATGTGATATTTGAGATTTGTTGATGGCATATTCATTAAAACTGAAGTTTTTAAGTTTCCAAATGGGAAAATAATAAACACTGAAAAACAAATCAAAACAGCGAAAATGTATCTAAACAAATCTTCTAGACCGTACACAAAGTAGATAAAGACATTGGTAAATACCGCTATATCAAAGCGACCAGTATAACGTATTTTGACATTTGTTGACATTACCGCCGGTAATAACCACTCGCTCGCTTGGACAGGCTATTTATGTATTAGCCATACGTGTTCCATTGATATATTCTTTTTAGGAACTTTAGTATTGACAACGTGCGCAACCGGAATGCTCTGTGCCGCCATAATGACAGATCATTGGGAAGAGGTTACGTGGGATAAGACGAATGTAGATACATTGGCAAACAAAACTGTTACAGTGCATTGGTTACTTGACAAAACGGTAGCTAGAATAGCTACAAACGACAGAGATAAAACTATAGCTTTTTTGGTACCGATGCATGGGGGTATTTGGACATTATGCGTCACTTTAACCGGTAAGAAAATATACAGTTTTCTGTAATTCAATTTATTACTCGACTATGAAGGGAAGAGATGAGGAGCATAATCTCTGTGTTACAAAAAGTGTCCCCTAAATAACCTTAAATATAGATGGCGTTGCTGTACGAGGGCCGTTTTTTAAAGAAAGCGTCAAAAGTAGCAAAGATTAATACAGTCAAATTAAAAAAGGAAAGGTTAACATTTTTTAATTTACTTCTTAGATCAACGTCCCCAGTACACTTTTTAGGTTAGATAATTCATTTAACATATCCTCCACTACACCAGCATCACTTGCACTACTTATTAATTCAGGGTAGGGCTGATTAAAATCAAGTGAATAAAATCATGATTTAAAATCAATTTTTTTCTTTTTTATTCAGAACCAGATAACAGCATAATATAAAAGTTTTCTCAAAAATCAAAACAAGTATCTGCAACAAAAAAGAAGTACATAATTCCAAATTCTTAAACTAGTTATTTTATTACTGTATATTTTCAGTCTATTCATTTTCGTTATACAATTTAAACAAAAACACGAGTTTTCCTCCTTTTTCTAGGCCTAATCTGTTTCTAATATCCGAGTGTACAAGACCAAAAGAGCTAAATACGCGTTCTACTGAAGCTGAAGAAGCAGTTGCACACAGGAACTGTTTTATTATTGGCAACTGTTTCAAGATTTCCGGCTCATCATTTTGTGATAACCACCGTCCGTTTACATTTTTTATTACTTCGTCCGAAAACATAACTTGCTTAAATGGAGCACTGCGGGCATTTAACTATATTACTAAAGGTAACAGTCCAGTGTTTTCATATAACTCGTTAATTGTTTCTAAAGCTATATTCTTTTCTTTTGGTGTTAACAGGTATTTTATTTTTTGTGGATTCAACATATACGCTATAAACTGATATGGCGTTAGTGCTTGCTTATATCAATTATTAAATTGTTGTGTTTTTTGTAATGGTAATTCCACAGATTCATCAAAGATATATTGTAAATGTTTCCACTGCTCTACAGCATCTGCGATAGTAGCATTTTCCTCTGCACAGTATCAAGAACAACTGATATATAGGTTTTAAAATTTTTAAATAATCTTGCGCTGCATGTTTAATCGCTATATTTGAAATTTTTTAGTAAATAGTGGAATCAATCTCCTTTTTATTTTCTTCGCAGATTTTTAATATGATGTCCCACTGAGTGACATACATCTCTAAGCAGTCGTCAAGGCTATTCCATCGCACATCGCTTGGAAGGACTAAACCGCTACCTCCTGCTTGACTGAATTTAGCTCTAGCCAAATGGTTATTTCGAAAATACTTAACAATTTGGACCATATGTTTTTTAACGTCTTTAACTTGAAAGTCCTTGCAAAGTAAATTAAAAATATGTGCAGAGCAGCCAAGAGTTATGTTATAACTTTTGCGTTCGTTTTTTCTTCTTATGTTTTTCTCATAAGTGTCATATTTGCGGCATTGTCTGTCACAAAAGATTTTACGGTACACTTGTATTTTAATTCACATGAAGAAATCAGGTCACAAATTATTTGAGTTAAATATTCTGAAGTATGTAGATGTAGATTTCCTGATGTGTCTATAGTTTCGTATAGGAGGGCTTGTCCATTTTCAGTGGTTATCGGTGCACATATCACTGGTTCGTTGTGCACGTTTGACCACCCATCAATTGACATATTTACGGACTGTCCTGACAGGGAGGAAAAAAGTCCTAGGGAAAAAAGTGAGTACTTTTTTCCCGGATATATATATATATATATATATATATATATATATATATATATATATATATATATACATATAGATAAAGGAAGATATTTGATTTTAGAATATTTTATTGAACATAAGTTACATGTATTTCCTTTATATCAAGAGTCAGAGAAAACTCGGAATCAGACATTTTTTAACTTTATATTTTCCAAAATAACTACTAAACAATCACTGAGTTCGCAATTTTTGAATCAAATCACAGAATTAAATTGACATATATTTGATTACTTTTGAAGTTTTCCTTAGCAATGCAGGTCTAATTGTCGCTATAACTACAACAGCTTATTAGTTTAAAAATTCAAATTTCATATCGATAACATTCTGACTTTAATATATTGTAATAATATGTTCTTTCACTATTGAATCGTCGTTTTTCCTGTCACAAAAAAAAATAGTGTATTATACACGGGAATATTAGATTTTAGCTCTCGGTTTACAACATAACCTCGACCTAAAATCTAATACTTTTTTCCCTTGTATAATAAATAACTATCTTTTTCCTCTTCATAGATTTCGTCCAAAAGACTTGTTGCTACCGTTTTTCTCGAGGGCGGTGTATAACCAGGCCTTAATAACTGAATGGCTTTTTTCACCTCTAAATTCTCAATACAACTGAAGCTCGAATTAGTAGCAAAAATAGCCTTTGCTATTTGTTTGTCAATTTTATGTTTTTCAGCAGTTGAAGTCCGCATTACAAAACCACTCATGGTAGCCTGAGTTTCGATTGCTTTCTCTTTTGGACTGGCTCAAAAGTTGTTGTACTTGTTGGTACTTTCGGTGGAGTTTTTCTAACATATGAACTATCTATCATGAGTGAACTACAACTTGAGACAGATGATGTGCTAGCAAAACTGTCAAGCGACATTCGACTCTCTGGAAAGAGAAAAAACATAATTGAAAATTGAAATTGATTGATGATATATTGATATAGTATTGAATTATTGATTTTAAAAGAAAGTGAAAATGTTCAAGAGAGACGTAAAAGCAAGTTGAAAAAAATTAAAAATTAAGTAAGTATAGAAGAGTAAAGATAGTCTTTAATTAACCTGGGAAAGGTCGCGTTAGAAAAGTTACATTAAAGGCCACGTGTTTGATTTCACCTAACATTTAAAAACAAGCCTATATGCCCAAAATCTATATCCTAAAATATCTATAAATAAATACTTAAAAATTATATTATCTTTGTTAAAAATAATATCTATCAAAATTTTTTTAAAATTATCTCAAAAATGTATCTTCTTCTTCTCATTGGCTTCCAGACCTTAAGGTCCATAGTCTTCCTATTGGGATTCCTAGCCTCATTTTTCCGGAAGCGGCGGCCAGTCGCTTGGCCAACCCTACTGCTTTAAATCAGTAGGGAGTTTGTGAATTTGGTGATTTAGTCTGTCCTTTGCTTCTTCTACTATTCTTTTCCATTCTTTCCGGTCTTTTGCTTTGTTCTTCCAATCAGTTATTCCAATTTCTTTAAGATTTTCTTTTACACCATCCAACCATGTAGTTTTCGGTCATCCCCTTGCTCTTCGTCCTTTAGTTTCCTATATTTTCTTGACACACCTTTCATTACCTAGACGTTTTACATGTCCTGCCCACCTTAATCCTTTACTTCTTATTTCGTTTGTTATTATTGGGCTATTGAATTTTTGATTAACTTCGTAGTTTCTTAATATTCTCCATACTCCATTTTCTTTAATTGGGCCGTATATTCTCCGTAGTATTTTTCTTTCCCAGATTTCTGATGTTTTCCTCTTTTTTTGTTAAATTCCAGGTTTCTGCGGCGTAGAATACGACTGGTCTAATTACTGTCTTGTACATTTTAATTTTTGTATTTATAGACAATATCTTTGATTTAAATGTGTCTTTTAATTCATAGAAACATTTGTTACCCTGTTGTATTCTGTTATTTATCAAAAATGTATCTACTTATAATATATTACGTATATATTTAAAAAATATTTCAAAATATCTCAGAATATATAATTAAAAATTACACTATGTTACTTAACTTATAATTAATATTTATGTCTCAAAACTTTCACTAAATTATCTCAAAAATAAAATAACAAGTGCTTGGAGAATCAACAAAAAACAAAAAAAAATGTTAGGCAAAATCTAACCTCGCGATAATTCCCGGGTTAATAATAAAATTCTTTATTAAATATAAATAAAATAAAATTAATAATTTAATTACCTGTATTTCTCTCTTGATAATTACAAACATCATGGTGTGCTTTAAGTCTTTGGACTAACCCTTGAATATCTTTCTTACACTTTCTACAAATACCCCTACACCCCAATTTATTTCGATTTGTTGTCTTAATATAGAACTGCCATATTGGGTCTTCTTTTCTTCCACTTATTTCACTTTATTTATATGTTTTCACTTCACTTAACTAACCTAACTAACGAAATGCGTGAAATTGTTGGGCAACGTCAATGTATAGGTTGAGAAGGAAAACTAACATCGACAGGAATATTCTTGCAAAAAGCACAACAAACGCGTTCGTGCCTGACTCGGCAGTACTCGGCACTGTATAGTGAGTGTATAGGACAGAAGGAAAACAAATCGCGACAAGGTTTTTCTTAGAATTATAATTTATATAAATTATAATTTTTAGACTTATACATTAAAATAATTAACAATAATTTCAAAGAATCAAAATGTTCAAATTTAAAAAATCAAATAAATCGTGATTTTTTTAAAAAAATCAATGGTTTTTGATTTATTTCATAAAAATCTGATTTTGCCCAACCCTGTATTAATTACATACTAAATTCCCTGTGTCTACTGAATCAAATACTAAAACTGACCAGCACAACTATACATCATAACACGTTCAACCTATACACATTTTTTATAATCCATGCACAATTGACATTGTCTTTTTCAGTAACCTAAATTCAGTTCGTATTTTATACAATAACAAGGTTGTGAGTTCAACACTCGCTACACTATGTTGTGGACATTTTTTGAGTCAAACAGCCACATTAGATTATACTCCTTACCTCTACTCTCCATAGACTCGACCATAGATAAATTGATTGTATGTTTTAGACGAAGAAATCGGACTTCTGGGCAGAGTGGGTTTTCCAGCGGTCCAATCGTGCGTGAATTATTTGTCCGGCGGTGTAGATGGCATAAGAGGTTATGAACCACGAGTAGACTGGCAACACAGTAAGAATTCAAACGGCACTATCCGCTTAAATTTATATTATTCTGTTCGTAGGAATGCAAAATTTATCAATATCGTGTGCCCTAGTCTGCCTAATAGTCCTAGGTAGCGCAGCCCTAGTGGGGGCCTTCGGGGTCTTCCAGCATCAAATAAGTGCCGTCCTAGTTACAGGAGTCATGTATTTATTAGCAGGTACTTACAAGAATTATATTCGCTAGATTTATAGTGATATTTCTTCTTTTTATTTAGCATCGTTTGCTCTTTTCACACTGACCATAATCCATTTCAAGAGACTTCACAATCGACCGCATATGGAGGAAACTGAAGGTACGGTTGACGGGGTCGTCAGTCCTACCGGGGTTAAGCATGTAAAAGACTTATTACCAGCCAGGGTTTTCACCACGTCATGGTCGTTAGATTTAGGATGGGGTGGAGTCATGCTGTGCGTGATGACGTCAGTATTGTGGATATTGTTATCAAAAATAATGAGGTTCAATCCGATATCGAGTATGATAAATTAGAAAATTTCGTATTTATAATTACAACAAATTCTATTTTTTACAATACAGTCATGTAGTTTGTTCACAGAGCTCCACTTTGGCAGATTCGCATCGCTCTGGCTGAGCGTCCACGCCTTCAATTGAATTTAACACCGCATCAATAATTGCGAATTTTTTTTACGAAATCTTCTCGAACAACCCCTGTATTCCTCGGATATGATTCCTTCATTTCCAAAATTCAATTTACAAATTCCAAGCACCACTTTTTAGTCGATAGATGACATAAAACAGAATTCGCGACAATACTGAAGTGAATTCCTGAAACTGCGATTTTAACTGATTCCTGCTAATTTTTCAATACAGGGGCACACAATTACTTGATTATTAGTCAGTTATGATATTGTAGACCATACATTTTCAATATAATTGAAATATTATGTGAAATTTGTCATAACATTAGGCAAAAAAGAAGCGACTGAGGAACGTTCTTTATCAAGTTTCACTATTCAGAAATTTTTTACGACCTTCAAAAGTCAAAATCAGAAAAAATGCCTTTTTCTAGGTTATAATGTTAAAACGTATAGAATTTCCAAAATGTCTATGACACAAACATAATTTCTTATAGTTCATGATTCACTGCCCGAAAATGAACGTCTTAGTCACAAATAAAATTCAATTGTCCCACTTCTGACGCCAATTGTAACGAATTTATTTTAGACACTTATTACTAATTTTCACACTACTTCCGCTTAAACAAATTTTTAACTATTCACTGTTTTTATTTTAAATAAAAACTAATCTCACGTGTCTACATATTCCCTTTATACAGTACTAGGAATATTCTTTAGTCACATGGAGTTGAATACAGTCCATAAGCGACCTATTTTCTTTAACAGGGTATCATAACATGCAAAAGAAGTATCATATTATAGAATGTGTATTTTAACTGAAAAGATGGAACACTGAATGTTGTACTTATAGTCCAGTCAAAATGTGAAATGGCCTGGCAAATTGAGCACCGGTTGTGTTTAATATCAGCTCCGATAATTCATAAAATTAGTTAAATTCAGTACGAAATAATTTAGTTACAGTGTCTAGTATTCAAGATCTAAGCATCTTCTGTATTACTACAGAATCTGTGAGTTTTTAATTAATTCTCTATATTAAAATTGTCATAGACATTTATTTATTGTGCTATAAAAAATACAATATACTTAATTTCCAATAACAATAGTAATAATACTTATAAATGGTATAAAAAGTACAAAGCTGTGCAATTCACACTATAACACCAGTTGTGTATAATGCACCTAAGTGACTTGACACTTGTATGTGCAGTTGAAATAAATACATTTCAAACGTAATATAACAATAAATAATATCTGAATTGAAAAAAAAAAGAAAAAAGATCATTCACCACCATATACTTCAACAGTCCATCTAGGTACTCTCTATTTTCATATATGTATTTCTTACACAGACTGACAAATGTCTTATATTTGGTTGTTGTTTTTATTGTGTTTGATAAAAAATTGAAAATTTTTGGTGCCAAAACGGTAGCAAACCTTTGGTTAACATCATATCTTCTAAATGGTATGAAGATCATATCACTTATATTATGTCTTGTTTGGTGTTGATGATTTAAGAAATTTTTTGTTTTTAATTTAAAATAAAATATACAGTTACTTACGTAATATAAACATCGAACATTCAATATATTTTCATTATATAATAGACTGGTTGAATAGAGCCTATCTTTAAAGAAGATTATATGCAGAATATAATTCTGTATGACATTTAATTGTTTTAGTGCATTGTTATATAGCCCTCCCCAAACAATGTTACCATATCTCAAGAGTGACTCCACTAAAGACTTATAAACTTGCAGAAGCAGTTTTTGAGGTAAAATTCTGCGAATTATATTAAATTTATGTATCAAACGCCTAATTTTATTCGTTAAATCTTGAATATGTTCGGTCCACTTCAAATTTTTGTCAATTTTAATGCCTAGGAAGTTTATGGTGTTAGTTTCCCAAATAATATCAGAGTCATTCATTTTGATACAATTAAAATTTGGTCTGTGCATCATTCAGTGAAAATGCTAAGTAGAATGTTTTATCAGTGTTTAAAGTTAATTTGCCACAGTCAAGCCAATATTTGACCTTTTTGAAATCCCTAATAACTGTATCTGCAGCAGTTTGCCAGTTCCTTGCCTTAAACAGTAAGACTGTATCATCTGCATACGAAATGGAGACGCCACTTATTTCCAATTTCAGTAGGGAGTTAATATATATAATAAAAAGTAATGAACCAAGGACTGTACCCTGTGGTATTCCAATTTTAATGTTCAAAGGGTCACTATACTCTTTTCTGATTTTCACCATTTGATTTCGTTGCCCCAGGTAATTTTCAAAAACATCCAGCACAACACCTCTGATACCATAGTGCTCAAGGACATCAATGAGCTGCCGATGAGGTACTGTGTCGAACGCCCTTGCAAGGTCCAGAAAAACTGCAATCACTTTTTCATTATGGTCAAGTCCATTTTTTACATTATTCATTAATTCGTACATAGCATCAGCTGTACTGACCCCTTTCATGAAACCAAACTGATTGTTATTTAATATATTATTGAAGGTTAGATAATCAAATAATCGACTTTTTATACTTTTTTCAAAATTTTTTGCAAAGTTAGAAATAACACTTATGAGTCGATAATTGGCAATATCAGTTTTGCTACCTTTTTTGAAAATAGATGTAACAGTAGATATTTTGAAAGACATTGGTACCTTACCGGTTAAAAAAATGTTATTTATAATACAAACTAAAGGGTCTAACAGATATTTGTGATATTTCTTCATTATCCGTGATGGAATACCATCTATACCTGTAACGCTATTATTCTTTAAACTATTAATATGCATAATAATTTCTGTGTTAGTGATGGGCTTTAAAGCCATGGAATTTATTAGATTTGGATAAATCGTAATGATGCCTGAAGTCGGTTGTTTTATTTTTTTCGGCCATATTCAGTCCTATGTTAATAAAGTAGTTGTTGCAAAAATTAGCCATTTCCTTATCATTATTGAATGGCTTGTTATTTTGATAGAGTATATTGACATCATTATTAGTTTTATTCTTATTTTCATTTGTTGCATCAGATATTATTTTATAGATTTTTTCATATCGTTAGCATTATCATTGATATATATGATATAATAGTAATGTTTTGTAATTTGCATAATCTTGTTAAGATTGTTTCTATAATTTCTGTATTTCCGAAGTAAATCATTATCATTTTTATTATTAACTACTAACTTTTTCAATTTGTCTCTATGTTTTACCGATTGAATGATGCCATTAGTGATCCACGGCTTACGTTTTTTATGTACTGGAATAGATGTTTTTGTATTGTGACATTCTTTATATGTGTTTGTAAGAGTATCTATAAATTTTTGATAAGCCAGATCTGGATCGGTTTCAGAAATCACATTATTCCATTTTATTGTACTTAATTTGCTTTCGAATTTAATTCCGTCAAGCGTCCTAACCGTTTTCTCTTCTATGCTTTTCTTCAAAGTAATAATGTTTTGAGCAAAACTAATATATAAATATATTGGGAAGTGATCAGTGACATCAGTATCCATAAGGAATGAATCATAAACAAGCTTATTCATTTCTATGTTTTTTCTTATAAACATGTGACCAATACAAGTTCTGCTTTCTGGAGTCACTCTGGTATATGAGTTAATGTAAGATTCAAAACCAAAAAATGACATCATAGATATATAGCTATTTGTAGTTGGTTTAGTTGGATTGGGTATATTAAAATTTGTGTCAACCAAAAAAATATCTATATTTTTCTTATTCAAATTAAATAGAAAGGATTCCAGATCTGACAGAAATAAGTTATCGTTAATAGAGGGAGCCCTATAGCATATCAAAACTGAATAATCCACATTGTATACTTTAAAGGTTATGTTAGTAATGGTGACATTACTTTGTGACAGAATGATATTCTCTATATTGAAGTTAATATGATCTCTAATAAAAACAAGTATTCCATCATTCTGATTATTCTTACTGTTATTAGAAAATGTCTGGAAACCTGGGATTGTATAATTATTTGTATTAATGATATTTCTTGTTTCACCAAAAATGATTATATAAGTCTTTCAGTTGAAAAGTTTCAAGAAAAGTTAAGAAAGATTCAAAGTTTTTTCGTGCATTACGAATATTAATATGTAAAATTTTGAGTACGGACTTTCTAGAAACTGAGTCTGAACAATACTCAGTATATATTTGGAAGTCATATCTGTGGTTTATATTATTCAAATCTTCGGCTTCTTCAAATTCCATTTTATTTACAATATCTAATTCAGCGATTTTCATTAGCTTAACAAATTACAGTAATGCGGAACCTACAATAAACTAAACATATTGTGTATACAAAAAAAGGAAGAATCACTCATTGGTATAGTTAATCTTACTCCTTAACATTTGAAGGTGAAATTTTAACGTTGGACAATCACGGCTTCTGCTTTCATATTCGGTAGAATAACTGGTATTAAACTTTGCATTTGAAACTTCACAATTTTTACAATGCTGTTTAGGGCAGTCTCTTTCTAAATGATCCGCAGAACATATAGGGCACACAATTTTGTTTAAACATTTATCATTTTTATGGAATTACTCCGGACACTTGAAACACCTTGGCACCTCCAAATCTTCATAAACCATATATCTCTCCCATCCCAGGCATACCTTTTTCATATTTAAAACTTGATATTATCCTTTTGGTCTTATCACTATTTTGTCTAACATGTCTCCATCAATATTGTTTTGCTCTTGTAAATAGTTTTTAATTTCTTCATGAGTGAAATCTTGTGTAGCTTTTACTATTTTTATTTTCGGTAACCTTAATTGACTTAATTCAACGTAATTATCTTTTAATTTATTGATTAGTGTTTCTTTAAGGATCTCAACTTCATTTTTTTACTGGCATTTAATTATCATATTACCGGATTTGTAATTTTTGTATTATTGATACCAACTTTAATTTCCCCAGGATTTATTTTATTTAGATCCATTTTTGTTTTGTCAAACGATTGTGGTTTTTTTGGTTTTACAATAATAGCCGGAATATTGGGTTTTATAATGTTTGTCCCTGCAGTTTCTTTATTCTGTTGCAATGCATTAGCATAAGATTTTTGGTTGTTTTTCTCTAGATTTTCAATTTTTTCTTCCAGCAATTTGACTATTAGTTCTTGATCTTCTATAATTCTATTTTTATCGTTAATGGTATTTTGTAAACATTTAGAAGCTCAAATTTACTGCACCTTTTACAATAATATTTCAAATTTCTTTTCTGTAAATTCATACATCTAAGTTCGGTTGTAGTTAATTCACTACATTCAAAGCAGGTGTAATTTTTGCATGAGTCACAAAAAAAGCAGGGTACTTTTATATCTTTTGTTGGTTGTTTTGTAACATTATATATCGAGCATTCCATATTTCATTTTACTGTAAGTTCCCTGTATATAGTCTGAAACTGGTTTAAATATTTGGACTTGTCTTATCTGTTATTCACTAATGGGAAATTTTTTTATTCCTCTCTAACAAAAAGATATAGCACACTGAAATGTTTGTATGAGAAAAAGTATTTTATATGCACTTTTAACCAAAATCACACACTTTATGTTGGAAATAATTATACCATGCTGCAGTCTGCATTTAACCACTTGTACTACAGTAAAATCAAAATTTAAAAACTATTTCTTCTGGGATAAAATTAAATATTTCACAGAACGATTTGAAGAACGTTAAGTTAAACTGATACTTTTTAACAACGAGTTACATTGACATTCACAATCCAGTATAATCAAAAACTCATTAGTAGTTTATATTTCTACACATTAGACAGGGCCATAGTTAGAACACCAATGAAACATAGCTACCAAAATGGATGAATCGGTGAATAAGAGTGACCCTGATAGAGGGGGCACTCAACCTTAAATTAAATCTTACGCAACAGTAACAAACTCACCAAAATTTCCAAGCAAAAAACAAGCAATAGTTTTTCCTTCACTTGATGACATAAAATTGGGAGAAATACCTCATTTCTTTAGGGAATATCATTGAACCAAAAAATATAATCTTCTCTTCCAGAATCTCCAATAACGGCATTTGCATTTATTTGGCAAATGAAAATTTGGTTGATTCATTTATGAATAGCAATGATGGCTCAATAAATCTTGGACAAACTACGATTAAGGCTCGGCAATTAATAACACCTGCGGAAAGATTACTACTGTCAAATGTATGTCCATCTATACCAAACATACTATTAGAAAATGAATTAACACGAATTGGCATTAAAATAATGTCGCAGATTACGTTTCTTCGCATCGGTACTTCACACTCAGAATTCAAGCACATTCTAAGTTTTCGTAGGCAAACTTATATTTCACCTGTAGACCAGAACCAGATTCAAATTCCAGATTTTATTACTGTGAATCACGAAGGCACCTCTTATCGAATATTTCTCTCCCTCGACGACTATACATGTTATAACTGTAAGCAGAAAGGGCATGTTGCAACAGAATGTACACTCCCTAATACACAGTCACAAGTACTACCAACAAACCTAACAACAACCACATCAACAGATTTACCACCTGCTCATGTAGCCGCACCAACACAACAATCAACGGTTTCAGAAACACATATACCAGTAGCAACTCTCTATCCCATTTCTTCTACACCAACATCAATACTGCAGTCCGAAAACCTGACATCTGATACATCTCTAGAAGAAACCAATAAAAACTCAATTATTTCTGACACAACTTTTAAAACTGAACCACAATGTTCACATTCTATTAAAATAAACACCGTTACATCCTTATCCTATAACAAAACCAAACGATCCCTGTCTGAAACTCCTCCTGTTGAACAAACCATCGACATGAATTTCACGGAGTCCAAAATAACAAAACTCCCAAAAAAAAGCAAAAATTAACGTTCAAACACTAACTACAGTAAATATCGAAAAACAAAAGGAATCAACAGACATTTTTTTGAAACGACAGACAAACATGTGCTTACCTACCAACAATTGTGTGATTTTTTAGAAAATGTGCATGGTTCACCGGACCCACTAATCGTTGCCAAGTTATATACAGAAGATATTAATGGCCCCATTGATCAATTACACAGTATGTATCCCTACTTCACAGATAAAAAAATGAAAAGTAAATGTACCAGGATTTCTAAAAAAAATGATATCTCAATTAAGTCAAGAATCTAGTAATCAATCAATCGTCTGTATCATCAATACCTCTGTGCTCGACCTCAAGAATTTCAAATACCTATTAAATTCACGACTATATTACAATGGAGTCTAAACGGGTTATACGCCCATTTAGAAATGTTGAAAATTTTACTAGTCGAATAGTCCCCTTCAATAATATGTCTCCAGTAGACACGTTTCTCTAATAAGATCTACCACATGAATAATTACTCTTGCTTTTATAAAAATAGAGCAAACCAGTCTATTGCAAGCGGAGGCGTGACTATTTACGTAGAAAATTATATAGATGCAGTACCCATACAATTTAAAAACGAACCTCGAGGCTGTCGCTGTCTGCATCGATGGACCAACGAAATTATCTTTATGTAATATTTATTGTCCTCCAAACAATTCACCCAGTTTGCAAAAGATTGAAGATTTACTAACTCAACTCCCACTTCCAAGACTTATAGTTGGCGACTTCAATGCCCATAATAATATTTGAGGATCAAAAAGCAACTCCCAATTTGGAAATACACTGAAACAAATAATTAACCAAAAAAATATAAATCTTATGAATGACCAACCAGATTTAATACGGCCACTGGCGCAGAATCGGCGATAGATCTCTCTCTTCATGATCCTACTTTATTACTGATATTCAACTGGGATGTCCTGCAAGATCTTTACGATAGCGATCATTACCCTATCATTATTTATGGCAGCTCAGCAAATGAAGTCACACCTCCGGAAAAATGGAACTTTAACATAGCCAATTGGGACTACTTCAATAATCTAATACTGAACAAACTCAGCGATAATTGTATTAGTGATATTCTGAGCTCAGATGTAGATGAGATGGTAGAAAAGCTCTCCGACATTATCATAACTGCTACAGAACTTGCTATCAGAAAAACTAGAATTATCAAAAAACATCCAGCTGTTCATTGGTGGAATAATCAATGTGCAGAAGCAACAAAGAACTACAATGAAAATTCTCAGGAAAATTGAATCCAATTTAAACGCTTAAGAACCCAAGCTCGATTAACGATAAAAAAAAACAAATGGGATTTTTGGAAACAGTTTATATCCAGTATTAACAATTCTACCCCATCCAAAATAGTGTGGAACAATATTAAAAAGATTTCTGGAGTGAACTACCAGTCCCACATAAATGTCCTAAAATATCAAAATAACACCGTCACTACTCCTGAACAAATCTGTGAAACCTTCGCAAGATCATTTGAGAAACATTCTAGCAATAGCAACTACACAAACAAGTTTTTAAACTTCAAACGTATACAGGAACAAACCTTCGTAGAACTAGAAGAAAATTCTCATGAACCGGTCAACGAACCAATAACAATGCAGGAATTAAATCACGCAATACACTCATCAAAAGAAACAGCAGCTGGACCAGATAATATTCCAATAACATTCCTCAAAAGACTCGCAATTCTAGCCAAGGGACTGCTACTACATATTTACAATAGGATATAGACAAACAATACCTTTCCTCAGATTTGGCTTAAATCTATTGTTATTCCAATCCATAAACATGGTAAGCCCAAAACACTCACAAGCTCTTACAGACCAAACGTGCTTACATGTGCAATGGGTAAGATTTTAGATAAAATCATCAATGACAGATTAATGTAGACTTTGGAAAGTCGAAATCTTCTTATTCCTGAACAAAGCGGTTTCAGAACACGAAGATCAGCGATTGATAACTTAGTGGATCTAGAATCAGAAATACATGAAGCCTTTGCTAATAAACAATATGTGTTAGCAATTTTCCTTGATATATCGAAAGCCTATGATACTGTTTGGCGTCTCAAGATCATTAAAGCATTAGAAAACTGGTCCATAAGAGGAAATATGTTAAAATTTATTTGCAACTTTTTGAAAAATCGCGATTTTACGGTCAGAGCTAATGGCACATATTCGCCTTTAAAAACCCAAATTAATGGAATACCACAGGGATGCTTCTTAAGTGTAACTCTATTTCTAATTGCTATAAATGATATCATCCAAAACTGTAATTCGAATATTAAAGCTAGGCTATATGCAGATGACTTAGTAATATACTCGAGAGAACGTAACAGAGCTTCATTGTATAACGAACTACAATATTTTCTAGCTCACTTAGAAAATTGATCAGAAACTTCAAAACTACAATTTTCGGCACAAAAAACCAAAAGTTTATTATTCACTAAACGCAACCCGGATATAGTACTTCCAAATCTTAAATTGTTTGAGGAATCTATTTCATATGTGGATGGAATTGAGTTCCTGGGAATGTTTTTCGATCAAAGTCTCAGCTGGAAGAAACACATTCAAAATTTGAAACTTAAATGACAAAGAGACCTAAATCTCATGCGAATAATATCGTCCAAAAAGGGGGGAGCAGATAGCACAACGCTAACCAAAATATACAGATCCATCATTAGATCAAAATTAGATTATGGTGCCATCATCTTCCGCTAAAAGGCACATAATAAAACAATTGGACGCTATTCAAAACAATGCCGTTAGAATTGCCTTAGGAGCATTTTGCACAAGCCCGGTTGACAGTATTCTATGCGAACTAGGTGAACCAGATTTATACCGAAGACGAATGTATCTAACTCTCAGCTATGCGGCATCTGTCTCAGCGATCCCCGAAAAACCCGTCCATCGAAACGTATTTGCAAATCTTTTCAGAAACATGTTTCAACTGCATCCAAGACTTGATCCCCCATACCATGAAAGACTATACTCTTACCAAAGCAAACTAAACATATCCTTACCTCTCACTTGCAACCTCTGCTACAAACCATCCTTCCCTCCCTGGTGTTTCATCTCCCCAAGTTGTGACTCTAGTATGACTGATTTCAGTAAATCTACAATGAACCTCTCAACGATTGGGAAATTCTTTCAAAGTAAAATAAGCAATTACCAAAGCTACAAACATATATATATACCGACGGTTCAAAAACTGAAGGTGTGGGTACATCCATGGTTCTGGAGAATATACAACACTCATTTACACTAGTGCCAACAATTCCGTGTTTTCCACCGAATTATATGCTATTTGAATACGGAAAAAATAAACAAAACCTTAATATTAACAGACTCCTTGAGCTCTCTCACAGCCATACAACAGTTCCAACATTTACATCCAATTGTCTCGCATATAAAAAATGTACTTTTCACGGCTAATAACGCCAGAAGGACAATTGAATTTATGTGGATCCCAGCACATGTGGGCATCGCACAAAACGAAAAAGCAGATGACCTAGCTAAAAGTGCTACTTCCCAAAATGCCGAGATTGAGAATAATACACCTCTTGCAGATCTCAAGCAGTTTTACAAAAACATTATTACCTCCGACTGGCAAATATACTGGAACAATTCATCATCCAAACACTCTGAAGTAAAAACATCAGTGAAAAAATGGAATAATATCCCAGGGCATCAAGTGATCTTAACCAGATTAAGAATTGGACATACATTCGCATTCACACATCATCTCAAGAACAAACCAACCTGTATGTGAATCGTGTCAAAAGAATATATAGGTAAAAGATTTTCTTGTGGAGTGTCCGTCACTCAAGCCCGCGAGAACACAGTGGTCAATAGAATCTAACCTAAAAGTGGTCTTAGTGGAACAGTGTAACGTTGAAAACTTGTGCACGTACCTTACAACGATTAACTTACTTAACAAAATTTAAGAAATAATTAGAAATGTAATTGTACATAACTGTATTGTTTATGTATCTATATATTTGTATATATGTATATGTAGATAGATAGATAGATATATAGATAGAATTTATTGATCTCATAGCATCAAATAATGACATAAGACAAGTCGAACAAGAACAAATCAAAATTAAAAAAAAAGTCTAGCTAAAACTAGGACATTTACCTTTAAAATCAATACAGTAATGTAGGTTAACAAATACACGTTATACACAAAAAATAATATGAAAACCTGAAACACACAGGATACGTCAAAATGTAAGATTAAATAAAGTATATGTTGCAGTCTAGACATAATTCAACGAGTATTTTCAAAATATTCTTCAACCGAATATGGGCACATGTCAATAAGATAGTCTTTAGTTTTCTCTTTAAATTTATGCATTAAGGCAATATCTTTGAAACTTTGAGGGAGACTATTATACAATTTAATTCCCATTACAATAGGTGATTTCTTACAGATTTATATACGCTGGTAAGGTATAGAGAAATCTGATTTATATCTTGTATCGTGAGCGTGAATATCACTATTCCGCAAATAATCGCTTTTATTTCTATGAACTGATGTAAGTAGATCCAATATATAAAGGCCAAACAGAGTTGAAATTCTCAAGCCAATAAAAACAGGTCGACAGGAGTCTACAAATGAGGTGTTTGAAATACACCTTAGAATCCTCTTCTGTGACAAAAAAACATTTTTAGCATGAGGAGAACTCCCCCAAAACCAAATTCCATAACTAATCCAAGACTGTATTTCACTAAAATAAAGTAAACGAATGTGATTTACATTTTGTGTTTTCTTCAAATTTCTAATTTGAAAACATTTAGAATTTAGCATCTTTGATGAATTTAAACAATGCTTTTTAAATGACAAATCTGAATCAATTAATACTCCCAGAAATTTCACATTTTCTGCTTTCGTTATGTTGGAGTTGTTAACCAATATGTCAAAGTCAGGGGAAAAAGTTTTTTGGCGAGGATGAAATGAAATGTAATTCGTTTTTGTTGTATTAAATAACAACGACTGATCACTGGACCAGGCAGAAAATTTCAATAGAGCATTCATAATTTTGGCCTTCAATATGTTTGGGTATTCATCACCGAATACAAATGTTGAATCATCTGCATAAAGAGTAGTAAATGACTCTGGTATAACAGAAGGTAACTCATTTATGTATAAGATAAACAACAAAGGGCCAAGTATGGATCCCTGTGGAACTCCTTGTGCATTTACTATAAGATTAGATATATATATATATATATATGTATTTCCTTTATCAACAATGTTGACAGATTGTAACCTGTTATCCAAGTACAAGGATAACCATTCATATGCTTTTCCCCTCATGCCATATTTATAAAGCTTGTCTTTCAAAATACTATGTTGAACACAATCAAAAGCCCGACTGAGATCACAAAATATCCCAATCGGGCTTTCGCCCTGGTTGACTAAATTCAGAACCTCACTGTAGAACGATTCCAAAGCTGTTGAAGTTGAAAATGTTGCTCGAAAACCATGTTGATGATCCGTAATTACTTTATGAATTTCTAAAAATCTCAGCATCTGCTTCAACATGGTATACTCAAATATTTTTAACATAACTGGTGATACAGAGATTGGACGGTAATTCGAAATGATTTCAGAAGCACCCTTTTTTAAAATAGGAGAAACAATTGAAACTTTTAGTTCATGAGGGAAAACTCCTTCTTCAAAAGAAGTGTTGATTATATGAGTAAGCGGTTTTACTATAAAATTTGCAATTTTTTTAATGACAATACCAGATATGTTATCAGAACCACATGATGGTTTATTTTTGATTTTATTCCTAATTATGTCAAGAACATCTTCTGTTGTGACATATGAAAGAAATATGCTGTTTTAAACAAAATTATTGGAGGGGTACTTTAATGTATAGTTCAGTTCAGATATCGATTTAATTGTTTCATTGGGGGCATTTATGAAGTATTCATTAAATGTATTAGCAATTGTTAGTGGATCATTTACTGTTGCGTTATTAATACTTAAGGTGATAGCTTTTTGAATAGTTTGCTTTCCTCTGAGTTCATTTATAACATTCCAAACGGTTTTGTTTTTATTGGAAGAGTTATTTATCTTACTGTAATAATAATTACTTTTTGTATTCTCAACTAGCCTTTTATGTGAAGCCTTTGCTTTCAGATAGATTGCTTCAAGTTGCGGATATTTACATTTTAAATTAAACAAATCCTTTAGATTACTAGATGAATTTTTCACTTCATTGCTAACCCACTTTTTGTTGTTTCCCATCGCTTTTTTTGATCTTATAGGGCAATTAATATTGAAGTAATAAATTAGAATATCATGAAATATTTTGAATTTAGTATTAGTATCCGAGGCTTCATAAACGTCCTTCCAAGTTTCTTTAGATAAATGTGATATCAAGGTAGTAATGTTATTTTCACTTAATTCTCTAACATTTATATGGTTATTAATAGTCGTTTGAGAAAACAGATTTAATTTTAGCAAAAAATTGTGATGATCTGATTCAGTATTTATGTCTACAATACCTTCACATTCTTCTATGTTAGAGTACACTTGATCTAGAATGCTAGCACATGTAGCAGTTACTCTAGTAGGAGTAGAATTCTTTGGAAATTATCCAAATGATTCCAAAATATCAGTGAAATAGCGTACCTCATTTACAGTCATAGAATGGATGTTGAAATCACTTAGCTAGGAAAATAAAAACATTAGGTTGAAATAGTTTTTCAAGAAGTAAATTGATATTTTGACAGAAAGAATTTAAATTACCATTTGGTGACCAGTAACAGACTAGAAGAATATTTTTATATGAATTAAAATTCCACGTTAGACCACATATTTCTATATCCTTGTCAATACAATATTGATTTAGTGAAAGACATTCAATATTTAGATTAGACTTTGCCCAAACTGTAACACCACCTCGTTGGTAATTGGTTCTACCATAAAAACTTATCAATTGATAATTTGGAATATTATAATTAGTAACATCATCACGTAATGACCAAGTTTCTGTTATGCATAGAAATTTTAAATCTGATTCACAATAATCTGACATCAGTTTATCAATTTTATATTGATTCAGACCTTGAATATTTGAAAGTAAAAGGTCAAAATTTGCCTTTTTATTCTGAAACACATTATTATTATCAGTATGTATACCATTTTGTTTAATACTAGATGATTTTTGATCTTCTATTTTCGAGGATCCAACTGTGTTGTTGCCATCCCTTTTTTCCTGAAAAAAAACACCAGTGCCCCACTTGGCCAAATTTCCCTTGTCCACGCCGTCTTTAATAGTTCGCGATTGATACACACCTTCATGGAGGCATACAACTCAGACATTTTTTATTGATGTATTTCACAGCTCACACCTTCTAAACGACTTTCCAAAAACTACTCGAGTTCCTCTGGCTTGGTTCCTGACTTAAGCCTTGTCACATGGAGGCTAACCATTTTAGGAACGGTTTCAACATTGCAAGGTGTTTCAGTTTTCCCTACAAGAAATTTTCTTTTTTTCTATAATTCACTTGGGACCATGCTCCATTGCGAAAATGTGCTGATTCGTTTTCAGAATTGTCCTCAATATGTATCAGGTTATTAAGAACAGTTTTAGACTTGGCTTCCAGTACAGCTTCACTTGTTTCGATGATATAATCGATCGGCTTTCATCATTTATGTCCTTTTTATTCTTTTGAATAACAGCTGCAAAGTCCCTGGGTAGACAGCTGAGTAGCCACTGCCATCACAACACCTTCCTTGTCCTTGTTTACAGTATTATTTATCAAATTCTGCTGATTAGTTACTGGCCAGTTTTTACTATGTAATGTATATGTATTGCATCGTTGAATAAATACAGCAGTTGCTAATAACCCTGTGGGTGGATGCCACTTTAAACAATAAAAAAAAATCATTTAAATATTGTATTTCTTCAATTTGGGTATTTTTATGGCATTCAATAAGATGATAATGTGAATAAGAATTACAAAAAGAAGCAAATAAAGCTGTTCCACACATTTATTGATAAAACGTTCGTAAAATTAACCACCCGAGGTGGATGGACGTGATTCGTTTGTATCACTAGGGCCACATTGTCCTCAACCATTGCGTTAAAACTATTAACGACATTCGAACAATAGTTCTCTTGGCAATTTATACAAATCACTGAATGATACATGCCTATGCTCACTTTCACTTTCCTTTACCCCGGCCCCTTCTTAGGCTAAGAATAGATTCCATAGGACGGCTAAAGTACACGCGTTCCGACACTAGCACGGATTTCGCTCGGTAAAGTAAGCTATAACTTCGAAGGCATTGGTAAAAGAGAAAAGTTATTCGTAATTAAAACTTTCATAATCGGGAAAATTTCATAAAAGTGGACGGTTGATGAGGAAATGGCGAAAATATGAAGTAAAAACATTTGTTAAAAAAGGTTAGAACATTCAATTTAGAAGAAAAAAGGTATACAATTTTTTGCCTAACACTAAACGTTATCTAGATATCGAATTATACGCGTTTTTAGTAAGAGGTGTTCAGCCGACGTTCGGAGAACCCCACAAATTGAAATTTATGCTCTGAATACACCCCCCTATCCAGATGCCACGTTTCGTGTTTGGTAATTCCTTTGCACATAACCATTTGTTTGAACATGGAATAGTTATAAGAAACTTTTAGTTATTATAATTCGTTGTAACAACATATAAAAATGATTAATCCGATATAGTGTTGAAAAAATTATTGTACTGCTGATAATTGCTTTAGTTTTTCAGTATGAAAATGGTTAAAAACTTTATTTTTTCGACATTCGGCAACGTGGAAAGAGATCGTCGGTGTTTGGATTTTTTGACATTTATTTTCGTTTACTGTTTGTTTTCAAATGAAAAAAGAATTCTCTAGGTAAACACACATTACGAATTGAAAAATATTTTCGAAATAGATATTAAAATAAATTTAATTCTAATACTCGTAAATATACGTTAAAATGAATTGAATATTCTGATATTAAAAATATAAAACAAAAAAACTTCTCTTAACTAAGCCTAAATGAATTTAAATGAAATATTCGAATAAACCACGGTTTAGAGCTAAACAATTATACAAACGGTTATAAAATTCTAGACGAACATGGGTGAATAATTCAGGGGTTATCTCCATGTAGAATTTGTTTACTAAGTTCATTCAGGGTATTGGTCCTTTTTTCCTGGAATCCATAAATTCTCGATTTCGCATAACCCTAGAAAAATAAATCGTTGGGTGCCAAATCTGGAGATCTAGCAGGCCATTGAATGTTACCATTCGTGGAGATTATCCGAACAAGTTGATGATAACACTTGCAGAGACAAATAACAAGGTTTTAATTGAGGGGCACCTTTCAAATCAATTCATAACTCCCAGAGGTTTAAGACAAGGAGACCCACTTTCGACGGACTTGTTTAATTTAGTATTGGAGATTATTATGAGAGAAAGTAAGATACAAACCAACGGATTGATCTTCCACCCCAAAGAAGTGTATAGCATACGCAGATGACTTGGTATTCTTAGCAAGAACAAGAAATCAATTACAAATAACATTCAAAGAAGTGGCAAAGACATACGATTTACGGATAAATGGAGAGAAGACAAAATACATGGAAATGAAGGCAAACTCCAAAAACAACAACAGGATTAAATACAAAAGAAGAATATTATATAGAGACGGTAGAACAAATAGAGTATCTGGGTGTAATATTAACAAATAAAGGAAAAGAAAAAGGAATAGAGAAAGGGATCCTTAAAGGAAATAAAGCGGTAGGAGCGTTATCAAGAATAATTAAGGATAAAAATATAACAAGAATCACAAAAATAAGAATAAACGGTTTTAAAGATAAAAACTAACTTTTCCGCATCTGTGAAATACCCTCAACAATATTCTATCATAAAATTGTTACTTGTATATACTTCGGGGGATGTATCGTGCTAACAAACCGAAATTTCTCCAAAAATGTAGTATATCTGGATTTATAGGACCCGCTGTACTCCTTCTAGTCAGCTGAGAATCAGTAGGGTACACATGTGAGACATCTTGAACAATATTCAATCATAAAATTGGTCACTTTTATACACTCTGGAGGCTGTATCGTGCTAACAAACTGAATGTTCTCCAAAAATGACAAAAATTTGGTACTCCAAGTACCATAGCACCCATTGTACTGGCGTTAGTGAGCTGAATATCAATAGGGTTCATCTTTGAGACGCTCTGAATAATATCCAATCATAAAATTGGTCAATTGTATATACTCCGGAGGCTGTATCATGCTAACAAACTGAAATTTCCCCAAAAATGACAAAAATACCGTACTTAAAGTACTATAGTACCTGTTGTACTGGCTTTGGTGAGCTGAATACCAATACGGTTCATCTGTGTGATGTTCTGAATAATATTCAATCATAAAATTGGGGAGTTGTTGAACTCCAGAGGCTGTATCGTGCTAACAAACTGAAATTTCTCAAAAAATTACCAAAAAGTCGTACTTCAAGTACCATAGCACCCGTTGTACTGACTCTGGTGAGCTGAAAATCAATAGGGTTCATCTTTGACATGTCCTTTACAATATGCAATCATAAAATTGGTGACTTGTTGCACTCCGGAGGCTGTATCGTGCTAACAAGACATGTAATGAAAAGTGGCCGACGACAACGACGACATACACACAGGATTTTTTTTCTAAAAACCGTTTTTTCGTGTTGTTGTAGATGGAAAACGTAAAAATAACTCAAAAAAAAATTTCAAAATTCCAACTTTTTACGAGGTAAACCAATACTTTTCTCGCATGTTAGATAGGTTGGGTGGAAAAGTAATATACGAAACAGTAATACAACCAATGGAGTTATATGCAAGTGAAAACAGGACATTGACTAAACAAGAAGAAATCGAAATATGGGAAAGAATATAATTGAGAAAGAGCTTTTGAGGTATCAGAATGCCTGATCATACATGGAGAAGGACAAGAGGCGATGCAGATATATGCAAAACCTAAAATTTCCCAGAAAATTAGAGCACAAAGAGAAGACTAGAACATATTTTAAGAATGAAAGAGCAAAGAGTAGTAAAAAAAGCCGTATTCGGAGGAAAAGGTGGTAGAAAAGGGACCCACGAAGAAATGATTACAAGAAGCAAGAAAATATGTAGAAGAAATAGGAATTAGAAACCTGGAGGAAAAAGGAAGAAACCGAATGGAATGGTAGAAAATAGTCAAGAAAATTGAAACAAAGGGTCTGTACGACCATAAGCCAAGCGCAATATTTACAAACAGCCATCATTCAAAAACAAAACTCGATGGCTATTTAAATTTTTCAGTCTGCAGATGGCTTGTCATTCATATGCTCCTAATAAAACGATTTTCTAGAAAACCGTAATTCTTCTATTTTTATTTATCTCCTCTCTTCATTTTCACTCTACATGTTAAAATTGCTAGTGCCCACAAAATATACCGTATTGAAAACAACAGAATTCAGTTCCCATTTAATTCTAACGTAAAACGATAATCGCCTCTTAGTTAAGGGGAAAATGGCGTTATGGGTGTGTTTGAGAGAGGCATCGATAGGTAGACAATCCAAGTCTTGGCATAGGTTATTAGTTATAATCCAAATATTAGCATAAGATACTTATTTTGCATGTTATGATACCCTGTTAAAGAAAATAAGTGATAAACTGAATATACTTGTTTCTTTCTAACACATTGTTACTTAAGGACTCTGTGTTAAACTCCATGTGACTAAAGAATATTCCTAGTACTATTATATATCCAGGTAGGATTATCTCGCACTTTTTTTGTCTAATAGAATGTTGAGACTTTTTTATCGACTTTCAACAACGAGATTTTCATCAACAATAAACAATTGTGAAACCAGTTCCCAGACTATTAAAAACTGCCATATTATTTTACACAGTCGCATATATCTAAGTTGAGAAACAAATCTGACTAAAATTATATTCTTATTAGCCATTTCGAATAACGCAGACTTTCCCAAAGAAACATTTTTTGGAAAGTTGAACATATGGCCGGCTTAAAATGTAAACACCAATTGGAAAACTTTACAAGCCCAAAAAATTAATCACTATGCTTTCAAACAAAAAGTAAAATACAGTTAGTTTATTTAACATTTTTTTTTTGCAATAAACTATAAGAAAAGCCCAAAATATGTATAGGACTTTTTTATGTGTCCTTTTGATTTAGCAGCTTTTTTCAAGAAAGTTGGAGTATCATAACTGAATATGAGTGTAAAAGTGGAAAAGAGTACAACACAAAAGAAAAATAAGTAAAATAAACAAAAAATTCACTTTTCGTTAAAAAAAAGATAACTATTTCAAATAATATTCAACTAAAAAACAACAAAAAATTCGAAATATTTTCTATTCTGAAAGAAAGGTACAATATTGTTTTTTATTCATGAAGCAGATTGTCGAAATACTGACCGGTAATCTTCTGGTAAGATTTTTTCTTTAAATATAGCAGGTCATTATATTTTCTTAAAAGTTTTTTTTCTTGAATTTTCATTTAAGTTTTGCAAATGGTTTTGGGGTAACCGACAACAATTTTCTTTGTGGAATTTTTTCCCACTCATGAGAGAGTATCAGTTTGAAGAATATGTCAACATATGGGATGTCGCACAAAGCTCATATGTTGGTTACTTTAGAATCTCCTTTTCCACAGCTTTCGAAAAACCGAATTTCTTAAAAAATTCGTAGTTCAAGTAAATTACAATCTTTGGTTTTGGGTTTTTACTAAGACCCTGTTCTATAGTGGAATGAATATAGTCTGCCTCCATTTTTGTATGTCCAACCTCTAGAAATTTTTGTTCAATGGTTATATTATAGTTCACAGCTGTAGACAGCAGAGCATTGGACATGACAATATTTCGGTTCTAGTATATGCACCAAACACTATAAAAAATTATTTTATGCTGACCGCTCACCATTGGCTCCACTGATAAGTTTAACTGATTAATTTTTCAAATAAATCCACCCAGACACTTCTAAATTTAACCCTACTTCACTTTCGTTCCATAAGTAACAAAATCTGTCCATTCTGCAGATTACAAAACACGATATTATGAACTTGTAGTTTTGTTCTGTAATATAAACTACTGATTCTTGACTTAGGTGCCATCAGCACGACCTGCAAATCAATAGTAAATAGCATGTCTCTTCATATTTGTCTTTATTTTTTTCTACTCTAGCTTCTTCTGATGCTCTAAAAAATCCACTTCCATCTTTAAACAAAGCGCATTTCTCGCATTGGACTTTTTAGGGAAAATATAGTCCAACATTTTTTATATAAAAAACTTAATAAAAAATGGATAGACATCATATTTCATGGTTTACACCAATTGTTCTTGTAAAAATCATAAAGGGCTTGTTTTGTCTTCAACTCTGGCAATAAATATTCTTTTTAGTTTAAGTTCGACAGTAATGGGACTCCATAATAGGCAGAGTCTAAGAAACATTCAATTTCACGGTGTTCTTGAGCAAAAGGTTTAGTAGTTCAATTTTCCTTTTTGTACTGTTGATGTATTATGTTTGATTCCATTTGACTGCTTATTTTTCCAGCCGCTGATCTACCAATCCCAAATGTATTTAAAACAGATTCAACTGAATTTCTACGTTTATAGATAGATAGATAGTTTATTTAGCAATCTTGCTATTATATTCAAAATATTTATAAAAATAACATATAAAATAACTATACTCTATTTGCTAATTACATGTCAAATAACTGGATATGAATAATTACAAATAATCCATTTTAACATTATTAAAAGATTCTCATATAAAAGTGTCGAGTGTGCTACACGAATTTAAGGGAATTGACAAATCATCATATAACAATAAACCTTTATAAAATAGAGAATTTTGTGTTGAACTAGTTCTTGAACTTGGTATATACCTATATGTTACTAGATGTTCTATTGTTGTGTTGTATGTCTCTAACAAAATTAATTTTGTTCGACATAAAAATTCCAAATTATTTTTAAAATAAAAATTGTGTTGCAAAACCATTCGCTGATTAACACTCATAAATCCCAAAACGGTCAAGCATTCTTTAATACCAGTGTATCTATTTACTCTTAAAATAACCCTCATTGCTTTACTTTGTAAAATTTGTAATTTAGACTAGGTACTGACTTAAATAATACTAGTCGATGTGTCGTCTAAATAGATTTAAAGATGCCTTTTGGTTATCGTTTTTATATCCCTCATTTGTTCCCAGAGGTACACAGTTATATTAAATTGAAAATATAACGATTTCAACAAAGAAATGAAGCTTAATACCTCTCTTATTGTAAAATAATATAAGAATATATTTAATTTTGTTTCTCATTAAGAATAAAAAGTATTGCCTATCACTGGTATGATCAAATAACTAAACGAACAAGTAACTAATCATTATTTATAAAACAGTAATATGAACATTTGTTGAATTTTTTCATTTTTTTTGGACAATGCCTTTATATATTGTTTATAAAACACAGAAAGTTTTTTTAGTGGTATTTGAAAGAGCTCTAGATAGAAATATGTTTAGGAAACATCAATCACTGATTCGAACAAAAATATATATGAATATTCCATATAAATGCCTGTGTCCGAGTCGAACATGTAAGCTTCGATTTATTCAAGTATATCAATTCAAAGTAAAAAAGCGATGTTAGAATGAATTTTCAAAATTGGAATATTCACGTAAGAAAGAATGCCAAATCCAAAGTTAAAATTCAAGTTTGTATGAAGCTTCTTGAAAAAATTTTACAAATATGGAAAAAAGCTTCAAAGATACTTATATAAAATGACGAGTATATTATATATATAAGTGCAAAATGCCTTGAATAAAGCCTGAATGTTTTTTCATAGTGATAAAGATAACAAATTCTTGTTTTTTATACGCTTATTTATGACTTAAAGCTTGCTTTTTTGCATCTTCTATTATATTCTTGCAATAAACTGTTAATCTAACTACTGTTTTTTATTTAGTTTCATACGTACCTTATTAAATATCTATCTTTAAATCGATTGTCCCTTTGGAAACCCAAAAAAAAATGGTAAAAATGCCGTTAACTGGTAAATTCTCTTGATGTCTACGGCGGCAAAAATTTTATGACTATTGAACTATGACAGATGACACTGATGACAGATGCCAACATAAATTAAGTTGATATCATAGAGAAATATACATATTAAATTATGTGTCTATGCTGGAAATTTTGGAGAGATTTTTCGTTATGTTGTCAACCGGATTACTGAAGTATGATCAACAACGCATCCCAAAATGTACATTTGTACAGCTAGAACTTGCCGTTTTCGAGATAATTAGGCGTTTCTAGATTTTTGTTTAATAATATGTATAGTATTTTAAAAAATAAAATTTTCACTTCTCCCTTGTGAATCCCTTTACGCCGTGGAATGCGGACATTGAGAAGTTGGCGACGCAGCACAAAGCGATGCTGTTTTTTGCGAATCACGGGATAAAATGAAATCGTGCAAATTGGGATAGAGGGTGTTTCATACAGACCCGCATCGAGATTTGAAAATAACGTTCAGATTGGTCCATTTGAAATCAACATAAGGGCATGACAATTTTTTTATTTTGAGTGACAATAAAATTGAATTGGGCTCAATATATTCGGTCAAATTGTGCTTAGGACCGACTGTTTTATGGTCGCACATGCGCATTTTAGAACATTCTTGTTTTATCTGAGCATTTGAAGCATCTTTGACACCATCTGGGATGCATTGCAGTTAAGTTGTTTTGTTATTATAATCGATTTCTGTCATGGAAAACAGTGAGCGATGTTGCATTATTCGTTGTTTATAAATAGTGCAATCAAAATAATATAAAAAAGTGAATATTCCCAATAATATCCCAACTGTGTGTATGAAATAGCCTGAACTAGCGAGTAATTTATTTTGCGAATTCGTATTTCATAAATTGAGTATGTATGAAACACTGAACTAAAATTGTTTTTATTTCAGTGGTATGAAACAAGCTTAAAGCAGGATAGATCTGCGCCCTACTCGCATACGATACGATACACTTGTGTAGGAGCAGAGACAACAGTAGGAGACAGAAAACGTGAAGCAGTCACACGTGCCCCGCAGTTGGTCCGGTTTTCTAGAGTCTCTGTTTTTACCTAGCGAAATAATAATGAGATTATATCGCAAGCGCTTTTAGCTTGTCATAAGTTTGTACACGTATCCGTTTTGGAGTTACGTTGACGTAAAGAAGTTGTCAAGAAAACCTTTTTCGCAGATGTATCGTTTCCTACTAAAACCAGGATGGTCAAAGATTCTTTGTAAAAGTAGAAAAATAATGAAAGATAAAACTAAAAATTAACTTTGTGGTTATAATCAAACCAAATCAATATCAGAAATCACCCACCTGATCGATTGATCGATATAAAAGAAGTCATGTAAAATAGCACAGAATACTGATTTTGGTCGGGATACGGATACGTGAGAAATTTAAGACAAGCTATTGTCTTAGCACGCGTGTTGAAGGGTTACTTCGTCACTAAATTGATTAAATTGATTGGGGATGGTATATTTTATCATATACATATAAATAAAATACGTATATGTATTTTATAAAATTTTTCTATGGTAATTGTGTCACTGGCGAGTCCTATGCAGCACCGACTGTGCTTCGCAGCACAATGTGCGCACTAATTACTGTTCTATTATACTCCGAATACGATTGAGGGTAAAGTAGAGTTAACAATAAAACCTAGTGGTTTTGACAAATATGTATACTTATATACTACAACAGAATCACAGACCACATAACAGAATAAAACTGCAATTTGCAAATAATTTGTATTGCATTTTTAGAATTAGTAACAAAAACAATTATTATAAAATATAGTGGTTAAGCAAATAAAAACTGCAACCAGGTGAAATCAACTTCAAACGATGACATCTATTTAAAATGATGAGTTGAAACAAATTGAGTTCGTAATTAAATATTAATTTTTTTTAAATAGTTTCTACATAATTGTTATACACTTAATGAAATCAAAATGCCTTGTAGTAAGTGTAGATCGGATTTCAATCTACTTAATTGGAAAATAAAGTGTGGTGAATGTGAAGATAAATATTGTAACAAATGTTTAAAAAGAAGGGAAGGGTGAGTTTTATTAAAATTGTAATTTTTCTTTTTTGATATTTATTAACAAATATTTTCTTAAACTAAGAATTCGGAGTTTAAAAATGTACTTAAGTATTGTCAGGAAATATTAAATTTGTGTAGTTTTTTTTGTATTAAGTACATTATATAAAATATCAAATATTTTGTAACGTTTTCATTGCACGGGAAATCGTAATCTAATCTCGGTGTAGATATATTTAGTGATCAAATCGACAAGCTTAATTCGAATGTATTTGTTTGGGTAACAATATGTTAGGTTATGTAGCAAAATTTTGCGAACTTATACAGTGTCTCTACTTAAGTTGGAATTGAACGGACAATTTTTTAACATTAATTTTAGAAAAATATTCTATATAAACTAAAACCCAAAATAAATCTAATCCTTACATTAACGGTTTTGAGCATGAATAAAGATGATTTTGATTGTTTCAATGGTACAAAACTTATTTAAAATTCTGAATTAATAATAAAAATGTTTACATACCAACTTGAGTAGACAGTATAAAGGGTGATCAATTTCTGTGACTTAGTCCATTATATCTGTTATTAAACGAGATATCAGAAAAAGTTGTATTCAAATATAGTAGCCAGATACTGCACATTTTAAAATGATTTACAAAGATACAGGGTCTTCAGTAACATTGTACCACAACAAAGTTATGCTTTTTTAAATGAAACACCCTATATTTTATATCAAATTTAAAAGACCATTCACTTTCTCATTACAACAATGTAAGGTTGTGATATGTTACACAGGGTATTTGAAAAGTTAAAGCCTGGTAATAACCCACATTCTACCGCAATTGAAGGAAGCTTCCACATTTGAGCAAGCTAAGAGAACTTTTTTCTATCTCCTCTTTTCTAAAAGCTCCCATCAGGATGATTTAGTTTTGATTTTGATACTGTAATAAAAAATCCATCCTTCTCAGCTAGTTTCAACCCTCCAGAGCAAATCTCAAATAAGCCAATAGTCGACATGGTTCACATTGTAAAAATTTTGCAATTCTCTTACCACTCGTTTCAATAACCAAAATATCCTACTTTCCAATGTGGCTTGGCTCCATCAAATGGTCTTATGGTCACCCCAAAAAAATCAATTAGACCATTCCTTCAAGGTCACTCGTGGAGCAACGTTTTCTAAATACAATAAGCCAGTGTTCAGGAATTAGGAGATATGATTGTCCTAGAGATAAGAAGATGAGCAGTCTGACCCGTTTTTCAGCTGCTGTAGGCAGTTGTTGAATCTTTCTTGTAGGACTAATGATTCTTGTCTTTTTTTTGTACAAGATTACACCAATTCAGCATGTGGTGGTCTTTTTGCCCCTCAGCTGCTAAGGAAAAAAGTATTGCCGGTCAACAACTTTTGAGTGTGGGGCTGAGTAAACCTATTTTATAACTTCTAAGACATTGCCCTGTATAATTGAAAATATGTACAAGAGCAACAATCTATTGTAGCCACAGTTTTTTAATGATTATGAAAATTTATAAAAATAATTGATTCCGCTAATATTCGTTAAATCTAATACAGAGTGAGTCAAAAAGCAAATACAATTTATCTCAGTTTTTTTTAAATAAACCACCCTGTATTTTTGTCACATAAGTTGATCACTCTGTTTAAAGCAAAATCTTTTTAGGATATTGTACTGTGAAAAATGTCTTATCTTATTAAAACGTCCTCCAGAGCGATCGGAACTTATGGAACTCAAATCAAAAGAACTACAAGACTATTTGAGTAAAAGGAATATATCTACTTATGGATTAGTAGGTAGGTACAGTAACAGGCTCCTTACTATGATGATGATTTAAACTTTTTTCATATTCTCATTTATTATTATTTTCAGAAAAACATGAATTGGTAGATATATTTTGCAATAAACAGATACCGGAAAAACCAAAACGTGGTTTAGAGAAACTTACAGCAAATTTTGCCGGATCACTTCCTAATTTACGTCCAGTTAATGATTTACTTGGTAAGTACGTCATTAAAAAACGTTAATTCTGTTATCTTCAAACTTTTTGGTAAATTGTTTCATTAGCGACAATGAGTTTTAATGTAAATTAGGACTAAGTTGGTTTGTCGTTTGTGGAAATTAAATGTTTTTCATGTAACTCAGGTAATAGGTAAACATACCAGTAGCTGACACTGTACCTAAGGATGAATGTCATGAAATGAAATAATAAGGTTGTATATTCCCATTCTACATTCTTTATAGGTTCTATGGTTAGTTTACAGTTTCATCTAGAGTTTCTTTTAAGAGCTACTCATCCATCTGTAAATGCAAAACAGTTGTCACATTTTCAGTTCGCATGGTGCATATTTTAATCTATTGTTATTGAGAATCTTATTAGACATCCGAAAAAGGTGAGTACCTAGTTATGTAATTTATTTTTTGCCCTTGTGAATGGCGTTATTAGTTTTGAACAAGTATTGGATATTAATGGTTTAGGCAGTAATTAATGTCAATAAATAAGTTTAACCCTAAAAACTTTTGGCGGGAAATGGGGGGTCATCTTCTGAAAATTAGTTTTTAGAAATGATGTAGTACCAGATAGGGTGATGTCAGGTATAGGTACGCTAGGCAAAATAAGAAAATGCATAAAAAACAAGAATTTGACAGGGATGAATAGCCTGAATACGCCGAGTTGGAAGACTCAGTATGGATGACGAACTGGAAGAAGAATACGAGACGATAGAGCCCCTTAACCAAATAAGTGAATTGAAAAATGGTTGTTTTGCTTTGGTTTCAAGGATATCAGTTGTTTGTTTGATACATGTTTGCTTTTTGAAAGTTCCGCTATTTCCGTTGAAAAGGACTTATATTGAATTTGTTTGAGGACAAAGGTTAATGAATTCAATTCACTAATTGACAGAGGTCCTTTGTATTGATTTTCATTGTTTCTCGAATTATGAGCAAATCGTAGAATGTACGCCACTGTGCATTGTAGTTGAGAAAATGTTTTGTCAAAAGTTGTTCTCGTTAGACATGATTGTAAACGCTACCTTTCTTTCCTCGGGTAGGTTGACATGGTTTTTTAAAATCTCGTGTTGAGATAAATCCGAACTCAAGTCATTAAGGAATCCGACTCGAAGGATGATATTTTGGTGTAAATGAAGAGAAGTTTGAGAAAATATTTTGTCAAAAGTAATTTTGGTTAGAGGTGATTGTTATTGCCACCTTTCTTTCCTTGGGTAGGTTGTCAAGGTTTTTTGTAACCTCGTGTTGAGAAAAATCCGAATCATTATGGAATCCGGTTCGAACGACCATCTTTTGGTGTAGCTGAAGAGAAATTTGACGTGATTGTTAACGCTACCTTTCTTTTCCCGGGTAGGTTGTCAAGGTTTTTTGTAATCTCGTATTGAATAAAATCCGAACTCGTTATTAAGAAATCCGGATCGAAGGACCATTTTTTGGTGTAGATGAAGAGAAGTTCGAGAAAATGTTTTTTGTCAAAAGTTATTTTGGTTCCTCGGATAGGTTGTCAAGGTTTTTTGTAAACTCGTGTTAAACAGAAATCGAACTCAAGTCATTAAGGAATCCTGCTCGAAGAACCATCTTTTGGTGTAGCTGAAGAGAAATTTGACGTGATTGTTAACGCTACCTTTCTATTCTCGGGTAGGTTGTCAAGGTTTTTTGTAATCTCGTATTGAATAAAATCCGAACTCAAGTCATTAAGGAATCCGGATCGAAGGGCCATTTTTTGGTGTAGATGAAGAGAAGTTCGAGAAAATGTTTTTTGTCAAAAGTTATTTTCGTTCCTCGGGTAGGTTGTCAAGGTTTTTTGCAAACTCGTGTTAAACAGAAATCGAACTCAAGTCATTAAGGAGTCCTGCTCGAAGGACCATCTTTTGGTGTAGCTGAAGAGAAATTTGACGTGATTGTTAACGCTACCTTTCTATTCTCGGCTAGGTTAACAAGGTTTTTTTGTAATCTCGTATTGAATAAAATCCGAATTCAAGTCATTAAGGAATCAGGATCGAAGGATCATTTTTTGGTGTAGACGAAGAGAAGTTCGAGAAAATGTTTTTGTCAAGAGTTATTTTGGTTCCTTGGGTAGGTTGTCAAGGTTTTTTGTAAACTCGTGTTAAACAGAAATCGAACTCAAGTCATTAAGGAATCCTGCTCGAAGGGCCATTTTTTGGTGTAGCTGAAAAGAAATTGGACGTGATTGGTGATTGTTAACGCTACCTTTCTATTCTCGGGTAGGTTGTCAAGGTTTTTTGTAATCTCGTATTGAATAAAATCCGAACTCAAGTCATTAAGTAATCCGGATCGAAGGGCCATTTATTGGTGTAGATGAAGAGAAGTTCGAGAAAACGTTTTTTGTCAAAAGTTATTTTGGTTCCTAGGGTAGGTTGTCAAGGTTTTTTGTAAACTCGTGTTAAACAGAAACCGAACTCAAGTCATTAAGGAATCCTGCTCGAAGGACCATCTTTTGGTGTAGCTGAAGAGAAATTTGAGAAAATGTTTTGCCAAAAGTTATTTTGATTAGACGTGATTGTTACCGCCACCTTTCTTTCCTCAGGTAGGTTGTCAAAGTTTTTTGTAATCTCGTGTTGAGAAAAATCCGAACTCAACTCATCAAGGAATCCGGCTCGAAGGGTCATTTTTTGGTGTAGATGAAGAGAAGTTCGAGAAAATGTTTTTTGTCAAAAGTTATTTTGGTTCCTCGGGTAGGTTGTCAAGGTTTTTTGTAAACTCGTGTTAAACAGAAATCGAACTCAAGTCATTAAGAATCCTGCTCGAATGACCATCTTTTGGTGTAGCTGAAGAGAAATTGGACGTGATTGTTAACGCTACTTTTCTATTCTCGGGTAGGTTAACAAGGTTTTTTGTAATCTCGTATTGAATAAAATCCGAACTCAAGGCATTAAGGAATCAGGATCGAAGTTCCATTTTTTGGTGTAGATGAAGAGAAGTTCGAGAAAATGTTTTTTGTCAAAATTTATTTTGGTTCCTCGGATAGGTTGTCAAGCTTTTTGTAAACTCGTGTTAAACAGAAATAGAACTCAAGTCAATAAGGAATCCTGCTCGAAGGACCATCTTTTGGTGTAGCTGAAGAGAAATTTGACGTGATTGTTAACGCTACCTTTCTATTCTCGGGTAGGTTTTCAAGGTTTTTTGTAATCTCGTATGGAATAAAATCCGAACTCAAGTCATTAAGGAATCCGGATCGAAGGGCCATTTTTTGGTGTAGATGAAGAGAAGTTCGAGAAAATGTTTTTTGTCAAAAGTTATTTTGGTTCCTTGGGTAGGTTGTCAAGGTTTTTTGTAAACTCGTGTTAAACAGAAATCGAACTCAAGTCATTAAGGAATCCTGCTCGAAGGGCCATTTTTTGGTGTAGCTGAAAAGAAATTGGACGTGATTGGTGATTGTTCACGCTACGTTTCTATTCTCGGGTAGGTTGTCAAGGTTTTTTGTAATCTCGTATTGAATAAAATCCGAACTCAAGTCATTAAGTAATCCGGATCGAAGGGCCATTTATTGGTGTAGATGAAGAGAAGTTCGAGAAAACGTTTTTTGTCAAAAGTTATTTTGGTTCCTCGGGTAGGTTGTCAAGGTTTTTTGTAAACTCGTGTTAAACAGAAACCGAATTCAAGTCATTAAGGAATCCTGCTCGAAGGACCATCTTTTGGTGTAGCTGAAGAGAAATTTGAGAAAATGTTTTGCCAAAAGTTATTTTGATTAGACGTGATTGTTACCGCCACCTTTCTTTCGTCAGGTAGGTTGTCAAAGTTTTTTGTAATCTCATGTTGAGAAAAATCCGAACTCAACTCATTAAGGAATCCTGCTCGAAGGGACATCTTTTGGTGTAGATGAAGAGAAGTTTGAGAAAATGTTTTGCCAAAAGTTGTTTTGGTTAGAGATGATTGTTAACGCTACCTTTCTTCCCTTAGGTAGGTTGTCAAAGTTTTTTGTAATTTCGTTTTGAATAAAATCCGAACTCAATTCATTAAGGAATCCGGATCAAAGGGCCATTTTTTGGTGTGGATGAAGAGAAGTTCGAGAAAATGTTTTTTGTCAAAAATTATTTTGGTTAGATATGCTTCTTAACGCTCCTTTCTTTCTTCGGGTAGGTTGTCAAGGTTTTCTGTAAACTCGTGTTAAACAGAAACCGAACTCAAATCATTAAGGGATCCTGCTCGAAGGGCCATTTTTTGGCGTAGATAAAGAGACATTTGAGAAAATGTTCTTTCAAAAGTTATTTTGATTAGACGTGATTGTTAACGCCACCTTTCTTTCCTAAGGTAGGTAGTCAAAATTTTTTGTAATCTCGTATTGAATAAAATCCGAACTCCAGTCATTAAGGAATCCGGATCGAAGGGCCATTTTTTGGTGTAGATGAAGAGAAGTTCGAGAAAATGTTTTTTTTCAAAAGTTATTTTGGTTCCTCGGGTAGGTTGTCAAGGTTTTGATTAGACGTGATTGTTAACTCTACCTTGTGTTGAGAAAAATCCGAACTCAAGTCATTAAGGAATTCAGTTCGAAGGTTCATCTTTTGGTGTAGATGAAGAGAAATTTGACGTGATTGTTAACGCTACCTTTCTATTCGCGGGTAGGTTGCCAAGGTTTTTTGTACACTCGTGTTAAACAGAAATCGAACTCAAGTCATTAAGGAATTCTGCTCGAACGACCATCTTTTGGTGTAGCTGAAGAGAAATTTGAGAAAATGTTTTGCCAAAAGTTATTTTGATTAGACGTGATTGTTACCGCCACTTTTCTTTCCTCAGGTAGGTTGTCAAAGTTTTTTGTAATCTCGTGTTGAGAAAAATCTGAACTCAACTCATTAAGGAATCCGGCTCGAAGGTACATCTTTTGGTGTAGATGAAGAGGTTTGAGAAATTGTTTTGCCAAAATTTGTCTTGGTTAGATATGATTGTTAACGTTACCTTCTTTCCTCGGGTAGGTTGTCAAGGTTTTTTGTAATCTTGTGTTGAGAAAAATCCGAACTCAAGTCATTAAGGAATCCTGCTCGAAGGACCATCTTTTGGTGTAGCTGAAGAGAAATTTGACGTGATTGTTAACGCTACCTTTCTATTCTCGGGTAGGTTGTCAAGGTTTTTTGTAATCTCGTATTGAATAAAATCCGAACTCAAGTCATTAAGGAATCCGGATCGAAGGGTCATTTTTTGGTGTAGATGAAAAGAAGTTCGAGAAAATGTTTTTTGTCAAAAGTTATTTTGGTTTCTCGGGTAGGTTGTCAAGGTTTTTTGTAAACTCGTGTTAAACAGAAATCGAACTCAAGTCATTAAGGAATCCTGCTCGAAGGGCCATTTTTTGGTGTAGCTGAAAAGAAATTGGACGTGATTGGTGATTGTTAACGCTACCTTTCTACTCTCGGGTAGGTTGTCAAGGTTTTTTGTAATCTCGTATTGAAAAAAATCCGAACTCAAGTCATTAAGTAATCCGGATCGAAGGGCCATTTATTGGTGTAGATGAAGAGAAGTTCGAGAAAACGTTTTTTGTCAAAAGTTATTTTGGTTCCTCGGGTAGGTTGTCAAGGTTTTTTGTAAACTCGTGTTAAACAGAAACCGAACTCAAGTCATTAAGGAATCCTGCTCGAAGGACCATCTTTTGGTGTAGCTGAAGAGAAATTTGAGAAAATGTTTTGTCAAAAGTTATTTTGATTAGACGTGATTGTTACCGCCACCTTTCTTTCCTCAGGTAGGTTGTCAAAGTTTTTTGTAATCTCGTGTTGAGAAAAATCCGAACTCAACTCATTAAGGAATCCGGCTCGAAGGGACATCTTTTGGTGTAGATGAAGAGGAGTTTGAGAAAATGTTTTGCCAAAAGTTGTTTTGGTTAGAGATGATTGTTAACGCTACCTTTCTTTCCTTAGGTAGGTTGTCAAAATTTTTTGTAATTTCGTTTTGAATAAAATCCGAACTCAATTCATTAAGGAATCCGGATCGAAGGGCCGTTTTTTGGTGTGGATGAAGAGAAGTTCGAGAAAATGTTTTTTGTCAAAAATTATTTTGGTTAGATATGCTTGTTAACGCTACCTTTCTTTCTTCGGGTAGGTTGTCAAGGTTTTTTGTAAACTCGTGTTAAATAGAAACCGAACTCAAATCATTAAGGGATCCGGCTCGAAGGGCCATTTTTTGGCGTAGATAAAGAGAAATTTGAGAAAATGTTCTGTCAAAAGTTATTTTGATTAGACGTGATTGTTAACGCCACCTTTCTTTCCTAAGGTAGGTAGTCAAAGTTTTTTGTAATCTCGTGTTGAGAAACATCCGAACTCAATTCATTAAGGAATCCGGCTCGAAGGAACATCTTTTGGTGTAGATGAAAAGAAGTTTGAGAAAATGTTTTGCCAAAAGTTGTTTTGGTTAGACATGATTGTTAACGCTATCTTTCTTTCCTCGGGTAGGTTGTCAAGGTTTTTTGTAAACTCGTGTTAAATAGAAACCGAACTGAAGTCATTAAGGAATCCGGATCGAAGGGCCATTTTTTGGTGTAGATGAAGAGAAGTTCGAGAAAATGTTTCTTGTCAAAAGTTATTTTGTTTAGACGTGACTGTTAACGCCACCTTTCTTTCCTCAGGCAGGTTTTCAAAGTTTTTTGTAATCTCGTGTTGAGAAAAATCCGAATTCAATTCATTAAAGAATCCGACTCGAAGGAACTTCTTTTGGTGTAGATGAAGAGAAGTTTGAGAAAATGTTTTGCCAAAAGTTGTTTTGATTAGACGTGATTGTTAACTCTACCTTGTGTTGAGAAAAATCCGAACTCAAGTCATTAAGGAATTCAGTTCGAAGGTTCATCTTTTGGTGTAGATGAAGAGAAATTTGACGTGATTGTTAACGCTACCTTTCTATTCGCGGGTAGGTTGCCAAGGTTTTTTGTACACTCGTGTTAAACAGAAATCGAACTCAAGTCATTAGGGAATCCTGCTCGAAGGGCCATTTTTTGGTGTAGCTGAAGAGAAATTGGACGTGATTGTTAACGCTACCTTTCTATTGTCGGGTAGGTTGTCAAAGTTTTTTGTAATTTCGTATTGAATAAAATCCGAACTCAATTCATTAAGTAATCCGGATCGAAGGGCCATTTTTTGGTGTGGATGAAGAGAAGTTCGAGAAAATGTTTTTTGCCAAAAATTATTTTGGTTAGGTATGCTTGTTAACGCTACCTTTCTTTCTTCGGGTAGGTTGTCAAGGTTTTTTGTAAACTCGTGTTAAACAGAAACCGAACTCAAATCATTAAGGGATCCGGCTCGAAGGGCCATTTTTAGGCGTAGATAAAGAGAAATTTGAGAAAATGTTCTGTCAAAAATTATTTTGATTAGGCGTGATTGTTAACGCCACCATTCAAACCTCAGGTAGGTTGTCAAAGTTTTTTGTAATCTCGTGTTGAGAAAAATCCGAACTCAATTCATTAAGGAATCCGGCTCGAAGAAACATCTTTTGGTGTAGATGAAAAGAAGTTTGAGAAAATGTTTTGCCAAAAGTTGTTTTGGTTAGATATGCTTGTTAACGCTACCTTTCTTTCTTCGGGTAGGTTGTCAAGGTTTTTTGTAAACTCGTGTTAAACAGAAACCGAACTCAAATCATTAAGGGATCCGGCTCGAAGGGCCATTTTTTGGCGTAGATAAAGAGAAATTTGAGAAAATGTTCTGTCAAAAGTTATTTTGATTAGACCTGATTGTTAACGCCACCTTTCTTTCCTAAGGTAGGTAGTCAACGTTTTTTGTAATCTCGTGTTGAGAAAAATCCGAACTCAATTCATTAAGGAATCCGGCTCGAAGGAACATCTTTTGGTGTAGATGAAAAGAAGTTTGAGAAAATGTTTTGCCAAAAGTTGTTTTGGTTAGACATGATTGTTAACGCTACCTTTCTTCCCTCGGGTAGGTTGTCAAGGTTTTTTGTAAACTCGTGTTAAACAGAAACCGAACTGAAGTCATTAAGGAATCCGGATCGAAGGGCCATTTTTTGGTGTAGATGAAGAGAAGTTCGAGAAAATGTTTCTTGTCAAAAGTTATTTTGTTTAGACGTGACTGTTAACGCCACCTTTCTTTCCTCAGGTAGGTTTTCAAAGTTTTTTGTAATCTCGTGTTGAGAAAAATCCGAATTCAATTCATTAAGGAATCCGACTCGAAGGAACTTCTTTTGGTGTAGATGAAGAGAAGTTTGAGAAAATGTTTCGCCAAAAGTTGTTTTGATTAGACGTGATTGTTAACTCTACCTTGTGTTGAGAAAAATCCGAACTCAAGTCATTAAGGAATTCGGTTCGAAGGTCCATCTTTTGGTGTAGATGAAGAGAAATTTGACGTGATTGTTAACGCTACCTTTCTATTCTCGGGTAGGTTGTCAAGGTTTTTTGTAATCTCGTATTCAATAAAATCCGAACTCAAGTCATTAAGGAATCCGGATCGAAGGTCCATTTTTTGGTGTAGATAAAGAGAAGTTCGAGAAAATGTTTTTTGTCAAAAGTTATTTTGGCTCCTCGGGTAGGTTGTCAAGGTTTTTTGTACACTCGTGTTAAACAGAAATCGAACTCAAGTCATTATGGAATCCTGCTCGAAGGGCCATTTTTTGGTGTAGCTGAAGAGAAATTGGACGTGATTGTTAACGCTACCTTTCTATTCTCGGGTAGGTTGTCAAAGTTTTTTGTAATTTCGTATTGAATAAAATCCGAACTCAATTCATTAAGTAATCCGGATCGAAGGTCCATTTTTTGGTGTGGATGAAGAGAAGTTCGAGAAAATGTTTTTTGTCAAAAATTATTTTGGTTAGGTATGCTTGTTAACGCTATTTTTCTTTCTTCGGGTAGGTTGTCAAGGTTTTTTGTAAACTCGTGTTAAACAGAAACCGAACTCAAATCATTAAGGGATCCGGCTCGAAGGGCCATTTTTTGGCGTAGATAAAGAGAAATTTGAGAAAATGTTCTGTCAAAAGTTATTTTGATTAGACGTGATTGTTAACGCTACCTTTCAAACCTCAGGTAGGTTGTCATTAAGGAATCCGACTCGAAGGAACTTCTTTTGGTGTAGATGAAGAGAAGTTTGAGAAAATGTTTTGCCAAAAGTTGTTTTGATTAGACGTGATTGTTAACTCTACCTTGTGAGAAAAATCCGAACTCAAGTCATTAAGGAATTCGGTTCGAAGGTCCATCTTTTAGTGTAGATGAAGAGAGGTTTGAGAAATTGTTTTGCCAAAATTTGTCTTGGTCAGATATGATTGTTAACGCTACCTTCTTTCCTCGGGTAGGTTGTCAAGGTTTTTTGTAATCTTGTGTTGAGAAAAATCCGAACTACAGTCATTAAGGAATCCGGCTCGAAGGTCCATCTTTTAGTGTAGATGAACTAGATTATCGGAGTGAACTGTTATGTTTGTCGATCACCGATTAGGTTTTTAGAAAGAAGGACCAGTCGTAATTTTAAGTTACGTTTAACTAAAGACATTTAAGTACTACAATATTAACAAACGTAAATCAAATCTTGCAAAAAACTGATAATAAGGTAGATACAGGAAATGATGATGCGAGTTGATAGATAATTAGTTACAGTTGTTCACAGATATTAGATGCTCGCATGATAAATATGTATTTATCTCCGATTATTATTGAACTAAAACACTCATAGTTATCACTGTTGTATTTCGCGTTGAACACGATAGATATATAGATAGACCGGAGAGATTAACTCAATTGAATTGTTTGAAGATATTAGATACACACTCAAGTACGTCCGTTTCGGAAAAGATTTTTTCACCATTGACTGTTGTTTGCTGGAAAGTTCGTCTTTTTATTACAAGTTGAAAAGAATTTTAGATGCTCATTTGCGATAGTGATTTACTACGTCTTGACAATTGAGATAATTTGTGTCATTGTGACATTTTTTCTTAGAGTGGTCTCTTTAAATAGGGGATCTAACTTTACCCATGATTGAAGGTTCTATTTATGTCCCAAAGCCATAAACATATATTTCAGTCCTGGTGTGAGGTTCGTAAATTATTTACGTCGATCATTGTGGAACAGCATCAATTATTTGAGTTGATTGTTATGTTATTTTAAATGGTCTTAGGAACTTCCATAATTCTTTCTTATGAATGGATTTTTAAAACTAGTTATCTTTCAAGTGTCAGAACGTTTTGTTAAATAGTTTTCGTGATATACACTGCTCGCCAAATCGCAACACAAATTGTAGGCATTTTGGAAAACACAGAAGTAATTTCTGATGGGGAACGGTTGAGATATATATTCCCATTACCCATTTCAAATCCTAATTAGAAATAATGTTTTATTTATTCAAAATTGAGTTTAATTTTGTCTAATAAAAAATAGTTTCTAAGTTGAATTGCTATTTATTTTATTTACGCTGTCAGCTACAGGATCATGTCTTCAGTGTGTCAGCTATTAGTACAGTTGACATGTCAGGTAATGGGGATGACTCGTCAGATACAGGTACCTATGCACATATTCAAAAAATAGGGACCATGATTTTTTTAAATTAAGAGTGTTATGTAAGGAATTATTTGGTATTTTGCCGATTCCCGTATTCATTAAAGAATGGAAGTTACAAATTTGTTTATCAAAAGATATCCTTAAAGTATCTTCTACTGGTACGTTTACCTTAATATATAATTGTTTTACATAACCAGCTTTCAGTGCAATCCGAATGACCTAATAATACATAAATATGATGATAAATTATGTCATTTATAGATGTTATAATCTTGCAGTAAATACTAAACTTTCTGTATCAGTCATAATTAAAATAGAAAAGGAGAGGGAGTGTCCCGTTATCATATTTTGCACTTGATAAGATTAGATACAATCCTTGTAATTTGTAATGATTTGTTTTATGAAATAAACAATAAATTTTGCGAGAGAAACTGTTACAGCCTAAGCATGTGTTATTTTATTTTTTGTAAGTTCTCCAAGGATAAAACGCAAGGTTAGCAAAACTTTTCTATGAATTTTATTATCATAATCTTCATTAATCCAGTTGAATTGAATATATAAATAAATGTTTATCAATACGAGTGTACAAAATGAATCATCGTTGATGCAGCTGTTTTTTAATTTCGCTGATTGATTAAAATCTCGAAATTCTTGATGTGTAACTATGAACATTGCCTTTTATTATTTATTAAAAAAAAACAGTGACTATATTATTATTATGATTTTTATTACATTCCAAAAAAATCTCTTACATTCCTTTTATCTAAAAACATTATATTCATCCTCAAGTTTTGTTTTTAAATCATCATTATTTAATAGAAAGCAAGGAATTGCGTTAATTATTATAAAATTATTATTGTACCAGATGCTTTGGATGTAAATTGGCAATAAATAACCTTAAAATATAAATCAGCTGGATATACCTATCGTTGGGAATATGGTTAAATAAAAAAAACATTTTTTGAAACATGTTTAAGTGAATTAAAAGGTATTTCTTGTTGACAGATGTTTTTTAATAAAAAAATGTTAGTTACATAAACAAAAATGTAATCTCATGGATGTATCATTGCCATAATTTTTATTTTTCTAAATATATTTGAGGACTTTAAATAAGTTCATTCATTCGTGTGGGTTGTGCTCAACAGCCCAGGCACTTGACCTAAATCATTGTGCCGTTTCCAATATTATCTACTTCCAATTTTTTTCAAACACTAATTTTTTTCCGATATACATTGTGTATTTTGTAGTGTATTTGTCATCCAAGGGGCGATCTTCGTGTTTTTTCTTTTACATTCAGTCGTCTATATATTTTTGACGTGTTTCAATGAAAGTATTTGTAGCGTAGTTAGGATCTGGATTCAAGTATAAGAAATCCCAAGATTTTTGTCTGATTGTATTTTTAAGTTTTGTTTTATCTATGTATTCCACTATTCCTCGTTCCTTGGGGCATTTGGTCTTTTCCAGTACTATCTGTGGTATTGTTGAGAAATTATCTGTAATGTCGGTTTGCAATACTAGGGACAGTATTTGATCGAGTACGTTGAATTTGGATTTTAAAAATATGCGTCGAATATCGAATTACTGGAATTTTTTCATATAACGTTTTCACATTATTTTCAAACGATGTTAGTTGCAGGTTACTCGGAATTCTTTGTGTTTTCAAGAGAGTGCCAACGCTTTCAATTAAAGTATTGATTTTTAAATTTAATTGAGATATTTCATCTATCATCAACCTTTTAAATTCTAAAATAAATTTAAAATATGATTAAATATAAAAATTAATTAAAATTATTTAGTTTAGTCACCTTGATCATCAAGTGTATCTATTTGTAGTGATGATTTATCTCTTTTGTGAAGTGTTCATCTGATTCCACTGCCACAAGGTTTTGATTCTAAAAAAAATGAAAAAAAGGTACATTATAAAATTAAGTATTTTTATACTAAAAGTCAAATTTAATATGCAAACTTTAGGTTGTTATAAATTATGATTTAACTTAAGAAACAAATTACCTCTAGGAACAGCAAATCTCGCCATATCATTTGATTCTTTATTCTCAAGGGAAATTCCTTCAGCTTCAGACCTCATAGTTTCGGCAATAGATTCCACTTGAATCTCTGGAGAAGTACTACCCGACTTATAATTCCCCGTCTTTTTATACAATACTGAAAAATATATTATTTGCACAAAACATTCTAATTAATTTCTTTAACTACTTACAATTTGTTTGTGGTGTAGATTTAAAAACAGGATAAATGTTACGATTTAATGAGGTACTCTCGTCTGAATCAGAACTAGAGTGATGGGACATATACCTTGTATTTTTTTTCCGTATCCTTGATCCCCGTCCTTTGTAAATATCGGAACTAGACGAAAGGTCTGTTTTAATTAAAGCCTTTTTGGCTTTTCTTTGTGCTACAGTAAAGTCATCTACAAGTTAAAAAATTATTTCTCTTTAAAAATTACAAATACAATAATACTCTGTCAAAGTCTCTAATATACTGATCCATTTGTTATTGTGTTACTCCTTACAATTTGATGTCGTTAGTAACCTTCCAAGCGAATAGATGGCGTTAAAAATGCAGTTTAGCAGTGGCTATAAAAGATCGCGGGGTATGATTATTTTTATATATCAAATTAACAACTGTCATCCTTCACTACTGACGTCACCACAAAACTATATTAAGGCAAGTTCACAGAACAGTTCTTTTTAGGTCTATGGGGTATTTTATTGTTCCTAACACTCCCCTTCAATCAAATACAACAAAAATATATATCAACATTAACAAAAATCACATTGTTTCTTTCCTTAAACCCAAATCATATCTGTGTTTTAAAATAAATCACCTACCAAACACTTAGTAAGTATGTCAGCAGTCTGATTTTTAGTACATATATTTTCAACCTTAACAGTTTTGTTAATAACCAAATCTTTCAAAAAATTATATTTTATGTCAATATGTTCATATTTGTTACTCAGGTTAATACATGATTGGTTATCTTCAAATACGATAAAACCAGTCTTTACACAGCCAAAGTCCGTCAAATTTTCCAACCATATACCTTCTTTGACAGCTTCAGCAGGAGCCAAGTACTCAGCCTCAGTGGATGATATCGCAACACATTTTTGTTTCTTAGTATTTCAGCTTACCAAACAACCAAACACTTTAAAAGAGATATCCTGATGTTGATTTTCTGTCTGTTGCGTCTCCACCCCAATCTGAATCAGCATATCCAATCAACTTTTCATTGCATTTATTATAGCACAACTCAAAATCAGCTGTTCCTTTGATGTATCTGAGAATCCGTTTTAAGCAGGTCCACAGTGCTTCCGAAGGCTTATCTTGGTATCTACTGCATATGTTTATTGATGAACTGAGATCAGGTCGAGTACAGAGCATCAAATATATTATACTCCCAACCAGTTCACGAATTGGTCTTTCACTAGCAGCATTCTCCTGCAACAAATTTAAATCCAATTTAGGATCCATTGGTGTTTTGCATTCTCTGCAATCTTCCATTCCAAAACGTTTCAAAAGATTTAAAATGTACTGTTTTTGATTTAGATAAATTCCATCCTCAACTCTTCTAACAGTGATTCCCAGAAAATTTTTAAGTTCCCCTAAATCATGCATTCTAAATGCATTCGTTAACTCCAGCTTCACGGAATCGATATTATCTTTGCAGTTTCCTGCTATAATAAGATCATCTACATAAAGAAGCAAATAAATGATTTTGTTATCACTCTTTTTAATATAGAGACATAAGTCATTTTGAGATTGGCTAAATTCATTTTGCTTTGCAAACTCATTAAACTTCTTGTTCCAACAGTAGGGTGCTTGCTTCAGCCCATACAGTGTCTTTTTTAATTTAAAGACTTTGTTGTCATTAGGAGGATAACCTTCAGGTATATTAATGTACACGTTTTGATCAAGGGTACCATGCAAAAATGCTGCACAAACATCCATTTGCTCCATAATAAGATTACAACTGTTTGCAACTGCGAATAGGGTCATCAACGTTGAGTATCTTGCTACTTGTGCATAAGTTTCTTTGAAATCAAAAATTTTCTTTTTGCATAAACCCTTTTGCTACAAGTCTGGCTTTGTATTTAGTGACATTTCCTTGTTCATCCCTTTTTACTCGGAAACCCATCTGGTGTTTATTATTTGTTCATGTTTAGGTTTTTCCACTTCTATCCAAGTTTCATTTAATTTCAGAGATTCCATTTCATTATTGATAGTGTTACGAAACAGCACACTGGTATAGTCCCTAAAACCGACCCTGTCTAAGCCAGGTATAAAAGTTAAAATTATGGCGGATACGAAGTTATAAAAAACTGTTTACGAGTTTACGACTATCTTATGTAAACATTGTTTTTGTGACCAGAGTTATCTAGAAAAGGCCAGAATCAATTGTCCGGAATTTACTAGTAAAAATGGCTTTAATATATAAGGGGACTGATCAGGAAGAGTTGGTCAGTTTATAATTTGACATCGTGAGTTAAACAGTAAATAAGTGAATATAAAGTGTTTATATAAATTAGTTTGAGTGAATATACAGTTAATATAAATTAATAATTAAGTGATTAAAGTTAAGTATATATAAATTAAGTGTTAGTGAGTTAGTGTTTCAATAAATTAGTAAGTAGCCATACCGAGTGTTTAAAATTTATCCCACCCGTTTATTGTCTAAACAAATAAGTAAAACATTACATTGGTGTCAGGTGTGGGATAATATAAATAAATTGCAACGTAAAAATGGCTAAGAGACTATGTGATCTGAAAATGGCGGAATTAAGAGCAGAATTAGAAGATCGTGAGTAGGAAACGTCGGGTAAGAAAAGCGAATTAGTAGAAAGACAAAGTGGCACTGGAAAATGACGGCTTTGATCCAGAATCATTTTTATTCAATGACGAGGCTTCCACCTTAATCTCGTCAATTTCTGCTAATATTTCTGCTGATATGGACGAGAAGATTACCACAATGAAAAGCGATATTTCTGCTAATATGAAGAACGATATTTCTGCCATGGAAGAAAAGATTTCAACTAATGTGAGAAACGATATTTTTGCTATAAAGAACGATTTTTCTGCCTGGACGAGAAGATTTCAACCATGAAGAACGATATTTCCGCTAACATGGACAAGGTTTCTACTAATATGGACGATAAGATTTCTGCTATGAAGAATGATATTTCTGCAGATATCTTATCATTAAAAAATGACATTTCTGCTGAAGTCGAGAATAAAATTTCGTCTCTAAAATCAGACAAGGAGAATAAGATGACAACGATGGAAAATCAGATGGACGAGAAAATTAAGGAGTTAGAGACAAAGATTGCCGATTTAAGAACACAAGACACTTAGCAGAAGAAAAGCAGATAGAGATCTGCAAGCCAGAAACACAACCCAAAACAAATGATATTTGCAATTTTACCCGAGTCAAGGCCCCAACGTTCGATGGAAAGATGTCGTGGACCAATTATGTAAAACAGTTTGAAGCAGCCGCTAGAGTGAATAATTGGTCCGACAAGGAGAAAGCAGTGAACTTAACTATCGCGCTTCGGGGAGATGCCTTAGATGTACTTCAGACGATACCTCTGGAAGAAACGGACGATTTCGAGCGGCTGAAGAAGAGGTTGGACATGCGGTACGGTCACGAACATCTAGAACATTTGTACCAGTCCCAGCTGAAGAACCGAAAGCAAAAACGTGACGAAGCCCTTCAAGAGTATGAAGTGGATATTGCCCGACTCGTTCGATTTGCTTATCCGTCAGCACCAGAGAACATGATGGAATGTCTGGGCATCCAGGCCTTTATTGATGGCTTACGTGACCTCGATATGCAGATGACGCTTCGTTTAGCCCATCCCAAAACATTAGTTGACGCATTGACAGCTGCTCTTGAATATGAAGCAGCATCGAAGGCTTCAGGATATAACAAAATTAGGACCATCCAAGAAGAAGGTGACGAAGACAGATTTGACCAGTTCGTCAGTTTAATAAAAAGTATGATTGACAAGAAGCCGAGAAAGATCAGATGCTGGAATTGTGGCGAGCTAGGGCATGTACGTAGTTCGTGTAAGCGCCCCAAGACTCCTGCATACCAAGAACCCCAGTCACAGGAAAACTAGAACGGGTCGGCTACGAGGGGGCAGCACCGACCCATGACCGTTCCAAAGACCCTATCATACTGATAGCTTCTCTCAGATGTCGCAACGACAGTGTATATGTGGATGGCGAAGTAAATGGCAAGAAATATGCTCTGCTGGTTGACACTGGGGCAACTAGAACCATTATACGACCAGAGATAATAAACCCCAAGAAGAAGCTTCTACCAACGAGACTGCGGACCGCCACAGGCGAGAGTGCCAACGTTCACGGGGAAACACAAATCCAATTGGGAATTGGCGCAGAAAAGTTCACGCATACGGCAATCGTAGCTGAAATTGAAGAAGACGTGATTCTGGGAATGGACGTAATTAATGTACATGGTTTCCAATTAGACTTTAGAAACAGAACCATTAAAGTGGGCTCCGAGGAGGTATTCCTTCATCCACATGAAGGCAGCGCGGTGTTGGCAGCTGTACAGGAAGATACCGTTCTACCTGCACGAAGCGAAACCATGATAGTAGCACGGCTACAGTTAATCATGGAGGAAGGTACACCGGTGATGATGGAGCCAAGGAACCACGACGAAGAAGTTGGCAAAGGAGTACTAATTGGAAAAGGATTGGTTACGTCGGCGAAAGAGATCCCAGTACGTGTGATAAACGTGAATGATTACCCAGTTACCATCAAGAAGGAAACCAAGATTGGATCCTGCGTAACAGTGACGTCTATAGTTCGTCAAACAACGACCACTGACAATTCTAATGCCAGATTCGAACAGATGTTATCAGTAGCTGGTCAATATTTGGATCGAGCTGAAAAAAAGAGAATGAGAGAATTTCTCTTGCAGTATCGAGACTTATTCGTACCAAAAGGAGGAAAGACTGGCAGAACATCAGCCGTCAAACACAAAATCGATACTGGTAATGCTAAGCCAATTAGACAATCAGCTCGAAGACTTCCACAAGCGAAGAGAGAGGAAGCTGAAAGAATAATTCGAGAGATGGTAGAAGAAAAAGTGATAGAACCATCTACTAGTCCATGGGTGTCTCCAGTAGTGCTCGTCAAGAAAAAGGATGGAACTACGAGATTCTGCGTTGATTATCGCCAGCTTAACAACGTGACGAAGAAAGACAGCTATCCTCTGCCTCGAATTGACGATACGCTAGACACTTTGGCCGGCAGCAAACTGTTTTCTACCTTGGACCTGAAGTCTGGTTATTGGCAAGTGGAAATGGACCCAGAAGATAAAGAGAAGACTGCTTTTACCACCGGATCTGGATTATGGCAATTCAACGTCATGCCATTCGGGCTCTGTAATGCGCCTGCGACATTTGAAAGACATGGAAAATGTCTTGAGAGGGTTGTCTTGGAAGACATGCCCGGTCTATTTGGACGACATCGTAGTACTGGGTAAGACATTTGACGAACATCTGAAGAATTTGGAAGGCGTATTCAATCGACTCCAAGCTGCCCAGCTCATGTTAAACCCGAAGAAATGCCAGCTGTTCCAAAACCGAGTCAACTATCTAGGTCATATAGTGAGCAATGAAGGAGTGGCGGTGGATCCAGAGAAAATTGCTTCCATTCAGCAATGGCCGCAACCAACCGACAAACATCAAATTAGGAGTTTCCTTGGACTTTGCACGTATTATAGAAGATTTATCAGGAAGTTTGGAGATATTGCCAAGCCTCTAACGCGACTTACAGAAGCAAGAACTTTCCAATGGGACGAAGACTGTCAAACGGCTTTTGAAACTTTGAAGAGGCATTTAACCTCGGCGCCGATATTAGAATATCCATTACCAGAGGGAGACTTTATTCTTGACACTGACGCAAGCAACGTAGGAATTGGTGGAGTGCTCTCACAGATCCAAGGAGGGCAAGAAAGAGTGCTGGGATATTTCAGTAAAGTCCTCTCCAAACCAGAACGAAACTACTGCGTCACAAGAAGAGAAGTTTTGGCAGTAGTGAAGTCCGTGGAACACTTTTACCAGTATCTCTATGGTAGGAAGTTTTTAATCCGAACTGATCATGCAGCACTCAAGTGGTTGATGCAGTTCAAGAATCCCGAGGGCCAGATCGCTAGATGGATTGAACGACTTCAAGAATATGATTTCAACATCGAACATCGAGCCGGTATGAGTCACCGAAATGCCGACTCCCTGCCCAGACGGCCGTGCCCAACAGACTGCTCCCACTGCAACAAGGTGGAATCTAGGAAGCTGCAGTTTCAAGAACTACTGTAGTCAACGAGGAATGGTCACCCACCAGGATCAGAGAAGGTCAGGAGAATGATCCTCACCTGAAGATGATCCGGCAATGGAAGAAAGAAAATCGACGACCTACCTGGCAAGAAGTGTCAAAGTTTTCACCGAAACTCAAGGCGTATTGGGCTCAGTGGGACTCCCTTGTCCTGGAAGGGCTGTTGAAAAGAGTCCTTGAAAATGATGATGGTTCTGAGATGAGGAGACAGCTAGTTATCCGGAGAACAAGAGTAGCTGAGGTACTGAAAAAGTTACACGACAGTCCATCGGGAGGTCATCTGGGAGTGAAGAAAACCCTTCAGCGAGTCCGTGAAAGGTTTTATTGGATGAACAGCTCCGACGATGTGAAGGACTGGTGTAAGAAATGTTCGACTTGTGCTACGACTAATGGACCACATCGCAAGAGAAAGGCACCCATGAAACAGTACAATGTTGGAAGCCCTTTCGAAAGGATTGCTCTAGATATCGCTGGACCATTTCCGACGACAGAAAATGGTAGCAAGTACATACTGGTTGTAATGGATAGTTTCACAAAGTGGGTGGAAATTTACGCTATCCCGAACCAAGAGGCCACAACTGTCGTGGATGTATTGGTGAAAGAATTTATCAGCCGATATGGAGTGCCCTTGGAAGTCCACAGCGACCAGGGAAGAAATTTCGAAAGTCATCTATTCCAGGAAATTTGCGAGAAGCTGGGAATGAAGAAGACCAGAACAGCATTACATCCACAGTCAGATGGAATGGTCGAGAGAATGAACAGGACTATTGGAAAATACCTGTCCAAAGTAGTATCCAGCCATCAGAGAGATTGGGACCAGTATCTCTCCCTATTCGCATTGGCTTATCGATCTGCCGTCAATGAGTCCACGGGTGAAACACCTGCGAAAATCCTGTTTGGACGTGAAATGAGACTTCCTTGTGACCTGGAATTTGGCTGTCGGCCTGGAGAAGATCTAGCAGGCGAAGACTACGTGGTCCAATTGAGAAGAAGGCTGGACAATATTCATGAATTAGTTCGAACCAATCTTCAAGTTGCCAGCGACAGAATGAAAAGTCGGTACGACACGCAGGCCACAGAAGGCGGTTTTAAAGAAGGGGACAACGTATGGTTACACAACCCGACGAGAAGAACAGGATTTTCTCCAAATCTACAAAAATCTTTGGAAGGTCCATACTTAATCAAGAAAATGATCAATGATGTTATATATCGCATAAGCAAGATCCCCAACGGAAAACCAAAAGTAGTTCTCCAAAACCGACTAGTCCCATTCGAAGGAGACCATGACCTAGAGGAAGGAGTAAACCTTATTCAAGATGTGTCTGGCCCTACCTTCGATGAATTTATGGGCGCGTATGGAGGTACCGGGAAAGCTAGATATGGAGTCACTTCGGAACAACAACAAGATTTGTTCACTCTCCCGGAAGATTATTCACTGGCATACAACATCCCCGCCCGTATCAAGAACGCACAAGGGTTGGCAACCGTCTTTCGAAATAAGTTCGGGCAATTAGAAAAACTTGAAGACCAGATTCCAGCCCCTGGCAAGACACTGAAACTGAAACATAATTCGCGGTACGTCTTCTACGTGGTAACTAAAAATGAATTCCAAGATCGATCTACCTACCGCGATGTGTGGGAAGCACTTCGAAACCTCCGAGACCATGTGTTGGAATCCAACGTGAAGAAACTGGCTATGCCTAAGATAGCGAGTAACCAGTTGGATTGGCGAATCATCAGGAACATGGTAGAGATTATCTTTCAAGATACTGGTGTCCAGATATTAATTTGCAGCTACAACCTCCGTTATCAGTATCGGATGAAGACGGTGCCCTGCTATTTCCATAAGATCGGAAAGTGTAGAAATGGGGCCAGTTTCCGATTCAAACATCCAGTCTCGGCTACACAAAAGTTCCAGGAGGAACTTCCATTTAAGGAGGGGGTAATGTTACGAAACAGCACACTGGTATAGTCCCTAAAACCGACCCTGTCTAAGCCAGGTATAAAAGTTAAAATTATGGCGGATACGCAGTTATAAAAAACTGTTTACGAGTTTACGACTATCTTATGTAAACATTGTTTTTGTGACCAGAGTTATCTAGAAAAGGCCAGAATCAATTGTCCGGAATTTACTAGTAAAAATGGCTTTAATATATAAGGGGACTGATCAGGAAGAGTTGGTCAGTTTATAATTTGACATCGTGAGTTAAACAGTAAATAAGTGAGTATAAAGTGTTTATATAAATTAGTTTGAGTGAATATACAGTTAATATAAATTAATAATTAAGTATATATAAATTAAGTGTTAGTGAGTTAGTGTTTCAATAAATTAGTAAGTTGCCGTACCGAGTGTTCAAAATTTATCCCACCCGTTTATTGTCTAAATAAATAAGAAAAACATTACAATAGCTTTTCTCTAAAAATTACAGTCTGACCTTCCTTCAATTTCTTCAAGTTTTTCGATGTATCGTCAATACAGTTTTCTGAGTTCAGTGCCAGATGTTCAAACTCATCCTCTGCAAAGAAATCATTCAGATACTGCGGTTTTCGTTTAATTCTAGTACTTTTTCTGACATCATGCTCTCTATTTCTGTTAAAACTTGTCCCACCTTCTTCTGGAATCTCTTCTACTTCAGAATTTATTTCTTCTACTTCAGGATTCCTTTCTTCTATTTCAATTCTTAGTTCAGCCTCTTCAGAGTCATCTGAACAATCCCTTTTTAATACGTCTGTTATATTCTTATTTTCATTGAAAACAACATTCCTTGCTGCTATGACTTTTCTTTTTACAAAGTCCCACAGTCTGTATCCACAATTTGTGTATCCTACCATAATACATGTGTTCGCTTCGGGATCAAATTTTCCCTTTTGCTTTTCTTTTGGTATGTGATTGTATGCAACACTTCCGAACACTCTTAAGTTTTCTAAATTAGGCCTTTTATTATGGAACATTTCTGATGGTGTTCTGTCATTCAGAAAAACAGTTGGACTTCTGTTTGTTATATAGGTAGCACAAAGAATTGCTTCTCCCCACATTTCTTTGGGTAGCTTTGTTCGATTATACCTTTCTGCAGTTCCATTTAGTTCAGGGTTATAGGGAATAGTAGTTTTATGGTTGATACCATTGGCTTTGCAAAAACTTATGAATTCATGAGAGCAGTACTCACCCCCCATTATCTGTACAAACTGAATGAATTTTTGTATTAAACTGATCTGCAACCAACGCATAATATTCCCTAAAACAACAAACAACATCACTTTTATTTTCAATTAAATAGGTAATTGCAAAATGTGTAAAATCATCTATGAACGTAACAGAGTAATTTTTACCATCAAAAGTAGGATGCGATATAGGGCCGCAGACATCACTTTGTATTATTTCCAACACTCTAGTACTTCTCTTATTTACATATCTTTTAAAAGGTAACCTCTTACTTTTGCTTAGTATACAAGTTTCGCAATCTTTAATATTTTCACTGTTTTTATTCAAATCAAATCCAATTACATTATTGCACAGTTTTCGCATATTTTCACTTGATAGATGACCTAATCTACAGTGCCACAAGTTAAAATTTGAGTTATCATTTTTACATAGATTAGTTTCTTTATTAACTAACATAAATTCCAAAACAATAGATTATCATTTTTAATGCCTCGTATAATTAATCTACTATTTTTGTAAATTGAAAATCTGTAAGGTTGCCTAAAAAAAACAATCAAACAAAAAGAAGAGTCAATAGATGCCACCAGTGTAAAAATAAGAAAATCTCCATCAAAAATGAAGTAAAAAGAAAAGTCAGTGAAGGATTTGTGGAAGTGATAATCAACCAAGATGCAACCCTTTATGATGAAATTCGTGAATTGAAACAGCAGGATTGAATGGAGAAACCCTTGGAAAATATTGATAGTAGTTCAGATGTAATAAATGAGCAGGTAAAAGACGTATCAAAAATCCTTATTTTATGTGATCAATATGTGACGGGCTTCTCAAAGGTAGTTAAAAATACTCTAAAGAAACTAAACAGTAGTGTGATGGAAATCATGAAGCCAGACACTGAATTATCAGACTTGACATGCAATATTTTTGATTACAGTTTGAGCTATGGTCAGAATGATTATGTTATAGTGATGCTCACTACCAAGAGTATGAGTAATACTAAAACATTGAATTCCGATCTGAAAAATATTTTGTTGATGGGTAAAACTACTAACTTAATAATAATATCAGAATGTAACACTCCAATTGATCACATAAAATACGTAATGCTGTAAACCATACCTGTCGATTCTTGAGAAATTGTTCTATTATTGATAATGTTGATAAAAAACACCAAGGTAGTAAATTTGATATTTGTATTCAACTTGAACATGGTTTATCAGGCCCAAGGCATAAAAATGTTGTTCTCACAACAATACAAACAATTGAAGATGCAAATTTTCAGGCTTTATGCACCAAGGAAATAATTATATAACAGAAGCTGAACTAACTGGCCAAGTTAAATATTTGAATGACAACCATATCATAGTACATCAAAATATACAATGCTTGAAAAATAAAACTTCAGAATTAGAATTATTTTTAGATACTTTTGAATCCCAACCATCGGTCATTTGTCTAACTGAACACTGGTATACAAAGCAAGAACATTGTCTTATAACATTAGAAGGCTACCAGTTGGCTTCAGTTTTTGCAGGGACCCATAAAATACATGGGGGCTCATGTGTTCTGGTAAAAAACTCTTTGGATGTTAGTGATATTTCGGAAATCAATTGCAAAAGTTTGGAATGTGTAATTGAATGTTCATCCGTAGTCTGTAAGTCTCTTATATTAGTATTAATTTGTATTTGTAGACCTCCTACTGGAGATATTGATCTGTTTTTACAAATACTTTGTGAAATACTGGACTATGTGCAAAACAAATATCGAAAATTTAGAATAGTGCTTTGTGGAGACTTCAATATCAATCTATTGGTGCGAGAGAATGAAAAAACCCAGTCTTTTGTGAATCTGTTATATATGTACAATCTGAAAAAACAAATCAATGAACCAACTAGAATAACACCCCGAACTTCTACATTGCTGGATAATGTTTTTATTAACTTTGAAAATGGCTCTCCTGGTGAAGTAGTAACATCTGCTCTATCAGATCATGAAGCTCAAATTCTGAGGATAAATAACCGAACACAGGTTAAAAACATATCTAATGAAACAAGGACTGAAAAGAGGATATTCTCAGACTCAAAACTTACTCAGTTGAGGGATGAATTGCAGACTGTGGATTGGGCAAAACTCTACTCCTATAATGATCCAAATGCATATGACTGCTTCATTGGATCATTGAGACAATTGATGGACATAGTTGCCGTAAAAATTTGGGGGTAGGGGTCTTGTAAAACGTTACAGGGGTGGTAGGGGGTTCTAACAACGCGTTTTAATTAAATAAAAAACTAGGGAATTAAAATCTCCCAAGTTGGCAATCCTATTCGTTTATGTTTAACGAGGAATCCCTCGACTGTGCTGCACATCATTTTGCTTTCTTTTTCAGTGCATATATAGTGAGTTAGTTCATACTGGAGGATGAAGAAAGCTTGAGTTTACATAGATATGTGGATACGGATATAAGGAAAGGGAGAAATGAATTATGGGAAGAGATGGGATGGAGGGGGACGAAGGCCGAGGTAGAGAGTATGAAGAAGAAACTAATAGAGGAGATAGAAAGGGGACTTTGACATGAGGTAGATGAATTGTACGGGGTGATACAGGGCTGTAAAAGAGAGGAAAAGAGGTGTAGTATGCGTGAGAGGAGGGCTAATTACTGATGGAATGAGGAAATAGAGAAGCTGTGGAGGGAGTGTAAGAAAGAATGAAGGCGGATGCCGAAGGGAAGAGGATGGGTAAAGGGAAAAGGGGGTTACAATGAAATGAAGAAGGGGCTGGGGCGTAGGATGCAGAGGGAGAAAAGAGGGAAGTGGAGGAATTGGAAAACAACCCATGGGGAAAGGCGTATAAGATGGCGGTGAAAAGGATGGGAGAAAATAGGAACGAAATGCTAGAGGAAGATTGGGAGATTAAAGGGAAATTATTCACGGGGTAGAAAGGGTAGTGTAGGGAAGTATTCGTGATGTCGCGTAAACTAGGGGGTAGGGATAAGGAGTGGGGTTAAATCGGTAGAGAAATGGGAAGTAGAGGAGAGGGGAGGGAATCATTGAAGTGAGGAAAGCTCCAGGGATAGACGGCCTGAGAGGTGATGTGGTGAAGAGGATGTTGGGTGACAATGGGAAGTACTTCTGGGAACTATAATTTCCAGCGAAACCGGAAGTCGACCATATTAATATCTTATGACAAAAATATCAAAATTAGGCCTAATGTAACTCACCTAAATTTGAATAAACATGTAATAGTAGTTGTACCAATTTGTTTTTATTTCCTCAAAAGCCCGTTTCAAGTTATGTATTACTATAGGGTTCGAAAATCACGTGACAAAAGTAGGTGTGCCCGGTGGGCACACAAAAATCTATACCAGGGAACAGGCTTTATAGACTATGCACATCCTTTTTTAAAATTGCTGTATCTTGGTTTCACAGAATTAATGAAAATAAAGAGCTTATAACTACTATGTGTAGAATTGGTTCTAATACATTAAAACATGTTTAAAATATATGCACGCCAACTATTGGTTATGCGATAAAATAATGAAATTAATTATGATTATCTACCAATTTAATCTACATACCCCATCCAAGCAACTAAAATATGGATTATTTGTAGTGCTTCTACTTTAATTTGACGCGTCTTCTTTAATATTACTACTTGCAGAAGATATTTTGCAGATGGTGCCATATGCAACTGTGACAGTAATTCATGCATGCAGCCAATATCTTCCATGAGTGAAATGCTTTTGTTGCCAACAAGATAGAAAGCAATAAAAGTTCATCCAATAACACATCCACCCTATGTCAACATAAAAAAAGTAAAATAAACTCCTTTTGTGGATTTTTTTACAAAAATACTTTCCACAAATTAAATGTTATTATTTCCCAGTAATGGCACTCATTGTATTACACTTTTACAAGTTTTTTACGTTTAACATCTGTTTCGTATCATGATAAGAGTGTATCAAGTACATCGTGGCTTTTTGTAGCCCACTTTGACACTTGACACCCAGTAAAGGTTCTCTGTATCACCCAGGTCTGCAGGTTTACCTTTAAATTAATAAACAAATTTATGTGCCTCTGGTTCATTCCAATTATTTAATAACCAGGAGAACCAAAAGAATGATAACCGAGCATTCCTTTCACTCTTATGACGACAATTTACAACGGCACAAACCTGAGGCATTTTATAAAACTTATTGTAAACAATAAAACTGTAACATGTGTAATGATACAACGTAAACAATGGCATTCATTATCTGTCCATTATTCTAGCGGGTTGCCTACAGGCTGACGCCAGTTGACCGGATGATTTCAATTGTTGTAGTAAGAAGCGTACATTGTTAATAAACAATATTTAATTATATCTCAACATATTTAACTAAACAAATAACAATTAAAGCAATAACAATCTTTCCTAATCAGTCAATTTATCTTTAGAAGGTTTTTAATATAATAAAAGTTATACAGTAATAATATAATCTATAAAGTTTGTTGAACCCTTTTCAGTTAAATACGACAACATCAGTGTCGTTAATTAATAACCACACCTCGTATATTTAGCACAAAAAATAATTAGAGTTTGTATAAAGATAGGGAAAAAACTATAAATAGTTCTAAATAAAATTATTTTGAAAGAGCCGCCATTTTAAACTGGTTGTTATTAATTATCTGTTGCATGTCAAAATTGTCTAAAACGGCTCTAAACAATATAATATAATTGTTGATTTCTTTCTTCAGGTAATTTAGAGTCAGTTTTAACGAACGATGGTAATTCAAATAGACAAAATAGACCTCCTTACCAAGAACAACCTCGATCAACGCAAAGATCACCTCAAACACCTACCAATATACCTCAAAATGTCGCCGGAAATCGTACCCCAACTAGCCCACAACCACAACCAACTACCTCTACGACGTTTCAAAATAGTACAGATACTTTGAATGTTACAGAGGTAAGCAAAAAAATGATATTAATAGAATACTGTAAACAGGTCCTAATAGGAGATAATTTTTTAAAAAATAGCATCAGGTAGAATGGAATTTGGAATTAGAAATATAAAAAAGTGTTTTGTAAATGACATAAATGAAAATATTAACCCGGAACTCAACCGGAGGCCAGGAGTGTCGATAATTTTTTTCTTGGGTGAGAGTCATAAATAACATATATTAGATTTAGAAACAAAACTAAGTTTCTTTGAACAAACAAATCACAACTCAAACAGCCTTTATAACATATATTAGATTAAGAAACAAAACTAAATTTCCTTGAACAAACAAATCACAAATCAAACAGCCTTTCGCATGTTCATTATCAAATGTAATTAAAAAATATAATAATTTTCCATTTATTTCTTATTCTGGAGGGGGGGGGGAGGTAGTCACGCGCTTGCCAGAGTCTGTGAGATTATATGAAATGAAAAACATCTTCGTAGTTTCAGCGATAGTCAGACAGTAAAGACCAACATGAAATTCCGTTCTCACTTATTATAACTGATTTGCTAAAATAACTAAATGGCGTAGGTACCTTATAATCTTTCTGGCTACTTACTATACTTTATTAATTAATTTCTTGAATCACAAAAATACTTCTTGATTGTTGAATCGATCGAAGAATAAAGAGGTCGAATGCACACACATACGCACTTATCCAAACCCACCTCTGCCAAAATGCATCCTTCAAAGAACGATACATCCCGGGAAGAGCATTCCACTAGATTCCGTTTCATACGATGGGGACCTCAGTGTTCGCTATCCTCCATTCTACTTCCCTGTGTTTTTGTGAAAGTGTCCTTTTCCATTCTTTAGGGTAGTGCAGTGCACTTTACTCCTTTTTTGGCTTCTTTTCTCATCGTTCGCGTTGGGCGTGCGTGTGTGTTTCGTGGCAAATTCTTAGCCTACTTACTACGTTCGATAAAGATCTTAAAGAATGGATCCACTTGTATATGTTCCTGTTCAAAATCCTGCTCATGTTTCTGGGATCAGCAGGCCCTCTTCTTTCTTTTTTTCTTGGTCTTAATTGATGGACGCTGTCCAGCTGTTTTCTCGGCCGTGGATGCCCTGCGTAGTCTTCTATGTTGTAGTTCGTCAGCTCCCTCATCTGGATGTTGGGGTGGATCTTCAGCTCTTCAAATCTTCTCCTGGCTGTCTTGTCCTCGATCTTCTCTTGGCTCAATTCTCGGTATATCTGCTGGGTTTCGATGTACCAAGAGGCGTTCACTGCTTGCCTGAGGCTGATATTTTGCTGTGCTCGGGGACTCTCTGCAGTGTATAGCGGAGCTTGGTGTTCAGTTCTAGCTTGAATCTTCTTCCAATGAGTCTTCCCATTCGTATTCTTGCCTTTTTCGCCTTGTCTACCAGGTAGTCGACGTGGTCCTTGAACGTCAGTCCTTGGTCCTGTTTGACTCCCAGGTACTTTGCTTTGGTGATCCAGCTGACTTTTTCTCCCGCTATGTACACGTTGTTTTCTGGTATCTTCCTGAAGAACACGGCTTTGGCCTTCTCTGCGTTGAGGCTGATATTCCACGCCGTACACCAGTCGTCGATTCGGTCCACGACTTCTTGTAGTCTTCTCGCTACCATCACTGGCTGGGTGCTTCTGGTTGCTATATCAGTGTCTTCTGCGTAGAGGGTCGTCATGGTTTTGTCTGTCTTGGGATGTCCGCCGTGTAGATGTTGTAGAGCACCGTAGAGAGAACTGCTCTCAATGGTACTCCTGCTTACATCTATCCCAATTCGTATTAGGTCTTGTTGAGCTTGAACCGGCATCTTCTGTTCTTCAGATACTTGCGCAGCAGGTTCGTGAGAGTCTGGAGCATCCGACTTCTCTAATCTTGTATTTCAGGCCTTCGGGACATACACGGTCGAAGACTTTGCCGATATCCAAGAAAATAGTTCCCGTTGGTTGAGTTCTGTTGAATCCTTGGGTGGCGTATTCTACTATCTGGTTCAATCAGCAGTCTGTGCACTTGAACTTCTTCCAGTCCGTCATCTTTACTTCTTCTTGTTGTTCTCTCGCCTTCTCCCAGCGTGAGGATGACTGGCTCGTGGTCCGATGGTGATGTCCCATGCCTCTGTGATGTCTTGTAGTATGGCGATATCCAGTACGTCTGCTTCTCCTCTGATATATGTATGCGTTGATTTTAGTGGTCCTATGATGTGCAGCTCTGGTCGTCAGTCAGCTTTCTTCCTGCTATGTTGAAGTGTCTGCTGTTCCAAGCTCAGTACTTGGCATTGAGGTCTCCCATCAGGACTCCTTAATTGCCGCATGGAAGAAGGACTTCTACATCATCTTCCTGGAGGAAGTCTCCAGCTCTTTTGTAGGCTAACAAGAGCCGTATTTTTCCGAAACTTGTTTGGACTGCAATGATGGTGGTTTCCATCGTGTGCATATTTTATGGTAGTCTTCATTAGGAAGGCCGTTCTTCCGCTACTGACGTTGTTGTCGTCTCTCTAGATCCTGTAGTTTGGCCACCCGATCACGTAATTTTCTCCTGGTAGCTTCATTTCTTATAGGGTGAATATGTCTTCTAGTATGGTCTGCAGCAGGTTGATGTTGGCTCGTAATCCTCCGCTGTTTCAGGTTCCTATCTTCAACTGGTTTGATCGGGGTTGCTGGGGATCCATTAACGTTTCATAAATCTGGCGAAGACGTTCTGCATTTGCTGCTTCAAAGACGTCTGGTTGTGGTTGGCTGGTGGACGCCGTCTTCTTGGCTATACTAGCGTGTAGCTGTTCTGTTGGTGATAGGTTGGCTTCTCGTTGTTACCTGGGTAGTGGTCGTCTTAGGTGTTGATTGGTGTTCAGTTGTCTTTGGCGTTGTCGTCTTTTTCTGGGGTGCTTCGAGGCACCATCTGTAGTTGGCTGGATGCTCTCCCTCACAGGTTGCAAGACTATTCTTTGCTCTTTCACAGTCCCCGAATCGGTGGCTTTTTCAGCATCTGACGCATCTTGTATCCATATGGCAGATCGATTGTCCATGGTGGTAGCCTTAGCAGTTGTAACCGCCATATCTGGAGTGTAGTTGGGTAATCCTTTTGACCTGGATTCCTTCTACTTGGAGGTATTCGATGTCTTTATCTGAAGACAGTTCTTTGATAACGTTCTTCGGGATCGGTGAAGGTGTACCAGTTCACACCTTGGCCTTCTAGTTCTTCCAGGTACTTCTTCAGTCTCCTGTAATCTTCTATATTTTCTAGGGTGACCTTGATCCCTAGTATCTCGTTGAATGTTGTATTCAAATGAATTCCTTTTGATTGGGCTTGTCTTCGTATCCTTGTAAAATCCTTCGTCGTATTTGTTGTCGCTGTATTTCCCTTGTGCGCAGAGAGAAACCTTCCTCGGTGGGGATGTCCATGGCTTCAGTTTGTTCTTTTTGACCCCATTGTTTTCTTGTCTTCTCTCTTGATTCTTGAACCTTTCGGGTTGGTATTGGCTATTTTTTTTCTTTCCCTCGGGCAACTACTTCTTTCCTTTTGGTTCAATTGAACCTGGAATTCGCTTATTTCCTCTTAGAACTGTCTGGCTTCAAAGACGTCTGGTTGGGGTTGGCTGGTGGACGCCGTATCCTTGGCTGCACTAGCGTGTTGCGGTCCTGGTGGTGGTTGGTTGGCTTCTCGTTGTTACCTGAGTAGTTGTTTTTGACGTTGTCGTCTTTTTTCTGGACTTCCTTGGGACAGCCTCTGTAGTTGACTGGATGCTCTCCGTCATATGTTGTAAGACTGTTCTTTGGTCCCACAATCGGTGACTTTCTCAGCATCTGACGCATCTTGTATCCATATGGTAGGTCGATTGTCCATGGTGGTAGCCTCGGCTGTTGTAGAACTGCGTTGGCCCGTTGTTTTTCGAGGGTTTTCTTGCCTCACCTTGGCGCTGAGGTCGAACTCAACTTTCTTCATTTGTCCAAATCTTCTTTGTTGAAGTCCACCATGAATATTGGAAGTCTTCTTTTTTCTCCGTATCTGGAGTGTAGTTGGGCGATCCTCTTGACCTGGATGCCCTATCCTTGTAGGTTTTCTTTAATGTATTCGATGTCCTCATTTGGAGAGAGTCCTTTGATAACATTCTTCGGGATCGGTGAAGGTGTACCTGTTCACACCCTGGCCTTCTAGTTCTTCCAGGTACTTCCTCAGTCTCCTGTAATCTTCTATATTTTCTAGGATGACCTCCATCCCTAGTATATTGTTGATTGGGCTTGTCTTCTTATCCTTGTGAAGTCCTTCGTCGTCTTGATTATAATTGGTGATGGCCTATTCGTTCTTGGTTGCGCTAGTTGCGTTGTCTTCTCTGCTGACTGGGACGGGGCGTGTGCTTCCTTTCTCTTCTCTGTGCTGTATTTCCCTCAGGGGCTGAGAAAAACTTTCCTCGGTGGCGATGTCCATGGCTTCATTTTGTTCCTTTTGACTGCATGGTCCTACTGTCTTATCTCTTGATTATTGAACCTTTCGGGTTGGTGTTGGCTCTTTTTTTCTTTAACTCGGGCATCTACTTCTTTCCTTTTGGTTAAATTGAATCTGGAATTCCCATATTTCCTTTTAGAACTGTCTGGCTTATTTTCTTCATTTGGAGAGTTCATTTCTTGTGTCTGTGAGATCTTTTCTTCTTTCTGAGAGGTCGGTTGAGTATTTCTAATATTTTCATCTTGGCTTGAGTATCAGTGAGTTGTTTTTTTCAACTCTTGATTCTCTTGTTCGAGCTCCATTTTCCTTTTCTTCCTCTCCTGGGAAGAGTGAAGTTTAGACTCGTCCATCCTCGGTGCTTCCTGTTCCTCGACAGGCGCTAAAAAATAAATATTAGTATTTAACTTACCTTTTTATTGTGTCCAATATTCTCAATGCCTGGTCTAATTGTTGACTCGCGTTTCACGTCAGCAGTTTTTATAGTTGTATCTTTTAATTTTCGATGTTTGGTGGATGGCTGTATATTCAAAATAATGGTTTGTGTTAAAATGAAGTATATTGAGTCTTCCACGACATGTTTCGTTGTTTTTACAGGAAAATGAAAGTCCGCTACGAAATAAGTATCCTAAAATCGAAGATTTCGGTAGCGCAGAAGAATTACAAAATTTATCATCAAAAGACTTGAAAATATTACTAACCCTACACAGAGTAGACTTTAAAGGTTGCGTGGAAAAATCGGAACTGTTAGAGAGAGCCGAAAGACTTTGGGAAGACAGCAATGAACTGAAAAAAGGTATTGATCCAACAATATTTAAATATTTCAGTGTTTATTAATTTTCCTTACAGAAATTCCAGAAAATTTACCAATACAAGAACTGTGCAAATTATGTATGGACGCCCCGCTAGATTGCGTTTTATTAGAATGCGGTCATATAGCCACGTGTACAGATTGCGGCAAACGATTAGCCGAATGTCCTATATGTAGACAATATGTAGTACGCGTAGTTAGAACTTTTAAAGCGTAAAAACGGTTTTATTTTCCAAAAAAAGTTGTGGATAAGAAAAAGTACTTACGATAAGATTGTTGGTTAAAGCAAGCAAAGTCTGATATTTAGGGTGGTTGAGAGATTGATTCATTCCATAGTAAATAATTTGTTCCAAAGAAACTGTTTTTCTTTTACCTTTTGATCTATTTTAAGATCTGAATGTGGGGGTTTCGATGGGCTTCAGTTTTAGTACGAGTCGTTGCTACCAGACCATGTAGAATGCAGATTTAGGCTCATTTCGACTGTCTCTTTGTAGAAATATCAAAACGTGTAACTGTTGAAGTCACCAATCTTTTAAACAGTTTAGACTCAATTTTGTCGTTTTTAAATTATTAGTTGTGTGAATTTTTTATAGTAACATCTCAAAAACAACAAACTTTTTGTATTTTTTTAAGTAAAATCTGTTTATTGTTTAAAAGCAAGACAAATGTGATTTTTTTATACTTGTGAATTGGTGATAGAGATTTTTTAGATTGAATCTTTCCTTTTCTTAGCGAGTAAGTTTATAAATATTGTTGATATCTACAAATTTATCTTTAAATGTTGTTAAGTATTAAAAATACTTGATATAGGAACATAAAAGAAAAATGTATTTATAAAATTGAACTTTTACTGTAGTTGAAGTGAAATTAAATTTCAAAGCTGAACTTGATTTGTGTGTTTCTTTTTTACATACCTTGTATCCTTAATCCTTGTTCTGATTCTACTAATCCTACCTGAGGGCATACCTTATATGTAGGTAACCCATTAACCAAAATTAGACATTTCTAATAATCTATTTCAAGGGAAGGTATGTTCTGGTTGCAGCGACCGTTGTTCATCTATCGGTTTATATTCTTCTTCTTCTTTTCTAAATCCTTTTGCCCTTTCAGGCATCGGATGTGGATTCCGCGACCTGTACCCATTTCTTCCATGCATTTCTGTCTCTTGCTAGATTTCTCATTTCTGCTATAGTCTTTCCTCTTTCTAAACCTATATCTTGTATTTGGTCTAACCATTTTCTTCTAGGCCTACCCATTTGTTTTTTGATCGGTTTTCAAATCGCCATTATTATCCTAGTTAATCTATTGGGTTTCATTCTTACCTTATGACCATACCAGCTAAGTTGTCTCTTTTATATTTTACCAGTTATCGGTTCCTGTTTAGTTGTCTCTCTAATGACGTCGTTTCTATTCCTAACCCATATTTAGTTTTCCCTGCAATTCTTAGATGTTTCATTTCTATGGCATTTATTTTAGTTTCGTCCTTTTTTCGCACAGTCCAATTTTCACTTGCATATATTATTGTAGGAACTGTTATCATATTATTAATTTTCATGTTTACTTCTAAGTCTATATCCAAGAATTGTTTTATTTAGAGAGTAGTATGTTTGTGATTTCTGCATCTATTTTTCCATCTTCTGTTACTATACTCCCTAAATATTCAAATGTTGTTACTCTTTCTAGCGTCTGATTTTTGCATTTAATCTCTTTATTGTTTTCATTACCTGGTTGTTTTTCATTTATTATCATCACTCTTGTTTTATTTATGTTCACGTTCCCAATTTTTCGCATTTTGTTCTTTGTATTCGCCACTAAAACCACATCATCTGCATATAGTATTCAGCTGCTCGTATTTTTCTTTAGTTCACTTCACAATCTTATCCATGATTATTGTAAACAGTAATGAGCTTAAACTGTAACCTTGTTTTATTCCCTTATACATTTTGAATTCTTTAGACCTTTGGCCTGCAATCTGTACCTTGGCTCTAACTGTCTCGTATACACTTTTAATTATATTTATTAAGGTGGGTGGTACTTCCATTTCCTCCAAGGTTCTCCATACTTCTCTTCTATCTACTATATCAAATACTGCTTTTAAATCTATAAATGTAAGGTACATTTCTTCTCCCTCTTCTATTTTTCTTTCGATTATATTCCAGTATATAGATATTATCATTTGTTTGTCTTTCAGGTCTAAAAGCTCCCTGTTCGTCTCCTACTTTTGGTTCTACATATTCTTTTAATCTTTTTTCTATTATTTTTGTGTACACTTTATAGCTAGCTGCTTTTAAATCTATAAATGTAAGGTACATTTCTTCTTCCTCTTCTATTTTTCTTTCTTTTATATTCCTTAGTATATAGATATTATCATTTGTGTGTCTTTCAGGTCTAAAAGCTACATATTCTCTTAAAGTATTCATTCGAATTTCGTACCATAAAGACGTGTATCGCTCCGGTTATCAATAGTGCTTCGACAAAAAAAAAGTGAATCACAAAACAAAATTAATTTCTTATCAGCTAATGATAAAAACTGGACAACTCATTAGTAAATAAAAGAGACGAAAAAAAAAATGAACACATTACCAGCTTTTAATGGGCCGGGATTTAATTATAGCCAACAAATGATGCCTCAAAACAATGGAAGTACTGTACAGGGTGTCCCACCTTTCAATACACAAATACCGCAATATCATCAAATTCAAACTCACCCTCAACCAATATTGCATGGACATATTCAACAACCCCAGTATACTGTCAGCCAACCATCCCCTCCACAGCAAGCGTCACATAGCCAAAACTACTGTAGAATGTCATCAACTAGTGAAGAAGAATTCGCAGGTTACGACGAGTACGAGCAAAATAATAGCTCCAACAAAAATAATTGGCAAGTAGTTAAAAACACAAAGAGAAGAAAAATTAGTGCAACAAATAGACCACAAGAGACAGTAACAAATAACAAGTTTAGCCCCTTAACACAGGAAGAGATAGTAGACGCCACAAAAATCAACGAAAATTAAAATAAAACACCAAAACCACCTCCAATATACGTATACGGAGTAATTAACTACGGGGAGATGATAGAACAACTGGGCACAATAGCAGAAAGCACACAATACACCACAAAATCCCTAGCCGACAATACTGTAAAGATATGTTGTGACACACCAGACACATATAGGAAGGTAATAAAACACATGAGGGACAACGACGTAATACACCATACTTACCAACCTAAAGAAGAGCGTGCCTATAGAATTGTCATTAAACAATTACATCATACTACGGACATAGAAGAAATAAAATCAGAACTAACCAAAAATGGACACAAGGTGAGAAATGTAATGAATTGTAAGAGCCGAATAACAAAAGAACCGCTGAATATCTTTTTCGTCGATCTAGAACCAGCAGACAACAACAGAGATATCTACAAGCTGTCAAATCTACAAAACAGAGCTATTCAAATAGAACCGCCCAAAACAACAAAGGGTATTACACAATGCATGAGATGCCAGCAGTACGGACACTCAAGGTCATACTGCAACAGACCATTTGCGTGTGTCAAATGTGGTGGAGCACATAATACGACAGCCTGCAAAAAAAGTAAAGATACCCCTGCTAGATGTGCTCTATGTGATGGTGCCCACCCAGCCAACTTTAAGGGATGTGCATTCTACCATAGTCTATTTAAACCAAACAATGACAACAATCGTATGAATATACAAAAAAATGCAAATAACACTACAACTAGACCTATTCTGCATACAACGAAACCAGTGCCCCAAAACCACTATCCTATACATCCACAGAATAGCTATGCCAACGTAGTAAGAAATGATAGTGAACAACAGACAAATTTTAATATTAATGACATAATGAACAAATTTCTTGAGGAATTTAAAAACATGTTTCAACAACTACTACAACAAAACAGCATGGTTCTAAACATGCTATCAACGCTTGTATCCAAAATTCAATAGTTTCATTAAAATCGCAGAGTGGAATGCCAATGGGCTTCCACAACATAAAAACGAGGTAGAGTTATTTCTTCATCACAATGAAATAGACATTCTATTAATAAGTGAAAGCCACTTCACAAGTCGAACTCACTTCAGGATACCTCAATACACAACTTATTCATCAAACCACCCAGACAATACAGCCCATGCTGGATCGGCCATCTTGATAAAAAACACCATAAAACATGTTGAACTACCAAAATACGCCCAAAATAGTTTACAAGCCACAGTTATAAAAGTTAGTATGAGGTCATATGAGCTAACAGTTGCAGCAGTCTACTGTCCTCCTCGTTACAACTTGAAGAAGGAAGACTACAGGAATTTCTTTGATACTCTAGGCCACAAATTCGTTGTGGGGGGAGACTTCAACAGCAAACATATCTTATTTGGATCTTGTATCACAACTACTAAAGGCAGAGAATTAGTAAACTTAATACATGAAAACAACTACCACCCCCTGGCACCTGGCACCCCTACTTATTGGCCAACAGATCCAAATAAGACACCTGACCTGCTGGACCTATTTATTACCAATGGTATTTCCCCTGCTTACATGGACGTCATGCCAAACTATGACCTCTCATCAGACCACTCTCCGATTATAGCAACAATCAGTAGTTTCATAGTTTACAAAACGATAACACCAAGGTTACATAACAGTAGAACTAACTGGGAAAAATACCGAGCCAAACTAGAAGAGGATATCAGCCTCCAAGTAAGTCTCAAAACATCAGACGAAATAGATGGAACACTAACATCTTTAAACTATATGCTCAAAGAGGCCGCACAAAATGCCACCCCTGCAACTAATATAGCTAATAAAGTTCACTACATCCCAGCGGAAATTAAAAAGCTAGTAGCCCAAAAAAGGAAGGCAAAAGCAAAATGGCATCGTAGCCATGCCCCATCGGACAAGACCACACTGAATAGACTAAGTAACCAATTAAAATCTAAACTCAAAGAGGAACAAGAAAGATCATTTACATATTATATAACGAATCTAAACCGGCAAGACAACTCAATATGGAAACCAATAAAAAATTCCAAAAAACCTAAAACCCAGGTGCCCCCAATTAGAAACGAGCAGGGAACTAATCTACAGTGGGCCAGAAATGACGATGAAAAAACAGCGCTATTTGCTGAGCATCTAGCTCAAGTATTTACACCCTACAGTGACGCACCAGATATTGAAATTGAAAGCAACCTAATCAACATTCCAGAAAACATCCCACCAATTAAACCACTAACCAAAGATGAAGTCCAAAAAGAAATCCAATACTTAAACAATCGAAAAGCCTCTGGACTCGACAAAATAACTCCTAGGATGATAAAGGAACTACCAGAGAAAGGAATCATACTCGTTACTCTTATCTTCAATGCCATCTTACGCTTAAACTACTGGCCCAAGCTATTTAAAACCGCTGAAATAATCTTAATCCCAAAAGAGGGCAAAAATCCAAACGAAGTAACCTCATACAGGCCAATAAGCTTGCTACCAATGGTATCAAAAATACTTGAAAGACTGCTGCTACAAAGAATCAATTCAGATCCGGAAACAGAAGAATGGATTCCTCACCACCAATTTGGTTTTCGGAAAGAGCACTCCACGGTCCAGCAGGTTCATAGAATAGTTCATAACATAAATACAGCAATGGAAAACAAGCAGTATTGTACAGCTGCCTTCTTGGATATTAGTCAAGCCTTTGACAAGGTTTGGCACACAGGTCTGGTATTCAAAATAAAGAAATATCTTCCCATCACCTACCTGAAATTATTGAGATCCTACCTAAGCGACAGAGAATTTCGAACGAGAATGAATGAAAGTCTTTCCAATAATTTTCCAATTAAATCCGGGGTACCGCAGGGCAGTGTTCTTGGACCGCTGTTGTATGTACTACATACAGCAGATCTACCAACCAACAATGAAACATTCACTGGAACTTTTGCAGACGATACCGCCGTCCTTGCAGCCCACGAAAACCCAGCTACAGCGTCTTCGATTCTTCAGGCACAACTAAATAACATTCAAACTTGGTTACATAAGTGGCGGATCAAAACGAATGAAACAAAGTCAGTCCAAGTGACCTTCACGTTGAGAAAAGAACAGTGCCCTCCAGTGACATTTAATAACATCCAACTTACACAATCCCCTAGCACCAAATATCTAGGAGTGCACCTCGACTCAAAACTCAACTGGAAAGAACACATACTCAAGAAGCGGAAACAAATTGACCTAAGAATAAAAGACCTACACTGGCTAATAGGCAGAAAATCGAAATTGAGCCTAGAGAACAAAATCCTCGTGTACAAAGCTGTCATCAAACCAATCTGGACGTACGGTATACAACTCTGGGGATGTTCGAGCAAGTCGAACATAACCATAATCCAAAGAAGCCAGTCTAAAATATTACGTATGATAACTGACGCACCCTGGTACGTGTCAAATCTAACACTCCACGAAGACCTAAGAATACCATTTATACAGGATGTAATTACACAACAAAGTAATAAGCACCACAAAAAACTAGAATCGCACAGCAACCCTCTACTCCATCCCCTAATAGAACCGCAAATTGACAGAAGACTCAAAAGAAACTGGCCAGCCGATCTGAAAAATGATTAAAGGGGTAGCCTCACTGGAGAAGACCTCACCACGCCAATAGGAACACACTGTTCCCGAGCCAACAAACTAGCCTATAGAACTGTTTGTTTTGATTGCTAAGAAAAGTAATATAATAAAAAAAAATATTCTCTTAATCTTTTTTCTATTATTTTTGTGTACACTTTATAGCTAGTTTGGGCCAAACATATTGCTCTGTAATTCTCACATTGTGTTTGTTCTCCCTTTTTATAGATGGGTACTATTAAGTTATTTTCCCATTCCCTTGGTATTTTTTGTTGTACCAATGCTTCTTTGCATACATTCCATATCCATTTTTTTTCTCTTTCTCCTAACGATTTAATCATCTCTAGTGCTATCCCATCTTCTCCGTTAGCCTTGCCTATTTTGATTTTTTGTATTACTTGATCTATCTCTTTGTGGATTCCTTGTAGTTGGTCGATTTCCTCTTCTGCTGTTGTTATATTCTCTTCCGGTGTTAATGTATGGAATCGCTCTGTATAGTATTCTTTCCATGGTTTAAATACTTCTTCCATTTCCGTTTGTACTTGGCCTTTGCGATTTTTTATTGCTCTAATATCTTTATATTTATTTCCTCTCAATATTTTTATTCTTGTCCAAAATTTCCTGTTATCCATCTTATGTAGATCTGATATTTCTTCTCCAAATTTCTTCCACGAGTTACGTTTTGATTTTTGGACGGCTATTTTTACAATAGCTTTCTTCCTGTCATATTCTTCTTTGTCCACATGTGATTTTGATGTGATATATTTTTTCATGCCGTTTTCTTTTCTTTGACCTCTATTTTAATTTCGTTATTGCACCAGTTGGTCGTTTTTATATCCTTATTATATTTAATTTTTCCACATTTTTTTGTCTGTTGCTATTAATAGCGTTTCTTTAAAGGCGACCCATCGTTCTTCAAATGTCTGTTCAGGTATCGGCATTAACTTCTTTGTTTGATTTACCTTTTCGATAAATAATTCGTGGACTGTATTATATGACTTTATTTTACATCAAACTTAATCACTACCGATACTACAATACAGTGAATTTAGCCTTTTTAAATTTTAATAATATTGTTAACTTAATTTATAAAGTCTAGAGTGACCTCACTCTTATTCACTTCGACTGCGACTCTTCGCTTTTTTCCTCCCCCTCGGGCCTCTGTCACATGCACACCAAATAATTACGACGTTGCCACTTCTATTATTTACTACAGAAGCTTTTGAGTCTTAACAGTGTCCAATCTGTTTTTTTTCTTTTTCTAGTTTATCGAATTCTTTGTTCGTCTCATTTTGATATTTTTTCTCGATATTTTTAAGTTTATGTGTTGCTAGTTTACTGTAGTCTGTAGTAGCTTCTTTCTTGAGTAATTTTACTAGACAAATTGTCACTACTAATCTGTGGTTAGATCCAATTTCTGCTTCTTTTTTTGTTTCAATTTTTTGCATTACTTCTGTTAGGTTTTGTGTATATGTTATGTAGTCTATCAGTCTTTTACCGTTTCTTTATTCTACCACAAAAGTATATTTATCATTTAGTTGTTGTTCCCACATCGTATTTCCTATTATTAGATCATTGCTTCTGCAAAAATCTATAATTTTTAGCCCATTTCTGTTAGTTGTGTCTTCTTCGTGTTTTCCCGTACAACCCATTCCTCTGTTGTAATCATTTCCTACCCTGCTATTCCAATCTCCCATTATTATTGTCTTTTCGTTTTCCTCCCTTACTTCATCTAACACTCTTTGCAATTGAATATAAAATTCTAAAATTTCTTCCTCTGCCGTTCCTACTACTGGCCCATATATTTGTATAAAATTCATTATTTCATCTAATTTTATACTAATAACCATTATTCTCCAGTCGACTGCCATAAATTGTATTACCTTTTGTATTATTTCTTCTGTGACAATTATTCCTTTGTTCTGGTTTTACTCCTGAATAATATAATGTATGCTTTGTTGTTAGTTGCGAACATCCTTTGTCTTTTTTCTTCATTTCACTTAGTCCTAGAATTTGAATATTATTGTTTTCCATTTCTTCTGTTAAATCTAATTATTTTCCTGTTAATGTGCTTATATTCCATATACCTATGCCAATCTGTAATTATTCCGTGTTTTTTACTGTTACTCTGTTGATGATAATCATCCTTTAATTTTTTATGCTTGTTAGTTGTTATTCTTCCGTTTTGCGTTTTGTTATTTAATTTACCGTTATCATTTTCCTTGTTCTCAACTTGAGTCGTTACCTGTATACTATCTTTAAGTGTATTGTTTATTAGTTTTTTTGGTTCTGCCCTCTAATCATCAACTATAATTCCTCTGAATCATCATTCCATTTCTAAACTATTCCACTTACTATCAATTTATTGTATCCTACTTTTGTATTTTTTCCCTTTTCTTTTTCTTCTTTAGCTTTTCTTCAATTTTTTTTGTATTTCTAATTCTTTTTTGGTAAGGTCCGACTCAATAAAAATATGTTCCTGATCATTTCTCAGTCTACTTTTGTTCTTTAGAATGTCCATTTTATCTGCGAAACTTTCCATTTCAATTAAGCAAATCTTTTCACCTAGTTTTTGGGCCCTTCTTATTTTGACATCCATTTGCAGTCCTTTTGTTATGACGTTTTCCATAGTTGTCTTTAGTGCCTTATCATCTTTTGTATTCAATTCTAATCCAGTGATGACCACATTTTTCTTTTTAGTTATTATTTCTCGATATGCTACTTTGTTTTTTAGTGTTTTTATTTCGTTCTTAAGTTTTACTTTTCCGCCCAACCTATCTAATATGCGAGAAAAGTATTGGTTTACCCCAAAAAAGTTGGAATTTTGAAAAATTTTTTTGAGTTATTTTTACGTTTTCAATTAACAACAATACGAAAAAATGGTTTCTAGAAAAAAATCCTGTGTGTATGTCGTCGTTGTCGTCGGCCACATTTTCTTACATGTCTTGTTAGCACGATACAGCCTCCGGAGTGCAATAAATCACCAATTTTATGATGGAATGTTGTTAAGGACATGTCACAGATGAACCTTATTGATTTTCAGTTCACCAGAGCCAGTACAACGGGTGCTATGGTACTTGAAGTACGACATTTTGTCATTTTTTAAGAAATTTCGGTTTGTTAGCACGATACAACCTCCGGAGTTCAACAAGTCACCAATTTTATGATTGAATATTATTCGGGACATCTCACAGATGAACCCTATTGATTTTCAGCTCACCAGAGCGAATACAACAGGTATTACAGTATTTTAAGTACGATATTTTTGTCATTTTGGAGAAGTTTCAGTTTGTTAGCACGATACAGTCTCCGGAGTATATACAAGTGACCAATTTCATGATTGGATATTATTCAGAGGGTCTCAAAGATTAACCCTATTGATATTGAGCTCACTAAAGCCAGTACAACGGGTGCTATGGTACTTTAAGTACCAAATTTTTGTCATTTTTGGAGTATTTTCAGTTTGTTAGCACGATACAGCCTCCAGAGAGTCTACGATTGATCAATTTTATGATTGAATATTGTTCAAGGTGTCTCACAGATGTACCCTATTTATTTTCAGTGGACTAGAGGGAGTACAGCGGGTCCTATAAATCCAGATATACTACATTTTTGGTTATTTTTGGATAAATTTCGGTTTGATAGCACGATACATTCCCCGAACTGTATACAAGTAACAATTTTATGATAGAATATTGTTCAGGGCCACAGACGCGGAAAAGTTAGTTTTAATCTTTAAAACCGTTTATTTTTGTTTTATTTCCAGTAGCCGTTTGTTGTTCTCGCTGTTTTCCTTTCTTAATTGTTTTATTTCATCTATCATTTTATCGTTATCGTTTATCAATTCTTGCATCATTTTTATCATGATTGCTTCTGCGAGTTCTCTTTTTCTTCGGCACCTTTCTTGGGTATTCTCCTAGTTATTTTACTTCTTCTAAAACTTTCATCTAATTCCCTCCTTTTCCTTTTGTATTCTTCGTCTGTATCTGTTCCGCTCCCTAAAGGCATTTTGTTTGATTTTCTTCTGTACAGTCCATGAAATCTGTGTCTCTTTTGTAGTTTGTGTACCGAGAACCTACTTAATTCAGTCCTTAGCCTACTCAGAGCTGACCAATTTCGTTTATGTCTGTAAATCTTATATTACTTTTTACCTGGAAACTGTAACTTTGACTAATATCAGGGGTACAGTATATTTCTTTTTTTAAGGGAACGAGGACATTTTCCAAAAAATTCCATTTTCAATCATTTTCCTGAATTTCCCACTCGAAATAATTTTTTTTTCGAACAACTAACACATTTTTTGTATTCTCCGTATCCAAAAACCACCATATGCAAAATTTCAAGAAAATCGGAAACAAATTTTTTTTTTTCGATTTTCAATCCAACTTTGATGTTTATAACTCAGATATTGAACTGAAGCTAAAGTCAAGGGCGGATCCACGGGGGGGCTTTGGGGGCTCAAGCCCTTTAAGAAGACTTGTTATGTCATAAAAAGTCAAACATCGCTATAAATACTAATAATAAATACAGTAATTATATATTATGTTTACCAAAAGCTTTGTTTGAGAATATAAATATCATTTTATTAAAATAATCATTTAATTTTATTTATTTTACGTCCACAAAACCAGCCGCGCCGAGTGCGTCTGAATTTAGGTAGTCGGCAAAATGCTCAAACGCGGCGCTTCCCGATTGAAGATAAAGACAATCGCAGGCCGCGTCATTGGTTTGCAGAACATTGAAATAAAAACGTGTTTTTATGCATTTTTTCTCTGTGAAATAGCTTTAAATATTAAATCTATATTTCTGGAAGATAAGAAGAAATTTATTTTATTATTCAGTTTGTGTTTGACGTTCATAGCGAATACAAGTTATTTTTTGTCTCATTTGGACATGCGTAAAATGAAGCGATCACAAACGACATTAACATCTTTTTTTACAAAAAAGCCAAAAAATAATACGGTTGTGGGGGTGGGACATTGTGGTAGTAGTGTTATAGAAGAAAACATCGTTATAGTAGCATCAACAAGTAGTGGCAGTACTTGCAGTGGCTCGCAAGAATTTGAGGCAAGTAGTAGTAGTCAACCGTTTTCCTGAGGAGCCCTCACAGCAAAGCGTAAGTATATAATTATAATATGCCTTTTCATATTTCGTAATAAATGATAAAAAGGAAAAAGGGATAAAAATAAACAATATTTTTTTGTATGTTCAAAGAATTACTGGATGTGACGTACAGTTAGATCTAAAAAAAAATATTTTAACATTTTGTATTTTAGTTTTACTTTACCGTTATTTTCAAATATGTGAAAACTGTTAGGTGTTGATTTGGGTTAGAAGCTTCTTAGAGCGAAAAAATGGAATTTATATTGATTTTGGTTTATTTAAGTACTTTATAGGATGGTAATGGTATTTTGTCTTTGCGTTTGAGTTTAAAATCTTAATTACATAGGCAAAAAAGGGATTTTATTGAATTCGTACTATTCGTTCTATATTTTTTTCTGTCATATTTGTAAAGTTCAAATTTGGTATATAATTCTAACTTAATTTAAATAAAATTATAAATAATATACTTTTTTGAATTTAATACCTATGACCTGCTTTATTTGTTAAATAATGTAACCTAACCTAACCAAAAGTGAAAGAAATTTGCTTTTAAATATTGTAACGTCAATACAATACGTCAAAAATATCGTATAAAAATAAAAAAACTTTACAATACAACTATGAAATTAAATTTGTTCATTTTTCTTAAGAATGGCAACCGGCTATATGATATTGGGAATGCAGGCGGACAATCTTTAAGTGTCCATGAAAAAATAAATTTTGTAAGCAATACTATCCCTGACTCAAAATATGTTTTTCCATTGCAACGAGGAGGGAAACAGCAAATGCGTAAATTCGGTATTCATTGGCTACAACAGTATAACTGGCTTGCGTATAGCGAAAGTAAAACTGGAGGATTTTGTAAATTTTGTGTGCTATTTGCACCAGATGGCTGAGGAATGGGTAGCCAAGTAAGAATAAAATAGTTATATAATAGGCTCATTTAGTCATATTTCCAAAGTTACTCTTTTTATATGATTATTGTAGTTTACCTTTTATTTTAAGCTTTAAGAAAAGAATTAGCCCAATTGGACGAAAATTACCAAAAATTTTAGAGCTAGAATAATCTAAGGCTATTTTAAAATGTGACGTCATACAATCTTTTTTACATACAAATTGCGATCTTGGACACCTGCGCTACCTGCTTCGAAAAACATTGTCGTTACCTTTTTCTTACATTTGTCACAAAAAGTGTTAATATTTTTCCGTCAGGCTGACAGGCGCAAAGCAAAGGTAATGCGTTGTGGCAACGAATTACCTGGTGAAAAAAGATGGTCTGACGTCATAGTTTTAATTAATTTTATAAACTTTAATAATTTTTTTAGGTGGTTAAAAATCATTTAAAAATTTGATATTTTGCATACTTACTAAATTTATTATGTTATTTCAGAATTTACAATAAAAAAAAATTGGTAAATGAGCCTATTGTTTTAATGAAATAAGGTTTTAAAAAACTAACTGAAACTAACTAAACTATATCGTAACCTGAGCTTATTATTTTTCAGATTCTTAAAATGCTTGTAAGGGAACCGCTACTAAGTTTAAAAAAGCCCGGAAAATGCTTACGCAGCATGAAAACACCAACTACCATAAATTTTCAGTTAAAAAAGCAAATGATTTTTTAAACATGCAAATGTGTGAAAAGTCTGTCAGTATTTCTGTGCAATTAGATAAACAAAAAGCAGAAATAATTGAAGCTAATCGGCAGCGGTTAATGCCGCTTATTAAAACAATTCTATTTTGTGCCCATAACAAATTACCACTTAGAGCGCATAGAGATGATAGTAATATAGATATTAAAGATAGCTCAAACCAAAATCTTTCAGAAAGTAATGATGGCATTTTTAGGAACTTATTAACTTTTCGTATAGATTCTGGAGATTTAAACCTTAAAAATCATATACTAACAGCACCAATGATTAGTAAAACAATCCAAAATGCAGTGGCGGATCCAGGGGGGGTAAAGGGGGTAATTACCCCCCCCCCAAGCCTCGTCGAAATATTCACAGTTTCAGTGCCGAATCAGCTTTGAAGTAAAAAAAAATGCTATGACATTTTCAAAATTCCCTAAGGCTAAGGTTGAGAGCCAGCACTCCACCGTGTTCGAACGCTAGCACCCCCTTCCACAAAATGCACTGTACATCTACATCTTATCCCTTCCCTGCACTTGAACTCGAATATTGTCGAGCCGACCCGTCAAAGGCATCAAATTGTCAGATAGATCGACGATCGACGGCGATTTACTTCTGTTGCATTTCGTCTGTAATTGGCGTAGTAAGCCGGGTAAGCGGTGGCGGGACGTATTATTTCTATCGTACCTATTTTGTTTTTGAAGGGTTTATCGTTCTTTCTGCTTGGTGTGGTATGATGACTAAATAAATCAATTTGTAAGTATATTGTTATTGTTCTCATCGTGGGTGAATCAGTAAGTTCACAAATTATGATTTATAATATGTTATTCATTGATTTTTCAGACAAAAATGAGTAAAAAAAGAGGTAATGCCACTTTGGATTCATTTTTCATCAAGAAAACCAAAACTGTTGAACAGCAATTTGAAGAATCAGTTGTATCGATAACACCTAGCAGTAGCAAAGCTGAATTGGACATAAATACTAGTTTGAGGTATACGAGTCCAGTTGAGAATGAAAATAAACTTGGCGAAAATGAGAAATTGGAGGAATCCATTGAAAATCAGCCGGATATTGAGATTGCAGAGTTAGAATTCAAACCATCAACATCAACTGACGATGTGAGTGTCTATATAGATATTGGGACCTACACGTTCAAAAACATGAGTGATTTTGACAGATACAATATACTTAAATGTGAATTGATACCATCTGACCGTAAACTACCATTCTCTCTTCACAAAAAATGTGGAAAACAGGTGAGGTGGTGTTATTTATCCTCCAAACATTTTAAACAATTCAACTGGTTGATGTATTCTGAAAGTTCGGCGAATTTTAAAAACCAAATTCAATTTTTCCAGATTTTTTTCTTTGAATTTTTCAGCACGGTAATTCGTTTAAAAATGGTGGTGTTATTTATCCTCCAAACATTTTAAACAATTCAACTGGTTGATGTATTCTGAAAGTTCGGCGAATTTTAAAAACCAAATTCAATTTTTCCAGATTTTTTTCTTTGAATTTTTCAGCACGGTAATTCGTTTAAAAATGGTATCCTACATCCATCATATACGGGAGTGCAAGGGGTTGGATTACACTCTGTATATATATACCATTAGAAATGTGTTTTTATTTTATTTTGATATGTACAGAATGTTATTTGTTTCATTTATTATTAATATGATGACCGAAAAAATATTAATTTTTTCAGTTATTTTCATGTTGAGCAGATATTGTTGACTGGAAATATATTTCGATCTCATTTTTGTGGCATACCAACTATATTATTTGTTTTTATTATTTTCTATGTCTATTGGAAATATACTCAAATTTTACTTTTGTTAAATTTTATATCCATTACCCCCCCCTAAACAGTAACTTGGATCCGCCACTGCCAAAATGAAATAATATTTTGCATTGGGAAGGTTATAACTACTGAAATTGTTAATGCTATAAAACAATCAAAATTTTTTACAATAATTTGCGACGTAACAACCGATATAAGTACCAAAGAACAAATGACATTCTGTGTGAGGTATTTGGATAGTACGTATGATATAAAGGAAGTTTTTTTGGGTTTCATTGAGCTGCACTCTACAACTGGCCAATGCATCAAAGAGGCCATAAAAATCAAATTAAGCAACTTGGACTTTCTATTGATAATCTTCGTGGACAAGGATATGATGGAGGCAGCAATATGGCTGGAAGGTTCAATGGAGTCCAAGCCTTAATAAGACAAGAACAGCCCTTGGCTATGTATTTACACTGTTTAAGTCATTGCCTCAACTTAGCTATTTCCAAAAGTTGTAAAGTTTCTGAAATTAGGAACATGATGGGTATTTTGGGTAGGGTATGTTTTTTTTTAGTTGCTCTGCAAAAAGAGTTTTAGTTTTTCAACAAGCCGTTGATTACTTAGAAATAACCGAAACTAAAAAAAAGAAGTTGAAACCTCTGTGTGCTACGCGCTGGGTTGAGCGTCATAATAGCGTAATAACTTTTAAAGTACTATATGAAGCAATTTGCAATGCTCTTGCTAGTTTAGAACAGGACAACGATACAGAGACTTCAAGTAAGGCAATGGCTTTTAATGCCGCCATTAGAAGAAGTGATTTTGTTATAGCTTTAGAAGTCGCCTCGTTTTTAATGTCGTACACTGTAAATTTAAGCAAGTATTTATAGAGTGTTGAAATTGATCTTTCCACTGCCTTTTTATACATAAACTATATTACAAGCAAACTAGAAAATATAAGGCAAAATGAAGAACTCCAATTTAAACCAATTTTCTTGGAGGCCCATCACGCTCTTCAGAGAATTGGTACGACTATTACTATGCCTAGACTTTGCAACAAACAAACAGGAGCAATATAAAGGCAAATAACGAAGAAGAATATTACAGAAGGGTGATATTCATACCTTTCCTGGATCATATTTTAATCCAAATGAAAGACCGATTTAATCAACTTTCTACTGTAATACCCATAGAAGGTATTATTCCAATACACCTTAAAAAATATACTGATGTCATAATTGTTGAGGCTGCAACAATATATGAAAATGATATGCCAGGATCCATGCTGGAATTACAGGCGGAATTAGCGATATGGAGACATAAGTGGAGTGACATTGTCACTGTTGATCTACCAAAATCATCAACAGAAACGTATGTTCAAAGAATGCTTTCCCAATATAGAGATACTACTAAAAATTTTTGCCACAATCCCTGTAACAAGTGCTACGGGCGAGAGAAGTTTTTCATCGCTAAAACTACTAAAATCCTATTTGAGTTCAACGATGGGACAGGAGAGACTCAATGGGCTAGCTTTGGCATACATTAATAAATCTAGAGAACTGAATATAAATGATATAGTTAAAACTTTTTGTCAAATGAAGGCCAGAAGAATTGAAACTTGTAATTGGTCTACTTAGATTATCGTTAATATAAGTTGTTGTATTTATGTATATACTATATTATAATACATTTTTTTGTCAAATTAAAAAACTTAAACAAAATTATTCAACCCCCCCCTTTGTTAAATCCTAGATCCGCCCCTGGCTAAAGAGTATACTGGAAAAATTCCATTAGCGAAAAAGAAATATTACCATTTGCAGTTTCTTTGTCAGAAGAAAGTTATTCCATGTCAATATCACGAATTTTTCAAAAACCTATCTTATGATGAAAAATAAAACAGCTACAATTAGCCGAGACCAAAACACATCTGTATCTTGCCCAACAAATCAAACTGCTTCATTAAGGGAAAAAGCTTCATGTAAATGGCACTACGTATCATCCATCATAACTCAGGAATCCAGCTGAAAAAGAGCGCTAAAACGCACACAGCAGCGATCCTGGAACACCTGTTCACCATCAATCAACCAAAACACCATAAATAGATGAAAAAGAACGTCGAGACCAAATTCAACCAGACAAAGAAGCAGTAAATCAAAAACTAGAAAAACCACACGCACCCAAAGACAAGAAGAACTTTTCTAAGGTAGCGTCAAACGGAAAACCAGACCCAAATCTCCATTACAGACCCAGGAACAATTCATCCTCAAGTGTGAAAAAATAATAACTTCATATTTTCTCTTCACTGTTGTGTGCTCTGTTTTCTTATTTAATCTTTCTCTTGGGGAGGGGGTATATATCAGACATACCTGCCAGTGCTAGAATCCACAAGAGATCTAGGACGTGAAGCGGGATCTCTGAAAAGACCCGACGATACATATACGGACTCTATAAAGGAACGCTAGAGATTCTATTACAGAAACACTTCCCAGGCAGTCTGATTCCGGAGAACAAGCCGCATTGCCCACTCGGTCGGCTAATCAGCCTGGTGGAGACTCGCGGTAAAAAATATTTCTTCGAACACAGTTATATGGACGGTAAACTCTTCCACCTTTACATCACTGGGAGAGGATGGAATCGTCCACACTCTTGTCCAAAAAGGCCTAGATGTCCTGGTGCCGGTTTTGGTAAGACAATACAGACCAAGCCTAGCCTGGAACTATATTCCACTATGGTGGACGATGGGGAAGGTTATCTTAATCCAGAAGGCAGGTAGAGTACATACCTCTCTGTCCAACTCCTATCGTCATATCTGCTTAACATCATTCCTCCTAAAAACTTTGGAAAGGATCCTAGATAGAAATCTTCCGTTAAACCCCACCAATACGCTTATCAAGCAGGCAAGTCGACAGACCTTCTATGCAAGATTGACAATTCTCTTAAAAACAAAGAGATTGTGCTGGGTTGTCTTCCTAGACATTGAAGGTGCGTTCAATAACGCACTCCCGCCCAACATGTTGACACACTGCAACATCTTGGCACCACTACAAGGAGAGACGGTCAGATTCAAGCCCGCCAGGGTATGCCCCCAAGAAGATGTACTTTCGCCTCTTCACTGGACGATTTTAGTAAACGACCTGCTGAATATACACTCTCTAAACAGGGGGTGGAGATTCAATGCTGTCTGGATGACCTAGCAATCCTGGTTAGGTGGAAGCATGAGGAAGTTATTTCCAACATACTTCAAAAAGCCCTAAAGACGATAAGCAGATGGTGCGACAGGGATCAGATGTTCGTGAACCCTAGCAAAACTGGAATCGCTCCATTCACAGTAAGAAGGAAACTAGATAAACTACCGATACCTTTTAGTACTTGGAGTGCCAATCCAATTTGATGAGGAGGTGAAATATGTGGATATTATACTAGACAAAAAACTGACCTTTAACTCGCATTTGGAAAACAAAATTAACAAAGCCAGACTGACTATCCCTCTGGAATCTCGGAAGGATATGTGGAAAATCCTGGGGCATAAGTCCCAAAATGATATACTGGATATATCAAGCTGTTATTATAAACCAATGGTTCTGTAAGGCTCGGTCGTCCAGGACGTCCAAAATGACGCTATCTGGTATATAGCGCTTCGCGTGCCTGGCCATTACGGAAACTATGTCAAAGACACCGATGCTTGCCGTGGAGACCATCCTACACCTAACCCCCCTGCATATAGAGGCAAGGATGGTCACCTACAGACTCAACGTCCAGTAGCCATGGCAACAAAGAGATCACACGGGTCTGCGGAGTGAAATCAGTAATCACCACATACTCTGAATGATCCCAGACTCGGTAGCTACCCAGCTGCATATAGAAAAAGCCTACAACGTCCTCTTTTCTGAGAGAGATGATTGGCTTAGGGGTGACAATTTATTTTTACCCTCAGGCTATGTGCTGTTCACGGACGGCTAGAGAAAACCGAGAACGGTGTAAGAGCGGGAGTTTATGGAACTAACCCAAGAATTAAAATGTCATTAAACCTTGGCAAGTTCACTTCTATCTTCCAAGCAGAGATGATAGCTATAGAGTTAGGCGCCAGAGAGCTGAGTAACAGGCATCCAGTGAACAGGTTTATTAAAATCATCTGACAGCCAGGCGGCTAAAAGCACTGAGCGCCAATCGAGTGAACTCTAGACTCGTATGGAACTGCATTCAGATCCTTAACCATCTGGGCAAGCGGAACAAAGTTACTTTGATCTGGGTCCCAGGACACAGCGGCATGGAGGGCAATGAAGAGGTCGACGCGCTCGCCAGAAAAGGAACCGACTCTGTCTTCATTGGACCCGAATCCGTCGTTGGCATTACAATAAGCACCGCCAAAATATGCATCTCCGATTGGGCCAAGTGTAAAATGCGTAGGCTCACACAACGAAGGCGTATACCGCAAACCCCTCGAAGAAAGCTTCCGAACAGGTCCTAGAATAGAATGGCGTGAATCGGATTTCCGCATTCTTTCATTAATAAACGTCGTAAAAAATATTGTATACAACTAGTACGCAAAGCACTTCTTACGCTATCTTAATTTGTGGCACTCGCCTACCTATATAAGTTACTATTTTCTTCCAGTAATAAACGTGGTCGTATAAAAAATATTGTGTACAGCTCGTACGCAAAGCATTTCTCCCGCTCTCTTGATTTGCGGCACTCTTCTACCTATAGAGGTTACTTTATTCTTTCATTAATTAACGGTGTCGTAGAGAAAATATTATATAAAACTTGTACGTAAAGCACTTCTCTCGCTACTTTAATTTGCGGCACTCGTGTACCTATATTAGCTACTTTTTTCTTTCAATAATAAACGTGGTCGTAGAAAAAATATTATGTAGAACTCGCACGCAAAGCACTTCTCTCGCTCCCTTGGTTTGCGGCACTCGCCTACATATAAAATTTACTTTTTTCTTTTATTAATAAACTTGGTCGTAGAAAAAATATTGTATACAACTCGTATGCAAAGCACTTCTCCCGCCACCTTGATTGTGGTACTCGCCTACCTATAAAAGTTACTTTTTTATTTTATTAATAAACGTGGTCGTAGAAAAAATATTGTGTACAAGTCGTACGCAAAGAACTTCTTCTGTTACCTTGATTTGTGGCGCTCGACTTACGGCTCGTGCCACAAACTTCGCGCTCTTGTCAGATCTAAATTCTACGAATGAAAAATTCCCAAATTCACTACAATTTGAATTTATACTTGCCATCACCGAATTTCGCATTAATAATTGTATCGATGACCACTTCAGCTGCTGCGAATTTGGATTGTTTTTCCATCCACAACGTGATCTGATGCAGGAAAAAAACAATTCAGGGTTATCTTGAGAGCACTTGTAACTAAGAAAAAAATTTCAAAGAATTTTCTTCCAAAGAAAGAATATCAGCAGTTAAGCCATAGTACTTGTCATCATTAGAGTAAACCATATACATATAAATAAAATATACTGCGCCTAGCGGTCAGGGAAGCGTGGCGATCATCAGAGTGCCGACATATATATATATATATATATATATATATATATATATATATATATATATTTGTAAAACGTCAAGTTCGGCGTCCAGTATATCGTATACTAGTATATACTTATACCGGTATATAGCGGTATACGTTTTGTGGTAAAGTGGTGAGTTCGGCTTCACTTGTTTCCATCATATACTGTCAAGTTTGGCTACTTAGGACGTAGATACATTTAATTTGTTAAGGGGATAATATAAACGAAATTTGAAAGATAGAACTATGGTAACAGAAGTTGTTTTTGCGAGAATTGAGATTCTTATAGGTAGTTTGTAATATGCCATCGTAAAAAGGCAGCTTTATGTGTATTATTAAGAACTATAGATATTCGAAGTAGTTAATTATTAAAACTAACTGTGGAAGCTGATAGGTAAAGACACTTTTAAAAGAGTCAAAGAAAAGAAGAAGTATATGATTGAAGAAGTATATAATTTAAGCTATAAAATTTGCAAAATTTGTAATTGAAATTATTATCATTGGAAAATTAAAAGTAATTGCTTAGTATTTCGAGAACATATTATATAAACAATATAATTGCAAAATATAAGTAATCGTTAATACCTGAATAACATATGAAAAACAAGCAAAGGAAATCTATAATCTGAAAAATTCAAAGGAATGTATAAGGTAACTGGAATATGAATCGGGAATTAACGTTAAATCACAGTATACAACACCTTTTATCAGGAAACGGAGTGAAAAATGGATGAAGCATATAGATATTTACAAAAGGAGTAGATGCATACAAAAGATTGGGCTAGTATTAAAAAACATGAAATAGTGGTTGAAAAAGAGTTAATAAAAGTGATGGGATCTAGGACAAACAAACTATTACATTTTTATCCACAATATACAAATAATCTACATGAAATGTAATTAGCTGTTTTGTTTTTTAGAATTGTGTTAACTTTTAAGACATAATTAATATTTTAACTGATATACCTCTCATGAATGGATATTTGCATTTAACAATAAAACTAATTATGAAAGTGTAACTAGTAAAATTTCATAAAAGTGTTTTTAATTAGACCAGTGTAGCTCATTATACATATTTACCAAAAGTTCAAGAGTTTTTTATGTTAGCCATAATGTCAGTAATGTGTAAACTATCTGGATGTTTTTCAGTACCTACTGAATGTAACTATATATAATAAACCAATTTAATTATCACAAAAATTCTTTTGAAAGGTGAATGCTGGTATGAAGAAATAAATTTGAAAGATAAGTATATAGTAAAGGTATAAACATATATAGGTTGATAATAATTTACTATTTTATTGGTTTTTAGATTTAGATAAACGTTATAATAATAACTAATAGTTAAAAACTTATTTAGCTTCTTGTATTAATTTCTGCAATGTAGAAATAAATGTCCAATTTGAGACTTTATTTGTTACTTGTCTATAGTACAAATTAACAATATTCCTCTCGGCTTAGAAATAATACGAGTAATATCCTTTACTAGTATATATGTAATTGTGTGCTATTATATTCTGTCCAACCAATTCATCCTTCCTGGTACATAAATGAAATTTAATTTTTGTTTATTATATGGTAACAGTTAATATAGTGTAGTCATTAAAATGAGTAAGTTACAATACGACACAAAATATATGTCAGTTTAAATTTGGTAACTTTCAAAATAAAACTACACAAATAGTTTAAAGTAATTCTGGATCAGACAATTTTTATGCCCTTATTTTTTTTAAACCAAGGTACCTACCTGGATACTTGCTTTCATATAAGTAGATACATGTAAAAACATTCAGTTGAGGTCCAAATCTTTATAATACAAACATTACATCATACATAAGAATTTAAACCAATTCTACTAACCTATTACAGAGTGAATGTTGAAAGTACCCGATAAAGGAAAAAATTGACATCTAGTTTTTAAATAGAAATAGGAACATAATATGTTTAAGCTTGTTCTTCTATTACATGAACTATTCATTTAATCCTGTTAGATTTACACTCAACCTATGTTTTTTTAACTATACAAATGGTATCTTTTGGCATACATTTTTAAAACTAAAGACATGTATCCCTTGGGATGAAATCTGATATCTGCGTATAAATTAATTTATCATCAGCTAAACAACTGCCAGTGCCCCACTGTTGGTTAGTTTTCATTTGGAATCCGCTAACATTTCATTTTGGTACTGCTGCTAATTAGTTTTCCTAGTAATGACAGTCCTTTTAGAATTGATCCTGCATTTTCATTTATATTTAAAAAACAAAATATCTATTCTTAAACATTATTTTCATTATTATTGATTTTCCATGAACAAAATATACCATTTCAGAGATAATACAATAATGGGGATGGGAGTAATAGTGGGTTGGTTCGATGTACTCATCTCATATATGGAGATATTTCTTGTGTATAAGTAAATAATACTTGACATAAAGAACATTGTAACTTGATTTGATGATTACTTTTTTTAAAGTAATATGAATAGATTCCACAGAGTAAGGGTTGAAACAGTAAATTTTGTTGAATTGATGATGTTTCATATGTAGCTTAATTTACATGTTCTTGGTAAATTAGTGCTAAATTAGGTAACACTATGTAGGTACTTAAATACATTATAATCATTTCATATACATATTATATTTTTATATTAACTCAAATATCATAAGATACACCTACATCAGTGCACCAAATCTTTATATTCCAACATTTGATAGTTTATACCACTCAGTTTTTCAGTTTTATTTAAAAAAATGTCAAAATAACAATATTGCTTTGTTTTTGTTTAATTTTTATCACTTGAAAATTTACATTTCTTAATACATATTTTAAAAAATGCATTACATATGTTGTTATGTTGGACTAAAAATGTTTCTAGCTGGTCTTAAGGGCCGTCGTTGATTGGAGTTTTTGACGTTTCTCTAGCATAAGTGGCTAGCTTCTTCAGAGAGGCTTCCATCTCAAATGACTGCGTTCAAAATTTTAGATAGATGCACCTCTGAAGAATCTAGCCACTCGTGTTAGCAAAATGTCAGAAAGAAATTCCAATTAACGACGGCCCTTAAGCCCGTTTTTAGTCCATTGGTTTTTTTGTTTATTTATGTATGGTATGTAACAGAACACTTTATTTATGTTTTGTTTTTTCCCAAATTTACATTATAACCATTACTAATACCTAGATATGAACAACTTAATAAGAAATTTTAATGGGTCAATAAAGTGAACAAAGGAATAATACAGGTAAAGAAATCAATAAATAATATAAATAAAATAAAATAGTTGCCCACGTTTTGCCTTAAATTAATGGCACTCCTATTGGCATTGGGTATCAGATTACCATTATTATTAGCTTCACCATCATCATGTCTACAATATCCATTATCCTCAAAATTGACTTCTCCATCAATACATATGTTGTGTAAAGCTGCACAAACGTTTACAAGTTTACATAAAAACTCTGGATCATACCGAGCAGTATGCTCTCTTAAAAGGCACCGGAAACGCATTTTAAGCACACCAAAACATTTTTCAATCACATTTCTGGAAGATGCATGCACTTCATTAAACCGCATTTCAGCTCGATTTGCAGGATTTCTAAATGAGGTCATCAAAAACCCTGATAAAGGGTAACCAGAGTCGCTAAGATCTTTCACCAGCTTGAGTCATCACATTATTTAAATAATGATTTATTTGAGATTGCCTCCAAATAAAACTGTCATGAGAGGCGCCTCCAAATAAAACTGTCATGAGAGGCTCCTCCAAAGTTGCTTAAAACATAAGATTTGGACATTTATTGAGTGGAAACCATTCCTATTTCAATAAAGATGGGGATCTACTTTGGGCTTTAGAATCGCAATATGAGTTCCATCTATTGTACCTATAGTACCTGGAAATCCCCAACTATTTAAAAATTCCATTTTAATTTCATTCCTTTCTTCTCGGGTATTTGGGAAATTGTATCTTGTCATTTATTATATTATCATGAATAGCATTTTAACAATGGCCCAGAATATTTAATATATTAACAAATTGATATTATTTAAAAAAAAAGTCAATTTATTAAAAGAACAACAAAGACGAATAATAAACATAACCTCATAAATTTAATAATTCGATCCAGTCGGTAACTTAGTAGTCGTCGAATGATTTCAATCGAGTCGAGACGTCGAGAGAAACAATCGAATTTCGTGGATGACAATTTTGATCGACTTGCCAAAATCCGTGGAGTAATCGAGTTTCGTGCTCCCAGTTCTTATTTAAAATGTGTTTAAAACATAAAATTTGGGTGGTCGTCTCAGGAGAGACATAAATATAATCTTACTAAAATTAAGAAGAACAGCTGATGATGACATTAGTATAGAGTACCATAATATCAAGAGATCGATTATAATTTATTAGAAATGCAGCAAAAGCTTATTATTGACATATAAATTTAACTATGTAAATGATTTACGTCATAAATGCATTTCTTTTTCTCAATAGGTCCAATAATACTGCTAGATGAGTCGCAGGGTAGTTACAATATTAACAAAATAAAATTGAAGGATTTAACAACAATAATCCGAATGGCAACAGTTAATAATAACTTATATGAATTAGCCGGAGTCGTGCATATCAACCTCAGAGATATGCACGTCGTATGTCCGAATCTCATGTCGGCCATTACAAGTGTTACAGCCGAATGACAAATAATACATGGTATGAATCCGACGATCTAAAGAAAAAGGTGGAGTGAATCCGTAATGACACATTTACAATCGCATGATTATATTAAGTGAAAAAATAAAACTATGTTTTTATACGATATACCTTTCCCGATCAATATACTTTTTAGTTCTGTACTTCTGTGTCTAAAATTAAAGGACATCCCACTAGGAATGCGCGGTTTAAGAGATAACTTAGTACAAACTTATAAGTATTGATAATACCTATAATTTAATTAAAATATATTATTTATATCACTCAAATTATAGTTCATTAACCCCGAAGGTAATTCAATAATTAATTTGAGTTTTATTTAGAATTTACAATAATTTAGAAGATGTAGTCAGCTGTGGTATTTAAATTCATATTAGTCACAGTTGATATGTCTGTTTGAACACCTCTAAAAAGTAGTTTGGCTGGGTAAATAAAATTAATATTCAGTTACTTTTGATAATTTCAAATATTTTAACGATTCACTTGGAAGTTAATAAAACAGGTGGTCTAATTTACTATCATCTTTTATAAACATGATATACTTAATAATGAAAAATCGATTTTAGGTACAAATTAGTCCAAAATTAAAAGTTTAAAGGTAAGCTGTTGAAATTTGATTTTGTAAAGGTGGAGGTGTTCAAGCCAGCATTCCCACATTACTTTTACAGGGAAAACTGTGTGGGTACAAAGTTTAATTTTTTGGGTAGAAATTAGTCCTATATTCGAAAATTAATAATATTTAGTTATCTTTGATAATTTCTTGGAAATTAATAAAACACGTGGTCTAATTTACTATCATCTTTAATAAACAAAATGATATGATAATGAAAAAATGCTTCTGGTTACAAATTAGTCCTAAATGCAAAGTTTAAAGGTATGCTGTTGAAATTGGATTTTATAAAGGTGGACATGTTCAAGCCAGGGGGGCTAGTTTTGAAATATTTCACTAGTGAAATTTCTCATATTTCGATCATCCCAAGTTTTGAACTAATTTCGCGTGCGAAATAAAATTCGAATTCGAAAAAATTTCACAAATTTAATTCGAATACTATTTAGCTGTCGAAACTCTTACTTCTCTTGCGAAATTTTAATATATGTGAGGTTAGAATCATCGAATTTTTTGTTTTGGTTTTGTTAGATACTTTATGTAGTTTTAAGATCCCTTCTGTTAGTTTGATTACCTTTCTAGTTACTCTTTGTAGTAATTAGCATAGTAATAAGTAGTTATTAGTTAGACGAGAGGACGCTGTATATTTTTTAAATCTATATGGCAAATTTAGAGGAACTTCAGCAAATAATGCTATATAACGTTGTGCAACTTGTGGAGGATGATTTTTTAACGCCAAGAACGGTGCTTCATCCTTTTAGGCAAGATCCCTTCAATCTAAGTGACCACCGGTTCCTTAAAATTTACAGACTTTCTAAAGAAGCTGCTGGTGAATTAATAAACATTTTAGAACCGCATTTGACAGCTCCTACAAGAGCATCAGCTATAGGCAAATCTACTAAGGTAAGAAAGACGTTGTACCTTCGTCGGGAATTTGAGACTAGGCTTGTCGAACAATTTTTATACATATTAAAATATAATAATTTTAGGTACTCACAGCTCTCCGCTTCTATGGAAGTGGTAGTTACCAAACTGACATCGGGCTGAATCTATACTCTTGTGTTTCTCAACACAGTGTCAGCAATTGCATTAAAGAAGTTACTGATGCTTTGAATCTGCCTTGTATATTTAATAGATATGTTCACTTCCCAAGAAATAATAATGAATTATCTATTAAACGTAGAGAGTAAGTACTAGTTATTAGACCTCACTTTCTTCTTATAATTAAATGAATTGATATTTTCTAAGGTTTTTCGACAAATTCAATATTCCATGTGTGGGTGTGGTAGACTGTACTCATATTGCCATTGTTCCTCCAAGTGCTAGAGATGCAGAGCACTTATACATAAACAGAAAAAATTACCACTCGATTAATACCCAGTTGGTAAGGTTTTAAGTTTTCAAATAATACTTAAATCATGCTAACGACCACTATTTTTTGTTATAGATTTGTGATGCCAATCTTAAAATATTGAATATTAATGCAAGATTTCCAGGGCGAACACACGATGCCCATATTTGGAGACAGAGCAACGTAAAACCTTTTTTTGAGCATCTACATGATGAGGGCAATGGGGACACATCTTTTTTTCTTATTGGTTTGTATTTGTGGTTAATTCAATGTATCTGGTATTCTGATACTAAAATAAAAGAAATTGTGTAGTTATAGCACACTGAAATAAAAATAAAGTGTCGTGGCACACTAATATAAAAAAGGATGTTGTAGCAAACTGAAATTTGAACTGTATGATTCCACCAGAAACAAGTTATACATTGTCTAAAATAATATTTAACATTTTTAAAAACCTATGATTTTTTCATTTTAGGAGATTCAGGATACCCCTTGAGGACATATTTGCAGATTCCTTTTTTAAATCCTGTACCCAACTCTCCAGAAGCAATATATAATACAGCATTTAAAACTGCCAGAAGCACTATAGAATGCTGTAACGGTGTGTTAAAGGCACGATTTCGTTGTTTATTAAAACACAGGGTACTTCATTACAATCCCAGAAAAGCATCAAAAATTATAAATGCTTGTGCAGTTTTACACAATTTTTGTGTCGAGAATAATGTTGATTTGCTACCACCCGAAGAAGAATTAAATAATGAAGATTTTGGGATGTTCCATATAGACCCTGTTGTTGACCCAAGAGTGAGGCGAAACCTTGATTTAGTAAGGGGAGAGAGAATGAGAAATCAGCTTGTGGCTAATTATATGCGACTATAATAAGACCTTAAGTTCAATTTTCTGAATAAAATAATTTAAAAATAATAAATATTTGAATCTACTACTCTGGGAGGCAACTTTAAGGACGATTTTTTTTGATTTTGTAACAGGTTTAAAGTTAAATATTTTATGTATTTAATATTTTTTATGTCAACACAATTGAATTTTTTTAACGAATCTATCTAATATCAATGTATAAAAAAATGTCTGCCTTATTTTCACCTGTATAACATGCTGTTAAAATATTGACCTCTAATTTTGAAACACTGCGATATTATATAACAAAAAATAAAAAATAACACTAAAAAAACAAAGATCACAACTTTAATACAGAAAAAATAAATAAAAATCACATTCTTGTTAATGGTTTAATATTATTACTATGAATAGTACAGACCTTCAGAAAACATTTTTAACTAAAAATAAGGAGTGATACTAGATATACTAGTTACTCCTGATTATCAGAGGTAGTAAGCCACTCAAAAATTAATTTTAAAGAAGCTGATATTTCTTTTTTAACTGCCACATCCTGTCTTATCAGTTCTAACTTGTCTTTTTTTATTAGAGAATTTTCTTTTAAGATTTTAATTTTTTCTTTATAATATTCTTTTTTCAAATCTGTTTTGATCTCAATTTCTTTAGAAATTTTATTGGAAACTTGCAATGTTTCTAAGAATCTTTTAGATTTAGAAACCCTAACAGAAGGTGTCTGCTTCTCTGGCTCTTTTGAAGAGTCAGGGCCATCTGGCTCTTTTGAAGAGCTATGCCCATTCTGTTCTTCATATTCTGGCCAAAATTGTTCATTTATGTCAGGTTCTTCAATGATTTCAAAAACAACTTGTGATTCTGAAATATTATTATCACCCTCAATTTCCATTGGGTCTAAAATGTCTTTAATTATTTTGCTTTCATAATCTTCCCCAGTTTCTGTTAATGGAGGACCTCCTCCTGTTCCCATTTGATATTTGCGTGTTTCCGAAACCTTTTTTTTTATGTTAGATTTTAAATCATGCCATGTCTAAAATAAAATGTTACTTTATTTTTATTAACATTGTTAAGCTCATCAAAACTAAAATTTCAAAAGAATTTTTCATACTGTACTTACCTTTTTCCATGTGTTGGAATCCTTAACGGCTCCGCCTGTAACCTCCCCAATTTTGTTCAGATGGGTGGCCAAATCTTCCCACTTATGGTTAATGCTCTTTTTGGAAACTTTATTGTTAAACTTTGGTGTGTGTTGCAATATAGGATTATTTTCCATATATTCCACCAGCGCTTCCTTTTGTTGTTTGTTAACAAATATTCGTTTTTTTACATCAGCCATAACTAAAAATATGATTCTAATTAGGTAATAATGAAATAATAACATACTTATGTGTAATTCAATTAACTAAGCCTGTTTAAATCTTACCTACCTCTTTAAAAAATCCCCTATAATTTATATTAAGATGTATTTTAATTTAATTATTATTATATTTTTCAATATTTATCTCACGAAATTAATGTATTTTAACCCCAATTATTCTTCTTTTTTCTTCATAATTAACTTTTGAACTAATATGAGGGCTATTCCGTTGTTGTCAGATTGTTTTGTTCGAATTAAATTCATTTAAGTGAATTTATAATAATTTCGTTTCACTACCATTCAAAACTAGGTATACTATTTCGATGGTGAATTAAAAATCGAAATATTCCACTTGTGAATTCAGTTTCACTGATATTCAAAACTAGCCCCCCTGCACTCCCACATTGAAACTCCTTTTACAGGGGGAACTGTGTGGGTACTAATTTCATTTTTTTGGCTACAAATTAGTCCTATATTCGAAAATTAATAATATTTACTTATCTTTGATAATTTCAAATCTTTTAACGATTCACTTGGAAATTAATAAAACACGTGGTCTAATTTACTATCATCTTTAATAAGCTAAATGATATAATAATGAAAAAACGCTTTTGGTTACAAATTAGTCCTAAATGCAAAGTTTAAAGGTATGCTGTTGAAATTGGATTTGTAAAGGTGGGCGTGTTGAAGCCAGCACTTCCACATTAAAACTCCTTTTACAGAGAAAACTGTGTAGGTACAAATTTTTAACTTTTTGGGTACAAATTAGTCCTATATTCGAAAATTAATAATATTCAGTTATCTTTTAACGATTCACTTGGAAATTAATAAAACACGTGGTCTAATTTACTATCATCTTTTATAAACAAAATGATATAATAATGAAAAATGCTTTTGGGTACATAGTCCTAAATTCAAAGTTTAAAGGTATGCTGTTAAAAAAGTTGGGAGATAATTTCTCTAAGTAAATCATACCTGTTATAAACGACATATAATGTAACTTGAGTTGATCATGATTGTATGTACCTAGTTTAGATATTGGCAAACTAGGTCAAAATTAAAAAAAACGCCTTTGATATGTACTGAAAATTATAATCATTTAATAACGTTACATATTATATTCATATTTTGTTCAAGTATCATAAGCAAATTAATTATGAAGTTTTAGTTTGAAGGTTTTATTAAGAGCTTTCAATATAATTATACCAAAGTGATTACAAAAACTAAAAATGTTCCTGTATTTGGACAAGGTGCAAGTTCCAATTGGATAGGTAGGAACTTATAGTTTTATTAAATGTGTGTGCATATACTCATACATTATTGTAAAATTCAACATACTTATTTAAAATACAATGATTCACATAATTTGTCTATATTTAATACTTAAAGTTTTATTTTATCAATACCTACACCCAAATTTAAAAAAGTTTGTAAAAATAATAATCTTGCTTATGAAAACAAAATTCACTGTACTAATTTTTAATTGTATTAGAGGAGAGTACATCAAAAAACAAGTTGGGGTAAGGAAGAACAGTAAACCCCTGAAGACATGGATATGTTTTGTTTTCTCATTATATATTTATAATGTTAACCTGAAACAAACTTGCAGGTACCTAGGTACGTACTTCTACATTAAATTTTAATTCGTAAATTTATAATTTATTAAGTACCTACATCTAAATTAAATTATTTAACCGTAAAATTTACTTTCCTTATTGTAGGCAATTATCGCTGTTTTTAGAAATGATTGCATGTGTAATTTACCATATTTTAGGGTTTGCTTTTTATTAAATGTGCCTGTTTTTTGTGGTAATAAAAATTGCATTATAATACAAGTTTTTGGGAATAAGCATTTTAAAATCATTAATTAAAAAGGGTCTTCATATAATTTTAAAGTTCATAGTAAGTTCCTACTTCTTTTATCAATTTACATATTAAAACTGAATGTGGATAAGTGCTTTTCCTACCTGATGCGATGGAGGAAACTATTATTTTTTATTTCATTATAAATGCAACATTAGGACCACATAGAAAATTATTATGAATCAGAAATAGGAGCGGTAGATCAAAGACGCATATCATCTAAGAAACAAAAAATATCACCTTTCGGTATTTGCGAGGGTAACAAAAAAATGTTTTTAACTTGTTTGTCTATCAGAAACGAAAGTCTGACATGATATCATTGCACATCTTTACTAAGCCGCCAAGCAGTAAAAAAAAGTGACACCAGAGTATGATCATTATTTTAACCGCTGTGAACTATTTACGCATTATTACACACGTGCACTAGGGAATTTTTTTGTCTGGTCAAAGGATCGCCGCGGTTATCACAAAAGATCTCACTGAACATAAAAATAAGAGTTATGGTGTATCTATAACAAATATGGAATTATATTAATATAGTATTTTATTAGAGACAAAACAATACCTAATATATGAAAACAAAAATTTCTGGGAAGTGCCTGGTTAGGTAGGTGCCATGTTTCAGTGTAAAGATTTCATCTACGAGTTCGTCTAGTTTTCCATCCATTTTGAACTTTAATCGCGTTTAATGCTGTGAGGTGAAGCACATTAAAAAGCCTTTTTTATATCCGAAAATTCATAATATTTAGTTACTTTTGGTAATTTCACATTTTTTAACAATTTACTTGGAAATGAATAAAACACGTGGTCTAATTTACTATTATCTTTAATAAACAAAATGATATGATAATGAAAAAACGCTTTTGGGTACAAATTATTCCTAAATTAAAAGTTTAAAGATATGCTGTTAAAATTTGATTTTGTAAAGGGGGGGTGCTAGCTTGAGCTTAAGCTAGCACCCCCCCTTTAAATAGCGGTTTTTCAGAGAAACTGAGTGGGTACAAATTATGATCTTTTGGGTACAAATTAGTCCTTACTTCAAAGTTTAGATTTATGCCAATAAAATTTTATTTGGTCAATATGGGGGTGTTAACTTGAGCTCAAGCTAGCACCCCCACTTTAAATAGTGATTTATCAGAAAAACTAAGTGGGTACAAATTAGTACTAAATTCGTTCTAAATTACACATAAGTTTTTTTTTAATTTGAAAAAGTGGGGATGCTACTTTACTGACGTCTTTTTTTGTTTCCTTAAGTCTAATGTTGGAATGAAGGGATAAAATTAGAATCTCAGTCTATATAGGATGCAACCAGAGTGAGTACTCAGTGTTATGAGTTATGATCATTCAAAAATTGTAAAATATTAATGGTTTTTAGGTATGCATAATGCATTTCAGGGATGATACTTATAGGTTTGCCACAAGATGCAGTTAAAACCCAAAATACTACTATCTATCAACTTTTCTTGTGTACGGCAAGTTGATGAGAATACTACTGTACATTAAGGTGTAAAGTATATTTATAATGATAAAAAGACATTTTATTGTAGATGAATACACATTTATAAATTATAATGCTCCATTAAACGAAATGTTTTTAACACTGATGAAATTACGATGGAATTTCGATTAAGAAACCTTGTCAGATATCTATAATTACTAATAGCAAAATCAGCATTATGAAGGATGTTTCGAGAACTGTTCTAGGAGCCAACGAGTTAATACGTAGGTACCTCTCGTTCTGTTTTTTGTCAAAATCATTAAATACGCGTTAGTTAATGTGTATTGTTTTTCAAGTTTTATCGTCGAGTTTTTGTTATACTTGAACAAAAAGTATGGGGCAGAATATCAGTAAGAAAAAGTTTTCTTTATTACGATCGAAGTGTACCGATTCCACATTAAACGACCAAGGTCGTTCGAGAGACCCGTACCAGTGAAATAAAATCGCAGCCCAGGGCCGTCTTCGGCGACTTGCCTGATGAAACTTAATTAAAAATGACCGATCTTCTACAGAATGCTTCTGACTTCAGGGGTTTCCAACATATATTACTCAAAATAGTAACACCCAACCACAAAACCAACCTACAACTACCTACTCATCTGTTGTCAGTAAACAACAAGCACTAACTTTTCCCACCAAAAATCAAGCAATAATTTTCAACTCCTCGAATGATACCAAACTCGAAGAATATCTATAAGCTCTTGGTTCCATTATTGGCCCATCAAACATTCTATTTTCATCAAGAATATCTAGTAATCGGATTTGCATTTACATATCCAGCAAAAATATTGTTGACGAATTCCTTAAAACATATAATGGGTCCATATCTATCAATAAAGAACGGCTCCATGCCCGCCGATTAAAAACACCCAGCGAATGACTTCTGTTATCAAATGTAAGCCCCACTATCCCACATGATGTGATAGATGAAGAACTACGAAAACTAGGCATCAAAACATGATCGCCAATATCTTTTTTGAGAATTAATTCTTCCAATCCCTCCTACAGGCATATCCTAAACTTCCGCCGACAAGTGTATATATCCTCTTCTGAAATCCTACCTGATTCCATACTCCTATTACACGATAACACATCATACCGTATATTCTTGTCCCAAGAAAATCAATCATATTTCAAGTGCAAACAGCAAGGCCATGTTGCAGCCAACTGTACGACTGCCACATCTCAATCCAACAACGAAACTAATGAAATTGAAGAACCTGATATAATATCGGAAACCTCTACCTCAGAGAATACTGTTGCAGAACCTCAAAATACCACATCACCACTACTGGTCAATGCTCCAAGTGAAAGCCAAATCTCATTACAAAACCTCAAAAAGAAACATCATCGAAATCATAACTCCCCCTCCTCAACAAACTTCGGAGAATATATTCATCAAACCGGCAGAAAAACCTTCAAAGAAAAGTAAAACCAATATAACTTTAGACCAATCATCAGTAGAAGAGTTATTACTACCAGCCAAAGCATTATTTGAAGACAAGACCTCCAGCCCTTTACTGAGCTTCGAACAAATCACTGACTTTTTCGTAAATGTATATGGTTCTAACGACCCCCTCACCGTGGCTAGAATATATACCTCAGATATCCATGGTTTATTAGAAATGTTGACCAAAATATACCCATACCTAAAGGAGAGAAAGAAAAAATTCAGATGCACCAAAGTCAAACTCAAAACCATGAAACAACTAAAAACGGAAACAACTGATAACATAGATACCAACTCATCATTAGACTCCACCCAAGAAACCTTTTAATATAACATTCAAGTCAATCATTCAGTGGAACTCAAATGGGCTATATGCACATTTGGAAATGCTCAAAACCTTAATATTTGAACAGCACCAGACTATAATCTGCCTACAAGAAACAAATTTTAAAGGAAATCACCACTATAAACTTCGAAATTATAAATGCTTCAAAAAAAAACAGAGAACAACAGAATATAGCTAGTGGCGAATGTGCTATATATATAGACGAAAACTAAGAAGCATGCTCGATACCGCTTCAAATTAGTTTAGAAGCAGTTGCAGTGAGCATATCATGATCACATTATATCATCCAACGAGGAAATCACCGAAACCTTAGCAGAAAATTTTGAAATGCATTCAAGTAACATAAACTACAGAGAATCTTACAAATCACTGAAAACGAGTGCTGAAAAGATACATATAGATTTCGAAGAAGAGGTTCCCAACCCACTAAATGCACTAATAAACATTGAAGAACTCGAAGAATCACTTCAACAGAACAAGAACTCAAGCGCAGGACCAGATGATATTCCACCGATCTTCCCACAGAACCTTCCTTTGAATGCAAAAAAGTATCTCCTACAAATCTACAATCATATCTGGATAAACAAAGTATTTCCTCGAAAGTGGTCCCAAGAAATCATTATACCCGTTGTACATGTGCACTATGCAAAATACTGGAAAAAATTGTAAACAATAGATTAATGTGGTTCTTAGAATCAAAAAATCTAATAATCACCCGAGCCTACGATACGGCGTGGAGGCAAGGAATTTTAAAAACATTACACAAATGGGATATACGAGGCAATATATTACAATTCATCGACAACTCCCTTAAAGATCGCCACTTCTGTGGTAGAGTAAACGGTACTACGTCGTCGGAGAGAATTCAACAAAATGGAATACAACAAGGATCAGTTCTTAGCGTCACCCTCTTCTTGGTAGCAATAAACAACATTCTGCACAATTGCAGACCCCCAGTTCAAGCAAGACTATGCAGACGATTTAGTCATTTTTACAAAAGGCAAAAATATGTATTCAATGCAAAAACAGTTACAGAAAACACTCGATAGTCTTGGAAAATGGGCAGAAACCAATTCTCCCACGAGAAAACATAATCCTGAAATCCCTCGTTTAACCTTAGATGCTCGACCACTGAATTTTGTTGACAAATTGAAGTTTTTAGGAATGATATTCGACAAAAAGCTGAACGGGAAAGATCACATTATAAACTTGGAAAATGTATGTCAAAACGTACTGAACCTGATGAGAACACTTGCAAACAGGAACTGGGGTGCTGATTACAACAGTCTTATGCTGATATACAAATCCTTAAACAGATCTAAGCTAGACTACGGCTCATTAGTATATTCATCTGCAAAAAAATCGATTCCGAGAGACCTGGATACCATCCATAATACAGCACTAAAAATCGCATTAGGATCCTTCTGCCAGTACCCACTGCGAAAAAGGAGAATACCCCCTACAGTCAAGAAGACAATTTTCAAGTCTTCCATAAGCTGCTGCAGTATCTTCAAACCCCACTAATCCTGCAAGACACAACATATTCTCTGATCGCTTCAAAACCAAAAACAGATCCTCCTTTCTATGAGAGAATCAACCGATACCTTGCAGAATTCCAACTAACTTTTCCCCAAACATTTTCCAACAATATCCCCACCCCACCTCCTTGGATAATAAACCTTCCAGAAATAAATACAAACCTATTACAGTACAATAAAAATGAAACCAACCCTCGTCCTAATCATTCAAAAATGCAATGAAATGATGGAAAATCAGCGTGGATTTTATGAAGCATACACGAAATCGTCAAAAACCGAAGATGGCGCAACAGCAGCTTTCATGAGCCAAATTACAGCACCACTTATAAACTGAATAAGACCTGTAGCATATACCACGGAGAACTACTGGCTATTCTTAAGGCACTGGAGTACATAAAAACCATAGAGCAACAAAATATAATTATTATATCGGACATTCTCAGTGCACTTTCCAGCCTCTCCCAGGTATTTCCGAACAACCCAATCCTTCTTTCTATGAAGACAGTGTTATATAATCTGCAACTGGAGCACAAAACAGTAAAGTTCTTATGGATTCCATCGCATATCGGAATAAAAGGCAATGAAGATGTAGACAAATTAGCATTTATAACAGAAATCAAGATTACCAACGAAATATAATTATTGTAAATATCATTCAATGTATTCATTGTATCATAACATTTCTGTATTTCTGTGTCTCGAATAACCTTAAGGGTTGACGAGACTATTATTTAAATAAAAAAAGGATGTTTTTAACATTAGTCAATTTACTATATTTAAAGTTATCTGACACGAATATATTTTTCCACATCGAAGCAATATTGTCTCATGCCTCTCCAAATTTTCTTGAAAATTACCCAAATGTTGTAGGTAGTCTCGATTGTAAAATTTAGCATATAAACACCATCGTGTTTAATCAGACAAACACAATTTTACTCCTACTATAAAGGAACCAATACCTTAAAAGGATTAATTATGATCTATCCAATTGGTGCCATAATATTTGTATCAAATTTATATATAAGTAATAAATTAAAATTGAATATTCAAAGATATATTTTTCAAAGTGTTGATTTTTTATTTCAATTATATACATATTCGAAACATCCTGAATATAATAGTGTACTTTTAGGTTCAATATTAGGTAAACAAATTATTACTAATAGTGGACTTTTAGCTCTTTTTAAGCAAAAAATACAGAATAATGGAAATAAAATACTTGCAGACAAGTGATTGGAACATAAGACATTTTTGAGAAGGTGGCAATAGACATTAATATTCCAACATTTAAAATCACTGGTTTACAGTTCCAGTCACAAGATATAGAATACATAAAAAAAGCCTCATGAACAAGTTCATGTAGAGAGGGCCATAAGACTGAAAACATTTAAAATGTTATGCAATAGAATACCTATTTCTTTGTTAGGGTGTGTAAATGAGTTATAAACTTTTTGTGCCTTACAATTTTAATGTCTCCAATAAAATAAATACACATAAATTTTATAACAGTTTCTATTTATTAAGAACAACATATTCTGCATATCTGTTATTTGATTAAACCTTACTTTCCAAATTCTTCATAAAAATGTACCCAAACAACACAAATTTCATTAGATTTTTAAAATATGAGCATAAATCGCCATACTTCAGTCCAATTAGTAACATTTACCTTTGAATCTGGTAATAATAAGTATGTTTATTATTAACTACAAATTCTTTATTCTCGTCTTTAAATAAAAATTTTTTGCTGTGAAGCATCTTTCAATGTCTCTCTTGTTCCATAAAGACCTTTAAATTCTATCAGTCCAATATTAGATTCTGTAGCAACATAATGATGAATAATTAGACCACAGGAATAGCTGTAGTTGTTTAAACAGGTCCTTTGTAATTTTCTCCCATGTTCAAGTGATCTTACATGTCTAATCTTTCTCAATCTTGTAGAATCCAAAGTATTCATTAATACTTACCCGAATTTGAAAAAGTAAAATCCACATCTAGTAATAACTTCATCAATTTTTTTCAGAGACCTTCTAAATTTCATAAGCTTTTTTTGTTTATATATATATTGGCTTTTATGTTCGTTTGAAACCTTAAAAGCTTATAACTTCTTGGAGTTTTTGTAGCAAAATTAGCTAATGCAAATTTTAGTAATAAATTCATATCACAATTCTTAATGTCAATTGTCAAATCTAAGACATTTCATTTTTCATTTAGAGGTCTAAAACTATCGATAATCATCGATAGTTCTGACTATCGAATAATATCGACATTTTTTATAGACCGAAAAACCTATGACGTCATAAACATAGCCGCTGACAGTTACTGAGGGAAAACAGATATTTATTAACGTTCATTTTACGTTTGTAATATGCTTAAACACGGCTATTGTTAATTTATCCAGCATTGCGGAACAGTTTTGTAATGAAATTAAAGTGATAAAGAAATGTAGAGACAGTTTAAACAGTGGATATGTCGTTGATATAGAGTATATGATGGATGTTTAGGAGCGAAGCAAGAAGGCATAATTACTTGATAGTCACTGCAGTGACATTTTACAAATGAAAAAACGAATAAACTTTTGAAATATTACAACGGTCAAGACAAGACATAAGTTAAATATTAGAATTGCTTTATAAAGTTATTTTTCGCTTGTAATTGAAGCTGTCTCTCTGAAGTGGAGTAACGCTACCATGCCAAACTCTCATTCTGTCAATTTTCCCCTATTCTATGCGCAAACTTCTAAATTTGTATATCGTGTTTTGAAATCTAGAGGCGGCATTTGGTGACTTTGCGATTACATGGCATGTGCGCTTACTTACTTCACTCAAGGTGGGTCCTCATGTGCGAACTATAAGCAGAGCGCACTGGCGTTTGATGATGGGGTTGCTTGAAATAATCACGTGACCTATGATCTATCAAAAGTGCGCTTTCACTAATCTGCGCGGATTATGCAAACAGTCCGTTGAAAAGTAGAATTTGTCTCCTCTCTAGTTTGATAGCGCAATACGCCCGTGTTAGCGAACTGGATCCTGACGATTTCTGTTTATTCCATTTCAGTGTACAGTTTGTTTACAAATAGAGCGTAGGTAAAACCTTAATTGAAAGTTGATTAATATTGTGTTTTTTATTGTGCCTTCAGTTGAATACTCATCAAATGGAAAGCGATATGCATCTACCTAATTTGGTAATCAAATTATCGAAATGTCCTTCGTGACGAAGGCCTGCCATATATAATATTTGCCTGCCATCAAGCAGAGTCTGGTGAAGTTAGTTCAGTTACATTATTTAATTCATCAATTGCAAAAAGAAGTAACAGTACTTAGTAGAAGAAAGAGATTTTGGGTAATAGAAATATTTACAGCAGAACAAAGCTTCAATACTATGAAAAAAATAAGTGGAACTGCAAACAAACCGCAACCATTATAACCTGGTCAACAATGCCTTTCTCTAGCACATGCTCACTACTGTCATTAAACGCCAGGAGTACGCCGAAAAAGTAGAATTTGTTTCTAGTTTTCGGCGTACTCCTGGCGTTTAATGACAGTAGTGAGCACGTGCTACAGAAAGATATTAGGCACTTTTAGCTTATCTTAAATTACTCACGTATCCGTAACGAACTGCGCATGTGTAGATCCGTTACGGCTCAGCCAATACGATTCGTTGAATGGATTGTTACGTCCCTTCTCCGTATACGTAAACGTATCCCGACCAAAATCAGTATTCTGTGCTATTAGTGCTAATTACAGTTTTTACCAGGAATAATGCTTTGACCATCTTGGTTTTAGCACGAAACGATACGTTATCTTCTAAAAAGGTTTTCTTGACTACCAAGTGAAAACACTTATGACAAGCTAAAAGAGTATACTATCTGAAACTAACGATAAAAAATATCGATATTATTCGATAGTCAGAACTGTCGATAGTTTTAGATCTCTATACGCGGGATTAGTGTGACGTCACAATTTGAAGTTGTATCCAAACAAAACTATTTGCCACAGGAACTTCCATTTGAGTGTAGATTTTTCATTATTTAAGCGTTTCATACGTGTTTTTGAAAGGAATAAATTGTTGAAAAGTAAGTAATCGTGTTTACTCAATATAAAAAATAATAGTTTTGATAATGTAAGTATATCCTGCAATTCGTATTTTTGATTTTAATAGCTATGTTTGAGCTTATATTTACTGGATTATTTGATTAATGTGAAAATATAAGATAAATAATAGTGATTGTTTGTTCTAGTGTCATCAAAACATGTTTCAACGTTCTCTTTAAACCTTTTTTAATGAAAATATGCTTAATTGAAGTGAAGTGTCCTTTCAAGTATCCGAATGACGAAAAAATAAAACCACTCAAAAGACAGTAATTACATAATTCATATTGATGAAAATATATTAGTGATAATTGAAAAATATAACTATTATCACCATATGCAAGGTGCATTACTTATTGCATGAGAGGACATGTACTATTTAATATTATGGATACCAAGTGACATTATTCAACATCAAGAATGGAAGAAAAATTTACATATTTTAATAACATTCTACCTTTACAAATTTGTACTGTTTATATTAACATAATAAAATGTTTTCATAATAATAAATTTTTGTTCGTTTCGTGCTAAGAAAATTAAATTGAGGAAACGCTGCAAATTTACATGACAGAAAATATGCCATTTAGTCTGAAAGCTCAGAACATCATGTCACAACTTTGCCTCAATCAAATCATATTTGTATGAGGTGCAGAGTTTATGTTGGTTGCTTTCAAATTTTACTTGGCATGTAGGCTCTTTTTTCAACTACATGTGTAAACATATTCAATTTTATCTAAAAACAAATAATATAAACAAAAACGTTTCCAAATTTCTTTATTACACAGAGAAATATTTACTTGTAATACAATGTTTTACAGTTAATAGAAAGAGGAAAGTAAGGTACAGTGAGGAATTTCAATTTAAAATAGCAAATGTTTAAAAAATCATACACAGCAACTTATAAAAAATGTAAAGCAAAAGATCTGTAATGACAAATAATAATGAATATGTTATAGGGAGATCGATATGTACAGTACAAAATCAAACATACAATGAACACGTACAAGTTTGCTTCTACCTTGTTTGCAAATATTAATCATGTACAAAAAATAGTTGGCTAATTTTCTTTTCTCCATCCATAAAATGACAGCTACACAAACAGTTCCGGGATCTGGTTCTATTGTTCTACAAATATTGTATAAACACTCAAAATAGAATGTTATATTTATCATTATGTATCTTACTTTTGGATCCTTTGGAAATCTATAAAACTTACAGTTCTCTCTGACATTATAATGCTAACTGCCCGGTGGCCAGCACAATACCATTTATTCTTTATGTGAAGAAACCTAAAATTAGACAATACAGATATAAAGAGAATGAAAACCATTGTATTTCATAAGTTTATAATAGCATGTTTAGGTTAGAAAACTCTTTTATTAAAATTATATTGTTATACATACCTATTTTGGCTGGAATCGAATATATCTCTCTGTAAAAATCTTAGTGTATATCTAAATGTCTAAATCAGTAGTTATAATTAATAAATAAGGGAATAATCTCTGGTTCAAAATCACACCAATGGTATCTAAATGGCTATTTTTGTTTGTTTGTATACAAAATTGACATAACCTAAGATTATGACGTCACCATTAATACCGCGTATTTCATGGTAGTCTTTTAATAAAATACTGGCTTCATCTTGATTATTTTTGATAAGTTATCATCATGAGTGAGTATTTCAAATTATTATCAACGGAAGATTCTGAAGTGGCGAACCAGTATAATCAAAAGTTAAGTGTTATTTGTAAACTGAACTTTAAAAAGTGAAGAGGTCTCAACAGATGCGACGAAATTTCCTCCACTAACCAGTATGAACATTGTTACTTATCTTGTCCTTACTAGAAGATTGTTGGATACCACATTATTTTTATCGTCAAATTCAACAACAGATGGATGGATGGATTGTTGTTTATAGGTCAGTGGTAATCACACTCTTTGAAAAATGTATCGATTAATCGATATTTCTATCATACATATATCGATACCGTTGAAAAATATGTATCGAAATTGTCATTGCGCAAAAGAAAGTCGTTACAACAAATTGTGATAAGTAAAAATACAGTGGCAAGAATATTAAAACTAAATAAATTCAAACCAAAAATCGTACAAACATCAAAAGAAAGGGATTATGATAGGCGCTTTGATTTTTGATCTCTCATCCAAGGAGAGTTAGAGGAAGACCCTTTTTTACAAGGCATATAATTTTTTCCGATGAGGCGACATTTTCGTCAAATGGAACTGTCTCGTCGCAACATTGTCGCTGGTGGTCTGAGAAAAATCCCAATTTTGTATTAAAGTCTCAAGACCAATATTCGTTTAAGACGAACATGTGGTTTGGTATTTAATAAGTTAATAGGACCCCTTTTTCGCGAATCTATGAATGCCGAATGTTATTTACAGTTTTTACAAACTCATCAATGAATTCATGGACGAACTACCCTTAATAGAACGTCAATGTATTTGGTACCACCAAGACGGTGCCGCATGCCACAGTATAATAAATGTTTGGAACTATCTTGAAAATTTGTTTCATGGAAAAAGTTATTGACAGCTATTCTGATCTCTTTTGGGCTGCTAGATCCCCTGACCTATTACTTTTTATGGGGATATGGGAAAACAAAACGTTTACCAGAAAGTGCCGTTTCAATATATTGACCACTTGGAGAGGACATGTCAAGAAATTTTTCCACAAATGATAAGGAATGTATTATGTGAATTTTCTAATAGAACGATTAAGTGTATTGAATGAGAGGGTGGATATGTCGAAGCATTAGTATGAGTGAAAATTAAATTTGTGTGTTTCTAATATTAATATGATGTTATAAGTTTTATAACTTAGTATGAATGTATTTTATTATTTGTGAAATAAATGAATATGCACTAATAAGCGTTTTAATTGCAAAATTATTAGAAAACATCGAAAAACTAAAAGGTTATCGTGTGTTTCGTAATCACAAGAGATAAATGTTCATTCAAAATAGAAATATTAGTAAAAATTAAAATAATCTGAAGTTTTAATTTAAACGGATGTACTTGCATATTTAAACGTAGTTTTTAATTCTGATCAACTTCTTTTTGTAACATTTTTCGATGTTGTCAAATTTAAAGGTACTTTACTCTTGAGTAAAACATATTTTTTGATAAACCTCGTATACAACTAAAAAATTTGATATTTGATGACTGTATTTTAGGTTTTAGATAAGGCAAAACTTTTTATGAAGATTAACTATTTTTCCTAAAATTAATAATAAAAAAGTTTTTTTCCATATGATTTCCAACTTAGGGGGACATATTGTATATATATATTTGATTTTTTAAAGAATATATTTAAAAATGTAGGATTTATTTGGAATATATTGTATTACAACAAGAAACAATTGGCCCCATAACAAAACGAAAGTTGGATAATTGCAAACAAACACCGACCTACATAGTGGGGCACTCTAGCAGTATTGTACCTTCTACCTACTCAAATTTATTTATTCTCAGATTTTACATCTCGTATTAAGAGATACATATCCTCACTTTAGGTTAGGTATAAACTGGACAGGATTAAGTGAATAGTCCATGGCTCATGTCACAGAAGAACAAACTAATTTGATGCTAGGACGAGGTACTTATGCCAGATATAAATTTGATCATCTATCAGATAAAATGTGATGAATTAGTAGTACCTATTAGGCATGTACTTGTCTTCTTATGCTTGACATTAATTTTTATAATAATAGAGATTTTTTATTACGTTATGGCCAGAGTCAATAAAATATTGTTTAATGTAACTACATCGTAATGAAAATAGGTAGACATATTTATGTACAGTATTATCTTCAATTCTTAAGATAGAAGCAGGTGGTGTAGGGTAACACTTTTCAGAATGAAATATGGTCTTAACTCCCAACATTTTTAAACAATTATTCCTTACACAAATTTTCCATTATTACTATTGGAGATATCTATATTTGAACATTCGATGACATTTTATTGTATGTACCTCTACCAAATTAAGTAGCTAGGTATGTTTGTCAAATAAATATAGAGTATGTTAAAGTATAAAATTTCTCTGATCTAGAATAAACGTAAACTGATTGTGAAGTTCCATTTTAACAATTTATTTACTTATTGTAATACCTACATTCTATATTAACCGTTACTGTATTAAATTAAGCAAATATCAAATTTTATAAATGTACTAACTAGCAAAAATTGGTTATACATTACACACAGTTACCTAGATTTTACTAAAGTGTGTTGCTCAATGTATACCTATTGTTAAACCAAAAGTAATATTTTTAATTTGTAATAAAAAGTAGCTAATACAATCTGAAATTGGACAAATATTTTCACACAGCAGAAAGAACCTTAATAAAGCTTAAAACACAAAACAGCATACATATAAAATAACCAGTTCCTTGGTTGCCAGTCATTTTTGAGACGATTGTCTTGAGAATGTTTTTATAGCTGTCAGTTTGTATGGTTATGTTTTATTTAGAATAGTTATACTAAAACTGATACACTATTCATTTCCAGAGTTATATTGTAATATTTAGAATTGTTTATTACATATACCTAGCAATAGGTGCCTACCTACTGAAAAATATCCATATACTTTACTAACCACTAACTCATTGCTGATCCCATGGCAAATTTTTACAAAACCGTTACACTTATGGTAAACCACTATAATAATTTAATTACGAATAGTTAAAAAAAACTTTTTATTGTTTAATACAAATGTCCAAACATAAGAGATGTATCTCAGTTAATGTCTTAAAAGTTTACACAATTCTAAGAAACATTTGCATTAAACTAATTTGAGCATAATATGTACCTACCTATATCATTATTTAATATTTTGTTAAGTATAGAAAAATGTTCTAGTTGATAACACAAAAAAATTATTTTCCAACCATTCCCTCTTCTGCTTTTTTTCTACAAGACCAATATTTTTTAGGACAAATACATCGATTTCTCCTTTGCCTGTTCTATTTTTTACTAATTCCATCATAGCTACTTTTGTAAATTTACACATGCACAATACTTAATGTGCCCCATTTGTTTCTTGATAAACTTGCTTCCTAGGATAATACAATTCCTGGTTGGGTTTCGGCTCCGGGGACCGTTTTTATATACACGTATCAAGAAGACATGGAGACTTCATTTTCGGTATAGGGCATATAGGATGCGTAAAATCTCAAAAAAACACATTAAAAAAAAATTCACCCTCGGGGGCGGTTTTTTTGGGGGGCGGCTACCCTTATTTTTAGAAAAATTGAAATTTCAACGACGTCATCGTTTTCCTTGAATTTTTTTATATACGGCCCCAAATTTTCAAAATTTTATAATAAACTTGAAATATTTCTCAGGTATGGACTTTGACAAAATTTCAGAAAAAAGCCAGGGTTTCGGCTCTGGGGACACTCTGTTATATGAAAAACGGGAAGACATGGAGACTTCATTTTCGGGATAGGGCATATAGAACGCGTGAAATTTCAAGAAAACGCATGAAATAAAAAATTCACCCTCGGGGGCGGTTTTTTTGGGGGGCGGCTACCCTTATTTTTGGAAAAATTGAAATTTCAACGACGTCATCGTTTTCCTTGAATTTTTTTATATACGGCCCCAAATTTTCATAATTTTATCTCAAACTTGAAAACATTTTATAAGCAGATTTCCGCACCACCCATGAGGTACTGCTTTTAGCGCGTTACTTTTATTGAGTGGGTATTCGCCAGAAGCCCTATCATCCCACATAAATTAACAGTATTTTAATATTAGTGTTTTTAAATGAAACTCACGGTCTCTAGTTAATTCCACAAAATAATAAACAACAATAAACTCTAAAAAACAATTTAATAAATAAATGAAAACAAACTTTGTAAAAACTCAACAATAAACCCTGTAAAAAACAATTTCATAAATAAATGAAAATAAACTTTGTAAAAACTCAACAATAAACCCTGTAAAAAACAATTTAATAAATAAATGAAAACAAACTTTGTAAAAACTCAACAATAAACCCTGTAAAAAATAATTAAGATATAACTAAGTAAATAAAAAATTTCAATTTGCGATACACTCGTGGCAGTCACACTCCTCCATTTCTTCTTTCTTCACCTTCATCGGCTTTTTTCCAACACCTGGATGTACTCTTTCCAGGTCTCGGAGGAATCTTTCTAGCTTTGCTTTTACCTCGTTCAATGGATCTTGAATATTTTTTCGGTACATCCAGGATCCTATGTATTGATCAGCCGTAGCAATGTTGTTTGTACTTTTTATTTGTTCTTTTAAATCTCTCCAACATCTCTCAATTGTTTGTGTGTGATCTCTATATCGCACTTGCTTAAATCAACAAGAAATACTTTTTTCAAACATACATTCGTATTAAACTCGGGAGTGACAAAAAAAGCTATTTAGAAAAAATGTATATTGTTGAATAACTAAAACAATATATAGTATGTACAAAAAGTACGAGGAGTAATAAACCCTAATTAAGTATGCAAAACCTTTACAGGGAGCACCATGAAATTTTTGATAAATCTCTTACTTTAAATTACATTTCTTCCGTAAATCTAAAAACCAGGTAGATCGACCCCGTATTTTTTTCAGTTGTAGCAAAGTTTAGGGTTTATTCATTGTTAAAGGATTAGCAGATAAGCAATAACGCAATGCAGTGGTGTGTATTTTGGGAAAAAAATACGTTTTAAATTATAAAATATAATAAAAAATGAAAAGAAATAATTATTGGAATACATTTATTACTTACATTTTATTCTATATCCGACTCGGAAGAGGAAGAATCGTTGTTGACATTAATAATAATAGGGTCGATTAAATCATCACAAATATTGTCAATTTTCCACATATTTGTCTCTACTTTGATAACATGCTCGATACAGTTTGTCCAATTTTCCTTACTCACATGACTTACAGCACTCTCAAACAATTTCACAACATCGTTTATTTTAAATGTAGTATTTTTTTTCCAACTTCCCCCTTTACCTGAGCCCATATTAATTCTATGGGATTAAGTTCACAATGATAAGGGGGAAGTCGAAGAACTGATATACCACGAGAAGAAGCTATTTCTTCTACAATGTAGGTTTTGTATTTATTTTTGTTCATTTTTGCAATTCTGTAAAGTTCTTTCATTAGTGGATCTTTTGGAAACTTAATATTTTTCGAAATAAGCCACTCCAAAAGTATTTTGATGGATGGGACTTTTAAATACTGTTCAACTTTTTTTTACCAAATGTTTACCATTCATGGTTTTAAAAACGGCTATTACGTACCTTTTGTTTTTTGTTTGCTGCCGGACAAATCAAGTCAAACATATTCAAATTTGTTTTTAATTTTAAGACAAAAATGTAAAGAAGTAGGCTTAAATTTTCAACCTAAAGAAGTCGTAGTAGATTTTGAACTAAGCATCTATAACGCTATATATGAACGTTTTGGTAGAGATTTGTTTACCAGAAACCTCAAACAGGACTGCTTTGAAAATTTTTTTCGGCAAATTCGAAATTCATGCGGAAACGTAAAAATCCCACCCCCATACAGTTTTGCCGATCATTCAAGGAACTCTGCTTTGCGATATTTTGATCAAGCTGATGGCGCAAACTGTATGGAAGATAATAATGAGGTGTTATTACAGCTTAATCCGAAACTTTTGGAACAATGTGATGAAATATTATGTGTACCCAAATCAATTTATAACCCACTTAAAGTATTTTCAGTTGACTACAGAAAGTTGAAAAGCGTAGAGGGCAATGCTCTTTTTTATGTAACGGGATACTTTTAAAAAAAATGTTTGGTACAGCATAGTTGTGAAACATGTATTGATTCTAGTAAATCTAATATGTTGGGAAAGCAAGAAACAACATTCTGTCAGCTAAAATCGTACACTCAATCTACATCCGATTCGAGAGGACTAATAATTCCATTTAAAAACATTACAGAATATGTTTGTGAATTAGAGGATATATTTACTAGCTAATTAAGCGAGTTGGCATATTGTGAAAATGTGGGACAAAACTAAAACAATACTTTAAAACAGTTCCTTTCAACCATCCATGTGAAAGTTTTCCTTTAGATTATTTTATATCTTCATATACGAGAGTTAGAATTTACTTTTCTTTAAAGTTTACCAATCAAAACATGACAACTTGCGGAATAAACAAAAAAAATTCGAAACTCCATTCTGCAACATTTTTAATATATTGTTGTAAACAATATTGTATTATAATAATTATAATTTGAAAATAAACCTAGAATGCTAACTTTAATGTGATTTCTACCTTTTGAACACTCCTGGTATTGTAAAAGCATCCTTGTCGATATCAGCAGCCTTTTTTACTTATTAAATACCCCTTGTTTTCGTTGAGTGCTGGCTGCCTGGTTGTTATCTGTGGGTGTTAGCGGCACACTTGGTTCTTGAAATAAAAAAGTGCCGACATGAACTGTTATTTTAATCTGTAAACTTTATAAAAGCCAGTTCACATAACAAATGTGGTTTTTGGACATTTCAAATGAATAGACAAAAACGATGTTTAGTTATCATTTGAGTTTTAGTTGCACTCGTGGTAGGTTGAAACTCAATTCGGTGCTCTAGGGGTTAAAAGAAATATCATTCATTTGCTTTCATTTTATTATCTTTAAATTTCACTAGAGGATTTCTAAAAATGGATGAAATTTTTAGAAATATCGATATCAACTTTTACTCCTTAGGCGCCTTTTTGGGAACGAATGTGTTAGGTCAGGAAGAATCGCGACAACGAGGAAGAATCATTTTTGAAATGCACAAGGTGGTGCCCACAAGAGATACACCAGCAAACTGTCCTGATTGTGGTGCTCAACTGAGAACGACGACGGATACAAAAAGACATGGATTTAGATATGAATGCCGGAATCATGGAAGGAAAAGATTCAGTCCGTATAATAATACGTTTATGGCTCACGTGAGAACAAATCACAACATGGGCGAAGACATCGTCGTCAGAATAATTTACCATTGGCTGAGAAGAATGCCACTTGTAGCCTTGTTAGAAGATTTGAAAATTTCTCGCGAAACTGCCGTGTATTGGTATGGTTTTTGTAGAGATGCCGCATGTGCTATTGCATGGCATGAGTACGTACCCATCGGGGGACCACAAGATATCGTCGAAGTGGATGAAACACATCTTTTTAAAAGAAAATACCAGGTTGGACGTTTGAATAAATGGAATCATGTCTGGGTCGTAGGAGGAATCAGCCGCACAACAAAGAGGCGGTTCGCCGTAATGGTTAGACGCAGAAACGAAGATACACTTACGAATTTACTTGGGGAATGTGTGGACCATTCCTCATATCTCTGCACAGACCTTTGGAGAGGATACAACGAGTGCCACGAAGTTTTCAACGGACATGGAAAGGTAAATCACTCGCAAAACTTCGTGAATCCACCGCAAGATGAGCCTTCACATTGGGCACCACCGGGAAGATTCAACGTGGAATGTTTGGATGGAAAATGGGATGGACCTCCTCCCCAACCTGGTATGCAGCCGTATAGAGATCACACACAAACAATTGAGAGATGTTGGAGAGATTTAAAAGAACAAATAAAAAGTACAAACAACATTGCTACAGCTGATCAATACATAGGATCCTGGATGTACCGAAAAAATATTCTAGATCCATTGAACGAGGGAAAAGCAAAGCTAGAAAGATTCCTCCGAGACCTGGCAAGAGTACATCCAGGTGTTGGAAAAAAGCCGATGAAGGTGAAGAAAGACGAAATGGAGGAGTGTGACTGCCACGAGTGTATCGCAAATTGAAATTTTTTATGTACTTAGATCTTAATTATTTTTTACAGGGTTTATTGTTGAGTTTTTACAAAGTTTGTTTTCATTTATTTATTAAATTGTTTTTTACAGAGTTTATTGTTGTTTATTATTTTGTGGAATTAACTAGAGACCGTGAGTTTCATTTGAAAACACTAATATTAAAATACTGTTAATTTATGTGGGATGATAGGGCTTCTGGCGAATACCCACTCAATAAAAGTAACGCGCTAAAAGCAGTACCTCATGGGTGGTGCGGAAATCTGCTTATAAAATGTTTTCAAGTTTGAGATAAAGTTATGAAAATTTAGGGCCGTATATAAAAAAATTCAAGGAAAACGATGACGTCGTTGAAATTTCAATTTTTACAAAAATAAGGGTAGCCGCCCCCCAAAAAAACCGCCCCCGAGGGTAAATTTTTTATTTCATGCGTTTTTTTGAAATTTCACGCGTTCTATATGTCCTATCCCGAAAATGAAGTCTCCATGTCTTCCCTTTTTTCATATAACAGAGTGTCCCCAGAGCCGAAACCCTCGCTTTTTTCTGAAATTTTGTCAAAGTCCATACTTGAGAAAAATTTCAAGTTTGAGATAAAATTATGAAAATTTAGGGCCGTATATAAAAAAATTCAAGGAAAACGATGACGTCGTTGAAATTTCAATTTTTCCAAAAATAAGGGTAGCCGCCCCCCAAAAAAACCGCCCCCGAGGGTGAATTTTTTTTTTAATGTGTTTTTTCGAAATTTCACGCGTTCTATATGCTCTATCCCGAAAATGAAGTCTCCATGTCTTCCCGTTTTTCATATAACAGAGTGTCCCCAGAGCCGAAACCCTCGCTTTTTTCTGAAATTTTGTCAAAGTCCATACCTGAGAAATATTTCAAGTTTATTATAAAATTTTGAAAATTTGGGGCCGTATATAAAAAAATTCAAGGAAAACGATGACGTCGTTGAAATTTCAATTTTTCCAAAAATAAGGGTAGCCGCCCCCCAAAAAAACCGCCCCCGAGGGTGAATTTTTTATTTCATGCGTTTTTTGAAATTTCACGCGTTCTATATGTCCTATCCCGAAAATGAAGTCTCCATGTCTTCCCGTTTTTCATATAACAGAGTGTCCCCAGAGCCGAAACCCTCGCTTTTTTCTGAAATTTTGTCAAAGTCCATACTTGAGAAAAATTTCAAGTTTGAGATAAAATTATGAAAATTTAGGGCCGTATATAAAAAAATTCAAGGAAAACGATGACGTCGTTGAAATTTCAATTTTTCCAAAAATAAGGGTAGCCGCCCCCCAAAAAAACCGCCCCCGAGGGTAAATTTTTTTTTTAATGTGTTTTTTTGAGATTTTACGCATCCTATATGCCCTATACCGAAAATGAAGTCTCCATGTCTTCTTGATACGTGTATATAAAAACGGTCCCCGGAACCGAAACCCAACCCAATTCCTTTTAATTCTTCTCCATAGCCCTTTGTATAATTTGGTTTATTTCTCAAATTGTTATAGGTAGGTATCTTTCAATTTTTCAGTTTTTACAAAGGTTGTAATTCATTTATTAACGTTAGGTTATATTCTTCAATAATATTGTTTACTAATGTTATATTATATTTTCAGAAAACTAATCAATTTACTTTTGATTGTCGAATTATAAAAGAATATAAGCGAGCACAAAAACCAGACTCATCATCACATAATAACAGCTGATCATCTGGTGGTGAAACAAAAATTAATTATTAAAACTTGACAAGAACCTCATTCTTCTTTTTTAATAACACGTAAATCCTATTATAACCAAATATACTGAAATCCGTGACATCGCTATAAAATGAGAGAATTTCAAACTCACTCTCCCCCCTGACCTATTTTCTTTAAAATTTTACCCTACAACCTATATTTTGACTGTTTAAAATATCGGGGTAGTTTTAGAAACTTACTAATTTAAAATCAATTTAAAAAACACGTTCTACAATCTGAACTGTATCTCTCTCTCACAGCTTAGATTTTTAGGTCTTTACATTTTGGGGTTGTTTAAGCCCCTATTTTAATAAGCTAGAAATCTCCACTTAAATCTCAACAACTTACCAAAGTTTCAAAGCAATCGTATCAATGGTATGCCTCACAACCTATATTTTCACTTTTAAAGATAATAAAATATAAGGGTTGTTTCAACCCTTTGTAAGCAAACCAGAAATCTTCCATAAAGTGTCAGCAACTACTTACCAACGTCTCCTAGCAATCGTATCAACGGTATACATACAAACATACATTCATTTCTATAGATACCCTATAATGCACCCATACCTCCGTCCTAAAATTGTAACTTCGGCGTCAGTAGATATATAAATTTTATATGTTTGTGAAGTCAAAGTTGCGTCGCCGAACTTTACACTTTATAGAGTTATATACAGTGTAACTTCGGCGTCGTAGCCAAACTTGACACTTGGATCCCGAACTTGACGCCTTATAAAATAAAATGAGCCCGAACTTGACGTTTTACAAATATATATATATATATATATATATATATATATGTCTGCACCACGGATTTAGGATCTATGGACTTCTAATAGTATATGTTTCCCATACATTCGAAATGACCCCTCACTTTCCCTACACATGGCCGCCATGTTGTGCTAATTTTAAGTTGGTATTAAGAAGCTACAGTTCATATGCGTTTTCTTGATATTGAGGATGGAACGTTGGTTGGTTGCGCGAAATAATTGACAGCACAATAGAAATAATTAACCAATTAGAATTTAGCTGGATGAACTGACGCGACATTTTCGTTCTGTCAATTTCTGTTCCCTTTGTTCCGTTGTTGCAATGCGATGTGTTCATTACAAATTAATAGTGGTTAATTACATTTTATAAGTAGTGTTATTTTAGTAAGGTAGTTAATAGTATAGTGTTATTTGTAAGATCTAGAACTCTAGGAGACTGGCTATAAACTGTGCTTCCTTCCTGTTTTGTACGAGGTTGCTCTAACGCTACTTACATTTCTCGTTTGAAAGAGGGTGTAACATTTCATAAGTAAGTTATACGATTTTTTTTTGTATGTAAGTTAATTTACATTTTCCTTTTTCTCCAATTTGTAGATTTCCCAGTGACAATACGCTTAAAAGGTCCTGGTTGGTAGCACTTGGAAAAGATCCAGCTTATAATATTGCCTATGAAAGGGTGTGCTCCGAACATTTTGTACAAACAAATTTTGAAGTGGCAGGCGAACGGAAACGTTTAAGAATAAAGTCAATTCCAACCCTAAAACTACCTCAATGTTTTGAAGTAGATCACATGGAGAAAAGTTATTTACCTAGCTCACCTCCACCTACATGGTATGTTAATTTTCACTTAGTACTCACAAAGAATCAGAAAATATTTTTTAATCGTAGCAGCAAGATGGAAAGTGTTGATTTACCTCAAAGTAGTTCACCAAAATTTCCGACAAAACTTTCTCCAATAAAACGAAGTGATTCAGACTCGTCTCCATCTGCTCATTCTTCTGATATAGTACGGATGGTACAATTCTTTCATCCGTATAGGTAAGTTTAATATCAAATTTTCTTTAAATTCAAAATGTAATATGTATTTTATTTATATAAATTTTACGTAGCATTTATATAATGCCTTAGTACCAAAGTTTAACTAGTCTAAAGAAATGTTCTATTTTCAGCAAACCTTCCACAGAAGATACCAATATAAAATTGAGAGAGAAGATTCGCATTTTGAAGAGACAATTAAGAGTATGCAGAAACAAACTAAAAATTTGCAGAAAAACAAGCAGGAGGCAAAAACTACGATTTTAATCTTGCAAATTATGAAGCAATTCGCCTTTCCTTGGAATCAATTGACTGAGATGGTGTCCATATTTTACGATATAATGTACACTATAATAAATTGCTTTGTTCCGCAGAAAAAGGTTTGCAAGAAGAGGTTTCCATGTTGGTATACTCTGGAGTTGAAGAGGCATTTGTGCGAGAAAGAAGTGGCTCACAAAATTACTAGGTGTCCTGTAAACTAAATGGAATTTAGTAGATTAAGGGCTCAGTGTAATCTTTTATCACGAGAGTGCTACCGAAATTATGTAAAATATACTGAAAATTGTGTTACAGATAAGTTTTTTGAAAGTTTGTAAACAGTAGGACGGTGAATAACACTATACCTTCTGAAATTACTCTTGGGGACGATGATATTGCAAATCTATTTGCTAACATTTCTCATCAGTTCATTCAAATCAACCTCTGGCTTCGATCATCTATGCAAAGTTATGTAAACTTGATATTAAAAAACGCCCCGGTCCTGACGGAATACTTTATTTTCTTAGGGAATTTAGCTTCCTTTTATCTCATCCGCTCTTTCATATATAAGTCTCATGTTACAGGCGAATCTCCAGATCATTGGAAAACTTCATAGGTTACTCCAGTGTATAAATTGGGTAGAAAATCAGACATCTCAAACTATCGTCCTATATCAATCCTTAGCATAATTCCCAAAGTCTTTGAGAGTATTATTTTAGATTATCTCTTATCTCACCTATGACTGTTCGAGTATTATGACTTCACAACAATTTGGCTTCCTTCTAAAATGTCTGCAGAATTGGGTTTACTCACATATGTTGACTTTTTGTCTGATGGTTTGGAAGGAGGTCTGCAGATTGATTCTGTGTACACTGATTTCTCTAAAGCTTTTGACAGGGTTAATCATGAGCTCTTGCTACATAAACTTTTTCATTATGGTGTTGACGATCTTGTATTACAATGGCTAAGTGAGTATCTTACGAATATTTTACAAATGGTCAGAGTTACTCATGAATATTCTCATACTTTTCCAGTAACCTCTGGAGTTCCCCAGGGGTCTCATTTAGGACCATTATTATTTAACATATTTATTAATGATATAATGCATTGTTTTCAAGGTAGCAAAGCCTTGTTATTTGCTGATGACCACCTGAAATGATTTAGTGTGATTAGTGGCATGGATGATGCTCTAATATTACAATCTGATTTAGATAGTCTATCAAATTGGAGTACACTTAATGGTGTGAATCTAAATGCATCCAAATGTCATGTAATGCATTTTCATGGAATACACCACCCAAAAGCTTTTGATTACAATATTAATAATGAAACTCTAAAATGTGCTTCTCAAAGTAAGGACTTGGGTGTTATATTGGACTCGACACTTAATTATAAGTCTCATGTTACCGCTGTTGTTCAAAAATCTATGAGTTCGGTTTTATAAAGAGAACCACTTCTGATTTTACTAACATCACTGCTATTAGATCTCTATATTGCTCACTGGTCAGAACTTATCTTGATTATTGTTTACCAATATGGTCTCCTCATCATATTACATGAAGCTGTTCAACACAATTTTTTAAGATACATTGCCTTTAAGATGCATATTTACCTTTGTTATGATTTCTTAGAACGTTTTTTAAACATTCCTACTCTGGAGGTTCGCTGAAGGCAAAGGGATCTGATACAGCTGTTCAACATAGTAAATGGTATTTGTGATAGTCCCAAGCCTCTCTCTAAAATATATTTAGTCTTTCTAGGCAGGTACAAACGTTTCACGTCCCATTTCATAGGTACAACTATGCAATGAATAGTTTTCTACCTAGGACACTTAGATTAGCAAATTCTGTCGATGGAATTTTAATTTTTGATGTGTCCACTTTCAAGTTTAAAAAACATTTGCTGGAGCTTCCACTTTAGAGCGTACATCTTTTATTGCTGGTTTGATGTGTTATCACTCCTCTTACTTTATTTGCTTTTTTCTTGTGATTTATACTATACTTTAGGTTTTTCCTTTTGTTTTATAGATAAGTTTAATGAATGTGTCAATTGTTCTATTTTGTTCTAGTTTTACATATTTTTTTCTCTTTTTGTTATTGTAGCATTTTTTTATATTTCCATATTGTATTAATGTGAATTGGGCTTGACCGTGATTAAATTAAATTAAAATTAACGGTTATTTTATTTATTTCCTGCTTAATTGAATTTGAATAAGAATATATAATAATATAATTTATAAATAAACACTTCTTAAAATTTATGAAAAAGTTTTCCATAATCCCAACTTAGGTAGATACACAATACGCAGTAGCTAGTATAAATAATAAAGTAGGTATACTTTTTTCTCACCGTTTCGTATTTTCCTATCTTATAAATGATTTCTGATTTATTGTTTAAACCGGTCCTGTACGAATCACGTGACTCAGGCCGGCCAACTTAAAATTAGCACAACATGGCGACCACAGTAGAGGAGTCAAACCGAATATACAATTAGTAGTCCGTGGTCTGCACCGTCTGTGACCAAGATCAATACGCGCATGCGAGTCACGAGACGTTGCATTGTTTAATATCATTGGCTGTATCATTCACGCTTTGACGCTTTTAGACCTTCAGGAGAGTGGTAAAGGTTGTTAGCATAGACAAATAATATATTTTATTTTCTCTATGGTTGTTTGTTTGGACACAGCATAGTAAAATTAGGCTGTGGTTTGGATGTTTAGTGATTTCGTTATTTGCTTTATCATTGTGTTGTGATTTTTACGTGTTTCTTTTATTTAGTTTTTTATTAAAAACTATGTCTCCACAACGGTGCTTTTTATGTAATGAGATTGGTTCTAATTTAAATTTTCATAGGTCTACAGGTATATAAAAATTAATTCCGTTTGAAAACAAATCATCCATCCCATGGGGTACTCCATCGTCATTTAATTTTGGCTATATTAGTGTGTAGATATCGAAGAAATGATTTATAAAATTAATAACTCTAATTGGTTATGTGTTCACTATATATTTCATGTTTATCTACTTCATTTCTATTCCTTTTGAAGCAACCTAGACAACTATTATAGACGTTATTTGAGTTTTATGTTAGAAGTGAAAAAAAATGTAATTACATAATTGCACTTCGCTTATTGGAGATATAGGCAGTTAGCAGTATATTTTATTTATTACGTATATGTCACTATATAAAGGTTATCTACGGATAACCTTTTTATAAAATGTTTTTATGAAATAGAACAGTTTCTATAATTTTTACGGAACTAGTAAAGTGATTGGATGTTTATGCCCCACCAGCATCGAGGAAGTTTGAATTTAAAGACGCGCGCACAGTTTCACGATTTGAAACTCGAAAGCCAAAGTTTATGGCCAATGTCAATAGAGAAAAGCATAATTATGTTTTTGTAGATTGTCATTGGCAAAAGCATCAAAAATAAGGATTTCTAAAAATATGACAAAGATTATAAACACGGAAATTTGGTGTAAGAGTGAGTATAGGATTAGTTTCGTTTTTAATTTGTTTAGGATTTTAGTTTTAATCATGTAAATAAAAGTAAGTGAACCTTTAACAATTATCACTAGTTAGAATTCGTCATTCTCAATTTGAACATTCACCTAAAAAACAACGTTTGGAATCTGAGATCCAGTAAAATAAATTAAACTAGAGTCAGTAATTTTTGTCTGCCAAGAAGAAGAAAATGCATATTACTAAAAGATCAGAGAAATAGAAGTTCTAAATTAACAAAAGGCGTTTATCAAGTAGTAATCACAATATTAAATAGCAGTTAAATTGTCAATAAATAAATTCAATATTTCAATTAAAAATTAGATCCAACGCAGGCATGGATTTTTTAAAAGCAGTACTGCTATTTCTAACAAACCTTCATGGTCAATAACAGACCCTTTCATTAATTATGAACCAAAACCATTGACTTCTATTACTAGTAATGAATTGAAAAAATTTGAATTCCAGTTTTTAGATACAGAATTAAATGATTCAAATTTTGACAATTTTTAATTGCGATGGTAAGGCTAAAATTTGCAGACATATATTTTAGACGTTGACTATAGTTTTACTGATTTGATGATAATACTTCTGATTTATGTACAAAGAGAAGTCGTTAAATTTCTTTCAATACTGCAAGACATTTTGTATATCACATTTTACCACTTTTTTAGGTAATGTAGAAAGTATTGTTAAAAAACTGAACTCTTTGTAAAAGTAAAGAGCATAAATCATATCCGTATTTTCAACTCATAAAAGTTTGTGTTCCCTTAGTAATTGAAAAAATTATAATGCTGCTAAGAGGAATAACAAACAAAAATAGTATTTTTTGTTAGTAACTCAAGGTACTGTTTAAATTTTTTTCAGACTTATTCCTGTTTTCATGGAAATGGAGAATTCAGTTTTCCTTTCTTCTTAAAATATTTTTTGTTGTCAATAATTTTTAAATACCTAACTTAATGTGCAATTTGATGTTATATTGCATTTACTTTCTAAAATATAATGTAATTTTAGTAAAAAGATGTAATTTTGTGATTAATAATGATATAGTTATTATAGTATGTTATGTAACGATCATTAATACACGAGCATATTGTAGGATACATGCAAGTGTATTAAGGGCCATTATACATGAGAGTTGCATACATTATTTTTTCTACTCATTTAGTAATTATCAGTTATTATAAAAAACAAGAGCAATGAAGGGAACTTCAACAAATAAATTTAAAACTTTTGAACATAATAATTCTCCAATCTTCTTCGTTTATGTATAAATGATTTACTCTAGTTTGTAAAATTTATTTGGGTGGCCGATCCTGTTCGAATGGTTGTTGAACTGGAGGGCTTGTTAATGTTTGTGTCATTCCTATTTTCAATTGAATTGAAAATTTTATTTTATTCTTCGTTATCACTCATTATCATATGAAAATTTAAAAGTAATTACCTAATAAACAATTTTAAGACAAATTGTAAAATTTACCTACCCATAATTGAAACTAACAAATTTGAATATCCCGCCTGTAAAAATTAGTTATTGTACACATAAGTAGTGGCACTGCGATCAACGTGATGCCAACTGATAATACAGGAACTCTTATTATACATTTCTCTATGACTCACTTTGTGAAACATAAGCAGGTTATCTCTATCTATGAACACACGTCAGACTCACTTCAGCTAATGTATGATTGATTTTGCATATTTTCATTTTTAATGACTTTTAAATTAATATTTTGGGATATTTTATAATCTTTATCGACATTAAAGGCAATTGTGTCAGCTGACCATTTTTATAAAAATATTCATGAAAATTTTTTTAGTTGGACAAGGCATCCATTTTTATAAAAAGTTTTTATGTGACGTCATTTTTATAAAATGGTTTTATAAAAATTTTTATACAAATTTTTACAGTGGTACAGGGGCATTAAGAAACATACTGCTCAGGATCAGTTAAACACATTTTATTGTCAAATTAATGTTCGTCGAAAAATACTAGTGGACAATTATTGATCCAAATAGATTCACATCATTTAATTTTGAAGATGGTGAATTAAATAAATTTACAATGTTTTTTAGGTTATTAACAAGTTATGCAACATTCAATTCTTCGAAGTATACAATTTGACAGGCTTCGAACCACATAATTAAATCTAAAATCTATGAGATTAAATATTTAACCTCCTTGATTTTTTTCACTTTTAACATAAATCTCAAATTACGTCTATTATAGTTGTCTAGGTTACTTCAAAAGGAATAGAAATGAAGTAGATAAACATGAAATATATAGTGAGCACATAACCAATTAGAGTTATGATCTTTAGAAATCATTTCTTCGATATCTAAACACTAATATAGCCATACATATTGACAAATTAAATGACGATGGAGTATCTCATGGGATGATTTGTTTTCAAACGGAATTTATTTTTATATACCTGTAGACCTATGAAAATTTAAATTAGGACCAATCTCATTACATAAAAAGCACTGTTGTGGAGACATAATTTTTAATAAAAATCTAAATAAAAGAAACATGTAAAAATCACAACACAATGATAAAACAAATAACAAAATCACTAAACATCCAAACCACATCCAAATTTTACTATGCTGTGTCCAAACAAACAACCATAGAGAAAATAAAATATATTATTTGTCAACTCCCCTGAAGGTCTAAAAGCGTCAAAGCGGGAATGATACAGCCAATGATATTAAACAATACAACGTCTCGTGACGCGCATGATAGTGATTAGTTTATCTTATGATTCTACGTATGAAGCACCATACAAATATTTTTACCGGAAATTATTCTTATAAAAATGTGTTCTGTCCCATTGAAGAAATGGTTTTTATCTATGATTTTTATAAAAACATTTTACGTGACGTCATGAAAATAGAAGCACCATAAAAATATTTTTACGAGATGTCATTTTTATAAAAATTTGTGTTGTCACACTATCAAAATGGTGTTATAAAACTTTTTATAAAAATTTTTATACAAATTTTTACAGTGGGACAGGGGTTTAAGTAATTGCAATCACGAACACGATCAACATTTAGTGTGTCAAACGTAAATGTCAGTGTGTATGTAGTCATTTTCATTTCAAAATTCCCGTTCATTTTCATTTAAAATAGTATGAAAAATGAAGAAAAGAAAGATTTGTGCGTTACGATAATATTGAGTGAATCTACAGCCAGTTTGTTAAATTTAAGTATACCACATTTGGATCAGCTCGATCCTGAAAATTCAAGAATATTTTTAATATCACCCCATCAGTACAATTCAATCAAAGGGAGTTTAAGTTGTACGGATTTGAAAGAAGAAAAGCCGAGTAAGTACACGAGTATTTTCAATATAATTTTATTAATACTGACAAGAATATTTCATATTTCAATATTAATGACTTTGAAAATGTTATAGAAATACAGTAAAATAAAAAAAATTACTACGTAAATTATTAAAATTTGTCAATGCTTGACTACTAAATCATGCTGTATATCGAAATCAAGCAATTTTTATAATAAAATTGACCGTTCTCAGTTTACATTATTTGGTAAATTATTTCATGAACGGTCAAATATACTTACTAGAATATATGTATTAATTAATTTTAAGACAATACATCAACTTTGTGACATCTAATTAGTAATCGACATTAATTTTTATTAGTTATGTTTCTGTTTGAGCTTGAGAAAAGATGGGTTTATACAGAAAATAAAATAAAATAAGATAAAATATAAAGTTGACCTTATGGAAAATCTATATAGCATTTATACAGGAAATAACAAATAAGAGATAAAATAAAATGAAATAAAAGTTGGCCAACTTTTATCTTCGATATTTTCTTTTATCTGAAAACGAATGTGCGCAATCGTAAGATTATTGATTATTGCATGTTTGGTATTATCTGTGGTTTGGTACACGTAACCATACTTTTAATACGTACTTTTGTCGTTTGTTATTAGGAAGAAAATAATAAAATTAACTCTCTCGACCCTTACTTGGCGGAATCTAGCCATATTAGTGTTTTAAATGAAACTCACGGTTTCTAGTTAATTCCACAATATAATAAAAATTGTTGAAAATTCTAAAAAATTGACAATTGTTTCGATAAATCAATATCATCGTCAGAATGACAGAAGTTACATTTCATTTGATGCCTACCTGATGTTTAGTAGTTATTTTTGGCTAGACCAAGAAGTGACCTAACTTGTGATTGACTTAATATATGTTGATAGGACAAAGAAGAAGATATGATATTACAAATATTAGAGAGTTTTTAAGCCCTTTATTTTGTCACGTAGGTATGGTTATCGTTATTCTGAGCATGCGCAGTATGAAAACTTGGAGACCTTAACTTTAATAACGATAACGGACTTCGTTATTTACGGAGAAATTCCGTAAGAGAGTTTTTATGCTTATGGTTATTTTTCCAATTACAACGTTGTCAACATTGATATATTTTGGTACACGCAATTGTTAAAACTTACTTAATTTCTTTAAATGTAAAGGAAACTACTATATTTCTTTATGTTTTAGAAGACAATAGTTTATAAAACAATTTTTTTTTGTCAACAAAGCTGTTACATATTTTTTCTGAGAAAATCTGACAACGTTAAGACTTTATTGTGCCAAACATAAGACCTAACCTTCATTATTATTATCCATGATTAATTATTATTCAATATGTAAGGATCCTTCTAACAATAATATTTTTTAAAGCTTCTTCCATTGTTAAATTTATAAAATATTTATGTATTTACTATTTAAATAACATGGGGTGATATTTACAATTCGTCAACTGTCATTATAATTAATCTGTGACTGTTAAACAGAATACGTTATTTTTAGATGGCTTAAAAACACCTTCTTTTCTTGTTCAATGTAATCGTTATTGTTGGTAAAGTTAACCATAACTACACCCAAAATCTCCGTTATATTTGTAGGCTTAAAAACTCTCTATTGAAGCTTAGATATTTATTAGCCCTATGGTGATATCCTGGATATCATTTTTCCAATTAAGGTCAGTATAACTGTGCAATGATATAGAAAACCAGGAAAACCATATCTGCTGATCTTTACAATTCAACGGAAACAGAACAAAACCTCAAAATATGGAAGGGAAGGGTACGAAATATCGATATTTTTTCGAAAATAATCGAAAAGTTTCTTAAATATTTTTAATTCCGATACTATCGATGCTTTCGCTTAATCGAGCTCAGTTTCCTTTGCTTTGATCACAAATAAAAATTGTCTCATATTATCTGTGATTTGGTACTATAGTCTGTATATATTTTTCTTTGTGTGTGAAGGCTTTAGTTCCATTGATGGTTTGCTAAATTCCGATAATTTTGATACAGTTCCTAAGTAATCAATCTTTGAATAATATATCGATATATTGAAATATCGATATTTTGTATTATCCCTATATCGAAACTATTGAATAATATAGATACGATATATCGATGTTTTTCTTCCCATTCCCAACTAAAGACCAATCACTTTGACACACAATTTTTTTTATGTTCCGTGTATTTTACGAGTGACAGTTAAACAATTATTTTATTTTATTTGTCTGTATAAACCGAACAAACTTTCCTTATTTCTTTCTATTTTATTTTATGCTATTTTATTTTATTGTCTGTATAAACCCAACTTAAGTGGCCTCGAACTTATTTCGTTAGCCACAAAGTTTTCTTCATGATTGATAAATGATATTTAAACAGCTTTTACCCGATTGTCATATATATTTGTTCTTTAGATGGCACCAGTAGTGCTAATAATTAGAAGAGATGTATTTTACTCAATATACAATAAATTTCGAATCGATTAAATTCCATTTTTTCAACCTAAATAAGTTGTTTTAAGGAGAAATGTGAATTTCATTCGATTGTAAGCTCACAATTTTTCATGTAGGTACCAGCGAAGGTATTAAGAGTAATATTTTGTCAAAGTATCAAGAATTAGTAGAGAAAAAAGAATCAGAAAAAAATGGAGGACAAGCCTATTTGCAGATATCATCAAACGTCGGTCTCTTTTCCAAGAGCAATTGTTCCTCTAATTCATGTATGTACGGTAAGTAACTAACTGGCTTCATCATGAAACAATTTCTTTCATCTCAAATATCATTATTTATGTACATACACATAACCTGGAATACCGTTATATCACCTTAAATCTCATACCAATCTTATAATATTCCAATTCGATCCAATTGCAGTATTTTCTTGGTCTCATAGTGTGTTCAAAAAATAAGGTACTTTTTTCAAAATTAACGTGCTTGTACATTCGAATTTTTTATGTTGGTAGAACTGATCGCAACATATGTTGACACTTATCCTGTTCCGTAATTCATACCAGTTGTTGTGACGTCATGAAGTGACGCCATACTGGTGACTTTTTGCGTAATATGTTGGCCAGTACCCACCAGTGCTTTGCCTTCATAAATCGACCTGGAACGCGTTAAATCATGCCAATTTTGACTTTTACTTATAGGTTACTTATGGCGGTTTTATTTGCGGAGCATGCAAAGTAGTCTATCTTTGTTTTTTTTTGTGTGTTTAGACTTTAAGGCTGGTCGTCCATTGGAATCGAAGTCGCGCGACTCGAAGGTAGCGCGTATACGCCCGTGCATGTGCGATCATGAGACTGAGCGACTGGTATAATTCACTGCAGGCGACTCTATACTACTTACTTCGCAACTGTCATCATAAATAAAGTGTGCTTTGTAGGATCGTGTGAAATGGATTTGTAAAACATGTACTTTTTGGAGCAACCTTATATAATAACGCGTTTGAGAGCTCGTCGTGATAAGTTCAGCGTAGACAGTTTGTTTACAAATTGAGCGTAGGTAAAGCCTTCATTGAAAGTTGATTAATATTGTATTTTTTATTGTGTCTTCAGTTGAATACTTATAAAATGGAAAGCGATATATGTACCTACCTAATTTGTCAATCAAATTATCGAAATGTCCTTCGTGGCGAAGGCCTGCCATCAAGCGGAATCTGGCAAAGTTACATTCAATTTATCAATTGTAAAAAGAAATAACGGTAATTAGTAGAAAAGATTTTGGGTAACAGAAATATTTACAGCAGAACAAAGCTTCAATACTATGAAAAAAATAAATCAAACTGCAAACAAACCGCAACCAATATAAACTGAAAAGCAAAATTTCTCAACGTGGTCAACAATGTCTTTCTCTAGCACGTGCTCACTACTGTCATTAAATGTTAGGAGTACGCCGAAAAATAGACACAAATTCTACTTTTCAGCGGACTGTTAGCATAATCCACGCGGATTAGTGACACCGCACTTTTGATAGATCACGTGATCATTTCAACCAACCACATCATCGAACACCAGTGCGCTGTGTTTATAGTCTGCACATGAGGACCCACCTTCACGGTCGTCTGTGGTTCTCGTCTAACACGAGTCGCGTTTGTTTCAGATAATTGACACAACCGCCACGTTACACTTTTCTCACCAGTGCAATATGGCGTCGGATTCATGACGTCACAGCCACTGGCCAGGGTATTGGTGACATTACGGAATACACGTTTACGTAAGTGGAATGGGTGTTTCAGCGGTCGCGGTCGTTGTGCGCTTTAAGTGGAACGTAGCCATTGTTAGTTTGTTTTTGACACATATAAAAGATGTTGTACGAATTTGAATTAACATACTTCTTCCTGTAAAATTTACTGTATCTTCTCCTTGTATATCATAATTTATATATCCCACATACATCATAAATAAAATATCATTCTTCTCGACTATTCAAATATTTCTTTAAATACGCAAAAATCCATTTTAACGTCCCTTTCATATAACAAACAGATAAATATTGCCTTATAATCATCTCCACTCAAAACTTCAAAGCATTCCATATCATTACCTTATCGCTTCATAAAAACTATCGTAGAAATTCCCTTATCTGTAACGAACAACACTTTTTTCATGCAAGAAAAACTGACCCCAGTGTGCATCTTTCACTAGCTGTATTTAACCGTTACATTTTAAACTCTCGCCTCCTATTGGTCGATGTTCCTCGATATATCACATGATTTCCCACTTCGCTACCAACACATAAATACGAATAAGACCCAATTTTTCACCACTTCTCAGCATAACTTCACGACTAATCAGTCATCCTTCGTACAAAACGGTACTCTCGTTTTAATAGCCGACCGGCGTTTTACCGGTATAACATTTAGTTTACAACCATATCATAAAGCGATAAAATAATACATCTTACCGTCAACAGTTCGTGATAATCTTAATTGCTACGCAAAGTGAACAAAATGTAACTTATTTTTCCAATATACGTAAAGTGCAAGTGTTCAACGAATTTTATTTAACAAACCATCCGATTCCCACAAAGTTACAAGTAATTATTTGCAGCGAATAGGCTGCTGGTCCTTCGAATTATATATTAAAACTTCGAACTTGGGTTTTTAAAAACAATTTTACAATTATATTTAGAACTTTATTATACAATGGTTGAACTGAGAATGAAATTTTATATAATACAAAGTTTTTATAATCTTCCTGTTTTACAAAAAGTCATCGTTTTATTTATATGGTGTCAGCTCTTTCTTCTTATGTAATTCCTTCCCTCTAAGACGAGAACATAACGGAGTGGTGTTCGAGTTTTGGTTTTTCTGTTGGATTTTATTCTCTTAGGGTTTCTTCTTTGCTTTCGACTTCTTCCCTTATTTTTTTCTGCCGCATTGCTGGAGCGATGTCTTGATTTTCTTCTTGAAGATTCATCCCAGTATTATTAAGATGGCAATAACGGAGGACAAGCCGCCGAAAATTCGTGGGTAGTGGTTAGATGTTGAAATTCGTAATAGTATAAGTTGTTTTGACATTTTGCTGATTTTGAGGATTTCTTCCAAATTGATTTTTTCTATTTTGGGTGCTTCGTACTCTGGTATAATTTCTAATTTTTCCCAGTTTAGCTTTGGGAGAAATAATGGTTTTCCTTGTTGAATTCTGCCGTCGTTGATAAATTTTTCTGTGTCGACTTCTATTTGACATGATTCTGGTATTTTTATTGTAGGATTTTTGACTTCTATATATTGATCTGTGTGGCATTTGGAGAAAACTTTTTCTGTTTGCATTGGTATAATGATTACTTCGTCTGGTGTTATTTGTTCAACTAGAGATTCTTCTAATGTTAACTTTATTTTATTGCAGCTTTTCACCGTCTGGTTTTCTATGAGCTGTAGAGTGCAGTTGTCTTCAGGGAAATGGTCTTCCATGCAAAAATATGTATCCTCTAGTAGTGGACAGTTTTCTTCTTTGAATTGATGTTCCGAGTTGGTTTGTGCCAAATAGGGATACTTTAGAGGGAGTATTTGGTTGTTTTGAATGATAGCAAAGAGGTGATAAAATTTAAAAATTTCAGCTTTGATAATTGGTATATGTATTGCAAAAATTAATTTTTTATTTTCAAATGTGACTTGTGTGCCTAAAAATTAGTAGTATGTTAATATGTTTCTAAATTTCATAATTTGGTTGCCTGGGTAAATTTTTCTTAAGTATTCTACAGTGTTTAGTAATTCTTGACTAGAAATAATAGAAGGATGAAGTGTGTTGAGTTTTGCAAAAGCTATGGAATCTTCTAAATTATCTAAAAACGTGAAAACATTTTGGCAATCCAGATTTATTTGGGAAATAATTCCTTGAAAGGTTAAATACTCATGTGATTCAGTGATTGATTTTTGTACTCATATTTGAAATTTTCCTAGAGAATTTGCAAAATTTTCTTGATTTTTTGATAATATGCGAATTGTTGTGTTGTAATTTTTTATTAGATTGTTTGAAAGTGAACGCTGCAAATATATTTCCGTAACCATGTTCTGTTGGTTTGTTTCGAGAATTTTTATTATGCATAAAATTTGGCTGCGATGAATAATGGGGTTGTTGGTAAGTGGGTTGCATTTGATTATGAGGATATAATCTTGGTTGTGAGTTGTGAGTACGATTCTCGATTATTATTGACATTAAATTTAGAAGTCGTTATATTATTGTCGTTTAGATTACCATATAGTTTTTCGAAATTTTCGAACTCGTTTACATAGGCCATTGCGTCTTCCAGTGAAGCTGGATTTTTAAGATGTAAATTATTCCTCAAGGTATCACTACAACCAGCGATAAAGGTGCTAAGTGTAGTTTTATCGTAATGGTTTATTTGGCAAATTCTTTCTGCATTATTAAGGTTAGGATTATTACTAATTTTTTGTGCAATACTACATCTTAACAATTGAATTCTGCTACCAAAGTTTATCAGTTGTTCGATCCTAAATGGTCTCATTCTTGAGTTGTTCGATCCTAAATGGTCTCATTCTTGTTAGTTCATGTACTAAACAATCAATATTTCTACGATCCGCAAAACATTGTATAAGGGTCTCTGTTAATTTAGGCCAATCTATTAACTCAGCACGATTACCTACTAATATGTCAGCTTTATCTATAAGTTTTTCTTGAATTGATTGAAAAATGTGTTTAGATAATTGTGCATCATTAAATTGTCTATAATCATTAATAAGGTCTTCGCATCTTATCAAAAATTTATTTAAAGTATTGCTATTGCCGTCATAAGGTTAAATGTTATCAATTCTTTCTTTCTTTCTCTTATCCTCCTGGGTCTTCATCTTTGTCTTTTTCTTGATATTCCCATTTCTATAACTTCTCGCAATTCTATCTTGCTTCATTCTTACTAGGTGGCCATACCAGTTCAATTGTTTCTTTTTAATCTTTGATATTATTGGTTCTTGATTAGTTATGCTTCTGATTTCTTCGTTCATTACTTCATCCCATTTTGTTTTACCAGCTATTTTCCTTAAATATTTCATTTCCATTGCATTTATTTTTGTTTCCTGTTTTTTTCTGCATTACCCAGTTCTCACTAGCATAAGTTATAGTTGAGACTGTAATTTTGTTGTAGATTTCCAGCTTTGTGTCCATGTCAATGTGTTTATGGCTTAATATTGTTCGATTTAAGGAATAATATAATCTAGTTGATTTATTTGCTCTGTTATTAAGTTCTGCATCTATTTTCCCTTCTTCTGTTATGATACTTCCTAGGTAATTATAAGTTGTTACTCTTTCTAATGTTTTGTAATTACATTTCAATTCCTTGCAGTTACTCCCCTCTCGCTGTTTTTCATTTACTATCATTACTTTGGTTTTTTCTCTATTTATTGTCATTTTCATATTTTCTATTTCTCTTGCCAATAAGTTGATTAGTTTCTGCATTTTATTTTTAGATTTTGCTATAAGTACAATATCGTCTGCATACAGTAAATTACTTAATCTGACCGGCACCATGTTTCCGTACCCTATTATCATGTCCAGATTTCCTCCTTGTCTTTTTATTTCCTTCACTATTTTGTCCATTATAATGACAAACAACAGTGGGCTTAAGCTATGGCCTTGTTTTATACCTTTTTTCATTAGAAACTCTTCCGATCTTTGACCTCCTATCTGCACTCTTAATTTGACTGTCTCGTATGTGCTTTTAATTATATTAATTAGAGCTTTCGGTACTTCTAAATCTTCCAACACCTCCAAATTTTTTCTCTTTCGACTGTGTCAAAAGCTGCCTTCAAGTCAATAAATGTTAAATACATTTATTCTCCCGCTTATATGGTATTATCAATTAGCCTTCTTAAAATATATATATATATATATATATATATATATATATATATATATTATCATTTGCTTGTCGTCCTGGTCTTAAAGCTGCTTGTTCTTCTTCTAATCTTGCTTCTACATAACGTCTTAATCGGATCTCTATTATTCTCGTGTAGATTTTGAAACTGGTTTGGGCTAAGCATATTGGTCTATAATTATTGCACAGTGTCTGATCCCCTTTTTTATGTATTGGCAGTATAAGGTTATTTTCCCAGTCTTTGGGGATTTTTTGAGTATCCCATGCTTCCCTGCATATGAGAAACAGCCAGTCTTTTCCTTTTTCTCCTAACCATTTTATCAGCTCTGGCGCTACTTCATCCTCCCCACTGGCTTTTCCTATTTTAAGTTTATTTATAGCCACTTCCATTTCTTCTCTTTGGATTGCATGGTATTCATGTTCATTCCATTCCTCCACCGCTTTCTTCGTTGTTTTCTTCTTCGACCTATTACTAAATTTGTCTTCGTAGTGTTCTTTCCAAGTCTTTAGTATTTGATTTATTCCGGTCTCCAATTCGTTATTTTTATTTTTTATTGCTCTTATATCTTTTCCTTTACTTCCTCGTAGTCTTTTTATTGTTGTCCAAAATTTTCTGTTATCTGATGCATGTGTCTCTGACATCTCCCTTCCAAATTCTTTCCATGAGTCCCTTTTCGCTTTCTTAACCGCTTCCTTGACGATGTTTCTTTTTCCGTTAATATTTCCTTATCTTCATGTGTTTTTGTTTGGAGGTATTTTTTCCATGAGGTTTTCTTTTTTTTACTAATGTTTGTATTTCTTTGTTCCACCACTTAGTCCCTGCAGGTTAAATACCAGAACCCTACTATATTCAGATCCCAGCCCTACCTGAAGCTGACAATTATCAGTCTAGGAGTAATTTATTCTTTTTATATTTATAATTTCTATTCGCTAATTTATAACGTTCAATCTAGTCAGTTCGTCTCTGTTCTTTTTAATAACAAGTTTAATGAAGACAGGTTCTTATTGTTTTGCTGATAACTCTAATAGCTAGTTTTCATGATAATGTTTTATATATATTATATTATGTATAAGAAAACTGATCTTACCCCTATTTGCAGTGTTTATTTCCACTTATTTGCAATTTGTGCACTTTTTAAATCACTTATATGTAAACTAACTGAATTATTTTAAAGCATTTCCTCTAAATTTATAATTATTTATGACACTAACTCTTAACGGACTTTTCAGTAACCCAGCCAGGACCGAAGTCCATGTTATCAATTCTAGATTTTAAAAGATCCCAGTTCATTTCTGGCATGTTTCGTGTTATATTTGAATTTCGATTTATTATTGTTAAATTATTTGTAACTTGATTATCTATATTATTTTCGTTATTTATTTCTATATTTATAATTCCGTTAATTATTTCATCAATGTCACTCATTAAATAACTAAAATTTATTGAAAGCTTACGTCTGCGATAGACTATTGTTCGATATGAATAGAACTTAACTATCTTTGCCAAAATTCTTATAAATAGGGGTTTGGAAAGGTAAAAGACACTTATAGATTGTTCGTCAACTCGATCGCTCTGCTCCCCTGTTCCTTTTTTCGTGATTCCCTGCTCTCGTCGCCACTAAGTCCAAAAGTTTTGAGTTCGTTTATACGCATTTAAGGTGTAGAAACTCCAAGGTCCCGAATTTCACTCCCGACACATTGCGAAAATGTTTTTTAGTTATTCGAAACCCGCGCGTATCCTACTGACTGCGCCAATTATATATTAAAACTTCGAACTTGGGTTTTAAAAAACAATTTTACAACTATATTTAGAACTTTATTATACAATGGTTGAACAGAGAATGAAATTTTTATATAATACAAAGTTTTTATAATCTTCCTGTTTTACACAAAGTCATAGTTTTATTTATATGGTGTCAGCTCTTCCTTCTTATGTAATTTTCGAGATATAAATAATAGTGATTGATGACTTGCCGCATTTTGCTGTTTCATTACAAAAATGAGATAGTAAAACAGATGTGTTTTCGTGTACCGTAAAAACAGAGTTTTGTCACGATTCAGACCTCAAGGCTATATCAATAGTGCTTCGAGTAGAGAAAAAACGCAGTCATATTTGAAAGGGATTACTTTGTAACTATATGTTTATAAATATTTATTGAGATAAATAAAAAGTAGTCTTATTTATTGAACATACCATGTATTCCAAGATTTTGAACTACTTCCAACGTATCCACAGCCAAAGTAGATGTTTTTGTTTATTTTGTAATAAAAATTTCAATTCAACTCTTCATATTTTATTTATGAGCAGAAGGCTGCAATTCAGAGGATAGTTTTGATATTTTAAACGTAAAACCGAATGACGAAATGGAAGATAACGCTATCAATAAATCTCAAGGGAACCTATTCGAAGCTAGAAAAATTCTACCGCTGCCATTAGTGACAGCTAGAAGTAAAGCTCACGCAAACAAATTGAACACCAATTCCAACGACATTTACGTTTCGTTACTAGATTCAAATGTAAGTACCGTAATTCGAAATTTCAGTGCTCTTTCTAATGATCACTTTTAGACTAGTTCAACGGATCACATATGCCGAATATGTCACGGTGGAGAAAGCATGGACGACTTACTTATGCCTTGTAGATGTAGAGGAACAGTAGCTTTAGTACATTTAAAATGTTTGGAAAGATGGCTTAAAGATTCGCAACACAGTCATTGCGAATTATGTATGCACCACTATAAAATCGAAAGGAGACCTAGGTAAGAATTCGTCACAATCAACATATTTTAGAAGAGCAATTTGCAACAAATTCTTGTTATGTTGATTGCCAGCTGTCTATTCTGTGTTATTTCAATACGCGAGATTAGTGTGACGTCACAATTTGAAACTGTGTCCAAACAAAACTATTTGCCATTTCCATTTGAGTGTAGATTTTTCATTATTTAAGCATTTCATACGTGTTTTTGAAAGGAATAAATTGTTGAAAAGTAAGTAATCGTGTTTACTCAATATAAAAAATAATAGTTTTCTCAATATAAAAAATAATAGTTTTGATAATGTAAGTTATCCTGCAATTCGTATTTTTGATTTTAAAAGGTATGTTTGAGGTTATTATTACGGGCTGGTCTTGCAACTCACCCCGCAACACTTTAATTATAGTTTTTTGTTAATAAATTTTATAATCCTTCGAATTCATAGGTACCTTTTTGTTAACATTATCAATCACATCGGTCATGTACATTTAAGAAACCGAAAGATTCCCTTTAAATTACCTGTTCACTACCTACATTCTCCGCTGACAAGCTTACTTTGAGAGTGCATTGATAGATCAATGTAGTCTCAATCGAATTGTATTTGATAAACATCAGTTTGACTTTTTAATATATTATCAAGGAGACTGCTTGCTGTCAGGGAGATTGTACGTAGGATTTGTCAAAATAAAATTTGAGTAGAATACGAAGAAGTTAATTAAATTTTGGCTAACTTTGTTGGGGAATCAGGTAAGTTGAAATAAATGATTCAAAGCTATGCCTCGAGCCTCTATTAGGTGTCTAAGGAAAATTGTGGAAAGAGTAAAAGCGCATGTGGATTTGTAGAGTGAAAAAAAAGGAGTTTAGAGAGAATAGGATAAGAACCCTCTAACGGAGGTAATGTAAACGTGATGGATGTGATTGGTAAGTCATTTTAATTATTTACAACATTGTAGGGTCTCAGTCAGGGGACATCAAGATAATAAGTATAGCCTCTCCGCCTACGTTAGTAGCATTATTTTGAAACCTTATTTTCGAAAACTTATGTTAGAGGCGAACAGACCCCTTTGGTAGTACCGTAGTAAAGTAGTTACAAATAGGTTTAGGCATTATATTTTCTTTTGTAAGCGGCTTCGTGACGTCACAGTAGCGCATTTCAATTATGTATATTTCCTTCCGTTTTGGTAAAGAAGTTTTTTTGTATATAGTCTCTTTTTTGTGTAAATAGTAATATAGAATTTTAATTGTAATACCTAACATGTTATATATTGTCTGCTCCATCCTGACCATCGTGGCGGTCTACTAGTTAGGGCTGGCTCATTTAAATTTAACTGGTGGCGCCCATTTTTAACAACAAAATAAAATAGGAATTTTCGCATACCCACCCCCGACCGAACTGAGCTTGGGCATGAGGTTGCGCTTCTGGAACTAGCGAGTAGACAATAATAAATAAAGCGCGTAACATTATATTTACTGGATTATTTGATTAATGTGATTATTTCACTCAATACAAAATACGCGCCTTCGATTGGTTTAAATATGAGGATTGATATTTGAAAACACTATGTTTTCGATTTTGTATTTCGGCACCTGATTGGATACATGCAATTTTCCTATCTGTGTGTTTCGCGTTGTCATTAGTTGTTTTATTCGATATTAAAAATCTAGTGACTGACAGAAAATGTCAAATTAATAAGGAAACGTCAGAATTATTGTATCAAGAATGAATTCTAAAAACCTTTTTGGTCTGTTTGATCTAAAAGAGATTCAAGAGAAAGTAAAAGAAGAAATGCCGCAAAATACCGTGCGATCTAAAAAGTACGTGTGGAAACAATTCATGGAATTTTGCAACGAACGTCATCATTGCCCAATTTTAATTGTTTTCGTAAAATAATCTTGACAAATACAACTCGTGTAATTGATGATTATCGAAAATTTCTTCTCTTTTTCGAAACAAATTGTTGTTTTAGGAAATCACACTCGCGCTTACGCGCTCGTGCGGTTTCCAAACAACAATTTGTTTCTCAAAATCGAAGAAATTTGTATTTCGATAATCATCATTACACTTGTTGTATTACTACTGAAAATATAAGATAAATAATAGTGATTATTTGTTCTAGTGTCATCAAAACATGTTTCAACATTCTCTTGAAACCTTTTTTAATGATATGAGTTTGTTAGTGAAGAATACTTAATTGAAGTGTCCTTTCAAGTACGAAAAAATAAAACCACTCTCAAAAGGCATAATTTATTTTGATGAAAATATATTAATGATAATTGAAAAATATAAATATTATCACTATATGCAAGGTGCATTACATATTGCATGAGAGGACATGTGCTATTTAATATTATGGATACATAGTGACATTATTGTGGGAATTGCTCGACATCAAGAATGGAAGAAAAATTTACATGTTTTAGTAACATTCTATCTTTACAAATGTGTACCATTCATATCAACATAATAAAATGTTTTCATAATTATAAATTTTGGTTGGTTTCGTGCTAAGAAAATTAAATTGAGGAAACGTTGCAAATTTACATGATTGAAAATATGCCATTTAGTCTGAAAGCTCAGAACACCGTGTCACAACTTTGCCTCAATCAGATCATATTTGTATGAGGTTCAGAGTTTCTGTTGGTTGCTTCCAAATTTTATTTGATCTGTAGGCTCTTTTTTCAACTACATGTGTAAACATATTCAATTTTATCTAAAAACAAATAATATAAACAAAAACGTTTCCAAATTTCTTTATTACGCAGAGAAATATTTACTTTTAATACAATGGTTTACAGTTAATAGAAAGAGGAAAGTGAGGAATTTCAATTTAAAATAGCAAACGTTTAAAAAATCATACAAAGCAACTTATAAAAAATGTAAAGCGAAAGATCTGTAATGACAAATAATAATGTATATGTTATAGGGAGATCGACATATACAGTACAAAATCAAATATACAATGAACACGTACAAGTTTACTTCTACCTTGTTTGCAAAGATTGATCATGCACAAAAAAAATAGTTGGCTAATTTCCTTTTCTCCATCCATAAAATCCACAAAAAGCTCCGGGATCTGGCTCTATTGTTATACAAATATTGTATAAACACACAAAATAAAATGTTATATTTATCATTATGTAGGTACCTTGTCAGCTTCATCCATTTGCTTCTTACTTTTGTATCCTTTGGAAATCTATAAAACTTACACTTCTCTCTGACATTATAATGCTTACATCAGCCTGGTGGCCAGCACAGTACCATTATTATTTATGTGAAGAAACCTAAAATTAGATAATACAGATAGAAAAAGAATTAAAACAATTAGGGAATCCAAACCACGTGACTTTTCAACTGTCAAGATGGCGCCTGGTTGGCAAACAAAGCTTTTAAACCATAATCCTGTAGCTATATACAGGTAGTTTTAGTGGTGTTTATTTTGCCTTTTGATTATTATCGAAGTAATCGTAAGTTGTTTCAAGGAGTTTCAAGTGTTACGTTAAATTAGTTACGTTGCTCAATATGCAAAGTTCATATTTGAAGAAGTTATTGCAGGAAAACCCAGACGTTGGTCAGAGGTAAATATGAAGATTTCTGCTGCTATTTTGGCATTTTTATCAGTTAAAATTTATTTTCGCTAGTGAACTGTTAGGCTTGAAACTATGATAAAATCATAATTTGTTTCTAGGTACCTAATGAAGCTGACTGATTGAGTATTTGGATCCTTTTACATTTGCAACCGCTGATTTAGACTAGTGTTAATGGCATTCCCCCAGTCACATACCCTGATATATTTTCTTACACTGTGTTGACTCATAGTTTCTACAGTTATGAGCAGATGAAAGCCTACAAAACCCTTGATGCTCACAAGTATTTGATAGCGGCTTTGTCTTGAAAGTAGGAACGAAGATTGTAATTGATTTTGATGTCATGGTTGGAAAGGTAATTTTTTGTTTTTATACTCTTTGATAACTAACTAGCTTATATTTTGTAACTAATGTATTATTTGTTGTGATGTTAATAATTTGTAATAAATATTTAACTCAAAGGAAGCTTAATTATCAATGATAAGATAAAATTTATAATGATGATGTTATTCACATTTTTCATATATCTTATACCCACCTCATATTCATTTTGTTCTAATGTAGTCTTTTGTTTCAGGTAAAACATTCACAAAGGGGCAATGCTAAACCACTTGAGGCTTGGTGTATAATCATCAAAGATGATTCAATTTCAAGCTGTCACTGTACATGTATGGCTGGTAATCGTGAAGTTTGTAGCCACATTGGTGCTTTGCTTTTTGTAGCTGAATATGCAAACCGTAATAAAGGAACATTTTCGTGTACAGATGTAGCTGCTTTGTGGCCCATGTCATCACTCTCCACAATGATTGTGCCTATTGTCCTAATAGCAGCGATGGACTTTGGTACAGTGACTGGTACAATACAACATAATGTTAGTATACCCCCTATATCCAAAGAAGGTGCTGTAAGTTTATTTGAAAGTATTGAAGGTTTGGGTCGATAGTGGATCCATTTGCAAGCAAACTACAGGAAGCCTCAGCTGTCACATTACCAATGATATTCAATGTTTTTGAAGAAAGATATATTTCTAAGAGTTACGTAGAACTGATAGAAATATCAAGAATAATTAATATTTCCTTGACTGCAGAGCAAGTATCATTAATTGAGCAGAATACCCGAGGACAACATCTTTCAAATAATTGGTATTTACAAAGAGCAGGAAGAATAACAGCTTCAAAACTGAAATGTTTGCAGAACAAATAAAGAATCACCTTCTCTGTCGTTTATTAAAAACATATGCTATCCAGCAAACACTTCTTTCCGTACAAAAGCCACAGATTGGGGATTACATCATGAATCTGTTGCTGTTGAAGAGTACAAAAGAATGATGGAAGAAAATCATGAAAATTTCATTGTTAATGATGTGGGTCTACTCATAAGTTTAAAGTGGCTACAATTGGGAGCATCTCCAGATAAAATAACGTTTTGTGAATGTTGCTTAGGGGGAGTGTTGGAGGTGAAGTGTCCTTATACCTGTTATATACAAGGGGTACTAAAGACATCAAGGAATATTCTAGTTACAAAAATTCTTGTGTAATTTTAAGAGATGTTAAAGTCACACTGAAACGTGATCATGCATATTATTACCAAGTGCAAATGCAAATATTTGTTTGTAATTTGCTATATTGTGATTTTGTTATATGGTCTCCATTCATTTTTTTTTTCAATAGCGTATATATCCAGATTTTGAATTTTGGAGTCAAAATTGTCAAATCGCTTTGAAATTTCATACTGAAGTTATAATGCCTGAACTCTTGGGTAGATATTTCACCCGAAGTGAAGGATCAGCAAAATTAAAATATTGGTGCAAATGTAATAGTGTGGATGATGGAACCCCAATGATTTGTTGCGACAATGATGAGTGTCAAATTAAATTCTATTTTAAATGTGTAGGCCTTTCAGATACCCCAAAGTCACAATGGTTTTGTGAACTATGTAAATAATCTTTTCAGTTTCAGTAAAAAATGTGCAATATATACTTGATAATTATAGATAAATTTAATTCAATATACTTTTTTAATGTATCCAATATAATTCATTATAGATTCTATTTTGTTTTGTACCATAGTTCCTGTTAAACATTTCCAAGTTTCATTATAAGCAAAAATGACAACAATTATGTGTTTTTTTAATCATACCCCTGAAAATCCCAACTTTCCTTGCAGGTTTTTTGCTACATAATTTAGGTATATTACTTTCATCTGTAATATCCCAAGGACATTGATAACTGACGAAATAATTTCATCACAGTTTTGGAAAGCACTTTATTAAACAGTCCTAAGCCTTCAGCGTCGGGCTGTTACCTAAAACAACATGCTTGAGGAAGTTATGATAAAATTATGAGTTATTTATAAATGTTCGAGGGATATTTGGTGAGAAACTTGTTTTGACACTTTCGAAATAAATTGAATTTATGAAATGTTAAAACACTGTTAAGTGACAACTATATCCATGGGTAATTATCAGTGTAATGATGGTTTCATTGGATATTTTGACACACATGACTACAAATAGACAAATTTGATAGGATATTTCTTTGAGCAAAAAATTTTCTGTGAAATAATACACTATTTCTTTGCATAAATTTTTTATTTATAAAAATTCATAATGTTGGTATATATTTAACTATTAATAATAACTTTATTCTCCTCAAAGACATTACATACTGTATAGGAGTTGTCAGTACATATATACACAACAGATACATTTTTAACACAATATACGATCGACATGGTCATTGTAAGCTCTGTTTGTGTAGCACAGCCTTCTTCTCTGCCTTGGCCTGCTTGTCCTTCATCTCCTGAAATATTTTCTTCATTTCTCTATAAAATAAAGGAGAAATTTTACATTTAATAATATGTTACAATGGCATATAAATTACATGGCATGAGTATACCGTCAGGTTACTGCAAAAACAAGATAACTTACATTTTACAAGGTTTCAGAAGAAGCAGTTTGAATGTTTAAATTCGATTGAAAATGAGAAAACATAACAAATATTTATTACACAATAATCCCATCAGGAAAATGCACTTAAAACAAAGTAGTCTTCACAAACCAACAAATGTGCTGGAGCCGAAAGTGCACTTTACTCAAAAATGCCAAAAGGTGGAGGTATCTTGTTTTTGCAGTTATCAGACTACCTACATAAAGTCAAAGTAGTTTAAATTTTTTATAAACTTACCAATTTTCTTAGCACCAATGCTTCATCACTTAATTTAGCCCTTTTATCTGCTCTCAATTTTCTATCTACATCAGAATTGTGCTTTGAATGGGCTCGAGATTGATGACCCATATTCTGGGATGGAACCCAATCTGGATGATTTTCGTCACTCAAGTCACTAGGTTTTCCTACAAGTTAGAAGTTAAATAAAGTATAATGTTTGTTCCAAATATCGGATGTTTTCAAATAATGTCACAATTTGTTTTTTCATCAAAATCAAAAAATTACTGGAGTGATTATTAAGCCTAAGTGATTCCTCTTGAACTAAAATAATGTACTACATACATATTACATATGTATATATTTCTTATATTCTTTTTCTTAGGGATTGTAATAATGTCTAAATTAAAGTGTAAGTTAAATAACTGTCACCAGTGTAACGAAATAGTAACTCTATACTTCGTTCTATTTTAAATCTAAATCAAAGTGTTATAACTTGTATACCCCTAATTAAATCTGCTGTCACCACTCTGATAAAATCTATCACCAAATTCTGCTTCCCGTGCGCGGCTGAGCGTGTAAGGCAATCCAGTCCGATTGGTTTTTGCTAGGTTCGCCTGGTCTTAAAACGGATGAAACTTCCTTTGCCAGGACAGGGTTTGTCCTCCTCGTCTCCGTCACACGTCCACGTTTGTTACACTTCCAGAGGGGGAAATTTTTGGAGTAGGGGTGATAGGAAAAATAATGTAGAACGTTATACAAAAAAATATATATAATAAAATAATCTCTCCAAATCCTCCTATACAGCTATACATATATATTTAAAATTAAACTACAATTCCGTATGATTAAATTAATCCCAATTCCCTGGTGTAACTCTACCTATACATATTTATCTAAAAATTGGTTTATTATCAAACCTACTCCTGTATATACTACAATTATAAAAACAAAATCAAATTTATGAACAGAATTCTCGTTTGTTCGGTGGTGCGGCAAAACTATCCCTTTTATCGGCTTGGTCTTGTTATTCAAAAAAAATGCGTGAAAGGCGTATGTTTTATATATTCGTTTCTCAATCCTTCTATTCTCCGGTGTCGAAAAAAATAAATAACTATTACGTGTAAATACATTTATATGCAACAATGATTCATTTTACGTCGTTCCGGTCGTCATTGACCTTCAGGGAACGAAAGTGAAATTTTTGTTCTATAAAGAAAAATTCTGATGAGCTAAGTAAAACAATTTAAATTATTTATCGACACTGGCGTTACAAGTTGCGAAAGTCCCCAGTAACCTACGATAAATTTATGCGTTTACGCTGGCAAAATAAGAAAGAGTTTTAATTTATAATTTACGGTTGAACAAAAGACTGATAACAATATTTCTCTACAATAGATTGACTTATCAGCGCAATTCCGCTGAAACCCGTGAAAATATGGAAAACATACGCTCCGGCCTCTCGGCAAAATCTAAATTATTCCAGTACACACGGTAAATTATATATTTGTCAGGGCGATAAACTCAATCTGAAGAGTGAACAGCTATGTCCCGTCTCTTTAAAAAAATCAACAATCAAACAAAAAAAAATCTAATAAATATATTTGCTATCGCTACACCTTGTATATAGCAATTGACCTATACACCCAAGTTCAGGATCCAGCTCGACCAATAACGAGTAAATATATCACTAGTAAAAAATTATCCCAATCTGAATTTAATTCAAAAACTTACTGCTTGATAAACGTCCTCCGTCTCGCCGGGAATTTTCTTGACTTTTCTTACTATCTGCTTGATCACCGCGAGTCGTGCCAATAAACGGAATCGTGCTAAGTCGAAAGGCAATTAGCGTAGAGGGTAAGTTTTTACCACTCGTACCGCTAACACTAAAAAACACTAGTGCCGTTCACCGTGGCAGGGGAAAAAGCCTTTTCCCTTCGCGCGATCGACCACCGGTACACACTCACTGCTGCTGCTGGTCTCTGTACACTCCTTTTTTTGTTTTCCCCCGACTTCGGTTTTGGGGTTTTCGTCGAGTTGCAAAAAACAGCTTTTGTTTTTTGAATCGTGCTAGTTTTTTGTTATTGAAATAATTGTATTCAAAACAATTATTTCGCTTTGACCCCGTAAGATGTTTTTATTTCTCTATTCTGTTTTGGCTTCGTAGTTGTTTTATTAAACATTATGTGTGTCGCGTTCCAGTTATTATTAAATGAAAAATAAAATATGTTTTACCGTGTGTTCTGAAATTTTCTACCATAAAATTATCTTTTAGGTATTCGTATTTTATTACAGTATGTAGTCAATCAAATAAATGTTTGGACAAGTGCTTTGGTTCAAAGCTAATGTATACCCCTACTCCCAAAAAAAACATTACATTTGCTACTTCATACATCACTAGTTATATACTTTTCCCTGTAAACGTTATATACTTATTAGAAATGGTATATAAACTTCGCTTGGTACATACCTGTTATGAAATGTCTGCTACATATCCTTTGGTTTGTTATAATTGATTCAGTTAGAACTTCCCTCTTGATGGCTGCCAACCACATATCCCTCCTTTTCCTTGATCAATCGTTTATATGTGGGCAATGCACAGATTTTTTCAATGTGGGAACTAAGCAAATGTTCCCGATCTGCACGGCTTCCACAACCAACAACAATACACATTACTGGCATTTTTTTTTCAAAACTGAACTTAGGTCTCACTATTTTCTATAAATCTGATAAAAACTGAAGGTAATTATACCCAAATACTTCAAAAAAGCTTCCACAATGAACAAAATTGAACAAGTAAACAAACGTACTACTCAATTGCTTGCCAACCAGGCGCCATATTGAATTTAGTTGACAGGTCGTTGGATTGCCTAATTGTATTTCATAAGTTTATAATAACATGTTTAGGTTAGAAAACTCTTTTATTAAAATTATATTGTTATACATACCTATTTTGGCTGGAACCAAATATATCTCTCTGTAAAAGTCATATCGTAAATCGTATATCTAAATGCCTAAATCAGCAGTTATATTCAAAATATAAGGGAATAATATCTGGTCCAAAATCACACCAATGGTATCTAAATGGCTAGTTAAGTTTGTTTGGATACAAAATTGACATAACCTAAGATTATGACGTCACCACTAATAGCGCGTATTATGTGTGTAATTCCGTCGACATACTATTTTTCTTCATCCATTTTACTACATCATCGGTTTAGCATTTCTTTCTTATGCCCACACCAATAAATGAACATAACGGACAATTTATACTAGACACCAATAGAAAGACATGATGGTTGATAAATTGCAAACAGAATTTCCTTCACTTTTTGAAGAGCGCCTAGGCACTATACAAGGGCATCCAGCAAAAATACATATTAAAAATAACGTTATACCAAAAGCTTTTCGTCTTCGAAGCATTCCATTGAAGTTACAAGATCAAGTAGCCGTAGAATTTAACATACTGGTCGTGGAGGTCGTTCTAGAGCCAGTGGACACAACCATTATCCCTATTTCATGGGCCTCTTCTATCATAGTAACGTTAAAATCAAGTGGAAAACTAAGAATATATGCAGATGTTAAATTTACCATAATCAAACACGAAAACATAACCTTAAAACTGTCGGGGGAACATATTTCTCAAAAATTGACTTAAATGACGTTTACTTACAAATGGAGGTCGTCCACATCAAAGAGGTATTTCATTTACAAACACCTACCTTTTGGGATAAGCTTCGCTCCTTCTCTTTTCCAATGTACGATGGATCAGACACTTTCCGGTTTAGATTGAGTTGTATGTTTTCTCGACGACATCTTAATAACAGCCCCGGATTTGTCTACACGCATAGATCGGCTTATAGTGGTTTTACACCGGTTACAAGTAGTTCGAATCAACACTCAAAATGTGACTGGCTGAAAAATAGCATCACATACTTGGCCCACCGAATAGGTAAATGGCATGCATCCAACTGAAGACCGTATTGAAGCAATAAAAGAAATGCCAATACTAAGAAACACAACCCAGCTGACATCCTTTCTTGGAATAATCACTTATTACGACGACAGATTCATAGAAAACCTTCATGTAATATGTGTTCCGCTCTATCGACATTTAAAGAAAAATACAAACTGGACGAGAAAGCTCACAGAAATATTCTCCAAAATAAAAACTGGTTTAATTTCAAATATGCGTGAACATATATTGACCCGATCCCGATAAAAGTTAATTAGCTCATGCCTTACTTACTTTTTACGAAAAACGAATCGAACTATCCTTGGAGGAAGACATTCTATTGTGGAAAGGCCGCATTTGTATTCCGACTTCTCTCCAACCTGAAGTATTGGCCATGATGCATGACGGTCGCTCAGGAATAACTGCGATGAAGTCGTTAGCAAAACTCCACGTTTATTGGCCAAATATCAGTTTTGACATTGTCCAGGCCATTGGAAAGTGCAATTTCTGTCACCAATCCAGACAAAAGGATCACAACTCCCCCCTTCATCCTTGGGGGATATCATCAGAACCATGGTGCCGCTTACATTTAGACTTCGCTGGACGTTTCGATGGAAAGATGTGGATGATACTCATAGACTCTTAAACCTGTAACATGTTGAGCTTAGCCAGGGTTTGATATGTCATATATGTAGGGGAGACTTAGGATACATTGGACAAGTGGATTAAATGGACACTTTCAAATTTTCCGCCTAAATTACGATACTGCTGCCACAGTGCGAACGTTCGAGTGTTCTTTTGGCGAAGAATCAGTTTGCTAATGCTCTTTGCCATGTGAAGACGCCTGTCGTTTTTATAGTGAATTTTCGTTTTTTTAAGGTTTTGTTAGAAGATTTATGGTAAGTGCTAACGTTTTGCAATGCTTTCGGTTATGTATTTTTTCAAATGAGACATTGAGATTACATAATGTTAGTTATTTAAGAGCCATTGATGATCATATTTTCTTAAAATAGTTTTTGTTTTTTCAAATAAATATAAAAAAATAATAAAATGTAAATAGGGGATATAGTGGACAGTGCCCGCTGTATCCCCAACTTGTCCATTTTGTCAACTCCTACAAACAACTACTAACAACTCTCCGGGCATTGTCATTTTTTTATTTCCGATGGTCAGAGTCTACAAGAAAAAACCAACAGGGAATTTCCTGAAGGCGATATTGGAAAGGCAGTCGAAGATGTGATAAACAATGTAGGCAGCCTCAGAAAAGTGGCTAAATTCCATAATGTTAAAAAGTCCCGGTTAGCAATTTACGTAAAAAAAGCAAAGGAAAATGAAATTCAAAATATTTCATTAAAGCCAAACTTTAAAAATCGACAGATATTTCCTGATACTATGGAGAAAATACTAGAACGATATCTACTCAAAAGCTCCAGTATGTTTTATGGACTCACGCCCAAAAAAACGAGACAGTTGGCGTTACAGTTTGCAATAAGAAATTCATTGAAAGTCCCAGATTCATGGAAAACAAGTGGAATAGCAGGTTCAGAATGGTTCTCGGCTTTTTTGCGACGAAATCCAACGTTGTCAGTGAGAAAACCAGAAGCCACATCTCTTGCCCGAATGACTGCGTTCAACAGAGCCGTTGTGGATGAATTTTTTGATAAACTCGAAAAAGTGACGGAAAACAACAATTATCAACCATGTCAGATATATAATTTAGACGAGACTGGGGTAACAACGGTACCACCAGCTCAAAAAGTTGTTGAAAAAAAGCGGGAAAAAGAGGTTGGCCAAGTTACGTCTACAGAGCGCGGCGAATTGGTAACGCAAGTTGGAATTATATGTGCAAATAGGAACGCATTACCACCTATTTGGGTTTTTCCTAGAGTACGTTTCGATGAACATCGTATGATGTCAGGGGCAATGCAAAAGGATCCGTGAAACTGGTATACAAATCTGGGTGGATGACATCAGAGAAATTTTTCAAAGTTTTGAAGTTCTTTAAAAAAATGTTAGATGCTCTAAGGAAAACCCAGTATTATTAATATAAGACAACCACGAGTCACACCTTAGTATTGAGGGAGTTGATTTTTGCAAACAAAATGGAATAACAATCCTTACACTGCCCCCACATACATCTAATAAATTGCAGCCACTAGATAGGTCTGTGTTCGGCTCCTTCAACAAATATTTTAGCGAGGCAGTGCACACTTGGATGTTATCCCATCCTAATGAAACTCTTATTTCTATTTATGCATTACCAGAGTTATGCTCCAAAGCCTGGGATCCAGCTGCTACACCTGAATCGATCAAGTCAGGTTTTCGCAAAAGTGGAATTTTTCCATTAGACAGAAATATATTTCAAGACCATGAATATTTGTGCTCTTCCATCTCTGACCGTCCAGCTCCAAAGAATGAAGAAAGAACTAATAACATAAACATAAAAAGTACCACACCAACAAATAAAGACGTTTCTTCTACCAGTAGCTTTTTACCAGATGCAAATAACGATGAAAGCACATCGACTTATTTTATTCCCCCCGATTTAATTACTCCATACCCGAAGGCGGGTCCGAGAAAAATAGCTTCGAAGGGAAGGAAGAGAGATAGATGCATGACTGCTACCGATACTCCGGAGAAGGAGGAGCTAGAAAATCGAAAAAAGTCACCAGCATTAAAAAAGTTCACGCTTTAAAGAAGAAAGTCCTCGTTGAAAGCTCTTCATCTGAGAGCGATGAAAATATTACACAGGGTTCGTCTTCAGAATGGGACGAATTTGAACAAAAGGAGGACAAGAACATAAATAATGCTGAGGAAGGTGACTTCTTGGTTGTAAAAGTTCCTGGGAAAACTGCACCATCTGGTAGAAATTATGTTGCTCAAGTACAACGCAAACTTCGGGGTGGATTTGAAGTTCGTTTTCATAAGAGACTTATTCCATCAAATAGATTTCAAATAATGGATGAAGATTCTTCTTTTATATCTAACTAGGAAGTTGTTTCAAAATACTCCCAAAGGCAACAGAAGATACACGACGGCGTTTCAAAAATATGATATACTTTAACGTAGATATTACTGAGTTTAGTTTGCATTAATTTAAGTATTTCCTCCAAGATTTTCCTTACCTAGCTTAGTTTTTTAGCATTTTGTGCAAGATTTAGCCTAGTTTTTTTGCAATAGTTCTAAGTATATATTTTTTTATTTATATAATGTATATTTTGGGATTGCTGGTTCTGAAATAAATATCTTTTTGAGGTTCTAAATAACAAATTTCATTCTAATCAGCATATGTCCAAGGTATCCCCTTAGCATGTCCATTGTTGCCCCAGATCTGAGGATAGAATGGACAATTGCCTACTCATTTTTCAAGCCTCACCAAAGTCAAAGTACTTGGTTTATAAATAGCCTCTTAACGAAATAACGTTACGAATGGGTTGAAAAAATATCTCCGAAAGTTTGGTGAAGGTGGATTACCTACAGAAAAAAATATCACTAAAAAATCAAAAACTGTCCAATGTATCCTCAGTCTCCCCTACGCCTTAATTAACATATGACGTTGACACCCTGGCAAGTCTTAATCAAATAAACACCCATTAAAACATGAGAACAAGACAAAATCCCTTGGTTAGAAATAATACCAATGAATGAAATCATTTCTACCAGCACCATAGGCTCCTTACGTGCTTTGGCTTGCCAAAATTTCTCGTCACAGATAATGGCCCACAGTTGACCTAACACCTTTACAAGTCTCAACAAACCATCAGACACAAGATGAAGCCAGTCAAGCAAACTCACTCGAGGACACACCAGAGTAACTACGATCAAATTGTAGCAGATGAGCATCATACAGCTCCAAGGAGAAAACCGGTGCGAAACAGGAAACCCCCTGCTCGTTACCTAGACTGAATTCCTTTTTCCCATGGGGGAGGAATGTAGTATATATCGACGTGCCCCCATATACGTATATTGACCACACCTCGTAGACGTAACAATGATCGTAAAGAGGTCATCTGAAAGTCAGTTGTTTGACGGGAACTGTTACATTCATTCTCACATACATACTTGGTTTAATATTTATTTCAGTCTCTACTAAATATTACCACAAAACCCAATCAAATAGAACATGAAGTCAGGAATAAAAAACGAAGAACCGGAACATACCACTCCTGAAGAATAGAATCATCAGAAGCAGAGCAATAAATAAAGCTCCTGCCATCACCAGCAAAGCCTTGAAGGATATTTTAAAATAAGGACATCTTTGTTAGCATTGATGTTATTTATGATGAACATTGGAGAGCTTTCAAATCATGCTAATTCCAAATCTGAGTTCTTTCACTTTCAGTGCTAACGCTTTAAAACAGACACTAGAATATAAAACTCGATTTTTCATTTACTGGTGTTTTGAAGTCTAAAAATGTATTTTCCTTCATATCTCCTTATTCTTGCTAATACATAAATTAAATATAACAAATGAAATGAGGAATCTGAATCTCCTTGAAATAAATAAATAGAAATTATTTCGTTTCTAGATACAGCATTCTCGGTTCAATATTGGCATATATGAAACAACCTGGTCCTCATAAAAAAGAAGTAATCTACGATTTACTAGCTTTATCTCTGTATACGCCTACAGCTGTTTTATCGACATACATATTAATGATGATGTGTGAAACATTGGTGAAAGCTAACATTGTCAGAACTGGAACGATTTCGTCACATATATTAGCGTTTTCGGCTGTTTTTGGTAAATATTCATCAATCATTGATGAGGAAAGATTTTTATTGAATACTTTTTAGGGATGGCTGCTATTGACTTTACATATTCTTCTTGGTTACTGTACACTTGTCAGAAACATGCGGAGGCTTGGAAAGAATGGTACAACAATACTACAACTGTGAAAGTTATTTTGCCAGCTATTAAATTAAGGCCTATTAAGGGTAAACGGAATAGTATCAAAGAAAGGTCATAATATCATTTCTGAAACTTATCAATCATTTATACTCATAGGTGCAGGTAAATAAAAGAAATCTACAAAAATGTTGTTTTTATTTACAATTAATAATATAAAAGTATGTATATAATTTTTCCTCCATATTATGAAGAGTCTTCAATTATAATGCAATTATCTGATTCCGAATCAGTACTAGTAGAAGATAAACTAATTACAATGTTATCTGATAAATTATTACACTGTTTTTTTGATTTTAAGCAGCTTTTGTTATCGTTATTACTATGATAAGATGAAGTAGAATGTCTTCGTTTTTTTAGTTTTTTAACTTTTAAGGAGCACTTTGAATCAGAGCTGCTGCTACTGTCTGAATCATGCCCTCTGTGGCGGTTGGGTGAACAGCTAATTTGCAATTTGTTTGTAAGTCTTCTATGACTTTCTGTACCACTTTTATTGCACGTTATAGTTTTATTTTGTCTTGTACTAGGACTAAAATAAGAAAATTTTCCATTCTAAACTGTTATTAATATTTAAAACTTACCCATCTTTATTTCCAAAACTTGTACGTTTATTATCAATCGGTCCCTCCGAAGATTTTACAAATTCTATTTTGTTATTCAAAATTTCATTAATATAATCAATGTGCAGCTTTCTCCTTTTCACGATTTTTCTAGGTCTATTAAATGTGTTCTTCTCCTTTTCTTTAGCTCTAATTTTTTCTTGGTTTACTGTAATTCTAATGATAAAATTAAGCTTGACAGGATTTAGAAAATATTAATTATACCTATTATTAGAGGAAACCAAATTTGTAACTGTGCGTTGGAAAAATTGAAGATTCGGTCTAACTCTCGACTTTTCTACTTCCCCTTCTCTTATTTTACTTTCTTTAATAAGAGCATTGATAACTTCGCTAAAAAAACAAACTTGTTTATGTTTTCAAGAGGACAAACTATTTTAACTTACTTTTCTGTAATCAGGGATTTATAATATTCTAAACTTTCCATTATAGGAAAATACTGTCAAACTAGCTTGTTTTTTATTTAAAAATAAATAAAAACCACTTCAGCAGACATTACAGATATTTAATTTTTTTTTAATGTTTACGATTCATAAATTTCTTTGACAAGTAGAGGTTAGAGATTCAAATCATAGACGTAATTCGAATCACTTCACTCTACCATCGAACTATTTCGGAATTGAAATTCGAACCAAATTTATGTGCGATTGCGATTAAATTTATATTTATTGCATCAGAAAAATATTCTCAGTAAATATCAATAAAAGTACATCGAAATTAACTAAAATAAACAATGTAAATGAAATAACTGAGATTTTTATACTGTCTGAACCAAAGACAAAGAGAATCGATTGAGCGTCATGCTCACAATACGTAAAATCTCTTTTTTACAAGTCTGGGCTAGGACTCTGTGTCCTATAGAATTCTATAAATCGCCTAAATTCTATACCACTGGCACTCTGTACGCGCGTAAAATAGATTTCTTATCACGAAAGCGATCGACTTCTGGCGAGGTGTATGGACGTCTCGTATTCTATTTGGGAAGCAAATTAACCTGTCGATGTTCTGTCATTTTTTGTTTATTTTTATTAGTAAAGTAGTAAATAATTATTAAAAATTATAAATATGCGTGTTCGTGCAGAACATTGGCGATTATTGCTGGATTTATGTGAGGAAAACCCAAATATTTGGCCTCCATAAACCTATGACTAATGGTATTTTTTCTTTCGGGAGTTAAAGGAAACTGAATCCATTTGGCCTCATATGTACTATTGCTTCAGTTATTTCTTCAATGGCTCTAGAAACACTTTGTTGTGCCATTGAGACATAGCTTGGTCCAATTACCCCCTGGTAAGTTCCAGCAGCATAAAAATGCAATGCAGCCAAACATTTTGTTGTTGGCGCTATAGCTACTGGGTTATTTCCCTGGATTAAAAGAGGTATACTACCGTTAAGTATGAACTGAGCCATATCCTTGGTTAGGCGAAATAATTCCTTGAAGCGAATATCTACAATTGTAAAACAGTCGACCTCAACACGCATATTTCTTGGCTCGATGTTTTCCACTCTTGTTTTTAACCTTTCTTCCTCTTCAGTAACAACCAAATTAAAATTGTTTATAGGAAACATAATTATCTAAACGCTTTTACTTTGCAAAATAAAAGTTGTTTAAACTCGCCTTTAGTCGCAATTTGAATAAGATCCATCAACAAACTCATAAAAATACAAATTACACACATAAGATATGAGATTGACGTTTATTAAATAAAAAAACCAACAAATTACCCTATCAATTCCGGAAATACCCGAAGAGAAGGCGATTACAACACAGAGTGTTATCAAATTCGATTATCGCTTTCTACAGTAGAATTCTATGATAGAAAGCGACAGCTAGAATACGATAGTGCACGGAGTCCTACTGCTGGTCTGGTCGCACACTTGCTTTGTCTCACTCGTACTTTTCGGTCTTTATTGACTACACACTTGAATACAGGACGCTCAATCAATTTCTATAAGTACTCTATAGAAATTCTGCATTCAGATGTGCTGTGAATGGAGACCCAAAAGTATGAGAAAGACGTAGCGAATGTGAGGCCAGCCTAGTATTCTAATCAGTGTTGTGCCAAAGCGGCGTAACTAAAATTAAAATGGCGTTTGAAATTTTAGTAAATGCGCCAGGGCGCCAACAGTGGCGCTTTAAAATTTGAGCTTAAGCGTCCAGTTTAGCTCTGACTATATAGTCAAAGAGTTTAGCAAGTCATTCCAGACTCCAGACCAAGGGCGTGGTCCAATCTGTAGATGATAAAAAAAGAAGAACTACAGGCGACAAGAGAGCTGCTGACCGAGCGTTTTCGATTTACCTGCACTCTGCAAGCTCAGTTTGCCCTGAAATGACGTCACAAAACTCAGCGAGGGCATGTTAGTGTATTCTCACATTTTTGTCAACAAATGGAAAGACAAAAGAGAAGTTTTATATATATATATATATATATATATATATATATCTAATGAACATGAAAATGAAATGGTTAAGTTTGTAGATAAAAGACATCGCACCAAAGAAAAACCTAAGTCGATTTTTCATTACAATAAGCAGATGGGTGGAGTAGACCACCAGGATGAAATAAATGCTTATTATCCCTGTGAGAGAAAAACACTGAGATTGTATAATAAGTTAGGCATCCATTTTATACATCTTATGCTCCTAAATGGCTTTTTCTTTTCAAAAAATATTCATGTAAAAACACGAGTCTTTACGATTTCAGTCTAGCTGTCATAGCAGAATTGTTGAATCTTAAAATGTCCAATACAACGGCTGCCCTGACCAATGACCCAAGGTTACATAGACTGACAAAAATTGCATCTATGAACAAAAAGGGCAAAACAAACAGAAAACCTTGTAGAGTTTGTACCCAGAAGAAAATTCGAAAACTGACATTGTACCACTGTGAAAGATGTCCTGAACTACCTGGTGGGAGACTGCTTCGATCTTACCCACAATTAATGTTTTTACTATTTTCGTATTTATAACATGTGTTTGTTCTTTTTTGTGATTTATGTTCATTGGAAAATGTGAAATAATTTTGTTGCTCTTCTAATTTTATTTTAGTCTCAGAGTTTGAATATTTTATTTGTTGCCTATCAATACACTAAAGATTTTCGTTGCATCATTTATAGTGTTTTTACATAAATTTGGGCCTGAACCCATAAAAATACACTTGTCACAGTTCCGTGTCGACGAGCACTACACACAAAATTTGTTGACCAATGCTCATGCCACGGATCCGTGACACATGTCAAAATTGACAACTGAGTAATCAATTTACATTATTCAATCCAAAAAAGGCTTTTCCAATAAAGAATTTTATTTTTTACTTAAAAACTAATGGCCGCTTCTGCGCATATCTTCCAGAAAAATGTAGCAATGAATGGGTTAAAAGCCAATACTACATGAAGTTAATAAATTGAATTTAACTTTTCAAAAAAAAGTTATAGAAATTGGAAAGGCTCATTCTGAAATAGAAAATTTAATTTTGTTTTTGGCTAAAAAAATTATTAAACCAGTTTTTATTCAAACTAATTCATTGAATGTCATAATTAAAAATCTTGATAATGACTTGGCTTTTGTTAAATCTACAGATGCTAATTTGGGTACGGACTATTGCAGGGAGGTAAAAAAAGTTGTCTAACCCTAGAACACTTACCATCGTGAATTTTACGACGGGCATCTAGTTTGACAACGTGTTTATCGTCGCGAAGTATCTATAAAAGTTGAGCGCCCGTCTATGCCTTAGTAGACATGAGTTCGACCTGCCACGTATTTAGTATGGTGCAAAGTGCCAAGGAAGTGGGTTATTTCAACGGTAGTGTCGTATTTTTTACGAAGGTAAGTATTAACGTTATTATTAAACATTTGGCATCGGGACCGATTTTTCATATTTTTTTACAGTAAATAAATATGGATAAAAAGAAATTAGATATGTTAAGACCACTAAACCTACAAGAATTGGAATTTGAAATGGAGAAGTGTTTACAAGATCTTTTTCCTGGTGAAAGTGATGAAAATGCCTGCGAATCGGATAGCGGCTCCGAATTGGATGACGACGTTGAAGTATTTGTTCCATCGGGGTCAGAATATAGCCCTTCAAGTGACTCCGATTCTGATTATGATAAACCATCAACTAGCAAAAATAAAAAAATAAAAATCAAACATGACGGAAAGGGAAAAAACAAATTCCTAAAGAGCATATGCAAGAGTGTTCAGTTATAGATGACGAGAACAATAAAACAGTTCCTACAAATCTAAACAGAGCGGAATGCCAGCTGCCTGTAGGTCTTACTGAAAGCGATGATATTATGCAAGAGTCTCCATTTACAGATGAAGAGAATAATACTACAGTTTCTAAAAATATTAAAGTCAAGGAATGCCAGCTACCTGTAAGTCTTAAAGGGAAAAACGGCCATAGGTGGTCCTCGGTGACAAAGGCGGTAACTAAAATACCATCGCGTAATATTTTGCATATCATACAAGGTCCTACAAATGATACTAAAGCGGCAGAAACCCCTCCGGATGTTTTTCTGTGTCTGCCAGATCCAAGTATCCTAGAAAAAATAGTGGAGTACACAAATCACGAAATTTCAATCCGTTCGCAGAAATACACTACCCAAAAATTGAGTACCTCACAAGTGAATTTGGAGGAACTTCATGCTTTACTTGGACTATTGATATTTGCTGGTTGTCAAAAAGATAATCATTTGTCTACAAGGGAGATGTTTGATGAAAAAATTTCCGGGTCCACATACAAAGCTACTATGAGTCGCGAAAGATTCGAGTTTCTAGTAGACTGCTTACGTTTTGACAACAAGGAAACTAGACCTGAAAGAAAAATAGACGATCCATCAGCACCAATTTGAGAAATATGGGACCAACTAATAAGCAACTGTCGAAGATCATATAAACCAGGGTCATACGTTACAATAGACGAGCAGCTCTTAGCTTTCAGGGGTAGATGTCCCCTTAGGATATACATACCCAATAAACCTTCAAAGTATGGCTTGAAAATTGTTAAGGTGTGTGATGTTGGCACAAAGTATATGTTCGATACTGAAGTATATTTGGGAAAGGGAACCAAAACCGATGGACAACCAATAGGACAATATTACGTAAAAAAATTAACCCAAGCAATTTATGGAAGCAACAGAAACGTGTCCATGGGTAATTGGTTCACGAGTATACCACTGGCTAAGGAATTGTTAAAGCCTCCATATAACTTGACCCTGGTAGGCACTCTAAGAAGCAACAAAAAAGAGATACCGCCATAAATGTTGGATAGTTAAAGTCGACCTATTGGAAGCTCACTACATTGCTTTGATAACGAGACAGCAATGGTATCCTATAAAACTAAGGTGTCAAAAGTAGTTATTTTACTATCTACTATGCATGATAGTTCGGAGGTACAAAACATGACATCAGGAAAACCATATTTAGTTAAGTTTTATAACAAAACAAAATACGGCGTCGATACGTTTGATCAAATGTGTGGGAGCAGAAGTACTTCACGAAAAACAAGAAGATGGCCGCTCTGCCTTTTTTATGGTATGATCAATATTTGCTGCATAAACGCCTGGATAATTTATAATCATAATCAAAGAAGAAAGGGATGTAAAATTGTTTCAAGAAAAGAGTTTATGGCTATTCTCTCAGAACAGCTCACGAAACAGTGGTTGGAGCAGCGCGTAAAATGGCCAACTTTAAAACCTTCCAGTAAGGCTGTTGATAAAAAATATTTTAAATCTGGAGCTAGGACAGGAAACACCAATAGAAAATGTAAAGGAACGAGCAATATGTAAATTTTGTTCAGCCAAAAAACGCCGTATGACTACTCACCATTGCCAACACTGCCATCGGCCTTTTTGCGGGGAACATCGCGCCCTTCTTTGTGTGTCCTGCAGTCAAAATATATCCTTTTTTTATTAGATTTAGTGCGTTAATACCCTGTTGTATGTTACAAAAATTTTACGAATTTATTAAAGCTTAGGAACATTTTCTATAGAGTTGTTTCTTTTTATCGTCGTAAATCTTACGATGGTTAGTATTAAAAGGTGATTTAGTATGGTAAGTATTCTAGGGTTAAATGCTTCTAATATTGAAGGGGTTGATGCCAGAATGTGTAATTACTTATAATCACTTTTGGAAGAATGCACCACAATGATGCGGTTCAGAAGTAGAGTGCGTTAAATCATTGATTAAGAAATTTCTTAATCAATGGTTAAACTTACAGTATGGAATGAAGAGGGGTGAAATCAAATATCCATAGTTACTGAAAAATTAATAGAGTAACGACATTAACAAAGTCACCCATTGATTTGAGACGAAATTTTATCTAATCGAGCATGTTTCGAGAGGAAGATAGACCAGAAATGTATTTTTAGAGAATTGCGAAAAATGTAATGTTTTCCATACTACGAGGATGTATTGATATCTAGTTAGACTAGACCAGTTCCATGCATAAACAAAATATTGCGTTACCATAGCAACGAACAATAACTTATTAGAAGTGTCAGTGTAATGATGTCCACCGAAATTGTGAAAATCGAAAAACTGGAGTATCGAGCCATCATCAAGTACCTGTATTTAAAAGGGTTAAGAGGTAAGCAGATTTACCAAGATGTGCTTAATACCCTTGGTGATCAATGTCCTTCGTATGCGACTGTGAAAAATTGGACTGCAAGCTTCAAAAGAGGTAAATTTTCCATTGACGATGATGACCGATCTGGAAGGCCATTCTGGGTCAGTCCCCGAAAATATCGATGCAGTTCATGACATGATTTTATCAGACCGTCGAACTGAGCTAAAACGGATATCTGAAGCACTGAATATTTCATACTAACGCTTTCATCATATAGTTCACGTCAATTTGGACATGAGAAAAATTGCTGCAAAATGGATTCCCAAATGTTTGAATGTTGACCAAAAGCGTGCAAGGGTAGAAGCATCGCGTTCGATCTGTGCTCGATTTGAAAACGATGTAGGCTTCTTAAACCGAATTGTTACTATGGATGAGACCAAAATAATGAGAACATTCATTTAATTTTCTAGCAAAGTACTGACAAAGGCTCAATCTATGAAGATAAAATCAGGAGTGTACCACAATGATGCGATTCAGAAGTAGAGTGCGTCATACTTAGTGTATGGAATGAAGAGGGGCGAAATTAAATATCCATAGTTAATGAAAAATTAATAGAGTTAGGACATTAACAAAGTCACTCATCAATTTGAGACGAAATTTTATCTAAACGAGCATGTTTCGAGAGGAAGATAGGCCGAAAATGTATATTTGGAGAACTGCGAAAAATGCAATATTTTCCATACTATAGTTCAGGTACATATTAGCCGAAAAATATTTTTTCTCTCAAAAAATACTGAAATTATGAGGAGTGGGGTTCTTCGGTAAGACAAATCGACTGGTGTTGTCCATTTGTCGATGAGATGAATGTTTCAAATTTTAGCAGAGGAATTAAATTGAAAGAAAATATGCCTTCATATAAAAAATCGCACAGACCAATATGATGAGAACATTCATTTAATTTTCTAGCAAAGTACCGACAAAGGTTCAATCTATGATAAAAAAATCAGGAGTGGATCACAATGATGCGATTCAGAAGTAGAGTGTCTCAAACCTTACAGTATGGAATGAAGAGGGGTGAAATCAAATATCCATAGGTACTGAAAAATTAATAGTTAGGACATTAACAAAGTCACTCATCGATTTGAGACGAAATTTTATCTAATCGAGCATGTTTAGAGAGGAAGATAGGCCAAAAATGTATTTTTGGAGAATTGCGAAAAATGCAATATTTTCCATATTATAGTTCAGGTACACATTTGTCGAAAAATATTTTTTCTCTCAAAAAATACTGAAATTATGAGCAATGGGGTTCTATGGTACGACAAATCGACTGGCGTTGTCCATTTGTCGATGAGATGAATGTTTCAAATTTTAGCAGAGGAATTAATTTAAAAGAAAATATGCCCTCATATAAAAAATCGCAAAGATCAAAATAATGAGAACATTCATCTAATTTTCCAGCAAAGTACTGATAAAGGTTCGATCTATGAAGAAAAAAATCAGGAGTGCACGACAATGATGCGATTCAGAAGTAGAGTGCGTCAAACTTAGAGTATGGAATGAAGAGGGGTGGAATCAAATATCCATAATTACTGACAAATTAATAGAGCTAGGACATTAACAAAGTCACCCATCGATTTGAGACGAAATTTTATCTAATCGAGCATGTTTCGAGAGGAAGATAGGCCAAAAATGTATTTTCGGAGAATTGCGAAAGATGCAATATTTTCCATACTATAGTTCCGGTACACATTTGTCGAAAAATATTTTTTCTCTCAAAAAATACTGAAATTATGAGCAATGGGGTTCTATGGTACGACAAATCGACTGGCGTTGTCCATTTGTCGATTAGATGAATGTTTCAAATTTTAGCAGAGGAATTAATTTAAAAGAAAATATGCCCTCATATAAAAAATCGCAAAGATCAAAATAATGAGAACATTCATCTAATTTTCTAGCAAAGTACTGATAAAGGTTCAATCTATGAAGAAAAAAATCAGGAGTGCACGACAATGATGCGATTCAGAAGTAGAGTGCGTCAAACTTAGAGTATGGAATGAAGAGGGGTGGAATCAAATATCCATAGTTACTGAAAAATTAATATAGTTAGGACATTAACAAAGTCACTCATCAATTTGAGACGAAATTTTATCTAATCGAGCATGTTTCCAGAGAAAGATGGGCCAAAAATGTATTTTTAGAGAATTGCGAAAAATGCAATATTTTCCATACTATAGTTCAGGTACACATTCGTCGAAAAATATTTTTTCTCTCAAAAATACTGAAATTATGAGCAATGGGGTTCTATGGTACGACAAATCGACTGGCGTTGTCCATTTGTCGATGAGATGAATGTTTCAAATTTTAGCAGAGGAATTAATTTAAAAGAAAATATGCCCTCATATAAAAAATCGCAAAGATCAAAATAATGAGAACATTCATCTAATTTTCTAGCAAAGTACTGATAAAGGTTCAATCTATGAAGAAAAAAATCAGGAGTGCACGACAATGATGCGATTCAGAAGTAGAGTGCGTCAAACTTAGAGTATGGAATGAAGAGGGGTGGAATCAAATATCCATAGTTACTGAAAAATTAATATAGTTAGGACATTAACAAAGTCACCCATCGATTTGAGACGAAATTTTATCTAATCGAGCATGTTTCGAGAGGAAGATAGGCTAAAAATGTATTTTTGGAGAATTGCGAAAAATGCAATATTTTCCATACTATAGTTCAGGTACATATTTGTCGAAAAATATTTTTTCTCTCAAAAAATACTGAAATTATGAGGAATGGGGTTCTATGGTACGACTAATCGACTGGCGTTGTCCATTTGTCGATGAGATGAATGTTTCGAATTTTAGCAGAGGAATTAAACTAACAGAAAAGATGCCTTCATATAAAAAACCGCAAAGATCAAAATAATGAGAACATTCATCTAATTTTCTAGCAAAGTACTGATAAAGGTTCAATCTATGAAGAAAAAAATCAGGAGTGCACGACAATGATGCGATTCAGAAGTAGAGTGCGTCAAACTTAGAGTATGGAATGAAGAGGGGTGGAATCAAATATCCATAGTTACTGAAAAATTAATATAGTTAGGACATTAACAAAGTCACCCATCGATTTGAGACGAAATTTTATCTAATCGAGCATGTTTCGAGAGGAAGATAGGCTAAAAATGTATTTTTGGAGAATTGCGAAAAATGCAATATTTTCCATACTATAGTTCAGGTACATATTTGTCGAAAAATATTTTTTCTCTCAAAAAATACTGAAATTATGAGGAATGGGGTTCTATGGTACGACTAATCGACTGGCGTTGTCCATTTGTCGATGAGATGAATGTTTCGAATTTTAGCAGAGGAATTAAACTAACAGAAAAGATGCCTTCATATAAAAAACCGCAAAGATCAAAATAATGAGAACATTCATCTAATTTTCTAGCAAAGTACTGATAAAGGTTCAATCTATGAAGAAAAAAATCAGGAGTGCACGACAATGATGCGATTCAGAAGTAGAGTGCGTCAAACTTAGAGTATGGAATGAAGAGGGGTGGAATCAAATATCCATAGTTACTGAAAAATTAATATAGTTAGGACATTAACAAAGTCACCCATCGATTTGAGACGAAATTTTATCTAATCGAGCATGTTTCGAGAGGAAGATAGGCTAAAAATGTATTTTTGGAGAATTGCGAAAAATGCAATATTTTCCATACTATAGTTCAGGTACATATTTGTCGAAAAATATTTTTTCTCTCAAAAAATACTGAAATTATGAGGAATGGGGTTCTATGGTACGACTAATCGACTGGCGTTGTCCATTTGTCGATGAGATGAATGTTTCGAATTTTAGCAGAGGAATTAAACTAACAGAAAAGATGCCTTCATATAAAAAACCGCAAAGATCAAAATAATGAGAACATTCATCTAATTTTCTAGCAAAGTACTGATAAAGGTTCAATCTATGAAGAAAAAAATCAGGAGTGCACGACAATGATGCGATTCAGAAGTAGAGTGCGTCAAACTTAGAGTATGGAATGAAGAGGGGTGGAATCAAATATCCATAGTTACTGAAAAATTAATATAGTTAGGACATTAACAAAGTCACCCATCGATTTGAGACGAAATTTTATCTAATCGAGCATGTTTCGAGAGGAAGATAGGCTAAAAATGTATTTTTGGAGAATTGCGAAAAATGCAATATTTTCCATACTATAGTTCAGGTACATATTTGTCGAAAAATATGTTTTCTCTCAAAAAATACTGAAATTATGAGGAATGGGGTTCTATGGTACGACTAATCGACTGGCGTTGTCCATTTGTCGATGAGATGAATGTTTCGAATTTTAGCAGAGGAATTAAACTAACAGAAAAGATGCCTTCATATAAAAAACCGCAAAGATCAAAATAATGAGAACATTCATCTAATTTTCTAGCAAAGTACTGATAAAGGTTCAATCTATGAAGAAAAAAATCAGGAGTGCACGACAATGATGCGATTCAGAAGTAGAGTGCGTCAAACTTAGAGTATGGAATGAAGAGGGGTGGAATCAAATATCCATAGTTACTGAAAAATTAATATAGTTAGGACATTAACAAAGTCACTCATCGATTTGAGACGAAATTTTATCTAATCGAGCATGTTTCGAGAGAAAGATGGGCCAAAAATGTATTTTTGGAGAATTGCGAAAAATGCAATATTTTCCATACTATAGTTCAGGTACACATTTGTCGAAAAATATTTTTTCTCTCAAAAATACTGAAATTATGAGCAATGGGGTTCTATGGTACGACAAATCGACTGGCGTTGTCCATTTGTCGATGAGATGAATGTTTCAAATTTTAGCAGAGGAATTAATTTAAAAGAAAATATGCCCTCATATAAAAAATCGCAAAGATCAAAATAATGAGAACATTCATCTAATTTTCCAGCAAAGTACTGATAAAGGTTCGATCTATGAAGAAAAAAATCAGGAGTGCACGACAATGATGCGATTCAGAAGTAGAGTGCGTCAAACTTAGAGTATGGAATGAAGAGGGGTGGAATCAAATATCCATAATTACTGACAAATTAATAGAGCTAGGACATTAACAAAGTCACCCATCGATTTGAGACGAAATTTTATCTAATCGAGCATGTTTCGAGAGGAAGATAGGCCAAAAATGTATTTTCGGAGAATTGCGAAAGATGCAATATTTTCCATACTATAGTTCAGGTACATATTTGTCGAAAAATATTTTTTCTCTCAAAAAATACTGAAATTATGAGGAATGGGGTTCTATGGTACGACTAATCGACTGGCGTTGTCCATTTGTCGATGAGATGAATGTTTCGAATTTTAGCAGAGGAATTAAACTAACAGAAAAGATGCCTTCATATAAAAAACCGCAAAGATCAAAATAATGAGAACATTCATCTAATTTTCTAGCAAAGTACTGATAAAGGTTCAATCTATGAAGAAAAAAATCAGGAGTGCACGACAATGATGCGATTCAGAAGTAGAGTGCGTCAAACTTAGAGTATGGAATGAAGAGGGGTGGAATCAAATATCCATAGTTACTGAAAAATTAATATAGTTAGGACATTAACAAAGTCACTCATCGATTTGAGACGAAATTTTATCTAATCGAGCATGTTTCGAGAGAAAGATGGGCCAAAAATGTATTTTTGGAGAATTGCGAAAAATGCAATATTTTCCATACTATAGTTCAGGTACACATTTGTCGAAAAATATTTTTTCTCTCAAAAATACTGAAATTATGAGCAATGGGGTTCTATGGTACGACAAATCGACTGGCGTTGTCCATTTGTCGATGAGATGAATGTTTCAAATTTTAGCAGAGGAATTAATTTAAAAGAAAATATGCCCTCATATAAAAAATCGCAAAGATCAAAATAATGAGAACATTCATCTAATTTTCCAGCAAAGTACTGATAAAGGTTCGATCTATGAAGAAAAAAATCAGGAGTGCACGACAATGATGCGATTCAGAAGTAGAGTGCGTCAAACTTAGAGTATGGAATGAAGAGGGGTGGAATCAAATATCCATAATTACTGACAAATTAATAGAGCTAGGACATTAACAAAGTCACCCATCGATTTGAGACGAAATTTTATCTAATCGAGCATGTTTCGAGAGGAAGATAGGCCAAAAATGTATTTTCGGAGAATTGCGAAAGATGCAATATTTTCCATACCATAGTTCAGGTACATATTTGTCGAAAAATATTTTTTCTCTCAAAAAATACTGAAATTATGAGGAATGGGGTTCTATGGTACGACTAATCGACTGGCGTTGTCCATTTGTCGATGAGATGAATGTTTCGAATTTTCGCAGAGGAATTAATTTAAAAGTAAATATGCCCTCATATAAAAAATCGCAAAGATCAAAATAATGAGAACATTCATTTAATTTTCCAGCAAAGTACTGACAAAGGTTCAATCTATGAAGAAAAAAATCAGGAGTGGACCACAGTGATGCGATTCAGAAGTAGAGTGTCTCGAACCTTAGAGTATGGAATGAAAAGGGGTGAAATCAAATATCCATAGTTACTGAAAAATTAATAGAGTTATGACTTTAACAAAGTTACCCATCGATTTGAGACGAAATTTTATGTAATCCAGCATGTTTTGAGAGGAAGATAGGCCAAAAATGTATTTTTGGAGAACTGCGAAAGATGTAATATTTTCCATACTATAGTTCAGGTACATATTTGTCAAAAAATATCTTTACTCTCGAAAAATACTGAAATTATGAGGAATGGGGATCTATGTTACGACAAATCGACTGGCGTTGTTCATTTGTCGATGAGATGAATGTTTCAAATTTTAGCAGAGGAATTAAATTAATAGAAAATATGCCTTCATATAAAAAATCGCAAAGACCAAAATAATGAGAACATTCATTTAATTTTCCAGCAAAGTACCGACAAAGGTTCAATCTATGAAGAAAAAAATCAGAAGTGCACGACAATGATGCGATTCAGAAGTAGAGTGTCTCAAACCTTAGAGCATGGAATGAAGAGGGGTGAAATCAAATATCCATAGTTACTGAAAAATTGATAGAGTTAGGACATTAACAAAGTTTTATCTAATCGAGCATGTTTCGAGAGGAATGTAAACCAAAAATGTATTTTTGGAGAATTGCGAAAAATGCAATATTTTCCATAAATTCAGGTACATATTTGTCGAATAATATTTTTTCTCTCAAAAAATACTGAAATTATGAGGAATGGGGATCTATGGTACGACAAATCGACTGGCGTTGTCCATTTGTCGATGAGTTGAATGTTTCAAATTTTAGCAGAGGAATTAATTTAAAAGAAAAAATGCCTTCGTATAAAAAATCGCAAAGACCAAAATAATGAGAACATTCATTTAATTTTCTAGCAAAGTACTGACAAAGATTCAATCAACAAACAGATTTAGTGACGTGATTCATTTTCTTAATGACTGCCGCCTTCTCAACTCAATATAAATCTAATTTTTCAATATTGTACCACTGTTATTTAATCTGTACTGTACCTTATATTGCTTCCATGTCAATGACCTTTGGATGTCGAGACACGTAAATTTCAATAAAAAAAATAAAAATATCCTATTTCTTGATAAAAACACAAGTTTTGATACATATTTCAACAGAAATGATTGAAATATACATCCAAAATTTTTTTCATGTAGTGGAAATGGAAAGAAAAAGTCGATATATAATAATAATCTTTTTTATTTTCTAATAAACAAGCTCAGATAACCTTATGTTAATTAACAGAAATAACGGTAACTCAAAACGATGTACAAGAGACATCAGGTAGTCATAAAAACTTTTATTTGCACAATCATCTAAATCCATCCAAATATCACTAAATGAACATATTCAGCTCTGAAAATTTGCGAATTAAGATAGATTTTTAACGTTTCACCAAGGAGGTGCTGCAATATTAGTAAATACTCTGACAGACTTTAAAGTTTGATCCAAAAGGGTACTTTAATTTTGGGGTGGTGGGAGTTTACTTAATCTTTTCTGTTGATATTTCTACTTCAAATAACAAAAATAGTTTAATAATTCACTTTGCATAGAACAAGCAGAAAATAAATTTCTTATTCTTCTCAAAGTTTACAGCTAAATATTTTTTTTAATTTCCATTTAAAAGATGGTTTTAGTTCTTGCGCAAATCAATAAGTACAACTATAATTTTATGTACAAAAACATATACTGTTAATTAAAATAAATATAAACAAATTGTATATATTTTTTTTATATAATGTACACATGAAAAAGTTAATAGTCTCAAAAAAAGGAACGACGATTTGTACACATACTTGGTTGCACTGGTAACTTACGTACAAAATTGGCAGTCATTACATACTGTAGAACATGGTAATTATATGGACACGACAATCAATTTTCAGCTTAAATACAATGAATCTATTTTACATCTTCCTCTATCATAAGGAATTATAGAATTTGAAATAAAACAAATTTAAGACTCTTAAAATTATTAATCAGAATAGTACAAATTGATTTCTTACAGTATATTTGTGGCAATTTTCAAAACGAGTTGGAGTTTCACTCTAAAAACAACTTCAAATACTTTTGGAACGACCACCAACAATATTTGAAACACTGAACACACTTTACACTAGACTCATACCACTATCTGACATGCGTTTTGATAGATAGGGTAAATGTACCAGTGAAAGAACAAATTGAAATATATCTGAAATTATTAAGAATATGGTGTCTTGCTCGTAAACACTGACGTGCAACGTGTTCCTCTTATCGTGATACTTCGTTAGTTCAAGTCAGTTCTTATGAATGAACGTACCGCTGTGTTTTTGTTGACATAATTTGAGAAACGTATCTGTTATTGGAACGATACTAAGCAATAACCAGGTGAGCAATAGTACAGAATAAGATATTAACAAATAAGATGTGTGGTGTGTCGTCATTATCACATCAATTAATTGATTTTAACTGATTTTATCGAAAACCTAACCTCAAAATATACCGAAATCGTTATTAAATTCAATAATTTGAGTGTTCATTCATTGGTGCATGTGCTGAACCCAGTAAACGAACAAAATGTTCATCATTCATTGGGATTTTACGTGTTAATCTAGATTTCATCGATCTGATCCTTATATACTCGTATAGAAAGGCTGTTTCACGGGTTCCGTCAGGAAATGTCTACTAAGCTTGCCATCCAATAAATGAACGACTTTGTTCATTCATTGAATCATAACATAGATCAATGGTGCTCCAGTGAATGAACAATTTATTCTTTCTCTGTTTTTTCTAATTTCATATTTTTTCAATCATTTGACAGAAATATGGAATGTGGAAAGTCCAAGCCAGAACATCAGAAAAAGTATGAAAAATTCCGATATTCCGATGACTGTCTTCAGAAGGCCGTGGAAGCAATAAGAAAAGAGGAAATCATCAATGCGACCAGCAGACAATATGGGATTCCGAAAAGTACACTTTTCAACAAAATCACTGGAACAGTTCCCGTGATTCGAAAAATGGGACCTCCCACCATTTTGAAGTCCCGAGAAGAAACTACTCTAGAAACTTTGATTCTATCCAAAGCTCTATTAGGATTTCCCATGCATCCCGAAGAGGTGAAGGACTCAGTGCAACATGTCCTCAAAGCTGTTGATAGGCCCAATAAATTCGTGGATGATAGACTGGGTAGGAAATGGTTACATCTTTTTTTACAAAGACATACAAAAATAACCACAAGGAATACAGACAGAACAAGACGAAAGCATCTGTAACAGAGGAAAATATTCGAAAATGGTTTCAGGATATGAAGGAATATTTAATTGGAGAAGGCGTTGAAGACATCCTTTCTGAGCCTGATAGAATTTTTAATGGGGATGAAACCGGTTTGCAGACTTGTCCCAAAACTAGAAAGCTTCTTCTGGGTCCCAAAAATTACAGGAATTTTTATGAAATTGCTAGTAGCCCAGAAAAAGAATGTGTAACAGTTCTCTGTATATTTTCTGCCTCAGGAGAATCTGTTCCACCTATGATTGTGTACCCATACAAGCGTATTCCAAGAAATGTTGCACAAACTAAACCTGAGGAGTGAGGTATTGGCCGATCAGATAATAGATGGATGACGGGATCAACATTCTACGAATTTATAGCGAATATTTTCTTCCCTTGGCTTCAAGAAAACAACATTAAATTTCCTGTTTTACTATTGCTTGACGGTCATAAATCGCATATCAATATGGATTTGTATAATTTCTGTGTACAGAAAAGAATAATATTATACTGCCTTCTGCCCAATGCAACACATATCTCGCAACCTTGTGACGTATCGGTATTCAAGTCTCTCAAAGGACACTGGTAAAAGACCATTTTGAAACATTAACAGAACACCAATACATCAGTTACAAAACATACTTTTGCCCCCCTTTTCCAAAAAGCTTTTGAAGAATCGATCAAACCGGAAATCATCAAAAACGGTTTCAGAAAATGTGGATTGTTTCTATTTAGTGCAGACGCTGTGAATTATTCCCAATGCATATCAACAAGAAGACAGCACCTTGACCTAAATTGTGACAAAAAAGTTTCTGTGACCATAGACGAATATGAAACTATTCTGAAAGTCATTAAACATCAAGTAGATTCAAAAACTTTGATAGAATTCAGTAGTGCCTATGAAGGTGAAAAAGCAGTCGACATTCAGTTCTACAACTTTTGGAAAATATGTAAAGAAGCAATCGATGTCGATGGAATGGATAATTTGAGAATTGCTGATGGAATGAACCAAGAATGTGAAGAAGCCTTCGAAGAAAACTCTCAGAATATTGCTAATTTTGACATACCGGATAGACAAGAATACAGAACAGACTTAACAGATGCCCTGTTGAACCTACCATTGGAAATTGATGGTATTCTCTATCCAGCTAACATATCTGACAATTCAACAATAATATTGAATGTGGATAGAACGAAAGATATAGAAAACGTAATCATAGAAGAAATTGAAAATCCTGGAGATATATTGGACGGTACCGAGCAAGAGAGTATAACTAATAATGATACTCTAATAGAAGGTTACGAGAAAAAAACAAGTAAAACAGATGATCTGAATGCTGTAGAAGAACTCGAGATACCAGATAAAATAGACGAAGTAATAAATAACAGTAGGTCGATTTCCATAATCAAGCGCCGCAGAAGCCGAAAACTACCAGAGACGAATGGCTACAACATCTTCATTGGCCAAATATTGAAAAAAAGTGTGGCAAAAGGAAACAGGCAACTTTAATGCCGTTTGCTTTCACTTACAAAAAATGGAAAGACTATACAGATACAAAAGAATCTGAGAAAAAGGAAAAAGAAGCTGAGAAATGGAAACAGAAATCAATTAGAGAGAAAAAAAAACAAGAAGCAGCCACAAGAAGAACCGCGAAAAGAACCAAAGCACCACCAGCAACAGAAGTTACCTGTTTACAGGCTGATATAATCGATACTGGCAATCAAGCTAAAAATCCTAGTGTTTCCCAAGATATCACAGTAGGAACTTATGTTATAATAACGTATAACCAGAAATATTTTCCGGGCATAGTAGAAACTATTGACAATGATGAATATGAAGTCCGCGCTATGGCACCAGCTGGTCTTAATACCTTTAGATGGCCAGATTGTGTTGACCAAATATGGTACAAGAAGTCTTCAATTGCAGAAGTGATCGAAGCACCTAAGCTTATTAGACGTGGTTCCTACGAGTGTCCCGAAATTCGTAAATATTCTGAAAATATCAATCCGAGCAACATAAGGAATATACTATCTTCCCCAGAGGATGATATGAACAGGGATAAAAATGGAACAAAAATCAATGATTCACAAGAAATTGCTATTGGATTTTATGTCATAATAATGTATAACCAAAAATATTTTCCTGGAGTAGTGGAAAATGCAGAAGGTGATGAATATGAAGTTCGCGCTATGACACCAGCAGGTCCCAATACTTTCAAATGGCCAGAACGTGTTGACCAAATATGGTACTAGAAAATTTCATTTGTGGAAATGATTGAAGCACCCAAGCTTATAAGACGTGGTTTTTCCAAAGGCCCAGAAATGCTGAAATTTGTCTGAAATAATATTGTATCACCATATGTTGTGTTGTCGTTGATAATCATTGATTAAAAATTGTTCAACGTCTATTTTCTTCATAAGTTCATTCATTGGATCAGCTATATTTAATCAATGGTAGCATTTGTTCATTTACTGGGGTATTATGCAACATTTAACAATTTATTTTTTTATTAAGTCTTAAACTGTCTATTTCTGTAACTATCGTATGCAACGTGTTCACTATTTCATTGAACACGAGCGTTATTTTTCTGTAGGGATGGTTTATAAAAATACAGAGAAGTTCAAAAATGTCTTGAGTGTTTATTCACTGGTGCATTTACCCTAGTGTAAGTGCGAGTAGTGGTAAAGCGTGTACAGTATGATTATCCAATTCGAACTAATTGGTGTAGTGTTAGTGTCAGTTGTGTTGTTCCCAGTTCCAACTTAATATTTGAAGTATCTAATTCTCTCGGTATAAACATTACCACAAATAAAAATTATAGTGTCCATATCACCAAAAAAAAGTTATCTCATAGATACATTTATTTAATATATTATCTAATGTAAATATATATAAGATATTTCATGAAGTAATTTAAATTTCGCCGTATTTACAATCAATTAAGAGTGTTCATATTTTTTGGGGGGTAAATATGTTTTCAAATGAATGCGAGTATTTTTTTTCCATAATAGTTGTTGGTATTTAATAAAAAAATTAGTAGGAACACTAGGATTGTTAAATCCTTATTGACATATATAAAAGGCAGTGTAGCTGGACATACTTGAGTTGATCTGGCAGTGATATTTTGTAAAATGTATTTAAAACTAAGTAAAAATATAAAAATTATTACGCAAATTTTTTTAACTTTTTTATTTTTTTTATTTGATAAAGAGATAACATAAATAAAAGTACGTGAAGAAACTGGACGGATATGTAAAGAAAAAATATATTACAAGAAGCAAAACGAAAAGACGTAGTTGTCAAACAGAAAAGTAACGCGTAAACAAAGGTAAAGAAAAAAAAGAGAGAATTAAACGAGGAAGGAAAAAAATGAGTAAAAATGGAATAAATAGAATAAAGAAAGAAATTTGAGTAGAAATACAGTATATTTAGAATTTGACGTACAAAAAAATTGTAGGAGAGATAATAAGAAGAAGGGAAAGAGTATAATGAGAAATAAACAATAAATTCCATGGAATATCTTGAAAAAATATGAATTAGTTAAAATATATGCAGAAGGGCAGTGTAATTCATGTTTTATTATATATAATGGCAGTTCAAGGGTCTTTTAATGCGATTTTTTAAAAACTATTGAAATAACTGAGTTTTTTTTATAAAAAAAAATGTATAAAGGACTAAAAGGTAAAAATTCTGGATTATATAGGTTTAATCAAAATAAGCACTGATATAACCAAAATCTGACGGATTGAGTTTTTTGTATTCGATTTCTAAAATCATCTACAAAAATGTACTACTTTGTATTTTATGCAGTAGAGCAATGCAAAGTGCATTAAGAAAAATGCATCTTCTGAAAAAACTCATATCTAGTTTATAAACACCTGGAATAAGCTCAAATTGTGTTCCCCGAGGTTTTCGAGTTTACTGATCCTAAATATGGCTTCCAAATTGAACCAGTACCCACCTGGAGCTCAGGAATTCTAATGAACGTCATCTCCGAGGCTTCCCCTGAAATTCACTTTCGAATGTAACGAAACTTCTCCCCGGGGAGGCTTCCAGGTCCGTAATTCCAAATCTGGCATCGGCAGCTACCCCCAGATACTCGGTACCTAGACGTCATCTCCGAGAGTTTCCCCTAAATTTCGAGCAAATGAGCCGAAAATCTTTCGAGGAGTTTTGGGTGGCGTTCGTTCCAAATCTGGCATTGACGACCACCCCCCGGATACCTAGTGTACTGATACCTGGACGCCATCTTCGAGAGTTTTCCGGTAAATTTCGAGCAAACGAACCCAAAACTTAACCCGCACCCACCTAGTGCTGAGGGTTGATAATGAACGTCATCTCCGAAGCTTTCCCTTAAATTCACTCTCGAAAAAAACGAAACTTCTCCCGGTTCGCTCATTCCAAATCTTGCAATGGCGATCATATCCCGGAATCTGGACGTATCTCTGAGACATTCCCGCTAAATGTTGAGCAATCGAACCGAAAACCTTATCGAGAGGCTTTAGGGGGCATTGCTAGAAATCGGGCATCAACGACCATCCCACGATACCTGGCGCACCAGTACCTGGACATCATCTTCTCCACCGGGGTTTTACGGGTCGCTGATTCTAAATTTGGCATAGGCGATACCTGGTGCTACGGAACATGGACGTCATCTCCGAGAGTCATCCGGTAAATTTAGGGCAAACGAACTGAAAATCTTATCGAGAGGTTTTGGGGGGCGTTCCTTCTAAATCTGGCTTCGATGACCACCTCTCCGGATTTCTGAAGATGGACGTCATCTCTGGAAGTTTTCCGGTAAATTTGCAGCAAACGAACCGAAAATCTAATCAAGAGGGTTTTGGGGAGAGCTCGTTCCAAATCTGGTATCGACGATCACCCTGCGGGTACCTACTGTACCGGAACCTGGAGATGGACATCATCTCCGAGAGTTTTCCTTCAATATCAAGTTAATGTTCATGATTTCGAAATAAATGATATTGATTTGTTTTTGAAAGAGAATACTTCAAATAAAATCAACGATTCAAAACAGGTATTGTTGTATGCATGATAAAATGAACTATATCGAAGGGTCACTTTTTATCGATATTCCTGGAGGTAACGTCGATATCCAGGTTCCGGTGCACCAAGTACGCTGAAAGTGGTCGTCGATGCCAGATTTGGAGCGAGAGCTCCTCAAAACCCCCTTGATTAGATTTTCGGTTCGTTTGCTGGAAATTTACCGCAAAACTCATGGAGATGACGTGCATATCTAGGTATCCGTGGGTGGTCGTCGATCCTAAATTTGGAACGATGTTTCGTTATATTCAAGAGTGAATTTAAGGGGAAGCTTCGGAGATGACGTTCAATAGCAATCCTGTGCTCCAGGTGGGTACCGGTTCAATTTTCGGTTCATTTCCTCGAAATTTAACAGAAATCTCTCGGAGGTGACGTCCAGGTACCTAGGGGTGATCGTCGATGCCAGATTTAAAATTAATGCCCTCCAAAACCTCCCGATATTTTCGGTTAGTTTGCTCGAAATTTACCGGACAACTCTCGGAGATGTTCTCCAGGTTCTTGACCACAAGATATCCTGGGGATGGTTGACGATACCAGGTCTGGAATGAGCTCCATCCAAAATCCCCTTGATAAGATTTTCAGTTCGTTTGCTCGAAATTTACCATAAAACTGTAGAAGATGACGTTCATTTTTCGGGGCACCAGGTATCCGGGAGGTGGGTGCCCATGCTAAATTTGGAATCAACTACCCTGAAGACTCCCGGGGGAGATGCCTCGTTACATTCAAGAGTGAATTTTAGGTGAAGCTTCGGAGATGACGTTCAATAGCAATCTTGTGCTCTAGGTGGGCGCCGGTTCAATTCCTTGAAATTTAAGGGAGAACTATCGGAGGTGACGTCCAAATACAAATGCACCAGGTATTCTGGGAGTGATCGTCGATGCCAGATTTCGAATGAATGCCCTCCAAAACCCCCCGACGATATTTTCGGTTAGTTTGCTCGAAATTTACCGGAAAACTCTCGGAGATGATGTCCAGGTTCTGGAGCACCAGGTATTCTGGGGGTGGTCGGCGATACCAGATCTGGAACGAGCTCCGTCGAAAATCTCCTTGATAAGATTTTCAGTCCGTTTGCTGGAAATTTACCAGAAAACTGTTGAAGATGAAGTACAGGTTCCGAGGCACCAAGTATCCGGGAGGTGGTTGCCAATGCTAGATTTGGAAGAGCCCGGGGGTGATATTTCGTTTCATTCGAGAGTTAATTTAAGGGGAAGCTTCGGAGGTGACGTTCATCAGCAAACTTGTGCTACAGGTGGGTGTTTGTTCAATTTTGGGTTCGTTTGCTCTAAATTTCCCGGAAAATTCTCGGAGATGACGTCCAAGTACCAGTGCACCAGGTATTTTGGGGGTGATCATCGATGCCAGATTTCGAATGAACGCTCTCTAAAACCTCCCGACGATATTTTCGGTTAGTTTTCACGAAATTTACCGGAAAATTCTCGGAGATGACGTCCAGGTTCTGGAGCACCAGGTATTCTGGGGGTGGTCGGCGATACCAGATCTGGAATGAGCTCCGTCGAAAACCCCATTGATAAGATTTTCAGCCCGTTTGCTGGAAATTTACCAGAAAACTCTCGAAGATGACGTACAAGTTCCGAGGCACCAAGTATCCGGGAGGTGGTTGCCAATGCTAGATTTGGAATCAGCGACTCTGAAGAGCCCGGGGGTGATATTTCGTTTCATTCGAGAGTGAATTTAAGGGGAAGCTTCGGTGGTGACGTTCATCAGCAATCTTGTGCTACAGGTGGGTGTTTGTTCAAATTTGGGTTCGTTTACTCCAAATTTACCAAAAAATTCTCGGAGATGACGTCCAAGTACCAGTGCACCAGGTATTTTGGGGGCGATCGTCGATGCCAGATTTCGAATGAACGCTCTCCAATACCTCCCTACGATATTTTCGGTTAGTTTGCTTGAAATGTACCGGAAAATTCTCGGAGATGACGTCCAGGTTCTGGAGCACCAGGTATTCTGGGGGTGGTCGGCGATACCAGATCTGTAATGAGCTTCGTCGAAAACCCCATTGATAAGATTTTCAGTCCGTTTGCTGGAAATTTACCAGAAAACTGTTGAAGATGACGTACAGGTTCCGAGGCACCAAGTATCCGGGAGGTGGTTGCCAAAGCTAGATTTGGAATCAGCTACTCGGAAGAGCCCGGGGGTGATATTTCGTTTCATTCGAGAGTGAATTTAAGGGGAAGCTTCGGAGGTGACGTTCATCAGCAATCTTGTGCTACAGGTGGGTGTTTGTTCAAATTTGGGTTCGTTTACTCTAAATTTACCAAAAAATTCTCGGAGATGACGTCCAAGTACCAGTGCACCAGGTATTTTGGGGGCGATCGTCGATGCCAGATTTCGAATGAACGCTCTCCAAAACCTCCCGACGATATTTTCGGTTAGTTTGCTCGAAATTTACCGGAAAATTCTCGGATGTGACGTCCAGGTTCTGGAGCACCAGGTATTCTGGGAGTGGTCGGCGATACCAGATCTGTAATGAGCTTCGTCGAAAACCCCATTGATAAGATTTTCAGTCCGTTTGCTGGAAATTTACCAGAAAACTGTTGAAGATGACGTACAGGTTCCGAGGCACCAAGTATCCGGGAGGTGGTTGCCAATGCTAGATTTGGAATCAGCTACTCGGAAGAGCCCGGGGGTGATATTTCGTTTCATTCGAGAGTGAATTTAAGGGGAAGCTTCGGAGGTGGCGTTCATCAGCAATCTTGTGCTACAGGTGGGTGTTTGTTCAATTTTGGGTTCGTTTGCTCGAAATGTACCGGAAACTCCTGTAGATGCTGTCCAGGTACTGGTGCGCCAGGTATCGTGGGATGGTCGTCGATGCCCGATTTCTAACAATGCCCCCTAAAGCCTCTCGATAATGTTTTCGGTTCGATTGCTCAACATTTAGCGGGAATCTCTCAGAGATGACGTCCAGATTCCGGGGTATGATTGCCATTTCAAGATTTGGAATCAGCGAACCGGGAGAAGTTTCGTTTCTTTCGAGAGTAAATTTAAGGGGAAGCTTCGGAGATGACGTTTATTATCAACCCTCAGCACTAGGTGGGTGCGGGTTAAGTTTTGGGTTCGTTTGCTCGAAATTTACCGGAAAACTCTCGTAGATGACGTCCAGGTATCAGTACACTAGGTATCCGGGAGGTGGTCGTTGATGCCAGATTTGGAACGAACGCCACCCAAAACATCCCGATAAGATTTTCGGTTCATTTGCTCGAAATTTAGAGGAAACTCTCGGAGATGACGTCTATGTACCGAGTATCTGGGGGTAGTTGCCGATGCCAGATTTGGAATTACGGACCTGGAAGCCTCCTCGGGGAGAAGTTTCGTTTCATTCGAGAGTGAATTTAAGGGGAAGCTACGGAAATCGTTCATCGGCAATCCTGATCTCCAGGTAGGAGCGGTTTAAATTTTTGGTTCATTTGCTCCAAATTTACCACAAAACTCTCGTAGATGACGTCCAGGTACCAAGTATCCGGGAGGTGGTCGTCGATGTCAGATTTGAAACGAACTCCCCGTCAAAGCCCCCTGATAAGTTTTTCGGTTAGTTTGTTCAAAATTTATCGGAAGACTCTATTATGACGTTCAGGTTCTGATGCACCAGGTTTCCTGGGGACGGTCATCTATGTAAGATTTGGAACGAACTCCCCCAAAACCACCATGATAAGATTTTCGGTTTGTTTGCTCGAAATTTACCGGGAAACATTCGGAGATGACGTTCAGGTTTCGGGATACCAGTTATCCGGGAGAAGGTCGCCGATGCCAGATTTGGAAGTAGCGACCTGGAATGCCCTCCGGGGGAAAAGTTCAATTCTTTTCGAGAGTGAATTTAAGGGGAAAGATCGAAGATAAAGTTCATCAGAAGTTCTGAGCTCCAGGTGGGTGCTGGTTGGATTTGGAGGCCATATTCAGTAGTTTATTTTTTCAGAACATTCATTTTTCCGAATACATTTTAAACTGCACGAATGCAGTTTCCGATTTTGATAAGCTACAAAAAAGGTACATTTTTTCTATTTAATTTTTAAGTTCTTGAAGGTTCAGTGCTTCATTTCTTCGTCTAAAATCTAGCACTTTCTTAGTCGGTTTCGTGGGACAGTTCGAAGTAGTTAACAGCTGTATGAACAGTTCTAAAATTAATATATAAGAAACGTATGTTTCTATTTCGAAACTTGAAATGAAGTGCTAAGGTTATGGATTAAGGTTTCGAGTCAATCTTTATAAAATTTATATGAAATTTTGTTGATACTTTGAAGAATGGTGTATATGATAATAAATAATGGTAGTCTGTTGACTGGTGAATGTTTTGTCAGTGTAAATTATGTTCAGTTTGACATATTAGGTTAAAACCATTTTTAAGTGGAATTAAAAGTATAAAAATTTATCAACCTTCATTAAATTTTTGAAAGGTTTGAATAAATTGTAGAAATTAATTTAGCTATTAATTTATTATTAATAAAACTATTTTTTATGTAATAAATTAATACAGAAATATGCATCTGCATGGTAATTTATTCACGTAGCATTCTAGAACCTATAAATCATTAAAAATATGGATTTTTTAGAAAATAATCACAGGGAAAAGGGTATAGAAAGAAAATAAAAGATAATTATTAGCACAATTATTAATCTCAAATTATTAAAGTAAGTTCTAGATAAAATTATTTCATTTTGTTTAATTGACTACCTTAAAAATGGTTTTAAAATTGATATTCGATAAAATTATTTACAACTTGTGATGCATTTCTTAAATAAAACTAAAATATTAGATTGAAAATACGACGTAACTTTTCTTACCACAATTAGAAGGCAACTTACTCAGACTTATGTAGCGGTATTTCCGTACACAATTTTTCGTATTTTTCTTTTACATATTCTCTGTGTTTTTTTATAACTTAAGTACAGACCAACCATATAAAACTTTTATATTTTCTAATATAAAAAATTGATCTTTTAAAAATTTACTTCGAACGCCCATGGTGGCTAAAAAATAGGCCAGTTTAGGGTCAAACCATGCCGAACTCTATTATTATTGATAGTTATATAAGTTGATAGTGCGATCGCATGTCGTATCAAAATGTATTTAGAGTAGAGATCTATTTGGAAAAAAATATGTATACGGGGTAATTAAAAAAGAATTCCAAAAATGTCAAAAATTAATAAAAAATATTTGAAAAAATGATATATAAGGTGATTCAAACATCAATTAAAAGTATTGGAATATATATATATATATATATATATATATATATATATATATATATATGGTGATTCAACAATTAATGAAAATATACACAGGGTGTTTCAAAAAAAGGTGCCCCATTGCTAGGAGGCCGTTACGAAAACTTTCTACGGAGCGAACCTAACTTACTTTGTTTACCTATTCCAGCAACGGGGCCAGCTTTTTTTGAGACATCCTGCATAGGCCGAGTAGACTCATTAGACCTGTATACAGGGTAATCAAAAAAATTATACTGTAAATTTCAAGAATTAAGGAGAAAATAATTTTTATATGGGGTGATTCAAAAATGATTCTTAGATTGTATTTAAAAACTTTTCCATTAAAGAAAAACAATGTGATCAGACGTCTTATGATATTGTCTTTGAGTACAGACTTATTAGACCTGTATACAGGGTAATAAAAAAAAAGAATTCTTAAAGTTTCAAGAATTAAGGAAAAAATTTTAGAATTTTTTTTATATAGGGCGATTCAAAAATTAATAAAAGTATTTGAAAAAATTATATATTAATAAATAAATATATATATATATATATATATATATATATATATATAGGGTGATTAAAAATGATTCTTAGAATGTATATTAAAACTTTTGCATTAACAAAAAGTTGACAATGTGATCATCACACCTCTCATGATATTGTCTTTGAGTAGAGACTTATTAGACCTACATACAGGGTAATCAAAAAAAAGAATTCTTAAAATTTCAAGAATTAAGGTAAAGTTTTTGATTTTTTTTATATAGGGCGATTCAATAATTAATGAAAGTATTTGAAAAAATTATATATAGGGTGATTCAAAAATGATTCTTAGTATGTATTTTAAAACTTTTCCATTAACAAAATGTTGACAATGTGATCCTCACACCTCTCATGATATTGTGTTTGAGTAGAGACTTATTAGACCTGTATACAGGGTAATAAAAAAAATTCTTAAAATTGCAAGAAATAAAGAAAAAATTTGAAATTTTTTATATAGGGTGATTCAAAAATGATTCTTAGAATGTATTTTGAAACTTTTCCATTAACAAAAAGTTGACAAAGTGATCACACGTCTCATGATAGTGTCTTTGAGTTGAGATTTATTAGATCTGTATACAGGGTAATCAAAAAAATAATTCTTAAAATTTCAAGAGTTAAGGAAAAATATTTGGAAAATTTTTGTATAGGGTGATTCAAAAATTAAAAAAAATATTTGAAAAAATTATAATTAGGGTGAATCAAAATTGATTCTTACAATATATTTTAAAACTTTTCCATTAACAAAAAGTTGACCATATCATCACAGGTATCATGATAATGTCTTTGAGTAGAGACTTATTAGACCTGTATACAGGGTAATCAAAAAAATAATTCTTATAATTTCAAGAATTAAGGAAAAAAAATTGATTTTTTTTTATATAGGGTGATTAAAAAATTATTAAAAATATTTGAAAAAATTATATATATAGGGTGATTCAAAAATGATTCTTAGAATGTATTTTAAAACGTTTCCATTAACAAAAAGTTGACAATGTGATCACACGTCTTATGATATTGTCTTTGAGTAGAGATTTATTAGACCTGTATACAGGGTAATCAAAAAAAGATTTCTTAAAATTTCAAGAATTAAGGAAATTTTTTTGAATCTTTTTATATAGGGTGATTCAAAAATGATTCTTAGAATGTATTTTAAAACTTTTCCATTAAAAAAATGTTGACAATGTGATCATCACACCTCTCATGAGATTGTCTTTGAGTAGAGACTTATTAGACCTGTATACAGGGTAATCAAAAAAATATTTGAAAAACTGATATATAGGGTGATTCAAAAATTATTCTTAGAATGTATTTTAAAACTTTCTCATTAACAAAAAGTTGACAATGTGATCACACGTCTCATGATATTGTCTTTGAGTAGAAATTTATTAGACCTGTATACAGGGTAATCAAAAAAAGAATTCTTAAAATTTCAAGAATTAAGGAAAATTTTTTGAATTTTTTTATATAGGGTGATTCAAAAATAATTCTTAGAATGTATTTTAAAACTTTTCCATTAAAAAAATGTTGACAATGTGATCATCACACCTCTCATGATATTGTCATTGAGTAGAGACTTATTAGACCTGCATACAGGGTAATCAAAAAAAGAATTCTCAAAATTACAAGAATTGAAGAAAAAATTTGAAATTTTTTTTATAGAGTGATTCAAAAATGATTCTTAGAATGTATTTTAAAACATTTCCATTAACAAAATGTTGACAATGTGATCATCACACCTCTCATGATATTGTCATTGAGTAAAGACTTATTAGACCTGTATACAGGGTAATCAAAAAAAGAATTCTTAAAATTTCAAGAATTAAGGAAACTTTTTTGAAATTTTTGATATAGAACGATTCAATAATTAATAAAAGTATTTGAAAAAATTATATATAAGGTGATTCAAAAATGATTCTTAGAATGTATTTTAAAACTTTTCCATTAAAAAAATGTTGACAATGTGATCATCACACCTCTCATGATAATGTCTTTGAGTAGAGACTTATTAGACCTGTATACAGGGTAATCAAAAAAAGAATTCTTAAAATTTCAAGAAATAAGGAAAAATATTTGGAAATTTTTTGTATAGGATGATTAAAAAATTAATAAAAATATTTGGAAAAACTATATATAGGGTGATTCAAAAATGATTCTAAAAATGTATTTCAAAACTTTTCCATTAATCAAAAAGTTGACTTTGTGACCACACGTCTCATGATATTGTCTTTGAGTAGAGACTTATTGGACCTGTATACAGGGTAATCAAAAAAATAATTATTAAATTATCAAAAATTAAGAAAAAATGTTTCGATGAATGATCATAACGTCCTATTGTAACTGGCTTGGTGCATGGGAATATTGTATATTATATACAGAGTGATTCAACCAGAATTGTAGAAATGTCATTAAAATTTTCGAAATTAGTGTAAAAATTGTGTAATATGTCACTCCAACGACCAATCGCATTAGATAATGAGTATTGGGTAAAACTATATACAAGGTGATTAAAAAATAATATTTACTAATAACAAAAAATGATCCATTAACCGTCCAATCCTTGAGATTTTGAGGCTTTTGCAAATAGTTCTGTAACATTCGATCTTTAATTGGTGTATGGAGATAATGCAAAAAATATATGGGGTGATTCAAATTCAAACATTAAATTTAAAATTTCTTGATACATTGTAATAAACACGAAATATGACAAAGGGAAATTTAAGGACACCCTATATAGATATAAAATTTTCTTGATAATAAAATAAGTCGAATCCAGTTTAATATAAAAACAATTGTTGACCTAGACATAAAAAGAATTTAAACAAACATTTTTTCACAACCGACAAGGTCGATGACAAAACACACGATGGTTTGTTTATCAAAACATAGACAAACCTTGCAACTTAGTATAAAGAAATTGAAAATTAACCTTCAATTACGAAAATAAAAAATATGAGACAAGGGCAACACGAATAACATATCCCAAATCTTATGAAATAAATAGCAGAAAATTTGGTAACAGAGGCAGTGAGGTAGTAACCCTCATAGGGTGCTTAGGTACTGTATGGCCTGACACTTCGACGGCCGTTGTGATATTTCAAAAAGGTAAGTTTTTCTATGTCATTATAATTATTTTTTTTGAACAAATATCGTATTGACATTTTATTTGATTTGGCTGGGTGTCCAAAGATACATTTCCTGGTCATATTAAGTGCACTATTGACATTTGAGCCCCTCACCTAACATATTTAGGAAATAGTACGATTTGCAATCGATTTAATAATCCAGGGGAACCCTAAATTTCAGTCAAGGGAATTTAAAGATTATACAGAGATATTCATATGTAAGAAATATCGTATTCATACCTTCAGATTTCGAAAGACTTTTTTTGATAGTTATTTTCTTATATTGTACAGGGATATTCATATGTAAGAAATATCGTATTTATACCTTCAGATTTCGAAAGACTTTTTTCTGATAGTTATTTTCTTATATTGTACAGGGATATTCATATGTAAGAAATATCGTATTCATACTTTCAGATTTCGAAAGACTTTTTTTGATAGTTATTTTCTTATATAATACAGGGATATTCATACGCCAGATATCTTTCATTTATGTCATAATCAGGAAAGACTACTTTCAGAATTATGGACGACGTTTTGCCCGAGTCATATTAATTTTTTCTCTTTCCTTATACAGGGATAGTCATATGCAAGACATCTTTTACTTTTGTCATAATAACGAGAAACTACTTTCAGATTATGAAAGACTTTTTTCCCTAATTAATTTCTAGTGTACCGTACCGGGACATTCTCCCCCGAGTAACTTTTCTTTTGTCCAAACCAGGGCTGAATTACTGGATTTAATTATTTACTGTTTGTAATATATATGTACATGTTATCCACCCAGTCTGTTTCCTTTATCAACAACCCCTACCCTCGGACCAGCAGGTTTGAACGGGTTGAGGCGACCTGCCTTAGAACTCAGGCTTGGCACATTGTATAAGCCCAAGAGGCCCTACGGAGACCTTGTCCGCTCGTGCCAGGAAACCACCTCCACCGAGGTTACCCACAGGGGGATTCCTGGATCTAAATTGTGCCGTAAGGCAATGGTGACAGCACGCTGCAAAAATTCAAGGAAATAGGAATCCAAAGGTTGTCATACACCGGTAACGGAGGGCTGTGAATTCTAAACGACCGCAGCGGTTATTACAGTGGTAACCAAATATTCATTACAAAGGATAAATATACAATAGGGATTTCTACCCATTCATTACAGTGGTTACAACGGATTTCATGACCACATTATTTGTTACAACATTTTCTATCAACAAAAATTATTACTGTGACCGCAATGTCCCACAAAAACGGTTTCAGAGGTACATGGTGATTCAACGAAAATTATATTAATGTTTTTAAAATTTAAAATGATGGATTTTGAAAAAAGTGATTCAAAAATAATATCTAATTAACAAAAAATAGGATACATTTTTTCTTGGTAGGTGGCTGTCATTTAAAGTCTAAATATTGTTTCCACTTCTAAACAAATTTTATAAATGAATTTTTTTTATAATTTCGAAAATAAGGGTAGTTTTGAACAAAATTCCTATTTTTTCCTGCACTGATTGAAAAATTGGAATTTCGACAACTCAAAATGTCACTTCCGTAATGCACCAATTTTTATTAAGAATAAAAAATTTTGACAAATGGATAATAAAAAAGTTTTCCATTTGGTGCAGACTCGGTATAGATTCAAAAATGTTTTTTAAAATTGATATTTGAAAATTTTCAATTAACTAAAATTCTTATAATGTTTCACCGAAGCAACTTTTAAGACGAGAAAAAAAAGTATATACAGGGTGATTCAAAAATAATATTTATTATAATTAAAACATCGCCGAATTAATCAGGGGTCATCCATAAATTACATCACACGTCAAAGGGGGATGGAGCCAACGAAATGTGACATTGTGTAGCAAGGGGTCAAAAATTTTGTGATGTCACATTGTCAAAATTTAAAATATTGAAACGAGAAATTTACATGTAAACAAATTTTTTTGAAATTATTACTTTCGTTTATGTAGGTTAATTCCATGGACACAAAATAATGAAGTTTTGTATTTTCGATGGCGTAATTAATCATTTCTTAATTAGTCCTTTGTTTTTCTATATCTCAAATTTTTGACTTTATGTTGATTTTATTAAAGATTATATAATAGAAATAAAAAAATTAAACTGCTGTTTTATTTAAATTAATTATATATATAAAATTGATAAATATGAGAGGTCACAACGGGAGGTTCCAAAAATGTGACCACATTTACTGTAAACCTAAATTTCCAATTTTTTGTCCAGGTAAGCAATATTTTTTTTATCATGTTTCCATAAAAAATTATATAATTCCGATAATATGTTATATTTTGATTTATTTCTTACGCTATTCGGTAGAGAAAAAATGCATCTTAATTACTGAGTTTCCTACAATTTATATTTGTGGAAAATATACAGGGTTATAGTTGAACTAAATTTTTTTGTAAAACATTACCTTAAAAAAATTTGTAGCAACTACGCCTCTGCATTCGAAGGAATAAAATTGATGAAAATCGATCGAGAAGAGTTCATACTATTATAAAAAAATACAGCAATTTTCCACCTATAATACAAACCGAGTAATAAATTTTCAAAGTAGAACTTTTTTTTTTAAATTCCAATTCCAAAGGGATTGAAAATCGAAAATATTTTTGATTCAGATTTAGATTAAATTTTGCATAGTGAGGTTTTTTGATACAAGGATTTGAAAAAATTTGTCAGTTGTTGGGAAAAAATTGAGGAAGTTTTATGCAAGTGGAATTTGCCGTAAAAAATAGTAAAATTTTTGTGACGTAATTGAGTTTGTGTGGCTCTTTCAAGTACTATCTTCCAATATATATTTCTTAAAATAAATATATTATTTTAACATCCAATGTATATTAAAAAAAATATACCAATAGTTCCGTAAATACTGAAAATTACCTAAAAAAATCAAAATTTTCTAATCATATTCCAAAATTTTTACTTCTACGTCAAAAAATGGCATTAAAAATTTTCAGATTCTATACAAAATAATAATGGCCCAACGTTTTTGGTTATTTTTTTTATAAAACTGAAATAAAATGTCGATTATAGTGACTGGTCTGTACTCAAGATCGATTTAGGCTCAGCGAAATGGACATCAGATAAAAAGTTTGTTTAATATAAAAAAATTGTATATATGTATATAATATATAAAAAAAGAGTTTCGTATAATACAATGTCCCCTGTCAGTCTGTTATTCTCTGAGCGTAAACCTTAATTACTCATTTTAAACGAACGACGTTTCGACGTTTGTCCCACTTCATCCTAAGGGTCTCGATTCAACGTGCGATATTCTCAACTGATAACAAGAATCTTATTCACATATTGTTTTTTTTATCTTTTCGAATATATACAAATTTTTGTGTTTAATTCATAAATAAATCTCGGAAATTCAGCTAGCGGGTGATGGGCAGCGGGCCGACGGGCCAGCGACATTTTGGTACTACCTTTGAATAGCTGAATTCAAGAGAAAAGGAACGTAGAACATTTTGCTTTCTAGGAGAAGCGAGGCTGCTGACTGGATCTGAAACGTTAAATAATCATAAGTTTGCGCAGTGCGCCGCGGTGATAAGACTTACTTCCGGTAGCCTAACTAGCAGGTCCTGAAATCTTGTGGTTTGTTGGGGGTACATGTGTTGCGTGTAAACGCGTAGGCAAGTCATATATCTCTCGTGTATTGTTTCCAATTCACTGGGTCCCGAACTACTGGCAGGCTTAACTATAAAATCATAAAGTATAAAATAGGAGACGTTTGCTATTTATTTTTAAAAATGTGGCGTTTTTCAAAATTTACATAAATGTATTTCACGCATTTTTTTATTCATGAAATTTTAGATCTAAGGCACTGTAAACTTTGCAAAGTAGTTCTTAACACTAAAGAAATCATTAACATTTGGCGAAGGAGCTTTCCATATTTGGCGAAGGAACCTCCAATATTTGACAAACGAGCCTACAGAATTTGACGCAGTAGCGTTCAATACGGGGCGAAAGAGACTTCAAGATTTGGCAAAAGATCCCTCAGGATTTGGCGCAGGAGCCTTGAATATGTGGCGAAGGATATATCAGGATTTGGCGAAAGCCGTCAGAATCTGGTAAAAAAAGCCTTCAATATTTGGGGAAGAATCCTTTAGTATTTGGCGAAAGAGCTTTCAGAATGTGGCAGAAGAGCCTTCAGGATTTGGCACAGGAGCCTTCAACATTTGGCGAAGAACTCTTCAACATTTGGGGAATGAACGTTCAAGATTTGGTGAAGGTACCACCATTATTTGACGAATGAGCCTTCCAGATTGAGTACAGTAGCTTTGTATATTGGGCGAAGAAGCTTCAGGATTTGGTGAAAGAGTTTTCAGATTTTAACAAAAGAGACTTGAGGATTTTGCACAGGAACCTTCAATATTTGGCGTAGGGTACTTCTGTATTTGGCGCAGAAGCTTTGAATATTTGGCGAAGGATATTTCAGGATTTGGCGAAGGACGTCAGGATTTGGTAAAAAAGCCTTCAATATTTGAGGAAGAATCCTTTGGGATTTGACGAAAAATCTTTCAGGATGTGGCGAAAGAGCTTTCAGGATGTGGCAAAAGAACCTTCAACATTTGGCACAGGAGCCTTCAACATTTGGCGAAGAACTCTTCAATATTTGGCGAAGGAACCACCATTATTTGATGAATGAGCCTTCCGGATTTAGCACAGAAGCTTTCTATATTGGGCGAAGAAGCTTCATGATTTGGCGAAAGAGCCTTCAGGTTTTAACAAAAGAGACTTCAGGATTTTGCACAGGAACCTTCAATATTTGGCGTAAGGTACTACTGTATTTAGCGCAGGAGCCCTCAGAATTTGGCGAAAGCCTTCTATATTAGGCGAAGGAGCATTCAGGAATTGGCGTAAGTCTTCAATATTTGGCACAGTAGCCTTCAATATTTGGCGACCTAGCCTTCAAGATTTGGCATAGAGGCCTTTAGGTTTTACGAACCTCCAATATTTGGTGAATCAGCCTTCAAGTTTTGGCGAAAGAGTGGTCAGACTTTGGCGCAGTAACTTTAAGTATTCGGCGAAATAACCTACAATATTTGGCGAATGAATTTTCTGGATTTGGCACAGTAGCCATCATTCATTAACGAAATAACCTTCAGGATTTGGTGTAGGAGCCTGCAGGTTTTAGCGAACGAACCTCCGATATTTGGCGAATGCGCCTTTAAGTTTTGGTGAAGGAGCCTTCATGATTTGGCACAGTAGGCTTCCATATTTGACGAAATAGCCTTCAGGATTTGGCGTAGAAGCTTTCAGGTTTTAGCGAACGAACCTGCAATATTTGGAGACGGAGCCTTCAGGATTTGGCACAGTAGTCTCCAGTATTTGGCGAAATAACCTACAATATTTGGCGAATTCTGGATTTGTCCTTCAGTATTGGGTGAAGAAGCTTCAGGATTTGATAATGAGCCTTCAGGATTTGATAATGAGCCTTCAGGATTTGGCCGGGTATCTTCAATCTTTGACGAAATAACTTTCAGGATTAGGCGTAGAAGCCTTCGGATTTTAAAGAACGAACGAAATATTTGGCGAATGAGCCTTCAAGTTTTGGCGAAGGAGACATCAGGATTTGGCACAGTAGCCTCCAGTATTTGGCGAAGCAACCTACTATATTTGGCGAATGAGCCTTCTGGATTTGACACAGTAACCTTCAATATTTGACGAAATAACCTTCAAGATTTGCTGAATGAGTCTCGAGCAATTGGCAGAAGCCTTCCATATTAGGCAATGGAGCATTCAGGAGTTGGCGGAAGTCTTCAACATTTGGCAAAGTAGGGTGCAAGATGTGGCGAAGGAACCACCATTATTTGACGAATTAGCCTTCTGGTTTTAGCGCAGTAGTCTTCAGTATTTGGCGAAGAAGCTATAGAATTTGGCGAATGAGCCTTCAATATTTGACGACATAGCCTTCAGTATTTGATGTAGGAGCCTTCAGGTTTTAGCGAACGAACTTTCAATATTTGGCGAATGGGCCTTTAAGTTTTGGTGAAGGAGTCTGCTGGATTTGGCACATTAGCCTCTAGTATTTGGCGAAGTAACCTACAATATTTGGCGAATAGGCCTTCTAGATTTGACACAGTAGCCTTCAATATTTGACGAAATGACCTTCAGGATTTGGCGAATGAGCCTCTAGGATTTGGGGAAAGCCTTCCATATTTGGTGAAGGAGCAATCAGGAGTTAGCGGAAGCCTTCCACATTTGGCGAAAGAGCTTTGAGTATTTAGTAAAAGCGCCTTCAGAATTTGGCGCCGGAGCTTTCGATATTGGGCGAAAGAGACTTCATGACTTCAAGCTTTGGCAAAGAGTTTTCAGGATTTGGCAACGGAACATCCAACATTTGGCGAATGAGCCTTCCACATTTGGCGAAGGAGTCTTCAGGGTTTGGCGGAAACCTACCACATTTGGCCAAAGAGCCTTCAACTTTTTGCGAAGGAGCCTGTAGCTTTTGACGAAGGGATCCTCTGAATAGGAGAGCGTTTTTTGAAATTTTTGTGATATAGCCAAAAATATTTGCTCTTGTATACAAAATTATAGCAATTGGATTTAAATAAAGTTTGGATTTTCCACTTTGACTAGGTATATATTGGAGATTTTGCATATGAGGATGTAAAGAAAAATTTTAGTAGGAGACAAAAAATGTAGATTCCTCTGATAAATGAAATTTTCGCAATTAATCTTGAATAAAATCAGTAGAAAGATCAAACTGAAGCAAAATAAAAACTATCCTTTCATGCACACAGACGTATTTTATAAATTATCCATTTTGTTTAGAATTCAAGGTTTACGTTAAAAATCCTGTCAAATCTCCTTCTATAATTGTATAAATATTCATCTTAATCATGATTGAATGTTAGACTTAGAATATTATGAAATGTGGTGGAGGATAACCTATTATTTGGCGGAGGAGCGCTTCAATTTTTGGAATTGGCGAAGGGGCGCTAGAAATTGGTGGGTTATATCAAAATTTAGTTAAGGGAAGCTCAAAATTGGTGTGTTATTACAAAATTTGGCTAAGGGGTACTAAAAATTTGTGGGTTCTTTCAAAATTTAGCCAAGGGGCGCTGAAAATTAGTGGGTTCGTTCAAAATTTGGGGAAGGGGCGCTTAAAATTGATTTATTATATCAAAATTTGGCTAAGGAGCGCTTAAAATTGATGGGTTATTACAAAATTTGGTTGAGGGGTGCTTAAAATTGGAGAGATTTGTCAAAATTTGACGAAGGGATACTTACAATTGGCGGGTTACTTAAAAATTTGGCTAAGGAGTGCTTAAAATTGGTGGGTTGTTTAAAATTTGGTTAAGCGGCGCTTAAAATTGGTAAGTTGCCTTAAATTAGGCTAGGGGGCGTTTAAAATTGGTAGGGTTATTTCAAAATTTGGCGAAGGGGCGCTGATAATGGATGGATTATTTCAAAATTTCTAGAAGGGGCTTTAAATTTAGTGGGGTTACTTCAAAATTTGGCTAAGGGGCGCTTAAAATTGGTGGATTGTTTCAAAATTTGTCAAGGGGGTACTTAAAATGGATGGGATGTTTCAAAATTTGGCAAGGGGCCGCTTAAAATTGACGAAATCTATCAACATTTGGCTAAAGAGCGCTTAAAATTGGTGGGTTATTTCTAAATTTGGCTGAGGAGTTTTTAGAATTTACGAATTATACTAAAATTTGGCTAAGGAGTGCTTAAAGTTGGTGGGTTGCTTCAAAAGTCAGCTAAGGGGCTCTTAAAATTGGTGGGGTTTGTTCAAAATTTTGCGTAGGTTACTTACAATTGGTGGCTTACTTAAAAATTTTGACAAGGAGCGCTTAAACTTGGTGGGTTGTTTGAAATTTGGGTAAGGGGTGCATAAAATTGGTAAGTTATTTAAAATTTGGCTAAGGGACGCTAGGTTCGTCCAAAATTTGGTGGAGGGGCGCTTTACATTTTGTGGGTTATTTCAAAACTTGGAGATGGGGCGCTAAATGTGGTGAGGTCCTTTCAAAATTTGGCTAAAGGGCACTTAAAACTGGTCTGATATCTAAATTTGGCTAGCGGGCGCTTACATTTTTTCGGTTATTTCAAAATTTGGCTCAGGGGAGCTTAAAATTAGGGGGTTGTTTAAAATTTGGCTAAGGCGCACTTAAAATTGATGCGTTATTAAAAATTTGGCTAAGGGGCGCTGAAAATGGGTGGGTTCGTTCAAAATTTGGCGAAGGGGCGTTTAAGACTGGTGGGGTTTCTTCAAAATTTGGAAAAGTGCTTCTTAAAATTGTAGGGTTATAATAAAATTTGGCGAAGGGGCGCTTAAAACTGGTGAGTGTTATTTCAAAAATTGGCGAAGGGGCACTTAAATTTGACGGAATCACGATTACATAAAATTAAGAATTCTGGTCATGTGAATTATAATTTTTTCGGTAGTATCATCTGCTTTATTTAAACACAAGCCCTACTACTACTAATACGATGCTTATTGTGCCAATAATAGCCTGATGTTAAATAAAATTTGAGCACAATTGTTTAAAAACTCACAAATTAAAAATTTTCGTTAAATATTGTATGTCAAACATTTCCCAATACGAATACGTTTGGAAGAATCTCGAAAAAATGTGTGTTCATTCAATCAATTTCAACAATTGTAATGTTTATCCTATATAAATTTAACTCACCTTGATTCAACATAGTGATAACTTTAAGGCACACATATTCTTCCATAGTTAACTTGATCTGCCTGAACATCAACGTTACGTGCGTGATCCTTTCTATCATCAGTCCCACGTCTTGGCGAAGCTGTTCGATCGTTATCTCCCTACCCATCATTGAAATTAGACAGTTTTGGAGTGTACATAAATTTGATTCCACCTAAATAGAAACAAATACATAAATTTTGTTGATAATAACATGAAACAACTGAAAGCATGGATAGGTAAACTACTTCTTAACACAGCTACTACCTGTAAAGGGACACTACCAGACGTACCTACATCGATTCAAAATACGTATCATTTATGCATCTACTGCACAATTGATCACACCTTTTTCGATTTTAGGCAGGGTAGCGCCAGACACTGTTCCATGTGATAAATAATACCGCCAAGCGGTTTCACCTCTAGAGAAAAAATATTTTTGGTGAAAAGATTACTAATTTCTACTACAATAGGTGAATATTGGACATGGTATGAATAACTTTTAACTCAACAATGAAAAACTCAATGTCAAAATGTCACAAATTTATTTTATTATACTGAATACGATACAAATTATGGTAAAAGTTAGCGTAAACAAAATTTACTCTGTGAAAAAGAAGAAGAATAGTCAATAAACTAAAAGTAGTAGTCTAGTCAAAAGATAAAAAAGAAGATTATGACAGTAGTATTTAACTTAAAAAGAGCGAATCAAATTGTAAACAATTGTAAATAAAGATATTTCTATAGTAACTTACATATAGTTGGTAAAATATTATTAACAGCGATTTTTACATTAACAATACTCGACAATATTAGAACTACCAAAAGCAAAGGAATACACCAAACAATCAAAATGGGAGAATGAGGAAGATGTATGGATCTTTTGGTCTTAGTTGCTCATTAAGACAAACAGAGTTGTTATCAGAACTAATCCGGTTAATCTCAAAAATCTCGAGTAAATTCATCCTAGGACCTTTAAAGCACCTATGTAATCTACACGCATCTGATAAAGAAAAATTGTGGTTTTCAGAAATAATGTGATTTGCAAAAGCAGATGGTGAAGCAGGTGGGTCAGTATTTTGAAATCTTTTAACAAAACTAAGATGTTCTTTAATTCTAGTGTCTAACAAACGACCAGACTGACCGATATAGACAGCATTACAATCCTGACAGCTCAATTTATATATACCAGGAGAATGTAACGTCGGAACAGAATCTTTGGTGTTAACCAAAAAAGATCTTAGATTGTTATCAGTCTTAAAGCCAAATTTAATGTTAAACCTCTTGAAAATGTTACCAAACTTATAAGATACAGGGCCAAGGAAATGTAAAGAGCCAACATACTTAGATACATCGTTATTTGAAATGTTATCGTGTAATATAATAGTGGGAAAAGTTAGTTTTTTTTTATTAAAATTAACGTGCTCGGCGACTATGGCCACTTGCACAAAACGATTACATTGCTATATAAAATACAATAAGACAATAATATCATACGTAGGTTTGGTTAAATTTTGCTGTAAAGCTGCACATCTTTGAGGAATTGCAGTAGGCTGTTAATTTGCTCTGGATTATTTAGCATATATCGTAGGCTAGATGAAAGGTGGTAATGTTGTCCCCTGGCTGAGAACTGGTGACATTTAGTAAAATCTGTTTTATTGTCAAATGCGATTGACAAATTTGACAATAGGTTCGGTTGCTGGATGTCATTAGGTATCCATGCGTTAACTTAGAATGTCCGATGCGTAGTCTCCTTATTATGGCTAGATCTCGCCTTGTAAGTTCTGTAGGAGCAAGGAGAGGGCTATTGATTGACGGCTGTATTTCGTATAAAAAAGAGCGGTTTGTATCCCAGTGCTGTTGCCATATAATTTCCGTTCGTTTTTTGATGTGTGCCTTCAAGTCATCACATATTAGGATATTGTCAGTAATGTCAGTGAATGTTGAGGCAATTTTCGCGTAATGATCAGCGAGTTCATTGCCTGCTATACCAATGTGGGATGGTAGCCAAATTCTAGTAACTGATATATCTTGGGAAATGATAAGCTGGTGGTAAGTAGGTATCTTGGACATTTTGGGCAATTGGATGTTTGGTAAATATATTTTGGATAGTCTGGATAGAGACTAGTGAGTCTGTGCATATAGCTACATGCTTATTTGTTAAAGTGATGTGTTTGAGGGCTTGAAGTATGCTAAATAATTCGCCAGTATGGACGCTGCATAAAAGAGGGATAAGGGAGGAGTTAATATGAGAATGGGACGTTGTAACAGAGCAGCCTACTCCTGTTTCATTTTTTGAGGCTTCAGTATATAGAACTAGATCGTATTTATTTGTTAGTATGATGTTATTAAAAGCTTTCATAATGAGTTCCCTTGGTAATATATGTTTGTCGTATCGTGTAAGTGACGTGTTGAGCTGAGGACTGATAATAACCCAAGGAGGAGTCTGGGGTAGTGGGAGAGGAGTTGTTTGCCGTAGATTTATGTCATTAAGTAGCTGTGCTAGCACTGATGGAATGGGTTTAATTGATGATATTGGGTGTGCGTTGTGTGAGGTAGATGTCGGTGATATAAAAAGAGGGTATACTGGATTATGGGGGTTCGAGGAAACGGAGACTGCGTAAGAGAGAAGTAGCTGTTGTCGTCTTAACCAAAGGGGTGGTTCATTGGCTTCACAATAAAGGTTTTCAACAGGGGTAGATCGGAAGGCTCCTAGGCAGAGACGTAGAGCTGTATTGTGTATGGGGTTTAAGAGGTCAGTGTATGTTTTGGAAGCTGACATATATATGTAGCAAACATAATCTAGTTTGGAGCGTATAAGCGATCTATATACTTTAAGGAGGGAATTTTCGTCGGCACCCCAATGAAAATGTGAGAGGGTTTTAATTATGTTGAGCCTCTTACTACACTCACCTTTTAATTCTAGTAGATGTTGTTTCCAGGTAAGTCATAAGTAACACCGAGTATTTTGCAGTGGCCAACTAGAGGGATACAAATGTTGTTGATCATAATACGAGGGGATGAGGAGGGAAGGCGTCGGCTGAATTTAATGATTTTAGATTTTGTGTAGGACAAAGATACACCTAGGAGGTAAGTTCGGTAATCAAGGGTATCGACAGCAGATTTAATTAGTTTCGATGTGGTAGAGACAGAATGTCCGTGGCAGTATATTATTAGATCATCTGCATAAAGGACGTGTCTAATTGGTGAAGAAAGGTTAGAGCATAAATCGTTTATCGCTAAATTGAATAGTGTCGGACTTAAAACGGAGCCCTGTGGAACCCCATCCGATTGGATGTAAGCTGATGAGAAAATGCCATTAACTGAGACTCTGTACGATCGTGACGATAGAAAATTTTGGATGAACTGAAATATGTTGCCATTGATGTTATGAAGGGTGAGTTTGTTCAGTATAGAGTGTCTACTAATGGTATCAAAGGCACCTTCAATGTCAAAAACAGCGGCAATACATTCTTGTTTCTTATTCAATGCCTCGGAAATATGGCTTTGAAGAAGTACTAGGTTGTCATGGACTGAGCGATTTCGTCGGAAGCCTGACTGCTCTTTAGCAATTATATTATGTTTGTCAAAGTACCACAAAAGTCTTTTGTTAATCAATTTTTCAAAGATCTTGAACATGGTACATGTTAATGATATTGGTCTGTAAGCACTGGGTGAGGTAACCGCTTGATTTGGTTTTTTAATGGGAATTATGATTGAGGTTCGCCACTGGTTGGGGATTGTGTTGGAAGTTCAAATTAAGTTGTACATTTCAAGAAGTTTACGTTGGCCTTCAGAGGATAGTTTTTTTTATAAAGATATAGGGGATATCGTCAGGACCAGAAGCAGTGTTCTTGGAGGATTGAATGGCCGAAGTTAGTTCTGTGTGAGAGAAAGAAGAATTTAGATAAGTGATGTCTTGAGTTGTTATGGTAGAAGATATAGGAGGTGTGGCAGGCAATGCTTCATGTGGGGTGGGGTTGATTTTGCTTCTGAATTTCTCAAAAAAATGTTTGGCTAGAGTTTCACCAATTTCTTGTTCTCACTAATTACAGTGTTGTTAGAGATAAGATTGGCTACTTTAAGACTGGTATTGTTTCCTTGAATTTGTCTAATTTTTTTCCATAGAACAGTGGGATTAATATTTTCGTTGATTGAGGACACATAGTTTCTCCAAGAAGATTTTTTACTTTGTTTTATGGTATATCGAGTCTTGGCTCTGGCTTTTTTCAGTTTTAAGAGATTATCTTGGCTCTTGTTTATTCGGTAATTTTTGAGTACAAATTTTTGTTCATCGACAGCAATTTGACAAGAGGTATTCCACGAGGGAACTGTTTTTCGTTTGTTTGAGATAATATTTTTGCCAATGTGTGCATTGGCAGCTGAAAGTAAGGCATTTGTAATTAACGCCATGTTATTGTCTGTATTGTCGGAGAACGATAGGGTGGATAAAGTGGTATCTGTACGAGTTGTGTAACTGGGTCAGTCAGTATTGTTTAGGCGCCAGTAGCTCCTGGTTAAACTTTGTTGAATATTTGGTTCATTGGATGATATGAAGATGGGATAGTGATTGCTGTCGTAAAGGTCATCGGCAATTTGCCAAGTTAGTAGAGTAGCTGATTTAGGGTCACTGAAGCTCAGATCTATAGAGGAGAGAGTTCCGGATGAAAAGTTGAAATGTGTACTGGAGCCTGTATTCAATAGGCAGGATCCTGTGCAATTGATTACTCTTTCAATAGTTTTCCCTTTACCGAATGTATAGTTGGATCCCCACATTATGTTGTGGGCGTTAAAATCACCTACAAGAATATATGGTGTAGGAAGTTGGTAGATAAGGTTTAATAGCTCTGTATCTTTAAGTGGGTGGTTAGGTGGAATATATATGTTGCAAATAGTAAGCTTATTAGGACACCAAGTGGTTATGGCAATGGCATCAAGATCTGTTGTGAGAGGGAGGTGAGAAGAAAACAGATCGCTTGAAATAAAGATTGATGTGCCGCCACTGGCACGAATATAGTCGGTGCGGATAAAGTGATATCCTTCAAAGTTTTTTAGCTTAGGGAGTTTGAATAATTTGGTGTTGGTTTCTTGAAGGCAAATTATTTCAGGCTGTTCATCAGCAACTAGTTGCTGGATTCTTTCCAATCGAGGAAAGAATCCATCACAGTTCCATTGAATTAATTTGAAAGTGGCTCTTGACTTGGAGGTGATAAGGGTGGCTATGAGGATTTTTGCAGGCATTCTTCATCAGTTTGATATTCGGAGGAAACGCTTATATTAACCGAGTCTTCAGGATTTATTTGTTGTTTAATTTTTTTCCTAATTCTTGTAAGGCGGTTTTTGAGGGACCTTTCCTTCGTTTCGGTATACAGGAGTGATATGTCATTTAGTAATCCTTGAGTGTTTGAGGTGAAGATTAGAGCTTCCTTGAGAGGGTCTATATTCCCATGTGTATTTTCTAAGAAAGCTGTGAATTGGGTTTCTGTAAGCGGGAGATCCGATGGATTTTTTTCATAAATAGTGTGTATTGCCTTTTGAGTGGAGGGTGTTAAATTATGATGATCAGAGATTATTGTTTTGGATTTTTTTCTTTAGATGTTTAGAAGAGGTATTAGGGTTAGTGAATGAAGGGGGGAGCATTTAATTTGTTGTTGGTTCAGGTGTGATTACCGGTGTGAGCTGGAGAGGGGTATCAACATTGCTATCAGTTGATATGGCCCTTTTTTGTCCGTGAGTTAGGGGAGTTAGTAATTGAGTTATCTCAGTTTAATTCGAGGTATTTGGTAATGTGAGTTGTCTGGGAGCACTATCGAGAGAAATATTGACCGTAGATTGTGATATAGAGTTGGCGGGGGGTGAGATGTCGTCTTGTGTTTGGGGAGTTGTAGTATTTGTGCAGGAGTCAGCAGTATGTCCTGCTTGTTTGCATAGGAAACATTCAAGCTTATCAGATGATACAAATATTCTATATTGAGTATTTTCATGAGTAATTAGGAGAGATGTTTGTACGGAGAAGTTATCATTTTCAGGGATAACGTAAGAAACTCTACGGAAACTCATTATGTGAGCGTATTCATCACCTAGTACGCCACAGGTTACAAACGAAACAGGGGAGGCTAACTGTAGTCCAATATCTTTTAGAGCTTTTTCAATTATGGCGTGAGGAATGGTGGGAGGTACATTGGATATGAGAATACGTTTTGCCGGCGTAATAAGTCTTCGTAAAGGTAATATTTTTAGGGGTAACAATGTCTTCTACAGCTTTTACATATTCAAAGAGAACGGTGTTGGAAATAGCATGTAAGATAATGGCTTGATCCCTATTTGGAAAGTCGGAGGAGGAGGTTTAGTTAGGGTTGCAGCAACATAAGATTTTGTGCGGTTAGTTGTGATAGGTTGTGATGACGACATTTGATTTTGGTTGTTAATGGAGCTCATTTTTGTGAGCGGTCCTGGTTACCAAAACCACTTCACAATAAATTTTATTAATGCGACAGACGTCCCAGAAGGACTCTGTGGGTAATATAAAAGGAATATATCAGTTACTTGTTGATTCTAATGCTACGCCACTGGAGAATTTAATTGTCCAACTGACTAATAGTAAGGATTCGTAGTTTGTAAAACAAAAACACTAATTGACTGTTAATTATCACATGTTGATTATTATTTGCACAGTATTATCACAAAGAACTATTGATAATATTAAAGAAGAACACGTAAATAACGTAAAAAGTTGTCAGAGTAGCAGTTAACGATGTTCACTCGTTGACTGACTCCGTTGAATGAAAAGTTAATTTAAATTTATTAAAATGTCTAATGTATATTTTGTTGAATAAAGAGAGTGGAAAGTTATTATTGATTGCAATTTTTTTTATAATATTGATTTCCTTATTGAATGCTTCCTGTGACAAAGGCAATGAAAAAGCCCTATGCAAGAAACTATTGAAGGATGCAATTTTATGTGACTGGGAGTGGTTAGAGTGAAAATTAATAACTGTGTCCGTTGTGGTAGGTTTACGATAAATCTGAAAATCCAACCTTCCAGAACTAACATCCCTAGTGATCAACAGGTCCAAGAAGGGAATACTATTCTCAAACATAAACTCCATCGTAAATTTAATTCTAGGATGAAGGGTGTTGATAAAATCCAAGAAAGAGAAAGCCTCTTGTTGGGTACCGTTAAAAAGAACTATACAATCATCGACATAGCGATAGTAAAAGTCTATATATTTCTTAAAAAAGGGATCATTAGGGATCATTAACATAAGTTTCTTCCAAATTATTCATGAAAATTTCAGCAAGTAAAGGGCTCAAATTAGAACCCATAATAATAACTTTCCACTCTCTTTATTCAACAAAATATACATTAGACATTTTAATAAATTTAAACTAACTTTTCCCACTATTACATTACACGATATCACTTCTAATAACGATGTATCTAAGTATGTTGGCTCTTTACATTTCCTTGGCCCTGTATCTTATAAGTTTGGTAACATTGTCAAGAGGTATAACATTAAATTTGTCTTTAAGACTGATAACAATCTAAGATCTTTTTTGGTTAACACCAAATATTCTGTTCCGACGTTACATTCTCCTGGTATATATAAATTGAGCTGTCAGGATTGTAATGCTGTCTATATCCGTCAGTCTGGTCGTTTGTTAGATACTAGAATTAAAGAACATCTTAGTTTTGTTAAAAGATTTCAAAATACTGACCCACCTGCTTCACCATCTGCTTTTGCAAATCACATTATTTCTGAAAACCACAATTTTTCTTTATCAGATGCGTGTAGATTACATAGGTGCTTTAAAGGTCCTAGGATGAATTTACTCGAGATTTTCGAGATTAACCGGATTAGTTCTGATAACAACGCTGTTTGTCTTAATGAGCAACTAAGACCAAAAGATCCATACATCTTCCTCAATCTCCCAATTTGATTGTTTGTTGTATTCCTTTGCTTTTAGTAGTTCTAATATTGTCGAGTATTGTTAATGTAAAAATCGCTGTTAATAATATTTTACCAACTATATGTAAGTTACTATAGAAATATCTTTATTTACAATTGTTTACAATTTGATTCGCTCTTTTTAAGTTAAATACTACTGTTATAGTCTTCTTTTTTATCTTTTGACTAGATTACTACTTTTAGTTTATTAACTATTCTTCTTCTTTCTCACAGAGTAAATTTTGTTTACCTAAACTTTTATCATAATTTGTATCGTTAGCTTTTATTTCGGGGGTAACATGCATTTATAGCTGTTGCGCTTTCCAGTAACCTAAATTACATCCTTCCCTTCATCGGCGCTATGTGTGGACGTTTGTTGCCCCACTAATAATTATCATCATTTAGGTAAGATATACAGATTGTTTAATGTTTTCTTCCTTAACCCAAACATTCTTTGTAGCCTGAAGATGGCTATTGAGGGACGAAACTAGTAGCTCAGCACTTCAGTATAATAAAATAAATTTGTGACATTTTGACTTTGAGTTTTTCATTGTTGTAATACTAGTCACATTTGAGGTATGGATGAGATATTACTTTTAACTCGTTACGTAGGATATCCTCATAAAAATGGTGAATGCGCAAATCGGTACGAAGTGCATTAATAAAATGGTAAAAAGTATCTTTTCATTAACTTAAGGTGCGCTGGAATCGTTATCGATATTTTCATTTAGGGAGTGTCAATCCTGCAGAATTTTTAGATCGCTAACTATTGCGAGTAGTCCGTCTCTGGCTTCAAAGTATTAAGGCATATTATAAATCCGTGTCTTATTCTACAGGTTTCTTTAGTTTTAGATACAATAAAATGACAACTCTCCAAAATTCAACTTAATAAAACATATCCGTCAACATTATAAAAATACTTCTCATTCCTAGGCAGTGTCGCAACAATGCAAACGCATTTACATTACCAAATATGCTGAAAATTTTATAAATATCAAATAAACAGTAGGAAAATAAAAAATAAAAAAAACGAATTCAAACTTTGGAAACCTCTCATTCGAAAACGAGGACGTGTATTGAGTTTATATGAAGTACTAACGTTATTTCAGCTCGTATTATACGCTCCCGCTCCCTTTACCACTGGACACCCTGTATATAGATCTTTAAGGAAGAAATAAAAGATTATAGTTACCTCCTGGGAGAAATCGGCTTCTATAAATGTAGTAGTCATCTGTTCGGTGGCGACTTTATGAATAGCTTGGTAAGCAGACGTAGTCAACACCAATAACTCGTGCCATTTGTGCGTCAAAAGTCTCGTATGCACTTCCACGGGCAATTCCAAATAGAACGGCAATCTTTTAGTCCATTGCACTAATTTATAAACGATAGAATCACCGATGTTACACAACTTTTCACTTAAGTCCGTATTGTGGTCTAACAGTTCGTCGAGATTTTGTAACGTGGCGATATCTTGAAATTCATCACAGTCTATTAGTGTTTTTATCATTGATAGGGAATATTCCACGGAAAAATTTCGATCGCGAGAGGAAGAGACGGCGCTATCGAGTCGCTGCCTTAGACGAATCACTTCGCTGGGATTCGTTAAGGCCGTTTTTAAGATGGTACCGTTCACTAGATTCGATGGAATGCTAGGCGGTGGTTCGGTTTTGAATTGATGACCGAGTAGATTTTTATCGACTGGTTTAGATTGTTGTTTTGCCGACGGTTTCTTGTGTTTTTTATATTTAACTTTGTACAGGTTATAAACGGCGCCGCTGTTGCGACCTCCGGGCATCCGATCTTCTCGAACAGCTATAAACAAAACTATAGATCAGATAAAAGTGACACAGAACGTTTGATTGTTACCATAAAACTATTTTTTTGATAGGGTGTGGTTCCAATAATAACATATAATTAACAGACGTTTTAAATTTATTTTTATCATAGAACTAACACAGATATCAATAGCTACATAGAACTCTTTCTTGATATAGAACAACTACAGCAGCCATAGAACTACTTTTTGACATAGAACATTAACACAGAAGGACACCAGCCTTAGAACTCCTTGTTTTGACAGAACAATGGCAGCAGCCATAGAACTACTTTTTGACAGAACAATGGCAGCAGCCATAGAACTCCTATTTTTGACATAGAACAAAGACAGAAGTCATAGAACTACTTTCGCACATATAACAATAACACTGAAGGGCACCAGCCTTAGAACTCGTCGTTTTTTTGACATAGAACAATGACAGCAGCCATAGAACTCCTTTTTTTGACATAGAACAATGACAGCAGCCATAGAACTCCTTTTTTTGACAGAACAATGACTGCAGCCATAGAATTACTTTTTGACGTAGAATAATAACACAGAAGGACACCAGCCTTAGAACTATTTTTTGACACAGAACAATAACACCTTTATGTTTTCAACTTTACCTTTTTAAAAAATTATTTAATCACAATAATTACACGTTATTAATATTTATTGAAGTTAACAATATGAAGTCTAATATCATTCCAATTCTAAAATGTGAATACTGAAACTATGCGGTGTCCGATAGTGCAATTCAGCATTATGACGTAGTCGATCGTCCGATGATGGTTCGATGTAACGATACCATATAAGGTCACGAACTCAGCTGACGGGACATCTATCGTTTCATTACTACACTGAGCAACACCTGCCTTAGAACTCCTTTTTTTGACATAAAACAATGACAGCAGCCATAGCACTACTTTTTGACATAGAACAATGACATCAGCCATAGAACTCCCTTTTTTGACATAGTACTATAACAGCGGCCATATAACTACTTTTTGACATAGAATAATGACAGCAGCCATAGAACTCTTTTTTTGACATAGAACAACGACAGCGGCCATAGAACTACTTTTGGACATAGAACAATAACACTGAAGGGCACCAACCTCAAAGCTACTTTTTTGACATAGAAGAAGGACAGAAGCCATATAACTACTTTTTTACATAGAACAATGACAGCAGCCATAGAACTACTTTTTTTGACAGAGCAATGACAGCAGCCATAGAACTACTTTTTTTGACAGAGCAATGACTGCTGCCATAGAACTACTTCTTGATATAGAACAATAACACAGAAGGACACCAGCCTTAGAACTATTTTTTGATATAGAACAATAACACTAAACAACACCTGCCTTAGAACTCCTTTTTTGACATAGAACAATGACAGCAGCCTTAGAACTACTTTTTGACATAGAACAGTGACCGCAGGCATAGAACTCCTTTTTTGACATAAAACAATGACAGCAGCCATAGAACTACTTTTTGACATTGAACATTGACAGCAGCCATAGAACTACTTTTTGACATAGAAGAATAACACAGACCGACACCAGCCAAAAAACTCCTTTTTTTGACAAGCGGCCGCCTCATGGTTGACGCATGCGCAGATCAAATTAAGTGAAAAATTACCACGATGGACCTTGGCGATTTCCCATGTTATTTTACATAAGGAATGGTCTAGAACCGGCATTGCTCCTTTACTAATAATAGCAGATATACGTGTTGATGTATGGGGCAGAAAAATTAACTATGACTAAAAAACAACAAAAGGATATGAGAATATAGGAACGAAAAATACTAAGAACAATATTAGGACCAAAAAAAATAGGTGACGAATATAGAAGAAGAACAAATATGAAAATATATCAAGAGATACAAAAAGACATGGTAATAGTAAGAAAAATTAAGGAGCAAAGATTAAAATGGTTGGGACACATATGGAGAGCAGGTAAGAGAGCAATAATATACTCAATGGTAGAGTGGAAGCCCTATAGTATAAGAAGAAAGGTAAGACAAAGGAAAACTTGGTTTCAGGAGGTAGTAGGTGACCTCAAGACTATGGGAATTAGACACTGGAAAGAGAAAACTCAGGGCAGGAAGCAATGGCTACAAATAGTAGAAAAAATATGAAAAAGTGAATGGGGACTGATCCACCCTTCACAAGCGAAAAATCGGTCTTTGGAACCCCCCTCCCCACGGCTCAAAGGCTACGGGAGGGGATTTTTGATACGTTCACCTCATAACAAATCCAAACAAAGTTTCGAAATCAAATATTGTGCGCCAAACGTTTCCCTCTATACCTTTTCATTGCCAAAAAATTAATTAAATCGAATTTAAAAAACAAATTAATTAACTTCGTCAGTTTTTTTAACGTATCGATAATTTTGCCGGTGAGTGTACTTTAAAATAAAAGTGTTACATACCTTGTAGAACCATTCCTTGTTCTATACACTTTTTGAATCTGCAATACTGACACCTATTCCTTTGCGCTTTGGTAATTTCACAATTTCCGTCCGCCACACAAGTATACACTCTCCTATTTTGTACAGTTCGTTTGAAAAACCCCTTGCAACCTTCGCAGGTGATTATTCCGTAATGTAAACCAGTCGCTTTGTCTTCGCATATCATACAAATCATCGGTTGTTCTTCTTCTTCTTGCTGTTCGACGTGTTCTCCCTGTATGCTTTCCATGACACAAGGTTTTACGTCGCTTTGACCGTACATTATGGGCATTCCCGTTGTGGGAGAGGTGAGATTAAGGGCCTGGGTCTGTTGACCGATCGGTAACTGTCGTATGTCGCCGGCCCACAATCGCTCCATATTTAACGGCGAACTGGCGAATTGAGATGTCGGTGATGGTGATGGTACTACGTTTCTACTGGCAGGCCTCAATCGATCTTGGCCGAGATTCAGTAGAAGCTGAGCTGCGCTTTCGTCGGTGTTACTAACTTGAGGCCAATTAGAAGTGGTGGGATGGAGCTGCGGGTCACTTACTGGCGATGAAGAGAGTGAAGGTTGTGACCATATCATCGTACGAACACCACCAGCTTCTCCCATGATGACAGTAGGGGTTTGTCTTACAGGTCCACTAGTACTGCTTCTACTCATCGGACTACTGGGAGATTTGACATCTACGGGTACTCCGGTGTAATTCCCGCCGATTAATTCTGGTTTTACGTTAAAATTCCCTCCAATCAGTTCAGGTTTAACACTGAAATTCGCCCCGATCAATTCCGTTTTAACTCCGAATGTCCCCCCTATTAACTCGGGTTTGACCCCGTTTATTCTAGAATGTTTCAACCATAATTGCTGGCTTTGAGTTGATTGTTGATTGATGATGACGCCTCGGCCTTGCAGAGACGGTGACGAAATGGGTATATTTGATGGTATTGAAGACGTGGGCTCTTGGGTGGATACGGTTATGGAGTTTGACGGTGAGAAAAGCGGCGTGTGTCTGATAACGGGACTGGTGCGAGGGCTGATATTAGCTGGACGTCCCGGTGAACTGTGCGGTCGAGGAGGTTGCGATGGGCTGAACTGCGGCTGTGGTCGTATCGGCGGACTGTGGGATTTTATCACCGGAAGGGATCTGAACAAAAGATTAAATATTAATTTTTCTTAATTAAGAAATATGAGGCATCTGTTAGGTTAGTTCGCTAAAAACGCCCTGTTGGCTCTTGTTCTTTTGGCACAAAAAGGAAAAGAGAAGAAGAACTAGACAGTTGGTTTTGTAAAGGCTAGGTTGAGAATTCGAGTTATGGCTTTTCTTGTAATGTAAAAATGATTCTGTAATCATCGAAGATAATAAAGTCTTAAAGTGTTATTAAGTAGTTTAAATATAAGTGATTAACTCAAATAACAAATATTAATAGTGTTACGAAACAGCACACTGGTATAGTCCCTAAATCCGACTCTGTCTAAGCCAGGTATAAAAGTTAAAATTATGGCGGATACGCAGGTTTTTTCATATAACTGTTTACGACTATCTTATGTAAACATTGTTTTTGTGACAAGACTTATCTAGAAAAGGCCAGAACTAATTGTTTTTTTGTGTGTAAGCCGCAGTCCGGATTTTTCTAGTAAAAAAGGCTTTCATATAAATAAAGGACCGATCAGCGGATGAGTTAGTTGATAAAGTGATCTCTAGAAATAAACGAAAGTACACCGAACAGTAAAGTGCTAATATAATCAAGTTTGTGTGCATATAAATTAAATTTAAGTGATTAGTTAAGTTAGTTAAGTATATATAAATTAAGTGTTAGTGAGTAAGTGTTTAAATAAATTAGTAAGTAGCCATACCGAGTGTTTGAAATTTATCCCACCCGTAATAAAAACTTTTAATAAATAAGAAAAACATTACAATAGGTTATGGGCCCACAGTTATCGAGAATTTGTCATCCGATAAAATATCATATGAAGAGGTTAGGAAAAAATTATTGAGTGAAGAAGAAAAGAGGTGCCTGGCAGGAAGAGCAGGTCGATCTATTGCCACTGAACAAGTTGCGTTTAGTGTAGATGCATCCTGTTATAGATGTGGAAAGCGAGGCCACTATTAAAGGGAATGCAGGACGAGATTATCTTCAAGTTATCAAAGAGGTTCAGGAAGATTTACAAATAACAATTACAGAGCAAGCTTTCCAGGTAATAAAGGGTTTCAGGCAGGTGGCAGAGGAAATGGAACATAAAGAGGTAACAGTTTCAGAGGTACGAGAAACCCAGTTCAAAATGGAGGAATGCATAGGAGCAACTTTACACAACAGCATGAAGAGTCAAATGAAGTTGATGAGATAAGTGAAGAAGTTTCAAAGGTATGTTTTAATGGTGAAATAGATAAAATAGAAAATAACAGTGGAAAATTGAACGTTTTAGAATTTGTGATTGATTCTGGATGCACTGATCACTTACTAAATAATAAAAATGTGTTCACAGATCTTGTAATGCTAGATAAACCCATAAATATAGCCTTGGCAAAAAATGGTAATTATTTATCCGCAGTTGGAGTTGGAAACATTAATGTTATTGTCAATGTAAATGGTCGACAAGTAGAATGTCAAATAGAAAATGCTTTTTATGTACCACAATTAAGGAAAAATTTACTTTCTGTAAAACGATTAGAAATGGCCAAGATAACCGTAATTTTTGAGAATGGGGTTGCAAAATTATTGAAGGAGGGTTTTTTAATAGGAATTGGTAAAAGAGATGGTTCATATAAAATCAATTTTGAAATAGGTCAACAAAAACGTTACTCTGTCCAAAATGATCAAAATAACGAATTTATAAAATGGCATGAAAGATTTTCTCACTTAAATTTTAAATCACTAGAAAAATTAATAAAAGGGAATTTAGTTGATGGAATCGACAAGGATATAAATACTGACAGGGTGAATTTTTGTGAACCATGTATACAGGGAAAATTTTCAAGGTTACCTTTCTCGACAAGACAAAAAAGTAGTAGAATTTTGGAAATAATACATTCCGATGTATGCGGTCCAATTAGCCCACAAACAATTTATGGTTACAAGTATTTTGTTACTTTTATAGATGGATTTTCAAATTTCACTATGGTTTTTCTAATAAAAAATAAGAGTGAAGTTTTCAGTAAATTCAAAGAATATATAAGGTTTGTAGAATCAAAATTTAATTCAAAGGTCTCTAAATTAAGGTGTGACAATGGGGGCGAATATGTTTCAAATGAATATAGAGAGTTTAGTAAAGAAAATGGCATATTTTTAGATTATACAGTGGCATACACACCTCAACAAAATGGGAAGGCAGAGAGGATGAACCGTACTCTGGTGGAAAGAGCTAGATGTATTATGAATGCTTCAAAGGTTCCTAAGTTCCTCTGGGGAGAAGCAATAAGAGCATCATGTTATATGATAAAAAGGTCACCTACGGAGAGTCTGGATGGAGATATTACACCAGCCGAGATACGGAACAACAAAAAACCAGATGTTAAACATTTAAAGGTATTTGGGAGTACTTGTTATGCTCATATTCCAGTTGAGTTAAGGAGTAAGTTTGATGATAAAGCAGAAAAATGCATAATGTTAGGCTACGCACCTACTGAATATAGACTGTGGAATATAGCAAAAAATAAAGTAGTTATTGCCAGAGATGTAAGGTTTAATGAAAATGAATTTTATTTTAAACAAATGGCAATACTAGATGTAGATGAACGAGTAAGGAGTAGTCAAGATGAAAATATTGGGAACATTGGTAACAGGCTAGAAGAAGAAGTATACGACGGAAATTACGAAGATGTAATAGATCAAGAAGAACAGAAAGCGAGTGAAGATAGATATAGAAGCAGTCGAAGCATAAAACCACCAAAATGGCTTGAAGATTATGAGACTGACATGACTCTAGATGCTATGAGTTTGGTTGAAGATGTGCCACGGTCATTTGAAGAAGTAGATAAAAGAGATGATAAAATTTGCTGGCTTAAATCAATGGATAGAGAAATTAATTCAATAAATAAAAATGGTACTTGGGAAGCAGTAAGTGAAAAACCTGTAGGAAAAACTATTTTGGATACGAAATGGGTATATACTTTTAAACCTTTTGAGGAGAATGAATCTGAGAAATATAAGGCTGGATTGGTAGTTCGAGGAAAGAGGAAAAGATTACGAATAAATGTATTCTCCTGTAGCAAAAATGACCACAATTAGGGCGATCTTAGCTATTGGAAATCAATTTTCATTCTATGTTAGACAACTAGATGTTAGGTCAGCATTCTTGAATGGAGTTTTGGAAAAGGAGGTTTATATATATTCGCCAAAAGGGGTAAAATGTACATTTAGAAGTGGGGTATATAAGTTGAATAAAGAGTTATATGGATTAAAACAATCGTCAAAATGTTGGAACATGGAGATTAATTCTTACTTAATTGAGATAGGATTTATAAGGTCTGAAAATGATTTTTGTCTATACATCGTAATGAATAATAACTATGCTACTTATATCTTAATTTATGTAGACGATATAATAATATGTGGTCCTGATAATGATTTTATAAACTATATTGTAAAGCAATTAATAAAAAAAAATTGAGATAAAGGTAAACTTGAATATTTTCTAGGTTTAGAGATAAACTATAACAGAGATAAAGGTGTTTTACATATTAGTCAACAGAGGTACATTAAACAAATTTTGAGAAAGTTTGGTATGGATTCCTGTGATGCTACTTCTATACCAATAGATTCAAAATTAAATTTAACATGTAATGGTAATAATAAGAATAAGCCTGTAAGACAATTAATTGGATGCTTAATGTATCTCATGTTAGGTAGTCGACCAGACATATGTTTCGCTCTCAATTATTTCTCTAGATACCAAGACAAAGCATCAGATGAAATATGGATTCATCTAAAAAGAGTATTGCGATATTTGAAGGGAACTGAAAATGTAGGTTTGGAGTATTATAGGAGAAATGAACAGGAGATTGTAAGTTTTGTAGATTCTGATTGGGAGAGTGATCGAATCAATCGAAAATCAGTTACAGGTTTTGTAATTAAAGTTTTTGGGAACGTTGTAACTTGGGTAACTAGGAAACAAAATTGTATCACTTTATCAACAACAGAAGCTGAACTAGTTGCTCTGTCTGCTTGTGACACAGAAAGTTTGTATTTAAGAAAATTATTAAGGGATTTAAATATTGAAGTTAAACAAATAATAATTTTTGAAGATAACCAAGGGTGTTTAGCACTTATTAAGAATCAAGGAAATAACAAGAGAGTGAAGCATATGGACTTGAAATACCAATTTGTTACTGAATACTTAGATAAAAAGATTTTAGATTTAAGATATATTGGTTCTAAGGAACAACAGGCTGATGGATTAACAAAAGCTTTACCTGTAATGGGTTTTTCTAGATTTAAGGATTTTATCGGTTTAAAGGTTTTTAGCGAGGGGGGGTGTTAGGTTAGTTCGCTAAAAACGCCCTGTTGGTTCTTGTTCTTTTGGCACAAAAAGGAAAAGAGAAGAAGAACTAGACAGACGGTTTTGTAAAGGTTAGGTTGATAATTCGAGTTATGGTTTTTCTTGTAATGTAAAAATGATTCTGTAATCATCGAAGATAATAAAGTCTTAAAGTGTTATTAAGTAATTTTAATAAAAATGATTAACTCAGATAACAAATATTAAGAGCAACTTACTTAATGACACTTGCTGTTCCTCCACCGCCTCCATCAAACACGCCGGATTCTTCCAGTCTATTTGATACCTTCTCAAGCGTTGGTTCTGGATGGTGCAACTGAATCGGCGTAGAATCTGGACTAGGTGGATTGAGAACGACGTCTGCCATCTTCGGTGACGATGGACTCAGGAGATCAAGCGACGAGGTGCTCGTATCGGCGACAGATTCGCCTAGAAGCGGACAGAGACATTGCCTAGAAGCAAAGTTTGCTGATGGCTGCCTACTCTAAGTTGTTGTCAATAAGCGGTGTGTGGGTGTTTGGTTGATGATGCTGATGGCGGATAGTGAAAGTGAATGTGAACGATGAACGAATAATGCAAATGAAGAAATAAAAAGTGATGATGCGGATAGAAGTCAATGGTGCCAAGCATTTGTAAATTTAGTGAGCGTATACTACAGTGTTATAACAGTACCGACAATCGCTAAAAGAAACACATAAGTAAAAAATTACCTTCCTTTCATTATTAAATCCCATTACAGTTGAATTATTGGATAACGTAACCGACAAATGTCAAATTATTTTGTTCTGTTCTTCACTATTAATAGAAAGAGATACCACTTAATAATCATGTCGGTTATGTTATCAGATCCAATTCAACTGTATATCATTGAAAATGTTTAGTATTGCCATTGAAATGGCTATACTATGTACATTCTATACTATACTCACTGTATGAGACATCCAAAAACTAAAATAAAGATATAATCCGAATGGCCAGCGTTTGCTTCAGATTTACACCCCGTAGATTTTTCCTGTAGGAACTTATGAAAAAAATAATAAATGATAAAATAGCTTCTTGATTTGAGCAAAACTTCTTTCCATCTAGCAAACTTTTAATGTTCTCAAGCAGTCATTAGTCACTGGGGGATAGATCCGGACTATATGTGAGTGGCCAAGCAATTCGAATGTTAATACGTCCAGTTTGATCAACGTTTTCATCGACTGCAGCCTGCTGAAGTAACACCATCTATTTGTCAAGCTCGGGTTTACTGACTACTGCAATATTTTCAATTTTAGATGGCTTTATCATTAATCTTTTACCCCGTAATTGTAAAATTAATGCTGAATTTTGTCTATCAAATAAGCACATAAAACATGAAAGACAGATTAATATTACCCCTCTATCTATACAATATTTATTAAACTTAAAAAGGTGACAATGTCTGTATTTAATGATAAATATTATATAAATATACAAACAAAAATGTAGGTCGTAAAAATGGAATCACATATTCTGGGGTCAAAAATAACTCGATTTTTTCCAATATTTGATGAACTGTTGAACATTTTGTAATGAAAATGAGTTTCTTATCGTATGAGCATCTTCTTCATATAAAACCACAGCCTATAAAAATTTTAGGGGGGTTTTTAACCCTTAAAACTGCCCAAATTTTTCTATGCGTTATAATTAAATTAATATTGTGACACCATTGGTTTAATACAACCTCACTTGGTTATACCGTACTGAAGACAGCTAATGATACGAAAACGTGCACGAAAATCGCAAAAGAAGACATAAGAAGTACAAAAGAAGACATGAGAAACACAAAAGAAGAGATAAAAAATACAAGAGAAGAATCCATAGAAACTTAGAAGAAAAACTTACAAAACACATAACGGAAATGAGAAGACAATTAGAAGAACATAAAAAAGAGCAAGAAGACAAGATGAATAAATTACAAGAAAGTCTAATTCAAGAAAGTATGGATAGAAAAAGGGACATACAAGATATAGAAAAGAAGATACGAGGATGAAGAAAAGAACAGATAGAAAAAGTAGAATGAAACATTAAGAAAACCAATGAAAGAATAGAAGATATAGAACAAGGTATACAATTGAATTTTCGATAATAGAAAAAATGCATCTGAAAACGCAGAGGAATTATTAAGGGAAATGGATGCAAAGTTACAACGGATTAAAGAAAATGAGAGCACGCGGGATTTTGAAACTTTAGAGAGGAAAATAAAGAAAGATTTTAAGAAGAAAATGATGGAGTTTGAAAGAGAAATGGAAAACGTGAAAAATGAAACACAACAAAATCATAATATACAAGGCGTGAATTATGTCTATAATCATGGGGAAAGCAGTCTAGAATTCGATGGGGACATACGTAAGATGCACCCGAGGATTTTCATAAGGTGTCTCAAAAATAAACTAAAAGGTATGATGAATATTGAGAACTTGAAGGAGACAATAAGGTCTCATTTAAATAATCTACCATTGCTTTGGTTTACCTGCAATGACACAAATATTAACAATTTTAATGATTTTGAGGTAATTTTCTAAAACAGTATTCGGGGGAAACAGAGCAAGGTTATGTAAGGGAAAAACTGTATTTTTGTACTTTCAAAGGGCTGCAACTTTTTTGTGTGCACATTTGCATCAGGGTAAGTTATGTTCAATCTAGTTATTTTTGATACCAGAATATGTGGTTCAATTTATAACCTAACTTTTTGTTACACCCTATATATATATATATATATATATATATATATATATATATATACCCAAATAACTTTCCAACTTTAATTAAAATTAATGTTATCTATTAGTGAAGGTAATTCAGTAGATAAGGGAATTTATTTTCGAAAAATATTTACTAAACTTGTTACATTTATTGAATTAAAGGTCATATCAAATAAATCCTTGAATTGAACATGTTTTTAACAAGTCGCTTGATATAATACACCCTGTATTCCATTGCCACGACAACCTCGAAACTCATTAGATAAGATTTTATTTTATATGAGTAATTTTTATTTGTACAGATAACAAAAATATTAGAATAAAAAACACATTGTTTTGAAAATTTAACGTATCTAAATTTAAGTAGCCGAAATAAAAACAGAAATTGTTTGTTTCCTTGATTTATTTTGTATTTTAAATTCATTGAAAACTAGAAACTAGAAGTAAGAAATGGTAATGTTGCTTAACATAACCTGTTACGATTTATGGAATTTAATTTATTATAAGCTGAAGATGTGGTGCTTATAGCCAGTGTAGAAGAACACCTGCTACAAAATCTAACAACATGGAATGAAGTGTTAAAAGAATGACAATAAATACAAATAAAACAAAAGTAATGACAATACAAGTGGGACAGACAACTATGGAAAAATAAATAGATTGTAACGAAATAGAGCAGGTGAAAATATTCCAATACTTAGTAATAATAATTGACAAGGGAAGACAAGAAACTGAAATAAAACAAAGAATGGAGAAAATGATGAAACCCTATCACAGAATCAGTAATGCTTTTTTTATTAACAGAAAAAAAATAAAAGACTTTAAAAGAATATAAAGAACAATCTTGACATTTGGATATAAAACCGAAGACAACAAAGTAAGATATAAACAATGGTGATGAAATATGAGGAAGGAAAAAATAAGGAAATACAATCAGTATTAGAATATTTAGAACAAAGACAGCTGGGATGGTGAGGACATTTATATCGAGACATACAAGAAAAATATGGAGAGCTAAAATAATGAAGAATGAACGAAAGATAAGACCAAAGTAAGGGAAGAAAGTTGAAACAAAGATTGTAGCAAAGACTATAGATAAGAGTGGAAAGAATTCTTGAGAAAATAGACATCGTCTTTCTCGATTATTGTGGTATTAAGCATCTGCTACATTGCCTGTTTTTTACCATATTTAGTGATTTATTCTACATTTTATTGTGGGAGATTTTGCTATTTATATTAAAGGAAGCATTATTATTATTTTCACATCTAATGAGATTGTTATTTACCATTTAACGTTCATATTGAGTACAATTAAATTTTAATCATATTAGTTTTGTTCATAAATTATTTTTATTGACGTTAAACGAAGGAAGGGATTTTTTTAACCAAAAAATACTTATTATTAAAAAAATATTTTGTTTTACCTGTGAACTTTTATCACAAAACAAAATTAAAATTGAAACTTTCCCTTTCAAAAAATCCATTAATTGCGAATCTACAGTTTGTTTTAAACGTGAAGCAGGTTAAGCAGAGATGATTGAAACTATCGAATGATATAACGAAGAAGCTTTTTTTTGGCTGTGCAATATCAAACTTACCGTCACTACTACAGCGAGAATCCACTTTTCTCCTCTTCAGTTTTAAATCTTGGAAAAGGCTCATCTTGTCGAGCTCACAAGGAGTGCGCGTTAGGGTCATAATTCCTGAAACAATACAAAAGATCGTTACGAGAACCTATAATTACTTTTTTATAAGGAATCAGGTGTACAGTTTACGGCCCCGAAATCAAAATAGTTTTCAAATGTACCTCAAATCTATTTGATTTAACATATACAAGATGTCGAACATAATGAATTTTGCAGTTAAAAATATATCGAAGAATATTATGAAAATTTGCAGAAATTGCGAAGTTTATAAAAAAAAATAAATCAAGGTAAGAAAAAATTGGTTTATTGTCACATCTTGGTCCTGCAAGAAAACTGTTTGAAGTAGTTTCTCTTAGGATTTCATCAACCTAATAGAAAATATACCGAAAGATCATAACAATGGAACACTTCTAACAGTCCAGTATCCAGGCATACATTCTAAAGATTTCAAACATTTCCTGAAGGGAAAAATAAAACAATGATTACTTTTTTAAACGAAATTAACTGATACTAGATAATTCCACAATATATTGAAAACATGTTAAAAATTCTAAGAAATTGACAATTGTTTCGATATTAAATATCATCGTCAGAATGACAGAAGTAACATTTTATTTGATACCTACTTGATGCTTAATAATTATTTTTGGCTATATCAAGAAGTGACCCACCTTGTGATTGACTTAATATATATATATATATATATATATATATATATATATATATATATATATATATATATGTTACAAATACTATACGTTAATTTTAATTTTAATTATATTTTATTATGATTATATTATGAATTGTATATGAATTTAGTTGATTTAATTTAAAGATTTTACCTTAGTCTTACCTTGCTATTTATTAACATATTCTTTATTTAATTTGTCCCCGGCTGCTCTTGTTTGCTTTAGAGTATGATGACTCCTAATATCAGTAGGGATCATGGGCAAATAATTTAAGACATCAACATTGCTATTATAATGAAATTTATTTTGTTAAAAAAATGGGTAACTGTTTAAATACATATATGACAACTTATTTTTAATTATTCATATAAATTTTAAGAATTGAGTTGATTAAATAAAATATATCATAACCTATTTATGGGACGCCTATGGAAGCTAATTTACAAAAAATATTTCAACATTTAACCTTGAAGATTTTACGACAACTGCGCAATATAGACTTCCGTTATAACTTTTTATACAGAAGACAATATTATATTTAAGAGAAAACTATTGAAAATAATACGTTTGTAATCTATATCATGCAGTGATTTCTTTCAAATTTGCATGAACATATTTTATAACAATGATAATAATCAAATGGATAAACTATATGTGTGATAAAATGAAAATTGTGAGAGATGATAATGTAAAATATTCCTACAAACTAAATACATAAAAAATATATACAGATAAGTCATTTTATGATTATAATACAGTTATGTAATATGCCATATGGTTATTTATATTTTATGTTACAAATAGGTATGGCCTTTTATTATATTGTTTGTGAAGAAATGGTCATTTTTTGTTATCTCTTTATTCATCTTTGGATCCAAAAGATTTTAAAAAGAAATATCACTGACCTATTTAACACAATTCTTTCTCTAGAAAATGTCGACACTAACGTGTCACTATACACTATCCATGAACTTCTAACTTCAGGATATCTCGATAGAAACTTGTCTTGTTCAGGAAAAATTATTTACACTTATTGCTGGGACTACTGTTATTGAATTCAATATACTGAATAATTAATTATACTGCATGAGTGATGGTTTGATAATTTTCTATTTCTTTAGTTTTTGCCACTTTTTCCTCTTTTTTATCAATTAATTTATTCATATTTAATGGATAACCGTTGGATGTTGCTATTTGTTTCATTTCTGTATCAAAATTACATTTGTTCATAGTAACTGAAAATGCTCTATGTGTCATTTAATTATATGCTACTAATTTATGTGACATGGGATGATTGGAACTATATGGAAAAGTCACATCAGTGTGTGTTGGTTTTCTGTAAATAGAATCTAGCGATATACAAATTCTTAGAGCAGACCCAATAAAAAAAGTTGTCTAATAATGTAAGAGATATTGTTAACAATTCAAATTATCTATTAAGTGATTATGAAATAAAATACATCGTAAATAAAAAGCCTCAATTTCCACAATTATATGGAACCGTTAAATTACATAAAATATCGAAACCAATAATAATAATAATAATAATAATAATATTTATTCAAGTAAAATATTTTAACAACTGAAATATAGAGTACATATATGAATAAATATAATAATCACAGAAGCAGTGTATAAAGCTGCTTGTTTTGTGATGTAAAATACCATTTAAATATATTTACATTTCATATTGTTCGATATTCTCTTAATATTAGAGCCTGTGTGTGCGACATATTCGGGAATTTTTGACTAAACTTAATGTGTGCGATATATTCGGGATTTTTCAACAAAATTTAATTTTTCGACATACGGCAATGGGAGTATAAAGTAAAATTTTCTATTGTCGGGTTCGTTGAATTATTGTCTTTATTTACAATTTATTAGATCAGAAAATATTGATCTATCCGTTTCCGTAATCCATTTCTTAATTTGCCTTTTATATTAACTATATTTGTTTATCGTTTTTAAATGTTTGGGTGCCATTGCATAAATTCTCGGTGCTAAGTAATACACATTTCTCTGTTCAATAGTCTACACACACCTAGGCCGAATAACACCATCGTGGTGTCTGGTATTGTAACAGTGGCTATATGAAGTAAGTACATATCTTTCTTTATAAAGAAATAATAGAATTTTTTGAAAGTAGAGCTGTCGAATATCTTTGACTTGTAACTCATTATACAATTTATCTGTTGAGAAGAGAATATTTTTACTGTATATAATTCTTAATACCCATTTTTGAACTACATGTACTCCGTTCAGATACTGGTCATACACCCCTCCGCATCCCAATATACCGTAGGACAAAATCGATTCCACCAAAGCAAAATATACTGATTTTAAACTCTTAATATCTTGAAAATCTCGCAAAATTCTAAATTTTGGTATGTGACTTCTAATTTTATTTACGACTCCTTTACAGTGTAGGTCCCATCTTAAGTGTCTATCTATTAGAATGCCCAGATACTTCACGTTGTGTCCCTCGCATATAGCAATATTACTCCCTATATTTATTGGACCTAATTGTGGTAGTCCAGTTTTGTATGAACAAAACGGTAGGTATTTGGTTTTTTTATAATTTATTGTTAATTTATTATATTGTAGCCATTTTTCTAAATTTTGAAAATCATTTTCTATTTTACATTTCAGATCCGCCCATGAAGCAGATGTATATGTAATTACAGTATCGTCTGCAAAACTGGTTATTGTACCCTGAAGATTTAAGGAAAATATACTGTTAACGTATAGAAGAAACAGAACTGGTCCCAAAACAGTACCCTGGGGGACACCGCATGTCACTTTTTGTCGCGTACTAAATAATTAGACATTTAGTTTCTTATGTTAATACTTCTAATAATATATTAGCCAAAAACTTCAGGGACTATACCAGTATGCTGTTTCGTAACAGTATGTTTACTTCGCAACTTCAAATGGTCGACCAAATTCAAACGAGAGCGTTCACGAGAGATGTTTAAATTACATTATATCTCTCTAACACTCGTATGATAATTTCGAGCACAATTTCCTTGGTTTTAGTTACGTTGAAGAAGTCGAAGTTCGTCCAAAACGACTTTAAAGGCTTTGTGTCACTCGTAAACTTGGTTTCATAAGCATTTGCAATCATTCGGTACACAAAACACAAAATTTGGATTCAACCCTTCGCTCATTTCTGGCTACGTAATTTAGGGCAGTCCTACCAACATAAATATACTTTGTATGGGTGATTAAAATGAGAAATTTCGGGTATATTTTTCTTCACACAACGATTCTATAAATTCAGACCGATCTGAAGGATTTTATATGCCTCCATACCCAATACCTATAAGGACGAAGGTACTCGATAAATTGTTGTTCACGTGCGTAATCATATATTTTATTTGACGTTGATATGTTTTCTTAACAACATCAAGTTTCTCTGTGTATAAATTTCTAATATAATATCGGAGATAAATTATATGTAAATTGATGAACATAAACGCGTTCTATCTCATTAGAATTTTTCTTGTAATCTTTACGCTCGTAAATTGTTATCTAACATCTAATAATGTATCGAGTACCGGAAGAAGCGGGCAAATATCGTTAATCTATGCGAATAGGAAAGAAAGTGAGAAAAGAAAGTTCTATAACCGGTTATGCGATAATGGTTTCTCTATTACCTAGTCGTTAGGTAATATCGCAAAGCGAATGTTATTTCCTAGTATTATAAATTGAATAGTGAAAGTTTCGGAATGAAGTTGGTTTTTTTATGATTATACTAATTGCATTTTGAACTAAAATCTATTTAAAATTAAGACAAAATCGGAAAATAATTGGTTTATTTGACATACGATTACAGTTTAACGTATAACAAATGAACGTTTCATGTTTTTTCAAATCTAATCAATTTCAGGTCAAAGATTTTCAATATTTAAAAGTTTCGACAAACGATTAACATGAAAGAATTGATAAAAATTACAGTCCTTTGAAATTACCAAATGGAAATTCAACTATTTCGAGATTTCTTTGACATATTATAATCCACACCTGTCATTTCTAGCCAATCAAAATAGGTTTTTTTGACTGATCGCTGTGGCAAACAGCGAAATTTTTTGACGTTGTATAATAATATTCTTTGATAATTCTGGTTTTTATTTCTTCACTTAATTTTGATACATTTCAATTACATGATTAAGATATTTTCTGTATTCTTCAGATATCTCCTTTCTCCTTAAACGAGAAAAAGCTGAATTTTGAATTAAATGAGTTAAATGTCTATATCTAATAAAATATATAATATTTAGAAACTATTTTATTTACCATTTCTCCACTCAACACTTTTAATTGTCTTCCTTTAAATAGAGACATGGTAAGATGATTGGTCATTATATTAGACAATTTTATGCATATTTTACATACAGCATGCTTTTCAAATCGATACATTTTCAAAACTAGAAAGTTTTGAACGCACAATATTCTTTCTCACTATAAAATAATAGATTATGCTGATGATTTGTATTGTCAAAATGATCACAGCCCCCATAATATTCGCTGACGCTGGTTATGAATGCTATGCAATGAAACGCGTATGGGAAATTAATAAAAACGCAAAATAGTGTGATTAGTAAAAATTGTGTCACAATGACTCGTTTTGTAGTAGGCAAATCACGAGTACAACAGAAAGTCATTGTGGCACAAGTTTTACACAATATTTTTTATAATTCGCATATATTTAATTTTTTAAATAAAATAGAATTACATATAATCCCTGTTTTTAATCTAGGAGGAGTGGTTTGAATTTTAGTTGGTAATACTGTAGATTCCAGATTGGTCAGATCACAGATGGTTTTATTCAGCATTTCTGACTTTGGACATATTATGACCGAATAATTGTGTAAATTGTAAACAAACTTTCATTAAATCTCATTTATTTGATGTATGCATTAATAAGAATACAATGGATGTATATATATAAATAAATCTTGCAGAAAAAACCAAATAAGACATTGGTTCACAATGAAAATAAACAATTTAAAAACTAATAAAAAAAATAAATAAAAATTATTAAACTTAAAGGTGGGACTTTGTGTCATCTTGTTCATAGAAGAGAAAATATGCTTCTCCACTGACTAAAGATTTCCACGATATTAATAGCACCCTTGAATCGTTATATTCGTGCCACTGTCCCGTGTAGGGATGTCGGCAATATGCTGTGTAGTGACCATTGTAAGTGGTTACACTATGATTTGATATAGCGTAGCCCTTCTATTGGAAAATCTATCGCACCATTAAGTTTTCCACTAAATCTTTCTGTTTGCGAAAAGCGCTTCAGGTAAATAACCAATATTTTCGGAAATTTATGAATTGAGAATGATTTAGTGCATCGTCTTCGTTCCTTACATTTCGAACATGTTGGTTTCTGATCACCGTCGAGTGTTACTTCTCTTGTAAAGGAATCTAAACATTGTGAAAGTCGTAGCTGACCTGTTTTTTTGGGTATTGAAAGGGATAAATCCAAAAAGGAATCGTATGTAACTGAACAGTGACCACAGTGTGTGCACTTGATTGTTTATTTTAAATGACCGACAAAGTTATCCACAATCTTGGAGTTGTCCATTCTTGGATATCTCAACCAAGATTCTTTTGCTTTCTCAATATCACTAAGTTTGTCATCAATTTCTGTTAATATGGGCTTTAGTTTTTCATATACCTTGTTGACATATTCGTGAAGTCCTGATAATAGGTAACGAAGAAACTCCTGTGCATCATGTTGAGTGTATCCCATGAAACTTGAAGTAAATCGCTGAATCTGACTTATTGTATTAACCACTCTGTCTAAACTGTCTTCAGACTAAAGCTCTTGAATAACTTCAGCAAATGCTTTGAATAGTGCTCCTTTCATGCTAGATGTGTTTATGTTAATATCTCTTATGTATGCGTCTTTCTTTAGATATTCTTATAGCCACCTTGTGTTTGATAGACATTGGATAATACTATTCATGTAACATGTGTTACCAATATTTTTGAGGTCTTCGAGACCCAAATATTTTTGAGAAATACCTTTTATGGATCTGATTAGGATGATATTGTTAAGAGCTCTGGAGATATTGCGGTTTTGAAAAGTTTGGTTGATGTCGATAGATCATTGGTCTGGTTCACTTTGTTAATATATTCCTTGTTATCTACATCATTTTTACATGTGTCCTTTTGTTCTTGTTGAGTTTCCTCCCCTTTCTGAAAATTTTTAATCGAAAATGAAATGTATAAAGAGAGGTTGTTAACTCTAGGATTATTTTTAGAAGGGGAATTGATGTTTATTGATTCCTCATTTACTACGACCCTATCGAATTCTGACCCATTATTCTTTTCTAATTTCATTTTCATTTCAATGTTATTTAATTTTGTCACCGGAACATTATTGCTAGATTTTTTAACTCTGGTTCATATTGCTTTTGTACTTAGTGGTTTCATTCCATTGGTAACATCAGAAATTTTGGATCTAACCTTAGTTGTCGTATTGGCGAGGTTAGTACCATTTTTTACTGTTCTGGAGAGTTTGTCATTAAAATAATTTTTACTCAAATCGGCTACTGATGCGTGATTTCCGTTATCATCTTCATCAGACAAATTGTCTGTATTAGTATTGTTAGAGTAGGCCACACTGTTAGTCTAAATACCTTCCATTTGGTCGTTCACCTTTTTATTTGATGTCTTCAACTCTATTGGTGGTAAACCAGTTTTATATTTTGTTTTGGTCAAAGATAATTTATTGCGTATAGCAATCGCATCATTCTCTAGCATAGTCATCTTCTTCAGTATTCCTATGAATGGGACATCATCTGGCTGGTGGTTATCTATATTTTTTAGTACACTGAGGCCCAAAATCTTTTTGGAGGCATGATTTATAAAATTGTCAACGTATGTATTATCAGAAGGCACACATTCTGAGGAAGAGAATGAAGCTGTTAAATAAGAATTTCGGAAAAAGGAGAGATCACATGTTTTGGGGTCGGTACTGTGAGAAAATTTGAAAGTGGTAGAAGAATTAGGTTTCTTATGATTATGTTTCATAAAAAGTTCTTCTAGGGGCTTAGAAGGAAGAAACGTACCGAGAAAAGATGAAGCATTTCCTCCTTGAATTGCAATACTTATTTGTTGTATAAAAAACAAAGTTGCTCTTGAATCATTGGTTTCTACTGATTTTTTTACCGATTTCTTTGATGAATTTTGAAGCTTCATGACCGAAAACACCAGAGGTTTCAATTGCTACAGGAATAAAAATGTAAATGTTCTCCAAATTTTTGTATTTATTGATTTTAAAAGTTTCGCCTTGTAAAGCTGCAGCGCCTGCGGAAGTAGATGTGGATTGGGCATGGGACGGAGCCCAAGTGTCAATGCAAGTGAAATCCCATATAACTGGACTGCCGCGTTGCCATGGAATGAAGGTACATTTGGACGTTTACCGTCTCGCGGCAAGAACCTAACGGTTCCAACGAACAGGGAATCTTTGCAGATGACAGGCCTCGTTTGATTAGGTCATTTACTGCAGAATGACGTGATAAACGGCCGGCACTCAGTTTGCAGCTTAGGCCGTGTCTACCATATTCATTTAAGCAAACGGAGGATAATTATTTATTTAAAAAAGAGCTTCTTCGTATATGCTTGCGATCTATTTATATTATATCATGAACAGAATTATTTCTGTAATACTTCTTCACATAGATATCTGGTAATTTATCCCAAAAATCCAACGTTATGTATACCTATATATTGATCCTATACAATATAAAACTAAACAATTGACAAATAATTGATAAATAAACGTTAGCGTACTTTGTTCATTAATATTTTCAATATATAATTCATTCTAATTTCCCTTTAAGAACTGTAACGTAAAATCAAACCCCGTGCACCTATGCACTTATCCCACTTACGTTAGCGACCTATTGAAGATAGATCGAACTTGTGGCCCCAAAATCAAATTAATACTAATTCACCAAGTTACCAGCAGATCGGATGGCCGATCTATGCCACAAGGTATTTTACCCGCTAGACTTCAGTCGAAGAAGGGAGGTTCGTACGCTGGTAACGAATAATCAAAATAAAGCTATATAACCCAAGGCGCCAGGTAAACCGTACCCGAGTAAATACCTCAGTTTAATTCCCTAACCGTAGTTTACCCCCAATTAGGAAAGGATTACCTAAAATCAAACTCGTAACTCAACTCACAAGAGAAATGGCTTATTGAGGTGGTGGTTTGGCTTGAATACAGTTATGTAATTAGTCAGAAAATTTTGGGGAGTAATTATTCCCACAGTGGACACTTAAGGTCCATCAACCCTTACTATAAAAAAAACAGATCAATATGAAATCCCTTACGAACTGTAGACGTTTACAAAGTCCCTTTTAGTTCAATATATACAATGATACAATCATTTAAAATCCTATATACCCCTACCCCAAAATTGATATAACAATGCTCAGAAGGATTTGAAACAGAGACCAGTTTTGAGTTAAGTTGGTTCTGAAACTTGCAAAAAAAAATACAACAATACACTGTGAAAACGGTGAGAACCTGAAGGGTTACCCATACCGTGGCTTATCTACGCATATCAAATTGTAAACTTACCAAAAGCAAAAACAATATAAATTAACATAAACGTTCCGTGTGAGCTCAGACGCAACTTACCTACTCTGTCTAGAGTAATAAATGATCAAGAAAAATTACAAGCCACTTGTATGTTCACAAATGGTGAATTATATATACATACCATGTTATATATACACTATAAAAAAATTATAGAAAAATTTAAATATTTAAAACTTGCGCGTCTTCAGCCGCTGGTGATAAATCCTGGCGATCCACAAGTTGTTCCTGGGGTAGCAATCACTAAGGTTAGGCTGCAAGCATCGCAGGAACGCCGTGGTACTACGAACCAACACCAAGTGACACCGGAACTAATCCAATACGGAAATCCGAATAACCAAAAATCCGACAATACCCCAGAATCTATGAATAAAAACCAAACCCTAAAAAAACACTAGTTAGTGTTGTCACTATACTCAATTGACATTAAACCACCCCGGGAGTTCATCACATTTATCTCAGTGTGAATCCTATTATTATCCTACCAATAACCAGTTACTACAAGAGTGGGACAGCCCACTTTAAAAAAAAATCCCAAAGTAGACTTCAATTAAACCATCTATCCCCTTATAAAGTCTAAAACTAACAAAACCCGAGATAACCTCCCCTTACTAACAAGTACTTTACCCCCAACATACTATATACAAGCTCTATCCCGAACATATAATTATATTACCCCCTATAAAGTCTAAAATTAACAAAACCCGAGATAACCACCCCTTACTAACAAGTACTTTACCCCCAACATACTATACACAAGCTCTATCCTGAACATATAATTAGGTGGTGTCAACTTATACGCAACACTATGAGGAACAATTACTAGTTACAGCGAATGTTAAATAAAATAAATCTCACCTGTTTGGCTAAGATAGGGTTCTCCTGTGTGCTGCTAATAAGTAGTTAAAAGCCGTTAAATGGACATTAAACACATGGCGTTGTAGGTGACTGGGTTTGCATAATCCATCTGCATCTCACAGATGAGGTCTGGACGAAATACTATCTCCACAAACTTCTCTAATCCACACTACTCCACCCAAACCAAACTACCCCCTCAAATTCATGTTCCCCTGCGGGATGAATGTGGAATCTTCATACCAATTTTTTTTGGGGCTCCCAATAAACACCTCAATTCACGACACCACGCTGATCAGAAAAGAAAAAGAAAAACGACAGGTTTCATTGACAACCCACCTTTCCGTTCGAGACACTCTCCCTCGAGCTGTTTGGAGCACATACGTTCTATGATCTCGGAGTGAATTACTCTACTTGAACATCGCATAATAAAACCCCCCGTATAAAACAATAATTGGCTAATCAACAATAAACCCCATATTCACTAATATACCACATCCCACGACTATATTTACAAAATAAAACATCACCCATTATACCCTGACGTACATCCACAGTACACCGGTAGGCCACCTTAATATAACAAGTTCACTCTTTTTAAGTGTATATTCAGATTACTGTAACTATTCTACTGAGTATAATTATTTACTTTAAACTATTAACCCAGATGGTGCTAAACAAATTGACGGCCAGGATATTGAATAACTGAATTAATGGTATAACTAGAAATTGTTGACATACGAAGCTAGTCTGACTTGATATTAAGGTAGGAATGTTTATTTATTATGACCAAAACTGCATGATTGTTGTCTTTTTATGCGACTGATGTATACTAACGAGAAAAACCGTAACAGAACTTTTAATATAATAATTTGCTAGCTAGAACAACGCTAGACCATTTCATTCATAATTTGTTTCAAGGTTAAAGTCAAATATCAAATAAAAATATAACTACATACAATAACCAACGTTACACTAAAAAAGTGTTTAAAGAGCTTCATTGTGACACTGTAGTTACTCAAAACTTATGTGAAATTGAAAAATGTACAATGTTCAGTCTTAAAATGTTATTACCATGCAACTACAATAAGTAGAAATCAACAATTTATAGGTTAAAATAACAGCCGAAACAGTGACGCAAACTAAATCTGTTATGTATCTCCTTTTATGAAAAACCGTTAAAATTATGATTTTTTACTACTTGTAGTAGCACTAAGTAACTAAATAAAAGAATATAATATTTCACGTCCTAAAATGGTGTTTATGTGTAGGTATGTATGTATTGTGCAATGAGTAGAAATCAATAATTTATAGGCTAAAAATCCATTGGTGACGAAAATAAACCATGTCATATACCCATATAAAAAACTAATAAAATTTGTATTTTCTACCACTAGTTGTATCCCAGAGTTGATAAAAAATTGAAGTATATTATATGTAAATTGGTATTTCAGTGCACTTACAATAAGTAGAAATCAACTTCTTATAGGCTGAGAAGCCATTGTTGCCGAAAATGCAAAGCACACTAAACCTAAAGTCTAAACACTGAAGCTTTTCTGACACGCGTCTTCTTGTAATAACAGAAAGAGAACGAAACCCAATACAAGCATCTGCCATATTGTCTTCAGATGCATATGGTTCATGACGTATCAGTCACGTGTCGGAAAATATTCAGAGTTTCTAATATATATATATATATATATATATATATATATATATATATATATATATATCACTTTCTAACCGTATTGTTTCACATAAGAGTGATTGTAGATTACATCCGGAGCGTTGCACTTTAGCAAACCATGTTCATTCTCTTGACCATCGTATGAATTTTGTGGCTGTAAGGGTGTTGGCGACAGAGTCTAACAAAATTAAGAGATCATTTCTGGAAATGGCTTTTATTTCACAATTTAACAATGTAATTAACAAAAAGACTGACACAGACCAGTTGAGTGAGATTTATTCCTTTTTGTTATCCTTAGATTACAACTATAACCTTCTTTCCACTAATGACAATCACTCAATTGACACTGCCCCTTTTGCAGATAGCTAACATATCTCCACCTCCTATTTTGGGTGCATTGGTGTTGGCAGATGCACCCATTATCACTTTATTATAATTATACATATATATATATATATATATATATATATATATATATATATAACATAATTATTATTTTTACTTTAATAATCACTATATTACAATATTATTATAAAATTGCTTTTGCTCTTTGTCTTCTTGGCTGGTGATTTCAACTTTATCTTCCACGGTATATGTTTTGTTATTATACAAACCTCTTACCATTGGGGATATATTATTTCCTCTTCTTCTTTCTTATGAATGCAATTTCTCAACTCCACTGTATTCTTCTCTTCCATCCAAATATGAACTTTCACAGCGGAGACCACTCTCTTTTGGTACTTGTTGTCACGTTCATCCACTTAACTATTGGTTGGCATCATTGCCTGTCAACTAATCCCTCCAAATTAGAAGAAATATGATATCACTTTCCGGCCGGTTTTTGACAAGAAAGAAGCACTCGTGTTTCGTTTGCCTGCAAAATGGTGTTAGATGTTGGCTTTTTTAGTCATCTCATTGTGATTGTGCTATTTTAAACCTTTGTTAGTGAACTGTTTCATATTTTTAATATCCGTAGTTTATTTTTATACAACATAATGGATTCTAACCTCAATTCGGAGGTAAGTTCGCACCTGTTGCGATTTCTTCTATATTGTATCTTACTTATCAACTACAGTATCTTAATGCTGTTTTACCATTTCAGTATTCCTGGTGATGAGGACAATCATCCTCGAAAGCTTGAAAAAAAAATTTTCCGTTAAGAGTACACGTTTTCCGTTTCTTCTTGCTCCTTTCCCCAATATTCACCAGTTTATATATATATATATATATATATATATATATATATATATATATATATATATATATTATATATATAATATTCTTTTATAGTTGTCCCACTTTTGGGTGACAAATTTATTATATATTCATTCTAATTAATAGTTATATTAGAGTTGATATATGAATATAACAATATACAATATTATTCGTCGACGCTTTCACAATTTGTGATTGTAGCGACACTATTGCACATACACCTTTAACAGCGTATGTAACCTAATTCCCTTTTGACAGTGGTTGTCAAACAATGCCAGGCTAAGATAAATATTAATTTCTGTATTTTGAAAGATAAATTAATTCACAATTGACTTAATCACTCTTGTCTCAGGGTGGGATCAAAAAACTTTTTAAATAATAATAATTAAAGTTTTATAATTTTCAAGTAATATCCAAATCAAATATTACTCTATATTCAGAATCTCGAATAACTGTTTATTCAATATAATAAAGGCACTTGAATTATCTTATGACATTTACAATTTTACTGTCACTGGAAATTAAGCAAATGTCACTGATTAGATCAAAATTTCTATAGCATGCAAAATGTTAAATACGATGAAAGTAGATACTATATGAATACCACAGTGAGTTGGAATCAAAATTATATATTATACGATCAGATAACAAAATTACAAAAGTATTTATTGTTTCTCAAAAATATTATAACGAAACAAAGATAATACTATCTACCAACCTTAATATTAGTACAACCTATTCTATAAATCAACTAATTAAAATTTTTAATCAAAAGCTCAACTCGTCTAATATACACTTGACGTGTATCAATGTCAAATGACGCAATTTTCCGTTCAAATTGTCTATTCAAAGTTTTTCACTTGATGTAAAATCTTATATGTGTAACGTTAATTTGATTTAGCTCAAATTATGATATAGATGCATCTATTTTCGAAATATATTTAAAAAGGCCTGTTAATTCTCGAGAAATAATTTTAAACTGGAGTGGACTCACCAAATAGGACAGGAAAACTCGTACGTATTCAAAATGTATTTAGAATTTTGCAAAACTTTCTAAATATATGATTTAGAAACTGGAACCACTTACACTTGACACGTTGCAATTCTTCTACGAATTATGCGCGCACTGGCTTTATAATTTATGGCTTTATGATCCGATTGTATAGTTATACAATTTCTATTAAATTCTAAAAAAAATTGAGACAACTCTTATTACGATGTTGTCTCGTGGGGGTTTCAAATTCAACTGCCTAAACTTCTTTCAAATAAATGAATCTCTTCTCCTGTGGTTACGAAAAATTCCTTTTTTTTTAAAAAAAAATACTAATTTATGTTTCTCTATAACAAAGAGAGATTTGAATTCTCTTATTACAATTGTAATTCTACTAGCAGAGACATCTGTATTTTAAAATTTCAAATATATTTTCCAAATCGTAATATATTCTATGTATCATTAGATATATTCTACATAAATGTCATCAGAAATTAAAATGTCAAATTTGATTTGTATACTGAATCTTTCAAAATTATTGATTATACATATAATACAGTGTGTATCGAAAGTATTGCATACACATATAAATAATTTTCCTTATTTTAATGTTTCTTTTAATTTTTAAATAGAGGAACTGTATTAAATCCCCCTAATAAAAGAATGACAAATCGATTCTTGTATATTATTATAATTTCATCTTTCAAAATTGCCAAATATCATACTAGTATCGTAGTAAAACATATTAATATCTTCCAAATGATTATTAACATATTTCTAAAAACCTATCTTCAATCAAATTAAACTATTATCTCTAATTCCCGTGAAACTTATTAACTCTACTATATCTATTTTCAAAGTTTTCACGTAACACAATATCCTTTGTTATTATAAAATTTCCTGTATACATGTTGATTTCTTCTATGATCTCATCCTTTTTGTAATATTTCCCACTCTCTTTTACTCTGTCTAAACAATTTATATGAAACTGGATATGAATTTGCTTGAAAATTTCTCAATATTCTTCACTTTTATATTATCCATATTTTTAGTAAGCAACCCTCGGTTTCTTCGACATTCTTCTCTCATACATCTTTAATATTTGATTTATAAATTCATAATATTCTTCATTACAATCTGTCCAATTGCCATTACTTTTCACATCTTCTATTTATTCTATCTCACGAACATAATTATTAGCCATTCTAATTTCTTTTTCAATCAATCGTTCATATTTCATTATCAAATTCTTCACTTTTTCTTCATATTCCTTATTTCCACTCATTAACTCCAATAAGAATAATAACAGATATAGAAGAAAAACTAGAAGCCTGGAAAAATTATGTCGAGGAACTCTTTGAAGACCATGGACAGAAGGAATACCTTGAATGTGCGGACAATGACGAAGGACCAGAAATAACAAAGGAAGAAGTTTTATATGCTCTGAACTCGCTGAAAAACAGGAGGGCACCAGGCCCAGATGAACTACCAGCCGAAGTTCTTAAACTTATTGAAGAAGAGCAGATACATGTCTTGGTGGATCTGTTTAACAACATCTATAAAGCAGGAATCATACCACAGGAATGGCTGATATCAACTTTTATAACGCTACCAAAGAAAAGAAATCCTAAACATTGTCAAGATTATCGCACTATAAGTCTAATGGGACATACTTTGAAAGCATTCTTAAAAGTCATACATACCAGAATATATAGGAAACTAGAACAGGACATCAGTGAAACTCAATTTGGGATTAGAAATGGCCTGGGTACCCGTGAAGCGTTATTCGTACTTAACGTTATGTCCCAGAGATGCCTAGACATGAACCAGGATATGTATCTATGCTTTATTGACTACACTAAAGCCTTTGATAAAGTGCGCCATGATCACCTTATAAAACTGTTGCAGGCAAAAAACTTAGACTCTAGAGATATCAACATTATTTCAAATCTCCATTATGGTCAAAGAGCAGTAGTGAAGATAGAAGAAAATACAACTGAAGATATAGAAATAAAAAGAGGAATCCGTCAGGGATGTGTACTTTCACCAATCCTTTTTAACGCACACTCGGAAGATATCATGAATAGAGCACTGGCTGATCAGGAATATGGCATTAAAATCAATGGAAGACCAATCAACAATCTAATATATGCCGATACAGTGCTGATAGCCGAAACACTTCAAGACCTACAGAAACTTGTTAATGCAGTTGTGGAAGCTAGTGAGGAATATGGACTGTCACTAAACACAAACAAAACCAAATGTATGGTTATAACAAAATCGGTCCAAAACATCGGACATATATTAATACATAACCAACCAATTGAAAGAATGAGAAAATACAATTATCTGGGAACTCTTTTCAATGAAAATGCGAACTGCTCCTAGGAAATGAAAATCCGAATTGAAAAAGCGCGGAGTACTTTCACGAGGATGAAACGAGTATTCTGCAGTCGAGATCTCAGCTTGGAACTCAAATTGCGTCTTATGAGATGCTATGTTCTGTCAGTGCTGTACTACGGCATGGAATCATGGACATTAAAGAAGAACGATGTAAAGAAAGTAGAGGCATTTGAGTTCTGGGTGTATCGCAGGATTTTGAGAATCTCATGGATACAGAAAGTCACTAATGCCGAAGTGTTAAGAAGGATAAAACAAGACAGGAAATTGTCCTAACTATTAAAAAAAGGAAGCTGCTCTACCTGGGTCACGTTATGAGGGGGGACAAATATCAACTACTCCAGCTCGTTGTGCAAGGGAAAATAAGTGGAAGAAGATCAATAAGAAGGAGAAGACATTCCTGGTTAAAAAATCTTCGCGAATGGTTCAACGCCACCAATAGTCACCTTTTTGAGCAGCGGTATCCAAAATACGAATTGCCTTGATGATTGCCAACCTTCGGAACGAAGACGGCACTTGAAGAAGAAGAAGAACTCCAATTCTACCATAATTCCACTCCTTTCTATATTCCATAACTTCTTATTATCCTCTTCAATTGCCAATACTTCCATATTTACCTCCTCAAATTCAATTCTTTTACCATTTAATTCTATCTATCTTTTCAAAATCAATTATTTCCTTATATTTCATCAATTCATCAATAACTATGTCTGTTTCTAACTTCTTTATCAACTATGCTTACATATCAACTTCTTTCCCATCCTTAATTCAATCTTTTGTATCATAGATTTGCTTAGTTCATATAACTTCTTTCCATTTGCTCCTATAAATGTAATTATTTCCTCTTGTCCATCTATTTTGTTGCCTAATTTTATTTCTATTTTCATTATCATTTCTTCTATCAAAGTTTCCAAAATCTCTTCTGTTCTCAAAATACTTATTGTCATCAATTTTACCTCCATTTCCGTATATTCGTTTTTCATTTCTGTAACTTCTATTTTCATTTCCATAATTCATATCAACATGTCTATCATTTCTTAAATTATCAAACCCCGTTTATATAATTTCTATTTGCATATGTTTTTAAATATTATTTGATAATCATAATCTTTTTATTTACGCATCGTTTTTATATCCCTTCTTTACCATGTACAATTCCTTTTCGTTTTCAAGATTTCGTTCCTATAATCCTGTCATATAATTCAATTTCATTTTCTTTTCCTAAACTTCGTCTTATTCTCTTCTCTTATTGTTTGATTCTCTTTCGGTTTCCTAAATTCGATTAAATTTTCCACTATATCCTTTTTAAAATCGTTGTGCCATATTCGTTTACTAGATTTCATTAAATTTTCCACTATGTTCTTTTTAAATTCATTGCCCCATATCTCATTATATTCATCATATATTCTTGTTTCTGTACTTTCTTCCCAAAAATGGATTAGAATTTGCATCTCCAATTCTTCCGTATCATTGAAATTATTTTTAATTATTTTCTTATCTACCATAATCTCAATTCGATTCATTTCATTTCCAATTATCTTAATAAATATTCTTGGATCAATTATTTTCATATTTCTATCAAGTTTCACTCTGATTTCGACATTTTATGTGTAAATTATTCGTCCGGCATTTTGTTTTGTGGTTTCTTCTATAGTTTCTTGTAATCTTTTGTTCATTTCCTTTAATTCCCAATTAAATTGTTTCCCCCTATTATAATTATTATTTCTTTTATCATATGTCCTTATTTGTCTTACTACATTACCATCTAATTCTTTTATTTTCCAATAAATATTTTTTTCATAAATTTTCTTCACTTCCTAGATTCTGTAAATTAATATCTATCATTTCCTCATTTGTTTGTCCTTGTATTTTTATAAATTGTATTTCTTCAGTTTCCTTCTCAACTTCTTTAATCTCCATTAAACTTTGTATTTTTACTTCATTAATTTCCATTTTATTACATATCTTCTGTTCTACAGTATCAACATTTATATTGTCATTTATATTTACATTCATCTTGTCCTGCCCTTTTATTTCTTGTGTCATGCTATCCATGTTATCTAACATATCATTCATCTTTTCATTATAGTTATCCTCTATTTTGTTACAATTTTTCACCATCATGTCTGATTTTCTACTTATTTTCTTAAAATCTCCACTTATTTCTTCTTCATTCAGTTTTCCACTCAAATCTCCCTTCATACTATTCATATCTACATTCATGTTATCCATTTTATCTAACATCATATCCATCTTATCATCAATGTTCCCCCCTACTCGGTTAGAATCTTCTTCCACCATCATGTCCGATTTTCTATCTTCACTTCCATTCTTAAAAATGTCACCCATCCTATCCATCTTTTCCATGAGACGTCTCTTCATGTTAATTATAAATTGCATCAATTGTTCATCGGTAACAGTTCCTCCTTCCGTGTTTTGGTTAATGTCAAAGTCAAATTATGAATTGTCACACTTGGGCTTTAATAAACAGTTTATTTTATCAAATTTGAATTTCTTTATGAATTCATGAGCTCCGGCTATATAATAATTTTTACTATAGATTCAAATTTCAGTTTTATGTAACTTTATCTTATTTGAGAACTCTTTGCTTCCGTTCTCTGGGCGTATGAGTTCAATATCTCAACTTTCCAGACCTATGGCCCCCAACTGTGTCAGACATTCACTATATAAATACACAACAAACTACTCCAGAAAAAACAAACTAATCAATTCCAAAATACGTTTATTAATTTGTTTGTAATTTTTGAAGAATGAATTACCAAATTTAGGTCAACAATAAATATACATGAGAAATTAGAGATATGTTAATATTGGACGTAGTAGATTGAATGCATTCTCTCTGCGAAAATAAACGAGAAGAAACTTAACCTATAAATCTACAATGATAAATACTACAACAATGATGATCTCTCAGACAAAATATTTATAAAGATTTGTTACCTTGCAGTTTATTGTCAAACACACGTTATAAAAGAAATATTCTTGAATAAATTATTCAATTTCTCACTAACCCCAATGTATAAGGTATGTACCATTCACCTTTTCTTATCTTTTTTTAAATTTTGAGAAATTATTATCTCCTTTTACCATTCATATATCTTTCAAATCTCTTCTTATCTCTTCAATCTAGGAATGTTCATGAAACATTTTTTTATGCAAAACATGTCCAATAATTGAATAACCCTTCTTTGTAACTCTTTAACTCTAATCTTGTCCACAATTTTTACCACCAGTTTCATAACGTTGTTAAGTTTCAGGAAATTTCCACATAATGCTTGCTGATGGATAATGCAGTAGTAACAGAGAAATTGCGGAAAAGTTTTATCTTTACGACATAACGCCACCAGACCCTTATCACAATCCACCATAGCTGGAGCGCCATCGTTTGTCAAGCCTAGCATTTTCGATATTGGAATTTTCTCAGAAGAAATAATATTTTTTAAATGAGAAAACTACTCCTGTCCAGTAGTGTGTCCTTTCAGTGGAATAAACTTCAAAAGATCTTCTTTAATCGTAAAATCACTAAAAACCATTCTGACGAACACGGCCATCTGGGCAGTGTCAACGACATCTGTTGATTCATCCAGTTGAAGTGAAAAATAAACACAGTTATCTAAGTCAGTTCTTAACTGTAAAAAAATATCATTGCTCATTACTTCTGCACGTCTCATCACTGTATTAGCAGAAAGTTGCATAGATTTTATAGCTGAAACTATCTCGTCTTTATTTCTAAAGTTGGCAAATTACGAATCAGCAGCTTCGAAAAACGCCTGTTTTATCATTTCATCTTCATAAGGTTTCTTTTTTTGTGCAATTATCTGGGACACACGGTACGATGCTTCAGTTGCAGCCTTATTTTTGTCAACTGTTCTTAAAAGTATTGATTGTTGTCCAATTCACTGCTTTTTTAACTGTTTCAGTTTCTCCTTTCTGGCGGCAGAATGTAGTGGGAATGATTTTTCAAAATTAGAATGTACAGTTTTAGGATGCCTCTCAATATTTCCTTTTTTAGCAAGGAAGACCGAAGTATTACATAACAAACACACATTTTTATCTTTAACTTCTGTAAAAAAGTATTGTTCTTCCCATTCCGAATGAAAGTGGTATGTCTTTACCTTTTTACAACTGCTTGCCATAATATTATTTTTTGTTGTTCTCTACTAACCCAACCGGTGGACGTTGGTTACGCGTTCAGTTTTAAACTAAGCGCAATGTCGCCGCGCCGTACGTATTTATCCCGTTCAAAGCAATCTTGATCGTTCTCGAACACTAACGCGCTGGTCCGGCTGGTTGGTTCTAGCCGATTCTAGCTTGATGGCGTCAGCGGTAGATCGCTCACCGCAACATTGCCGCTCTTTATAATTAATATTATGACAATTAGATTTTTTTGTGGAATTTTCGGAAGCTTCTCTGATTTTTGCAGTTTGTATTTTTGAAATTAAAATCGTTGTGAGAGCTACCAGAATTGCCTCCGCGAGCCGCTATCGACAGGTTGGCGACCACTGACTTAAAGTATTACAAAACAAAATCTAATCGCCTTAGCTTAAGAGCAAGGTCATTAATTAATACTTCAATTGATATAATTATATAATATAATATCATAATATAAAAGGTCTTTTCTGGCGTAGCAGTGGACACAGGCAGTATACAAAATTTTTTTAGAAGATTGTGAAAATTCGAGTAGACATGCTGACTACAAACTTCCAAACAGGCCAGTGCCTGACGTTTGTTTTTTTATTTCTGATCATTTACTTAAACGTTCGTGCCACACATTAATTTCTGATTTTATAATAATTAAGGGTAAATCAAAATCAAGTAACTTATCATACTGACTATTGCCTGGATTAGTTTCTTCACCTCTACTCCAATAGAATCTGTGCATATTTCTATGTTTTGATGAGTCTATATCCTGTCCGTAAGTACGGTACTGAAAAGCCATAATCAATAGTATAACAGTCAATATGCCTCTTGAAGTTGTTTATCTTTATATTCATTTTCATTACTGCGTCTAAATGATTCTAAATTTTTGTTTCCTATGATTGTATCTAGTTTCTCATTATCTCTTGTAATTATCTCCATGACCAATATAAATAGTAACGGGAAACTTGTCTCCTTATTTATGCCTTTTTTATTAGAAATTCTTCTGATCTTTTTCCTATCTGTATCTAGCATCGCCATATTTTAAAATTTGAATTAATGGTGGATGAGCATTTAGTGCGTTCGTCAAAATTTGAAAAACCGCTTATAGTTATATAAGCACAGCCCAACTACCACTAATTTTTAAAAAAGTACCATAAATCAATCAATGGAACAAAAAATACGTAATCTTTGAATCAGAGTATTGTTAAAAAACCAAATTCGTGTGATTACAGGCTTATTAATCCAGCGGTTTATATCATTTTCTGAATCATAGACCACTGACATACACAAGAAATATAAACTGAATCAATCCTCAATCAATCAATTGGCATTAACAATATTATTTTGATCTAAAACATAAATTTGCGGAACCACTGCTTAAGAACCACTGTTATAAAAATGACAGGTATTGCCAAATAATACAACGAATACAATTTATATGAATTGTTCTCATAAAATGACTTGTATCCTCAATATAATGAATATTTTATAAATTAAAATTTTGCAGACAGTAATGAAAAATTAAATTTCTTTTATTGAAAAGTTGAATGAACTATATGAGGAATTTGGCGAACAAAAAAGAAAGTGGACTAAGTATTTATGAAATAAGAAAAATAACGGAATTTTACATGAGTGAAATGAGAATTATTCTAAATGAAATAATTGTACCTACAGTACCAACATTGTTTATTGTTGAAATAACATTAGCAATTTGTTTCGTTGGGTTTCTTAACAGAAATGATAATAGTTTTATAAAATTTCAATTTTTTAAAATTCTGTTAGAAATACTTCAAAAAATTGGTACCTGAAGATTTTTTTTATAAACAGATATTTTAACATTTCTATTGCTATTATTTGATGAGATACTATTAATAATATCAATAATTTTAGATACTCTAACATTAACGCTCTGTTTTTCATAAACCATTCAGTTTGAGACTATACTGAATTTTTCCCAGATAAACTCAATATCTAAGAATGGACGCCGACCATATCTCCGGAACCGATACTCGTACAATTTCTGAAAAAAATTTAATAGGTAAACCGGCCAAAGGAAATTGCAGGAAATTTTATTCAAATTCAAAAGATGGGTACTAGGGGGCGCAAATGCTATGGCTAATTATAAAACGGGCGTTTTCTCAAAAAATATACAAGTAAAGATATATTTTAAATTATAACTTCGTAAATACCGGAAAATTTGTGAGATTTTTTGTTTAAGGTATTTTATTTTATTTTATAAAATTTAGTGGAGGGGGGTAAGGGGTAGGATGCGCCTAATATAGCCTCTCCTAATCAAATGTCAACCTCACCTTCGAGTGGTGTTCCCTGTTAGATGACTAACGAGGATGTGACGACCGAATGATTGCCGGTATAAGCTATCCCCCATTTACTGGCCAACAGCCTCGGGTGGAGGAGCCAGTGAATGGAAGGGCACTCTCTTGTCCTAGGGTTAGCAAACTGGCTCTAAAGGTGGATGAACCAAGAAATTAGTCAACGGCATAATAATGCGGAAGGCAACGGGAAACCACCGTATTAAGGATTTGTAAGATATATATCCCAAGAGAACCAAAATTACCTCATTTAACTCGAAATTTTCCGGAGGTAAAAGTAGTTCCCCAATCGGATCTCCGGAGGAAACAATGTTAAATGCTAAATTAAAGACGACACCATCAAAAGCAAAGTAGGCAATAAATTGAATGAAACCTTAACAACTTTAGCCCTGTCACAATCAGCTGAGGAGATAAACCTTGACAACACATGGAAGGAGATAGAAGAAATAATGATAAATACAGCAAAAGAAGGAATAGGATACAAACAAGAGGTAAAAAAGAAGGAATGGATGAGAGACGAAATATTAGCAATGTTTGAAGAGAGAAGAAAATACAAAAACACGGACAGTCGAGACAAATGCAGAATGATGCAAAATGCTATAAGAAGACCGATAAGAACGGCAAAAAATAGATATCTGAAGGAATAGTGCGAAGAAATGGAACACTTACAAGAACAACATGATGAGTATAACCTGCACAAGAAAATAAAAGAAACAGCGGGAGTATACAGGAAACAGACTTTCTCCAACATACAAAATTATCAAGAGCAAATGGCACAAGACAACGCACAGAGGAAAGCTATCTGGGAACAATATATTGGCAATCTCTTCGTAGATAAAAGACCACGGAGAGAAGACATCTTGGAAGAGGATTTGTCTGGACCACCAATCACAATAAAATATATTACTAGAGCAATAAAAAGCTCGAAGGATAAGAAAACGGTTGGGCCAGATCTAGTTCCTGTTGAACTGTTTAAATTATTAGACAGCGAAGGTTTTAAGATACTTCAGAGGCTTTTCAACCAAATTTACAACAAACGAAAATTCCCAACTAAATGACTTACGTCTCTTTTCATCCTACTTCCAAAAAAGAACAACGCAACAAGATGTGAATACCACAGATTGATCAGCTTGATGAGTCACACTCTTAAAGTATTTATTTCTGAAGGTCATCCACGACAAAATGCGAAAGCGTTATTGTATCCTCTCAATTCGGTTTTAGAAGGGGTCTCGGTACAAGAGAGGCACTAGTCGCAACCCATGTATTAATTCAGAACTGCTACAACCAGAGAAAAGATGTAGTGATGTGTTTTTTAGACTATGAAAAGGCGTTTGACAGATATCACAAACTCGTTCAAATACTAAGGCGACTTGACATAGATCAGAAAGATATACGCTGTATTGAAAACTTGTACTGGAACCAAACAGCAGCAGTTAGAGTTGATAACGAGGCCACAAAAGCACAGAAAATCTTTAGAGGTGTAAGGTAGGGTTGTGTCCTCTCCCCACTCCTGTTTAACGTATACTCTGAAAATATCTTTCTAGAAGCTCTCAAATGACAACAATTGGACATCGAAGTAAATGGCATATGGATCAACAATATACGGTATGCAGATGGCACAGTCTGATAGCAGATAACATGAATGACCTCCAAATACTTCTGGACATGGTATGGGGATTAACATCAATTTAAAAAAAACAAAATTCCTAACAATCACCCGTAAAGTAGATGATTTCCAGAATGCAAAGCTATCATACAATAGTTAAGACATAGAACGGGTAAAAAAGTTTAAATACCTGGGAACCTGATTATGTGAAGACCGGTCTTCAGACGTGGAAATCAAGTGCCGGATAGAAGAAGCGAGGAGCTCATTCATGAGATTTAAAATGTCTTCACGAACACTGACTTCGACCTCAATCTCAGAATAAGATTCACAAAATGCTACCTATGGTCCGTCCTATTGTATGGCTGGACTCTGAAGGTGAATACCATGAACAGACTGGAAGCATTTGAAAAGTGGATCTATCGAAGAATCTTGAAAGTTCCATGGACGGCAAGAAAAACCAACGAGGAAATTCTGAGGAGGGCAGGAAGAGATCGTGATTTGCTGAACACGATAAAACGCAGGAAAACAGCGTACCTGGGACATGTGATACGCAACGAGAAATACCAGTTGCACCAACTATTAATAGAAGCAGAGAAAGATGATGTCGTGGCTCCAAAATATCAAACTGTGGACAGGGATGAGAACCACAGGAGAATTAATCCACACCATCAGAGACAGAACGAAATGGTCAAAACTAGTCGCAAACATCCAGTAATGGATAGCTGGAGAAGAATAAGTAGTGGGGAGAGGTGAACGTCAAATATGTTTTTATTTAAACGGCAATAACTCCTGTATGAGTTGATGGATTTAAATAATCTAGGTCTCGTTTAAAACCGCTCTTTTTACTTATTAATTTGCTGCATAAATTGTTTCCGAATATACTTTCGTGTGGTACCTAGAGGGCGCTGTTGGATATTACAACAATTATTGCATATTATCATGAAAGTTTTAAATAGTAGGCTATGTCTCTTTTTGCATAGGTAAATAGAGGACGAAATTCTTAAATAGTCTGGGGATATCGATAATAGAAGCAGCATTAGGCCACAGGCTATGAAATATCTGTGGAACCTATGATGGTATTATTATGTTAGTATTATTTTTAGTAATAATAGTCGGGGACGAAAGTCAGAAATTATATTAATAAATTTACTTACATTCTAGTACAAGAATCCGAAAGCTACACATTTTAAGAGCTCCATCAACAAATTAAATAAATAATAAAACAGTAGGCAGTGAAAACAAAACTGACTCCAAGACGGCAAAATATTAAATCATTTTTGTTTCACGTCAGTGTCATTTAGTTACTATTTTTCTAAGCTCGTTCTTAACTTTCCAAATCGTATTTAAATATTATCTGTTATTGTTTGTTTTTTTCTTGTTCTTTGTTCATATTATGCTTGTAAAGTGTTTTCATGTTGCGTTTTCTTTTATTTTTACATAATGTTTTATACAAACCAAGAATTATTTGACATGATAGGTGTTTATTTTGAAACCATGAGAAACCCTACAGTTGCTGCGAGGGTATATACGCAGCAATGTCCTGATAGGCGCCACCGGAGTAAAAAAGTTTTTCTTCAAGTTATCCAACGTTTGCGAACAATTGTAAATGTTCATCTTCCTACATATCGCAGACAACGCAGAGGGCGCACCGAAGAGAACACTATTAATGTTTTAGCCTATGTCGAGTTTAATCCTCATCTAGAGCTATTGCGCAGGACCTTGTAGTAACTGGAACTACGGATCAAAATATTCTCAAGGAGCAAAGGTAAGCAATTATTGACTTATACAATTCTACAAATTATATTGGTATAAGCGAGGCATGAAATTCTAAGTTTGACGTTTCGATTCTGAACCTAAACTATAAACTTCAACTGTCTCTATTTTGTTTCAGGATACATTCATATCACTTAGTCCTGCACTAAGCTTTGACTGCTGAAGAATATGATCGATGATTAGATCAATGCCACTGGCTTTTGGGTATGATGGAAGAACATCGGTAAGTTCTGTCACGTATATTGTGGAAAGATGAGGCCACTTTTCATAGCAATTGAGGTGTGAATCCCACTATTGGTCAAGAACGATTCCGCACTGGTTGCAAAAAGTCCAGCACCAAGGGCATTGTTCAATAGATTGTTGGACAGGAATAATAGGAGGACAGATTATCTGGCCATTCTTTTTTAACGAACGACTAAATGATGACAGCTACCTAGCGTTTTTAAGAGGAGAATTGCCGATTTTGTTGGAGGAAGTACCCCTTGGAATTCGTCAACGAATGTCATTCCAGCACGATGGCTGTCCAGCTCACTTTGCAGCAAATGTTCGGGAGTTTTTGGATGGCAACTAGAATGGTTATTGGATAGGACGAGGCAGCATATTTCCATTACCGGCGAAGTCGCTGGGTTTAACATGCTTGGATTTTTATTTGTGGTGTAGAGTCAAAGATATAGTTTTTGCAACTCGACCTACTATACGGGATAATATGATTGGAGGAATAAGGAATTGTATATTGTATGCAAACAATATCAGTAGCTGAAATAGACACTGCAATTTGGTCTACGCGGGAAAGAATGTATAAGTACATCGAAAATGATAGACGACAATTTGAACATTTAGGATGCCATTGATAGAATGTACTGAAGATATTTCATAACCAGCGGCCTTATGTTGCTTCTTTTATTGATTGAGTGAATGAAAACGACGAATACTCAGTGTGTATTTATTTATTAATTTCCAGCTAAGCGCTTTCGGCTATTAAGCCATTCTCAAAGCTGTCCTATGAAAATTACAAAGTTTGTGAAATTTTGAAAAAACAATTTAAAAAAGTTGAACTTACGTCATTTAAAAAATAGGTGTCAAAACCATCCAGTTGATAAAGAACAATGTTCAAAGTTGAATCATTGTTATGATTAAGTCATTGAATTAAAAAACATTAAAATATTAAAATAACCCTATTGGAAGGGTGTAAAATTATAATTTACATGATGTAAATTCATTCAAAAATAAAAACTGAATGAAAACCGGTGACAAGTTTGACGTTAAAATTACGGTGGCTAATTAGCCAGCGTGCCGTGAAAACAAGTGCATGACAATACAACATATTTATACGACGAACATTGAATCAAAAGCATGATTGAAAAGATGAAGAAAAAAAAATTCATATAGTGAACTGAAAATTGTAGGGAACCCTGAATATTACATTTATTTTTAAATTTGAAAATGAAGTTAAAGATGTGATAAAAGCAAAAAATTGAAAAAACTCTATTCAAATTCAATTTCCAACATTCATCCAATTTTGATGAATAGCAAAATCCCCCTCATTCCTTAGTTGTATAATGAAATTGAATTAAGAGGTTGGATCCATTCCCCAGCCAGTCAGGAACAAGCGTAGTAACCTAAACGTGTGAAATGCTAGATAACATAAATTAAATAATACTTAGTTGTGAATGCATCCATGGAGGAGTTTACATAATCTATTGACGAAGGTGGAAGAAATACGCTGGCAAGGTGAACCCAACAACTGACGGCCTCACATATGAATTAGATGTAATGGCATAGTGATTGTGACCTAATGACCCAAACTATGTCCCATACATAGCCCGACGTCAAGAACACAATGTGATTATGAATTTAAGTTAGTTGTAACAAACCTAGATCCATACTAGGCATGTACAAGAAGAGAAGAAATCATAGGAGTATGTTAAGAGTGAAAGGGGTAGGACAGAATTTGATAAGAGATGAAAGATAAAGAAGTTGATGAACCCAACTATGACCCATACATAGCTAGGTTACAAGGGAACAATGTGGTTGAGAAATTTTGGTAAGTATGACAAACCTAGATCCATACTAGGCATGTACAGGAGGAAACGGGGTGGGGTGTAAGGAGAAGACGGAGAAGGCGTGTAGTTATAACAAACCTAGATCCATACTAGGCATGTATAGAAGAGAAGAAACAAAGTTTATAAAGAGAAGAAAGGATGGCAGCCATGCCATGGATGAGACAAACTCAGATCCATACTAAGACCGTCAAGAACCAGGCATGCGCAAGAGAAGAAGAAAATAAGGAAAAGTGAAAAGGTGGATGATTTTCTCAAATTAATACGTAGCTCAACGCTTAGCCAAACTATGACCCATACATAGCCTGGTGTCTGATGTACACTGTGGTAATCTGGAACCAGTTCCAAGAACAACCCCAGATAATACTAGACATGTCTCAAATAAGATCCATGTGGGGGAGGGGGAGTTTGTATTCATATTATTATAAATTTGGTCATTTAATAGTGCGGCAAACTATGACTGATACATAGCTTGTCGACTAGCCACCAAAGTATTTGAGAGATGATGTAGAACTACCCAATAGAATAAACCTAGAACCGTACTAGGCATATCCATGCATAGTTCTAGGAGTGGAAAGAAAATTGTTGTTAAGAAGATACTATGAATTTGTTGTTGGATGAAGAGTGGAAGTTCCTAGATGTCTGAGACACAGTGTATAATGCAGTGATAGATGTGGTGAAAATGTGAGAAGTGAATAAGGTTGAGCAAACTTAAAATAGAAGAAAGAAGAAATAGAGGTAAATAATGAATAGAAGATAGGAAAGACTCTTTCATTCGCCTTTTACGAATCAGCAGAGTGCTGGGCGAAATATTCTTGGACCGGATCGCCACGGTGAGAATTTAAGTCGAACGCCGTAGAGGACCACAAGGTTTTGAACAGAGGCTGAAATTTACAATTAAGATGTACCTGTGTGTTGAGGCAGTTTTCTGAGTTAACATTCATTTCCCTGAGTATTTCTAGATCCTCAAGTAAGTCCATCTTCCTAAAGTTGTTCGTGGGAATGTTATGTAGGATTTTTGAGTTAAGTGATGGAGAAAAGTTATGGTTATTGAACTTAATGTGGAAGCCGAAATTCGATGAAGTGGGTTTATTAAGATGTTCCTTAATTCTAGTACCTAAAGAACGAGTAGTCCTACCCACATAAGAAGATGGACAGGAATCACAAGTTAATTTGTAGATACCACTTCTATTAAGTTTATCAATAGGATCTTTGTTCTTAAAAAAATTGTGGAAATAGAACATTTAGATTTAAAGGAGATTTTAACATCTTCAAGATTGTTGGTAATAATCTTTGAAATTTCATCTGAAACTTCACCACAATAAGTCAGTGCACGATACTGAGTTTGAACGTTGTTGTGAACCTCAGGATAGGCCAAATTTCTTCTCAACCTCCTTGTTGTCTTAGAGACCATACTATCAACAATTTGAGGAGAATAACCATTGTTCAATGCCAACTGTTTCAAGATATTAAGTTCTACGTTGAAATTATGTTGAGAAAGAGGAACCCTAAGTAACCTATATACATAACAAGATATGGCGGACATTCTATGTTGAATGGGTTGGTTAGAGTGTATTGGAATAAGATGATCAGTCTGTGTGGGTTTTCTGTATATGGAAAATTCAATTTCAAAATCTTTCCTTGATAAGGTCAAACCCAAAAAATTTATTGATACATTGTTTTCAATTTCCAAGGTAAACTGTATGGAAGGGTGTATATCGTTAAGTTTACTGAGGATACTGTATGCATCCTCCACATCCCCATTAATAAAAGCTAAAACGTCATCAACATATCTGAACCATTTAATGCCTTTACTAAAATGTGAATTATTATTGAAGATAACCGTTGACTCCAGGTGATCAAGAAACAAATCCGCTAACAATGGTGAGAGTGGATTACCCATGGCTAATCCATCTGGTTGTCTGTATACTCTGTCATTAAAGGAAAAAAAGTCCTGTGATAGACAAAATTTAAGTAGAGCGATAACGTGAGATGTTGTAATTGGGTCAATGTTCTTAGATTGGAGTAGGTTGTTAACGATAGGGATTGTCTCCATTTTGGGAACGTTGGTAAAGAGATTAGAAACATCAAAAGAAACCATTAAAAAATTATTAGACTGGAAGTTACAATCTTTAATTCTATTTGATAAGTCCAAGGTGTTAACAGTGTACACTGGTTTATAATTTAGAGTTGTAGAAAGGAAGTTATTGACAAATTTAGATAGAAGCTCCAAAGGTGTGTTGGAAAAGCTAACCACTGGTCTCATTGGAGAGTTCTCTTTATGTATCTTAGGAAGTCCATAAAGTCTAGGTATGTAAGAGTTAGTAGGAGTGAGATGTCTAGTATTGATGCCATGTGCGGAGAAGAAAGTCTTATGTTCATTCAATATGTCTTTTAACTCACTTGTTAATCTTTTAGTGGGATTATTATTCAAGATTAAGAAGTTATTATTTTGTAGAAAATCTTCAGTTTTATTTATGTAATCACATCTGTACATTATGATTAAACAATTACCCTTATCAGCTTTTGTAAACATTAAACTATTAGCTTTCACCTTGCCAGCAATACCCCTTATCAACCTTTGTTGTTTAAAGAATTTTGACTTCAACTTAGCCTTGTTGTTATGAAATTTAGTGAAGTTTCTTTGTAAAGATAAATAGCAGCTACTCTTTATGTTATTCTTAATATTATCATCTAGATTCAAACTTTCCAGTAACACATCTACATCGATAGCGAGTTCTTCTAAAACTCTTGAATTTAAATTGTTTAAAGTAGAAAATTTGAGACCATTATTCAAGAACTCAGTCTCTTCATTATTGAATGTAGTATTTGGAAGGTTAATAATGCGGTCATGAAATTTGAAATCAGAAAACTTACCTGAGTTCGAAGACGTCTGCCCATGACTAGCTGGAGACAAGACCCTATCCCTAATAAGCTGTTGGAGCTTTTTATTAACCCTATTAAGTTTATTGGTACGTATTAACCCCAATTCCTCCTCATGATCACCAAATCTCTGCTGAAAAACCCCGTAAGGAACCAGTTCAACTATGTTGTCATAAAGTATCTTTGATTCAATGTTCAATCTATCTAACTTAGCGTAATGTAAACAAATTTCTTTTCTTAAAAGTCGCTTTTCCATCGATCGTAGAAATCCGAGGGGTACGTTCTTGGAAGCTTTAATTCTTGCAAAAATAGGAATGACATCATGTTTTAAACAATTCTGGATGAACCAAATATCAATCTTAATCAACTGTCGTCATGTAGACAACCTGAAGTACCTATCCATTTCTACTGTACAGTAGTTAATTAGAACTGTCTGTTGATATGGTGTACACACTAGATGTAAATTGAGTGAATGAAAACGACGTATACTCAGTGTGTATTTATTTATTAATTTCCAGCTAAGCGCTTTCGGCTATTAAGCCATTCTCAAAGCTGTCCTATGAAAATTAGAAAGTTTGTGAAATTTTGAAAACTTACGTGATTTAAAAAATAGGTGTCGAAACCATCCAGTTGATAAAGAACAATGTTCAAAGTTGAATCATTGTTATGATTAAGTCATTGAATTAAAAAACATTAAAATATTAAAATAACCCTATTGGAAGGGTGTAAAATTATAATTTACATGATGTAAATTCATTCAAAAATAAACACTGAATGAAAACCGGTGACAAGTTTGACGTTAAAATTACGGTGGCTAATAAGCCAGCGTGCCGTGAAAACAAGTGCATGACAATACAACATATTTATACGACGAACATTGAATCAAAAGCATGATTGAAAAGGCGAAGATAAAAAAATTCATATAGTCAACTGAAAATTGTAGGGAACCCTGAATATTACATATATTTTTAAATTTGAAAATGAAGTTAAAGATGTGATAAAAGCAAAAAATTGAAAAAACTCTATTCAAATTCAATTTCCAACATTCATCCAATTTTGATGAATAGCAAAATCCCCCTCATTCCTTAGTTGTATACTGAAATTGAATTAAGAGGTTACAACCTCTTAATTCAATTTCAATTATGATGTAAATTACTACTACAACATATTTTTTATTTATATTTTATTATAAAGTACATAATCTATGATTTTTTTACATAAGCACCAGCTGGCTACAATTAAATCAAACTTTTTGCTTTGTACAACCCTGTTCTTATCTAACTTGAAGCAAAAGACGATATATTCTCAGTTGGATTCGTTTATTATTTATTTATTTATTCATTTATTAATTTATTTAGTTATTTATTTATTTATTTATGTATTTATTTATTTATTATATGTTACCCTCGTGTTATATTGATGAACGAATTGATTGAAAGTCGTGCTTAAAGAAAACAATTTTGGTAAAATTTTATTAACAATTAAGTTGTGCTTTACACAATTTAAGAAAGAAAAATACGCTGAAATGAGAAGAATCTATGAGTAGACAGTGACGATCAAAGAAGAAAAATATGGCGTTTGTATTTTTGAACTAAACAGGTGTGATAAATTTACTTAGTTTATTGTCATTCAAATAAAAATTACTTGTTAAGTTCATAAACGATATGAAGTAATCAAATACCTACAATAGAACACACATATACAAACTATAATTAGCGAATAATAATTAGAAATAAAATCAATCTAGTCAGAGTCTATGAAATAATTCCCATTTCACCTTAATGTTCAAAGTATTATTTGTTTTTCTTCATATTATCTTGCTGTATTTAAACTTATGTTCAATCTAATTGCATTTATTAATTTATTTCTCTTGTTATGTCTTTTTTATTCTGTCATTGAGAGTTATTTCTCTATAGTGAATAATTCATGAAATAGTTATTTATGTATTTTCTTTTTAGTTTATGAAAGGAATTAAAGACCTTATTTGTTCTTTATCCGTGTTGAAAAATTCAGCAACTACCATCGAATTCCATTTTATACTCCATTTCTATGGTAAGGAGGAAAAATCAAATATTTTTCTTTATGTGCTGACGTTGGAAGTTCCCACTTTTGAACGTCAAGAAAAAAGTTTATGTCAACGTTGAAGGTAAGTTGCTACCTTCCTTATCGGCACCAGAATTCGTAGATTACATGATCACCAAGCAACTTTTTTTAGTTGACTGACGTCGAATTTTTGGTTTTATAGAACACTCACACTAACATCTTTGTTGAGCTATTTTGGACGAGAATGCCGAAATGGGGGCCCGCTTCTCCCGCTTACTGCTGTAAAAGACGTAAGTAATAGTATTCGCTATTTGTATTCATCATTTTTAATATTATTGTTACATATTTAAATGTAAATGATTAAATGTTTTTAATGTTAGGTTAGGTTAATTAAACTTGATAATATATTATTCTTTCATAAATTGAAGTAATGATATTGTAGAGAGTTGCAGAAGCTTTACAACTTAGTGTTACCACTGATAACCGTATTGCCGCCAAGCATAATAGAAATGAACAGCCTAAAAGCCCACCTAAAAAGAGACAACGCATAAAACCTATTGTTGAAATTGATAACTTTGATTAAAATGCTTTCCGAAATGTTATATACGAAATGTATGGAAACAGTGAGTATATTGAATTTACTGTTTTATTTTATTCACAATTAACTAACACAATATTTTTTTCACAGGAACATATAACCTTGAAAACTTTAAGAGACAAACTCCAAGAGCGTGAACTCTTTGATGGTTGTTTAACATCACTCTGGAAGATAGTGAAAAATATTGGATTCAAATACCAAAAAGATGATCCTCGTCGTGGTTTAATGGAGTTGCCATATATTGCATTAAAACGCGTTTATATCAATTTGTGTTTTTGGATGCGACCTGGATATTTAAAGACGGTACTGTTGGACGTTCTTGGCAAGATTCTAATCATAGAAGCGTGAAAAAACCAAAATTGGTGGTCCAAGGTAATTGAATATTAAAATTTAGCATTTAATTTATGAGGTACTAACATTCCTGCCATTTTAAGACCTTTTCCAATATTTACTAGTCACACTATTTTATTTAAATCTATATAATTATTAATAGTTGTTTTAGCTATGAAGTCTATCTAGAAAACCTAGTAGTAATTTGTTATTTCCTTATTGTAGGTATATAGTATTGCATGCTGGTTCCTCTTGTGGATTTATTCCTGGAGCAGGGCTGGTTTTTTCTTCCAAAAAACAAGATGGTGATTACCACGGTGAAATGAACCGAGAAATTTTTTTGCATCGGTTTGAATACCAGCTTTTAGTGAACTTGGAAGAACCTGCCACAATTGTAATGGATAATGCAAGTTATCACAGTACAGTGATCAATAAAGTACCAACAACAGCTACCAAAAAGGTGGATATACAGAACTGGTTCATACAAAATGATATTCCTCTTGAAAATACTTTCCTCAAAACCCAGTTATTGAATTTAGTACAACGGTAAGTTGATATAAACATTTTTCAATATATTATGGTAATACTTAGATAACTTATCTTGTTTAAATATATGCATTTTTGTAGGAATAAACCACCAATAGTATATGAAGCTGACATATTATCTGAAAAATATGGTCACAAAGTACTTCGATTTCCCTCTTACCACTGTATATTCAACCCAATTGAACGTATTTGGGGCATAGTTAAATTTTTTTATAGAGATCATGTGGGAACTGATGGTTCTTCAAGAGAACAAGCAATAGGTGTACGGAAAAAGTCTTTAGAAAAAGTGACTCCTGATATTTGGTCAAAGACAGTAGAGCACACTGAAAAAATTTTACAAGATGGGTCGGATAGAGAAGTAGTATTTGATAGATACACTATTATTGATTTTGACAGTGACGATTAAGATAGTGATGATTTTGTAGTGGAGTAGTGGAAATCTTGTGTTTTATTTTTTGTATATTTTTATCCAATTTGCTTTATTTCCACCTTTTCAAAATCACTAATAACTTCTATTAAATTAATTAGGTACAGTTATTTTATAATACACAGATAAAAACAACAACCACAGTATCTCTACATAAATAAAACTGATAAAATGGGAGATTTTTTATTTTTATATCTTGTAACAAAATTTTATTTTGTGTATCTATATTTTTCTTTTCCATTCTATTTTTATTATAATAAATATTATAGATATTGTGTAAAGAAACAATATTTAAATTTGCATGAAGATGATTACAGCTTGTATTGATTCCTTTTAGCGTAAACCCTTGCAGTGCTCTTGAAGATGGTTCTATAGAGCATAGAATAAGGTATAAGGATCTACAGTTTGTCATTTAACCCACTTGTATGTGAAATAATTAAGTGTTAATTCGAATATAGAATGATTGGTTACTGTTTTTTGTATCTTATCCATAGTCTTATCCACTTTGACTTACGCCCTACGAGGCACGGAACAATGAAAAAGAAGAACTGTCAATCTAACATCAGATTGACTTTTCTAGTTTTCGTTAAGTAAAGGAAAAAGCTACAGCTTGACAACATCACAATATTTTGTTTTGCAACTTATAGTCATCAATATTTTTTTTACTAAATTCATTTATTACATTCATTAATAGATAGATTTTAAATTTGTTCTGAATACTTTCACATTATTACTCAGTTATAATAAATACTTTCATAACATTTATCCGTTATAATATACTGAATAATTACCAAATAAAAATTGAAATTATTCACCTCGTATTTTTAATAATATATAGATGCTCATTTCCAGCGTGTAAGTGTGCATTAAGGAATATAGTAATTTAAGATGTACAGTAACGTTATAAAACTTGTTTTGTTGTCTTAGTACCACAAATACGTGTAACGCGGGTACTGTGTTCACATTTTTCTCGCGGAGGAACTACTTTAAGGACATTTTTAAGCAATTGATTTAAAAATTTGACGTATAAATTAATTGTAGGTAAACGTTTATAATGGGACAACCCGTATATAAATAAATCGACTCTCCATTAATTTTAGTTGCTCAACAACGATTTCGATTTGCGCTAAGTCAATGTTCTGTTATAACCTTGATATTGCCAAAAGTGAATTCATTGTTACAACATCCAGGCAAAAGTGAAAGCTGGCATTTTGTTTATAGAAATTTTCGAATGTTGATTTATATGTGTACGTATTATGTTGTTGTAAATGATACTGACGTCACGCGACCGTGGAATATTGAGGTGAAAAGACAATAAACCCACAAACCATTTTTTTTTATTCAAATTTACGAATACCGCATTTCGTTAGGCTGTTTCTTCGAATGTAATACCATTTATCATAGCCTGTGGTTGGAGGCAGTGGATTTGAAGAAGAAAATAGTGAAGGAATGATGAGAAAAGTAATACCTATAGGAAAAGTGCATATATGCTAGGAAGTAACACCGTCCTAAACTGCAAACACTGACAAAAGGTACTCGATTTTTCTCAGAGATGTAGCAGTAATTTACTGTTTGAATAACTGACCAAACACAAATACCAATCTTCCATGTAGGAAATTTATCTTCAACTTCTGTTTCGGCCTTGTCTATAATTTTTCATTCTAGAATATTCTTGGCAAAGAAAAAACATATATCAGGGCAAAAGGACCATATGTTAAGTGCTCCTTTTTGACGGATAACTTCAGTGTACTTTTAGGCCATATTGTTGATGATAATTTTATCCATCCTTATAAAGTTGGTGCAATAAACAAAACTTAATGCATGTATTCAGTCATAATTTTCCTATGTTTTACCAGCAATGGTTTGTTGAATAATACAAGATATAGGCGAAATTGATCCATAGGAAAGCATTCCCCGTATAATGGGATACATATTTGTGAACGCCACAAATGTAGAAAAAATACGAATGTTATTTAATAATATAGTGACAAAATCGATTATTGATTTTATATTTAAATTATGTATAAAAATAAAAAAAACGCCAATTATAAAACAACATAATGATGGTTCAAGATTGAAGTTTAACTTTTTGGCAAAAGGTTTAAAATTCGCGTTTTTTTAATTTATTTTCTATTTTGTTATCATTTTATACATGTAAGGATCTATGTTTGTGATTTGTTCATAAGAAATCATCGAAACCTGTGATGTCAAAGTGACAATATCTATCAAATCAAATTTAGTAGAAAACGTAAAAAATCAAAGAAACGAATCATTAACGTTGAATGTTGTTTCTTTTATTTTCAGGTACGATTTATTGTTATTACATTGTATTCTGTATAGAAAATAAAATAATCTTTGATTTTCTGAGAAACAATTCTTGAGAAGATTACCATTATAAAAGAACGTTCTTGTCAAAATAATAAAATGGACAGTATAAGATTTGATTTATAGATATGCAGTGCAGAAGATACTACAACAAATATATTATGTATAACTTCAATTGGAACAACGGATGGCTGTACTTACTTGATGGTTATTGAGAAGCCAGTATGCTAAGGTAAAAACATCAATTACCAAAAGACACCAGGTTAGAAAAGTATGGATTAATTTAACCGACGATTTGACAGCAATATATTTAGATGAAAGGGGTAATCTACAATTTGAAGATTTCTATTTAGAAGAAATTGTTGAACGGTGGTGACAATGTGAATATCTCAGAACAACCACTAATAAAATCGATACGAATCAAGAACAATGTATATTATGCTAGCGTAGCCATTTTACAGGGCACCCTTCAGACCAGGCTAATAATTTGTTGCTAATTTGTATTGCTGAGCTCAATTTGGTGGCTAATGTCGTTTCCAAGAAAACGCAAGCTATGCTGGCGCAATATTAAGCTAGAGTAGCCACACGCTATAACTATAAAAATAAGTAATATTAATAAAACGAAATGCTAAAAAATGACAATAACCGATCCTGAAAAAAATTATCTCTTATCTCATATTAATTGAAATTCACCGTGATTTAGTAGTCATTGGCTAGCAACAAATTTCCGGGCTGATTTTAAAGGCATATATTACATTTTTGGGTAGTAATTGACCAGCAACGAATTCTCCGAGTGTTTTTTAATCAAAATTCATCGTGTTTTAGTAGCCATTACCTATCAACAAATTGCCGGACTGATTTTAAAGGCATATATTACATTTTTGGGCAGTAATTGACCAGCAACGAATTCTCCTAGTGTTTTTTAATCAAAATTCATCGTGTTTTAGTAGCTATTGGCTAGCAACAGATTGCCTGGCCGATTTTAAAGCCATATACTCTATATTTGGGCACTAATCAGCCAGCAACAAATTACCTGAGTATTGCAGAATACAATGGCTGGAACTACAATTAGACGCTTTATTTTTTATTAGTGACACTGCTCCTGCTGTTTGACCCGTCATCGCATTGGCCCCATCTGTACAAATGTCAATGCAATGGTTCCAACTGAGATTATTTTCTCCAAAAAATATATTTATTTTATTAAAAATTTCTTCTCCGGTAGTGTTTCTAGGCAGCGATGAACAAATAAGCATGTCTTCTTCAACAGAACTTTCATATGGATATCTCTGCCTCGGTGGACCAGGGGTGCTGAAATACCTGCGACTCCTCAATCAGGGAATATCCCCTGAAGAGGCCAGGAAGCAGGTTGTTCAGCGCACAATACCCCCGAAGTAACCACGAACGGAGAAGGTGAAGCTGAAATGAGATCCGGAGCATATCACTCCTCCGCAGCGATCTCTCAGTGAAAAACCTAAAACAGCTGCAACGGTAACCGGGCAAGCTACTGGTTACGCAGCAGCTGTTAAATCAAAGAAGGCTTTTAGGGTGGGAATAATGCCCAAGAATTATCCTGGGGTCATCCTGAAAGCAAAGCAGTTCTCCACCTTGGAAGACAGTCTGGTGGAAAAGGTATGCCAGAGCAAGGAGAAGAAGATCCACTTCTCAGGTATTCATTTCCGTTGTGGAATGATACCGGTGGATTGTGGGTTCCAAGAATTGGCAGACTGGCTCATGAGGTCAGCGCCGAAATTAAAGTCTTGGGAAGGACCCGAATTGGTGGCTCGAAGTGTAGACGACATCCCAAAGCCGGTCACCATAACGGCGTTCTTCCCAAGAAGCCACGACATGAAATTGGAGAAAATCCACCAACATGTCGAGGTTCAGAACTCCAACCTCACTACTGGAGCTTGGAAGATTCTGAACTCAAAAAAAGTGGGACAGGGAAATATCCTCACGATAGGGATCGACCAGCAATCTGGGGAGGCTATGAAGGCAGGGGGTTATGCGCTAAACTTTCGTTTTGGGCGTATCCCTGTCTCAGGGCTGGGAAAAGAAAAAGAACCCCGTGGAGGATCCAAACGACATGGAGATACCCTCCACATCCGGAACCTCTGGAAAAGGGGAAAAGGCAAAAGCTTGACTCTTGGGCAGCCCGAGATCTCCTTCGGCTCTGCTGTGGTGACTAGGGATGCGGAGATCGCTTCTGCATCCCGGGAAACTGGGCGGAGCACCTTGGGGGTCGAGGCTATGACACGAGATCAAGAAACTCCGAGGAAGATATTGCCATGGTGGTCGAGGAGGGTCAAGGAGAGATAACGGAGGGGGGTTGAATTGAGACTGAGTAACTCGGTCTCTCTCATCCATAATAATTCAACTTCACGTTCACGAATGTAGCTCAGATTAACCTGCATCACGCGAAGGGAGCTTCAGCCATGATTGCAAGGTTGTTCGCTAAACTACAACTGAATATTGTACTGATCCATCAACCAAGAATAAACAAAGAAGGCCAAATCCAAGGTTTGGCATGCAAGGATTCTAAATTGATTTATGATCAAAGGAAAGTATCTCCGCGTGCCTATGTAATCATAAGAAATAACATAAAATATATATGTGTTTCAGAATACGTGTCACGGGACCTTGTTCCAATCATGGTTCACCGCAATATTGGGGGTATCTACCGCGACATTGTCATTGCCTCTGCATACTTCGCTGGAAACGGGCCGATGACACCGCCAGAAGAAGTACAAAAGCTGGTGAGACACTGCAGTAGCAGACCGCTGCCAATCATAATTGGTTGTGATGTCAACGCACACAATACCGTGTGGGGAAGCACTAACAACAACGCCAAAGGTAAGTGTTTATTAGAATATCTCTTAGCAAATAATCTTGACACCTTAAACGTGAGGATAACACACTTAGAGAATGCCTGCTATATCGTAATTATCAATGAAACAGCTCTCTACTTATTTGAACTAAATTTAGTTGTTTTATTTGTGCATGTCCTTCTCCTATTACAAATCTAATAAATTTTATCTAGACACGGGCCTTTAAATCTTGTAGTACTGTATAAGACTTCTAGGTGTTTTCATTTCTTCTAGTATTGTCCATATGTATTTACCAAAACCTGTATCAAAGGCTGATTTCAAATCAATGAATACCAGGAACAGTCAATGAAAGCGATAGAAAGGAGAAATCTCATTACTTATTCACGGATTCACCCTGTATATGAATATTTTTCAATAATGATAACATAGTTATGAGAGATTGTTTGTACGTCATTAGATATGTCAATATGTACATAAGTAAAAAATAATTGTTTATGTAATCGGGCACGAACTCTTCCGGGGTATTGATCGGGGGGAAAACATTTGTGTCAAAGTTCGGATGAGGTCATTTTAAAGCCCCAGTTAACCGCTCGACCTGTTAGAAGTACATTCACTCCTCTTTTTTGCTGCCAAGCGAACGCATTCAATAATCCTCTTTTTTTTAGTTCCTGGCCTGTTTTGTTGCTATTGTTCGAAAGCTATTTATTGCATGATAAATTTAAACAAAATACCGATACGTAAAACTAATATTGTCGGCAAAAGAATGTCAATGCTACTATGATAAAATTGAGTATATTCATGGGCAAACTTTGCTTTCCTCTTATTACTCTTAATTAATTTTATAATCTTATTCGTATTTTCTATCTATTAATAGAGATGTCTCTATAATAGGTGATATATTGAGATTCATATTTCACAGCCCATTTTAGATACATTCACTTTAACGCTCTGTATCTTAGAAATGCCTTCGTTTGCGACTTTCCTGATCGTTTCCTTGTAGACTGGATCTTTAAAAGTATTTCAATAAAATTTCAACTTAAGACTTCTGTTATTTAAATATGTACGATTATTTAAGTTATGGCATCTTTTTTTTCGAACTATATTTGACATTCACTTTAACGCTCTGTATCTTAGAAATACCTTCGTTCGGGGCTTTCCTGGTTTTTTCCTTATAGACTGGACCATTGAAACTATTTCTCTGAAATTTGAGCCCAATACTTTCATTATTTTAATGTGTACGATTTTTTCTGTGAAGGCATTTTTTTTCGAACCTATATCAAATTCATTTTAACGCTCTGTATTTGAGAAATGCCTCCATTAGGGCTTTCCTGATTTTTTTCCTTGTAGATTGTACTTTGAATAGTACTTCTCTGAAATTTTAAATCAGTACTTTCATTATTTTAATGTGTATGATTTTTTGAGAGAAGGCATTTTTTTTCGAACCTAATTTGACATTCATATTTATTTTATTTTACGACTATTTAACGATTTAGTAGGACAATAAAAAAACTGATTTTCCTCTATGCTGACATTTCGGATCTATTATAATTATTATTATTATTATTATTATTACAAATTGATGAGGATGGAGGAGCTGGCTCCTATTATGCCCATAAAAAATACATTTCAAAAGAAATAACTACTTGTAGTAGTGAACAAACAAATAGGAGGAAGAAGAAATTACGATTAAGCTCTAAAAGTTATTAAAATTAGTTACACTGATCTAGTCTATTTTTAAATATGTTGACACTTGTTGCTGAGACAATTTCACTGTCCAAATCATTCCAAATATTGGAAATTCTGTTTGGTAAAAAGTTTTGTCTCGATCTAACCACAAAATTTTCTCTATTTAACTTGAAATGGTGTCCTCGATGTCTCGTGTCCGTATTTACGGTGAAAACTGTATTTATATCACCAAAATTATATTCAAGAATTCGAAAGGCTACAATAGAATTGCCTCGTAACCTACGCAGCTCAAACATGGTAAGATTTGCCATGGATAATCTTTCTTCATTTGAAGGTCTTACAGGTCCAAAAGCAACTCTTGTAGCCTTCCGCTGTACACTTTCCAGCAACGTTTTATCACGAGTTAAGTCCGAGTACCAGACTGAGCGGCGGATAGGTCTGACGTAAGTAGCATATAATTTGCAGAAGCTCTGAAAGGATACTTTTGAGAAGCATTTCCTAATAAGATAAAATCTGGTATTTGCACGTTTGAATACTGAGAGCACATGATCGGACCACGATAGTTCACTATTCACGATAACACCCAGGTCATTATGAGAGGTCACTGTGATTAGAATTTCACCGTCAATAAAGTAATCAAAATGTGGGTTGTTTTTACCGACGTGAAGCACTACACATTTTTCATTGTTCAATGGAAGTAACCATTCCGAAGACCACTGATGTATTGACATTAGGTCGTTTTGAATAGATAGATGACTTGTGATGGGATTGTCATATATTTTTGAGTCGTCGGCATATTGCGATATTTTGCTGGAAACGTGAAACGGTAAATCGCTAGTGTACACTGTAAACAAAAGTGGGCCCAAAACTGAGCCCTGCGGAACTCTACTTTTAACTAGTCTTTTATGAGAAAAGGAGTCACCAACTCGAACCTTGTAGAAACGATCCACCAATAAGTTTTCAATCCATAGTTTTAAGTTTCCTCTGATACCGAAATGTTCTAACTTGTACAAGAGTCTTCGCTTGGGAGCCCGGTCGAAAGCTTTGGGAAAATCTAAATACACTATATCAATAAGTTCTCTATTATTTAAGAATCATATCCAGTCATTCTCACAATGAAGTAAGTTGGCAAGTGTTGACCGCCCTGGAATAAATCCGTGTTGTTGTTTTGGAATAATATGTTTTTCGAGGAGGAAATCCATCATAGTCTCGGAAGTAATGGATTCCATTACTTTACTGACGACGGGTAATAAACTTATTGGGCGATAATTGTGGCTATCGAGCTTATTGCCCTTCTAAGAAATGGGGGTGACAGAAGCTAGTTTCCAACTAGAAGGCAGAGAGCTGTTGGTGAAGGACGATTGCATTGTTAAGCAAAGCGGAATAGCGAACATCTTTTAAGAAAGTAGGGTGTTAGATCATCTAAGCCAGGTGAGGCGTTAGTACGCAGGTTTAGCAAATACTGTTTGATTTTATCATTTGTGAACAGAATATTGTCAAGAGTGGCGAAGAGACGGGGGATATGATGTCAGGCATATTGTCATTAGGAAGTTCGTTTGTAAAAACTTTTGAGAATGTCTGTGAGAGTGTTTCGGAAGTATCTTTATTTGACGAGCAAAGGCTACCGTCATCTTTTAGAAGCAGAGGAATAGCGACTTTAGATGATAGTGAGGAACATATGTATTTAAAAACTTTTTTTGAGTTTCCGCTGGCTATAATTGATTCTTTATCCAAGGTTTTAGGTTATTTTTAGAAATTTTACGCTCACTAATTGTTTTACTGGTGATTTGAAGGAAGGTATTCCACATTGTTGAAGGATCAATAGACAAATTCAACACAGAATGCCAATCGAGCTGGGATAAGTCGTCGTTAACTTTGTTAAAGTCAGTATAAATGTAAGTGAGTGTGTTACTCATACTGTTATGACTGCGTGATAAGATTTACCAATTGGGAAACTAATTTCGGAACTTATTAGTAGATTGTCATCATTGGTAAGAATAAGGTCCAGAGTAGACGATTGGTTGTTGATTCTAAATCTGGTGGGTACTTCTATAAGTTGGGGTAGGTTGGAGTTTAAAATAAAATTTGGAAAAAGAGTATGCGAACTAATACCATCAGATATAGATGTCGTTTTCCAGACAATTTAAGGGATGTTGATGTCACCGACTAGTATAAGATTATCAAGCTCCGACATTTCCCACAGTTTATCGATTAACAAGATGTCATTTTCACGGTGGGTGTCTGGTGGTCGATATAAGCAAACGAGATTAATTGAAAATAAGTTTTTAGCAATGCACAGATGGATAACATCTATACCTGGAATATCAAAGTCACCCACCGTGACTGAGAATGAAGAAGTAATGACATCAACCAAGTACAAGCACACACCTCCACCTACACGGTGTTCTCTATTTTTACGAAATAATGTATATCCATTTATATGGATTACAGAGTCGAGTATGGTTGGTTTAAGCCAGCTTTCCGATATCATAATAATATGTGGTTTCAACAACTATTTGAATTCTTTATCAAGGCTACAAAGATATACAGAAATCTGGTGATTATGAATATTAAATAACCAATAAAAACATTTAAAAATTAAAATTTTAAATACTTAAAAATTAAAAAACAATCGATGCCTATTATTTACGTAGTTAAAGATATTTTGTATAGTATAATTTAGAAAAATTCCAAAACATTCAAATCAAATAAGGAAAATGAAATTTAAGAAGTAAGTTTTGTACCGGTTGTCCAATAAGCCGATCTCTCGGCTACATATCAGAAACTATTCATGTTATAAGTGGCCAAGAGAAATCGCTGGAATTAACTTTCAAGTTTCTAGGTTAACCGCTAGGAGGCGTACCCTGTGAAGAAAAATTTAAAAACCACTTTTTTGTGAAATATGCCCAATTATACCAAGTGTTAAATAAGTAAACTAGAAAGAGGGCTAAATTCCGCACAAATTTGGTTGAGTAACTTTTTTTATTTTCTTTTCAAATAAAGAGTGGGGGATAGTGGGGAAGTGTTTGTGGATAAATACCTACCGACCAACCGATTTTAACGAAATTAGTGTCATTAGAAAGAATGTAGATGAATTAATTACATCTCCTATAAAACAATTGCATTTAATTCCAATTGTCATAGGTAGAATGTACTTTCGAATGAAAAAAATTAAAATTGGTTTTTCTTAAAAATGTTTAATGGAAACACCTAATTATTGCAAATTATAATACAACTAGATTAAATTCGTAACAAAGTGGCCGATCTAGATCCAATTGCCGCCATAACTACGCTTGTCACAAACAAGAACAAAATCCAACAGCATAAATAAATTATTATATGTAACAAATATCATGTATTTTGTATATAAAAAAAAATATGAATTACAACTTTTAGATCACAGAGTACACTGTTGTGCATCTAAATTTTTTCAAAAAGTAGGAAAAATACTACTTTGCAACCAACGTCAAAAATTTTAGAAAAAAAGAAAAATCCTTATGCCAAGTTGTATAATTTTACTACTAAAAACAAAAAGTCTTGTCTGAAAAGGTTAAAAGAGTTGTATAGTGAAAATGGGAATCTTTAACAAAAAAAGAGGAATAAAACTGAAGGTGTTGCCATCGATTCAATAGTGTACAATGGTTTTGTGAAGTGAGACGTAAGAACATTTCATTATTTGGACCCATAAAAGTGAAGAAAGAAAAAGCTTTAGAGGCTGCGAAAGAACTTAATTTGAATTTTAAAGCTCCCAATGGTTGGTTCGAGAAGTTTTGCTCAAGACATAAAATTAAATAGACATCATTACATTCAGCACATTTAAGTTTATATATACTTCTTCTTCTTTTTCTTTTAGTAGGACCCTGTCCTGTTTAATTCCGAATATTTAACCTCCTCCTGAGCTCTTCTTGAGACGCTGAGCTCCAGCTCTCATACCATCTTTTTGGTGGTCTCCGTGTGTTTGGTTTCTGGGTTTTCGCCCATTTTGCCCATCTGTTTTCTGGTATTCTTTCGACATGATCTCTCCAGCCTCGTTTACGTTCTATAACCCATCTCACACATCCCGAATATCTTGACTTCTCATCCTATCTCTGAGGCTCACTCCCTTATTTGTTCTTAGCGTTTTCATTTCAGTCGTACTCAATATTCTTTCTATTATTGATGTTTCGGCCCTTGTTTTGGTTGCATAAGTGACAATAGGTGTTACGCATGTTTTCTAGATTCTTATCTTGCTTTATGTGCTCATCATATTACTTTTCCGCTCAACCTATCTAACATGCGAGAAAAGTATTGGTTTACCCAAAAAAAAGTTGGAATTTTGAAATTTTCTTTTGAGTTATTTTTACGTTTTCCATCAACAACAACACGAAAAAACGGCTTTGAGAAAAAATAAACGGTTTTAAAGATTATAGCTAACTTTTCCACATCTGTGGCCCTGAACAATATTCTATCATAAAATTGTTACTGTATACACTTCGGAGAATGTATCGTGCTAACAAACCGAAATTTCCCCAAAAATTACAAAAATATCGTACTTAAAGTACCATAGCACCTGTTGTACTGGCTCTGGTGAGCTGAATATCAATAAGGTTCATCTGTGTGATGTCTTGGATAATATTCAATCATAAAATTGGTAACTTGTTGAACTCCAGAGGCTGTATCGTGCTAACAAGCTGAAATTTCTCAAAAAATGACAAAATGTCGTACTTCAAGTACCATAGCACCCGTTGTACTGGCTCTGGTGAACTGAAAATCAATAAGCAAGCAACAATATGCAATCATAAAATTGGTGACTTGTTACACTACGGAGGCTGTATCGTGCTTACAAGACATGTAACGAAAAGTGGCCGACGACAACGACGACAACATACACACAGGATTTTTTTTAAAAACCGTTTTTTCGTGTTGTTGTTGATGGAAAACGTAAAAATAACTCAAACATTTTTTTCACAATTCCAACTTTTTTTGTGGTAAACCAATACTTTTCTCGCATATTAGATAGGTTGGGCGAAAAAGTAAAATCCTGTGTGTATGTCGTCGTCGTCATTGTCGTCAGCCACTTTTCCTTACATGTCTTGTTAGCACGATACAGCCTCCGGAGTGCAATAAATCACCAATTTTATGATGGAATATTGTTAAGGACATGTCACAGATGAACCCTATTGATTTTCAGCTCACTAGAGCAAGCACTACCGGTGCTATATGGTACTTGAAGTACGACATTTTGTCATTTTTTGAGAAATTTCAGTTTGTTGGCACGATACGACCTCCGGAGTTCAACAAGTCACCAATTTTATGATTGAATACTATTCAGGACATCTCACTGATAAACCCTATTGATATTCAGTTCACTAAAGCCCGTATAACGGGTGACGGGTGCTATGGTACTTGAAGTACCAAATTTTTGTCATCTTTGGAGAATTTTCAGTTTGTTAGCACGATACAGCCTCCAGGGAGTATACGATTGATCAATTTTATAAAGGAATATTGTTCAACGTGTCTTACAGATGTACCCTATTGATTTTCAGTTGGCTAGAGCGAGTACAGCGGGTCCTCTAAATCCAGATATACTAAATTTTTGATTTTTGGAGAAATTTCGGTTTGTTAGCACGATACATCCCCCGAAGTGTATACAAGTAACAATTTTATGATAGAATATTTTTCAGGGCCAGAGATGCGGAAAAGATAGTTTTAGCTTTAAAACCGTTAATTTTTTTTCCATATTATTTCTCCCAAATATCCGCTGACCCTTGATGATTTTGTCGCTTAAGTAGAGTTGAGTTTATATATACTATACTTCTTTAATGGGGATATTTTTGTTTTTACATTTAACAATTTTTTACTCACTTTACTTTAGTTTTAAAAGAAATTTTGAATTATTATTAGAAATATTACCTGCATATGTAATTTATTTATCATATATAATGGATAACCGTTGGATGTTGCTATTTGTTTAATTGTATTAATTTCTCTATCAAAATTACATTTGTTCATAGGAACTCTTTATATATATTGAATTACATGCTGTCAATTTATGTGGCATGGGATGATTGCAACTATATGGAATAGTCACATCAGTGTGTGTTGGTTTTCTGTAAACTGAATAATCAAGTACATTTTTGAGTCTTTGAATTTTTAAATTAAGAAAATTGATTGAATTATTTTCTTCAACTTCTAATGTAAATTTAATTTTTGGGCGTAAATTATAAATTGGTCTCTGGAGCAAGCATTTTTTTCTGCTTTTTCAGTTTATTACTGCTCTCATCCTAGAACAACGCTACTACTACAGCAGCTATTGCCTTTTTGGAAACAGTCGGAGCCATGGTGAATAATACTAAACTAATTGTACAACCGATCGCTCGGAATCTTTCACGTCTGTGGGCAAAACTATCTACGAACTGTCTGTACGATTTAAAAGTGCACCCCATTGTACGATCGGTAGTACAACAAATTGCAGCGTCTGTGGGCCCTTTAAAATTATCATGAGATATAGACGAAAAACTAAATGCTTTTTTTCCATTTTAATTTACTTATAACTTTTGCAATTTATTATGTTCTAATAAATGATATCGATAGATTTTTCTAGACAAAATTCCGAATCAAATGAGCCATCACACATATTTTTCACGAATTTCAACTTTACTAAATATTTACGTAAAAAATTTGTATCAAAAAGTCATCTTTATATTTTATTGATACATTTTTCTGGTATCAATGGAACATTGAGAAAAAAATAATAAAAATTCTGTTCCGGGATATCGCATACCAGGAAGTAGTATGATTTATCATTCAAACGCTTTAACCTGAATTCTACAGATGTTTACAATGTTCACTTCCTCTTTATAGACGAACATATTTTTATAAATAAAATTCTCTAAATCCGTACTTTCTTGATTACAGGGTCTTTCTTCTGTTATGATCGTATTATGTTTATTCAAATATTGTCATTTCTGCATCCATATTGAATATTGGCGGTATTTTGTTTACCTTCAATAACAACCTTCTCAAATACATGTCTCTGAATCTTGTAGTTGTTTACGAATTACGTTCTAGAAATTGTATTGCAACAGCAAATGAGTCATGCGGTGACTGATCAAGATGAGCTTCAAACCAGGAACAAGAATATAAAAGACATTCTTTAATAATATTCATATAAAATAAAAATCTAAAATAACAACCATAATCCTCAAGTTATCATTTTTTTTTATTTTAAATATGACATCCTGTATATTAAAAAATAAAGTTCTAACAATGGAACACGAAGATATTTCACTTTAAAGTTTGTTTATAAAAATTATGTAGCCTTGTTATATTACGCATCAAACATGATCGAAAAGGTTGCTTACATTGTAGAACGAACAATAATTTCGTTATAAATAAATAAACAGACGATTATAACCTCAAATTTTATGAAAACTATCTTAAAACTATTTATTTATGTTTTGTATAAGGAAGAAATATTTCATAAATAAATTTAAGAAAATATGTCTAAATAAATTATGTAAAATAAATGTTTCAAAAATTAAATATTATGCGTAAAACGTAAAATATTAGTTTATTATTCCATGCGGATACGTTTTCATTGATAGAAATGAATGCGTAAATAAGGAATTGCGTTTTCTCTATTTCCTTATTAAAAACGTAAAAGAAACCCAACCACCAAACAATGAAAACATCCAAATTACCTAAAGAATACATTTTCCATTGATCACATTTATAATCCATTCACAAATGATCGAAGAAACTACGCGAAAACTATCCTAATAAACATTTTTTCGTAACAAATGCGCCGACAACTTAACGTACACAAACTCCCTAACCACAGTCGTAACACGTGAGCATCGGAATAGTACAAGTGTTAGAAAGTACAGAGAGTAGGCGGGTAAAGATAATCGACAGGTAAAAGGTAGATTGGCTGTAGTAGTCTCTCTGTATATCAACCGAGCGCCTTAACGGTAAGAGTTGTACTACAAAAACAGTTGGAGTTTCGCTAGGCTACGGCATTAGTGCAGGTAAAAAGTAGGCCGCGAACTATGCGAGTTCAACTGTGATCTGCCTAGTGGAGAGACATGGGAGTAGGAAACGAGAGGGTGGTGGGGTCCACTAGCGACAATCTTCTTCTAATTTATCTATCTGATAGTCTAGTTTTATATCTATCGAAAGGATGTGACGTAAATTGTTAGACGACGCCCACCTTCAGAATTGCATTATGCATTTTAACATAAAATGGACCGCCAAAATTAGAAAAAAAGATAGTAAAACAGCTATTTATTATACAAGAGAAAAATTATTAGATTTTAGCTCGAGATGAGAGACAAAAAGCGAGAACTAAAATTTAATATTTTTCCCGTGTATAATACACTTTTTCTTCTGTGACAGGTAAAACGACGATTTATTATTGAAAAAATAGCTTACCGGACATCCCCATTAGACCGGTCGTCAGTTTCACTAATTCCCACACTTTTAAATTTTATCTTCCTTTCTTAATGATATACTTCGTCATCTTACTTCTTTCAACAATTAGATTGCCATAAAAAACTTCGTTGACTTATCTGACAGAATAAGATATTTCTATACCAAACGATTCTTTCTTAATCTCCTTAGATGTCAAAAATTTATTTCCTAGAATACCCCTGATGAGTGTATTTTGGCGGACGTTTTTATGAATAGCCTGGAGGTAATTTTCTTAAATAACCCAAATTTCAAAGATTCAATTTGGTTTATTACAGATATGTAGACGATTGTGTTGTCATGTTTCGAGGTAATCATTCGGATGCTTAATTCCTTTTTGGATTTTTTAAATACTGTTCACCCACGAATTGGCTTCACTATTGAGTTTGAGGTTGATAATTGCTTGCCTTTCTTGGATTTACGCTTCATGCGTAACATTCATACCTCTAGTTTTGAATTTGATATATATTGTTACGAAATACCACACTAGTGTAGACCCTGAATCCAACTCTGTCTAAGCCATGTATGACAGTTAAAATTATGACAGTTGCGCAGGGATTTCTTAGAACTGTTTATGATTGTGACTATCTTATCTAGACATTGTTTTTGTGACCAGTCTTATCTAGAAAATACCAGAGAGCCAATTGTTTTTTTGTGTAAGCCGAAATCTGGAATTATCTAGTAAAAAAGGCAGTAATATATAAAGGACCGACCAGCGAGAGACAGTTACTTGATAGAGTGATCTCGACAAATAAACAAGAATACACCGAAATAGCGAACAGTAAAGTGTTGATATAAATTAATAATTAAGGTTGTGTGTGTATATAAACTAAATTTAAGTGAATAGTTAAGTGTATATAAATTAAGTGTAAGTGAGTAGTTTAGTGTTTAAATAAATTCGTAAGTAGCCATACCGTGTGTTTAAAGTTTATCCCACCCGTTTACTGTTTAAATAAATAAGAAAAACATTACATTGGCGTCAGGTATGGGGTAATATAAATAAATTGCTACGTAAAAATGGCCAAGAGACTATGTGACCTGAAAGTGTCGGAACTAAGAGCAGAATTGGAAGATCGTGAGTTGGAAACGTCCGGTAAGAAAAATGAATTAGTAGAACGACTTAAAGTGGCACTGGAAAATGACGACTTTGATCCAGAAAAAAATTTATATAATGACGAGGCTTCCACCTTAATGTCGTCAATTTCTGCTAAGATTTCTGCTATGAAAGAGAACATGGACGAGAAGATTTCTGCCATGGAAGAGAAACTGTCAACGAATGTGAAAAACGATATTTCTGCCATGGAAGAGAAGATTTCAATGAATGTGAAAAACGATATTTCTGCTACGAAGAACGATATATCTGCCAATATCTTATCAATGAACAACGACATTGCCGCTGACGTTGAAAATGAAATTTCGTCTCTAAAATCTTAAATCGAAAATAAGATGTCAACGATAGACGAGAAAATTGAGAATAAGATGACAATGATGGACGAGAAAATCAAGGAGTTAGAAAGAAAGATGACAGATATAAGAACTCATGACACGCCAGCGGAAGAAAAGAAGACCGAGCAAACAAAACCTTGCAAGTCAGAAACACACCCTAAGTTAGAAGACATTGGTAGTTTTAATCGAGTCAAGGCACCAACGTTCGAAGGAAAAATCTCGTGGACCAATTATGTGAAACAATTTGAAACAGCCGCTAGAGTGAATAATTGGTCCGATAGAGAGAAGGCAGTGAACTTAACTATCGCGCTTCGGGGAGATGCCTTGGATGTACTACAGACGATACCACTTGAAGAAACGGATAACTTCGTGCAGCTGAAGAAGAGGTTGGACATGCGATATAGCCACGAACATCTAGAGCACTTGTACCAATCCCAGCTGAAGAAAAGAAGGCAGAAACGTGACGAAGCCCTTCAAGAGTATGAAGTGGACATTGCCCGATTAGTTCAATTCGCTTATTCATCAGCACCAGAGAACATGATGGAATGTCTGGGCATCCAGGCCTTTATCGATTGCTTACGTGACCCCGATATGCGGAGGACGGTTCGTTTAGCCCATACCAAAACATTAGTTGTCTCATTGACGGCTGCTCTGGAATATCAAGCAGCAACGAAGGCTTCGGGTTATAACAAAGTCAGGACCATCCGAGTAGAAGACAACGAGGACAGATTTGACAAGATGGTTAGTTTGATAAAAAGTATGATGGATAAGAAGCCGAGAAAGATAAGATGCTGGAATTGTGGCGAGCTAGGGCATGTACGCAGTTCGTGTAAGCGCCCCAGGACTCCTGCAAACCGAGAACCTCAGTCACAGGAAAACTAGAACGGGTCGGCTAAGAGGAGGCAGCACCGACCCATGATCGTTCCAAAGACCCTCTCATACTGATAGCTTCTCTCAGATGTCGCTACGATAGTGTATATGTAGATGGCGAAGTGAATGGCAAAATATATCCTCTGCTGTTAAACACTGGAGCAACTAAAACCATTATACGACCAAAGATAATAAACTCCAAGAAGAAGCTTTTACCAACGAGACTGCGACTGTGGACCGCCCCAGGTGAGAGTGGCAACGTTCACGGGGAGACGAAAATCCAATTGGGAATTGGCGCAGAAAAGTTCACGCATACGGTAATCGTAGGTGACGTGATTCTGGGAATGGACGTAATGAATCTACATGGTTTCCAGTTGGACTTTAGAAACAAAACCATCAATGTGGGTTCCGAGGAGGTATGCCTTCATCCATATGAAGGCAGCGCGGTGTTGGCAGCTGTACAGGAAGATACCGTCCTACCTGCACGAAGCGAAACCATAATAGTAGCACAGCTACAGGGAGTCATGGAAGAAGGTACACCGGTTATGATGAAGCCAAGAAACCACGACGATGAGGTTGGCAAAGGATTACTAATTGGAAAAGGATTGATTACGTCGGCGAAGGAGATCCCAATACGTGTGATAAACGTGAACGATTACCCAATTACCATCAAGAAAGAAAACAAGATTGGATCCTGCCTACCAGTGACGTCCATAGTTCGTCAAACAACGACCACTGACAATTCTAATACCAGATTCGAACAGATGTTATCAGTAGCTGGTCAATCCTTAAATCCAACTGAAAAAAAGAGAATGAGAGAATTTATCTTGCAGTATCGAGACCTATTTGTACCAAAAGGAGAAAATACTGGTAAAACATCAGCCGTCAAACACAAAATCGATACTGGTAATGCCAAGCCAATTAGGCAATCAGCTCGACGACTGCCACAAGTGAAGAGAGAGGAAGCTGAAAGAATAATTCGAGAGATAGCAGAAGAAAAATGTATAGAACCATCTACTAGTCCATGGATGTCTCGAGTGGTGCTCGTTAAGATAAAGGATGGAACTACGAGATTATGTGTGGACTATTGCCAGCTAAACAACGTGACGAAGAAAGACAGCTATCCTCTGCCTCGAATTGACGATACGCTAGATACTTTGGCCGGCAGCATGTTTTCCGCCTCGCGCCTGGATATTGGCAAGTACAAATGGATCCAGAAGACAAAGAAAAGACTGCTTTTACCATCGTATCTGGATTATGGTAATTCAACGTCATGACATTCGAGCTCTATAATGCTGTAATGAACCCGTGACATTTGAAAGACTCATGGAAAATGTCTTGAGAGGGTTGTCTTGAAAGACATGCCTAGTCTATTTGGACGACATCGTAGTGCTGGGGAAGACATTTGACGAACACCTGAAGAATTAGGAAGACGTATTCAAACGATCCCAGACTGCCCAGCTCATGTTAAATCCGAAGAAATATCAGCTATTCCAAAACCGAGTCAACTATCTAGGTCATATAGTGAGCAATGAAGGGGTGGCGGTGGATACGGAGAAAATTGCTTCCATTCAGCAATGGCCGCGACCAACCGAAAAACATCAAATTACAAATTTCCTTGGACTTTGCACATATTATAGAAGATTTATCAGGAAGTTTGGAAATATTGCCAAGCCTTTAACTCGACTTAGAGAAGAAGCTAGATCTTTCCAATGGGACCAAGACTGCCAAACGGCTTTTGAAACCTTGAAGAGGCATTTAACCACGGTGCCGATATTAGGATAACCATTACAAGAGGGAGACTTTATTCTTGACACTGACGCATGCAACGTAGGAATTGGTGGAGTACTCTCACAGATCCAAGGAGGGCCAGAAAGAGTGCCGGGATATTTCAGTAAAGTCCTTTACAAACCACAACGAAACTACTGCATCACAAGAAGAGTACTTTTGGCGGTAGTAAAGTCCGTCGAACACTTTTACTAGTGAAATTAATTGTCTCGACGCTTACTTCGTGGAATCTACTCATATTAGTGTTATAAATGAAACTCAATATTTCTAGCTAATTCCACAATATAATGAATTATATTGTGGAAGTAGATAGAAACATTGGATAAAAATGTTAAAAGATTGATAAAGGAACGTATTTTGCAAAGAATTCGGTTTTAAATAGATAAAAACCGATACACCCAGTATATTATATTCAAATCACGAATATAAATGTTTATTTATCAATGGGGAGTAAACAAACTGATTAAAACAGTTTTTAACCTAATTTCGATATAGATATGTAAATGCGATGTCGTTTTGTGAAAAATAATCACACGAAAAAAACTTGAACTCAGTTAAAAATTTTATCAGCTCTTATCAATGAGACCACCTAAGGTTTTATAGTTTATACAGGTTATTGCAATACAGAGTTACTATAAAAAACATTCATTTTGTAAATCAGATTTATTTAAAAGTATTTACAAATAACCACAAAATTCTATGCTCATCATGTGGCTTTATATACTAATTTATTTCCATAATTACCTAGAGAAAAACCAGCAAAGAAAGAAGATCCTGTCTTTTATTGTGTTTCAATTCAATTCAATTTTACATCTTTCTAATTTTTGTTATTTGCATGTGTCAAGTGTTGTGTTGTGTTGGAGTTATGTGTTACAGTGGAAGAATCCAAGTTTCCTCATTAAGTATCATTTTTTCGTTCCATTTGTTTACCCATGTAGTCATGTCTGTGCAGTCAAGTCTACGTCAATACGTGGATATTGTTTGTCTTTGAGTTTTAGTCGGTCTGTTACTTTTTGTCTTGCGTCTCTTATCTAAGGTAATGCACAGTCGTTAATTACGTGGTTTTGGTTTTCAATTATGTTGCACACTTTATATTTCCCATCGGTTTCTCTTAGACCTAACCGTCTGTAGTGTTCCTACATATGACAATGTCCCGTAATTATCTGGGTGGTCCTCCAATTCAATACTGATTGTGATGTTCTTACTGTCGGGTAGGTTAGTGTACTGTCTAGGTGGGTATGTGTAAGTTTAGTTAATCTGTCGGTTGTGTTCATCCCTATGTTGTTTCTGTCTGTTTTGTGTATGTCATATGTTGTGTTGTGTCAATGTCTCAAGGTTGTTTTTGGTTTTTATTGTCATCTTGTCAATGCTGAGTGACGTAAAGCTTTCTATTTTTGTATTAGCGACGCAAATAATCCTAAAATCTAATTTTCTTTGGAAGGCAGTTATTTTGTCCATTTACCTTGCAATGATAAATTTGAAACGTTCAATTTTTGAAAGTTTCATCAAAGAAACGATCTTTCAAATTAAAAGAAGTATATGAAAGAAACATTTGTAACTCGGCTCTAAGTTCAAATAGCCTTGTTAAAGTTTTATCCCGAGACAGCCATCGCACTTCTGTATGAAGCAGCAGTGTTTTATGTTAGATGCCATAATCTTCACATAATAATGAGAACAATCGCGATGGTAGTGATCGTGATTTGATGAAATGAATTATTTATACCGCTTCATCAATAACTAATTTTAAATTTCACGGCATATAATAAATCGCAAGTGCTTGTCCATGCAGGATACAATGGGTGGAACTACAATAAGGCGCTTTATTTTTTATTAGTGGCACTGATCCTGCTGTTTTACCCGTCATCGCCTTGGCTCTATCTGTACAAATGTCAATGCAATCGTTTCAACTGAGATTATTTTCTTCAAAAAATATATTTATTTTACTAAAAATTTCTTCTCTGGTAGTGTTTGTGGGCAGCGATGAACACATAAGCATGTCTTTTTCATTATTAGTGTCTTAAATGTTTCTAGCTAATTCCACAATATAATGGAAAATGTTGAAAATTCTGAAAAATTGACAATTTTTTCGATAACTGAATATCATCGTCAGAATGACAGAAGTTACATTTCATTTGATGCCTACCTGATGTTTAGTACTTATTTTTGGCTAGACCAAGAAGTGATCTACCTTGTGATGATTGACTTAATATATGTTAATAGAAAAAAGCAGAAGATGTGATATTACAAGCTTATATATTATTAGCCCTATGGTGATATCCTGGATATAATTTTTCCAGTTAAGATCAGTATAACTGTGCAATGATATAGAAAACCAGGAAAACTATATCTGCTGATCTCTACAATAATCACTTAAGAAGACAGTTTAATAGTGGAGAACTCCCTATATTTATCTGTTCAACAATTTTGTACTTACGTTACTTTCTGTATTAAAAGAAATTGTTGTATTCGTTGCTGAAGATATTATCTTTGAAATATTATTAGAAATATGTCCTGCATATGTGATGGTTTTATACGTTTTTATTTCTTCAGTTTTTTTAGGAAATATTAGTTGTAATGCCTTTTTTTCCTCTTTTTTATTAATTAGCTTATTTATCAGATGTAATGGATAACCGTTGGATGCTGCTATTTGTCTAATTGTATTAATCTCTCTATCAAAATTACATTTGTTCATAGGAACTGAAAAAGCTCTATGTATCATTGAATTATATGCCGCTAGTTTATGTGTTAATCAGAATTATTTCACTTTTGACAATAGCATATATATTCAAAATGAAGGTTTACCAATGGGAAGCCCTATATCACCTATTTTGGCAAACATTTTTATGGACAGTTTAGAAAGAAAAATCTTTGAAAGTAATATTTCAAAAAATGTTTTATTTTGGTATAGATATGTAGATGACATATTAGCTTGTTTTATAGGTAGTGAACGACAATTAGATATATTTTTCAACCACATTAATAATTTACACCCAAAAATTAAATTCACATTAGAAGTTGAAGAAAATAACTTAATCAGTTTTCTTGATTTAAAAATTCAAAGAGTTAATAATGTACTTGGTTATTCAATTTACCGAAAACCAACACACATTGATGTGACAATTCCATATAGTTCCAATCACCCCATGTCACATAAACTAGCGGCATATAATTCAATGATACATAGAGCATTTTCAGTTCCTATGAACAAATGTAATTTTGATAGAGAGATTAGTACAATTAGACAAATAGCAGCATCCAACGGTTATCCATTACATATGATAAATAAGCTAATTAATAAAAAAGAGGAAAAAGTAGCATTACAACTAATATTTCCTAAACAAAATGAAGAAATAAAAACTTATAAAACCATCACATATGCAGGAAATATTTCTAATAATATTTCAAAGATAATATCTTTATCAACGAATACAACAATTGCTTTTAAAACAGAAAGTAACGTAAGTACAAAATTGTTAAATGTTAAAACAAAAATACCAGCATTAAAGAAATCAGGTATATATTAACTCAAATGTCCAGACTATAATGCTGTCTATTTGGTCCAGACCCTTAGAAATTTTGAAATCAGATACAGTGAACACTTACGAGCATACAGATTAAAACAACCAGATAAAGCCCACTACGCAAACATCTACTTGACACCAATCATTCATTGACACCTAACACAGAACTAGAAGTACTACATATTTGTGATAAGAAACAAGAACTGGATTTCCTTGAAGAGTTGGAAATTAGAAGACACTTAAGAAACCCACAATATGAAGTCGTCAATGAACAGATAAATCTAGGAAGTTCTCCACTATTAAACTGTCTTCTTAAGTGATAATTGTAAAGATCAGCAGATATAGTTTTCCTGGTTTTCTATATCATTGCACAGTCATACTGATCTTAATTGGAAAAATGATATCCAGGATATCACCATAGGGCTAATAATATCTAAGCTTCAATATTTGTAATATCACATCTTCTTCTTTTTTCTATTAACATATATTAAGTCAATCACAAGGTAGGTCACTTCTTGGTCTACCCAAAAATAACTACTAAACATCAGGTATGCATCAAATGAAATGTAGCTTCTGTCAATAGCCAATAGCGACAGAAATTCATATGCTTCTAAAGTCTTCCCTTAACTTCTGTAGATACTTAAATCGAACATTTAGATTTTCCTTATCGATTTGATCTAAGTCAGGTGTATCAGATGTAGAAATACCATGTAAAAACATCATTGGAGTTAGCGGTCTCAGGATACCATCCTCTGTCTCTGTGTATGTGAGTGGTATACTATTAATGACTGCCTCGCAATCGCAGAGTATGGTACTCAACTTTACCCATGTTACACTCGCTTTTCCAAGCATCCTGCGTAATATCTCCTTCACAACACGCGCCAGTCTTTCCCACCATCCTCCCCACCAAGGAGAAGCTGGAGGTATGAACTTCCACTGCATTTTGTAGGAACTGGTAGCTTCTCTTCTACTGCTTCCCATTTTATTTTTCTCAGTAGATTAGCTGTACCCACAAAATTGGTCCTGTTGTCTGTGTAAATTGTTTTAATCCTCCCTCTTCCTGCAATAAACCTACGTAGAGTTAGAATAAAGCTATCGGTGGACAATGAGTCTGCCAACTCTACGTGTATGGCTCTATACACGGTACATGTAAATAAAACAATCCACACCTTCTGGATGCTTTAAAAAAATAATGGGCCTGCTAGGTCAATGCCTGTTACTTCAAAACAAGCTGTGTGTCCGATTCTATCTGCTGGTAATGGTGGTGTAGCAACTTCATAATGCTTCGCTTTGAATCTTTTACAGATGATACAGATTTTTACAGTTTTCTTCAGTAACTTTCATATCCCTGATATCCAAAATTGGTTTCTTAAACTTGTCATTAGAATTAATGCATGCTTTAACTCTATATGTTTTTCATGCATCCTTCTTTGTACTATTTCGTTCTTTCCTGACAATAAAGTAGGGTATATGAAATCTTCATCTTCTCCACTATATTCTAATCTGGTCTTCACTTTGATGATACTGTCTTCTTTTATAGATTGAAACTTTTTGTATTTTTTCTTCTCATCGCTGTAGTCTTTTTTTTGCATTAATCTTATCAGTATTCTCTCTGCATTTATATACTCTTCATTTCCAATATTTATCGAGTTGTTGTAAAACTGTTTTCTGATTCTAGTGTGCATTCTTAATGATCTAGCTACAAGTCTCACAATCTTTTTGTAATGGCTAAAGAATAATAGGTTGTTGTTGAAATAATCTGTAGTTACATGTACTGCAGTCTGTTTATTCTGCTCATTGGGGATAATTTCTTCTTCATATTCTTCATTTAAATGTTGTGACTTTGGCCAGTATTCCTTTTCTAGGAGCAGCCATTGTGGACCATTCCGACTCCATCAGCGTCAACAAATCCGAAACTGATATATTCATTGTGTGGTGGTTACTTAGTAAGTGCCCCTCGTATAGACTTCTTTAACCATAAAACCATTTATCTTTGAGAAACACTTACCGAGTGAACCATTCTTTAGGATTGAGTGAATAACATCGTTTAAAACTCACTGGGATAAATATTATAAACTACCAACACATATTATAGATACACAATACATATATTTGTACTATTCAAAATAATAATAATGAATCATCCACCAAATTGTTGAACCTTTCTATTTATAGGAAGTATTAGAACTAATGAGTCAGTGGCCTGTACTCTTGACCTTCCTGATCATGTGAATATGATGTTTTACCACATTGAAATTATTATTTACACAAATTTAACAATGTCTTTTCTTTTGATAATGTCTTTTTGGGATCATCACAGTTGTACTTCTTTTTTATCGCTTTTGAAACCGTGGAACTTGACGTCGTTATATCATCGTCTGGATCAGTAATTGCTGTAAACTCCGCGCGTACTGCTTTTGAACATTCGGCTTCGTTAGAAGATGTGGTTGCAACACGTTTAGCGCCTTCAAGCCAACGTTCCATTCTTCTTTATTAATAATGTTACTGCGTAGAAAAGTTTAGTCTAAAGAAGTAATGTACAAAACTGATACAATCAGAATACAGCACCAGAACAATACCTAAACACTTCGTTAACTTTTCTTTCAAAATACTTTTATAAGCTATTTGTTTAAGTTTTCTATAGAATGGTATTAACAACCTAATGATATATGAGTTCTTATGGTAAATAAATATTTTTTGTTCCACTGCCAATTCGGGTTTTAATTTTATGGCGTTTCAAATTACCCTAATTGTAAATGGAAACCGAGGACTGGAAAAAGGAAAGACATCGCTTACAAGGAAGGAAGATCACAGGGAAACAGGGAGAAATAGAGTGTGAGAAAGTGGAAAGATGAACTGAAGAAACGAATAGATTATATATGAAACTACATCATAAGCTCTGAGGGATTATTATTGCATATATATATATATATATATAAACTTACCGACTTAAAATTCGATCCATTCAAAATAATGATTTATTTAAAAATGCCCTTACTTTCAAATGGGGCAGCTGATTTATTTGAATTTTTTAGCAACTTTTAGATAAAATACTGTAGTTTTAAGATTATTATTCGGACATCTAAAAGTAATTCAGTATTCGCTGGATATACAGGGGGGAAAAGAAAACAATTTTTCCTCTACTTCTGACATACCCTGTAGGTTAATTCTGCTAGTAGATCTGCACACAATTAACTTTATCAAGAGGACTGATTTGTTTCCAACATTTTGTTTTTCTATTTATCCCGATATCGTAATTTGTTTGTGAAATGTGACGGTTTAAAGAAAATGCAGCATTTTAGAAATGGTCATAATTTAAATGACGGTAGAGAATAAACTACAAAATAAGTAGAGTGCTGCGGCAACTCACAATATGACAACTGTCAAATATTCGTTACTTGGCAATTGCAGTTTAATTATCAGTATTTAATTTAACATCATGGTTTTAACACCTACTGATGCAGCACGAGCAGTTGCTCTGGTACAAGATGGTAGGTCTCAGTATTATGCTTCTAGAATATTGGGTGTTACAAGGGGTAGCGTCCAGAGAGCTGTACAACGTTTCAATGAAACTGGTAGATTTTCGAGACAAAGAGGATCTGGCAGACGACGTTGTACAAATGTTCGAGATGATCGTTTTGTAACATTAAACGTTTTGCGATAAAGACATACTACTGCTGTCATGTCTCGAAATCGTTTGGAAGAAGTACGCCAAGTAGCTGTTAACGAAATAACAATTCGAAGGCGATTACGAGAATATGGATTACGCTCCAGAAGACCTGCAACTGGTCCGGAGTTACTTAGGAATCACAGAACAGCCTCGATTTGCCAGGGAGCATTAACATTGGAATGTCGATGACTGGAGTAAGATTTTATTTTCAGACGAGTCAAGGTTTTGTTTACGTTCTCCAGATGGCCATGAAAGAATATACCGAAGAAGAGGCGAAAGGTTTGACCAAGCAAATTTTTCCACAAGACTCAGTTATGGAGGAGGATCGGTAATGGTTTGGGGCGGCATTAAGCATGGAAGCTCGTACTGATTTAGTCATTGTTGGGGGCGGAGCAATGACAGCATATCGATATATTCGTAATGTGCTAGATCCACATGTAATTCCATTTGCACCGTTTATAGGAAACGAATTCATGTTTATGCACGACAACGCTCGACCACATATTGCAAGAATTGTATCTCAATATTTGGACGAAACAGAAATTCAAAGGATGAACTGGCCATCACGTAGCCCAGACCTCAATCCAATTTAGCACGTCTGGGACATGATGGGCAGAGTTCGTAACCGAGTTCCTTTTCCAAGTAATTTAAATTTTTTGAGAGATGCTTTGGTCCAAGAATGGGATCAGATTGACTAGATGGAGATTCGACATCTAATACAGGGTATGCCATGACGCATTGAGGCAGTTATTCGCGCTCGTGGGGGAAATACCCGTTATTAATTCGTAATAATTATTAGTTTATTTGTTGTTTGATTTGTTTATAAAATTATGTATTACTCTGCTAAAACTGAATAAAAAATTTAAGAATGTTGCATTTTCTTTAAACCGTCACATTTCACAAACAAATGAAGATATCGGGATAAATAAAAAAACAAAATGTTGGAAACAAATCAGTCTGCTTGATAAAGTTAACTGTGTGTAGATCTACTAGCAGAAATGACCTACAGGGTGTGTCAAAAGTAGAGGAAAAAATTGTTTTCTTTTCCCCCCTGTATATCCAGCGAATACTGAATTACTTTTAGATGTCCGAATAATAATCTTAAACTACAGTATTTTATCTAAAAGTTGCTAAAAAATTCAAATAAATCAGCTTCCGCAATTGAAAGCATTTTTAAATAAATCGTTATTTTGAATGGATCGAATTTTAAGTCGGTAAGTTTATATATATACTTAAGTTTTTTGAGGTTCTTTGACTATAGTTAAATTTTTCAAGAATATGTCTTGGGTTTTGACTAAAACCCAAGAAATATTCTTGAAAAATTTAACTATAGTCAAAGAACCTCAAAAAACTTAAGAATATATATAAGTATGGGTGAAACAATACTATCTTATCGTAACATCGAAGATCTATATGGGAAAAACGTGATAAATCATATGAAACAATACGAAAATGACAGCATAAAACTCACGAATGAAAAAAATAGAAGAATCTTTTTACTAAGATGTAAAACTGAAAAAGTTATACCATCATTTATGAACCTAAAAATATCACAAATAACGTTTCAAAATGTAAACTTGAGGTGTAGGTTTGATAATCACATTCTACCTAATTTCATTAAGAATACCCTTAACATTCTTATAACAGACACAACAAATTTGACTAAAACCCAAGACATATTCTTGAAATATATATATATATATATATATATATATATATATATATATATATATTATTACATATTGATTATTTAAAATATAATCCACTAAACTTTATAAAAAAAAAATATTATTATTATTTCTAAATCAGGTTTATTAGAATCATTTATTTGGGACACACTGTAAACATGATCATTTGAGACACCCTATATACACATCAAAATTATTGTGACAGATAACCTACAAAGGAATTCAAAAGTCAAAAATGACATATTTTTTAGGAAATTATGAAAGAATGTATAAATACAATTTTTTTGGAAGTAACTGATTTTAGGTATTAGATCATTATAATAGATATAAGTAAAAATAATTATAAGAGGGTAGTGAAGTTCGCGTTTCAAGTGCGCCAATAGAGATAGAGATGGAAAAAAACCTTTGAAGCCGGATTTAAAAAAAAAATGAGATGGATTGAGAAGTAGCGGTAAAAAAGTCAGAAAATTTTTTTGGCAGATAGAAGTCAATAGGAAGATACTCGTATATAAAAATAGAAAATTATCAAGAAGAATTAAAATCGAGAAATTGAAAATTACAATATATACCTTATTACAAACAGAATTCTGGTAAGACAATTAAATTAAAATTTATTAACACAGAATACAAATTATCAAGAAGAAATAAATTACAACATATAATTTGCAAACAAAATTTCGGCAACAGAATTAGATTAAAATTTATTGAGACAAGAATACAATGTTAATTTAACTGCCAAAGAAGTGTAGGGACTTTATGGTTATATGGATACAGTGTATCATATTGTTGAGCTCATATTTATAGACATTCTCGTATTTATAGACATTTAATTTAATTATAGCTAGTAGGTTAGTAGTATTATATATCGTATTCAAATTAAAAAAAAAAGAAAATTGTTAAAATTGAATAGATTAAATATTGTTGAAAAATTATTCATTATTAAAAATTATATTTTCTAAATTTATTCAATAAGGGCACGAACCGCAACCTAATCACGAGTCTTATCATTAATCTTATTAACAGCTAGCCGACATTAAAAAAAAAGGAAATCAATTTTAACCTAATTTCATTATAATTAACCTAGAAATAGTAATATATATATATATATATATATATATATATATATATATATTGAGATATGTTATTTATTTATGTATGAATATTATAATAATTAAATTTTATTTGCCTTAAGTTGGTTCGTCGATTGTTACATTTTATTTTTATTTATTTATTTATAATTTTAATTATTTATTAGGTTTATATTATTATAATTTTAGTTGTTGAGCGCCAGATGAAATTAGTCTATCAATTTTGTGTGTTATTATAGTAAGCCACCTATACTCAGTCTATAAGGATGAAACTCTTAACCATAAACAAGGAATTATGGTGGTTGAGGATACGTCTTTTACTTTGTAATATAGTTAATAAATAAAGTAATAAACACTCAGATTATTGTGTTCCAATAATTTTACAGACAATTTAATATCTAATACAACCCTGTATTTTCTGGTTATCTTACAGGAATAGAGAGGGCAACACTAAATAAATCAACTAATGTCGATACGAAAGATCTCTTTCTCTATAGTTATTTGGTTTTGTGTCATAAATATTAACCTATTTTCAAATGTATTATTATTTAATTGTAAATAATAATTTCTTAATTGACCAATACAATTATAGTTATGTTTTGAAACACAATTTAAACTATTAAAGAAACTCAAATATTTGACAGGATTATAATGATGGCACAAATTATAAGTCTTTTCACATTCGAGAGGTAAAATGTTTTGATATTGTGGTAAGTACTGATTGTTCAATATTAATTTGCAATATAAGAGTTTTTTTTGAATATCCTTTATACCTATACTTTTTCCATCAGCGATCAATAAGAAATTGCTGTTTTACTTCATTTAACGCAATAGTTTATTTTTTTAGGTTATATTGCTATCATTAACAGTTTATATAAGAAAAATTTTACCTCACAGTTCGTAGTCACTCTTAAACTCAGTTCTTCAGGAAATATTCTTATTTCTGTTTCTTTTAATTTTGAATAGGTTGGCAAGATAGTTCAAATTTATAATTCTTCCTATAATGTCACTATCAATTTGTCTTCCTGTATAATAATGTAGGTATTCTCAATTCACAATTCTTTTTATTACAATCTAATTCGTTAATATCTTAACTTTGATTTTGCTATCATTATCATTCACTATTATACAACATTCAAGTTTTTTCTCCTTATTATAAGTTTCAACAATTTACGTTGTTTAATAATTATAAAGTATTTTCTCAGCTTCAGCTTTTCTTTCATATAACTTAACTTCTTTTTATTTTATTTTACTAGATTTCTTTCTTAGGATAATTATTTTTATATCTGTTTCAAAAAAAATCCATCTGTCATCAATGTTTATTTTTCTTAGCAACCATACATGACTTGTTATTCCTACTAGATTGATATTTTATTTCATATAGAGATTAAGTAAGGACTTCGCGCACTACTCTTGAACACTTTTAAATTTTCTTATCTAATTATTTTTTTACAAATTAACATTTACACTAATAATTATTGGATTCATAATAATTATATCAGTGAAATTTATATTCTCTCAACCACTTTTATAATTCATTTGAGGAGAGTTTTTATTGAATTTATCATTTCAAACATATCAATTCTCATTTTAGTCCTATATATTAATACAGTACTCTCATTTCAAATTTTAAAGAATTTCATTTAATGGTTTTGTTATGCAATACTTTTGGCAAACCCTGTATTGTCTATTAAATCAATATGGATGAAAAACCCTGTATATGTAAGGTTTGGCACATTATTTGATTTCCGATGACATTTACCTGTCACCATTGAAAAATGTATTTAAGGTTAGAGAAAATATGCCATGATAGACAAGAAGTAGTAATAAAAGTATTCCATGTCTTTGTTATAAGAAAATAACAAGTTTAGTTTTTTTTCAAAAAAGAGGAAAGTTTTTAACCACAGTAAAGTGTGGTTATTTATTTGAAAAAAATAAGTAGTTGAATTTGAGATCCCGAACGGAGAACATGTAATTTTGAGAGTTCTCCAAAATTTCGCCAAGTAATAGATAGTTAGTTGAATAGTATAATAACTAATAATAGAAATTGTTATTCGGTGCACATAATTGTAAATTCTGTGCGTGTTTTTTTATTGAGAAATTTAGTCATCAATTCGGAAGAGTGAATGATCCTCAATTCTAAATTGGATTTAGAACTGTACGAGTTTGGATGAGTCCAGATTTGGTGAGTCTGTTCCAGATTATTGATAATTTAAAATAATACATTATTTCGATGAAAAATATCAGGCCCTAATCAAAATTTAGAATAGATGCATCTAAATAATAAATTACAAAATTTTGATTCAGAATAAATACAGAAATTTAATATTGAACAATTATACAATTGGAAAAGTATATTAGAATAAGCTGGGACTCTGAATAGGTATTTGACATTCGCGAATTAAAAGTGACAATTGGAAAATAATTTGGACAATTCGAAAAATTTATCAATTTCGTTTGTAATTCATTTAATTTGTATAGATTATAGATAAGATTTTGCTATTTGATAATTTATAAACTTCATTCGTAATTCACTTAATTTTTGTTAATTGTAGATACGATTTTTTGTTATTTAATATAAAAAGGAAAACTAGTATTGGTTTATTTTCTGTGATTGAGTAATTGTATATGAGTTTTGAATCCGACTTACTTTAGATATAGTTTTGTAATAGATTTGAACAGTTTATAGGAATCAAATTTACTTAATTTGATAAAAAAATTTATTTGTGACAGTGACATTTGTGGATTATTGGTGACAGAATGTTTATTTAAATATATTGAATGTCAGAAAGAAATTTATAATCTTGAACAAACAGTCACATTATATTACTAGATAGATCAAACAGAACAAAATCAATAATCAATACTTAATTTGGACAATACTTTGAAATCTTATAATTTTTTTTATTTTTATAGCGCATTGAACCTACCCTGAGATAAGAGTGAAACGAATATTTTACATTAAATTTATCTTTCAATAAAATAAAAATGTTGATAACCGGGAATTTCTGACAACTGTTAATTTTTGAAATACATAACATACGCTGCTTAAGCCGTGTGTACAATATAATAAAAATACGCTGCATATACAATAATTGTCGCTACAACGTACGGCAATTCTACTACAATATATATATATATATATATATATATATATATATATATATATATATAATTGTTTATATCAGATATTTATATTGCATAATCAGGAAGCTTCTGATTTAGCTTAACTAGTCTATGAACAAACTTAAAGAACTAAATGAGATAATAAAAAGTAAAACCGTTCCTAGGAAACGAGAAATAATAATTAATTTTTCCGTTTTGTCGTCCGTGTATAGATTCCACAAACATTATTCATTATTATAAAACAACAATTTACCATCGTAACTTCAGGTTACAACGTGATGTGGGTCAACTTTCTCTTTAAAGGTAGAAGTGAAACCGCCATTCGATTTTTTCGCACACGGCGTGCTGGTTCAGGTTAATAACCTCACTCTGTATTTTACAGTCACTACTCTTCGGTTGCGTAACGACCACCGATCTGGCTATGGTGCTGCTGCTGATATTTGGCCTTCCTTGTGTCACGCGAGTCATACGATGTTGCCGTTTATAATGACATTTCACAAATTTTTTTGACTGAGGTTCTTAAATTAGCAACCTGATTTTTGTGATGACTTTAATAAAAAAATAAATGATAAGGATGTTCATATCGTATCCTATATTGAAATCTTTAAAACTAAGGTTTCACAGAAAGAGTAAGATCCGAACAATTTTGAGACACTGAAAGCAGATTTATGCTTAAAACTCAAAGGAGGAATTAGAAAATAGGAGAAGCAAAAATAGTGGAGAAATTGCGGCAGAAATATTTACCATATTTATAGGATATCGGTATTTATTGTTAAACGTGGCAACGTGGATGGGTTTTAGCATTGTTAGTTCATCGGCATTCTTGTGGAAGGTTCTGTTGGTTAATCTATTGGTAAAATGACCAAGGTCTTATATGAGAATTAAAAGATTCGTTCTTCGTGTGAAATCGCACTTAATAAGTTACTCACATTCTATAAAATCAGAGATAAAAACCAAAATATTAATTCACGGGAAAATAAACTTATTTCAAAACAAAAAAAAATGAAATCAAGAACAGAGCCAGACAAAGTTTTCATCATTTTTAAATGCACGTCTTATGGTCAAAGTGATTCGCAATATCTCGGCAGTACTGTGACTCAAAAACTTCCCGTGCACTCCTGATTTTTTCCTCAAAGTCTACATCTTTGGAAACGCACCTCTAGAATTTTATCTCAATATTTACATTATTACGGCCTGTCAGATTTTTTAAGTCGAGACATGTTTTCACGAAAATCAGAATGATTTCAACGTAGAGTATCTCAGAAACGCGATCGTCTGGGAACTCTTCATTTTTTTCAAAAACGGGGAAAAAGTTCAAAATACTGTATCTCAGAAACGCGATTATCTGGGCACTCCTCATTTTTTCCCTAGAGTCTACATCTTTAGAAATGCACCACTAGAGAGTTATCTCAATATTTGCATTATTACGGCTTGTAGGATTTTTTAAGTCAAAGCAAGTTTTCACTAAAATCGGAATAATTTCAACGTATTGTATCTCAGATTCGAAATCGTCTGGGGAACTCTTTATTTCTTTCCTCACAGACTACACCTAAGTGAGGGCATGTTTTGACGAAAAACGGAATTATTTCAACGTACTCTATCTCAGAAACGCGCTCGTCTATGGCACTCCTTATTTTTTCTCTACACACTACATCTTTGGAAATGCACTTCTGGAATTTTATCTCAATATTTGCATTATTACGGCCTGTAGGATTTTTTAAGTCTAGGCAAGTTTTCTCGAAAATCGGAATAATATCAACGTACTGTATCTCAGAAATGCGCTCGTCTAGAGTACTCCTGATTTTATTCCCTAGAGACTTTACTTCAGTACTGTACTTTCAGTATTTTATCTAAGGAGCTTGAGGTGAGGATGATTAGCGAAGAAGATAAGGAGAATAAGGATCCCTCAAAGAGATCCTTTGCGAATGAGACCCTCATGGTGCATAGAACTGGAAATAAAGCGTATGCGGAAATGCTGACTAGCCTCAAAAGTGACCTTAAGGAGGAAAAGGGTCTTGTCCCGCACATAGAAGGAGTTCGGGAAACTAGGGAGGGCCATTTACTGCTAGAAGTAAAAAAATGAAGCGTGGCAGGAATACAAATATTTAAAAAATTAAAGGCCAACTCTAATATGGGCAACGTACGTAGATTAACAGCAGGTAAAGCCAAGGTGGCAGCAAATTTGTACGGCATGGACGCCGATATTCAGGAGGGGGACATAGCGAAAAGCCTCAATATTGCTCTGGATAGAGCAAGTAACGATGAGGAGGTAGAGGTAAAGGCATTGAGGCCCATGAATGGGGAGAAGGCAGGCGGCAACAGTTTTAGCGCTGCCTACAACAATAAACAAACTGCTGGGGATAATAAACTTTAAGCTAGGTTTTTCTATCGCGATCATGAGGGAAAGAGGCATTGAAATAAAATGCAATAGGTGCTGGGAGGAGGGCCATATGGCGAGGAAATGTAAGGGTGCTGATAGAACACATAGGTGTAGAAACTGATCAAAGCTGGACCATCAAGTCAAGGAATACAGGGAAAGTCCGTACTGCATGGTATGCGAAAGAAGTGGTCACAGGACACTGGCGAACCCATGTTAGGGGTAAAAAGGGCAATACAAGCCCTCATAGGAAGACTGAGACGGAAGGTGAGCCATAGTTTTTCTCTGCCTTAAAATGCCTGTGATGGATTTAAAAAAGACTGGAGTAATTAGGTACTACATATCTAGATATATCCTGGCGACTGCTTTGTTCAGTATGATCGGTGGAGGGGAAGGGGGTGGGGGAGATAGCCGTAAGGTTACGTGTTGTTTTAATTTCTGTTTTTAATATAGCGGCCATTTACACCGTAATTTTAATTATACATTTTTTGGCCATATATACCACTGTTTTACTCTATATGTTTATTTGTTTTTATATTTTAACGGCCATTTACACCAAGTTTTTAGAGGGTATAAGGAGATGGGTGACAAATTACAATGTTCCAACTGAATTTGGGCAGATCCAGATCGGCTCACGATGTGGCCTTCGACGAGGCTGCTAGGTTTGGGGCAGATATTGTCATTATCTCGGAACCCAATAAGAAGTTGGGCGCGGAAAAGGGGTGGATAATGGACTCAGGAGGGGATGTAGCTATTATTATAACGAATAATATGGTGGATGTGGAGGAAGTCGGCAGGAAAAAGGGATATGTATGGGTTAAGGCACATGGGAATATGATAGTCGCCACGTACATCTCTCCAAATTGTTTTATGGAGATTTTCAAGAAAACGATAGGTAAGGTTTTCGAGGAAGCCTCTAGACATCCTACGAAGTCCATAATTTCGGGGGATATCAATGCAAAATCTCCGCTATGGGGCTCACCTGCCGCGGATCAGCGTGGAGAAGCGGTGGAGCACTGGCTGTCGCAGTTGTCATGGACTGTGTACAATAACGGAGATTATACTTTCGAACGTGGGAAGTCGAAAAGCCATATTGACGTTACTTTGTGTTCTGTGAGCATGGCAAAGTGTGTCGATAAGTGGAAAGTGGCCTACACAAATCCGTTTACTCATCACGGCCACATTACTTACGGGGTAAAGATGGGGGAGCCAGTAAAAAAATATGTCAGGAAAAATATATACCTGGACGTGTCCAAGTATATCGACTTTTTAAAAGAAATCAGGGAGGATACCGGGGGGGGGACGCATATACGGATATACTGAGAGCTTTTCGGAAGTCCACTACGAATTATATGGAGAAAGGAAGAGCAAAACCCTACTGGTAGAACGTGGAGGTAGAGGGGGCTAGAGGAAGGTACATACGACTAAGGAAACGATATACCCGATGCAGGGATGAGGAGGAGAGGCCGAGAATAAGGGAGTATATGGAGGAGCAGGGAAAGATTGTAAAAAAAGTTAATAAAGGATTCCAAAGAGAGGAGGTGGGAGAACATCCTGGCGGAACTGGAGAATTATATCTGGGGGGAGGGATACAAAATCGTTACGGGGCAGCTGACGGATGGAAAGCCTGGGTTTCAGATTCCCGTGAAGAAAAGCAAGGAAATATTACAGGAACTGTTCCCCACGACCAGAAGAAAGAGGCAGCAGGTCGCAAAGAGTGGTAGAGGCATAGAAATACCGAACATAACTGAGAAGGAGGTGGACCTCGCAATTGGGAGAATGAAGAATGGTAAGGCTCCTGGCCCCGACGCACTTTCTGTAGAAACGCTCAAGTTGGCATATCGGATCATGCCTGAAAAAATCTTGGTAATGTTGAACAAACTATTACAGAAACAAAGTTTTCCTCAGGAGTGGAAAGTAGCGAGGGTCGTCCTGCTGTTAAAACAGGGTAAGAGAATAAATGTACCCTCGAGCTACAGGCCAATATGCGTTTGGGCAGCTTTTTGAGCAGATCATCGTGAATAGGTTAAATGAGGAGTTGGAGGAAAATAAAGATACTATTCCCTAACCAGCATGGGTTCAGGAGTCAGAGGTCTACGGTGACTGCGATGCTACAGGTGAATGAAAAGGCGAAGGCAGATAAATATAAATGGTGTGTGCTTACCAAGATCGACATCAGAAATGCTTTCAATACGGCCAGATGGGAACATATCGTGGAAAATCTGATCGCAGGAGGGATAAGTAATTATTTAGTGGCGTGTATTGATAGTTATCTACATAAAAGATCTGTGAGGTCTGGAGTGGTGGTCCACAGGTGTACCATGGGGGTCCCTCAGGGTTCCGTACTGGGTCCTGTTCTCTGGAACGTCATGTATGACGGTGTTTTGAGGATGGCGTACGGTCCCGAGGTCATGGCTGTGGCCTATGCGGATGACCTGCTGTTTTTGATAAACGGAAAAAATGCTGCGGAAGTAAAGGAGAAAACCGAAACCACTATAAAATCGGCCGTGACGTGGCTCAAAAGTAAAGGGCTGCATAAAACGGAGACCATGGTGGTTAGGGGTCCGAGGAGCATCGGATCTTTTGATATTGAGGTGGAAGGAGTAGAAATAAAGGCAAAAAATTAGGTTAAGTATCTGGGTGTTACCTATAGTAAAAACCTGAATTTTGCTAATCATATTAAAAGGGTGACGGAAAAGGCGTTGGAAAAGGGAGCAAGAATAAATAGGATAATGCCAAATGTGGGAGGACCAAGTTATCACAAAAGGAGACTGTTGAGCGGGACAATTCATAGCGTGCTATTGTATGCGGCTCCGGTGTGGTGAGAGGTCATAAAGGTGGGTACTCACCGTAGTAAATTGATGGCAACGCAGAGGAAGGGTCTGCTTCGGACGACATCTGCCTATCGGACGGTCTCAGCCGAAGCTGTGCAGGTAATTGCGGATTTCCCTCCGATCGATCTGATGATCGCGGAGAGGTGTTTTTTGTACAAGGTGGGTGGTCGCCTGGAGGGTAATAGGAGAATGGCTCGAGAGAGGACCTTCCTGAAGTGGCAGAAGAGGTGGATACTAAATAGGGGGACATCAGACTGGACAAAGCAGTTGATAGGCAATATAAAGGCATGGGCAAAGTGTGAGCACAGGAGAACCTCGTATTTCTTTACCCAGTTCCTTACCGGGCATGGGTCCTTTGGGAGTTTTACGTATAAGATCAAAAAAACAAATATCGACATCTGCATAAGATGTGGTACCAGGGACGATCCAAAGCACGTTTTTTACGAGTGTTTGAGATGTGACGAACAGAGGGCTGCGATAAAGGCAGAGTTGGGGGTTTTACCTAAGACAAAGGACATTATTCCTAATATGATTGCGTGTAAGTTGTATTGATAAAAATGTATAATTTTATTACTGGGATAATGAAGATAAAGGAGGGGGAGGATAGGAGAGCGGAACAGGTAGGGTAATACTAATGCAGAAGGAACGCTGATGGGAGGATTTCGGTCTTATTCCGGCGTTTCTTTCCTTCACGCAACATGAGGAGGGTGGTTTAGTGCGGTGAAAGTCGCACACAAATCCACAGCATTAGCAAAGGCATTAGCTTCCACCCCCCCTCTGAGCAAAAGAAAAGGTTAGGTTGGGTTAGGTTAGGTTGGATTGGATTATGTTAATAAAAGTGTCTTTCATCTAACCCGGCGGTTCTCTTTTTTTGGTAACGGAACCGATTTGGGAAGCGAAATTCTTGACGAAACCATACAATAAACCAATTAGGCAATCCAACGACCTGTTAAAATAAACTCAATATGGCGGCGACGGTCAAATGAATAACAAAGTTATTGTAGAGTGTGTTTGTTTAACCTACGTTTTATTGATTTTCTTTTTGTTTTTTTGGCTGTAAATTGTGATTTTTAAATAGTGTAGTGTTTGTGTTGTGAAATGCCTTGGATATGTATGTATTATAGTTGGTTGTGGAAGCGGTTCAAAATCGTGATGAAGTTTCGTTTTATCGCATTCCCGCAGAGTCAAAACACAGGTTTTTTACGGAGAAAAACTATTTGATCAAACTTCGCAGGGCTGCATGGATTGCAGCAATAAAGAGAGACGATCTGACCGAATCTATATTGGAACACCAAGAAGTTTGCAGTAGACACTTTATAACTGGTAAGTTTCTTATCAAATATTATATCAACTCCCTTAGCTTCTAGTATACGTAGTTTGTACTCAAGTAGGAATTAATTGCACGATGAAATAAAACAATATAATTTGTTTAAAACTTCATTTATTTGAACTAATGTTCAATTTAAACTGGTTGACGCGTTTTACTAACACAGTAGCTTTGTTAAAACGAATGAAGGTATAATATAAAAATGTTTTAATATATATATATATATATATATATATATATATATATATATATAGTGCATAAATACAGAATTCTATTTACTAATGTTAACAAAGCTATTGAAAGAAATTACCTGGAAATTCTTTCACTACAAACATTCCTAAGTTATCTTCTAGGTAAAAAGGTTTAATAAAGGAGAGTGATTGATATCAATTTGGTCGTTAAGAAGATTACCCGAATATTTATTTTTGTCAATCCAAGGGTCTCTAATAAATTTATACGAAAGGATTCACCGACTACATGGAGAATTACAAAATTTGGGTGAAAAATGTGTTGGTTTTCTAATAAATGATTTGAATAGTTAGACTCTAATTTTTTGTTGTCATAGCTACGTTTGTGTTTCGAAATTCTAGTTTTGAAATTTCTAAAAGTTCTACCGATATAAATTTTCTTACAGTTGTCACTACCACATTTTAATTCATAAACTCCTGACTTGTTTAATTTTGAATATTTAGATTTATTATTTTTAATGAGTTTGAATAAATTGTAATCAGTTTTAAAGGAAATATTCATGTCTTAAGTTTCTAAAAATGATTTGATTTTTAACGATGGTGTTCCAAAGGATGTTAAGCTTTTAAATTGTTTATTATTACTTCTATCAGAAGGGAATACTTGTTCTAGAGTCTGTTTTTTTATCTTTTTATTCATGATATTGTCAATTAAATTTGGATCGTAATTATTATTAACTGCTATTTGTTTTATGATATTTAATTCTTTGTTATAATTATTAATATTTAATGGGACTGTTAAAAGTCTGTGTATCATACTATTGAAAGCCGCTAGTTTATGACTGAATGGGTAGACCAAACTACTATGAATTATAATATCTGTATGTGATGGTTTATGAAATATAGAAAAATCATGTTTATTATTTATATTTCAAATTGTAAGATTTCTATGGGACAAACGAAATTATGATTGCTAGATTATTATCATATACAGGATGTGCAAAAAGGATGTCATTAGGGCACTAGCGCATATCTCTGTTATTATTAATTAGATTGAAGTCGAATAAACGGTATTATGTTACGACTATATACAGGGTTTCGACATAAATATGTCATAAGGGCACTCTGCTATTATTGATCAGATTTCCACAAGGCAGAGGTGATCCACGTGGTAGCTAAAAAAATATGACTATGTAGATGATATGTGCTCATCATCGAACAGACAAAAGATCGTTAGAATATCGATGACTGTACTGCGAAAATTCTACTACTTTTTCGAGCCAAAAGGGCGCTACTTTCTCCGTATACTGCGCATGTTTTTCGTTACAGACAGACCGTAAAAGACCTATTTTAGCGTTCTGTGCAGGTCTTGAACAAAATAAGTCTAATAACTTTTTAGACCTTACAATTTCAAATATAAATAATAAACATGATTTTTCTATATTTCATAAACCATCACATACAGGATATTACAATTCATAATAGTTCGGTCTACCCATTCAGTCATAAACTAGCAGCTTTCAATAGTATGATACACAGACTCTTCAACAGTCCCATTAAATATTAATAATTATAACAAACAATTAAACATCATAAAGCAAATAGCAGTTAATAATAATTTACGAACCAAATTTAATTGACAATATCATAAATAAAAAGATTAAAAAACAGACTCCAGAACAAGTATTCCCTTCTGATAAAAGTAATAATAAATAATTTAAAACCTTAACATAGTTTGGAACACCATCGTTAAAAATCAAATCATTTTTAGAAACTTTAGACATGAATATTTCCTTTAAAAGAGATTACAATTTATTCAAAATCATTAAAAATAATAAATCTAAATCTTCAAAATTAAACAAATCAGGAGTTTATAAATTAAAATGTGGTAATGACAACTGTGATAAAATTTATATCGGTAGAACTTTTAGAAATTTTAAGACTAGAATTTCGGAACAAAAACGTAGCTATGACAACGAAAAATTATATTCTAACTATTCAAATCATTTATTAGAAAACCAACACATTTTCGACCCAAATTTTGAAATTTTACATGTAGTCGGTAAATCCTTTAGTTTAAAATTATTAGAGGCCCTTGACATTAACAAAAATAAATACTCAGGTAATCTTCTTAACAACCAAAAAGATATCAATCACTCTCCTTTATTAAACCTTTTTACCTTGAAGATAGCTTAGGAATGAATTTCCAGGTAATTTCTTTCAATACCTTTGTTAACATTAGTAAATAGAATTCTGTATTTATGCATTGTATATATTAAAATATTTTTATATTATATCTTCATTCGTTTTGACAAAGCTGCTGTGTTAGTAAAACGAGTCAACCAGTTTAAATTGAACATTAGTTCAAATAAATGAAGTTTTAAACAAATTATATTGTTTTATTTCATCGTTCAGTATGGATCTTCATCAAGAAAAAGCCTCATCTATTCAATTTTTTTAGATATTAATTCATTTTAGGCAAACCTGCTGTCCTCGAAGATAAAGACCACCCTGACTGGGTACCATCTCAACATATGGGGCACGTGTCTCAGAAAGTAAAAAAAAGGTTGCAGATGTTGACAGAAAGAATCGCAGAGATAAAAGTACAAAATTGACTAACACTAAGGTAAAAAATAATTAATTGTAACCTTTTTTTATGTAAGTTGTCTCAAGAGCTTAATGATAATTAATTGTGATATGTTTACCTGATCGCCCTTGTCAAGAAAAGATACTCTATGAGCATGTTTTGCACACTTTATTTTGATGAAAAGAATAGCGATGTTAAGTTCTGTATTGATAGTTGCTGAAAATTGTTATAATTAATTATTTTGTCAACGGGTCCTGGATATTGATGAAATGCCTCAACAGACCCAGAATGATCAAATTGAATGTATGGAGACTGGGGTGTCTATGATGCTTGAGTCTAATTTTCTTTTGAAGGCAGTTATTTTGTTACACGCCTGGAACACTGTTGTCTGTTTACCTTGCTATGATAAATTTAATTCGTTCAGTTTGAAATATGTCCGCCATAAAAGACAGTCGGAACAACCAAGTTTTATCATACAAACGATCTGTCAAATTAAAAGAAGTATCTGAAAGAAACATTTGTAACTCGGCTCTAAGTGCAAATAGCCTTGTTAAAGTTTTATCCCTAGACAGCCATCGCACTTCTGTAGGGAGCAGCAGTGTTTTATGTTTGCTGTCATAATCTTCACACAATAATGAGAGAGAGCAATCGGGATTATAGTGGTCGTGATTTGATAAAATTAATTATTTTTACCGCTTCATCCATAACCAGTTTTAAATTTGACGGCATTTGCTTCATCGCAAGTGCTTATCAATGCCGGATAAAATGGCTGGAACTACAATTAGACGCTGTTTTACTCGTCATCACCTTTGCCCCATCTGTACAAATGTCAATGCATTTTTTTTCATCGCATGTGATGACTGATATTCATTTATATCTATGCCAGGGGTCGGCAGCGATGTTCGAAATCATACTTCCGCCTCCTTTTCTCTCCTAAATGCAGTTAGATGCATACTAAATTCACATTCATTTTAGTGAAGTGAGATTACAGTTTCAAAAAACTCATATCTCCAAAAGGTAGGGTTTCCGGAGTTCCCTCTTTGGAGGGGACTTCCACCACGACTCCATCTCCCATCCCCACACTCCCCAAAAACTCTGCCAATAGCGTACCAAGTTCGAAGTCATTTTAGTGAAGTGAGGTTGCCATTTAAAACATTCATATCTCCGAAAGGGGGGTTTCCGCAGTCTCCCCTTTGATTCGACATTATAAAACACAGTCGAAATTTAGTTGCAACAAAATAGTCGACAATTTATCAAGGTCTTGTTATATTACCCTTGAAGAATTGATGCAAACAATATTCACTAGAAACATTTCAAATCGTTTTTTATCTCCAAACAACAAACTGGTTATAATTTTCGCATTGGACGTTGTCCCCCAAGAAACTGCGCATAAAATGAACAAAATAAATAATAGAAAAATTATGTAAGATTCAATAGGACGTAACTGGTTTGTTTGGAGTTTCCATTCTTCATGGAGTGTAAATTTTTAAACAAAAGCATTATTTCAGCGCCTTTTCCAAATTTATTTTCGACGCAACGCAGCAGAATAAATGATACAATAACTCATATAAGTATATCAATCAGTAACTACATCATTAGCAATAACAAAATAAATCTTTGGTTGAATTTTTTCGTACTGAAAAAATTATTTATGTCACTTTGTATGTAACACGATTCTAATAATATACTATTTAATAGATATTTTAGTTCAACCTTCTACTAGATGTTTTCTAGTTTAAACTTACTTGACCTATGCTTTGTCAATGCTATATACCCAACATAACGTAGTATGTGATACATTGAAAAAGTATAAATTGGTTTGGTCTGTAATGTTGCGACATTGATAGACGCAAGGTTAGATATCTATATGTCGTAAACGTTAGATTTTTTTTATATTAGATTTATTTACACTTATTTAGAAAAAATAATAATAAATTTATACGAACGAGGCTACACATACAGGTTACATTATCTTCACAACTTTTTTATTTATAAAACAGAATGTTTGTGTCATTGGTGTTGTGTTAGAGACACCAGAATATTAGAAAATACTGTTAAATGTTTATGTACAATACCAATATTAATAAAATATAAATGACTTCACAATATTTTGATATGGAGATTTTACTAATACTCCGGCTAGCTTAATCAATAATTGTAATTTAAATTAATAAGTAAATTTTACTTGTGAATTTAATTGTTAAGGTAGAAAGTAGATATTGGTTACCAGTTCTGTTGGATGTCACGGGTCGTAAGTTCAGCGAAAATTCCTTTTTCCCTCAAAGCTCATTTACCTATTGAAATGACAGATGTCGTAAATGAGAAGTACTAATGAATCAAATGATTCAAATAATAGTATATTACATTACAAGTCATGAAAGTGAAACTTTGCAGAAGAGGAGGCTTATTGAGGAGTACGAGGATGCGTAGCAACCGAGTATCTCTTTAAATCCTCCGAGTCAAGCAGAGACACTTTCATGACTAGTAATTTAAACTGAAAAAATATATCAACATCAGAGTCGTATACTACTGTAGCTGACAATGTTAATATTCCTAACATATATGTCAACGAAAAAGTAGTGTTGTCCAGCTAACGCAACAGAAATAATAATGCTTTGAATTATATACCTGGAATAAACTTTTCTAATGTGCATAATACTAGTGTAGGCAGCATTAACATTAATTTTCATTTTCATTATTCTAATACCAATTAATAATATTTGTAGTATTTGATTGTTAGTGTTTTTAATTATATTAAATAAACGTTTCATAAGATAAGTGGCGATTTCTAATTCAATTGCAGTCTAAAAATGACAAACGAGTCTTGTATAGTGACAGGAGTCTTGTAAAAATCATGAAAGTGACTAGTCTTCAAAGTGACACTTTCATGACCAACCTGAGTTCTGTCATGACAAGCTTTCTTGACGATTTCAGAAAAATATTATTAATTGGTATTAGAACTATGAAAATGAAAATTAATGTTAATGCTGCCGACACTAGTATTATGCACATTAGAAAAGTTTATTCCAGGTATATAATTCAAAGCATTATTATTTCTGTTTTGAAAAACGATTTCAGAAAAAATATAATACATCACTGGTCATGAAAGTGTCTCTGCTTGACTCGGAGGCTTTTAAGAGATACTCGGATGCTACGCATCCTCGTACTCTTCAATAAGCCTCCTCTTATGCAAAGTTTCACTTTCATGACTTGTAATGTAATATACCATTGTTGTATTTGATTTTTATTGTTTTTAATAATATTAAATAAACGTTTCATAAGATAAGTGACGATTTCTAGTTCAATTGCAGTCTAAAAATGACAGATGAGTCTTGTAAAAATCATGAAAGTGACTAGTCTTTAAAGTGACACTTTCATGACCAATCTGAGTTCTGTCGTGACAAGCTTTCTTGACGATTTCAGATTGTCTTGAAAATTATGTGACAGTTACTTGGAATAGACAAAATGTACCTGTAAGAAAAATTTATATTCAAAGTAAGTATGCTTTTAGGTTATATTTTATATTAAATGTAGTTGGCATTGTTTTGATACAGTAACGAATATATTATGTTTAATGAAAATACACTCAAAATGAGTTCAACGCAATTATGGTTGATATAAAAATTTTGTTACCACAAATTTTTCGAAAAAATACAAAAAACCATACACCAAAGTGAAATCTACTGTTTCGGTCCATACTCTATGGAATCTACTTATATTACTTTTTAAATGACACTAACTGTTTCTAGATAATTTCACAATACGTTGAAAAAATTCTAAGAAATTGACGATTGTTTCGATATTAAATATCATCGTCAGAACGACAGAAGTTACATTTCAATTGATACCTAACTGATGTTTAATAATTATTTTTGGCTAGACCAAGAAGTGACCTACCTCGTGTTTGACTTAATATATGCGAGTAGAAAAAAGAAATTATTAGGAAACGTTTTTGTTGGGTCTACTCTAAGAATTTGTACATCGCTAGATTCTATATACAATACAATGAGATAAAATATTGTGAAGTAATTTGAGAACAACCTAGTGAATAATAACATTGAATGTTGTTTCTTTGTTATTTACAGGTAGGATTAATATTCTAGATCATGTATATAATTGTAAATATTGTATATAATCATAAAAATCTTTGTTATTTATAGAGAAACAGTTCGTGCATTATTCTAACCTCAAAAATCAAAATAATCAATATTATATATTTTTCAATTTTTAATATAACAGTGGTATTCCCATTGTCAGATTTTTTAATTGTTAGGTTATTATTTTCTACTTTCTTTTTGTTTGACGTTTAACCTTTGACGGCTCAATATTTTTGATTAAATTGTCAATTTTTAACTTCTCATAAAGAAAATTATTTGATTTAGATTTTGAAGCTATGTCTGATTCTGTAACTAATATTTGTTTAATATTATTCGTAAATTTTGGTGGTATGCTTACATAAAATTTTTAAATAAAAGTTTTAAAGTACAGCATAGCAAAATTTATGAATAATATTAGACAAATATCAGCTACAGAATCATAAATAGCTTTAAAATCTAATTCAAATAATTTTATTTATGTGAAATTAATAATTGACAATTTAATCAAAAATATTGAACCGCCAAAGGTTAAACGTCAAACAAAAAATGACAAATAAAGTATAAAATAATAACGTAACAATTACAAAATCTGACAAAGGGAATGCCATTGTTATATTAAATACTGAAGATTAAAAATCAAATATAAATAACTTTATGGAAACTAGCGATGTATAAATTCTTAGAGTGGACCCAACAAAAAAGTTTTATAATAATGTAAGAGATATTGTTAATAATTCTAATTATCTTTTAAGCGATTATGAAAAGAAATACATCGTAAATAAAAATCCTCAATCTCCACAAATATATGGAACCCTTAAATTACATAAAATATCGGAACCAATTAGACCTGTAGTTTCTTATATTAATACTCGTAATTATATATTAGCAAAAAAACTTAACAATATACTTAATAGTTACGGATATACATCTAAATATTCAATTAAAAATTCAATAGAACTAATCAAAAAAGTAAAAACATTCAATTTACTCTAAACTCATTTCATCTGATAATACCAATATGTTCACTAAAATTCCTCCTAAAGAATAAAGAAATTAGAACAAAAAAATAGCTTTGTTTTTAGGCTTATTTCAGAATGAAATAGGGCTATTGTAGAGAGTAGCATGACGCGACTTCGGAAAAATTTCAATGCAGTTTTTCGTTTTGGTGTTCCTAGATGCCAAAATCACCCTCCGTTCCAAAGGAAGGTTATATATATATATATATATATATATATATATATATATATATAATTTATTTTTTTCAATTTCTTGGCTGACACCCAAGAAATTAAAAAAAAAAAAAAAAAATTATTTAAGAAGGTTGAAGAAAAAATAATACTTTTATTATATATATATATATATATATATATATATATATATATATATATATATATGTGTGTGTTATAACGGAATTTGTAAGCACGATAGAGGGCGTATTTTTTGACGGATCGAAACCAAACTCGCTACAAAAATTGGTTGGGCCAAAATCTTGGACGAGTTCGTTAATGAGCCAAATCGGCCCCGTGAAAACAAAATGGCGGCCTGTCAAAGTTGAAAAAAAATCGTATTACCTTTGTTTTTCATTTGACGCGAAAAAGTTACTGAGCTTTTTCATAGACCTTAACACGTTCTACAACTTTTGTATTCAACACTTTTCTCTAAATCGTACATTAAAACATTTATTTAAGAAAATTCAAAAATTTACCAGAAATTTTTTTTATTTTTTTGTTTTTGATTTGATGCCAGAATGTTACCTTGGTTTTTTGTACATCTCAAAACATTCTATTACTTTTGTATATAATTTTTTATTTTGCGTTTATGCAAACATGTTACTGAAATAAGCCTGTCCAATTGGTCCTGCGCCATTGGGATTTTTTTTGTTATAGAGCTATAACCTAAAAAGTTACCAAATGCTGGGCGACTTCCGATAATGGGGCAGGTGTATAAATTAATTATGTTTCAGAAAAATTGCAGGGCACGGCAGGAAGGGATGTGAAAAGTAGTCGCATGTCTGTAAGGCAGGCGTCTGACCGCTACCCTACTTCGAAATCCACCATCCACAATAAAATTAAAGCCTCTCGCCCAAAGATACATGGAGGACAGACGATATTATCCCAAGAAGAAGAAGACCAATTTCTTGAAGTTGTCTTAGTATCAGCAGAATGGGGTTTTCTGCTTACGGAATTTGATATTCGTTAGGTAGTGGAACAATATTTACCGAGGCAAGGAAGAACAGTAAAGCAATGGAAAAAGAATCTACCCGGACCTACCTGGGCTAAAACATTTCTTTCTCGACATAAAGTTCTCACTACCAGATTAACTCGAAATATCAAGCGAAGTAGGGTTGAGGTTACTGATACGACAATCAATGAATATTTTTTGGAGCTATAAAAATCAATTGAAGGGGTTCCAGCTCAAAACATCGTCAACTCAAACACTGTGACCGAATCATTGACTCCTCAAAAACCAACATTAGTGTAATGATGGTTGCTTCTGGTGAACTCTTACCCCCCGTTTGTGGTGAACAAAGCAAAGCGCAGATATGAAGAGTGGGAACAAGATGGGCCCCTGGTTGTCGCTATAGTATTAGCAAAAGCAGTTAGTTTGAGTCTACGACCTTCGTAGAGTGGTTCTGCCAAATACTCCTGCCATATTTTAGGCATAAAGTAGGCAATAAAATTTTAATAGGTGATAACCATTCAAGCCATATCACTTTGTTAGTCATACAGGATTGTCAAAGACACGACATCAAATTGCTTCCTCCAAATTCAAAGCATTTATACCCACCTTTGGACGTTGCATATTTTGCACCATTAAATAAACATTGAAGATCCATACTCTCAGAATGGAAAATTAAAAGAAAGGGATCATACCAAAAGTCTAACATCCCCAGACTCTTACAACAGACATTAGTTGCATTGAACGCTACCTCAGGTCAAAATATTTTGTCCGGATTCCGGGCATGTGGAATTTTTCCATATAATCCAGAGGCCGTCTTAAAACGTTTACCCCGTGGAAGAAACTTATAGGTAGAAAATACTCCTATCTAATCCAATTGTTTGACGCCATCAGTGGGGAGCCATGTGACTGACACCTTATTAGATTTCTTGCAGAAAACAAGTTCGCCAGAGGTTCGTCCTAATGCTAGCGCATAGACTTTAAATCCAGGCAACCAAATTTACTTGAAGATTTTTCTCAGGAAAACGATCCTAAACGATCTGAACGGAGTCTCCAAAAAAGAAGGCAGAAGTTCACTTTAACAAAACCGAAGACTGATAACGTATCCAGTGATTCAGAAGAGGAGGTTCCCTTGCTGTTGCTAAAGAATAAATCGAAAAACCAAAATACTGACTCCTGAGATAATTTAGTTCCTGAAGTATGCTGTAATCAAAGTGCCTTTAGCTTATTATATGCAATAGCTAAAATTGGAGACTTTTCATTTAGCCACCATTTTTCTTTTAGGTTGCTGACTGATAATTGACCTATCTTCTGTAGAAGTGCTTTTGGTTATTGGATGTACATTTAAGAATACATTTTTCTGCAAGAAATAAGCGCCTTAGAGGTAAAGGAGGTTCACCACATTCAGCTAACAGTGTGTTAGTAGGTAAACTGTCTTTTTAAGTGATAATTGTAAAGATCAATATATTTCTAAATTATCTAGAAACAGTTAGTTTCATTTAAAACAGTACTTGGATTTATTTTGTAGACTTTGCCTAATATTTTATCATGTTCTTTTATGGAAGAAGCGTGAATCAATATGTCATCCATGTGGATAATATCACTTTTAATGCGAAGAAACATTTTTGTTCTGAGAAAAATATTCAGGATCACACGATATCCGAAAAAGTAATCTTTTAAATAAAAATCTCCCGAAAGCAATAATAAAAGTAGTATAAACTTTGATTTTTTTGATAATCTAATTTAGATTATTATTTAACATCTTGTAGATGTTGTTACTCTTTTCCCGGCGCCACTAAGGAACAACAATGTTAATTAAAACCCAACAGAGAATAGAAGATAGATACATTATTCCTTAATTTTGTAAGTGGGGGAAAAAGATCAAAACAAAATCAAGCGTGTGCTATGGGGGATATTGAAGAAAATGTGTGATATGCTAAAATTGTTTAAGTTTACTGCACTGTATCTCGAGAAATGATATTAATACAGGAGTGAAATTTCCAAAGTTTATAAATTAATGATTTAGTTATAACTAGAATGTTTGCATAAAAAGCGAGATATGCGGTTAATCAGATACGAACAAAACGAGCGGGTGAATAATTAAGCTAGAACGTTTTTTCCAATTTTCTTTTGAATTGTTCACATTACATAAATTACGTTGAGAAATTCGGCGTGACTTACAATGGTCCTTTGTCTAAACCACTTTTTAATTTTCACTTTCAATCAGAACGACCTCAGTTGAACTTCTATCTCTAACAATATTTTTTTCACCGATAAAAATTTGATCGTGTATAAAACCGTAACAATATTATTAAGAGTGAATTTGTGTTCAACGGAGCATAGTGCAAAGTCAATGATTACGCCAAGAAGAGAAAGTAGGAAACAGTTAATTTTTGAAAGTGAAATTTGTCTTTACCGCTATTGGAATACCGGCAGCCATAGTCAACAAGATGTTTATTAACTTTCACTAGTTCTTCGACATTTTACTTCCTCACCACTACGTTTTGTATTGTTCGTTTCAACTTATTATACAGGGCGTTCTGCTAACGGGGATCATTTTGTATACAATAAGCGTCTCAAATATGACGCGTTCTATCCTTGGTTACCTAGGTATTGATACAAAAAACAACAAAAAATAATAAAAGCAGAAGAGATTTTTATGTAATGTAATGATTTGCAAATATCTCATATTTATTTGAATCATTTCAAAAACAACTTAAGTGAATTGATATAGATTTTCAGGAGACAATAAAAACTAAATAAAACGAGTATGGCTTGAAGTAAGGATATGAAACAGTACAGTATTTACACATTCTCTGCAAATTTTTGGCAACGAAACTCTTACAGGGATTTGGAAAAATTATAAAATAATTTTTTGAGTTATGGGGTTTTTGCAGGGAACGAATATATAATTTGTTAAACTATTTTTAAAATGAGTACATTGTGTGCGAGTTACGTTGAATGAAAAACAATGTAACAAAGTATCAGTCTTAGTATAAATAGAAATATTTAAGTAAGTTACGTAGTCGTATACTGCCCATCGCATGTAATGTGCCTTGAATCTCATAACTACCTGGTGTTCGAAGGAAGGACTTTCAGTCAATCCTAATAAAACGACACTTGTTCCATTCACTAACAGGAGGGAGTTAAGTATACGGACTCCAAGCTTGAATGGTACAACCCTGTTTTTTTCGGAAGAGGTTAAGTACCTTGGAGTCATCCTTGATAGGAAACTTACGTGGAACTCACACCTCGCACACATCACCTCAAGAGCAACAAGGGCTCTTTGGACGTGTCGTGGGCTCTTTGGGAAAACTTGGGGTCTAAAACCAAAAATGATCTACTGGTCATATATAATGGTTGTCAGACCTATGCTGCGCCTGTATGGTGGAAGAAAACAACGCAACAAAGGGCTACAATAGAGTTGCAAAAATTGCAAAGACTCGCATGTTTAGGAATAACGGGTGTAATGAGATCATGCCCTGGCGCGGCCTTGGAGGTAGATCTCCCTCCATTACATTTACATGTAAGGAGGATTGCTCTGCAAAATGCCTATGGGATAACACAGGCTAAATCTCTAAAACCCGGTGATTTGACAGGACATCTCGAGATACTAAAGGTTGGATCAACCCAATCTATGATGATGCCTAGGGATATAATGCCTGCTGAACAAGATTTCGAAGTTACTCTAGATGTTATTATTAACGATCGTGAGTTAACACAGAACGAAATCTCAGAAATAACTAGGGGTGCCCTCACATTTTATACTGATGGGTCAAAAACAAACGAAGGAGTAGGCTACAGGACCTAATCTTAGGTTATCAGTAGCCTTAGGTAATACTCCCACAATATTCCAAGTGGAAATACTAGCGATAGACTTCTGTGCTCAAGAGTGCCTCAAAAAGCGCCTCAACGCAGCCAGAATATTTATTGCCTCCGACAGCCAGGCTGCTTTGAAAGCTCTAAGGTCTATAACTTATGAGTCCAAAATGGTCTGGAGCTGCAAACAATCTCTTAAGCTACTGGCTAGACATAACAAACTATCTTTGTTATGGGTGTCCGGACACAAGGGAATTGCTGGGAATGAGACTGCCGATGGTCTTGCAAAGGAAGGAGCTAGCACTCCTTTCATCGGACCCGAACCGTTTTGTGTCATTACTAAAAGCCACATTGTGGAAGAAGTCCGGAAATGGGAAAAGGAACTTAGTGCAGCCTACTGGAAAAATGTTCCAGGCCAAAGACAAGCAAAACGGTTGTACAACCTTCTGCTCGCTATGCTTAATCGCTCTTAGAGCTTCAGAAGTCTGATCTCAGAGCAATCACAGGACTCCTTACGGGACACTGCCCACTCAGATATCACCACTGCAAGATGGGAAAAGTGGACAGAGGAACATGTAGATTCTGCGACAGTGCAGATGAAACGGCTGAACATATATTATGCCAACGCCATAGGTACCTGCAACGGTTGTTCTTGAGACCTGACCAGGTAACAAAAATAGCTCCCAATTGGATAATACGCTTCCTTAGAAGCCTTGATCTCTGGGACAAAAAATAGATGGAGGGTTTACACAAAAGATCTTTTCAGGTCGCAGTGTGGAAAAGCCAGCTATAGGCCAATCGACCCCTTTGTAATCTACAATACTACCCATCGATTTCCACGTTGTCTTCGGCTGTTTCATCCTCATATGTGGGCCATTCAAGAATTATTCGGTAAAATGGTGCAAATTCGTGAAGAATACTACCTTCCACTTGCTTTAAGTTTTCTATTTTTTGGGATTTATTGGGACGCAGTTAGTAGGATACGCTTTACGAGTAAGCAATTTTACATTAGCAGTTCATGCAAGCTGAAAAGTATTCTTCATAAGACCGTCAATGTAATTTTCTGTGGAAACCAACCCTTTTTTGTTTTTGTCATACTTGATACTGCGTTAGGGGTCAAGGGCGTACCCAGGTAGGGGAAGGGGGGGGTAAATAAGCGTCAATTCTCCTGGCAAGTGGGAATTAAAAACGTGTTATCTACTTTGCACAAAATGAAGTGTTGGAAACAAAATATCTTTTCAGTCAGATATTTTGATTTAATATTTTTTTATCTATAATTAAATATTCTACAACATTCGATATAGTATACTGTTAGCGAAACTGTCGCATCTCGTAGTTTCCGCTCCCGACGAGACAATCAGAGCCATCTAGGATTAAAGCCGAATATAATGTGGAGAAAACAACATCTAGCGCTATCTAGTTACGGACGACAGTACTTTTTCCAGTAAAGAGAAAAAGCATCAGTTTATACGGTCAATAGCGACATATTGTATTGAATAGCAATACCACGAAGAACGTTCTAGAATTGACTATTCTCGAAAGGAAAGACAGTGATAGCAAGTATGAGACAAGGATGGGAATAGAGTCGAGTATTTTCTACGTATTTCGGTAGCTCTTCTAATATTTGTATATATAAGCGGGATCGTGAGGCGGAGCAAGGCAATTCAGTTCGAATACAATTCAATTCAGTTCGGAGTTTAATACGAGCGAATATTTCATGCGCCATAGTGTCTTATAGTTTAGTTGCGGCGACACGGGATTTACGTTTACCGCGCAACAACTGGAAATATTACTCCGTCAAATGGATATCAGGAAATTCTTTGAAAGAGGTGAGTCAAAACAAAACACATATGTACCTAATATGATTATCAAATTTGTTTAAGGGGGGCTCTCTCATAGAAAGTAAATGATATTTGAATGTGATGTTTTTATAGGTATCTTGATCTTTATTTTCGTCCTATGCCTAAACACCGTTAAAGTAATTTTGTGTATCCATTTTTTAGGGACAACGCGCGAAAAAAGGAAAAAAAGGTCGGGAAAGTAGCAGTGGAAGCGATGAAAATGACAACCATGATAAAACTACTCATGTAATGCCAAGATCATTGCATGCTAACATTGGACAAGCGTCACATTCTCCAGCAGAATCTGTGAATATATCTGTTGTCGAGTATTCTTCTCCATCGACATCCCAACAAACTTATGACGTCAACGTCGATCCTGAAATTATTGTGGACGATGGCTATCATGAAAATGATCTGGGTCGTTATGTTGGGTTGGCTACCCAGCTATCGATAGAAAAGAAAAGGGAGTTGTTACAAAATCCTTGGATCCCGGCCAGAAATTACGATTTTGAAAGTGATGCATTGAAAAGGAAATTTAATCATACTTGGTTGGATCAATATGCACCATGGCTAGTATATTCCAAGCGACTAAAAGGCGCTCTTTGTAAGCATTGTGTTTTGTTCTCTCCGCCCATCAGCACTGTGAGAGGAATTTTGGGATCATTTATGGTCAGGCCATATATAAAGTTCAAAAATATGCATGAAGACTGCCGAAAGCATGCAACGACCAACCTTCACCTAACAGCGACAAATGCTGCAATAAATTTTCTTGAAAATGTTCCTTTAGACATCCAACTGCAAAGTGGACACCAATAAGCAATCCATGAAAACAGACAAATATTGTCATCAAGTATTTCATGTATGGTATTTTGCGGTACACATGATATGCCTCTTAGGGGAAAACAAGCAGATGAGGGTGTTTTATTAGATTTATTGAAATTGAGAGTCAATTCAGGGGACGACAAATTAAAGAATCACCTGGAAAAGTGCAGTCGCAATGCAGTTTACACATCGCTAAAAATACAAAACGAATTGATAAATTTATGTTGCCAAGTTATTAAGGAGAATATAATAAGTGAGGTTCAGAAGACCATGGCTTACGCAGTCTTAGCTGATGAAACAGCAGACGTAGCTGTGAAATAACAGTTGTCAATAGGCGTGCGGTTCTACGACGAAAGCAAAAGGAAAATCAGAGAAGAATTTGTAGGGTTCGTTGAACTAAAAGCACAAAATGCTTCAGCAATTGCCGAAGCAATTGAAAATTTCTTGTTTAGTTCTAACCTCCCAACCGAAGATTGCGTAGGGTTTGGATTCGATGGCTGTTCTACAATGGCAGGGAAAGAGGGTGGCGTACAAGCCATTTTGAGAAAAAAATATCCTCGTGCTTTATATTTTCATTGCTCAAGTCACAAACTCAACCTTGTTGTGAATGATGCGAACGCAGTGCCAGAAATAAGAAATAGTGTCGCCACTGTAAAGGCTGTTATAACGTTTTTCAGAGAATCGACTACACGTCGAAACTACGCTCCAAACCTATCACGATCGTGTGAGACGAGATGGTCCGAAAAATATAAATAAATCAGAAAGTTTTCTCAACATTTCCCAGAGCTTATGAAATCTCTAGAAACGTTATCCGTAGAGGAAAATTATTCCACCAGAAAACCTGCATAGCAGCTGCATTCATCCGTTACAAAACCAGTGTTTATTGTTGCTCTACAAACAATAGCCAAATATTCAGCAGTTTTAGAACCAGTAGTTAACGCACTGCAGCTAAATCGATCGACATGATCTCGGTGGGGGAACACATCAACCATATCAAGGACATTCTCAGAAATGACCGCGAGTTTCTTGATAGAATAATTAATGAAATGCTTCAAAAAGCGTGAGCTGTTGCAATGGATTTGAACATAGAAATTTCGTTTCCACGTCGTTCTCACAAGAAAACACATAGAAGTAATCCGCCATCAGACAATGATAACGAATATTGGCGGCATTCCCTGATAATACCATACATTGATTCGCTCATTTCATCGTTGAATATTCGATTCTCCCAAGAAAATACTCCGGCGTTTGCTTTAAGTAAGCTACATCCCTTGTATATGACCAAAACCAGCATTACAGACTTACACAAGAACGCAGAAATATTCCAAGAATTTTATAAGTCAATTTTTATGATTTTTTGTTTCTATATACCCGACCGACCATCTTCTCGAAACAGGTATGAGCTGCCCCCCCCCCTAGATGAAATCCTGGGTACGCCCTTGTTAGGGGTAACCGGGGGAATGGTTGCCTCCGGGGTAATAGGAGCCACCCCAAATATCCCGGTATAATTTTTATTTCACAACAGGAGACAACAGGCCGGCGATTCCTTCAATTGAAGCGGTCAACATGACATTTCTGTCTTGGTATCGCAATCTATAACAAATGTTTGAATTGATAGGTTAGATATTCAGATTATTGTTTCGAATTTTCTGAAACTGATTGTTGTGTATTCTTTTGTTATTAATAGACTTCGGAAAAACCAATTGTGAGTAGCAATTTGTTTACTTTTAGTAGTTTTTCATTAATGTTATCATGAAACGTGTATTTTGGGGTTATCGTGGCCGGCCGCTATGGGGTAATGGGAGCCGGCCACCATTACCCCATATTATTGAAAACATCAATAATTTTTCTTTTAGAAAGTAGAAGAGTTGAGATAGTTAATACGTTTTGCAGAAGCCAAGGACATATCGCAGGCAAACTGAAAAAGGGAGTTGGAAATGTGACCAGCTAAATGCAGCTATCACTGTTAGGGAGGTATCCAGAGCTTTCAACATTCCGAGAAGTACCCAGCAAAAGCGTTTGAAACAAAACAGTGATGCTGCTCCCTCTTTAGGGCGCAAACCGGTATTTTCAGTCGAGGAAGAACATTTTTTAGCCCAGCGTGTTATTAATCTTTCAAAACTTTTCTACGGAATTTCCAGGCAAGAAATTAAAAAATGTGCTTATGAATATACTGTCAAAATTCACCTGCCTTGTCCTTTTAATAAAGATTCAAAAAGTGCCGGTGATGATTGGCTGTGGGGATTCATGGAAATAAATCCCTCAATTGCTCTCCGTAGGCCTGATGCAACATCAATAAATCGAATAACAGCTTTTAATAAGGAAGAAGTCGCCATATTACTTTTCCACCCAACCTATCTATATGCGAGAAAAGTATTGATTTACCCCAAAAAAAGTTTGAATTTTGAAAAAAAATTTCGAGTTATTTTTACGTTTTCCATCGACAACACGAAAAAACGGTTTTTAGAAAAAAATCCTGTGTGTACGTCGTCGTCGTCGTTGTCGTCGGCCACTTTTCCTTTACATGTCTTGTTAGCACGATACAGCCTCCGGAGTGCAATAAGTCAACAATTTTATAATTGAATATTGTTAAGGATATATCACAGATGAACCCTATTGATTTTCAGCTCACCAGAGCCAGTACAACGGGTGCTATGGTACTTGAAGTACGACATTTTGTCATTTTTTGAGAAATTTCAGTTTGTTAGCAAGATACAGCCTCCGGAGTTCAAAAGGCACCAATTTTATGGTTGGATATTATTCAGAGCGTCTCAAAGATGAATCCTATTGATATTCAACTCACTAAAGCCATTACAACGGGTGCTATGATACTTGAAGTACCAGACTTTTGTCATTTTTGGAGAATTTTCAGTTTGTGAGTACGATACAGCCTCCAGAGAGTATACGATTGATCAATTTTATGATTGAATATTGTTCAAGGTGTCCCACAGATGTACCCTATTGATTTTCAGTTGACTAGAGCAAGAACAGCGGGTACTATAAATCCGGATATACTAAATTTTTGGTTATTTTTTGAGAAATTTTGGTTTGTTAGCACGATACATCCCCCAAAGTGTATACAAGTAGCAATTTTATGATAGAATATTGTTCAGGGCCACATATGTGGAAAAGTTAATTTTTTAATAATTTAGAACAAGTGTAAGCAAAGTATAATTTCAAGGCCCATAGAATATTCAACACTGATAAGACAGGAATCTCTACAGTTCAGACGCCAGGAAAAACTTTAGAAGGGACTAAAACAAGTTGGGTTTGTCACAAGCTGGGAAAGAGGCCGAAACATTACAGTAGTATGCGCTTTCAGCGCAACTGGAATTTATATACCCCCAATGTTTATTTATGCGCGAAAAAAAAATGAATCCGCAACTCCAATAGAGGGGTTCAGCAGGGGCACTATATACTTGTTCGGACAAAGGGTGGATCACAGAAGACCTGTTCTTGCAGTATTTAGAACATTTCCAAATATTTGTGAAAGCGAGTCCGGATGATCCAGTTCTTCTGATAATGGATAACCATTCCACTCACTCTACCCTAAAAGCTTATAAATTTAGCAAAGCCAACGGTGTTGCTCTTTTGTCCATCCCTCCGCACACGTCACATAAGGTCCCGCCACTTGATGTCACGTTTTACGGCCCGCTAAAGACGGCGTTCAATTCCGAATGCTGTAAGTATTTAAGAAATCACCCGCATAAAAAATAACCCCTTTTGAAGTTGCAGAGCTTTTCAATAATGCATTAATTAGAGTAGCTACTCCAGAAAAAGCTATAAAAGGGTTCCAAGCTACAGGAATATGTCCCTATAATCCAGACGTCTTTACTGAAGAAGACTATGAGCCAGCTGCACTCCAAAGAACAAACAGCACTGATGGTTGTGATGGTCTTATCAACGACGTTCCTGTTATTAATGAACGTCAGGAAACTCCCGAAAGACAGATAGTCCCAGCTTCTCAGTCGTGTCAACCCCCAGCATACGAGAAACCTTTGGAAGTAGCAGATCCATCAGAACCCCAATATTCAGACATTGAAAAGTCATTCCACGAAATTTCACCGTTACCGGGACCATCAAAATCCAAAACTAGTGGTAGTAGGAGGGCGACTGCGAAACAGCATTCCCAAATAATCACGTCCACCCCAAACAAAGACGTTCTCCAAGAAAAGGCTGACAAAAAATCACTAGCACAACAAAAACATGCGAAGCCTGGTGCGAAACAGGTCTATAAAAGAAAAGTTTTTTGCCATGACGCTACTGTCGACCACAAAGAAAACCCTGACGTTGAGAAGAAAATAAACTTATCTAGAGGAAAGAATAAGAAAACTTACAGGGAAATGAGTTCCGAAGACGAAGACAATGATGACGAATACAAGGACAAAGATGCGAATGGGACTGACATATGTGCGGGGAATTCGGTAAAAATGGGGAGGTATGGTTAATGTGTAACTCCTGTGGAAATTGGTCTCATAAGGCATGTACAGGGTTTTTCATTATATATGGACCCTTCTATATCACACTTATTATTCGATGCAGATAACACTGTTTCAGATAAGAGTTAAAGGGTTATTAATGTTGTTTCTAAAATTCAACAAAAATATTATACAGGATGTCCCAGAAAAGAGGGTCAGAGCCAAAGTGTTCTTTCTTAAATGGGACACCCTATATATTTTTATATTTTTGAAATGTTCACTTCTATCCGAATTCAGCAATATATAATTGTTATAGTCTAACCTTAATAGTTCAGAAAATATATTCATTTAAAAATCGTTTTCTGTGGGATGAAAACCATCTATAAACAACGGGCAATGGAAGCATTGTCATACTTGACAAGTAGTTATTTACACCATTATAAAACATTGTATTTGATAGTTTGGAAAATGCGGTATACAGATGATGAATGAAAAGATAGAAATAGTTTCTCTATTTGTAAAAAATAATATTAACAAATTAGATGCAAGGAGAGAACTTATGGAATAATATCCAAATCGGCATGCGCCTAGCAAAAATACGTTCAACAGAATATACCAGCATATAATGATAACTAAGAATTTTTCTAGGAAAAAACGAATGTGTGTAATTAATGAGGGGGATGATTTAGATATACTTCTGCATTTTGAAGGTAAAAAAATATATATTTATTTGGATTTTATGGTAGTTGAATAAGAAGGAATAATTTTTGCGCTACTACTTTTTTGCAGAAAACTCTGAAGACTCGTTAGTAACCAGCTCCAATATATTACAAAAACATCCTATGAAAAGTTTTAGGACTCTGAAAAGACACAATTATAAACCAAATAAGATACTTCCCGTGCAGGCTCTTACTGAAATGCACAAACGGACACTGTTAATATTTTGTCAGGAAATGCTTCGTCGCTTGAATGAAACTCCAAATATCCTTCAGAAAATCTGTTGGACAGATGAATCCAGTTTTTCTACAGCTGGCGTGTTTAATAGAAAAAATAGACGTTCATGGGAAAATAAAAATCATAGACAGCGGAAAGTGCAACAAATAAAGAAATCTGGACGGAAATCAATTAAAGTTTGGTGTGGAATATTCCATAATAAAGTGGTTGAGCCAATATTTTTCAATTATAAGTTAACAGGAAGAACTTACCAAAACTGCATAATACCCAAAATAAGTGAAATACTAGAAAATGAATTTACAGCTGTCCAATTAAATACTATGATCTGGCACCAAGATGGGGCATCACCCCATAATGTATTAGAGGTGAGAGAACATCTCAACAATCAGTTTCCAGAGTGGATCGGAAATAATGGGACAATTCTATGGCCTCCTAATAGCCCCGACCTAACTCCCTTAGATTTTTTTTGTGGGGGATGCTGAAAGATATAGTTAACTTTGGCGAAAATAACAATCTTGAGATAATTCAGGAAAAGATTCAAGGCGAAATTAATAACTTAAATAATCATGCTGATATTATTTCTAAATGTTCAAAGAATTTACGCCAACCAACTATGAATTGACAATATGGGGGGTCATTTTGAAGAATATTTATAGTTTCATTTGGGCTTACTTAGTTTGAGATTACTTTATTTTGTAAACAAATTTACTGAATTCCAATCGATAGATTACTACATCTTACTGTGTCGTATATATTTTCTGAACTGTTAAGGTTAGACTATAACAATTATACATTGTTGGATTCGGATTGAAGTGAACAGTTTAAAAATATAAAAATATATAGGGTGTCCCATTTAAGAAAGAACACTTTGGCTCTGACCCTATTTTTTGGGACATTCTGTATAATATTTTTGTTGGATTTTAAAAACTACTTTAATGACCATTCAACTCTTATTTGAGACATTTTTAATTGTAACAAATAATAAATGAGATATGAAAGGGTCCATATATAATGAAAAACCCTGTACCGATACCGAAAAAAACATATATATGCGATAATTGTGCTTAGAAAACTTTTATCTGTTTATTGGTGTAATCGTGGCCGTATGTCACCATTACCCCAACTAATTGGGGTAATGATAGCCATATAGGGCTTTCCTTTTTTTAATGTAAAACAAATTTTATTATTTTTTGTTTACTTTTGAATAAAGATTTGAGTAGAAGATGATCTATTTCAATGATTCCCTTGTTTTAAAGGTATTTAGATGAAATAATAATAAAGAAAAATTGAATAAAGCTTAGGGGGCCACCCTTCCCCCGGTCTCCCCTACTGCATACTGATACTTTCTGTTGTTTGGGAACTTTCCTTCCGAAACTTTCTTCCGACAAACAATTTTTTTTATAATAAGCAGGCGGCCATTCTGCAAAATCCAATATTTGTTTGGTTTGCATCAGAAATACAGAAAAGTTTGGACTCCCACTTGCCATATTAAAGTAGTATTGATCCGGTACATATATTCGATCCTATTTTTTATGATTCTTTTTAGTACTTAGAAAAGATGAAAAATCTCTTCTAAATTTCCATCAAGAAAATTTTCAATGTAGTGCACTACACAGGTCTGCGAAAAAAAAATTTTTGTCAGCTGCATGAGATATTTTTACTGAATTATATGTTTTAAAATGCGCTGATTTCCAAAGTGATGGCCATTTTTTTCTCTCACATAAGGATTTTTTGCAAATTCAAACACAAAATATTGGTTAAAGCACTCCTTTATTCAAAATTTTCAAACAATAAATATTTTTTTTAAAGCAAACGAAACATTATTTTAATAAATATACTTATTCACGTTCTTCATGAAACCTATTCTTCTTTTCCTTGATACTTTGACGAGTCCTTTTACGATTTCCATCTTCAGTTTCTCGCTTAAGCAGCCAACAGTAGTCAGCAAGCATAGTGACATCCCATCGCCCTTGGTACCTTCTCCCGATATCACGGACATCCTGGTGAAATCGCTCCCCCTGCTCTTCAGTGTAAGTTCCCAGGTTTTCAGGAAAATAGTCTATGTGAGAGTGTGAAAAATAGACCTTCAAGCTCATCTTGCAGCCTTGAGCTTCGTATGCTGCTAGCATCCGTTGCACAATGGTTTTATAGTTAGGATCCTTAGTATTTCCCAAAAACTTTCGCACTACGTCCTTGAACGATACCCAAGTATCTTTTTCCTTCTCATTCATGGTTTCCACAAATAAAGGGTCCGTTAAAAGTTTTCTTATGTCGGGGCCGGTGAAAACTCCCTCTTTCAACTTTGCTTCTGACAGCTTCGGGAATTTTGTACATAAATATTTGAAACAGTCTCCATCCTTTTGCAGCGATTTTACAAATTGTTTCATCAACCCCAATTTGATATGGAGAGGGGGCAACAAAACCTTTTTTCTCTCCAGGTTTTAAAGTTTCTCGGGATGGTCAATCACTTTTTTTCCATTGCTGTTCTCTGGCTCTACTATCCCACAAGCATAAAAAGTATGGGTATTTGGTATAGCCTGCCTGCTGACACAAAAGCATTGTCAGTATTTTGAAGTCCCCACAAATCATCCATTGATGGTCTTCATACTTGATTTTTTCCAGGATAATGGCCAAATATTTATAATCTTCTCTCATATGCACAGAATGTCCAATCGGAATCGAGGGAAATTTATTTCCATTGTGCAATAATACTGATTTAAGGCTAGTCTTAGATGAGTCAATGAATAGGCGCCATTCAGATGAGTCATAATTTATATCAAAGCGATGTATGAGTTCTTCCACATTATAGCAGAAAACTAAATTTCCTTCTTTTGAGAAAAACTGTGAAAATTCGTTTTCTCGGTGTCTGTACCAGTAGAAAGAAGTGCCAGGTGATAAAAGGTTTTTGAAAGACCTAAATCTCTTACTAAATCATTGAGCTCACCTTGAGAAAATAGTTGAGGCCCTCCATCTTCGTCAAAAGATAAATCTGAGCTTGATTCACCGGGAGGAGGTAATGTAGCTTCGTCCTCCAACTCACTAGGGTATTCATCCAAACTGGAAGGTGGCTGCGGGATAGATATATCGGAGCTATGGGGCACTGGACGTATAGCTGAGTCAAAATTAGGATAACTTATGTTTCTTTTGTTTTTTGAATTGAATCCCTTTACGTCAACTGAGCAGAAGTAGCAGTCAGTGGTGTGATTTTTCTGCTCACGCCATATCATAGGAATCCCAAATGCATTTTTCTTTCCCTTGAACCACAAACGAAGATCTTCTTCGCAACTTCGACACACCTTATGCGGGGCCCATGGTTTATCTTGATCACCAAGTTTTAATTTAAAGTAGGCAAAATAAACTTTCCATACAAAATCACTTATATTTCTCTGTTGATTTTTAATAGTGAATTCACCACAGATATAACAAAAACTGTTTGGAGAAATAACACAAACCCTTGTAGCCATGATTAACAGACAACAGCACTGTTCACTTGAATATCAGTATGTCTACTAAGAGCTTTTCTTTGTTTCGAGCAATATACGTCATTTGACTTGTCTCAACATGTTAAAACATTCCCAGTCTTACCAACAGCTCGGGTTGTTTTTCTCCATTAACAAATAAAAATCATATAGGTTTATTACTAATGAACATAGATACTGCAATATACATAAAAACTTATGTGATATAATAATTTGAATATTTTTTCTGTTTTTGGGAGGTCAAAATCTGTAAGAAAATGTAAAAAAATCCTATGCAGTTTTTTGGTCGCAGACCTGTGTTATCATTGAGCAAACTTCGTTAGCCTTCGTGAAAAATGTCAAATACCGACTTTCCATATTTCAGATTCTTTATGCCGAAGCAGTTCATCCATAAATGGTGGAAATAAAATTTTTCCTGATTCTTATTGCCTCCTCCTGAGCGATATCTAAACAGCGAAAATGAATTAAAGCTTGACACGATATGCATGGGGTACAATTTTTGTTATTATCAATTGCCGATTTGCAATTCGGACATTTATTCATGATGAATACTTCCTTATACACCTTCCCAGTGCGCTATTCGAAGGTATACTAATAATATTGTTGTTACTTTAAATATGTGTTTGTCCACTGGTAGTTTATACTAAGAATTATTAAAAAATAAAACATAATAACTTCCATGAATCTGCAATATTCCTTGCCTCTTAAATATTATGACATTTAAGTGATAAGAAAGTTACTTAAGATCGTTAATGCGTTAAATGCACATAGTTATAAGTAATACGAACACTTCTAGTTGAATAGCAACTAAATAGCGATTACGCTCCGTGCAACTTCCCCGTTCTAAAAGTGAACGTCCTAAATTTCGTAGAGTGCATTTAATATTGACTTTGTAACCGCAAATAATGGTTATGTGTATATATATATTTGTATAGGATACTGAAACGGTGCTACTTATTTTTGTTTTCGTTTTAATTTTGGAAAGTATTTATACATTTGAGATTTTTATCAAACTAATCGAAAAAACTTTTAATTTATAGAAAAAATTGGCGTTCGCATTATTAAGAGAGAGAACTGCTATAAGTATTTATTTGGTCCTCCAATAAACATTCGGTGAACATAGATAAAACTAAAATAATAAAGAAATAAACCATTGGAAGTAGTATCATTTGAAGGATCGTAGTGATAGAAGATTAAAAATATTTGTGATGACGCAAAGTTCGAAGGCCTAAGGAAGCTGCAAATTGAGAGAATATTAGTGGAATTTATGGAAGAAGGGCTGTTGAAAAGAGTCCTTGAAAACGATGATGGTTCTGAGATGAGTAGACAGCTAGTTATCCCGAGAACAAGAGTAGCTAAGGTACTGAAGAAGTTACACGACAGTCCATCGGGAGGTCATCTGGAAATGAAGAAAACCCTTCAGCGAGTACGTGAAAGATTTTATTGGATGAACAGCTCCGACGATGTGAAGGACTGGTGTAAGAAATGTACGACTTGTGCTATGAGTAATGGACCACAACGCAAGAGAAAGGCACCTATGAAACAGTATAATGTTGGAAGCCCTTTCGAAAGGATTGCTTTAAATATCGCTGGACAATTTCCGACGACAGAAAATGGTAGCAAATACATACTGGTTGTAATGGATTATTTCACAAAATGGGTGGAAATTTACGCTATCCCGCACCAAGAGGCCACAACTGATCAATTATGTTATATATCGCATAAGCAAGATCCCCAACGGAAAACCAAAAGTAGTTCACCAAAACCGACTAGCGCCATTCGAAGGAGACCATGTCCTTGAAAACGATGATGGTTCTGAGATGAGTAGACAGCTAGTTATCCCGAGAACAAGAGTAGCTAAGGTACTGAAGAAGTTACACGACAGTCCATCGGGAGGTCATCTGGAAATGAAGAAAACCCTTCAGCGAGTACGTGAAAGATTTTATTGGATGAACAGCTCCGACGATGTGAAGGACTGGTGTGAGAAATGTACGACTTGTGCTACGAGTAATGGACCACATCGCAAGAGAAAGGCACCTATGAAACAGTATAATGTTGGAAGCCCTTTCGAAAGGATTGCTTTAAATATCGCTGGACCATTTCCGACGACAGAAAATGGTAGCAAATACATACTGGTTGTAATGGATTATTTCACAAAATGGGTGGAAATTTACGCTATCCCGCACCAAGAGGCCACAACTGATCAATTATGTTATATATCGCATAAGCAAGATCCCCAACGGAAAACCAAAAGTAGTTCACCAAAACCGACTAGCGCCATTCGAAGGAGACCATGACCTAGAGAAAGGAATAAACCATATTCGAGATGTATCTGACCCTACCTTCGATAAATTTATGGGCGCGTATGGAGGTACCGGGGAAGCTAGATATGGAGTAACTTCAGAACAACGACAAGATTTGTTCACTCTCCCGGAAGATTATTCACTGACATACAACATCCCCGCCCGTCTCAAGAACGCACGAGGGTTGGCATCCGTCTTTCGAAAGAAGTTTGGGCAATTAAAAAAACTTGAAGACCAGATTCCAGACCCTGGCAAGACACTGAAACTGAAACATAATTCGCGGTACGTCTTCTACGTGGTAACTAAAAATAAATTTCAAGATCGATCTACCTATCGCTATGTGTGGGAAGCATTTCGAAACCTACGAGACTATGTCTAAGATAGCGTGTAACCAGTTGGATTGGTGAATCACCAGGAACATGGTAGAGATTATCTTTCAAGATACCGGTGTCCAGATATTAATTTGCGGCTACAACCCCCGTTATCAGTATCCGATGAAGACGGTGCCCTGCAATTTCCATAAGATTGGAAAGTGTAGAAATGGGGCCAGTTGCCGATTCCAACATCCAGTCTCGGCTACACAAAAGTTCCAGGAGGAACTGCCATTTAAGGAGGGGGTAATGTTACGAAACAACACACTGGTATAGTCCCTGAATCCGACTCTGTCTAAGCTAAGAACATTCAGAATCGTAAAGATAAAATAAGAGGACAAGCCAATATTCAAGGATTACAAGACTTTATAAGAAAGTATTAGGAACACTATGCATTAAGATGGTTCTCAATACAAGAAGTAATTAAATAGTTTGAAATATACGGAAAATGTATATACATATGTAATTAGAATATATGATAGGAATTAATATCATAATAACAATAATGAAAATTTAAATAATGATTTTTTCGTTATAATAGTAGAACTAGACATAAATAATAAAAAGATAATTGAACATAGAAATTGATGTAATAATAATTTTCAAAAAAATAATATGAAATAAATATTCAATTTTTCGTTTAAAATTGTATTCAATCTGTTAAGATGTGAACTGAAACCTTTTGAAATAATTAATGGATCTGTATTACTTTGAGTTAAATTATCTGCTTTGAGTTGAAAGATCACCTTTGCTTTAAATGATTTTTCTTTGATTTAAATAATCTTCTTTAGATTTAAATGATTCCTTTTGGTTTGGACGATCATTTAGTACTATCTCATTATGTACAAAATCACAAAGAATTCTCCAAATTATTATATGAAAAAATTCGATATAAAAACGCTCAAGTTGAAGAAAAACATATTAATAAAAGAAATGAAAACAGAATTGATCCACTGTCTTATTGAAACAGAAAAATAGCATATATACAAACGAAATTAAGAGATAAAAAATTACCAAAATTCAAAAAGGCAGAAATTACTAAAGAATCAGGCATAATTTTAGAAACTAATTAAGAAAATAATCACAAATATATAATTAGAACCTAAAATTAATTCTAACAAAATGTTACAGCACAATGAAACTGATGATAATGGTAGTTCTTCATACCAAATGTAGAAACGAAGACATACAAGTTACTAAATTAAATAATTTAATATTACCGATTAATGTAGGATTATGTAAACTTATTTATACTAAACACACTTTCATATATTATATAAATTTAGAAGGAGTTAGTAAGCAAATAGGAACTGTTAAACAATATGTTTTATAAGTTAAGGAATAGTTTATTAGAAGCTAATGCGACAAACCCTATTTCATACCATAATCTGGCCAAGCAAATGATGGAAAGAACGAAAAGTTTAATCAATATATTGTATAGAAAATCAGAAAACATTTATCCTCATATTAGATCAAAGAGAGTATTAATAAACACTGTTGGAAAAATTGATAAATAGCTTTTTGGTACTCCGATGATGAAGAGGATATGATACGCGATAAATATATTACAACAAAACCAAAAATAAATAATTCAAGAAATTAATATGCAAAGATCCTTAAATAAGAAACTAATTGATCACTATAATAAATCAGTAACTACCTTATGGTATAATCAACAGAAATTACAAGATAATTTGGAAGAATTTCATATATCGATATATAATAGAATAATAATTTTTTCACCTTTTTTTATAGAACGATTTCACAGATTAATCTGTATTGTCAAAATTCAACCAGTTAATTGATAATATAGAAAATTCCATTACATTTTCCAAACTAAATTTTATTCATAGCTCAGTGATTTCGAATCAAGACATTGTAGAAATGATAAAGTGTTTGCATACAATCTATAAAGAATAACAAATTCCTAAATTTAATAATATTTTAACATATTATCTCGTTTTGGGTTCCCAAGTAACCTTTTGCAAATCCAAAATAATTTTTGTTGCCCATTTACCCATTCTGAAATCCAAAACTGCAGAATTTTGCCACTTATATCCCATTATCCAAAACTAGAAAATGTTTATCCCATTACAACTTTATTTGGAAAAAAACTCCAGGAGAAATAATTTCAATAAAAGAAGAGTGTCCGATGTTAAGACAAACATTACTGTCAACAAGAGATGATGTCGAGACACAACTGTACTATTGAATTATTGAACGGCCATTCTCCTACGAGAACTGCGATAAAAATATTAACGACCCTCGGACCCGGGACACCTAAAGCGAGTTCTCTTATCTCCTCTACCATACTAAAGTGAGATGGTTAAGCTGTGGTAATGCATTTGACAGAGTATGAAACTTAATAGTGCTTCGCACGAGACCAACTCTGGCGGTGCCTTCCCGGGTTGAAACATTCCAAAAAGTTCCTGGACACTGCTAGATCCAAAACATATTTGGACCTCAGTAAAGATAAGCTACATCTCCTCACGGGTTTTCTTACAGGACACTGCCGCCTTAGGAAGCACTTAATGAGAATAGGTCTAGCAGAGATTGACGAGTGTAGATTCTGTGGGGAGGAGGATTATACTCCGGATCACCTAGTTCTGGAATGCCTCGCCATTGCAAGCCAACGCAAGAAATGCTTCGGACAAGAAACTTTTAAGAGTGAGAACCTAACCTCGTTGAAGCCGTCCCAAATACTACAGTTCATTAGAACCTTGGAACTGGAAGGCGAGCTGTAGTAGTAGTGACAACAGCTCTGATAGGGAGGGCACAATAAACCTTTGGTTTCAGTGCACTGTAACTCCGTTAAAATCTAATCTAATCTACCTCACCCCGTCTGTTCTTAAAACCAAAAGCGACACTGGAAAAATGAAACAGACAAATGGTTCGGTAGCGTATCTGTTGAAAGAAATACAATAAATGGATGGACTAAATCTGCTGCTGAGGAAATTGACTCAAATGTAAAGGACAATCAGTCAAATATATCAACTGCTATTAGCGAATTGGCAAAAAGTGGTGTAGAAGAACAACAATTGCTGAAAATTACTGGTCATAGCAATCAAAATTTTATAAAACTAAACTTAAATCTCGATCAAGAACACCACAACAAGATCATAAATATTATACGTGGTAATAGATTCTCCATAGTAAAGAACAACAACGAATCTAATGTTAAGTTTCATTTAAAAACACTAATTTAATAATTGTACTTACACTAACTGTACTTTTAATAAATGAATAAATGTTTCGTTGTGTTGAGTTATCGGACATTGACAAATCATCATAATTTTATGACAAATTTCTCAAGCTCATTGTTTGGTAACAGCCCTCAGCGGATTCGGTATGTTACCAAGGAACGAGTTTTCGATTGTCATAAAATTATGTCGTCTATTATCAATGTTCTAGCGATATTACTACTGTTTATAAATTTGCTGACATCCGCACCTACTAAGATTATTATTGGTGTTAAATAAAATAAAAATTATGTAAGGGGTTTTAAAAAAGCGAATATCTCGAAGACTTTTGAGACTAATGATAAGTATACATTTTTTCGCAAAAATGATGTAATTTTAATAACACCCTGTATCTTTTTTATTTTCAATATGTTATTACAGCAAGTTGCGTGAGACCTTCCTTCCATTTCACATTAGACCATTATTTACGGACCACCCTGTATGTGCTGTATCCATGTTAAATTCTGTGTTTAGAGCTTCAAATATAATGTTATTATGCATGAAAACAAAGAGGAGAAAAAAATTGTTTAAAGTCAGTTTAAGTTAATTATGATCAAAGTGAAATTTTTGCTACCACAATTTTAAGACGAAACTGTAAAAAATCTTAATGGGAATAAATAAATAATGAATTCCATGTTCCTCTTTTATTTTAAATATAGATAAGAAATAGAAAAGACTAAAACAGGACCCTGTAAAGTATCTAGTTTTGTGTGGTTGGTGTGTTCGATGCCTGTAGTCCATATTGCAACATTTGTCCTAGATGCGGGTCATTGCTATGAGAGAGCAGCCGAGAATGTTTGCTCGCTAATGTTCTGCTGTGGCGCTGGTGCTGCTGCTGTTTTTCTGTTAGCTGCTGGTTAACACCGAAATATTTAAGGTCGTATGGTACAAACGGCAGTGACTACTGCTACGTTACGAAGGTTAACCGAGTTTATTTTCTAATATTTTTAACCTTCGTCGTTTCACAACGTGAAAATTGTTAAATTCTATACCGATTTACGGTATTAGGTACTTAGAGTAAAGTTAAGTTTTATACAGGATTGTGAAGAAAATTTTTAAAATTTTAAAATAAGTAATATAATTTTTTTTCATGATAAACAATAAATTTGAATTTATATTATTTTACTAGGAGTTGAGTAGTACTAAGAAATGGGACGTAAAGAGAAAATATGTACAGCATTGTTCAAAATAAGAAGATTGCAGTCAATTTTCTAAATAAAGCGTAGAAATGCACACGAGTAATAATAACCTCTTTTTTTGTTAGTTGAAAATTTTTGAATAACATTATTACATATATGTCATAACAATGCAATAGTAATTTACGTTACAAAACCAGAAAATAGTGTTTTTCAGGTCGAGACAAGCAGATAGAAGTTTGAAGTGACCTGCATGTGTAGATAGTGAGTTCCAGAAGTAATTTCTATATTCATTTAACCTTCGGTTGCCGGAGGGGGGTACAAATGTACCCCACATACTGTTTTATGGGCGTATTTTTTGCATTTTGCCTAGAATCAAAAAATGCTGCTGAGTAATCCTCAGTTGGACCCTCATTTATCAGTACATATATCAAAAAAACAGTTTTTTCTTATTTTTTTTAAATAAATGTGAAAATAATTAGGTGGGGTACATACTGTACCCCATTCGGCATCCATGTATTTTTTTATTAGTCTTGAACTGGTCTAGGCTAACTAGATATAAATACATCCTCGAATAGTAGAGGGTACTTCAAGACTACGGTCGCAGAGAATAACAAAAACAAATTATTCATGCCAGTTCGGCTCTCTCTCTCTCACTTGTGACTCTTTTGAATGCTTTTTCTAAGACAATATATGCTAAAAATACTGTTTCTTATCTACTGTGATTTGTTTCACAAAAAATGTGATCTTGTGCGTTTATTCAATCACTAAATTCACTTTGGGCCTCGTGGAATGTATTTTCGGGATTGGTTCTTATTCTTTTGTCTATAATGTTTCCAAAAATTTTAATTGTAGTGCAAAGGAGTGATATTTCTCTCTAATTATTGCATTGCAACTGATATTTCCTAAACAAACTAAAGAAATACAAAATTACTAAACCATCATATATCCTGGTGATATTTCTAATAATATTTCAAAGATAGTATTTTAGCAACAAATAAAACAATTTTTTTTTAAAACAGAAAGTAGTGAGTTCAAAATTGTTAAATGTAAAAAGAGAAAAATCCTCATTGAAGAATTCTGGTATATATAAACTTAAATGTCCAGAATGTAATGCTGTATAGTTGGGTCAAACCCTTAGAAATTTTGAAATCAGATACAGTGAACACTTACGAGTATACAGATTAGAACAACCAGATAAATCCCTCTGCGCAAAACACCAAACATGCATTGACACCTAACACAGAACTAGAAGTGCTGCATATTTGTGATAAGAAACAAAAACTGGATTTCCGTGAAGAATTGGAAATTAGAAGACCCTTAAGAAACCCACTATATGAAGTCGTCAATGAACAGATACATCTAGAGAGTTTTAAACTATCTTCTTAAGTTAGTGTTTCAAATGAAACTTACTGTTTCTAGTTAACTCCACAATATATTGAAAAAATGTTAAAAATTCTAAAAAATTGACAATTGTTTCGATATTACCTAAATATCATCGTCAGAATGACAGAAGTTACATTTCATTTGATGTCTACCCGATGTTTAATTATTTTTGGCTAGTATTGACTTAATATATTAATACAGTTCCTCTATTTGAAATTTAAAATAAACATTAAAATAAGGAAAATTATTTATATTTGTATGCAATACTTTCGATACACACTGTATTATATGTAGAATCAATAATTTTGAAAGATTCGGTATATATATATACATATATATTATACATACATATATATATATATATATATATATATATATATATATATATATATATATATATATATCAAATTTGACATTTTAATTTATGATGACATTTATGCAGAATATATCTAATGATAGATAGATCATTTGGAGAATATATCTGAAATTTAAAAATACAGAGGTCTCTGCTAGCAGACTTACAATTGTAATAAAAGAATTTTAAATATCATCGTTTTCATGGACTCTCTCAACAGTCCTTCTTCCAGGACGAAGGAGTCCCACTGAGCCCAGTATGTCGATGAAAATCTTGACACTCCTTGCCATGTAGGTCGCCGATTTTCTTCTTTCCATTGCCGAATCTTCTTTAGGTGAGGATCATTCTCCTGATCTTCTCTGATCCTGGTGGGTGGCCATTTTTCGTTGACTACAGTAGCTCTTGAAACTGCAGCTTCCCTAGATTCCGCCTTGTTGCAGTGGGAGTAGTCTGTTGAGCACGGCCGTCTGGACAGAGAGTCGGCATTTCGGTGACCCACACCAGCTCGATGTTCGATGTTGAAATCGTACTCTTGAAGTCGTTCAATCCATCTAGCGATCTGGCCCTCGAGATTCTTGAACTGCATTAACCACTTGAGTGGAGCTTGATCAGTCCGTATTAAGAACTTCCTTCCATAGAGATACTGGTAAAAGTGTTCCACGGACACTGCCGCCAGAAGTTCTCTTCTTGTCACGCAGTAGTTTCTTTCTGGTTTGGAGAAGAATTCACTTAAGCCCTCCTTGGATCAGTGAGAGAACTCCTCCAATTCCTACATTACTTGCGTCAGTGTCAAGAATAAAGTCACCCTCTGGTAATGGGTATCCTAACATCGGCGCCGTGGTTAAATGCCTCTTCAAGGTATCAAAAGCCGTTTGACAGTCTTCGTCCCATTGGAAAGCTCTTATTTCTTCTGTGAGTCGAGTAAGGGGCTTGGCAATATCTCCAAATTTCCTAATAAATATTCTATAGTACAAAGTCCAAAGGAAGCCCCTTATTTGATCCACTGCCACTGCTTCAGTGCTCACTATATGACGTAGATAGTAGACTTGGTTTTGAAATAGCTGACATTTCTTCGGGTTTAACATGAGCTGGGCAGGTTGGAGTCGTTTGAATACATCTTCCAAATTCTTCGCATCTTCCAAGACAACCCTCTCAAGACATTTTCCATGAGTATTTCAAATGTCGCGGGCGCATTACTGAGCCCGAATCGTATGACGTTGAATTACCATAATCCAGATCCGGTGGTGAAAGCAGTCTTCTCTTTGTCTTCTGGGTCCATTTCTACTTGCCAATAACCAGACTTTAGGTCCAAGGTGGAAAACAGTTTGTTGTCGAAAAAAGTGTCTAGCGTATCGTCGATTCGAGGCAGAGGATAGCTGTATTTCTTCATCTCGTTGTTTAGCTGGCGATAGTCCACGCATAATCTCGTAGTTCCATCCTTTTTCTTGACGATCACTACTAGAGACACCCATGGACTAGTAGATGGTTCTGTTACTTTTCCTTCTGCCATCTCTCGAATTATTATTTCAGCTTCCTCTCTCTTCGCTTGTGGTAGTCTTCGAGCTGATTGCCTAATTGGCTTGACATTACCAGTATCGATTTTGTGTTTGACGGCTGATATTCAACCAGTCTTTCCTTCTTTTGGTACGAATAGATCTCCATACTATAAGAGAAATTCTCTTATTATCCTTTTCTCAGCTCAGTCCAAGGTTTGACCAGCTTCTGATAACATATGTTCGATTCTGGCATTGGAATTGTCAGTTACCGTTGTTTGGCGAGCTATAGACATCACTGATACGCAGGATCCAAACTTGATTTCCTTCTTGATGGTAATTGGGTAATCGTTCACGTTTATCACACGTACTGGGATTTCCTTCGCCGACGTAACCAATTCTTTTCCAATTAGTACTCCTTTGCCAACCTCTTCGTCATGGTTCCTTTCTTCCAAATTTTGCAACTTCTTAAATATTTAATTCCGAAGAAGAAAAAAGTTTAGCTAACTGCGGCTAAAATGAATTATGGGTTTACATCGGAAGAGACGAGAAAATTTGCATATTTGTATGCTTTGGAAAATAAAAATTGACTAAAAAATTAAATGGCTTCCTATGAGTGGCTTAGAGGGTTTATGGAGAGAAACAAAGAACTATCGCTTCTAAAACCAGAACCAACGAGCCTTTCTCGTGAATCAGCTTTTAACCAGCACACTGTAGGAGAATTTCATAATTTACTCGGCGAAGTACTACGCCGAGATCAATTTGAACCAGATTCAATATACAACTGTGACAAGATTGGCATCCAGACTGTCCACAAACCTAGCAAAATTATTTCAAAGAAAGGACAAAAGCAAGTATCCAAAGTTACTTCAGGAGAACGAGGCCAGACAGTTACAGTCCTGTGTACCATAAGTGCCATAGGGAATTCTATTCCTCTTTCTTTTTAGTGTTTTAAATGAAACTCACGGTTTAAAGTTAATACCACAATATAATAAAAATTGTTGAAAATTCTAAAAAATTGACAATTGTTTCGATAAATCAATATCATCGTCAGAATGACAGAAGTTACATTTCATTTGATACCTACGTGATGTTTCGTAGTTATTTTTGGCTAGACCAAGAAGTGACCTAACTGGTGATTGACTTAATATATGTTAATAGAAAAAAAAGAAGATGTGATATTACAAATATTGAAGCTTAGATATTATTAGCCCTATGGTGATATCTTGGATATAATTTTTCCAATTAAGATCAGTATAACTGTGCAATGATATAGAAAACCAGGAAAACTATATCTGCTGATCTTTACAATTATCACTTAAAAGGACAGTTTATTAGTAGAGAACTTCCTAGTATAAACTGTTCATTGACAACTTCATATTGTGGGTTTCTTAAATGTCTTTTAATTTCCAATTCTTCAAGGAAATCCAGTTCTTGTTTCTTTTCACACATATGCAGCACTTCTAGTTTTGTGTTAGGTGTCATTGAATGATTGGTGTCAAGTACATGTTTTGCGTAGTGTGATTTATCTGGTTGTTTTAATTTGTATGCTCGTAAGTGTTCACTGTATCGGATTTCAAGATTCCTAAGGGTCTGACCCAAATAGACAGCATTACATTCTGGACATTTGAGTTTATATATACCTGACTTCTTTAATGGTGGTATTTTTGTTTTTACATTCAACAATTTTGTACTAACAGATGAAATAAAAACTTATAAAACCATAACATATGCAGGAAATATTTCTAATAATATTTCAAAGATAATATCTTCAGAAACGAATACAACAGTTTCTTTTAAAACAGAAAGTAACGTTAGTACAAAATTGTTAAATGTAAAAACAAAAATACCACCATTGAAGAAGTCAGGTATATATAAACACAAATGTCCAGAATGTAATGCTGTCTATTTGGGTCAGACCCTTAGGAATTTTAAAATCCGATACAGTGAACACTTATGAGCATACAGATTAAAACAACCAGATAAATCACACTACGCAAAACATCTACTTGACACCAATCATTCGTTGATACCTAACACGAAACTAGAAGTGCTGCATATTTGTGAAAAGAAACAAAAACTGGTATTCCTTGAAGAATTGGAAATTAGAAGACATTTAAGAAACCCACAATATGAAGTTGTCAATGAACAGTTAAATCTAGGGAGTTCTCCACTAATAAACTGTCTTCTTAAGTGATAATTGTAAAGATCAGCAGATATTGTTTCCTGGTTTTCTATGTCATTGCACAGTTATACTGATCTTAATTGGAAAACTGATATCCAGGATATCACCATAGGGCTAATAATATCTAAGCTTCAATATTTGTACTATCACATCTTCTTCTTTTTTTTCTATTAACATACAGGGTGTTCATTTCAGGACTTCCCACCCTAATTTTCTCGAAATGTGTGTATTTTAAAAAAAACCCTGGTACACGTCAATAAATATATCGAAGGGACAACTTTTTAACATAAAGGCAACGCGCCCCCTTTCACCCCCCGCCAGGGGGAGTTGCCAACTCCAAAATCTTAAACGGGAAGGGGTATCGAGTTATACCTCATTTTAAAGGTCTTTTTAATATCTACACGTCGGCTTTTGTTTTTTTTCAATTGATCGATTCGTTGTCGAAATATTTAGGAAAATCTGTTTGCTGCTTCGTACCATTAAAATAAAAACTGCAATTGTTTGTTTTGTTATTCCTTTCAACTTTTTTGTATAAAAAAATGCAAAAAAATGTTTTTGATAGAGAAAATAAAAGACATGATACCTATTGAATTGTTTACCATACTTACCAGTTGTGTAAAAAAGCAATTTGTTAAAAATGGTTTACACTTTAGCTGAAAAAGTTGAAATAGTGTTAATTTACGGCGCCGAAAACCAATGTGCTCGACGAACTGCTGCAATATTTAACGAAAGGCACGCAGATAAGAGCACCTCTCATAGGTATGTCCTAGATCTAATCGCCAAATTTACTCAAACAGGATCTGTTGCAAATTTAAAACATGATCAGCCAAGAGTTTTTAATGAAGCCACTCAAATTGAAGTGATAGGTTATTTTGGTATGAATCCTAATACTTCGTTACGTACCATTTCTGCTGCAACTGGAATTTCCTTAGGCTCTGTCCACAAAATTACAAAAAATTAATAAATTCCATCCCTATAAAATGAAAGTATGTCAAGAGTTAAGTGAAGACGATTTTGACAGAAGAATTGAGTTTTGTGAACAAATGACTACAATTATTAATAACAATAACGAATTTTAAAAAAATATCTGCTCCACTGATGAGTGTACTTTTTATTTAAATGGTTTTGTCAACAAACATAATTGCAGATATTGGAGCAATGAAAATGACCATGTATTTGTCGAAGGGCATACCCAGCATCCCCAAAAAATTAATGTATGGGCCGGTATACTAGGAAATCAAGTAATTGGTCCATTGTTTATAAATGGAAATCTAAATGGTGAGATGTACTTGAATATGCTAGAAAATACGATCAATCCGTTAATTACCGAAGCAATTGAAAATCAACTGGATAGAGATGGTAACAACTTTCTTGACGAAAATGAGTTATATTTTCAGCAAGATGGAGCTTCCCCCCATTATGTGCTTCCGGTCCGTCAATGGTTAAACAATGTATTTCCCGGTAAATGGATAGGGCGAAGAGGACCTATAGAGTGGCCATCTAGGTCCCCAGATCTAGCACCATGTGATTTTTTTCTATGGGGACATTCAAAATCAGTTGTTTACACACCCCCGCCACAAAATATAGGAGACCTTCGACAAAGGATTACTGCAGAATGTCGAGAAATTCGAACAGAAGTGTTTGAAAATGTGCGTCACGAATTTGAACAGCGGTTATACCATTGTTTGGCCAACAATGGGCAACATTTTGAGCAATTATTAAATTAAAAATCTGTGTACAATATTGTAATTTAGTTTTGATAAAAGGAATGAGAATAAACAGTTGCAGTTTTTATTTTAATGGTACGAAGCAGCAAATAGATTTTCCTAAATATCTCGACAACGAATCGATCAATTTAAAAAGAACAAAAACCGACGTGTAGAGATTGAAAAGACCTTTAAAATGAGGTATAACTCGATACCCCTTCCTATTTAAGATTTTGAAGTTGGCAACTCCCCCTGGGGGAGGGGTGAAAGGGGGCGCGTTGCCTTTATGATAAAAAGTTGTCCCCTTCGATATATTTGTTGACGTGTCCCAGGATTTTTTTTTAAAATACACACATTTCTAGAAAATTAGGGTGGGAAGTCCTGAAATGAGCACCCTGTATATTAAGTCAATCACCAGTTAGGTCACTTCTTGGTCTAGCCAAAAATAACTACGAAACATCAGGTAGGCATCAAATGAAATGTAACTTCTGTCATTATGACGATGATATTGATTTATCGAAACAATTGTCAATTTTTTAGAATTTTCAACAATTTTTATTATATTGTGGTAATAACTAGAAACCGTGAGCTTCATTTAAAACACTAATATGAGTAGATTCCACGAAGTAAGGGTCGAGACAGTTAATTTCATAAACAAGGGTAAATTTAAAAGAAACTTAATGGGCACTAACAATGTTGTTAAAGTGAAGAAACAAAGAGCAACTGAAGAGCAATCTGAATCTGATAATTCTGTATTCGATCCATCATCATCGGATGAAATAACTGATACAGAAGATCGAATAGAAAATGAGAAAGAAGAAGATTATTTTGTTAGAGGAGTAGTAAACTTAAAGGACTATGTTCTAGTAAGATTTACAACAAAAAAGACAATAAAGCACTATGTTGGACAAGTTATGGAAAAAGTGTGAGATGAATATTTAAAAAACTTTATGCGGCGGAAGCAGCCTGGATACCATTTCGTATGTCCTGACGTGGAAGACTAAGGTCTAGTTTCTGAAGAAGATGTTATGAAGCTAACGACACCAAATTTTGTAGGTGGCACTGTCAGATCCACAAGAAAATTATCATTTGCCGTCAAATCTAATAAATTTTATGGTTTGGCGTATTTTATGGATTATCTATTTCGTATCAAACCTCCTTTACACAGTTTCAAAGCTCCCTTACCATGGGAGGGTTGATACACTTTACAGTTTTTTAAAAAATACCAGGTATCTCCTACCATAATTCAAAATGACATGTTTTAACTGCCTACAATTAATTGCAACTTAGTTGGCTATAAAAGGTTGCACAAACCGATTTCATTGAATTAAAACTTATTTCAATTTCCTAGGTCAAGGATTAATCGTATCAACCCTCCTGAGTCTCCCCTATTTTCGGGTTTTGTTCTTAATTTTTTTACTATTTTTGAAAGAATTCCATTGAGTAATATATATTCGTTTGTAATTGTTGTATTCTCTTATTTTTCCTTTATTCATATATAATAATTTTTTTCAATTTGGTGGTAATTCTCTCTATGTTTTATTATATGCGACATAAATATTTTTTGTCATCTCTGTTGGTAAATTCCCTTTAAATATTTATATTCTCCATTATTTATTTAACAATTTCGAAGCTGTTTTGAGAAAATTTGGTGGCAGCAAAATGTAAAAAAATGGAAATTCGGAGGATTTTTGTTAGTCTTGCAGACAGAATCTGCAATTAATAGAAAAAAAAATGGAATTCGTGTGTTTTAGATTCACATTTATATTGTTAGCTTTCTTCATTGTATAAACGATTTTCATTGCCAATGATGTAAATAAGTGATAAATTTTTACATAAAATAAGTTTATTTTCATCAAATGAGTTCTACAATGTTTATTCTATCAACTGTTATATAAAAATAGATTTTTGTCTAATATTAAATTTTATCCCTGACCCACATTCCAATAAACAGTTCCCCTCTGTTATCAGTAAGGTAATTGTATAACCGCAAAGTTATATAACTTTCGTTATATAAATCGCCGCCATTTTGTCGTAATCGTGGATTTTAACGTTATCGACAATCTACCCAATATTAAAACAAGTTTTCTTATCGAAAACGCATTTTAAAGAAATTAAATAAATGTTCCCCCACACACTACGTCTTACCAATGTCGATAGGTTGTGGTATCACACAAACTGTTTGCATTTTGTTTTGTTCTTGGAAACTTTGCTCACGGTCATAGAATATTAATTATACAGAGTGGAATCAATTTTATATATGTCTAACTCGTTATTGAAAATGTTTATTTAAAAATTAGATAATTATGTGTCAAATACGGGGCGGCATTGATAAGAAATGTAGTATAGTACTGTGAAAAGGGGGGGGAGTATGATAGAGTACAATTATTATGATTATTATATTACAAATATTAGAGCTTAGATATTGTTACGAAACAGCACACTGGTATAGTCCCTAAATCCGACTCTGTCTAAGCCAGGTATAAAAGTTGAAATTATGGCGAATACGCAGATTTTTTTATATAACTGTTTACGACTATCTTATGTAAACATTGTTTTTGTGACCAGACTTATCTAGAAAAGGCCAGAACGAATTGTTTTTGTGTGTGTAAGGCGCAGTCCGGATTTTTCTAGTAAAAAAGGCTTTCATATAAATAAAGGACCGATCAGCGGATGAGTTAGTTGATAATTTGACATCGGGAGATAAACAAATAAATAAGTGAATTGTTTGTATAAATTAGTTTAAGTGAGTATACTGTATATATAAATTAAGTATCGTTGACTAGTTTAGTGTTTAAATAAATTAGTAAGTAGCCATACCGTGTGTTTAAAGTTTATCCCACCCGTTTATTGTTTAAATAAATAACAAAAACATTACATTGGTGTCAGGTGTGGGGTAATATAAATAAATTGCTACGTAAAAATGGCCAAGAGACTATGTGATCTGAAAGTGGCGGAATTAAGAGCAGAATTGGAAGCTCGTGAGTTGGAAACGTCCGGTAAGAAAAGTGAGTTAGTAGAAAGACTTGAAGTGGCACTGGAAAATGACGGCTTTGATCCAGAAACAGTTTTATTTAATGACGAGGCTTCCACCTTAATTTCGTCAATTTCTGCTAACATGGACGAGAAGATTTCTGCCATGGAAGAGAACATGGACGAGAAGATTTCTACTATTTCGGCTAACATGGACGAGAAGATTTCTGGCATGGAAGAGAAGGTTTCTACGAATGTGAAAAGTGATATTTCGGCTATAAAGAACGATATTTTTATTATGAAGAACGACATTTCTGTTAATATGGACGAGAAAATTTCTACTTTGAAGAACGATATATCTGCCGATATCTTATTAATGAAAAACGACATTGCCGCTGACGTTGAAAATGAAATTTCGTCTCTAAAATCTGAAATAGAGAATAAGATTACAACGATAGACAAGAAAATCAAGGAGTTAGAGGAAAAGATTGCCGATTCAAGAACGCGAGGCACGCCAGAGGAAGAAAAGAAGACCGAGCAAACGAAACCTTGCAAGCCAGAAACAGTATCTAAGTTTGAAGACATTGGCAGTTTTACACGAGTCAACGTTCGATGGAAAAATGTCGCTAGAGTGAATAATTGGTCCGATAGAGAGAAGGCAGTGAACTTAACCATCGCGCTTCGCGGAGATGCCTCAGATATACTTCAGAAGTTACCTCTGGAAGAAACGGATGATTTCGAGCAGCTGAACAAGAAGTTGGACATGCGATATGGTCACGAACATTTGGAACATTTGTACAGATTCCAGTTAAAGAACCGAAGGCGGAAACGTGACGAAATTCTTCAAGAGTATGAGATGGATATTGCTCAACTAGTTCGATTTGCTTATCCATCAGCACCAGATAACAATTTGCTTATCCATCAGCAGCAGATAACATGATGGAATGTTTAGGCATCCAGGCCTTTTTTGATGGCTTATGTGACCACGATATGGAGAAGACGCTTCGATTAGCCCATCCGAAAAAATTAGTCAACGCATTGACTGCTGCTCTTGAATATGAAGAAGCCACGATGGCTTCCAGATACAATAAAGGTAGGACCATACAGGAAGATGTTGATGACAGACTTGACCAGATCGTCAACTTGTTGAAAGGTATGGTAGACAAGGAGCCAAAGAAAATCAGGTGCTGTAATTGGGGCGAGCTAGAGCATGCACGCAGTTCGTGTAAGCGTCCTACGGCTCCTGCAAACCAACAACCTCTTAAATGCAAAGCAGTCACGAGGGGTCCGCGGTACAACAAAGGTAGGACCATGCAGGAAGAGTCTAATCGCCCCAAGACTTCTGCAACTCAGGAACTCCAGTCACAGAAGAAATCAGACACTAGCGAACACCAAGCTGATGTGTTACCGAAATGCCGACTTCCTGTCTAGACGGCCGTGCCCAACAGACTGCTCCCACTGCAACAAGGTGGAATCTAGAGAAGCTGCAGTTTCAAGAACTACTGTAGTCAACGAAGAATGGTCACCCACCAGGATCAAAGAAGATCAGGAGAATGATCCTTGCCTAAAGAAGATTCGGCAGTGCAAGGAAGAAAATCGGCGACCTACCTGGCAATAAATGTAAGTAGCCATACCGTGTGTTTAAAGTTTATCCCACCCGTTTATACTTTAAATAAATAACAAAAACATTACAATATTATTAGCCCTATGGAGATATCCCATTTAATATATACATATATAGAAAACCAGGAAAACTATATCTGCTGATCTTTACAGTTATCACGTAAGAAGATAGTTTAAAAGTGGAGGACTCCCTAGATTTATCTGTTCCTTTACTACTTCATATTGTGGGTTTCTTAAATGTCTTCTAATTTCCAATTCTTCAAGGAAATCCAGTTCTTGTTTCTTATCACAAATATGTAGTACTTCTAGTTATGTGTTAGTTGTCAATGAATGTTTGGTGTCAAGTAAATGTTTTGCGTAGTTGGATTTATCTGGTTGTTTTAATCTGTATGCTCGTAAGTGTTCGCTGTAGCTAATTTCAACAGTACAAAATAATGGAAATATCATCCCAAATTTTAAAAATATACTTTAAATGAAACATTCTGTGCGGAAAAAATCAGGAGTATTCTGAAAAGAAAAATTTCTGAGATACAAGACGTCAAAGTGAAGGTATCAAAAAAACGAGGATAAAAATTATGGTCAAATTTGAAGCACCGTATGTCACAAAATAATAATAGAAATATGAAAATATACAATTTCATAGATATTTTTTCCCGAATCTATTGGGGATAAATATATTGGAGGGTTCCTGATCAATGGGCAAAAGAAGCAATTGTCGATGATAAGACAAAATGAGGCAAGGGCATAAACAAAATGTGGCAAGTTAATTCTGTGCTTGAATAAACGATTTTAAAGAATTAAACTAACTTTTCCGCATCTGTGAGATGCCCTGAACAATATTCTATCATAAAATTGTCACTTGTATACACTTCGGGGGATGTATCGTTCTAATAAACTGAAATTTGTCCAAAAATAACCAAAAATGTAGTATATCTGGATTTATAGGACCCGCTGTACTCGCTCTAGTCAGCTGAAAATCAAGAGGGTACATTTGTAAGACACCTTGAACAATATTCAATCATAAAATTGGACACTTGTATACACTCTGGAGGCTGTATCTTGCTAACAAATTGAAAATTCTCCAAAAATGACAAAAATTTGGTACTTCAAGTACCATAGAACCCGTTGTACTGGCTTTATTGAGCTGAATATCAATAGAATTCATCTTTGAGACGCTCTGAATAATATCCAATCATAAAATTGGTCACTTGTATATACTCCGGAGGCTGTATCGTGCTAACAAACAGAAATTTCTACAAAAATGACAAAAATATCGTACTTAAAGTACTATAGCACCTGTTGCACAGGCTCTGGTGAGCTGAAAATTAATAGGGTTCATCTTTGAGATGTCCTGAATAATATTCAATCATAAAATTGGTGACTTGTTGAACTCCGGAGGCTGTGTCGTGCTAACAAGCTGGAATTTCTCAAAAAATTAATAAAATGTCGTACTTCTAGTACCATAGCACCCGTTGTGCTGGCTCTGGTGAACTGAAAGTCAATAGGGTTCATCTGTGACATGTCCTTAACAATATTCAATCATAAAATTGGTGATTTGTTGCACTCCGGAGGCTGTATTGTGTAATAGTCTAGGCGCTGGATGGAGTTGAGTATGCAAAATGTGAGGACCGGCAACTATGCTCAAATTCTTTTTCCTGAGACCCTAAATAATAGAAAATCACATGTTGCCGGCAGCTGTGCTGGTCCTTTTATCCTTCCCCTTCTCCCTGCTCGGCACGTTGCTGAGTCATCGCGCTTGGAGTAGTCAGAAGAAAAGAATTTGTAGCCCATAACGGTTTATTTTTGCGTATTTAAGTAATAATATTTAAGTTTTTTCGCAGTCGACTGTTTTATTAGTGTTATTTATTTAAATAAAAGCGCGGACAATGTCACTACAAGTGATAAATGTGAAGAGGCGAAAAATAAATGAATTGTCGTGTTTGTTTTGTGATAAAACGGGTGATTCAGTGAAGAATCCAAAACCACAAACGTTTATTAGTATTAAAAAAGCAGAGGATCGCAGAAAAGATGATATTAGCAAGAAAATAGAAAGTGATACAGACTTTACTGCACACAATTGTTCCTGGCATCGAGCTTGTATTGCAATTTATATTAGTGAAGAGAAAATAAGGCGTCGAGAACTAGCATTACTAAAGCAGGAGAATGCCTCTACTTCCACCTTCTCTACAGAAGCAAATGTTTCAGGTAGCCTACGTGTTCGTCGGTCATCAAGAAGTGAATTTAATCTTGATACGAAACAGAAATGTTCAATCTGTGGTAAACAAACAAGAAATAAGAACAAAACTCTTTTTTTATGTTCTGAAATTTCAGCAGCGGAACAAATTTTAAATACTGCCCGAAATAACAAGATGATGTTTTCACAAAAATTGGCACTTGCGAACAACCAGCTGATTTATTTACAATGGAAGTGAAACATTGTTATCGTGATTATCTGCGACTACCAAGAAATTCTGACAATCCAGCAGGCAGACCTTCAATTAAAATACCACATGACATACTTATAGAGAGAGGCATTTGAAAAGCTGATTGATGAACTGAAACATCAATTAACATCTCACTCTTTTGAAGTGTCATTCTTGGCCAAGCGACTAGCTGAACTCACTGAAATAGAAGATGCAATTGTAGAAAATCGCGTTATGAAATCACTGCTCATTGATAAGTATGGTGAAAATGTTTTATTTTCATATCCGAGTGACAGATCAAAATCATCATTGGTGTTTATGGGCAATATACCATGGGCAATATACCATAGGCAATACACCATATGGGCAATATACCATATGTTTTGTCACATATTTCACGCAGTGAAAATCAAACTTGGCCATATCATAATCATTAGTGTTTTCATTCTCGGAATTTACTTCTGGAACAAGCTTGAACGCCTAGGCTGTTTAGGTTTATGGTTCGATGGTTCCTATAAGAAGAAATTCGTTTCAGGATGTCATTTGGCTGCTCAATCCTTTGGAGAAAATATTTGTGGTATGTTGCCAGCATTACACGCTCTGAGTGGTTACGATTCGACTAGCAGATTTGGCTCGAAAAAAAATACTTTAAAGGCTGCATCGTTGGATTTTGTACAAGATGCTTTAAAGCATTTGGGAAATCCATACCTAAGTGTCGAACAGCTAAAAGAGTTGGAAAACATTTGCACCTATCTTTTTTCAAAAAAAAAATTAACAGCTGATGAACTTCGGTATAAGTTAATTTCCCAAAATATCAGTTTCGGCTTAAATTTATTAAAAGTTATTTGCACATCAGATGCTCTACATTTACATCTATTAAGAGCTTCAGCACAAACATATGTATGGATAAATGCTGACCAAACTCAACTACAGCCAATTGATTACACCTTCTTAGGCTATGAAAGGAAGGATGGTAATTTGTACCCACGACAAATGACCAAGCAACCACTGCCGGAATTGTTGATTCAACCGTGTAAATGTGCATCCAATTGTAGAACAACCCGAAAGTCGCTTGTTCACAACTATAGTGTCTTATCTCAGAGGCGGCTTTTATTAAAGGAACTGCGGGCTCACAACGCTTTTGATAAATACAAAACGGAAATAAAATTACAAAAAATGCGGTGTAAACAATTTCAGCTTTGTGAGCGCGCACAAGTAGATATCGACAGTGGCAGCTTAGTAAAATTGGGAAAAAATTGAGAAACTGTATGTAGCACGAATTTCAAAAAAAATTTTTACAGTATAAAACATTAATTAACTAACCTGGAAAACCAAAAATTTTCCGCGGAAACACATATTAACAGTAAAAATTCAATATGAAAAGTGTGAAAATTCTAATATTTACGTCAAATTTTTTAACAACGTTGCCAAAGTTGATAATAGAAAAATTAAAAAAGAAGAATATATCAACTACTGCTTCTTATTTTAAAGATCTCAGCTGACAAAATTATTCAGCTCAAACCTATTAACTAATCTAGGTGTAAATGAGTAAATGATCTAACCTTTATGGCTTAAACAGTAAACATATGTTTTAAAGATCGCACCCCGACACCTAACACATATCAATGAATAACCTATACACGTATGTGGTATACCTATTAAAGCCCGTATTACTGAATAATGTGCCGGGTCAACGTTTCGCAATTCGTGCGCGCGAGAATTGCGAAACGTCGACCCGGCGCTTTTTTTTGCAAACTATTGATAGCTGTTCAATAAAAAAAATTTTCTTTTCAAATTGTGCATATATTCCTAATAACGAATGTGGTATACTTATTTAATCCCGTATTACAGAATAATGTGGATTGAAATCGTGAGCGAAGCGAGCTTTTTTGCAAACTGGAATTCCGAAATAACCATAGATAAAAAAATATCGATGTAACTGCATACAAACGAAATCGAGACTTACATTTTTCGTAATTTCATAAATTTGGCAACGTCTCTAATGTCAGTGATTAGCAAATGTCAGTTGAGATTGTTGTCAAAGCATAACAAAATGATTTTGAAAAAAAGTAGTGTTTATCGTAATGATTCAGTCTACAATTATCACATATTTATTAAGAACAAATTAAATATTATACTTCGAGAATATATATGTATATATACAACAAGAAAATATGAAAAATATCCATTCGAAAAGGGACAAATTCGAAAATAAAAATCCTTCTACTGCGCTTGTTAAGTGTTTCCGCAGCAAAATTTGTGGTGCTATGTGTTTGTTAGTAAGTGCCTTACATAATTAAAAAAGAATTTTCGAAATCGGTGTCAAGTAGGTTTTCTCAAATTTTACCTAAAATTGTACTGTTGTGGTTGGAGACTAAGTTCAGCTGCACCTCGTGATACGCTTGCGTCATAACTTTCGACCAGAGAGAGATGTTTTGAATACTTGCGGAACCCCCACAGGGGTATCGCGGAACACACTTAGAGAATGGCTGCTATAGAGAAAATCCTTACCTGAAATTTGTGTTTCTCCCATAACCTAGAACAAGAAATAAAAGATAGAACAAAATATTGAAAATAAAGATGAAGATATTAATTAATAACAATTTATACTCATTAAATTTCACTAAAACGAGAATAATTACGTACTTACGATGTGGTCAAGATCAATACTGATTTGAATTTTTTTAAATATAAGACAAAAACTAGCTTTTCAATAAAAGTTTGAAGAAATTATTTTTTAAATATTTTAAAAAATATTCTATAATATTTTCCCGAAAAATGCATGATTTTCCCGCATCTATCAAATTTAGCGTTTGACAAACAAAATCTAATCATTAACAAGTTATAACTCTGTTTGAATTGGTCCTACAAGAAATATAAAGTAAATAGTTTTCTTTATTTTTTTATAAGCTACAATTTTTTTTATAAAATGCATATTTTTGGAGTAATTTACGAAAACCCGATTTCTTCTTCGGAAAAATGTTACTTTCAATCACGATAACTCGAAAAATATTTATTTTCAGAAAAACCTATATAGAACATTTTTTGTTTAGAACTAGTTTTTCTACAGATTCCTATAGTCAAAATGATGGGGAGGGTAACAGCACTCGTCGGCATGATATAGATTTTTATCGTTGGTCTCTTCCCTACATACTGTCAAAATTTCAAGTGCATGGATGCAAGCCAAAGAGTGCTTCATTTCACCTAAGCTATTAATGTTGCTATTGACAAGAAGATTTGGAAGAAAAAGTACTATTGAGTGGACAGATAGACTGCCAGACCTTACACCGTTAAGTTTGTTAACGTGGGGATGTCTCAAAATCAAACTATTTGTATTTGTAAAAGTTCCAACTATGGTCTAGTAATTGAGGGGTTTTCCCTGGGAATTACTTCGTTGCGTACCGATTGACGTAAAACTAGAACAGTAAGTAGAAAATACCTCATAAAATAAACCTAATATGGTGTCAATGTATGCTTTTGTCCAGGGGGTGGAAGCCACCCTTTCCAAGGGTGGAGATATATAATGTTAAATTTAACTGCAAAAATCGATGGAGGATTAAATTTTAGTTATTCGGGATTGAAAATGTTCATTTTTTTCATTAAAAAAATCTCATTTTTCTCAAATAACGCGGAAAATTGACATCTTATGAGAAAAAACGTTAGAAAGAAAATGTAGCTTATTAAAAAAGAAAACGACTGGTTTTTTTTATTTATCTAGATGTAATAGGAGGTGAAATAGAGCTGATTGAAGAGAACTTTTTGTTCGCTGGAAACTGATTGTAAACTATTTAACATAATGTTACGAAACAGCACACTGGTATAGTCCCTGGATACGACTCTGTCTAAGCCATGTATGAAAGTTAAAATTATGGCGGATGCGCAGGGGTTTCTTAGAATTGTTTACGATTGTGACTATCTTATCTAGACATTGTTTTTGTGACCAGTCCCATCTAAAAAGTGCGAGAGCCAATTGTTTTTGTGTGAGCCACAATCTAGCATTATCTAGTAAAAAAGGCACTAATATATATAAAGGACCGACCATGGAGAGTCAGTTTAGTTGATAAAGTGATCTCGACAAATAAATGAATAATTAAGTTTGTGTGTATATAAATTAAATAAAAGTGAATAGTTAAGTGCATATAAATTAAGTGTTAGTGAGTAGTTTAGTGTTTAAATAAATTCGTAAGTAGTTATACCGTGTGTTTAAAGTTTATCCCACCCGTTCACTGTTTAAATAAATGAGAAAAACATTACATTGGTGTCAGGTGTGGGGTAATATAAATAAATTGTTACGTAAAAATGGCCAAGAGACTATGTGACTTGAAAGTGACTGAGTTAAGAACAGAATTGGGAGATCGTGAGTTGGAAACGTCCGGTAAGAAAAGTGAATTAGTAGAAAGACTTAAAGTGGCACTGGAAAACGACGGCTTTGATCCAGAAACAGCTTTATTTAATGACGAGGCTTCCACCTTAATCTCGTCAATTTCTGCTAACATGGACGAGAAAATTTCTGCCATGAAAGAGAACATGGACGAGAAGATTTCTGCTATGAAGCACGACATTTCTGCTATGAAGAACAACATTTCTGCTAATATTTTCGACAAAATTTCTGCTTTGAAGAACGATATATCTGCCGATATCTCATTAATGGAAAACGACATTGCCGCTGACGTTGAAAATGAAATGTCGTCTCTAAAATCTGAAATCGAGAATAAAATGTCAACGATGGACGAGAAGATTGAGAATGAGGTTACAACGATGGACGAGAAGATTGAGAATAGGATGACAACGATGGACGAGAAAATCAAGGAGCGGAAGAAAAGAAGACCGAGCAAACGAAACCTTTCAAGACAGAAACACACCCTAAGTTAGGAGACATTGGCAGTTTTACTCGAGTCAAGACCCCAACGTTCGATGAAAAAATGTCGTGGACCAATTATGTGAAACAATTTGAAGCAGCCGCTAGAGTGAATAATTGGTCCGATAGAGACAAAGCAGTGAACTTAACTATCGCGCTTCGGGGAGATGCCTCAGATATACTTCAGAAGTTACCTCTGGACGAAACGGATGATTTCGAGCAGCTGAACAAGAGGTTGGATATGCGATATGGTCACGAACATTTGGAACATTTGTACAGATTCCAGTTCAAGAACCGAAGGCGGAAACATGACGAAATTCTTCAAGAGTATGAAATGGATATTGCCCGACTAGTTCGATTTGCTTATCCATCAGCACCAGATAACAATTTGCTTATCCATCAGCAGCAGATAACATGATGGAATGTTTAGGCATCCAGGCCTTTTTTGATGGCTTATGTGACCACGATATGGAGAAGACGCTTCGATTAGCCCATCCGAAAACATTAGTCAACGCATTGACTGCTGCTCTTGAATATGAAGCAGCCACGATGGCTTCCAGATACAATAAAGGTAGGACCATACAGGAAGATGACGATGACAGACTTGACCAGATCGTCAACTTGTTGAAAGGTATGGTAGACACGGAGCCAAAGAAAATCAGGTGCTGTAATTGGGGCGAGCTAGAGCATGCACGCAGTTCGTGTAAGCGTCCTACGGCTCCTGCAAACCAAGAACCTCTTAAATGCAAAGCAGCCACGAGGGGTCCGCGGTACAACAAAGGTAGGACCATGCAGGAAGAGTCTAGTCGCCCCAAGACTTCTGCAACTCAGGAACTCCAGTCACAGAAGAAATCAGACACTAGCGAACACCAAGCTGGTGTGTTACCGAAATGCCGACTTCCTGTCTAGACGGCCGTGCCCAACAGACTGCTCCCACTGCAACAAGGTGGAATCTAGAGAAGCTGCAGTTTCAAGAACTACTGTAGTCAACGAAGAATGGTCACCCACCAGGATCAAAGAAGATCAGGAGAATTATCCCTGCCTAAAGAAGATTCGGCAGTGCAAGGAAGAAAATCGGCGACCTACCTGGCAATAAATGTCAAGATTTTCACCGACACTCAAGGCGTATTGGGCTCAGTGGGACTCCCTTGTCCTGGAAGAAGGGCTGTTGAAAAGAGTCCTTGAAAACGATGATGGTTCCGAGATGAGGAGACAGCTAGTTATCTCGAGAACAAGAGTAGCTGAGGTACTAAAGATGTTACAAAACAGTCCATCGGGAGGTCATCTGGGAGTGAAGAAAACCCTCCAGCGAATCTGTGAAAGGTTTTATTGGATGAACAGCTCCGATGATGTGAAGGACTGATGTAAGAAATGTACGACTTGTGCTACGAGTAATGGACCACATCGCAAGAAAAAGGCGCCCATGAAACAGTACAATGTTGGAAGCACTTTCGAAAGGATTGCTTTAGATATCGCTGGACCATTTCCGACGACCGAAAATGGTGGCAAATATATATTGGTTGTAATGGATTATTTCACAAAGCGGGTAGAAATTTACGCTATCCCGATTCAAGAGGCCACAACTGTCGCAGATGTATTGGTGAAAGAATTTATCAGCCGATATGGAGTGCCCTTGGAAGTCCACAGCGACCAGGAAAGAAATTTCGAAAGCCATCTATTTCAGGAGATTTGCAACAAGCTGGAAATGAAGAAGACTAGGATAACAGCATTACATCCACAGTCAGACGGAATGGTCGAGATAATGAACAGGACTATTGGAAAGTACCTGTCCAAAATAGTTTCCAGTCATCAGAGAGATTGGACCAATATCTCCACCTATTTGCATTGGCTTATCGATCTGCCTGATTGGACATGAAATGAGGCTTTCTTGTGACCTGGAATTTGGCTGTCGGCCTGGAGAAGATCTAGCAGGAGATGACTACATGATACAATTGAGGAGAAGACTGGACGATGTTCATGAATTAGTTCGAACAAATCTCCAAGTTGCCAGCTACAGAATGAAAAGTCGGTACGACACGCAGGCCACAGTAAGCGGTTTTAAAGAAGGGGACAACGTATGGTTACACAACCCGACGAGGAGAATAGGATTTTCTCCAAATCTACAAAAATCTTTGGAAGGTCCATACTTAATCAAGAAAATGATCAATGATGTTATATATCGCATAAGCAAGATCCCCAACGGAAAACCAAAAGTAGTACGCCAAAATCGACTAGCGCCATTCGAAGGAGACCATGGCCTAGAGAAAGGGGTAAACCATATTCGAGATGTGTCTGACCGTACCTTCGATGAATTTATGGGCGCGTATGAAGGTACCGGGAAAGCTACATATGGAGTCACTTCAAAACAACGACAAGATTTGTTCACGCTCCCGGAAGATTATTCACCGGCATACAACGTCTCCGCCCGTATCAAGAACGCACGAGTATATTTTTTTGTTATTTAAAGTGATTTAAAAGAGGAGGCACCATAATTAATTTTGAATTATTTGAAAAATATTTTTTATTTTCATTTTGTTAATAGGGGAGGTTTTTCATGGCTTAAAAGATGCTATAACTCACATTATAAACAGTTAATAATAAAAAATATAAATCCATTTTACAGATACTATCAAACCATTTTAACATCTTAAAATGTATAATTAATTTTTATTTAGGGGTAGTTTTTGATTGGTAAATTATTGTAATAGATTATTAATTATATTACTAACTTTTAAAAAGGTTTTAATATATGATACATGCACCATAATAACTTTCTAACATGAAAAAACAATTTTTTTGGTAACTTTGTCTTTAATGGTGGTCTTTAAGAGTTGAAATGTATTACAAATTATGTAAATTACAGTCCATAATATAAAATAATATTTATTCTACCTATTTACATATGATTTTAATCAACATACAATAATTTTTTGTATTTTTCTAATTTTGTAACATAAGGGGTGGTTTTAACCCTTTAAAAATAAAAAGCATACATCAGAAGTATATTAGGTTTGATCCAAAGGGTAAAATAAGCTTAATTCTTAATTTGCATGAAAATCGGTTCAGAACGAAAAAATTCCGAGGTTAAACCAATTTTTTGTCTTCATTTACTGGACTACTATTCCAAAAAATCCTTTAAATTTGTACGAAACTATATTAAAAAATATTCCTTAAAAAATATACAAAGCAAAATTAGGATATTCGTTATATTTCTCGTAAGAAGAATAGTTTTTAAGGAAATAACTTTATTTTTATATATCATTCACATGCGAATTAAAATAGTTTTTAGGTCACTCAACTCAACAGTCGAAAATTGATTTTGACGACTCCTAAACACGCCAGACAATCCGGCAATCAATTCCGGGTGGCCTACGAGATGCAAAATAAAAAATTAATAAGTATAAGATTTGTGAACCACTGTATGCAAGATGAATTTGAATAATATTCGTTTTAAAGGGAAGCCTACCTCAACATTATTATTCCCTACAATTGTCTAAATCCCTCTTACGTAATTCCCGATCCTCAAACGGATAAATTCGAAAACCGTCCGTGAAGTTGGAGAAGGCGAAAAGTAGGATGGTTTGTATGGAAGTATCGGCATCACCGCCGTTGGCACGGCAGGCAATGTTTTGAGGACGTACGTTGACCCCGAGATTCTGCACCGTGATCGTGATGCCTCATGCCTAATTCAATGGGGTCGGTTTTACGTAAACTCGACTACTATTTGTATAATAAAATTATTAGATGTATATATATATATATATATATATATATATATATATATATATATATATATATATATATATAATTATGTTGTTTGAGTTGAACTATTATCAGCTACAGTGGAATTTTTTTACATTCACATAAATATTTTTGTATGAATTCACTTCTATTTAATTTATTGTGAGAGTATTGATTTTTTATTAATCGTATATAAACTGCTCAAGTTACATTTTGTCGGTTCAAATATAAATAAATGTCTGAAAAACCTCTGGATTGTCATAAAAGATTTCCAATATTCATTTTTAACTAATGCTGACCTTATGAAAGTAGACAAAAAAATTGCTGTTTGTCGCAGATCTACTTTGGTTATTTATTATTTATATTATGGACTTGACCCTATGCCATTGAACTTTTTTCCATAGTAATCAAATAATCTACTGTAGCGATAAATGCCAAATAAACAAAAATATTCTGTTACTTTAATTTACCACCAAACTTTATTGTTTGACTACAAAATGACATTGTAAAATTATTTTCTATGGATTAAGATTTTTTTTAATTAAACTAATGCATTTTTTTTAACCTAGGTTATTTACCGTCTATCTCATAAATCTCATTCTTTGGGGCAATCCTGATTTTTTCCTTCATAAATCAAGCCTTTATCAGTCTTGTTCTAAAATATGAGCTCAGAGTTTTTGTTATTTTATATAAGAATTTTTAAATAAAGCTGTTAAAGGTACCTCCCGTTTAATGCCATATATTTCAGCAATTTTTCCTTTTATGGCATCTCTGATTATTTCACTTATAGATTAGACCTTTAAGAAATTTTCTTTTAAATACAGACTTAAAATTTTTGTTATTTTGTTCTATAGTTTATTTACGATAAAAAGACGATGATGTCATTTTTAGTTATTTTCCTGCTTATCAGAATAACTATTAATTTACCAACCGTGAATACAATTTATTCTCAACAGCCAGAGCAATTTACAGCTAACGGGTTGGCAAAACTTCAAGACGTTGTCAAATCAACTGGTAAAATTCCCCAGTTTGTTTTGACGTTTATTGACATTCGATCATCGTCTAATATTTACAAGTTTTTTGGTGCTTTTAAATTCATTGCTTCTTTAAAATAAAAATAAAACAGTTATTTTCATAACTAATTATTTAGGCAAATCTGCAGTGTGTGGTTAATAAAATGCCGAAGTAGCTGAACAGAAAAAATGTCAAGAGATGGTAACAACTTTGTTGAGCTATTTTGAACGAGAATGCCGAAATGAGGGCGCGCTTCTCCCGCTTACTGCTGTAAGAGACGTAAGTAATAGTATTCGCTATTTGTATTCATCATTATTAATATTATTGTTACATATTTAAATGTAAATGATTAAATGTTTTTAATGTTAGGTTAGGTTAATTAAACTTAATATGTATAATATTCTTTCATAAATTAAAGTAATTATATTGTAGAGAGTTGCAGAAGCTTTACAACTTAGCGTTACCATTGTTAACCGTATTGCCGCCAAGCATAATAAAGGTGAACAGCCTAAAAGCCCACCTAAAAAGAGACAACGCATAAAACCTACTGTTGAAATTGATAACTTTGATCAAATTGCTTTCCGAAATGTTATATACGAAATGTATGGAAACAGTGAGTATATTGAATTTACTGTTTTATTTTATTCACAATTAACTATAACAGAATATTTTTTCAGAGGAACACATAATCTTGAAAACTTTAAGAGACAAACTCCAGGAGCGTGAATTCTTTAATGGTTGTTTAACATCACTCTGGAAGATAGTGAAAAATATTGGATTCAAATACCAAAAAGATGATCCTCGTCATGGTTTAATGGAGTTGCCACATATTGCATTGAAACGTGTACATTTTCTACATGAATATGTCAAGATAAAAAGGGAAGGTTTATATCAATTTGTGTTTCTGGATGAGACCTGGATATTCAAAGACGGTACTGTTGGACGTTCTTGGCAAGATTCTAATCATAGAAGCGTGAAAAAAACCAAAATTGGTGGTCCAAGGTAATTGAATAATAAAATTTGGCAATTAATTTATGATGTACTAACATTCCTGCCATTTTAAGACCTTTTTAAATATTTACTAATCACACTATTTTATTTAAATTTATATAATTATTAATAGTTGTTTTGAGCTATGCAGTCTCTCTAGGAAACCTAGTAGTAATTTGTTATTTCCTTATTGTAGGTATATAGTATTGCATGCTGGTTCCTCTTCTGGATTTATTCCTGGAGCAGGGCTGGTTTTCTCTTCCAAAAAACAAGATGGTGATTACCACGGTGAAATGAACCGAGAAATGTTTTTGCATTAGGTTGAATACCAGCTTTTAGTGAACTTGGAAGAACCTGCCACAATTGTAATGGATAATGCAGTACAGTGATCAATAAAGTACCAACAACAGCTACCAAAAAGGCTGATATATAGAACTGGTTAATAGAAAATGATATTCCTATTGAAAATACGTTCCTCAAAGCCCAATTATTGAATTTAGTACAACGGTAAGTTGATATAAACATTTTTCAATATATTATGGTAATACTTAGATATACTGGTTTAAAATGATCACCTTGAATCTATTTTCTTGAATACATTGACGTTGTGACAGATCTAATAAGGCTGCTGATATTCGGATTTACGTTTGGAATAAAATTTATACTGTCCGTAATATTATTTGGCTTATCGATATATTTCAGATCAACTTCAATCATAATGTTGGATGGAGAAATTGATTTTATACCATTTAATTACTTAATTTTCTTTCCAAATGATAGTGTCTTTTCATTTTTGGGTTATATGTAGTTCAGCCATTACAAACTTAATAGAATTTTTATCTAAAATGATTATCAAGGTGAAGTACTGTGAAATATACAAATACTTGGTAAATGTACAAGGTGATCTTACTAGTGTTTTGATGTGACATTAAGTTGAGAATTCTATAATATGTAATGTCAAAAGTTTAGGAACTGTCACATAGGTGAGAATTGTTTGGTTACATATCACAGTGACATAGATGTCAAAAAAGTCTATGGAAATGAATAATGCAACAAATCGAAAGAGAAGCAGGAATCACAGAACTTTATATTAATTGTGTCAGGAAACATATGAATTTTGTTGTTGAGTAAATAAAGCTATTATTTAGGTATTAGAAAATAGGAATAGAGGATAGTTTGAGTAAAAGAATAATAATAATTTGGTAGAAAGAACATTTTAAAAGGACACAAACACAATTTAAAAAAAAATTAACACTTAAGAATTCGAATCAGCACACATATGATTAGGGCATAGCAACAAAAAACAATGCGAGCTTGTTGATGAAGAAAAAGGTGGATTTTTTTGAAAATGAACGAGGAATGACATATGGTGGAAATGATAAGAAATTTTGGATAAATAAAGTATAAAAATTGTATAAAAGGGTCCTGAATGAACAGTAGAAGCGGCAAATAAAAATATATAAGAAGGAATACTATAAAGAAGCTATATATAAAAATATATAAAATAACAATTATTGGAGTCCCGGCAGTTCTGTATGGTGTGGTTTTGAAAGACAGCACTTCAAGAACGAGTATTAGTGGGGTTGTGAGGACCTGGTTAAATTTTTTTGTCTTTGTTGGTACCAACATTCATGTTAAAGATATAAAACAGATCTGATAAAAGTAATTACAAAAACATTAGTACTTACGCATTTCTATATTATATTATTGAAATCATTGTTTTCTTAAGTATCATTTCAACGGATACGAATTGATATCTGTTATTACTGTGAGATCTGGAATCGACTATTCTAATGAGAAATTTTAACCATAGGCGCACCAAATAATATAAAAAAATATTAAAAATTGTCTGAATGAATAAAAGATAAAATATTGGAGATAAAATGTAAAAATAACTGGAACCCAAAAAGTAGATAGAGTATCTCATTCTCACCGCATAAATAACTACATAAAATGTTTCTTTTTCTTTTAATGAGCTAGCCACACTAAAATTTAATAAATCAAAATACTAATACAATAATATTAAAAATTCCTCTTATACACACAAATATAACAATAAATTATTTTGTTTAAATATATGCATTTTTGTAGGAATAAACCACCAACAGTATATGAAGCTGACATATTATCTGAAAAATATGTTCAGAAAGTGCTTCGACTTCCCCTTACCACTGTATGTTCAACCCAATTGAACATATTTGGGGCAAAGTTAAAAATTTTTATAGAGATCATGTGGGAACTGATGGTTCTTCAACAGAACAAGCAATAGGTGTGTGAAAAAAGTCTTTAGGAAAAGTGACTCCTAATAATTGGTCAAAGACAGTAGAGCACACTGAAAAAATTATACAAGATGGGTGGGATAGAGAAGTAGTATTTGATAGACAGGATGTGCCTCCACTTATTATTAATTTTGACAGTGACGATGAAGATAGTGATGATTTTGTAGTGGAGTAGTGGAATCTTGCGTTTTATTTTTTGTATATTTTTATCCAATTCGCTTTATTTCCACCTTTTCACAATCACTAATAACTATTATTAAATTAATTAGGTACAGTTATTTTATAATACACAAATTAAAACAACGACCACAGTATCTCTACATAAATAATATTGATAAAATGGGAGATTTTTTATTTTTATATCTTGTAACAAAATTTTATTTTGTGTATCCATATTTTTCTTTTCCATTCTATTTTTATTATAATAAATTTAATAGATATTGTATAGAGAAACAATATTTAAATTTGCATGAAAATGATTACAGCTTGTATTTATTCCTTTTAGCGTAAACCCTTGCAGTGCTCTTGAAGATGGTTCTATGGACCATAGAATAAGGTATAAGGACCTACAGTTCGTCATTTAACCCTCTTCTATGTAAAATAATTAAATGTTAATTCGAATATAGAATGATTGGTTACTGTTTCTTGTATCTTATCCATAGTTTTTCATGAATAAATATTTATATTAAATTAATCAAGCCTATCAAACAAGCCTTTTATATTTAAATAAATATTTTTGATTTACGCCCTATGAAGCACGGAACAATGAAAAAGAAGAACTATCAATCTAACATCAGATTGACTTCGTTAAGTAAAGGAAATAGCTACAGCTGGTGATCTTCCAAGATACCGGTGTCCACATATTAATTTGCAAGCTATACTCCTCGTTATCGGTACCCGTTGAAGACGGTATCCTGTTGCCCACTACGTACATTGCTATGCCCATCAACTAAATTTGATTATGTCTAAAGCTGCTTCTGCAAATTCGCAAATACGTGTATTTTTTGAAAATTTACACGATATTCCTGGCGTTTTTAAAAATTTACCCCAACTAGTGGAAGTGGTGAACAAGATTGTGAAGAGAAGGATCCCCCACGGCGTTATAATCTGTTGAAATTTCAATATCAGGACCATTAATGAGGTGTACGAAAATATGGGCTCTTTCATTGAGTGTATGCATGAAATAGAAGAACAATTAGCCAAGTAGCGCGTAACTCTTATTTTTCTTCTGTAGCAATTGACAATCGTTCCAGAAATCCAATATTGCAAAACGGAAGGCGGAGAAAGGACGATAAAATCGATAGGAGACAACCCACTTATAAGGTAAACTTTTTTTCAAAAATTGCAGAACACCTTAAAATTTTCACCACGAGCCGTCTCTGCCCAAAATTATCCGTCTTAGACATCTGGCTGGAATACAACCATAAAACAGTGCCGTGCTAAATAAGGACGAATTACGAGCAACAAGCTTAAAAAAATGTTGAAAAAGTATTGTAAACTATTATAAGATTTTATTTATCTTACTTATTGTTTTATATTGTTTTGATATTCCAACACGATTTGTGATCTGTTTGTCCAAAGAAGTTTAGTTTTGTTTCTAATTCTAATATATGTTATTTATGGATCTCTACAATATGATTTTTTTATTATCTAAACTAAAAAGCCTTTACCCCACCTCAAGAAAAAAATTATCGACGACCTTGTTATTTGAAATTTTCATCTTCTCTTTTTAGAAATATTGACAGAATAATAATACCTACTACAAAATACAAGTAGGATTCCTACTTATTAAAATCAACGTACGACATATAAATATAACGTTACTCATGAAATAATAACTTTTTAATTTGTTTAAATGATGATGCTTCATTGTTGATAGGCGAGAGTATGCGTAGACTTAAACACATATTGCGTCTAGAGCGGGCTCAAGCACCGAATTTATCGTACAAGGTCAATGACACCTAAGTTGATACAATATACCCGAACTGAATGTGTCGGTAAATTTTGCGGACCGATAAAGTTCACTCCGGTCTTTGACACACAAAAAAAAGGGAATTCGATCAATCTTTCTATCACAATTTTATGCAAATCCATAGATTTATTTGAGTATGGTAAAAAACAATATAATAATAATATAGGTTTTAGGTTTTATTAAATCTTGAGTACAAAATATTAAAATTCATATAACCTAAATCACTTAGATAGAATGAATGTGCTTTTTGATATTTTCATGTTAATAAAAAATCTCTCTTTTACTTGGATTATAATAAAATGGTTCTTTTGAGACCCTCAATTTGTTTTTAAATCTATTACTTTCAAGAAATTTCATTTGTGTAATATATGCACTCCTATGACCCAAAAACCGACACAATTTATACAAAATATCAATCAAAATGATTGTGTGGTTTCATGTTTAACTTTAAAAATATAATGGTTATATCGTTACGAAGGAAAATTGCATTATTTACATATAAAATGTAGGAAAATCGAAAAACTGTGCTGAAATGGCAATTTTTTATTTCAATTAGATACTACCAATAAAAAATTGATCTGCTCATTTTGGTTACAATTTTGGAAATTTATAATAGAGAAATGCAAAAGAAATAACTAACTATAAATAAAATAGAAAAAATCATTACCTCACTATTTGCAACACGAACTAAATTATCTTGTGATGATGAAACAAAACCGACTAAATAATAAATTCCAGATGCAATCTGTATTATTTGATTTTTTCGTTGTCTAATTTAAATACCAACAATACATCACCAAAATATTCACTCTCTATCTTATCGATGTAGATATTGTGAGGTAAACGAACTTTATTTAATTTCTTTTTCGCATGGGACATTGAAATACCTATGGTAAGGAACATTAAACTGATAAAGTTAGTTCTTTCATTCACAATTTATGAAAATTTTTCGCAGTCTCGAGCGGCATCGATCGAGTAGAATGTGATTATTAATTTTATTCAAATATTTCTAAAAACCGAAAAAATATGCCATAAGCCCAGAAGTGTGTTGGTTTTCTGTAAATTGAATAATCAAGTATAGACCAAGGCCGAAGCCTTCAAAAATGGTAAAATATGAAAAAAAATTACAGTAGGATGAAACCCATTAGAAAAGGAGGGGAATATGATCAAAATAAAAGGAAAAATAAATTACGGTCGATCAGAGTTCGGGAAGTGGGAGGGGGTGAGTTTTTAGGGTAAAAAATGGTTTATCTTGATTTCCGGCAAAACTACAAGTCCTATGGAAAAAAGTTGAATAGCAAAGTTGTGGGTAATAAAAAGATCTACAACTTTTGTATTTGCAATTTTTTCACATAACCTCAAAATTTAGGTGAAAAGTTCAAAAACCAAGTCCTTGGTTTTATATTTATCTTTTTCAAAAAAAATTTTTTCTACGAAATTTGGTGAAAACTTACCTTATTGTGTCCCAAATACACTGTAATTTATTTGATTTTAAATATTTATTTTTTCGCCTTATTTTAACTTAATATCAAAAAAGCACCCTAATTTTCAATCGAAAATTCTGACGTCAAAATATCGGCTTTTTCCAAAAAGTCTGGGAGCTTTTTGTTCGTTGAAATATCTACTTTCTGATGGTGTAAAAAAATATACATTACTATAGGAAGTGCTCTCAGAAAATGCAAAAAATTGATAAAAACTCAAATTCGAAAAATTTTTTTCAATCATTATGTACAATTTTGAGGTATTTATTAAAATTTACACTTTAATTACTCAAAAACGTAAGATTTCATGTTTTATTGAAGAACGAAAAAATTGTTGGTATGTAAGATGGGTGTAGGGGATTATCTGGTTTTTGATTATTGACAAAATGAGCACTGCAAATTCTAGTATTTATATTTGGTTCCCAATCCTCCCGATCTTTTCTGAAATGTAATTAAAAAACTTGAAGTGATTCGTTTTGTACAGTATTTAATAATTTGAACTTATTATATAATAAATAATACATTACTATAGGAAATGTTCTCAAAAAATACAAAAAATTTAAAAAAACTCAAATTCGAAATTTTTTTTAATCACTATATACAATTTCATCAAAAAAATGTGATTGCTGCAATTTTTTTTAGTTAAAAAGTTTATTTATTTAATTCGAACTACATTCATGTCATAGAAAATCTCATAAAATATAAATATACATCTGAATCGTACTATTGAATTTAGATACTTAATTCTGATTACGTTATTCATTTTCTGGTTTTTGATTATTGACAAAATGAGCACTGCAAATTATAGTATTTATATTTGGTTCCCAATCCTCCTGATGTTTTCTGAAATGTAATTAAAAAACTTGAAGTGATTCGTTTTGTACAAATGTTTACTTTCTTCCCCTTAATAGTATTTAATAATTTGAACTTATTATATAATATTAAAGTCAGCAAGCACATAACTAGTTTTTATTTTATATAATCAATGAAATCATACAGAAAACAACATTTTATTCTCTCTATGATAATCTTTTATTTATGTAAAAAAACATTTAGAACTTTTCTAATAGCTGCCAATTGTAGTATCATACTGATTATACACATAATAATAGTTAATAAAATGTTTTAATTAGAACATTTTAATTACATATGGGCATTTATCCATTTACTGCACAAAGTAATTTGGCAGAAAAAAGAAACGGTGGAAGAGATCATTAATAAATATTTGAGCTATGTAGAAAAACATTACGCAGCTATATTGTCTTTGATGGGTACCCCGAAATTAAAAAATCAGTTACTGTCACAACAGTACCAGCAGCTACTTAAACTAAAAGAGGAGAACGTAATCGTAGAAAAACCTCAGACAATATTCCAGAGTCCGATTATCAAAACCATACAAAAATACTATTTTTGCAAGAAAAATTTTTATCTAACGAGAAAAACAAGGACAAAATAATAAAAAGTTTAATGAAAAGATTACAGTCACCATGATTTTCCTGTAAACAAGTTGAAGGAGATGCTAATGCTGACATAATGAAGACCTCGATAGAAGTTGTCATAGTTGTGGGTCAAGATATTGGTCCTTTTAAATCAATTAAATTCAAATAATCATGACATTTATTTTCTCAAACCAGGCTCTGGAAATGGAAAGGATCTATTTTTCACGCCTAATAGTTTCAAACATGAATCCTTCAAAAATATGGTTGCATTCCTGCATTGTTTTTCTGGTTGCGATACAACATCTGGATTTGCCGGAAAAGCAAAGAAAATTATCGTTAATTCATTATTAGACGCGAAAAATTTGTCAAATATGGCCAATGTTTTTATAAGAAAGATGAGAGTAAAGAAAATATAAAAAAAATGGATTACAATTAATCAAATCTATTTATAAATATAAAAAAGAAAAAATAACACTGAATCAATTAAGGTTTCAAAAATATCAATTGGCAAAAATTAAATCATCCTTAATATTGGCAAACCTCCCACCCACAGAAGGAGCAGCAGAACAACATTGTTACAGAGCATATTATCAGCTTCAAACTTGGTTGGGTAACGAATTGACAGCAACAGATTGGGACTGGAAGCAACATCAGCGTAGCATTATGCCCAAATTTACAGAAAATGATTTAATTCCGGAAGTTTTGCTCAAAACTATTTGCTGCAGCTGTGAAACTGGATGTAACAGTTTAAAATGTGGTTGCCGAAAACATGGTTTAAAATGCACTAATTGTCATGGTTCTGAAAATTGCTCCAATATGGAAGAAAAAATCTACGAGGAAATATATGATTCAGATGAAATTGTGGATGAAGAAACAATGCAGACAGGAAATAACATTGGAGACGAAGATGATGGTCTTGAAGATTTCGACGATCAACTAGAGTTGGAAAGGTTTGTCGAATCTAACGATGAAGAAAGGCCTTCAAAGAGACAAAAACTAATGAATAACTGATTAGAATTTCAAATAAGGTATTTATAAATAACAAGATTACCGTTTTTGAAAAAAAAATATAATGAATAACGTAATCAGAATTAAGTATCTAAATTCAATAGTACGATTTACATGTATATTTATATTTTATGAGATTTTCTATGACATGAATGTAATTCGAATTAAATAAATAAACTTTTTAACTAAAAAAAATTGCAGCAATCACATTTTTTGATGAAATTGTATATAGTGATTAAAAAAAATTTCGAATTTGAGTTTTTTTAAATTTTTTGTATTTTCTGAGAACATTTCCTATAGTAATGTATATTTTTTTTATTATTTATTATATAATGAGTTCACATTATTAAATACTATTAAGGGGAAGAAAGTAAACATTTGTACAATACGAATCACTTCAAGTTTTTTAATTACATTTCAGAAAACATCGGGAGGATTGGGAACCAAATATAAATACTAGAATTTGCAGTGCTCATTTTGTCAATAATCAAAAACCAGATAATCCCCTACACCCATCTTACATACCAACAATTTTTTCGTTTATCAATAAAACCTTACTTTTTTGAGTAATTAAAGTGTAAATTTTAATAAATACCTCAAAATTGTACATAATGATTGAAAAAAAATTTTCGAATTTGAGTTTTTTTCAATTTTTTGCATTTTCTGAGAGCATTTCCTATAGTAATGTATATTTTTTTACACCATCAGAAAGTAGATATTTCAACGAACAAAAAGCCCCCAGACTTTTTGGAAAAAGCCGATATTTTGACGTCAGAATTTTCGATTGAAAATTAGGGTGCTTTTTGATATTAAGTTAAAATAAGGCGTAAATACCGCAATAAAACTGGGAGAGAATACATGCCTAGTAGAACTTAATAGTGTAGACGATAAGAGGAAGTTATGCAAAATAAAAGCAAGCTGAAAGCCACAAATAGAAAAGTTTACATAAATGATGATATGACCAAAAAAGAAAGAGAAATCGAATCAAAAATTAGGAATCATGCAAAAGGCGAGAGAATTAACGGGAAATCAGTCAAGATTGGATTCCAGAAATTAATTATAAACGCTGAAGTATGGGGTTGGAACAGGGAAAAAGATAGGCTGGAAATAATAAAGTATAAATCAAAAAACTAACTAAAGTAATATATAATGGAACAACGAAAACAAACTGGCGCGAAATAGGAACAGGAAAAACACTAAATGAAAGCATAAAAGATCAAATAACATATAATAAAATTGGAACATGGAATATCAAAGGGTCATATGAAGAAGGAAAATTAAAACAGTTGGACCAGGAATCTCGAAAATATAATTTTGATATCATAGCATTACAAGAAACTAAACAACTAGGGCAAGGCTCACAAGAAATGGCAGATTATGTATTCTTTAATAGTGGGGGCGAAAACAGAATGTTAGGGACTGGTTTTATAGTTAGGAAAAAACTAAAATGGATGGTCATGGACTTTAAACCCATCTCAGAAAGATTGTGCACTTTAAGAATAAGAGGAAAGTATCACAAAATTACACTTGTAAACATACATGTACCATCAGAAGAGAAGGATATAGAAGTGAAAGAAGAATTCTATGGTAATCTTGACAGAGTATTTGAGGCTATCCCCAATTATGATTTGAAAATCGTATTGGGAGACGCCAACGCCAAGATAGGCAGAGGAGACGTATACTCGTATGCCAACAATTGGAAGATATAGTCTGTATGAGAAAACAAATGAAAATGGCTGATTGTTGATAGATTTTGCGAAAGAACACAACCTCAGAATCAAAAGCACATATTTTCAGCGTAAAAATATTCATAAAGGTACGTGGATATCGCCAGAAGGAAAAACAATGAACCAAATCGACCATGTTTTAATTGAACTCGAAGAAGACCAATGCATCACTCTTATACGAACGTATAGAGGACCCGATCTGGACTCTGATCATTTCATGGTGGGAGTCACATTAAAGCAACTCATACCAATAAACAAAAATGAAAAGAGGAAACGAATGGAAGATAGAATAGTTGCAAGGTTATTAACAAATGAGGAGAAAGAAGGGTATGAAAAAGTAAGCGATGAAATGGATGACATAACGGAAAGAGATATATAATAATAATGAATACTGCAGCCAAAAAAACGAGTAAAGATGAAAGAAAAAAACTGAAACCATGGTTTGATGATGAATGCTTGTACGAAATATTTAAAAGAAATAAACTAAGATTAAAGACTCTAACAACAGAAGTACACGATGCTAAAGAAAAATACAGCGAACAAAAGAAAAGAACAAAGAGATTATTGAGAAGGAAGAAAAGGGAGTACAATGAGCGACTACTGCAAAATGTAGAAGATAATTACAGAAACAAAGATCCGAGAAACCTGTATCAAGGAGTCAAAAGAGAAAAAAAAGGGTCCAATTCAAATCCCGTATTCATTAGAAATAAAGATGGAGAAATGCTACTGAGAGAGAAAGAAATTCTAGAACGATGGAAAACATACTTCGAACATCTTTTAAATGGGAGCAGAAATGAGGATGAAGAACTGGATAATGAAGAGAATGTAGGAACAAATTTCGAGCTGCACTCGAAAGAACCTCCTTCGAGTAGAGATAAAATAAATTATATTATAGCTAATCTAGAGAACAATAAAAGTCCGGGAAGTGACCAAATAACAGCGGAAATTTTCAAATATGGAGGAACGCGATTAGGTGATGAAATGGAAAAATTACTGCAAAAGATATGGGAAGAAGAACGAATACCGACAGAATGGACCAACGCTATAATATTTCCTATACATAAAAAGGGAATAAAGATGAATGCCACAACTATAGAGGAATAGCACTATTAAATGTGGCATACAAGATACTTGCCACTTATATCAAGGATATTTTAAAGGAAAATTTGGAAAATATAATCGGAGAATACCAATGTGGATTTAGAGGAGGTAGGAGCACAGTGGAGCAAATCTTCATGCTACGAGAAATACAGGCTGAGAGCTATCAATTTGGAAAACAGACGATGGTGCTATTCGTCGACTTCAATCAAGCATTCGATAAAGTAAAAAGAAAGGAACTGTACAAAGCTCTGGAAGACCTAGGAATAAGCGGGAAACTGATCAGAATGATTCGACTAACACTACAAAGTACCGAAAATGAAGTAAGAATAAATAACGGTGTGTCAGAGAAATTCATCGTCACTGAAGGCGCAAGACAAGGCGATCCACTGTCATCTATTCTCTTTAGTCTGCTATTGGAAAAAGTAAATCAAGAAGCAGGCATAAATAGGTCTGGACTTATATATCATAACAGACATCAATGTGTAGCATATGCAGATGACATAGCAGTATTAGCGAGAAGAGAGGAGGAAATAAGACAGGTAATTAAAAATATTGCAGAAAAAGCAGAAAAAAAGGGCTCTATATCAATGAACTCAAAACAAAATACATGGAATGGAAAGATCGAAACTTTATAAAAGGGAATTATTTAACAGGAGAAACGGCCAAAGGAAAGATATATGAATTTGAAGAAATAGATCGATTCGAGTACCTTGGAACAATAATCAAACGAAAATCCAATATAGGGGAGGAAATCCAAAACAGAATAATGCGTGGCAATAATTAGATTTATGCCCTGAATAGATTATTGAAATGCAAAAATATATCAAGAAGTCCGAAAATCAGGATTTACAAGACTGTGATTAGGCCTATAGTTACATATGCCTCAGAAATATGGACATTAAACCAAAAAGAACAAGGAATGCTACAAATATGGGAAAGAAAACTATTGAGAAACATATTTGGGGGAAAATTACAAAATGGAATATGGATGAGGAGGACAAACAAAGAGCTCGAAGAATTATATAAAAATCCGGATATTATTGGAATGATAAAATCTCAAAGACTAAGATGGTTAGGACATATAGAAAGAATGGGAACAGGAAGGCTACCGAAAATATTGATATATAGTTCTATAGGAGGAAGGCGAAGGAGAGGTAGACCCAGAACAAGATGGAAAGCGGAGGTTGAAGAGGACCTACGAAGACTTAATATCAGAAATTGGAAAAGTAAGTCAAACGACAAGATGGGATGGAGGCAAGTCGTCAACCAAGCCATGGAAGGGTTAAGTTATTAATGTGCAAATTGTAAATAGGTGCAGAACACAAGAAATTTTGGAACGAACCGAAGAAGTGGGCATTCGGATAGTCTGTGCGAAAGTGGCAATTGAACTTAGTAGATTGTCGCAGGAGAGTTTCGTATGGAACTCCGAGCACCCACCGCTAGTGTTGAAACATCAGCTACGGACCTACACGGTCTGTAGTGCTAGTATACATACAAGGCGAAAAAATAGATATTTTAAATCAAATAAATTACAGTGTATTTGGGACATAATAAGGTAAGTTTTCACCAAATTTCGTAAAAAAATTTTTTTTCAAAAAGATATAAATAAAAAACGAAAGACTTGGTTATTTGAATGTTTCACCTAAATTTTGAGGTTATGTGGAAAAATTGCAAATACAAAAGTTGTAGATCTTTTTATTACCTACAACTTTGCCATTTATTAACTTTTTTCCATAGGACTTGTACCCTTAAAAACTCACCCCCTCGCACTTCCCGAACTCCGATCGACCGTAATTTATTTTTCCTTTCATTTTGATCATATTCCCCTCCTTTTCTAATGGGTTTCATCCTACTGTAATTTTTTTTGTTTTCAAAAATTATCGACCCTGGTCTATACATAATTAACTCTTTGAATTTTTAAATTGGTATTGTAAATATAAAATGCCATAATAAAACACCCCGAACACAAAAAGCTATAAAAGATGATCAACGAGTATGGTTGAAAGAAGAATGTGAAAGTGGTTTAAAATAAGAGACTCCTTGGACATATACATAAAAGTAGTACATTCTGAACTCACGTTCCAACTATATCCAGTAGAATTATTTCACTATTTGAATGACAAAATCAGAGGTGTTAGCACGATGAAGTACAAGAAATTTAAGAAACAAGAACAAAAACTTGAACACACACACACAGCATATAATTCAATACTCATGAAACTTGAAGCGAACTACGCAGACAGTATATCAAGAATATCCATAGAAGAACTCAAGGATTTATACATAGATAATTCACATGTCTTGGCAATCACAAGAGCACAAACGCGCAAGGAAAACGCTCGATCAAGAAAAGATCTCAAGAATAAAGAGGAAACAGAGGAAGAACGAATAGAAAAACCTTCAGTAATAAAATTTTTAAATAACCACAACATGGCGATCCTGAAAACTAAATGGTAATGATCCTGCAAACTAAATGGTAATGACCCTGCAAACTAAATGGTAATGATCCTGCAAACTAAATGGTAATGATCCTGCAAACTAAATGGTAATGATCCTGCAAACTAAATGGTAATGATCCTGCAAACTAAATGGTAATATTCAACAATAATCCTGCAACTAAATGGTAGTATGAGACAATAGTCCTGCGAGCTGATGGTAATCAGAACGAGCAAAGGCATATGGTATTTTATTTGAATTTTGGACCTTGGAGGAGCAGAACTATTGGTGGTACACCTACTAAACATGTACAAGAAACTGGTACGGTAAACAATAATTTCACAGTACAGCAAAATAATTTTGCAACACAAATAATGCTCTTATTGTACATAATAACGGTAGCGTTTATTCTAAAATTCATATGGTCACTATGGAAAACGCATCGAAGGGCATTGAAAAGAGACATCAACAGAGGCATAGCAGTGAAGAAGACGACAGGAACTTTGACTGTATAAAATTATAAGTACTTATAGTCCGGGAAAGTGAGATCGAAAAATCTGTTAAACATCAAAAGTTTCCCAGCGCTGATTTTTAAATGGAAATATATCGACCCAGCATCACTCTCCTAGATTGTCTAATAATTTCCGCTGGAGCTTGCGACGCAGCTTGCAAGCACAGCTCGGACCACATAAAATTCAAGCAATTTATTATTATAAAGGATTATTATACCATTAACTACTTCAATATGTATATCTGGATTTTTAGGAGTTTCCTTTTTCAAAACCCTTTTTCCTTGTTTATTTATTTCTTCTACGATTGTCTTTAGCCTATCTTCGAAATCTTCCCACATTATTGACATTTAAAAAGATCTACCATTCGTTCATAAAAATAAAGTGCATAATAGTACGGGAAAGTAAGGAAGTTGAACATCAACTGTTTCCCAGCGCTGATTTTTCATTTCTAAATGAAAATATATCGACCCAGCATCACTCTCTTAAATTGTCTAATAATTTCCGCTGGAGCTTGCGACGCAGCTTGCAAGCACAGCTCGGACTACCTAAAATTCAAGTGATTTATGCTCATATCATTTCTGGATGTGTTCTTACAAAAAAATCGTAGGGATGAAAATTGCAGCAAATGTTATGCTCTTGAAGGTGACGGGAATAGTTTTTCTAAAAACAATTTTTCTGATGTTAAATTTTCCAAAAATAAAAAAAAAATTCGTAAATCATATTTTTGGCTGGTAATTATAAATAAAATATTAATATCGAGGTCAAAACATAGATAAACATAGAGGGCGAACTTCTAAAAATTTACGTTTTTTCAGATTTGGAAAATTCAAAATGGCGGCTGCTAAAATTGGAAACATTTTTTTTTCAATCGCGTTTAAATTTATGAACATTAATGATATCGAGAAGCGGTTGGTTGCAATCGACAGAGTGAAAGTTATATTTATATAAATAACATAAACAAAATTTTTTTTACATAATTTTTTAGAACATTTACCGATTAAAAAATTTCCATCTAGTTTTTTCTCATTTTGGCGTTGAAAAATTTGTTAAAAATATGTTTTCACATTATAAATATGTTTGTATTTGAAGGACGAGTATTTTGAAAAAAAAAATTTTCAGATGCGACGTCTGCTAGATACTGTGATAATATTAATTCTTCGCTAGGTTGTTGAATCCCAACTAAACTTAAACACAATTTTTCATTTTTCTACCGTTAATTGGTCCATTCAAAAGAGAACAGTAATCCTAGTATCGCTCGGCCAAACGGTGCGGTGGCAGCTGCTTGGCGTAGTGGTGGGGGGCCAGCGCTCAATCTCTTCGAACGCCCAAAAGACCCTTACTAACACACGTAAACCTCGCACCGGAAATGACTGACGACGTTTTTGTACCCGACGAATTATTGAAAATTATTTCGTGTTCTTGTACCACAGGGGGCTCTACTACCAGGTATAGTTGTAAAAAAGTTGGCATACATTGTACGATATTATGTAAAAATTGTGAAGGCAAAAACTGTTGTAACATCGAAATTGTAAGTACGGTATTTGACAATAACGAGGATGATAATGAATCTCTGAGTGATGAGCCAAATTTTGATATGAGTCAATTAGTTGATTGTAAACTTGCAATTGATAGTAGCAATAATATCGATGAGGATTTATTTGCTAATGATAATGACGAGGAAAATTGTACAGAGCCACTTCCTCAGAGACCAAAAAGAGCGAGAATTTGTAGAAAATAGATGTAAATTTGTAAATAAATATTATTCTTAGTATCTATGTTTCGAATGATCTATAATATATTTAATAAATGGATTTATAGATATAAATTATAAATATCATTGTAATGAAATTAACTGTCTCGACCCTTACTTCGTGGAATCTACTCATATTAGTGTTTTAAATGAAACTCACGGTTTCTAGTTAATACCACAATATAATAAAAATTGTTGATTTTTCGAAACAATTGTCAATTTTTTTGAATTTTCAACAATTTTTATTATATTGTGGTATTAACTAGAAACCGTGAGTTTCATTTAAGACACTAATATCATTGTACCTTATTTCTAGCGATATGTAATCATATTAATGATAACCATACTATAAATGCACAATTTTTACAAAGAAAACCAAAATAAAAGCTTGAGCTTCGTTGAACTGCGAACGAGCGCCGACCCCCCACCACAACGCCAAGCAGCTGTTGCCGCACCGTTTGGCCGAGCGAGCTAGGATTACTGTTCTCTTTTGAATGGACCAATTGACGATAGAAAATTGGAAAATTGTGTTTAAGTTGAGTTGGGACTCAACAACCTAGCGAAGTGATCAAAATTTGAATATTTTAATTAATATTATGACAGTATCTAGCAGACTTTGAATTTGTTTATCTCAGCTTGTAAAAGTCGCATCTGAAAAATTTTTTTTCAAAATACTCGTCTTTCAAAAACAAACATATTTATAACGTGAAAAGATGTTTTTAACAAATTTTTCAACGCCAAAATGAGAAAAAACTAGATGGAAAATTTTTTTTTCGGTAAATGTTCTAAAAAATTATTTAAAAAAAATTTAAAAAACTTTGTTTATGTTATTTATATAAATAGAACTTCCACTCTGTCAATTGCAACCAACCGCTTCTCGATATCATTAATGTTCATAAATTTAAACGCGATTGAAAAACAAATTGTTTCCAATTTGAGCAGCCTCTATTTTGAATTTTCCAAATCTGAATAAACGTAAATTTTTAGAAGTTTGCCCTCTATGTTTATCTATGTTTTGACCTCGATATTAATATTTTATTTATAATTACCAGCCAAAAATATGATTTTCGAATTTTTTGTCCATTGTTGAAAAATTTTTGGAAAAACTATTCACGTCACCTTCAAGAGCATAAGATTTGCTGCAATTTTCATCTCTACGATTTTTTTGTAAGAACACATCTAGAAATGATATGAGCATAAATCACTTGAATTTTAGGTAGTCCGAGCTGTGCTTGCAAGCTGCGTCGCAAGCTCCAGCGGAAATTATTAGACAATTTAAGAGAGTGATGCTGGGTCGATATATTTTCATTTAGAAATGAAAAATCAGCGCTGGGAAACAGTTGATGTTCAACTTCCTTACTTTCCAAGTTTCCAGGAAACGGTTATAGCAGATACATAGATTACAACAAGGAGAGGAAATTTAACAGAAGTAGCAGTTACAACAACCATACTAATAATAACGAAAGAATATGCAAGATAGAACATAAAATTGAAGAAATGAACAGACAAATAGCACAGTTAAAGAAAGAAAAATACGAATCAAGGATGGAAAATATGGAACTCGAAAAAAAACAGAATTTTTGCAAGGAAACATGACAAAGATCCGGAGAAATTTTAGAGAGAAAAATTTGATAATATATGATATAGAAGAAGGCATCGAAAAAGATGAGGAACAACTGGAAAATAAATTATAATATGTAATGAAAAAGGTTAATAACACAGTAGATGTTAAATCAGATATTTTGAAATGTAAAAGAATCGGATATAATAACAGTAACAAAAATAGGCCAGTACTAATAATGAAGAAAGATGTGAGTAAGGAAGTAGAAACGTTGAAAGGAACGAATAAATTAAAAGGAACAGATATATATAAATAAATTCGAAACTCACGAGAATAAGACTTGATTTGAAAGAATACGATTTTGAAGTACAGTACGTTAAAGAAACAAGAACAAAAACTTGAACACACACCCAGCATATAATTCAATACTCATGAAACTTGAAGCAAACTACGCAGACAGTATATCAAGAATATCCATAGAAGAACTCAAGGATTTATACATAAATATTTCACATGTTTTGGCAATCACAAGGGCACAAACGCGCAAGGAAAACGCTCGATCAGGAAAGGATCTCAAGAATAAAGAGAAAACAGAGGAAGAACGAATAGAAAAACCTTCAGTAATAAAAGTTTTAAATAACCACCACAAACTGTACGTATTTACATACCAGCACACTTTGCACCACGATTTGAAAACCTTTCAGACACTAATTTTACAAAGTCTAAAGTACAGCATACCACCAAAATTAACGAATAATTTGAAACACATATTAGCTACAGAATGAGAAATAGCTTTAAAATCTAATTTTCTTTATGAGAAATTGAAAGGTTAAACGTCAAATAAAAAATTACATTTCAGTTTTAAATTCAATCAAAAAGAAAGTGGAAAATAATAGGTTAACAATTACAAAATTTGACAATGGGAATGCCACTGTTATATTAAAAACTGACGGTTATAATTCAAAAATAAATAACTTTATAGAATCTAGCGATGTACAAATTCTTAGAGCTGACCCAATAAAAATTTTCTAATAATGTAAGACATATTATTAATAATTCAAATGATCTTTTAAGCGATTATGAAAAGAAATACATCGTCAATAAACATCCTCAGTCTCCACGATTATATGGAACCGTTAAATTACATAAAATATCGAAACCAATTAGACCTGTAATTTCTTATATTAATACTCCTAATAATATATTAGCAAAAAACTTATACTAAATAATTACGGATATATACCTAAATAATCAATTAAAAATTCAATAGAATTAATCAAAAAATTAAAAACATTCAACTTACAAAATAACTCTAAACTCATTTCATTTGATGTTACCAATATGTTCACTAAAATTCCTCCTAAAGATAGTCTAGCCAAAAATATTTAATAAACATCAGGGAAACATCAAATGAAATGTAACTTTGTCATTCTGACGATGATATTATTTTTACCACGTATTCTTTATAATCTTCCTAATTCTGTCTCAGTCCATCAATATTCACATTTTTTCTTTGTATAAATATCGATGTCAAAGGCTTTACTTTAGTGAATAAATGTTGTTATAAACAAGTACGTTAATTCTATGTTCAATTTATTTCAATAAAGTTCGATATCAAACCCGCCAACAATTCTAACAAGCTCCTCTAGAATCTAATATCAATATTTCAAATTTATAAAGAGGTTAACGATCCCACTTTTATTGGACATTCGTTAACAGAAAATTTACTACGTTTAATGACGTCTATAATTGGTTTGAGATACGACATTTTTCAAAGTTCATATAAAATAAAAAAGTAACTAAAAATAGAAAACATAACTTTAAGGGTATTGGCCTATCTAATGATTTAGTTGTTTCCCATTTGAAATAAAATTATTTTCTTTCTTCAAGCACGTTTAAATCATCCAAAAACTAAGAAAAATAGCATCTGTTCATTATGATTTGAAATCAAACATTGGGCTGCTAAAAGTAAACATTGCCGAATCTAACTAGTCGGTGGGTTTCTTTAGGGAAATTAAGGAATTGGAATATGTTTTTTTAAGGAAGTATCTAGAAAAGTGAGCATATAAACTGATTTTTATGAAAAAAACAAATAAAAATCGAATAGAACCTTAATGGAATTTACTGTTTCGATCCTCACTCTGTGGAATCTACTTATATTACTGTTTTAAATGAAACTAACTGTTTCTAGGTAATTCCACAAAATATTGATAAAATGTTAAAAATTCTAAGGAATTGACAATTGTTTCGATACTGTTACGAAACAGCACACTGGTATAGTCCCTGAATCCGACTCTGTCTAAGCCATGTATGAAAGTTAAAATTATGGCGTATGCGGAGGGATTTCTTAGAATTGTTTACGATTGTGCCTATCTTATCTAGACCTTGTTTTTGTGACCAGTCTCATCTAGAAAATACCAGAGCCAATTATTTTTGTGTAAGCCACAATCTAGAATTATCTAGTAAAAAAGGCACTAATATATATAAGGGCCCGACCAGCGAGTTAGTATATAATTTAACATCGTGAGATAAACAGTAAATTAGTGAACTGTTTATATAAATTAGTTTAAGTGAATATACTGTGTATATAATTACTTAGTGAATACTGTAGTGAATAAATAAAATAAGTAAGTGAACCTACCGTGTGTATGAATTTATCCCACCCGTAATAAAACGTTTTAATAAATAAAAAAAACATTACATTGGTGTCAGGTGTGGGGTAATATAAATAAATTGCTACCTAAAAATGGCCAAGAGACTATATGATCTAAAAGTGATGGAATTAAGAGCAGAATTGTAAGATCGTGAGTTGGAAACGTCCGGTAAGAAAAGTGAATTAAGTAGAAAGACTGGCACTGGAAAATGACGGCTTTGATCCAGAATTATTTTTATTCAATGACGAGGCTTCCACCGTAATCTCGTCAATTTCTGCCATGGAAGAAAATATTTCAACTAATATGAAAAACGATATTTCTGCTATAAAGAACGATTTTTCTGCCATGGACGAGAAGATTATAACCATGACGAACGATATTTCTGCTAACATGGACAAACTTTCTGCCGATATCTAATTAATGAAAAATGAGATTGCCGCTGACATGGAAAATGAAATTTCGTGTCTTAAATCGGATATTGAGGATAAAATCACAACGTTGGACGAAAAAATGGAGAATAAAATGACAACTATGGACGAAAAAAATCAAGGAGTTAGAGAGTAAGAACACAAGACACGCCAACAGAACAAAAGAAGATCGCGATATGCAAGCCAGCAACACAACCCAAGACAGAAGATATTAGCAGTTTTGCCCGAGTCAAGGCTCCAACGTTCGACGGAAAGACATCGTGGACCAATTATGTGAACCAATTTGAGTGAATAATTGGTCCGATGCGGAGAAGGCAGTAAATTTAACCATCGCGCTTCGGGGAGATGCCTTAGATGTACTTCAGACGATACCTCTTGAAGAAGCGGATGACTTTGAGCAGTTGAAAAAGAAGCTGGACATGCGATATGGTCACGAAGATTTGTACAGATTCCAGCTGAAGAACCGAAGGCGGAAACGTGACGAAACGCTTCAAGAGTATGAACTGGATATTGCCCGACTAGTTCGATTTGCTTATCCATCAGCACCAGATAACATGATGGAATGTTTAGGCATCCAGGCCTTTATTGATGGCTTACTTGATCCCGATATGCAGAGGACGCTTCGTTTAGCCCATCCGAAAACATTAGTCGACGCATTGACTGCTGCTCATGAATATGAAGCAGCCACGATGGCTTCGGGATACAACAAACATAGGACCATACAGGAAGAAGGTGACGATGACAGAATTGAACAGATCGTCGACTTTTTGAAAGGTATGGTAGACAAGAAGCCGAAGAAAATCAGGTGTTGTAACTGTGGCGAGCTAGAGCATGCACGCAGCTCGTGTGAGCGTCCTACGACTCCTGCAAACCAAAAATCTCTTAAATGGAAAACAGCCACGAAGAGCTCGCGGTACAACAAAGGTAGGACCATGCAGGAAGAAAATGACGATGACAAACTTGACCAGATCGTCAACTGGTTAAAAGATATGGTAGACAAGAAGCCGAAGAAAATCAGGTGCTGTGATTGTGGCGAGCTAAAGCATGCACGCAGTTCGTGTAAGCGTCCTACAACTCCTGCAAACCAAGAACATCTTGAATGCAAAGCAGCCACGAAGAGCTCGCGGTACAACAAAGGTAGGACCATGCAGGAAGAAGATGACGATGACAAACTTGACCAGATCGGCAACTTGTTGAAAGGTATGGCAGACAAGAAGCCGAAGAAGATCAAATGCCGGAAGTATGGCGAGCTAGAGCACGTAGGCAGTCCGTCTAAGCGCCCCAAGATTCCTGTAACCCAAGAACTCCGGTCACAGGGGAAATCATACAGGTGTGAACATCCAGCTGATGTGAATCACCGAGAATCCAACTCTTTGCCTAGACGGTTATGTCCTGTAGACTATTCACAATGCAACAAGTCGAAATCTAAGGAAGTTGCAGTTTCAATAATTACAGTAGTCAATGAAGAATGGTCACCCACCAGGATCAGAGAAGATCGGGAGAATGATCCTTGCCTAAAGATGATCCGGAAATGGAAGGAAGAAAATCGGCGACCTACATGGCAAGAAGTGTCAAGATTTTCACCGAAACTCAAGGCGTATTGGGCTCAGTGGGACTGTACTGTGTCCGCTTCTGAAGCCGTATTGCTCGAGAGGAATAATGTGATTTTTATCTACGAATGATTGTAATCTTTTTAGTAATATTCTGTCTATCACCTTTGCTATATTGTTTAGAAGGGAAATTGGCCTATAGCTATCCACATAACTAGGTTGTTTGTTAGCTTTGACGATTGGTATGATGTTGGAAATCTTGAGCATATCAGGATAATAACCAGTTTTAATAATGTTATTTTTTATGTAAGTTAACTGGACGATAGCTTTTTTCGGAAGATTCTTTAATAATATATTGTGTATACCGTCTATGCCGGGGGCTGTTTTGTTTTTTAATTTTTGTATCGTGTTATATATTTGTGTGTAAGTTGAGGTCTTTTGTGTTTGGTGTGTTTATTGAATGTAAGTGTTGGTGAACTGTATGTATTATGTCATGATGCTGTTGTGTATAGGGTGTGTTGTTTATGAAATTGCTTTGGAAGTACTCCCCGAATTTCTCTGCGATCTCCGTCATGTTTGTTATTGTGTGTCCATTATCAATAATTTTGTTTATGTCGCGATTTGGTTCTCTAAACCTTCTGGCAATTTTCCAAAGAGAATTGTCCTCCGGTTTGAGACCTTTCAAAAACTTTGTCCAGTCATTATTCTTGTGTTCTATTATTAGTTGATTTATTTTATTTTGATGAGCACTTAATAATTGGTGATGTTCATGTTGTCTGGTAGTTTGCCATAATTTACGTATTTTATTTTTGTCTTGTATTAATTGCGTTATATTATCGGGTAAGTTTTTTTGATTTATTTGTTTCTTTATTAATGTAGTTGAATTATTTCTAGCTTCTATTATTATGTTTTGTAAGTTATTAATTGTGTTTATGAGGTGATTTTGATTTTCCATTTTATCCGTGATTTTTAATTTGCTGTTAATAAAACTTCTGAATTTTACCCAACTAGTTGTTTTGTAATCATAGTGGGTGTTTTGTAGTGTTTGTGAGTGATGGGATATTTTGAGGTATATAAGGACGGAGTCGTGATCGGAATTAAAGTCTGTAAGGGTTTTTATTTTTGTGAGGTTATTAATGTTTTTGGCTATTGCTATGTCTATGGTACTGGGGCAGAGTACTTTCGTTTGTGTTGGGGTGTTTAGTCTAGTGATCCCATTGCGGATGTCTGCAGTTGAGATCTCCTACAATTAACACCTTGTTGTGTGTGTTTATAATATTAAAGAAATCTTCTTCCCTAAGCTTGTTTCCAGGTATGTGCCGACAATTTTGATTTTATTATCGAAGAGTATAGGGATATGCTCAATTGAAGTATTCTTTTGTTGCAGGAGTTTGAATTTTATGCCTTTTTTGATTAATAATGCAATACCACCCCCTTTGACATTGTCGGGGCGGTCTTGTCTAAATAGACGATATTCGGAGTTTCTGAAGTTTACTTTTTTGTTAGATTTAAGGAACGTCTCGTTTAGAAAGAATATGTCTGGTTTATGAATGTCGAGAAAGTGCCGAATTAAGTGGATTTTATTAAGTACACCTTGTACATTACAAAAAATTATTTTGATATTCTATCTTTTCTGAAAGCCAAGTTTCTCACCTAACTGTCTAAATGTCATAGTTGTCTATATTAGCAACAAAGTTGTTGTAAATAGTGAATTTATCCAGTTTGTTCTTTGCTAGCTTCATTTGTTGGATTAGGTCCGTAACAGCTCTGGATACCTCGTCTAGATTAACCTGATTTTGTAATTCTTTGAAAAAATTATTTATTTCTGTAAACTTGTTTATTTCGCTGTTGTTTCCACTGCTTGCTGTTGGTTGTGTTGTTGTATTTGATGCAATTTGTGGAGTGGACTTTTGTGGGATGTTACGAGAGGGGTTTCTGGAGGGGAGGCTAGGAAATTCTGTTTCGTTGGCTTTGTTTTGCCAGGGGTTGATTTTGGGGGGGACAGCAGGAATGTATTTGATGGGGGCGGGTTTGGTTTGGGTGTTTTTCCTCTCATCGAGCCATATTTTTCTTTTTACATATTCCGGGCAGATTTCCGCATTTGCCGGGTGGTCTCCCTTGCAGTTAGCGCATTTGGCAGGCAGGGTGCGCTCCTTGGTACACTCTGGCGTGAGAAGTCCTGCGTTTTTCAAGCATCTGGGTGCCCTACCGTAATTTGACGTTGTGTGGCCCCAGAGCTGACAAATATGACACTGAATTATCGGCTTCGTTTGTCGTCTGTATTCCCATTGGATGCGTGTGTGTTCTAACACTCTGACTGTTTTATTTAAATAGTCTAGGGTAACTTTAGAGTCAGTTACCACTAGATACCTTCGTAGTCATGCGATATATGTCGGTGACTTTTATTTTATGTACGTTTATTAATTCGTCCTTAATTTCAGCTAGCTGCATCCCTTCGGTAATGCCTCTAGGCACGAATGCGTGCGTCTTCTCTTCTCGCCTGCTATACGTATGGAAGGGCACTTTTTCTTCCCATAGTATTATTTTAAGGTTTTCAAGGCGAAGATTATCGTTGAATTATTTGTATATTTTAATTGAAAATTGTTTTTCAGTTCCTGTTTTAGCACCCTAACCATATCTTTATGAGCCTGCACGCTACTATCAATGACTCCGGGCGGGCAGGGGGACGTGGTCTTTTTTTTCATTGTTGTTGTTAGTGTTTTTTCGTTTGATCCTTTTTTCCTCTTGAGTGGCTGTATCCTCATCGGAACTTGAATGCCTATCTTCAAACTTCAGGAATCTTGTTTTTTTCCTTTTTTTGTGTTTGTATGGGGGGTTGTTCGTCTTCAGAGGATTCAGATGAGGTATCGTATTTGTTGTTCGTCTCTGTTGTTTTCTTTATTTTGCGTGTTACGTTTAATTACATTATTTAGTTTTATGAATTTTCTTGGTTTTTCAAAACCTGGAGGGGTGATCTCCCCCACTTCCATTTTTTGAGTTGGAGGGATGGATATAATTTTATTCAAATATTCGCTATTAGTATTCAGCTTTCTTGCCGTTATGGTTTTGTTTTTGTTAAGCGTGGCATATTGAGACACGAAGTTATCTTCAGGGAGGGTTGTGGTTTTTCCCTTCTCCACTTCTACTTCGTCGGCCCAGGATGTGTTCGCCGGTCCATGGATTTGCACTTGTACAGTTGTTTGCTTTTGATTACCTTCATTATTATGTGTTGAGTCGCTTGACTGGTCCCCAATCGTGTCCTCTTCCATATTCGCGTGTGTTGTATTTTTGTTTATAATTAATCTATTGTCGGGGGTAGATGTTTTATTATCGTTAAATTTGATGTCTTTGGTGTCTGTTCTACACACTTTTTTTGTTTCCTAGACACTTGTTCTCGTTTTCTAGACACTTTTTAGTGTCGCTTTCGTTACACTTTGAAACGTTAACTTAGCAGTCAACATTTAATAATAGTGTTTTAAATAAATAATCCAGCTACGAATGTTAAATTTATTGGTGAAATAGACCACACGTCTTCCTAGCCAATATTTTAAAACAACTATTTAAATGTTGGTGGAATAAACTAGTATAGATATTTCGCAAAAAAAATCCTGAATAGAAATTCGGAATGCGGGATTATTCGATACCTTTTTGGAGAGAATGGTAGTCGCAGAAATTCCGAAAAAAAGTTTTAAATATTCAGCTCGATTTAATATAAAACTTGTTCTTAGAACAAATTCGCAGGTATTACTGGTATGTTTTATTTCTTTTCTGTGTAAGATTTTCTTGAATTGATAAAGGTTTTTGTCCAGGACAAATCCTTAAACTAGTTTGTATAATTGTAAGAAAAAGTATAAGTATAGTTTTATATATGCCTCTGGACAGATATCTAAATATCTTGTTAACTAAAAAAGTCTTTCTCTAACACACTTGGTGTTATTGTAGCGGAAACGCCAAAAACAGATTAATTATGTGGGTAAATTCTACAAAAATTACCCGACTGAAGAAGTTAGCTATAGATTTGTCGCCAATTTGTATTGTCCTACAAGAAATGGTCTTTCCATAAGAGCCTATTTATGGCCTAGCTATTAAACTGTAAAATATATAGAGATTTATGTAACCAATGAAGATTTCCTGGATAACTGCCTTCGACTTTCTACTTCAAGCTAAGTAAATTTATATTGTATGACTTCACCAATTATATTTTTACAGTTCGTACATACTCACAATTACTAACCACTTATGTTAAAGTATGTAACACGATTAATTTTTTTTTGTTCATTATATTTATACATATTTGTAGTCAGTTGTTTTAATTATTATACAGGAAGACCTGAGAAATTGCCTTCAGCACATTTTTTTTATAAGTAATTTCTAAAACTAGCAGAGCACAGCAGGTAAGAGTTGACTGATAATTGAGGTTGATTTTTTTCTAATTTTGTTTACGAACAAAATTAGTGGCGCCCTTTTATTGATTTCACTTTACTGTTTCTTAGTTTTTTTACCTCTCTTTCTCTTTCTTTTTCACTTTTTTTCCTCTTTAATTAACTTCTTTCAGATAACTGAGCCTTGAGAACTGGCTCTGTTACTTGATTATGTAAACTCCTCCATGGATGTATTTAAAACTAAGTGTTTTTTAATATGTTATCTAGCATTTCACACGTTTAGGTTACTACGCTTGTTCCTGACCCCTAATTCAATTTCATTATACAACTAAGGGAGGAAGGGGATTTTCCTATTCATCTAAACTAGATGAATGTTGGGAATTGGAATTTGAATAGAGTTTTTTAAAAAATTTGTTTTATCACATCTTTAACTTCATTTTTCAAATTTAAAAATAAATGTAATATACAGGGTTTCCTACAATTTACAGTTCACTATATGAATTTTTTCATCTTTTCAATCATACGTTTGATTCAATGTTCATCACACAAATATGTTGTATTGTCATACACTTGTTTTTACGGCACGCTGGCTTATTAGCCACCGTATTTTTAACGTCAAACTTGTCATCTGTTTTCATTCAGTTTACACTTCCGAATGGGAATTTCCATCATGTAAATTATAATTGTACACCCTTTCAACAGGGTAATTTTAATGTTTTTAATTTAATGACTTCATCATAACAATGATTTAGCTTTGTGCATTGTTTATTTTTTATCAACCTGGATGGTTTTGACACCTGTTTAGGATCTCCTTTTTAATGACGTAAGTTCAGCTTTTTAAATTGTTTTTTCAAAATTTCACAAACTTTGTAATTTCATAGGACAGCTTTGATAATGGCTTATTAGCCGAAAGCGCTTAGCTGCAGATTAATAAACACATTCACACTGAGTACTCGTCGTTTGCATTCACTCAATTTACATCTAGTGTGTACACCATACCCACAGACAGTTCTAGTATTTAAATTGTCAATAGTGTGGGCTGATTGCCATCGATTACCGTTTTCACCGGCTTTCGCGTCACTATGCTGATTAGCGTTTTTTATTTTCTCAACGGAAAGTTTTGAGTGTTTTTTAGTTTTTATACGTATTCTAAATTTTGACATACCTTTTTTTTATCTTCGTGATGTTTTAACTGCAACTGGGGGTTTAACGCGCACTATATCGATTTTATTAAGGTTTTCACTATCAAACAGGTCGGGTTTTATTGCATGAAGGCTTTGAATTTTGGCTTTTAACCTACGGGTATACTCGATTTGGAACGGTATTATTGCCGTTTCTGGTGGAGACGGTATGGCTAGGGAATCAATGAGCACTGACTCTATTGATCCCTAATACAAAACATTGTATATTTATAGAAAACTTTGAAATATAATAAACCCTTTTATTCTCAATTGAAATCCAATAACAAGCTACTCGCTTGAATATTAGCATGAGAATCATTTCTCCTATTATAATTTTTTTACAAAAAAAATGAATGTAATCACCCTGTACAGTCGCTCAAGAAAAACACCACGTTTCACACCAAATGTTTGGGTTTGGGTGAAGGACGGGATGTTTTTCGGGTACGATGATGTGAACATTCTCTGATAGGACTCCGAATCATAAACTGCTCTGTTATACCACTATTTTACGCAATTATAATGAAGTTATTTCAGTCTTGATTATCATCATTTGTTATTTGAACTAGTGTTAATATGGAAGAACTATAAAACTTTCCTCGTATAAACGGTTTTCTGTTCACTCACATCGTGTTAAAAGTTTTTATGTAACACAATCTATGACAAAAAAAGAATGAGTGTATTTGTCTCTCTCCCTCTCAGAATACTTGAGCTAACAACATTGGATGGAAACTTTCACTGACGTTTCACAAATACGTTGAAAAAGTAACAGAACAGCAAGACTAGACACATCAGACGATACAGAGAAAGGTCTATGGTAATATTTTCTAGTCACGATTGTCCGCTATGACTCAAATATAATTTTAATAAATATATAATATAACAAACAAGTTTTATGAAAAATCTTTTATTAACAGGAAAATGTCAAATCATTCTTTTTTTAACAAACGACATCCCACCAGCTCGATTTATTTGAGCCAGTGGCGTTCTAATTTGTTTTACCACTGGTGGTAAATAAAAAATAATTACATCATTCATCAAAATACGTATTTAATATTATCTGTTACCTCTCACTTTCTTTTTGTAGGTAAACGAACCTCAAACCATTTTTTGCGATAATAAACATCCGCAATAGAATAAGAAGCACTAAATAAAACAATTACCGATTTTTTTTTGTTACAATAAATGAAAGGTACCGATCGTAATTATAATTGAAAAAGAGAAACGCTTTTTTTGTGTTCAATTAACATCAAATAATGAGATTTTAAAAAATTACTCTCTTTTTATTGGAGAAAATTAATGTATATCGTTCAAATTTTGAACATTTTTCTACTGAAATTTATACAGTAATTCTTCCACATCTAGAGTATATTCAGTTCTGACTAAAATTACCTAGAGAAACAAAACATTTTTACCAATTTTCGTAAGTAAATTTTCAGGTCCTGTATATTATAAACAACAATAATTAGAAACGTCAAAATATGACATTTCATAGAAAAATTTCTCCTGAATCAATAGAATTAGGTTATAATACTACATGTCTAACTGTCAAGTATACATCAATGAAGCTAGGAGATCATATCATTTTTACTAATTTTCGTAAGTAAATCATAAGGCCTCGTATATTGGAAGCAAGAAGGTATTAAAATATGAAACACTGTTAATATATAGACTGACTTCTCTTGAATCAACAAAATTAAGTTGCAGATCCCAATATTCAATAGTTCAGGATATACAGGGTGTCCCGGGACTAATGGGAAAAATGTCAGGAGTGTATAATCTGAGCCAAAATAATGTTAATACTTCATATAAACTTTTTCAATGCAGGCCCTCGTTTCCGAGTTATAGGCCTCCAAAGTTTGAATTTTGTTTTTATTTTTATTTTTTGTACTAGTTACTTGATCTTTATAAAATTTACGTCAAAACTATAATGTACGTGTATGTTTATTTTGGAAAGGTAAACAGATTTACAGTAGTGTCTTGAAGCCAGGGACGGACTAGTTGCAATGGTTAATGATCCAAAACTTTTGCATGGATGGCACACCCTATATGAAATTATCGAAATTTACTTCCCCACACATTAAGCTAACGAAAACGTACTCTTGTTTGAATTCGATAAAATAAGCTGTTTGGCTAATATTTACAGTTTTATTAATGCACTACGTACCAATTTACCTAACTAACTTATTAATCCGATGTCCAAGATTTGATGATAGCAGATGATAAAAACATTAAGAACTTATTTAATGGGAATTAAATAGGTAGGCAAACAACGTAATTAGTTGATTTTAATCAAAATTACGCACACAACATTATTAAGCCATTAAGAAAACCTCAAAAAACACAAGTTATACAACATTAGACTAAAACTAATTCCTAAACAACAACAAAAACTAACGTTATTGTAATAAATGTTAATGAGCTCCTCCCACTTCCACGTACATTCTAAGTTGTTTCTTTGCACTTGAAAAAGCAATCCCATATTATTTCTAATAACATTGCAGTGTAACACAATCCTGTCTATTAAATCTTGCCTTGTTTGCTCAGGTGTTGCGTATTCCTTACTTTTGAGATAACCCCTGAGAATGAAATCCATAGGATTAACGTCTCCTGATCGCGGTGGCCATTGAAAAGGGCCTCCACGACCAATCCATCTATTAGGAAACCTTGTGTGTAAATGCTGTCGTACATCTAAACTGAAATGAGGAGGGGCCTCATCATGCATGAACCATAAACTCCTACGAGTTTGTAGTGGCACATCATCAAACAGGTTTCATAACTCATTTTGCAAAAACTCCAAATATCTCTGACCGGTCAAAGTACCGTCAATAAAGTATGGCCCTATCAAATGATTGCCAACTATTCCTGCCCAAACATTAACCATGAATCTATACTGGTGCCTAGTTTGGATAATGCCTTGTGGATTCACATCATCCCATAAATGCATATTATGAGAATTAATGACTCCATCTCTGGTGAAACCGGATTCGTCCATAAAGAGAACGTTACTAATTAATGTGTTGTCTATTTGATGTTGTCGCAGAAACCACTGGCTGTACTCAAGTCGTGCAGGTTAATCAGCCACTGTCATACTGTGTACTTTTTCCATGTGAAAAGGATATAACAACTATTCTTCCAGGACGCGATGAACAACTGATTCCGAGACGTTATGTTCTCTTGATATTTTTCGTAAACTCGTTGATGGTTCATTATCAACTGCATTTAATAAGTCTTGCTCAACTGCCACAGTACGTAAGTTTCGTACTGGACCTTCTCCACCTTTTTTGGCGAAAAATTTCCTAAAATGTATTATTTTGTTTTGTATACATGGGAAATTACATTTACTTATTCATGCCTGTTTCTCGTAACCTGAGATCAATACGTCTGTCTGGCAATGCTCTGTTTGCAAAATGTCCTGCAAAAAGCCTTCTGGCCCCTCAAAACAGTTTAAACAGTTTCGAGAAGCCAGTCCATACATTAAATGCATATCCTCGTACTCAATAAAAGTGAATTGTAACTGTTAAATTAAGGACTTATGAATTATTGACAAGTACTGACTACGAACTATTCTGCACAACGTTTGACAACTAATCCTATGGTTACTTGATAAACGGTAAAAACACTTTTAAAAAGTTTTTACCAACTTTCGAATTAATAAGTCGTTAATGTTTTTTATCTCCTGCTATCGGTAAATCATTTTTTTGTAGTACTGTTGGTAAATCTTGGACATCGTATTAATAAGTTAGTTTTACCTCGTTGTGTACGTATAAAAAGGGTGAATGCGTGAATTGGTACGTAGTGCATTAATAAAACTGTAAATATTAGCCAAACGGCTTATTTTATCGAATTCAAACAAGAGTACCTTTTCGTTAGCTTAATGTGTGGGGAAGTAAATTTCGATAATTTCATATAGGGTGTGCCATCCATGCAAAAGTTTTGGATCATTAACCATTGCAACTAGTCCGTCCCTGGCTTCAAGACACTACTGTAAATCTGTTTACCTTTCCAAAATAAACATACACGTACATTATAGCTTTGACGTAAATTTTATAAAGATCAAGTAACTAGTACAAAAAATAAAAATAAAAACAAAATTCAAAATTCAAACTTTGGAGGCCTATAGCTCGGAAACGAGGGCCTGCATGGAAAAAGTTTATATGAAGTACTAACATTATTTTGGCTCAGATTATACGCTCCTGACTTTTTTCCCATTAGTCCCGGGACACCCTGTATAAGTAATATTAGAGTACCTTGACATTTTAAATAATTTTCGTAAGTCGATGTTACGTGTACATTGAAAATAAGAAGTGTTTGAATCATCATAATCTCAACTTTCATAGATCAATACTTCTTAAATCCTTAGAGGTAGATTACAAAGCTCAATATTTGATAGTTCAGGACATATAAGTAAAATTAAGCGACCATGACATTTTAAATAATTTTCGTAAGTAAAGATCAAAACCCTGTATATTGAAAATTAGAAGTATTTAAAACGTAAAAATTCCAACTTTCATAGATCGATACTTCTTAAATTCCTAGAGGTAGATTACAAAGCTCAGTACTTGATAGTTCAAGAGATATAAGTAAAATTAGACGACAATAACATTTTGGATAATTTTCGTAAGTATATTTAAGACCTTGTACAATCTACATTCAAAATAAGATATATTCGAAACGTGAAAGTTACAACTTTCATAGACAGATACTTCCTAAATTTTTAGAGGTAGATAACATTGGTCAACATTTGATAGTTCAGGAGATATGAGGAAAATTAGACGACAATAACATTTTGGAATTTTCGTAAGTATATTTTAAGACCCTGTACATTCAAAATAAGATGTATTTGAAACGTCAAAATTCCAACTTTCATAGATCGATGTTTTCTCAATTCTTAGAGGTGCATTACAAAGCTCTATATCTAATAGTACAGGAGATATAATTAAAATTAAGCGACCATGACATCTTAAATAATTTTCGTAAGTTAAGTTTAAGACCCTGTACATTGAAAATAAGAAGTATTTGAAACATAACAATTTCAACTTTTATAGATCGATATCTCCTAAATTCTTAGAGCTAGATAACAAATCTCAATATTCCATAGTTCAGGTGATAAATGTAAAATTAGGATACCCGGATACTTCGGATAATTTTTCAGATATTCCCATATATTTCGTGCGCAGTACAGAGATGTATCATAATTAATTATATATTAGCAACTCCAGTAGGTAACTGCTTATTTTGATACAGCTCTGTATACAGGATGAACTATTAAATCTAGCTACATTGAACTCTGACATCCTATTTTAACTTTCAAATAAGTTCTATAAATGCGCTTACAATGTCTGATAAACCTCCATGTAATAGTAAATCTAATAACGTTTCGTGTAATATGTAAACAATTTTAGCCAATAAATATTAATATGCCAGAAATGTTTCGAACTAGGTCAAGACAAGATTATTTTTATGTGATAACGGAAACGATAAGATTGTTGCCTTATTTACACAAATAAAATTAATGTATTCCTTAGCGTAATGTTATTTTGAAGACAAATGTCGAAATAACGAACTTTTATAACTATACAAGGTGATCTATATACCACCTTATTAAGCTCGTCATTTTGGTTTTTAAGAACATTATCAATTTGAGGTATTGTCTATGAAAATTTAAGGCTGCGTAAGTGAATATATTGTTTTAAATAAATAAGAAAAACATTCCAATATGTTGGGTTGTCAGTGTCACATCTAGGTCTGTTGTTTCAAGGAGGGGATATAAATGGGTTAGATTTGTGTAACCTCTCCTTAATCGACTAAAGGACGACTTGTTCACGTCTTATTAGTTTTTAGGGTAGAACCATTTCTGCACAAATGGTTTTGTGTCTTCAAACGTATTCCATTCTGCAATGATTCATATTGTTACGAAACAGCACACTGGTATAGTCCCTGAATCCGACTCTGTCTAAGCCATGTATGAAATTATGACGGATGCGCAAGGATTTATTAGAATTGTTTACGATTGTGACTATCTTATCTAGACATTGTTTTTGTGACCAGTCTTATCTAGAAAATGCGAGAGCCAATTGTTTTCGTGTAAGCCGCAATCTAGAATTATCTAGTAAAAAAGGCATTAATATATATAAAGGACCGACCAGCGGAGGAGTCAGTTTAATTTAAAAAGTGATCTCGACAAATAAACAAGAATACACCGAAATAGTACAGTAAAGTGTTGATATAAATTAATAATTAAGGTTGTGTGTATATAAATTAAGTGTTAGTGTTGTTTGTTTATGACCAGGGAACTAATCCATTACTAAGTGTTAATGAGTAGTTTAGTGTTTAAATAAATTCGTAAGTAGCCATACTAAGTGTTTAAAGTTTATCCCACCCGTTTACTGTTTAAATAAATAAGAAAAACATTACATTGGTGTCAGGTGTGGGGTAATATAAATAAATATCTACGTCAAAATGGCCAAGAGACTAAGGGACTTGAAAGTGACTGAGTTAAGAGCTGAATTGGAAGATCGTGAGTTGTAAACGTGAATTAGTAAAAAGACTTAAAGTGGCACTGGAAAATGACGGCTTTGATCCAGAAACAGTTTTATTTAATGACGAGGCTTCCACCTTAATCTCGTCAATTTCTGCTAATATTGACGACAAGATTTCTACTTTGAAGAACAATATATCTGCAGATATCTTATTAATGAAAAACGACATTGCCGCTGACGTTGAAAATGAAATTTCGTCTCTAAAATCTGAAATCGAGATTAAGATGTCAACGATGGACGAGAAGATCGAGGATAAAATGTCAACGATGGACGAGAAGATTGAGAATAAGATGACAACGATGGACGAGAAAATCAAGGAGTTATAAAAAAAGATGACAGATATAAGAACTCAAGACACACCAGCGGAAGAAAAGAAGACCGAGCAAACGAAACCTTGCAAGACAGAAACACACCCTAAGTTAGAAGAAATTGGCAGTTTTACCCGAGTCAAGGCCCCAACGTTCGATGGAAAAATGTCGTGGACCAATTATGTGAAACAGTTTGAAGCAGCCGCTAGAGTGAATAATTTGTCCGATAAGGAGAAAGCAGTGAACCTAACTATAGCGCTGGGCAACCAGGCCTTTATTGATGGCTTACGTGACCCCGATATGCAGAGGACGCTTTGTTTAGCCCATCCGAAAACATTAGTCGACGCATTGACTGCTTCTCTTGAATATGAAGCAGCAACGAAGGCTTCGGGATATAACTAAATTAGGACCATCCAAGAGGAAGGAAGACAAATTTGACCAGTTCGTCAGTTTAATAAAAAGTATGATGGGCAAGAAGCCGAAGAAAGTCAGGTGCTGTAATTGTGGCGAGCTAGAGCATGCACGCAGTTCGTGTAAGCGTCCTGTAAGTACCCCTTAAATGCAAAGCAGCCATGGAGAGCTCGCGGTACAACAAAGGTAGGACCATGCAGGAAGAAGATGACGATGACAAACTTGACCAGATCGTCAACTAGTTGAAAGGTATGGCAGACAAGAAGCCGAAGAAGATCAAATGCCGGAAGTGTGGCGAGCTCCAGCACGTACGCAGTCCGTCTAAGCGCCCCAAGACTCCTGTAACCCAAGAACTCTAGTCACATGGGAAATAAGACAGGGGTGAACATCCAGCTGATGTGAATCACCCAAAAACCAACTCTTTGCCTAGACGGTCATGCCCTGTATACTATTCACAATGCTACAAGTCGAAATCTAAAGAAGTTGCAGTTTCAAGAATTACGGTAGTCAACGAGGAATGGTCACCTACCAGGATCAGAGAAGATCAGGAGAATGATCCTCACCTGAAGATTATACGGCAGTGGAAGGAAGAAAATCGGCGACCTACCTGGCAAGAAGTGTCAAGATTTTCACCGAAACTCAAGGTGTATTGGGTTTAGTGGGACTCCCTTGTCCTGGAAGAAGGGCTGTTGGAAAGAGTCCTTGAAAACGATGATGGTTTCGAGATGAGGAGACAGCTAGTTATTCCTATAACGAGAGTAGCTGAGGTACTGAAGAAGTTAGACGACAGTCCATCGGGAGGTCATCTGGGAGTGAAGAAAACTCTTCAGCGAGTTCGTGAAGGGTTTTATTGGATGAACAGCTCCGACGATGTGAAGGACTGGTGTAAGAAATGTACGACTTGTGCTACGAGTAATGGACCACATCGCTAGAGAAAGGCTGCTTTAGATATCGCTGGACCATTTCCGACGACAGAAAATGGTAGCAAATACATACTGGTTGTAATGGATTATTTCACAAAGTGGGTGGAAATTTACGCTATTCTGAACCAAGAGGCCGCAACTGTCGCGGATGTATTGGTGAAAGAATTTATCAGCCGATATGGAGTGCCCTTGGAAGTCCACAGTGACAAGGGAAGAAATTTTGAAAGCCATCTATCCCAGGAGATTTGCGACAAGCTGGGAATGAAGAAGACCAGGACAACAACATTACATCCACAGTCAGATGGAATGGTCGAGAGAATGAACAGGACTATTGGAGAATACCTGTCCAAAGTGGTTTCCAGCCATCAGAGAGAGTGGGACCAGTATCTTTCCCTATTCGCATTGGCTTATCGATCTGCCGTCAATGAGTCCACGGGTGAAACACCTGTGAAAATCCTGTTTGGACGTGAAATGAGGCTTCCTTGTGACCTGGAGTTTGGCTGTCGGCCTGGAGAAGATCTAGCAGTCGAAGATTACGTGATCTAATCGAGAAGAAGGCTGGACGATATTCATGAATTAGTTCGAACAAATCTTCAAGTTGCCAGCAACAGAATGAAAAGTCGGTACGACACGTAGGCCACAGAAGGAGATTTAAAGAAGGGGACAAAGTATGGTTACACAATCCGATGAGGAGAAAAGGATTTTCTCCAAAATTACAAAAATCCTGGGAAGGTCCATACTTAATCAAGAAAAGGATCAATGATGTTATATATCGCATAAGCAAGATCCCCACCGGAAAACCAGAAGTAGTTTACCAAAACCGACTAGCGCCATTCGAAGGAGGCCATGACCTAGAGAAAGGAGTAAACCATATTCGAGATGTGTCTGACCCTACCTTCGATCAATTTATGGGCGCGTATGGAGATACCGGGAAAGCTAGATATGGAGTCACTTCAGAACAACGACAAGATTTGTTCACTCTCCCGGAAGATTATTCACTGCCATACAACATCATCGCCCATATCAAGAACGCACGAGGGTTGGCAACCGTCTTTCGAAAGAAGTTCGGGCAATTAGAAAAACTTGAAGACCAGATTCCAGCCCCTGGCAAGACACTGAAACTGAAACATAATTCGCGGTACGTCTTCTACGTGGTAACTAAAAATGAATTTCCAGATCGATCTACCTACCGCGATGCGTGGGAAGCAATTCCAAACCTACAAGACCATGTGTTGGAATCCAGCGTGAAGAAACTGGCTATGCCTAAGAAAGCGAGTAACCAGTTGGATTGGCGAGTTATCAGGAACATGGTAGAGGTTATCTTTCGAGATACCGGTGTCCAGATATTAATTTGCAGCTACAACCCCCGTTATCAGTATCCGAGGAAGACGGTGCCCTGCTATTTCCATAAGATCGGCCAGTTGCCGATTCAAACATCCAGTCTCGGCTACACAAAAGTTCCAGGAGGAACTTCCATTTAAGGAGGGGGTAATGTTACGAAACAGCACACTGGTATAGTCCCTAAATTCGATTCTGTCTAAGCCAGGTATGAAAGTTAAAATTATGGCGGACGCGCGGGGTCTTCTTAGAAATAATTGTTTACGATAGAAAGCCAATTGTTTTGGTAAGCCGCAGTCCGGAATTTTCTAGTAAAAAAAGCACTAATATAAATAAAGGACCGATCAGCGGAGAAGGGAGTTGATAAAGTGATCTCGACAAATGAACAGTGAATAAGTGAATATAAAAGTGTTGATATAAATTAATAATTAAGTTTGTGTGCATATAAATTAAATTTAAGTGATTAGTTGAGTTTATATAAATTAAGTGTTAGTGATTAGTTTAGTGTTTAAATGAATTAGTAAGTAGCCATACCACGTGTTTGAAGTTTATCCCACCCGTTTGCTGTTTAAATAAATAACAAAAACATTACAGTAAAATAATAGATTTTAAATTAAAATTCATAAAGGCTGTTAAGCCAACTATTGTTGACGATGTCATCAGGCGGAGGGGGGGAAAGTTGCTAATGTATACTGCCTACCCTGCGCTTGCTGATGCCACCAGCAAGTATGTGAGTCTTCCTTTTGTTGACCACAATTTGTGCAACAAATTAAGTCTCTGCATCAAAAAATATTTTCCCGAAACTCAAATTTCTTATAATGTTAAAAAGAGTTTGAATGCTTGTCTGGTCAATGCCAAGGACAAATTACATAAATTGCAGATGAGTGGGGTTTACAAGCTCTCTTGTTGTGATTGTGATGCCACCTACATTGGTAGTACTTGTAGATCTCTAAAAACTAGAGTTATTGAACATGAAAAAACTCCGGAGAAATCCGTATTTGGACATCACTTGAAATTCAACAACCACAATATCGATCACGAGAGCGGGGTAACACTCTTACACAACATAACAACCAAACATTTTTGGAAACTTGATTTGTACGAGGATATGGAAATCATGAAGGAGGTCGATAAAAACAATAAGTGCCTTAATGTACAGACAGAGTTTGACAAAAATTTTATCCCTATACATAGAAAACTTTTTGATGGTGAGATCCTACTTAATGATGACAATAGTTCAGATCAGTTGGGACCAATACAACACGTGACCACAACACCATAATTCGAGCTACATTTTCAACTTCCATGGCGGGAGGTTTCGTGCTTCTGCGCCTCTCCTCTTCGGGGCCTCTTCCGGGGGATCGGCCGGTTTGTTGCTGGAGGGATGTAATATAATGCCTGTCGGAGCAAATAGCTCGAAGAGTAGTTGTTTATCCTTTGGAGACTTTCGGGTCACTTCCCTGATTGGGATTCCGGGGTCGGGTGGTGTGGAGGCGGGATTATTCTTGTCTGATTGTGAGTCACTTTTTCATTAAAGTTGTTTTTCATTTTTCCTTTCTTCCGTGGCTCTTACTTTACTTCAAAACCTGAACTATTTTCAGTTATTCTCACCATCACACATTTGTTTCTCTGAGGAGGTCATAAGAACGTAATTGTTAAAGAAATTCACTAATCTTTCAAGCTTTTGTCAACTTTTGCTTCTATGATTCTCATGACGTCGTCAGAGCACGGGCTGTTGTTAGCCTACCTTACTAATTAACACCTTCAAAAATTGTTCATTTTCAACTTATCCTTTACAATTATTGTCAAATGTCAAACAGCTGACTCATAAATGTTGTATTGAGTTAAATGTTATCCACTATTTTAGGGATTCATCCATTGTACAATGGGTTGTGTGGGCTTTTTATTATTATTTTAATTAAATAGTGACTGTGTTTCAAGCACTATATTTTAATTCATTTTATGTATCTTCTAATTTGTGAGGATTTGGAGTACATTGTATCTATTTGGCTTTAGGCCCTTCTAAACCTTTTATTTTATTTCGAGAATGTAAGATCAATTTTCTTACTTTTGCAGGGGGCACTGATGATGGTTTATCATTGAACCGAAAGCGCTCTGCTAATAATAAATTCTTGTACCAAAACACAAAATTTGGTTTCTTTTCGATAATTGTTTTTCTTTGGTACACTGAGCTGACTTCACTCATTTAGAAAAACATAATCCAAAATGCCTTAGGGGCGCCAAAATGCCTTAAGGGGCGCCAAAATCCTTTTTTGCACACAGGCGCCAGTAGCCCTTACGGGGGCCCTTTTGGTCAGTTCCTCGAAGCTGCAAGTTCGGTGTCATCGGTATTAAAAACTTGGTTGAAAGATTCTTCTGTGGTTTTTCTTTGGAAATGTATATTATATAACGAATCTCTTATACGATTGTAAAAAGCTGACATCTGATTATTACATTTCAAGTTTTAGATCATACAAAAAAGTTTATGAAAAATAATTTTTCTTCCTAAAATCAATAATCATCAAATTTTACATATCGCACCTCCGGAAGAACAACGACGTAAATGCAAATTTTCCATTTTTGTGTTAAACATGTCTAAACGCTAAAAATAGTTAAAATATTCCAGAGGAACAATGCCGTAAACATAACTCACATAACTTACACCAGACGGCAGATGCGTCGTTGTGCAGAATATCGACTGTTGATGGTTTCTGGCGCCAACATCGTCGCAAGATCCAGTTATGCACTGACCTTCGAGAGGGACTGTCTCTATTCGCATGAACACTGACGTAAATGCAACTAACGGCTTTGTGAAACTATTTTTCGTCTTAAGCTTAGTGCTATATTGACGTAATTGTGAAATGTGCTACTGTTATCCTGTCATTTTTAATCAGATTCAGTGCAACACTGACGTAAGTGTTAATTAAGTCATTATTGACGTAGAAATTTGTAATATTTTGGAAAAAAAATAATACAACAACGCCGTTAAATATTAACCTTAAAATTGTTAATATTTTTTGACGTAAACATTCTTTACGTCATTTTTATCACAATTTTGAATAATTATAATTAGCTGTTTAGGATTTGATTTGTTATTGTTAATATTTTAATTTTAGTGGTAAATTAATATTAAAATGGAGGGTAGAGCAAAAAAGATACTAAATTTGGCGCCACGAAATATCCGAGAGCTACACATTCAACATTTTGACGACGTTCAACCAATGCCCAATTCATCTAAAATAACTGTGAAAGTCGGAAGCCCTAAAGCCATTACAGGTATATTTTCAATAGACAGATTCACTAACGTTAAACCGGATCTAAATATTTAAACCCCTTATGTAGGTTTAGGCATAAGCAGTGGTAAATTATAAAATATTTTCATGGTTCAGTGTTTTTTTAATGTCTTAAACCTCGGTGGGTTTTAGTGTTTATGCCCTACAAGGGGTTTAAACATTTAGACCGTGTTTAGCGGTAGTGAATCTGGCTGTGAATGTGGCATTTTTTTGCTACATTTTGATACAAAGTTAAATATATACATATTGTTTTATTATTTTAAGATTCTGCATTGAACGCTACGGATGATTTGAGGCCGGTGCCTTATACATCCAATGAGGCCATGGAAGTAGAAAGCCCTGGAACCGTTATAGGTATTCATTTAAGTACTTAAATTGGCCTGTATATAGTAGTTTTTTTGCTACATTTTGATACAAAATAAATATATAAATATTGTTCTATTATTTGTAGTTTCTGAACTGAATGCTACAAACGATCTGAGACCGATACCCAGTACGTCCAATGAGGCTATAGAAGTAGAATGCACTAGAACCATTATAGGTATTCACATAAGTATTTAAATTAGCTTGTATGTAGTATAGTTTTTTGCTACATTTTGATACAAAGTTAAATATGTACATATCGTTTTATTATTTATAGTTTCTGCATTAAATGCTACAAACGATCTGAGGCCGGTGCCCAGTACATCTAATGAGGCTATAGAAGTAGAATGCCCTGGAACCATTATTGGTATTCATTTAAATAGGCTTGTATGTAGTACAGTTTTTTGCTACATTTGCATACAAAATTAAAATAAATATAAACGAAGAGTTTTATTATTTTCAGATTCTGTATTAAACGCTACTGATGATATTGAACTGGCGCCCGGAACATCCAAACAGGTTATAGAAATAAAAAGCCCTGAAAATGTGTATTATGCTCCGACACAAACTGGCCCAGCTAAGCTAACATTAAGGAAAGTTTCTAGACGATTATACCACGAGGATTCGGAAAATGGGGAAGCCTTCTCAGCGGAGGAGAGTGACGAGTATTTGCCATCAGATACGGATCAATCCTCTAGTGCTAGTGATTCAGAGAACAAAACCGATTTTAATTCGCTCGATGTTAATAACTCCCCTATCAAAAAAGGAAAGAAAAGACAGCGCAATCCAGCAAATTGGAAGAGAAATAAATCTAAAATCCTAAAAAATATGGGAAAGGGTTATGTATCTCGTACCGGCAAGTTTGTTAAATAGAAAGTAATGAAGCCACCCTGCTCGGAGCGTTGCAAGCTTGGATGCCAGACGTAGAAATTGTGTATTTTATTTGACAAATAGTGGTATGAGGATGCGTGTATGCAAAACATTTTTGATAAATACATTTGGAATTACAGAAAGATTTATTCGAACAGTTATTCAAAGCATAGTTTCTGATAATGGAATGATACCCCAAGATAAGCGTGGAAAACATGGAAGACAAATAAAGATTGACCAAGAGATACTCGAAACTGTGAGATTTCACATAAATTCCATACCAAGGGTGGAAGGTCACTATTTACGTGCTAAGTATTGCAGAAATGCACCGACATTACAAAGCAGAACGAAATTCAGACAACAAACAAGCAGCCAATAATGACACCTATGCTCGGATATTTAACACCGAGTTTAACATTGGATTTTTTGTACCGCGCAAAGATCAATGCGATTTATGTGAATCGTATAAAAATGCAAAAAATAAAGAAGAAGAATGTTTAGATATAAAATATAATTTACATCAAGAGGAAAAAATATTGAGTCGGAACGAAAAAGCAAAAGATAAAGAACAGGCAAATAAAGAAGGCTCTAATATAGTATTAGCTGTTTATGATTTACAAGCAGTCCTCCCTATTCCTACTGGACAAACATCCGCTTTCTTCTACAAATAAAAGCTGAATTGCTTCAATTTTACTGTAAGGGCTTATTTAAATCTTAACGAAGTATATTTCTTACATTTTATATTTTATCGCAGGTATCTGAAATCACAAAAGACCATACAGATTGTTTCTTCTGGCATGAAGGTCTAGGACATAGAGGAGCTATAGAAATTGGAACCTGTATCCTAAAGTTTCTTAAAGAAACAGCCAATGATCGTCCAGGTTGCGACGTCATATTTTACTCCGATAACTGTGGAGGGCAGCAAAAAAATAGGTAATAAACTTTAATTAAGTAACTCTTTTCGAAATAGCGAGTTAAGCACAACAGGGTGATATAAACACTTTCTACAAAAATCTTAAGAACATTTTTTTTAGGTTCATAATTGGAATGTATTTGTATGCCGTTGAGAACTACCGAATTAATTCAATCACACATAAATATTTAATTCGGGGTCATAGTCAAAATGAAGGTGGACGCAGTACATAGCGTGATTGAAAAAACCTGGTCCCATATACGTTCTAGAACAATATGTATTTTTAATTAGGAATCCTAAAAAAAAAACGGAAATCCTTACATAGTTAAGGAACTGAGTTACAACGATTTTATAGATTTAAAACAACTCAGTGAAGAGCTTGGCTTTAATTATAGTAAAAATAGTAATGGCGACCAGGTCAAAGTGTCAGAAGTAAAAATGTTACGTTTTATAAAAGGAAGTGATACTTACTATTATAAACCGAGCTACAAGGAAGATACATGGGTATCAGTTCCAGTCAGAATTACTGTAACCAGAAAATCGAAGGGGAAAATTCAAGAAAATGTTACTTTACATCCAGCATATGGTTCAAAGATCGAAGTATCCGAGAATAAAAAAAGACATTTAAAAAGCTTATTGCAAACAAACATAATTCAAAAATTTTACGAAACTTTTTTTAATACTTTGTTTTAAAAAAATAGTTAGATTAGAAAATATTTTTTAGTTACCTTTGTTAAAAAATATAACGATGTTTGATACACAGTATTATAATAAAGTGATATACATCGTTCCATAATTTATTTCTCCAATAATACCAGTCTTTTGTCAGATAAATTTGTCAGATTTGTAATGATTACACGACTTTTTGGAAGAACAGTGACGTAACTGTATTTTTTTTCATCTTTGGGAGGCAATAATTTTTATATTTATTTTTTAATCCCAATATTACTTATACAGTAAAAGCTATACGTTCGCCCTCTATCTCCTTATATACTTTTACATCTTGCCTGCCTTTCATTCTTATTGTAATATTACTAAATAAAATATATATTCTTTCAATTGCGTTTCCAGAACAATTACACTTTTTGCATTTAGGTAATTGTTCTTTCGGAGGTGCGATATATACATAAGTTTAATTTCGGTTTAACTTTTTGTACAACCCAGGTACATTTTGTGGATGTTCCAACTACCCCGAAGGTCATAGACCACGAGACCTACATTTTAGGAACGCGATAATTTTTTCAAAGTTCAAAAACATTTTTTTTCATAGTTCAATATCAAAAAATTATATAAATATAATGCTGTGAATTGAGGTTAAGTACATTGAAAAATGATAAGGATGTAAAACCTTTGGCCAATGACATTCGGTTGTTTCAAAATAGATCGTAATACATATAGTTGGCAGCACTTTATAAATTCGTTTCATATGCGGTGGAATAGAAAATTAATTCCAGAAAAAATATTTTTTTCGCAATTTCAAAACAATTTTTATTATCCTTGTATAAATTTTATTACCTCGTGTATTATTGCAAAAAAAGTAAATTTTTTATACCAATTTAAGACAAATACCTGACTAACAATGATTGTAAATAACAGTTTTGTAGGAAAACTGCGCAAGTCGACGCCCACCATTACTGACCTACATTAAGCGCGGGGTCAACGACCCGTTGAAGCTTCATTACAATCGAATGCGGCCTTTGGTGCCGTGTTGCCGCTGTCGTTACTTTAGACTTATTATAAGGAAATCGTTCTTTTTAAAAAAATTTAACTAAAACTACCAATATTATAAAATTTTACAACAAAATTAATTAAAATATGTAATAATATAGTTGTTTATGTAACTGAATGTTGTTATATAATGCGTGTATATTTATTATTTATTTTCATTGATGACGTTTGACATTTACGTAATTATTATTATGTTAAATGTCAATTAATAAACTTCAAATAAAATATTTGATATAAAAATAAAATGTTTGGCCGAATAATAATTAGTTAATTAGTAACGACAATGTCGCTAAGGTATTTATTTTATTTTATCGAGGTGTTTGTTATAAGTGTTTTAAGACATACTCACATTTTTTGTTCAGTATAGTAATTCACAGCAAAAAAACACCGATATATTCCCATTTATTAAAACACTTAAGCCAGTTTTGATTGAGCACTAAACACGACTAGTTTTACTAGCTTTTATTTGGAGGTTAATAATTTGTTTATAAGGTCTTTACATGTACATTTCACTATCTTCTTCACAAACCGTATACAAAAACACCAAATCTAGGTTAAGTTTCAATTCCTATTGAAAGTACAGCAAGGCTGTCTTGATTATACACTCACTGTCGCTTATCAGGTGTAAATTTGAACGGATTTCGACTCACTCGATATTAAATATTTTAACGATTTAAAATGTCATTTTGGTACAATAAAAAATTCACAAAATAGTGAAATAAGTACTTGTGAAACACTGGATTGGTTATAGTGGCTCTCTACTTGGCTTTGCCGGGACTGTGTACGAGGTGAATGACCTGTAGCTTACAACATCGCAGTGGTGGGGTGGGTTGGGGGGTAAGGGAGAATTTTGCCGCGCGTGGTCCTTGCTCCCTGCATTTTGTTTCCTGCTTCCATGTGACAGACAGAAATGCCCGATTTTGAAGGTTGTTCTTCTCAAGATGATGAACGACCGACACCAAATTACGGCAGTAATTTTTTTCAGGTACACTAAAACAGATGGAATGGACGAAATATTTATCAAAAAAATATTTTTTTACTCTACTTAAAATGTACCGTATACCGGGTTGAGAATGGTACAAATGTCGACATTTTAGCTATTAACTTTTTAATGAAATTTACTGTTCCTACTCATATTACTTTTTCAAATGAAACTAACTACTTCTAAATCATTCCACAATATATTGAAATAAAAATTCTAATAAATTTACAATTGTTTCGATATTGCTATATATCAACGTCAGATTAAAAGAATAGTATTTTCTATATCAAGGGTGGAATAAGAAAAATTCTACACTAGTAGAAAGATTTGATTCCAGAGCCGGAGGCGAGGGAAACGGTTCTACGAGTGTAGAATTTTGAATTACACTCGTGTTTTAGACTATACTTTTCCTACGACTAACAAATAAAAAACAAAACAACACATACTGAATTGCTAACTACTTAATTTCTGATGGAGTTGTGGTGAAATCATCACTGCTGTTAGTATGGAATAAAGCTAAGTAATACGTCTTATTTAAATACAATTATATAAAACTACTTACTTTAAATAAAACACCCTGTATTTCACTCCATATTTGGAATCTGCATGATCTCCCCATCTCAACAATACAGGGTTATGATGTGTTCTACAGGGCATTTATAAAGTTTCCATAAAAATCGTAACACATTCTATTGCTCCAGTAATCAGTGGCGGAGCTAGATAGTCTGAGGCCCTGGTGCGAAAAATAGGTGGGGCCTCCTAATAAACTATAAAGTTTTTATCAAGTCGAAATATAAATACTACAAACAAGCAAAGCAACTATATCATCATTTCTTCATCATGCACCGCAGCACAGGGCACAGCATTGCTACTTACTGTAAGTATGTGCACGAGTGTCTTACCTGAGCATAGTTCTACAATTGAGCAGATCAGGAATATACTTGAATAAATAATGTTATTAGATAATGAAACAAAATAAATCGATAGGTTTATTTATGTATTTACATAAAATATTCAATTGTGGATAAAAATAAATCATTGAAAACAATACAATGACTTCAGCCAAATCTAGTTTTTGCTGCAGCTTTGTTTTCGAATGATATTAGAGATAAATGTCGCAGCCTTTTTTCTACGAAATGGGAATCTATTCCACATTTTATTGCAGTTTCACTAGCTTTGCACTTACAAGGTTTGAAGTAATTTCTATAAACATTCATCTTTGTATTCGTCGCTGCTAATGCTCAACATACGTCATCCAAATTGAAATCGCATTTTTGTAAAGCTTTAGATGCATAATTGATGTCATTCAGTATGAGGTACATAAAATCAAAGTGAATTCAAATTCAAACATTTTTGTTTTAACAATTTCTGCTTGACCTCTCTCCTCTTTACTGGAATTCTTGAGAACTATTTCTGAAAATACTTTAATGATATCGTAAAAAGGAAGTTTTATAGCAGAAATTGTATTGACTCTACTGGACAATCCCAGTATTTCATGCCATTTCCAAAAAAAATATACAAATCTTGTAACGTTGCGAAAAAAAATTGTACTTCGATACAATTGCTAACAGCATCATTAACTACCAAATTTAAAGTATGAGTAGTGGAATGTACGTACTCCGCATTAGAATGAATATCCTAAATATATTTCTGTACAACATTATACATACCGTTCACCACACTGGCTCCATCATAACCTTGACCCACACATTTTTTTAAATAAATATTTTGGTCAATTAGGAATGAAGTCACCTGTTTTACTAAAACTGCCGCGTTATGTTTGAATGCTGCATAAAAGCCTAGAAACCCTTCTCTCACTTCTATATTAACTGGCTGTCCATTTTCAGATCTAGTTATTACAACATATCTCACAACAATGCTTAGTTCTTCTACCTTCGATATGTCCTGTGTCGCATCTAATAGGATGGCGAACAACGGTTATGCTCTAATTTGTTTTAGCAGATGATTTTCAACTGTATTTCCCAAGCATACAATACTTTCATTTTAATTTGTTGGTCTCAGAGATCTTGTGATTCTAGAAACAAAGAAGCATGATTTTGAATAAAAATTACTGTTAAATATATAATTTTAATCAATTAATCGAATAAAATAAAAGAATAAATGAAATGGAAACAAAATTTAATACATAAACAAAAATACCTTCGGACATATCCAAAACTTGCTGCAATATTTGATCATATCGGGCAAGAAGTTGTACAACAGACAGGGACTTTTGAAGGTGCCCTTCCTCACTAAAGTTGTCTCGATGTGTTCTAAAACCCAAAGAATTATTTGCTACGGTAAGTATGACATTGAATAATCTTCGAAGAACTATTTTCCAAAACGAATGTTCTTTACGAATCTCATCTTCAGTTCCTTGTCAATAGTATCATTTTTTTAGCAAAGTTCATACATAACACATGCATTCACATGACCATTCACAGAACTGTGTTATTGAATTCTTTCTGATAAATGTCTCCTATCACGAATGCCTGTACACCATATATTTTTTCTTTGAAAAGGAAATAACCAGCAGTGTTGACAGTAGGCAGCATCTAGTATTTTATCAGAATAACATAGCCAAAACCGATGGAATGATATATATTTAGAAGTTGAAAAGTAGTATGATTTGGTGGGTGACCTTCAGAGAAGGGCCTGAAGGCTGTAGAGCGAGATTTTATGTACCTCATACTGAATGACATCAATTATGCATCTAAAGCTTTACAAAAATGCGATTTCAATTTCGATGACGTATGTAGAGCATTAGCAGCGACGAATAGAAAGAAGAATATTTATAGAAATGACTTCAAACCTTCTAAGTGCAAAGCTAGTGAAACTGCAATAAAATGTGGAATAGATTCCCGTTTCGTAGAAAAAAGGCTGCGACATTTATCTCTAATATCATTCGAAAACAAAGCTGCATCAAAAACTAGATTTGGCTGAAGTCATTGTATTGTTTTCAATGTTTTATTTTTACCCACAATTGAATATTTCATGTGAATACATAACTAAACATATCGATTTATTTTGTTTCGTTACCTAATAACATTATTTATTCAAGTATATACCTGGACTGCTCAACTGTAGAACTATGCTCATGTAAGACACTCTTGCACATACTTACAGTAAGTAGCAATGCTGTGCCCTGTGCTGCGGTGCATGATAAAGAAATGATGATATAGTTGCTTTGCTTGTTTGTAGTATTTATATTTCGACTTGATAAAAACTTTATAGTTTATTAGAAGGCCCCACCTATTTTTCGCACCAGGGCCTCAGACTATCTAGCTACGGCACTGATTACTGGAGCAATAGTGGGTATTGTTGGGGCAGTAATGGGCATTCTTGGGTGAGTACTGGGCATCACTGGGCCAGTAGTGCGCATTACTGGGTAAGTAGTGGGCATTACTAGGCAATGGTTTACAAAATTTTGCTAGAGGTTTATCTCTCAGGTATCCTCTTATGTTGATTATCTGAAACAATTATTTTTTATTGATAAAATTGGTAGAGAGATAATTATAGTGTTTTTATTTTTCAAATACAAATATATATATATATATATATATATATATATTATAATATGATTTATATTTATAATTATTTATTATGATTTATCTAAGTAAAACCCCAGTTATGTTTATTTATCTATGTTTTATATATTTGTCTATGGTTTAATATTGAAGGTTAAATTGATTTATTTTATTATTAATTTGATGGTTTATTGGAGAGCATGAGAACTCTTTACTCCCGTTGGGTTCCAGATTGAATTAAACAAAAAAAAATATATATGTAATTTGCACTTTATAAATATCCTGTTAAGATCATCTCCTCCAAAAGCTGTGAATAAATTATGTGGAACACATCAATGCGACTTCTATGGTATCAAACCATTTCCTATATTTTTGCAGATGACATGCAAATAAAAATCAATGAGTCAAAATTTAGTTACTATAAATACCAAGAAACATAAAATCAAAAAGCATTATAAACTGTGAAGAAAACTTATGTTAAACAAACCTAATATAATCCAAATTACATATACCAAATATTATTATACATCTAAAGTTATCAACGTGTAATTTGGCCAAATTATTGATTTTTGTCTAAATTTAATATGGTTAACCAGATAAATTATAGAAACACTGACCTGATCACAACACTGGGAAGTTTTTGTTTACTCTACTCCTGTGTTATCTCCCGGAATAAAGCTCCTTCAATCTTGTAGACCAAACTCTATAGTTTGTACAGCAGGTAAGTCGTTGTAATATTATTAAATCGTTTGTTAAATTTGGCTCATACTGTTTTAATTACGATTATTAATGTTCCTATGTAGTATTTAACACCATAATGTGGTTACTTTATTAAAATTTGTACATAGCGTCCCCTCTCAAATTTCAACTGCATATATTTCTTATAAATTACAACTAATTCACAATATTTTCTTCTTAAAATGTTTAATATGTTGTTGTTCAACTTTTGCAATATGTTCTGACTCTGATTTCTAATTTCCAAATATTTTACATAAATTTTATAAAAATTGCTTACATGCGTCCATTTCCTTTAGCATCACCTCACCAACCTTTTGTTTTCCCAATCAACAAACTTTTTGTTGCTAGCTTTGTTATTTTAAAACAAAACACTCACAACTTACTAGATATAATACAAACTGTTTTATCTAATGTTTGATACTTCGTTTAATGTCTTTGTATATTACTATTGTTATTTATTGTTCATGTAAAATTTCAAAATAATTTAATATTCCTATTTACATATGCAATACTTCAAAAATCTACCTTATTTTAATAAACAAAAATTATATCTATATGACTTTAAATTCCAATATCAATACATATACAATCTCAAACGTTTAAAAACCTTTAATAATGCCTTTCAATTAAATTCTTATTCAATATTCCATATTTATCTAATATAAACTTGGCCTTTTATTTAATTCAGTCATCATATTTTTCAAATATCCTCATTGCTTTTTAAATAATCAATAGTTCACAGACATAAATAATTCTATGGTTGAATATATTTCTGCTATCAGTGTTCTTTGCTAACTGACATGAAGTTTTAATTGACACTTCTGTTATTTCTTTTAGATAAACATTGCAATTTTGTTTGTATATTGTTATCAAATGTTCTATTTATTATTGTCTGATAATAATTTATGTTCTTTTCAGATTCAATGTTGGATATTCGAAATACTATATACAAATTGTTATTTACGCTGTTGACAAGGAAGTGAATTTATGATTTACTAAGGACATGATTAAAATTTATGAAAATAATGCTGTTTACATTCTGGAATCCTAAGGTAAATAATTTCAATATTACTTATGTATTTCTTTAGTTATGTAGAATAACTGATATCATAGATGTTCGATTCAATAGTTAAGAAATAGTAACATTATTAATCATTAAACTGTGTTAGAACGTGAAGTGGTCAGAAGGAGCATTTCTTCCGCTGAGAAATCCGCAAAAACTGGGAGACGCTAGCAGCAGTATTGTGTATAGCTATACCGAAGATAAAAATTAAGGTCTGTGCTTTTTAAATATTAATTTTGGAATTCCAAAAAGAGTAACTAGTGAACAATAAAATATATTTTGAACGTTTCAATAATAATTTTCATAAAAAGGCCAAAACATTATAATATGATGAATATCATATCGTATACATGGATATCCATGCATTTTAATTAATAGATATAGTATTGTACTTACTTGTTATAATTAATTCATTCCATCATTGTTCACGCTGTACATCTAGCTACCATTTCTTCCTTCTAATGCATGTTTAACTATTTCTATCTATCACTATTCTAATTTCACTTCACTCGTATTTCTTTTATATATATGTAATTGTATAGTCAGTTTTAAATAATATATTGATAATTTCAACGAATATATGAACGTTAAAAGCATGTAAACATTTCATACATGTAACATCGACTGTGAATTCCACATTTAGTGTCGCGTGGAACTTTATGAGAGCATAAGTTTCTCCTATGCGCCGACGCAATAGTTTTCATGTTCCATGGTAATCAGTGCGCATGACTGTCTAGAATGGAGGAGCGGAATCAGGAAATTTGGTGTTAAAATAATTCTAAATTTTGATCTACAATTTATTAAAATATTTTCTTTAAAGTGTTGGTATTTTTATTTTTATACAATCTCCATAATAAATTTATTAAAATTTGCTTACTTCATTCATTCTGTGTAATAATATTCTGAATCATTAAACTCAGAGGTATATATTCATGAACGATTTAATTTCTGAATATAGCGAACCATAAAATTCAAGAAATAAATATTCAAGATTAAATTACATTTGTTTATGTGCGTCCTGAACCCAAAGCGAGGAGTCTACATGCCACCGACTCTATATTAAAAATAAAAGCAACATTAACATATAACAATTCAGAGCTAGCCGAAGGTAAGTCAACAACAAAACATGACAACGACTTTTTTATAACTAAATAAAATAACTAATAATAATAAATAATTATATATATATATATATATATATATATATATATATATATATATATATATACATATAGACGTCTTCTCAAAATTCCACGGACTGATAAAGTGACGAACAAAGATATCTTGATAAGAATGCACAAAGAAAATGAGGTGTATACCTATTGTTACGAAACAGCACCCTGGTATAGTCCCTAAAACCGACTCTGTCTAAGCCAGGTATAAAAGTTAAAATTATGGCGGATACGCAGTTATAAAAAACTGTTTACGAGTTCACGACTATCTTATGTAAACATTGTTTTTGTGACCAGAGTTATCTAGAAAAGGCCAGAAAAATTATATGTGACTGTGTAAGCCGCAGCCCAGAATTTACTAGTAAAAACGGCTTTAATATATAAGAAACTGATCAGGAAGAGTTAGTTTAGTTGATAAAGTGATCTCGAGAAATAAACAAAAATACACCGAACAGTGAAGTGCTAATAGAAAGTTTGTGTGCATATAAATTAAATTTAAGTGATTAGTTAAGTATATATAAATTAAGTGTTAGTGATTAGTTTAGTGTTCAAAGAAATTAGTAAGTAGCCATACCGTGTGTTTAAAATTTATCCCACCCGTAATAAAAACTTTTAATAAATAAGAAAAACATTACACTATTATTATTCTAGGACCTAGAGTTTAGATTACTTTTGGTGTTTTAGACGAGTTGCCTCTGACTAACTATTACAATTAATTCGCTCGTTTTATTGGTTTGAGTTTACATAATGTTTAGTTTGCACTTTTGGCCTTTTAACTTTCTATTATGTTGCATGTTCAAGTTTATAAACTATTAAAAGGTCATGTTACTTCGATTCTCTTTAAAAGTGTTGCCGATGTTTATTCTTATCTATATACAATGAATTCAATGTAAGGAATAAGGTGCAGAACAAGAAAAATGAAACATTTATTTTCATTTTGTATCTTTACACCTGAGACTTGACGAAGACATGACGTTGTCCGGAACCGGAACTCTAAAAAACGATTCGAAGCCAACAACTTTTAGGCAAACTCATGAATTAAATGCTTCCAAGCAATTGTTAGGACACATTCGACTCCTATGATTGTCAAGAAAAGTGTCAGTAATAGAAGGAAATCAGCTATATTGACAGAAACTCCGGAAAATATTGCAGTAAAAGCAAAGAAACAGATGCGAAAGAAGTAAAAATGATAATTACAAAAAAGAAAAAGGACATTGAGTCAAGCTCATCAGATGATGACGACGCCTTGTGTTTGTATTGCCTAGAACAACGGTTCTCAAACTTTTTTGGTGACGAAATCCTTTTGGAAAGCGAAATTATTGATGGAACTCTGCAATAAAACAATTGTTTTTAAAAATGTATCCTTTAATAAAAAGCATAATAAAAGTACAATGTAACAGTTACTACTTATTACTTAGTAAATTACTATACAGAGTGGAAAGTCTAGCGAACAAATTCTGTAAGTTGATAAATAAAGGTTTATCGCAAAATTCCTGAAACACGTCAATTTTTATTCTCAATGGGGTATATTACAAAGAGATTTGTTTATCTTTTTAATTATCTGGGGGGGGGTTGCAGACAACCCCAACTATTTTTTTAAATGGAAGGGTAGGTTGATTGATTTTTTAATTGAAAGCTTTTTCAATTGTAAATACAATTTCACTTTTTTTTGTTACTTTTTATAAGCAATGTGTCGGAAAAAAATGAAATAAGGAAATATTTACTCAAATTGAAGTCTCATATCAGGTTCGGCGTCTATTCTATTGCGGTATTTTGTTTTCGTGACTGCATAGGAACAGTTTATTCTGATGACGGACATTTTATTTCAACCACTATTTTATCATTATAAACATCAGACGAAGCTGCAAGAATGGGAAACTCTTGTTAGAACATAACCTTCACGCAAAAGTTTTATTTGTAATTTTTTTTCTACTACTCGTATAACGCTCTCTTGAAAACCTCTTCATCAGCAGGTATAAAATATATGTACGGCTAACAGTGTCTCGTCTCGTCTTCTCTCGTCAAAAAAGTGGAAAGTCTCATCCCGAGTCTCATCTAGCCTCTTGTCTCGTGCGAGAATATCGCAAAGGTCTCGCAAAAGTCACGCAAAATTTTCATGTTTCCTATCTAAATAAAATTTACAAATAAAATCAGTTCAAATTTTTATTTTAATGAACAAAAATATAATAATCTAACAAGATAAATAGAAAAAAAACGAAAATCGATCATAGATACATGAAATATAAATAATAAAATCAATTCTTATTTTAATGAACAAAAACATAATAATCTAACAAGAAAAATTGAAGAAAAAAACAAAAATTGATCATAGATACATGAAATATATATAATAAAATCAGTTCTAATTTTTATTTTAATGAACAAAAACTTAATAATCCTACAAGATAAATAGAAAAAAAACAAAAATAGATGATAGATACATAAAATACAAAAAATAATAAAATCACTTCTAATTTTCAGTACTACGATCTAAAACAAAATTTATTATGGTATAATAAATTATATGTCCCTAATATCTCAGTTATTAATAATACGATTCTTTTCTCAAAATTCGGTGGTAATAATTATTGTATGTTGGAAAATGAATAAACTGGCATCATATACAAATTTTTTGATCATTGGCGTAGGACAGCGGTTCTCAAACTTTTTTGGGGACGGAACCCTTTTGGAAAGCGAAATTCTTGACGAAACCCTACAATAATAGTTATTTGTATGCCAAGGACTGAAAGTGCTACTTTGTTGGACGAGTCCAACGAAGTAGTATTTCAGCCGCGGCGTACACAACATTTTTTAGACGACGCATAAGATCCAATACTTTTGCAATTACTCTGAGGAAAGAAAATAAATAATACAGAATTATAAACATTTTATTTATTGAACAATATAATGTACTTAATGATATTTGCACGAGGTACAATACAGACAAAGTTACATTACATAATGTAAATCAAAACTAATAGCTTAAAAACTAACATGAATATGGGATTACATGATATAATATTTAAATGGAATTTTTTTTTATTAAATTCTGTTAATAAGTTGTTCTTCCTCTAGGAACTTGATCACTTTGCGCACTTGATTATCACTATTTAGGATCTCCGTGTAGTTTGTATGTATTCCTAGTTGTATGCGTCTTGTGGCGAAGTATGGACATTCAACGAGGATATGCTTGATACAGAGCTTTACGTGGCAATACTGACAGTTCGGCTGAGGTGATGATGTCATTAGGTAACCATGCGTAAGTCTAGTATGACCTATACGTAACCTTCGTATGACAGCCATATTTTTCCTAGATAGATCGGGACAGGTAAACTGATTCAATATTGGTTGAATTTCACGCAGTGAACACATAATTTGACTCCAGTGAATTTGCCAGTTGTAACGAATGATTTTTTTCAGGCTAGCTTTTAAGTCATTACAAAGCTGAAGATTCACCGTGGCAGTAGCAGTTGAGGCAGCTTCTTTGGCAAGGCAATCGGCTTTTTCGTTCCCAATAATCCCAACATGGGAAGGGACCCATGTTATTGTAACTGTTGTATTTTGCCTTCTTAGTTGTTGATATATGTCGTGTATATCTTGGACAGGGGGGTGGTTAGTAAATGTATTCTTAATGGAATGGATGGAGGATAATGAGTCTGTGCATATGGCTATGTGTGTATTTGCAAGTTGTTGGACATGTTTGAAGGCTTGTAGGATAGCGTATAGCTCTCCCGTGGGGACGCTACAAATAGAGGGTATTTTGTAGGTTCCGATCGATCCATGTACTGTGGTTATGGAACACCCAACTCCTACTTCTGTCTTGGATGCATCCGTATATATGACCATGTTATATTCTTTAAGATTTAGCAACTCGAGGAAAGCAGATCGAATAACATCTCTATTGGTTTCATCTTTGTTAAATTTGCAGAGGGAGAGATCGTAATGTGGGAGAAATTTGGTCCATGGAGGAGTGTTGGAGAGGGGGCGGGATCGAGTATGTGAAAGGTTCACGTCTTGAATTAGAGGTTGTATAAGTTGAGGAATAGAACGTATAATAAAGGTACGTGGAGGGTTGTCATGAAGTTGGTATGATGTTAATATAGGATATACTGGATTGGAGGGACTGGAGGAAATTGTGGCAATATAGTTGAGAAGGAGGTGTTGTCGTCTGAGCCAGAGAGGGGGTTTATTTGCTTCACAATAGAGACTTTCAGCTGGGCTTGACCGAAACGCTCCCAGGCATAAGCGGATGGCGGTATTATGTACTGTGTTAAGGGAAAGTAAAATAGTTTTTGTTGCGGACATGTAAATGAAACTTCCATAATCTATTTTGGAACGAATGAGAGTTCTATATACTTTAAGCAAGGTAGATTCATCTGCGCCCCAATGAAAATGTGAGAGTGTTTTAATAATATTTAGTCGGTTAAGACATATTCCTTTAATTTCCTGTATATGTTGTTTCCAGGATAATTTAGAGTCGAATAACATTCCCAGGATTTTACACTCATCTACAACAGGCAATTGAAAGTTGTTGACTGTGATACTAGAAATATAAGTCTTAATAACTTTTGATTTGGTGAGTGAGAGGGTAAGTCCTAGAGTGGCAATTTTGGTTTGTAGGGCATTTACTGCTAGCTGAAGTATTTTGGAAGTAGAGGCATTGGATTTGCCATGACAGTACATTATTAGGTCATCTGCGTATAGAGAGCATTTAACAGGGGAAGGAAGATTGTCGCATAACTTGTTAATGGCGAGGATGAACAAGGATGTACTTAAAACTGAGCCTTGGGGAACTCCATTCATGATGGGTATATGAAGAGGAAATGGAGTTATTAACAGAAACCCTAAATGTTCTAGATGTTAAAAAACTTTTTATGAATGCATATATATTACCAGTGAGATTGTATTGTGTGAGCTTTTCGAGAATTGCATTTCTAGTGATGTTATCAAAAGCTCCATTAATGTCGAAGATAGTGGCTATTACATCTTGTCTGTTATTAATTGCGCTAGAAATGTGGGCTTGTAGTAGTACAAGATTATCTCTGGTTAAGCGCTGACGTTGGAAGCCAGATTGTTCCTTTGGGATGATACTATGTTTTTCAAAAAACCATAAAAGACGCCTATTGATCATCTTTTCCATTAATTTGTACATATTAAAAGATATATTAAAATAAATCGGAATCTTCCTGATTGGAGTCGTTTGAATTGATGGGCGATAGGCTTGCAAATTCGACAGCATCATTGGGGTTTATTGCGCGTTTTAATTTTTTTTGCAATCTAGTAATTCGATTTTTAAGAAATCTATCATATAGAATTTGGTATATTTGTGAAAGGTCTTCAATGAGTGATTTAATATTAGTGGTAAAGCTATAGGCTTCTTTTAAAGGATCACTACCGCCAAAAGAATTTTCTAGGAAAGCTATTAACTGTATGGACGATAGAGAGAATTTTTTAGGATCGATATCAATTAATTTTTCTATTTTGGCTTGATTAGAGGGACTTATCTTCCTAACGTCTTTATTTTCAGTTTTGGATTTTTTCTTAAGAGCTGAAATTGGTGTTACAAAAGCAGCAGTTGAGGGGGATGGAGTATTTTCAAGGTCGAGAATTGGAGGAATGGTAGTAATTTGTATAGGAGGTGATTCGATGCTGGCGTCAGTGGAGTGTGTCCTTTTAATGCCAAAGTTGGGTGTTAAACCATCTGAAATTTGGGGTTGTTCTGTAGTTTTTTTTTAAATGGAAGAGGTATTATCGGCAGGATGCTCTCCGGATGAGGAATGTTGAGGAGGTGATAAGCCAGAAGATATGTCTTGACTTTCGTGTCTGGAGGTAGAAGGTGTAGGGGGGTTGCAGGATATATCTTGCGGATTTGGGCAGGAATCTGCGGTGTGTCGGAAACTGAAAATGTGTGCATATTCATCTTCTGGGGAGCCACATCGAATGAAGGAAATTGGAGAGGCGAGCTGCAGCCCAAGTTCATTTTTAAGTGCCTGTTCGATAAGAGAGTTAGGGATAGAGGGACAAACATTGGAGAGTAGTAATCTTTTAGCCGGTGTGATAAGTGTACGAATTGGTATGATTTGTTGTTTGATGGTGACAGTAGGATGATTTTTTATAAGATTATCTATAACGGATACAGAAGATAGGTATATACATATACGGAGATTGGATATGCGTGATGCAAAGGTAATCCCTTTCGGTGTTACAACAATTTCGCCGATTGCCTTAATGTAGTCAAAAAGGACGACGTCTGAGAGAGCGTTCATGACAATAGCTTGATTTCTGCTTGGAAATGATGTAGGTGCTTGCGGTTTTTTTACTGAGATTTTTGTAATTGCTGCGAAGCTAGGTCCAGCTGATTGTGGTTGGTTTATTGTGGTTGACATTTTTGGTTTTAATATTTTGGATACCAAAATATTAAGTGAAAAATTGGCCAGATGGACTGGCCTATTATTTAGTCGTTACTATACGATAGATATAAAGCGACTTACCACTTGTAAAAACAATACACATAAAACTAACGCGTTTTTAATGATATTTACCAAAAAAATGCAGAAAACGAGACTATATGTGTTTACTCGTTGAAAGCTTAATTCGGAATGACAATGTCAATATTAATTTATTAATTATTTGCAAAATGTAATGTTGATTGTACCTACCGGACAATTATTAATATTTATTGCATTGGATGCAGATGGAATATGTATATCTCTACTAGATGCTGATGGAATCTCTGTAGATGTGTTTGTGATTTCGATACAATTTGTAGATGGTGTTTGTGTCTTCGATAGAATTTGTTGATTGATTCGTATTTGTGGTGGAAGAAAGTATTCTGTTAGTAAGTTCAATCTTATTTATTATCGAGTCATCTATACAAGCTTCCGCTACGGTGGAAGAAGCCTATCCACCATGCCTTTTGAACAGGTCTGTGCCAGTATCAGCTAAAAGGGACGCTGAGGTACGTCTAAAACAGTGGCTTGTATAATTTTCTGGATTTTGTAAATGTAGATATTTAGCAATATTACATGGTATCTTACTAAAGGTATGAATTATTATGAAAATAACAGAAAACTGAACAAAAAAAAATATTCTAAAAACCACTGTTTTTCAAATGTCAAGAATGTACAAGAAACACAAAAATTAAACTCAAAATAAAGTACGGTCACCACGTTGATTTATCACAACCCTACACCCAAAATTCATGCTCAAAATTACATTGTTAATGTCTGCTTGAGGTATTTGTGTCCATTATACTCTCAGAAGCTCTAGAAATTGAAACTCATTATGAATGTTGCCCATAATTGGAGTAATTCGTCGTTGGAGTATGTCCCATACGTGCTCAATGAGATTCAAGTCCGGTAACTGTGCTGGCCATGGCAATACATCAATACCCTCGTTATCCAACCAGTTTACTACAATACGGGCAACATGTGGTCGAGAGCTATTATGCATTAAGTGAAAGTTATCTCCAACAGCACCAGCACATGGACGAACGACAGGTTGGAGAATAGTGACTTGTGAGAAAGTCGCGTGGCAAAATGAGCTCAGTTCTTCCATCAATAATGATTCCGCCCCATACCAATAAAGTGTCACCTCTGTATGTGTACACTTCCTGGACATGTCGCAAGCGTTCCAAATTTCCGGGCTGTCTCCACTCTCTCGTCCGACGAGAATCGGGATGAAATCCAAATCTAGACTCATCGGTGAATAAAACTGTAGCCCAGTCATTGTCCGCTCAATTCAGAAACTCTTGACACCAGGTTAATCGTGCAGCGCGATTGCCTCTAGACAGAGGTGGACATCTCAGTGGTCGCCACTACGAAGATTGGCTTCATGGAGACGATTTCTCACCGTATTACTGCCAATTGTCACATTATATGCACGCTGTAATTCATTAACCAACTCGGGTGCTGTGATTGTCGGTTGCCTTCTAGCGGTTAAAACTAAATACCGGTCTTGAGCGGCAGTTGTAGAACGACCACATCCTGGATGTTGCTTGGCTGGACTTCCAGTGATGTCTATAAACCGACGTTATAATCGACTTATGACGCTTTGCGAGACTCCCAACTGTTCGGCTTCTTGGGTTTGTCGCACACCAGCTTGAAGGGGGCCCACCGCTCTATTCATCTCATCCAACGTTAAATTTTGTCGTTCCATGGTAAAAACACACTATCTTTAACACACCTTCTAAGCAAGAGCAGTATGAAATGACTAAGAATCGGAATTAAACAAAACATTAAAATGGCAGTTTTTTCGTCCCTTGTGAAAAACGTTCTAAAACACGTTTTGCAATTTTTTTATATTAAAAGTAAGTATTTAGACTAACAGTTACAGTCGAAGTAACTTTATATGAACACGAAAATATCTTTCATTAGTTTTAGGATTTTACAAAAATATCCCTAGACTTTTGCGTTGTGTGTATATTTTATTTTCAATCAATAATCAGCTTAGACAATCACTAAGTTTTGTACACAAAGTATTGTTATTAATTAACACAAGTGATTGCATCTTGAACAGTAATTTAGTTAACAGATACACAAGTTCTTAAAAGAAATTAAAACCTTGATTAAATATATAATTAGAAATTAATGTATTGTTTACTTACCAGTACTGGATAGTGATAAAACTCATTAAGGTGTTTCTTTCAATACAATGTTTATATTTGAATGATATTACATTTCGTAAACAGTTCATACAACGAGTACACAAAGTTTTAGAATGGCTTCAGACATAAAATAAATAAACTTTGTCGTTGCTTTCAGTCGTTGTTTGGTAATACCTTTATTGCGAACGCCTTATTGAATTTTGTTTTTAATGTCGTTTACAATGACAGTCATAGTAGGTACTACTTTTGATTAGATTGACGTTGACACTTCACATTTCACTAAACAGGTTGAGTACTAGGGTACTACATAAGTCTGAAATTCACTAAGCCAGCTCGGTTGAGTTCGGAGTTCATTATATCTATTGGATATACTCCATTGGTCAGCCGAAAATAAGAATGTATTATAGGAATTATCAGAACTTGATTGGCCGTTGAGGTTTACAAAAACTTGGAGTCCGTTTAGTTTCGGATTAACTGGTCCGATTTTGGAATATCGAGAAGGAGTAGCGAATTTTAGGGTTTCGTTTCGTTCGGCCGTTGTGAATTGGGGAAAGAGGTTTTCCTGTAACAAGGAGGTAAGCGTACTAAGCATTTTTCTTAAAATAGTACAGTCGTCGAGTGGTACATTAATTTCAGATCCGCCGACCTAGCCATTTTTGTTCACGGTATCTGTTTTTTTTTCATAAGCAAGTCAGATGTTCGATGCAGCCATGTTGGACTTAACCACATAGCAGACGTGAGGATCTCGAAGTAGCTATATCTACGCCTTGATAAACTGTCTAAAGCCTTTGAGGGAGGAGGCCCCCGAGAAAACGACGTTTTAAGCGAAAAAATTGACAATTGTTTCGATATTACCTAAATATCATCGTCAGAATGACAGAAGTTACATTTCATTTGATGCCTACCTGATGTTTAATTATTTTTGGCTAGTCCAAGAAGTGACCTATCTTGTGATTGACTTAATATATGTAAATAGAAAAAAGAAGATATGATATTACAAATATTAAAGCTTAGATATTATTAGCCCTATCCTGGATATCATATTTCCAAATTAAGATCAGTATAACTGTGCAATGATATAGAAAACCAGGAAAACTATATCTGCTAATATTTACAATTATCACTTAAGAAGACAGTTTATTAGTGGAGAACTCCCTAGATTTATCTGTTCATTGACGACTTCATATTGTGGGTTTCTTAAAAGTCTTCTAATTTCTAATTCTTCAAGGAAATCGAGTTCTTGTTTCTTATCACAAATATGTAGTAGATACTTCTAGTTCTGGTGTTAGGTGTCAATTGAATGATTGGTGTCAAGTAGATGTTTTGCGTAGTGGGATTTATCTTTTAATTTTATTATTTCCGTAATTTTCAACATTTCTTAGTGTATTCAAACTCTGTACAAAAATTTCAAAAATATAACCTTAATTGTTATCTGAAACTTTGTGGTTCCTATTAGTTTCAAATCAAGTCTACTACCTACATCAGGTAGGAAGGAAACGAATACAAAAATTAATTAATTAACATTTTCTTCAAGGAACGTATCGCAACCTTCAATCAAAAAAAGATTAATTTAATCACCTTCATAATATAAACTCAGATAAAAATACTCTCAGTACCACACTGTGAATATCGACTATAAAAAGTATATTTTATTGAAAAATGTATTAACTAAATAAAAAAAGATTAACAGATAGTATAAATTCCCCAAAGCACGCAAAGTTAATAGAGGAATTAAGATTTTACGTATTTTCATGAATCGGAATAGAGTGGTGGATATTATTAATGTAATGCGCATGGTGGGAAGTTGGTTGTAGAAATAGCACATTGCCGCTAAATGCGACGTTCACTGGGGACAGATATACGACATCCATATAGGGCGACCATAAAAATGACAATAAAATAGGAATTTAAAATAAAATAATAAATAAAAAAATTTTAATAATATAAACATCGATACTATAATAAAATAGCGACCAAAGTTTAGGGCATTTCTGGAAAACATGAAAACTAGATAAAAAAAGTAACAATTTAAATTAATTTAAATAAATAAAAAAAAATGGATTCAAAAAGAAACTCCAGAGGGGTAGCAAACAAAGAAAACCAGGCACAAATACAGAAGAAGGAGATGGAAAAGAAGAACACCTGGGAGAAAATATACTAGAAAGAGGAGATGCAAATATAGAAGGGGCAGGAAGACCACATGAAATCAATATTCAAGATTTAATGGTGTTCTTCAATAAGAAAGAAGAAGAAAGAAGAGAAGAAATGGAACTTCTAGAGAAGAAAAGAGAAGAAGAAAGAAGAGAAGAGATGGAAATTCTAGAAAGAAAAAGACATGGAAAAACTAGAAAAGGTTATACAAGAAGTAAGAAAAGAAGATATGGAACAATTGAAAAGGCAAAGAAGTGAAGACATAGAAAAATTAAAAATTTTAATCCAACAAGGTGATACGTTTCAAAGGACCAGGCAGCCTTATTATGGAGAAATGGGCTTCGGTGAAATTTCATGAATTGTTAGTATATTCTAGTTGACGACTTTCTGAACAATAGTGTCCATGGGCCCAACTCAATCCTATGACTAGTTTCAGAGATACAGGGCGTTGAAGTTGGAAAATAGCCATTTTTTAAAAGCATGTATTTCTTATTTTCTTCAATGTACCAAGAATTTTTTCCTGTGATAGTGTTCTAATGACACTAAATATCAGTCCCTCATGAGAGAAAGTTTCATTTGCTACAGGGATACTCAAAAATTCAAAATACGGAACGTCGACTTGAAATATAATTCAACTTTCAGGAATTTCAATATCTGGCTGGATTTGCTTCTGGTTGGTTTATAATAATAAGATATGAAAACATTTTTTACAGGGCGAGTCAGAAATTTGATCGCTCCTGTATCATATATTTAATAAAATTTTATATACTTTGTACTGCATGTTAGTAGGTGACATTAAGTCATTTTGAAATATATATAATTTATATATGATATACAGGGCTATTCAAAAGATATGTATGGAAGAAAATCCGAGAATCGATTTTTTTTGGAAATCTCCCTGTAATTAAATATTTCCTTCGTGAATTTCTGTGATACTTTCATATTACCCTTACTTTGAGTTTGTTCGTCAGATGTAGAAGTTTTGTCAATGTGCTATGATCATTTTTTTTATCCCGACAATATGATGACAAGCCTATCATTATTTTCTTCATATACGGGTGTCCCGTAAAGACCACGTCAAACTGAAGGACAATGTAGATCAAAGAGTGCCCTACCTGCTATGAAAAAATCCTCCGTATAAAAGTCTCACCGTTTTCGAGACATTTAATTTTTATAAAAATTATGAATTTTTGCCTTTCTCAGTAGTTTTTTTGTGCTGTTGGTACAATTTTACACTTTTCTAATTCATTTACTCGGTAAAATATTGTTGAATAATTATTCTAACTTCTACGTTACGAAAATACTCCCAACATTCCAGAGGGGGGCTGTGAGAAATGTTTTATTAGAAGTTTGGGAGTAGATTTTTTTTCAGAAGTTTTGCCTATCGTAGTGAAAACAAAATGTACTGGGCTACTGCTGCACACTACATCAATAAATTGCCTATTTTATGGTGATTTAAAAATGGTATAACACAAGAGATTTGTAATAGTAAAAAAAAAGAAATTGCCAATTATATCCAAAAAAAAGTATCAATAGACGGTTTTGATTCAATTACAGCTGTTCCTCGATAATCCGACACTTTTTAATTCGACGTACTCGGTAGTCCGACGCGTTGCCGGCAGCAACATGCATCTCCCTCCCTCCGCTCCGGCAGGAAGCAAAACAAACCTGCAGTGACATGAATACTCCTCCCTCCGCTCTGTGGGGACAGATCAGTCCAGTGTAGTTAGTTCAGCAGTTGTGTTGTATAGTTTCGGACGTACAGTATTTACTATTGCTTTGTGTTACGTTTTGACAGTGTGATTGTGTGTAGTGACAGTGTAAAAATGACAAGCACAAGTGTGAAACGTAAACATAAAACATTAAGTTTATCTGAAAAATGGGAAATTATTAAACGAATAGACCGTGGTGAAACTCCGAGTGCAATATCTAAAGAGTATGACATTGGACGACCTACTGTCTACGATATTGTGCAAAATAGGGAAAAAATTGAAAAATTCATAAAGGCTGTTGATGATGAGCCCAGGAACCGAAAAACTCTTAAGACTAGCGAGTTGCCCGAGGTCGAAGACGCTCTTTTCATTTGGTTCAAACAGCAGAGAAACCGGAATGCACTTATTTCAGGAGATATTTTGAAACAAAAAGCCCAGTTTTTTTACCAAGAAATAACAAAGAAAACTGACTTCCGCGCTAGTTACGGGTGGTTTGAAAACTTCAAAAAACGCCATGGTATACGATTTATGCAGATGAGTGGCGAAAAAGTGTCTGCTAACGAGTCTGAAATCCGGGAATTCATTGAAAAATTGGACGCAAAAATCAATGAACTTGGCCTAGTTCCTGAACAAATTTATAACGCCGATGAAACCGGCTTGAATTGGCGTCAGCTACCAACAAAGTCATTTGTAACTGAAGATGAAAAGAACTGGAAGAAAATTACAAAAAGAAAGAATCACTCTGATGGTATGTGCGAATGCGTCAGGAACTCACAAGTTAAAACTGTTAGTTGTTGGTAAATCAATAAACCCACGTGCGTTAAAAAATGTAAAGGTCGAATCTTTACCAGTAACCTACATGTGTCAAAGCCGTGCATGGGTCACAAAAGAGGTTTTTCATGATTGGTACTTTAAAAGCTTTGTCCCTCGAGTTAAGCAAGAACTAAAAAAGGAGAAGTTACCAGTGAAAGCCCTTCTATTGCTTGACAATGCACCCGGACACCCTGACAAGGATGAATTAAAAGTTAAAACTGCCGATGGTTACATTGAGGTAATGTACTCGCCCAAAAACACGACCGCTTTGATCCAGCCAATGGACCAAAACGTCATAAAGACTCTCAAGGCACATTACAGAAAGCGCCTTTTAATGGATGTTGTCAGTCAACCTAATGATGACATTGCAGCCATTTTGAAATCCTTTAACATTAAGGATGCGATTTTGAATGCAGCATTTGCTTGGCAGCAACTAAAAAGCACAACCTTGATAAAATCTTGGAAGAATATTTGGCCTAATAACCCACATCTTACAACATGCAACTCTTCTTCCAACGATTCTGAATCTATTTTAGAGGCGCACTTGAAATTTGTAACGAAGTGGAACTTCCGCCAGCATCAAGTGAGGAATTCAGAACATGGATTATTGAGAACAACCTTGCTACTGATGTATCAGACGCAGAAATAATCCGGGAAGTCATGACAGTAGATGACGAAGTGAACGAGGAGGCAGTGCCAGAGAAAAACTTCACCGTCAGCTGCGATGAAGCGTTATCGGCAACGAAAACTTTGCTTCGTTGGTGTGAGGAGAGAGAATTAGACTTTTCAAATATTTTGATGTTAAAAGGGATTCAAGAACAAGCAATGACGGCCTTCCTGCGTACGAAAAAACAAAATAAAATCACAGACTTCTTTAATGTATAAATATGTATGTACATATTGTATATGTAATTTACTTAAATTTCTTTCCGTATTTCTTTTAAAAACTTACATGTATGTACTGTCATTTTGTATCCTGGTATTAATAAATTACATGTTCCTTTACTGTTTCTTCCTTTTTTTAATTTCATTGTGTTCAAACGCATTAAGAATAAAACATCTTTGATAATATAACATTTTTGGTAATCCGACATTTTCGGTAATCCGACACTCTCTCGGTCCCTTAACTGTCGGATTATCGAGGGACAGCTGCACTTATTGTAGGTTACTAATATTTTCAATGACATTATAATAATTCACAATCGCGTATATAGGGTGAGAATTGAATACAAGCTAATTTTGATATCGGAAAAAACTTACTAAAAGTTACTGAAGGAATTCAAACGTCTACAATATCTGGACCATGATCTATGTTTTCTGGTACCATCCTTTCAGCTGCATCAGTTATTTCATTTAGGAGATGAGTAGTTGGATATTTCACATTCTGTTCATATCTGGCATAACCCAAAAACCATAAAACACTGGCCACATGAGCACATGTACCTAAAGTTCTAGCTCCCGACTTACAAGTACAATGAAAGTGAAGTTTCAAAGGTTGATTTTCCATATCATCTTCAACAGGGAAAGCTATCCACAACATATATTTACATGAATTACGAAACCTGGAGTAAACTCGCATTCGTAAAATGTTCGGTTCCCCCACCATTTCATCGAATTGAACAATATTTGTTTCTTCTCTTTGAAGTTTGTCGTGAGTAATAACTTTTTGCCAAGTTAACATGATAAATTCCCGTCAGCTGTTTCAAATAATGTAAATGTAATAAACACGAGATATGACGTAGAAAACTTTAAGAACGCCCTATATAGACAAATTTTTCTTAATTCGAAATAATTATTAATTGTTGACCTCAACGACAGAAATTGATACAAACAAAATGTGTTATCGCAAGGTTAATAAAACATCACAGCTGACGATTGTGTCATGGTTTGTTTACCAATACGTTACAAATTAAAATAATGATACAGAAAACTAACCTTCACACAAGGGCATAGAGAAGGTAAATTTTAGAATAAATAACGAGAAACTTTGAATCAAAGGAGAGAGAGACAGTAATTCTCCCCGAAGAGGCCAGTCTAAGTACGGACGGTCCGTTCACCTTCAACAGTAATATTGTGCAGTTTGTGACTAGTGATATTCCAAAACGTAAGTTTTTAACGTACAATTAATTTTTATATGTTGTATTGATCTGCTTTATTATATTTTCATTGACTTAACCGGGTGTCCCAAAAAGGTAGGGGACCCAACAGTTCTTTTTCGGTCATATCTAGTGTACCATATACATTTGCGCCCCTCATCTACTATTAGAATTTAAACAGTTATAGGTATTTACGGAGATATCTCATGTTCAGGGACCATCTCCCTATATGTCTCATTATTTGAAATTGTGCACGGATATTTATATTGTACAGGGGATCATATTTAGTCCCATCTTAAAGTTTCAACCGATAAATTTTCAGTCATACTACCGGACATCCAGATACCGGCGACATCATAATTAATCTTCCGAATTTTGTTGATATAGACTGTATTCTACATATTCAAATTCTACGAGAATCGTAATTAGAATTCAAAGTGGGGGATATAGATTTTCTTTTTTTTATATTGTACCGGTTACCTAAATTTCCACGAGATTCATAATTATTTTTTTCAAATCCCAGAAATTTTGGCAATATAGATATATGGTTTACAGGATATCGTATTTGTTCTAATTCATAAAGTTTCGTTTGATTCCTATTTATTGCCTTAATTTTTGTGAAGGATATCCACCATAATTATCGCCAAAGGTGTATTAGATTACTATTTTTTTGAGACTTTCAGCATATTACTGTAGTGTATAGGGTACCTTAATTATTCCAGGTTAAGTACCAAAAATAAATTCCGCTCGTTACTTTGTTATTTTTTTTATATCACGTAGCCTATCCAAAAATCAGGAGAGAGCGAGTTATTATATTTCATTCGATTGCAAAAACTCTCGTATATTTTTTGATTTTTTTTTTGTAATATATGCTTGTACATATTTAACCTTTCAGTTTATATCCTTTAACCTCAGCCCTCACCCTCGTACCAGCCAAATAGGACGGGTCGACTCGACCTGCATTACGAACTCAGGCTTGTCACACTGTATAAGCCCAAGGGGCCCCACGACGACCTTGATCGCTCGAGTCAGGAACAACCCCTCCCTCGAGGTAATCCCGCTGGGAGATTCCTGGTTCTAAATTTTGTGCCGCGAGGCACTGGTGACAGCACGCTGCAACGATATAAGGTTTGTTCGCGGTTCAGGTCCGCAACTGATTGTGGATAGTTGGGCATGCGCATTTAAGTTTTGAGTGTTCGCGGTTCGAAAAATCTTAGTTTCTAACAATAAATCTTGCGTTCGCGGTAACTTGCCGTACGCCAGAAACTGGTCACAAACTAACTAAATCGATTCGAAAGATCAAGTAGAGACTCTGCGTTTGCACATGCGTAGTTTAAATCTCTTCTCTTCTTCCGTCTCTTCTTTGATTGTTTATTGTTTTGGTCAAAGATAATCTTTATGCCCCCCCATACATCTCTTGTCGCCTTTATGTACGGTTTTGATTTTTATTAAAAAATGTGCATGGTTTTGTGGTTTTACGCAATACTTTTTTTTGGTATTCCGAAAATATGAGTGATCACTTTATTATAGCTCTAGTGATGACGATTTGGAAGAATTGTTGGACCTTATTCAAATGCCAAAAAATAACAATTTTTTTGAGGAAACTGTAGCTTCCTTTGATAACGACCAATACCTCACACATTTTCGTATAAGTCGACAAAAAACTGAGGAATTAGCAGAACGTTTTGAAAACAGTGAATATTTTCATCGCCAATTAGGAGACTCGCCTAAACTGTCATCATTAAAATTTATAACAATATTTTTATGGTATGCAGGAAACGAATCTGCAAGTTTTCGCGATGTGTCTGACCGATTTGGAATTACAAAAAGTACTCTATTTAAAGTTATTCAAAGAGTTACTTATTTTATAAGTAACATGTCTGCAGAAATAATTGTATGGCCAAATGCTAATGAGAAGATTCAGATAGAGAGACATTTTAGGGAGAATAATTTTCCTGGTGTCATAGGTGTAATTGATGGCACACATATTCGTATTGATAAACCGGGGGATGATCCAGATTCATATCTAAACAGAAAAAGTTATTTCTCTATTCAGGTATGTCAAAATATATTCTCATACTTCTCAATTCTCAAGCTTATTTTATTTTTTAGGCACAAATGGTGTGTGACCATAGAAGAAAAATTATAGACATCTTTGTAGGATTTCCTGGTTCAGTCCATGATAGCAGAATATTTAATCATTCGCCTCTACGTAATACTTTGGCAGATAAGTGTAATGAATATTTCATTCTTGGTGATGGTGGTTATCCTTGTTTATATAACTTATTAACACCTTTTCCCGACCGAGGACAACTTACTAGAAGACAAAGGAATTATAATTATCTCTTGTCCAAAAATAGATATATTATTGAACACACTTTTGGAATTTTGAAACAAAAATTTAGACAGTTATATCACTTAAAACTAAGATCAATAAGAGATATAACTCATTTTATTCGAGCTTGTGCTGTATTACATAATATTGCCATTGATGATTTAGAGAACCCGATTATTGATAACCAAGATGAAGGAATAAATGAAGAAGTTAATGACATTCAAGATGATGCCAATGGTATACAGAGAAGGATTGATATTATGAATAACTTACCTTTTGTATTGCATTAAAATAATAGTTATTTGTGCGTTCGATATTTATTGTTGACTACAAATAGATCTTGAAGCCAGTGAAGAGTACACAAAAACAAATTTCTGATAAAATTTTATTATAATAAGTATTAACAACAATAAATAAAAGTAAAATATTCAAAATAAAAAGATTAGTTTAAACTTAATCAAATTGATTGTAAACAATAAATGATAAACAAAACTAATAAATTCTTAAATAAAAAAAATATAACTCTTAAATTTAATAAAATGAGTCAATCACTTTTCTCTCCTATTTTATTAGATATTTCTTGCAATATCTCGTTTTTTCTTCTTTTAATTTCTATTTTTTGAATTTCTTGGTTTAACCTTTCTGCATAATAAACTTTTCTATCCTCTCTTATAGATTTTAATAAATTGTATTTTCCCATTTTATTGACTCGAATATTTGGTTTTTTCTCATCAGATTTACGGATACTTTGAGATGATTGACTTGTCGTAGGCCTATTATCTATAGGTAGTTCTGTAACTTCTGAATTGGATGCTCCTACCTTTTGATTTCTTTCAACCCTTGGCAAATCTACTGTATCACTAGATAATAACGTTTCTGGATTTATATTATGTTTTTTACCTAAAATATTATGTATAGATTCGTAATACTCGAACTCTTTACGGACTGCGCCTGTTGATTTTAAATTTAATATGTATTTCTTATATGTTCTCTCTAAAACCCTCCATCGGTTTTCGCAATGGCCAGGAGTTACATTCGTTCCTGTTAATTGTTTCATTTCTTTTGATATTTCTTCAAACATCCTCTTCATAGTTTTGCATTTTTGGGTTCCAACAAGTTTTCGGTAAATGGCATACAAATCAATTAATGTCAGAGTCTGTGCATGAGTCCATCTGAACACTTTATTATCGCTTTCTTCTCTTGCAAACAGTAAATATTCGGAGAGATCTAAAACATTACAACATATAAAGAAAGTATTGCATAGTTTAATGCATTTAAATACATACCAGTTTCTACACTTTGGTTCATTCCTTCGTATCTATTTCATCAAATAAAGCAAAACAACAAACTAAAATAACCGTATTTATTAGCCGGCACATTGACAATTGACATGTGAAATAAAAAGAAGAACTTAACTAGGGAACAACGTTCGCGGATGTTTCCAGTTCAGATTCAATTTACAATCGCATTTGCGCATAACGTTCCGTAACTGTTAGTCAGTGATGAAATGTGTACTAGTTGCAAACTACTACCGCGAACAAACCTATAGTTCTTTGGATAGGAGTGTACATGTAGGGCCTTCCGGTCACTACCAACAGGAAAAAAGGAAACCCGAAAGATAACCGATCACATTACATAAATCCAAACGAGGAAATTCAGGTACGTGCAAGTGGTTTAATAAAGTCCAATGACCATTCCTTAAATGTAGGTTTTCAGCTTGTACTCTTGTTTGCATAATATTAACTTCTTCTAATTGATCTAATAATTCCTGCGCTGTTTGTAATGTACCAGGCATGGTTATTGGGGGATGGAATTTATTTATTAGAGCTCCAGCTATCTGATAATATTCCTTTATATTAGCAGCATGGTGTATCGAAATTGTATCTTTCAAGAATTTGAATATTGACTTTAAATGTCCATTACGAGATTCCACTATCCAACGTGTAGTTGTAATATATCGTGCAAAATTTGCATCACGAGTTTCCAATTGAGTCTGTCCTCTCATAAGAAGAGGAGGCATAAGACAGTTGATACCAATCTCTTGCAATAACGGAACCGAATCATGATACCCTCTGTCCACAATTGCAATCTCTCCAAACCAATTCCTCATTCCATTTATATCGTTGTTTAGCTCAAACTGTAGAATAGTGGCATCATTATTTCGGACGTCGGAAAAATATGATCCATTGATTGCTAGGATGTATCCGTCGGGAGCGGCTACCAATTCAGGTTTTACCATATGCTGCAATGTATAATAACAGTACGATTGTCTTAGTACTCGAAAATTAGAACGTTTTCCTATTTTGGTATGCGTACAGTCTATATATACTATAGCTTTGGGAACGCCAGGCTGAGAATTATAAAGGTTGTTGGTAAATCCCGAGACATGTCTTTCTATAAAGTTTTCTCTGGTGATTGCATCAAATCCTATATTATATGGTACAAACCGTTGCATTAAACACAACCGTACTTTATTCATAATCGAACTGGTTGTTTGTCGAGAAGGATAATGAAATATTATTTTCAAAAAATTATCTGATAAGCTATGTCGCATTTTCAGGAGGAAAGTCGTCAAGTGTTTTCTTGTAATAACTATACGATTTCCGTCATGCTCAAATAAATTACAGGTCTCATATAATTCATTGAAATAATTTTTTGAAATCGATGTTAATGATTTGAATTCATCGTCTGTGAAATCATCCATATTTTCATAGTTTCAACTGTGATTCGTGGTTGCAGCTGTTCGAAGGCACTGGAGAAATTGAAACAGATCGTTTATCACGTTTGGTCGGTTGAGAGAACGTAATCCACCATGCAACATGTTCAAAAGAAGGCCGTCTTCATTGGGATGATGTTGACATATACGTACATAGTCAGGAACAACTATGTTCGAAATAATTAATATATTAACCCTACACTCAATAGAGAGTCTCCGAATATTATCATTGGCATTACATGCAGGTATGTGATTTAGCCGGAAAAAGTACATTAATCCTGAGATGATTTGGATTATTTTCAATTGCTCTGATTTATGACAATATAACTTGTGAACAATTGAAACATACCCTGCTATCTTCATCAATATTCAAAGGGGGTCCTCCACGAGCGTCACGTTCGTTTGTTGTCTATTATAATTTCTGCTACACACATAGCAATTTGCTCTATTCGCGAAAGCCATAATAAACACTTTCCAAACATAAACTTGAACCAACAAAAGTATTTATAAAAAACTGTTTAGAATAATGCCAACATCAATAGTTCATGACACAATTGGTACATCTTAACGATCACTTATAAACAAATAGTTTATTTTTGACAGATACGTCTAAATACCAACAATTTGTTCTCACAGACCACTAGGATTTTTGATTGTATAAGGTTGTTCAGTATGAATTCATGTTATTTCGATTGACAGACTTTTAAAAAAATCATGAAAATTGAGGGAGGGGCTTTACATATTCTTATTTTGAGAAATACAGGGTGTTGATGTTTTTAAGTTGAAGAGTTTGATGATAATGGGTTACCTGTTGATGACGTAATTTGTATTCGGTATAATATAACGAAAAACATCAAAGTCAGATGACAAATAAAATCGTGAAAAAAGTTTGAGGGCAGTGCAAAGGTGTTTTCTCAGTCGATGTAGGGCCTGTATACGCGAAGGAGGTCGCCGTTTCGAACGTGTACTGTAATGATTGTAAATGATTATAATGTCATTGAAAATATTAGTAACCAACAATAAGTAATTACATAAAAATCGTCGATTGATACTTTGTCAGAAACGTCCCCTTTTGGATATAAATGGCAATATCTTTTTTACGATTACAAATCTCTTGTGTAATACCATTTTGAAATCACCATAAAATAGGCAATTTATTGATGTAGTGTGCAGCAGTAGCCCAGTACATTTTGTTTTCAATACGATGGGCTAAACTTCTAAAAAAATCTACTCCCAAACTTCTAATAAAAACATTTCTCACAGCCCCCCTCTGAAATGTTCGGAGTATTTTCGTAACGTAGAAGTTAGAATAAGTGTAAAATTGTACCAACAGCACAAAAAAACTACTGAGAGGGGCAAAAATTCATAATTTTTATGAAAATTAAATGTCTCGAAAACGGTGAGACTTTTATACGGAGGATTTTTTAATAGCAGGTAGGGCACACTTTGATCAATATTCTCCTTCAGTTTGACGTGGTCTTTACGAGACACCCGTATATGAAGAAAATAATGATAGGCTTGTCATCATATTGTCGGGATAAAAAAACTGATCATAGCACGTTGCCAAAACTACATCCGACGAACAAATTCAAAGTTAGGGTAATATGAAAGTATCACAGAAATTCACGGAGGAAATATTTAATTACAGGGAGATTTCCAAATAAAAAATCGATTCTCGGATTTTCTTCCATACATATCTTTTGAATCGCCCTGTATATTATATAGAAATTATATATATTTCAAAATGACTTAATGTACATGCAGTACAAAGTATATAAAATTTTATTAAATATATGATACAAGGGCGAACAACTTTCTGACTCGCCCTGTAAAAAATGTTTGCTTATCTTATTATTATAAACCAACCAGAAGCAAATCCAGCCATATATTGAAATTCCTGAAAGTTGAATTATATTTCAAGTCAACGTTCCGTTTTTTGAATTTTTGAGTATCCCTGTAGCAAATGAAAGTTTCTCTCATGAGGGACTGATATTTAGTGTCATTAGAACAATATCACAAGAAAAAATTCTTGGTACATTGAAGTATATAAGAAATACATGCTTTTAAAAAATGGCTATTTTCCAACTTCAACACCCTGCATCTCTGAAACTAGTCATAGGATTGAGTTGGGGCCATGGACACTATTGTTCAGAAAGTCGTCAACTACAATATACTAACAATTCATGAAATTCCACCGAAGCCCATTTCTCCATAAGCCGGCTGCCTGGTCCTTTGTCGTTGTGCGAATTTACTTTAAAATATAATTCCTCGTTCAATTTAACATTATTTTGACTTTAAATGTACATTAGGAAATCCAGTGTCATCTATTTTCGGAAATCATTTATAATATCGTACAACTACAAACAAACGTCGAAGTATTTATTTTGTCCCCGTAGTGTTACTTCGAACGCACTACCCCTGATACATATATTTGTAACGCGTCTATGCGTGTGTTGATCTGTGGCGTATAACTATCGCAACGTTATTGGTTAATGAACGTTTTGACATCTCGACTGTATTCTGATTGGCTGGCTGAATTGAACACGAGAGTTTTAGTTTGTCAGTGGACAGACATTGTTCGTTGGGTATTTGATGGTGTAAGCCGTTGAAATCTTATACCACATTATCGGATGAAATAATTAAATATTTCACCTTATATTAAGGGATGAGCGACGTGTGAAACATATTTCCCGGGTATCGCTGAAGATTTTTTTGGAGTTATTGGAGATTATAGACCCGTGGAAATACCAATTTTTTGGGAACAGAGGTTTCAACGCGATAGGTTTTTTTATGGTATAATTCCAGTCGGGTGTCAATTGTAAGTATTAGAATGCTTCTATAGTTTCATTAACTAGATTGTTCCTAATCATGACTAGAGAATTTGTCCCCTTATCTGATGAAGTGATTTTTTTATAGTGCATACAAAATGGTGTCAGAGGGAAAATATCAGTTAAGTAGGCCTTAATTACCACATCTAGGGTGATAACAGCCCTATATTAGAACCCGATCTGGCCAATTGGTAAGAAATATTTCAGTTTTTTCGTATAGAGTTGAATATTAGCACTTAGCACTTAGTTATTGACTTCATATAAGTTGGTATTTTTTTGTTAAATGTAGGAAAAGGATGAAATTAACTGTCTCGACCCTTACTTCGTGGAATCTACTCATATTAGTGTTTTAAATGAAACTCACGGTATCTAGTTAATACCACAATATAATAAAATTGTTGAAAATTCTAAAAAATTGACAATTGTTTCGATAAATTAATATCATCGTCAGAATGACAGAAGATACATTTCATTTGATGCCTACCTGATGTTTAGTAGTTATTTTTGGCTAGACCAAGAAGTGACCTAACTTGTGATTGACTTAATATATGTTAATAGAGAAAAGAAGAAGATGTGATATTACAAATATTGAAGCTTAGATATTATTAGCCCTATGGTGATATCTTGGATATAATTTTTCCAATTAAGATCAGTATAACTGTGCAACGATATAGAAAACCAGGAAAACTATATCTGCTGATCTTTACAATTATCACTTAAGAAGACAATTTATTAGTGGGGAACTCCCTAGATTTAACTGTTCATTGACAACTTCATATTGTGAGTTTCTTGAATGTCTTCTAATTTCCAATTCTTCAAGGAAATCCAGTTCTTGTTTCTTTTCACAAATATGCAGCACTTCTAGTTTTGTGTTAGGTGTCAATGAATGATTGGTGTCAAGTAGATGTTTTGTGTAGTGGGATTTATTTGGTTGTTTTAATCTGTATGCTCGTAAGTATTCACAGTATCGGATTTCAAAATTCCTAAGGGTCTGACCCAAATAGACAGCATTACATTCTGGACATTTGAGTTTATATATACCTGACTTCTTTAATGGTGGTATTTTTGTTTTTACATTTAACAATTTTGTACTAACGTTACTTTCTGTTTTAAAAGAAACTGTTGTATTCGTTGCTGAAGATATTATCTTTGAAATATTATAAGAAATATTTCCTGCAGATGTGATGGTTTTATAAGTTTTTATTTCATCAGTTTGTTTAGGAAATATTAGTTGTAATGCCACTTTATCCTCTTTTTTATCAATTAGCTTATTTATCATATCTAATGGATAACCGTTGGATGTTGCTATTTGTTTAATTGTATTAATCTCTCTATCAAAATTACATTTGTTCATAGGAACTGAAAAAGCTTGAATTATATGCCGCTAGTTTATGGGACATGGGTAATACAGGCTATGGAAGAGAATATAATAATTTTAATAGTAATAATAATTATAATGCTCAGAGGAATAATAACAATGGGAGGTATAATCAAAATTATTGACAAAGAGACAACAGTATCCAATTTAATAACCAAAATCGATATAGAAATGAAGATCGGAGGTATTCAAACGCAGATAGAAATAATAGAGGTAATATGAATTGTAATAATAATAATCGATATAACAATAATGATCAGAACTATAGGAATTACAATAATAATGGGGCAGAGGATAATGAAAGGTACAACAGATACCAAAATAACAATTATAACAATAATCGATTCTATGGAAATAATAATTTACAGTATACGACAAACTAAAACACAATAAATGACAATGACTATAGACTGAACAGAAGTCAAAGCCTGGAGAACAGAGGACAAGTAAACGAAATACAACGAATAACTAGGGAAGAGCAAGACATAGCAGGACCATCACACAGTAACACAAGCTAAAACGAAAAAAAATTTCAATAAAAAACCTACCAAGATTCAATAATAAAAATAGAAAACATTGCTCAGGAATTTATCAACATCCTAGAGAATTCATAGATATAGAAACAAAAATTTAAATTAGAAATAAATAAAGGTTTAATAAAAATTCCAGGAATATTTTACAATAAAAAGTTAGCAATATTAATTGACACAGGTTATGAAATATCATTAATAAACTATAAAATTATAAGAGATTTAAAATTAGAAAAATATTGCTATGGAATGCCAAAATTAGTTTTTGTAGGTGCTAATAATAAAAAACTATTATTTGTTATATTCTGTGTGAAATGCCATATGAAACTAAATCAATCCAAATTTGACACATACTTCCCAACGCTTCCCAAGTCCAAAAAATAGTTCAGGAAAATGTAACATCGTTATTTTTGACCTAGCAAAAAAAACGGCCACGCCACTGTGCAAGACCCGGAAGTCATTGCACTTTCAAAACTTATTGGTTCGACTATATATCGGTATATTTTCAAAAGTAAACAAATAACATCGTAAAAATTTGATGAGTTGTTCAACTTGATTTAAATACACTAGTTAATACATAGTTTTTGAGGGAAAAAAGCCGAATAATGAAATAAAAGTAGATGACATTAATTTAACAAGAAATTTTTTATAACAAGCTCTTCAACGCCACCTTTATAATTTATTGTATCTAAGTTTCGACCATTAGCTAGTTGTAGATTTGTATCAATATTGTTGAATATTGATTGATTATTCTACTATTATTGTTAGTTAAATTGAAGATTAAATTATTAGAATACTTTAAATTATCCCATTCAAATGTTTATTTTTATGTTAGTTTATTTGCCGCCATCTACTAAATACATTCAAAAGTTATCGAAAAATTAAAGTAGAATACTGTACTGAACGCAAGTTGACAGTGTGTGGTATCAACCTTGTTTATATATACGCTAGAGTAGCGTAGCGTTATATATAAACAAGGCTATAAATTAAAGGTTAAATAAAAAGGTTGTTAGACATCATAAGTAAAAACTTATTGCTTTCATGTTACATAAACAATCAATCAAATCCATTCAATCGTGAGGATAAGATATAAAAACTATATTATTGAACTATTGGAGTAGTTTAAATCATACTATTTATATTTTATTCCTTTTACCGCCATCTCCTAACCAGACGAAAAAGTTACTGAAAATGAATGATGTGTGGTATGAATTAGAAGCTAAATAAAATATTGCCTAGAATTCATAGGAAAAACATTTCCTTATGCATAATTAATCAATCAAATTAATTCAGTTAGGAGTAAAAACATAATAGCTGTAATACTCAATTATTAGAATAATCCAAATCCAAAGTATCCCTATTGTTTTCAATTTTTGTTTTCTACCGCCATCTACTAACCAGACGAACACATAACCAAAATATTAAAGCAGAATACTGTATTGAATACAGTTTAAAAGTTATCGACATTTTGGGGTACGAATCATAGATTTAAATGAAACGTTGCAAAAACCTTATCGTATAATTAAACCATCAAATTAATTTAATCAGAAGGATAAAACGATTATAATATTAAATCATTTGCAAGCTCCAAAGTATCTAAATAATATTTCTAATTTTATTTTATTTCTTTTATCGCCATCTACTGACCAGACGAAAAATGTTTCCATAAATAAAGCAGAATACTGCTCAAACGTTGCTAGACATAATAGGGATTAAGAAAGATGACGACTGTGCCATCTGCCGGGAAAAAATACAAACAAACTGATGGTCAACAGTATAAGTTTTGCATTATAAGCGTTTTTAATTATTTTATTTTTTTAAACTACAATATGTGTTTGTCATGTCTTCATCGGAAGTATTTTCACAAGAAGAGGTATATAAAATAGATTCGGTGATCATACACATTGATAAAATTGTATTTGTGGTATGCAGCTTAATAAATATTGCAAAACCAATAATTAAACGATAATCTATAAGCTATAGAAATCAACAAGAAAAAAATTATAACAAAGTTAGCAAACTCCTGAAAATGTTTACAAATTATTTACACATATTATCTGTTAACTTTTCCAACGAAAAATAGTTATTTGTAAAACAAGTGTCACAATGACTCGTTTTGTACTACGAGAGAAGTTTGTTGTGCAAATCACGAGTACTACAGAAAGTCATTGTGGCACAAGTTTTACACAATATTTTTTATTATTCGCATTTATTTAATTATTTAAATAAAATAGAATTTCATATAATCCCTGTTTTTAAACTAGGAGGAGTGGTTTCAATTTAAGTTGGCAATTCTGTAGATTCCTAATTGGTCAGATCACAGGTTTTATTCGGCATTTCTGACTTTTGACATATTAAAACCGAATAATTGTGTAAATTGTAAACAAACTTTCATTTAAGCAAAAAGAGGATAATTATTTGTTTAAAAAAGAGCTTCTTCGTATATGCACTTGTGATGTATTTATACTATATCATGAACAGAATTATTTCTGTAATACATCTTCACATAGATATCTGGTAATTTATCCCAAAAATCGAACGTTTTGTATACCTATATATTGATTCTATACAATACAAAAATAAACAATTGACAAATCATTGATAAATAAATGTTAACGTACTTTATTCATTAATATTTTCAATATATAAATCATTCTAATTTACCTTTAGTATAATAATTAGCTAGTTAGAACAACGCTAGACCATTTTATTTATAATGTGTGTAAAGGTTAAAGTCAAATGTCAAATAAAAATATAACTAAATTCAATAACCAACTGTACACTAAAAATTACTGTAACAGTGTTCAAAGAGCTTCATTGTGACACTGTAAACAATGTTATAATGAAGTCTCTTTTATACGCGAATTATAAAAAATATTTCCAAAAATTGTAAATTATCAATAACACCAATTAATACTTTTTATTGTGTATTATTTTCGATATATAATAAATTCAGTTGCAATGTAACAAAAATACTTAGATTTTTATATTCATTTAATATTTCAAAAAATTATTCTTATCACATTTTTGTTAATGGTTTGCAAGTAATAATTAACAGTCTGATTATTTATCATCTATGAAAATATTTAATGTTGACAAAAGTATTGGAATAATTCTTGATTAAGTAAAACTATCAACTTCAATGCTAAACAAAGAAGTAACGAAGATTAGTTTCATTTATTTAATGTAATAACTATTAATATTCCAGTTAAATAATTATTAGTTTAGTTGTTCTGTTTACATCACTATACGCTCTACTTTCAACAGAAGTGATGCCTCTATAGTTCGGGTAGGATCCCTATTGCATAAGTAATCAAATTGATTCAATCATAAGGATAAAACATAATAACTGTATTATTGAAGTATTGGAACACTAAATTAAATTGCAAATATTTCATTCCTTTTGCCGCCATCTACTAACCAAACGCAAAAGCTCACATAACAGATCTAAAATTAATATGATGTGTGGTATGAATTCCAAGATTTAAATAAAACGAGACATCATAAGAAAACCTGATTGCTTTCTTTTCGTATAATTAATCAATGAAATTAGTTTAATTGAATAGATAAAGCATAATAACTGAATAATTGGAATACTGGAAATAACCTAATTTAATTTAATTTATTTTATCGCCATCTACTGGCCAGTAGAAGAAATTGACTAAAAACTGTAAAGGTGTACTATGTTATTGCTGCAACTTGAAAGTAGATAGCACTGTTGCATTATTTTTAAAAGCAATAAAATATTCTTTTTTAGGACTTAACTTTACTAATCAATTAAATCAATAATTTGCCTAGTTAAGTTGGTATAAAAACTCATAAAGTTAGAAGCATGATTTTCCTCGTTCAATTAATATAAAATTTCCATTAAATTTAGTTTAAATACCCTTTTGTAACATTCCAACTTGTGGGGTCATGCTTTGGTCTTGATAACAAAAGAAAAATCAACTGATAAAATTTCAATTTAACACAACGACAAGAAAACCTTTACAGATAAAATAAACAATAAGTAATCTTTTAGCAAGCAAATATGTACAGATATATATTGGAATTTGGTCTCCTTAACCCGACGCTGCATTAAACCAAAGTTGATTGAATATGGTCCCAAGTGAGTTTTACATAACCAGCCTTTATACATAATATTTTTATACCTTCATCAATTTAGGCAAAAATCAAAGCTCAATGTCAAAATGTTCGTCCTAGTTTTCGTGTTGTTTGTCCACGTAGAGTGGTCTATAAGTGAAAATGTATCACATTATTAGTAAGTAACTTTCAAATACGTGAAACTGAGTTAAAATAAACTTTTTTCGAATCTATCAATAAGATTGAAATGCATAAAATTTAATTCGTTGAAAACTGCATAAACGCAACTTATTTACGATCATGTTTTGATTTTGAATTAGGCGGATTTGAACTTGTTTGTTTCAGAATTATAGTCTATTCATTTTAAACTCTTAAAAGTATTTGTCATAAAATTGATGTATAAAATGATTTCATAAATAAACGGTTTTAAAGATTAAAACTTTTCCGCATCTGTGGCCCTGACCAATATTCTATCATAAAATTGTTACTTGTATACACTTCGGGGGATGTATCGTGCTAACAAACCGAAATTTCTCCAAAAATAACAAAAAATTTAGCATATCTGGATTTATAGGACCCGCTGTACTCGCTCTAGTCAACTGAAAATCAATAGTAGTAGAGTACATCTGTGAGACACCTTGAACAATATTCAATCATAAAATTGCTCAATCGTATACTCTCTGGAGGCTGTACCGTGCTAACAAACTGAAAATTCTCCAAAAATGACAAGAATTTGGTACTTCAAGTACCATAGCACCCGTTGTACTGGCTTTAGTGAACTGAATATCAATAGGGTTCATCTTTGAGACGCTCTGAATAATATCCAATCATAAAATTGGTCACTTGTACATACTCTGGAGGCTGTATCGTGCTAACAAACTGAAACTTGTTTATTCTGTGCTTTGCCAGAATTGTCAGGGATGTTACATTGGTCAGACTGCACAGTTATTGAAAAATAGGATCACTCAACACAAAAGCGATAGTCACATCGGGAAGAATTCGTGTGCCTTATCGTTGCATTTCCAAAATTTAGATCATAATTTTGATTTTAATAGTGTGAGAATTTTGGAACAACAAAAACAAATTACAAAAAACGTTTGTTCTTGGAAATGTGTCATATTTTTGACAATCACCAATCAATTAATTTTAAGACTGACATGAATCAACTTAGCAACATGTATGGCAACATTTTGAATTCAGTAGTAGGTACTAATTGTTTGGTGACGGCCTGTATGTTTAAAGTTTTAATTTGTTTTTAATGTGTGACAAAGTTTTATTACCTTGTTGGTTTTTCCATAAAATGAGGTGATCTTTTATCATTTAGTTGTGTTTCATCGTAGTTTGTGTTGTTTCTGTTTTTAATTTTAAAATTATTTTATCGCGATGACTGGTTCGATGGATTAGCTCTAATGTTGTTAGTATTGAAGGCTTTTTATAGAAATATGTTTTTGCCTGGTACTATTGTTTCGTTTCCTTTCTATTGTAGAAAGTCCTCCTGAGGAAGTTATAAATAAATGACGAAAATTTGAGGCACATTTAACAATTGCTTTTACCACAACAGACCGCTTCCCATTAGATTAACGCTACTTTCATATTTAGTACGGTCGATATTTCCTTCCTTATTATATATATATATATATATATATATATATATATATATATCATCTATCTATATATATATATATATGTAATAACAAGATGTACGAATAGTGCGTGACATATGAACAATAAGCAACAAATAGAAGAAGGGGCTACTGAAAAGACTGGTAACCGCAGACATGCATGTTTCTGGCTCATTAGCCGTCATCGGTACGGTACAACCAAGAAAAGGTGTGAAACATGGGAGCAAAGGTGTTGAATGAAACATGAGAAAATATAACAGAATTCAGGAGGATAGTCAAACACAACATTTGTGTCAGTAATATTAGAATATCTCGAATATTCGAGACAACAACCAACATAGACACGGAGGTGCATATAACACTCCCGTCTGAAACTTCCGACCCAGATTAATGAAATAATAACAAGATGTACGAATAGTGCGTGACATATGAACAATAAGCAACGAATGTTGTGTTTGACTATCCTGCTGAATTCTGTTATATTTTCTCATGTTTCATTCAACACCTTTGCTCCCATGTTTCACATCTTTTCTTGGTTGTACCGTACCGATGACGGCTAATGAGCCAGAAACATGCATGTCTGCGGTTTCCACTCTTTTCAGTAGCCCCTTTTTCTATTTGCGTGCAATGCCCACTAATCTATTCGTTGCTTATTGTTCATATGTCACGCACTATTCGTACATCTTGTTATTATTTCATTAATCTGGGTTGGAAGTTTCAGACGGGAGTGTTATATGCATCTCCGTGTCTATGTTGGTTGTTGTCTCGAATATTCGAGATCTTCTAATATTACTGACACAATTGACTATCCTGCTGAATTCTGTTATATTTTCTCATGTTTCATTCAACACCTCTGCTCCCATGTTTCACATCTTTTCTTGGTTGTACCGTACCGATGACGGCTAATGAGCCAGAAACATGCATGTCTGCGGTTACCTCTCTTTTCAGTAGCCCCTTCTTCTATTTGCGTGCAATACTCACTAATCTATTCGTTGCTTATATATATACATATATATATATATATATATACGGGAATGGATTTAATTAACACTTAACTTACTACTCTTTAGTTTTGAATTTTAATTAATGCTTTAATTTTAATCATAACTGTAACTTTCTGTCAAATTTAAATTTACTATTTATGATATTTTTGAAATATAACTTCAATCAATGTTCACCTTAATATCAATCTTATCATCAGTTTAGACAGAATGTCGTTTAGTTAATAATATTCAATAGTTGAAAGATGTAAAAATATAATTGTAGGGGAAGTGTGCCTGAGATGGCATATTTTTATTTTAGGTACTGTAATTTTTTAATTTATGACCAAAAACAAATTTTTATGTAGGAAATATATAAAAACGGAATAAATAAAGTAAGTTTTCACAAAACCTAAACGGTTTTTCTATTAACAAACGAAAAAGTATATTTTGAAAAAGAAGCATGGTATGCCATCTCATGAAAGTAACTATTGATGCGATGGCATAGTATTAAAAAAATATAAAACTAGGTACAAATTTCACAATTCTCTTGATAGAGACCAGGAGAAAAGTCCATTGCAATAAATACAAGGCGAGTCCTTGGGTAAATGCCACAGATCCAACAGGTGCTCCATCCATTAATTCAGCTTTCATGTTTTTTCTTGGAAATATGAGAGCAGGAGGGAGATATGTCCCTAAAAAAATACATAACAATTTTTTATAGGTACCTAGGTACTTTAAAATCATAAACTTACCTGCTGCGTTCATACAACAAACGGTCGTTAGTCGCTGACCTCGTTCAGCACTACTTAAAACGCCTACTTGTTTTCTGCCTTTGGTGGCCAAAACTTTTGTATTCTTCGAAGGAACGGTGGTAATACCCGATTCATCCATATTCCAAATAACATTCGGCAGTAATTTATGTTGATCCAATACTCCAGGAAGCATTTGAAAGTATTTGTCAATTTGGACTTTGTTAAAAGCTCTAGCTCGAGCTGCAGAAGTACTCTCAGGTGATCGTAAGGATATCGTAGGATTACGTTGCCTGAAACCATTCAGCCAGGTCCACCCAGCCATTTTAGTTTCAGTAGAAAATCGATGAGGGATTTGTTTTGCTTCCGCAATTTGAAATGCCAGTTTTCGGACATTATCCGTTGTTAGCCCAAAAAACATGGATTCCATTTTTTTGATATATTGGATCTAGATTTTCATTGAATGTGCTTTTGTGACCTCCTATGTAACCTTTTTTCCAGCCTTCCTCCTTAGATGCCCCACGTCTTAAAGTCCCAAAAGGGACATTAAACGTTTTTGACGCTAAAAGCCACCTCATACGTTTCGCCTTCACAGCTAAGATAGCTTCCTGCATATCATTTTCATCCCATCACTCTCAATTTGACTTTCTTTTTTAGCGACCCATGTCTAAAAAAACATTGTTCCAAATTAATAATTGAGTTGCTGAGATGGCATACCATGCTTATAAAAATTGTTGTATGCCATCTCATAAAATTAACGGTTATTTTTAAATAATACAATTTTTACTAAAACATATTTTAAACTAGGTATTTGATAACTTAGATATAATATTCAATAAATTATCTATCTGAAAGTCACAATAACATACCTTCAAGTCCCTTCCGTTACCCACCAAACTATCTGCGAACGACACTTAAAAGTATTTTGGGTAAACAAAAATGTGACAAACGACCACTCAAAGACAACTGACATGCTTCCGATTAACGCAATAGTTTGTTTGAGCCGGTGGCTTTAAGGGGGCGCAACAAAAGGCGCGTAATTCAAAATGTATGTACATTAAATAGCGACTGTGCCAACTCAGCAAGTATGCCATCTCGGGCACAATTCCCCTACACCTTTATTATAGGGTTAATTCTAGCTTATTTTATTTTAATTCAATGCAAGTATCGTATATTTGACCAATTTTATCTACTTATGTAGAACAAGTGAAATAAATCTTATGTTGTAACTTTTTTGACGTAAGTTCTCTTTTCTTAGATTGTTTTTTCAATGAGTCAATTTTTGTAATTTTATAGGATAGCTTTGAGGATGGTCTACTGGCTGATAGAGCTTAGCTGAATTTATAATAAACTACACAGTTAGTAATCGTCGTTTCATTCATTCAATTTATATCCAGTGTGTACATCAATTTCAGGCAATTCTTCACAGAAATACCTCTATAAAAACAACCAAAAAAAATAGTCCTTCCAAGAAATCCGTGCGCTCTTGTCAAAATTTTAACGTTTAGATATCGAATTAAACACTGTGCGATTTCGTAACAATATAAGACATTTTATGTAGAAATATGATCTAGTCCTGTGTATAATAAATAAATACCTTTTAAATTGTCGTTTGATTATTTTAGTGAGTATGACAATCGCAAAGAAAACTTATCTCACATAATAGATATTTTCAAGAGATCCTGGCCAGTGGAAAATTGGAAAAAGTTTGGGTTTTTCAAAGAAGAATATATTTTCGAAATAAATGTTCATTGGTTACAATACGATCCCCCTTATGTCAGAAGTTATTATATATCGGGTATCTTGTACCTTATACTAATGATGTTTGGAGTATCTGGAAACTTCCTGGTAATATTTCTATTTCTCAGGTGAGATCATACCATTTTTTAATCTATTGATTGTTTCTCATGGCTTTATTTGAAGTCAAAATTAATAAATCAATAAGAACATAACTTTACCTAACCTAACATTTATTTTGACGGGGAAACCTTCCCCGCCAAAACACAGCCTAATATGCTGTGGCCAAAACCTGTCATTTAGCTGTGACAAATGAACATGGCGACGCCTGGAGCTTCTTAGGGTCGGTTGTATAAACACTTTGAACTGCAGTTTATTGTTGAAATACAGTTCAAAGTAAAAAAGTTGTTGTATTAACAATATTTCACATTGATCTAAGTTCAAATCATCATTGGATGTAATTATGTGTCAGAATTAGGACACCATACTTTAATTTACAAAAATGAACGAAGAACGTGGAATACAATGCTCCTTTTATCAGATAAAGATGTAAGATACATAACTTAAAATATTGTAATATAAACATTCAGGAATAGCTATTTCGGTTGGCCGTAATACTGACACCCTAATAATTCGAGGGGGTCAACATTCGTTTAGCTGAAATCAGTTATGGATAAACTGTTGCCATGGCAGCCATTACCATGGTAACAGGTACACAAAAACCTAAATCATATGGTAAGGAAATGCGCGGTTGCCAAGTTGACCACACTTTCGTTTAGCTGAAATCAGTTATGGAAAAACTGTTGCCATGGCAGCCATTACCATGGTAACGGGTACACAAAAACCTAAATCATATGGCGAGGAAATACGCGGTTGCCAAGTTGACCCCACTTTCGCTTAGCTGAAATCAGTTATGGAAAAACTGTTGCCATGGCAGCCATAAACATGGTAACGGGTACACAAAAACAAAAACCTAAATCATATGGTGAGGAAATACGCGGTTGCCAAGTTGACCACACTTTCGTTTAGCTGAAATCAGTTATGGAAAAACTGTTGTCATGGCAGCCATTACCATGGTAACATGTACACAAAAACCTAAATCATATGGTGAGGAAATGCGCGGTTGCCAAGTTGACCCCACTTTCGTTTAGCTGAAATCAGTTATGGAAAAACTGTTGTTATGGCAACGATTGTAGTGATTAGTAGTAAACAAAAACCCAAATCCTATGGTGAATTGCGAAACGTCGACCCGGCGCGCATTTTTCACAGTCTGTTGATAGCTGTTCATAAACATTTTCCATTTGGTTATTGTGTATGTACGTATTCCTGATAGTATTGAATACTGTGGATAGTCATGTGTAATGTGTAATGATTCAAAATATTTCAACTAACTACAACTCTTTAAAATCAACAATAAAAAGAAATTATTTTGAACAGGGGAAGGGAATATAATCATTGGATTCACCCTTCCCCTTCTTGAATAACCTGATGTGCGCGTTACAAAGTATTAGATATTTTCCAAGAAGGGGAAGGGCGAATGCATTCATGCATGAATGCATTCGCAAGAAGGGGAAGGATGAATCCAATGATTATTTTCCCTTCCCCTGTTTAAAATAACTACTTTCAGATGAGAACAAGTGATTAACTTGGTAAATGCGCATATCAGCATTGTAAAATTAAGGTTTTCACCCTTTCTTCACTGTTTAAATCCACAATATCAGTTTCTTAGAAGATTGTAACAATTAATTATATCGATTAACGATCAAAAACTTTAATCGTATCAGTCACAGTCAATCTGACAATCTATCAACAACCATCACAATTTTTTATGACATTTTCTGTCATATTAAATAAAATATACAGGAACGTAGATTCTAAAAATATTCAACATTCTCCAACCTCCAGCTTGAGAATACTGTTAACTGGTCTAAGTAAAGTGCCCTCTTGGGTTTTGATTTCCACAGAGCGGATTTGGTCGTTATGTCCTGGTATTTCTTTGGAAACTCTTCCAAGAATCCATTTTTTGCGGCTCTTGCTGTCAGGAAGAGCTATTAGATCACCTACTCGTAAGGACTTCACTTTTTGGTACCATTTGCTTATTTTTCTGAGCGAGGGAATATACTCTTTGCACCATATTTTCCAATATCTCTCCGCCATCAACTGCGCAATCTTCCACTGCTTGCGCCGATAAATATCATCAGGTCCAAATACTCCGGGAATATTCGAAGTATTCGCTGAACCAATGAGGAAATGCATTGGAGTAAGAGCTTCCAGTTCCCCACATTCACTCGATACAAAGCTTATGGGCCTAGAGTTAACAACGCTTTCAGTTTCAGCCAGAAGAGTTGATAATAGCTCTTCTGATGGATGTTGTTCCTTTAGAATAACATACAAGACCTTCTTCACACATTGGATCATTCTCTCCCATACACTTCCTTGAAAGGGTGCTGCTGGAGTATTGAATTTCCATTTTATTTTATATTTAGACAAATCTTGGGCGAGTCAAGCACGATCCATGTCCTCCAAACATCTTTTCATTTCATTTTCTGCTCCAACGAAATTCGTTCCATTATCGGAATAAATTTCCAAAGGCTGTCCTCGTCTAGACATGAATCTGTGAATTGCCATCAAGGCTGAATCTGTTGTCAGAGAACTAGCCAATTCGATATGGATTGCTCGTGTATTGAAACATGTAAAGATAACTTCATACCTTTTTTCCACACTCCTTTTCACTTCAACCAACAACGGACCGAAATAGTCTAAACCACAAAAGCTGAATGGTCTTGTATATGGTGCGAGACGTGAAATTGGTAGTGGGGCCATCTCAGGTTGGACTGCCTTAAACTTCTTTATTCTGCACAATTGACATCTTCTCACAGTCATCTTCACAGATTGTCGGGTTTTGATGATCCAGAATCTTTGTTTCATATTATTTATCAATGTCTCGAGTCCTGTGTGTTTCAATTCTTCATGGAGATATAGAATGAGCAATTGGACGAAAATATCTTGCTTTGCAGTCGGCAAAATGATGGGATATTTCAAGTCATAAGCAATATCTGCATACTCTATTCGGCTGTTCATTCTCAGAATTCCAAATTCGTCCGAAAATGGAGATAATTCAAAGAGTTTTGAAGATTTGCTAGGATAATCATGTTTTTGTATGGAAGTTATTTGTTCTGAGAAATGGTTTGCTTGAACATTTTTCAGCCACAAACGTTCTGCACCATGTAATTCTTCGGGTTGCAATTCAGATAACTTCAAAACTACGTCAACTTTTATTCTTTATTTCTTCTCTTGATATATTCTTTTCTTACTCTCAAGTTCTGGTCAAAGTAGATGGGACCCATTTCCAGTTTGAAATGTCTAAAAGCTCTTCAATCTCCTGGATTCTGTGCGAGTCGTAAGGTTTCAAACGTCTCGAGTTATTTCCTGAGCCATTTAAGAACTATTTCAGAGTCAGTCCACCAAAAAATTCACTGAATATGGAAAGTTGACTCCTTCTTAATCATATTAGCAAGTCTAGCAGCTACAACAGCTCCTTGAAGTTCCATTCTAGGTACTGAAGTGACTTTGTTGAGTGGACCAAGTTTGCATTTGGATGCGACAATGGATGTCTCCACATATCCGTTTCTTGATGATCTGTAGTAAGGCACGGCACAAAAAACTTTATTGCTGGTATCAGAAAAGACGTGTAACTCTACTTCACCAGGTGATGATGAGAAGTAACATCTACTGATTTTGAATTCTTCAATCTATCTCAGCGATAAAAACCATAATTTCCATTTTTCTGCGATGTTGTCAGAAATAACTATATCCCAATCCATTTTCTTACTCCAACACTCTTGCATATTGATTTTACCTTGGACAACAAGTGGTGCAACGAGTCCAATAGGGTCAAAAATCGACAACACAATTCTAAGAATTTCCCTCTTCGTAGGGGTTTTCTCCCCTCTGGATAATTCCTCCGGAATGTTGTTGAGCCTTATAGTGAAAATTAAAGTGTCTTCATTGGTGTTCCATCGTAGGCCAAGAACTCTTTCAACGTTCCATGAACCTAAGTTTAGCGTCATACTCTCAGTTAGGTAATTCTGAGGATGAACTTGTGAGATTTCTGGAGAGTTACTGAACCAGTTCACCATCGGGAATCCTCCACGACGATGGACTTCAATGATGCTGTGGATTGTTTTTATGGCTTCTTCTACGGTGTCTGCTGAGTCCAGGAAATCGTCGACGTAATGTTGATGTGTCATTTTTCTCAAAATTCCTGGAAACTCATCTTCAAACTCTCTGCCATTATGGTTTTTGACGAATTGTGCAATAAATGGCGAACAGACAGCACCGAAAATGATAACTCGCATTTGGTAGATATCTGGTGATCTATCTCTGTCCATTCCTCGAAAGAGAAACCTCTGGCTTGATCTATCTTGTTTTCTGATGATGATCTGGTGGAACATATCTCTGATATCACCTGCGAACGCCACCTTTCTCTCAGGAAATCTCCAAATAAGTGCTACTAGTAGGGGATATAAATCGGGACCTTCCAACAGAAAATCGTTCAGACTCATTGTAGAATTCTTTGCTGCCAAATCGAAAACGAGTCTGATTTTGCCTAATTTATTTATATTTTTCACAGCAAAATGTGGTAGATACCAGGTTCTTCCACTATCTCGTTCCGCTTCATCCTCAGTTACCTTCTCTGCATATCCTTTTGCAAGATAGTCCTCAATTTTCTTGCAGTATTCTGCTCCAAATTGAGGATCTTGATCCATCTTTTTATCCATGCATTGCAATCTTTTCAATGCTAACGATTTGGATTCTGGAAAAACCAAATGCTCATGCTTCCACGGCAACCCAACTTCAAATCTATCGCCAATTCTTCTGGTTGAACTTTCCAACAGCTTCAAAGCTTTTCTATCATCTCTGGAAAATGTTTCACGAGATGACAAACCTGAATCTTCTAGTTTGAAGTTGTCTTCAATGATTCTTTATAGATGCATGTCATCATGGTCACAAACGGATATATTCAGGTATAATTCGTTACCTGGCTTTGAGCAAGGACCATGAATCACCCATCCCAGCTTCGTTTTACTCATTGCAGGTGAATCGAAGTTTGGCTGGATGATTTGCTGGGATGATATCAAGAAAACATTATCTTGTCCTGTTAAAACAGTGGGTCGACAGTGTTGTATACTATTCAAGATTGATTTGCCAAGATATTTGTACCTCTGGTACAGAGCATCTGCATCAAAGTCCATCTTTGGCAAAAGCAGGTTGTCAATTGTTCTGGCATGTTTCACCCTGCACTTCTTGGCAATCCCTTCAGCTCCGGAAAAATCGAAATTTACCAACATGGATTCTTCTTCAGCATGGGTGATATCCTTCGTCCACTGTAAGCAAAGTGGGATTTTTTGACCAACAAGTTGTATTCACTTGCATATTTCTGAATTAACGAGAGTAACGGTAGACCCTTCGTCTAAAGGGGCAAATGTTTCGATGTACCTGTCTTGACCGAATAGACGAACTTTCGCGATCTTCAAAAGTGAAGAGGATTTTCCAATTACACCTGAGAATTCAGTCGATCCGATGCCATTTTATGTTTCTGGATTCCTTTCTACTATATTTTCCTGATCTCTATTTCTGATAACTTCAGCTCCTTCTTTAGGTACAGGATGAAAAAGTCTATTGTGTCTTCCACGACAAAAATTGACATTACAGAAAATCTTTCTGAAACATCTAGCAACGCTGTGGCCTGATAACAAGCACTTGAAGCACAAGTGATTTTCCTGAACATACTTTCTCCTATCATCTTGGCACATTTCCAAAAAGTCTTTGCATTGGTACAGTCGATGGTTTTCTTTTTTGCAGAGTTTGCAAATCTTATCTTCCGGTTTGCTTTGGAGACTAAATATTTTTTCTTTTCTCATCATCGATTTGTTTGATGATGAGATCTGAGTGAGAACCGTAATTGATATTAACAAATTCACCTCAGATTTGAGCCATTCAGCAAAGATTTTCAAATTAACAACTTCCTTCACTTGTTGTTTCAAAATTTTGACTTGACCCCAAGAACGTCTTGAAATTCTCGATAATTTCTCCTCCAACCTCAACAATAGTTCGGGATTATCAAGGTGAGAGTTGTGGGTAGTACTCTTAGCAACAACCATATTTGTAACAATGGTCGAGAAATCCATGAAAGATTCAATATTGTCTTCTCGTGGGTTCGCACAACTCTTAGCCTTATTAATCTGGCTCAAAATTGATCCATTCGTCTCTGCCAAAGTTTAGTTTCAAAGTTTCGACGATGGTATCCACATTATCGGGACTACAAAAAAGGTCTTTCACAGACTCTCTGGCTCTTCCCTTCAGACATCTGATGAGGCGATTCAAGTTTTCTGAATCAGATATATTTTTCTCCAAGGTGGTTCGTTGAAACTCGCTGAGCCAAAACGAGAATTCATGAATATCACCATTGAAATCTGGTAAAGGTTTTAATTTCTGCTTAGTTACCAATTTTTCAATGTTCGAACTTAGATTTTCCATACATTTAGTTAGCATTTCAGGAAAGCAATTTGAAGAGCCAGAGATATTAGGTTTATGAGATAAATCAATATGTTCCGCTGAAGATTTCACACATGCAGAGGAGGTATTTCCTTTGTGTACTGGTTTGCAATTTGAATTTTCCCACTCCAGCGTTCCATTTCTGTGCTGTGCTGCCCTGTTTACCCAATCTGCTACGTTTGGATCCTCATATTGATAACTGGATGTAGATCTCGTTTTCAATTCCTCTTGATATGTAGCTCCAGAGTTCTTCTTTAATCCTCTGGTAGATGATTTTCTTATTGATTCTTTCTCTTGTTGGATAGATTCTAACTCTAAACAGTAATTTTCTTTCAATCTCTCTTTCTCTTCACCATCAAAACGGTTGCCAGGAAAGCGGATTTTACGCAAAACTAGTTTCAGCCTGGCTGAGGTTGTTGATTTGGTAACCGCGCAATTCTTCACCATATTATTTAGGTTTTTGTGTACCCGTTGCCATGTCGGTTTTACAATAAACTGATTTCAGCTAAAAGAAAGTGGGGTCAACTTGGCAACCGCGCATTTCCTCACCATATGATTTGGGTTTTTGTTTATTACTAATCACCACAATCGTTGCCATGGCAACAGTTTCTCCATAACTGATTTCAGCTAAACGAAAGAAGTAATTATTTCTTCAAAATCATGCACAATTATCATATAAAAACATACTACAGTAATAAAATATGTTTTTGCAACAAAAATGTAATAATAATCTTACCTGAAAATATAACGAAAAGTCGTTAGGCTTATAACACAACACACCTGTCTACGCCCTGTCAGTTTTAACGAGCTGCTAGAAATGATTTATTTTGTTGGCTAGCCTGACATTTGAAATATATTATGACCACATGATCATAGATGGCTCGACATGTATCTAAATCGTCGTTTTATAAACTGAAATCTTATTCTAGCAATTAACATGGAAAGTGTCCGAATTTGGTGCGGGGTCTGAATTTGGTACAATTACCTTATATATAAAATGGATACATTTTTCGTTTTATTAGTAGTAACAGCAACACTATGTAGAAAATACACTTCTTGTTATGTTATATGCCAAACATAGAAAAAAATATTTGTTGTGCCACCATAAACAAATATAAGTTTAGCTGAAGTAAATTTCAGTAGCTACACAATGAATAACGAATGAATGCAGTTCACCTGTTCACCGACGTTCTATTGAACCTAAGATCATAAATGATTTATACAACCGGCCTTAACCAAACCCAATCCAACCTAATCTAACTAATAGTTGAACTTTTAGGTGTAAATCGCTCAGAACTTCAGCAAATACTTTAATAGTGAACTTGGCATTTAGTGATGGAATTATGAATATGAAGGCACCCATTTTAGTTTATAATTCATACCTGAATGGCCCTGCCCTTGGAGACGTTGGTTAGTAATAATAATTAATGATTAACGTGTTTGTATAGTGTATGTTATGAAATAGTAGCATTCACTAATATTATCATTTTACTAGATAGTTGAAACTGATGAATAAATGAAGATATTTACAAAAATTATAAATTTGAATGGAAATTTTATTTTTAAAATAATAACATACGATTTTTAAAGTGTGCATGTTTTCACAAAAAACAAAATAGCTTTAACGTACTGTATCTCAGAAACGCGCTCGTCCGGTACATTTCTGATTTTTTTCCTCAGCAACTACACTTTTGGAAATCCACCTCTCGAATTTTATCTCAATATATACATTATTATGACCTGTACGATTTTTTAAGAGAAGGCATTTTTTCGCTAAAAACGGAATAACTTCAGCGTACTGTATCTCAGAAACGCGCTCGTCTAGGGCACACCTGATATTTTTCCTTGGGGAGTACACTTTAAAAAATAGCTCTCTATAATTTTGTTTCAATATTTGCGTTATTACGGAATCTAGGATTTTTTAAGTGAAGGCAGGTTTGGCCGAAAAACGGAATAATTTGAACGTACTGTATCTCAGAAACGCGCTCGTCTGATGCACTCCTGATTTTTTTCACTAGGTATTACACATTTGGGAATGCATATGTCGAATTTCATCTCAATATTTGCAATATTACAGCCTGTCAAGGCATATTTTCACGAAAATCGGGTTATCTTCAATGTATCTCAGAAAAGCACTCATCTGGGACACTCCCGATTTTTTTCTTATAGAAAACGCATTTAGAAATGAACCTCTAGAATTGTATCCTAATATTTGCATTACTACGGCCTGTAGGACTTTTTAAGTGAAGACATGTTTTCACGAAAATCGAAATAATTTCAACGTACTGTAATTCAGAAACGCGCTCATTTGGCGTACTTCTAATTATTTTTCTCAGAGACTATACCTTTGGAAATGCAGTTCTATAATTTTATGTCAATATTTGCATAATTACGGCCTCTAAACTTTTTAAGAGAAGGCATGTTTTCACAAAAAACGGAATAATTTCAACGTAATGTATCTCAGAAACGTGACCGTCTGGTGCATTCCTGATTTTTTTCCTTACAAACTACACATTCAAAAATACACACCTAAAATTGTATTCCAATGTTTGTATTATTACTGCTTCTATGATTTTTTAAGTCAAGACATGTTTTCACGAAAAATAGAATAAATTCAACGTACTGTATATCAGAAATGCGCTCGTCAAATGCATTTCTGATTATTCTCCTTACAGAAAATATGCCTTTGAAAATCCACCTCTTGAATGTTATCTCAATATTTCCATTATTACGGCTTGTAGGCTTTTTCAATAGAAGCCATGTTTTCGCAAAAAACGGAATAATTTCAACGTAATGCATTTCAGAAACGTGATCGTCTGATGCACTCCTGATTTTTTTCCTTACAAATTACACATTCAAAAATGCATCCCAAAAATTGTATTCCAAAGTTTGCATTATTACTGCTTCTAGGATTTTGTAAGTCAATGCGTTTCTTATTTTATTCCTCCGAGAATGTACCTTTAGAAATGCACTTCTTGAATGTTAACTTAATATTTGCATTATTTCGGTCTGTGTGATTTTTTGAATGAAGACATATTTTCACGAAAATCGGAGTAATTTCAACGTACTGTATCTCAGAAATGCGCTCGTCTGAAGTATTTATGATTTTTTCCCTTAGAGAATATACCTTCAGAAATGCATCTCTAGAATTTCATCTTGATATTTGCATTATTAGGGCTTGTAGTAGTTTTCAAGTCAAGGCATCTTTTCACGAAAGTCGGATTAATTTCAACGTGCTGTATCTCATAAACGCGCTTATCTGGAACAATCCCGATTTTTCTCCTCAGAAAATACGTCTTTGGAAATGCACGTCTAGAATTTTATCTCAATATTTCCATTATTACGTCCTATAGGATTTTTCAAGTGAAGACATGTTTTCACTAAAATCGGAATAATTTCAACATACAGAAACGCGCTCGTTTTGGGTACTTCTGATTCTTTCCCTCATAGACTACACCTTTGGAAATGCAGTTCTATATATTTTATCTCAATATTTACATAATTATGGTCTCTCAGCTTTTTTAAATGTAGGCATGTTTTCACAAAAAAACGGAATAATTTCAACGTAATGAACCGGACTTGTCTTGGGCACTCCTAATTTTTTCCTGAAAAATTAAACATTCAAAATTGCATCCTTAAAATAGTATCCCAATATTTGTATTATTACTGCCTCTAGGATTTTTTTTCTATCAAGACATGTTTTCACGAAAAATGGAATGAATTCAACGTAATATACTGTACTGATTTCTTTTCCCCAGAGAATACACGTTTAGAAATGCAACTCTAGAATTTTATCTCATTATTTGCATTAGTACGGTCTGTAGTATTTTAAAAGTCAAGGGATGTTTTCACGAAAATCGGAATAGTTTCAACTTATTGTATCTCAGAAACGCGCTCGTCTGATACATTCCTGTTTGTTTTCCTCAACACATCTAGAATGTTATCTCAATATTTGCAGTATTTTGGCATGTAAGATTTTTTTAAAGTAAAGGCTTGTTTTTACGAAATAAAAAAGGTTGAACAATTTCCAAAACAACGGCATGCATAAATATGTCGATTTTTGTAAAAAAAAGTCTCCTCAGAAAACCACAATGTCTCCTTCCCTCTTAACGAATACTTTAAACGTATTATATATAGGTACAATAATTTTTACGTTACCTTTTTCTTTTCCAGCTTGTCGTATTTATGGTTTTGTAGGAGGTTTAACAGGAACCATCTCTATAATAACATTGAGTGTGATATCATTCGATCGTTACTTCGTTATCAAATATCCTCTAAATAGATCCTTCTCAAATTTGAGAGTAAAAATGTGTCTGTTAGTTACTTGGGTATACGGTACCTTTTTCGCAGTCATACCCGCCATGGACGTCGGATTCGGGAAGTACACATACGAGGGATATTTGACAAGTTGCAGTTTCGATTATCTAACAAACGACGTGAAAATCAAGAATTTTATCATCGTATTCTTCTTCGCGGCATGGGTGGTGCCTGTTATATTAATATCTTTCAGCTACATCAACATTTGGAAGGTTGTTTATAACAGAGCCGAATCTCAGAAAAGAGGTAGAGACTCCGTTAGACACGTAAAAGAAGAAGATAAGAGAAAACAGGAAATAAAATTAGCTGTAACGGTTTTGTTTACTATAGTTTTGTGGTTCGTCTCCTGGACGCCTTATGCTGTAGTCGCGCTTTTGGGAATAGCTGGATATAAGGATTGTATATCGCCTATAGTGTCTTTATTACCGGCTCTATTTTGCAAAACTGCTAGCTGTATCAATCCTTACGTGTACGCTCTATCACATCCTAAATTTAAGACAGAATTAACGAAGATGTGTTGGAGATCTTCCAAAGCAAATGACAGAAATAAAGTAAGTTTGAACTTCTCGCACTAGAGAAAAACTTTTAATAACCTATTCAAGTATTGTTAAACATTTCTGATCGCAATTTTTAATTTTTTCTAGTAAGAAACAGGGTGAATATTTTTTTATCTAGACATAAAAATTCACGGAAAATTACATGGGCTGATAATTTGCCTCGTAACTCACGAACCATTCATTCTAAAAAAATTTTTACATTTATCGAAGAAAGAATTTCTTCATTAATGATCATATTTCTTTATAATTCATTGGTGACATATAGCATATAAAAAATGTTACTTTGATTTTGAATACTTCCAATTTAACACCCCAAATCGCGCTGTTTAAGATACTCATGATTTTTTTTCTAATACACTAATACATTGAGAGTACCTTTCTAGAATATGAGATCAATATATACATCATTTTGTCGTATATGATTTTTTTAATGAAGGTGTGTCTTAGAAAAAATTTGAATATTGCACCCAATAGTCTGATAATTTTCCTCATAACTTGCGATCCAGTAATTCTAAAGAAAAATTAGCATCTTTTATCGCTTTAGGAAGAGATTGTTCATAAATTGTCACATTTTTACAATTTTTTGATTATTCATTTGTGAAATATGGCACATCAAAATTGTTGTTTATTTTGTATACTCCGATTTCTGATACCTCCAATTTAAGACCCTGTATCTCGCAATTCAAGCTTTTTAAGACAATTATGATTTTTTTTCTAATACACTAATCCCGTAAGAGTTCCCTTTTAGAATATGACATCAATATTTCAATTATTTTGTCGCACATGATTTTTTTAATGAAGGTGTGTCTTAAAATTGCACCCAATGCATACTTTTCCTCATAGCTTACGAACCATTAATTCCTCAATTTTTTTTGCATTTTTTAGCATATTTAGGAAGAGATCGATCATAAGTTTTCACATGTTCTCCATGATTCATTTATGAAATATGGCACATCAAAAATGTCGTTTATTTTGTATACTCCGATTTTTGATAACTTCAATTTAACCCCGTCACCCCGCTCTTTAAGATACTTAAAATTTATATTGCACCCAATGCACCAAAAAATAATTTTGCTCATATCTCCTAAACCGTTTGTACTAAAGGCTGCTACGTATCTTTCATCGAATCAGGAAGAGTTTCTCTATAAGTTTCTATTTTTTAATAGTCTCAATATCTATACTGTGCAAAATATAGAGCCTCAAACTTTTTACCGCTGATTTTTGGTACTGTAAAACGGGTGCATGTAACCACAGAATACACCAGCTTGATAAGAAACAAAAGCCGGCGTAAATCCTTTGATGTTTTGGGGGCAAAATTTCGTGACCTTCAAACTGGCGTTGACAGATAACTGAGCATCTTTACTTGACTTTACACTAAGAAACGTATTCAAAAAATGTAAATTGAATCTTACCTACACGCAAAAAAGTGAAACCAAAGAATCTCAAATAATAATTGTTTATTTTTATGGCTTGTTTCGACAAATTTTTAATTGTCAAATAAAGATTTAAGCATTCAACCGTGTAATATTTTGAATGTTGGTTGATAATTGGCGAAAACACATTAAAGATGAAGAAATACCAAAGTATAATTTTCATAATAGGTCTGTTAAACTTAATTTATGAATTGTTAAAGTTAATTTAACAGCTAAACAAACAATGTGAAAAATATACTTTATCATTTCTTCCTACATAAAGTTTTAGCTTCTGTTTTTGGAGTTCCATCCATTATTAAAAATAACGAGCTATTGTTTAACCAAATGATTTATATTTTCTATATTGTTATCGAAATTCTATGTGTAAGTATGTATTTAAGTAGCGCTGTATGTAGGATAGGGTGAGTATAAAAACCAATACAATAATATAGATTATATATTTAGAATACCAGTTTACAATAGAAAGAATTTCAGTAAATGATGATATAAAATTACAATAAGTATGTTACTTGAATACAAAATTTTTATAATTGATATATTTTAAAGTTACACTTCACCAGATTCTGAATTAAATATTTTACAAGAGAAAATCTACTGATGTATGTGAGTGAAGTCAGGTGAGTGTTCGAGAGAAAAAAATTATCGAAAAGAAACCAAATTTTGTATTTTGGTACAAGATCTTGTACCAAAATACAAAATTTGGTTTCTTTTCCATAATTACTGATGTATGTGACAAAGAAGTTATAAAAAAGTAGCGACAGTAAACTTTTCTGCATTGTTATCGAAGTTTTGTTGCGTTTATCAATAATTATCATATTTTGTGCTTTTTCTGGTTGAACAGTTTGTGCTGTTTTTCTGGTAATCCCTCCAATTAATATTACGATATAGCTTAGACAAACATAATATAGTATTTCTTGTGGCACTAGCTTATTTTTTGTGATCGCTTGAGGCGGCTTGAGACGAATGTCCCACTTGCTCAAACAGCATGGTATCTGTAATTATTAAAATAATTGTAATATACAGCAATTTCAAATAATCTGTTCAAAAAATGTCAAGCATTCTTAGATTTGTCACTCTAAAGAATACATAACATTTACATTGCAATTCTATACAGCTGTTTAAATACAAAGCATTTGGAGATTCACAGATAGGCTAAACACAATCTAATTATAAGAAAGCCATCTATTTTGATGCATATTATCTGCAAGAGTTGAATCTAAATGATGATTATATTTACAAAGAGATGGAGAAGCATCACCAATATGTCTTGTGGCGGCTTGAGACGAATGCCCCACTTGCTCAAACGGCATGGTATCTGTAATTATAAAAATAATTGTAATAACCAGCAATTCCAAATAATCGGTTCAAAAAATGTCAAGCATTCTTAGATTTGTCACTTTACACTCTAAAGAATACATAACATTTACATTACAATACTATACAGCTGTTTAAACACAAAGCATATGGCGATTCACAGATAGGCTAAATGCAATCTAATTATAAGAAATCCATCTATTTTGATGCATATTATCCTACAGAAGTGAATCTAAATGATGATTATATTTACCAAGTGATGGAGAAGCATCCCCAATATCTCTTGTGGCGGCTTGAGACGAATATCCAACTTGCTCAAACGGCATGGTATCTATAATTATTAAAATAATTGTAATAAACAAATAAACAAAATGCCAATAAAGTATTAATGAATCCTGTCGGAAAGTTATAATTAATTCTGCACTAAGGTGGCAAAAATAAATAATAACTGATTGTAATGTTCACTTAAATTTAATTTTTACTAGACTGAATAGCTATTTTTGTTGGTGGATCACTCAATATAACATGGCCCATGGGAATATTGTAGGCACAGCTTGAAGCCATAAGTACTTTTTACGTTCCCTTTTGGAAGTAAATGTATCCTCAAAGTGGAGTTGACATAACTTATAATTGTTATGTAAATAATCTAGGGGTTTTTTAAACAAATCTCCACGGTTACATGCATCCAACCATAATTGTGCTCTAAAATGTAAATAAAGCTAAGTAAGTATATTTATATTTTTTTCTACTTCCGCTACTAAAACCGCACTTTGAACACGGGTTTGACATGCACAAAACGACTCTTTAAGCACTAGTGTTTAAAATGCGAAAAGTCACATCTCGTTTATCTTTTGTTTTTTAAACGTCAAATCAAGTGTATCTTTCATATGTTAAATTTCATGCTCCTTGATAATTTTGTTATTCTGCGTCATTTGATTTATCAGTCAGCTGTCAGTCATCGTCCGTCATGTAATAAATATAATTCAAATATAGTATAATGTTTTCGTTCCCGCGGGCGAAGAAAAAGTATAGTAAGCACCTCGTGTTAAAAACATCTTTAGTCACTCGTTTCATAAGGAACTCGTTCCGCTTCGCTCCACTCGTGCCTAGTAAAACTCGTGACTAAAGTAACCTTTTTGACACTTGGTACTTAATATACTATTATTTATCATATGTGTATAAAAGAAATAAACTACTACCAATTTATATTGAATATTGTGTATTATTATTCAACATATTCAAGCGGAACTCATCAGCAGTGACGTTTATTGTAGTGTATTCATTGATTGTATTATTATTATTTATGTAGATTCACGCAACTTATAATGTATAGGTGCAATGGAAGAATAACATATTTAAAAAAAATTAATATATATATATATATATATATATATATATATAACTAGTGTACAACAATTTAATAAATAAAGAAATTACCTTAATAACTGTACAAAATTAGAAATTGCCTAACAAATGTAATGGAGCATAATAAAGCTGCCTAAGATGATGGATTATTTTCTATAACGTAATCAGCTGTTCATCTGAAATAAAACAAATCTTAGTATAGTCAATTCATGATAATTATCAATTTAAGTAGTAAATTATAAAACATACACATATTTAGTAGAATAAGGAGTATAAATTTCATAGATAAACTAATAATAACATAGAGAAAAATGATATATCGTCAAGTGAAATAAACATAGAGTCAATAAATAATAGTTTGTTAATGAATTAGTATAAATAATTTAAAGAAAAAATTAGAGAGAGGTTACATAAAAGAATTTATGTTTATCAATTAAGATGATTGTAACAGTAATAGACTGTCAATAACAATATTAGATATTGGACTATTTAAAATGTAATTATGTATATAACCAACTATAACTTATTTGTGTGATAAAAACTCAAGGAACTCCACAAGTAAACTTATAATGTCAAGTGGAATTTATATTAGTATATGTATGAAACAATTTTTGCCAAGTGAAATAAGTAAAAATAATTCGACTGCATAAGACAATATTTGATTGGTTATAAACAAAGTGACAGAACGAATTTCAATCAACAAGGAAAGAAACAAACTTTTTAAATAGTGACCTGGAAAAAACAAAATACTTGTTTATTGAAAAAAGTTGAGAATCAGCAGGGAAGCGTTGGTAGTTGGAAGCTGGCGTCGAGATAAGGGGAGCTTGTGTAAAAGTGTTCCCGAAATTCCATGAAAATTCCCAATTAATATGACGAAACTTATAAATTACTATTAAAAACAATACTAATAGTACTCACAAATATTTACATCCAGTTTTACTGCAAAAATTATCAAAATTTCTCCTAGTTATTGGTATTGGAACTTTAGAGGAGTATTCCTGGGTCCAAAGGTGTTCATCCCAAGTCCAGAACAACAGGTCAGTGCTTATTTAAAATATTATTGGCCAATAATAAGAGTTAAAAAACTCCTGAACTCAATTCAGTGCATAATTTCATGAAATCTATAAACTTTGCGGCAATGATCGATCTAAAAAAGAAAAAAAACGGACTTTATATAGTTAATCAATTAAACAAATCATTAATAATAATTAAAAAGGCCTAATTCAATGTAAATAAAAGCTTATACTTACGCCATTTTCTCATCTCATAAGATAAATGCATCATCAATTGTTCATATATTTCCATGTGTATATAAATCCTATAATTATATTTCTTCCACAGCAATTTGTATGTTATATGTGTATATTTTCAACATAAATTCTTCTATGTGATAAATCATTTAATTATAGTCAACGACAACAAACGATGCTTATAAAATGAGCACATCTATGCTCTGTATCGTATTGTAAAGGTTATGTTCGTTTCACGCTATAAACCACATGACTAGATTTTAGGCATGCGCACATGAGAATGTATAAAATCAATAATTTCGTATAGGAAATCCATAGGCGTCGCAACTTATAATTATTAAATTAAAAAAATTTCTTTAAAAATTAAATTTGTTAAAAAGTAAAGTGTTTCTTTTTATTTATATATAAGTGAAATATATCTACGAAAGCCAGGACTCAAAGAATAGACAGAGTTTCATGCTCCCGAATAATATAATAATACAATAATATAACAGAATAAAAAAATATATAATTACTGAGCTAGCCACATCACATAAACAAATTCAATAAACAATTAAATATCTATCTATATTAATTAAAATAAAAAATGAATCTATTAATAATATATATATATATATATATATATATATATATATATATATATATATATATATATTATATTGTAAATAAGGAAAAACCGTACAACAAAGAATTTTCTTTGGTAAACATGTAAACAATAAAATCACATGACATTGACAGATAACTGACTCTGACTTAGACATGCGCACTTAGGAAATGAATTCTAAAATAGCACAAGCTTCGTTTCTTATTGGGCTGGTGTATTCTGTGATGTGACTTTCCAACGTTCATTGCAGTAAAAGTTACAATATGTTAAATATTTTAGTCCTCTTCTGTAGATTATATCATCCAAATTTGGTTTCACTAAAATTGACACCCCATGGGTCTTGATACATACGTTGGTTTCTTAGGAAAAATCATGTCGAACGCTATCTAGGGTTACTTGATACAGAAAAAATAAAAAAAATTTATGTTATACTCTAGGAAAATAATTTTCATAGAATACAAAAATTTGAAGGTTTTATTATAAAGTGGGAATAAGAAGGGCATACAAACAAAAATAAACATATATTGCTTAGAAATAATAAATGGAAAAAACGTTGAGACGATGCTTTAGTATTAATGATTAGATAAATAGCTAAATACCCCCTTCTGAGCTACTGTGGTTGCGGTAATCTATATTCAACCTCATGTGGATAAATAAAACTGATGTCTTCTATTTCAGGCCATGCAAATGTATCATATGTATTTTTGTGGGGTCTCATGAATATCACTTCTACAGACCTGTTAGTCTCATTAGAATTGCCACTAATCCTAAGATCTTGTGCCACATAAGTCACTTTCGTCACACTGATTGCCAGTCTCACTCGAATCATCATTAATCGCTTGCTCTAGAATGTTTTCATTTTCCGAATCTGATGCTGACGACTCAGAATCTTGACTAGCAACACTTTTCCCGGCTTGAACTTTCAAGTTTGTTCTCCTCTTTGTTGGACTGTTGTCGTCTTTACCATATCTTAGTTCTTTCAAAACACTAATAAAAGAGTTTTCCATTGCAGAATTAGTGACGACAGCATCTTCATCAGAAGGAATTTGTTCTAAAACCTTATGTCGATTAACTGCATTTTTCAAACCCTGCTTTGATAATACATTCAGCTGAGGGTTCTATTTTTGATATCAACTGTTTCAACATTGACGGAAATTGGTTTTCAGGAACACATCCACGATTTCCTTTCATTTACCAATTTATTAATATTCTTCGCCAGTGGCGCTTAAATGGTCTGAAAAAAGATACATCTAGCGGCTAGTAAATGTGTGAAGAGTTTTTTGGCAAGAAAATAAATTTTATGTCATTGGCCTCACATTCACTAATAACATGAGATGAAAGATGGGAGGACAAGTTGTCCCCGATGAGAGCCCGAGGTGGATCTTGCTTTTTTAAATAAGGAAGGGCTATTGTGGAAAATTATTCTTCAAATTTTTTATTGTCTTGCTATTACCATAACGGGTACCTTTTTGTCCTCCAATGGTCCAAGTATTCCACAAATGAAGAGAGCGATAAATGACTAACGGTGGTAATAACGTTCCATCACCTATTATTATTATTATTATTATTTTATATCTTCTTAAGGCATTTCACATAAACTCAGGCCTTTTGGTCTGAGTGTAGTTTATTCAAATATACAGATATAGATCTATCAAAGCATATTTGACGTTCCCCTTTTTAGCTTATTTTTCCAGTACTTTCCTTACAACGGTGCATGTGCCGAGAATGGTTGTAATCTGCATCTTTCCAATTGGAGATGGACTGATTTTGAGAGTATCCACAGCCTTACCAAGCTGCCATTCTGTTGTGGATAGAATCATAGGTAGGATAGTAACTTGGTATAGTTTCCACTGCTCTTTGATATACTGAGCGAGTTCATCATATTTTCGAAGCGTTAGGTTAATTGTGCTTTCCATGTTGTTATCATTCACAACTGCGAAGTCGTTAATCCATACCTGCTCTTCTCTCAGGCTCCACAGAACCACATCCGGCCGGTTTGCGTCATTTGTCCGATCAGTAAATATTGTTCTATCCCAGTATAATTTATAGTTGGCGTTTTCTAGGATGCTTGCTGGTATATACTTATAAGTGAGTTTTTCTGTTTCGGGTATCAAGTTATATTTGGAGGCCAGAGCATGGTTTACTATCTTTCCAGTTTGATCGTGGCGTTTCTTGTACTCACAGATGCGGCGAGAGAGCTGTATCCTCCAGTTATATGTTGGTAGTTTCTCCCATCCTGCCACACATTCTACAGGAGTCATCTATCGTGGTTGGATCTTTAATGATATATTTCAGATAGTTTCTAGTTGGCACAATCTGATCCTCTATGGCAATCATAAACCCTTCAGTCTCATGGAAAAGGTATCGTGTTCGTTAGTAGTGATTCGACCACTTTTTATCTGTGCCCTCTGCGGCTAGGATAGTAGGATGTCTTCCATGCAGTGCTTTCCTCTGCCATGCTTCTCGCCTTTTTTGTACAGATATTGGGTGAATGTCACAGTTATGATTAGGGTTCAAGGGGGTGTAATTATCATCTTGGGAACATACTACATTATGAAGCACGGAGGTTTTTGCTTATCTATGGAAATAGATTCTCATTGACTTAATTTGACGAATGTCCATGTTATGGAGGTTTACTATGCCCAATCCACCTTCTTTGCGGGGTATATAAACTCTTTCCACAGCACTCTTTGGGTGACGCCTTCTAAACTTGGTCAGTTGAACTCGGATCCATCTTCCAGGTCTGTATTGCTCCATTTCACAATTCCCATTGAATAAGTAATGACTGCTATGGCGTAGGTGTTGATAGCGATAGTGGTGTTCTTGGAATTCACTCTTTTCTGGAACTCGCTCCTCAGTTGTTGTTTAATCAGCGTATGCTCGACAATTTTGCTTTGGTTCATCTCTAAATATTTGTACAGCTCATCCGTATTCATTGACGTTATAGTTTCTTGGTAGGCGGTTTCATATGTTATGTTTTGGTTGAGTTTTCCTTTATTTATACTTTGTATTTTACACTTATCTACCCCAAATCTAATCTTTATATCTTCGGAGAAACTTTCGGTTACTTTTAGTTGGTACTGAAGCCCTGTATTTGTTGCTGCGTACTGTTTGAAATCGTCCATGTAAAGTAGATGGCTGATTTTGTGTTGTTTCTGGCCGTTCTCATTTTTCATTTCAAATCCTCTCATGATGTCATTCAACAGGTCCGTTAGCGGGTTTAGGGCCATACAAAACCACAGTGGACTTAGTATATCTCCTTGATATATACCTTCTCTTATCTGTATTTTTTCTGTGGTGTAAGATCTTTGAGGTGTTTTCAGGTTTAAGGTCGTTTATTATTATGATTATTATTATAGGGGTTCCCTGATCTCAATAAATTGCTACTGGTTTTTCTCTGGTTTCATTGGAGAGGTAATTTAGCCAAAGCCAATCGGGTAAAAAACTTTCGGACAATATGTGTTGTTTGTAGTATGACCGTTCTTGGAATACCGGTGATAACGTTTGAGGGATTTCAAGTTTCTGGGGATATTTTACAAATTTCTTGATACCATTTCGGCAGAGATAACTACTGATGTCAATCTTTTTAGACCTTCAAATATGTTTTATTTCCATCGCTAGATTCTCATATTTACTCCTCTTTTAATTTTCTGTTTTCAAGACATTGTGGGACAATGGGATTGCTATGTCTATTATTGTGGCTTCTCTTTTTCTTTTATGAATGATTACTACGTGTGGTCTATTGTAGTCTACTGTCCTGTCAGTTATCATAGGTGTATCCCAGTAGAGGAGTACATTTTCATCTTCGAGTATACTGCTTGGGTTGTATTTATAGTTAGTAGTCCTGTCCTCAATCCTATTTCCTGATGTATGATTTTGCAACTTGATTGTGTCTGTTTAAGTATGCTGTTTGTGCTAGGTGAGAACATCCTGCTATTATACGTTGGATCGATTCACCTGGCTGGTTACATTTGCGACACTTGTCTTCAATGTTTTGCCTCAGGATATGTTTTTCGTAATTTTAAGTTTTGATGACCTTATCTTGTATGGTGAAGGTGAAACCTTCTGTTTCTGGATATAAGGCGCCATTCTGTAGCCAGTTGAGGGACTTATTTATATCAATCTCTGGTTTTGTGAGCTGGTTCGGGTATTTTCCATACATTGATTTTGTCTTTCATTGGGTTTCTAAGTCTTCTTTAGGTTTTGGTTGGTAATACTGGTCGGAGTGGGGTGTAATTATCATCTGCTCTTGATATATCTTTTAGTATCTCATTATTTGATTTATTAGAGTAATCTATCATATTCTTCTCTTGGTTGAAGATATTGATCAACCCTCTACCACCTTTCTTCCTGGCCATGCACAGCCGCTCTACTGCCGAGTTAGGATGTAAGCATCTGAATTTTTTTAAAAGTGTTCGTGTCGTCCTGTACTGGTTTTCCAGATCTTCGCATATTTGTCCAGGCCAAACTTTATATGGATACTACTGCTGAACTGGGCCGTGACGTTGAGCAAACGCTTTAACTCATTTGGTGTTTCGGCGAAAAGTTTGAGGACAGTCTTGCCACCATATTTTTTCTGGTGTTTTCCTTTTAAGCATCGGTGAAGTTTCATCTTATCAATACTATGTTTTTCTGCTGCCCCTCGTATACTTAATTTATTCGATTTAACATCTTGAAATGACTTTTCAAGTTTTTGAATGTTATTGGCGGCGTAGCGCCTTGCATCTGGCTTGCGTTTGTATGTTCTCGGCATTGTATCAAGTCACCCCAGTTCATACAAAACTTTGTTTATTTGATTATTACATAAAGCAGCGTTTTCTAAAAACAATCAAATTTTAGCTGAAGTATGGCAAATATATTTACTTACTTACCAGCAAGTTTGAGTAAAATATCTTCAATAAGTTTGGTTCCACACAAGAGGCACCAGCAAGACGTGTTTTGTATGTCTCATTTGCTTTGCACATAACTGTCCCCTATAATGTAATGCGGGAACTAATACCGATAAAATAGATACATCAGGATATGCTCTTGACAACATCACTACAGATGTTAACCCTTAATTAGGCGTGCCTAAAAAATGTGCATAATTGGGCGCGCGGTGTATTTTATACCCATACGTTTTGCGACTGTATGCATTATTCATATACAAAGTAATATGTTTTGTGCAAAAAAACAAAGCTTGGTATATTAAATAATTTTATTTAGGTATATAAAAATAATGAAATAATAATATGAACAAATCTAAAACTAGCAATTCTAAGCAGATTATACATATTGTTACGAAACAGCACACTGGTATAGATCCTAAATCCGACTCTGTCTAAGCCAGGTATGAAAATTAAAATTATGGCGTATACGCAGTGTTTTTATAACTGTTTGGGACTATCTTATCTAAACATTGTTTTTGTGACCAGACTTATCTAGAAAAGGCTAGAACCAATTATATGTAAGCTGCAGCCCGGAATTTTCTAGTAAGAAAGGCATTAATATAAATAAGGACCGATCAGCGGAGGAGTTGAGTTGATAAAGTGATCTCGACAAATAAACAGTAAATAAGTGAATATAAAAGTGTTGATATAAATTAATAATTAAGTTTGTGTACCTATAAATTAAATTTAAATGATTAGTTGAGTATATATGAATTAAGTGTAGTGATTAGTTTAGTGTTTAAATAAATTAGTAAGTAGCCATACCGTGTGTTTAAAATTCATCTCACCCGTTTACCGTTTAAATAAATAAGAAAAACATTACATTGGTGTCAGAAGTGGGATAATATAAATAAATTGCTACGTAAAAATGGCCAAGAGATTAAGGGATCTGAAAGTGGCGGAATTAAGAGCAGAATTAGAAGATCGTGAGTTGGAAACGTCCGGTAAGAAAAGTGAATTAGTAGAAAGATTTAAAGTGGCACTGGAAAATGACGGCTTTGATCCAGAAACAGTTTTATTTAATGACGAGGCTTCCACCTTAATCTCGTCAATTTCTGCTAATATTTCTGCTAACATGGACGAGAAGATTTCTGCCATGGAAGAGAACATGGACGAGAAGATTTCGGCTATAAAGAACGATATTACTACTTTGAAGAACGATATATCTGCCGATATCTTATTAATGAGAAACGACATTGCCGCTGACGCTGAAAATGAAATTTCGTCCCTAAAATCTGAAATCGAGAATAAGATTACAACGATAGACGAGAAAATCAAGGAGTTAGAGGAAAAGATTGCCGATTCAAGAACGCGAGGCACGCCAGAGGAAGAAAACAAGACCGAGCAAACGAAACCTTGCAAGCCAGAAACACTACCTAAGTTTGAAGACATTGGCAGTTTTACCCGAGTCAAGGCCCCAACGTTCGATGGAAAAATGTCGTGGACCAATTATGTGAAACAATTTGAAGCAGCCGCTAGAGTGAATAATTGGTCCGATAGAGAGAAGGCAGTGAACTTAACCATCGCGCTTCGCGGAGATGCCTTAGATGTACTCCAGACGATACCTTTGGAAGAAACGGATGACTTCGAGCAGCTGAAGAAGAGGTTGGACATGCGATATGGTCATGAACATTTAGAACATTTGTACCAATCTTAGCTGAAGAACCGAAGGCAGAAACGTGATGAATCCCTTCAAGAATATGAAGTGGACATTGCCCGACTAGTTCGATTTGCTTATCCGTCAGCACCAGAGAACATGGAATGTCTGGGCATCCAGGCCTTTATTGATGGCTTACGTGACCCCGATATGCAGAGGACGCTTCGTTTAGCCCATACGAAAACATTAGTCGACGCATTGACAGTTGCCCTTGAATATGAAGCAGCAACGAAGGCTTCAGGATATAACAAAATCAGGACCATCCAAGAAGAAGGTGACAAAGACAGATTTGACCAGTTCGTCAGTTTAATGACAAATATGATGGACAAGAAGCCGAGAAAGATCAGATGCTGGAATTGTGGCGAGATAGGGCATGTACTTAGTTCATGTAAGCGCCCCAAGACCTCTGCAAACCAAGAACCCCAGTCACAGGAAAACTAGAACGGGTCGGCTACGAGGGGGCAGCACCGACCCATGATCATTCTAAAGACCCTCTCATACTGATAGCTTCTCTCAGATGTCGCAACGACAGTGTATATGTGGATGGCGAAGTAAATGGCAAGAAATATGCTCTGCTGGTTGACACTGGAGCAACTAGAACCATTATACGACCCGAAATAATAAACTCCAAGAAGAAGCTGTTACCAACGAGACTTCGACTGCGGACCGCCACAGGTGAGAGTGCCAACGTTCACGGTGAAACACAAATCCAATTAGGAATTGGCGCAGAAAAGTTCACGCATACGGTAATCGTAGCTGACATTGAAGAAGACGTGTTTCTGGGAATGGACGTAATGAATGTACATGGTTTCCAATTGGACTTTAGAAACAGAACCATCAAAGTGGGTTCCGAGGAGGTATTCCTTCATCCATATGAAGGCAGTGCGGTGTTGGCAGCTGTACAGGAAGATACCGTTCTACCTGCACGAACCGAAACCATGATAGTAGCACGGCTACAGGGAATCATGGAGGAAGGTACACCGGTTATGATGGAGCCAAGGAACCATGACGAAGAGGATCGCAAGGGGGTACTAATTGGAAAAGGATTGGTTACGTCGGCGAAAGAGATCCCAGTACGTGTGATAAACGTGAATGATTACCCAATTACCATCAAGAAGGAAACCAAGATTGGATCCTGCGTACCAGTGACGTCTATAGTTCGCCAAACAACGACCACTGACAATTCTAATACCAGATTCGAACAAATGTTATCAGTAGCTGGTCAATCTTTGGATCGAGCTAAAAAAATAGCAATGAAGGAGTGGCGGTGGATCCAGAGAAAATTGTTTCCATTCAGCAATGGCCGCAACCAACCGACAAACATCAAATTAGGAGTTTCCTTGGACTTTGCACGTATTATAGAAGATTTATCAGGAAGTTTGGAGATATTGCCAAGCCTCTAACGCGACTTACAGAAGAAGCAAGAGCTTTCCAATGGGACGAAGACTGTCAAACGGCTTTTGAAACCTTGAAGAGGCATTTAGCTCGGCGCCGATATTAGGATATCCATTACCAGAGGGAGACTTTATTCTTGACACTGACGCGAGCAACGTAGGAATTGGTGGAGTGCTCTCACAGATCCAAGGAGGGCAAGAAAGAGTGCTGGGATATTTCAGTAAAGTCCTTTCCAAATCAGAACGAAACTACTGCGTCACAAGAAGAGAACTTTTGGCGGTAGTGAAGTCCGTGGAACACTTTTACCAGTATCTCTATGGTAGGAAGTCTTTAATCCGGACTGATCATGCAGCACTCAAGTGGTTGATGCAGTTCAAGAATCCCGAGGGCCAGATCGCTAGATGGATTGAACGACTTCAAGAGTACGATTTCAGCATCGAACATCGAGCTGGTGTGAGTCACCGAAATGCCGACTCCCTGTCCAGATGACCGTGCCCAACAGACTGCTCCCACTGCAACAAGGCGGAATCTAGGGAAGCTGCAGTTTCAAGAACTACTGTAGTCAACGAGGAATGGTCACCCACCAGGATCAGAGAAGATCAGGAGAATGATCCTCACCTGAAGATGATTCGGCAATGGAAGAAAGAAAACCGGCGACCTACTTGGCAAGAAGTGTCAAGATTTTCACCGAAACTCAAGGCGTATTGGGCTCAGTGGGACTCCCTTGTCCTGGAAGAAGGGCTGTTGAAAAGAGTCCTTGAAAACGATGATGTTTCTGAGATTAGGAGACAGCTAGTTATCCCGAGAACAAGAGTAGCTGAGGTACTGAAGAAGTCACACGACAGTCCATCGGGAGGTCATCTGGGAGTGAAGAAAACCCTTCAGCGAGTTCGTGAGAGGTTTGATTGGACGAACAGCTCCGACGATGTGAAGGACTGGTGTAAGAAATGTACGACTTGTGCTACGAGTAATGGACCACATCGCAAGAGAAAGGCACCCATGAAACAGTACAATGTTGGAAGCCCTTTCGAAAGGATTGCTTTAGATATCGCTGAACCATTTCCGACGACAGAAAATGGTAGCAAGTACATACTGGTTGTAATGGATTATTTCACAAAGTGGGTGGAAATTTAGGCTATCCTGAACCAAGAGGCCACAACTATCGCGGATGTATTGGTGAAAGAATTCATCAGCCGATATGGAGTGCCCATGTAAGAAATTTCGAAAGCCATCTATTCCAGGAGATTTGCGACAAGCTGGGAATGAAGAAGACCAGGACAACAGCTTTACATCCACAGTCAGATGGAATGGTCGAGAGAATGAACAGGACCATTGGAAAATACCTGGCCAAAGTAGTTTCCAGCCATCAGAGAGATTGGGACCAGTATCTCTCCCTATTCGCATTGGCTTATCGATCCGCCGTCAATGAGTACACGGGTGAAACACCTGCGAAAATCCTGTTTGGACGTGAAATGAGGCTTCCTTGTGACCTAGAATTTGGCAGTCGGCCTGGAGAAGATCTAGCAGGCGAAGACTACGTTATCCAATTGAGAAGAAGGCTGGACGATATTCATGAATTAGTTCGAACCAATCTTCAAGTTGCCAGCGACAGCATGAAAAGTCGGTACGACACGCAGGTCACAGAAGGCGGTTTTAAAGAGGGGACAAAGTATGGTTACACAACCCTACGAGGAGAAAAGGATTTTCTCCAAAATTACAAAAATCCTGGGAAGGTCCATACTTAATCAAGAAAAGGATCAATGCTGTTATATATCGCATAAGCAAGATCCCCAACGGAAAACCAAAAATAATTCACCAAAACCGACTAGCGCCATTCGAAGGTGACCATGACCTGGAGGAAGGAGTAAACCTTATTCGAGATGTGTCTGACCCCACCTTCGATGAATTTATGGGCGCGTATGGAGGTACCGGGAAAGCTAGATATGGAGTCACTTCGGAACAACAACAAGATTTGTTCACTCTCCCGGAAGATTATTCACTGGCATGCAACATCCCCGCCCGTATCAAGAACGCACGAGGGTTGGCAACCGTCATTCGAAAGAAGTTCGGGCAATTAGAAAAACTTGAAGACCAGATTCCAGCCCCTGGCAAGACACTGAAACTGAAACATAAATCTCGGTACGTCTTCTACGTGGTAACTAAAAATGAATTCCAAGATCGATCTACCTACCGCGATGTGTGGGAGGCACTTCGAAACCTCTGAGACCATGTGTTGGAATCCAACGTGAAGAAACTGGCTATGCCTAAGATAGCGAGTAACCAGTTGGATTGGCGAATTATCAGGAACATGCTGGAGATTATCTTTCAAGATACCGGTGTCCAGATATTAATTTGCAGCTACAACCTCCGTTATCAGTATCCGATGAAGACGGTGCCCTGCTATTTCCATAAGATCGGAAAGTGTAGAAATGGGGCTAGTTGCCGATTGAAACATCCAGTCTCGGCTACACAAAAGTTCCAGGAGGAACTTCCATTTAAGGAGGAGGTAATGTTACGAAACAGCACACTGGTATAGTCCCTAAATCCGACTCTGTCTAAGCTAGGTATAAAAGTTAAAATTATGGCGGATACGCAGGTTGTTTTTATATTAGTTTACGAATAGTGACTATCTTATCTACACTGTTTTTGTGACCAGTGTTATCTAGAAGATGCCAGAAAGTCAATTGTTTTTGTCTAGAATACTCTAGTAAAAAAAGGCATTAATATATATATAAAGAGGACCGATCAGCAGACCAATTAGTTGATAAAGTGATCTCGAGAAATAAACAAAAATACACCGAACAGTAAAGTGCTAATTAATAATCAAGTTTGTATGCATATAAATTAAATTTAAGTGATTAGTTAAGTATATATAAATTAAGTGTTAGTGAGTTAGTGTTTAAATAAATTAGTACCGAGTATTTGAAATTTATCCCACCCGTAATAAAAACGTTTAAACAAATAAGAAAAACATTACAATATTATAATCATGTATTTGTTCAGGTTTTCCTGTTTCATCATTAATTAAACCATCACCATGCATTGTAGAAATAAGGAAGTTCAGATTTATTTGTTTTCGGCACATATGATGCTATCATTACATCATTTTGAAACCCAAATACTGAAGAACCAACTTCCCTGTTTTTATTTGGAAGGAACTCTAATGCAATTTCCTTTTTATTTTTTCGTAGAGTGCATATGAATATGATTTTATTTTCAAGAAGCAACTTCGCTAATGGATAACTAGTGTACCAATTATCGCAGGTTAACTTCTATTCTTTCCTCTCACATGTTCAACAAGCCTAGTTACAATTTGGGAAGGTCCATTATTCAAAACATATGGACCGTCTGGTTGCTTTCCGCATTATATTTCAATATTACTGATATAAAATGTCTTTGCATCACGAAGAGCAAAAATTTTGATGCCGTACTTGTAACGCGAAAAATGCGCCGAGCCGTCGTAAATTTAACGATTGGCAAGCTTGTCGAGATATAGAATCCTAAGCACGGTATGCGAGACGTAGTCAGTAAAGTCAGTCCTCCATTTGCCGTCGAAGTGTACACACACATTAGTAACTTTAAAAATTTTTGCATGTGCTCTGGGAGCCATTTGAAGTCGATAAGAAAAACCGACAATTTCGTCGTAGGGAAAGAAAAATACGGCTGGAACCAACAGCTGGTAGCTTCGACCCGATAAGTTATTGAACCAAAAACGGTCGATGACTGTGGGTTCTTTAAGGATTTACAGGAATTGTATATTGGTGGTAAATTTTCCGTAGACGGCGTTAGCTAGAAGGATTCATTAACAAGGTAAATGGTTGAAAAATACTTTCTCGGAATTAACAGTTTTGTAGGTAATTTAACGTAGAAATTTTGCTTTGATTCGTAATTTATTGGAGAATGTAATCTGGATTTCGCGGGTTCGTTTCCTTGTATTTCATAAATTCTTATTAATTCATATTATTCATTGCTTTATATTTTGTTGAAATAAGAATATAACAAGGGGGTTTTTTTGTAACTCACTGATTGGAATTTAATGGGACAGTGAGGTCCAGGAGGACTGGATTAGTCTGGAGCAACATTAGTTCCTGTTCTGGTTCCGGAAAAGGATAAGTGAATAGTTTTCCTTTTATTCATCATTTTCATTAGTAAATTCACCTTTATGCGTCACATATTACCATTTTACATTTAAAGATTTATTTCTTTATGCGACAATTATTTTAATCTTGCTTACACTGGTACTTTGTATTTAAAAATTTGAAATCTTTGCTCATAGTTTAAAAACACGCTAAGACACTACGGTACGTACCTGGTATTGCGTTATTTAGTGGTTTTTTTTTACCTATTTCTGACAAATTTTGTGAATATAACTTGCACCGTTCATAATTTTGAATTGTATTTTCGCTAGCAACGCTAAACGCGATTGCTATTTAAATTTTAGGTTTATGCAACAATTTATATTGATATTGGTATAATTTGCGGAAGGGTGAACCCTTGTAATTGTACATTGTTGATTTTTGATATATATATTATCGTGGTATTTTTGAGATATTGTACATGAACTATTTGGTCGTTTCCCTAGAACTATAGAATCTGCTCGACAGTTATTTATTTGTTTGTAACTGACAAGTTAGTTAAGAATTTTTTTGGATTTATGTAGATTTCGGCCTTCAGCCCATCTACATCCTGTGTTTACGGCCTTCAGCTGAGCTCAGACATTATTTGCGATATTGTTGTAGTGACATTGTAACAAATACTTTGAAAAGAGACCTTTGGTCCACCAAGACTAATTAAAATTTCAATCAGGGTGTACTTGCTGACTTTTATTTACTTATGATAATTTACCTATCAGATTAACCTTTGGAGTGTGTAGTGAGTGTTGTTAACCCACTGAGGAGTTGTGGGCTAATTAAAGAAGTCTTGGGTGCTTGCCAAAACTTCTCTGGCGCCCTTTTTGTATACTTAATAATCATTTGAAGAATCCACCCCTTCTTCGACTCGAAGCTAGTCGACTGGCGAGCACGGGTTGTACCACGTGAGACAACCCGCATACCTATAACGAGCACTGTGAGGGTTTGTAGGTTTTTCTCGTTATATACTTGGCAGGTTTATTTGGAATGAACTGTATAAAACTGCATCTGCCGCGAAATGGAACCAACATTTCATCAATCGTCATGTATTCACTGAGGCAGTATTCCTTCTTACAGTTACTATTAAAATCTTCTAACAAAGACCTTATGGGTGCTAGCTTATCTACTTTGCGCCTTTTTTCTCGCGTGGTGATATTATCAAACCTCAATATACGCAGAATAAATAGAAATCTCTTATAGCTCATACAAACACGAAAGATTTCAATTCCGGTACCATCATTTGACTATAATTCTAACAATTATGTGTGATTGGCTCGTTTTACGCCATTTAAAAAAAAGTAGTCCAATAAACGCAAACTTTTCATTTTTACTAATATGTTTTGCATCCCTATCCCTTCGAAATTTTTCTTTTGTGGTATCAATATATATGTTGGAACAATCTACAATATTTTCTAATATTTCATTGGTGAGAAATTTTAAAAGAAGGACATATATTTCATTCTGAATACTGTCGGGCACTGATTTTGGCCCCGGCAGTATTTTTACTATATTTTGAGCTTTAGATTTTGCCCTCTTACTAACAAAACTTTCTTTAGCCCATTTAGTGAAATTATCTTTGCCAATATAATGAAATGAAGATTCGCTATCAGAAATTTCTTCGTCTGATAAGTCACCGTTAACTTCAGAGTGACTATCGTGACTGCTATAAGCGACTTCTTCCTCTTCTAGGTCATTATCGTCTTCCTCTAGTTCATATACTGGTTCAGTATCGTCTACTTCTAAGAATATGGCTAATTCTTCATCTGTCAGTTTATTTGGGTTTGTCACGTGTATATTATCCCTAAAAATATATTATTACACAGTACTTCACAATACTCATCAAAATATTTAAATATAATAATTTTTCGAATGAAAATCGTAAAAACAAAATTAAAACTTAACTTACATATTTGGTCGCGTGTTGTACTTTAGGCACCAGTTCACTCAAAGCCTTTGATATTCACTTAACAAACTCTCGCACAACACTGATATTTTGGTGAGAAGACAGAAGAGAAGCGACTTATAAGATACTTAATGCGGCAGGGACATACATGCGGTGTTGTCAGAGTTATTAAGTTTATTCTAGCATTGGTGTACAAAATACACCGGCGCGCCTAATTAAGGGTTAAAAACGAATGGGAAGTTTTTTACAATAGAAAGATGAAATACTGACATTTTGTATCAAGTTACCCCGTTTTAAGGTACCTACCTAAACTTTGACATTCTATATCTCACAAATACCGTTACTTATGGCATCCATAACTTTTTCCCTCAATAACTATTTCTTTGAAAGAACTCTTCTAAAATTTGTGCTTAATATTCCTACTATATTAGACCGTACGATTATTTTCATAAAATTATACAAATTTGATCATATCGAACAAAAACTACTCTTGAATTGATTTATCTTTATATGTTACGCATTAAAAGCGCCACTCTCGGACATTTGAGAACTATGTTTTAGGTATGGACAACTGAAACTCCAAAATCAGAAATAACGACACTCGGCGAAATAAAAAATGTATCAAAATTCACGGATTCCAATCAAAGCTTAAAAATGCACAAAGACAGATCAATGGAACGTCAACGCAGAGGACCAAGTTCATTGAAACGACAAGGAACTATTGTGGAAATGATATGTTTAAGACCTTCGTTCAGTAATACCTCTTCAAGCTTTAGAAGACTAGCTAGACGATGGTCTTCTAAAGAAAGACAAGAACAAGTAGAAGATACAGATGTATCCATAGATATAGTAAGTAAGGATCCATCATTTTTTTCATTTTATTAATTATGTATCATTGAATTTTAGGTTTCGATTGAAAATTGAATAGGAGAAGATATAAAGAAGTTGTCGTAACTAGATTATTTATAATAAAATAATTCATAAATTTATATTAAATTATATGTAATAATAAACATCTAGTCAATGTAGAAATGTACATTTAAATAATAAACAGAATGCCGTAAGAAAGATGTTGTTTCAGAAATTTTCAGTGACGCACCCAGAATATTAACTAGCGGATGCGGATAGCTTTCGAAAACTATTCCCAACCACGAACGATTTACGAATTCTGCCGAAGCCGGCCAAAAGTATGGGCGGGAAAGAAATTGTTTTGTTTTCAGTTTGTAGATTTCCTCTATTTATTTATTAATCTATGTTGCCTCCTTAATGGTAATTGTGTCACAGCATCTGTATATTTTCAAAGATTATGTATGTTCTCTTCTATGAACAAGATGACACAAAGTCCCACCTTTAAGTTTAATTATTTTTTTATTAGTTTTTAAATTGTATATTTTCATTCTGAACCAATGTCTTATTTGGTTTTTTCTGTGAAATGTATTTATAGATTCATATATACATTGTATTCTTATTTTTCAATTAAATTTAATATTTCTATAGGTAATTATCTCAAAGTTCATAGGTTGCGGTACCTATTTATTTTCTTACCTATGTATTTTAATTCCATAGGGACCAACTTTTCACCCGATATATTTTTTTTTCCAAACAACTGACCAATATGGAATCGTCATATCAAAAAACCCCTATTTGCAAAATATCATCGGAATCGGAATATAATTTTTTTTTCAAATTTCGTTTGAATTATTTTTATAATAGTCTTGGCGCCTCTCTTTCGATTTTTACCAATTTCAATCTTTCCAATTCATAAACGTAGTTGTTACGAATTACAGTAGGGTAAATTTTCACCAAAATGTCTAGTTCAACTTTAACCCTGTATCATTCCTACAAATATTAAATGGAAGAAACGAAATATAATCAGTAATTGAGATACATCTTTTCGAGGGGTCCACATCAGTAGGTATATACGTAGTTCTTCGATGTTCGTCGAAATATTTATTGATGTGGAGGGGGTGAAAAACCAACCCGGCGCGTCTCCAGGTGGCGGATAGGAGAAGGCCCTCTGAGATGATTTTATATGTCTCCTGGCTGTCTGTGGTCAAATCTCGCGGGCCAGTGGGATGAGGGGGGGGCTCTTGGCTTTACTGCCGGGACCAAGAGTAGACAACCTCCTTAAAAACCTAAAGTCAAGGTGGGAAACCAGGCCGAAGAATGCGTGGCTATATAGGAGAATAGTCCTTACTGGTTTCGACCTTGGACCACCGGGGGGAACTCCATTGTATTAAACCCCTCACCTCTGCATGCGGGGCTCTGTAGCGGTGGACTGTAGTGACCCTAGCTTCTCGTGGGACCATTTATGGACGGAGAATGTAAAACTTCTACCGGAAAAGTAGTGGAGAAAACCTCCACCTCTTCATCCGGGCACATCACAGAGGGAAAAAAAGCCAAACGGCGCAAAGGTCGTATGCCGTTCGACCTCCCAAAACTGGGAGAACCGGGCGGCATAGGCGACCCAATTAGAAAAAGCCTCAGTGGAGCAAGGGTGCGGAAATACTTGTGATTCCTTAATCAGGGAATATCCCCTGAAGAGGCCAGATTATTCTGCGCCCAATTCCTCCCCTCCACAACCGGAACCTCTGGAAAAAGGGCAAAAGGCGTAAGCTTGACCTTGGATCAGCCCGAGATCTCCTCCGGCTCTGCTGGGGTGACTAGAGATGCGGAGATCACCTCTGCATCCAGGGAAACTGGGCGGAGCAGTGTGGGGGTCAAGGATCTGACTCGAGATCAAGAGACCTGCTCGAACTCCGAGGAAGATATTGCCATGGTGGTCGAGGAGGGTCAGGGAGAGATACAGGAGGGGGATGAATAGAGGCTGAGTAACTCGGCCTCTCTCATCCATAATAATTCACGAATGTAGCTCAGATTAACCTACATCACGCGAAGGGGCTTCAGCCGTGATTGCAAGGTTGTTTGCTAAACTATAACTGGATATTGTACTGATTTAAGAACCATGGCTCAACAAAGAAGGCCAAATCAAAGGATTGGCATGCAAGGATCCTAAATTGATTTATCATCAAAGGTAAGTATCTCCGCGTGCCTGTGTAATAATAAGAAATAACATAAAATTTATATGTGTTTTAGAATACGTGTCACGAACCTTGTTCCAATCATGGTTCACCTCAACATTGGGTGTATCGACATCGTCATTGCTTCTGCCTACTTCGCTGAAGATGGGCCGATGACACCGCCAGAAGAAGTATAAGAGCTAGTGAGACACTGCAACGGCAGACGGCTGCCAATCATAATTAGTTGTGATGCCAACGCACACAATACCGTGTGGGTAAGCACTAACAACAACGCCAAAGGTAAGTACTTATTAGAATATCTCTTACCAAATAACCTTGAGACCTTATACGTGAGAACAACCCCCAGTTTTGTCACGAGAGCTAGAGAAAAGGTCCTGTACGTAACAATTGTTAACGTTGCTGCTAGGAAAAATGTAAAAGATTGGAGGGTGATGAGCGAGCCATCACTTTCCGACCATAGGATCATCGAGTTTAGGATAGAGGGAGATACTACCTCGATTCCTAAAATCCGAAATCCTAGAAATACTGATTAGTCTCTTTACAAGACCAATCAGAAGGACAATTTGGAACACGTCGAAGTGAATGGGGTAAATCACCCGCACTACGACCTGGAACAATGAGTCGAACAGATCAGTGAGTCAATAATGGAAGCTTTTCATTCCAGTTGCCCACTGTCAAAAGCTCGTTCAGAAAACGATGCTTCTTGGTGGAATGAGAACCTGTCAAACATCAGAAAAGAGGCCCGTCTGCTCTTTAATGCAGACAGCCGTGACGGTAATTGGCAGGGGTATACTGAGAAGCTCACTCAGTACAATAAAGATATTCGGAAAGACAAAAGGCTAAATAATGAAGCCTTTTATGAAAAGATCACTTCCACTCACACAGCGGCCAGTCTACAAAAGGTCATGGCAAATGGGGGAACTAACCCCACATTGTCGCTGAAAACGCCAAACGGATCATACACGGAAGGTGAAGAGGAACGATCGATCCTTCTTCTTTGAACCTACTTTCCAGGTAGTGAACCAGCAACAAGCACTGAAATAGCAATGAATTACACCAAAAATCCTGCAAGGAAGATTGGGACGTAGCTAAGAAAATATTTATCAGATAGCGGTTGGAATTGGCAATAAGTACCTTTCAACCATATAACTCACCAGGAGTGGATGGAATATTTCCAGCACTCCTGCAGCAAGGAATAGAGGAGATTCTTACTCACCTGCTGAAGATTACTAGAAGCAGTCTAGCAGTGGGTCTAATACCTAGAAAATGGAAAAGGACAAGGGTAACAACCTTCATACCAAAAATAGGAATAAAAGATAGGACTGATCCCTGATCTTTTAGACCCATCTGCCTAGCATCGTTTCTACTCAAAACAATGGTGAAAGTAGTGGATAACTACATAAGAACAGAGAACCTAGAGAATATACCACTTCATAAATGTCAGTATGTCTACATAGCGGGTCTATCAACTGAGACGGATCTGTATCAGCGAACAGAAGTCATCCAGAGAACTCTGAACAACAAAGAAATCGTAATGTGCGCATTCCTGGATATATCTGGGGCCTTTGACAACACAACTCATGTGTCTGTCAAAGAAGCACTAAAAAGGCGAGGAGTAAATGAAACCATTGTAAAATGGATACATGAGTTGTTGAGGACGAGGATAGTTGAGACACAGGTGGGGAATCAAACCGCCTCAGTTAAAGCCACTCGCGGGATACCTCAATAGGGAGTAATATCTCCCCATCTATGGAGCCTCGTAGTAGTTGAGTTGCTCTACAGGCTAACGGGGCTTGGCTTCAAATGTATGGGCTATGCTGATGACATAGTTCTAATAGTCAGAGGCAAGTTCGAGAGCACCTTGTGTGTGATTTATTACAAAAGGGCATCAGAATTATTGAGCAATGGTGCTTGTCAGTGGGGCTAAACATTAACCCAAACAAGACCATTTACCTGGAAAAGAACACTTCCAGCCATGAAACCCCTATATTTAAACGGGGAAGTTATAGAATGGAAATCAGAAGTTAAATATCTGGGGATAAACCTAGACAGTAAGCTTCTGTTGCAATAAATGCTAGTAAAACAATAAGAGCTTTGATGGCGTGCAGAAATCTAGTTGGTAAGAGTTGGAGCTGTAACCCAAAAATACTGCGATGGATGTACGCTATGATTGGAGACCAGCAATTACGTATGGGGCAATAGTTTGACATACGAAAGCGAGTTAGTACAGCACTAGGAAGACCCTCGACAAAGTTCAAAGGCTTGCCTGTGTGTGCATCACTGGAGCTATGAGAACGTGTCCAACTAGGGCACTTGAGATCATTACAGATCTCACACCTCTACTTCTGGTGATAGAAAGATCTGCCCAAGAGAGGCAATTCCTAGAATATGTAAGGAAGGTTCAGGCAATGAGAGTATTAAAAATCAGGTAGCCTGGTCCTCTCTAACAAAATACATCTCATCAGCAAATCTTCCCAGTGACGAAATGAGCAAGAAAGTATGTCTGGAAAAGAATTTCACTACGATACTAAATAAGAGGAGAGACTCTCAAAGAAAATACCATTAGTTGGTATACAGATAGTTCAAAAACCACCACTGGAGCAGGCGCTGGAGTATTTGGGCCTAGCATCGGACACTCATTATCGTTAGGTTCCTTCTCGAGCGTCTTTCGGGCAGAAATACTTGCGATCGAAAGATACGTGGAAATGAACCTACAAAGAAACTATCAGAAATGTGATATATCGATCCATTCTGATAGTCAAGCATCTATCAAAGCATTGAGCTTCCATGTCATTGACTCAAAGTTGGCATGGGAATGACGAAGAAAACTTGATTAATTAGACAAGAATAACAGAGTCTCTCTAGTCTGGGTTCCTGGCCACTAGGGAATTACGGGAAATGAAAAGGCCAATACACTTGCCAGGAAAGGAGCACAAACGCCCTTTATTGGCCCGTAGCCTTTCTGCGGTGTAGAAAAAAGCTCCTATAAGAAAGAGTTTCGGAAGAAAGAGGAAACCGAAAGAGAAGCACTCTGGCGGTGCCTTCCAGGACTGGAACATTGCAAAAAGTTACTACGAAACTTTGATACTGGTAGATCCAAAAAATATTTGGATCTTAGGCATATAAGCTACATCTCCTCACGGGCTTTCTTACAGGACACTGCCGCCTTAGGAAGCACCTAATGAGAATAGGTCTAGCAGAAATTGACGAGTGTAGATTCTGTGGGGAGGAGGATGAAACTCCGGATCACCTAGTTCTCGAATGCCTCGCCATTGCAAGCCAACGCAAGAAATGCTTCGGACAAGAAACTTGTAAGAGTGAGGATCTAACCTCGTTGAAGCCGTCCCAAATACTAGAGTTCATTAGAACCCCGGAGCTGGAAGGCGAGCTGTAGTAGTAGCGAGGACAGCTCTGATAGGGGGGGGGGCACAATAATCCTTAGGTTTCAGTGCATTGTAACAAGGTTAAAATCTAATCTAATCTACACCTTTCCTCTATCAAATGGTGTAAAAATGAAGACGCCACCTTGCATAGCTTCAGAAATATTGAATTTTTTATGGAAAAAAATTTCCTAAAATTTAGCTCTCCGGGCTAAAAAATTAAAAAAATTTGGTTTACAGTGAATGTATGAAAAAAATTATACAATAATATGTATTTCGAGTTGTAGAATCCAAAAAATATGTCAGCTTTCGATTTTGATGTAGGTATAGTTTCCTGGAAAATCCAATTTACTAAAAATTTCTTCAAGTTTTCACCCGAGAAATTTTTTTCAAACAACTGGACAGTTTTTTGAAATCCTCATATCAAAAAACACATATTTGCAAAACAGCATCGGAATCTAAAATTTTTTTTTCAAATTTCATTCCAAAGGGCGAAAATTGTGATTTTGATTAAAAAATTTCAACTTTGATGTTTTATAACTCGGTTTGTAATATCGGTAGAAAGTTGCTGTATTTTTTGATTATAGTATGAACGCTCCTCCTTCGATTTTCACCAATTTCAGTCCTTTCAATTTATAAACGTAGGTACTACGATTTTTTTTATGGTAATTTTTAGTCCGTCTTTAACCCTCTATAATTCCTACAAATATGAAATAGAAGAAATTAAATATGATCAGTAATTAAGATGTATTTTTCCTCTATCGAATGGTATAAGAATTTAATCGATATATTCTATAATTTCGGAATAATAGAATTTTATATGAAGGCATGCTGAAAAGTTGTAAAAAATTTCGAGGTCCGGAATAAAATTTTGAAAATTTTGATATACAGTAAATATTTGTGAAAAATTATCTAAAACTACGAATATATTTTTACTATTCGTTTTTCGATATTCTCATTATTAAGGAAATTAAGAAATATTTTCTGAAATTTCTTCAAGTAAACTATTTGAAAAAAAATTGATGGGTGAAAACTTCATTGGATTCGTCGTGACCGAAGACATCTAATTACAGATTCTTGTAAAAATCGTATTTTTAAAACTTCCAAATAATACAATTTTTGTAATTTTTAAGCCTGTCAAATAAGTCTTACAGAATTTTTTTAGCCCCCATCCACGAAGTATAATTCCCATCAAAATTTCGAAAATTCGATGTTCAATAATTATTTCACAACCCTGTAGAAATTTAGCATATATTACGAAGAATGTGACGACATCGTCAACGGTCACCCAACAAATTATACGCAAACATGCACCATAATATTAGATAGTTTCTGCCAATGCTGTCATGTCCAGTTTGGGACAACTCGAGTCTAGGAATAGTTTTCGAGAGCTCTCCGCATCCGCTAGTAAATATTAGGCAACCAAACCAACATTTTATGACTTTACATTTAACATAGATACATCCTACATATTAGGCAACCACATCATCTTATGATTTTTTAATAATATTATTTATAGTACTCTCACTCAAATTAAAGAAACGCTGGTATTTTTAACATTAGTAAAAGAAAGTATTGTCAGATTGACTTATAAGAATAATAAAATAAAAAGTCAGTTAATAGTAATTTATGCAATAAGTGCATAAAGTGGTACTTTTTTTCACGAATGGAAAAACAGGCGAGTGCGGCAATTCCATGAGTGAAAAAAAGACACTTTATGCACATGTTGCATACATTATTTTTTCTATAGCCCTATAAAAAAATTCAAATATAAATTTGGGATATTTTAATTAAGCTCCTTCGGTAAATTACAAATTATATGTATTCCAAGTTTCATGAACGTTCATCCTCGATGCCCAGCCAAGATTCATTGTGTTAGCTTATGGGAAGCGTGAAATAAAGTTAACGTTATGGCACTTTTCTTAACGCTTTTTTACTTTTTTTCACTTTAACCATAAACAACCACTTTAAGCGCTGAAAACCAATGAAATACAAGGTAATTCAAAGATAGGACGTAGAAAAAAATTTAGAAGGTTTTCCCTGTTTACTTTCAAAGTTTTCTTTACGACAACGAAGCTTTACTTATTGAAAATATCAAGATAACAGGTCGTTATTTCCGTATTCAGAACATTTGGAGGCCCCGTCGAGATTTTCATTTCCTTTGGGCATACGCCGAAACTCGTCTACAAAGATTTTCGATACAACGAGCGAACTTTTAATCAATGAAAATACAGACATGAATCAAGTAAGATGCAATCTCCAATTTTTGGAACATAAAATGTATACTCCAACTCAGTTCTATCAAAAATACCTAGATCTAGACTATGCGAGATGGCAATCATAGATGATTACATGTGTAAATTTTCATCTCTAAAAATGAAAGTTGGAACGAATCAGGTTACTTCAATAGCCGTAGATTTATTAGATAAAAATACACCAAATACCTACCCTATCTTGTTGTAATCAAAATTACTGCAAATCATAATTGAAGTAAGGTAAGTGTTCCAATAATGGACCGTTTAAGAAAATTTAGGGTCAACATCTATTGCTACATCCACTTCAATTATGGATATACATATCTATATGTTTGGGACCACAACTCAATCATAGACCACCAGAAATTTGGGTATTTATTACGTTCGGTAATAAATGAGTAGATGTTTGATAATTATTTATTTTTTTAAGAGTTTTACATAATATTTAGTGAAAATAAACAGGCATATGACACTAGAATTAACACAACAAAAAATTGATGATTTGACTAATACAATTTATTTTTTCCTCATCCCTATTTTTTCAGGAAATCGTTATTTTCCTAACAAGTGCGGAATGTGATACATTCCGCACGCGACTGCCGACTGACCCGAACGACGCGAAGCAGAGTTCGGGCAAGCAGTCAAGGGCGGGAAAGACACTTTACGCATAAATTAGGAACATTATTTTGTCTACGACCGCATAAAGATTCAAAAAGCACATTGAAAATATATATTGTATTTCAACGTACAACACATTCCATGAAAATCCACTGATTATTATTAATATTAATGTTGACAACACAGTTTGTTGCATTCTGCAAATGCGTCAGAATAGCCGGTCCAGAGTAGTTAGTTGGTGGTAACTGGCTGTTAAGAGTAACACTTGCAAAGTGCATGAAGATGACGGAGACGGCATCGGTTGCAAGTTGCCAGTACATGAAAGAATTTTATTCGAGATGGTTTTCTTCTGTTCTACGGAGTCCTCCAAACAGTGGCGGTTTGTGGTTAATTTTATAGGGGAGTCATAGGTGATGTGACCAAAATTTTAAAATACAGAACGACACTGACCAGTTCCCCGTTTTCCTATTCGCCGTGGGCGGAAATTTTTCGAAAAACCATGCCCAATTTCTGCCCAGAAGTCGTTAAAATAGCTAAAAACGCAAAATTTGTGCAGCTCTTTACCAAAGCCAGAGAGGCAAAAAAGTTTTTGAGCCACGCTTGTTTTATATAAAAATAATGCTCTCTTAAAAAATAACCACATTTTATTATTATTAAATGATAGTTAATCTAAATCTTTTTAAAATTTAAGTGAAGCCTAGGATCTTTTGTATTTACAAAGTGATCAATAACCCTTTCATTAAAATTATGAATACTATTCACAAATTGCTTTTCTATGCTTAACATAGCTAACGCCGACAATGTCTCCTGTCCCATAGTATTACGCAAAAATGTCTTGATTCTCTTTAATGTAGAAAAACATCGTTCGCTTTCTACAGTTGTCATTGGTAATGTACATAAAATAGTCAACAATTTTACAGTTTCCGAAAAAGTTTCCGAGAGATTAATATTAATAAACAATTGCAGCATTGGCACAGCTCCTGAACTCTTATTAAATTCGTCGCGTTCATAAATAACTTGAATTTCAGTTTTTAGTTTTAAGTAATTAATTCTAGAAAAGTTTTCTCTTATTGACATAAGAATACGACCTGGAAAATTAATTTTATATTATTCGAACTAGTCGCTGTAAAATAACTGGGCAATCATTAAATGATCACTGAAACTAAAGCGGTGGTTAATCTCAGAAATTATTATATCGCAAACCTCCAAAGCAACTTGGCGCTTTGAGTCTTCATTTTTCCTTGGTCTTTTTGCACCAAGTGTTGAAGAAGATGAAGGTGCCTCGGGAAATATTTCATTTAATAAAATATGGTCTCTGAGTTTTTGAATTGACATTTTAAATGAGTCTATATTTTTTTTCACCAATATCACGTCAATACCATGTTTTTGAAGTTGATTAAAAAGAACTTCACAATTAGGCATTATTAAATGGAAAAAATTTCGCTAATAAAGGAAATCCACGCTTTGCAAAAAAGTTTTTAATCCTATTGCTTGATTAATTGTATTTGAGTCTTCTTCAACCTCAATTATCTTTTCTATTGAAGCCAGAATATCAGCTTGATACAAAAATACGGTTTCCACACAACGCGTATTAAAATACCACCTTGTCGGTGCCGCTCTAGGTAAACGTACTTTAACAAATTCATCGAGAATCGCTGTACGTTTTGGAGATCGACTAAAAAATGTGGAAAATCCCTGTAAATTGGCAGAAAAAAACTTTAACATTTTTATTCTAACTTGCTGCTTTTTGCAGAATTAAATTTAATTGGTGAGCATAACAATGAATAAAATTTGCTTGAGGATATCGTTCTTTAATTTTTATTTGTAATCCGCCTAATCGACCACTCATAGTAGAAGCTCCGTCATAACTCTGTCCAATTAACTTTTCCGGTGTTTTATTCATTTCTAGTACCTCTAATTCTTTAAAAATTATCTCCGATAAATGTTCGGCTGTGGTGCCGGTAGGATTTATAAATTTTATAAACCTTTCGTGAACGACACCGGATAAAATGTACCGTATAATAAAAGTCATTTGAGTTCTGTTCGAGCTATCAGTAGTTTCATCCACCTGGACTGCGATATATTCGGCTGACTGAATCTCCAATTTAAGTTGTTCTTGAGCCACCGATAACATTGAATCAAGTAATTCATTTTGTACAGTTTTAGTAGTACCCTTAAAAACCGTAGCCTTATCCAAGTATTCTTTGAATATTGGATCCAGCTCTGAAACAAAATTTATAAGTCCACGAAATATTCCAGGGTTTACAGAAGATTCTGTCTCGCCGTGCCCTCGCAAAGCAAGTTCAAATGCCCCACAAAATTTCACACAGTCAATTGTTTTATTTATAATATATCTGTTTTTCGACACATTTTCATTAAAAACTCTTACCGATTGTCTATAAGCATTGTCTAATTGAGAACGAATATCCACAGTACCGATTATAGCAAAACTCATGGCACATTTCATATGGTCTGCCGATAAACTATATTTTTTTTATTTTATCTTTTAAATGTTTTAAGTCTTGGACACCGTTTTTACACCATAAAGAATTATTCGAAAAAAGCAGACAAACGAAACAGTAAAATGCATCACTTACTTCACATCCGCAAATCCAATCAGACAAATCATACATAGACCTGCGAAAATTGCAATGAACTTCTTTATTTTTGCCCTTGATAGTATGTTTAATTTTTAAATTTGGAAGAGTACGACCACCTTCCTTTAGTTTTAATAGTTTTTCAAAATTTAATTCACTTTTCGTTCTCAAACTTTGAACCATCTGCACCACAGACATGATAAAAGCCGTAGAATAAAATAACACCAAATAATTAAAACACAAGCCCTCAAAAAAACGAATATAAAATCAAAATAATAACAATAACAACTTATTACATCAAAACACAAATCTTATTTGACTTCAAAATGATCTCCTTTAAATCAAAATATAGCGCAGCCTGCCAACCCCTCTACTCATCTGTTTTCTAAGCGTGTAATAATCGAACGACGTAAGTCGATTCATCATCGATATCAACCCGGGCTTTGGACCCGACACATGTATACTTCGGGCGTGTTTCTTTCACGTTACGAAGTTTGTCAACGTTCGGCAGATTCCGTCCCCATTTAACGCGTTGAGGTCATCGATGGATACCAGCTCGTTTTGCCATTTTGAATTTCGCAGAGTTGTAGGTACTCGCTGCGAAGTAACGTTTACACGGTCGTCTTGAAACATTTTAGGTAAATTTTATTTTTTATTTAAGAGAAATACTTAGTATTAGTATTTAATACTACACTATATGTATAGTAGGTATATTTCATTTTTTTATAAATCTATTTAAATATTTTTTTAAATTATTTTTTAATGGGTGGTCATTGACCCAATGACCTAATGGAGGAGCCGCCACTGCCTCCAAATAACTCTCAGCAACAGCAGTTGACTTCCAGCCTCCAAGACGTTTTATGTTGGTTATCCCTTCGCCTGAATCTGCTAGAAACGTTGCCGAGGAGCGTCTAAAACTGTAACCTGTGTAACGTTTTGGGTTAGGTAGGCCTAAGTAGGTAGCGATCTCTGCCGGCATTTTACCAAATGTGTTTACGCCTACGCACTGAACAGAACATTTGCCTTTTTTGTAATTGATAAAAAAACGTCTGTGCGTGGTGGTAGGAGGCCGTAAATTTGCATACTTTCTATTGAGCTTCAAAAAGGTCCCATTATTTATGTCTTCAGATATAACAAAGGATCTTGAGGTATGGTTTTTCGAATCGGAAATTTTCACAATAATTAGGTTTCCTTTATCTTGAATATCGTCAAGCGTGATTTTCACAAGCTCCGCTCTGCGAAGAGTACCGGCTAAAGCAAAAATGGTAACTACTTTAATCATAAGATATATCTCATCAGGGGCAAACATAAACTTGGATATGTCTTCTTTGGTATAAATCTGCGCTTTATGTGGTCGAAAACCAACATTTTGCTTTTTTAGGAACGCTGTCAGTTTATGACACTTGCTTATGTCCAGCTTTTTGTTTTATTTTAATTAAACATTCCACCATCGAGTAACGCGACCATAGGGTATTGGATTTCAGTACCTTACTTAACTCGGAAAAATACGTCAAAAAAACCTCTTCTCTGAAGCTATTCACTCTTTTTTCCTTACACCAGTTTTAAAATTGGTTGTATTGGTGTTCATATCTTTCTCGTGATTTACTTGGTAACAGGTCTGAATTTACCTTATCTGCGGCCTTTAATATTGCTTCTGGGAGCTCTTCATCTGACTAATCCATTAAAATATTGCTTTTTATTGAAAATAATTCTAAAAATGCCAGAATCGGACACTTCGACAACACTTGACTTTGACGTCTTGATGACAACTTGGTTGTCATAACAAATATTTGGTTAACACACCAAACCACTTGACTCAGCTTAGTTTGATTGTTATGCGGATTGATTTTGAGAAATGTATAGGGTAGATATATAAAAGTATCGCAATTTCTTCATTTCAATGAATGAAAAATAGTCTGGCTTAGATTGAATATTAAAACCTATATTAGTTTTAAGTAATATGCAGGTAAAATCAATTAAATTTACATTTAATAACGATAAATTGACATATTTTACTTCCCCGCACTAGTGCGGGAAATTGATTTTTCCTGCACTAGTGCGGGAAAGTGACATTTTCTAAACTAAAATGAGTACGGGAAAGTGGGTAAAAACGCACGGTCGTAGAAAAAATATATTACCTTCCTTTCAATTTTTTTAATGTTGAGAGGTGGAAGAACAGTAATAATTTGACTTATGTTAACAACCGATTCGTCACCTTCTTGAGCAATAAAACTGTTGTGAAGGCCCATGTCACATAACTTAAATCCCATTATTTTAACTTCTTTCTAATTTTTATTAATATTTCGAATACAACAGAGATAAACATAATTAGATGCATTTCTATTCTCACCTACAAATCGGGCCAGAACAAAGTATCCTTCTTTAGTGTCACCAATTTCTGTAACCATATTACCAGAATCGCTCTCCCCACTTTGTTCTTCATGCCAGTCAGGCTCTTGCATACTGTAATTACCATCTTCCGATGACGTTGATTCAGTTGAAACTGACCTGGCTGTTTCCTTCCTCGACTGTTTAGCATGTTTTTTCTCTTCCCTTTCTCTCAGTTTCCCACCTTTTTCTGCTTCCTCAAATCTTTTTTTCTCAGCCTTTTTTTCAAAATATTGTAACATTTGCGGAGATGTGATTACTGACGGTGTTTTCTCTTTTATTCTTTTCTTCTCAGTTTTCGATGGTTCAGGCCAAAAGAGAGCTACTCTTTAATGGCGATGGTATTTGCTCATTGCTATTACTTGCGGACAGGGCCCGATCTAGGGGGGGGGCGAACCGGGCATTTGCCCAGAGCGGCTAAAACGAGGGGCGGAAAAATTGACTTATTCCTATCTTCTAACCTAGCCATTAGCCATACAACACCCACTCAGGTTGAATTATTTTTATTTGAAAGAAAGAAGAAGAAATGCCTAAAGTCTAAAGAGGAAATAACGAACCAACTCTTTAGATAAATATGTAATGATTTTAGATCTAGAATACAAAGAAATTCATCCGAACTTTTTGCCGATTTCACATTTGTGAACTGGCAACACTTTCGGTCCGTTTATGTTTGATGGCGACTACTTTCCTCAAACTTTGGGAGAAATACCCTTTTACTTACATTCATTCAACGCCACATTTAAGGGGAATCCCTCAAATATCATATATAAGTAAAATATCTTATTATTTTTCCACTACTTATTTAGAAGACTTCTAGTAAAAATGTTTGTAAGATAAGATAATAAGACACATAATTGAAATGTTCTATTCTTAAATTTAGAAGTGGAGTCAATTTTAGTGGTAGATTAATCATATAAATATTGAAGTACACGTGTGAATTTAGTAGGTAAGTATATCCATTTTATAAAATGATTTGTAGTGCGAAAAAAATACGTAATATCGAACACGCCTTGCTAAAAAATGTACTTTTTCTTCCTATGAGCAAATAGTTTTAATTTAATTCGTCATCGAAAAATTTGTATCTCTGAAGGCTAGAAAGTTCAGTGAAAAACTTATGGGTTTCACAGATATAAAAATGTCGTATTGAACTATTGATCATCAAGAGTATTGAGTGAGTATTCATTAGCAATGCTTACATATTGATATTTCTAACTTCTTATATTCTTATTGTTCTACAGTGTTAGAATGTTTGTCTCCTTGTCCTTACTATCATAACTTTCTCGTAATCGTTTTTTTCTATATGTGTTCTTTTTAATTTATTTCTTTCTTGATATATTTATTTTCAATCATAAATAAAACGTTATTATGACTATTTTTTCTTGTGAAAATACATATACCTTTTTCGTATGTCGTATGTACTGTGTGAATGACGAGGAGGGGAGATTTATGGAAGTTATTTAAATATTCTAAACTTATGCTATCGAAGCAATGAGCTATGAGGACACGCAAGACATACACAATATATCTAAAAATAGCCAGTTCATCGGCACTCTCATTGTAATGATTATTACAATGTTGTAAACAAGGATTTTATAAACTGTAAATAAATACCATTTTTAATATAAATCACTATTTAAATTGCTGGCAAGAGCATATCTGAGCTACGAAGAACTTGAAATGTGACGTGAAGCTTTGGTCAATTTTAGACCACTGACATATGTCTTCGAAGATATCTCAGATTTGGTTCCATTAACACCAACGGCGTTCCTTCAAGATATTTAACAGATCTTGATAATATTGAAGCTACGCATCTGCGACGAAGACATAGGTACAAGACTAAGCTGAAATTGGATCTGCAGAAACGATTTCGGAACAAATACATGGGACAATTACTACTGCGGCAAAATGAAAGAAAAATGAGCAAACCAGTTAAAATTGGTGATATGGTATTCAGTGAAGATGACAATGAAAAACGAAAAATTGCCCACTAGCACGAGTAGTAGACACAATTCCTGGAAAAGACGGAAATATTAGAGTTGTGAAACTGAAAACATCTTCAGGTCACGTATTCCGTCCCGTACAGAAGTTATACTCATTAGAAATAAACATTTATTACCAGAATTTATTCTATAATAGCCGTAACAATAAATATGAACCAACATCGAATTAGATTTCACATAAAACCAAAAATCCTAATAGAACCGTTTTACTAACAAGTTCTCTGTAGAATGATAAGTATCCATTTTATTATCGCAGTTTAACATGAAAAAAATTTAATTTTGTTTAATTATTATGTTAATCACAAAAGATCGTTTTGGTTTATGGGTAAAACAGAAATGATACAAGAATTTATTAGTCGAAAATATATATTTTTCTTAACAAAATCTCATCCTACTTAAATCTTACATTAATGATACTGTACCGAATTTAATTAAGTTCTACATTGTAGGAACATTCACGCATTTTAAATTAAAAAATAATTTAAGAAACACTTTCACGTTTTCAAAAACAACACTAAATACTAATTCAATAAATATTTTTTTGTTAAATTTTATTTGTTTATTTGCCACAATTCCTTAAAATCTAATGTTCAATTTTGTTTTCTACAAAATAACAATACTGGAAATGATTTAAATGTCGTCACAATGCTTCAACTAATGTCAACACTCTCCTGGTTTCACCTCAGCATAAACTGCAACAAAACATTCGAAGTAAAATTTATGTTCCACACACCGTCTCTTCAATGATTTCAGGTAATAAAAGAAAAAAAATACTTACATGAACCGAATCTGCAAAATGCTAGTCTAGCCGTACATCTATTGTCGAACGTTTGCGGTAAACCTGATTCATCTATCGCACAAACTGGACCCGAATCAACGTCACAATCCTCATCAAGACACTCCAATAAATGAGCTGGAGAGGGAGCCATTTTGACAGTAGCGAAACCTGAAAAGTTAAAAATTAACCTTTAATGATTATTTACGCATATTTAAATCATAATACAGATTCCATTCTCAATGAATAACCATGTATGTTGTTTAGTTAATCTAATTCGAGTTAAAAATTATATGTGCATGAAATTTTATGTTGGCTAGTGTATAACTATATGCCATACGAGTGTTACACAGTCAATTTAGTGCCTTAATTAACTTTCACTGTTCATAGTGTTATTAATATAAAAGACGGATGAATTTCATAACGTTCATTGTTGGTGGCCACTTGCGGCATCTGGCACAATTCAATCCATTAACTATAAAATGACCTCTACACGCTCATATAGATATCAAATTTATATAAATGTCCACTGTATTAACATCAGCATTACGTAGGAGCATCAATTAAACTGTCTAGCCTACTTCTGATTTAAATTTTAATTGATATATACTTAAAAGAATAACTACACAAATTTATTTTTTAATTGTTACAAAAATAGGTTATTGTAATTGTTTAAAATAGCTAATTTTGGAATCAAATTTTAAATTAAAATTGCAATAGTCGTAAATATAATCGGCTATAGATGGCGTTAAATACTTTTCTAGCTTTTTTACAGGTTTCTATAATAGTTTTTTAGTGGTGACATTTATATTTTTCGTTTCTACTTATTCATATGTTACAGTAGGGTGTTTTTAAGGATGACACTTATATTTAATTTGAATAATAACAACTTTTTACTTTTTAAGACCTTTTTGTGAGGTGCATTTTCCTAGTGACATCTATTTGATTAGAATAATAATAATAATATTTACAGTTTTCTGCTATCTTAAAGGTTTTTGTTGACATGTATGTTTTTTAAATATAAAGACTTCTTTTTATGAAGCAAAACCATGTTTAAATTTATTAAATTATTGTTTCTATTCCTCATTATCAGTATAATCCAAATTAAAGTAAACATCTCTTATAAATATAGTGGAATTTTATTTCATTTGTAGAAAAATTCCATAAATAATTACTATAAATGCTTTAATTGTGGAAACATTGGCAGTTGCATAATTTCAACATCTACTATTCTACGCACCAAAATTTGATATTGATAATAAAAGCTCTATTTATTAATAACAATCGATCTAAAAATAAAACGATAACGCAATAATCAAGGTCCATTTGAGAATAAATTTAGAAACTGTATTGTAATGAATCTAAAAATGATAATAATACTTAATTAGTCATTATACGGTATCGCAATAATTTACTACAAAATATTTGGACATATTTTTTTGGAAAAACAAATAATTAGACAATATCTTATTAAAGTAAATAATGGTGATACATAATCACTAAAACGTATCACTCAAGGCAAAAGTGATCAAAAATTAGTCACACAATACTTTATTTGTGTCTCTTGGTGACCCTGCGATTCTGGAAATAGCTAGAATCAAGAAAAAACGCTTTGCCTAATATAGCAGTATTTAATATGACGAATAAGCATTGATTAACAAGATGCCAGTGCTTCTCAAACTTTCTATTCAATTTTCTGGAAAAGGTGATGTAGTGAAAATATAATAAACAAATACATTTTGTTTCTAACGAAATTAATTCGCAACTTAAATTTTATTTTATGATGATTTTCCAGAATACAAATAATAATCTCTCATAAAATAATGTTTTCATCTTATCTAGATAAATGTATATAAAACAAAATGCAGTACGTTAAACAAATCTCGATTGCGTCAATTTCTAAGTAAAATTGCTAATAAACAAATTTAGATTAATTTGCATAAAGCTATTAATGAAAATTCATTTTGTATAAATATTTACGGGATTTTCATTAAAAGACAGCAAAAACCTATAGCTTTGACGTAATCTCATGTATACTATTAAAAAATGTTATTTTTTAAGAGAAAGTCGACAATTCGCGAATCAACCCGAGCGCCAACATGGAGTTACTTCAACATTAAGAGACGACAAAGCATGCAGGGCCGGATTAAGACATTAGAGCGCCCTATGCTGACATAAGTTTGGCGCCTCTAAACTAGGAAAGTAAAAATATAAATACAAGTGAAATAGAACGCGTTTCACAAAATATATATGTATTTGTGAAAATGTACAAATCGATTATTTAAAGGTGGATTTTACGACACTTAATACTTGAAATTTTTTGTATGATATCGTCACAATTTATTTCTTTTAGTGCCTCACATTCTATACATAATATTGAGAGGTCAGCAGTTTTATCGACTGTTAAAGAATTTCTTAAGTAATTTTTTACTTGTTTTAACACGGAGAAGGACCTGTCGCCTGTACAATTCGTCACTGGAAGACATATATATATATTCTTAAAATAATGTCCATGCTGGGAAAGGTACAAATTAAATTTCTGCTGCGGAGTGTTTGCAACCATGACATAGTTTTTGATGTTTTTTTCTCAGAGTTAGGTGAGTCCAGAGTTTGAATAAAATATTTGAATTATACACATTCATTTTTAAAATTACAATCCAAATCTCGAGTATAAATTCCTTGAAAATGTCTGCACTTTTCTTTTATTATATTGTCTTCAGTGTTCTCTTAGTTTGTAAGAAAACCAAAAGATCCATTGATTTCATGGTACGAATTTTTTCGCCTCTCGAGTTCTGATACTATATTGTCTACAACCACGTAGAACATATTTACTTCCATATCTGTCCTATCATCGTATAGGTACTACATTTTGTTAACAATTTACCGCTTTCCTCGTATTTGTTATAAATTGTTCTCATTTTCGCAACAAAGTGAATTAATGATTTATAGAGTTGAACGGCAGTCATTATATCCATACATTGCTTTGGCAAAGACTAGCTTGTTTTGTGGAATTTTTTAAAATATCTCTCCAGAAAGAGAGTATAATACCAGTCTCCAAGCTTAACATTTTTTGCAATATACCCTTCCCCTCAGCTTTTGTTTAACGTGCTTGCGTGGTATCATTCACAATAAAATTCAAAGCTTCTTTAAAAGCATCGTAACTGTCATAAAGAGCAGTGCAGGCGTCGACTCTAGCTGACTATCTAGTAGCTGAAAGATTTTTAGGCACATGTACGAGTAGTTCTGATCCACTCACAGTTCTGTTACGTGTTAAACACTTCTTCATTATTTCCCAACTATAGGTTGATGCTGAAAAGAAAGTGTATATTTCTTCCACAAACAAGAAGAAATTTGTTACAACAGAAGAACACTCTGCAGCGCAGGTTCCTACTAAATTCAGTGAATGGGCAGCACATGGTCTAAATTTTGCCAATTTGTTCTTTTCCTTGATTCTAGCTTGCAAACCAGACATGTTGCTAGCGTTATCGTAAGATTGTCCTCTACAGTTCTGTATGTCTAATGACATATGTTCTAAAACTTTCAAAACTGCTGTTTCCATACTTGAAGCAAATGTAATAAATCGTTCTACTACCGAACCATTTTCAATAACATATCTGATAACAACAGTAAGTTGGTCAGTATGGGATATGTCGGGTGTAGAATCTATTATTGCAAAATATTTCGTGTTTTTTATTTCTGATGCAAATTGTTCTCTTACTCGTAGATCAACCGCCATAAGTTTTATAAATTCATCACAAATAGTTGATGACAAATAAGAAACATTTCCTGTTCCTGGATTGCCTTTTGTTTCAATGTGGGTTTTCAGAAACGGATCGAATTCTGCTAAAAGCTCTAACGAACCTAGGTAGTTGCCGTTATCAATAGCTCCAAACATTTCACTAAAACCCCTAAATGCTAAGCCACGCGATGTCAAAAATTTTATAACTGCAACTACTCGTTTAAGTATGTTAACCCAGTAATATCTTCCTGCAAGGTAATGCTTATGAACTTCGGTATCTATTTTCCCTAAGACATTTGATCGCGCAATATACGCCTTCGCATTTTCACAGTGTTCAGAAGAATTTTCATGTTCAGAAATCCGATGGGTATTTTTCCAGTCGCTGAATCCAGTCATGAAATAATTCGTTTTTGTCCGGTTAAATAATTTACAATACAAACAATAAATATTTCCTGTTAGTGCTGAATATAATAGCCATTGACGACGTACAGTTTCCCCATTGTGCAAAGTTTTGAAAAACATATTTTTTGAAGCAAATCTACTATGAATATCATAAATTCGTTTCGATTTTTGGAAATCCATTTTAGAAATTTCTTGTACAATTACAGACGGGTTCATTACAATGTAATTTATGAAACTTTCGGTTATAGCCCATCCAGCTGGGTCTGTGAAATCGACTTTTGAAAATAATTCTGACGTTTCTTGAGGATTGCTTGATGAAGATGCAAAGTCCTGAACTTCATCAGTATCTGAATCGCATGAGTTAATTGCGGTTTCTAGAGGATACAAAAATAAAAATTACATTCTTACACCGCGTTATTCAATTATCTGCTTACCTCTATCCATAATATCATCATTACTGAGAGTTGATTGTTGTTCATTATCTGCATCGGCTTCCGTACCTCAAACAGGTTGACAAAAAAATAATTTAATTTGGGTATTTTTTTCAATAACTTCTCCATTTTTTCTTGCTTTTCTTTTTCAGCCTTCTTCCTCTCCCACCCACTAAGTTTTCTACTTCCTCCACTTCCACTTATTGTTTTCGATAAAATGATAAACAAGACAAAAATACCGCAACTGATAGATATTATTTTAATTGACGATTACTCGATTACTGCCAGCGACTGAACTAACTCAACTGACTACCTTTAATTTTTAAAATAAATGTTTCCAAAGTTTGCCAATTTTTTTTGTAAACTTTGATGTTGCGTTTCCAATCACCCTTTGTCGGTTTTTTTGTTTTGTCGAGCGCGAGGTGCACGTGTCGGTACTTTGCATATTGGCATATTTATCTCTGTCGGCATCCCGTCAATGCCGCAAATCAGCAAAAAGAGATTTGCCTATAGTTACCACAATACCGCATTGATAATGAAAATATATGGATGTGGCTTTTCAATCTATCCAAGTATTCAAACCCGACCGACTGAAACAATGATGTCTCTATTCACTAATGTTGCCCATAAAATTTTGTTTAATATTGGTGCCTTACAACACATTTGATCTCCACGAAAAAAATACGTATACAGCAGAAATGATTTGCACGAATTGTGACTATCGTTAGTGGTTAGTCCGGTCAGTCGGCACCTATTTCTTTCACGGCGCCCTAGGCTATAGCCTAGACAGCCTATTGGATAATATGGCACTGAAAGCATGGCCCGTTCGGAGTCACGTGATTCGTTTTAAAATTTTATCACATTTATATTGTTTATAAATAATTGAAAAATAGTACCTTTTTCAAGTTTTTTCTTGTATTGAAGTAATTTATAATGGGATTATAAAATTTGTGATATTTTTTTTAAGAAACTCAGCCAAGTGTCAACTGCACTGCATAGTAAACCGTTACCTGGAGTGTCAGAAGCAATAACCGTTGACCGCTGCGCACCAATTTACTATAGCGGCGTTGCCAGACCAAACAAAATTAGTTTTGAAAGTCGTGTTCCAAGTCACCCATACATCTCAAGTCACCCGACTTACGGTAGATATTGATGCGGCTGTACTCTGCGGTCGATTACAGATTCATTTGTATTTTAGGTTACTTTTGAAGAGTTCTGTGGTCTAATGTCGTTACCAAATGCCAAAAAGAATGTCAACCTCGGAATGAGAGATAATAGGGTATAAACTTGTATGAACCTTTTTATTGGCGTTCTAAAATTTTTCTCGAAAGTCTCAAAATCTCGTCCTAATATAATCAAGGTCAAAGATCATAAGAATCAGATTTTTGGAAATTTCTCGCTTCCTATGGTTTTAATACCATTTGAATGTATTATAAAAATTTTAGAACATAAAATCCTCTTCAACTCTTGTCTCAAACATTTTTTGTAATCCTCACCGTTTTTGAGATACAGGGCCGTGAAAACAACTCTATATACAAACATTATATGAACATAGTTACAGCCAGAATGACCAAACCCAAAGCTCCATGGTTACCATATTCCGTAAAACAAATGATGCGGGAGAGGGATAGCGCTCTGGAGAAATTTGGAAGAACTAAATCAAATATCCGTCTTACGTCATACAGAGAATTACGTAATTACGTTAATAAAGCAGTTATTCGTGAAAAAAGGCGTACTTTGCACAATATATTAATAAATGTAATAAAAAAGAAATGTGGAAAACATTAAGAACACACAAGGTTTTAACGGATAAGAAAGCAGAACTACCGGATAATTTAAAGAATGCTAATAATATAAATCGATATTTTATTGATTCTGTTCCTAGATCTAATGCAAGTAATGAGATACTGAATTTTTATAGAAATAGTAGTTTAGTTGCCTCGGATTTTCGCTTTACAGAAGTTAATGACTTTTTTGTATACCAAACAATTTGCGGAATTGGAACGAATGCGGTAGGTTCGGACCAACTAACTATCAATATGATAAAACTTTGTTGTCCACATGTAGTACCCTACATCACACATATTGTAAACTTCTGTCTTATTGAAAGTGTTTTTCCTTCAGTTTGGAAGAGGTCCGTTGTGCGGGTGCTACCTAAAGTTAACAATCCCAAAGAATTTAAAGATCTTCGACTAATAAGTATATTACTGACTCTGTCTAAAGTAATCGAGAGAGCTATGGAAATACAAATTAAGGAACATTTGGAAAAAATTTCATTGTTACCGACGATTCAATCCGGCTTCAGAAAGGGACACAGCTGTACAACGGCCCTTCTTCACACTGTTGATGATATTGTCAAAGCTATTAATGATGGTAAATGTACTGTGCTTGTCCTTCTGGATTTTAGCAGAGCCTTTGATACTATTGATTATAGTTTGCTTGATAATATTTTACACTATATAGAGTTTTCAGGAAGTGCTCGTTTATTAGTGAATAATTACTTAAGAGATAGAGAACAGAGTGTCTCCCTTGACGGGTCAATTTCACAGTTGCTGCCACTTCTGTTAGGAGTACCACAGGGGTCAATATTGGGTCCCACTCTATTCACAATTTACACATCTCAATTATCGACCTATATTCATAATTGCAGTAAGCATTTATATGCTGACGATACGCTACTCTATTATACTTTTTCGCCTGATTCAGTGGCTGCGGCTAAAGACCATTCACTCAATATTAACTCTAATAAGTCAAAAATACTTTTATTTGGATCTAAATCTAATCGTCAGAAAGTTCGCGATAATATTAATGTGAAAATAAATAATGAGAATTTAATAATGGTCAAGGAAGCTAAAAACTTGGGAGTAATAATTGACGACGATCTAAAATTTGAAAAGCACATTAATAGTAACCTCCAGAAAGCATACATAGCATTAAAAACAATTTATGGTGTCCAACATTTTTTACCGTTTCAAGTAAAAAAGACATTGTGTGACTCATTAGTTTTATCATTGTTTAATTATGCTGACATTCTATATGGTCCACACTTAAGTGTGCAATATAAAAAGAAAATTCAAAAAATGCAAAACTGCTGCATTCGGTTAATATTTGGCATACGTAAACGACGTACTATTTCTAACAAGTTAAAAGTAATACAGTGGTGGAATATGGATAATAGACGAATGTTACATTCTGCGTGTCTTTATAATAAACTAATTATGACAAAGAAACCATCATACTTATATAGAAAAATCTCCTTCAGGACGGACGTTCATAACATTAATATTAGAAATAAAGGGGTAATTACTATACCTCCCTTTAAATTGGAAATTTCTCGACGGTCTTTTAGATATCAAATTGGCTTTGTTTATAACGGACTTTCAATGGAAATCAAATATCCGCATTTTAAAAAATTCAAAGAGTCTATTCGGAAATACTTGTTTGATCATCAGAATTAATTGGGTTCAGAATTGTGGGAGGAATTAATGGCCTTACGCATCAAAGTACTTATGTAATATAATACAACTTGTGTTGCGGTATGTGATATATTATGTATGTATAGTAGGTATACAAGGTTAAGTGGAAGAGCAAGTTTTACAGCGTTTTTTACGCAGTAAAGGTTGAACTTCGCCTTGCATCTAATATATTATAATTTATAATTTTGTTAATGTATATTAATAAAGACGATTATTATTATTATTATTATTATTATTATTATTATTATTATTATTATTATTATTATTATTATTATTATTATTGAATGTTGATCATACAATGCTCCAAAATCCGAGGACGATATCGATAATCTTCGTTACAAGTAATTAGTCAAGTCAACAAATCTTAAGCTATTGTTTATATATCTATGCTTAATATACTTGTGCAGTTATTGAATATTCCATCAACATGTGCAGCCCATCAACACAACATACGTCATTATACGATCAATTTCAAACTTGGTTAGGAAATTATTTAGAATCCCAGATATGGGGTTGGTTACTGCGAAATGAACTCCTGGAATCGATAAAGATAATATTTCCATCAGCTACAGATAAATTACCGAATACAATATTTTGCAACTGCAGAGGTTGGATGCAGGAAATTGGGATGGTAACTTTTTTCTAAACTCAAACCAGATAATAAGAACACAATAAACTCAATATATAAAATAAATTGTTCTGATTGCAATGGTACTTACATTGGTCAATCTAGCCAATATTTACATAAGAGAATTCAACAACACCAGCAATCAGTTCGAAATAACAATGAATGTACTGTATTATCAAAACATTTACTTGATAAAAATCACCCTTTTAATTTCAACAACGTAGAAATAATAACTACAGAAAAGAATAATAGTAAAAGATTAATAAAAGGAATGATAAATATTATGAAGAATCCTGACAGTCAATTTCAGAACTGACATAGACAACTTAAGTTGTATATATATACGAACTTACTATTATAAACGAATATCTACACCTTACCTAGTTATTAAAAATTGAAAAAACGGTCTCTAGTTCTAATTTTAATTTAATTAGGACACTCTGTAATATACATTTCAACCATCTTTAACATAGCTCATTGTTTATATTGTTTGTTTTAATGTATTAATTGTATTTTTTTAATTTAAGAAATACTACTGTACAGTAGTAGACAAGCCTCTACGGAGGCATAATCAAAAAGTAAATTTTAAAGAAATATAGTTTAACTATATGTATTTAAATAAATGTATTGTGTTTTAAAATTTTTTAGAAAGGTTTGAAAATTAAATAAACCGAAACGTTACCACTATAGGCATGTGATTTTATTTCTGACCGAAACCCATGAAAATATAAGAAATTGAGTATTTACGGTCATTAAAAATATATATGTTATAATAGTCATATTGTAAACAAATCCATGTTCGGGCTAGTTGACACACTTGAAGTGGGGCAAGTTAACAACTCACTGTGTCAGCTTACTCAGACTCGTGTTGGGTAAAATGCTTTTGCAATTTTTTCATTACAAGAAATGAAAAAAAGCCAAAAAATATGATAGTATGAGCCGTTCGCGCTGTGTTAAGTGAAAATTTGAAGCAAACAGCAGATATACGAGTATATTACGAATTTCCTCTCAAAGTAGTTCGAAGGAACGCGTACCAGTATAGTAAAGCTATCCAAGCTAAAATATCTAAAACTTGAACAAACAATAAGATAGCAGGGGAAGATTGGTTCACAAAATGTTCAAAACCTTTTCAATAATGAAAAAAGCCAAAAAATATGATAGTAGAAGTCTTTAGTGAAACTTTTAAGCAAACAACGGATATATATTACGAATTTTCTCCCAAAGTTTAGTAAAGCTATCGAAGCTAAAATATCTAAAACTTGAACAAACAATAAGATGGCAGGGGAAGATTGATTCACAAAATGTTCAAAAACTTTTCAATAATCTCCAGACAATTTTGACCTGTTTGAATTTAGAGAGTGGAGACAATTGGAGCGTGGACAAGATAGGAGAGACCATTGTCCAAGCACCTGATAGAATGGTGGCACGTGAAGTGTTTAAGCAAATAAGACGAATTACAGGGTCCCTTAGTGACTCTAGCCATTGCAGTGTCTGCTAATAGTAATTCTCTCCCACCTTTTTTTATTTTCCCAATAGTTAACTAGGTCAATATATAATGTGCAGGGCATTGTAAGCTCTGGTTTTCCAAAAGCTTGCACGGCTAGGAATATAAAAGCTGGATTTTAAATAAGAGATATTTCTTCTTATAATCTAGATATATGGCTGGGTACGGAACTAATAGGCCAAATCTGCAGCCATTAGTTCAAACAGAACCAGTAACACTGCCAATAGTTGACATAACCAATTATACCTCTCAAGCAGATCAAATAGGTGCAGCTCCATCTACATCTAGGAAGACCATCCTTCCTAGAACGTATTCGGAAAGACATGTTCCAATTCCTCAAGAAGTAAGACCTTGTAATAAAACTGGTCCAAGAAAAATTACTAAGAAAGGAAGGAAAAGAAGTACGGCAATAATAACCGATAAGCCAATCAAAGATGCGCTAAAAAACTAAAAATATGCTATTAAACAAAACAAGGATAGAAGAAAGTCTGAAAGAGCTGACAAGGTCTCACTAAAAGGTAAAACAAAACTCGTATTCCCTCTAAAAAATAATCTGAGAGAATTGTTGAAGACAACAACAGCATCGATGAAGACGAAGATTAATAATTTTGACTTTTGCATGGTAGGTTTGGAAAGTTTTACAAATAGTCAACCCAATGAAAAATGGGTGCAGTGTACCAAGTGCAAGTTTTGGGCACACGAGGCGTGCACAGATGAGGAAATATCTTTTTACGTTTGTGAAAATTGTTGTGATGAGAAGGATTTGATATGACCATTTTAGTTTAGGTATTAGTTTGTAGTTTTCTGAAAAACAATTTTTTTATTTTGTTATAAAAACAGTTTTAATATATTTTTTATTCTATAATTCCTAACTCTGCAATATGTGTCTACCTACCTCGGTGATATGGGCAACTTGTCCCTCATAAGGGGTAAGTTGGCACACTCATTTAACATATTTTCAAGGCTATGTGGAAGCCTTGTTCAACCACCCATGTATTTTCTATTCGAGAATATTTAGGACAAATGGTAAAACTTTTTGATAAAATCGATAGATTATTAATATGTCTTGTAGGAAAAAAATAAAGGTTTTAAAGATTAAAACTAACATCTGGAATCTGTGGCCCTGAACAATATTCTATCATAAAATTGTTACTTGTATATACTTCGGGGGATGTATCGTGCTAACAAACCGAAATTTCTCCAAAAATATCCAAAAATGTAGTAGTATATCTGGATTTATAGGACCCGCTGTACTCGTTCTAGTCAGCTGAAAGTCAGTAGATGTACCCTACTGATGTGAGACATCTTGAACAATATTCAATCATAAAATTGGTCATTTTTATGCATTCCGGAGGCTGTATCGTGCTAACTAACTGAAATTTCCCCAAAAATGTCGTACATAAAGTACTATGGTACCTGTTGTACTGGCTCTAGTGAGCTGAATATAAATAAGGTTCATCTGTGTGATGTCCTGAATAATCTTCAAACATAAAATTGGTGACTTATTGTACTCCAGGGGCTGTATCGTGCTAACAAACTGAAATTTCTCAAAAAATGACCATAAAATCGTACTTCAAGTACCATAACACCCGTTTTACTGGCTCTGGTGAGCTGAAAATCAATACGGTTCATCTGTGACATGTGCTTAACAATATGCAATCATAAAATTCGTGACTTGTTGCACTCCGGAGGCTGTATCGTGCTAACAAGACATGTAACGAAAAGTGGCCGACGACAACGACGACGACGACATACACACAGGATTTTTTATCTAAAAACCATTTTTTCGTGTTGTTTTTGATGGAAAACGTAAAAATAACTCAAAATTTTTCTCCAAAATTCCAACTTTTTTTGGGGTAAACCAATACTTTCCTCGCATATTAGATAGATTTTTTGCCATTATTCTTTAAATAATGGGTGGGGAAGGTTCAAACTTTTCCGTTTTTCAACCGATATTAATGATTTTAGCTGCATTTAAAAGAGTTTTTCTGTTTAATAAGTTTGATAACAAAATTAGATAATTTTGTATCCACTCGGAAATTTCAAATGTAAATTGCATTTTTTAAATTGTTATATCTGATATCGTAAATCTTATATCTTGGAATAGATTCCTATTTTTTTAACCCCTTTGCATCAGAATTTAAAAAATGCCTCATGACATTTGAAATTTCAGAGAAAAATGGGAAGATTGTCGACTTTTTCACATAACGTAGACAAAATTGTACAATTTTGTAATTTTTGTTAAGCATATCTTATTAAAGAGGAAAAACTCTTTTAAATGATGCCAAAAACATTGATATCAATTAAAAAATAAAAAAGTGTTACGACATTTGTTTTTTAGGTTGAACCTTCCTCCACCCCTTACTTGAAGAATAAGGACAAAAGTCCCTAACTACATTTTTTCATAATCTCATCAAAATATCAAAAATTGTATTTCTAGGATACCTTTAGTGTGTCTTTTTTGGAGATAATCACAGTATTATGTTTTTAAGTGTTCATTCCACCCCATAGCAGATATTTTAGGAACTCAAAAATATTTTCTAGCGATTTTTCAGGGTCATTTTCCTGAAGGTATTTTGGTATTTTTCTAAAGTTGTACCATGACTATTTTTTGAAACATGGCGTTCTTAGTTGTTCACCTTGTATTTGCTGATTAGGCACAGAAACATCTATAGGATGTCATCTAGAATGTTTGAGGTATATTATTTAGAGGTTTAAGTAATGTCCATACAACATCTAAGAGAATACACTGTATTGTTTTTAAAATGTCGCATTTAGATCATTGATAAGATGTTATTTTTTAGACATTGCATAACATCGACAAGATGTTAAAAAGCATTTCAGAATGTAACAGAAATGTTGTTTTTAGTTCGTTATAAAAACTTCCTTTTGAGGAAGTTCTAGTAACATCTCAGTAATGTAAAAAGGCAACGCTTTAACATCGCTGAGAAGTTAAGTTGAAACATCACAAAAGTTAACAGCCACAAGCTGGGCATAAGTGGCTGTAGATATGCATGTGATGAAAACAAGAGGTAAAAAAGGAAGAACATTATCACAGTGTGATGTTGAATCAACATAACTGTAATATTTATTTGTATAGTGGGTTGTATACACTTCGGGAGATGTATCGTGCTAATAAACCGGTATTTCTCCAAAAATGCAGTATATCTGGATTTATAGGACCCGCTGTACTCATTCTAGTTAGCTGAAAGTCAGTAGGGTACATATGTGAGACATTTTGAACAAAATTCAATCATAAAATTGGTCATTTTTCTACACTCCGGAGGCTGTATCGTGCTAACTAACTGAAATTTCCCCAAAAATGACAAAAATGTCGTACTTAAAGTACTATAGTACCTGTTGTACTGGCTCTGGTGAGCTGACTATAAATAGGGTTCATATGTGTGATGTCCTGAATAATATTAAATCATAAAATTTGTGACTTATCGAACTCCAGGGGCTGTATCGTGCTAACAAACTGAAATTTCTTAAAAAATGACAAAATGTCGTACTTCAAGTACCATAGCACCCGTTGTACTGGCTCTGGTGAGCTGAAAATCAATAGGGTTAATCTGTAACATGTCCTTAACAATATGCAATCATAAAATTCGTGACTTGTTGCACTCCGGTGGCTGTATCGTGCTAACAAGACATGTAACGAAAAGTGGCCGACGACAACGACGACGACATACACACAGGATTTTTTTTCTAAAAACCGTTTTTTCGTGTTGCTGTTGATGCAAAACGTAAAAATAACTCAAATTTTTTTTCCAAAATTCCAATTTTTTTTGAGGTAAACCAATAGTTTTCTCGCATATTAGATAGGTTGGGCGGAAAAGTAATAATTCATAAAAAGTGTGTGAACTAACACCGGTGTCCCCTACCCATTCCTCATGAAGGGGAAAATATATATATAAAAAAATGTTATTATTATTATTGTGTTTTAAGTGTAAACTAAAACCTTTTTCCATTGACAGATTGCAATTAGTTTAAAATGTTATCGTTTTTACCTTGAGAGTTACTCACCTTCTCAAGCGGGGGGAATTTGATTAAAATATTTTGTATCGTGATCTTATTCGCATTCTGTTGTTATGAAATCAAGATTTTTTTAATTTTTTTTAAATAAAAAGAGATGTTAATTTTGATATATGGTCGACCCATGCCAAAACCATGTATGTGCAAAATTGAGCGTTTTGACCTAAGTGCATCCTAAGTTCTAAAATGACCCATATTAGCCATGACAAACTCACGAATATGTTTACGCGCCATAATTGGCCAGAACGTCAATCGATTATTCGCGAAAAATCAGTTCTATGCCAGCGGTCACCACGGACCCTGCACGAATCTGATAATTTCGCGTTTTTGGCGTTGCGAACAATTATTTAAAATATTTTAATGTGCCACTTTCGTGTGTTTGGCGTGGTGAACAATTATTTAATTTATCTGAATGTACCACTTTCGCGAGTTTGGTTTTGTGAACAATTATTTAGATTCGTGTGAATTTGTCAGTTTCATGATTATCTATTCTGATAAACTTTACAAATAATCGTGAATGTAACACTTTCGTGCTTTTGGAATTGTAAACTACCTTATAAATGCCCGAGAATATTGCACTTTCGTGTTTTCCGCGTTGCAAAAAACTAGATAAATAAATACAAGTGAAGTGTTGTTTTGTGTTCTAAAAACAAGTAGGATTTTCGCATTTAAATTTACTTACAAACCTTTTTTTTTAAAAAACATAAGTGCCAGAACAAAAATGATTTTGCAAATGGCGAACAATAATTTAGAGGACAATAATTTAGATGAAAATAATCAGGTAAAAACCCGTAACTCTTATACCAGTTAACTTAATTACATTCTCATGTAATTATTATTGTTTTTATTTTAAATATCCAGGTCGAAACACAAACAACTACTACGGCGCCAAAGGAGACATTCATGAGTCTGTCCAAAATATACCAGGTATAAACTATTTTTTTAATTACTGACTTAAAAAGAATAATTTTAATTGTTTTTTTTTCAAGATAAATTCGACTGTAACAGTGCCAATCAACCTTATAATGAAAAATCAATAATATTATCCGAATCTGAATTAGAATGCGTCTATGATAAAACCACAGTATCAGAAAGCGATGAAAGTATCAATGAAAGTATACCCTCCCCTTCCGGGATGAATAAAAATAATACTTCCAATACCTATTTGACTGAATGTGAAATCGAATCTTCATCGGATAACTATATGACCCTGGAAATGATTCTGATGCATCTAGCAGTTCATCAACCAGTTCGAGTTCCAGCGCTGAATCAAATAAATCTAAATCTAAAAACGAAATCATTCAAGACGATGAACCAAGTAAGTTGATTACAATCAATATACAATTTTGGAATAAAAATATATAATTATTTCAGGACACCCCATCAAGAGGTAGAAAAATATTGCTTTATGGAAGAAAAACGTTAGAAAACAAAAGAGACTTTAGGGCGAGTCGTACATTGGTGCGCAAAATATAGAGAAACCTGCATGCGCCCTGCTACCATCCCCCTGTTTTGGAAAATCAAAACATAATTGCAATACAATTGTTATGGAAGCAAACCGACGTGAAATTTATAATGCCTTTCGCGAATTGTCGACAATAGATGACCAAAGATATTTTGTTGTGAACCATATTAAACAAAAAATGAAACCTAGAAACTTCTAGAAGAACCTATACTTATAACTACAGCTTGGCAGTTGATTGACAAAAGAAAAAAGTATGTCGGGAGTTTTTTATGGCTATCCTCAATATAACCGATTCGTTTATTCGCACATCATTGCAGAAACGCTCTTCTAATGGGGTGGTTGAGAAAAACATGCGTGGAAAACATACACCTTTTAACAAGCTTAGCAATAATGATGAGCAGTTGATTAGGGAGAATATCCTCTCATTTCCCGCCATTGAATCACGTTACTGTAGAAGCTCCTCACAAAAAAAGTACCTTGATCCCTCTTTAAATATTTCCATTATGTATACAATGTACAAAGAAATGTGTGCCAAGAGAAAAACATTATAAACTCAGTTTCTGTTGAAAAATATAGACATATTTTTAGGGAATATAATTTAGGGTTCTTCCGGCCAAAAAAGGACAGTGTAAAAAGTGTTTAGAGCAAAAGGAAATGACAGAAACTGAAAGAATAAAAGGAGAAGAAAAATTTCATGAACATTTAGAAAGAAAAGAATTAGCTCGCAAGTCCAGGGACGATGACAAAAAATTGCAAAGGAAAATACGGAGGTTTTATCTTTTAATTTCGATCTGCAAGCAGTTCTTACAACACCGAAAGGCCCAGCAGGTCAAATCTTTTATTTAAGAAAATTAGCCATCTACAATTTTACAGTTTACAACTTAGGCAACCAAGATGTTCTTTATTATGTTTGGGAGGAAACTCAAGGAAAAAGAGGATCAGTTGAAATCTCTTCATGCATTCACGATTACATTCCATCACATCAAAATATTAAAGAGGTTCGAATGATGTCCGATGGGTGTGGTGGCCAACAAAAAAACTCTATTTTTGCTGCCATGTGCCTTCAAATTCTCTCAAGTCATCCTACTCTAAATCTAATAGATCATAGATTTTTTGAAACTGGTCACACGGAAATTGAGTGTGACTCAATACATTCGAAAATAGAAAGAAAGGCGAAATACGTTCCAGTGTATTCTGCAGAAGGTTGGACACAAATTATTCGCAGTGTAAGAACAAGACCACGACCTTTTGTAGTCAAAAACCTAACACACCAAGTCTTTTTCGATTTTAAGGCATTTGGAACACAGTCTTTCAACATGAATCAAATTCCACGGCGCAAAGTTTGCTGGCTTTGCTATGTAAAGGATGAGCCAACAAAAATTTTCTTTAAAACAAATTATACAGATGAAGATTTTGAAGAGGTAAATTGTTTCAAAAAAGGACGGCCAAGAAAAGTTGCATTAAACAAGCCTTATAATGATGAGTTGCTATTTCCAGTGCAAAGTTTCAAGATTTGCAGAAAATGTGTAATGACCTCACAATACCTAAGATTTACCACAACTACAACAGAAGAATGTGATTAGTTTTTTTTTACAGCTGAATGTTTTAATCTTGTAACTTTTAATTAGCAGAGTATTACGTTTTATTTCCTTGTTTTTTTTATTTTAAACGCGTTTTAATTTTTTTTACAACTAAATGTTTTTATAATTACCTGAGTGTTACGTTTTGTTTTCTTATTTCTTTTATTAAACAAGTTTGTAGAAACTTAATGGCTTTAATTTTTCTGTTCAACGAAACTAAATTTGTTTCAAATCTTTTAACGGCAAAAGCACGAATGTGTGTTTTTCACTGAATATATCCAAAATTTTGTTAGACAACTTAAATTGGTCAATACGACTTCTTCTTATTGCAGAGAATATTTAAAGTCACCCAATCGTTACAAACATTAAATGCAATTATTTCAAAACTGTAATTTTGCACATTCATGGTTTTGGATGGGACCGACGATATTATGTCAACAAAAAGTTAAATAAAACTATAAAAACCCAATTTCGAAAGTATTAATCCCGAGACGGGAAATTACAACCTAAACACTTTCCAGTTTTGAAAATTATGCTTATTTAACCCCCTTTCTATCTTCCAAACCGTTTGAACTATAAAAATATTATCAAGCTCACTTTTGTGGAGAATATATTCTACTTCAAATACGGCCAATTTTACTGAGATATTTAGAAAAAAGTTAAAAAAGAGGCATTAAAATTGCCCCCCCCCCCATCCACGGGAACTTTTGGTATTTTGTAAAGGGCACTTTACTGAACAACTGTGCCAAATTTCAATATTCCGCAATTTTTCCCTGTTTGGGTAATTTGACTGAGCTATATGTTATATGATTAAATTTTGACTATTTCAAAGATAACATTTTTCGCTAAAAAACTAAAAATAAAAATGTTTATCAGCTTATACACCCAATCCGTGGATAGAATGTATAAATGCAACTGCCCCATGGGTTAAACAACAAAATTTACGTAATTTTCATTTTATTTTAAATACCACTTTTTGCCACAACTTAAAAACTAGTAATAATTTAAAAAAATATACTTACCAATTATCAAAAGCACTAAGAAACAAATCCCGTGCTGCATGTCCAGTCTGTTACAAATTAAATATGAATATATTTACGAGTAAGAAAGAGATAGAACACTTCACGAAATTCCTAAAATAAACCCGCTAATACTCGAACGATTGATTTGTTTCAATCAAAACACATTGACGTATAAAGAATGAAGATCGTCTTTAGACTGACACTACTTAATTCCAAGTTAATAAAATTGTGTACCGATAAATATTCAACGAGCGACACTATTTTTAGAATATCATAGCGATAAAGCGTTTCTTGATTTTTGTGTTTCGACTTGATTCCGCACAATTGCAACATTTTAATGACTTTTCAAAAGTATCGCCGCCATATCGTATATTACAGAATTTTCATCTTATCTGTAAGCTAGTTATGAAATTCTAATTGGGAAATTATAATTTTGATTAGACTGGGTCACTGTAGTATAGTTAGTCAACAAATTTATAAATAAGAGATAAAATGAAGGAATTTAAAACAATACGAAATGTTTTTTACGCATTACATATTATTTGTCTTTATAATATTTATTTAATTATGCAATGTTTATACTGCAAGTAGTGTATGAATCTATATTGTAAATATATTCGTCGTATACAGTTGAAGAAAATATCGTATCTCCAAAATGTTTCTGTAATTTAATGAAATTAACTGTCTCGACCCTCACTTTGTGAAATCTACTCATATTAGTGTTTTAAATGAAACTTACTGTTTCTAGTTAACTCCACAGTATATTGAAAAATGTTAAAAATTCTAAAAAATTGACATCTACTTGATAACAATCATTCATTGACACCTAACACAGAATTAGAAGTACTACATATTTGTGATAATAAACAAGAACTGGATTTCCTTGAAGAATTGGAAATTAGAAGACACTTAAGAAACCCACAATATGAAGTCGTCAATGAACAGATAAATCTTGGGAGTTCTCCACTTTTAAACTGTCTTCTTAAGTGATAATTGTAAAGATCAACAGATATAGTTTTCCTGGTTGTCTATATCATTGCACACTTATACTGATCTTAATTGGGAAAAATGATATCCAGGATATCCCCATAGGGCTAATAATATCTAAGCTTTAATATTTGTAATATCATATCTTCTTTTTTCTATTAACATATATTAAGTCAATTACAAGATAGGTCACTTCTTGGACTAAGCAAAAATAATTAAACATCAGGTAGGCATCAAACGAAATGTAACTTCTGTCATTCTGACGAGGATATTTAGATAATATCGAAACAATTGTCAACTTTTTATCATTTTTCAATATACTGTGGAGTTAACTAGAAACAGTAAGTTTCATTTAAAACACTAATTTCTGTAATTTACTATTCCTAAAATATAATTTCCCATAAGTCATCGCCGGTATCAAATTTAAAGGTAAACCCCGCATGTCCACAATCAAACCGCCATTTGGATGTAAACAATAGACTTGCTCTGTGTTTACCTCCCGATGTTGTGCGATTCTGCAAGTTAGATTTGATGAAAGTGTATAAATCGGTAAGTACAGGGTTATTGGTTATAATTTGACCATCCCTTTACTTCTCTTATGCGTACAGATACAAAAAAAAGTTTTATATAAAAGTTGTAGGAGTATAAATGAATTTTAATAAAATGTACTTTGCACACCAATAGCGTTTTTGAATTACGGAGTATAATATAAAAATATATTTTATTATATAGAACGTCTTGTATATTCTAACATATTCGGATATTGCCTTTTTTTCTCAGAACAAAAATATATTCTTTTATAGGTCTAGCTTTTATACTTTCCAAAATAATTGACAGTAAACTCCTAAAGTATTTAAGTTAGTATTTAGCTAAGAAAAGTAGTTGGCTATGCATGGCTTACTGCACTTGTTGATATTATTTGTCAAACTAAGTAACTTCTTAAGTAATAGACAGGAAATGTTCAAAAAATAGGCGATTGGGTGTGACATTAACAAAGAATATAAAAAAACAATACAGTGTTTATTACGAAATACAATACAATAGCAAACAACATAAAAAGCAATACAGTGTTCATTACAAAATAGAAACCGATTTGATATTTTCATAAATTTTAAGCAAACTAAAATAAGTGCTCTAAAAAACCACCATTACTTTCAATACAAAGTTCATAGCTTCTCCTTAAATTTTCTATACAGTTTAAAATACTATTACAGTTTCGATGGTTAAGAAGTTCAATTTCAGCTTCAATTTTCTCTCTAATTATTACAATACTGTTACTGGTATCGGAATAAACTTTTTCTTTTAAATAGCCCCATAAAAAGCCATCTACAGGCGTTAAATCAGGACTATTTGGCGGCCATTGAATCGTGCCACTATTACCTATCCAAGTTGCGAACTCATTATTTAAATGTTCTCGCACTTCTCTTATATTATGCGGAGGTGCTCCGTCTTGTTGCCATATTATGACATTAAACGCATCTTCTGGAAATTCCTGAAGTAAATCGTCAACTTGTGGCAGAATGTCATCGAAATGATTGACCCGTTAAAGTGAAATGATAGAATATTGACCCAACTACTTTACCCCGAAAAATTCCACACCAGACATGAACAGATTTTCGACCTGATTTTTTAATTTGTTTAATTTTGTATTTTCTAAAACTTTTCCGTTCCCACGAACATCTATTTTTTCTGTTAAACAGACCTGATAAACTCGATTCATCCGTGTAAATAATTTGTTTAAAGTAATTTTCGATGACGTCTAAATCTCTTATCATTTATTGGCAGAATTCCAATCGTTTTCGCTTATGTTCTTCACATAGTTCCTGTACTGGTAAAATTTTGTAAGGACGATAGTTATTATTTTTTAGTGTTTTCTGAACTTTATAGTAACTTGTCTGTAATACGCCGGAAGCTTTTTTATACTACTCTCTGCATTCTCTAAAATAAAAATGATTGATATTTTGATGTGTCTTATTCTAAGAATATATTATTAGGTAATTTATTATTAATTGAATAAAAGTAATATTTTACCTTCAATGTGTAACAGTATATTCAACTGTTCTTATTCATTTACAATAGCAATACGTTTCTTTCTCAAAAAGTTATGATAAATATTGACGTGATGGTAAATATTTACAAATGTGTTTAGACTAGGACATCGTCAATTTGGATACAACTGTAGATATTCTCGTCTTGCAGCACGTTTATTATTGTTATTTTTGACCTATACAGAAAATATTTCTACTTGTTCAGTAGTCCTATAATCCATTTTTGAGAAATATAGCTAGCAATTAGTTGTATTTGTTACGTTAGTTTATAATTTTGATAGATAACATCAACAATATTGCAGTAAGACATGCATAGCCAACTACGTTTTTTAGCTAGATACTTACTTAAATACTTTAGGAATTTACTGTCCATTATTTTGTAAAGTATAAAAGCTAGACCTATGAAAGTATATATTTTTGTTATAAGGAAAAAAGCCCTCTCCGAATATGTTATAATATACAGGGTGTTCTATTTAAAAATATATATTCTTATTTTATACCCCCTAATGCAAAAACGCTACTGGTGTACAAAGTATATTTTATTAAAATTCATTTATACTCCTACAACTTTTATTTGAAACTGTTTTTTGTATCTGTATGCATAAGAGATATAAAGGGGTGGTCAAATTATAACCAATAACCCTGTACATGCAATTGCCATTTTGCATTTGTCTTGGACTTACGGGTTTTTCTAAAATACTAAATTTCCTCAGACATCATGATGCTGGGGAGACACGGGAACTTCTCGTTTTATGTATTTGTATAATTATAGAATTATCCATTATCAGCTATCCATGGCAATGGACTGCTATTGGTATAATAAAAAAAGGTTTTTATTTCGATTAAAAATTAGTTTTTTGAATAAAAAAACCTAAACAGATTCCTTTGCAGTGTTTCTTTCACACAACTTGAAAATACGGGAATAAGACCATTTATTAGTTTTTTTGGGTAAGAAAATACTTTAAACTTAAAAAAATTTATTATTTTAAGGATGGAGTCGAGGACCTTACAACTAAATATTTTTTCAGGATCGAGGTTCACTATGTTCGCTTCCATATCAAAAAGAACGCACGTTATTATGTCGAATTGTGAACAACAAACCAATGTAGAAAATAACAAGAGTGATATATTTATTCATCGCCGATAATCAGAACAAACCGCAGCTAGAAAATATTTTTGCTAACAATAATGGCTTATTAAATGAATCAACAAATAACAAATTGCTGATACTAGATATTCCAGGAATCACTGATGGCTTTAAAGAAACTGAAGTACCTAATCTGCAGAACTTAAACGCCGTCCCGCTTAGTGTTGAAAGAGAAGATTTTAGTGACACCCTTAAGGAACAAGATGACTATAGTCCATGGATAGAAAACAACATCTTTGATCAGAAGATAGAGACTTATCTAACAGAAACCGTTACCAAAAATCCCGATTTTGATGTTGATACTATTGAAATGGAACATTATACTATTACAAATGAATTGTTTGAAACTCCTGCAGTAGAATTTGTAATAGAAGAGAAAAATGCAAATAATGCCGGAAAAGATCACGACTGTGAACCTGAGATTGAAATGGAATCTGAATAGGCGAATAAAAACACTGAAATAAAAAGAAAGAAAAGACAAATGGTGCGTACTGAAGATTAGGAGAATAACCGTGCAAAAATTGAAAGAGAAATGGGACAAGATTATAATGGCAGGAAAAAAATTTACGGAAAATGGAAATATAATGTTGAAAAAGAAAAATGAAGGAACCATGTAATTGCAAAGCTTCTTTGAAGGGTAAATCATTGCACTGAAGGACGTTTTCTGATGAAGAAAGGAATACTATATTCAATCACTTTTGTTCTGATATGGGCTGGAAAGAGATAAAGGTTTACACCTCTTTTTTAATTGATCCTATATCCACAAAAAGAAGTAGAAATAGAGTTTCAGAGCAAATACTGGGAACATCAGCGTGGAGAGGGATCGCTGTGGGTGGATAAGTGTGGGGCAACCGGACCAATGGCCCGGGGCCCTGCATGCATCAGGAAACAGCACAAACTCGTGGAAGCCTGCCCAGTACATCTCGTATCAGTAAGTCGGTGGTTGACGAGGACGTGCTTACTGATGTGAGGGCTTGCCTTAATCGGCTAGCCAAGTGGATGGGACCACCATAAATATCCCCCTTAAGTCAGTGGTGGAACAGCATAAGTCGAAGACTTGGCGTGGCGTAGAGAATACGCTGCGAGGCTAAGGGGTTGCTTAGTCGCTATTATGCGAACTCCGGGTACCAGGCGATACCCAGGTTTCAATAGCCTTCTTCCGGTATGCGGGGCTCTGCCGAGAGCGACCAACCATTCCCTAGCTACTCGTGGGACAAAAAATGGACCAACCAAAAAAAGAAAAAACCCAGAGGATAAAGATAGCCTCACTCATCCAGAGGAAATGGAACTGGATCATGTTCCAGACCAAAAAACCGAGGATGAGCTCCTAAAAAGCGGCGGAGAGGACCAAATGAAGCCTCAACAAAAAACCAAAAAGGCTCGAGCAAACCTTAGAGGCGCTGCTCGAAAAAGATTTAAGTACTTGTTGAAGCACGGCCTTAGTCATGAAGAGGCACGACAACAGGCACTGAAACCTATTACGAAGGAGAAGGAGGATGCACCCAAGAGTAAGGGCTCCAAAAGAGTCCGATCTGAGGAAAGCACCCCTGAACATCCGAGGAAGAAGGGAGCTCTCATAGAAGGTAAAACTACGGACAAATGCTATCAGCAATAAGGGTAGGAATAATGCCCTCCAATTATCCAGAGTTATCTCTTTCAGTGGAACAGTTAGCAGCCATAAAAGAGAAAATTTTGGACCAAATCTTACTGCTGGATCCAAAAGCAAATAACAGGCCTATATTCAGCAACTTGCAATTCAGACCTGGCTGGATGCTGCTGTCCTGTGCTGACGGTGCCACAGTTGAGTGGCTTAGAAGCATAGTTCAGGAGCTGCAGCCACAGGAGGGTGTGTCATTGAGACTCGCAGAGAAAGGTAACATTCCTCACTCAGAGATCCTTGTGACCTACCTTCCTGACAGTCTGAAACATCAAAACGAACAGATACTTCGATTTTTTGAGGTCCAAAACGAAGACCTCAACACACAAAATTGGAGGATTGTAAGAAGGGCCGAAAAAGGCCCCACAGTAGAACTCACCCTATCAGTGGACCCCATATCCGCAGAAAGGGTCAAAAAGAATGGCTATGTGGCCAATTATAAATTTGGTCAGGTAAGAATATTACCACAAAAAAGCCATGCTGGCCAACATAGTGGTCCAGTTGCAGCCTCAACCAGTTGAGGTTGCAAAAAAGAACACAAAAAGGGACCCACAAAAACGGGTCTCCCAAAGGGCAATAAATGATCCCAAAAAACAGTAAAATGGCTCTCTCCAAATCCGTTAGGATTCTGCAACTAAACCTCCATCATGCAAAAGCTGCAGCTAGCGTGCTTAGCAGGAGTTTTAGCAGAAACCTATCTGACATCGGGCTCATTCAAGAACCCTGGGCTCACGAAGGACTTATCAAAGACTTATCCATCAATTCATGTAAGTTGATATATTCACAAATACATGACAAACCAAGAGCGGCATTAGTCATCTCAAAAAAAACTTAACTTGATTTCTGTTCCACAGTTTATCGCCAGAGACCTTGCAACAGCTGAAGTGGAGTTCCTCACCGAAAGAGGTAAAAGGCAGATTATAATTGCCTCTGCTCACTTTCCGGGAGAGGAAGACAAACCTCCACCAGAGGAAGTCAAAAGCCTCCTCAGATGGTGCAATAAAAAGAACAGACATCTTATTCTTGGGTGTGATGCAAACTCCCACAACATAGTATGGGAAGTACGGACACGAACAAACGAGATGAGTATCTCTTAGAGTATTTGGCTAAATCTAATATAGACATTATTAACAGAGGTAACACACCCACTTTTATCACTGCAACTAGAAAAGAGGTGCTTGATATCACCCTAGCTAGTTGCTTTACAACAAATTTAATACAAAAACTGGCATGTTTTCGATGAGGTTTCGATGTCGGATCACAGGATGATACAAAGAGCGCCTCAACGCAGCCAGAATAATTATTGCCTCCGACAGCCAGGCTGCTTTGAAAGCTCTAAGGTCTATAACTTATGAGTCTAAAGCAGTCTGGAGCTGCAAACAATCTCTACTCTCTCTACTCTACTGGCTAGACATAACAAACTATCTTTGTTATGGGTGCCCGGACACAAGGGAATTGCTGGGAATGAGACTGCCGATGGTCTTGCAAAGGAAGGAGCTAGCACTCCTTTCATCGGACCCGAACCGTTTTGTGGCATTACTAAAAGCCACATTGTGGAAGAAGTCCGGAAATGGGAAAAGGAACTTAGTGTAGCCTACTGGAAAAATGCTCCAGGCCAAAGACAAGCAAAAAGGTTGCTACAACCTTCTGCTCGCTATGCTAAATCGCTCTTAGAGCTTCAGAAGTCTGATCTCAGAGCAATCACAGGACTCCTTACGGGACACTGCCCACTCAGATATCACCTCTGCAAGATGGAAAAAGTGGACAGAGGAACATGTAGATTCTGCGACAGTGCAGATGAAACGGCTGAATATATATTATGCCATTGCGGTGTACTTGTTCGCCAACGCCATAGGTACCTGGAACGGTTGTTCTTGAGACCTGACCAGGTAACAAAAATAGCTCCCAATCGGATAATAGGCTTCCTTACAAGCCTTGATCTCTGGGACAAAAAATAGATGGAGGGTATACACAAAAGATCTTTTCAGGTCGCAGTGTGGAAAGGCCAGCTATAGGCCAATCGACCCCTCTGTAATCTACAATCTACAGAGTTTCAGAGGGTGTTTCTAGGAGAAGCGAGTCTTTAATATATCATCTTAGATTGAAAGATGAGCGGAAAAGGATATGTGAACAAATGTTCTTGAATACTCACCCACTATGCAAATAAATATTACAGTTATGTTAATTCAACATCACATTGTGATAATGTTCTTCCTTTTTTTCCTCTTGTTTTCATCACATGCACATCTATACAGCCACTTATGTCCAGCTTGAGGCATTACTGAGATGTTACTAGAACTTCCTCAAAAGGAAGTCTTTATAACGAACTAAAAACAACATTTCTGTTACATTCTGAAATGCCTTTTAACATCTTGTCGATGTTAATGCAATATCTAAAAAATAACATCTTATCAATGATCTAAATGCGACATATCAAAAACAATACAGTGTATTCTCTTCGATGTTGTATGGACATTACTTAAACCTCTAAATAATATACCTCAAACATTCTAGATGACATCCTATAGATGTTTCTGTGCCTAATCAGCAAATACAGGGTGAACAACTACGGCTGTCGGCCATATTTAAAAAAATAATCATGGTACAACTTTAAAAAATACCTTCAGGAAAATGACCCTGAAAAATCACTGGAAAATATTTTTGAGTTCCTAAAATATCTGCTATGGGGTGGAATGAACACTTAAAAACTTGATACTGTGATTATCTCCAAAAAAGACATACTAAAGGTATCCTAGATATACAATTTTTGATATATTGATGAGATTATGAAAAAATGTAGTTAGGGACTTTTTGTCCTTATTCTTCAAATAAGGGGTGGAGGAAGGTTCAACCTAAGAAACAAATGTAACACTTTTTTGTTTTTTAATCGATATCAATGTTTTTGGCGTCATTTAAAAGAGTTTTCCCTCTTTAATAAGATATGCTTAACCAAAATAACAAAATTGAACAATTTTATCAACGCTATGTGAAAAAGTCGACAATTTTTCCATTTTCTAGGAAATTTCAAATGTAATGAGACATTTTTTAAATTCTGATGAAAAGGGATTTACGTTATCAGATATAAAAATTGCTTCAATTTACATTTGAAATTTCCGAATGAATACAAAATTATCTAATTTTGTTATCCATCTTATTAAACAGAAAAACTCTTTTAAATGCAGCTAAAATCAATAATATCGGTTAAAAACGAAAAAGTTATACATTTGTTCAAAAGATTGAACCTCCCCACCCATTATTTGAAGAATAATGTGGCCTACAGTCGTTCTTAATTATTCACCCTGTACATTTAAAATAAAATAGCAAAAAAGCAATAAAGGATTTAAAACGTTTACTCACTTTTAATGAACAGTACAGTACAAAATAAGAAAAAAAATATCTTGTCCAGGAATCCAACCTAAAAAAAATAAAATTGTGTGAGCATATTACATAACAAGCGTGAAAAGTGGAAACTATTGAAAGCATTCAGTGAAAGCAAGGAATAAAAAAGGGTATATTAATTTGTAGTTGCCATAATACACATACATTACAGCTAGATTACAGAAAATTTATTAGAATAGTTTTTTAATAATATTAAAACTAATAAAAATTTTACACCATAAAGATTTTATGAAAAATTACGTTAAATCAACAAATCCAATCTGATTAAAGAAAATTCTATCGTTTACTTACGATTACTTTTTCTTACGCAAGAGTAGCTGTTTCGAGTGCCTCAACCGTTCCATAACGTACAGTTCAAACTCTTTATCTGTGAAACATTTAAAGGTGTTCTGGACAGCAGCTAATAAAACAATTACTCTAGATCAAATTGTGCCCATGGAGACATTTGATCGATCATCATAAACTACATCAAACTGAATTTTCAACCAATTGACTGGGACCCATTTTCCACAAGATACATGCGGGGCTCTTCAAAGGAATAACAACATATTTCGAGAAATGACTTTTCATGATTTACCTTCTATTACATGCCTCACTCCGTTTCGCAGGTAAATTCAGGTGTGCCATGAAAATTCATAATTCTTTTTTGTAAAATAACATACTATTCTCATCTTGTTACTTTCATCCTGGAATATATTGTATATTAACATCGTGGAATTGTAACTTGATGAAAACTAAGCATTATTAATACACTGTATAAAAAAGAAACTACTTATGAAAAAGACATATGAACACATTATCAAGTTAAATGAGTTTATAATTAATTGTATCCAATAGCTGTGTTTCTACAATAATAAATAATTGAATTCTATTTGTTGACTGGAGCATTCAGTGCCATAAGTTACATATTCTTCAACTAGATTAATATAGGTACCATTGTAAGGGACAGCTTTTTTATTGTATTAAGTGTATTTTCAAATAAAAATGAGCTTTTTAACAGAAATTTCTGTTTAAGTCTTAAACAGTCTCTAATTACTCTAATCTACTCGATTCAATATTTTTTGTACTGTTTAATACAATGTCTGTATCCGACTATCTGAAATAGTTATTCCCCTTTCTTTACATAATTACCAACTATTTGTTTTTTATTTTATTTACGTAAGTAGCTTTTGAAACATCTTGAACATTCAAAATATTTTCTTCTAAATTCAAATCACTGCCAACATATGAGCACGTTTTATTATTAATAATAATATCTACCCTATTGCAATATTAAGCTTTTTGTAGGGTATAATGCATATCTAGGATTTAAAATATTGTGAATCGATTTTAGAATATACTTACTAACTAAAATATTTTAAAAGTTGAAAAAACCCTTATTTTGTAAACTCTATTATATAATGTTAGTGTACAATTCCGCCACCTGGAATTTCAATGTACAATAGCCGATTAAAGTCTTAAATGAGTATTAAGTTTCAATAATTATGATTTCGGAATAGGTACTTACCGATAACAGCTATTGTTCGTCCATTATAACAAGAATTATAACTAAGCATAGAAACTGAAGCTAAGTAGGAACTAACGAAAACGAAGACCACTTTATTCAACTATTTGCAAAAAATGTGCTTCCTGCAAATAAAATATAACACAAGACTGAAAACCATCCGCCATTTCATGCTTGACATTTGTTTCCACAGATAATGTTCGTTCGTCCGTTCCTCTTCTGTTTTCTTCATTTTTTATGTTACTGTGATGTTTAATATGTGATATTACTGAGAGTTTTATGAACTAACATCATAAAGACGTAATCACACGAACTCACTAAAAATTATTTCGAATGATGTGATAGTAACTGCAACATGTGATCATCTTAGAAACATGTTAATTTGTAATATTACAGTAACGTTCTGTATGTGATATTAGTGAGAAGTATACATATTATATCGTATGAATGTCTCCTATAGGAAGTTGCTAAAAAGAAGTTCATAGGATGTGTATGTAACTGCGAATTCAAGTATTATTGTGTACATCAAAAATATGTTTTATTTACATGACATGGATGTTAATATAGTTGGTAATAAAAAGAAGACATTTAGGAGATATCTTATTAACGTTTTAAATAAACATCACAAAAAGTTTCTTAGAAGAACATCACAAAAAAGACTTGTTAAGTTTCTTGTTTAGTGGGCATGGCGTGAAAGAAAATACGATTCTCGATTGGTTGAAAAAGTAGACTGAAGTCAAAAATAAAAAAGAGCAAAGACACGACAATAATGCAGAACATTCATTAGAAACCCACGATCCTGTAGAACGTGGGTGCTATACAGACTTGAAGAAAAAGCTAAAATTTTTTTAATGAATTTCCTAAAGTTGAGTCTCATTACTGTCGAGCTTCATCGACAAAACTTTACCTGGAGCCCAATTGGCAAACTAAGTCTGCACTTTATAAGTATTATAAAAATTGGTGTCAACAGAAAAAAATAATCCTATCTATCCATTGCGTCGTTCCACCATGTCTTTGATAAAATGAACTTATCACTTTTCCGGATAAAAAAGGATGAGTCTGACGCATGTGTGGTACACAAAACTGGAAATTTAGCTGATAAACAATTCGCCTTACATCGAGAAAAAAACTAGAAGCGTGAAGACAATATGGTTAATTGTATGGACCTACAATCAGTATTGTTATCACCAAAATCAAACGTTACTTCACTTTACTTCAAGACGAAGCTCATTGTACACAATTTCACTTTCTTCCACTTAAAAACAAAAGATGGGTACTGCTATATTTGGCATGAGTCAGCTGGAGGCGTAACGCCAAACGATTATGCCCATCATTTGCCAGTTTATGAAGGATCATGTTAAAAATGATCTACAGCTGGGGCAAAATCTGATCTTGTATAGCGACGGTTGTACCTCACAAAACAGAAATTCTATCTTGGCCAACAGTTTAATTAATCTCTCTATGACATTCAATATAACTATTGAACATAAATTACTTGAGAAAGGCCATACGCAAATGGAAGCAGATTCCATGCATTCTGTTATTGAGCGAAAAATTCGTCATACCAACATAAATGTACCAGCTGTCTACCAACCTGTATCGACCATATTTTTGTTAAGAATAAATCTGGGTTGGTAGACGATGATTCCTTTTATTCAGCAGTCTCACAAACAAATATAACTGATCATTTCCCTATAATTGCAATTTCAAAGGACATTGGACATAAGAATAAAATTAGTACTACGACTTGCTATTGTAGGGGACAGGATGCCGGTAAAGAAAGTGTTCTTAAATAATAATTGATATTTATTTAATTTCTAACTAAAACATCCTCGCTTACTATCCGGAACATAACATAAGATTCTCCCACCTGACCATTGACATTCCCCCTTCAAGGCGGGATTCACTTCCTTTCAAATGTCTTGCCAACTTATAAATCGGAATACGTAAAGCCAAGTTTATACTAGATTATGAATAAGGCCAAGTTTACAATGTGCATAACTACACAATATGACTACAGATCGGCCTTTCCTGACAACCAGATCGGCCTCGAACTGGGGCATATTCGCTGCTAAACAAAATGTATAACTCTTCTTAAACAAGTAATCACATAAAAATAAAAGTTACATTATCTGTTGCATAATCATAAAAAAATTCATGAAACAGTATTCACAAATACAAAATTCTCACTCAACTGAAAATTGCTCGAAACTTGAAACAAATTCTCATAACATAAGATATAATAACTCAAAATAAGACATATATAAGTATCATAATCATAAATCATAAAGTAAGTGTAAGTCATGGTTAACTAAAAGTCACATAATCTCTTGCATAATCTCAACAAAAATTCATAAAACAGTATTAACAAAATTCTTATTCGACTGAAAATTACTCAAAACTTAAAACAAATTCTTATAACATAAGATATAATAACTCAAAATCAGACATAATTCATAAGGTAAGTAAGTGTAAATGATAGGTACGTTTAGAGATACAGAAATAAAACATCAATCAGACTTTAGCCACATGCGCATGTTCTCGGGAGAGCAAATGCCCTCAAAAGGTCTCTGTGTTACTTGAAAATTTTCAACATCAACTACTACATACCCATCGTTATCAAGAACCTTTTTTACTTCATAAAGACCTCTAAATTTAAGCAGCAATTTTTTATTAAATCCAGGTGTCACGTCTAGATTTTTAATCATTACATAATCTCCCTGGCAATATTTATGTGGAGGTCGATGTCGCTTGTCAAAATACTCTTTATTATAATTTTGTACTTGTTCGTTTTGTAGTTTAGCTTTTTGTCTCAAATCAGTTAAATCCTTACCTCCTTCATTTTCATTTTCAATGTAATTCCTTATGTGGTCATTTGGGTCTTTCTGATTAGTACCAAATAAAAGTTTTGCTGGGGATATTGCTATAGATCGACAATAAGAATTATTGATAGCAAAGTCTACTATAGGTAACTGTTTATCCCATTTATTTTTTAAATCAGTTAATTTTGCTAAAATAGGTGTAAGGTCTCGATTAATCCGCTCAATTTGTCCATTATTAGATTTTGGTGAATGAGTAGCGATTTTAACATGAACAATATTATTTTTCATTAAAAAGTCACTGAATTCTGTTGAAATAAAAGAAGAACCTATATCTGAAATTATTCTTACTGGTCGACTATAGTTATTAAAATAATCTTCTAGTTTGTGTATGACGTCAATGGTTTTAGTAGTTTTAACACTATATAATTTTACAAATTTAGTAAAAGCATCTATTAATTCAAATACATAGCGTTTGCCTGTAGGGGTCTTTTCTAAGGGTCCATAATGGTCCACATGTATAGTATCGATGGGCTTATCGCCTTTCGGTATGTTGTAAAGTTGACCCTGACCTTTTCCTAACGTAGAAGAGTAAGTTATACACTTGAGGCAATTTTGAATATAACTTTAATGTTTTCTCTATAATTTGGGAACCAATAAACTCTACTTAAGTACTCACATGTTTTATCAAAGCCTTAGTGACCTAAATTGTCATGACAGTTAGCTATAACCTTATTTTCCATATTACATGGTACATATAATAAAATTTTCTTAAAATCCTCACGTTTTTTGTACACTAAACCGTTATGTAATTTAAAATCTTTGCTTTCCTCACGTAAAAGTTAATTTTTAATATCTACAATTAATGGGTCTAGATTTTGCGAAATTGAAAGACTATCCTCAAAAGAATTTTCCTCAATAATCATAACACCAGTTATCCTACTGAGTGCATCTACATGTGACATGCCTTTATTTGACCGATGCTCAATTTCATATTGATAATTTTGCAATAACATTGCCCAGCGCGAAATTCTTGGATCAATATTTGACTTACTAAGGGTGAGACGAAAGCTATCGCAGTCAGTAATTATTTTAAAAGGTATACCAATATAGCTCCATATCCACATGCACTAGCATCACAGTGAAGTTGTGTTTCTAACTTCGGAGAGTAAACAGCTAAAACAGGAAAAGAGGCAAGACAAGTTTTTAATTTTTCAAAAGACTCCATCTCATCTTTTTCAAACCTAAATTCAACATTCTTTTTTAATAAACTGTATAGTGGCTTAGCTATTAATGAAAATTTTTGTATAAAACGTCTATAGTAACTAGCCAGTCCTATGAAATGATGAACTTCTTTAGAATTTTTTGGTATCGGATACGACAAAAGTGCCTGTATATTTTCAGGGTTAGGACCGTAGTCCATCTTTGTCAACTAAGTAACCTAAATAAAGACAATGATTATAAAGAAATTTAATGAATTTTGTCTAGTTAAAATAAAAACTTGTATTAAAATGTCAAAATGTTCAGAAATATCTTTTGTTGCTATCAATATGTCATCTAAGTACAGTAATATTTTATTTTCTCTAATTAGTGAACTAAAAATTTTATTTATAAAACGTTGAAATACTCTAGGACCGTTAGTAAGCCCGAATGGTAAACGTAAGTACTCAAATTCGCCAAGTGGTGTTACAAAAGAGGTGTACTGAATGCTATCTTCAGCCATTTTAATATGGTGAAAGCCACTTTTTAGAGTTTTTTTAAATAAAACTCAAGGTCTCTAGTTAATTCCACAATATAATACAAGTTATTGAAAATTCTAAAAAAATTGACAATTTTTTCGATAAATCAATATCATCGTCAGAATGACAGAAGTTACATTTCATTTTATGCCTACCTGATGTTTAGTAGTTATATTTGGCTAGACCAAGAAGTAACCTAACTTGTGATTGGCTTAATATATGTTTATAGAAAAAAGAAGAAGATGTGATATTACAAATATTGAAGCTTAGATATTATTATCCCTATGGTGATATCCTTCAATATTTGTAATATTACATCTTCTTCTTTTTTCTATAAACATATATTAAGCCAATCACAAGTTAGGTTACTTCTTGGTCTAGCCAAATATAACTACTAAACATCAGGTAGGCATAAAATGAAATGTAACTTCTGTCATTCTGACGATGATATTGATTTATCGAAACAATTGTCAATTTTTTAGAATTTACTAGAGACCTTGAGTTTCATTTAAAAACACTAATATGAGCATATTCCACGAAGTAAGGGTCGAGACAGTCATTTTCCACTTTTTAGATCTAATGTAGAGTATTGATTCTTGTCTTTCAACATGTCTAGATGTTCATCAATGAGAGGAGTAGGGTAGTTGTCCTTAACAGTAATGTTATTAAGTGCCCTGTAGTCTACACAGAGTCGATATTCACTACGATTTTTCTTTGGAATCATAACAATGGGGCTGGCATAAGGAGAACTACTATCTCTAATTATGTGTTATTCTAATAAGTCGTCAAGTATGACACGTAATTTTTCTTTTTCTTGAAAAGATAACCGTCTAGGCCTAAAAGTGATAGGTTGATTATTTTTTAAAACAATATGCATTTCAAAATCATTTTCTACTAAATCAGTGTCTAATTTGGTATTATATTCATTTTCATACAAAGCCTTTAGCTCTTGCTGATTTTTAAATGAAGTCATTTGATTGATGTCCAATTTCTCCAACTCCAACTCACTATCTTCAAAATAATCTAAATGCATCATTTCATTAATAAAATTAATTTCATTGTCTAAATTTTTCTCGTTCAAAGTATTTTCAGAAATTTTTGTAATTTTTACTGTATCGCTTAAAACTATTTCTAAATCAGGTGTTGCTAAAAAGTCTCTGCCCAAAATGGATGCATAAGACATTGTGGTGTCAGTCACAACATAAAACTTAACTTAGTGTTTTTAAATGAATTTCACGGTCTCTAGTTAATTCCACAATATAATACAAGTTATTGAAAATTCTAAAAAATTGACAATTGTTTCGAGAGAGTCAATTTCATAAAACTTAACATTAATTGTAATCTCATTTATTACAATATCTTTTTGAAAAATGCCTAAAACATCCACTTTACTGCCATTAATACCAGTAAAATTATAATTTGCATTAACGTTTTTATCATAAAAAGGAACATATTTTTCTTTTATTAAACTTATAGGACTTCCTGAGTCAATTAGTGCAAATAAATTATATTTACATAAGCAATTATCATATTGAATCACTGAAAAATCAAAAGAAACTACTTAAGGGTTACCTTGTTGTACCACATGAGTAGATCGATGTACCTTATCCGGGCAGTCCGTAAATTTATGTCCCATCTTACCACAAGTGAAACACGATCCCTTTTCTCTTTTCGGTTTGTTGCACGAAGTTGCATAATGTCCCTTCTCATTGCAATTAAAATACTTCAGTTTAACTGTCTCAATTTTTGGTACTGATTTGCTTGTAACTTTACCAAGGGCTGATGTAAATGGTTTGGGTCGCTCTCCAGTAGTATATCGATTTCTTCTTTCATTATTAAGTCGTTCAAAGGAAATTAAATCATGATAAACGTCGTCGATATTGATATGAGTTTTTGTCATAATCATAGAGGCTAATTCACGAGAAGCTAAACCAATTGCAACTTGCTCCTTCTGTTCTTCAAAGCATAAATTTAATGATTTACACAGGCGAACTTTATCATGAAAATAAGCACTGATGTCCTCTTTGGCTATTTGTGTCCTAGAAGTCATGTGTTTCCAAAGGTGTGTCAAACTTTACCCTTGTACAAATGTGTTACTGAACTCCCGTTTAAAATCGTCCCAATCATGAATAATATGTTGTCTGGATTGGTACCAGGCTTTAGCTGCTCCCAATAAATGTGTGCGAGCCGTTTCCAATTTGTATTCTGTAGGCCATTTGTGTAGGGTAGCAGTGTTTTCGATGCTCCCTAGCCATTCTTGGCTTTTTGATAAGTTTTCAGCATTAAAAGTCAAAATAGATTTCGAAAAATCTGGGATTACGTGATAAGTCGGACTATCATTAACACTAACCTGAGATTGGTTGCTATTGTTGCTAATATTTTGTTGTTGTAACATTTGCAGCATGGTTGCATTTTGCTGCATAAGGCAATCCATAGAAGTAATTAGAGCATTAATGTCAACCACTTGTTGCGGAGCTGATTGAATTTCCATTCGTCTACTAGGGAATTCTTCGAATACATTTTCATCGATATTATGACTCGGTGGAAGCCTACCATTATCATTATTAGTGTTAGCCATCTTGCATCACCGGCGTCACACATAAACGTAAAACTTTTTACGCTAATAATCACAGCACACGCGTTCTTTTAACAGCTAATCCCACTTCTGAGATTGTAGGGGACATGATGCCGGTAAAGAAAGTGTTCTTAAACAATAATTGATATATATTTAATTTCTAACTAAAACATCCTCGCTTACTCCCCGAAACATAACATAAGATTCTTCCACCTGACCATTGACATTCCCCCTCCAAGGCGGGATTCACTTCCCTTCAAATGTCTTGCCAACTTATAAATCTGAATACGTAAAGCCGAGTTTATACTAGATTATGAATAAGGCCAAGTTCACAATGTACATAACTACACAATATGACTACACTATGAAAAGTTTAATAACACAAAATTTATTGAAATATTGAATAAATTATCGTGGGATCACTTAGATACTTCGGTTGGCCCAGATAAAATGTTTAATGCATTCTATACAAAATCAAAAATGCGATTAGTGAATCCACTGTTAAAGTATCTTTCAAAAGTGTTAACATTGGGACTAGTACAGTCAATAAAAAAACGAGATCGATTATATAAAGAATATATGAAAGAACCATTAAATACAAATAAAAAAATAGAGTACACTACGTACAGAAATTGCTTAAATAAATTATTGAAAACAACAAAATCCAACTATTTTAGACTTGAAATAATAAAATCAGGTAACTCATCAAAGATAATGTGGAATGTGATTAATAAATTTAGTAACAACTTTAAGGAACAAAATCATTCAATAAAGAAATTAATCCTGGAAAACAATACTGAAATCACTGATAAATATGAAATATCAAACACAATAAATTCTTATTTTGCCAATATTGGAAGAAACCTGAGTAAAAATTATATGCAAATTGGGAAACGTCAACAAATGTACACTGTCGATCAAGCTTTATTTTTAACACCAGTAACACCTGCAAAAGTATATGCATTGTGTTTATGAAAGACAATAAAGCTCCATGTCCTGACAATATAAAAAATGAGTATGTTAAATCATCAGCAAACTGGATCTCTACACCATTGTGTAAAATATTTAATATGTGTTTTCAGACGGGTACAATACCTCATCACTTCAAAAATGCGGTGATTAAACCGGTATATAAAGATGGAAAAAGACTAAAATGGCGAATTATAGACCTATATCGCTAACCTCAGTTGTTGCAAAACTTCTTGAGAAGTCAATTAAAGGACGGATGGTCTCATATTTAGATAAATTTAATGTTATATCTGAGTCACAATTTGGATTTCGCGAAAACAGGAGCACTCAAGATGCTATTTCGAAATAGGTATCACGTATCTATAACGCAGTTGATAGTAACAAAAACTGTTTGGGTGTATTTATTAATCTAGCAAAGGCCTTTGACACACTAAGTCATGATATTTTGCTGTAAAAACTTGAACACTTGGGAATTAGATGTGTGGTTCTAGATTTGTTCAAAAATTTTTTTCACAACAGAAAACAACGTGTTATGCTGGATGGTATCATAAGCTCAGAAGAGACGGCCACGTGTGGAGTTCCACAGGGTACCGTTCTTGGTCCAATTTTGTTTTTAATTTATATTAACTACATTACTACAAATGACTACCACGGGGAATGCATTTCGTTTGCCGATGACACTGTCTCTAGTTAATTCCACAATATAATACAAGTTATTGAAAATTCTAAAAAATTGACAATTGTTTCGAGACAGTGAATTTCATAAAACTTAACATTAATTGTAATGTCATTTATTACAATATCTTTTTGAAAAATGCCTAAAACATCCACTTTACTGCCATTAATACCAGTAAAATTATAATTTGCATTAACGTTTTTATCATAAAAAGGAACATATGTTATGCTGGATGGTATCATAAGCTCAGAAGAGACGGCCACGTGTGGAGTTCCACAGGGTACCGTTCTTGGTCCAATTTTGTTTTTAATTTATATTAACTACATTACTACAAATGACTACCACGGGGAATGCATTTCGTTTGCCGATGACACTGTCTTGTTGTATACGGCCGATTCTTGGAGTCAAGTCAAAGAAATAGCAGAGAGGGACCTAAAAAATATTACAAGTTGGTTTATGACAAATTTACTTACTGTTGATGTAACTAAAACTAAAGTCTTATCTTTTACCTCGTACAAGAAGGTAGTACCAAACCGTTCTATAGAAATTGAAAATAAAAGTGTACAGTTGGTATCAACAGTAAAGTACTTGGGTATATTTTTGGATTCTCATTTGAACAAACTAAAATCAGTGTACTACGCATTGGTTGAATCTCTATTAATGTATGGCATAATAGGTTGGGGAGGTATTAGTAAAATTAAAATGCAATCTGTAGAGGTAGCTCAAAAAACAATCCTTAAAATTATGTACTTTAAAGAAAGAACTTACTCTAATGAACGTTTATACAATGACCTTCAAATAATAGGTATTAGACAACTGTATGCAAAAACAATTACAATTTATTTGTTTAAAATCAAGCATTGTTTTCGAAACATATTACATCCTTACCAAACAAGGGCAATTTATTCGGATAGTTTGACGATTCCTAGACCTCAGAAAGAAATTGGAAAAAGAAGTTTCGCTTACCTTGCACCTCACATATATAATAAAATTCCTGAAAATATTCGATGCATAAGAAATAGAATCAGATTAAAAAAAGAAATAAATATATGGATACTTGCATGTGGTAGAGGCTTCTTTCATAAAATAATTGATCCTGATCTTGTGATCTAATCTTGTTCCTGAAGTATGTGTTCCATGTCATATGCTAAAGTTTAGTCTAATTGTGTTATGTTTATAATTGTCTCTTTTTTGTTAATGAAATTGTGCTTGCCTCCTAATTACGTATTTGTTCCACTTGTATACGTGTGTAAGAATGAAAATGTAACCATAGACAGGTTTCACTCTGAACCTATTTGGTAATCATTTTTATTTTGCATAATACTTCATAGATATTTTGTATAAACATATTTGGCAAAATAAAGTTATTATTATTACTATGTTGGAATATGTATGCGAGCTTGTGAAAAACCAAGACCTTACCAGGTATATTATCTGGACCATGGCTTCTTTAAAAATTTCAAAAAACTATAGTTTCTCACATCTTTGCGACCTGGAAAGAAAGTGGGTGATCCTTTGATAACGGACATACACGCTTTAGAATATAGCTCAGAAGGCTGTTTATTTTACAAACTAAGATCCCGGAAGATTACTTAGAGTTCGAATATCGTGTACCTGGAAATAATCTCGCCTGTGAACTAGAAAGTCTTCCATCATTATATGAGACTTCTATACTGATAAAAAAGGAGAAATACATACACCTACAGTTTTTAAAAAAAGAGTCTTTAAAGTGATTACCATAGTTTTACGACAATTTGCCGTATAAATAAATTTTTAACTTGCGTAATCTAATTCATTTTAATCACGTCTAGATGAATATTTGCCTTTAATGGATAAACTCAGATCTATTATTTTTAGAATATTTTACTGTTAAAGCTTCCATAAAAATTTTTTTTAAAAAAATGGTGTCTTAATTCAAAATTCAGGATGGAAAATCCCGTATCTCCAAAAATCATTGAAAAAATAAGTAAATCCACGGAAAGAAATGCTTTGATACGGTGAATCAAATCGACTTATTGAAATAAGAAATTCCTTAATCAATGCCAAATAAATCAGTTCAATCTAAAATAGAATAAAACAAGAAAAAAACGGACAAATCTTAGTGTTTTAGGATTATTCTGTTAATTTCGTTCATGATTAATAACATTTAATTGAGACTAATGTCAGTAGACTCAATTTTCTTGTTTTTGCGTTAAAACTGCTAAATCACATCCATTTTTTGATAAGTACACCAAAATTTAGATTAACTACAGAAAACACATTTCTTGAACCAATCAAACATTAAAGACTGGATTGATCTACCTCCGCTGCTTAATTTTCGCAAGAAATTTACTCAAATTGACTCATAGATTATATTATTTTAGCTCAATCATTGGAATATAATTTTATCAAATAATAATATCCGATTTAACAATCAGATCCAATTTGAGAAATTGAGATTCTTGGTCTTGGTACGATAAGTTCCATAATTACTATAATCTCAACAATCATCATAATGAATTCTTTTACATGTTTCACTGTTGCATACATTTTCAAGTAAAATCATTTAGGAATGAATTGCATGGCAGAAAGTTCTGGGGGCATTAGCAGTAAATACCTCTAGGTATATTAATTTGAAATATTTGAAGTTTTAACACAGAACACAGATTAATATATTAATGTAGTTTTGATCTATAGTTATAATGGGATCAATAAAATAAATGATTAATTTCTATTATATTTAGAAAAAATGTATTCCTGTCTATAGATTAAGTTATTCGTACAATGTACCGAAATTTAGAAACAGAAGAGAAAAAAAATAATCTGTCTACTGAAAACAATCAAATATACGGCTAATTCTATCCAATTTTTGCTACGATTATCAAACATTTGACTAAATCAATAAAAATCTTCTAGAATCAATCATTTATTTTGACAAAATCTGTAATATAAGGATTAAATTAAGCAAATAATTTTCTTTTTAACGGTTTTGACTATTTGTGTGCGTGAATTTGGAAATGTTTATCATTTAGTATGTCCAGACCACAACACCATCCTTGTGTTGTGGTCGCATACTTTACTTATCAATTTTAACGAGCACACGGGCGGGTGGTGAGTTGTGAACGTGTCTCACGTTGTGCGCGCCGGAGGAAGAAACAAATCTAGTTTTTGGTTGGGTGAGAATATACCAATAACTGATCCCATTCTGTTCTGAGCGTTGTCTTGGTTTGATCCCTGGTAGTTTTTCTAGGTAAATACAAAATAAACAATTTTTCCATGTAGACACTAATGAGTAGTGCAAAAAGGATGCAATTATTAATACTACACTACGTACAGTTTGTTGAAGTAAATACATACCTAACTTTTGTTGATCTTATTGAAGTGAAAACTTCTTATAGAAGTTCGGACGCTACATAATACAATAGATTCCAAGGACTTTACCAAGACTTTAACTACAAGTTGTTTTTGTGTTACGAGTTTTAATACTTACACACGTAATTGTTGAAGTTTTATCTTCTGTCGGCACTCCCGGAGTGCCACTGTTATTTTTTTTGTCTAATAAGTATTTTGTACATATTTTAATTTAATTGCTATAGAATTTAGAATCTTCAAAATGATTGAGAGATTGCTACCAAGCAAATTGGAAAATAAATTTTAGCAGTTATTTAAATTATTTTAGGTTTTCATCAATTTTGCTTTGGATAGTACCTAAAAAATTCAAATGGATAATATATATCAGGATCCATATTCAGGGTATACGCACTACGGCAGTATTACATTGACAGAAAATCAAGAACCAAACGTATCATCAGACACAGATGTTAACGAGAGTGGAATCATAACACTTACCGATTTGTCATTTTCCAATTTTGATCACAGCTTGAATAAAAATGGAATTCTTTGTTTATTAGAAGAATGGGGTATGCCCCACCATTTTGATACACTTACAAGTAAGCTTCTTTTTTATTTATTTTTCTTCACATTATTCAAAAATGTGCAATATACAAGGTTTTTCTCAGAAATGAAATATTTTTCATTTAAATTTAAAAAACTATAACAGAGACAAATTGAATATCAGTAAATCGATGGTTATTTTATATATTTTTTAGGTGCATTTCAACCTGCAATCAATCGGCTAAGTGTAGTTTGTCGATTGTCTCCCATTACATTTCATTTTCAATCAGAAAACGATAATTTCAAATCGCGCAAAATGTCACTTTCCATGCATGTTCTATAAAAATGTTATTCAGTTGCTATGTAGTTACCATGGATTTCTTTTTCAAATTATTTCTCATATCATAGTATATATAGTATGAATGCTATTCTCAGTTATCATTGATAACTTGAATGAAACTATGAAGATTCCGGGACCCATCACCGCCTGTATCATGCACATTTTTTGCTAAGTTTTATTTTAGGGTAATTTTTAAGTATAATTACTAATGTGTGTTGATATTTAGTGAAAATATGAAATTGTTTTTGAAGAGGCCGGAATTTCCACTTCTAACTCATTTAAATATATGACGGAACGGGACCTGGACATAATATTTCTGAGTAATGATTTGGCAAACAAAATTATGTTTAGGAAACATGTTGCAGAATGGAGATTATTAAACGTAATTAGTTTTTTTAATGGCGCTTATAGTTTTTTTCTATTCAAAAAAATTATACTTTTATAAAATAAAGAGCCGCACTACATTGGACTGTTCAGAATCAATTAATAACATTTTAATTAAGGAAAATTCTCGACCTTCATCGTCAAGTGGATTTTCATGTGATGATTCAAATTCAAATCAAAATTCACCACGGGATTCACCCTCCCCAACGGAATTTGTGAGTCTTTTTAAATTAATTATTTTTTTTCTCAAAAAAATATATATTTATTTGAAGACATATTTAAAAACGATGGGTCCAGGATACAAAAATCAGCAAATTAAAACAATGGAGTTTTGTCTGGCGTTTGTAGAGACACGTCGATACAAGATATCACATCACTATGTTAATCGAAATTTGTTCATGCACGAAGTTGATTTCAATAAATTGACCGAAGAAATTTGCAATTTTTTTCCTTTTAAATCGAAGGTAAATATTTCAAAAAGTTTAATTAACTTAAAAATATCATTTGAAATTTACAGGGCACATACTACTTTAAGGACGAGAAAAACATGCCATGTGGAAAGCTATATTATGTTCATAAGAACACGGTGGCAAAACTTATACCCTGGCAGATGGTAGGAAAGTTGTGAAGGAAAGGTATCTTTAGTATAAAAGTATGCAAAGTAAACCTGCGAAATCAGTAGGGTTTTTGGAGTTTTTTTTTTAATTTTTATGCAAAGATTCCAACCCTCAATTAGGTTCTTATCTGCTGTCTTTATTTTAGATTAATTTGCTTTCATATTAAAACTTATCATTTCCTTATCTACGAACTACTAGGTAAATTGTATATTATACTGCCTTTTGAGAAGTTATTTAGGTTATTACTAGTAGCTAGAATATAATAATTTAGATTTCATTTCATTTCACTTCAGATTTGTACAATTATTTCAAAAAAATATTAATTAAACAGAAACTTCGTTTTTTTTGGTAATATTTCCCCATCATTACCACGGCTAATAATGAAAATCAATATTACAGCCAGCAATCAAATATTGAATACAAATAATCAAAAGATTAGAAAAGTTTAACTTAATTATTAGATTAAAACATTCGAGATTTAGATAAATCCGATTCATTTATTACTTAAAATTTAGACATATTACATCAAATTATTGCAAAAAGTAATAAAATTATTTGATAAATTTAATTCTAATTATTCGTAAATTTACTATCTTTCGTCACTTTTTTTTCTATAATCAATCATATATTTAGCAAATATTATCTACAATTAACTTAAACTGATCTAAAAATTGCTTAATACGATTCAACACCTAGCTAGATTTAAGAAGATATAAATTATATTCAAGAAAATTATAGGCAAATTAAATTTTATTTTTGCTATATCACATCAAATTATTGCAAAAAGTCATGAAATTATTTGATAAATTTAATCCTAATTATTCTTAAATTTGCTATCTTTCGTCATATCTTTTTCTAAAATCAATCATATATTTAGCAAATATTGTCTACAATTAACTTAAACTGATCTAAAAATTGCTTAATACAATTCAACACTTGGCTAAATTTAAGAAATATAGGAATATTATAGGCAAATTGAATTTTATTTTTGCTAATATTAATCAAATTTTAGTTGTTATTTAATGCAACTCGTTTACTGCTACTTATCAGCTACTTATCTTGGTTTGATAAATTTCAGGTTGACAAATAAATCAATCGAACCATTTATCGATATTAATCTAAATTTGGATTGGCGCTATATTGATCAAAAATTTTATTGTAATACTACCTTACTGGAATAATAGTATCCAAAATTTCTTTCCCTGCCCATTCATATTATCTGCGGAATTACTTTTAGCTTAGGGTGTCATAATTACTTTTAAAACAAATATTTTGAGTGATTGCATATTTTGTTTTCACTCAAATAATTCTGCGCTATTTTATAAACTCTTTTTTCTGCCTCCTAAAAAATGTTCATTTTGTGACTTACGGTTTTTTTTTTATTAAGGCGACGATAACTTTATTATTATTTTATAGCGCGCCATGGAAATGTTAGTCAAATTAATACGTTGACTGCTACCCAGAGTTGTTAGAAGTACTAAGAAAAAGTACTCCCAGTAACCAGTACAAGTAGCCTGATTTTTCTTGGAGTAATAAGTAATTTGAATTGAAACAAATACCCAGTATAATGCCATTACACCTGGACGCCGACTTTGCTAAAATCCAAAGAACATTTGATGAAACATCCGATGCCGACGAAGCAATATTTTTGTATAAATTAAACGATCGATTTTTATTATATTTAGCCTGATTTTAGTTATACAGTGTGGAACAGCCAAGTGGAATAAATTCGATACCGAATAAATGAGAGCGTGTTGGGAAAAACGCTTGCACAAGTCGATTTGTATTTTTAGACGCGCATTTTTAAAAAAAAATAATTATATAGGGTGTGTCATGTAACAGTGGCCGATACCAACTTTCTTATTTTAAATACAGCCCCCTGTATATTATTAGTTTTTTGGATTCTTCAGAAAATTCTAGACATAATTCATGTACAATGTCCCATACCCATCTTCAACTGTTCCGGAAATATTAAGTGTTTTCAGATGTATTACAAAAATTAACATTAAAAAAAGAAAATTATTTTATTTCAGAAATAATGTAAAAAAAACAAAAAAACATTAATTTCAATGTAAGAGATGTTCAAAATGTTCGCCGCGAACGTCTTGGCAACATGCTAATCTGGTATAGAAATGTCTTCTAACGTTACTCGACATCTCAGGGGTGATTGATCTTTTTTTAATGTTAATTTTTGTAATACATCTGAAAACACTTAATATTTCCGAAACAGTTGAAGATAGGTATGGGACATTGTATATGAATTATGTCTAGAATTTTCTGAAGAATCCAAAAAACTAATAATATACAGGGGGTTGTATTTAAAATAAGAAATTTGGTATCGGCAGCTGTCACATGACACACCCTATATAATTATTTTTTTTTGAAAAAAATGCGCGTCTAGAAATACAAATCGATGTGTCCAAGCGTTTTTCCCAACACGCTCTCATTTATTCGTTATCGAATTTATTGCATTTGGCTGTTCCACACTGTATTATTTTTACCAGTTTTATTGTGTAGTTTGTAACAGTTGTAAATAAAAAGTGTTTTTAAAAAGTGAGTTTTGAAGTGGTATTTCGCATGAGGTTGTAAATTTGTAAATACATCAGAAATTTGTAACCAAAATTCAAAACTTTTGTAATTATTCCGAAATCCCATTACTCGAAAAAAGTACCATGAACTTAAAAAGTCATAAATAAATATGTTCCGGTCATCGTGAAAGGTTGCAAATCTTATACAACTGTTCGGAACATCTTTCCGATGTATCTGTCAAATTTGCAGAACTTTTAGATTTTTTTCGAAGGAAACACATAATTTTTTAATCTAAAAAAATGTTCCGTACCCTTAAATTGGTGGTGGTAAGAAATAGTTTATTCAATAGTACCCCAAGTTTGCAGAACTTTTGGAATTTTTTTCGCAACAATTCAGCAAATCTTAATTTATTGCATTTTTAGTAATGATCCGGAATTCGGAAAAGGTTGCAAAATTTTATAGTTTGTTTTTATACCTATTAAAGTTTGAAACCTTTTGGAATTATTGTGAATTGATTGACTTTTCTGACTGGTTTATTGTCGGTGTCTAAGTTTATATTAACAACATACAAATGTATGGTGTTAACGTGATCACTTCTCCGTCTTTTCGATCTATATGCATTAAAATCAATTAGTTCGTTCTACCCAATTCTTTTTCGAATAAATTGGCTAAGTATAATTTGTTTGATTTCAGTTCCATAAAACTTTTTGTTTTCACAATATTCTGCGGGATTCTCTTTCGATACTCTTTTGCTATAAGCTATAGCGGCCGGCTTAAAGAGTCACAGGTGGTTTAGCGGTAACGGTAAGTATAAAGAACAGAGTAAATATACAGAAATGTTTTTTTCTACTTCCGCTACTAAAACCGCACTTTGAAATCGGGTTTGACATTCACAAAACGACTCTTTAAACACTAGTATTTAAAATGCGAAAAGTCACCTCTCGTTTATTTTTTGTTTTTTAAACGTCAAATCAAGTGTATCTTTTGTATGTTAAATTTCATGCTCCTTGATAATTTTGTTATTCTGCGTCATTTGATTTATCAGTCAGCTGTCAGTCATCGTCCGTCATGTAATGAATATAATTCAAATATAATATAATGTTTTCCTTCCCGCGGGCGAAGAAAAAGTATAGTAGCACCTCGTGTTAAAAACGTCTTTAGTCACTCGTTTCACAAGGAACTCGTTCCGCTTCGCTCCACTCGTGCCTAGTAAAACTCGTGACTAAAGTAACCTTTTTGACACTTGGTACTTAATATACTATTATAGTTTTTATTGCTTTTTTTATTCATGAAAGCCTTAAAAATCTTCTGTTGGAAGCCGCCAAAAATGAAAATTAATATTAGACCTGGAGCACTACAGTTTCACATGGCTGCGTCGTGACGTAGATTAGATATTGGTTGGAATTGCTCGGAAATCGTGTAAGAAAAGAAAATATGAATGTGCGCCAGCTGAAAGAGTTGTGCTATTTGCAAGGAAAAATCATAAACTGCAAAAAAACGCAAAAATCGCTAATTTTTTCCGTTATTTCTTTAAACTCTTTAAATATGCAAGATAGAGAAAAATAGTATACTTACGAATTTGTTCTATATGAAATTCTCTACAAGATAGCATTAGTTTAAAATCGATATATTTAATTTTTTCGTTAAGAAATGGCGATAAATGCAAAAAAAGTAGCTAAAAAACGAGGTTATTTTAAAGCATTTGTTTCGCAGATAAGAAATCATCCAATCACGCTATAAATTGGGATTTAAGAACCTTATTATGGTATAAAACAATATGCCAAAGGCCGATTAAATTGGCATGATAGTTTTTACATGAATTAATTGTTAATTAATTTCCGCGAAAAAATTGACGTCATTTTTGCGTGCATGCCAGGCTTACATTTTTGAGTTGTAATAGGCGACGATTTTTTTACAACTACTTAGACCTCTAAACTATAATACACAATAGTTATAATGAACAATTTTTAAGTTTTTATCATTTTTTTACGCGATTTTGAAAAGTTGAAATGGACGCTTCAAATCGAGCGCGGCGCAAAAAGTTGCTGTATCTCGGCTTCTATTCGGCCGATTTTAATGATTTTTTCTTAAATCGATGTAGCAAAATGGAAGAGACTCATTTTTCAGAATGGCGTCCACCAATTATAACAATTTAAGCATCTACAGTAACTACTTATAATTACAATTACAAATCACCAAAAAGATAATATATTAGAATTAAAAAACTGTTAAAACCAATGTATAAACAGTGAGAAAAAATACATTACAATAAACAGATAGAAAATGTAGAACGTATTTCTTTACAAAAATGTAAATAAACAAATAAACAGGGGAGGCTAATTACCTATTGTGGCTTATTTTGGATCACTGTAACCTATTAAGACCTATGAGGTTGAACATAGGAACAATGATCCTATATGTCGCCACTTAATTGCCAGTTTTGACTCCTTTACATAATGTTAATTCAACTTTCCTTATACACATATATACCTTCCCACCTTAGCAATCAATAATTTTATTAATATCCTTAGTTTCTAGGGATTTTACATATTTTTTGAATATTTTTTCAGCAAACTGATAGAATTTAATCTTCTTATATGAGTCTTATACGTTTCTGGAAGAGAGTTAAACAAACGGGGTGCTATGAATTCGAAGTACCTAGTTCCTACTGTTTTTTTCGCTGTGTTGGTTTGGACAAAACCTTTTGTTTTATTTCTAGTATGATAATGGTGACCAGGAGATTGCAAGTATGAGCGATTTTTAAATAAGTAAACAACTAAACTAAAAATATATAGATGCCTTACGGACATTATATTAGTTTCGTTAAAAAGTTGGTTTGTACTATAGGTTAAATCTTTAAAATGCATTATTTTTAGAATTTTTCTTTGCAGAATTTCAACCTGCTCTAGATGAGTAGGCACAGTTCCTCCCCAACCTAATATGCCATATCTAAAACGTGATTCTACAAGAGCATGGATATATAATTCTCAGATGCTGTAAGTCCAGTACTCTCCTTATATATTTGAATTTATACAATAAACATCTCAGTGTCTTAGCTACTTCACGTAAGTGAGATGTCCATCGTAGATGTGAGTCTATTGTTAGTCCGAGATACTTTATTTCGTATTTCAGATTAAAACAACCAGATAAATCCCACTACGCAAAACATCTACTTGACACCAATCATTCATTGACACCTAACACAGAACTAGAAGTACTGCATATTTGTGAAAAGAAACAAGAACTGGATTTCCTTGAAGAACTGGAAATTAGAAGACATTTAAGAAACCCACAATATGAAGTTGTCAATGAACAGTTGAATCTAGGGAATTCTCCACTAATAAACTGTCTTCTTAAGTGATAATTGTAAAGATCAGCAGATATAGTTTTCCTGGTTTTCTATATCGTTGCACAGTTATACTGATCTTAATTGGAAAAATGATATCCAGGATATCACCATAGGGCTAATAATATCTAAGCTTCAATATTTGTAATATCACATCTTCTTATTTTTTCTATAAACATATATTAAGCCAATCACAAGTTAGGTTACTTCTTGGTCTAGCCAAAAATAACTACTAAACATCAGGTAGGCATAAAATGAAAGGTAACTTCTGTCATTCTGACGATGATATTGATTTATCGAAACAATTGTCAATTTTTTAGAATTTTCAATAACTTGTATTATATTGTGGAATTAACTAGAGACCTTGAGTTTCATTTAAAAACACTAATATGTATGTTGTTAATAGTAACAGTAATTTTTTCATAAGGAGGTAGTTTGTGTTTGTAACTAGTGAAAGGTACAATAAATGTTTTCGAATAGTTGACTGTTAAAATTTTATGTCTCAAGATATCAAATGTCTTAGATCGGTTTCTATTTTTTGTTTGAGGCCTTCCCACGTACTGTCTGTATATATTATAGCAGTATCATCCTATTATTTTACCTGTAGAGTTAGATATACATATTAAATAGTATTGGTCCCAGCACAGTTCCCTGGGGAACCCCAAACAATATATTTTTTTCCGTACTGACCTTATCGTTTATCCTTACTATTTGTGTCCTATTTTTAAGATAGCTTTCAAAATATTTATGAGGCAGACCACGTATTCCTGCATCCCCCAGGACGTCCAACAACTGTTCATGGCTCACAGTGTCAAACGCCTTCGCCATATCCAGAAATACAACTCCCGTTGGTTTAGTTTCATCAACAGAACTGTAAACAGAAGAAAGCAATGTCTCAATTGCATAATTAGTAGAACGTCCTGCTTGAAAGCCAAATTGATGCTCTGATAATAATTTGTGGTTGGCTATGAATTTAGTTAATCTTTTTTTCACAGCTTTGTTAATGTCGTAATAAGTGATATGGGCCGATAGTTGCACATATTGGCCTTGTTGTCCTTTTTGTAGATTGGGATTCCTACAGCTTTTTTTAAAATAGTGGGACATACGCCTTCTGCAAAGATCAAGTTTATAAGTCGGCTATTGGTTTAGTCAACTGTTCACTTAACTTTTTAAATATTTCTGCTCGCAGATTGTCTATGCGTGGAGCCTTGTTTGCCTTCAGAGATACTATTAAGTCTCTTATCTCTTCCGTAGTTACAGGCATCCAATAAAAGGTCTCAGAATTTTTAGATCGCCGAGGAGGGGGTTTAGTCGGTACGGTTATTTTTTGTGCCAAGTTTTTTCCCTCTGTTACAAAGTAACAGTAAAGTTAAATTCGTCTGCCATATCTGATTTGGATGTTATTTTTTCGTCTTTTTCATTAATTATAAAATAAGTATCATTTTTTGTTTTATTTTTATTGTTAACTAGGTTCGACATATATTTTTTATTACTCCCATTTTTTTGTATTTCGGTTCGGTAGTAGTTTTGTTTCATTATTTTGATTAGGTTATTCACGCGTTTGCGGTAAGTGATATATATTTCGCGTTTCTCCACATTATTCAGATCTTGCTGAAATTCTCTGTAGAGATTATTTTTAGTATTAATTGCATTCACAAGTCCTGCCGTAATCCACTTTTGACGCTTTATATACTTTTTTCAATTTTTATTTCTTTTGTATGTTTTCCTATAAAAATACTTAAGATATTTAACAATTCTTCAGCTTTTTTGTTTACCTCCTTTATATGAAAGTAATATTCCCAATTATAATTTTGCAGATCATGTCTGGCTTTTTCATAGTTTATGTATGTTTTATACTTAATCGTTTCAGAGTTTCTACAAATAGTTTTTATAGGAAGGCTCAGTAGCGTAGCTCGATGGTCTGTTATATTATTTTCATACGTTGCTGCAGTGACATTTTCAAAACATTCTGTGACTGTTCTCAGAAAGATATGGTCCAGGCAACTACGTGAATAATAATAATCATTGATTATAATTATGTCCATGTTAGGATTATGTTGTTCATTGCAAATTCGTATAGTTAAAATAAAATAAAATAATAAATTTATGTAAAAAAGTAGAATACAATAATGTTGTAACAAAAAAGCGGAATATCATTATTTATTGTATGTAGGTCTTATAATGAAATAAAATATACCATTAATATACATAACAATTAATTGTGCTACCTGTAATTTTGATTAATAATTATTTTAACTATACGAATTTGAAATGAACAACACAATCCTAGCATGGATATAATTATAATCTATGATTATTATCAACATAAAAAAATGACAAATTATAAGTAGTTACTGTAGATGCTTAAATTGTCAAAATTGGTAGAAGCCATTCTTTAAAATGAGTTTCTTTCATTTTGCTACATCTATTTAAAAAAAAAATCATCAAAATCGGCCCAATAGAAGCCGCGCTTGATTTGAAGCGTCGATTTCAACTTTTCAAAATCGCGTAAAAAAATGATATAAACTTAAAAATGATTCATTATAACTATTGTGTATTATAGTTTAAAGGTCTAAGTAGTTGTAAAAAAATCGGCGCCTATTACAACTCAAAAATGTAAGCCTGGCATGAACGCAAAAATAACGTTAATTTTTTCGCAGAAATTAATTAACAATTAATTCATGTAAAAACTATCAGGCCAATTTAATGAGCCTTTAGCATATTGTTTACACCATAATAAGGTTCTTAAATCCCAATTTATAGCGTGATGGGATGATTTATTATCTGCGAAACAAATGTTTTAAAATAACCTCGTTTTTTAGCTACTTTTTTTGCATTTATCGCCATTTTTCAACGAAAAAATTGAATATATCGATTTTAAACCAATTCTATCTTGTAGAGAATTTCATAAAGAACAAATTCGTAGGTATACTTTTTTTCTCTATCTTGCATATTTAAAGAGTTAAATTAAGAAATATCGGAAAAAATGAGCGATATTTGCGTTTTTTTGCAGTTTATGATTTTTCCTGCAAATAGCACAACTTTTTCAGCTGGCGCACCTTCATATTTTCTTTTCTCACATGATTTCCGAGCAATTCCAACCAATATCTAATCCACGTCACGACACAGCCATATTTCAAAGGTTTGGGGTCTAATTCTCCTGGACTATATAAATATATCTGCATTTTGTAAAATGGGTCATTCTAATTTATTCAGTAAATCAGATTAGTTGATTAGATATTTAGTTAGTGAGGTGATTATTTCAGTGTGAAAAATTCAAGTATCATGCTGATTAATATCAGTACACATTTTTTTATTTGTGCTTTCGGAAATACATATAACTCATTTCCTTTATTTACAAACATCAAATGATAATTCTGAAGCACGTATCATTTGTTTAGAAGCTGCAAATAGTTAAAAAATTCTAAACAATATGAATGTTTCTGAACTAATTGTTACTACTTCTAAGTTTGACTCTGTAAACGACATTATATTGATATAAAAAACCGTTTTCTATTTTAAAAACCGACTAACGCTAAATTTAGAAAACTTAAAACTGGAGATTAAAAGTCAAATTCCTAGGACATATATTAGCGATAAAGGAATTGAAATGGACGATAAGAAAGTCAGGGTCATTACAGAAATGAAATCTCCAAACCTTAGATTATATATTAGCGATATATAATCCAAGCTGCAAACCGTATCTGTATCTGTAAAAGTTTGAAGGGTGGGTGACCCCACAGCGCACTTAGGCCACAATTGGCCCATTGTGCATCCTTCTGAGGTTCAAAACTTCCTTCTAGCTCGTCATCCAGCCTACTTCTTTGAAGTAGGCGATAACGTCCCTCATACTGGCGTGTGTTAGCCTGTGCTCGCCGAATACACGAAACCTAAAATGAGAGAGTGTCTGACATTCGCATTGAAGTAGGCGATAACGTCCCTCATACTGGCGTGTGTTAGCCTGTGCTCGCCGAATACACGAAACCTAAAATGAGAGAGTGTCTGACATTCGCAAAGAATGTGTTCGACAGTCTCATCTTCTTGTTCACATCCTCTACAAAGTGGGGTGTTAGACAGACCCAGTCTGTGGAGGTGTTTTCGTAGGTGGCAGTGACCAGTCAGAATATCCGTGGCTGTTCGTAGGTTCCGCCTGTTCATAGTCACGTATTTTTTGGCTACTTTGCTGCCCGGATATTGTAGCAGTTCCTTGGCAAGCCTGCAGCCTTTTGCGTCGTCTCATCTACCCTTAAACTCATCAAAGGAGTGTTCCTTTAATAGGTCGGCCGTCGCTGACGCCGATAGGCCAATGAAAGTACCAGGTCCCAAGATTTTGTGGGAGGCTACTTTAGTGGCTAGCGAGTCTTAAGTGACCGTGTTGTTGTTACAGGCTTCGATCGAAGCTATGTGACATTCTAGTACTAGGCCTGATGTAATACGTGGTCTGTACAGGGCTAGTAGTGTTTTTCTACTGTCCGTAAGGATGTATATATTATTACCTGTGACTTTCCTTTTGGTAATCTCTTTTGCAGCGATGCAGATAGCAGTGAGCTTTGTTTGAGCTTCGGTCCAAAACTTATTTGGCAACTGTGCTTCAATTAGAAGACAGCTTTTTCAATAATTGTTCGATACAACCTCTCTGCATTGCCATTATGTTCAGGAGTATATGGACAAGTAAGCTGATGTTGTATATCTGCAGTTTTGAACAAATTCCAGTTTTGATCAAATTCTTGAATTCGTTTGAGCAATATTCCCCACCATTGTCAGTTCATAGACACTTTATTTTTTCACCTGTTTGAGTTTCAACAAATCTTTTATAAGTATTGAAAAAATCTATTACTTGGTTCTTATTCTTCAAAAAATATACGATTGTATGATGTGTATAATCGTCAAAGAAAGTAAGTACATATCAAGAACCAGATAGTGACTTATCCTGCATCGGTCCACACAAATGCGAATGTATCAACTCCAAACATCGTGACGATTCACTCTTACTTGTATAAAAAAGTAAATGGAGACTTGTTTCTAATACGCATGTTTCACATACAAAGTTCGGATCAAAATTATCCGAGAAACCTAAGCCATATACCAGTCCCTTTTTCATTGTATTTGAACTCCTTGAGTTTACATGCGCTAAACTCCTATATGACATAGATTGCATTCTTTTTCTGCATTGTTGAACCAGACGGAACCATTATTTTGTGATAGAACTAAATCCATTTTAAACAGGCTATTTTCTAACCTAGCGATAGCCATGAGTTTGTTATTACCATTCTAAATTTTAGCTCCATTAGAGTTAAAGATTACAGTGTTACCTTTACTCACTATTTGACTGACAATAAATTCATTTTTAATTCAGAAACAAAATATACATCATGTAATTTGATGGTGTTGAATGTTTGTTTTTTCCAACTGTTTGAGAAAGATTGACGTCACCGATAGTCTCCGTACACATTTCTTCATTATTTGCAGAGGTAACAGTCAACTTTGCGGACTTTCTTATATTTTTTAGCACATCTCGATTTGCTGGCATATGCGCTGAGTAACCTGAGTCTAAAAACCACGACTTGTCATTTTTGTCCTGCACTGCGAACACTGATAATAATGCAGAGTCAGATTGTATTGACCTTTTACCTCCGCTATCTGATTTTTTATCTGCAGGATTTTCATACTTTTCCGCCCAGCCTATCTAATATGCGAGCAAAGTATTGGTTTACCCCAAAAAAAGTTGGAAATTTGAAAAAAAATTTTGAGTTATTTTTACGTTTTCCATCAACAACAACCAAAAGAAAAAACGGTTTTTAGAAAAAAAATCCTGTGTGTATGTCGTCGGCCACTTTTCGTTACAAGTCTTGTTAGCACGATACAGTCTCCGGAGTGCAACAAGTCATCAATTTTATGATTGAATATTGTTAAGAGGGGCCTCACGTTTTAGGAACCTGAAAACAGTTGGCACCCGTGATTTGCAACAAAATTTAGGTCATTTTGTACACAACAAATCTAAAGAACGCAGGGAAATTAAGTATTGAAATTTTAACACAATATAACTTGGACCTTTGTCTTGGGGATCAGGTATTTTTGTTATAAAAAGATATAAGCCATTAAGTGATGGTGTGATTTTGACAGATTTGACAATTTGTGGTCACCAATCTGGACACCAAAACCTGATCCCCAAAAGGAAGCCTAGAGAATTCGATTCTGAAAATATGAAATCTCAAATCATTGTATTTTTTGAGATTTGTTGTGCGCAAATTTTTGCAAACTAACATCTTTTTACTTTAGTTCAACCGCTCCACCGTCTTGATGTATGGCGCTATATAGAACAATATAGAACAATGACAGAAGACGACGGTCAATTCATAGACAAATAATATTATAACTTTCTCTATGAGTCAAATGCTGTTGTCATATGTTTTGTGTTTATAAAAATATTCCAAATTTATAGTTTAATGTGTATTCTATTTGTAAGTGATTATAATTAAGTAACTTTCATGCTAAATAAGTGAATATGTGCTTCGTAAATGCTATTTATATTTACTCCACAAGATTGTGTTTAGTGCTTCATGCTTCGTTGCAACAAAAATGTAGTTTTTGCACCTATTACACAAATAACTACTTTTTAATGTTATTCTTTTTTATTGTTGGTAAATACATCAAAGTGATAAAATATATTATGTGACAATGATTTTGAGTTTTTGTTCTTTGCAATAAATATATCATGTTTATACCTGATAATAGTAATTGTGATTCCGCTTAAGTTGAATTTTATTGTTGTGTTTTTATAAACAAATTTTGTTCTTCATGAGGTCAATTATTTCGGTTATTGTATTTGTTTGTAAATTCAGTTTTGATGCAGAGTGGAGGCATTTTATTTCAAGTAGTGCATCATCACCTACAAGCCCTAAAATATTTTATCAATAAATGTATGTCATTTAATATGCAAAAAGAATTTATAACACATGGTGATTATTTGTTATGTTAAATATATTTACCATCAGGAGAAGCACCGAGAAAACCGTGTTGAACATCTACCCACAATCCTGAATCAACCACCACAACATTTTCTACTTGTTCAAAAATGCTCTTAGCCACTTTTTCCTTAAGAGTTCCATACTCCATTACCTCCGTCATACAATAAGTCTTTTCAAGAACAGTTTTAACAAGAGAATGACAAGGTGTATTGGTGTTTCTCTTAACAACCTGTCCAAAGATTTTATAAGAAATTAGGATGGTTATCCACTTTTTAGCTTGCCTTAGCCTATGCACCATAGGTAATAGTAATTGTTGTATAAAATTAATGAATGAAGTAGGTAACATTATATTTTAAAAATCTTTGAACCATAAATATTTGAAAACTTTGTCTAGCCAATAGTGGAAATTTCCTTGCAAATTGTTTGATTATATAAGCATTTCAAAAAATGAAAGAAAATAAGAAATCAAATTATTATTAAAGGATGACTTAGTAATAGTCTTAGTTGTTGATATTAAAAAAAATTTTAAAACAAAGGACGACTAAAAAGTTAATTTTGTCTACTTGTTGCACTTCGGGGGCTGTATCGAGTTATACAGATAGGTTTTCTTTTCTAAAAACCATTTTTCAGTGTTGTTCTTGATGAAAAACGTAAAAACAACTCAAAAAAATCCAAAATTCCAACTTTTTTTTGGGTAAACCTATACTTTTCTCGCATATTAGATGGGTTGGATGAAAAAGTAATAATACCAATAATGTATTGTACAAAAACAAAAAAAAATTTACCGAAATTGACTATCTCGACCCTTACTTCGTGGAATCTGCTCATATTAGTGTTTCAAATGAAACTCACGGTTTCTAGTTAATTCCACAATATAATAAAAGTTATTGAAAATTCTAAAAAATTAACAATTGTGTATCTGTCATGAAAAAGAGAATGAACCAACTATTTTTTTGTATATTGAAGGAAAAATGTTTCAGTTCCAATCTCCACAACACATACGATCAATCTTTGCAAACAAGGTAGAAGCAAACTTGTACATGTTGATTGTATGTTTGATTTTGTACTGTATATATCGATCTCCACACAATATATACATTATTATTTGACATTACAGATCTTTCGCTTCAAATTTTTTATTAGTTGTTATAGTTGCTTTGTAAGTTTTTTAAACGTTTTCTAATTTAAATTGAAATTCCTCACTGTACCTTACTTTCCTCATTATATTAAATGTAATGCATTGTATTACAAGTAAATATTTCTTTGTATAATAAATTTGGAAACTCTTTGCTTATATTATTTGTTTCTAGATAAAATTGAATATATTCACACATGTTGTTGAAAAAAGGGCCTACATGTCAAATAAAATTTGAAAGCAACCAACAGAAACTCTGAAACTGATACACATATGATTAGATTGAGGCAAAGTTGTGACACGACGTTCTGTGTTTCAGGCTAAATGGCCTATTTTAAATCATGTAAATTTGCAACTTTTCCGCAGTTTAATTTTCTTAGCATCAAACAAACAAAAATTTATAATCATGAAAACATTTTATTATGTTATTATAAATGGTACAAATTTTGAAAGGTAGAATGTTTTTAAAGTTTGTATATTTTTCTTCCATTCTTAATTTCTAGCAATTCCCACAATGCTGTCACTTGGTATCCATATTATTAAATAGCACATGTCCTTTCATGCAATATGTAATGCACCTTGTATCAGGTGATAATAGTTATATTTTTCAATTATCACTATTATATATTCATCAAAATGAATTATGCAATTCTTGTCTTTTGAGAGCGGTTTTAATTTTTCTTCATTCAGATACGTCAAAGGTCACTTCACTTCAATTAAACATTTTTGGCTTTTCGCTAACAAACCCATATTATCATTTAAACAGGGTTTCAAGAGAATGTTGAAAGATGGTTTGATGATACTAGAACAAACCATCAGTATTATTTATCTCATATTTTCACATTAATTAAATAATCCAGTAAACATAACCTCAAATATAGCTTTTAAAATTAAAAAATACGGACTGCGGGATAATTTACATTATCATAACTATAATTTTTGATATCGGCTCGATACGATTACTTACGTTTTAACAATTTAGTCCTTTCAAAAACATTTATGAAGCTCTTAAATAATCAAAAATCTACACTCAAATGGAAATTATGTCATCAAATTTTGTTGGGATCCGTGTATATAATATTCTCTTATCTATGCACAGGTGTGCTGTGGTTTGATGCAACATAAAAAACAGAGATAAGGTTTCTGTGCTCACAAGAAGTTGAAATATTTGAAATCAAAACATTCGAACAGAGATGCGTTTCTTTGAACCATCAAGAGTGGAAAGACAGAGAGAGAAAATATGTTGAATATGTAAAAGCCGATTCAGTACTACTATCGACATCTATCGTAAATATTTTCTACCAAATAATTACTAAATTAGTAACTAGTATTGTGTAGGTTTTTAGGTTTATATACTTGTGAGGAGGCCCCTCTTAAGGACATTTCACAGATGAACCCTATTGATTTTCAGCTCAAATGAGCCAGCACAACGGGTACTATGGTACTAGAAGTACGACATTTTAGTCATTTTTTGAGAAATTTCAGTTTGTTAGCAAGATACAGCCTCCGGAGTACATCAAGTCACCAATTTTATGATTAAATATTATTCAGGATACTTCACAGATGAGCCCTATTGATTTTCAGCTCACCAGAGCGAGTACAACAGGTGATATAGTACTTTAAGTACGATATTTTTGTCATTTTTGGAGAAATTTAAGTTTGTTAGCACGATACAGTCTCCGGAGTATATACAAGTGACCAATTTTATGATTGTATATTATTCAGAGCGTCTCAAAGACGAATTCTATTGATATTCAGCTCACTAAAGCCAGTACACCGGGTTCTATGGTACTTGAGGTACCAAATTTTTGTCATTTTTGGAGAATTTTCAATTTGTTAGCAAAATACAGCCTCCAAAGTGTATACAAGTGACCAACTTTATGACTGAATATTGTTCAAGGTGTCTCACAGATGTACCCTATTGATTTTTAGCTGACTTTAGTGAGTACAGCGGGTCCTATAAATCCAGATATATTACATTTTTGGTTACTTTTGGAGAAATTTCGATTTGTTAACGCGATACATTCCCCGAAGTGTATACAAGTGACAATTTTATGATAGAATATTATTCAGAGCCGCAGATGCGGAAAAGTTAGTTTTAATATTTAAAACCGTTTATTACTTGTCGCACTGGCTTGCAAAATGTCCATACTCGTTACAGTTAAAACAACGTACTGCTTTTTTGTTTTTCTTTATATTCTGCTCAGCTTTGTTAAACCTTAAACCACTGGCACCATATATGGCCACTGACTTGTTTTCACAACTCGGAGCTACTGATATATCCTGAAGCAACTTGGTTTTGATCGAGTCTGCTGTTACTGGAGTGCCTGAACTTTCGATCCCCATTATCATTGGCTTATACGTTTCTGGTAGACTAGCTAACAAAATTGTACCTATCCATTCGTCACTAACTGCGTCACAACTTATGAGCGGCAGTTACAACGATGTTAACATATCCCTCAACAGAATCAATATTTCCCATAGTAGTTGTTATCAGTATACGTAGTAAACCAACACGTCTTGTAAGACCTGAATCTTGGAAGGCAGCTTCTAAATTGTCCCATGCTTCCTTGGCAGTTTTTGTGTTCTGAACATGGACATAATTCAGCGGATCAACGAGAAGTATGATTTTCGACCTGGCCTTAGTGATTTTTTTGACATCGGTATCCGTACCGAGTACTGAATCTGTGGTGGCTACTCAGTAAGTGCCCCTCGTATACGTTACGATTACCATAAAGCCATTATATCTTTGAGAAAAACACTAACCTAGTAGCCGTTCTTCGGGGATTGAATAAACAACATCATTTATAAAATCACTGGGTTTAGTATATTTAAAATTAACACAGATTATACTATCATAGACCTTTCAACTTATTCAAAATAATAATAATGAATGAATCATTGGTTAATTACACCTTGTTTTTATAGAACACATTGAAGTCATTCACCGGTAGGTTCAACCTTCCGCGTAGGTGAACGCATTGTTTACGTTTTATAGAAACGTGATTTCTGGGTGCTTGCCTGACCTTAATCAGATCGATAGCCGCAGTTAACATTGACAAATATAATACACAATTTAATAAAAATGTCTTTTTTTCCCAATACTGTCTTTTTCGGGATCATCACATCATCCCCTCTTGGAACAGAAAAATTATCGTCTTAATTTGTCGATACTACCTATAATTATAACAGTTCTCATTGATTGTTTTTGTTTACTAAACACTACTTGTTTGTTTAAAAACACACTTCACTTGTTTACAATTGTTTTTTGCTGTTGTATTTATACAAACGATTCTTATTAACTGTCTGTGGTGGTTACTCAGGAATATTTACCATTTATTACCATTTACCATTACCATGTAGTGGTGATGTGTATTTCACCATCAATTTTCCATTTACCATTTAATTAGCTGGATTATTTACCATTACCATTTGTTATATACCATTTACTTTGCAGGATCATTTACCACAATCATTTGTTACCATTATACCATTAACTTTACCATAACCATTTCGTTCGCAGGATCGCCATGTAGTGGCGATTACCATTATACTATCAATTTTTCCATTACCATTTACTTTGCAGGATCGCCATGTAGTGGCGATTACCATTATACTATTAATTTTACCATTTGTTTCGCAGGATCGCCATGTGGTGGTTTAGTATATTTAAAATTAACACAGATTATAATATCATAGACCTTTCAACTTTTTCAAAATAATAATAATGAATGAATCATTGGTTAATTACACCTTATTTTTATAGAACACATTGAAGTCATTCACCAGTAGGTTCAACCACAGATAACCCACAGATAGATGAGACACTGATTGTGGCGCCATCTAAAGAGCCCGTCGGGTAAACAACTGAATGATGTTGGACAGATTTCTGTAATTTTAGGTTTTGACGGATTGGCGGTGTATTCAAATATACTGTATTTTAATTATTTCATTTCAAAATAGCCATTCATAGTCCATCATATGATATTCAATTTAACTCCATTAACTAAATAATGATTAGATGTTGAGTTAAATTAAATGAAATATCCAATGATGGACCATAAATGCCCCAGCAAACACGAATGTATATGTTACATAAAAATATATAACAGAGGAGGAATGCTTCTTATATAAAACGTTTATATATATATATATATATATATATATATATATATATATATATGTTATATTCACAAATTCACGTTAAACTTTTTAAAAACAATTTTTATTAAGTTACACAGTTTTATGTTATATAAAAAAGAATTAATAGGTTGAAATTATAATTGTAACTAACTATTTTACATAAAGTCAAAGAATTTATAGAATTTGTTAAATCAACGTCAGCGTTTATTTTCATGGAGAATTCGATGTAGCGTCGCTCCCATGAAAGTGCAGAAATCATTATTTTTCTGTAACACAATATTTGTATTACTTAATGTGTTTATTTTATGAAAACGCAACGTAGCATCGTTCTCATGAAAATACGGAAATCGTAATCTGATGTTTGACATTGCGTAACATTACTTAAAGATAAGCGTTTTTTCCTATATAACAACTCCCCCCTTAATTAAAATTGTGGTTTAATAAACAACAATTTTGAGAATAAAAACCAAAATACATAAAATAGACAATACAATATATACAGAGATTTCAAGATTAAAAGGAAAATACGCAGAATACAAAAAATAAAAATATAAATGTATACATTAAACCATGAAATTGTCAATTTTCGATTTCCACTTCCTCAGAGGCTTAGGTGTCAAGTTTGGGTCTTCTTTTTGGCAGAATGTTATGAATTTTGATGAAAACATCATTTGGTTGGTCCGGAACAGGCTTTCCTGGCGATTTGTTGAATTTAATATTTCTACACTTATAACAGGTGTAGAGGACGATCAATGCAACGATGACTGAGATCGTAGTATATGTGAACCACGAAATATTTTTCTCCACAAACGGTTTGTTTATGAGTTCATCCAAACTTTTTGAGTATTGGTCCAGTTTGTGTTTTGTCACTTGCAGATCATTCAAGTTAATGTTTTTAAGATCTAGTGGTTCTATTTTGGGTACTTCTACTTTAATTGGAATGTCTAGACAACAGTTGTAATCAACCATTACGGGATGAAGTACATGAGGAATGTTTATAGTTTTTCTGGTACTAGCTTGTATTTTAGTGATGCCAACAGAAGCGGAACATCCTGAGTATAGCTGTAAAATAGAATTTTCATTTATGGTTAATGTTTTCGTTTTTGTGTCTGGAAGACTTATGGTCACGTGTACCGGTTCGGCAATCGACTCTAGCCACACGTTTTCTTCGAGATTTTGCACATTATAACCTTGTCCGTTGACTACTGCACTTTTACAATTCGCAGGAAATGTCTTATATTGTCTTAACAAACGGGCTTCACATATCGCGTTATCGTCTATAGGGTACGCGTAAACATCGCGACACAACTTTTGATGCGTAGATAACTGTTGACACTTTTGTAAATCGTGGATTGGAATGTAGGATAAAGAATCATCATCTCGCGCTAAATATTTTTGTGAAAATGATAAAATGTGGTGAAATCCAGTTCTATTATCATAAATTGGTATTGGGTATAGGTGGAATAAAGTAAATACTTGTGGTTCAATCAAAGGTATTTTAAGAACAAAAACAAGATCTGAATTTGTTTGATATGCTTCGAGATCGATTATTTCCAAATACTGGGAAATTTCAGAATATTTTATTGGTAGCGGTAAACCTTCCTTACTGTATTTTCTGATATTTTCTTAAGAGCAGTGATCAAATTTTCTGGTTCAATAATAGAAGTATGAATTATTTGAAGCTGTGCAGAAGTGATAGAGTTTATAATATCATTAATAGTATTTTCAAGATACGAATAACTCTCCATTAGTTGTTCGCAAATTTCAAAGAAATTTAATTTGGCTTCGATAAGCGCAATTTCGTTTGTTGATTGTCGAATGGTGGTTTCAATTTTTTCTATATCTGAATTAAATATTTTCTCATTTAATTTTAATTGTCCTATGGTACTGTTGAGATTTGTTATGACTGAGCTTGTGATTGACATTTGATTTTTTAATAAGTTTTCTATCTGGTTTTGATCAGTTTTTAATTTATTAATGCAGTCCATATCATATTCACCGTCAGACGCATCGAGATTTCCGGTTATTGATTTAAATATGGTGCCAATACCATTAATTAACCCTCGTTTTTGTCTTTTAACATCGAAAGATATTTCACTAAATTTATCGCCAATAGATTTTGTAATTTGTTGCAATAATGCCAAATGTGATTTTACTTCGGATCGGAAGGACTTCATACTGGAGTAGTTTGAAGTAAAGGTATTTTGAATTGTGTCAAGAATTCTATTATTTCTTTCAAAAGTTTGTTTAAAAGCTGATATATTTTTATGCACTAATAAAGTCCATTCGTCGTTCGAAACCATTATTTTGGTTTCGTCGTGGTAGTAGATTCCAACTGTATTGTTTATGGGTTCGATTTTATATTGACATGTTGCTGTTCCGATCAGCAGCAGAAACCTGAAAATAAGTTAATTTTCAACATAGGGTTTCATAAGATCGAAATTTATTTTTGATTTGTTATTTGTTTCTAAATTTAATACTGTTGCGGAATTTCTGTGTATCTCTAGTATTTCAAAAGGGCCATTAAACTTATTTTCTAACTTGTTTTTTATTTGAGTTTCTTTTACGTAAACTTTGTCACCTACTTCATAATTTGGTTTGTTTTCGGAGACATGTTTGTCAAATCGGTCTTTAGCTTTTTCTTTTTGCTTTATGGTTTTTTCTCTCGCTATTTTATAATAATAGGATATGCGGTTATTTAGATCTCTAATATATTTAGTAATTAATTCTTGTTCATTGTATAATTTTTCGGGAGGTCTACTGGACGTGTGTCCAAATACAAGTTCGTATGGTGTGCATCCGTGTGTTTTGTTTATAGAGTTATTATAAGCGATAAAAGCAAATGGTAAAATACTGAAGGGGTGTTCATTGGGGTGGTCTGCTAAATTTAATCGAATCATTTCTAACAGAGTAGCATGTAATCTTTCTAGAGATCCGTTACTTTGCGGATGACCGACACTTGAATATGTTAACTTAATATCGAACATATTACAAAGGTCTTTCATTAACGCATTATTGAATTCGCGACCGGCATCGCAATGAATGCGAAGTGGTGCACCAAAATGCTGAAAATAAGCTAATAATGAAGTGACAACGGATTTGGCACTTTTATCTTCAAGCGGATATGCTTGAGAAAATTTTGTTAGTTCGTCTCTTATCGTAAGAGCGTAATTCTTTTGAGGTACCTCTAAAATATCAATATTAATACGTTCAAAAGGTGTTTTAGGCGTTTCAGTTATAACGAGGGGACTGTCCAAATTTTTGCGACATATTTTTGTCTCTTGGCATGCCCGGCATGACTTAATATAATTTTCGACATCTCGATTGAGGCCGGCCCAATTATATTTTTGTCGTATTCGCCTAATAGTTTCATTAATTCCGCGGTGAAGGTGGCTTTTGCCATTATGGAATTGATCTAAGATGATAGGTATTTGATTTTGTTCTGGCTCTTTAGTAATATTTTGACAAATAGTGAATTTTACGTCAACTTCCGAAAGTAGAAATGATAGTGTTACTAGTATTGGTAGGTCAGGATTATTTTCGATAAAATATTTTTCTGAAGGTTTAAATAAATCTCGATTTCTGTAAATTGCAGCAAATAAGTATTCACTAATACTGTCTGGATCCCATGGTATAGCAATAATAAGGTATTTTCTATTTTTGACAGTTTTACTGCTAAGTACATTAATTTTTGCATAAGAAAAGTCGGGATTTTCCTCAAATATATCCTCAATTATTTTTTCATGAAAATCTTGTAAATTGTTTTGTTGAAAAAAGGTTAAAATGTTTTTATTTTGTTTGTCTAGTAGATGATTATTGGAATATTCTATTTTAGAATAGTCAATCAGTGATTTTGTTTTATAAAGTTCCTCAAAAGACAAAAATTCTTCTGCAGCGGCATCCCAGTCAATTTCAGGTTTATTTTCAGTTTGTTGGGATGGCCCTGCATCTTCAAGAGCGGGATAAATTGGGTAAGGTAAATATTTTAAAGTTTCCTAATTTTGAGCGAAATGAATCAAAGTCATTTATGTGGTTAATTTTTATTTGAGAAAGGGCATCGGCATATTTATTGGATTTGCCAGATTTGAATTCAATTTGATAGTCGTATTCCTCTAATTTGAGGCGCCATCGTGCTAGACGACTACCGGGGTCTTTTATAGAGAATAACCAAGTGAGTGGACGGTGGTCAGTTATAAGAGTAAATTTTCGGCCATATAAATAGGGTCTAAAGTGTTTAACTGCCCACACAATTGCCAAAAGTTCTCTCTCTATCGTAAAGTATTTGGTTTCTGCTTCGCACAATGTCCTGGACGCATAGGCTATCGGTAAATCCTTACCTATTGGGCCTTGTGACAAAACCGCACCGATTGCAAATGCGCTAGCATCGGTAGTTAAAAGAAATCGTTCTTCAATGTTTGGGTATATCAATATCGGAGTAGAGGTAAGAGCATTTTTTAATTCTTGGAATGACTTTTGACATTCGGAGTCAAAATTAAATGGGACATCTTTTTGTAAAAGTTTTGTCATTGGTTTGGAAATTTTAGCGAAGTTCGGTATAAATCTTCTGTAGTAACCAGCGAGTCCCAAAAAGGATTTTATTTCCTTTTGGTTCGTAGGTTGAGGGAGTTTTTGGACGCATTCAATTTTTGCCGGAAATGGCTTAACGCCATCTTCCGTGATTAAATGTCCAAGGTAGGCGACTTCTTTTCTCAAGAATTCGCACTTGTCTGGCTGAAGTTTTAAGTTAGCTTTTTGAAGTCTCTTGAATACTTCTGTTACGCGGGTAATATGTTCTTGAATTGTCGGTGAATAGACGATGATGTCGTCCATATAGACAAGACATCGCTCGTTTTGAATTCCAGCAAGGGCATTGTCCATGACCCTCTGGAATGTTGAAGGTGCATTTTTTAGACCGTACGGCATTCTGAGGAATTCGAAATGTCCGTTTTCAACTGTGAAGGCGGTCTTTGGTATATCTTCAGGCATTATTTCAATTTGATGAAAGCCTTATGCAAGATCTAGTGTCGTGAAATATTGACACTTACCAAGCTGGTCCAATAAATCTCCAATGTTTGGTAACGGGTATTTGTCGTCTACAGTAACCTCATCAGTTTTCTGTAGTCTACGACAACACGCCATTTTTGTTTACCTGATGCGTCGAGCTTCTTGGGAACAATCCATACGGGCGACGGTCATGGAGAATTGCTGGGTTGTATAATGTTTTGTGAAAGCATTTTATTGATCTGATCTTTCACCTCTTGTTTATGAATTTGGGGATAGCGATATGATTTTACATAAGTGGGCTTAGAATTTTGCGTATCTATGGAATGTTTTATTTCGTTGGTGAGAGTAAGTATGTCTCCTTCTAAATAAAAAATGTCAGAAAAATCATGACAAAGTTGGGAAATTAAATCTCGTTCTTCTTCATTAAGATGATCAAGTCTTAGTTGATTTTTTAATTCCGATGTTCTATCGGTGCACATTTCTTGGGTAGTTAGTTGAATATTATTTACAGTATTTATTTCATATGGTTCTAAGTTAAGTTTTGAAAATGTTACAGTTTTAGGTATACAATTAACATTTAATACTGAAACAAAAAATTCTCCTTTTTCATTTATTTTAACTAATGCGTTTGGTAGTTTAACTTTCTCTACTTCTTGACCTACCAGTATAGCATCAGTATTAACTAAATCGCATTTTAGTTGAAATATTTGTTCAGTCCTAGGTTCAATGGAAATTGTATTTTTGTAAATTTGTGGAAATTGGTTTTCGATTGAAATATTGGTAGTTTCATTATCTGTTACTTTAAATAATGGTACAATTTTGAAATCAGTAATAAGTTGTTTATTTTTTAGATCAACTATACAATTATAATGTTCTAAAAATCCATGCCTAATAATCCATCAAAATCAATATCTAAATTACAAATGAATACTCTGTGTGGATCGTTAGGTTTAAATGGAATAAGGGTTGATTCGTTAACTCTTATTTTTTGGTTCGTTATACCTTGAATAATTACATTTTCAGGGAATCGATTTCTATAATTTTCGCAAGTTTTGGGTTTGAAAATTGATAATCCAGCACCTGTATCAATTAGAATTTTATAAGTGTTTGTTCTGTCTTTAATATAGTATAAGTTTTTAGAATTTACCGGTAAGATATTTTTTACATGAACATCTGTTCGAGGCAGTCCGATTCTGGACTGTTCAAACTCATGGTTTGAATTTGTGAACTGAGGTCTGGGATCGACAAATTTGAAGTTTGGTCGTTTAGCGGATCTGGGGGTTTCGTTTGTAAAGGGCCTTGTCGAAAATCCTGATAAAAATCATGATTTGGATTTAGGAGGTTATCAGAATCAAAATTATAAACATTTTCATTATTATAATTAAAATTGTCTTGTTCGATATGGCTATAATCGAAAGTTTCGTCTTCATTCGTATTGCAAACTGGTACACCATTATCAGAGTTAGGATCACTATCAGCAGTATAATAGTTTTCCTCTATTTCACTATTAACAGTATAATAGTCAGGAGCACTGGGGTTAATTTCTTGGTAATATTCTTGATAATCAAGTGAATTATCGGAGTATTGTTCTTGATTTTCATAATAATTTTGACTATCATCTGTATAATAGTCATAACTGTTATGAGAGTGTTTGTTAAAATCACGATTTCGATTGAAATGAAAAGTTCTTTTTTGATTAAAATTTGTGTTGGGTCGATTTCCCGGTGGTCCTTGAGGTCTAAAACTTGGATTTGGTCTAATTACAGATGGGCGATTTTGATTTTGTTGGTTATTTTGAAATTGTGGCCTTTGTTGAAAATTTTGGCCTGTTTGGTTATGTGAATTAGGAGTTTGATTTGGTCTAAAGGAGCCCTGAGCTAAATTTTGAGATTGTCTTTGACGTGTGAGACACTCATTTATAGTATGTCCTATTCTATGACAAAAATTACATTGTTTTGGTGAATTTTGGCAAAATCTACGAGTAGGTATATTATTTGTATTACGATTAGTCTGAGGTTTGTGGTTTTCATAGTAAGTTAATTGAAGTTCTCTTCTGATTCGTGAAATAGCTGATAAAACACTTATTGGATTACTAGCTCTAATAATTTGACCGATTTTTGGATCTAGACCGGTTAGTAAAGTATTTAAAGTTAATGATTCTATAAGACGTGTTTGTGCTACTTTTTGATCTGTTGTTAAATGCTGTTGTTTACTTATAGCTGAATACATTTTTGCTTCCAGAGTTTGTAATCTCGAAACAAAAATTAAAGGCGATTCGTTTGGTAGTTGTTTCATTCTTTGAAGGTATTGAATCAACGAATTTAAGTCGCGAGAATCTCCAAAGTGAGTATTTAATAATGTTTTAATTTCTTCCCAATTTGAAGGGTCGCGTGAATTAACTAATTCAGCGGCTCTTCCTTTAAGTTTGTTTTTAATATGAAGAATTAAAAGTACTTTTTGGTCGTTGCCGACCATTCTGTAAGCTGTTTCACAAGCATTTATAAAAGTATTTAAGAAAATTTGATTACCGTCATATTCCGGAATTATTGAAAATATTTTGGATAATCTGTAAGGTTCTAGATTCGACGCTTTATCGGTTTGAGCAACTGGAGTATTAGCATTGGCATTAGCGTTTGTTGCACTACGTGTTTCAGGTATTTCGCTTTATATTAAAATGATTGTATTCAAAATAAAAGTAAATTATGACAATAGAACTTGGTAAAAATAAAAAATAAATTGCAAAATATTAAATAAAAATAAAACGAGATGATTCTTACGTAAATATTTTCATTCCTTCCTTGGCAGCTGAAATACTTATCCGTGAGCTTTGCTACACCTGGTTAGCAGTTTGCGTGTTCCTGGTGCCGGAGAGACCGCCTGCTTCTTGAAGATCTGGAGCTGGTACTTGAAAATTCCTTAAAGGTTCAGGAACCACCACACTTAGGCAATCCTTGTTCTAAATGTGTTTAGGAATCCTACTGACTGCGCCACTGTTATATTCACAAATTCACGTTAAACTTCTTAAAAACAATTTTTATTGAGTTACACAGTTTTATGTTATATAAAAAAGAATTAATAGGTTGAAATTATAATTGTAACTATTTTACATAAAGTCAAAGAATTTATAGAATTTGTTAAATCAACGTCAGCGTTTATTTTCATGGAGAATTCGATGTAGCGTCTCTCCCATGAAAGTGCAGAAATCATTATTTTTCTGTAACATAATATTTGTGTTACTTAATGTGTTTATTTTATAAAAACGCAACGTAGCATCGTTCTCATGAAATTACGGAAATCGTAATCTGATGTTTGACATTGCGTAACATTACTTAAACATAAGCGTTTTTTCCTATATAACATATATATATATATATATATATATATATATATATATATATATATATATATATATATAATATAAATTTCGATTTTCTACTACACCTGTTTTAGTCGAAATTTCAATAATTTAGACTTGTTGGCCTGACCGTTCTTCGAAGGGCAAAACAACTACATTCCTGGCTAATACCACGCAAAATATTGAATTACATCCCCTTCGAAAACCGTGACGTCGATCGGCCATTTTGCCGATACGGACATCTGTGGTGATTCGCAACTGATAGCGGAAGAGCATAGAACACTTACGCGTTTCGACCTTCTTGGGTCTCTTCAAGAGTGCCGTAATGCCTTCCAGTTCAGAATCTCTAATCCGAACTGAAGATTACACCCTCCGACAACCTCTCTTGGTTAGTGTAGTTACACAAGCGAGAAGTAGTCAGTTGGCGCCATCTTCACTTTCAGTTGCGAACCAACACCTCAGATAAATGCGACCGTATTAGTCGTATCAAATGAAAATGAATATAATTTCATAAAATACAAGGTGCTATATGGAATATAAATTTCGATTTTCTACTACACCTGTTTTAGTCGAAATTTCAATAATTTAGACTTGTTGGCCTGACCGTTCTTCGAAGGGCAAAACAACTACATTCCTGGCTAATACCACGCAAAATATTGAATTACATCCCCTTCGAAAACCGTGACGTCGATCGGCCATTTTGCCGATACGGACATCTGTGGTGATTCGCAACTGATAGCGGAAGAGCATAGTACACTTACGCGTTCCGACCTTCTTGGGTCTCTTCAAGAGTGCCGTAATGCCTTCCAGTTCAGAATCTCTAATCCGAACTGAAGATTACACCCTCCGACAACCTCTCTTGGTTAGTGTAGTTACACAAGCGAGAAGTAGTCAGTTGGCGCCATCTTCACTTTCAGTTGCGAACCAGCACCTCAGATAAATGCGACCGTATTAGTCGTATCAAATGAAAATTAATATAATTTCATAAAATACAAGGTGCTATATGAAATATAAATTTCGATTTTCTACTACACCTGTTTTAGTCGAAATTTCAATAATTTAGACTTGTTGGCCTGACCGTTCTTCGAAGGGCAAAACAACTACATTCCTGGCTAATACCACGCAAAATATTGAATTACATCCCCTTCGAAAACCGTGACGTCGATCGGCCATTTTGCCGATACGGACATCTGTGGTGATTCGCAGCTGATAGCGGAAGAGCATAGTACACTTACGCGTTTCGACCTTCTTGGGTCTCTTCAAGAGTGCCGTAATGCCTTCCAGTTCAGAATCTCTAATCCGAACTGAAGATTACACCCTCCGACAACCTCTCTTGGTTAGTGTAGTTACACAAGCGAGAAGTAGTCAGTTGGCGCCATCTTCACTTTCAGTTGCGAACCAACACCTCAGATAAATGCGACCGTATTAGTCGTATCAAATGAAAATGAATATAATTTCATAAAATACAAGGTGCTATATGAAATATAAATTTCGATTTTCTACTACACCTGTTTTAGTCGAAATTTCAATAATTTAGACTTGTTGGCCTGACCGTTCTTCGAAGGGCAAAACAACTACATTCCTGGCTAATACCACGCAAAATATTGAAAGTGAAGATGGCGCCAACTGACTACTTCTCGCTTGTGTAACTACACTAACCAAGAGAGGTTGTCGGAGGGTGTAATCTTCAGTTCGGATTAGAGATTCTGAACTGGAAGGCATTACGGCACTCTTGAAGAGACCCAAGAAGGTCGAAACGCGTAAGTGTACTATGCTCTTCCGCTATCAGTTGCGAATCACCACAGATGTCCGTATCGGCAAAATGGCCGATCGACGTCACGGTTTTCGAAGGGGATGTAATTCAATATTTTGCGTGGTATTAGCCAGGAATGTAGTTGTTTTGCCCTTCGAAGAACGGTCAGGCCAACAAGTCTAAATTATTGAAATTTCGACTAAAACAGGTGTAGTAGAAAATCGAAATTTATATTTCATATAGCACCTTGTATTTTATGAAATTATATTCATTTTCATTTGATACGACTAATACGGTCGCATTTATCTGAGGTGTTGGTTCGCAACTGAAAGTGAAGATGGCGCCAACTGACTACTTCTCGCTTGTGTAACTACACTAACCAAGAGAGGTTGTCGGAGGGTGTAATCTTCAGTTCGGATTAGAGATTCTGAACTGGAAGGCATTACGGCACTCTTGAAGAGACCCAAGAAGGTCGAAACGCGTAAGTGTACTATGCTCTTCCGCTATCAGTTGCGAATCACCACAGATGTCCGTATCGGCAAAATGGCCGATCGACGTCACGGTTTTCGAAGGGGATGTAATTCAATATTTTGCGTGGTATTAGCCAGGAATGTAGTTGTTTTGCCCTTCGAAGAACGGTCAGGCCAACAAGTCTAAATTATTGAAATTTCGACTAAAACAGGTGTAGTAGAAAATCGAAATTTATATTTCATATAGCACCTTGTATTTTATGAAATTATATTCATTTTCATATATATATATATATATATATATATATATATATATATATACATATATATATATATATATATATATTATGTAGTATTTATGTAACAAAATCTTTATAAATTTGATTATATATTCTCAATATTTATATTATAAAATATTTTATATATTGGATATATCTCATTTTATATGTTATCAAGATGTAAATTCTGCTACATAAATATGAAATTTTTTTATATATATTTATTACGTGAAATTTGTTACATAAAATATTTTATATATTTCATATGCATTTCTTACTAACCTCGTCTAGTATCTTTCTAAAGAAAAAGAAGAAAGCTCTTCAATATTATAACCTTTAAATTGTCACGAGCCGATCTACCCACATACCTGCAAGTATAATAACGTTTTTCTTTAGTTTTGTCTCTGTGTTTGTTTTTAGTTTTGTTTGTAGAGGAATGGAAAACACATCATGTAAGTGATATTATTATTACTATTTTCAACAGGCAAGTGGCATAGCCGATGAAGCCGTTCATTCAACTGTCGTTTACAAAAGATTATTTAACAAACGTATTTAAAAGGTTAACTATATTAAAATAAACAATGAAGTAAGCAATTACAAATTATACCTATCTCACTAAAATACTTTTCAAGATATTTTCGTTTCAACTTACAACTTAGACATGATTTAACAATAACTCCCTCTGTAGGGAGTCGTTAATCCGGAACAAATACCGCCGCCCAGGTATGCTCGGGTAGATTTTGTAATAATATCAAATAAAATACACATCTTTAATCCTCTGACCACAGGTAGTAAGCCAAGACAAAATATCTTGAAATGGGTTAATTTATCACTTATCTGTTGAAATTTATTTATATTCGAATACTTTGATCAAGGGGAGAGTGGTCGAATATCAACCGCTGTCCAATATCGATCACACACCCCTACCCAATTCTTGAAGCTTTTCAACTTCTTAATAGAGCGAGACCGCATGCGCTGGGATGGTATTTACTATGTATACAGTCACCTACGCACTTAGTCGATGTTTGACCGTAGTGAATGCTTGATGTTAAATTTTGCCTTATTCCTTATAATATTTGTGACACCGATACGAAAGTAAGTAATGATTTAATTTGATTGTAGCTTTGATTTTTGTGCAGTAAGGTAATTAGATATGTATGTGCTTATTATGTGTGATGAATTATCGTTACATTTTCACAGATTTTTTTTGTAATTCATCTTTTTTGTCTACCACGTGCAGTCGGCTAATGTCAACCGGGGTGATCGATATTTTCCTACTGTGATCGATATTGTACCAATGGCGTTTATTCTTTTACAGATGCCTCGTCAAAAGTATACACGCAAAACTTCTCGCGCTTCGTGGTCTGAAAAGGATATGGAACGTGCGCTTAAGACAATACATGACAAAGTTGCTTCCATACGAAAAACTGCACAAATGTTCAATATCCCATATGGAACATTACAAGACCGTTTAAAAGGTCGCTTCGCTACAAAAAAGTACAAAATGGGCAGAAAATCTGTGTTTACTGTTCAGCAAGAAGAAGATCTCGCAAAACATGTTATAAACCTCTCTCGCCTTTTTTATGGACTAACATCTTCGTCCATAAGAAAACTTGCATTTGAATTTGCACAAACCAATAAAATAAAAAACACTTTTAATAAAGAGAAAGCAATGTGTGGAAAAGATTGGTTCTATGCATTTATGCGGCGCAACCCGACATTGAGCTGCCGTAAACCGGAAGCCACAAGTCTGAGCCGTGTGTTGGCATTCAATAAAGATGAAGTTACGATATTTTATGATAATTTAGATAAGCTCTACTCTGAACACACTTTTGAAGCTCATCGCATCTTCAATGTAGACGAAACAGGGATTAGTAACGTTCACTTGCCAAGCCGCATTATTGCCCAGAAAGGTCAAAAACAGGTAGGAGCTGTCACAAGTGGTGAGAGGGGCCAACTTGTAACTGTTGTTGTAGCGATGAGTGCTGCAGGTTCGTTTGTTCCACCGATGTTTATTTTCAAACGAAAGAGAATGAAAGAAGCTCTAGAAAGAAACGGGCCAACTGGTGCTGTATATAGGTGCTCTAAGTCTGGATGGATTACTGAGGAGATTTTTGAAGACTGGATTCAACATTTTGCAAAATTTACAAAAGCTAGTAAAGATGATCCGGTCCTGTTATTAATGGATAACCACTCCACTCATTCAACTTTAAGGTCATATCATTATTGCAGAGATAATGGCATTAAAGTTGTTTCAGTTCTGCCCCACACTTCACACCGGTTGCAACCGCTCGATGTTGGTTTTTTCGGACCATTAAAGAGTGCATACAATCAAGAATGCGATAGATATATCAAAGCAAGAAAACACGAGAAGATTCTGCAAACGGATATTGCGGAGTTATTTAAAACTGCTTTTAATAAAGTGGCAGCTGTAGAAACAGGGGTCAAGGCTTTCGAAACTACTGGCATTTATCCATTTAACCGATCTGTATTCAGTGATGAAGAGTTCAGTACCTTACTAGTCGATCCAGCGCCAAATGCTGAGCAGAATCAAGAACCGATAATTGCTGAAACAAATGCAATAACACGATTAGAAAAAACACTGCATCCTGTACCTGGACCATCTAAGATAAAACAACACGATCCACCTTCCATGAAAAGAGCACTTCCTATATCACCTACCTCCACAGTTCAACAACCATCTCCATTAAAAGCTCCGTCGCCTATCCCTGGACCATCTAAGACAAAACGTCACCGTACACCTTCCTTTGGTAGTGAATCTTCAGAATTAGAGCTTGAAGAAATTGTAGACGATGAATTGACCGACGATGATGATCCGACACTTCAGCTACCCGTGGAAAATAGAAGCTTTGCAGAACTTCTACCCTTGCCAAGAGTAACAACTAGAACCAAATCGCGAAAAACCAAGCATTCCCAGATACTGACCTCAACGCCATTAAAAGAGGAATTGGAAAATAAAGAAGAGAAAAAGCAACAAAAACTGAAGAAGTTAGAAAAACAAAAAGATATTAAACAGGAGAAGCTGAAAAAAGCTTCACGACGTATAGTTCCCGAAAAGAAAGATAATTCTACAAATGCCGACATATGTTCTGTTTGTCAAGAGTTTGGAAAATCAAATGAAGTATGGTGGAGATGCCGTTCATGTGCCGTGTGGACGCATGCAGATTGCACAATCATTGAAAATGCTAAAGATTATGTTTGTAGTAAATGTTAAAAAGTTTGTTGTAACCTTACTTTTTGAATAAACTAAATTTAAAAAATTTGGTTGATATTACCCGATATGGTTGACATTACCCGACTTTATGGTTGATTTTATCCGACTGGTCGATATTATCCAGAAAAGTACCGGTATGAGTTTTGTACATTAGAAAAGAACAAACATTATTTATTCCATTATCTTTTTTTGCCATAACGTTACTTATAGTTTTTGAGGTAATTTCATATACAAAGCGTCTTTATACATATATTACATATACAGTTATGAACAATTTTGCTTAAGTGGTCGATATTCGACCACTCTCCCCAATATAAATTATGAATTTTAAGCAAAATAACTGTTTAAAACGAAAAAAATTGAAAGACTTCTGTGATTTATCAATTAAGACAGAAAACTAAACATAATACAATCCTACAATGGTGACGGTGAACCAGAAATACATACACATTTCATGACATCTCACTCATGGTTAGGACATAGAACTAACTACAAAATGAGGAACTTAAAATCAATTAAGTTATTTCAAGGTATTGCTACTATCTGATTTATTTATTTAATATAATTAATATATACCTACATTTTTAGAAACGTTACTGATGAAACAGTTTAATATGACATGCACTGATTTTGATCAAATCACCTTGGTGTGGATAAGGTTAAGTAAAGAGATTCCAGAGGGAAAAGAAGGGCGCAACCCTTCAAAACAATGGATAATATCCCTTAATATTCCCCACTCGCTTACAAGTGGACCTCGAAAAGTCTTCTAAGAGAATATTTTCCATGGTTAATTGTTGTTTTGTTTTTGAATATTCATTTGTTTTGCATTATTTTTTTTTATATTTTATTATCATTTAGTTTTTGAATATTTTTAGTTTTGCAATATTTTTTTTCATTAGGTGTTTTGTTTTCAGTTTCTCTTTTCTATGGTAATAAAATAAATGTACTCATATGCATCTATTTGCTGTTTTTTTAGTAACTAAGTACCAGCTACTAAATTCCAAAAATAAATAAATACCATTTACAATATATAAATATTAAATTGTATTAAGTTGCTTTAAGTTTGAAATATTCATAAGGTAGGTATTGTATAATATAGTAACAATAGTTCCTTAATCTTTTGGCCATCAACACTACTAAAAATATTGTATTTCATTTCATCTATGAAAAATAATGTTTTAGCAGATTTTTCTGAATTTATTATAAATTAAGAATTTTGCTGAATTTTTTCATAGATCCAATGAAATAAAATATTTTATGTAAGGGGTGAGGCAAAAGAAAAATTTGGTAACTTTTGTTACATCTATATTATGTAATATTTAATACATAAATATTCTCTAGATATTATCTCATTTTTACATGTATATATTTTACATAGTAATTTGGAGATATTTGAGATATAATTTATAATATGTATTTCTTATATCATTATTATTCTCTAGCTGTGCAAGCCTTTGTCAGTATTCAATACATAAATACTATCTAGTTGTGACTTCAGTTTTATATAACTGTGACTTTTATATTTCAAAAAATATGTAACATATATGTATTCAATATGTTTTTGTGTTTGCTGGGATGGTTAATTAAATTGGAAAAAATAAAACAATAATCATATAAACAATTTATTTATTTTGGTATAAAAATACACAACAAATAATTTCTTTCACAAAGTACTTTTCTTAACAAACATAATGACAACAAAGAAATTATAGTGTAAAAACCATGCAATAATTAAAAAATAATTTGAGTAACATACATTCTAGATTGCAGTATGATTAGATTTTCAAATGATGTTAAATCAAGATAAAAGTAGAAAATTATGTATGATAAGTTTATATTAATTTATTATTACACTCGTATAAACACACAGAGCTGGACAAACTGCAGAAGTATAACTGCTACTTACCTAATCAAAAAAAGTGTAAGCAATAAGTTGTTAACTACTATTTTTGGCAACTTTCTGTGAAAGAAAACATTTGAGTATAATTACTGTGAATGTTAGAACAAAAGTAATTAAAATATTTTTATAGGAAAAGTTGTTAAATACTGCCCAGCTCTGTAAATACAAGGTGCCAAGAAATTACATATAAGAGTGCTAAACAGCACTTGTGACTGTACAACATTTAAAATAATATATCTAACATTTCATTTCCACTTGAAATACATCTTAATTTCTTTACTGGAAGTATTAAATAGGTTTATAACACAAGCTTAAACCTAGTATATTGCATATTTGTATATTTCTACATTTAAAAGCATTCCGTTCTTATGAAACCTTTGCAGTTTAAGTTACTCTGCAGCTTCTGGCAGTCTATGATTGTTAAAATGTTTCTTAAGGGATCTTAAAAATCCCACCGTCTCATGGAGTCCTTTCTCGTTTCTGGTTGAGGTTCTACAAGTAAACACACAAAATAACAACAATAAATAAGTAAACACACAAAGATGTTTGAAAATTTATATCAACAAAAGAAAACAAAATGCGCTTACTATCGAAATAATAAGTTTACACATGTTTTTGTACTAAGCCAAAAAAATATCAAAAAATGAATTTGTTTGGTTTTTTTGATTCCCTTTTTTGAAACTTTCGATTTCTTTAGGAATTCTTGATTTTTAACTATTTTTTTTGTCTTTATTGGATATTTTGGATTTTTGGTTACCGTTAGACAAAATACTTAGACGTAATGCCTCAACAAAAGTTAATACTCACTTTCATTTCCCATAAATTGTCACACCATGGGCTATATATGAAAATCGGCAAGGGATCAATACCTTCCATCCCATAGCTGATAGAGGGTAGCTATAACATAAAATAAAACCCAGATTATTATTTTTTCAATAGATACATTTTAAAATGGAATTGTCTGAGTATGGTGTACACACTAGATATAAATTGAGTAAATGAAAAGACGAGTACTGAGTATGTCATTTGATTAAAATTCCAGCTAAGCGCTTTCAGCCATTTGGTCATTCTCAAAGCTGTCGACAAGAGAAAAACATACAACAGGTACAATGTACACACAATGAAATAAAATGTTTGATGTTACATCATTATTTAAGTAAAATTTGTTAAAATTACCCAATAAAGTGGGTGTGCACACATATCATTAAGTTGGTAATCAAATTAGACGTTTCGTTATGTGAATTACAATTGTACACACTCTTTATATAGTAATTTTAACAAATTTTAGTTAAATAATGATGTAACATCAAACATTTTATTTCATTGTATGTAGCAGTTACAGGGTTTGATGTTTTTTGACACTTCCTGTATATTTTTTTCTTGACGAGAGCTTTCAGAATGGTCTAATGGATGAAAGCGCTTACCTGGAATTTTAATAAAATTACACACTCAGTACTCGTCTTTTCGTTCACTCAATTTACATTTTAAAATGTCCAAAATTATAGCATGCTATATTGAATACAATAAAAGTTACCATCAATTTTTGTTAATTTCCACTCATATGGGAAGGCAAATCAAACTGTCCTAATAACCTCTCTTCGTCTTTCTCAAATCTAAAGAAACACTGTTTTTGAAAATGAAGGGATCCTCCATCGTTTCTTCGTCGAGAAATTTAATGATTTATTTTTATTACCACTGCTTTTCAGCCATATTAATTTTATCTTCCTCGGTTGGAGGAACAAAACTGTAAAAAGAAATATTTACTTTATTAATGCAGCAATTTTCAGTTTAGCTAATGTAAAGAACAACCGTGATCTCTAAAGTTGTCGATTAAATTAGTAAAAATTCTCTGTGTTTTATAAAAATGAAGATAATGGTTGTAAATTGTGAAAGAAAAAATGCTCAGATTTTTTTAATAAAACTTACCGAGTACACCACTTATTACTCCTTCAGAATACACTTTGACATTGTCTTTTCAATTAATAACAATAAAGCAACGAAACAACAGATAAATATTACACTATAGAAATTAAAAAATACACCAAAATACTGTAACCTTAAAGTAACCTCTACACTTGAACTAAGAAATGATAACAGTATAACATATAACATGTGGGGATGGGAACGAGCAATATGATATCGCGCATGATGCAGTTATAAAAATCAATAAAATTTGATTACTACCGATTTTAGTTACTCGACGGGGTCTATAGATGGCACGGTCTGCAGTGTCCCTAGCCTGATCTGGTATTCATCGATTCAATACATAGCCAGTACGTATTTGTCAGTGATGTAGTGACCACACATTGTTTTCCAGAACACGGCACGTAAATTTTACGCATCGATACCAATAGGTGCATTTTACACCACGATTTTTTTACGTATCAATACCAGGAAGGGTCTATAATGTCAAGACGTGGTTTATCATTGGAAGAGATGGAGAGAGCACTGTTAGAAAGTAGTGACAGTGAAACCGAAAGTGTTGTTACTAGAGCCGAAATCGAAAAGTCAAATATTCCAAAACGTCCGATACTCAATATGAAAAGGACAGAAGAAAGGAAAACTTTGTCAGGACCAGGAAATAGATCAGAAGATGATACAACTTTACAAGAAATAACAAGTGTTCAGGTAAGTTATATTATATACGTGTGAGATATAAGCATTTTTATTGCCTTATTATTTTTCAGACTGATCCTGCCAATGAAAAACCTAGCTTTGTGGTTACCCCAGCTAAAGACAAGTTGTATGGGAAAAATTGCTACCAGTGGTTTTCCAAACCAACCGGCACGGAGAAACGCAAGACCTCTTCGAAAAATATTATATATGTAAAACCAGGACCTTCGCCGGAATTACGAAATATACTTGATCCAGTACGCGCATTTGAAATATTTTTCTCGGATGATACGTTGAATATAATAGTGGAATACACTAATCAAAAGATTCGCTCAGCAAGTCAAAATTACGATAAGGAGCTAGCGTTTATTTCCGAAACAAGTTTGGAAGAACTAAAAGCATTACTTGGATTATATATTTTGGCCGGAGTTTTGAAAGATAATAACTTGGCGACCGACACCATGTTCAATACCAACTTTTGTGGTACTCGATATAAAGCAACAATGACTCAAAAGCGTTTTGAGTTTTTGACAGCCTGCTTACGTTTTGATGACGCTAATACACGCGAGGCAAGAAGACAAGAATCTAGATTTGCACCAATAGAAGACATTTGGAATAAGTTTACAGAGACATGTAGAAGCTCGTACAAACCAGGTTCATATGTAACTATCGACGAACAGCTAGTAGGATTTCGGGGTCACTGTGCGTTTCGTATGTACATACCAAACAAACCAGCTAAATATGGCCTGAAACTTGTTCTGTTATGTGATGTATCTACGGAATATCTAGTAGATGCATCTCCTTATGTCGGAAAATCCACAAAAACAAATGAATTGCCATTGGCAGATTATTATGTTGAAACATTGACCAAATCAATCCAAGGAACAAACAGGAATGATACCATGGATAATTGGTTTACCAATATTCCTTTGGCTGAAAAGTTATTGACTAATCCTTATAAACTAACTGTAGTTGGTACTCTAAGGAAAAACAAAAAAGAGGTTCCAAAGGAATTTATAGAAATAGATAAAGATTGAAGGGTACATACTTCCTTATTCGCCTAATACAATGAAAAAGCGACTCTAGTATCATATAAGCCCAAAGCTAACAAACATGTGCTCTTACTGTCAACCATGCATGAAACGGGAACTGTAAATAAAACAACACACAAACCAGAAAGAATACATACATACAATTCCACGAAGGGTGCTGTTGACACATTTGACCAAATGTGTCAAAACATGAACTGTAATCGTAAAACCAGAAGATGGCCAATGTGTATTTTTTACAATTTACTGAATATGGCGTGCATCAATTCGTTTGTGATTTACAATCATAACGTTATTTCGCATGGCGGCAAGAGACAAGTATATGCAGAATTTGCACATCAGGTTGAATCAGCCTTGGCAATCTTCACGTTTGGCTCAAAATCCAAGATTTAGTATCCCTTTGGGCACTATGATAGAAGAAGTACTAGGAAAAAGGCAGCAACCTGCGTTACAGGAACGTCCAGAGTCTCAAAAAGGACGTCGAACTTACTGTCACATGTGTCCATCAGCAAAGAGAAGCATGACCACGACCTACTGTGCAATAAACCCATATGCGGTGCGCATCAAAATAAAATCTGTTCAAAATTTAGTTAAAGTTTTATTTGTATTTTTTATTTGTTTGCTTAGAGCATTTTTTAGTTACCATTGTTTCCGTTAGGAAAATACAAAATGTTTTTGATTGTTTGCTGAATGTATTATAGTTACCATTAATGTTAACATATATTATTCTCTTTAAAATAAATGTTTTTTCAATGACCAATTGTGTTTCATTAGTTAAGTTAAGATTTAGATACTCAAATGCCATAAAAAGTATTTTACGTAAAATTTTCGTATCGATGCCGGTAACATATGATTGAATATCGATATCGGTCTAGGGTTAATATTATTACTAAGAGTTTTATGAACTAACATCGTACAGACGTAATAGTAGGATGTTACTAAAAATTATTTCGAAAGATGTAAAAGTAACTGCAACACATGTGATCATCTTAGAAACATGTCAATTTGTAATATAACAGTAACGTTCTGTATGTGACATTAGTGAGAAGTATACAAATTAACATCGTATGAATGTTCCCTATAGGAGTTACTAAAAAGAAGTTCATAGGATGTGTATGTAACTGCGAATTCAAGTATTACTGTGTACATCAAAAATATGTTTTATTTACATGACATGGATGTTTATAGAGTTGCTAATAAAATTAAGACATCAAGGAGATATCTTATTAACGTTTTAAATAAACATCACGCGAAAAGTCTCTAAAAAGAACATCACAAAAAAGACTTGTTATGTTTCTTGTTTAGTGGGCTTCTTAATCAGCTGTTAAAAATTATATTTGATCGGTATAAAATTTCTTAAAAAATAAAGCAATATCTCCCGTACTATTAGTAGATTAAATAAATTTCAAATCTGACACAAGGACTAAAGTAGAAGGGGATTTTACTTATAAAAACATAACTGGTAGCGTTGATTGATAACTTATCAATCAACGCTGGTAATGACAAAGTGTATGGTTGTTATACTACATTGAACCAAAACCAAAGAAAAATGAAATTTTCAATTAGGATTTTGTTTGTGCTTGGTAAGTGGAACTCAACTATTCTGTTAAGCTTTTTGAAAATATTACATATATGTTCATCGCAATTGTTATTGCGTCTGAAAATAATAAATAATTTACATTTCGAAGAATTGTATGACCGAGTTGTTTTCACTGGATTATGTTGTATGCATAAATAATTATTATGATTAATCTAAGTACAAGTCAGTAAAGTATATCTTTTTCTCACGCGTCCAGAAATTGGCGGCTCAAGCGAAGCGAGTGCGCCAACTCGACAAGTTAGAAAAAGTCATGCTCACGTGTGCTAAACATAATTTTTTCCGAAAACTAATAAAAAACTCAGAAATTTGTAACTCCATCAAAATTTATAACCCCTGATGTACACGCATTATCAATCAAATTTTCATTTTTTCTTGGAGTGTAACTCTTGTTGGTATTATACAGAGTGGAAAGTCTAACTGGAACAAATTCTGTAACTTGATAAATAAAGGTTTATCGCAAAATTCCTGAAACACGTAAATTTTTATTCTCAATGGGGCATATTACAAAGAGATTTGTTCATCTTTTTAATTATCTGAGGGGGGGTTGCAGACAACCCCAACTTTTTTTTAAATGGAAGGGTAGGTTGAATAAATTTTTATTTGAATGCTTTTTAATTGTGAATACAATTCCACTTTTTTTGTTACTTTTTTCAAGCAATGTGTCGGAAAAAAATGAAATAAGGAAATATTTACTCAAATTACTTTAATGCAATAAATGTTCAAAGTGCTCTCCACCTTGTTGCTGATAATATCCTAATCGATTATAAATAGCATTCCGAACATTTTGTAACCCTTCAGGCGTTACTTGCCTAATTTCGTCCCTGATTCTTTGTTGAAGCTCGGCGATGTCGTTAGGTTTAGTGGCATAAACTTTGCTCTTTAGATATCCCCATAAAAAAATCTAATGGAGTAAGATCGGGTACTTTTTGGCTTCTTTAAGAATTTTGAAAACGCTTGTATGACTGACACCATAAACGCGAGCTATTTGCCTACCTGGAGTAACAGGATTTTCTTCAACTTCCAACAATATGTTCAACTGGGCTTCTTCGTCAACTTTTAAAACCTTTTGTCGAGAAGCATCCCTTACGTTGCCCAGCTCCCGATATCGAGTTTCAATTATGCTAATCGTACTTCGATTATTTGAAGGTAATTCTGGATGAACTTCAGTAAACAAACGAGCGACTTCAGCCTGTGCTAGACTTCTGTCCCCATATCCGATCATCATTAAAATTTCGATACAATGCGTCTCGGTTGAATAAAGCATTTTCTTATTTTTCGTTTGTTATTTACACGTTGAAATGCAAACAAGTACTAACAAATCAATCACATTCAGTTCAAATTGACCCAAAAACCACCGAGCAAGGTTTTTTATTGGGCTTATCATGTAAGAAAAAATGTACCTGTACATTAAAGTAATTTGAGTAAATATTTCCTTATTTCATTTTTTCCGACACATTGCTTATAAAAAGTAACAAAAAAAGTGGAATTATATTCACAATTGAAAAAGCTTTCAAATTAAAAATTAATCAACCTACTCTTCCATTTAAAAAAAAAGTTGGGGTTGTCTGCAACCCCCCCCCAGATAATTAAAGAGATAAACAAATCTCTTTGTGATATGCCCCATTGAAAATGAAAATTGACGTGAATTTTAATTCGGATATCTATAAGTAACTTTTTAAAAAACTTTATTTTTACAATTTAAATAATATCATAACAATTATGAAAAATATATGTTTGTAGTTTGAAATCTAGTCTACAACTAACTAAAAGATGAGCGCATCGTCCACAAGACACCTTCGCAATCTTGCTGAATTCCCACAAAAGTCGGATTCGGGGAAACTAAACTCTGGACTGTGGGATAGGCAGTGTCAGCATCTTCTTATGGGAACCAAGCGAGGTGACGACATAATTCGTGTTTCAGGAATTTTGCGATAAACCTTCATTTATCAAGTTACGGAATTTGTTCCAGTTAGACTTTCTACTCTGTATTAGGAAGGACACCGCACTTTTCTTATGGAAACCGGAGCAACGTCAAATTGTCTGAATTTTTGATATGTACTGGTATTTGATGTCCTGATCAAAAGTCTCCATGGGCCCAACCTTATGCTATTGCTAGATTTTGAGATACAGTTCAAAATCCCGACTTTTTTCAAACGTTCCCCAAAAAGTCCCTCTTAAATACATCGTATAGACGTAATCGCAGGAAGTTACTAAAAATTATTTCATAAGATATAAAAGTAACTGCAACATGTGATCATATTAGAAATATATTAATTTGTAATATTACAGTAATGTTCTGTATGTGACATTAGTGAGAATTATACAACCTAACATCGTGTGAATGTCTCATATCTGAAGTTGCTTTAAAGAAGTTCATAGGATGTGTATGTATTAACTGCGAATTCAAGTATTATTGTGTACATTAAAAATATGTTTTAATTACATGACATGGATGTTAATACCCACTAAACAAGAAACATAACAAGTCTTTTTTGTGATGTTCTTTTTAGAGTCTTTTCGTGATGTTTATTTAAAACGTTAATAAGATATCACCTAGATGTCTAAATTTTATAACTAACTTTATTAACATTCATGTCATGTAATTAAAACATATTTTTGATGTACACAATAATACTTGAATTCGCAAGTACATACACATCCTATGAACTTCTTTTTAGTAACTCCTATAGGAAACATTCATACGATGTTAATTTGTATACTTCTCACTAATGTCACATACAGAACGTTACTGTAATATTACAAATTGACATGTTTCTAAGATGATTACATATGTTGCAGTTACTTTTACATCTTTCTAAATAATTTTTAGTAACTTCCTACGATTACTTCTGTACGATGTTAGTTCATAAACCTCTCAGTAATCTCATATTAAACATCACAGTAACATAAAAAAGAGAAGAAAACAGAAGAGGAACTGACGAACGAAGCAGACAGTAGTTATCTGTGGATTCAAATGACAAGCATGAAATGGCGGGTAGTTTTCAGTTTTGTGTTATATTTTATTTGCAGGAAGCTCATTTTTTGCAAGAAAAAGTACTTGAATAAAGTGGTCTTCGTTTTCGTTAGTTCCTACTTAGCTACAGTCTCTATACTTAGTTATAATTCTTGTTATAATGGACGAACAACAGTGTTTATCGGTAAGTACCTACCTATTCCAAAATCATTATTTAAATTTAATGCTCATATTCAAAACTTTAATCGGCTATTGTACATTTAAATTCCAGGTGGCGGAATTGTACACTAACATTATATAATAGAGTTTACAAAATAAGAGTTTTTTCAACTTTTAAAATATTTTACTTAGTAAGTATATTTTAAAAACGATTCACAATATTTCAAATCCTAGATGTGCATTATACCCTACAAAAAACTTAACATTGCAATAGGGTAGATATTATTAATAATAAAACATGATCATATGTTCGCAGGAATTTGAATCTAGAATAAAATATTTTCAATGTTCAAGATGTTTCAGAAGCTACTTACATAAATAACATAAAAAACAAATAGTTGGTAATTATGTAAAGGGGAGTAACTATTTCAGATACAGACATTGTATTAAACAGTACAAAAAATATTGAATCAAGTATCTCTAGTTCTAGTTTTTGTAATAGTAGTCATGGCCATCCATATAGTTATGCAGGTTTAGAAAATTTTAACATTATTACTAACAATTTTTGTAAACAATTAGAGACTGTTTAAGACTTTAAAAACAGAAATTTCTGTTAAAAAGTTCAACAGAATTCAATTATTTATTATTGTAGAAACATAGCTATTGGATACTCAATTGGGTACAATTAATTATAAACTCATTTAACTTGATAATGTGTTCATATCTCTTCTTCATAAGTAGTTTTTTTTTGTATACAGTGTATTAATAATGTTTAGTTTTCATTAAGTTCCATTTCCACGATGTTAATATACAATATGTTCCAGGATGAAAATAACACGATGCGAATAGTATATTATTTTAGACAGAAAAGAAGTATGAATTTTCATTGCACACCTGAATTTACCTTTCAAACGGAGTGAGGCATGTAATATAAGGTAAATCATGAACAGTCACTTCTCGAAATAAAATATGTTATTATTCCTTTGAAGAACCTCGTATGTATCTTATGGAAAATGAGTCCCAGTCAATTGGCTGAAAATCAAGTTTGATGTAGTTTGTGATGATCGATCAAAGGTCTCCATGGGCACAATTTGATCTAAAGTAATTGTTTTATTAGCTGCTGTTCATAACACCTTTAAATGTTTCACAGATAAGGATTTTGAAGTGTACGTTATGGAATGGTTGAGGCAATCGAAACAGCGACTCTTGTGTGAGAAAAAGTAACTGTAAGTAAACGATAGAATTTTCTTTAATCAGATTGTATTTCTGTTGATTTAACGCAACGTTTAATAAAATCTTTATGATATAAAATTTTTATTAGTTTTAATATTATTAAAAAACTATTCTAATACATTTTTTGTGAACTAGCTGTAATGTATGTGTATCCGTTAAACTTTATTAATTCAGTTTCAAAGTATGTTACGTTATAACTACAGATTAATATACCCTTTTTATTTCTCACTTTCACTGAATGCGTTCAATAGTTTCCAGTTTCCACACTTGTTATGTAATATGCTCACACAATTTTTTTTTTTTTTTAGGTTGGATTCCTGGAAGTTATTTTTTTTTCTAATTTTGTATCTGTTTTTTTCAAATTTACTGTACTGTTCATTAATACTGATTAAACGTTTTAAATCCTCTATTGCTTTTTTGCTATTTTATTGTAAATGTACAGGGTGAATAACTAAGAACGACTGTAGGCCACATCTCAGAAAAGAATCTTGGTACAACTTTCAAAAAAATTACCTTTAGGTAAGTGATCCTGAAAAATTGCTGGAAAATATTTTGCAATCTCTAAAATATCCGCTAGGGGTGGAATGAACACTCGAAAACATAATACTCCAAAAAACCATAGGTACTAAAGGTGTCCTTAAAATACAATTTTTGAAATCATGATGAGATTATGAAAAAATTTAATTAAGGAGATTTTTTGCCATTATTCTCCAAATAATGGGTGGGGAACGTTCATACTTATGAACAAATGTAAAACTTTTTCGTTTTTTAACCGATATTGAAGATTTTATCTGCATTTAAAAGAGTTTTTCTGTTTAATAAGATTGATAACAAAATTAGATAATTTTGTATCCATTCGGAAATTTCAAATGTAAATTGAAGCATTTTTTTAATTTTTATATCTGATATCGTAAATCCTATATCTTGGAATAGATTCCTATTTTTTTAACCCATTTTTATCAGAATTTAAAAAATGCTTCATTACATTTGAAAATTCCCAGAAAAATGGGAAAATTGTCGACTTTTTCAAATAGCGTTGACAAAATTGTACAATTTTGTTATTTTTGTTAAGCATATCTTATTAAAGAGAACAAACTCTTAAATGACGCCAAAAACATTGATGTCGATTAAAAAACAAAAAAGTGTTACGACATTTGTTTTTTAGGTTGAACCTTCCCCCACGCCTTACTTGAAGAATAAAGACAAAAAGTCCCTAACTACACTTTTTCATAATCTCATCAATATATCAAAAATTGTATTTCTAGGATATATTTAGTGTGTCTTTTTTGGAGATAATCACAATATTATGTTTTTAAGTGTTCATTCCACCCCATAGCAGATATTTTAGGAACTCAAAAATATTTTACAGCGATTTTTCAGGGTCATTTTCCTGAACGTATTTTTTTAAAGTTGTACCATGACTATTTTTTGAAATATGGCCGACAGCCGGCGTTCTTAGTTGTTCACCCTGTATATGCTGATTAGGCACAAAAACATCTATATGATGTCATCTAGAATGTTTGAGGTATATTATTTATCATCCATACAACATCTAAGAGAATACACTTATATTGTTTTTGAAATGTTGCATTTAGATCATTGATAGGATGTTATTTTTTAGACATTGCATTAACATCGATAAGACGTTAAAGGCATTTCAGAATGTAACAGAAATGTTGTTTTTAGTACGTTATAAAGACTTCTTTTTGAGGAAGTTGTAGTAACATCTCAGTAATGTAAATAGGCAGCGCTTTAACATTGATGAGAGGTTAAGTTGAAACATCACAAAAGTTAACAGCCACAAGCTGGGCATAATCGGTTGTATAGATGTGCATGTGATGAAAACAAGAGGAAAGAAAGGAAGAACATTATCACAATGTGATGTTGAAGTAACATAACTGTAATATTTATTTGCATAGTGGGTAGAGTTGGTAATAAAATTAAGACATCTAAGAGAAATCTTATTAACGTTTTAAATAAACATCACGAAAAGTCTCTAAAAAGAACCTCACAAAAAAGACTTGTTATGTTTCTTGTTTAGTGGGTAGTGTGTAAGTAGTATTGGTAAAATAAACAAAATATTAATACATTTCAGAGTCTAGCTCCGCAACATAACGTAAAGGGGATAACCATTACATTTCTGCACTATATGTTTTGCTCATACTATACTTGTTCCAAGTATTATGTATACCGCATATCCACTATTTTTCTGCTTTCCATGAATATTTTACGTTTATTAATCGTTTTGAATTTGAAACCCAATTTTTTAATCTAGCTTTCCTTTATTGAAATTTACGTGTCTCGACATCTAAAGGTCATTGACACGGGAACAATATAAGGTACAGTACATATTAAATAACAAACGTAAATCACAACAGTGTTACAATATTAAAAAATTAGATTTATATTGAGTTGAGAAGGCGGCAGTCATTAAAAAACGAATCACATCACTAAATCTGTTGGTTGAGCCAATGATATTTCCAAGAGTTCCATTAATATCATGACGTCTTCGAGCTATCTGGTATTGGTGGCACTTTAATAGAACATGTTCAATAGTAAGTCGAGTATCTGTACAGAATTCGCATTTAGGAGGATCTTCTGAGGCCATAAGATATCCGTGGGTGAGGCGGGAATGCCCTATTCGTAGTCTGTGTACTATGATTTTGTTTTTCCTAGTCATTGGGGGGAATTTAGGTGTGAAATGGTGGGTTGTATTGAATGAAGTTTAGTATCTAGTTGGTTCCAGTGGTTTTGCCAGTTTTGAAGTGTGAGTTGCTTGACGATGGGTTTCATCTCTTGGGTGAGGTAAACATTTTCTATTTTTAAGTCGGAGGAACATGCTTGTTTTGCTGCTTGGTCTGCGATTTCATTTCCAGTTATTCCCACGTGTGATGGTATCCAGATGATGTGAACCAAACTACCATTGGAATAGAGATGGTGGCAGGTATTGTGAATTTGTTGGACTATTGGATGCAGTGAATAAATGTTTGTCATTGATTGTATCGATGAGAGAGAATCTGTGTATACTGCTATAGTGCTGTTGTTATCTGTTGGAGTGTTCAAAGCTTTCAGTATTCCAAATAAATCTGCTGTATAGACGCTGGTAGTGTCGGGAAGTCGATATCTTGCAACTATAGAATTTTCATCGGTTACAGCACAACCGACACCCTCTGCGTTTTTTATGCATCGGTAAACAAAACTTCATCAAACTGATGAGAAAGTAAAATTTTCCTGGATTCTTGCTCAAGTACTGCGTTGGGGGTGTCCAATTTGTGGAAGCGACTTAGAGTAGTATCAAGAAAAGGTAGGTTAATGGTCCATGGCGCTATATTGGAAGACTTAATAGGGGTCATGATTGCAAGATTAATTGTTCCCAACAGTGATTTTAGTGATGACACAGCTGTTAAAATTGTTTCGGGATGTCCTTCGGGGGTGCGTGCAGAGTTGATAAGGTTAATGACAGGGTTGTTAGGAAAGGCTGCGATTTTACAAAAGTATGATAGTAGTAGACGCTGTCGACGTATAACTCAACGAAAATGCTTTCGGAAGGACTAGACCTGAAGGCACCAATACAAATACGTAGAGCAGTGTTCTGAATTGTGTTAAGAGATTTAAGGTATGAAGTACAAGCGTTCATGTATAAAATGCTTCCATAATCCAATTTAGAGCGAATAAGGGCTCTATAGATCCGTAATAGTGATTCTTCTTCAGCTCCTCATTGATGATGAGCGAGTGATTTTAAGATATTCATTCTAATAAGGCAGGCTCCTTTGAAGTCCATAATCTGCTGTTTCCATGACAATCTTTTGTCAAATGTTACACCTAAAAATTTTTGGTGGTTAACAAGTTCAAGCGGAGCGTAGTTTAAGTATAAAAGTGAAAAGATCGTGCTATTTCTCCAGCTGAAACGGATAACTTTTGATTTTGAAGCCGAGAACTGGAGGCCGAGATTTATAGACCAATCATGGATGGAATTTAGAGCGTTTTGAAGTAGACAGCATGTACTTGTTGTTACTTTACCCTGACAAAAAATTATGAGGTCATCCGCGTAGAGCGTGTATTTAACTGGGGCAATTATGGAATTACATATGTCGTTAATGCTAAGAATAAATAGGGTGGGGCTGAGTACCGCGCCTTGTGGGATACCATTATGTGGAAAATAAGAAGAAGATGTTTGCCCATTTGCTGTTACCTTGAGGGATCTGTTTGATAAGAAATTTTGTATAAAGGAGAAAATATTACCATGAAACTTTAAGTCTATTAGTTTTTGAAGGAATGAGGATTGCCAAACAGTGTCGAATGAACTGTCAATGTCCAGGGTAACTGCTACAACGTCACTTCTATCGCTAAAAGATTGATAAATTTCTGTTTGAAGCATTATTAAATTATCCATGGTTGATCTATTTGTTCTAAAGCCTGACTGCGCAGGGTTAAGTATATTATTTTTTTCGAGAAACCAAAGTAGACGTTTGTTGACCATTTTTTCTAGTACCTTGCATAATGTGCATGTTAACGATATTGGTCTAAAAGAATTTGTCGTGTTTGAGTTATTTTTTTTGATCGGAATTATGATCGATTCCCGCCATGCATTAGGAGACTGCTGACTACACCATATTCGATTGTAAAGTTCGAGTAGTTTGATCTTTGACGTAGGATGTAAATGTTTGAGGAAAATTGATGGGATGTTGTCAGGCCCTGCAGCAGTATTTTTTAAAGAGGAAAGAACAATATTTAATTCATCTAAGGTAAACTGACTGTTGATTGGATGAAAGTTATGGGTGACAAAATTTCCTTGATGTAGTAGAGCAGGTACTTTATTTGTACTACTGTTTTGGCCTTTCATTCGTCGTATCTTAGACCAAACTTGAGCTGGGGATGTGTCTATGGTTATTGTACTGGTAAATTTGTTCCACGAGTCTTTTATACTTGACTTAAGTATTCTCCTAGCTTGAGCTTTGGCTTTTTTGAAGTTAATTCTATACAGTTCGTTCCTAGTTCTGCGGTACTTGTTAAGAGATCTATTGCAATTTTTCACAGCTTGGTAACAAGAGTCGTTCCACCAAGGAACTGTTTTCTTCGAGGGGTTGATTGAGAATTTACCTATACATCTTTCAGCGGAGGAAAGCATTGCATAAGTGAACTGCTTGACAGCTTTATCTATGTTATCATGGTGGGTAAGATCATCCAATTGTTCCTTGACAGTTTCCTCGAAGAGATCCCAATTTGCATTCTTTATTTTCCATTTGCAGTTTAAGGTTGTGGTTTTTTGTTCGTTGTTGGAAATTAAGATGGGAAAGTGGTTGCTGTCATATAAACTGTCAATGGTGTTCCATGTTAGCGAAGAAGCTAGCCTGGGGTCGCAAATACTCAAATCAATAGATGAGAAGGAGCCAGACTGGACATGAAAATATGTGTTACTGCCGGTATTGAGAATGTTAGCATTTGTAATGTTTAGAACATTTTCAACAGATTTACCTCGTCCAAAGGTTCTTTCGGAGCCCCACATCTGGTTATGAGCATTGAAGTCACCGACTAATATCAAAGGAAAATGAAGTTGAATAATTAGATTGCTGAGCTTAGATTCTTTCAAAGCGTAATTGGGAGGAATGTATAAGCTACATATGACAATTCTGTGGGATCACCAAACAGTTACAGCTATAGCTTCCAATTCAGTGATCAGGGGATATTCTTGGTGAAATATATCGTTAGAAATGAAAACTGGGGTTCCACCACTGGCGCGTGAGAGGTTAGGTCTTATAAAATGGTGACCAGTGTAACTTTTGAGATACAGATTATGAGAATTTCGGAAATTCGTTTCTTGAAAACATATAGGGTCAGGAGAGTAATCACTAATGAGTTGTTATAGAGATTCTAAACGCGGGTAAAACCCGTTACAATTCCATTGAATTAGGGTGAAAATGAAATATTGGGAGTTATATGATTAATAAGAGGATTTTTGCGATGTTTGGGATAACTGAGTTACTGTGGAATTTTGCGAGTCTGCGGAGTGTTGTGATTGATGTGAACCGTCAGAACTGTAATCCTCTTCGTTTGATTCACTTTCATGTTCCTTGGAATCCAATCGAAGCCGATCTTTTAATTTTCTTGTTATTCGGGTTATTCTGTTTTTAATCGATCTCTCTGTAAGAGTCGGATAAAGTAGATTTAGGTTAGAGATAAGAGACTTAATGTCATTAGTATACTTTAAGGCTTCCTGGTAAGGATTGCGACTTCCAAAGCTGTTTTCCAAGTCTGCTTCAAGATTGTCTATTGGAACGACATAGCCCTCAGGATTAGCTTGGTATGCTTTTTGTATACATTGTTTTGTTATCTCTGTTAAATTAGCTTCTTCGGAGGAGCTCAACCTTGCTTTCTTATTTTTTTTCTTCTGAATATCGGAGAGAGGTTTAGGGGGGAGGAAGCATTTCGTTGGATTGATCGTCAGCATCAGGAGAACTAACTGGCTTTGTCACTTGAGATTTCGGAACGGCAACGTTTTTCTGCAATAAATGGAGCAGGGTTGTATTGGGTTGTATCTTTGTTCGAGAGAACTTCGCTCATTGATGGGAGACTGGTTGATGGGAGTGGAGAATCACTTGTTCCTGTAGATGCATTGGTACTTTCAGGTATAGGCTGTGTAGGCCTTGATATAACGTCGAGTGGTGGATTTGGGCAATTTGAGGCGATGTGTCCGGGTTGCTTGAAGATAAAACAATTCATATTATCGGTTGATAGAAAAATTCTGTTATCGTTACCATCAAATGAAATGACTATAGAAGTTTGGAGTTCAAAGTTGTCAAAGGGGGTGGGGTGGGGGAAACGTAAGCTTGACGTCTGAAACTGAGAATATGGACATATTCGTCGCCTGGTATTCCAGCCTTTAGAAAAGAGATCGGAGATGCCGGTTGTAGCCCAAGATTTTTTATTACATTTTCGACCTGTTCATGAGGAATGTAGGGGGAAACATTAGATATGATGATCCTTTTAGTAGGAGAGACGAGTCTGCGAATGTTTATGGTAGTGTTATTTACTGTTATTGTAGGGTGTGATTTGAGGAGGTTATCTACAAGTTCGGAGTTAGCAAGATATATAGAAATTCGATTATTTGAAATTCTGGAGGCAAAGAAGGTATTTTTTGGACCAATAACATTACCTATTCCTTGCACACCTAGTCGAATACCTTGATCTTTTTTTGGAAAGCATTGTTTAGGTGCTGTCTTAACTGCTGATACGTAAGATGTTTGAACTGAATTGTTGAGTGACATTTTGGAAAAAATGCCCTGCCCTTGTACTCAAAAGCAGTATATAATATTTATTGTGGATTTATGTGAACTCGTTGGATAATATATTATCCATAACGAAAAAATCTGCTTACCTACGCCTCTGTTTTATGAGAAGGCTTGAACCAGGTTATTAACAATGTAAATAAATTGTTCAGTAAAAAATAGCTTGATAAGAAACTGGATCAAAAAGTCTACTATTGATAATACATACACATGTAATTAATGGCACCAAAGCACAAAATAAATTCACTTATTTATCACGAGAAATAGAAGAGCAAAATACAGACGATGTTACTCGTTCAAGCACTCGTACACAAATCAATTGAATCTAGTTGTCAATAGTTTTCTTACAGACATTTACATTACGGCCGGCATTTGTCAATTTGTTTCTTATTATTTAAATCGTTGGTATCTCATTACTTTTGTAACAGTCATATATGGTGGTATTTAATAATTTTATTACAGACACATTTAAAGGTATGACCAATCCCTGATCACATCGCTTCTTGCATTCATAAAGCTCATTCTTGGCTATTTTACGTATAGTTGACAGGGGAACTTTTGTTAAATCAGATACTGCTTGCAATAATTCTTATTCACATTCAAACATATTTTCTGTGTTTCCAAATTTAAATGTAGTAGAATCCTGTTTTCATTCTCATCACCATTATTTAAATTTCCAAATTCTTCAGAAAAACACTACACTCTATCTGGATGTCAGCCTACCAACTAAAGAGTTAATATCTGTTGTGTTCGGAAAAATTGCCCTCTCAAAATATGGTTATAGTTCAGGAAAAGATGGGAACAATGATAAGTTATTTGAAATTTATATTCCTAATTCTTCTTAATAAAACTAGGCATAAGGTAGTGTTAATTGCCTGGTACTATGTTTTTAAATATACGAGTAAATAGGTTAATATTGTTTAAAGCAACGTATTTTGTTCTATACATGAACGCTAAGTATCTTAAAAAGTAGGATGGCACTCCATAATTGCGGTTTAAAAATAATCGTTAGACAGTCGATAAATGTATTTAATAATTATGAAATTATTAAATACATTTTAACGATTATTAGTTGAAATTATAATATTAAATAAATATATCGTCAAATAAGCATTTTAAATTATAATATTGACTGGACTATAACGGTATTCAAGTCAAACGAAAAGCCGAAAGCTTGAAGTTCGCACTATATCTCTTACTCCGACTATACCTATAATTATACATTTGAATTTGTCTCTAGAATAATTTTTACCACTTAAGTAATTATTATTTTTATTTTAGTTGTCGCTTTGGCTCTCGTCGAAGCAAGTCCTTTGGAAGGATCGGCTGAAGCGCCCTTGAAGGAAAAACTATGTATGAAGGATTGTGACGGTGTCCCCTATAATCCGGTTTGCGTTGGAGATGAAACTGGAAACTCGAACAACAACTTAGAGAGTTTTGCAAGTGAATGCGTATTGAGCAATTACAATTGCGAATACAACCAAAGTAAGTTTTTTTGAAACATTAATACGCCATCAAATTTATATAAAATATCAAAAATTGTTCCATAAAATAACGTCTACACTATCATATAACAAGAATGACGGCTACTGATTACTAGATTTAACTTGGCAAGAATTCACAAACAGGTTCTAAATTGACAACCGAGAGGAAAAAGAAAATCAAGCCAGGGCCGTATCTAGACCAAAATTTCGAGGGGAGGGGTCAGGTCAGTGGCATTTCGAAAATTGAGGATTTGAAAAGGAAATATTAAAATGGGTTTTAACAAAAAAAACAAGTTCAACTTAAAAAACTTATTTAACGTTAAAATTTTGAAAATAATTATAATAATAAAGGAATATTTCTTTGCTTTTCCCTCGCAAAACGATTTAACACATCACTGGTCTCAATTTTAATGTTTCTATGCACGCTTAAAAGGGCAAGACCTGTTATTCGCTCTTGACCAGTTGAATTGCTCAAATAGTCTTTTACACGTCGCAGCGTTGAAAATGATCTTTCCGTCGAAACTGTAGATACAGGTCCCATTGCAAGAATTTGTAGAAGGATGTATATATTGGGAAACATAGATGGATTACATGCTGATAATGACTCAATAGCATTTTTTTGCCTTCCTGCTTAATGCTGCTTTATTATCCATACCTACTAAGTTAGAATCAGAATTCGTAATAATAATACCAAATTCAAAGTATTTGCTAAGATCTGATACACAGATAAAACCTTTAAACGATATTTGTACAAGAAGCGAAATTTTTCAATGTGCTCCACACCTTCAAGACAATAATAAACAGTTATGTGAAGAACAAATATTATTAATGGAAAACTCTACTAACTGCGAATACACTAAAATAAAAATTATTGAAAATCATTTGGAAATTATACCAGGAATAAACCAATACCTAGTAGTATTCCCAGAAGAAGAAAAATTGATAATTAAATGTTCAGAAGACACAGAAATCAAAATTTTAAAAGGAATTTTCCTAATCAAAAACTCGCCATGTAAAATAACTTTTAAAAATCAAGAATTAATATTTCAAGATAGAACTTTTGGTCAACCACTGGTACTGAATGAACTTCAGGCACATTTTAATAAAATTAAAATCCGACACATTTTAATAAAATTAAAATCCAGCCTTTCGAAATAAATTTGAAAAAATTAAAATTAAAAGAAATATCTTCGCAAGGATTGACACCAATTCATGAAGAACAATTAAATCTCCATATTCCTAGCATATGGACTATATTTCTATATTCTAGCGGAGTATTGATAACTATTTGGCTACTCTTAAAGAAAATTCAAAAAAGAAGAAAATCAGAAGGAACTCCAATGGAATTACAAGAAAAGAAAATTCAACTTCCAGGGGGTGCCTCGATCTAATGGGGGAGGTGTTATATACCTTAAATTACTTAGTACATATTAAATAAATTGCTTAATCAGTATATTGTGTAATAACCTGTTGTTTTATAAATTGTTGAACCTTATTTTTGCTTACATTGTATTTTTTACCTTTTTGAATTGTTTAGTTTATATAGTCAGTATAGAATTTACTTCGAAACTTGGAACTTGTAACTTTTGTTAAATAAGTAATTTTTTAAAAAACCTTTTTCCGTGTGTACAAAGTTATTTTATATACATATATATGTAAGGAATATCTTCAGTCTAATTCAATTGCGCGCGTAATTAAGTCGGTAAATAAGATGTCTTAATATATGTCATGTCATTAAATTGACACATGTCAATGAGATTAAATATTGTACAGTAATGTGAGAACAATCCTAGTGAATAATAACTTTGAATGTTGTTTCTTTGTTATTTACAGGTAGGATTAATATTCTAGATCATGTATCTAATTGTAAATATTGTATATAATAATAATAATCTTTGTTATTTACAGAGAAACAGTTCGTACATTATTCCAACCTCAGAAATCAAAATAATCAACATTATATATATATATATATATATATATATATATATATATATATAATAGGCAACGAATATTAGTGGGTATTGCACGCAAATAGAAGAAGGGGCTACTGAAAAGAGTGGTAACTGCAGACATGCATGTTCCTGGCTCATTAGCCGTCATCGGTACGGTACAACCAAGAAAAGATGTGAAACATGGAAGCAAAGGTGATGAATGAAACATGAGAAAATATAACAGAATGCAGCAGGATAGTCAAACACAACATTTGTGTCAGTAGTATTAGAAGATCTCGAATATTCGAGACAACAACCAATATAGACACGGAGGTGCATATAACACTCCCGTCTGAAATTTCCGACCCAGATTAATGAAATAACAACAAGATGTACGAATAGTGCGTGACATATGAACAATAAGCAACGAATAGATTAGTGGGTATTGCACACAAATAGAAGAAGGGGCTAATGAAAAGAGTGGTAACCGCAGACATGCATGTTTCTGGCTCATTAGCCGTCATCGGTACGGTACAACCAAGAAAAGATGAGTTATATGTACCTCCGTGTCTATGTTGGTTGTTGTCTCGAATATTCGAGATCTTCTAATATCACTGACACAAATGTTGTGTTTGACTATCCTGCTGCACTCTGTTATATTTTCTCATGTTTCATTCAACACCTTTGCTCCCATGTTTCACATCTTTTCTTGGTTGTACCGTACCGATGACGGCTGATGAGCCAGAAACATGCATATCTGCGGTTACCACTCTTTTCAGTAGCCCCTTCATCTATTTGCATGCAATACCCACTAATCCATTCGTTGCTTATTGTTCATATGTCACGCACTATTCGTACATCTTGTTGTTATTTCATTAATCTGGGTCGGAAGTTTCAGACGGGAGTGTTATATGCACCTCCGTGTCTATGTTGGTTGTTGTCTCGAATATTTGAGATCTTCTAATATTACTGACACAAATGTTGTGTTTGACTATCCTACTGCATTCTGTTATATTTTCTCATGTTTATTTTAAATATGTATTAATAATTGAGAATTTTGAATTGAACTATGAGATGTAATGTTACTATTGAAATAATAATATACTTTTGGGCTAGCTAATTAATATGTAAAAACAAATTTTTTTATTTATATATTTTTTTTATCATTATTTTCTCCTATTCATTTTGCTATTTTGCATCATGTGGTTTCCTTTAATTCCAAAATTTTACCTCGGCTGCTCCTATTTATACATCACTCTATATCTCGGTAGGGTCCCTGGGCGAAGTCATAAGAAAATCAACATCACTAATCAATATATTATTAATTAAAAGAAAGAACAAAAAATTTTAAATTTTAAATATTAGTTACACATAAAATACAGTTGACGCTTTTAATTTAGTTATTGGTGTCATATAACTATCATATCCAAAAAATAAATGATTATCCTCTTATTAAAATATGGAATATTCTTACACCATAAACGTAAAATATGGATTTTATCTATATATATCTGAATTTCCACATCTCACAACCATTATACATATTTTAAAAAACTATTCATTTTTTTATGGCGGCTTTTGCAGACTCATTTGCATAAATTTACATAATCGTTTGTAAACATTATATTTCTCTGAAAAATGAACATCTGTTTTAAAGCTGTTCAACTATTGTAACTTTTTCTTCTTGTTATTATAAATACTATTATTGAAAATATTTACACTACTTTAGTTTTAATCGATTCGTGAAATGGAGAGGATATTTGAAATTTTTTAATCTACTTAATTTCGATATTTTCAAAATATTTTAACGTATTATAATATTGTGCACGTGATAAAAAACTGAAATTAGTTGTGGCTTGTTATTTTGTGGAAAGTTTTATATATATGTAATTAGATAAAAATACAACATAAAAGAAATTAATACATGTATCTACAAATTTGATGAGGTGAGTTTTTTACGTTTCCTTGTTTATTATTCTCATTTCAAAATTTGTATTACCAGGTGTTTTTTATTTAAATTTCATTATTCATAATTTGGTACCAAATATTATTAATTAAACACACCACAGACCTTTTCTTTTCACCAAGCCGACGCCTTCAATCGTGTCCATCCATGACGCTTTCCCGCTCCAGGAGGCAATCTCCCTTCTTAGAATTATCTGGTGATAATTCTCTTACGTGGCTTGACTTTGTTTCACACAAATTTTGTCTTTGCACTTGTTTAACTTTTAATTACTTTTTGACTTCTTATCTTATACATTTAACACTTATTATTTGAAAATTTTATAAGAAAAACTGCATTACATACAATTCACTTCCTTCTTCTCTGGTTACCAACGTTTGACTGTCTACCGCGGGTTTTTTTAACCGCCAAAACCTCTTTTTTTGTTTATAACCGGAAGATCGCAATGTTCTAGAAAAATCTTTGAATATTGTTCACCTGTCACTTTGTTTATTTATATTTTATTGTTTTTCCGACTTAAACTTGCTACTAATTGTTGTTTTTTATGCACTATAACCTTATCGTCATTGATTTATTCACTCACATAGTATTTATCATTGTTTTTTCTTGTTAGTTATTATTTGAAATCTTCCGATTGGTCAATGCAAATATACAAATTTTATACTTCCTACAACCTAAATATTTACATAATACATATGGATACAGTTCATTTCTTATTTTGTTTTATATTACTACCTCTATATACATAAATTAGGTCGGTAATCATTTATTTTTATTCTTATATTTCATATCAGATTGCATTTTATGTTGGTATACTTGTTGTCAACTGTTATATTTCGTTTTGGTTTTTGACATTACCTATAATTACAGTTTTCTACATATTATTATTATGTTTCCCATTAACGTTTATGACTGAATATTTGATTAACATATCTTATATATATTTTTCTAATTAATAAATTTAATTTATTAATTAATCATTGTAGCACTGTTGATTTTATTATTACTATTCTATTTATTCTTTAAATATAAGCAGATCCTTCAGGTGTCTAATATTCCGTGTGGCGTCACGTTATTTTATTGATCTTCGTTGCTTGTTAAGTTCTGTCTAAGGTTGTTTAAAATACAGAATTATTTTAAAAATGTTTGTCAATAATTGTTTATGAATTCTTTTGATTTTCTTATTTATTTTCTCTATGATTATGCCCACTGATTCTAATTGATTATATTGGTATATAGATATTTTATTAATTTGGTACATTATTTACAAATTACTTTTATTGATAGATATTATAATTTCATATTCTATTGGGATTCTATGAATGTTATATTCTCGTTCTATCTACAACAATATATATATATATATATATATATATATATATATATATATATATATATATATATATATATAACCTAACTATTAGAACATGTTATCGATTGTAACTATTCCTAGATTTGGTTGGTTTCTGATAAATTAATTTCAATTCAATAACAGAAACGATTTAAATCATAGAAAATGAACGGAATTATTTAAATATCAATAACGAATTATTGTATTAGGTGTTCAAACTGACTTCCATTGGTTGCCATGCAATGGTACAGTCGAGTTTCAAATGCTTCTCGCACATTATGTAATGGTCCTGGACGTATTGCTCGACATTCATGAATAATTCGCTGAAGTAAATCACCTTAAGTTTCTGGTTGAGTTGCATAGATCTTGTTTTTGAGATATCCCTATAAAAAAGTCTTGTGGGTTTAAATCTGGTGACCTAGATGGTCACAACATCATTGGGCCTCGTCTGCCTATCCAGCGACCAGGAAATGTTTTGTCTAGAAAATGTCGTACTTCGAGAGCGTAATGTGGAGGGGCTCCATCTTGTTGGAAAGTCAGTAGATTTTCAGGCATAATTATTATAATTTTCTAGCATGTGAACTATTTCCAATGACGGAGTGGCCACCTAGGTCACCAGATTTAACCCCACTACACTTTTTTATGAGAATATCTCAAAAGCAAGATCTATTTAACTCAACCAGAAACTTTAGGTGATTTACATCAGCGAATTATTCACGAATGTCTAACAATACGTTCAGAAACATCACATAATGTGCGACAAGCATTTGAAACTGGATTGTACCATTGGATGGTTTGAACACCTAATACACTAATTTGCTATTGATATTTAAATAATTCCGTTAATTTTCTATGATTTAAATCGTTTTTGTTATTAAATTAAACGATTCATTTTTGAGATCTAGTATCAGAGGCGCATCCAATTTTTAATAAATATACAGTATGTTCCATTTAAAAAAACTGAAGGTCTGACGGTGGGGCCGAGGGGGTGGATGTTACAAAGAGTATAGGTGCGTAACCAGACGTCCCGCTCCAAATAATTTTTGACCTTTTTTTACATTTTTCCATAAAAGTCTCTTGTTTGAAATTATTCAGGGTGGATAGTTTTCATTGAAATCCACTGTATACTCAGTTGCCGTCTTTTTTTGGTTTCGTTTTATATTAATTATTTTTTCAGGTCTCAAGGTAGTGAGTCGAGGAGAATGTCCAGGAGGTGGAAGTATCCGTCTAGATTAATAAAAGACCAACATAAACACTTAATTTTATTTCTAAATAAGTGAATATGTTTTATACTATTTTTAACAATAAATGTTTTAATTAAGCTGTAATATATATTATTAAATTACTGTTCAAAAATGAATATTATCGATTTACTCAAAATTCTACTTCTACTACGTCCATTTGTGGATTTATTTGCTGATGATAATTTCACAAAACGGAAAAAAAGGTAACTAATTGGTTTATAATGTTCACATGTTGCTATTTAGTTTTAACAATTGTCAATAGTATAAAAGCGATCAATATAAAATTAACAGGAAGATAACGTTAATTACTCAGTTAGTACAAAATTCCAGACGATTATCTAAATAAGAATCCGATAAAATATTGTTATTCGAATGATTACCACTACCAGCAAACGATCCAACCAATAGTGACATCATTTATATCTTCACATATTGCTTGCAAGTAAACAAACTAGCCTCGTGTGATGAGGCCTTAATATTTTTTACTATTATAACTGCATACATTTTTTTTATTTAGGGCAGAATATTTTTGTTTTTTTGATAAAATAATTACGTAATTTCATAAATTATGAATGAAATTTATATTTATTGATAAAAATAATGAATTGGGAAAAAAACGAAGATACATTAACGTGAATGAAAGTTTGTATTACACATATCATTTTTAAAAATGACTCGAGTCAGTACTTACATTAATGTTCTCCTTGTTTATAACGAGGTTACGATAATGCTGATAAATATGAGGCCAAATCTATTCATATCTCGGTAAATTCCACAACAACGGAATGAATGAATAATAAAACTGCGATTTCAGACTAACTGGCATTTTAGTAACCTTACAATGATACGAATTTTTTTATATTTAAATTAATATTTTGAAAAACTCTGAACAAAATTTTTGAAATAAATAGAATAGTGTAATGTTTTTCTTATTTATTTAAACAGTAAACGGGTGGGATAAATTTTAAACACACGGTATGGCTACTTACGAATTTATTTAAACACTAAACTACTCACTAGCACTTAATTTATATACACTTAACTATTCACTTAAATTTAATTTATATACACACAACCTTAATTATTAATTCATATCAACACTTTACTGTTCGCTATTTCGGTGTATTCTTGTTTATTTGTCGAGATCACTTTAAAAACTAAACTAACTCTCCCTGGTCGGTCGTTGATATATTAGTGCCTGTTTCACTAGATAATTCTAGATTGCGGCTTACACAAAAACAATTGGGTTTCTGGCATTTTCTTCCTGATAACGGGGGTTGTAGCTGCAAATTAATATCTGGACACCGGTATCCCGAAAGATAATCTCTACCATGTTCCTGATAACTCGCCAATCCAACTGGTTACTCGCTATCTTAGGCATAGCCAGTTTCTTCATGCTGGATTCTAACACATAGTCTCGGAGATTTCGAAGTGCTTCCCACACATCGCGGTAGGTAGATAGATCTTGAAATTCATTTTCAGTTACCACGTAGAAGACGTACCGCGAATTATGTTTCAGTTTCAGTGTCTTGCCATGGGCTGGACGGGCGGGGATGTTGTATGCCAGTGAATAATCTTCCGTGAGAGTGGACAAATCTTGTCGTTGTTCTAAAGTAACTCCATATTTAGCTTTCCGGTACCTCAATACGCGCCCATAAATTCATCGAAGGTAGGGTCAGACACATCTAGAATATTGTTTACTCCTTTCTCTAGGTCATGGTCTCCTTCGAATGGCGCTGTCTGTTTTGGTGAACTACTTTTGGTTTCCCGTTGGGGATCTTGCTTATGCGATATATAACAAGGATCAATGATCCTTTTCTTGCTTAAGTATGGACCTTCCCATGATATGTTTCTCCTTTTTCTTCTCGTCGGGTTGTGTAACCATACTTTGTCCCCTTCTCTAAAAACCGCCTACTGTGGCCTGCGTGTCGTACCGACTTTTCATTCTGTTGCTGGCAACTTGAAGATTTGCTCGAACTAATTCATGAGTATCGTCCAGCCTTCTTCTCAATTGGATCACGTAGTCTTCCCCTGCTAGATATTCTCCAGGCCGACAACCAAATTACAGGGTCACAAGCAAGCTTCATTTCACGTCCAAACAGGATTTTCGCAGGTGTTTCATCCGTGGACTCATTGACGGCAGATCGATAATGTTGTTGACCTGGTCTACTTCATTCCCAGCTTGTCATAAATCTCCTGGAATAGATGGCTTTCGAAATTTCTTCCCTGGTCGCTGTGGACTTTCAAGGGCACTCCATATCGGCTGATAAAATCTTTCACCAATACATCCGCGACAGTTGTTGCCTCTTGGTTCGGGATAGCGTAACATTCCACCCACATTGTGAAATAATCCATTACAACCAGTATGTATTTGCCACCATTTTCTGTCGTCGGAAATCGTCAAGCGATATCTAGAGCAATCCTTTCGAAAGGGCTACCAACATTGTACTGTTTCTTGGGTGCCTAGCTCTTGCGATGCGGTCCATTACTCGTAGCACAAGTCGTACATTTCTTACAGCAGTTCTTCACATCATCGGAGCTGTTCATCCAATAAAACCTCTCACGGATTCGCTGGAGGGTTTTCTTCACTCCCAGATGACCTCCCGATGGACTGTCGTGTAACTTCTTTAGTACTTCAGCTACTCTTGTTCTCAGGATAACTAGCTGTCTCCTCATCTCGGAACCATCATCGTTTTCAAGGACTCTTTTCAACAGCCCTTCTTCCAGGACAAGGAAGTCCCACTGAGCCCAATACGCCTTTAGTTTCGGTGAAAATCTTGGCACTTCTTGGCATGTAGGTCGCCGATTTTCTTCCTTCCATTGCCGGATCATCTTCAGGTGAGGATCATTCTCCTGATCTTCTCTGATCCTGGTGGGTGACCATTCCTCGTTGACTACAGTAGTTCTTGAAACTGCAGCTTCTCTAGATTCCACCTTGTTGCAGTGGGAGCAGTCTGTTGGGCACGGCCATCTGGACAGGGAGTCGGCATTTCGATGACTCACACCAGCTCGATGTTCGATGTTGAAATCGTACTCTTGAAGTCGTTCAATCTATCTAGCAATCTGGCCCTCGGGATTCTTGAACTGCATCAACCACATGAGTGCTGCATGATCAGTCCGGATTAAAAGCTTTCTACCATAGAGATACTGGTAAAAGTGTTCCACGGACTTCACTACCGCCAAAAGTTGTCCTCTTGTGACGCAGTAGTGTCGTTCTGGTTTGGAGAGGACTTTACTGAAATATCCCAGCACTCTTTCTTGCTATCCTTGGATCTGTGAGAGCACTCCACCAATTCCTACGTTGCTTGCGTCAGTGTCAAAAATAAAGTCTCCCTCTGGTAATGGATATCCTAATATCGGCGCCGAGGTTAAATGCCTCTTCAAGGTTTCAAAAGCCGTTTGATAGTCTTCGTCCCATTGAAAAGCACTTGATTCTTCTGTAAGTCGAGTTAGAGGCTTGGCAATATCTCCAAACTTCCTGATAAATCTTCTATAATACGTGCAAAGTCCAAGGTAACTCCTAGGTTGATGTTTGTCAGTTGGTTGCGGCCATTGCTGAATGGAAGCAATTTTCTCTGGATCCACCGCCACTCCTTCATTGCTCACTATATGACCTAGATAGTTGACTCGGTTTTGGAACAGTTGACATTTCTTCGGGTTTATCATGAGCTGGGCAGCTTGGAGACGTTTGAATACGTCTTCCAAATTCTTCAAGTGTTCGTCAAATATCTTCCCCAGTACTACGATTTCGTCCAAATAGATCAGGCATGTCTTCCAAGACAACCCTCTCAAGACATTTTCCATGAGTCTTTCAAATGTCGCAGGCGCATTACAGAGCCCGAATGGCATGACGTTGAATTGCCATAATCCAGATCCGGTGGTAAAAGCAGTCTTCTCTTTGTCTTCTGGGGCAATTTCCACTTGCCAATAACCAGACTTCAGGTCCAAGGTGGAAAACAGTTTGCTGCCGGCCAAAGTATCTAGCGTATCGTCAATTCGAGGGAGGGGATAGCTGTCTTTTTTCGTCACGTTGTTAAGCTGGCGATTTTCTTGACTAGTACTACTGGTGACACCCATGGACTAGTAGATAGTTTTATTACTTTTTCTTCTGCCATCTGTCGAATTATTCTTTCAGCTTCCTCTCTCTTCGCTCGTGGAAGTCTTCTAGCTGATTGCCTAATTGGTTTAGCATTACCAGTATCGATTTTGTGTTTGACGGCTGATGTTCTACTAGTCTTTCCTCCTTTTCGTACGAATAGGCCTCGATACTGCAAGAGAAATTCTCTCATTTTCTTTTTTTAGCTCGATCCAAAGATTGACCAGCTACTGATAACATTTGTTCGAATCTGGTATTAGAATTGTCAGTGGTCGTTGTTTGGCGAACTATAGACGTCACTGGTACGCAGGATCCAATCTTGGTTTCCTTCTTGATAGTAATTGGGTAATCATTCACGTTTATCACACGTACTGGGATCTCTTTCGCCGACGTAACCAATCCTTTTCCAATTAGTACTCCCTTGCCATCCTTTTCGTCATGGTTCCTTGGCTCCATCATAACCGGTGTACCTTCCTCCATGATTCCCTGTAGCCGTGCTACTATCATGGTTTGGCTTCATGCAGGTAGAACAGTATCTTCCTGTACAGCTGCCAACACCGCGCTGCCTTCATATGGATGAAGGATTACCTCCTCGGAACCCACTAAAGCCTAATTGGAAATCATGTACATTCATTACGTCCATTCCCAGAATCACGTCTTCTTCAATGTCAGCTACGATTACTGTATGCGTGAACATTTCTGCGCCAATTCCCAATCGGATTTGTGTTTCCCCGTGAACGTGGGCACCCCATACCTGACACCAATGTAATGTTTTTCTTATTTATTTAAACAGTAAACGGGTGAGATAAATTTTAAACACACGGTATGGCTACTTACGAATTTATTTAAACACTAAACTACTCACTAACACTTAATTTATATGCACTTAACTATTCACTTAAATTTAATCTATATACACACAACCTTAATTATTAATTTATATCAACACTTTACTGTTCGCTATTTCGGTGTATTCTTGTTTATTTGTCGAGATCACTTTAAAAACTAAACTAACTCTCCCTGGTCGGTCGTTTATATATTAGTGCCTGTTTCACTAGATAATTCTAGATTGCGGCTTACACAAAAACAATTGGCTTTCTGGCATTTTCTAGATAGGACTGTCTCAAAAACAATATCTAGATAAGATAGTCACAATAGTAAACAACTCTGAGAAATCCCTGCGCATTCGCCATAATTTTAACTTTCACATATGGCTTAGACAGAGTCCGATTCAGGGACTATACCAATGTGCTGTTTCGTAACAATAGATTGAACAATAAAATAAACATTTTTCTCTAATGAAAAAGAGATTGATACTATTTTTAAAGTCAGTTCCTAAAGAGACAAGATGGCTGACGCTAGAATCTTGTAAAAGGAGGTAAAAACAAGATGCAAAATGCAAGAAACATATATAACCAAAAAATGTGTCAACCAAACCTTACATCTTAAAAATAGTAATTCAGTTAAAACCAGTTTTGCCTTGCTTTTTCCTCTATGACTAATAAAAAAAGTGATAAACTCGTTAATTACACCGTTTACGATCTGATAACATTGACGGGACGTATCGAACTTGTAACGTGCATAATCCATAACGTAAATATGTAAATAATGATCTATTTATTAAATTGTATTTTCGTATAGGTTTCCATAGAAAAACAAAAGAAAATTAGTCTTTCATACTTCCTGTTCATTCATTCATTTGAAAAAAAAATTAAAAAATAGTGTAGGCGTAATCTCTGGTGCTAACGGGTATTCTCTCGTTGTAGTCCTCTTTTCGTTCGTTATGAATGAATAATAAAATTTGATTGTTGCAAATTATAGTCTATGGGACAGTATATATTTATAAACAATAACTAATAGAAAAAAATAAACATTTATCGATATAATATATTAAGAGACGTAATGATGATCATCGACATATTTATGGAAACAATAGTAACTACGAATAAGCTGTATATCTAGTATACTACCAAAGCTGCCGTTTACGGATGTCAGTAAAACTGTGCGCCATGTACACGTCTCAAGTTACTCTAGAAAGAGAATTTAAATCACAAAAATGTTTGAAATCACGTAAAATACCATGTCGTATATTAAATGTATCCACCTTTTTCTATTTTCAATCGATACTTACAAAGAAACATTCTTCCAAATAATTCTCAATTTATTGACTGAAACTTATTCAGATCAAATTTTTATATATACCTAGTTATTTTCCAACTAATTTTAAGCTGATCTAAAAACTCATTTGACAAGAAAAAAAATTGATAAGACTTGGTCCAATTTTTGTTATAAGGCTGCAAAAATTGGGCCAAGTCTTATACAGTTTTTTCTTACCAAAAGATTTTTTAGATCAACTTAAAATTAGTTGGAAACGGTGTTCCAGAATATCATTTAAGGAACTATTCGCAAATAGAGCATTCACAGGCTTGCGTATACATAACGTTGGGAACGATGTCAAGAATAGCGCCCCGGTTCAGATTCAGGGCGGATGAAACTCAATCATCGACCATCACACCTGCAAGAAATGAGTCACCGGTGGCGACAGTGATTTTCTTATCGAATTATCGAAACCACACCTACCAAACATTCAACTTTAGAAGTATTTTAACAAAAATTACAACTTTTATTTTTTAGAACTGAATATCTTTTTAATAAACACTTGGAAAATTATCATTGATGCTACAAATGGAAGATCATATATGAATTATATGGTAGATGTATGCATAATTTACCCGTACATAATATACTTTTTAATTAATTAAAAAAATAGAATTGCGAGGAGAGGAAAAAGACAAAATTTTCGGTATGAGTGTCTGCCGTCTAGCGCTAAAATATATAGAAGAGGGCGGAGTCGAGACGTGACATAGCGCGAGTGACGAGCGTTCACTCTAAGCCATCTCAAGTTCAAATTAGAGGTTTGGTTCCGCAGTAAAAGAAGTTGGGGCAAAGTGAAACGTCGGGGTAAAGTGAAACATGTATTTTTGAGGTAGACTAGTACCGCCACATTTATGCTGCAAGCCGAGAGAATTGCCTAATCAGTTGCTCCAGTGTTGTATGTGGTACACATGTGGCTACAAAAGCTAAACAACAAATTACGAAAATAAAAACGTGGTTTTCCATAACCTTTTGTAATATTTTGAGATATGTTCAGAAGTTGTATAAAACTTCATAACAGAGTAGTCCATTTTTCAGCAAGACTATCTGAATTAGTAGCTATTAATGTATCTTTTGTATCGTCATAACCTCCAAACAGAAAACATTGTTCCTTTAATTTAGAATAAACAAGAGAATTTACTTTTGGGGCAAAGTGAAACGTAAAATTGGGGGCAAAGTGAAACATCTGAGACTTATGGACAAATTGAAAGGTCAAATGATAGCGTTGCCTTTTCAGCTATACAATATGGTAAGGACTTGAAGGAATGATTGCAGCAGTTAGAAATGGAGAATAAATTGCGATGATGTCCCTGCTTCTCTGATGACGTCACAGCTACCCTGTATACCTCGGATGAAATTACTGTAGGTTTCAAAAACATTACTCAATTTTCAAATAAACCTATTCGTTAATTCTTGAGTTACAGCCTGTAAGAAAATCTTGGGACTCCCTATATAAATCTCGTTGTGTTAACATATTTATTGATATTAGAATTGGGACTAGTAGAGGATTGCTTTTCCAAGTGCAAAATGTTTATTTCGAAAGTTCCTGATATGCTCGGTAGTGGGCCCAACTCGTATTGAACATTTATTGAATTCAAGCTAATTTTTTGTTGATTAGTAGTTCTAGTTTAGTACTAACTCAATTTACGTAGGCAGCGCAAATAAACAAAGGCACACGGTGTATTTAATTATTTACATCTGGTGCTTATACTTTCAAATCAAATAAACACACGTAAATTTTATAAAAATTAAGTGGAGTGAAATTGGAAACTAAAACGTAATAATATTATTTTGGATCATGTTGCGATTTAGCGAGCAGTATATATCACAACAACAAATTAACAATAACTTTCTCCCTCAATTTGTAATTTTCGGATAAGAGTATGGAACCAGAGAAATCCTCTCTACATAAACCAAGCTCTTAAAAAATTATAGTTCTAAAAATCTATGCATAGGAAATAATTATGGACCTTTCTAAAAACTTTTAAAATCACATAACAATTATCTCAAATAATTAATGCTATTACACAATGTTTGACGTGAATAATTTACCAAAAGTATTTATGACTGAGAGTCAAAGAATAGAAACTTTCAATACTGGGTAAGTTTACATCCCCTATTTTGTTACAATGACAAAACTTATCTCTATTGTCAATGGGCAATTTACCCGACATCGAGATTTCAAACAGTCTTTTTTCAACTTGTGATAAGAAGACGAACTCTCGGCGAGGTTGGTTGTAATTTGGCAATTACTTTGTAGTTGGTTTGCTTATTTGCTTGCATGCGCTTGCTTGTCTAGTTGTGGGTAACTTTCTGCAGTCCAATAGAGAAATGCAACCATCGAGTGTCTGCCTCCTCGTGGCACCGCCGGATACGTTAGCACTGTTGATCATCAGTGACAGCAGTGTTGGCCAACCAAATAGCACTCCAACAAAAACCAAGCTAAGGTGTAAGAAACGTGCCGGTGGCTGAATGACCGCAGGGAATGCGACCGTGAACGTCCCTCTGGGGGTACCAGGCGACATCCCCCTGCGTATAGCCCTTCCCTGGCATGCAGGGCTCTGCCAGGAACGACAAACCTTTCCCTAGCGACTCGTGGGATCAAAATGGATCAACTACACAAACAAAAAAAACAGGAGGATGAGCGAGAACGCACACCTCCAACTCAAAAGCACACCTCCAACTCAAAAGCACCGTCGAGGTAAAAGAGTCTGCGGTGCTGAGGCAAAGAGAAGGAGGAAAGCGAGGCAGCAGGCTGGAGTCTCTACAGACACCACCAGCGCCACTCGCCCCTCCCTATCTAAACCTGGAACCAGTGGCCAAAAATGCAAGGGCAGCGATGACAGTTCCTCCTCCAAAAGAGGCCCGGAACGCGTCGCCTCCCAAGAAAAGAAGCGCATCCGCTCCAACACCTCGGAGGAAAACTCTTCCAGCGGAAAGAGGATACGGATGGATGATAATGCAAAGAGCTACAGTGAAGCAGCTATCATTTACGGGTAGCTATTATAGACAAGGCCGATCGATACGGTAAAATAATTACCGATAATGGAGACCTTGTCAAAAGACAACTAATGGAAGCTTTGGACAAAACCCTTATGTCCGCCTCCGGCAGTCAGAAAAAGCCACCTACTTTTAGGTCATCGTAGCACTCTGGCGAAATAATCAGAGTCACCTGCTATAATGACGAAACGCTAGAGTGGCTAAGGAACAGGGTTTCACAACTGAAACCATGGAAGGAGGCTAAGCTCGACGTGGTACACGTCGACAACCTCCTCCAGCTAACGAAAGCCACCCTCTGGGTCCCTAGCGAAGCTCACGCTGACCTGGGTGACAAAGAGGATGTGCTGCGCCGGCTGGACAAACAAAACCCAGACCTTCGGGTGGATTCATGGTTTTCCTTCCACCACGAAGCGAAGGTCAACCCCAAAGGACACCTATTCGTCTTTGGCATAAGAGATGAGAAAATGGGGGTCCTAAAAAAACGATCAATGGGGATGAGCTACGCGTTCACCTCATTGATTGTCAAAACAAAGAAACTTGACCCGGAACGGAGGAGATCGAACACGGATCCCCCTCTCCCATCCGAGGAACCCCAAGGAACTGTTGCTGCTGCGGAGACTCCATCCTCCAAGATGGTGACCGACAGTCTCCTGGCGGAACTAACAGCGCTAAGCAAGGATACAGGTGACGCCAACCCACCTCCAAGTGAGGAAGTGGAGATGGCCTAAAAAGGAATCATAACCCATCTCACCACCATCAAGCAGAGATGGACAATGAAAAGGTAAGATTTATTCTGTGTAACCTCCAACACAAAAAAGTGGCTTCGGTAACATTACGCCGCCACATGGATGTGATGCAGTATACAATATCACTTACCCAAGAACGCTGGATAAGACAAATTAAAATCATGGGTCTAAATAATCCAAAAGGTTTAATTTTCAGCTTCCCAAGTAATCAGCAACCTAGGACGGCCATATATGTCCCTAGGAATTTTAAGACCTACCCACTGACGTATTTTTAGTCCTCCGACCTAACGGTAGTGAAGGTTGAATATGCACAGAAAGGTCAAAAGAAAGTGTTAATACTGGCATCCGCATACCTCCCCTCAGACGCAGCTAAACCACCACCAACTAAGGAGCTGGAGGACCTTGTGGAACACTGTCTCACCCAGAAGCTTGAATTGGTAATAGGCTGCGATTCAAACTCTCACCATGTAAGCTGGGGCAGCAAAGATATTAACACTAGAGGTAAGTATTTTTATGATTACATAACTAACAAGAATCTCTGTATTCTAAATAGAGGTACTGAACCAACTTTTATTAACTCTCGTAGTCAAACGCGAATAGATATTACCCTATCTACTATAAATACTTCGAATATAATCTCCGGCTGGCATGTATCTGACGATATTTTAATGTCGGACCACCGCTGGAACAAATTCGAAATAAAACTGGCGCTCACAACCTCTACAATGACTCGTGACCCTAGGAAAACGGACAGGACAAAATATGTCCACTATTTGAAAGACGATCTGCGAGGAGTCGAGGATGTGCTGCCCAACAATAAAGGAGATTTGGAAACTTACTCTAAAACCATTCAAAACTCCATAATTAATGCCTATAAGATGTCTTGCCCACTCAGGCGGGTCGATCTTGATGAATCCTCCACTCCGTGGTGGTGCCATGAGATTGACCAGCTTAGGGGGGCGGCGAGGAAATCTTTTAATAAGGCTAAAAGAACCAGACTCAAAGAGGATTGGAACTTCTACAAGTCTCACCTCAAGGAGTATAAAAAGTCATTAGACAAAAACAAAGAAAAGCATGGAGAATCTATTGCGAGGAAATCGAGGATTTCCCCCAAGCAGGTAGACTCCAAAAAGCCCTCTCAAAAGGCCTTCAATTATTGATGTCAACTCACTTCCCTGACTCCAGAACCACAAATACGGCAGCCTGGGAGAATGAAGGGAATCACTACCCGACGGACGACGACTGGCGTATATCATGACAGATCGTCGACGCGGACAGACTGAGGTGGGCGATCTCAGGCTTCTCCCCCTTAAAATCCCCGGGAACGGACGGCATTTATCCAGCCCTACTTCAGTGGGGCCTGGATGACCTAATGCCGCACCTGGTAGGAATCCTCAGATCCTCACTGGCACTGAGGTATATTCCAAAAGGTTGGAGAGAAGTCAAAGTCGTATTCATACCAAAACCAGGAAGAATCGACCATTCCATCACAAAAGCATATCGACCCATTAATCTCACATCGTTTTCAATGAAGATTTTAGAGAGGCTGTGCGAACGATACATAAGAGATGTGGTGATAACACGAAATCCACTGCATCCAAATCAACATGCATACACTCCAGGGAAATCCACCGATTCGGCTCTTCATATCGTAGCGGGCCGCATCGAGAGATCATTGGAAAATAAGGAGTCCACCCTGGGTGTATTCATAGACATATAAGGAGCATTTTATAGAACCTCTTTTCCTAAAATAACAAATGCACTTTCCAACAAGAATATCCCCCAAACCATAAATGGCTGGATATATAAAATGCTCTCATAAAGAGCAATAAAAATCAGTGTGGATGATGTAACCATCAGAGGCTTGGTTGTAAAAGGTTGTCCACAGGGAGGGGTGTTCTCGCCACTACTGTGGAACATGGTTTTAGACTCCTTTCTCAGCCACCTCAACGATAGCAACTTCTACACAACAGCATATGCAGATGACCTAGTATTTCTGCTAACAGGAAGATTCGAGGAGACACTCAGCGCTTTAATGCAGGAGGCCCTCAATATCATAGAACAATGGTGCAGAGATCATTCGCTGTCAATAAATCCAAAAAAGACGGAGATGGTTCTTTTCACGAAAAAAAGAAAGCTTGCTAAACATCACGCCCCAAAGCTCCTAGATACCAAACTTAATTTCTCTTCAGAGGTGAAATATTTAGGGGTCACCTTTGACAGTAAGTTAACGTGGAACTCTCACTTAGAAAACAGAGTTGAAAAAGCATATATTTTTTATGAGCACTGTCGTAGAACCATCGGCCGCACCTGGGAAATGTCACCTAGGGTTGCTGCCTGGATCTACACCGCCATCATCAGACCTATGCTAACTTACGGCGCGATTGCCTGGGGAGCTAAAGCAAACCAGCTGACAGTCGTCCGTAAACTGGATCAAATCCAAAGAACAGCATGCCTCAACAAAACAGGAGGCATGAGAACCACACCAACAAGAGCTGTGGAGGTAATCATCGGTCTCACTCCCCTTGACATATACATCAAGGAGGTTGTTTTGATGACCATGGCACGTCTACGTTCTACCGGTATACAACCTGATGTAGGGTCTGGTAAACTGAGACGTAACTTCTGGCATGAGGCCCTCATGGAGGTCCCACTGCTGCCGGCCAATACGGACTCGATTCCACCGCGATATGCCTTCAACAGGCCCTACAAGGTAATATTTAAAAACTACGCACAAGACCCATTGGAAGAAGGCGCAATCCGCATCTTTACAGATGGGTCTAAATCAAATGTGGGCTCAGGATGGGGAATTTTCTCCAGACCCCTGAATCTAAACATAAAATGGGCAATGGGCTGCAATGCAAGTATTGCTCAAACAGAGCTCACTGCTATCTGCATCGCTGCAAAAGAGATTACCAAAAGGAAAGCCACAATTAATAATATATACATCCTTACAGACAGTAGACAAACACTACTAGCCCTGAACAGACCACGTATTACATCAGGCCTAGTACTAGAATGTCACATGGCCTTAATCGAAGCCTGTAACAACACGGTCACTTTAGGCTGGATTAAGGGCCATGAGAAATCGAAAGGAAACCGTATTGCAGACTCGCTAGCCAGGAAGGCAGCCTCCCAAAGACTTTTGGGACCTGCACTTTGATTGGTCTATCGGCGTCAGCGACTGCCGCCCTATTAAAGGACCTTAGTAAGTTTAAGGGTAGATGGGACGACGCAAAAGGCTGCAGGCTTGCCAAGGAACTGCTAGAATATCCGGACAGCAAAGTAGCCAAAAAATACGTGACTATGGACAGGCGGAACCTACGAACAGCCACGGGTATTCTGACTGGTCACTGCCACCTACGAAAACACTTCCACAGACTGGCTCTGTCTAACACCCCTCCAATAAGTTTAAGGGTAAATGGGACGACGCAGAAGGGTGCAGGCTCAGGGTTGGCAACTACAGGTTTTTTTGAACCTAGATTTTTTAGGTTTTTTAACAAACCTTCTTATTAAAATATGGCTATTGTAGGTTTTTCTCTATTTTCTTTTAAGATACTGAATAAAAGCTTCCTGTCACAGCCATCTTCTAATAAAATCTAAAATTACCCACCCAAAAAGAAAGCTTTTCTTCCTAGTTTGAATTTCATTCAAATCATAATTATTAAAGGTACAGACACAGACAGTTAGAGGATGCTGCAGGGCCGGGGATTTACTAATTCATGTTGATTTACATATATAATATCAAAGTTTTGCTTAAAATGTGATTTTTTTAAACCTAATAAACCTTAAAAAACATGAAAACCCTATAAACCCAAATATATATTTTCAGTTCATAGGTTTTTCCAACCCTGTGCAGGCTTTCCAAGGAACTGCTACAATATCCGGACAGCAAAGTAGCCAAAAAATACGTGACTATGAACAGGCGGAACCTACGAACAGCCACGGATATTCTGACTGGTCACTGCCACCTACGAAAACACCTCCACAGACTGGGTCTGTCTAACACCCCACTTTGTAGAGGATTTGAACAAGAAGATGAGACTGTCGAACACATTCTTTGCGAATGTCCGACACTTTCTCATTTTAGGTTTCATGTATTCGGCGAGCACAGTCTAACACACGCCAGTATGAGGGACGTTATCGCCTACTCCAAAGAAGTAGGCTGAATGAAGAGCTAGAAGGAAATTTTGAACCTCAGAAGGAAGCACAATGGGCCAATTGTGGCCTAAGTGCTGTGGGGTCACCCACCCTTCAAACTTTCACAGATACAGAGAAGACGAACTCTAGAGCAAAACAACCAGTAGAAAAATAATCTCGCCCGTATCTTATCCGAAACGGACGCATTTATCACTGTAAAAGTATCCTTAACAACTAAGTTAATATCTATCAGAAAAAAAACTCTAAACTAATCAACTAAACCAGGAAATTTACGATTTTCTGACGATGATATTTAGTATCGAAACAATTGACAAATTCCATAGAATTTTTACCATTTTATCAATGGAATTATCTAGAAACAGTTAATTTCATTTAAAACAGTAATATGAGTAGATTCCACAAGGTAAGGGGTCGAGACAGTAAATTTGATTATTTACTAGATTAAATAAATTTCAAATCTGACCCAAGGACTAAAGCAGAAGGGGATTTTACCTATAAAAACCTAACTGGTAGTGTCCAACACGTTATTATCTTTCGCATAGTGTATGCTTGTTATACTACATTGAATCAAAACAAAAGAAAAAATGAAATTTTCAATTGTGATCTTGTTTGTCCTTGGTAAGTGGAACTCAATCATTCTGTTAAGCTTGTTGAAAATATTACATAATGTGTTCATCGCAATTTTTATTGCGTCTGAAAATAATAAATAATTCATTTACATTTCTAAGAATTGTATGACCGAGTTGTTTCACTAGTTTATATGTTGCATGCATAAATAATTAATATGAATAATCTAATAAATTGATTTGATAATATTTGTATTACCTTTGCAAGGAGATTATGGTATGTTAATAGCAACCACCTGCTATATTGCCAACTCTCTAATTACTACCACGACACCTAAATCACTATTTAATTGACAAGCCATTCGCTAAAGCAATTGATTCTAATAATTAATCTATCCCAGCTTTAGTTTAGTCTATTAAAACAGAACAAATATGGCATATATATCCGTGTAAATACATATGTTGGAGAATTAGAACAAGCTGTAGTTTCTTTTTATTTATCTCGGAACCTGGCGTTCTATCAGGATCACTGGAAAGCGAGAAGATATACCTACCATTTTGTAGAAAATGTACGGGTAATTTATTATAAAATGGGGTTTTGTGTCAAAAGCTCAGAATAACTAAGAGGTATAAATACCAGGAGCAATAAAATTGTTGAGAAATATAACGTTTTTACAGTTTTAATTTAGCTTTGAATCAGTGACGCTGGACAGCTAAAAAGCGATATACTAGGAGTAATTATTTTTTTTATTCAATTAACGTGCTCGGCAACTATGGCACAGGTACGATTATAGAAAACAGTAGTTATGACAGATAGTTAAAAAACATAGTTTAAAGTTTATGATATAGAGTGATATATCTTTTAAGAATTTCAGTGTTGACTCGATTTGGTTTGGGTCCCCTAGGATGTCTTGCAGCTGGGATTTAAGATTGTGTTGTCGTCTTCTTGTGCTAAATTGGTGACAATCAACCAGGATGTGTTTAACAGTAAGTGGGAACTGGCAGATTTGACAGGAAGGTCTGATGCTTGAGATCATTAGGTAGCTGTGTGTAAGTTTGGTGTGACCTATTCGAAGTCTACGTAGTATTGATACCTCTTGTCTAGAGAATCCAGTGGGGTCAGTATACAGAGGTGTGTTGAGAACAGGCTGGATAGATAGTAGGAGTCTTCGTGGAGTTCCAGTGAGTTTGCCATATATATCTGACGATTATTTTTGCTTCTGCCTTAACATCCTTGCAAATTTGGATATGAGAAGTTATTGTGGCTGTAGTTGACGCTGTTTTGGCATGCTGATCGGCCATTTCATTTCCAGGTATACCAATGTGTGATCCATATAATGGTGACTGTCGTGTTTAGGGAATAAATGTGGTAATAAGAGTGATGGATTTCTTGGACAACGGGATGTTCAGTAAATAATTCTTGGATAAATAGGATAGACGCTAGAGAGTCAGTACAAATGGCAACTTTTTCATTGGAACGGTTGATGTACTTAAAAGCTTGTAGAATACTATACAATTCTCCAGTATGCACACTGCATAAAGGAGGGATTAGGGAAGTGCTGATGAGATTGTTTGCTGTGGTAACTGAGCAGCCAACGCCAGTATCACTTTTGGAAGCATCGGAGTATAATACAAAGTCGTAGTGATTGTTATGAATGATTTCATAAAAATATTTAATCATGAGCTTTTTAGGTGTTTCGTGTTTATTAAATTTGGATAAATAAGTATTGACCTGAGGAGGGTGCATAATTCAGGAAGGGGTTAGGAAAAAAGGAACGGGGTTAGTGAGTGAGAGGTTAATGTTATTTGTTAATGATGATAATATAAGAGGGATAGGCTTAATTATTGGTAAAGGGTTGTTAAGAGGGCAGGCAGTTGATGTGAACAAAGAATAGACAGGATTGAGAGGGTTAGATGAGACTGGGGCTGCGTAGGATAGAAGCAGATATTGTCGTCTAATCCATAGTGGGGCCTCATCAGCTTCGCAGTAGAGACTTTCAGATGGGCTGCTACGGAAAGCGCCTAATCAAAGTCGCAGGGCCGTATTATGAATAGGATTTAGGGATCCTAGATCTGTCTTAGAAGCTGACATGTAAACGATACAGCCATAATCTAATATGGAGCGAATGAGTGCTTTATAAATTTTCAGCAGGGATCTCTCGTCCGCACCCCAGTGATAATGAGATATTGTGTTAATTATATTCAATCGTTTGTAACAGATACCTTTTGTTTAAAGAATATGCTGTTTCCAAGAGAGGAGAGAATCAAATGTCATACCTAGTATTTTGCAGTGATTAACCACTGGGAGGGGGGAATCATTAATAAATATGTGGGAGATAGAAGATTGAGGTCGCCTGCCAAATTTAATGATTTTTGATTTTGTTGAAGATAAGGTTAATCCTATAGAACGTGTCCGTGCAAGATTTACCGCGGTTTGTAGAATTTTGGAGCTAGTGGTTGCTGAACGACCATGACAGTATAGTATTAAATCGTCAGCGTAAGCTACATATTTGGTGGGAGAAGGTAAGTTATGGCACAGATCACTTATTGCTAAGTTGAATAGAGTTGGGCTTAAGACTGATCCTTGAAGAGCACCATCGGTCTGGGTATACAAAGATGAAAAATGACCATTTACAGAAACCCTAAAGGACCTTTGAGTTAGAAAGTTTGTATAACATAAAATATATTTCCGTTGATATGGTATTGATTTAGTGTAGAGATTATGGCTTGACGACTAATTCTGTCGCTCCTTCGATATCAAAGATGGCGGCGATAACTTCATATTTGTTATTTATTGAGTTGGCAATGTCATTTTGTAGCGGAACAAGATTATCGAGGGTAGATCTATGACGTCGAAAGCCTGATTGTTCTTTTGGTATAATGTTGTATTTGTCAAGGAACCAAACGAGGCATTTGTTAATTATTTTCTCTAGTATTTTAGACAAGGTACATGTGAGCGAAATAGGTCTGTAAGAATTAGGAGAAGTAGCAGGTTGATCAGGTTTTTTTAATGGTATTATTAAGGAGGACCGCCATTCATTTGGGGATTTTTGGGATAGCCCGATAATATTATACATTTCTAGGAGTTTTTGAAGACTTGGACAAAAGAGTTTTTTGAAAAATATATAGGGGATATCATCTGGGCCAGAAGCATTGTTTTTACAGGATTTTAGTGCAAAATTTAATTCTGGAAACGTGAGTGGAGAGTTGAGCGTATCAATATCTTGAATGGAAGAGGATGAGCAAGACAAAGGTGGTTGGGAGGCGACTTCGATAAAATAGGACTAGGTTTACTGCAAATCTTCGCTGCAAAGCTTTCAGCTAGGACCTTGGCAATATCTTGATTATCAGTGACATTGGTTTGGTTGGGAAATAGACTGGTGATTTTTATATTACTTTTCTTACCCTGGACTTGTCCGATTTTTTTCCACACTTGATTGGGGTTATTGTTTTCATTTACGGAAGAAACGAAATTTCTCCAGGAAGATTTTTTACTTAGTTTTATAGTGTATCTGGCTTTTGCTCTTGCTCTTTTTAGATTTATGAGGTTTTCTTGAGTTTTGTTACTGCGGAATAATTTTAGTGCAGTTTCTTGCTGCTGAACTACATGTTTGCATGATGAGTTCCACTATGGAACAGTTTTTTGTGAAGCAGAGATGATTGATTTCCCAATGTGAGCCTCCGCAGCAAGTCGAATAGTATTTGTGAACAAGGTAACAGACTCATCAATATTGTTAGTAAAAAAGAGAGATTGGGTATGGATTGTTCAGTTTTAGTGATATATTCAGGCCAATTGGCATATTTTAGACGCCATTAACTTTTTGTTAGGGCTCGGTCATTTGAATTATCGGTGTTAGTTATAAGGATGGGAAAATGATTACTGTCGTGAAGGTCATCTTCAGTGAACTATGTTAATGAGGGAGCTAGTTTGGGGTCAATGAAACTAGGATCAATTTTAGAAAAGGAGCCAGATGAAATGTTAAAGTGGGTGTTGGAACCGGTGTTCAAGATACAAATACCTGTGCAATTTATAACGTTTTCAACAATCGTTCCTTTACCAAATGTATGACTGGAACCCCATATTGTATTGTGAGCATTTAAATCTCCTACGAGAATGTAGGGTTGCGGAAGTTCGAACATGAGATTAACAAGCTCTTCCTCTTTAAGAGGGTGATCTGGTGAAACATACAGACTACAAGAGTTTATCGGGACACCAACAGGTTATGGCTTCTAATTCAGAGGACAGCGGGAGGTGGACAGGAAAAAAGTCAGAGGAGACAAATATTGAGGTACCATCACTAGCTCTTAGGCAATTGGTTCGAATATTATGATATCCGTGTTTTTAAATGAAACTCAAGGTCTCTAGTTAATTCCACAATATAATACAAGTTATTGAAAATTCTAAAAAATTGACAATTGTTTCGATAAATCAATATTATCGAAACAATTGTCAATTTTTTAGAATTTTCAATAACTTGTATTATATTGTGGAATTAACTAGAGACCTTGAGAGAAGGTAGCAGAAGAGGTAGTTGGAGGTTCAGGATTATTTGTAAGAGGTAGAGAGAAATCGTCTAGATAGGGCTCAGGTTCTATCGGTGTAGGGCTAATCAGTGTAGTTAAAGAGTCAACAGGGGAGAATTAAGAGGGGGGAGGATTGGTTGAGACTTTAGGGCAGGAGTCTGCGGTATGTCCGGTGAGTTTACAGAGAAAACATTCAAGTCTGTCGGTGGATATTAATATTCTAATGGATGTATTTTCTTGATTAATTAGTAAGGAGGTTTGTAACTCAAAGTCATCCTTATCGGGGATGACGAAGGCTACCCTGCGAAAACTCATGATATGAGCATATTGATCGTCTATTGTTCCACATTTCACTAAAGTGATAGGAGCTGCAAGCTGCAAACCAAGATCTTTTAGAGATTTCTCAATTAGAGTATGTGGAATGGAAGGACATACGTTTGAGATCAGAATTTTCTTAGAAGGTGAGATTAGTCTCCGAATGGGAACGACAGTGGAGTTAACCGTGATATATGATGTACTGTTCAGAAGTTTATCAACAATTTGAGTATAAGAGAGGAAAAAATGCAAATTCTGTTATTGGAAATACGAGTAGCAAATGTGATATTTTTTGGAGTAACTATTTCACCAATGGATTTAATATATTCACTTAGTACAGTGTTTGGTATTGAGTGCATAACAATAGCTTGGTCTCTTTTGGGAAAAGTAGGAGGCGGTGGTTTGGTGAGTGAGGCAACGACATATGATTTTGATTTGGTGATAGGGTTGTTGTTTGTTGAATGTTAGTTATTGTGGGTACTCATTGTTTGCGTGTGTGATCTTGGTTACCAAGAACACTACACAGAAGAGAAAAGAAAGATAGTATAGACTCTCTTCCAGAGCGGAAGAGGTTAAGAAGGAACTCACCTAAGTCTAGTAGAGTTTTCTAGCGGTACACCACTGGAATTCACAAATAATTACTAGGATAATAAAAATCCAATTAAAATTGTAAAAATATTGCAACAGAATAAAAACTCGTTTACCTATCACATATTGGTGATAAAACTCGTAGTCGAATTAGCAAAAAATTTGTTGTTGGCTTTAACGATGTTTACTCGATGAAGCTCAACACGATAATGAGTAATTATTGTGTAACGTAACGTTTGGAATTGATTGACAACCATTTTAATGGTATAATTCGTCTAAACTGATCTCCAATAAATGACTTTATGCACATAATTTAGTTAATACATACAATCCTTCTCTTAAATAATTTAGACAATTTCTGTAATTATTGTTTTTATTGTAGTTGTCGTTTTGGCTCTCGTCGAAGCAAGTCCTTCAAAAGGATCGACTAAAGCGTCCTTGAAGAAAAAACCATGTCTGAAGGAATGTGACAGTGTCGACTATAAACCGGTTTGCGGTGGAGATGGAACCGGAAAGTCCAACAAGAGTTTTGGAAGCGAATGCGTCTTGAACAATTACAATTGCGAGAACAACCAAAGTAAGTTTTTTTTCAAACATTAGAACGCCATCATATTTATATAAAAACAACAAAAATTGTTACATAGAATAACATCTACACTATCATATGACAAGAATGACAGGCTATAGATTACTAGATCTAACCTAGCTATTAGAATTAGAACATGTCTATCGAATTATTTATTCCTGTTGCTTTTGATCTGTCGTATTTATGTGTTTTATTAACCTTCCAGTAGTCGCGGGTGCTGCTCAACAAAAATGGTCGCGGATGTATCCGACGGATACATAACTTTTATTATTGAAATACAATTCCAATTTTTAAAACGGTAAATTTTGTGTGCTAGTAAATAATAGAGAGCAATGATTAAATTCGTTAACATATGTATTTTCAGTAAAAATATGATTACATAAATCAATAATTCTTAAAATATATAAAAAATTAAATAATTTGCTGTTATTTGCATAAGTTGCGTATTGTGAGCCATTAATCCAAATATCTTAATCTTCTAGTCTACTTTTCTTGGTAGGCACTACACAATTGTCTAGGCAAACGACACTAGAGTGTTGGAGACAAAGATGTCTTTGGCAGGAGGAGCATTGGAATGTTGTTAACCTGGTGCGTTTTTCTCGCTGGCATGGCACACAACGTTCACGTTTTTGCTCATTGTTTTGATCATTCGGTTGCTGCACTTTTTCTTCTTCTTGTCCGACTACTTCTTTGAGTCTGGTTAATAGCTCGCGAGGTAGAACAGTGTTGGAGGTACTACGTCTTTGGAGGTGCGATTTGATTAGTTCGATACCAAGTTTTCGCAAAAAATGCCGCCGACTCTTTGTTTCATTTCCGTTCCCTATATGAATAACTTGGGAGTTTATTCCTCCCACATTAAGCATCGAAAAAAATACAACCATCGGCCAACGTCTTGTATTCCTGGCAACACTGTAAGAGGAACATAATTTATCTACAACGTCGACACCTCCATTGGTTTCGTTATAGAAAGTAATTATTTCGGGTTTCATATGATCCCCAGTAGTATCGTCAATTTTGTCCTCAAAGTGTAAACTAGAAATTAGAACATGTTTTTTTTGGGAACGTAGGACACTATTGTTCCTTCTTTTCTGAAATCAAACATACTTGATTTTACAGGAAGTTCTTTCAAAACTTTCAACGGTGTTGGAATTTGCCACTTGTTTCTTTTTAATGTTCCTACCATGGACAACTTATGGTTTATAGCTAAATCTTGGAGTAATGAAACATCGCTGAACCAATTGTCCATAGTGACGTTACGTCCAGTGTTGTGTATGGGTAAGATCATCCTTTTTACAACATCAACGCTTTTGTTGCTGATAGAATAGGGGCCATCTGATTGTGTTCCAGCATAAATTTCCATATTACTGGTGTAATATATTTTAGCATCAACCAGCGCAAAGATCTTAATACCGTACTTGGCCGGTTTTCATGGTATATATTGAATAAAGTTACACCTGCCTCGAAACGCTTCCAGCTTTTCATCGATTGTTACATTAGCTCCTAGTGAATAAGATGTTTTACTGTTTTCAACAAACATCTCAAATATTTCTCGCACGGCAGCTAACCGATCAATTTTTTTTCTCTCATCTCTAGACTGTCGGTTATCGAACCTGATACAGCGCATCAGGAATCTAAAACGAATTAAGCTCATCGTCAATCTGAATATTTCAACACCGTTTCCTGTTGCGTCCCACATCTCTTCAATAGGCCGCCTTTATAAAGTCCAGCCAAGTAAAGTAGGCCTATAAATGCATGGATTTCGATCATATCAGTAATACGTGCGTCTCTTTCTCTGCTGATATTGGATTGTATACTTATTATATGCTGATTCGTGTAAGTAACTATGAGGTTCAGAATACGGTCATCAAATAGGCACTTCCACGCTTCAAAGCATCCTGTAACTTGGCGAGCGTTGCCAATAACTCCTGGAAGACGTGCCAGTATGTTTTGCTTCTCTAATCTTCTTTTTCTGTTATATGGTGTTTTTTTCAATAAATATTTGTCAACGATTTTTCCGTTCTTTTTTCTGACAGCAACATAACAATTTTCATCTTCATCATCTGATGATATACTTGCATCCGTATCGTCTTGTTCACTATCGGAATCCTCTTTTCTTTCTTCTATGGCCTCGGAACAGTCAGTATCATAATCTTCTTCTAAGACGTCTTCAACTACGTCATCATCATCGTCTTCAAGAAGGAGTCGTTGGAGCTCTAATACGTCTGCGTCATTATTGAAGCTATACATTCTCTTGGAAACCATAATTCACTGCAAAAACAACAAAAATCCTTAATAGTTAGGACAATAATTTAGAACAGGCAAGAATGCTCGCGGGTATCTCACAGATACAAGTTTATTTTCTTTCATGTTTTTCAGTAGCTAAGTATAAAATATTAACAGATGGTCTACTTGAAACAAAAAGGACTGCGCTTACATAAATTAAATAAATATACAAGCAAATCAGCAAAACTTACATGAATGATCGCACTGTATCTCTCAAATACAAGTGGCACTTTTTTTACAAACTGTTCACTCTACAAAGTTTGCACCAATACTAACCTCAAAACTTCCCTCGAGCAGGTAGGTAGACGAGGGCACATCCCCACCGCTAAGTACTTGTTCGAGATATATGAGAAAAAATATCGGTATGTATATCTTAGATACGCGCGACTACTGGAAGGTTAAAACTAGATATATTTCCTAGGAGATTTCATTAGTTCTTTGTTACTACTCTAGTTTTTTGTTTCACAAGCTACAATCTTTATATCTGCCTAGTTTTCTTCTTTTTTATTGCTGACAGTACCAAAACTAAGTAACTTAAAAGCACACAATTACACAATTCTATGGAACAGCTTTTTGATTGTTTCAATTTGATGTCCTGTTTTGCTCATTTTCTTAATTGTTCAAACAAATTTCATTTTTACGTCCTTTGTAGTTTCCTACATACTTTCTATATTTGTAATTATCCACTGAAATGAACATTATTTACAAATGAAATAGAATAACTGCAATTTCACTAGATTTATATAAAACGTCAAAAATTGCTTTATGGAACAACATCCGTACCACCCTAATGACAGATTACTATATTTAACTAAGAAATAGTATGGCTTCATATCGTTAATGTAATCGACGAAATTAAATTTTTACAATATCCAAGTGATCTCTTAGTTTTTAAACATCGGCTACGAATTTTTAGCAATGGATAATAAATTATGTACAATTAGTACAGTAGTAGTTTTTAGTGTTTTAGATGAAACTCAATGTTTCTAGCTAATTCCACAATATAATGAAAAATGTTGAAAATTCTAAAAAATTGACAACTGTTTCGATAAATCAATATCATCGTCAGAATGACAGAAGTTACATTTCATTTGATGCTACCTGATGTTTAGTAGTTATTTTTGGCTAGACCAAAAAGTGACCTTGTGATTGACTTAATATATGTTAACATATATTAAGTCAATCACAAGGTAGTACCCTTTCCCGTGATGTTATAATGACTACGGAACAGTGGCGTCGGTGTGTCAGACCGTACGCCACTAAGGAAAGGTTAAGAACTGCAATCCTCTCTTACAGAAAAATTCTTATAATTAGTCCCCATATCCTTTCCAAATGATTTTATTTGCTTCCTAGACGTCTGGAACTAGAAATATCGCCCAACATTTTTATGTCTCATGATTTGTAGCAATGTATCCCGATTCTTCATCAGCGATTGAATTCAGTACTTTCATTTTTCCTCTGCCACGAGAAAACAGCTCACTATTCATCGTAATCCATCATGAAACAGATGGAAAACCGTTTCTTCAATCAAAATGTTCTGCACCTGTTTTTATTAAACCCGATTCAAGAAACTTGTCATGAAACGAGTTTATCCAGTGTATACCGTGCCTTAGTTATTCAAACAATATATAAAATGTATCGTTTATGACTTTCTTCATAGTCGTTTACGAGGGTAGGATCATATGTTCGCCATTTTAAATAGTTAAATCAAGTTATATGCCACTGTCACTTATTGACACATACAAACAATGATTTTCTTGAAATAAAATAATGTGGATACACTTCCTGTAACTGTAATAGTAGTAGTAAGTTTCATAAAAAATTTAATAACTAAATACTCAGTTACGATCTCTTTGGTTTCGTTCTATATTAATTATCTTTCCAGATCTCAAGGTAGTGAGCCAAGGAGAATGTCCAGGAGGTGGAAGTATCCGTCTACAATGATAAAGGGCCAAAATAAATACTCAATTTTATTTCTAAATAAGTGAATATATTTCATACTATTTTTAACAATAAAAACATTATAAAATGATGTGTCACCTTTTCAGTTATTAAAGAATTGCTTTAAATACATATATATTTATTATAATTATACTGAGGATATGCCGGTTGCACTCTGCTATCGAAATATTACATATTTCCCATTCGGATAAATTACTAAGTATATTAAAAAGTCTTTCATTTGACGCCTCTAAAAAATACTCCCTAGAAAGAAAAGCCATATGTCTAAATTTCGTGATAAAAAATTTGTTGGTTTGAAAGTAAGTTTTTCTTTTCGTACTCCCTCGTAAGCTGTAACGTATAGGACTGAGTAAAAGCGTAGTTTATTCATAAATTACGTTTAAGTGATTAGTTTTAAATATTTTATAAAATAGAGATTGTAGAAAAGCAAGCTAGTGTGATTTTTTAATGAAGTGTAAGATCTGTTTGGAAGTATAAAATCCCAACTGAAACTAAAAAAATTTAATAATCTTTATATTTAAACATATTCTCTTTCTTCCAAACAGACTATGAAGCGCGATATAAATGGAAATGAGTAAATGAATGAATCATGAATGTTGATTAAATATATTAAGTCAATAGTTGAGAATGGAGATAAATGATATCAAACGTTTTAATGATTTAATTTTTTCAAACAAACAGTGATTCAATAAAAACTAATTTAAAAAATGCTAAAAATAAAACAAAACAAATTTACCAACAGTCTCATCTAAATTGTCAGTCTTTCATTGTTTAGTAATAATAATGTCAGTCCTCGCGCCATCTATCAGAAATTAATTCAACCCTTTAAATTATTATAATTGCTCAGTCCTCACGCCATCTATTAGAAACTACTACAACCCTCCATATTGGTCAGCCCTCACAAGCAACTGCTTCAACCATCGAAAATATTGGTTTATCCAACGTACTGTCACAATGAAATCAATATGGTCGTTGCAGGAGAAACAAACGTATTGTTTACCACTCGTTCATAGGATAATTTGAAGGATCGTTATATATTTTGATAATTTTGTGTGTTAAAATGGCTGCTTTTGCTGTATAGTGAATTGTGGCCGTGCTGCACATTAGGACAAAGTGAGATTTTTCAGAATTCCTAGTCCACTTTCAACACTAGCGTCGGATAAATAGCTCTACCAAATCAGAAGACAAAAGTGGATGGATGCTATTAAAAAGAGAAGATCTGATGTTTTAGGAGAACCACCAAAGTTCGAAAATAACTTACGTCCAGACTGGACACCATCAATAAATATGGGTTATAATAAATCGGGTGCATCTTCAGGCTGAAAACTTTCCAGGTTTGGCAGGAAAAGCAAAAGACTCCAACTTGATGTACAAGCAAGTGTTGAACAGGTAATTATTCCACAGTAATTTCAGTTGGTATGCATAGTTATCAAATGAGTTATTGTTATCAACGCTTTAGTCATTGTTAATATTAAAGTAAATTCTCTGATGCTTGAACTCTTGTTCAGTGTATCTTTGACAGTAATTGGACAGACTTTCGAAAATGGTTCGTTAATTTTTTTCTAGGTGTCTGTAGTATCAAATGAGGAAGAACCCATTGATGGAGCAGAGAAAGCTATTTCTTCTAACAGTGAAGTGCAGACACTGGTCTTATAAATTACAAAATTTTTGAAATGCACAACACCATTCATAACAATACATGGCAAAAACAATTTAGAACCACAAGAGCAAATTCTTTTGACACTGGTTAAACTTGGATTTTAAAGATATCTCTTACAGATTTGGAATAAGTCCTTCTACTTATTTTAAAAATATAATAAGAATGATGTACCTAAAGTAAAACACTAAAAATTTGGCCAGAATGATCTGTTCTTTTGTAGAATATGCGCCAGTGCTTTAAAGTGTCATTACAGGACAAGGCTACTGTGTCAAAGCGATGTTATTTTAGCAGACCGAGGGTTGTTAATTAAAGAGTTTGTAGATCTTTTTCATGCTACTGTCAAAACTCCTGCTTTTACTAGAGGTAAACATCAGCTAGACCCTGTGGATCTAGAGAACACACAAGAATACAAGTGGAAAGAATTATAGGTGTGATTAGGCAGAAGTCTAGAATAATGTGTGGTCCTATTTCAGTCTCATTACCCTCTACTCGTGGAGAACAAGCCTTCTTAAACGAAGTTGTCACAATTTGTTGTAGTCTTGTCAACCTTTGTCCAGCAATGATGCCCTTACAATAATATTTTTAATGATTGCCTGTATTAAAGATTACCTAGCAGATAGTTATTACATTTACACATTGTAAGGCTTCTTGACATGAGAGCTACAACTTTAACTTTTTACTTAATAAAAAAAAAGTACAAAATGAGTTTTATTTCAGTACTATTATATTATAATATATATCCCCATCTACAATTGGCTCAGCTGCTGTTGATACTTTGGATGAATATATAAATATTGATAGGAACTAATAAATAGCTGAACATTTTATAGAGTCAGAAAAAAAGCTTTGGATGAAGTTAACTCTATTTTTTCCATAAACATTGGGTTGAACATTTCTCTTGCAAGATAAAACTAATAATATGATAATAGTGTCACTAAAAAATTATATGATTATGTACAAGATGGACACAACCATAAACCTATAGGAACTTCCGAAGGGCCAATGCAATTCATGTGATAGACCACTGAACATCACAACTGTCATTATCATAACATATCATGGGCTGTCCATCATAACATGTCTTACAAACACAGTACAACTTGACAGCTACACGATTTCTTGTAAAAAACTTCCCTAAAAGTTCAGGTAAAATAACATTTTTGTGGAAGTTGGCACTTTTCTAGGAGCCAAAATTCCTCATTGAACATAATTCGCTCGATAAACAATTCAGTTGGGCTCCTTATAACAAAATCACAATATCTTGTCCCTGTAAAAGAGCCATTTATAGTTGCGTTTGGTAGTAATATGCATGGTTTTTCTTCAAATATACCTTCCTCACATGTTATACAAAAATATTTTTGGCTGAAATATTCCACAATAGAACAGTCTTTCAGCAAATAAAGACATTTCACATTACCCAATATGGGTATTCTGGATCAATGCATAATCCAACAGCGATCACCTCAAGATTCTCGTGATACGAGATTTACTCTTGTTCGTATGCAAGTAGAGCATCTTTTTCATGATGTTTTCCCCACATTGTTGCTTTATAATTAAATTTATATTTTAATGGATAGCAAATAGTCTTTAACAAAGATAATGAACGTTTATAAAGTGAAGTTCTGGAAACTCTCTTTAAGTTTGATACTGCCACTCTTCCAATTCGTTGCCTGAACCAAGTTTCAGAATTGACCTGATTAACTGAGGATCCTTTTAAGATGTCACAGTCGTTTTGGGTCATCATTACACTAATATTTGATGCTACTTGCATAGGTTCTTCAAGGCTAAAGGCCTCTTACTCTTCTTTATACATATTTTCATTAGGGTTGACAATCTGTATTTGAGTTTGGCTGTTTGCCTCTGCATTTATTGTCGCGAAAGGTTCAACCATCCTCATCACAATAGATGCATTACCGGCTCCTTAAATAGTTTGCAATCATTCAACAATTTTTACTTCTATCAAACCTTGCACATCTTTTCTATTTGCAGAACTAAAAATTCTTCCAAAACTCATTGCATCGAGGGGTCTATACTTCACCTTTAAAACAGCAGGTACTTTCCACATTGCACGAACATCTGTATAAGAGGTACTATCTCGTGAAATCACAATTTACTGTAAGGTTCCAATGTGACTACAGACTTCACCAAGTCCTGACATGCAAGTACAATGGGCTGTCTCTACACTGCCGTCCTCTTGACACATAATCCATACACGTAGTGGTGGCAGGTTCATCCTTTGGAAATGTTTTACATGTAATTAAGAAAATATAAGTGTTAAGGACAAAATTGAAACAAATATTTCTTATAGTCCTTTTATTGAAGTAGAACTGAGTAAGTACTTTACATCAATCCAGTAAGATGTCTAATTTATGAAATACATAATGTAGAAAGAATAATTACCTTTCCCACAACAACAACCAGTTTGTCAAGTTTTAGAGCTCCACATCCGCTAACAAACCCAGCATCAAAGTATTTGAAAGCAACTTTTCAATGCTTTCATCTATTGCTGAGTGTAGTAACTTGTTGTCAGGACTAAGTAAGCCACAATATCCATATTAGTCACTGGTGGAAAATCGGAAGGATTTGTACTGAACTGAATCATCTAAAGCAAATGGATCCACGTTATTAATACTGCAAAGTTTCTGTTTGTATCGCTCAGCAACTACGAGGTTCTTGGCTTATAATTGAATATAATAATTACTCATTGTTTATATTTACACGTTCGTTGTAGCACAAAGATATAAATAAATCACGGAAGTATACGGACTGCGTAGCCTGTTTCTCCTGCAGACGCCATATTGAAATCGATTAGCTGTTTTGTTCGACCGCCCTATTATTTTTGAAGGTTATGATTTATGAAAGTAGTTTTTTTTAAAAGATTTAACATTATTTCGGACATTCTAACCTAAATAGTGATAATTTTTTTCATAAACCTTTACTTGTTATTGTTTTAAATATGATTTTCATGATTTTGAATTGGGGATGAGGTGAAAAGTGCGACACGATACATAAATTGAATCACTATACATATAGAAGTAACAAAAAATGTATAGAGGTATATAATATATAAAACGAAACCTACAGTTTGACACTGATTTTTTTCTAAATTTGGCTTTTTCACATTGAACATTTATACATCTATATTTTTGTCTCGATCTATAGTATTACAATATCACATTTCAAAGAGTTTTTCTAACATTCAAGTACCCAAAATAGCTTATCTCATTTTTATGCAGCAAAACCCCGAAATAAATAAACTGATGATGGTACAACTTCAACGAAACAAGTATTTATTTTAGTGTAGAATGAGAAGGTTTCAGAATAATCTAACCAAGTGATTATGAGTAAAAATGTATCATTTTATCACACTGTATATATACATAATAAAAAATCTAAGTATATGGTTTAAAATAAAATTTATTGTAAGAGATACTACTCTGGGTGACTCTAATATATAAATATATTCATTTTAGTAAGGCTAAGAAGTACATTTCGAAGAATGTTTTTATCCATATTTTTTTTCAAGAGGTGATTTATTAAATTTTATTTATACACACATACACAACTGTTTAGTTTCTAATTGTTTATATATCAATTTATTTCATTTATTTATTAATAGATTATCATTTACAAGATTATTACATATTCTACAGATTCAAATAAATGGTTTCCGTTATTTACATAAAACTTTAATAATTTTAGATGTGCATTGAGTCAATTCGAAAAATATTCAACTTCGATATCTTTAAAATGGAAAGGCAACTAAAATTAAGGAAGGTCGTTTACCTCAAGGTGAGGATACTTTGCCTGCAGGGGTTTCTTTGTCCAATTTTAAGCAAATTTTAAACATTGTAGGGTAGGGCTGAGCAGGTTCGGACGCGGGGTACCACCGTACATTTCAAATTTGCCGCTTTAAATAAATAGAACAACGGCAACGCCTAAACTAAGATTAGATTAGATTTTAACGGGGTTACAGTGCACTGAAACCAAAGGTTTATTGTGCCCCCCCCCTATCAGAGCTGTTCTCGCTTATACTACAGCTCGTCTTCCAGTTCCACGGTTCTAATGAACTATAGTATTTGGGACGGCTTCAACGAGGTTAGGTCCTCACTCTTAAAAGTTTCTTGTCCGAAGCATTTCTTGCGTTGGCTTGCAATGGCGAGGCATTCCAGAACTAGGTGATTCGGAGTTTCATCCTCCTCCCTACAGAATCTACACTCGTCAATCTCTGCTAGACCTATTCTCATTAAGTGCTTCCTAAGGCGGCAATGTCCTGTAAGAAAGCCCGTGAGGAGATGTAGCTTATCTTTACTGACGTCCAAATATTTTTTGGAACTAGCAGTGTCAAAGTTCCACAGGAACTTTTTGGAATGTTCCAACCCGGGAAGGCAACGCCAGAGTGCTTCTCTTTCGGTTTCCTCTTTCTTCCGAAACACTTTCTTGTAGGAGCATTTTGCTACACCACAGAAAGACTCCGATCCAATAAAGGGCATTTGTGCTCCTTTCCAGGCAAGTGTATTGGCCTCTCCATTTCCCGAGTGGCCAGGAACCCGGCCAACTTTGAGTCAATGACATGGGAGCTCAATGCTTTGATAGCTACTTGATTATCAGAATGGATCACATTTCTGGTTTCATTTCCACGCATCTTTCGATCGCAAGTATTTCTGCCTGAAAGATGCTTGGGAAGGAGCTTAACGATAATGAGTATCTGGTGCCAGGTCAAAATACTCCAGCGCCTGCTCCAATGGTGGTTTTTGAACCATCCGTATACCATCTAATGGTGTTTTCTTTGAGAGTTTGGGTGGTGTATTCCCTTTCCCAGTCTCTCCTCGTATTTAGCATCGTGGTGAAATTCATTTGGATGCTTACTTTCCTGATCATTTTGTTACTGGGAAGATTCGCTAATGAGATGTATCTTGTCAGAGAGGACCAAGCTCCCTGATTTTTAATACTCCCATTGCCTGAACCTTCCTTAGATATTCTAAGAATTGCCTCTTGGGCATATCTTTCTATCACCAGATGTAGAGGTGTGAGATCTGTAATGATCTCAAGTGCCCTAGTTGGACACGTTCTCATAGCTCCAGTGATGCACACACAGGCAAGCCTTTGAACTTTGTCGAGGATCTTCCTCGTGCTGTACTGACTTGCTTTTGTGTGCCAAACTTTTGCCCCATACGTCTCACAATCATGGCGTACATCCATCGCAGTATTTTTGGGTTACAGCCCCACCTCTGACCAGCTAGATTTCTGCACGCCATCAAAGCTATTATTGCTTTACTAGCAGTTATTTCAACATGCTTATTCCACAGAAGCTTACTGTCTAGGGTTATCCCTAGATATTTTACCTCTGATTTCCATTCTATGTTTTCCCGTTTAAGGTTCCTTAAACGCTTAAACCAAACGAATTCAGTTCCTTTTTAGAACACATCTACATAAGCCGGTTGTTATTATCTGGTTGTAAAAGTTGAATTTCAACTTATAATCTAAAATCAAGTACTCTGTTATAAGTTTTTAGACTCACGTTATAACCAGTGATAGCAAAGTGCTTAAAGTTAAGGTTATACTTCGTTTCAAAGTAGTTGATAGCACAAATCGCCTATCATAAACGGAAAACGGAGGTTGGGTGCCTCAAAAATTTTTAACTCTTATTTATGTTTTACAATGTATCTAGACTAAGAAGAAAGAAATTGTGACCAGGCCACCCGGTAATCGGTCAAATAACAATAGGTAATAAAATGGAAATGAAAGCATACGCAGGTAATCAAACGGCCCATAGCCGTAGAACATGGTTATTTATGATTTTTGCTTAACGTGTATTATAATTCATATTATAATGAAAATACAAAGTAATTGTGCAATATTTATTTACACAAATATTCTTGTAAAAAATGAAAAAATTATAAGAAATAATTGCAGGTGAACATTACTTTAACTATAATATGTACAGCATTATTAACTAAATTCTTCATCAGAAAAATCTGAAGAATCGTCTTGTCCTAAGTTAATAATTAACGGTTCGATCTCTGTAGTTTCCTCGATTAAGTCGTCAAGATCCCACATTTTCCCCTCCTCAGCTATAACATGTTTTATGGTGCTTTGCCAGTCACATTCGCCAATGAATCCATCAAAAGTTGCCGTACTTCTTGAAGTTTAAAAGTTTTGTTGTTCCTGGCAACATCATCTTTGACTTGTGCCCATATAAGCTCTATTGGGTTCAGCTCACAATGGTAAGGGGATAAGCGACGCACAATAATACCTCTACTTTTTGCCATCTCATCGATTACAAAATTTTTAAACTCTGCTTTACGCACAATTGCGTACAATTTGCAAAAGTTCTTTTTTCACCATTGTATCATCGAAATTTAAGGCTTTACACTGTAACCACTCAATTATCGCCGCTTTTTTCCATGAACTTGTGGGAAGCTTCTCCACTAATCGAGAATGATAGCTGGCGTTATCCATTACAATCACTGAATTCTGAGGAATGTATTCGATCATTTGTTGGAAGTATTCCTCAAAAACATCAGCCGTCATTTTTTCGTTGTAGTCTTTGGTTGAATTAGATTGAAATTCCAATAATCCCTGATCCAAAATTCGGTATCTTGTAAAAGCCAACGTTTGGAACATTATCGATTTTTTCCGTCATACTTCGAGAGTACTCTTCTGTGCTATGAGTTCAATATTTTCATTATTTTAATCTGTACGATTTTTTTAATGAAAGTGTTACTTAGTTTTCCAATAACTACATTTTGACCCTCGGTATCTCAGAAATGCTAACGTTTGGAACATTCTCGATGTTTTCTGTCATATATTATACCTTCGAGAGTACTCTTCCGTAATATTAGTTCAATGTTTTCATTATTTTGGCCTGTACGATTTTTTTAATGAAAGTGTATTTCAATTTTCCAATATCTACATTTTGACGTTCAGTATCTCGGAAATGCAAAAGTTTGGTACATTCTCAATTTTTTCCATCATACATAATACCTTCGATAGTATTCTTCTGTAATATTAGTTCAATATCTTCATTATTCTGGCCTGTGCGATTTTTTTAATGAAAGTGTATCTCAATTTTCCAACATCTACAATTTGACGCTCGGTATCTCGGAAATGGTAACGTTTCGAACATTCTCGCATTCTCGATTTATTCCATCATACATTATACCTTCGAAAGTACTCTTCTGTAATATTAGTTCACTATTTTCATTATTTTGGCTTGTAGGTTTTCTTTAATGAAATTGTTTTTTAATTCTTCCAATAACTACATTTCGACGCTCGGTATCTCGTAAAAGCCAACGTTTGGAACATTATCGATTTTTTCCATCATACATTATACCTTCGAGAGTACTCTTCTGTGATATGAGTTCAATATTTTCATTATTTTGATCTGTACGATTTTTTTAATGAAGGTGTTTCTAAGTTTTCCAATATCAACATTTTGATGCTCGGTATCTCGGAAATGCGAAAGTTTGGTACATTCTCGATTTTTTCCGTCATACATTATACCTTCGAGAGTACTCTTCTGTAATATGAGTTCAATATTTTCATTATTTTGAACTGTAGGTTTTTTTTAATGAAATTGTTTTCTAATTCTTCCAATAACTACATTTTGACGCTCGGTACCTCGTAAAAACCAACGTTTGGAACATTATCGATTTTTTCCGTTATACATTATACCTTCGAAAGGACTCTTCTGTAATATTAGTTCAATATTTACATTATTGTGGTCTGTACGATTTTTTAATAAAAGTGTCTATTTCCAATATCTACATTTTGACGCTTGATATTTCGGAAATGCCAACGTTTCGAACACTCTCGATTTTTTTGGTCATACTTTCGAGAGTACTGTGTAATATTAGTTCAAAATATTCGATAATTACATTTTGACGCTCGGTGTATCTCGGAAATTCCAACGTTTGGAACATTCTCGATATTTTTCGTCATACATTATATCTTTGAGAGTATTATTCCGTAATATTAGTTCAATATTTTCATTATTACGGTCTGTACGATTTTTTTAAATAAAGTGTTTTTTAATTTTCCAATAAATACACTTTAAGGCTCGGTATCTCGGAAATGCGAATGTTTGGTACATTCTTGATTTTTTCTATATATTAGAAATTGTATTGCAGACATGTGTGGCAAAGTTTTAAAAGGCAACTCTATATGACACTTAAGCATCTTCAAAATGAGTTTATAAGCAAAAGCAAAGTAGCCCCAATTACCCGATAAAAAATTTAAAAAAACATTGTTCTCTTTGGTTTATGTTATTTTTTATCATTTATACATGAAGGCTCAAACAATTTTATAATATTGAATGTTAATTGCAAATTCAAAGACCACATAATATATCCTAAAATTGGTGCAAAGTAACCCCACATCACCGTACCATATTGTTTTCTTAATTGCATGCATTATTAAGTGATATCACATAAATCATATTTTTATTTCGAACGACCCTCGTATCATGACACTAGATAGAAATTATTTCTTCTTTTTTTAGATGAAAAGGTGTCTGTCAATGAATTATGTAGCCTTATAGGAAAGTTGGTAGCATTGTAAAATGTCATCTGTCAATGTAATTTTTGATAGTTAAGTAACAACAAAAATGGTTTACATTTTCGTATCGAATGAAAGGAAGTGGAATAGTTTTCAAATGAATGCAGTATGTTTTTCAGTTTTTTAAAATCAAATTGATATATTTTGCAAGGTACTAACAAAACGATATTAAAGAAAAAATCGATTTTATTTTTAAATTATGATTTATTGAGATGTTTAAAGATCATCAGTGGCGCACTGAATTTTTTTCAAAAGGTTAATTCAAATTTTTAAAATAAAATAAAAATCATCAGTAGCGTTCTAAATTTTTTATAAGGTTCAATTAATAAAATTCGTATATTTTTTAAAAACCCAATATTTTATTGAACTATTCTACTAATTTAGTTAATATTAAATATATTCTGTATATTTCTAAGCTCTAAATATACAAGATGTGGCTTCATATTAAAATATTAAACTACTTTCTCGTAATTATCCTGTTTTCGAAAATGTGAAATTATACAAAATGTCTACTGAATATGAACATTTCGTTTCATAAAAAAATATTTATTAAAAGTCAAAATAGAAAATACCTGGTAGGTAAGAAATAGAAGAATTTGGCTTATTATATAAAATTATTAAAAATTTAAAAAGATAGTTGTTAATTAACTTTATAAAGGAATATACATTGACATATATTAATATCGCTGCATAAAACCAAAATTGTGATTAAGATAGACTGATTATTTTAATTTTTCAAATTAATCTCATTTTTTTAAGTACATTGTGGATTATTTCAAAAACATAGTTTATGTTCCCGATAACTGCTTTTAAAATTAATTACCTAATTAAAAACCGAATAAATATATTGCACTAACTATACAATTTCGGCAACATCATATATGTATACAGAAATTACATTTACTATTTTCAGTACATATATACGGGGTATTTACAAAATATACTCACAAAATTATTTCATTTGATAATTTTAAAATTATAAACCTTAGATAGATATGCAATTTGGCACGTCGTTTTTAAGTGTAAAAAGATATATTTTAAAGCAAAAACGGGATAATATCACTTTCATCCCTTGGCAGTTGAAACCTAATTTCGGTTATATTTTACAGGTAAAAGTACATTTTAGAAACCCCCTGTATATATATGTGAAGGAATATCACTAAAAATGGTCATAGTCTTTCAAAGTTATGAATTGTTAACTACAGATCAGCCTTTTTAATCCAACGCGGATTTTTCTTAGAGTTTAGTCCCTACACTTTTTTTAATAAAAAAACTTAATAAAATGGTTTTATATAATAATAATAATAATAATAATAATAATTAGTGTATCCACTTTGTATAAACAGTGTTTTTATATTGTATAATTGATAATTTATGCATAGAGACCTTAATATTAAAAGAAGAAATGACAGGTTTTGACTAGGTGATTAAAAATTCAAAACTTCTTATGAAATATTATTATATCACGTCAATTCGTACTGTTTTCTATGCAACACGTTCATGTCGCCTGTTTGTCCGCTTTTAACCACTATCGGTATAGTAACACTACTTTGATAATGTTTAGATGGTCCCCTGTAAACGATGGGGTGTTGCTGCTGATGTTGGTTCTGCGCCAGTACTTGTTCCCTTGCCTCTTTGTACTGTTGATACTGCACAGATTGTTGACTATATACCTGTTGCTGAAGAAGCTCCCCATTCGTAAATGAAGGTTTGTACTAGAAAAACATATATTCTTGTGATTATTATCACATGACGTATATAGAATAAATACAATGAACCAAATTTATGTATTGCAAGTAGTAAGTCAATGTTCATACAATTTAGTAAATTACTTATGAATCTAAATGATTGTAGGGTCCACGAAATCATAATTCCGTTTTTAATTACACAAACACTATGGATGATTTATCAAAGTATTATTTCCATCAAAAATTACCTATAGGGGAAGGGTGTTATAAAATGACATACATTTAAAAAAAATAGGAAATTTTTATTAATAAAATACATTTTCTTAATAAAATCTTGAACAAAACATAAACTAACTTACTATACAACACTTCAGGAAATATTTTCACAAAGTAAGACAAAATATGGATTTTTTGTTAAACATATTAAAGAAGCAAAGTTCATTTTACCCCACTTGGGAGGCAAACTCACACATCAAAACTGTTTAATAACTTTTAATCGGTACAAAGCTCACAAACAAATGTATTTGTTTTCTTGAATAGCCTGGCACAAACAGCATGTGCTCACTTTTGACATGATCCACAGCATAGCCACAATTGACGAACTGACCTTTCTTCATGCTATGTTCACTCCCACCTCCCACTATAAATTTCGTCTCGTTTATTTAGTTATTCCAACTGTCGCCGGTAGCGCTACGAAATCGAGAATCTGTCAGATTTTAAAAAGCCCGCCATTTAAATAACCTCTATTTCATTTTGATAGCATACTTCAACTTCGTCGACCGTTTATTATACTTATTATTATATTAATTTGTATAAACAGACATTTTTGTGGTTTTTAGTGATTATTTTTAACATCATGGGTCAATATATCTATGGTCAATACTGTATTGTTCCTGAATAGTTTTAGTTCTATTTTTCAGTTAAATAAAATATCACATACTATTGATAATTATATTATATTACAAGTCATTCAAAAATTTTTAAAAAAACTTGACAATCAGCTTTAGAACGTTGCCTAATAGACAAGATAAAATATTCACAGTTGCCAATGGTAAGAATACAAATAAGGATATTAAAAGACCCCGAGGTAAGTTTGTAAATTAATTTTTCTACTTCCGTTATTAAAGCCACATTTAAAAAATGGGATTGACATGCGCAAAACTACTCTTAAAACACTAGTGTCTAAAATTCGAAAAGTCACATTTCGTTTATCTTTTGTTTTTTAAACGTCACATCAACTGCATATTTTGTAAGTTCAATTTCATACTACGTGATAATTTTGTTGTTCTGTGTCATTTGATTTGTCAGTCAACCGTCAACCATCATCCGTCATGTTATGAATATAATTCCTGTGGGCGAAGAAAATAGTATATTAAGTACCAAGCGTCAAAAAGGTTTTACTTGTGGAACGAGTGACTAAAGACGTTTTTAATATGAGGTGCTTACTATACGTTTTCTTCACATCCTATCTCAATTAATTTATGTGATATTCGCTGACGCTTTTTAATACCATACATTAATCTTAAACATGAATTCTGTACTTTCTGTATCTTGTTTTTATAAAGGAGGGTTAAATTTGGACCATACATTAAATCTGCAAAATTAAAGTGTGATAAAACGATTCTTTCACACAGAGTTTTTGAAGTGAAACTTTTTATGGGACACTAGCGTTTTGTCATGAGAGTTAACTCGTCGAGCTAACAAAACTGTTAAACTCCTTGTGAGAGAGGCGGAAAAAATTAACGAAGATCCGCACAAAGAGGAGACGCCGAGAATAGTCGCAGGGCATTGTTTATTGATGGCGATCATATTATTCCGTTTATCAATCCCCACTTCGCTGCGCGAACGATAAAGTGAGAACGCATTCGGGGGGAAAAGGATACAAAAAGCGCTTAATAATTTCTGCCGATATTGGTATAATCCAGTGCGAAATTAATATAGAAATTGTTTACCTTTAAAATTAAGGCGATAAAAACTAGGAAATTTCTTTGCATTGTGTATTTATTTGTATTATTTTGAAAAAAATATGTAATAAAACGTAACAAGAGTATTGAAATATATTGAAAAAGGAAATAAACAGGTATACTTGTCTGTACAGATAAGTTTTGTACTCATTAAAGTTTAAGCATAAACTGTGTTATCTCCTACTTTCCGCATTGAGACCAACGCGCATCGTGGGCGTGTCCACTTTCAGCTATATTTGCTAACCTGTACGTAGAAGAGCAAGTAAGTCTCAGTTCATCAGAGAAAGTCGTTGTAACTAGTGTTGCTTTATTTATGGAAATATTTTTGAAGTGAAACTTTTTATGGGACACTACAGATGTTTTGGTTACGAGGTAATCTCGTAAAGGCTAACAAGTTTTGTGAAGCTCTAATTATCATTTGTACTTAAACTTAGTGAGATAAACGCAGCGCTGTTCTCCCCTTCTGTCATCACTCGACTCGATTTAAAATCAAACGAAAAACGCGGGTTCGATACCCCCATGGGCGGCCAGAACTTTTCTTAGGTATTAAAAAGGAAGGATACGTAATATGCATTCAAATTTCTTAAAAAGAATATTTACTTTTGTTTGTCTTTTATTGTAAATAGTTTTTTATAGTCTATCCGAAAAATTATTGTTTTTATTTTGGAAATAATTTTTGTTTTAATTTTTTTAAATTATAGTTTTTTATGTTGTTGATATTTATGAATTCTCTTTGTACACTCATTGGCGGTTATTGCGTCATAAAACATAAAAAGTTTCACTTCTGACGCTGTTAGTTTTCGACTGACGCATAAATCTTTTTTAACATGTTGAGGGAGAAAATGACGATTTCCATAAATCAGTTTTAATGAGCTGTAAGCGGGTTGAATCAATTTATTGATGTGTTTCTCAAATCTCAAATCAGAATCCATAATGACACCTAAATTCTTAGCATGATTAACCAAGGCTAACTCTTCGTTGTTAATTGTTATATTTATTAAGTTTCTTATTTTAGCCTTGTTATAAGCGGAGCCGAACAAAATTACATTAGAATTAGAGCAATTGATTTATAAGCAATGATCTGTCGCTAATTTTATGAAAGTTCTTAGTTCTTGATTAATATTTTCGCAGGCATTATCAACGAACACTGGAGGGAAGCTATAGTATATCTGGGTATCATCTGCGTATACGTGAATTTTACAGGTTTATAAAGATGTTATTATGTTCATAGTATAAATAGAATACATTAGTGGTCCCAAAATGGATCCCTGAGGAACACCTGAATTTAAAGTTAAAAATGCCGATTGATCTGAGTCAATGTTGACACATTGTTTACGATTATTCAAATAATTACGCAAAAGGTTAATGGCACTTTCAAAAAATCCTATATAATGTAATATGTTAAGCATCAATTTATGATTCATAGTGTCAAAAGCTCTGCTAAAATCCAACAATGCTAAAATTGTACATTTACCGACATCTATAGCAGAAATAATATCATCAACTACACTCGTTAAAGCTGTGGTGCAGCTATAACCTTTGCGAAAACCAGATTGAACACTAGGAAGTATTGAATTAATTGTTAAATGTTCTCTTATTTGCTGTTCCATCGCCCTTTCCAGAATCTTAGAAAGCATAGGAAAAATACTTATTCCTCTTAGATCTTTGTACTCGCATGGATTTTGATTTTTTGGCAACATTTTTAGAATAGCTTGCTTCCATGCATTGGGAACTACCTGATGGGTTAAACAGAAATTAATTATATGTGTTATGTATGGAGGACAACATAATTTAATAAGTTTAACATTTAGCCCATCACAACCCATGGCATTTGATTTTATTCTACATATGTTGTTATAAACAAACATATCATCAATTTCATTAAATGTAAAGGTGACGGGAACGAGGCTATTAGATTCATAAAAACTGAGAAGATTTTCAGGTGGTGAAACGCGTGTGATAGAATTTATTAAAAAATCATTAATTTCATTTGGTTTTCTTAAGCTTTCAGGAGTATCACGACTTTTGGTCTGTAAGAAAATTATTTGATCTAAGTACCCGCCACAGGAAATTAGAATTAGTATTTTCAAACTCATGTAAAAAAATAAGCACGTTTTTCCCTTTCAATAGCTTGATTTGTGTAGTTTCTTAAATTTTTATAAAAGTTTAAATTATCATTAGATCGTGTTCTTTTATATCTTCTAAGAGCCCTTTCTCTTTCATTTATCATTAATTCTATTGCAAAAGTTAACCATGGAGCCTTGTTTTTTGTTATTCTGGAAGTTGTTATAGGTGCGTGTCTATCAAATAAATTAACTAAACAGTTTACCAAATATGATACCTTTTCGTCAATACCCTCCTGATCGAATATACGAAAAAATGATATATCTCTCAGGTCATTATAAATTAATTCCTCATTAAAATTTTTGAAACACCTATATGTATGCATTTTGAATTATTTCATATTTCCTACATTTATTCTACAATACACCAATGAATGGTCTGAGACTTCATTATGAATAACTCCTCTATCTACCACACTATTCATAATTATCAACAATATTATCAAATTTATGAACAATATTATTTTTGTACAGATAATTTATGTTAAAATCACCTAAGCAAATTAAATTATCAACAGTTGGAAATAGATAGATTAAAAAATCTTCAAATTCATTCAGGAAAGCATTATCTGTCATTTCATGAGGTTTGTGAATTACTCCTATGCCAAATACTTTTTTATTTATAGTTAATTTTATGAATAATTTTTCCCAAATAGTATTATCATTTTTAATAGCCAATTGACAATTATACGAATTTTTTACATATATGCATAAACCCCTACCTCTTGCATTTCGATCTCCCCTGTATAACATATAATTATTTATTTTTAATAAGTCATCACTATTGTAATGATAAAGCCAAGTTACACACAATAAAAGAATATCAAATTCATGTTTCTGTAACAATGTTTTCACGTTTGAAAGCGATGGTAAAAGCGAGCGTACATTTAGGCGGCGGGCACACTGATCAATTGGTATCGAGTCGTGTAGTGTCGAGTCAAGTGAGATTTGAAATGCTCGTCACACTAAGCAAGCAAGCAAGAAGCAAAACAATTTTTGAATTTGACATTTAACAGCTATCGATATCATAATCTTTGTAGATTGTAGATATCCTAACCTCAATTGTAACTCCACTTGAATTTTGAAATATTATAATTTCAAATTTAATATCATGTCTGATTCTGACGAACCCGAAGTATTATACCTTATGTGGCAAAATATTAAGAAAAGGAGGAAAAGAAGAATAATGTGGGTACGAGATATTTTTCTAAATCGACCAACACTTGGAGAATATTTTCATTTAAAACAGCTAGACGAAGATGATGAAATGTTTTACAGCTATTATCGTGTGAATAGAAGAACTTGAAATGTTGGTTTTAAAGACCAAACCCCATTTGAATTTGGGTCATACACATTGTAGGCAAACAATTTCGTTTGAAGAAAGATTGGCAGTTACAATAAGGTTGTTAAATATTTTAGAAAAGTAATATACAAGTTTAAAAATTCCATACATTTTGTAGGTTCCTAGCTAATGGAGAAAACTATCATTCGGCTTCATTCAGATTTCGCATTAGTCATAGTTGTATAGGACAAATTGCATCTGAAATGTTACTATTAATTTATGATGCATTGAAGACTGATTACTTGAAATTCCCAAACAAGAATGATTTTGTAAAGATATCTCAGGAGTTTATGGAAACAAAACATTTTCCAAACTGCTTAGGAGCAATTGTGATGGGAAGCACATAAGAATTCCGAAGCCTAGTAATGCAGGATCTTTATTTTATAACTATAAGCAATTCCATTCTATAGTATTGCTAGCAGTTGTTGATGCTAAATATCTCTTTAGAATGATTGATGTAGGCAGTTATGGAAAAAATAGTGATGGAGGGGTGTTTAATACATCAAAATTTGGTCAGATGTTCAATAATGCTCAATTAGAATTACCTGATGACAAACCAATTGTCAATTGCAATGTCCCTTTACCATACGTATTTATTGGGGATGAAGCATTTCGTTTGGCCAGAAACTTATTGCAACCATATCCAAGAAGATTTGAATATTGAAAAAAGAAGATTTAACTATAGACTTTCACATGCAAGGCAAGTAGTGGAGTGTTCATTTGAAATGCTGGCTTCAAAATTCAGGATTTTTGAATCCCCGATTGCCATAGCTCCTGATAAAATTGATAAGGTAATCAAAGCGGCTTGCGTGTTACATAATTTTATTCGGATTGAGGAAAATATATTTGAACATCCAGAAAGTCTAATGTGAATGTAGCTGCTTTTGAGAATGTTACTCATTTACCAGAGGTAGGAGGAAGAAATTTAAAGCAATCAACAAGAGAAGCAAGATTAGTCAGAGACAAATTTACAGAATATTTTTCAGGAACAGGAAGTACTTCTTGGCAGGATGAAATTATATTGAACAGAGATGAAATAATATTGAACAGAGATTAAATGTAGCATGTGAAAACTTTATTAAAATATAAAAATACATACAAAAATATAGTCATATATTCTTTAAGCAGGATTTATAGATTAACAAAACATATCTATAATGTAATTGTAACCTAAGTAAAGTATTTATAAACTTAATTACTTCATCAAAGTTGTTTTTGTAGATATGTTGTGACAATTTATTAATCCAGTTTCCCATCTCGACTTAAATGTTTTTGGAGAGATGTAACCACTTCTATTTTAAAGAGATTCAAGGCCCTACTTGAAAGTTTTGTCATATCCTCTTCCAAACTTTCCAAAAATGAACGAATAGAGGATTTAGTCTTTTTTTGTTCTAAATAATTAATGAAACTTGTTTCAACAGAATCTTGTTTCCTATTTTTCCCTCTTGCAGTGTATGACAATTGTAAATTATTACTAGATTGCTCTTCTATAGGTTCTTTGTTATCACTGTCATTTTCCACCTGGATAACTATTTCTTCAGTCTCTGTTATTTCCTTTTCAAGAACTCCTGTTTCAGGGGACAATACATAATGTTCACTTACAGCTTTTGTTTCTTGACAGTCACTAAAAACAAAATTTCTTGAACATGTTCTATCCTAAATAAGAATTATTTACTTACCCAATATTTGAATGTGATTTTCTGTCTTTTAATTGCTTGCCCAAGAATGAAAGAGCATTAAAATATGGCCATTTTACTGGTGGCTTTGCACAGGAACCAGATGCTCCATAGATATATTGGTTTTTGGCCCTATATGTGCCCCTCAATATTTGCCATTTAGCTTTGCATAATTTAACTGTAATTTATTAGTCATATCAAATGTAAATATACTTTTAATAAAACATACCACTTTTTGTTGGAAATTGCTCTGCAATAGATCGCCAACATTTTTCTGTTGTATTTATGTTTGAATATGATGGTCTCGATTGGTCGTAGAGATCTGGTTGATCCCTTACTAAATTAATCAATATATCTATTTCCTCAGGATTCTATTGATTTTCCATTTTGAAACCTTTCTGAATTATTACATTTTATTTTTTTGCACGGGAGAAATAAATATATGAATAACATAGGTTAGAAGTTCGAAAACAAATTACTATTTACGCATGTGCGGCTGTATCGAGTAAAATTAGAACAAGTTTGAAAATCAAACATCTCGACTGGACATGACAGCGATCGATCGAACCGTGTGACAATTCTCATAAGGTAACGTTGGTTTGATTTTTACTTGATTTAAATTGATCGACACAACTCGTTCAGCCTATGCTAATACAATCCATTATTCTCTCACCCATAACCTTAAGAAAATACTAAATGTAAATAAATATTCTTTTTCTACTACCGTGCGTAAAGTACGTACTTTAGACACACATTCGAGTGCGTAAAACTTTACTTTACGCACTAGTGCGTAAAGAAAAACTTTACGCACTAGTGCGTAAAGAAAACATTCCAATTTGTATGTAGTTTTATCTAGTCTTATAAAAATATAGGTAGGTATAATAATATTAAATCTGAGTTTTCTCTAAATCAGAGATAACATACAGAATTCAGTAAAGTACATGCATAATAACTATTGAGTACTGGAAAATAATAGAATAGGGTGCATAGGTAGGTACCTATAAGTTGGCTGTGAGTGACTGACATTTCTTCGTGCACTGAATCTGACATTTAAATTTGAAATTGAGATCTTTCGACTATACCTATGGTAAGCAAAAGTATTTATATTTAAGTATTGAACATTTTTAGGAAACTATAATGTTATTTTAGATTCTGTTTTTAGAAAACGGAATAGGTAGGTACATATAATTATAAAGATGAATTCCTCTGACGATCTCTCAGGAGATTATTTTGAAAATACACCATCAAACATATTACACGTAGCACAGAATGCTTCTAATGATTTATTGCCCCAAAAATCTGTGAATATTTACGAAACAAAATACAATTTGTTTAAAGAATGGTGTAGGAAAAATAAAATAACAAAATATTCCGAAAATGTCCGTGTGCACAAATGCACCTTTAATATTAGTATTGTTAATCATTGAATTCGTGTGTTGTTTTATTAATTTGTGGTAATGTTGATTAAAATGTTCAAAATATTAATCAATATATAATATATTTTATTAGGAATCAATCAAAGCGTTATAGTTTCTTCTAAAGAAAAATTAAACCTACTTTAGTGTGCAAAGAAAATTACTATTAAACTTCTGTATTTTGATAAAATTTTCGGTAGTAGAAAAAATAGTGTATGCAATTCGCGTGTAAAGGCCTTTTTCGACTCATGTGATTGTAGCATTCGCCTGCGGCTCATGCAACAATATTCACATTCGTCGAAAAAAGGCTACTTTACACACGTGTTACATAAATAACTATTTTCTCTATATAATTACCAAAAAATAGACTTGATAACAGTTCTATTAGCAGAACCAGCTATTTATCGTAAAACCGACAGTGATGAGTGTGGACACTCTGCATAACGCATATATTATTTAATCCCAAAAACTTGCAAAATTGGTAATTCTACAGCTAAAAATTTTAAAATTAGAAATTAGATATTTATATATAAAAAAAGCAATTAGAAATTTGAAAACAAAAAAATAGAAATTAAAAAATCAACAATTAAATTCAGCGGAATATAAATTCAAGTAAAATTTTAGTTAGAATGATGCATCGTCTCACTAATCAGTCACTAGGTCAGCTGGCTTCATAATCTTCATAATACTGTTTCTATTATGGAACTTTTAAGGAATATATTTCCATTATTCGACCAAACTTTGCCTCCCTTGTTAACCTTCGGTATTGCATCTTTAAATAGTGCCTGCATATCTGGTGATAAATCCTCTCTAACAACTAAACATGTGCCTTTTAATAACTTCTTCTGCTTAATTATCAAGTTTTTGACGTGAAGCGTGCTCATGTGAATTAGACTTAGTTTAATTTTATTTTTATCTGGTGATTTCAGTCGATAACAATTATTTACACTTCGATAATTTATAGATAACCGCAGCTTACTATTTATTATTTCTAGTACAGTATCCATACAGTTTTCATTCTGCAGCTCTATAACTCCGTAAAGAATTAAATTATTGGATCTTCGAGACCTTTCAAATGACTCCTGTTTACTTAATATATCTTTAAGCTGTTTATCCTGGACTTGCATTTTTAATGTTAGATTATTATTCTCATCCCTTAAGTTTTCTATTTCCTTATCATATTTTTTGCCTGTTAACTCCATAATGGAATCGGAAATTTGAGATATGAACTCATCAGCAGTAACAAGCTTATTCACTAAATGTTTAACTGCTGAGTGCAGTTATTCTTTGTTTCTAGTTGAAGTCATTTTTACGAAATAAAAACTAATAAATGGAGGCCGGTCCTGGTAACAGTACCGATACCAGCTTTTGTAAGCAGCTCTTACATATTCCAAGCTCAAAGTGGAATACACAAAGAGTTTAAAGTGAAAACAGTATACTATTGTGCAGTTTATAGGCAGTTCTAAATATACCTGTAAGTCAATAAATTCCATCTAGTAATATAATATAATATTTGGTTTTAGAAATATCAATATATAAATAAGTCGCAGTCGGTTGTTTATAATACCAGTTTTTATTGTTCTGTTGATATCGGTCAGGTTTTGCCTGACCACATTAGGACAGGACTGTAGTTGGAAACTTTCTGCGAGTATCAATGTAAATCATTTTAATCATGACAGAAAATTTGGCGGAACCCCCTGATCACAGGGGTCATTCTTCGAACCAACCTCAACTGACAAGTTTAGGGAGTGCTTATGATCACAGAAGTCCCTCTCTTACCTAATCACAAATAAGTTCTTCTCGATCTTATTCAAATGTTGCAGCTAACTCACTCTTTCCCTCGAAACATCAAGGTATCCTATTTCATTCTATTGATGAAGTTAAATTAGAGGAGTACATTTTTGCCATAGGAGCTAAAATTCTTCCTAAAAACATCACTTTTGCTTCAAGAGTTTCAAACAACAGAGTATGTATTTACCTATCAAACAAGTCAGTGGTTGATCACTTTATAGCAACATATTCTAGCATCACAATCAACAATCAAGACATCCAGGCAAGACGACTCATTACACCAGCAAGCAGAATTACGTTATCCAACGTTTGGCCTAGTATACCACACGGGACTTTATAGATTGAATTGAAGAAGTTGGGTTTAAACCTTGTATCACCAGTAACTTTCATAAAAATACGAGTTTCCAACCCAGAATACGGACATATTTTTAGTTTTCGGCGCCAGGTATTCACCTCTCCTCTATCTCCTGGAAGTAAAATTCCTGAATCATTCACATTAACCTATGAAAGTACTCTATATCGAATTTTCGTATCCGTTGATGGCCTGACCTGCTTCAAGTGCAAACAGCCAGGTTATATTGCTGTCAACTGCTGTAATGCACCCACCGCTCCCAACACTTCCGAAAATAACTCAGAAAGTCCACCTAAACCCACTGATATGTCAAGTAATTCTAAGAAAACTCCCAGTACAAAAGATCCTGTAGAAGCATCTCAATCTATTGTGAATTCACAAAACCAGCATATTACAAATGATTTACCCTCCACACCAAAAAAATCCGAACCAGCAATCAAAAGAACCAGTCCGACACATGAAATTGCGGAAGAAGAAAATCCAACAAACAATATCTTTGTCACACCCGAAACCCCTCCCCCCCCCCCCAAAAAACAAAGGCCCGATTTTGACGCATTGCTTAAACCAGCAAAATTTTTCATAAATTCTCACCCTTTGTTCTAAATTTTGACCAACTGGTGGATTTGTTCGCAAACAGTTACGGTTCACCACACCCCGACCAAATTGCTATAAATTACACTAATGACTTACCCTTACTTTGCTATATGTTACATGAAATTCATCCTCACTTGAAAGATAGAAGCATAAAAGCCCGCTGCACCAAGCTTCGGAAAAAATGTAAATTTTTCGACCCGCAACCATCAACTGACAATGAAAGTGACGCGTCACCGGAAGTAAGCAGCTATTAAACACTCTTATTATGTTCAAAAACATTTTCCAATGGAATATGAACGGCATTTATACTCACCTAGAATCACTGTAATTACTTATGTCTGAACTAGATCCTTCTATTATCTGCATTCAGGAGACTTTGCAGATGAAGCTTACAGTAATAAAAACTATAACAATTATTTCTTAAATAGGGTCGATTGTCTACGTGCAAGTGCTGGTGTTGCAATATATGTGAAAAAAGACATCAGCTCATCACTTATTCCTCTGCATACAGACTTAGAAGCCATTTACGTTGCTTTACTTGGGGACAAAAAACTACATATCTGCAATGTTTACATTCCATCTGATGTAGAACTCAATTCACACAGTTTAGCCAATCTCTTAAATCAAATTCCTTGCCCACGAATTATTGTTGGTGACTTCAATGGACATCATTTGACTTGGGGTTTGCCATCAAATGATAACAGAGGTACTTTAATTTCGGATGTTATCGAACAGCATAACCTAAATATTTTAAATAACGGACACCCTACACGTTTTAATGCCAGAAACGGTAGTTTTTCACACATATATTTAAGCATATCGGATCCAGTTTCGAATATTAACATCACATGGAATGTTTTGCCCGATCTATATGAGAGTGACCACTACCCCATAGAAATAGATAACAGCTCATTCATTTCCATCAATAACCCTGGTAGGAACAAATAGAAGATAAAACTGCAAACTGGTATCAACACAAACAATTAATGTACAACTTTTTTGTTCAAACTGATTTCGAGCATAGAAACCAATCAGAATGGCTAGATATTCTAACTTATTTGATCATAAGAGCTGCAAATATCTGTAGATAAATCCACTAGTATGTCCTCACAACGCAGAAAAGTACCATGGTGGAACCACACTTGCAAGGAAGCCATAAAACAAAGCAAACGTGCTTTTAATAGACTTAAACGTCAAAATTCTCCTCAAAACCTACAAATTTTCAAAAATTTGAGAGCAAGAGCACGTTGCATTATTAAAAAATGCAAAAAAGACTCTTGGAAAAACTACATCTCGTCTATTAGTGTAACAACCCCTTCAATGGAAATCTGGAGCAAGATGAGAAGGATTGCTGGTAAATACTCTTATTTCAACATCAACTCCTTATCTATTCAAGACGAGACTATAACTTGTCCTAAAGAAATCTCTGAAAAACTCGCTGATACATTCAAATCACATTCAACTGATGCTAACTACAGTCAAGAATTCCTTCAGAAGAAGATCCAAATAGAATCACAATTCCCCATTATTGTGACCGAACAACAAAACGACCCTCTAAATATGCCAATATCACTAAAAGAAGTACAAAATGCTCTCAAATTCACCAAAAATAGTGGCCCGGGTCCAGATAATATACCAGTGATTTTTATAAAGAATTTACCTGAACAATTTATGCTCTATCTGTTAAAAATTTTTAACTGCTACTGGCTCAACCAAAGTATACCAAACTCCTGAAAAGAGGCATATATAATTCCAATTTTAAAAAATAATAACCCTCCGCACCTTCCCACATCATACAGACCCATTTCTCTCACATCAAGCATTGGTAAGTTATTGGAAAAAATTATTAATTATAGCTTAACGTAGCTCCTTGAAAAAAATTCTCTCTCTCTCTGAGAACTTTATCTGGGATAAGAATAAATGGAAATCTGCTAGCTTTTATTCAAAATTTCTTCTAAAATCGTTGTTTTCGTGTACAAGCAAACAGTCAATTGTTACAATTAAAATCCCTGGAGAATGGCACACCCCAAGGATCAGTCATTAGTGTAACCCTTTTTTTAATAGCATTAGACAGCGTGTTATCAAATATAAATTATTCTTTAAAAGGTAGACTATTTGCCGATGACTTAGTAATTTCTATCAAAGGCATAAACTTAGATTTCATGAAAACTGCTATACAGCAGCAAATTCACCAATTGGAGAATTGGTCCAGAAAAACTGGATTCACCTTCTCCACCTCGAAAACAAAATGTGTAATGTTTTCTAAAACTCCTTTGCTGGTTTACCCCAACTTGAAATTATATAACGAAAACCTTCACTCTCATGAAACTCTTACATTTCTAGGAGTTATCCTGGACTCTAAAATGACTTGGGAGTCCCACATCAATAATCTTATTACTAAATCTACCAATGGAATTAATATGTTAAGAGCATTATCAAATGAAAATTGGGGAGCTGATTTTGCCTGTCTACTTCGCCTATATCGTGCCTTAATAAGGTATCGCCTGGACTATGGCAGTGTGGCATACAACTCAGCTAAACAAAACGTCCTAAGTCGTCTTAACTCTGTTCAAAACTCTGCAATCTAAATCTGCCTTGGTGCTTTTCGCTCGAGTCCTATTGACAGTTTGTTATGTGAAGCTTCTGAACTTCCCCTCCATCTTCGACGTTATTATCTAAGCCTCGCGTACACCGCATCAGTTTCCTCAAATCTAAATCATCCGGTATATCGAAATGCACTGTTAAATCGGTTTAGCTTTGAGTGCAAAAAAAGAAAACGAATTGATCTCCCTCTATATGCGAGAATAAATAGATCCCTTATCTTATTTGATACCTCCATTCCTACAACTTTCCCGTTGAACCTTAATCCCATTCCTCCCTGGCTAACGAAACTTCCGTACTGCGATACTTCCTTATCAAATTTCAACAAATACGAAAGAAAGCAAGCCTTGATTAGAACAGTATTCCATGAAAAAGTGTCCAGACTTAGTCAATACACACAAATCTACACAGATTCCTCGAAAATGGAAAAGGGGTAGAAATTTCAATTATCGCTCCCAGTGCTGTTATTAGAATTAGGCTACCAGAAATGGCAAGTGTATACTCTGGAGATCTGTACGCAATATTTCACGCCCTTATATATGCAAAAAACCACGAACCAAGTCATTTTTAGATCATTACGGACTCTCTAAGCTCTGTTGAGAGCATTCACCAAATGTACTCCTCGAATCCATTAGTACAAATTATCAGAAGAGAGCTGTTCAATCTGCAAGAAGCTCATAAGGATATTCGTTTTTTATGGGTTCCGTCCCACATAGGAATAATTGGAAACGAAAAGGCAGATCTCGAGGCCAAAAATGCAACTCAAGATCCAAATTGCACTTTAGTATCAAGAACTACAGTGACAGACCGCAAAAACGTTTTTAAACAGTTAGTCATCAGTCACTGGCAAAACTGCTGGTCTAGATCCCAATCAAAATTGAGGATAGTGAAAAAAAGTGTAGCTGCCTGGAAATTCCTTCCAGCCAAAAGAAGAGATCAAATAATATTAACTCGACTTAGAATTGGACACACTCGTTTCTCCCACGGCCACCTAATGTCTCATTCTGCGGCACCCATATGTGAAACATGTCAGGTTCCAGTGTCGGTAGTACATGTGTTAGTGGAGTGTACCCGTTTTGCTCTTCAAAGATCGCGGTATAATTTACCAAATAATATCGGAGAAAACTGTGACGTTGAAAAATTGTTACTTTTCCTGAAAGCGGTTAACTTACTGTATAAAGTTTAAAAATCCTATTATGTACATGACTTAAATGTAAATTTATTGTTGGGCGCTAATAACCCTAGGGGTTGATGCGCAAAAACTTCAAAATAAAAAAAACTAATAATTTCAACTTACGGGCAATCAAAGCACCTTTTCAGTAACTAATCACAAATACATGAACTTTTTCACTGCTCCTGTTAGTTGACTATCCAATAACCAATAATTCAATTTAATAACAAATGAATTTAGCATTTAATGCAGAGCGACTCAAAACGTGTCTAGTCTGTAGTCTGCTTGAAACATCGACAAACAATATACCTGTATCCGCACTTGTATCTCAAAAACGGTGCGCCATATAACAAAATGTTTGAAACGAAAAGTAAAAGTACGATTGGACGGGTAGAACACTTTCTATATAGATATTTACAACAAACTTATTTTTGTGAAATTTGACGTAAAATAATTGAAAAATAAAAAGTTTCTGTTGACTGTTTACTATTATTTTCATTAAAATATAATTCAATATATACCCGGGGTGTAGAAAAAAATAGTACAAATTACTACCGAGGGTCTACAAAAAATAAAAAAATAGTACAAATCAACTTACTCCCACATCACCGGACTGTTCGTTAACCACATTATGCTGTCCCTTAATAGACGTAACTCCGATTTGAGGAACCGGAACTGCGTACATTCTGTGATTTGGCGAAAAAGTCATCGGTTGGTCGTAAGCAATCTGTTTCGGAGTATTATTCAAATAACCTTTCATAGAAGCAGTATGTTGAGTATAATTTGGATACTGTCTTATTGGCGGAGGCGGCGGTTGTTGATAACCGGCTTGATTAGTGTACAACGGACTCAGCGCTTGATATTGCATAGCTGAAGGATACGCCATTTGATGAGACGGACTTTGAGTTACGTAATTTGGATTGTTATAAGCTACTTGTCGATATGGCGGTTGTACACCATAGGATTGATGAATTACGCTTGCGGGAATCTATATAAGAAACGAATTTCGATAATAACTGTCTTAAATTACGTTCTTAAGATATTTTGGTAAAAAATTCAGAATTCACCACTTACCTGAGAAACGTACACTCTATCTGCGGGTATTCTGGTTGGCATGGGCGTTAATGGAATGTCTCTGATAGCGGAATCTGCTCTTATGACAGGACCTGGAGTAGCGGGAGGTCGTTTCTTCGGAGTGTTCGGAAGAGATCTCGAACCGGCGCTTGCGGTTTCCCAATCTTTCAATAGAGCTCTCAAACGAACTTCTTCACGAGCTTTTTCCGATTCGCTATCGGAATTGTAATCAGGACCCTAAACAGAAATACAAACTGATACATGAAGAGATTATCGAGGACAATGTCAGTAGACTTACATTTTCAATTTTGTCGTCCAACATTTTGAAAAAGTCTTGTTGGCTCGTTGATATTTCCCTAAATAAATAATTAATAATCAATTTATTGTTATAATAAGTGTTACGATTTGATTTTACACCCAATATGTTACATTATACCGAACTCTGTATGATTGAATGATCTTACGCTTGAGCCAGTAGCGGACCACCGATTGGTTTGAATTTGATTGTCCTCTTCTGGCCGCTTTCTTCTATATCTTCAGAACTTTCTGCTTCCGGTTCCACGCATTCCTCTTCTTCCGATTCTATTTTCTCTATATTAACTGAAAATTAAAGAAATTATGGATGGTTAACATTTGGTTAGTCTTTAATAAGAATACAATGTATATATGAATATATAAATAAATTTTGCAGAAAAAACCAAATAAGACATTGGTTCACAATGAAAATATACAATTTAAAAACTAATAAAAATTTTTTTTATTAAACTTAAAGGTGGGACTTTGTGTCATCTTGTTCATAGAAGAGAACATATGCTTCTCCACTGACTAAAGATTTCCACGATATTAATTGCACCCTTGAATCGTTATATTCGTGCCACTGTCCCGTGTAGGGATGTCGGTAATATGCTGTGTAGTGACCATTGTAAGTGGTTCCACTGTGATTTGAATTAGCGTAGAAGTTGTACCTACCGGGTACCACATTATCAGCCGAGTAATGGCTCATATCAAGCCCTTCTATTGGAAAATATATTGCAACATTAAGTTTTCCACTAAACCTTTCTGTTTGCGAAAAGCGCTTCAGGTGAATAACCAATATTTTCGGAAATTTATGAATTGAGAATGATTTAGTGCATCGTCTTCGTTCCTTACATTTGGAACATGTTGGTTTCTCATCACCGTCGAGTGTTTCTTCTCTTGTAAACGAATCTAAACATTGTGAAAGTCGTAATTGACCTGTTCTTTGGGGTATCGAAAGGGATAAATCCCAAAAGGGATCGTAGGTAACTGAACAGTGACCACAGTGTGTGCACTTGATTGTTGATTTTAATTGACCGACAAAGTTATCCACAATCTTGGAGTTGTCCATTCTCGGATATCTCAACCACGATTCTTGTGATTTCTCAATGTCACTAAGTTTGTCATCAAGTTCTGTTAATATAGGCTTTGGTTTTTCATATACCTTGTTGACATTTTCGTGAAGTCCTGCTAATAGGCAACGAAGAAACTCCTGTGCATCATGTTGAGTGTATCCCATGAACCTTGAAGTAAATCGCCGAATCTGACTTTTCAATGATACTGTATTAACCACTCTGTCCGAACCGTCTTCAGACCAAAGCTCTTGAATAACTTCAGCAAATGCTTTAATTAGTGTTCCTTTCATGCTAGATATGTTTATGTTAATATCTCTTATGTATGCGTCTTCCTTTAGATATTCTAATAGCCACCTTGTGTTTGATAGGCATTGGATATTACTATTCATGAAACATGTGTTACCAATATTTTTGAGGCCTTTGAGACCCAAATATTCTTGGGGAATACCCTTTATGGATCTGATTGTGGAGATATTGTTAAGAGCTCTTTCGCAACTACTATCATTGTATGAATAATCTCGGATTCTATTATTGTCTTTCTCACTTGATCGGCGTGATAAGGAATTTGAATTGATGTTGTTTGCTATTGAATTGGATGTAGATATTGCGGTTTTGAAAAGTTTCGTTGATGTCGATAGATCATTGGTCTGGTTCACTTTGTTAATATATTCCTTGTTATCTACATCATTTTTAGACGTGTCTTTTTGTTCTTATTGAGTTTCATCCCCTTTCTGAAAAGCTTTAATCAAAAATGAAATATATGAAGAAAATTTGTTAACTCTAGGATTATTTTTAGAAAGGGAATTGATGTTTATTGATTCCTCAGTTACTACGACTCTATCAAATTCTGAACCATTATATTTTTCTACGTTTTCATTCTTTTCCAATTTTGAATTTGACTGCAAAACATCGGGGTTATTTTGACACTTGTTGGAGGCAACGTCATTTTTTTTGGTCACCGAAAAATTATTACCAGATATTGATTTTGTACTTAATGGTTTCACTCCATTGGTCACATCAGATATTTTGGATCTAACCTCAGTTGTCTCATTTTTTACTGTTCTGGAGAGTTTGTCATTAAAATTTTTACTCAAATCGACTACTAATGTGTGATTTCCGTTATCATCTTCATCATACAAATTGTCTATATTAGTATTGTTAGAGTAGGCCACACTGTTAGTATAAATAACCTCCATTTGGTCGTTTACCTTTTTATTTGATGTCTTCAACTCTATTGGGGGTAAACCAGTTTTATATTTTGTTTTGGTCAAAGATAATTTATTGCGTATAGGAATCGCATCATTCTCTAGCATAGTCATCTTCTTCAGTATTCCTATGAATGGGACATCATCTGGCTGGTGGTTACCTATATTTTTTAGTACACTGAGGCCCAAAAGCTTGTTGGAGGCATAATTTATAAAATTGTCAACACATGTATTATCAGAAGGCACATATTCTGAAGAAGGGAATGAAGATGTTGAATAAGAATTTCGGAAAAAGGAATGATCACATGTTTTAGGGTCGGTAATGTGAGAAAGATTGAAAGTGGTAGAAGAATTAGGTTTCTTATGATTAAGTTTCATAAAAAGTTCTTCTATAGGCTTAGAACGGGGAAACGTACCGAGAAAAGCTGAAGCGTTTTCTCTTTGAATTGCAATACTTATTTGTTATACAAGGTGTCCCGGGACTAATGGGAAAAAAGTCAGGAGCGTATAATCTGAGCCAAAATAATGTTATTACTTCATATAAACTTTTTCTATGCAGGCCCTCGTTTTCGAGTTATAGGCCCCCAAAGTTTTAATTTTGAATTGGGTTTTAATTTTTATTTTTTGTACTAGTTATTTGATCTTCATAAAATTTACGGCAAAGCTATAATGTACGTGTACGTTTATTTTGGAAAGGTAAACAGTTTTACAGTTGTGTCTTGAAGCCAGGGACGGACTACCCGCAATGGCTAGTGATCCAAAACTTTTGCAGGGATGGCAAACCCTGTATGTATATATCGAAATTGACTTCCTCACACATTACGCTAACGAAAAGGTACTCTTGTTGGAATTCGATAAAATAAGCCGTTTGGCTAATATTTACAGTTTTATTAATGCACTAACTACCAATTTACCTAACTAACTTATTAATACGATGTCCAAGATTTGCCTACAGTACTACAAAAAAATAATTTGATGATAGCATATGATAGAAACATTAAGAACTCATTTAATGGGAATTAAATAGGAACGGAAACAACGTAATTAGTTGCGTTTAATCAAAATTACGAACACAACATTATTAAGCCATTAAGAAAACCTCTAGAAAAAGACAAGTTCAAAAACATTTGACAAAAACTAATCCCTAAACAACAACAAAAACCAACGTTATTGTAATAAGTGTTCAATATCAGCTCCTCCCACTTCCACGCACATTCTAAGTCTACGAAGGTTGTTTCTTTGCACTTGAAAGAGCAATCCCATATTATTTCTAATAACATTGCAGTGTAACATAATTCTGTCTATTAAATCTTGCCTTGTTTGCACAGGTGTTGCGTATACCTTACTTTTGAGATAACCCCAGAGAAAGAAATGTATAGGATTAACGTCTCCTGATCGCGGTGGCCATTGAAAAGGGCCTCCACGACCAATCCATCTATTAGGAAACCTTGTGTGTAAATGCTGGCGTAAATCTAAACTGAAATGAGGAGTGGCCCCATCATGCATGAACCATAAATTCCTACGAGTTTGTAGAGGCACATCATCAAACAGATTCCATAACTCATTTTGCAAAAACTCCAAATATCTCTGACCGGTCAAAGTACCGTCAATAAAGTACGGTCCTATCAAATGATTGCCCAAACATTAACCATGAATCTATGCTGGTTCCTAGTTTGGATAATGCCAAGTGGATTCACATCATCCCATAAATGCATATTGTGAGAATTCATGAATCCATCTCTGGTGAAACCAGATTCGTCCGTAAAAAGAACGTTACTAATAAATGTATTGTCTGCTTGTTGTTGTCGCAGAAACCACTCGCTATACTCAATTCGTGCAGGATAATCAGCGACTGTGTACTTTTTTCATGTGAAAAGGATATAAATGCTGTTCTTTTAAGACGCGATGAACAACTGATTTCGAGACGTTATGTTCTCTCGATAATTTTCGTAAACTCGATGATGGTTCATTATCAACTGCATTTAACAAGTCCTGTTCAACTGCCACAATACGTACGCTTCGTACTGGACCTTCTCCACCGTTTTTGGCACTAAATTTTGTTTTGTATACATGGAAAATTACATTTACTTATTCATACCTGTTTCTCGTAACCTGAGATCAATACGCTCAAACATTCGTCTGTCTGACAATGCTCTGTTTGCAAAATGCTCTGCATAAAGCCTTCTGGCTTCTAAACAGTTTCGAGAAGCCAGTCCATACATTAAATGCAATTCTGCGCACTCAATAAAAGTGAATTCTGCCATAGTAACTGTTAAATTAAGGACTTATGAATTATTGACTACGAACTATTCTACACAACGTTTGACCAAATTATCCTATGGTTAGTTCATAAACGGTAAAAACACTTTTAAAAAGTTTCTACCAACTTTCGAATTAATAAGTCGTTAATGTTTTTCATCTTCTGCTATCGTTAAATTATTTTGTTGTAGTACTGTAGGTGTAAATCTTGGACATCGTATTAATAAGTTAGTTAGGCAAATTGGTACGTAGTGCATTAATAAAACTGTAAATACTAGCCAAACGGCTCATTTTATCGAGTTCCAACAAGAGTACCTTTTCGTTAGCTTAATGTGTGGGGAAGTCAATTTCGATAATTTAATACAGGGTATGCCATCCCTGCAAAATTTTTGGATCACTAACCATTGCGGGTAGTCCGTCCCTGGCTTCAAGGCACAACTGTAAATCTATTTACCTTTCCAAAATATGCATACACGTACACTACAGCTTCGCCGTAAATTTTATGAAGATCAAACAACTAGTACAAATAATAAAAATTAAAACCAAATTCAAAATTCAAACTTTGGAGGCCTATAACTCGAAAACGAGGGCCTGCATAGAAAAAGTTTATATGAAATACTAACATTATTTTGGCTCATATTATACGCTCCTGACTTTTTTCCCATTAGTCCCGGGACACCCTGTATAAAGAACAAAGTTGCTCTTGAATCTTTGATTTCTACTGATATTTTTTTACCAATTTCTTTAATGAATTTTGAAGCTTCATGACCGAAAACACCAGAGGTTTCAATTGCTACAGGAATAAAAATGTAAATGTTCTCCAAATTTTTGTATTTATTGATTTTAAAAGTTTCGCCTTGTAAAGCTGCAGCGCCTGCGGAAATAAATGTGGATCGGACATGGGACGGAGCCCAAGTGTCAGTGCAAGTGAAATCCCACATAACTAGTCTGCCGCGTTGCCATGGAATGAGGGTCATACCATCTGAATGTTTACCGTCGTCGCGGCAAGTACCTAACGGTTCCCACGAACAGGAAATCTTTGCAGATGACAGGCCTCGTTTGATTAGGTCATTTACTGCAGAATGACATGAAAAACGGCCGGCACTTAATTTGCAGCTTAGGTCGTGTCTACCATATTCATCAACATCAGCTCCGCAACGACAGCGATGTTTTACACAAATTTGACAACCTAAACGGAGACCAATAGAAATACGGAAACTTTCGTCATCTAAAAGCGTACCTAATGGGGCCGACGGTATAGCGTTCAACCATGCTCCTGATTCCTTTGAAAATGCTGCATTCAAACGAGCCTTGTCTGGTAAATTGGTAGCTTTCTTTTCCAATGTTCAATAAAGGTATATCCCAGGATTTTTGAAAGTATTTATTTTCATCGGGTACAACTTTGTTAAACTTTAATGACCAAATATTTTCTGACTCCATTAATAAAGGGTCTTGTGTGTGGAAAAATATAGGCAGAATGTAATGAATGAAATTTTTTGAACTATTTAATGATGACAAAAAAGAAGGGAGAGCTACTGAAACGATTGAGCGAATTCCTAAACCACCATATGAAACAGGTAGTGAAGCTTGTTTCCAAGGAAGGTCCTCTAATTTAATGTTAATTAATGACTCTAATGAATGACGAATGGTATTGTCAAAATTGATTAAGATATCATTATGTAACTAGGTCGGACTACATCTTAAGATATATGTTAATTTTGAAATTAATAGGCAATTCTTGAGAAGGTAATAAGCAATATGTGTCGGTAACCAGGATAAACGAGATGATTTTTTTGAAAAATGTTAGTTTTTCATTGAATGCCGATAGAAAGGATTCGTTTAATAAAGGAGCACCTAATAGAAATAAATTTTGTCTGTTGGTAATTGTTATGCCTGGTGCTACAGAATTAAATATATCAATGGTTAGATTATTTGGTGATTCTAAGAAAAATAACTCGCATTTGCTGAAATTGAATTCAAGACCAATATCCTTGGAATTGTTTATAATATAATTTATAACCTCTATTGATATAACAGTAATGCCAAGCTATAGAGATCTAATGATTTTTGAAATAAAATAATTCAAAAAACCATCAAAACCATCAAAAGACATACTGTTACGAAATCGCATGTCCTCGAAGCCGACCGTGTCGCATACAACATGTAAAACCCTGCAATTCAGAAACACACCCGAATATAAAATATATTGTCAGTCAAGGCCCCAAGGTTCGACGGACAGACGTCGTGGACCAATTATGTAAAACAATTTGAAGCAACCACTGTTGTTTTGGTTAATATCTTCTAAAGACAGTAAAGGGGTTAATTTGCCAAAATAAACCGGAGAAACAAACACGCGTTTATCAGTTTTATCCAACATACCTGTTGTAGGGTAAATAACCAGTGAATGAACATCACCAGTGAATGAACAAATTGAAATATATCTGAAATTATTAAGAATATCGTGTCTTTCTCGTAAACACTGCAATATCCCTCATGACGTGCAACATGCTCCTCTTATCGTGATACTTCGTTAGTTCAAGTCAGTTCTTATGAATGAACGTACCGCTGTGTTTTTGTTGACAAAATGTGAGAAACGTACTTGTTATTGGAATGATACTAAGCAATAACCAGGTGAGCAATAGCACAGAATAAGATATCAATAAATGAGATGTGTAGTGTGTCGTCATTATCAGTTTATCGAAAACCGAACCTCAAAATTCACCGAAATCGTTATTAAATTCAATAATTTGAGTGTTCATTCATTGCTGCATGTGCTGGACCCAGTAAACGAACAAAATGTTCATTCATTGGGAGTTTACGTGTTAATCTAGATTTCATCGATCTGATCCTTATATACTCGTTTAGAAAGGCTGTTTCACGGGTTCCGTCAGGAGATGTCTACTAAGCTTGCTATCCAGGAAATGAACAACTTTGTTCATTTATTGAATCATAACATGGTGCTCCAGTGAATGAACAATTTATTCTTTCTCTGTTCTTTCTGATTTCATATTTTTTTCAATCATTTGGCAGAAATATGGAAGGTGGAAAGTCCAAGCCAAAACATCAGAAAAAGTATGTAAGATTCCGATATTCCGATGACTGTCTCCAGAAGGCCGTGGAAACAATAAGAAAAAAGGAAATCACCATCAATGCGGCCAGCAGACAATATGGGATTCCGAAAAGTACACTTTTAAACAAAACCACTGGAACAGTTCCCATGATTCGAAAAATGGGACCTCCCACCATTTTGATCTCCTGAGAAGAAACTACTCTAGAACCTTGAATTCTATCCAAAGCTCTATTAGGATTTCCCATGCATCCCGATGAGACGAAGGACTCAGTGCAACGTATCCGCAAGCTGTTGATATGCCCAATAAATTCGTGGATGATAGACCGGGTAGGAAATGGTTACATCTTTTTTTACAAAGACATCCAAAAATAACCCCAAGGAATACAGAATTAATATCCAAGGCGAGAGCATCTGTAACAGAGGAAAATATTCGAAAATGGTTTCAGAAGATGAAGGAATATTCAATTGGAGAAGGCGTTGAAGACATCCTTTCTGAGCCTGATAGAATTTTTAATGGGGATGAAACCGGTTTGCAGACTTGTCCCAAAACTGGGAAGCTTCTGGGTCCCAAAAATTACAGGAATTTTTATGAAATTGCTGCTAGTGGCCCAGAAAAAAGTGCATAACAGTTCTCTGTACATTTTCTGCCTCAGGAGAATCTGTTCCCCCTATGATTGTGTACCCGTACAAGCGTATTCCAAGAGATATTGCACAAACTATACTTGAGGAGTGGGGTATTGGCCGATCAGATAGTAGATGGATGACGAATGCAACATTCTACGAATTTATTGCGAATATTTTCTTCCCTTGGCTTCAAGAAAACAACATTAAATTTCCTGTTTTACTATGTTTTGACGTTCATAAATCGCATATCAATATGGATTTGTATAATTTCTGTGTACAGAAAAGAATAATAGTATACTGCATTCTGTCCAATTCAACACATATCTTGCAACCTTGTGACGTATCAGTATTCAAGTCTCTCAAAGGACACTGGAAAAAGACCATTTTGAAACATAAACAGAACCTCAGATAATGTGGATTGTTTCCATTTAGTGCAGACGCTGCGAATTATTCCCAATGCATTTCAACAAGGAGACAGCAGCTTGACCTAAATTGTGACAAGGAAGTTTCTGTGATCAGAGACGAATATGAAATTGTTTCGAAAGCCATTAAATATCATGTAGATTCAAAAACTTTGATAGAATTCAATAGTGCCTATGAAGATGAAAAAGCAGTCGACATTCAGTTCTACAACTTTTGGAAAATATGTAAAGAAGCAACCGATGCCGATGGAACGAATAATTTGAGAAATGCTGATGGAATGAACCAAGAATGTGAAGAAGCCTTCGAAGAAAACTCGCAGAATATTGCTAATTTTGGCTTGCCGGATATACAAGAATACACAACATACTTAACAGATGACCTGTTGACCTACCGTTGGAAATTGATGGTATTCTCTATCCAGCTAACATATCTGACAATTCAACAATAATATTCAATGTGGATAGAACGAAAGATATAGAAAACGTTATCATAGAAGAGATTGAAAATTCTGAAGATATATTGGACGGTACCGAGCAAGACAGTAAAACTAATAATGATACTCTAATAGAAGGTTACGAGAAAAAAACAAGTAAAACAGATGATCTGAATGCTGTAGAAGAACTCGAGATTCCAGATAAAATAGACGTAGTAATAGATAACAGTGGTGTCGATTTCCATAATCAAGAGCCGCAGACGCCGAAAACTACTAGAGACGTATGGTTACAACATCTTCATTGGCCAAATATTGAAAAAAAGTGGTGCAAAAGGAAACAGGCAACTTTAATGCCGTTTGCCTCCATCACTTCCAAAAAATGGAAAGAATATACAGATACAAAAGAATCTGAGGTAAAGAAAAAAGAAGTGGAGAAATTGAAACAAAAATCAAATAGAGAAAAAAACAAGAAGCAACCGCAAGAAGAACCGCGAAAAGAACCAAAGCACCATCAGCAACAGAAGTTACCTGTTTACAGGCTGATATAGTCGATACTGGCAATCAAGCTAAAAATCCTAGTGTTTCCCAAGATATCACTGTAGGAACTTATGTTGTAATAACGTATAACCAGAAATATTTTCCGGGCATAGTAGAAACTATTGACAATGATGAATATGAAGTCCGCGCTATGGCACCAGCTGGTCTTAATACCTTTAGATGGCCAGATTGTGTCGACCAGATAAGGTACAAGAAGTCTTCAATTGCTGGAGTGATCGAAGCACCTAAGCTTATTAGACGTGATTCCTACGAGTGTCCCGAAATTCGTAAATATTCTGAAAATATCAATCCGAGCACCATAAATAATATACTATCTTCCCCAGAGGATGATATCAACAGGCATAAAAATGGAGCAAAAATCAATGATTCACAAGAAATTACTATTGGAGCTTATGTCATAATAATGTATAACCAAAAATATTTTCCTGGAGTAGTGGAAAATGCAGAATGTGGTGAATATAAAGTTCGCGCTATGACACCAGCAGATCCTAATACTTTCAAATGGCCAGAAAGTGTTGACCAAATATAGTACGAGAAAACTTCAATTGAGGAAATGATTGAAGCACCCAAGCTTATAAGACGTGGTTTTTTCGAATGTCCAGGAATGCTGAAATAATATTGTATCACCATATGTTGTGTTGTCGTTGATAATCATTGATTAAAAATTGTTCAACGTCTATTTTCTTCATAAGTTCATTCATTGGATCAGCCATATTCAATCAACGGTAGCATTCGTTCATTTACTGGGGTATTATGCAACATTTTACATTTTATTTTTTACTACGTCTTAAACTGTCTACTTCTGTAACTATAGTATGCAACGTTTTCACTATTTCATTGAACACGAAGTGTTATTTTTCTGGAGCTAAAAATCAGTACGGATGGTTTATAAAAATACAGTAATGTTAAAAAATGTCTTGAGTGTTCATTCACTGGTGCATTTACCCCAATTATTGTAGATAGTTAAATAACCTTTTATTTTAAACCTTTTGTTAGGCTTCATTGTACAAAAAGAATTACGCATAAATAATTGACAACTGACTTGTCAAAATGAGTTTAAACAAACAAGTGTAGTGAGTGAACTTAAATGAATAACTATGACAATACCCAAAAAAACTAAATTGGAATGATTTTGTAATTGATTTATTTCTGTCAACTATGACATCACTTTTTCTCAACTAACAAGGTTGGCTTAAATTAAATTGATCAGCACAAAATTTAATATTATTTCCTATAACCACTAGAGCGAATAATTGGTACTATAAGGAGAAGGCAGTGAACCAATCAGATAATACCTACGTCATCGTCGATGCTGTCCGCTAGTAGCAGACCCGTTCTAGTTTCCCAGTGACTGGTGTTCTTGCTTTGCTGGAATCCTGGATCGCTTACACGAACTGCGACATGCCCTAGTTCGCCAGAATTCCAGCAACTGATCTTCGTCGGCTTCTTGGTACCATACTTTTTATCAAGTTGACCATCTGGTCAAGATCATCTTGGCCACCTTCTTTTTGAATGGTCCTAACTTTGTTATATCCTGGAGCCTTCGTAGCTGTTTAGTATTAAAGAGCAGCAATCAATGAATGGACCAATATTTTGGGATACCCAAATAATCCACCATGTCCTCCGGTGACGATGGATAAGCAAATCGAGTCTGGCAATATCCATTTCATATTCTTGAAGGGTTTCGTCACGTTTCTGTCTTCGGTTCTTGATCTGGAATATCTTTCGTGGTTGTTTTTTGGTGAAATAGAAGCGATTTATATGCTATTCAAATTTAGAAAAAAATAGACACTGTATGAATCACCCTACATACAAGAAATTTATTGCTTGATTAATCAAACATGACCATTTTTCAAATGGGCGTCAAATCGATTCATTATTTCATTTGAATGAAGATACTTATTAGTGTGTGAGTGTAACGACAACCACATGCGACCCATCGGAAAATCGATTTCCGAATTTATAATTGTGTCAATAATTCCACATCTTTTAATATCACTGGGAAATGTTTTTTATGTATGTTATAATTAAATGAAATGGTAAATATTTCCTATACCTACCGAACAGATAAATCTTTGGCAGCGTAATTTTTTAATCGGCGAATACAGGAAACATTAATAAGGAGCTTTTACTGTATCAGTGGCGACTTGGGGTAAAAATTTTAAGGTGCTCGGCAATTTTTGAAAAAAAAGTTTAATAAGTTTATAAGGAGGTTGTCTCCCATCGATTTTATCGTCCTTTCTCCGCCATCCGTGTTGAAATATTGGATTTTTGAAACGATTATCAATTACCACACAAGCAAAATAAGAATCACGCATTAAGCTGTACTTCGCTAAAAAACAATTATTTCTTATAAGTTAAGTCTATTCGACGTTATTTTCTATTCGCAAAAAATAAGGGTCTCTAGGCACTAATTTTCTAACAAATTATTTCTTATAAATTAAGTCTGGCAGTCCAACTGTTTACACGTGTTTTGTGTGCCTCACTAGGATATCATTTCTAGATAAGTACACCTATTACTTTTCTGCCCAACCTATCTAATATGCCAGAAAAGTATTGGTTTACTCACAAAAAAGTTGAAATTTTGAAAAATATTTTGAGTTATTTTTACGTTTTTCATCAAGAACAACACGATAAAATTGTTTTTAGAAAAAAAAAACCTGTGTGTATGTCGTCGTCGTCGTTGTCGTCGGCCACTTTCCGTTACATGTCTTGTTAGCACGATACAGCCTCCGGAGTGCAACAAATCACCAATTTTATGATTGAATATTCTACAGGACATCTCACAGATGAGTCCTATTGATTTTCAGATCACAATAGCCAGTATAACGGGTGCTATGGTACTTGAAGTACGACATTTTTGTCATTTTTTGAGAAATTTCAGTTTGTTAGAACGATATAGCCTCCGGTGTGCAAAAAGTCACCAATTTTATGATTGAATATTATTCAGAACATAACACAGATGAACCCTATTGATTTTGAGCTTATCACGGCCAATACAACAGGTGCTATAGTACTTTAAGTACGACATTTTTATCATTTTTGGAGAAATTTCAGTTTGTTAGCAAGATACAGCCTCCGGAGTATATACAAGTGACCAATTTTATGATTGGATATTATTCAGGGCGTCTCAGAGATGAACCCTATTGAGATTCAGCTCACTAAAGCCAGTACAACGAGTGCTATGGTATTTATGGTACCAAATTTTTGGAGAATTTTCAGTTTGTTAGCACGATACAGCCCAGGGCCGGATTAAGACATTAGAGCGCCCTAGGCTGACATCAGTTTGGCGCCTCTAAACTAGGGAAGTAAAAATATAAATACAAGTAAAATAAAACGCGTTTCACAAAATATATATGTATTTGTGAAAATGTACAAATCTATTATTTAAAGGTGGATTTTACGACACTTAATACTTGTAAATTTTTGTATGATATCGTCAAAATTTCTTTCTTTTAGCGCCTCACATTCTATACATAATATTGAGAGGTCAGCAGTTTTCTCGTCTGTTAAAGAATTTCTTAAGTAATTTTTTACTCGTTTTAACACAGAGAAGGACCTTTCGCCTGTACAATTCGTCACTGGAAGACACAGATATATTCTTAAAGTAATGTCCATGTTGGGAAACGTATAAATTAAATTTCTGCTGCGAAGTGTTTGCAACCATGACATAGTTTTTGATGTTTTTTTAGAGAGTTTGAATAAAATATGAGTGTTTGCAACCATGACATAGTTTTTGATGTTTTTTTTTGAGAGTTTGAATAAAATATTTGAATTGTACACATTCATTTTCGAAATTAGAATCCAAATCTCTAGTATAAATTCCTTGAAGATGTCTGCACTTTTCTTTTATTTATATTGTATTCAGTGTTTTCTAAGTTTGTAAGAAAACCAAAAGGTCCATTGATTTCATCGTACGAATTTTTTCGCCTCTCGAGTTCTGATACTATATTGTCTACAACCACGTAGAACATATTTACTTCCATATCTGTCCTACCATCAAAAGTAGTTTCTCCAACATCACTCTCTCCTGGCAAACATCTCTTTTTTTTCTTCCTTTTCGAATCCAACGTATAGGTACTACATTTTGTTAACAATTTAACGCTTTCCTCGTATTTGTTATAAGTTGTTCTCATTTCCGTAACAAAGTGAATTAATGATTTATAGAGTTGAACGGCTGTCACTATATCCATACTTTGCTTTTGCAAAGATTGGTTTATTTTGTGGAATTGAATTAAAATATCTCTCCAGAAAGAGAGTATAATACCAGTCTCCAAGCTTAACATTTTTTGCAATATACCCTTCCCCTCAGCTTTTGTTTTAGGTGCTTGCGAGGTATCATTCACAATCAAATTCAAAGCTTCTTTAAAATCATCGTAACTGTCATAAAGAACGGTGCAGGCATCGACTCTAGCTGACCATCTAGTAGCTGAAAGTTTTTTAGGCAGATGTAGTTCTAACCCACTCACAGTTTTGTTACGTGTTAAACACTCTTTCATTATTTCCCACCTATAGGTTGATGCTGAGAAGAAAGTGTATATTTCTTCCACAAACAAGAAGAAATTTGTTACAACAGGAGAACACTCTGCAGCGCAGGTGCCTACTAAATTCAGTGAATGGGCAGCACATGGTATAAATTTTGCCAATATGTTATTTTCCTTGATTCTAGCTTGCAAACCATAATATCTACCAGACATGTTGCTGGCGTTATCGTAAGATTGTCCTCTACAGTTCTGTATGTCTAATGACATATGTTCTAAAACATTCAAAACTGCTGTTTCCATACTAGAAGCTTTCTGCCCTACCTTAGCAGAAAATGTAATAAATCGTTCTACTACCGAACCATTTTCAATTACAAATCTGAGAACAACAGTAAGTTGGTCAGTATGGGATATGTGGGGTGTAGAATCTATGATTATTGCAAAATATTTCGTGTTTTTTATTTCTGATGCAAATTGTTCTCTTAGATCAACCGCCATGAGTTTTATAAATTCATCACAAATAGTTGATGACAAATAAGAAACATTTCCTTTTCCTGGATTGCCTTCTGTTTCAATGTGGGTTTTCAGAAACGGATCGAATTCTGATAAAATCTCTAACGAACCTAGGTAGTTGCCGTTATCAATAGCTCCAAACATTTCACTAGAGCCCCTAAATGCTAAGCCACGCGATGTCAAAAATTTTATAACTGCAACTACTCGTTTAAGTATGTTAACCCAGTAATATCTTCCTGCAAGGTACTGCTTATGAACTTCGGTATCTATTTTCCCTAAGACATTTGATCGCGCAATATACACCTTCGCATTTTCACAGTGTTCAGAAGTGTTTTCATGTTCAGAAATCCGATGGGTATTTTTCCAGTCGTTGAATCCAGTCATGAAATAATTCGTTTTTGTCAGGTTCAATAATTTACTATACAAACAATAAACATTTCCTGTTAGTGCTGAATATAATAGCCATTGACGACGTACAATTTCCCCTTTGTGCAAAGTTTTGAAAAACATATTTTTTTAAGTAAATCTACTATGAATATCATACATTCGTTTCGATTTTTGGAAATCCATTTTAGAAATTTCTTGTACAATTACAGATGGGTTCATTACAATGTAATTTATGAAACTTTCGGTTATAGCCCATCCAGCTGGGTCTGTGAAATCGACTTTTGAAAATAATTCTGACGTTTCTTGAGGATTGCTTGATGAAGATGCACAGTCCTGAACTTCATCAGTATCAGAATTGCATGAGTTTATTGCGGTTTCTAGAGGATACAAAAATAAAAATGACATTCTTACACCGCGTTATTCAATTATCTGCTTACCTCTATCCATAATATCATCATTACTGAGAGTTGATTGTTGTTCATTATCTGCATCGGCTTCCGTACCTCGAACAGGTTGACAAAAAAAGAATTTAATTTGGGTATTTTTTTCAATAACTTCTCCATTTTTTCTTGCTTTTCTTTTTCAGCCTTCTTCCTTTCCCACCCACTAAGTTTTCTACTTCCTCCACTTCCACTCATTGTTTTCGATAAAATGATAAACAAGACAAAAATACCGCAACTGATAGATATTATTTTAATTGACGATATCTCGATTACTGCCAGCTACTGAACTAACTCAACTGACTACCTTCAATTTTTAAAATGAATACCAATTTTTTTTTGTAAACTTTGATGTTGCGTTTCCAATCACCCTTTGTCGGTTTTTTTGTTTTTGCAAGCGCAAGGCGCACGTGGTGGTACTTTACATATTAGCATATTTATCTCTGGCGGCACCCCGTCACTGCCGCAAATCAGCAAAAAGAGATTTGTCTATAGTTACCACAATACCGCATTGATAATCAAAATAAATGGATGTAAAGCGGTGCTTTTCAATCTATCCAAGTATTCAAACCCGGCCGTTGTAATAATGATGTCTCTATTCACTAATGTTGTCAATAAAATTTTGTTTAATATTGATGCCTTACAACACATTCGATCTCCACGAAAAAAATGCGTATACAACAAAAATGATTTGCACGAATTGTGACTATCGTTAGTGGTTAGTCCGGTCAGTCGGCGCCTATTGCTTTCACGGCGCCCTAGGCTATAGCCTAGTCAGCCTATTGGATAATATGGCACTGATACAGCCTCCAGCGTGTATATGTTATGGACCAAGAAATAAATTCGGGCAATCTAATAATACTCTGTGTATTTGACACTGCGTGGGGTGCGGGCGGGTGAACAAACACGTGGCACGCGCTGACCAATCAGCGGCGGCAGACGGTTACGAGCGAACGTCATGTTTATTTAGTTTTGCACATCCTCTGCGATCTTTTATAGCCACTGCTAAACTGCATTTTTAACGCCATGTATTCGCTTGGAAGGTTACTAACGAACTTTATTTTACTGATTGCTGTAATACCGTCAAAGTAATACATCAAAATGTCAGGAGTAAAACCATAACAAATGGATCAGTATATTAGAGACTTTGACAGAGTTTTAGGGTTTAATTACAACAGATCTTTCGTCTAGCTCCGATATTTACAAAGGACGGGGATCAAGGATACGGAAAAAAATACAAGGTATATGGCCCATCACTTTAGTTCTCATTCAGACGAGAGGACTTGGTTGATATTAATTCAGAAGAAGAATTAGAAAAACCCTTATCCACCGAGGGTACTGTTATCGTAAATAAGCAAGTTGCGTCCAACGAAAATAATCAAGTAGAGACTACTGAATATGATCAAATTGAGTCCATCGAAAATGAAACAGTCCAAAGAGAATCCATTAAAAATGATAAAGTAGAGTCCATTGAAAATGAAGGTAGAGTCCAACAAAACAAAATATGTGGAATCCACCGACAATGCAGTACATTTATGTTCATCAGCTATTAGTTTCGATGCTCAGGATGAAGAAACTTTGAATTTAAATTCAATATTTGAAGACGAAATGCTTTCATCAGAACAAGACGTGAAGCGCAAGACAGAAAATGTTATGCTCCTTAGAAAATCAGCTGCAATTAATTTGCAGAAACAAGCCGAAAAAATGTTGGATGCATTTAATGCTAAATATCCCGTAGCTAATGTTGGCGATACAGTGAGGGTCCTAGTCTTCTCATTTTAACTGGTATTTTTAACATTTTCATTGCCTCATACATTTTTTTCTTTTGATAGTATCATAGGCCTGTCTGTAATCGATGAATAGCATAATATGCAGACTTAAATTTTGTTCGTAAGCATTCTCCTGAAGTTGTTTCATAACGAAAATTTGGTCTATTGTCGATCTACCTGCTTTAAAACCTCCTTGGCATTCTCCTACATTTTCATTGTGGTATTTGTCTAATCGATTTTTAAGTATTTTTGCCAGAACTTTGTATGTTACATCTAAAAGTGTTATTCCGCGGTAGTTATCGCATTCTTCCTTGGGATCTTTTTTGTGTATTGGAATTATTAATGCCTTGTTCCAATTTTTAGGGATTTTTTCTTCTCGCCATACTTGTTTCAACAACTGCCATATTCTCTCCGTTAATTGTTCGCCTCCATATTTTAAAATTTCTATTGGAATATTGTTTTCTCCTGCACTCTTATTATTCTTCATCTGGTTTAAGCATTCTGTCACCTCCAGTTTTTTTGGGACCGTTATGGCTGGATCTTCCTCATCACGATTTTCTTCCTCCGATTCATTATCATTTTCGCCTAGTTCTTCCTCACCATCATTTAGTAATTCCTCAAAATACTGTTCAAATCTATTTATTTTTTCTTCCCTATCCCCTATTAGATATCCCTCTTTGCTTTTCAAAAAATAAGGTGCTTTCCGGTTGTGGCCTTTCCCTTGTCTTATTTCATGATAAAAAATTTTCACTTCTTTATTTTTATAAGCTTCAACTTTTAATAATTCCCTTTCAAAGTAATTTCTTTTATTCTTTCTGCATATTTGTTTAACTTCTTTCCTTGCTTTTTTATACTCTAGTCTATTTTCTTCACTGTTTTCCTTTAATAGTCTTTGTCTGATTTTATTTCTTTTTTCCAACGCCTGTTCACATTGTTCGTCAAACCACTTAACTTTTTTTCTTCCGTTGGGGCTCCCTAGTATCCTATTTGTTACATCTCTCATTACAGTTTCTATCTGTGACCATTCTTCTTCTAGTAGCTCGATGCAAGGTCTTAAATTTAATTCTCTATTGATTTCTTGCTGGAAGTGATTTACTTTGGTCTCGTCCTTCAATTTTTCTAAATCGTATTTTTTCCGTTTTTTATTATCTTGTTCAATTCTAGGGGGCTTATCTTGTTTCAGTTTTGTAATTACTAAAAAGTGGTCACTATCCGCATCAGCTCCTCTATAACTTCGTACATCTGTTACCCTTTTTAAGTGCTTCATTTTTATTAAGACGTGATCTATTTGATTTTTTGTTATGCCATTTGACGATAACCAGGTTTCCTTGTTGATGTTCTTATGGTCAAATGACGTGCTTACGATTTTCATTTTATTCTTAAAACGAATTCTATGAGTCGCTTGCCATTATCATTACTGAGTGCGTGTCTACTTTTTCCTCCCGCTACTTTTATATACTCTTCTTCTTGTCCGACTTTTGCATTCATATCCCCTATTACAGATTTAACATCAAATTTCGGTATTTTATTGACTGCTTGTTCCAGTTCTTCATAGAACTTTGCTTTCGTGTCTTCATCTTTGTCCTCAGGGGCATGCGCATTAACTAATGTCGTTTTCCTGTGTTTTCCTTTGATTCTTATTCTACATAGTTTATCTGATACTCCCTCAAAATCTATAATATTTGCTTTAAATTGACTGCTTACTATAAACCCTGTACCCAGCATTATATTATCTACTCCACTATTAAAGAACACATAATCGTCTATCTCTGTAATTACTTTCTCTTTTTGTTTAGTTTCTTGTATTGCTAACACATCTAATTTATATTTTCGCATTTCATTCATCAAGTGTTTTATGGCCCCCTACTCAAATGTACCTCTCACGTTCCATGTTCCTATTCTCATTCCATATTGTTTTTCTTTTTCTTTTCGTTTAACGCCGGAGTTTACCTTAAGTTGTTGCTTATCTGTAATCATTTTATTTGTACTATTCTTCATCTTTTGCATTTCCTTGTCCATTTCCATTGCCTGGTCTACTTTATTTTCCTCTGCCTCTGAGCTTATGCTTGTCGCCACTGGTTTTTTTGTCGATATGTTCGGTTTTATTTTTTCCAACTTCTCTTCCTCCGTGTTCCATCTCCATTCCTCTGTTTCTATGTACATTTTTCTGAACCCAATTTTCACTCGTTTTCCTTTATCTCCTTCTTTTATAGCTTTCATTCTGATCTTTTTTTTGAATTTCTCTATCCTTCTTCGACAAGTCATCCTGGATGAACAATCTCTCTTCAGTTTTAAATCTCAATTTTTGTTTATTGAGCATCACCTTCCTTTTCTCTCCTTGGTTTGCCAGTCTTACTAAGCATGTTTTTTCTCCTAACTTTACTGAGCTTTCTACTGCTGTCTTTATTTGTAATTCTTTTTCTAGGAATTTCTCCATTTTATTTCGTAGTTCTTCTGGATTATTTGTCTCTATTCCTACTCCCTGAACCACTATATTGTTTTTTCTTTTTTCGCTTTCCAGTCATTCCAATCTGTGGTCCATATTGGTTATTGTTTTCTTCATTTTTTCATTTTCTTTCGTCAGTTTCTCGTTTTCTTCCCTCAGTTGTTTCATTTCCTCTGTACTCCGTTTACTCCTCTCGTGTTTTTTTAATCTCCATGCTCATTTCCTCCATTTTGTCTCCTATTTTTTCCAACATATTCATCATTTTTTCGATATCGCTTCCTATTTTTGTCGGCGATCTCCCTATCTTCTTACTTTTTTGGAAATATCTTCCTCCGTATCATCGTAGTCTTCCTCTCTGTCGCTCTTCCTCTTTTTGTCATATTCATTATCGCTCATTTCTTTCTATTTTGAATTTAATCGCCTCAATATTAGAAGATTTTACGTCCGTCCCTGTCTTAAGTATATCGTTCGATACAAGGAGATTCCAGTTGTTGGATTTTATCAATAAACTTGTTCCTTATCGCTATCACACCGCGCAAAAAGCTCTAAGGCCAGTCAACCCGTCGGACCTTGAACTTTTATCAGTGATATTTAGCTTGGTTAATTGTTATTTATGTTAGGTTATATTTGTGACAAACTATTCTTACTTGGATACTGTCCAATTTTCACTGGACACTTTTATCCTTATATGAAAACTTCATACACTGTTTTGCTGATTATATTACTCGTAATTCCCGTGTAAGAACGAAGTTTATTATGGAGCAGAAATCAATACAACTTTCCAGTCCAGTCCCGTACTTCCGTATTTCTTTACATTCATTAAATTTAAGACCACCTCCATAGTTCACAATGTATATAATAATTGTCAACAATACACAGAAGCACCCGCAGTTTAATTACGTTAAACTCCTTACGACGTAAAATCCAACCGTATGCCACGCTGCGCTTTACCAAATGCAGCAACGTATCCTATTAAAATCACGGCTTAGTTTTAGACTGTCAAGGGGGAGAAGTGTGAAGCGCGGGTGTTTGAAGGAGTTCGCCCAACTATATAAAATATCAACGATCGCTCGAAATAGGTTCGTTATTCCACTGGTGGACTTTACTTACGCTTAGCTCAGTATGATGACAATGCGAATGCCGTACAAAAATAAATTTTATATTTGATAAAAGGGGATATTTAGATATTTTAGTTAATTAGAAGATTTTTAAGGAACTCTGCAAAACTGCAGCGCTTATGTACTAGTCGCCACTGTACTGTATTATATTTTGTTCGAAATTTAAAGCTCGGATGCATTCAAATTTTGACTAAATCGAATTATTAAATTAGTTTTTTCTTACCTGATTTTTTAGAATTGCTTTTATTTTTCGATTTTCTTGGGTAAATATTAATTTTGCTATGTCCACAGCCCATTTCCGGGAATTGGAGATCGTAGGGCAGTTTTTTAGGGTCGCCCTTCTGAACAGGGAAGGTTTTTCAATCACATGATTAGCAGGAGTCGTATATTCAGCCAGTATCTGTTATTTTTTCTAGTTGAATCAGCGAACTTAAATGTTTCGATAAACTTGCCATCTGTAAAGATAAAAATAAATTTGAAAGATGCTACATCTCGGGCTGTTAACCCCATCGTATAATTCTAAAACGAATAAGGAAAGAACATCGATCGTCATTGGAGAAAATAATAGTTCTTCATACAGAAAATATGTGTCATTAAGTAAAACAAACACACGACATCATGTACTATATTGGTCTTCGCACTTTTGGAAAAAGAAACATTAGTTACTCACATTTTACTTAATTCTTGAAAAAAAAACAAGCGGAGCTAAATCCAGACGTGAGCTACACCATACATATTAAATCTATTTCATATTTAAGTATAATTGGCATAAAAGATATAGTGTGAACTTTAAGCTGTCTGCTTTTCGATTGATTGCAATAGGAGGATATCGTCATAATCCAGTCAAAATTATAATTTAAAATGTTAAGTTGACGATAAATACATTTAATATTATAATTTCAACTAATAATCCTTGAAGTGATTTTAATAACTTTATAATTATTAATTACATTAATCGACTGTCGATTATTTTTAACCCCCAATTATGGAGCGCCATCCTACTTTTTAAGATACTTAGCGTTAATGTATGGAACAAAATACATTGTTTTAAACAATATTAACCTTTTCGAGGAGCGTTCATTCAAAACCAGACAAATCCACTTTTTTCACAAAATACGATTGAAATAGTTTTTCAAGATTTTATGGATTTCTAAAAATCGTTCAAAACCAAACAAATTCTATTTAAATTTGCATGTAAATATCAGTAGTTCAATCAAAATCAGACAACCAATTTTAAACCGACTTTTACCAAACCGTTCAAAACTAAACATATCCAATCATACTGTTACGAAACAGCACACTGGTATAGTCCCTGAATCCGACTCTGTCTAAGCCATGTATGAAAGTTAAAATTATGGCGGATGCGCAGGGATTTCTTAGAACTGTTCACGATTGTGACTATTTTATCTAGACATTGTATTTGTGACCAGTGTTATCTAGAAAATGCGAGAGCCGATTGTTTTTGTGTGAGCCGCAATCTAGAATTATCTAGTAAAAAAGGCACTAATATATATAAGGACCGACCAGCGGAGAAAAGTGATCTCGACAAATAAACAAGGATACAACGAAATAGCGAACAGTAAAATGTTGATATAATTTAATAATTAAGGTTGTGTGTATATAAATTAAGTGTTAGTGAGTAGTTTAGTGTTTAAATAAATTCGTAAGTAGCCATACCGTGTGTTTAAAGTTTATCCCACCCGTTTACTGTTTAAATAAATTAGAAAAACATTACATTGGTGTTAGGTGTGGGGTAATATAAATAAATTGCTACGCAAAAATGGCCAAGAGACTATGTGACTTGAAAGTGACTGAGTTAAGAGCAGAATTGGAAGATCGTGATTTAAAAACGTCCGGTAAGAAAAGTGGATTAGTAGAAAGGCTTAAAGTGGCACTGGAAAATGACGGCTTTGACCCAGACACAGTTTTATTTAATGACGAGGCTTCCAGCTTAATCTCGTCAATTTCTGCTAACATGGACGAGAAGATTTCTGGCATGGAAGAGAAGATTTCTGGCATGGAAGAGAAGATTTCAACTAATGTGAAGATCGATATTTCTGCTAACATGGACAAGATTTCTGCCGATATCTTATCGCTAAAAAATGACATTACTGCTGACGTTGAAAATAAAATTTCGTCTTTAAAATCGGATATCGAGGATAAGATAACAACGATGGAAAATCAGATGGGCGAGATAATCAAGGAGTTACACACAATTTAAGAACACAAGACACTTCAGCAGAAAAAAAGAAGATCGATATCTGCAAGCCAGAAACACAACCCAAGACAGATTATATTGGCAGTTTTACCCGAGTCAAGGCACCAACGTTCGATGGAAAGATGTCGTGGACCAATTACGTAAAACAGTTTAAAACAGACGCTAGAGTGAATAATTGGTCCGACAAGGAGAAAGCAGTGAACTTAACTATCGCGCTTCGGGGAGATGCCTTAGATGTACTTCAGACGATACATCTGGATGAAACGGATGATTTCGAGCAGCTGAAGAAGAGGTTGGACATGCGATATGGTCACGAACATCTAGAACATTTGTACCAATCCCTGCTGAGGAACCGAAGGCAGAAACGTGACGAAGCACTTCAAGAATATGAAGTGGATATTGCCCGACTCGTTCGATTTGCTTATCCATCAGCAGCAGAGAACATAATTGAATGCCTGGGCATACAGGCCTTTATTGATGACTTACGTGACCCCTATATGCAGAGAACGCTTTATTTAGCCCATTCCAAAACATTAGTTGACGCATTGACAGCTGCTCTTGAATATGAAGCAGCAACGAAGGCTTCGGGTTACAACAACGTTAGGACCATCCGAGAAGAAGGCGACGAGTACTAGTTTGACCAGATCGTCAGCTTGATCAAAAGTGTGATGGATGAGAAGCCGAGAAAGACCAGATGCTGGAATTGTGGCGATCTAGGGCATGTGCGCAGTTCATGTAAGCGCCTTAGGACTCCTGCAAACCAAGAACCCCAGTCACAGGAAAACTAGAACGGGTCGGCTACGAGGGGGCAGCACCGACCCATGATCGTTCCAAAGACACTCTCATACTGATAGCTTCTCTCAGATGTCGTAACGACAGTGTATATGTGGATGGCGAAGTAAATGGCAAGAAATATGCTCTGCTGGTTGACACTGGAGCAACTAGAACCATTATACGACCAGAAATAATGAACTCCAAGAAGAAGCTTTTACCAACGAGACTGCGACTGCGGACCGCCAACGTTCACGGTGAGACACGAATCCAATTGGGAATTGGCGCAGAAAAGTTCACGCATACGGTAATCGTAGCTGACATTGAAGAAGACGTGATTCTGAGAATGTACATGGTTTCCAATTAGACTTTAGAAACAGAACGATTAAACTGCGTTCCGAGGAGGTATTCCTTCATCCATATGAATGCAGCGCGGTGTTGGCAGCTGTACAGGAAGATACCGTTCTACCTGCACGAAGCGAAAACATGATAGTAGCACGGCTAAAGGGAATCATGGAGGAAAGTACACCGGTTATGATGGAGCTAAGGAACCACGACGTAGAGGTTGGCAAGGGAGTACTAATTGGGAAAGGATTGGTTACGTCAGCGAAAAAGATCCCAGTACGTGTGATAAACGTCGATGATTACCCAGTTACCATCAAGAAGGAAGCCAGGATTGGATCGTGCGTACCAGTGACGTCTATAGTTCGTCAAACAACGACCGCTGACAATTCTAATACCAGATTCGAGCAGATGTTATCAGTAGCTGGTCAATCTTTGGATCGAGCTGAAACAAAGAGAATGATATAATTTCTCTTGCAGTATCGAGACCTATTCGTACCAAAAGGAGGAAAGACTTATAGAACATCAGCCGCCAAACACAAAATCGATACTGGTAATGCTAAGCCAACTAGGCAATCAGCTCGAAGACTTCCACGAGCGAAGAGAGGAAACTAAAAGAATAATTCGAGAGATGGGAGAAGAAAAAGTAATAGACCCATCTACTAGTCTATGGGTGTCTCCAGTAGTACTCGTCAAGAAAAAGGATGGAACTACGAGATTCTGCGTGGATTATCGCCAGCTTAACAACGTGACGAAGAAAGACAGCTATCCTATTCCTCGAATTGACGATACGCTAGATACTTTGGCCGGCAGCAAACTGTTTTCCACCTTGGACCTGAAGTCTGGTTATTGGCAAGTAGTAATGGACCACATCGCAAGAGAAAGGCACCTATGAAACAGTATAATGTTGGAAGCCCTTTCGAAAGGATTGCTTTAGATATCGCTGGACCATTTCCGACGACAAAAAAATGGTAGCAAATACATATTAGTTGTAATGGTTTATTTCACAAAGTGGGTGGAAATCTACGCTATCCCGATCCAAGATGCCACAACTGTCGCGGATGTATTGGTGAAAGAATTTATCAGCCGATATTGAGTGCCATTGGAAGTCCACAGTGACCAGGTAAGAAATTTCGAAAGCCATCTGTTCCAGGAGATTTGCGAGAAGCTGGGAATGAAGAAGACCAGGAGAACAGCATAACATCCACAGTCAGATGGAATGGTCGATAGAATGAACAGGACTATTGGAAAATATGTGTCCAAAGTGGTTTCCAGCCGTCAGAGAGATTGGGACCAGTATCTTTCCCTATTCGCATTGGCTTATCGATCTGCCGTCAATGAGTCCACGGGTGAAACACCTGCGAAAATCCTGTTTGGACGTGAAATGAAGCTTGCTTGTGACCTGGAATTTGGCTGTCGACCTGGAGAAGATCTAGCAGGCGAAGACTACGTGATCCAATTGAGAAGAAGGCTGGACGATATTCATGAATTAGTTCGAAAAAATCTTTAAGTTGCCAGCGACAGAATGAAAAGTCGGTACGACACGCAGGCCACAGAAGACGGTTTTAAAGAAGAGGACTAAGTATGGTTACACAACCCGACGAGGAGAAAAGGATTTTCTCCAATATTACAAAAATACTTAATCAAGAAAAGGATCAATGATGTTATATATCGCATAAGCAAGATCCCAACGGAAAACCAAAAGTAGTTCACCAAAACCGACTAGCGCCATTCGAAGGAGAGCATGACCTAGAGAAAGGAGGAAACCATATTCGAGATGTATCTGACCCTACCTTCGATGAATTTATGGGCGCGTATGGAGGTACCGGGAAAGCTAGATATGGAGTTAGTTCAGAACAACGACAAGATTTGTTCACTCTCCCGGAAGATTATTCAGTGGCATTCAACATCCCCGCCCGTCTCAAGAACGCACGAGGGTTGGCATCCGTCTTTCGAAAGAAGTTCGGGCAATTAGAAAAACTTGAAAACCAGATTCCAGCCCCTGGCAACTAAAAATGAATTTCAAGATCGATCTACCTACTGCGATGTGTGGGAAGCACTTCGAAACCTACGAGACCATGTGTTGGAATCCAGCGTGAAGAAACGCTATGCCTAAGATAGCGTGTAACCAGTTGGATTGGCGAATTATCAGGAACATGGTAGATATTATCTTTCTAGATATCGGTGTCCACATATTAATTTGCAGCTATAACCCCGTTATCAGTATCCGATGAAGACGGTCCCCTGCTATTTCCATAAGATCGGAAAGTGTAGAAATGGGGCCAGTTGCCGATTCAAACATCCAGCCTCGGCTACACAATAGTTCCAGGAGGAACTTCCATTTAAGGAGGGGGTAATGTTACGAAACAGCACACTGGTATAGTCCCTAAATCCGACTCTGTCTAAGCTAGGTATGAAAGTTAAAATTATGGCGGACGCGCAGGGGTTTCTTAGAATTGTTTACGAATGTGACTATCTTATCTCGACATTGTTTTTGTGACCAGTCTTATCTAGAAAATGCCAGAAAGCCAATTGTTTTTGTGTAAGCCGCAATCTAGAATTATCTAGTGAAAAGGGCACTAATATATAAGGGACCGACCAGGAAGAGTTAAGATAGTTGATAAAGTGATCTCGAGAAATTAACAAGAATACACCGAAATAGCGAACAGTAAAGTGTTGATATAAATTAATACTTAAGTTTGTGTGCATATAAATTAAATTTAAGTGAATAGTTAAGTATATATAAATTAAGTGTTAGTGAGTAGTTTATTGTTTAAATTTTAAATAAATTAGTAAGTAGCCATACCGTGTGTTGTTTATCCCACCCGTTTACTGTTTAAATAAATTAGAAAAACATTACAATATCGTTGGTTTGTTATCAGTGGTCCACACTGTATGATGTTTGGTCTAAAATATAACGTTATCTCGCAAATCGGACACACAGTTTACGAAACGATTGCAATTATCGTAAATTACAATACGAATCCAAATAATTTTCCAAATGTTTATTTTTACATAGGATAATTCGGAGTGTTTTATGTAGCGTGTAAAGTTGAGATAGAAAACTGATTAGTTTTTATTGATATGAATAAACTGGGCGTTTTTATATAAAATCGATATTAAATGGGAGTATTCTTAATGATAAAAATTAGAAAAAAGAAATTTTAATACAGAAAAAAGATACTTGACATGTATCGAAGTATAGGTGGCCACCCACTACGTTGTATTTGTCAAGTAACTTGACGACCGTAGCTTGGCAAGTACTTGTACAAGTGAAAGCAAACTGTACACACAACGTGCCTAGTAGATAATTGAGTTAAACGCAATCTTTATGATTGAATATGTTGGTCGATTAATATTCATGGAATCAGAAAGTGATGATTCTATTTAAGGTGCGGCATTTGGAGTCGTGGTTACCTTTATTAATTAAGAAAAAAGCCTAAAAAAGGGTGTGGGTAGCAACAGAATGGTTTCTTACACTCTGTTTTTGCCTAAACAGTTTCTAAATGTAAGTGATAGAGAGAGGCAGCGGAGGATTATGCAGTAATCACGAATTTGCTGTAGCATTTTGTCCATAAATATAAATGCAGCATGAATAAGAGCTACTACGGCTTCCTATCTTTCCACAGGTTCGTGGTAAGCCTTTCCTTTCAAAATCCCCAGAAGAATAGGCCTAACTCTTCCAATCTAAAAGTGGAGGCATATTTGATTTAATAAAGTTTTCACTTATCTACAGGAGTACCAACGTGTTGGAACCAACAACTCATGCTAGTTTTATTGACCATCGTTTTTATCAGTATGTATGTAGGGTTAAGATTTGTTACATTTCGGTAGTAGGTACACAGGCCAAGAAAACTCCGAAGCTTGTGGATATCTTTGTGGATGGGCCAGTCAATAACAGCTTTAATTTTCTGGTCATCTACGGCCACTCCTTCCCCAGAGACAATGTGGCCAAAGTAGTGGACTTCCTTCTGGAACAGGTGGTATTTCTTAGGGCTCAGTTTCCATCCGGAATTCCTCAGACGCAGGAATACCTCCTCTAGATTTCTCATGTGGTCTTCAAAGGATCTGCCGACCACGATGATGTCGTCGAGGTATACCAGACATGTCTTCCAGGAGAGTATATATTATTATTTTATTACATTTTTATTACATTAAAGAACAGTATTTTTTAAGGTGGTCTATCTTTTCCACTGTTCTCTGATTTTCAGGGAAAATGTTAACGTAAACTTAGGCTTGGGGAAAAATCAGATGGGGCCCTAAATTACATCTTAAATATTTAGACTTAATTTATAGTGAACCACATCCATACTCACTGTAAGCTGTAAAGTCCCACTTACAATCAACTATATTTTTGTCAACAGGTTTATCGACTATAGTCCATGTTTTATTAATTAATAAGGAATTTTTTTATTCCTTTATTGCTTGCTCCCACTGAATATTGACGTCTCTATATTTTATTTCATTGAAATATTCAAGAATTGTACAAATAAGTGATTGAGCAGAAATCGATTGGTAACATTTTTATTGTCCTGACTCTTTTATTTTTTTAGTTACGAGGGATATTCTATACTTCTACTTTGACGCACTGTATCTCAGAAACGTACTACTGTGGTAAACTCCTGATTTCTTTCTTCATACATCAGACTTCTAACAGTACTTGTCTAGAATAGTGTTACGAAATCGCACAGTGTTGTAGTGCCTGAATCCAACTCTGTCTTATACTATAAATGAAAGTTAAAAGTTTGGCCAAGGTGCAGGGATTTCTTCGAACTACTTATCATTATTTTTTTGTGACAATTATTATCTAGATATTTCCAGGAAAGTCGATTGTTTTTGGGAGCCGCAATCGAGAAGTTTCCGGAATAGAAGGCACCTAATATATAAAGACTACCTACCAACCGCAGTTTTTGAGTTTTCAATTTGATCTCGTGGCAGAACAGTGAAATAGTGAATAATACCTAATAATAAAGTATTTAAATAAATTAGTTGATTCACGAGCCAAAATTCATTAGAGTCGGATCGTTATTAAGTCAAGTCGTCAATATCATAACAAATTAAAAACGTGTTTTTTGTCATGATTAAAATGTGATAATAAAACTTGTAAAGTGCTGTTTCTCTATAAAATTAGTAAATATTCCTTAAATTTACTTATTTGTGTTGGAAATAAATAGGCCAGTCACTGAGTTACAGACTGTTTATCTGAGCTGAGATGTACTTATATATTCTCATTTCTATTTCTAGCTATTGATTTTGATTTTGGTATCCAGGATCACATCAATATGTCAAACCTCCCCTCACAACCACTGCTCTCAAATACCACCACTTCTTCAACCCCCACTAAACAATCTATCTCAATAAACACAAATACCCCTTCAACACCCTTAACTTATGCCGCGGCTACTTCCGCAAGACAACCTCCTCCCCTGGTACCATCTCGAGATCAAGCCATCATTCTTCTATCCCCAACACTGTACTATTCGATTATATCAAAGCAATAGGTAACATTGTCTCTCCCAAAAACGTACATTTCGCTTCCAGAATCTCTCATGGCCGCATATGTATTTATTTATCATCTACCACTCAAGTCGATGACCTTCTAAAATCGAATGAAAACATCTTAGTTAGTTCCAATGTCATTCCTATTCGTCGGCTTATTTCCCCCACCAAAAGAATCCTTATTTCCAATGTCAGTCCATCCATTCCACATTCCGTTATTGAAAAAGCCCTGTATGACCAAGGATTAACACTTACCTCCCCTATTTCATACGTCAAATGTGGCTCGCCTGATGACGAATACGCACATGTCCTGAGCTTCCGCCGTGTAACTTACGTTCTGCCTACCAGTAACGATTTTTCACTGCAAACTTCGATTCTTATTACGCATGAAAATACTTCACACAGAATATTCATTTCTACTGATAAACTTGAATGCTTTCTTTGCAAGAAGGCTGGACATACCGCTGAATCATGTCCCAACACTTCCCACGACCTTCCCCCACTATTAAATACTTCCGTCAATCTTGAACCCTCCACTTCAGCTGACCCAGCTACTACTGATACCTTTTCAGACAATCCCGAATTACCCTCTCAAGTGCCACTCGCTCCCTCCTCCCCTGTGCCTGACGAAAAACGACCACGATCTAATAATAGCACTCTTGACTCCCCGCAGCCTATATCACCTTCCAATACTCCTCTCGATAATCCCAATCCAATGCCCCTCCCCCAGAATTCCCAAATTCTAATTAAAAAAAATCTGCCAAAAAAAGAACTAAAAAATCCAAACTGGCTGAAGATGATTGTCACAATATAAGCCCCGAATCACGTTCTATCATACATAAACTTTTTGAAGAGTCTCCTAAATCCTTCTCCCTTAATAGCATCCAAGTTATTGCGTTCCTCGAAAATACTTTCCGCGTCAACGACCCTCTACCTGAAGCCAATAAATTTATCTCCGACACTGCTTCCCTACTGAAAGATATATCCTTAATTTATTCTAATATCAACGAAAGATCTTTGAAAAATCGCATTACACGTCTGACCAATAAAATTAAATTTAAACTTCACCCCGACCAAAACAATATTACTGACGATCCTTTTTCTGATGACGGTACCACCACTGACTCCTCTACACTATCTCAGTAATTAACCTCTTTCCCCCTTTAATTAGTACCATTCTCTCTAATTCAATGGAACTGCGATGGATTTTATCCTCGCTTAGAAAGAATTCAGAAAATCGTATCTCTCCATACCCCTGACTTTCTCTGCCTCCAGGAAACCAACTTCAAAATTGACCAACAATGCAAGCTAAAAAACTTTGAAGGTTATCATTACATCCGTACCAACTATATGAGAGCCAGTGGTGGTACTTCAATATTTGTATCTAGCGATGTATACTCATCTCATCTCCCACTAACCTCAAATCTAGAGGCAATTGCTGTAACTGCTTGGTGCCCCAATAAGCTTACGATTTGCAGCACCTACATTCCACCTGATCACCCCCTCAATGAAGAAGACTTAACCGACCTAATATTTCAGCTCCCCCACCCATACATCCTTGTTGGTGACTTTATTGCACATCACACCATGTGGGGCTCAACTCATGGTTGCACTAGGGGCAAAGTTATTAAAAACGTCATAAACTCCTCCGGAACCTGCTTGTTGAATACTGGACTCAACACTCACTTCAACATTTCCTCCGGCTCCTTTTCTGTCCTTGACCTCAGCTTATGTGACCCTAAAACTGCACTTTCCCTTTCCTGGCAAGTTTCAGATGACCTTCATGATAGCAACCATTTTCCTATCATCATATCCAATCATTATAATAAAGAAACTATAACTAGAAGCTTGTGGCACTTAAAAAACGCAAATTGGTCTGAGTTTACCTCTCTCTCCCAAACTTATTTATCATCTTTAGCTATTTCTGCAAACATAAATGACACTCTAAAAATGTTTACTGACAACATACTTACCGCTGCAGAGACTCACATCGGTAAATCAGTCACTTCCTCTGCACAAAAAACTGTGCCTTGGTGGAATTCAGCTTGCGAAAATGCCATCCGAGAGTCCAAACATGCTCTTAACAGGTTTAGACGAAATAGAACACAAGAAAACCTTCTCCTACACAAACAGCTCAAAGCTAAAGCTAAATTCGTAGTCACACAAAGCAAAAAATCCTCATGGCAAAGTTATACCACCTCGCTGAATCATAATACAAATCCCAGTCAAGTCTGGAAAAAGTTTCACAAATTCAAGGCAAGAAAACCAATACTAAAATTCCCTCCTTAATATTGAATGGCACTGTTATCTCCGACAACCAAACAATTGCCGAGTCACTCGCACAAAATTTTGATGACAAATTCATTAATCGTAACCGCAGTTCTGTTTATCACAATTCTCATATTCAGCCTTCCTCCACTTTTCAGTCAAACCCTCATGACGTTGCTTCCGTCAACGCCCCTTTCAGCCTAAATGAACTCAAATCTGCCTTGTTTACTTGTAGAAATTCTGCCGCCGGCCCTGGTAATGTTCCTTACATCTTTCTCAAAAAACTATCCAATCCATCTCTCTCTAAGCTTCTCGAAATCTATAACCTAATCTGGAATACTAATCAGTTCCCTGACGCATGGCGCAAACCCATAATTATTCCAATAAAAAAAGCAGAGCAATCCACCTTATCGCCCAATTCCTTCCGACCGATTTCACTCACTTGTACTACCTGCAAACTCCTGGAGAAAATGATCAATAGAAGACTACTTTGGTTTCTTGAAAAGTACAAAATCATTCCTAATGCCCAATCCGGCTTCCGGCGTCATCGATCCACTCGCGACAACCTTGTTCTTCTCCAAACACATATCTCTTCAGCAATAAACAATCACCAGGACGTCGTTGCAACCATCTTTGATATTGAAGGTGCCTTTGACTCGATATCTAGAACGGCAATACTAAATAAACTTTCCCAATATAATCTTCATGGCAACATTCTATCGTTCATTCATAATTTCCTAACTTGTAGAACCTTCAGGGTTTCCGCTAATGGCAAACTCTCCTTGCCTCACCCACAAAATGCTGCTGTCCCTCAAGGATCAGTATTAAGTTCTACTCTATTCATCCTCACAATAAACGAGCTCTGTTGCAAGTTTCCTGCTCCCATAAAATATGTCCAATATGCTGATGACCTAATTGTTTATTGTCATGGTAAATCGATCTCATCCATTTGCAAACTCCTTCAAACCGCAGTAAACCTTCTACAGGATAGATCTTCTTACCAGGGATTATCCTTATCTCCATGTAAATCCAAACTAATCAAGTTTTCAAGAAGAAGATCTTCTCCTCTACCTCACATTTTATTTAATAATTCACCCTTACCCACTGTAAATCAATGTAAAATTCTCGGAATAACCTTCGACTCTCGACTTAACTGGAAACACCATATCCATGAACTCAAAGGCATCTGTCTAAAGAGTTTAAACATAATAAAAACGCTCAGTTACTTTCACTGGGGCTCCGACGAAATCGTATTATTAAGAGTTTACAGAGCTCTCATCCGTTCGAAGCTTGACTATGGTTGCTTTATTTACATGTCAGCCCCCAAATCCGTCACAGATTTGCTGAACTCTGTTCACAATACCGCTCTCCGTCTCTGCCTTGGTGCCTTCCGCTCTAGCCCTGCTGATAGTCTCCATATTGAAGCTAATTAATGACCCCTCCCCTTAAGACGGCAATCCCTACTTCTTTCTTATGCTGCCTCAGTATCATCCAATCCATTCAATCCCGTTCACTCACTTTTCACTTCAACGACTAATCTCCCTACTAACCCTCGAACAATTATCAAATCTCTTCCCCAATTGCTCTTCCTTTAGTCAAAGATACTGACCTCTCTCTGACATCCCCGCTCCCACTACCTTCTTCTCCTCCTTGGACCAAAATTATTCCTATAATCGATACCTCACTCACCATTTTTAATAAACATGAGTCACCCACTGCACTTGTAAAGAAAGCATTCCTTGAATTATTACAAAAAAAAATCTTACGATTTAACACTTTACACTGATGCTTCCAAAACTGACTCCGGAGTTGGTTGTGCAGTTACCTCGAAACATGAACTCATAGGCTCCTTTACTTTACCTTCAGTGTGTAGCGTCCATACAGGTGAGCTTCATAGCATTCTTCAGGCTTTTAAATATATCTCCCTCCCCCACAAAAATATTGCTATATGCACTGATTCCCTTTCCTCCATTTTATCAATTAAAGCAATCTTCACTGACCACCCAATTGTCCAGAACATACATGATATATATCAAACTCTCGTTGCTCATGATATAACAGTCTCTCTCATCTGGCTACCATCAAACATTGGAATTGCTGGTAACGAAACTGCCGATCGCCACGCGAAAGAGGCTGCCTCTAGCAACAATCCAAAACACATAATCCAACTCGCCAGCGACCTCAAGTTCCATTTCAAAAACGTCACGCAAGAATCTTGGCGACATCTGTGGCGCAACAGTACGACAGCACTTCACGATATTCATTCATCTACTTCTCCTCTCTCCCTTAGCTTTTTAACAAGGAGAGAGGCCGCTATACTCAGAAGAATTCGAATCAGCCACACCAAACTCACACACGGTCATCTGATGTCTTCAGGAAATCGTCCTGTTTGCCATAGCTGTAATACTATACTGACCGTTAAGCACTTACTTACTGACTGCAAACAATTTTCCGCTACATATAAACGATTCGACCTAAGGCCTAGCCTCAAGGAAATGCTCCACTATCCCACCGAGATCAAAAAAGTCTTACAGTTTCTGAAAGCTACGCATCTCTACCATAAAATCTAATTTAAAAATTAGTAATAGTTGTTATTTAATATCATGTAAATAATTGTAATTATTTTTCTGTGCCAATGACCTGCGCTGTCGAGGCACGTTAAGCTAAAATAAAAAAAATAAAAAAATAAATTAAGTCTGCGTAAATAAAAGTAGTGAAGTGTTTATATAAATTAGTGTAAGTGAATATACTGTGTATTTGATATAAATTAGTGAATAGTTAAATGAAAATTAAATTCGTAGTTAATATAAACTACTTTTTAAAAAAATAACTTTTATTTCTACAAACTAAAATGAGACTTTACAACTAGGAAGCTATATAAAATCTGAATGTGATAATGAAAAACGTTATAAAGAAAACAATCCGTGCGATTGCAATTCAGCAGTCTAGCGGTGTCCTATTACCATATGCGTTCCCATAACTCCTCCGCCATTAGACAGAAATTCAAGGAATTTGTTGAATTTCAGAGTTCCAAATTTTGGGGACCATTCTGGATTTCTTCGCCTTGGCTTCTTCTTCGGGTTCTTCTTGTTAGAATGAATTTTACAGTCCAATACAAAATAATTATTAATATGATGAAATAAATAAAAATAGTCCAAATATTAAAATTTGCAGATATTATTGGAGACGAAATGCTAGCGATTTTTTGTTTTTGAATATCTAAAGCACTTTGAACATATTTAAAGTCGTCTAAATTGATAGAATTTAACTGGATTGGTTCCATTTGAAAATTTGCTATTTCACTTGAAAATGTTAAATTTGGAAGGTTTATTAGATTCAGTTCGGTTCGATATTTTTCAAAATGTTTAATTTTAATACCATCAATGTCCACTTCGCACTCCGAATCAAGTTCTAGAATAAAAGTTCCCTGAATTGGAAAATTGTCTTTGTTAGATCCGCACTTTTGATTAACTACACTCATTTCAGGAGATATTAGAATCCAATGATTCTTCTCTAATTTTTGGATTCGTAATTTAGGCATTCGAACAGTTAGCTGCTGGCATGATGAGACGTTCTTAAAGTAGCGAAGCATCTGGATTGCACATGGGATTTCTTCTTGGATGATAATGGGTCCTTTCTGGTAGCAAATGTACTGTTCAGATGAAACTTCTTGACAGTTCTCGTCGAAAAACATATAGGAAAGGTCATTCAGGATAAGGAATTTCGCTTGAGGTAGAATTACTTTGAAGGAGTTTTGTGTGGGTACAGGCAATGAGTATATGTGGAAATAATTATAAGTTTCGCTTTCTACTATAGGAATTTCTAAGATAAATACTATTTTGTATCCCTTGATATGACATTTTACTTCTGTGACCTTTTCATATAAAAGAATATTTTCTATTTTTGGTTCAAAAGGAAGCTTATTGAATTTCAATTGTTCATTTACATTATTTCATTTAAAAGTTCACTAGGTTCAATTATTGAATTATGAACTGTATTTAACTTGGAAAACGTGATAGCTACTTCGATTTTCTCTAGAATATTGTAAATTAATTTATAAGTTGGAGCGATTTGAGAAACCAATGTATCCGTGACATAAAGGTGATAATTTCCTTTTTCTTGTTCGTAATAAGTTTCAATTTCCTCTATTCGTTTCAATAAAGTTTGTTGATTTTGTGCCAATGTGTTTGTATTGTTTTTAAAAATATTAACAGAATTTTGAAGAAGTGTTATTTGTGAATTGACTATATTTTTTAATTTTGATTGATTCTCAGAAAGTGTGTTAATTGCTTTATCATATTTTTCTGCATCGTTTTGATCTAGATTGCCCGTTAAAGATTTAATTATTGAGCCAAGTCCGTTTATTATTCCTCTTTTGATTCTTATATTAAAAACTGGATTTATCTTATTTAACTGGATTTGTATTTTTTGTTCTAAATTTAATATTAGGTTGCACATACTTTCAAATTCATGGATTAACACGGATTTATCTTCATTCTTTGGAAATGTTTGCTGAATTCTTTTAAAGTTATTTTGTACAGCTTCAAAATGGGTTACTATATCTGAAATGTCGAAAGTTTAAATAAATGACCAAAAATCAATTTTATTTTGAGCATTGCCTAATTTATAAGGTAGAAGACCGGGGTTATTATTTAAATTATGGAGTCTTGGGTGGTTTGATCCCTCATGGATGTGGATGGACAACCTGTAACAGTTGGAGGTTGTTTTAGTTCCTTTATATGTATTATCTCTTTTTTATTTATATTTTTCTTAGAAGTTATTTCTACTTTGTTCCTATCTAAAATTTCGGTTATTTCATAAGGTCCTATAAATTTATTATCTTTTTTACTATGATAACGCAAGTTTTTCTTAAACACTATTTGTCCTAACTTAAAATCAGTATTAGTATTACCTTTTTGGTTATTCTTATCTACAATTTTATCCTTTTGTTTTTCTATTGTTTCTTTTACATTTTCATATACATGTTTAAGTTTTTCCTTATGATTTTCAGCATAATCTGAGTAAAATGCTGCGGGAATAAAAATTTCATTTGGATTTCGCGAATTAGTGTGTCCGAAGGTTAATTCGAAAGGGGTAAATTTAGTGCTAGTATGTATTGAGCTATTGTAACCTAAAATTGCATAGTCAATTAAATCGTCTTCATTGGGGTGCATTTCTTCTAGAATTCTGAGATGTTCTATTAGACTGGAATTGAATCGTTCTGCTACACTGTTTGATTCGTGATGTCCTACAGTGCCGAAATGTATTTTTATTTTATGTAAATTCAAAATTTCTTTTACAGTATCATTATTAAATTCAGTACCATGGTCAAGAATAATTTTTTCTGGTAGTCCAAAAGAACAAAAGTATTTTATTAATGCTTTACTTACATGAATAGCCGTTTTGCCTTCGACTTGGTATGCTTGTGCGAACTTTGAAAATGCGTTAATAATAATTAAATATATTTTATTGTTGTAATGAAATAAATCTATGTGAACAATTTGAAAAGGTTTTGATGCTGTTTCAGTTATTACCAGAGGTGCGTATGGAGGATGTCTGCCATATTTTGTTCGTTGACAAATATCACACGAGTTTATATATTCAGTAATAGTAGTTTTCATATTTTTCCAATAATAGTTCCGTTTTAAATATTCATACGTTTCTACAATACCACGATGGTTAGTTTTGCCAACGTGATGATGTTTTATGAGCATTACTTGTTCTTCCTTTTCCTTGATTGTGTTTACTTGTTTTAAGCATCTAATTAATTTTGGGCCTTTTTCCGAAAAGTGTTCTAAATATATTTTATTGAAATCGTTATAAAGAGAATCATTGTGAAAATAAATGCAGTAACAACGTTTCATAATTATGTAGTCTTTTAAAAATTCGAGTATAAAATTTTCATTATTTTGGATTGGAATTTTAACATTTATTATTTTATGATTTTCGTAGGATTCCTGTTCAACTATTAATTTAGGATATGGATGCGGTGTGACTATGATTTGATTAACTTCATTATTAATTATTTCGTCATATATTCGTATACCGTCATTTGTTGTTTCATTAAAAGTGGTATGTTGTGTATTTGAGTCGGTGTCAATTGTGTCAGCTGTTTGCAAATTGGCATCGGTTATATTGTCATTTATTTGTTCGTCTATAAGGTTATTTAAAAATTGGTCTAATTCATGAGGATCTGTAATTTCGTCAGGATTATTAATCATTGAATCATTTTCGAGTGCGTTAATAACTACTCTAGAAAGTGCATCGCAATTAGAATTTAAAGTACCTTTTTTGTAAATTATTTCATAGTCAAATTCTTCCAAACGTAATCTCCAGCGTATTAATTTTGAATTCGGTTCTCTGAGATTAAATAGCCAAATTAAAGGACGATGGTCACAATATATTTTAAATCGTTTACCGTAGAGATATGGTCTGAAGTACTTACAAGCCCATACTATGGCAAGTAATTCTCTTTCAATAGTACTATATTTTTGTTCAGAGTTATTTAAGGTTCTTGAAGCGTATGCAATTGGTCTATCCGAACCAATTGGACCTTGAGATAATACTGCGCCTAATGCTACGTTTGAAGCGTCCGTGGTTAAAACAAAGTCTGGATACTGAAATATAGGTGAATTGATTAATATATTTTTACAAGTGTTAAAAGCAGAGATAAAATTTTGATCGTGTTTGACTTTAGCATTCTTTTTCAGACATAAAGTTAACGGTTTAGTTATTTTAGCAAAATCTTTAATGTATCGTCTATAATAGCCTAATAGTCCTAAAAAGCTTTTGATTTCCCTTTGAGTTTTTGGTATTGGATAATTTTTTATTGCACTTATCTTGTCAGGATTTGGCTTTACTCCGTCTGGTGTAATAACATGCCCTAAGTACGTGACTCCTTTTCTTAGAAAATCAGATTTATCAAGTTGGATTTTAAAATTTGATCGTCTTAATCGGTCAAATACTGTTTTAAGTCTCTCTACGTGTTCTTGCAAGGATGTAGAGTAGATTACAATGTCGTCTAAGTATACTAAACATATTTCGTTATTCAAACCTCGTAAAATGTTGTCCATAACTCTTTGAAATGTAGAAGGGGATGAACGTAGTCCCATTGGCATACGTTTAAATTCCCAATGTCCGTTTTGAGTTGAAAATGCTGTCTTCGGAATGTCCTCTTCGTGCATTTGGATTTGGTAGAATCCGCTAGCTAGGTCTAGAGTACTAAAATATTGACTTTTGCCTAATTTGTCTAAAATTTCCGTAATGCTTGGTAATGGGTATTTATCTGGTATGGTTTTTTCGTTCAATTTGCGGTAGTCTATTACTAAACGGAATTTCTTTTTATTTGATTTGTCTGTTTTCTTCGGCACAATCCAAATTGGCGAGGAATACGGAGAATTGGACGGTTGAATAATACCTTCATCAAGCATTTTGTTTATTTGTGTTTTGACTTCTTCTTTATAAATTTCGGGGTAACGATATGTCTTAGTAAATATTGGGGTATCGTCTGTTAAGTTTATTTTGTGTTTTATTTGATTAGTGAAAGAGAGCGGTATCTCTTCACAATAAAAAATGTCACGATAATCATAACATAATTCTTTGATAACGTCTTTTTCTTCTGGATTGCAATGATTTAGATCAATATTTTTCAAATTTGTCTTTAAAACATGGTCATGTTCTTTACTAATTTCATGATCAGTTTCCATTTTTTCAATGAAATTAATTTCGTTTATGTTTAAAATTTCAATATCGATTGGTTCGAAAAATTCGATTTTTTCAGATTTAGTGCTAGAGTTTATTATCGTAGTAAGAGCAAAGTAATTTTCTACATTTACTACAGCGACCGGCATCTCGATATGAGGTGCAAACTTTTTATATTCTAAAAGTCCGGTGCCTTGTTTCATTTTTACTGGCATTTTAACTTTTTGTTGAGTTCTAGGCGGTATTATCAAGTGATATGTTTGATATTTAGGATTTTGAATATTCGATATTTCATTTTCAATTTCGTATATTATTGGAATTTTTGCGAATGGAGTTACGATAAATTTTGAGTTCATATCTATTGAAGCTTTTAATTGTTTCAATAAATCAACGCCTATTAATCCGTCATATTTATCGCTAAATTTAAAGAGATAGAATTTGTGATATTCTGAGAGTCTAAAAATTTTGAAAATTGGTATTTCGATTACTTCGTCATGATATGTTATATTATGAGCACTTTGTATTTGAAAATCTCCTTTAAAAATTTCATTTGGATAAAATTGATAAGCTAAATCAGGTTTAATTATACTACGAGTACTACCTGTATCGACCAAAAAATTTGCTTTTAGTTCGGGGATGTAAATATGTGGTAAATTTGCTCTGGATATATTTAAAGTTATTAGGGGGGATTGTTCTGTGAGGCTTCTTGTTGAAAATTTTCGTTTGGGTCTTGAGAAATTTGATAAGGATCATCGAATTGGTATTGATTAGAATTGTCATATTCTGGATATGTTTCATCGGTTTCATGTGGATTAAAATAATCAAAATTTTGGACATCATGGGTTTGGTATGAACATTCACCTTGTATTTGATTCTCAAACGGGTTATCGAATTCATAATTTTGATGATTTACATCATGTGCAAACAGTTCTGTGGACGTAAATTTCCTCTGAGGTGCTAACATTGTATTACCTGATGATGTGTCCATTGGAGTAAGTTTGTATGGTTTGTTGGGATTTGATTGATTTCTGCTTTGATTTGAGGGTGCTCTCAATATCTGGCTTTGCCTGGGTTGATTGGAAAATGGTTGTCTCTGAGTTTGAAAATTATTATTGTTCCTCCACTGGGGTTGTGGATTTTGGATGAAAGGACGGTTGAAATTATTAAAATTCTGTTGTGGTTGCAAGAATTGATTATTAGATACACCTGGATTTGAATTTCGATTAATTGGAATGATAGGTTGAGAAGGTGGCGAATTGAAATGTTGGTAATTAGCATTGCTATTCTGGAAAAAATTGGGATGATGATTAGTTTGTCTGGATGGAGTGATTCTCGGTATTGGTTTGTAAGATTGATTATTTAGAGTATTATTTCTATTCTGACTATACATAAAATTCTCTTCTTCTATAACTAAGGACATAGCAACTTCTAAACTATCTGGGTTTCGCAAGCGTATATTATTTTGCAATTGACCAGTTAAACCTCTAATAAAAGTTTTAAGTGCTAAATCGTTATAATTTTTAATTTTAATAGTTTTTTCTGCAATTGGATCATTTGAAGCATTTAATTTTGAAATTACTAAGCTACGTGCTTCCTGGCATCGCATACCGAAGTTGTATGGTGTTTCATTTTTTAATGGTCTCAAAACAATTAAATCTTGCACTAAACAATCTATATTTCTCTGATCTCCGAAGCATAATTGAAGAGCTTGTTTTATTTCTGCCCATGTTCGTAATTCAGTTCTTGAACCTATAAGCATTAAAGCTCTACCTACTAATTTACTTAACAATGCGCGTAATAAAAAACTATTTAATTGTGGATTTGCTGCATCGAAAAATTGAGAGATTAGTGTGTCACAGTTATCTAGAAAAATATTTAAAGTATGAGGATTACCCTCGTATTGTGGGATAGTATCAATATATAATTTTAATAATTGATAGTTTGGATTAGCCATTGCTTCAATTTCTGGTATATTACTTTTTTCTTCCAAAGTTATACTAGAGTTAAATAAATCTGCTAATTCTTCTACAATTGAGTCATTCATCAACTAATCTAAATTATATTACTTATGTTCAAAAAGTATTTTACTTTTGAAGAGTATATAAAACGTAAATAAATATGTAAAAAGTAAACAAAAGCGAAAGTTTATATGAAAAAGGAAAAAATGGAATGTTTTTTGGCTTACAGTACTATGAAGAAAATGTTCATTCTTCTCCACTAGGATCTGGGCGATGTGGTCCCTCTTCCCTGGACTGGATTCTTGAACTTGACGTAAAACCACAAAAATAACACAAAGTTCGAGATTGCAAATAAACCGTAGATACGGACCGGTGTCATGATTTTTGTTGAACCGATTTGCAATCCTACTGACTGCGCCAATTAAATTCGTAGTTAATATAAACTACTTTTTAAAAAAATAACTTTTATTTCTACAAACTAAAATGAGACTTTACAACTAGGAAGCTATATAAAATCTGAATGTGATAATGAAAAACGTTATAAAGAAAACAATCCGTGAGATTGCAATTCAGCAGTCTAGCGGTGTCCTATTACCATATGCGTTCCCATAACTTGAATAAATAAGTAAAGGCATCCTTTTTTTAAATGATCAGTTCAGTAGCGACTAGATAAATGTTAATATAAATTAATGTATATAGGAAATATGTACAAAATGACATACTGTTTTCAATTTAATTTTTAAAAAATTTATTCACTAGAATATAAAAAAACATATAAACTAAAGAAACATTGATATATGGACGATCGAAAGACAAACAAGTCAACACTAGGAATACACAAGAAAAGGAGTTTACAAACTTTCTTATATGGTATGTCCTAAACCATTTTACCCATATAATATGTACAAAATGGCATAGGGTGAAAATAACACAAAACAAACAATAGTCCAGCAGTAGTAATTAGGAACACAGTTCACAAATGAAATTTTTTGTAGATTTTGGGACATCCGCGCATAGGGAATGTGCCCATTTCTGGCAATTCAAGCACTAGAGTCATATCTCATTTGATCTCGAACGCGAAACAAATCATTGCAATAAATACTTGGACAGTCTTCATCATTTATATCGGCAAAGGGCTCCTCATCAGATTCTAAACTCAGATCTAAAGGCTCAGATGCTTTTCTTTTAAATCTAAGCCTTATTTGTATTTTTTCTCCAGATGTAGATGGTGTTGATTCGTCAGGAGCATCACTACCAAAAGAACCAGGCAGCCGGCTTATGGAGAAATGGGCTTCGGTGAAATTTCATGAATTGTTAGTATATTGTAGTTGACGACTTTCTGAACAATAGTGTCCATGGGCCCAACTGAATCCTATGACTAGTTTCAGAGATACAGGGTGTTGAAGTTGGAAAACACCCATTTTTTAAAAGCATGTATTTCTTATTTTCTTCAATGTACCAAGAATTTTTTCCTGTGATAGTGCTCTAATGACACTAAATATCAGTCCCTCATGAGAGAAAGTTTCATTTGCTACAGGGATACTCAACAATTCAAAAAACTGAACGTTGACTTGAAATATAATTCAACTTTCAGGAATTTCAATATCTGGCTGGATTTGCTTCTGGTTGGTTTATAATAATTAGATATGCAAATATTTCTTACAGGGCGAGTCAGAAAGTTGATCGCCCCTGTATCATATATTTAATAAAATTTTATATACTTTGTACTGCATGTTAGTAGGTGACATTAAGTCATTTTGAAATATATATAATTTATATATGATATACAGGGCTATTCAAAAGATATGTATGGAAGAAAATCCGAGAATCGATTTTTTTTTGGAAATCTCCCTGTAATTAAATATTTTTTCCGTGAATTTCTGTGATACTTTCATATTACCCTTACTTTGAGTTTGTTCGTCGTATGTAGAAGTTTTGTCAACGTGCTATGATCAGTTTTTTTATCCCGACAATATGATGACAAGCCTATCATTATTTTTTTCATATACGGGTGTCCCGTAAAGACCACGTCAAACTGAAGGAGAATGTAGATCAAAGAGTACCCTACCTGCTATGAAAAAATCCCCCGTATAAAAGTCTCACCGTTTTCGAGACATTTAATTTTGATAAAAATTATGAATTTTTGCCCCTCTCAGTAGTTTTTTTGTGCTGTTGGTACAATTTTACACTTTTCTAATTCATTTACTCGATAAAATATTGTTGAATAATTATTCTAACTTCTACGTTACGAAAATACTCCGAACATTTCAGAAGGGGGCTGTGAGAAATGTTTTTATTAGAAGTTTGGGAGTAGATTTTTTTTTAGATGTTTAGCCCATCGTAGTGAGATCAAAATGTACTGGGCTACTGCTGCACACTACATCAATAAATTGCCTATTTTATGGTGATTTCAAAATGGTATAACGCAAGAGATTTGTAATCGTAAAAAAAAGATATTGCCATTTATATCCAAAAGGGGACGTTTCTGACAAAGTATCAATCGACGGTTTTTATTTAATTACTTATTGTAGGTTACTAATATTTTCAATGACATTATAATCATTTACAATCAGTATAGTACACGTTCGAAACGGCGATCTCCTTCGCGTATACAGGCCCTACATCGACTGAGAAAACACCTTTGCACTGCCCTCAAACTTTTTTTACGATTTTATCTGTCTTAGTGTTTTAAATGAAACTCAACGTTTCTAGCTAATTCCACAATATAATGAAAAATATTGAAAATTGTAAAAAATTGACAATTGTTTCGATAACTGAATATCATCGTCAGAATGACAGAATGTAACTTGACGGTGAGACTTTCATACGGGGGATTTTTGCATAGCAGGTAGGGCACTCTTTGATCTACATTGTCCTTCAGTTTGACGTGGTCTTTACGGGACACCCGCATATTAAGAAAATAATGATAGGCTTGTCATCATATTGTCGGGATAAAAAAACTGATCATAGCACGTTGACAAAACTTCTACATCCGACGAACAAACTCAAAGTAAGGGTTTTATGAAAGTATTACAGAAATTCACGGAGGAAATATTTAATTACAGGGAGATTTCCAAAAAAAAATCGATTCTAGGATTTTCTTCCATACATATCTTTGGAATAGCCCTGTATATCATATATAAATCATATATATTTCAAAATGACTTAATGTCACCTACTAACATGCAGTACAAAGTATATAAAATTTTATTAAATATATGATACAGGGGCGATCAACTTTCTGACTCGCCCTGTAAAAAATGTTTGCATATCTTATTATTATAAACCAACCAGAAGCAAATCCAGCCAGATATTGAAATTCCGGAAAGTTGAATTATATTTCAAGACAACGTTCCGTTATTTGAATTTTTGAGTATCCCTGTAGCAAATGAAACTTTCTGTCATGAGTGACTGATATTTAGTGTCATTAGAACACTATCACAGGAAAAAATTCTTGGTACATTGAAGAAAATAACAAATACATGCTTTTAAAAAATGGCTATTTTCCAACTTCAACAACATGTATCTCTGAAACTAGTTATAGGATTGTGTTCGAATTTGATTTAATTACCAAATTCTCCTGTGATTTTATTTTCAACTTCCACTGTATAATACAATTCGAATATTCTGCTCAAAACATATAACTAAATATATCCTTCTTCTCAACATTTAATATTTCCTTACATCAACAAAAAATTCATTTTAACTTTACTACCACATAAGAAATACAGATAAATATCGTTTTCTGGAATTCCAATGAATATTTCAAAGTACCCGACACCGTATCGCTTCATAAAAACTCTCTTCCAAACTCTGTTATCTCTATCTACGGAACCTTTTCAGGCCATAAAAAATCACCCCAACTGCAAATTTGCACTCGCTGTATCTGACCGTTACGTTTCAAATTCTTTTATCCCATTGGCCAGATCCTAATATTTTGCTCCTACCTCGCAACCACGTTAACTCGTGTATAAATACGAATACAACCTCAATTTTAGTCACTTCCCAGATAGCCTTCAAACTTCCCAGTCACCAGTCGTCACTCACAAATTTCCCAGTCGTCATTCATACATTTCCCAGTCAGCGGTAACAAACATGTGTACTTAATCTTCAATCACCCATTAAACCATCATATTATGTGCAAAATAATCTCAGTTAACGCGTATGTACAAGTGAGTTCTTAATTGTCTACGCAAAAATAAATAAAATTATAAATTCATGCAATATATAAAAATGATAGTGACATAAGTGTTTAATTTCATCATACATCCTACACCAGTGAATACAATCGTTTGGTCCTTCGAGTACATCAGCTAACAACAAAGAACTTTCATTCCATCTAATAGCCCACGTAAAAAAGAGTTATTTAGAACATATTGAGTTGGGCCCATGGACACTATTGTTCAGAAAGTCGTCAACTACAATATACTAACAATTCATGAAATTTCACCGAAGCCCATTTCTCCATAAGCCGGCTGCCTGGTTCTTTACAACCTTGGTAACTTTTTTCCTTCCGGCGAGTGTGAACTTTGCAGGTTTAGAGGCCTCCTTAGCTTTAACGTCTTCCATATTTGCAGTGGAAGTCAGTTCATGAACGTTCTTCGAGGTTTCCTTTTGCCCTGTCCAGTTACATATATGCTCCTTGCAGCACGGGAGATATTTTGTCAATAGAAAACTGTAATATTTTCTTTGGCGAAGTGCTTACAATTTCTGTTTGAGAGCCAGTTGCACTAGATTCAGGCTCGGGTTCAGGTGTTTGACTGGTGTCTACAACTGTAGTGTTATTATTGGATTCTTGAGGAATATTAGTTGTTTCCGATGGTTCGAATACATAGTCTGGAAAAATATGTGGATTTAGAGGCCATATACCAGTGTTTTTAAAACCACTACATGCATTTTGTACAGTTGCTGCTTTCTCATATGCCTTGCCAAAAAGATATCCAATCTGCAAGTGTATCACCACTCTGCCAGGATGTTCTTTAAGCCACAACGTTATTTCTTGATTGAAATAAGTCTTTAGTGGTCCGAAAAAGGACACATCCAAATGTTGCATTATGTGGGTGCAGTGAGCTGGTAGACAGAAGAGAATAATACATTTTTCTTTCGCAAAATTTAAAGTGTCAATTCCCTTGTGACTGATGCGTCAATCTAAAATGAGCAGAACGTTATCTTTCGGAGTCGCCTTGACGTGTGACTGAAAATGGACAAGCCACTTGTAAAACAGGTTAGAAGTCATCCAGCCTGGCTCTTGCGCTATCCCTACGGTACCAATTGGTGCCCCATCAGTCAATTAATTTTTCATGTTTTTCCGGGAGAAAATAAGGAAAGGAGGTACAAAATTACCTGTTGCGCTCATACAACAAACAGAAGTTACGTTCGCTCCCTTTTCTGCACTTGTGATTTCTCCAACTTGCTTGCGGCCAGCAGTTGCAAAAATCTTTTGAGGCCTCTGAACTGTAGATAAACCCGAATCGTTTACATTGTAAATACTAAACGGAGAAATATTATACTTGTCTGAAACGTCTTGCAATGCTTTAAAAAAACGTTCGATTACGGGTTTGTTAAAGGCCTGTGCCCTAGCTGCGGACGTGGTTTCCGGCTTCCTTAAACTGATGTCTTTATTTCTTCTTCGAAATCCAGATAACCATTCCTGACCTGCTCTTTGTTTCTCCTTATTGAAACGATGCTCAAATCCATTTTTTCTGCTAGTTGGTATGGTAGTTATTGTACCTCCTTGCAAAAAATCTCGTTTCCATTAACTTCAAATGATCTGCAAGCTGTTTCTCCACTTCGAATGGGAAAGTGGTCTTGTATCTTCCCAATCCTTCATTTTTGGCTTTTAGGATTTTGTTTTTGTTAAGCGCCTGTCTTCTTAAAATCGCCTGTGGAACTCCGAACGTTTTAGCTGCCCTCAGTCATTCCATTTCATTTTTCTTCACAGCTTCAATTGCCTTTGTCATTGATAATTCACTCCAGCTTTGCCGTTCGGAAGTTCTCTTGTAATTGCGCGGCATTGTTTTCAACCTGCAAAAAATATGGTTAAAATGACATAGTATGTTATTTTGGACGTTGTTGGTGTAGTATATTTGATAAGCTGGTTATTTACAGTTTAGCGTTTTTAACGGTTCTTGTGAACACTTAGTTTTAATATTTGTCGCGAATGTTTTTTTACTTGACATAATAATTATCTACGTTGTCATAATTATCTTGAATTATGTCGAATAAAGTTCGTGTATTGAGAGGTTAATTATTTCTGTTCAGATCAGTTTATTCGACATAATTTTCAACTATGGATCGATTTCTTCGACCGGAGAAATTAGAAGTAGATCCTTCGTCTCCAACTGCTGCCAAGGAATGGATTTATTGGCTGAGAACGATTGAAAACTTTATTGGAACGGTGAATGAGATCACTCCAGAGATAAAATTGGATTAACTTGTTAACCATGTTTCATCGTCAGTATACTCCTACATAAGCGAATCTACAGATTATGACACAGCAATCAGTACTCTTAAAACTATATTTGTCAAGAAGGTGAGCGAAATTTATTCCAGGCACAAACTTGCAACGCGTTCTCAAATACCAAATGAATCAGTTGACCAATATCTGTGTGCATTAAACTCATTGGCTAAAGAATGCGACTTCAAATATGCAACTGCATCCGAGAATAGGGATGCGTATATACGAGACTCTTTTATAAGAGGACTAAGCGATCCGAAAATTCGACAAAGACTTTTGGAGAATACAACTCTTACTCTTGATCAAGCTTATTCTCAGGCAAGAGCGTTAGAAATGGCAGTTCTTCTGTCGAATTCATTCACTTCTGGCACGTCACCTATAAACTTGAATGTGATATCCGAAAATGGCCTTCCTGAAAACGCTATCGAACCTCAACCTCAAGTTAAATCGGTGGCTTCAACTAGTAAGTGTTATTTTTGCGGAAGGTCTCAACATCCTCGTAATATTTGTCCCACACGTGAAGCACTTTGCAGAAATTGTAACAAAAAGGGGCACTTCCGTAATGTCTGTCGCTCGTCTAAAAAAAGAGTGACTGCTAGCAGTTTACCTGTTGAAGAAGAAACATTGACAAATACTTGGAAGAATTATTACTTAGCCGCTACAGGGCCTACTTGCTTAGATAAGACTTTAATTGGTTTAACTATCAATTCTCAACCTGCAACAGCCTTGGTCGACAGTGGCTCTTCTCTGAGTTTTTTAAATGAATCATTTGCCAAAGCTTTGAAAATAGATTTAATCCCTGAATATGGAAACATTTTGATGACATCTAGTTCTTTGACATGCCAAATACGCAATGGCTGTGAAGTTGTCCTAAAGATGTTTGGGTATATACACAGGAATATTAAAATGTCAATATTACCAAAAGCGTGTGCCGACGTCATCATTGGACATGATATTTTGAAGCAACATGAAGCTCTATATGTGAATTTTGGAGGATCTAGACCGACTCTTACTATTTGTAACCTAGCGGCTGCTGAAGTACCAGTTTCATCACTGTTTAGGCAATTATCGCCTGATATGAAACCTATAGCGATAAAATCCCGTAGATTTTCAAATCAAGATCGTGACTTTATCGAAAATGAAATACAACGAATAATATATGAAGGTATTATAGAGCGGAGCAACTCACCTTGACGGGCGCAAGTGGTTGTCGTATCCGGAGAGAATAAAAAGAAGAGAATGTGCATTGACTATTCACAAACCATAAATAAATTCACTTTATTAGATGCATATCCTCAACCAAGGATCGAGGAATTAGTGAATAAAGTAGCTCAATATACGGTGTTTAGTACTATCGACTTACAATCAGCCTACCATCAAATTCCCATACAGAACAGTGACAAAATTTATACTGCGTTTGAAGCGAATGGCAAACTTTATCAATTCCGGCGGATCCCATTTGGTGTTACGAATGGCGTTTCTGAATTTCAAAGAGCTATCGACAGGATAATCGAAACCGAAAAGTTACATGGCACTTATTCCTATCTTGATGACGTAACCATTTGTGGAATCGATCAAGCAGATCACGATCGAAATTTAGAACATTTTCTTCAGGCTGCAAAGCAATATAAACTAACCTTAAATACTAAAAAAAGCAAATTCTCAATAACGCGCATCAAACTACTGGGATAAGTTATTGAAAACAACACTATTCGACCTGATCCATCTCGACTAGAAGCTCTTCTGCATTATCCTCTCCCTACTAATCTTAATGCCATGGAACGAGTACTTGGGATGTTTGCGCATTATTCGAAATGGGTGCCACGATTTTCAGAACGGATTGCACCATTGGCTCACTACATGACATTTCCATTAAACGACAAAGCTAAAGAGGCATTTCAAGATCTTAAGACATCGATTGCAGATTCGGCTGTCAAATGCATCGACGAATCATTGGAATTTGTAGTAGAAACTGATGCATCCGAAAACGCAATAGCTGCGACCCTTTCGCAACAAGGACACCCAGTAGCATTTTTCTCCCGAACTTTGTCTCCGTCGGAAAGAAATCACTCTGCCATCGAGAAGGAAGCTTACGCAATAATTGAATCACTAAGGAAATGGCGACATTTCTTACTGAATAGACAATTTAAGTTGATTACTGATCAACAATCAGTTTCGTTTATGTTCAATTCAAAACAAAGTATCAAAATAAAAAACGAGAAAATTCTGCGATGAAGATTAGAATTATCCGAATATAAGTATGACATAATATATAGACCTGGCAAATTTAATTCTGTGGCAGACGCATTCACTAGAATTCACTGTAATCTAGCAACTAACGGACAAACATTGGAACAATTACACATTACTCTCTGTCATCCTGGAGTTACTCGTTTATATCATTATGTTAGAAGTAAGAATTTGGCATTTTCAATAGATGAAATAAGAAGAATAACAAATATGTGTCCGATATGCTGTCCTGTAAGAAAGCCCGTGAGGAGATATAGCTTATCTTTACTGAGGTCCAAATATTTTTTGGACCTAGCAGTGTCAAAGTTCCCCAGGAACTTTTTGGAATTTTCCAACCCGGGAAGGCACCGCCAGAGTGCTTCTCTTTCGGTTTCCTCTTTCTCCCGAAACTCTTGTAGGAGCATTTTGCTACACCACAGAAAGGCTCCGGGCCAATAAAGGGCATTTGTGCTCCTTTCCTGGCAAATGTATTGGCCTCTTCATTTCCCGTGATTCCCGAGTGGCCAGGAACCCAGACTAAAGAGACCCTGTTATTCTTGCCTAATTCATCAAGTTTTCTTCGGCACTCCCATGCCAACTTTGAGTCAATGACATGGGAGCTCAACGCTTTGATAGCTGCTTGACTAGTGACCTTTGAAGTATCTGAATGAAGAAAAATTAAAACCGCTCTCAAAAGACAAGAATTGAATAATTCATTTTGATGAATATAAAATAATGATAATTGAAAAATATAACTATTATAACCTGATACAAGGTGCATTACATATTGCATTAAAGGACATGTGCTATTTAATAATATGGATACCAAGTGACAGCATTGCGGAAATTGCTAGAAATTAAGAATGGAAGAAAACTATACATACTTTAAAAACATTCTACCTTTCAAAATTTGTACCATTTATATTAACATAATAAAATGCTTACATGATTTAAAATAGGCCATTTAGTCTGAAAACACAGAACGTCATGTCACAACTTTGCCTCAATCTAATCATATTTGTATCAATTTCAGAGTTCCTGTTGGTTGATTTCAAATTTTATTTGACATGTAGGCTCTTTTTTCAACTACATGTCTTACATAAACAAAGAGTTTCCAAATTTATTATACAAAGAAATATTTACTTGTAATACAATGCTTTACATTTAATAGAAAGAGGAAAGTAAGGTACAGTGAGGAATTTAAATTTAAAATAGCAAACGTTTAAAAAACTTACAAAGAAACTATAACAACTAATAAAAAATTTAAAGCGAAAGATCTGTAATGACAAATAATAATGTATATTTTGTGGGGAGATCGATATTACAGTACAAAATCAAACATACAATCAACATGTACAAGTTTGCTTCTACCTGGTTTGCAAAGATTGATCATATATCAAAAATAGTTGGATCATTATCTTTTTTCCATGACAGATACACATATGTGTGATCACCTGAATGGTAAATATTTTTTTTGTTTTTGTATAATACATTATTCGTATTATTACTTTTCCATCCAACCCATCTAATATGCGAGAAAAGTATAGGTTTGCCCAAAAAAAAGTTGGAATTTTGTAATTTTTTGAGTTGTTATTACATTTTTCAGCAAGAACAACACAAAAAAAATGGTTTTTAGAAAAGAAACCCTATCTGTATAACTCGATACCGCCCCCGAAGTGCAACAAGTAGACAAAATTAACTTTTTAGTCGTCCTTTGTTTTACAATTTTTTTTTAATATCAACAACTAAGACTATTACTAAGTCATCCTAATAATTTGGTTTCTTATTTTCTTTGATTTTTTGAAATGCTTATATAATCAAACAATTTGCAAGGAAATTTTGACTATTGGCTAGACAAAGTTTTAAAATATTTATGGTTCAAAGATTTTTAAAATATAATGTTACCTACTTCATTCATTAATTTTATTCAACAATTACTATTACCTATGGTGCATAGGCTAAGGCAAGCTAAAAAGTGGATAACCATACTAATTTCTTATAAAATCTTTGGACAGGTTGTTAAGAGAAAAACAAATACACCTTGTCATTCTCTTGTTAAAACTGTTCTTAAAAAGACTTATTGTATGACGGAGGTAATGGAGTAAGGAACTCTTAAGGAAAAAGTGGCTAAGAGCATTTTTGAACAAGTACAAAATGTTGTGGTGGTTGATTCAGGATTGTGAGTAGATGTTCAACACGGTTTTCTAGGTGCTTCTCCTGGTGGTAAATATATTTAACATAACAAATAATTACCATGTGTTATAAATTCTTTTTGCATATTAAATGACATACATTTATTGATAAAATATTTTAGGGCTTGTAGGTGATGATGCACTACTTGAAATAAAATGCCTCCACTCTGCATCAAAACTGAATTTACAAACAAATACAATAAGCGACATAATTGGCCTCATGAAGAACAAAATTTGTCTAGAAAAACACAACTGATGCGAAGATGTTATGCACCGGGTTATTTTGCCGACCAGAGGAGAGGTCGAGTGATCAGTGTTTAATTGCTGGTTGTCTTACACACACATATTTTGAAAGGAACACTTTAACTAACGAAATAATATATTAACATTGAATAATTACGCAGGAATAAAGAATAATATGAATTAACAAAATGGCGAACTTTTTATATATATGTCAAAATGACAATCTCTGCCGCTGTTCTATTTCTGCTGTCGCAGACCTCGTCGACCAATCGTTACACAACAATAAAATTCAACTTAAGCGGAATCAGAATTACTATTATCAGGTATAAACACGATATATTTATTCCAAAGAACAAAAACTCAAAATCATTCTCAAATAATATATTTAATCACTTTGATGTATTTACCAACAATAAATAAGAATAACATTAAAAAGTAGTAATTTGTGTAATAGGTGCAAAAAGTGCATTTTTGTTGCAAGGAAGCATGAAGCACTAAACACAATCTTGTGGAGTAAATATAAATAGCATTTACGAAGCACAAATTGGATATTTTTATGAACACAAAACATGACAACAGCATATTTGACCCATAGAGAAAGTTATAATATTACACATACATATAAATTATTAGTGCTATTCAACACTTCGATCTTGATTCCGATTTTGATTATAATCGAAATCGAAAACGGATTGATGTTTGTTGAACGACCAAAAAAATTGTCATTTGTCATGTCATTTTACAAATCAAATAAATCAATAGTGACATAACCTCATCATTATTTTAGTTCATTTCACGTGTATTTTACACTTTTCACAAGTTCATTTAGTTTAATCACGTTTAATTTTATACAATTGCAAAATATCACTCACATTACATAACCCATAGACAAACGGTAGCTTATTCAAATTTTTCGACCAATCACATGCTTCCGATTTATGATTGTTTTCAATAGCATCATAATTTTAGACTGATTATAATCAGAGTGATCGATTGATATCGAAAATGTATTGTTGAACATGTTGTTTTTCAAATGACAGGAATTGACGCGTTGAATAGCACTATTATTTAATACGTATATGTAATATTATTTGTCTATGAATTGACCGTCGTCTTCTGTCATTGTTCTATACAGCGCCTTGCATCAAGACGGTGGAGCGGTTGAACTAAAGTAAAAAGATGTTCGTTTGCAAAAATTTGCGCACAACAAATCTCAAAAAATACAATGAATTGAGATTTCATATTTTTAGAGTCGAATTCTCTAGGCTTCCTTTTGGGGATCAGGTTTTGGTGTCCAAATTGGTAACCACAAATTGTCAAAACTGTCAAAATCACACCATCACTTAATGGCTTATATCTTTTTTATAACAATATAAAACTCAACCAAAATACCTGATCCCCAAGAAAAGGTCCAAGTTATATTGTGTTAAAATTTCAACACTTAATTTCCCTGCGTTCTTTAGATTTGTTGTGTACAAAATTACCTAAATTTTGTTGCAAATCACGGGTGCCAACTGTTTTCAGGTTCCTAAAACGTGAGGCCCCTCTTAACTTTTACGTCATTAAAAATGAAAATATACAAAACCAATATTACATTGGTTGGTGTGAATCTGGTTTCTGTTTGACAAATGCAAAGTGACAATGTCAAAAATAACAATTCCGAAAAAGAAGACAGTACAAGAGTAAGTATTTTTCAATTTATTTAGGATTTAGTTTTAATAAAGTAAATAAAATTAAGTGAACCTTTAAAATGTCACCACCAGGTAAAATTCGTCGTAGTTGTATACCAAAAAATTGTAATAATACATATTTTTGGCCGCTTCGCAATTTGGAGTTTAAGAACAAAACATTTTTTAAATTTCCATCCGACATTAGTCAAAGGGAACAGTGGTACAAAATTTTAGAACTTCCTTATACATCCAAAGAAGAAAGGTTGTGTGATGATCATTTTGATGATGAGGTATTTACAAATTCATTACGCAAAAGACTTAATAAATTTGCTTTACCTTTGCAACCCTTCCATCATACACCACCAAAAGTAATTGAAGATAATAATAATAAAACTCAAGCTTTTGAAAATACAGTATTGCCCGTAAAAAGAAAGCTTATTTTTTGTACCAATAATGATAGTCTTAAAGAAACTAAATTTGAAACTTTGCCTAAAAAACAATGTTGGGAATCTAGTATTTTAAGTAAAATAAACGAAACTAGGGTCAGTAATTTATGTCTCAAGAAGAATAAAATGTATTACATTAATAAAGATCAGAGAAATAGAATTTGTAAATTAAAAAAGGCACTTATCAGTAGTAATAACAAATTTAAAAAAGCAGTTAAATTGTCAGAATCCAAGTTATTTCAAAATTTTAATTCAAAATTAGATCCAGCAGGCATGGAGTTTTTAAAAAGTAGTACTGCTAACTTTAAGAAACATAAACCTTCATGGTCAATAACGGATAAGGCCCTTTCATTAGCAATTTATAAGAAGGGACCACGAGCATATAATTTTTTAAAACGTTTTATAGCTTTGCCCAGTAAATCTACTTTACAGTCACTTCTAAGGTCAGTGCCATTTGAAACTGGAATTAATAAAGCAATGTTTGATAGGCTTATAGAAAGGGTTGTCAGAATGAAGCAGATAGATAAAAATGGTGTCTTCTTATTTGATGAAATAGCTTTAAAAGAACAATTGACTTTGGATGTGGCTAATGACAAAGTTGTAGGATTCGTAGATCTTGGTAGCAATTTAGGGAGAAAGTTAGAACCTGCCAATCATGCATTGGTGTTTGTTATTAATGGATTGCATAAAGCTTGGAAGCAGCCAGTGGCTTATTATTTTACTAAGGATCAGGTTAAAACTGAAGATTTGAAATTCATTATTGTAGAGGTAATTTCAGCACTACAAGATGTAGGATTAAATGTAATGGCAACTGTTTGTGATCTAGGGAATACAAATCGAGCAGCTTTGAGACAATTAAGTAGACATTGGAAAATTGAAAAACGTGGTCTTTCTTTTTTTGTAAATGGAAAGAAAATAATAACTTTATATGATCCTCCTCATCTTTTGAAATGTTCGAGTAATGCTTTATTTAATTATGATATTTATTTTTATAACTATAAATGTGCAAAGTTACAACATATTAAAAATGCTTTTTATATCGACCAAACACGAAAATTTCAGACTTTGCACAAAATTAAAGAATAATTTTTTGATACTCGTAGAAACAATAAAATAAAAATTAAAGGTTCAGTTGCTGCAAAAATAATAAGCCAAACTATGGCTGCTACCATTGAAAGTTTAATTGTTCCTGGTAGATTACCATCTGAGGCTATCTATACTGCTGAACTTATTGATGACATTGATAAGTTATTTACCAGTCTTAATGGTAGTAAACCAACCTTTAATGCTGGCAAGGCTCTTAGACGGTGTGTTTCAAAAAATTCTATTTCACCAAAAATAAAATCTTGGCAGTTTTTACCGAAAAATGGGAAGCCTATGAAAACCAAAATGCCTTTTAAAACTGCTTGGTTAACTACTATTAGTGGTGTCAAATTGTTAACAAGAGAATGTTGGAAATTAGGATTCACATTTATCAGAACACGTTCTTTAAATCAGGACCCAATTGAAAATATGTTTGGGGCAATTCGGCAGTATGGTGCTGCCAATAACTCTCCAAATTGTTACCAATTTATATCAGCTTTAAAAACGTCAATTTTAAATAGTTTAGTTTCTGCCAAGAACTACAACACAAATTGTGAAGCAGATGATAGCAGTTTATTAGACAACTTACATTCTTAAATTTTCATGATGAACCAAAACCATAAACTTCTAATACCATTAATGAATTGGAAAATATTGAATTCCCGTTTTTAGATATAGAATTAAATGATTCAAATTTTGATACTCAAGCAATAAGCTACGTTTCTGGTTTCGTTGTTAAAAAAATTACAACTTTTAATTGCGCAGAATGTAAGGCTAATTTGAAAACAGATGTTTTAGATGTTCACCATACTTTCACTTCCTTCAAAGAAAATTATGATAAAACACGTATAATTTATGTTCAAAGAGAAGTCGTAAAATTTCTTTTCATTCTGCATGTAGAAAATATTACTGAAAAAACTGAACTGTTTGCAAAAAGTCACATAAATTTTGATTGGTTCACTTGTCGAGAACATAAATCATACGTATTTTCTCAACTCATAAAAGTTTGTGTCCCCTTATTAATTAAAAAATATTATAATGATGGTAAGAGGACTAACAAACAAAAATAATTATTATTTTTTGGTAACAATGTACTCCGTTTCATTTTTTTTTTGTTTCAGACCTGTTCCTGTCTTCATGTAAAGGGGAATCTACTTTTTAAATGCTTTTTATTAAAATATTTGATGTAATATTGGATAAACTTTCTTAAGTATTGTGAGGGTACGTCAGTTTGGTAGAGCATAAAAGGGGTTGTTAGATATATTTCATTATTAACCTATAATAATTATCTACAATTAAAACCTAAAATCTGTACAATAAAGATATATACACAAAGTTTATTGGTCCTGGAGGCTGGCTATCCCTCTAGGGTGGTCGTCGGAATATATTTCTCGGCCGTCCAACTTCCTCACGGGGACGTCAGGTTCCTATAACCAGAAGGAGTGTGTGTGTGAGGGTCGAGATCCCGCGTTCAACGCACAACGTGATCTCGGAGGTCGGGAGTTTGCTTTCGTCCCGGGCTCGATCCTGCGCTCAACACGCTGCAGGGCTTGACCTAGGGTAGTTGGCGTCCGCCCTAAGCTCAACACGCTTTAGGACTTCGTCCGATATGCAGGTTCGCTCAGCGTCTAGCTTCGAGTTCAACGCACATCGAGGGGTCAACGAGAAGCGGGATATTTAAGTGTTCACAATCCGAGCTCAACACGCTCCGGAATATGGTATAACACTTCGGTTATTTTCAGTTGAAGCTTCGTATCGTTATACTACGTAAGGTAGGGCTTGCCAGGTATATCGCAGAACGTATGCTTTGGTAGTATCGGTCAAGTTATTAGCAGAAAGGCGAAGGTGCTGCCCTCTCGGTGCTGGGTGCTCAACTCCGTCTAGTTTGCTTCGCGTAGAGTTCTGTTTTCTGATTATTTATTGGGTTTATTTTATGTTCAGAACGACTGTGTCGTTACAGTATAATGCTGTAATTTGAGTAGAAATATGTAATTTTGTGATTAATAATAATATGTAACTGTATGGTAAATTGATGATATAGATAATAATAGTTTTTTCATGTTTTGTGTTACCAATTTAAAATATTATTTAATATTCAAGCTAGTGTGCCATTTTTACTTTTAGTTTTCGCTATATAAGTATATGTTTATGTTGTGTATTTATACAACTGTAGGTTTCCTCTGATTTCCATGTTTTGTCTGTTTAATTAATTTAAAGAAAGGAAATGTGAAGTTTCTTGGTTTCTGCAATAAAAAAGTTTAAAAAAGGTGAGAGCTGGGCAGCTATGGGGATGGCGGAGGCTGCAATGGAATTTTTTTGACAAATGTAGTCGTATAAATGCCTATTTATAGTGCGTGTGGTAGGAAAAATAACTTCGAAAATTGTGTGGAAACACTGTTAAGTGATATTAGAATAATTGTGTTAATAATAGGAAATATTATTGAAAATTTAAATTTTTTGAATATTGTAACTAATAATTTAATCAGATGTTTTTGTACTTTAATATTATCGTTAACTATTAGAATAAGAATTTTAAAGTTATCAATGTAATTACATGTATAAATAACAGACCTATGTATAGTAAATATGTTTTATATTATGTGCAGGTCAATAAAAATATTAAATGTGTGCTGTTTTATTATTTATTACCTAAATTATTTATCTCAATTTGTCTCAAAATTGTTTATTATTATTATTTTATTACAAAAATGAAATATAATTTTTTGGAATGAAATAATTATATAATAAACAATTTTAAGACCAACTGTAAAATTTACCTACCCATAATACAAACTACCACCCCGCAAGGGGTGCGCTGAGATCGACGCGATGCGAGCTGTTTATATGGGAACGAACACTCTCTTAATATGTTTATTTCTCTATGATACTAAGTTTTCGGCAGCATGTCCTAGGTACAGTGACAATATACGAGACAGTGGCGACAATGCAACTAAACCCCGCCCCTTCCGCCATATTGAGGCTAATTGGAATATCAAATGCAAATAATTTAAATGGAAATCTATGATAAAAACTATCAATTTGAAACACAAATACATGAAAATATACATTATATCTCTTTGATTTTGGTAGGAAATGGGTATATTTAAATAAAGCACGCAATTTTTATTTTTTTACCTAATAATATTTAGTATATAATAAGGATAAATAACGATACAATAAAATAATAAATATTAATTGCTTGTAAAGTATAATGGGGGACAAATCATGCCAAAAATGATATTGCTATAAGTACAACTGTTATTGTCTTCAAATATAACCATAGATTCAGTTAATTATCAAGTAAAAGCTATAAATAACAAATTCAACAACAAAAATATAACATATATTACTTGATCGGTTTCCTAAATTACATTTGCATCGTCAGGATTATAAACTATAAAAATTGATATAAATAAAATTTCTGATGTGTAATTTGTTTTTTATTGATTTTATTTGATAATTATTGAAAGTTTTTTTATTTAATGACAAGTTATACCTGCTAATGAGCTACTACTATATTTTTTTGAGGCGGATTTAAATTTTTTATAACTAATTTTCAACCTGAAAACAGTGAATCTATTAATTATTTTGCTTTTAAGTTGATGACAATTTGGTAAATTTAAATGTATTTTCGACATTTCCTTTATAAAAAATTCTTTTATGTCTATATTCTGGAGTGAAACAATATCTAAATATTTTAAGAAAACACATTCTATTTATAAAAAATAATAAAAAACCTCTTCAGTAACAAAAAAGCGATTGTTCTTTAAACCTTTTGATTAAAGAGAGATTTGAAAACTTCTTATATATTGGTATTTTTGAACCTGCTGCACCTACACAGGCAATACAAGTTAATGAAGTTTTCACAATACTTTTTAAAATATATCCTGAAATATTATATAACGAATTAAGTTCGCTGAAATTTAAATTGTATGAGGGAGTCTTTAATTCACTTGGAAGCTTTACTTCATCATACACTGTATTTAAGTCCTTAAGAGAATCCAAGAATCCCCCAAGAAACTCCCGTTCATCTTCTTCGTAACTGCTGGTACTTCCACTTTTTAAATACTGTGATACAGATATTAATTTCAACTTATTTTCAACTTGTACCACATTCGGTACTATTTGTTTGCTTCGCAACACGCTAAATAAATGTTCAAGGCAGTCTTGAGAAAATCGGCTAGTTAAAATGAATTTTTTTGTTCCAATAATACTGACTGTAGTTCTAATATTGATTGTGTTGAGATTAGAACACCCGTTTGTAAAGGTTTCCAAATTTTTTTTATAGCCAACCAACATATCTGAAAATAAACTTATAAATCCTTCCAAAGATGATATTGTTTCTTTATAAATGTCAATTTTAAATTTGCTTAGAGCACAAGAAGGATGTCTCGAAGTCATTAAATAAAACCATTTTTCTACTTGGTCAATAAACCATGCCGTTGTTAAATATTCTGGTTTATCAAGTTCTTCAGCCAAAAATTTGAGAGCGCTACTAACTGAGTGACTAACAACATTAGTTGAAGTTGACACTTTCATTTGAGAAAAATGTGTCGGAAGGAGATCTTCTTCTGAGAGTTTCGGTGCAAGTTTAAAAAAAGTATCTTTCTGATGATTTAATATGTCTGAGATATGACTGGACATGGCCATGTTAGAGGGTAGTCCATACTTTAGAACAATATTATTTTGGTAACTGGATGATTTTATTTGTCACTAACATAGATTTAATATTTTTAAATAGGTGAGGCACATATACACTTTTATCATTATTTAATGGGTGCAGAATCTTGCGTTTTATAGGACTGTACTTTCCGGCTATAATATCCCAAGCTTTTCACAAAGCTTGATTACAATGACCCATGTCTAATGTAATACTTAAAACATTCAAATTAAGCTGTTCGGCTTTTTTAAATATATCTATTATTATATGCTTCAAGACAGCTCCGTTGACAGAGTCACTGGTGAAGTAATAGGCCACAACCTGTTTCCAACGTCCGGTAATACCTCCCAGCATAAACACTAAGATGTGTGTCGCCAAGCCTGAATGTTCAGGGAGAGTAACATCTCCAAAATATTTATTCAAGGAGGTATCATATGTTTTTCCTGGAGTGATAGCCATTTCATCCAAAACCAAGACACAATCCTTTTCATGGGTTGAAAATTGCTCCAAATTCTAAAAATGAAAACACCTCATTTAGAATACCTGAATCCAACTTCAAGTTCTGGAGTTTTCTCTGTAAAGTTCTGGTTGATGGGAGAGGATATCCTTGTTTTATTAGTTCAGTATATCCACTACTACCACAACTAAATTTTAATTTTAAAGAACTTGTAACGGTGTTGTTGGTCCTACTTCATTAGTTTTGTTGTTTTTCCATTTTTTCTCTTTTTTAAAGCTTCTATTTGATCTTCGTTGAATATTTGCTTTAGTAGTTCACAGTCCGAAGAATTGGGAGTTTTTCTCTTTTTTTTATTAGCTTCTTTCGTGTGGTTCTTACAGTTTTTTTGTATCGATAAGCTCTATGTTTTTTTCTTCCGTACAACTTCTTGTACCTGTTTAATTCAAGCTGTAACTGAGCTATTTCACTCATTGGATCAATTTCTGATATTAACAGTGAGGGAGCTGTGGATAAACTGTCTTCACTCAAACTGCTTTTAGATATCGACAATTGTTTATCTGATTCTACATCCAAAGCTAAATTTGAAGTAGATGGTTCCGGTGATTCCTCTGGCACAGTCTCATCTAGAGCTATATTTTCACCTAGAACTAATGATTAAACTATAATTGCAACAAAACACATTTAATAGGACAAAAACTAAGAGTATTTCATTATTATGTTGGGATCTGTTGTAGTTACTAACAGATATCTACTTACCCGACAAATGTTTAGGTTTTTTTGGAGAATTAATTTTCCTTGGAACTGGGGGTTTCCTTTTAGGTTTTGGTTCCACAAAGGAAAATATTGTAGGAATAGCATTTGACTTTAAAATTTTCTTGCCATCTATACACGAGGTCGCTCCCACATTTCAGGAGCAAAATGAATCTTAAACAAAATCTTACATTCAGTTTTATCTCAATAATGACAAACAATAATTTTAAATTAGACATAACAATTATAAGTCGAAAAACAAAGGCTTCTACCTACCTCACATAAACACGAATAGTCTGTTGGAGTCCAATGATCTCTTCAAGTTTTAATAAGCCATTCTTTTCTTCTATAGTTAATTATAATTTATTTAAATCGAAGCTTAAGCAGTTTGTTTTGATAGAAGATAGAAGAAAAATACACCATATCCCCGTCCCGTCTTTATTGGTATTAAATTGAAAATTGGAACTTGATGTTCATATTACTCGTAACGATTCTTTTAGCGGACAGCCTCTAGGCTTTGTTAATTTGTCACTAATAGACATACACTTACTGTTAATTAAGAAAACATAATGTACTACACCGAAATTGTTGCCAACTCTTTAATGATGTTCTGCGTGGTTCGCAAAAGTCCAACGCAGACAGCCCTTTGGCTTTGCGGATTTATGCTGAACATTCTTGATATGTTTTGAGATAGTATTATGATGATTAGTCTAAACACGTTTTTATTGTATACACTATCCGCAGACAGCCAATTAGGCTTTGCGGTTTCTTTTTGTTTATTTGTCCGATTATTTATGTAATTATATTTTTTTGTATTGTATAAATAAATATTATTATTATTATAGTCTGTTTCTTATTGACTGACAGCACGCGAAAAGGTCACAGATACTAGTCAGGTAGTAAAGCATAAGCGCCACAGTTCATCTAAGGATTTTATTTACTATTTAATTTTATACCCGATCTGATATATAAAGGTAATATAAATGTAAATTCGGTTAGTTAAAACAACTAACTGACTTTCATACATTTGTAGAGTATATACAGTTAAAACAATAAATTATTTTTGAAAGAATCTTGTAACGCAACTATTCTGACTGAATATTTCATTAATTATCTTGAGAATTTGAAGCAGGTCAATTCTTGGGAGACATATTAACAAATCATTTATCAATTCATTCTCCAGATAATTACATTATGATTTTTGAAATGTTGATAATAACATTTCCAAGAAACATTACAATAGGGTCCTACTAGGGATTGTCGCAATGATTACTTAGAAATTTTGCAGGTATATACGGTGAAACTTGGCCTCGCCCAAATTTGTATAATTTGTTTTGTTTAGAGTCGCTTATGTTCCATAAGTGTTAACTGTGTTGTGAAAAATGTCTTCAAGTTTTACCCCAGTAAAGTGTAAGAGCGTGATTAGCTTACAAACGAAGACTGTAGTGTTAAATGTGTATGATGCTGTTGTACATCAAATGCCGGCTGCTACTGTTAGAAATATAGTTGTTCCAATATGACAGGAGTTAGTGAATCTACTATTTACAGGCTTCTAAGAGAGAGGAAAAATGGAAATATATCTCCACCTAAAAAGTCAACTGGAAGAAAACCATTTGACCTTGATGAACATATGCAAAATACAATAAGACGATAACTACATGAATTATATTTTAAAAAAGAGATCCCAACCCTTGACAGAATTCTAAGAATGGTGAAGGAGGACGAGAATTTGCCTGACATAGGACGAAAAGCTTTGTGGAAAATATTACACAAATTTAATTTTACTTGGGAGAAGCAAAGTCGCAAATCAGTGCTAATCGACAACGAAGAAATAATATGTTGGAGACGCCAGTATTTACGAGATATCCGAAAATACAGACAGGAGGGAAAACAAATCTATTGTCTAGATGAGACATGGCTCAATAAAGGACGTTCAGTGAAAAAAATATGGCAGGACAAAAGTATTCAAACCAGTCGTCAAGCTTTCATAGAAGGTTTATCTACTGGACTGAAAATTCCTATCGGTAAAGGTCGCCGACTAATAATAACGCATATTGGTTGCAATAAGGGGTTCGTTGAAGGTGGTTTACTGGAGTTTAAGTCAACATCAACCAAAGATTATCATGAAGAAATGACTGCAGATGTATTTTACACAAATGGTCGAATTAATTCCAAATAATGCTGTAATCGTTATGGACAATGCCACTTATCATTCGCGATTAACAGAAAATCTTCCATCTACCTCTTGGAGAAAAGCTGATATTAGAAACTGGTTAATCGTAAAAGATATACCATTTGAAGATGATATGTTGAAAAAAGAACTTTTAAAGGTTGCTTCAGATCACAAGCTACAATTTAAAAAGTTTGTTATTGATGAAATAGCCAAGAATCGTGGGATAACAGTGCTTCGTTTGCCGCCATACCATTGTGAATTAAATGCGATAGAGTTAATATGGGCCCAAATAAAAGGTTATGTAGCTAGACATAATAAAACATTTAAAATGAAAGATGTTCGTGAACTCATGAAGTACTCATTGACAACAATATCTGAAGAGAACTGGAGAGATGCTGTGAATCATGTAATTAAAGAGAAAGAGAAAATGTGGGTTTTAGATAACCTCATAGAACAAACTTAGAACCGATAGTGATCTCTCTCGACGAGTCTTCGGATTATTCTTGTATGGCCAGCGAAGAGGATGATACTATAGATTGAATTTTATATTTCCTATAAATGGTATGTTTACTTTACTTAATATACATTAACTCATTGTCAATAAATTTGAATTATGAGAATTAAACTATATTTTCTTTAATTTATTTAATTTAATAAAAATGAAAATGTAGCTTATTAATAGGCCTAAACGAATGAATTTTATTTCAACTGTAATGTTGACCGAATCTAATTAAATAAGCAAAATGAACTAATATCGTAATCTCCGTACTGTTTATCCTTTTGCTGGCATTGTTCAGTTTTATTACCATATTGTATTTTGAGCTGAAACAGGGATGTACAGATAACCAATACAGACACCTACTTGTTTTGCATTAGAATTTTAGTATTTACTTGTAAAATTCTTAGGATCACTCTGTAAGAGATAATTTTCCATTTGACTATTTGAATATTTAATGAGGCTACTGTGCTGTCAGGTATTAAGAAATAGACTATAGATGGATCTCTAGTAAAACGTTTCATGAGAAACCCTTTTTTTAGCAGAATTACTTCAATTTATTGCAGCACAGCCCGGCATTTCAAATGCTATTATCTAGAAAAATCAAAACTTGATAAATAGTATACAATTTCTAGGGTTAAGCAAGCTAGCTTACCAAACGTCACGAATTTTCCGATTCGAAATAAGATTATATATAAGTCCAAACAAAAGTCTTTCAATTGTCTAAAGGCAAAACACGTCTTTTTCACTGATTATTCACAAAAAAGAACAAAACCAATAATTCTAATCACAAATATAACCAGCATTATAAGAAACTTCGTATACACCAAACGTAAACAAAGAGATTTGAGTCTCAATATGGCTGCCAAACTGCCAGCCAATCAAAAACGGGTTACCCTATTGTCGCCACTGTCTCGTATATAGTCACTGTAGTCCTAGGTTACCTAGCACGCCTTCAACGGTGAGTGTATGTACTATAAACGTATTAGCCGCGAAACTTTAAATGATATGTCGTTTTACCCGTATATGTCATTTTGTACAATATTTCCTCTAAGCGTATTGTATAAATAAACGTTACAATATTAAATAGAATAAAATGTTTTAATCTCAACATTACAATTTATAAAAAAATCAAGACGTAACTTTGAGTAAAATTTAACTAAGTTAAAGCAGTGGCACTATTCGTCGTAGCTTTTCTATCTTCTTCCACTTCGTTCTTTTTGAAAACTTTAATATCTTCGATTTGAGACAACTTCTTTTCGTGACCTTTCCTGCTCAATTGCTCTATATATTGTCTCCTGTCGATTTGAGCTTGTGCCAAAGCGGATTCTTCAGCTGCAGTCATCATCTTCAAGCGAGGATCCATCGCAATCCAATCAGAATTTAATATATCATCTATTCGATAACGTTTAGTAACTTCCGGTTCAAGTAAATGTATAACTAATGATTTAATTTGTTCAGATAAAGAATCCACAACTTTAGGTCGAAATTTCCATCTCCGATTCAATTGTTGTTCGTTCAATCTCTTAACGTTAGTGTCGTCGAAGGGCATAGCTTTGTTCACCATTATGTAAAGGATGATTCCCAAGGACCAAACGTCGGCGTTTTTGGGATAATAAGGCATGCCTCTTAAAACTTCGGGTGCCGCGTACGAAAGGGAACCGCAGTAAGTCGTGCTGGTTAATTTTCTACCATGGGAATCCGTAACGAAGCGGGAAAATCCAAAATCTGCCAACTTTAGATTAAAATTGTTCGTTATTAAGCAATTTTCGCATTTTAAATCTCGATGGGCGATGTCCATCTCGTGTAAATATTGCACTGCTAAAGTTACTTGTCGGAACCAGACTCTAGTTTGTGCTTCCGATATCGGTCCTTTCTTAAGGATATATTCTAAAAGGTCTCCGTTTTCGGCGTTTCTCATAAAAATGAAATATTTCTGTTTCCTTTGAAATATACTGTGTATGTGTATGATGTGCGGGTGGCTAACTCTAACGAGTATGTCGAGTTCTCGCGGTAGAAACTTTTTAACGAAATCTACTGGCGCTTTGCTTATATCTACTATTTTACAAGCGAGGTATTTACTGTTTTTATCTTTGTCATCTGAAACCGTACCGGTACCGATAAATTCCGCTAGAAATACCTGGGCGTAAGAGCCTTCTCCTAACTTTTGTAACAAGCGGTATCCCCTTGTGGACAAAGTAAGTTCTTCTGATTCTCGAAGCGTGAGACCGGGGGCCATGCTTCAGTGGAAAACATTTTCGTTAGATTTTCACTAAAATTTTGACCATGCCACAATTTGACAGTTTACAAATTCGACTTTTCTTTATACTAATCAAAATATAATCATAGGTTAGTCACTGGTCAAAAGTTTGACGTGACAGAACGCTAAATCTTCAACGGTGTGTAAAGATAGAAGTTTCTATTTGCACATATAACAGTTTGAAAATAACAGTTCTTGGAAGCAGATTTTGAATACAACTCGTACTTACGGTATAGTTGACGCAAAACATACGTGAACTTTTTGTATCCCATTCGATTTTTTATGGACAAAAGTAAATTATATGAAAAAATAACAAAAAAAAAGAAAACGGGGTGAAAATCAAATATTCTTCATATTTCAAAAAATAAAAGAATTGGGACAGTAAAAACATCACCAGTCGATACGGGACGAAATTTTGCTTATAGGAACGAATTTAATGGAAAAATTTCCATGAAAAAAGACTGAAAAATATGAAATTAACTGTCTCGACCCTTACTTGGTGGAATCTACTCATATTAGTGTTTTAAATTAAACTCACGGGTTCTAGTTAATTCCACAATATAATAAAAATTGTTGAAAATTCTAAAAAAATGACAATTGTTTCGATAAATCAATATCATCGTCAGAATGACAGAAGTTACATTTCATTTGATGCCTACCTGATGTTTAGTAGTCATTTTTGGCTAGACCAAGAAGTGACCTAACTTGTGATTGACTTAATATAGGGTAAGTCCGGTATAGTTGGGCCACTTTTATTGAAATTAACAAAACTTCATCGAAATGTTTAGTAAGATTCTGATTATTCGTGTAAGTATTTATTACATACAAGAGTACAGGTTGGTGATAACAAAACTAGAAAATATTATTCTCAAAAAGATAAAACTAAAAAAATATAATTGCAAAAAATTTGGGTTAGACGGACCTTCTCCGGTTTAGATGGACCATCGACATCGGGAAAGACGGACCAGTAGAAAATGTATTCCTAGAGCTAATGACAAATGTCTTAAATAATAATTAACATATAATTAAAACTAATATTAGCACACAAAAACATTTATTTCTTTTTAGCGACTATTTTTCCAAATTCATTGCATAAGTTGATATAACCAGTACATCCTTCATGCGTCCAACCTTTGCAAATAATGCAACAGAGCCATTCATCTTTCTTTTTTGTACTAAGAAACTCCTCCCCACAGCCTATGCACTCAGCATTGTCTTCTGTTTCACCGTCACTACTCTCATCATCTAGTATAGAGCTATCAGAATCAGAGGAGTCTGAGGTAGGAACTGTTGCTCTTCTTAACGGGCGTTTTACCTTTTTTAAAATATTTTTTTGCTTCATTAATGGAGCTGTAGATAAGGGACGTTTCTTGTTCTTAACAACTTCGATATTTTCAGGCGTATTAAGAACTTCTGCAAGTTGACGTCCGCGTCTCTTGGCATTTTGTAAACACGCAGAAACAGGAATTGGTGATATGTCATCCAGAAGCTTCCTAGGTGTGACAGTTTTTGTAGACGGAGGCGTATTAATTACTTTGTCACTATGATGAGAACAACTTGGCTGTGGAGAATCGTTAGTGAATGACACATCGTTGTTGACAATATCCGTATTGGACGGCAAGGAAGCTTGGATATTGTTTTCTGCCGAAGCAAAATCAGCGTCTTCCTTTGGAGTAAGGTAAGCGTAATCTGGGATTGCATCGGGCCAAAATGGAACAATACCTGTGGCTTTAAATCCGGACACAGCATTCTGTACCGTAGCAGCTTTGTTCCAAGAGCAACCCAATAGTTCACCGAACTGAAGTCTACCCAATTTTCTTGTAGGATTTGCTTTCATGAAGCAAGTGCAGGCCGAATAATAGTAGCTATTTAAGGACTTGAAAAAGGATCGATCCAATGGCTGCAGGAAATGGGTTGTATGCGCTGGTAGGCACAAAAGAATGATATCATTCGCTTCCGAAAACACCAACACACTGAGAGAGTTTGTGTGGGAAGCATGTCCGTCCAAAATAAGTAAGACTTTTCCATTCGGTTTTCTTGGCAGGAAATGAGTTTTCAGCCAATGAAGAAATATATCGGCATTAACATATGCAGACTTTTCTGACATTGCGATATATGACCCAGGGGGCATTCCGGTTGAAAATTCTTCCTTTCTATTCTTCCCCTTAAAAATACAATATGGAGGCAGAAACACTCCTTCAGCATTGCAGCAGGCCACTACGGATATCGTTTCCCCTTTTTCTGCTGAAGTAATATTTGCCACACATTTTGACCCGTTCTTGGCTAGAACCTGACCTGGTTTATTGTTTAACTGTAGTCCAGTCTCATCTACATTAAATATATGGGCGGGCTTATCATTTAAATCATTTTCATCCAAAACCTGAGCTAGTAAGCGAAAATACTTTCTAACATTTTCTTTGCACAAACCTGTTGCTCGTGAATAAGAAATTCCCTCGGCTTTACGGATTGAAATCTCAGGATGACGAGTTAAAAATAATTGGAGCCAATCATAGCCTGCTTTACACGTATCTCGGTTAAAAGTATGCCTAATTTTAAGTTTTTCTGCGAGTTCGTATGCCATTTTTCTAACGCTGTCTCTGTCTGGAGCAAAACCACATTTCTATAACATAAGTATGTGAGCCACTAATTTTTTCTCCGCCTCATCACCTAGCTGAGAGTCAGGTCCAAGGCGATTCATTCTTTGGCTGCCTGATTAACGCCCATTGTCTTATTTGTCACAGCTTCCATTGCATTATGGAGTGATTCCGCAGACCAATTTCCGCGTTCTGATGTTCCTTTGCGTTTATATTTAGTCGGCATGGCTCCGTTAAAGAAATAAATGTATTGAATCGACCCATATATATGATTTATGGCAATATAATTTATGGTCCAACTCACCCTAAAATATGCCATCCATATATCCCAAACTTACGGGAGAGATGGACCACTGGTTATTCATACTTAAGGTGACATAGCTCTTATTTTTAGGTTAAAATAGTCTACAGGGGCCATATAATCTATATTATGCATAACTGTCTTGTAAAACTTACCTAAAATCAATTCACCATCACACAATAAAATTCTCGAATAATTTATTACGTAGTATTAAACGCTAATCGGTCACAAAAATGTATTTCAACGTTGTTTAACGACCACCTTCGCTCAACTGGTATAGCGTGACTGGCATTCCGTCAAATTAGGATCGCGGGCGCCATCTGATAAACACATCTGGAAATTCTCGCCCTGGTCCGTCTATCCCGCTGGTCCAACTATACCGGACTTACCCTATATTAATAGAAAAAAGAAGAAGATGTGATATTACAAATATTGAAGCTTAGATATTATTAGCCCTATGGTGATATCCTGGATATCATTTTTCCAATTAAGATCAGTATAACTGTGCAATGATATAGAAAACCAGGAAAGCTATATCTGCTGATCTTTACAATTATCACTTAAGAAGACAGTTTATTAGTGGAGAACTCCCTATATTTAACTGTTCATTGACAACTTCATATTATGGGTTTCTTAAATGTCTTCTAATTTCCAATTCTTCAAGGAAATCCAGTTCTTGTTTCTTTTCACAAATATTCGGCACTTCTAGTTGTGTGTTAGGTGTCAAAGAATGATTGGTGTCAAGTAGATGTTTTACGTAGTGGGATTTATCTGGTTGTTTTAATCTGTATGCTCGTAAGTGTTTACTGTATCGGATTTCAAAATTCCTAAGAGTCTGGCCCAAATAGGCAGCATTACATTCTGGACATTTGAGTTTATATATACCTGACTTCTTTAATTGTGGCATTTTTGTTTTTACATTTAACAATTTTGTACTAACGTTCCTTTCTGTTTTAAAAGAAATTGTTTTATTCGTTGCTGAAGATATTATCTTTGAAATATTATTAGAAATATTTCCTGCATATGTGATGGTTTTATAAGTTTTTATTTCATCAGTTTGTTTAGGAAATATTAGTTGTAATGCCACTTTTTCCTCTTTTTTATTAATTAGCTAATTTATCATGTTTAATGGATAACCGTTGGATGTTGCTATTTGTCTAATTGTATTAATCTCTCTATCAAAATTACATTTTTTCATAGGAACTGAAAAAGCTCCATGTATTATTGAATTATATGCCGTTAGTTTATGATGAAATAAAAACTTATAAAACCATCACATATGCAGGAAATATTTCTAATAATAATTCAAAGATAATATCTTCAGCAACGAATACAACAATTTATTTTAAAACTGAAAGTAACGTTAGTACAAAATTGTTAAATGTAAAAACAAAAATACCACAACTAAAGAAGTCAGGTATATATAAACTCAAATGTCCAGAATATAATGCTGTCTATTTGGGTCAGACCCTTAGGAAATTTGAAATCCGATACAGATACAGATACACTTACGAGCATACAGATTAAAACAACCAGATCAATCCCCTACGCAAAACATCTACTTGACACCAATCATTCTTTGACACCTAACACACAACTAGAAGTGCTGCATATTTGTGAAAAGGAACAAGAACTGGATTTCGTTGAAGAATTGGAAATTAGAAGACATTTAAGAAACCCACAATATGAAGTTGTCAATGAACAGTTAAATCTAGGGAGTTCTCCACTAATAAACTGTCTTCTTAAGTGATAATTGTAAAGATCAGCAGATATAGTTTTCTTGGTTTTCTATATCATTGCACAGTTATACTGATCTTAAAATATCCAGGATATCACCATAGGGCTAATAATATCTACGCTTCAATATTTGTAATATCACATCTTCTTCTTCTTTCTATTAACATATATTAAGTCAATTACAAGTTAGGTCACTTCTTGGTCTAGCCAAAAATAACTACTAAACATCAGGTAGGCACCAAATGAAATGTAACTTCTGTCATTCTGACGATGATATTGATTTATCGAAACAATTGTCAATTTTTTAGAATTTTCAACAATTTTTAGTATATTGTGGAATTAACTAGAAACCGTGAGTATCATTTAAAACACTAACTGAAAAATATGTTTTAATCGAACTGCAAAAAATGGCAATTTTTTCCATACCCTAGCTCAGACTGAACTTTACGGATAAAATGATGAAATAGTGGGAAATAGGGTTTTCCCTATTAAAAAATTAACTTGCATCGTCCATTTTCCGATAAAACACTTTATTTAAATTTGAACAGAGGGTTAAAATTTATAAAAAAAGAACATGACTTTACTTAAAAATCATACAGATCAAAATAATGAAAATATTCATTTAATATTCTAGAAAAGTACTGGTAAAGGTTTAACGTATGATGAAAAAATCAGGTGCGTTTCTGAGGTACAGTACGTCAAAGTAAAAGTAACTAAAAAAGAGGGTTAAAATCATATATCCCTCGTAACTTAAAAATTAGGAAAATAAGCACAATGAAAATGTCTCCAATCGATTCGAGACGAAATATTATCTATAATAATAAATTTTATGGGAAAATATCTGCCAAAAATAGGTTTTATGCGTGCTGCGAAAATTAGCTCAAGAACAAAATTGTTGAAAAAAATTTTATCTCTAAAAAATTATTAAATTATGGGAAATAGACTTTTTGGGGCGAAAAATTGAGTCGTGGTGTCCATTTTACGATGATATACATTTTTCAAATTTTAGCACACAGTTAAAATTTAAATAAAAAACGTGCCTTTATTTAAAAAATCGCACAGGCCAAAATAAAGAAAATATTCATTCATATTCTAAACAAGTACTGTTAAAGGCCCAATGTATGAAGAAAAAATCAGGAGTGTACCAAAATGGTCCGTTTTTGAGCTACAGTGCGTCAAAGTGGAAGCATCCAAAAAAAAAGAGTGAAAATCAAATATCTTTCAAAACTCAAAAAATAAAAGAATTAGGACAATGAAAATGTCACCAGTCGATTCGGGACAAAGTTTTACTAATAAGAATGAATTTCATGGAAATATTTCCATGAAAAATGACTGAAAACTATGTTTTAAGCGAACAGGATGAACTTTACGGAATTAAATGATGAAATAGTGGGAATAGGCGAAAAATTAACTGGTGTCGTCCATTTTCCGATAAAATCGTTTTATCAAATTTGAGCACAGGGTTAAAATTAAAAAAAAGGAACATGCCTTTATTTAAAATATCGTACCGATCAAAATATTCAGTTAATATTCTAGAAATGCACTGGTAAAGGTTCAATGTATCATGAAAAAAATCAGGAGTGTACAGCAATGGTGAGTTTCTGAGGTAAAATGGATCTGCCAAAAATAGGTTTTATGCGTACTGCGAAAATTGGCTCAAGAACAAAATTGTTGAAAAAAATTTTTTCTCCGATTGGCAGCAAATATTAATTTTGCTGACACATATCAATCAGCAAAGTATTACTTTTCCTGCCTAGGCAACAAAGTGAGTTCTTTTCTGCCAAGGCAGCAAAGTGGTTACTTTGCTGCCTAGGCAGCAAAGTGATTATACTCAATTGGAATAAAACATTTGACGTAAGCATTTATTAGCAATTATTACATAACACTTTTAACAAGAATTTAAAAACATATGTTTAATCTCCGAAAAAGTCTTCGCATTTTTTTCCATGCAATAATCCATAAATCGTTTATAATTTCCTTCATATTTCATCCGAGACTTCTCCGGCAACAAATTCAACTCTATATTTTTTGCCACCTCCCTTATTTCTGGAGGAGTAAGTCTTCCAGGTAGCTATCACTGTCCATTATATAATAATTCAAATATACCGATATTTTTTCGCACAACTGTCAGAAATTTCATGAATTGTCAAACTATAATTATTATGGACATTTCCATAACAACCAACCATTCCAACAACTGCGATTTCTATCAAATTTTATTTTAATTGAACACTACAGGAAAAATAAAGAGATTGTGGGAATTGTAATAATTTGAAAATACAATATCCTCCTATATCATTATGAAAATTTTTTTTAATTAAATATGACAACTACGCTATCATCTTCCTGCGTACGTTATAGTCGACGTAACAGATATAGTGCGAACTTTAAAGTTTCGGCTTATCGTTAGACTTAAATACCGTCATAGTCCAGTCAATACTATGATTTAAAATGCTTATTTGACGATATATTCATTTAATATTATAATTTCAACTAATAATCGTTAAAATGTATCTAATAATTTTATAATTATTAAATACATTTATCGACTGTCTAACGATGATTTTTAACCCGCAATTATGGAGCGCCATCTTACTTTTTAAGATACTTGGCATTAATGTATAGAACAAAATACATTGCTGTAAACAATATTAATCTATTTATATTTAAAAACATCTTAAACATAACACCAGATAATTAACACTACCTTATATCTCGTTTTATTAAAAAGAATTAGGAATATACTAGGTTAGGTTAGGTTTATAATGAGTGGGTCAATGAGGCCCTCCACCGCGACTCGAGAGAGTCTATTGTGGCTCATACCTATTCAAATTTCACCAAACAAATTCAGCTTCTTGACGAAGCCGATTAATTTGTTCAGTGAATGATATTTCAGGTCCGAGGGCAAGAGAGTGGCCCTGCCAAACATCAGATACCTGATTTGCACCGCGGCGGGGCAGGCACAAATTATATGCTCTGCTGTTTCATCATCTTCCAAACAAAGACGGCAAATCGGATCGTCCGACAGTCCAAGTTTCAGCATATGATGATTCAAACGACAGTGGCCTGTTAGAAGGCCTGTTAGGTACCGTAGATCGTGTCTATTATAGCCTAACATTTGATTGGATACATTATTCGAAGGATGTATGAAGGCCTTTGAATGAACCAATCCTGGTATATTATGCCAGAAGTCTAAAACTCTTCTTGCAGTCCAAGTATTTAGTGTTTGTTTGACAACACTTGTTGCGATGCCAATTGTAGGTTCTGGTCCGATAAAGTCATGAACGGCACCCTCTCTTGCAAGAGAGTCAGCCTTCTCATTACCATCCATACCAGAGTGGCACAGGGATACAAACCAACGATACCCTATTGCGTTCTCCTATTGAGGCGAGTCTTTTTTGGCAGTCTAGAACCAATTTCGACGTTACACGGTACGAGCTAAGTACTTTCAAGGCCACTTGGCTGTCCGTGAAAATTTTTATTGATCTGTGTGTAAGGTTGGATTGCCCCAAACTCACCACACATGAAGCAATGGCATAAATTTCCGCCTGGAATACGGTTGCATAGGAACCCAGAGATGTTGAGATTTCTGTCCTAGGTCTTCGACCGTATACACCCGCACCAGAGCCTGAGGGTGTCTTTGATCCATCAGTGTACCAACAGATGTCTGCTCTTGAGAGTTCATCCTTGCGGAGGACCCATTCATCTCTATTTGGAAATAGGACGGTATAAGGCAGATTATAGTTTACTGTTGGGGGCATTATATCAGAGGTCATTCCCAGAATACTATGATATAAAGTTAACGTCATGGCACTTTTTTTAACGTTTTTTTACTTTTTTTCACTCTAACCATAAACAACCACTTTAAGCGCTGCAAACCGATGAAATACAGGGTACTTTAAAGATAGGGCGTAGAAAAAATGTACATTATCGACTATTTCCCTCGTCTTAATTTACACCAATCACAAATGCACAATTTTGAATTACAAATGGTTTCTCGGGGGTAAATACATAAGAGATCACGAGAAATCACGAGAACTTGCTCGAGTGATTTTTTCTACTTCTCTTGATTGGAGAGTTTTTGCCGTGACATTAAAATTTGAAGACAATTTGTAATGTATTTCTCGATTAAAAAAAATGATCTCGAATGTATTTGAGGGAGATTAATACACAACTACATAAATGCAGACAATTTAATTATTTTGGTTATTAACTGTACGCTCTGTACAGTTTTTTCAATATTTTCTAGAGATTCTTGGCCAAATCTTGCCATTTTAAAAAGGATGTATTGGGAAAACTCAAAAATAATCCGAGTGACATTCACGTCATAGTTGATTAACAGCAAGGCGCATATTTATCAGTTATTGGGAAAACTAGGTAGCTTTCCCATCATTTAAAATGATAGTTAATTGGTCGATTTTAAGAAATTGAAGAAATCTCATTTGCTGTTAGAATGGGCGTGTATTAATCTATGGAAAAACTATGACAGCACCTGTCAGCAGGTTTTTCGAGTTTACCCACGGCAAAACTTGACAGCTGTATTATTAAGTTTGTAGTATTTTGTGATTAAATAAATTACCTGATTCTTTCCAGTTTTCAAATTAATACCTAGTCTTGTTAAATACCATTCGGGCATCTAATTTTTCCTGTGATAAAAATCGAAAAAATACAATGCAAAGTAATATCTTTACTTTTCCGCCCAACCTATCTAATATGCGAGGTTTACCCCCAAAAAAGTTGGAATTTTGGCAAAAAATTTTGAGTTATTTTTACGTTTTTCATAAAGAACAACACGAAAACACGGTTTTTAGAAAAAAATCCTGTGTGTATGTCGTCGTCGTCGTTGTCGTCGGCCACTTTTCCTTACATGTCTTGTTAGCACGATACAGCCTCCGGAGTGCAACAGGTCACAAATTAATTTTATGATTGAATATTGTTCAGAACATCTCACAGATGGACCCTATTGATTTTCAGCTCACCAGAGCCAGTACAACGGGTGCTATGGTACTTGAAGTACGACATTTTTGTAAACAAAATACATTACTGTAGACAATATTAACCTATTTATATTTAAAAACATCTTAAACATAACACCAGATAATTAACACTACCTTATATCTCGTTTCATTGAGAAGAATTAGGAATATACTAACTAATATTTCCTAAACAATCTAAAGAAATAAAAAGTTATAAAACCATCACATATGCAGGAAATATTTCTAATAATGTTATCGAAACAATTGTCAATTTTTTTTTTAGAATTTTCATTATTTTTCATTATATTGTGGAATTAGCTAGAAACATTGAGTTTCATTTAAAACACTAATTTCTAATAATATTTCAAAGATAATATCTTTAGCCACAAATACAAGTGGTCTCCGTAGGCTAGTGGAATGGTGCTCTGTCTGCTAACCGAGAGGCCCCGGGATCAAACCCGGGCCTAGTTAACATCATAATTAAAAATTCGGAGAGCCACCTGTCGGAAGGCAATGGCAAACCACCGACAGTATTCTGCCTAGTACAGCCTCTCAACATAGACGTTCGGATCCGTCGTTAAACTGTAGGTCCCTTCTATCTGTGGTAACTGGAGAGCACAACACAGGTAGAAGTGAGAGGTCGCCTACGTCCGATCACGGATATGGCACTGTAAGAAGAAGAACAAATACAACAATTTCTTTTAAAACGGAAAGTAACGTGAGTACAAAAATATCCCCAGTAAAGAAGTCAGATATAAACTTAAATGTCCAGAATGTAACGCTGTCTATTTGCGTCAAACCCTTAGAAATTATGAAACCGATGTAGTGAACACTTACGAGCATACAGATTAAAACAACCCACTACGCAAAACATCTCCTTGACACCTAACACAGAACTCTAGAAGTACTACATATTTGTGATAAGAAGCAAGAACTGGATTTCCTTGAAGAATTGGAAATTAGAAGACATTTAAGAAACCCACAATATGAAGTCGACAATGAACAGATAAATCTAGGGAGTTCTCTACCTTTAAACTGTCTTCTTAAGTGATAATTGTAAAGATCAGCAGATATAGTTTTCTTGGTTTTCTATATCATTGCACACTTATACTGATCTTATGCCCATTTTCATAATCGGCTTTAAAAATACTTTAGGACTTTAAGACTTTAAACCAGTCCAGAGAGTTTCATAAAACCACTTTAGTCATTTTTACTGTAAAGTGAGGTTCTACGTCACATTACTAACTTTGGAACTATTATAAAAATTTTATGTTTTGTCATCCATGTGTTTTGGAATAACATAAATATTTAAAAAAACTGTAATGGACACGACGGATTCAGATATTCCAATTGACTCCATGATGACAACAAGCTCGGACGAAAAATAAAACATTAGGTTGGTTCCAACTTCATTGAAAACCGTTCAGCAACGGTCACGCTCATGCGCAGTACTGAAAAAGTGTTCCAACTAAAAATTGACGGTTCATCGAACGGTTTTGATGGCGTTCCATCTGATTTTGTGACCGTTTGCGAACGGTTTTGAAACGATCATTTCGGTACATGGTCGTGAGCTGAAACTGAATTGACTGACTTGCGCATTATTCTGTCTGTATTCTGTACATGTACATCCTGTTATCGTTTAACCTAATATTTGAAATTGTTATTGTTTTATAAACATTTTTATTTTCAATAAATTAAACAAATATTTAATAATGTGAGAAGTCGGAGATGGTGATTTTATGTCAGATATTTCGAATGAAGATGATTTAGAGTTATAATTAAATAATCCCAGAATCAAAAATGAAAATTATTTAGGTACCTATGTTTATTTGTTTGTTGTATTGTACAGCTGAACCATGATGTAGGTTAAGGTGATGTTAAAGACTCTGATGATAAAGACCAAGATATAATAAATATTAGAGAGATAATTGCAAATACTTTGCCATTCTGAAACAGTATTTTCAATTTGACACAATGTATGAATGTGAATATTTTCAAAAATAAAACAAAGTTATTTTTTATTATTTACATTTGTTTTGAACTGAACAACTCATTATTCATAAACAGGTACAAAGGTTTGTGATTGAAATATGATGTAAAAGAAAAGGAACAGAGAATATAATTTAGTGTCAATAAAAATTCCTCTCTCAACACTGCTTCTACGATTTATCTTAGGTAAGACAAAATATGATATATCTGTAACTATTGTTCATATTTTTTTCGTTATTAAATTTAAATTTCACCTTAAACGATCATTTTTCAGATTCTTAACATCAACTTTTATCTATAAAACTTTTCATCCAGTGAACAGTCAATAAAACCGTTCCAACTTAACATTTTCGGGATCGCTTGCAAACGGTGTAAAGTCTGAACCTGCGCACAAAAACAGTCCAAACAGTTTCTGAATCGTTTCGTGACATTAGTTGCGTTCTTTTTGAACTGAGATCTCAGTTAATGCCAGCTCACATCAGTAATGTGAGCGTTCTTTTTGTTTTACTCACTTTAAGTGAGCTGAGATTTTTTCTCCCCCTTCACCGATGCTGAATGTGTTGTAAGGGGGAATCAGTTGGACTTGAGTCAGAAATTAAGTGGAGGGGATGAACAAATATTTGATTTGCTTGGGTTATTTGCAGTTTTAACCAAGGTTATCTACGGTTTTTACCATTGACATATAAACACACAATCTATTTTTCTTTTGTTACAAATTATGGATACAATAACATTATTATTATTATATGGTTTGTTTCTTATTCACGCATGCGTCGACAGATCGCGCGCTTCAATTGAGATGTCGTTCTTTTTGGTGCTTACTCACATCACTTTATCTCAGATCACCTTAGCTGAAGTGATTTGAGATCTCAGTCAAAAGGAACGCACCTAATATCAAAATCGTTGGTTGGAACCTCAGATTAACAAATAAAATATATATGTTTGTTTTGACTTTTTCCTGCCCCAAACATTGAATCACATTCTAAGCTCACTTGCGGGACACTTCCACTGCTTTGACATATTTACAAATCCTCTTTAGATGCAGGAAAAATTAAATTAGAAATTTTATATAAAATTTGTTAAAAAGTTATGCAATTAAAAAAAAGTCATGATAATTTATGCATTTCAGTCGCTGCTTTTAAAATTAATTAATAATACTTGAATTATTTGTATTTGGCAACATTGCTGAAAATTTCAGTACCTGCTTTGTTTGTCTAGTATAAACTATTTAGTAGTTTTGTCTTTGTTCAGTTACGATATAAAGAAAGATGCAAATATCGCCAGAGCGTTCTCGACTAACATTTCTATTGGATTGTAGTATTATAGTAAATACTGTCAAACTTGGTTTGTTTATTACGAACTCTGTTAGAACTAGCAAAGTAAAATTGAGTTCTTTCGATGTTATGTGTGTTTTTCAAGACTTTAGGGACACAATTTGGTTTTAAGTTAATTAATTTAGTGTTTTTTATGATCATGGTTCGTCAGGGCCAAGTCTGTCGGAAAAACGGCCGAAATTACCCCGAACTCTCATTCCGCAGGTATGTAAATGTTTGAACGGCTATCCAGTGGCGGCGACTTTTATTATTCATTTCAATCATATCCAAAATGCTCAAAAGTTATTTAATTATAAAAAGCAAATTTCTATTTGGCGTTGTTTTATTATAGTTTTCCCACCAATTTGGAAACAAGAAGAATTTGGTTTGCTTTACTGGGTCTAAGCGAGACTCATGATCTACCAAAACGACCTGAAATTTTTTCGGAGCATTTTAAAAAATCTGATTTTATATATAAGAGTAGTGGCTAAACAAAGATACTCTTCCCATGTCAATTTTTGAATTTAATCCACCAGATGTAATGTAAGTACCTACACATTTTCTTGGTAAAATGGGCCCTTAAAGTAATGCCCAAAATAAAAAAGTCACTGTCCTGATAAACAAAATTTCCTTTCAATATAATAAGTTCTTTTTATTACAGCTGATAAAGCGGCCATAAAAGACAACTTTTAAACAGATAATTAATTATAAGTCATTACTTTATTGGGCGACTAGTGACAGTCTGGGCTGTCTAGATAACTATAGTTCAGTTCCAATATAGTAGGCACCAAACTAAACTTAACTACAATTGTTCTTGGTTTAATGCAATATTTGTGAGAATTTAGTGCCTACTATTTTGGAACTGAACTGTATTTAAAAATTAAATTATTATTTTAATTTTTTTAAGAGGTCATTTGCCCACATATGATCCATTTTATTCAGTTAGCAATGATGACTGAGTTGTTGACTTACATTAATTTGTTAAAAGAATATGTCTATTTTAGGTCTTCAATAAATAACTCAGATTGTCATCAAAAAGATTTACCAGCACAAAATGTGTCTGAGCAAGCTTCTAGTGCTACTCTAAGAAAGGTAAATATTCAGGTAAGTACATTTTTTTAAACTGCTTATTAATAAAATTTACTGTTTCGACCTTTACTCTGTGGAATCAACTCATATTACTTTTTTAAATGGAACTAACTGTTTCTAGATAATTCCACAATATATTGAAAATATGTTAAAAATTCTATGAAATTAACAATTACTTTCATTTAAAAAAGTAATGCTTTACAAAGTTTATTATTAAAACAAAAAAATTGTTAATTGTGTTTTATTTTTAGTTTACCAGTAGAAGAAGTTGTTGACGATCTAGTTACAGTAACTGAGAATCATTCATTTATGAGTGGTGTATCATTGCTTACTTCATATTCTCGTATACTTGCATATGGGTTAGTTTTTTAGTTAGGTTTGTTGTAGTATATATTTTCTCCTAAATGTTTAAAGGTTTTTGTAATGGGCAATAAAATTTATTTACAGTTTGTTCCAGTGACTAGAATTAACAACCTATTCTGATTTATGTGTTTTAGGTTTACGGAACCTGGTCCTTCGGGACTTTTTAAATATAATATTCATTTTTTAAATTCTTTCTGTTCAAAGTTTAAATAAAAATCCTTTAAAAGTTACAATTTGCTTTCATTAATAAACGTGGTCGTAGAATGAATATCGTGTACAACTCATACGCAAATTACATTTGCCGCTCGCTGGATTTGAGGCACGAGCCGTAAGGGGAGTGCCACAAACTTCAGCACTAGTGGAAAAAGTGAACGATATAGAAGTTGATAAGCTGCAGCGCTACCTTTTGGAATGGAAATGTCAATGTCAAATTTTATTTTGACAATCTAAAGTTATCTTTGTAATGAATTTCGTTGACAAACACTAATATTGCAATGAATTATAACTTATTATCAAAAAAGATAGGCCAGACTAAACAATTCAAAATTATCCAAATTTCATTATTAGCTGTACCTACGTTTAACTGATTTTTCAATATTTATTTTTTAAATTATTTCTGTTCAAAATTTGATTAAATCACCTATATAAGTTACTTTTTTCTTTGATTAATAAACGTGATCGTTGAAAAAGTATTGTGCACAACTCGTACGCAAAGCTCTTCTCTGGCTCTATTGATTTTTAGCTCTCGCCTTACGGGTCGTGTCACAAACTTCTTCGCTCGTGGAAAATGTAAATGATATAGAAGTTGATATGCTGACCTGGTGGGAAGGAAATCTCAATGTCAAAACCCCTTTTGACAATCTAATATTATATTTATAATGAATATGGGTGACAGATATTAATATTAGAAGTAATTAAAACTTATTATTGAAAAAAGATACACTAGGCATAACAATTCAAAATTGTTAAAATTTCACAATTAACTATACCTAGGTTCAACTGTTTTTCATTTTTTAAATCCTTGCAGTTCAACGTTTAAATAAGATACCTATATAAGTTACAACGCCCCCTGGTGGAAAGTTACAACAAAAAGGATAGGAAATACAAATTCTGCATAGAAAAATACATATATATGCCCATTTTGAGGGTGATCGGTTGAACGGTGTAGAATTTGATATGCTGCAGCGCTACCTTACATTAAATTAATTAAAATCAACAAACTTTAATTTCATCAAATGAAATATTTATAAACACCTAAATTCCAATAATATAATTTTATATTTGTTGTTTTTAAATAGATTTGGTACGCCTATGTTTTGACGATGACGCCAAGGCGATGTATCCACAATACAATCCCCACTTTTTGTAATTCATTCATGATTTTACTACTGGCATTTAGAATTGTTGGCCGCAAAAATAAACGTGTTTATAAAATGAATAGCCCTCTCTATGTATATTATTACTCTACGGTTGGAACAAACCTTTAGAATTCATCGTCCAAAAACGTACAAGATACGAATAAATACATTTGACGCTTGGTCGGAAATCGAATTTTATTATAGATTTCGATTAAGTAAAGAAGCTGCTTTACCAGTATTGAACCAAATTTATTATTCATTTGCAACGTTTTGAGGAACTTTCGATACACTCATTGCACATGATTGCATTTTAATTGTGTAAAAAATGTATAATTTTTCACTTCTAACCTTTATTTTCTTTCAAAAAATGACAAAAGTTTAACGTGAGGATAGCCAGTTGTTCAAATTTAGGCAATCAGGTTTGCCATTATGCATAACAGAAAGTGAAAAACTAACTTTATTGAAAGTGACCAAACAAGTTGATTATGAAAAAGGATGACTATTGAGTTCTTAAAGTAACTTTATGGAGTTTATTATGCAAATTGCCGTTAATTGGGAAAAAGATATCCATAGGGCTAATAATATCTAGCTTTAATATTTGAAATATCAAATTCTCTTTTTTCTATTAACATATAATAAGTCAATCACAAGGTAAGATCACTTCTTGGTCTAGCCAAAAATAATTATTAAACATCAGGTAAGCATCAAATGAAATGTAACTTCTGTCATTATGACGATGATATTTAATATCGAAACAATTGTCAATTTCTTAGGATTTTTAACTATTTTTCAATATAGTGTGGAATTATATAGAAACAGTAAGTTTCATTTAAAACAGTAATATAATAATATCTTAGAAAATATTAAATCTGGCAGCATTGTAAATGTCTAAATCTCCGAATACTGGCATTAGATTTTCTGTCAGGTATCAGGTTGCCATGGAGATAATTTCGTTAAATCGAATACAATGTTTGTGTTAGTGACGTTAAAGGCCTTCAATAAAATACAAATATAGAAGAAAATATGCCTGTAATCGTAACAGATTACAATTGGAAACAAACTGAAGAAAATATTATAATAAAAGCGCCATTGAAAGGTGTACATCAATCTAAAGTCGATACATTAATCTCAAGAAAATTTATAAAAGCCACTTACGGACACAATTATTTGGAAATTATTCTTTACTCTGCAATTGATTTGGAACAAAGTAATGTAACCTTAACGTCGACAGAAATAGTTTTCGAATTGAAGAAGGCTGACGAAACGCATTGGATAAGTTTAGAACCGAATCTTACGAAGGCGGAGAAATTGGCGTTGAAGAAAGAGTTGTTGGAAGAAGCTTATAGAGAAGAACAGTCTATCGATAAGAAGAGATCGGAGAAAAATTGTGAATTGAAAAGATTGGCCGTTAAGAAGCAAATCGATCTTGATTCTGAAATTAAAGATGCTATCAGTAACGTTAAAAAAGAAGAGGAGAAGGTGGTTTTAGGTGAATATTACGAGTATTATATGGCATTTTATTTAACTAAAAAAAGCATGTCCTCATTTAAAAAATCGTACAGACCAATATAATGAAAATATTTATTTAAAAGTAGATACTCCAATGTATAAAGGTCAGTAGCGTACCACGATGTTGCGTTTCTGGAGATACAGTGCAGTATCGAAAAAAGAGTGGTAATATCCTTAGAGTAGTAATAATCATATAGACGGCCATTCATTCATAAACACGTTTATTTTTGCGGCCAAGAATTATAAACGCCTGTAGTGGAATAATGAATGAATTACAAAAAGTGGGGATGGTATTGTAGATACATGACCTTGGTAAGTTGGGCTGTTTTTCTGACAAACTTAGCACCGACGAACCATGATAATCCAAAAACATTAAATTAATTAAGTTCAAAGTTTATTTTGTCACTAAGAAAGACTTGCAAAACACATCAAAACGAAAGAACTAAATGTTTACTTTCTAGTCGTAATTGCGCTCATATAAACAAACTACGTTTGACATTATTTATTACAATACTACGGCGTATTCCAAATGATCGTTGATCATATTCTGGCTATACTTGCATCTCTCTTTACATGGCAATTAAACAAGGACAAAACTAATAAATAGATTACTATTGACACATTAAACAGGTACTGAAATTTTCAGCAATGTTGCCACTTTTAGTTATAACCATAAAAGTATCTAAGGATACAACAATTACTTGTTTAAAATTTATATAACAATATGCATTTATTAAATAAAATTCAAGTATTATTAATTCGTTTTAAAAGCAGCGACTCAAATGCATAAATTAGTATGACTTTTTTTTATTTGCATAAATTTTTAACACATTTTCAATTAAACATCTTATTTCATATTTCCTGCAACTAAAGAGACTTTGTAAATATGGCAAAGCAGTGGAAGTGTCCGCAAGTGAGCTTAGAGTGTGACTCGATGTTTGGGGTAAGAAAAAATCAAAACAAACATATCTATTTTATTTCTTAATCTGAGGTAATATCTATATCCCTCGTAATTCAATAAAAATGTCACCAATTGATTCGGGACGAAATTTTACAAATATGAACGAATTTTATGTAAATGTTTCGGGGAAAATGGGCGAATAATAGGTTTTAAGCGAACTGCGAAAGATTGCGATTTTCTCTAGAGGGAATTTTGTTGTAAAAAAATTTCTCACTAGAAAAATGATGGAATAATGGGAAATAGGCTTTTTTGTCGCGAAAAATCGACCATTTTTCTATAAAAATTTTAATACAGGGTTAAATGTAAAAAAATTCCTTTATTTAAAAAATCGCACAGATCAAAATAACTAACAAATGCGTTAAATATTCGAAACAAGTACTCTCACAGATCAAATGTACGATGAAAAAAATCAGGAGTGCACCACAATGGTGCGTTTCGGAGGTACAGTGCGTCAAAGAAGAAATGTCGAAAAAAGAGGGGTAAGATCAAATATCCTTCGTAACTCAAAAAATAAAAGAATTAGGACAATAAAAAAGTCAGCAGTCGTTTCAGGACGAAATTTTACATAAATGACCAATTTTATGGAACATTTTTTTTTGAAAAATTACCCAAAATTAGGTTGTAAGCGAACTGCGAACAACGCGATTTTTTCAATACCTAAGCTCATGATGAACTTCCAAAAAAGATGTCTCTCTAAAAAAATGATGAAATAATAGAAAACACGCATTTTGGGTGCGAAAAATCGACTGAGCTTGTTTAGTTTTCGATAATGGTATATTACGTAACGAGTGCGGAAAGTGACATTTGCACACGAGTGTGAAAAATCACTTTCGCTCAAGTTATGTACACTATTTTTCCTACAACCCCGCGATATACTTTTACCGAATCAGGCATGTACAATCTTGCGTTTTTATGTAGATGTGAGAGGTTTTATATATGTGTATTTGTAATTACTTTATATAGTTTTGATTACTTACCTTTGAAAGTGGCCCAGAAAATTGTGATTTTTATGCGATGAAAAAGAGTGCCTTCATAAAAAAGTTAGATTAAATATTGGTACACAAAATATTACGAACATTTATTTTAACAACTAACAACAATTGAAAACAGAACATCAGAAATAAAACTGTTTTTGCTACATAAATATTGCGATTCAGAATTAATTATTTATTTGAATCACTGTAAAAATTAAAAGTAAAATTATTATTAGTGCAATTTATAAATTGCAATGGTGTATGTACAAGCTTGTTTTCGATATTTTCTCGGATGTTACTTGTAATTGTACTCGAAGTTGAGTGATGCTGATTAATATTTTCTAATATCGCTGATTCTGCAGTATCTTTGGATCCTCCTTGCACAGCGTCTACAATTTTGGATGCAACATTTATTCTATTGGTAGTCGAGTCGTCTATATATCCCTAAGCGACAGTAGAGGATTTCCATCCTCCATGTCTTTTAAGAGTTGTAATATCTCCTCCAGCATCTACCAATATTATGGCGGATGATCTTCTAAGACAAGCCGTGTGAATAAAAACGAGTAGGACAAGTAAATACTTGAACATATCAAAATAACAAGTAAACGCCAAAATTGAAGTGAATAAAACAAGTATTTACTCTTACTCGCGAGTAAATACTTGAGAGGCTAGTAAAACACGGAAAAATGCCAACTTTGGTGTGAATAAACGCAAGTAAATACTTCTGTAGCAAGTAAATACTCGTCTATTCGCAAGTCAACCCGACCCCAGAGTTGCAGTCGTACTTGTACATGAAAGATGGCTGCATTTATGAACCTGCGTGGTGTGAAACGTTATAGAGACCGGCGTGATATAAGTCCCGATCTATCTAAGGGACTATTACGGTTTGAGAGCGAAAACGTAGATTTTCTCACTTCGCACTTTTTTGATGAAAACACTGATACGTTAGTGATTCAGGATTCCAAAGTGGTGTTGCCAACGACATGGGGATTGAAAGAAGTACCGTCAGCAGAACATTTTCAAGTGTATTGGATAAAATAGTGTCGAAGTCTGAAGATTGTATTAAATTTCCACGCACTATTGAAGATATGGATCAGGCCAAGGCAGATTGGGCTTCAAAATTTCGCATTCCGACTGTCATTGGTACTATAGATTGCACTCACGTGCATATTATGAAACCTTCGGAATTCGGCGACGAGTATGTGAACAGAAAAGGAAAAACAACAATAAACATTCAGATGACTTGTGACGCTAATGAAAAAATTACAAGTGTGGACGCGCAATGGCCAGGGAGTGTACATGATGGCAGGATTTGGCGAGTGAGTGGAATTCAGGACGTGGTGCGCCGCTATGATGGTGATGTTTGTCTCCTTGGTGATAGCGGATATGGAATTACTCCTTGGTTACTGACTCCTTTTGACGAACCAAGAAATGCTCGAGAGCGGAATTACAATTCGACCAATACTCAGGAAAGAGTAATAATTGAACGAGTTTTTGGCCAGATGAAACGTCGTTTTCCCATACTCTCGAGCCAAGTTAGAATAGCAGTCAAAAATGTTCCCAATTTAGTAATAAGTTGTGCAGTGCTTCACAATGTAGCAAAACATTTGAATGATCCTTGGGAAGTGGAAGACGGAATCGAAAACGGTGTGGCTGAAGAAAATGTACCTCTATATAATTTAGATCGGAATAAAGTTATAAATAGACGACGTGGTCAGCAAAAACGATTAGATATTAGTAATAATCTGATGATGTAAATACACATTTTTGACATGGAAATAAATTTAATCCTATTTCCTTTACTCCAATTGCAAACGCATATGTGAAAAAATAAAATAGAAAAGTAATAAAAAATATATAAAAAAACAAAAATATATCTTTTTAAATAAGTATGTCACATGTGCGCATGTGTGTGCATAGGCCTACAGTATGTCAGGTTTAACATGACCTGCTGGAAAAGCAAATGGGCATATACCACCAGCCTATGAGCCCTCCACCGGTCATGCCATACCCGACAAACTGTGTACAGCTGTGTACGTCACGTGACTGTGTACGTACGTATACTTATTTCATTTTTTATTTCTGTTTTTTATTTATTTTATTATTATTTTTATTTTTTATTTTATTTGTTTTAGAGAAAAGGAATATTTCCGAAAAGGAAACAGGATACAATTTATCTCAACAACAAAAATTCTTTTAAGGCATCGTCTTCTTCAACCACAACGCGTTGTTCAACGGACTCCGTTCGTCTGTGTTGTGCAGCTCATAGGTTCAGCTCCGTTATCATCAGTTGTTCACGTTCAGCCTGAAGTCTTGTTAGCTTAATTTGTTCAAGTAATAATAAACGCTGCAGCTCACCAGTTGTCAACTTTGACGTCTCTTCAGTTTCAGCTGAGAGTTTCAATTTCTTATCTTTTTTAACTTCGTCGCATCGCTCTTACGTATGCAAGTCACTGGTGTGATGGGCTGGTTTGATGCTAACATGTCAACGGGGTCATCTTCGTCTTCCCTATTCTCATTCTCCTCATTGAGTTCAGGCGTAGAACTTGCTCCCAATCCAACGCATGAAGCCCCAGGTATTTTGCAATAAACTGGGTTCTCGTTTGAATCGCAAATTTTTAGGAAATCTTCCTCCCATGACAACAATGTTATTGGTTTATTTCCAGCTGCGTTGACATCAGTTTTTTTCTTGACTGCGGTTTTCATATTGTTCAATAGCTTTTTTAACTGTCCAACACTAGTTTGCTTCCCAACGTTTTTCGAAAACTGGTCGGCTAAACATCCCCATGCCTTCTCTTTAGCAGATGCAACTTTAGGCAACATGGATTTATTTAGCACAACACTAAAGTCTTTCAATAACGCTATAAAAATAGCTCTATTGTCACAACCGGAAGTCACACTACTTGTGACACTTTACTTGTAAGTAAATACTCGTCGTACTCGTTTTTATTCACACCGCTCAAATGACTTGTGTAAGTAGGTACAGAACCTATTTTGTTATACCTACAATTTGTTTGGTACATTTTTTGTTTTGGTAGTTGAGTAAAAATCTTTTCTCATGTGTTGCAGGTCTTAAAACAGCGTATTTTTTTATATTTTTCATAAAATATATCTGTTACATTAAATTTCCTGTCAATTTTATTTTTTGTATTGTAAATTTTAATTATCGCCGCAGAACCTAGATCTTCTATATCATCTACACTAATGTTTACTAGTTCTTGTTTGCGGCATGCTCCACTAATTTCAAAGATTAGGACTACCTAAAAATTAATTTAACACTTATTAGTAAAACACGTGAGCAATACACAACTTTTTTAAACTCTCCTTAATGAATAAAAACTGATCGTCAGGAGCTTGTGTTATGAAATCGTTTATTTGCAAGGTGGTTAAGATAGACGATTTCTTCCTCTTTAAAAATGCCTTTGTTTTTAGATATTTAGCAATATCTACATTGTGGTTTATATATAAAGTAGTACGCAGCATAGAATATGTTGACCACAATGTATTTGGCCGTATTTTTTTGGATAATTCATCCATATATGCAAGTAGTATATTTTCTGAAAATGAACTTTTGATATCTTTTCTCCAGTTTATACATTCTTCATATGTACGTTCATATCTGGCTCGTGATTTTGTAGGTAGGATTTTTAAGCATGTTATTTTTGCTGCTTCGACAATTTCTGGCGGAGTGCATTCACTATCGCTATTACTGTTGTCCGTATCCATAGTTTTTTTAGGTTTCTATCAAATATTGCACAGCTGTACGAAGATAATCAACAGATAATTTTTAATCACTGTAAAAAAAACTTTCGACACTTTACATGAATTGTTCGACGCCTTCTTTTTCAAAAAAATTATTATTATTATTGCCTACCTGTAGGGGATTGAAAGTATTAATTAGCTGTTTTAAGGATTCATTGTTCAAACTATGCTCCAAATAATTGAAAACGGATATTTTTTGTTTTAATAACATGAAAGCTTAAGAAATGTCGATGTAAACACACTTTATTTTTAAGAATAAATAAACTGTTGTGTGTATATTTTCTTAGCGCTATAAGTATCTTTGATAAGAACACAACGTAACAGCGATGGAATGGCCGAGCGGGCTAAGCGTCCGTACACTCGATTTCTGACAAACAGTGTAAGGTGATTCGAACCCGGGCTCGGTGGTTTTTTTTTTAATTTTAAATGAAATAAATAAATTATATTATATGGACAAATCAACTTAGGAAATACGCATTTGACATATACATAAATTTGCGAGGTAAATAGACTAGCATTTCAACATTCAATTTGACAGCTTTTTTATCCGTACACGTATGGATAAGTTTTTTTTTCGTACGCGTATGAATAAAGGCCACTTTCCATAGAACTAGACAGTGCGATATATGTCACTTTCCTATGTGGTCGTAGGAAAAATATTTTTTTCAAACTTTAGCACAGGATTGAAATTAGAAAAAAACCATACCTTCACTTAAAAAAGCGCACAGCACAAAATAATGAAGGTATTCATTCAATATTCTAGACAATTACTGTTAAAGGTCCAATGTATGATTAAAAAAATCAGGAGTGTACCACAATGATGCTTTTCTGAGGTACAAAGTAGAAGTATCGAAAAAAATAGAGGTAAAATCAAAGATACCTCGTAACTCCAAAAATAGAGGAGATGTGACAATAACAATATCACCAATGGGTTCGGGACGAATTATGACCTATATGAACGAATTTGATGGAAAAATGTTTGTGAAAAATATGTTTTAAATGAACTGCGATTTTTTCATACCACAGCTCGGGATGAAAAAAATGTCTCTCTCGAACAATGGTGTTTTTTGGTACGAAAAATCGACTAGTGCCATTCAATTTTCGATAAAATCATTTTTTCAACCTCAAATGGCGGGTCAAACTTTTTCCCCTGTATTTAAAAAATCGTACAGACCATAATAATATAAATATTTGGTTGTAAATAGGTCCTCTCATAGGTTCAAACTATTAGGAAAGAAATCAGCAACGTACTACAACAGAGCATTTCTGAGATACAGTGCATCAAAGTGGAAGTATCGAAAATTATAAATTCTTCAGACCTTTTATAAAAGATTTTTAGGCAAATAGATGAAATATATACATAAATTTATAGTATAAATAAGTTCACTAGTTTCTGCATCTATCGGGAGTGGCACATAGCTTACGCAATCGGCCTCTTTTTTCTAAATTTATTTATTTATTCCAAACAGGTTTTATAACCTAATGGAATAAGAATTATTAATAAATAAATTTTATCCTAACATTGTGAAGTATGACCATTGATAAATATAACAGTGCTATAGATTAATGTAGAGACTCAAAAACAAGGCAAATACGGAAAATTTCCAGAACTGTTCCTTCTTATACCAAATTTCTTAATATAATCATAAATACTGTTCTAATTGACATTGTCCAATATATTTCGGTAACATTATTTATATTACTGGCAAGAAATTAACTGTCTCGACCCTTACTTTGTGGAATCTACTCATATTAGTGTTTTAAATGAAACTTACTGTTTCTAGTTAACTCCACAATATATTGAAAAAAGTTAAAAATTCTAAAAAATTGACAATTGTTTCGATATTACCTAAATATAGACGATGATATTTAGGTAATATCGAAACAATTGTTATTTTTTTAGAATTTTTAACATTTTTTCAATACATTGTGGACTTAACTAGAAACAGTAAGTTTCATTTAAAACACTAATATTACTGGCATGTTTTAAAATACCCTGAAGAGGGGAATAAACTGATGTTCTTAGTCTTCCAAAACAATAAACAGGGTCCAGTTAACCTTAAAACGATTTTTTGATAAAAGCATGATACGTTACCAATATTAACATCAGAAATAAGCTTAGAAGATATAAGCCTTGAACACTACCCAGAAGCTATACGTCATCTGTCACTAGAACAAGCTCAGTTCGACAACGAAATTTCCTATACTCCTAGTGTTTGGACAATATTATTGTATACCCTGATAATTGGAGTAATAGCCACCATAGTCTACAAGAAATTCCGCCCAAGGAATAATCCAGATTCCAGTTCAAGGGCTCAAGTTCCAGTAGTCCAACTCCCTCGTCTACCCTCATGAGCTGGAGCTTCGGGGGGAGGAATTACCTCAACGCATCCTGATGACAACGCAGTGTAAACGCCAAGTCAGCAGAGTGCGGAACCGAGGACATAAAAACAGTTATAAAGAGTTTTTTGTTGTTGTTGTTAATTTGAATTTGAAGTAAACGTAATAATTGTTAGAGAATATAATTGTAACTTGAACATAAAGTTTTGAAAAATAGAATTTAGTACTTGAAGCAGTTAATTCGCAACTGTTAGAAATAATTTATTTGATTTTTTTTGTTCCTGTTGTAAAGTGCATTCTTGAAGGACAAAAATGGAAACGATGAAAGGTCAAATAGGCTTCCTGAACGGTAAAGTAAATTGGAATACATGGAAATATAATAAGTTGTGTGTTCTACTAGGAGGAATACCAGGTGCAACTGATGTTATAGAAGGTAAATTGCTCAGACCAGTTCCTGTATCTTCTACAGCATGTACAGAAGAACAAATGGAGTATGATAAGAAGGTTGAGTATTTAACTAAAGCAGATACTAGTGCATTACTGGTACTCACAACTAATATGACTGAAGAAACTCTTCAAAAAGTGATGAGATTAACTACAGCAAGAAATGTTTGGTTAGAACTTCACAGATTGTTTGATAGGAAAACTGAAGATAAAACTTATGAGTTATGTACTGAGTTTTTAAGTTATAAACGACAAGCAGGTGATGACATTGCAACACATACTTCAAAGCTGAAAAACCTATGGTAAGAACTTCAACAAGAAATTACCAAAACCAAGTTAGTTCTTATGAATAATTGTTCTTGTGATTTACCTGTTAATGTGTACTATACTTGATACACTGCCACAAGAATATTTTTCATTAAACTCTAGCTGGATGCTAATGTCGACATCAGATAGAACAGAAGACAATCTTACCAACCAGCTATGTGCCTATGGAAAAGCATTATCTAATAAAACGGAGAATAGAAATGAAGAGACTTTAAATACAGAAAAAAATTCAGACAGACGTAATTTCGAGAAGAAGAAATATAGGGTATGTCACTATTGCAAGAAAGTGGGTCATAAAGTTCGTCAATGTGTCAAGTGGAAAGCCGATGGAAGACCTCCAAAGTATACAGTTAACAATAATAGTAATAAATCTGAAGAGAGAAATGCAAATGTAACACTATTAGACTTTAATGAAGAAATTTTAAATGTATACTGTGATCAAAACAGTTGGTTTGTAGACAATGGAACAACTAATCATATCTGCAATAGAAACGATCTTTTCCAGACATTTAAGCACTTCAATAAAACATACACAGTAACAACCGCAAATGGAGTATCCATTGAAGCTATTGGCAAAGGTTCAATAATAATAGAAGCTTTTGTATATAGTAAAAAGTATTTTATTGAATTAGCTAATGTAATGAACATACCACATGTTCCTGGTATAAAGAAAAATCTTTTTTCTGTATTGGCTGCACAAGACAAAAATCCACATAGTGAATTTCATTCGAGAGTAGAAGAATGTACTCTAGTAAATGAGGGAGAAATAGAGTTAATAGGTGATAGACATCGATACGGAAGTTTGTACAAACTAGCTATTCAAAATGTTATCCCTGAAAATACCATGTTGGATGTGAATATGGTTTCGAATAGTAGTTTGTTGCAGGTATACCATGAAAGGTTTGGACATCAAAATAAAAGACACGTGAAATATATCATTGAAAACGTTTTAGATATAAAAGTTCCATTATATAGTGAAATATGAGAGATATTATCTTCGAGGAACAACCTTTAACTAGATGGACTGAATTTTCATCCGTTGAAGATAAGAAAAGTACTGAAACCGAAGATGAAAGGAGTTTAGATAGATCTAAAGACGATATTCTACCAGAAAATCAAGAAATAAACGAAGATTTAGAAGATAGATTTGAAGAAGAGCCAAAATTAGTAGAGAATATATTATAAAAACATAGAGAAATAAAATTACCTATGAAGTTTGAAGATTTTGTAATGGAGGTATATACGACACTTGTAGAACTTAAAGAACCACAGACTTACCAAGGAGCTATTGATAGTAATTATAAAGACATGTGACTGGAAGCCATGAATAGAGAAATAGCATCTTTGAAAGATAATCTTGAGAGAGCTTTGAAAGGAATTAAGTACAATAAATTACTAGATTTCGATATATAATTAATTATTTTGTACAAGGAAATCAACATATTCAATTTACGTTGACTTTAGTCCTGCATCGCTTTTATAGCTCTCCAGGCATTATTCATGTCCGAACAAGAAAAATTAAGAAACTACCGTCTGACAAGTTCTCGCAACTTAAGAATCGGTAGTAACTGGATGATATACTAATAAAATATCTTGTGTATTTATACCTAATCCTATTTAATTTCTCAACTTGTATTTTAAAATTAATTTTTGCTTTTTTTGCATTTTTTTTGGACCCTGGGTTTTGGCGCCCCTAAAGGATGGCGCCCGTGTTGTATTGGTTACTTAGTAAGTGCCCCTCGTATAGACTACTTTAACCATAAAACCATTTATCTTGGAGAAACACTTACCTCGTAACCATTCTTTAAGGGTTGAATAAATAACATCACTGGGATAAATATAATTAAGAAGTGTACGATTGAGTGTGTCAGTTACCCGTATTCATGACCTTCCGGATTCAAAACGAATGTGGTATTTATATTTTACAATGAACGTGCTTTTGGTATGTTTGATAGATCACTGCCCGCTGACCACATTAATTATATATAAATTAACAATGTCTTTTCTTTTGATAATGCCCTTTTTATGATAATGTCTTTTGGGATCATCACATCATCCCCTCTTGGAAGAGAAAAATTATCAATGATAAATTTTCGCTATTACTTAACGTTAACAGATCTCACTAATTGTTTTTGTTTACTAAACGCTACTTGTTTGTTTATGATCACATTTCACTTTGTTTACAAATGTTTCTGCTGTGGTATTTATACAATCGATTTTTATGAACGGTCTGTGTTTTATTGTTCTGAGATGTAATCTCACAACTTACGCCTTTTATTTCCGTTATTTTAAACGGACCTAAATAATGTGGATCGAACGTATTTCCTTCCTCATTCCTTAGAATAACTAATTCCCCTACTTTAAAGTTGACAGGTGAAGATTCCTTTTCACTATTATTTACTCTAATTATCTTATTTTTTATTAAAAACTGTTTGGCTTTTTAATTTGCGTATTGTAACTTATATTTCAACTCTTTATCGTATCTTTGAATATTGTAACACGGTTCTATTTCTTCATTTGAGACTTCTGGTCAATTGGGTTTTCTCCCGTATAATAACTCAAAAGGAGTGTATCCGAGATACGTGTTTGGTGTTGTATTATAACAATATACAAACATTTTTACAAACTCGCACCAGTTATCCCTAGAATCTTTGATAAAGTTTCTTATATACTCATTAAACGTTCTATGTAATCTTTCACAACTGCCTATTGCTTCATAGTGGTATGCCGTTGAAAAATTATGTTATAATTTTAAAAGTTCCGCTAAGTTCTTCATTATTTCATTCTCATATTCCGTTCCTTGATCTATCCTTATCTCCTTCATCAATCCGTAGTTTGGTATAAAATTATCAAATATAGCTTTTGCTATTGTGGTTGCCTCTTTGTTCCTGACCGGTATCATGACCACGCATTTAGTTAGTTCGCATAATATTGTAATACAATAACGATTCCCATTGTTACTTTCTACAAAAGGACCTATTGTGTCTATGTAAATGATATCAAACGGTTTTATAGATGTGTCTGTGATGACGAATTTTTCCTTATGACTAAGTTTTGCTTTATTCATTTGGCATTCATGACAATTCTTCACATACTTCCTTACATCTTTCTCCATGTTTTTCCACCTAAAACTTGCTCTCAGTTTCTTTAATAATCTATTATTTCCTACATGTCCTCCAAACATTGAATCATTGTGGTATCTTTCTAAAATCTTTTGGATCTTCTCTTTCTGCTGTACCGTTTTGGTACTTCCCATATACATACTTGTATATTTTTAAACCTTTTATTCCCTTCTTCTATAAATTCTTCTATTGTGCATTTTTTGAATATAACGTCATTTGCCTATGTTTTCATTCTTTTTACTTCAAATTTTACCGATAGCTCCTCAAGCTTTTCCAACGTTCGTCCTAGGTCGAAGTTGTGTGTTCCGGTAATAAGGCTTCACTAAATTTCAATTTATTTTTTATCCGAATGCTCATCCTTAACGAGATACGGTTATTTTCAAATTATAAAATTGGTAATTTATGTGCCCCCTTCTTCGTTATTCCTTAGATCCTTTCTTGACTGAGCGTTCTCCTTGCGCGTTTGTGATTGCCAAGACATGTGAATTATTTATGTATAAATCCTTGAGTTCATCTATGGATATTCTCGATATACTATCTGCGTAGTTCGCTACACCTTTGACATACTGTATTTCAAAATCGTATTCTTCCAAATCGATCAAATTTCACATTTTTCCTAGACAATGTATTTACCTCTCAGTTGATTAAAAACTTTTATCGCTGAAAATTTTATCCAAAATTTTCGGATAAGTTTCGTTATTTTCCTTATATGTTGATTTATTCCATTCTGTATGTATTTCTAATTGATTCTTCCTTTCTTCTAGTTCTTTTAAACTGTACACGTTGTCATTAATCATTAATGTATTATCAATTATCTTAGCTTTAGCTCCACTTTCTCTCGCCTGTTTCATGTATCTTATTAACTGTTTTCTCTGTTCCAGTATATCTTTTGGGTAATCTTCATCAATATATATCTTTGTTCCTTTTAATTTATTCGTTCCATTCAAAGTCTCTACTTTCTTATTCACATCTTTCATCATTATTAGTACTGCCCTATTTTTGTTACTGTTTTTATTTCCTATTCTCTTACATTTCAAAATATCTTATTTAACATCTACTGTATTATTAACCTTTTTCATTACATCTTCTAATTTATTTTCTAGTTGTTCCTCATCTTCTACGTTTCCTTCTTCTATACCATGTATTATCAAATTCTTCTCTCTAAAATTTTTCTAATTAAGAATTATTAACACAAATTATAAATACACGTTACCTACATTGCTACTATTCAAAAATAATAATAAATCATTTGTCGACACTCTCCATTTATAGGAAGTGTACGATTGAATGTGTCAGTTACCCGTATTCATGACCTTCCGGATTCAAAACGAATGTGATATTTACATTTTACAATAAACGTGCTTTCGGTGTGTTTGATTGACCTTAATAGATCACTGCCCGCTGACCACATTAATTATATATAAATTAACAATGTCTTTTCTTTTGTTGATGCCCTTTTTATGATAATGTCTTTTGGGATCCTCACAGTGTGCATTGTACACTTTGCACATATGGTAGCGGGGGCCCTAGTAGACATTCCATAATTGTGTAATTTTTAAGTATATCGTGATTAACTTGATCGAAAGTAATTAATGTGAATTTAATTCTTCCTATTTGAATGTATAACATATCGATTTTCCAACATTTTAGGAGATTTTGATGAATGGAAAGAAAAAGTAACTCGCAAATTGAAATCAGCTAATAAAACAAAAACAAAAATCGTAAATAAATCCCCTTCAATAGAAATACCGAAAACAAGAACCTCCACGACCATGAAAATAGATTTCACGCCAAGGGAATTTCCTACGCCCTGTAGAGAATCTAAATTAGAAGAAGAACACGAATATTTGATCAAACAAGCCGCAGCTCGACGCTCTATAGGTTTCGTTAGCGAAGATATCCGACCAGAGGAACGAAACCCCCATTGCATCAAAGCCAAAGGAGACGAATTTCTAAAACACAAAAATTATTTGGGCGCCATCAGTGCTTACAGTTACGGTATAAGCCTCAGTAAAAATTTCGTAGATTTTTATATATCGCGATCGGAAGCTCACATGGCCGTAGGAAACTTTTGGAGAGTCATAGAGGATTGCAGTACAGCTTTGGAGTTACTGAAGCCTATTTGCGATGCCAATTTATACGAGAGGGCTGTTTGTGTTGGAAGAAGAGGGCAAGCTTTGTGTCGGTACGAAAAAAGAAGACAAGGCATCGAAGAATTAAAATACAGTCTCAGTTTGATAGATCTAGAATGTTTTCGTGCCGTCCTTAACGAAGAAGAAGAAAAATATTTAAAAGAATTAGAGGAAGAGAAAATTGCGAAAGGTAAAAGTGGAAACGGAACGGAAACAGAATGAAGAAGAAGATAAAATTGATATACGTTTATAAATAATTGTTGTTAAGATGATAATAAAGTTTCAAACTTTCAGTTTTGTTTTTACCCATACACATACCTTGGTTACTGAGTTACTAATAGCCAGGCAGCTATTAAAGTGCTAAGGTCTTCTGTAATTAGGTTTAAAATGGTTTGGGAATGCTTTGGCATACTCAATGAACTATGCAGGAATAACATAAGGTAAGTGTACGTTAATTCGACAGGGGCCATAATTTCGACACATTCTAATATATTACGTGAAATTAATAGAATTTTACCGTCTCATAATACGCTTAGTGACAACTATGAGCATTTCTGAATATGTCGCATAACAGTTTTCTCTTTTAGTGACATGTTAGCGTATGATATTTAATATAGCAAATGTATCAGACAGTTGTGGCGGTTGGAGCAAATTGCAGAGTTTCTTATAAGGTAAGACAAAAGCAGACATTTTTTGAACTACTTTCAGGGCGTGAATTTTAATTTCTCTGGGGAGATTTTGTATTTACGTGATGAAATATATAATATTGTTAAATATAAAGCTGTTGTTTCGAATATATAGTAGATAATATGATAGTTTTTAGGGGTGTCGAATTTAGGTACATTAAATCCAGTTACTAACCAAATTTCGACAACGGGTATCGAAATTGCGGACATTTTCCGTTAGACCTAAAAATGTTCCATCCTTGTCTAAAATAAAATATATATCATGCATTGCATCCACGGACTTAGGATCCATGGACTTCTAATAGTATATGTTTTCCATACATCCGAAATGACCCCTCACTTTGCCTACACATGGCCGCCATGTTGTGCTAATTTTAAGTTGGTATTAAGAAGCTACAGTTCATATGCGTTTTCTTGATATTAAGGATGGAACGTTGGTTGGTTGCGCGAAATAATTGACAGCATAATAGAATTAATTAACCAATTAGAATTTAGATGGATGAACTGACGCGACATTTTCGTTCTGTCAATTTCTGTTTCCTTTGTTCCGTTGTTGCAATGCGATTTGACTGATTTGTGACAGCGGCAGGAGTGGCATCAGCAGTGGGACTCTGTAACTAAGCTGTAACTATAAAGCGAAAGTGACTGCGTTCGTTTCCGACAGTTTTCCGGACTTGGTACTCTGTAATGAGCTTCGGATTGGATCGGCGAGGCCGAACGTCGACTCGGAACAATAGCGAAAACTAATTTATTTTCAATACGTTTGGATGTTCTCAACCTATAATTCAACTGTCGGCACACCGTTTTCTGTGACTGTCAGCATTATTTTTTTGATTATCTTTTCTTTTACATTCGGAAATCACATTTAGATTTAATGTAAAATGGATAGAAGGTTGAAAACTCATCCAAAACAATGGGCTGCCCTCTTGGACTTCGCAGAAAAAAATCCAGTTGTAATAACGAGAAAAATAGAAGGTCCATTTGGAAAAGAAAGATATGAAAGGTTGTGGGATGAACTCACTACCATTTTGAACAGTTTGGGATACTTACAAAAATCTAAAGAAAAATGGCAAAAGTGAGGATAAATGAAGATATCATTGTTCACTTTTTGGTACAACATATAATTTCTTTTGAATCTTTTTTTTATTTACTTTTTAGACAGTCGCATATTGGAAAAATAAAACCCGTGCAAAGGCTGCTGATATTAAGATTCAATTGACAAAAACAGGAGGTGGTGGCCAAGGACGACAATTATCTGAACATGAGAAAAGATTGATTGGAATAACTGGATGGACATCCATCAGAGGAGATGGGACAATAGAATTAGGAGCTGTAAGTTATATACTTAACAATAGGGAGGAAGCCATATTTTGTTGCTCATATTACTTATTATTATTTTATTTCAGATACAGCCATCAGATGCATTATCTGACCTGCAAGAAATGGCTAGTAGTTCGAAATCAAACCAATTTATTGAACATAATTATACTTTCCAAATAGAACCCACGCCGCTGAGGAATGTAAAAATTTCCCCACCTCCCCTCCTTCCACTTGAAAAAACTATAATCAGTGAAATAACTACTGGAAACAAACCCCTAACAGAGAAATAAAGTTCCTCCCTCAGTACCATCAAAATTTGAAAAAAAAACAGTAAAGATGAAACAATCTCCCAAATCATCGAAATGGAAAGCATGCCCTACAAACTTAGAGAAAATGCATGCAGAAACCTTGAATGTATTGGGAGAAATAAATACTAATGTAAAAAATCTAGCAGATTCTCAGAATAGAATGTGCACTTTACACGAACAATTTTTAGAGTACTTGCTTAAAAACTAGTAATTAACAAAATGTCTGGTTGTTAGTATTTTTTTGATATCTTTTATTTTTATTACCTGAATGGTTTTATTTTGGATGTATCTGAATGGTTTTTTTGTCCTTAGTACTTGAAGAAAATATACTTTCATTTTAATACTTCATAGATATGTAATTGATTTTTGTGATTCACATCTCTATATTTGTTGGGCTAATGATGTTCCTTATATTTATTTGTATTTTCCAGAACCCTGACTGTTGTTTTTTGTACCTGTATAATATCTAATTATATTTTAATCCACTGTTTTGTACTCACATATTTATCCATATTTGTAAATAAGTTGTTTATATTCCACAATAGTGTTTATTTGATAATAAAATGTTTTTTTAATAATTTGGCATTTTTTGTATCTTCCCTTATCTGCAAAGCTCAGATTTGGCTAGAAATAGGGAAATACAGATACCATTATGACTTAAAATAGGTGACACAGGAGGCATGTAACTACTTTTTTTAATGTAGTATAAAATGAATGTTTATCTCCACAAGTTAAGAAAAACAGGCTGCTATATGTATCCATGTGTGCCGGCATTAAGTAAATAAAACCAATTCAGTGGAAAAGTATTCTATTCATAAAACTTCATTTTACAATTATTTCACAATATTATCCATCAACAATGTAGACTTTAAGTATTTCTCTCAGAGTTGGAAGTATCTGGTTACTATAGAATTTCTGATACGGATTCCCTCGTTGTGAATATTTAGTGGTACATCAGGATTATTTTCTCCAAAATTATCATGGTCATCCACAACCATACCTTCATCAACTGGAACTCTCCACTTGATGCACATGTTATGCAAGATACAACATGCGTTAACAATAACTCCCACCTTTTGAGGTTCATATCTAAGTTTCTTCCAATGATGTGAGAATCATTATATCTCATCTCAGCAGTATATCGTAAAGCACCCTGTATAGGTGTCATCAACCAGAGTTCTTGAGGATAACCAGAATCTCCCAATAACCAAGTGTTCCGTTGGCCGTTTTCAAATGCAGTTTGAAGATGAACTTTAACTTGTGATTGTCGCCAAATGAAAGCATCATGGACGCTACCTGGAAAATTGGCATTAACATTCATGATTAAAAGATTCTGATCACAAATCAACTGCACATTTTTTGAATGGAAACCTTTTCTGTTTATATAATTATGTTCTTCATCTCTAGGAGCAATAATTGCTATGTGGGTGCAGTCAATCGCTCCAATAACTCCAGGCATACCACACTTCTCAAAGAACTTGACTTTATTCCTGTCTATTTCTTCTCCATGAGGAAATCTGATCCACTCCTGATGGAAATGATTCTGAATGACCCCAGAAACTTCAGTAATACATCTACTAAGTACTTGTTGACTTATTGATAACATGTTTTCTTGGCCTATACCTCTTTGATAATTGCCTGTGGCAAAAAATCGCAAGACCGCCAGTATTCTCAGTTCACTTGGAATTCTTGTTGTTTTCGAAGCATCTTGCATTAATGGTACAAGTTCGTTGAATAGGAACTGAGCAATCTCCTTATTCACGCGAAATAATTCAATAAATCGTTGGTTAGTTAAACTGAAAGGATCACTTCTATCGCGGAGAAATATACTTTCTTCTCGAGTGAAACGAAGTTGATTTCTTCGTTGAGCTTCATTCATGATTGCAATATTCATCGGCAACATTTTCAATTATAATTCACCAATTATTTGCTATTGATGGTCAATCAATTGAACCATAGAATTGAACAATCATATATCATATCAATAATATTATCATTTTTTCATTGTTGGAGCACGAGAAAAAATGCAGGTATTGTGTTGGCATTACTTTTTTTGTAGCGTTGCCAAGTGTAACTTCATCTTTTTCGTTTGAGTTCGAATGTAATCGTATGACGATGGCGAAATCAAAATTTGGCAAAGCGAACTACATATGGAGTACCGGAAAGCGAAGTCGTATACTTCGCTTCGTTTCGCTTTCGCTGTACGACACAAGTTACAGAGTCTCACTGCGTCACATTTCGCAATTTTCGCATTGTATTTCATTGAGTTAAGCGCAAGTTTGATATTTGTGTGTTAACTCTTGGATTATATTCGTGTTTATTACAAATTAATAATGGTTAATTACATTTTATAAGTAGTGTTATTTTAGTAAGGTAGTTAATAGTATAGTGTTATTTGTAAGATCTAGAACTCTAGGAGACTAGCTACAAACTGTGCTAAAATGCCTTCCTGTTTTGTACGAGGTTGCTCTAACGCTACTTACATTTCTCGTTTGAAAGAGGGTGTAACATTTCATAAGTAAGTTATATGATTTTTTTGTATGTAAGTTAATTTACATTTTCCTTTTTCTCCAATTTGTAGATTTCCCAGTAACAATACGCCTAAAAGGTCCTGGTTGGTAGCACTTGGAAAAGATCCAACTTATAATATTGCCTATGAAAGGTTGTGCTTCGAACATTTTGGACAAACCAATTTTGAAGTGGCAGGCGAACGGAAACGTTTAAGAATAAAGTCAATTCCAACCCTAAAACTACCTCAATGTTTTGGAGTAGATCACCTGGAGAAAAGTTATTTACCTACCTCACCTCCACCTACATGGTATGTTAATTTTAACTTAGTACTCACAAAGAATCAAAAAATATTTTTTAATCGTAGCAGCAAGCTGGAAAGTGTTGATTCACCACAAAGTAGTTCACCAAAATCTCCGACAAAACTTTCTCCAATAAAACGGAGTGATTCAGACTCGTCTCCATCTGCTCATTCTGATATAGTACGGATGGTACAATTCTTTCATCCGTATAGGTAAGTTTAATATCCAAATTTTCTTTAAAATCAAAATGTAATATGTATTTTATTCAAATAAGTTTTACGTAACATTTATATAATGCCTTAGTACCAAAGTTTAACTAGTCTAAATAAATGTTCTATTTTCAGCAAACCTTCCACAGAAGATACCAATGTAAAATTGAGAAGAAGATTCGCTTCTTGAAGAGGCAATTAAGAGTATGCAGAAACAAACTAAAAATTTGCGGAAAAACAAGCAGGAGGCGAAAACTACGATTTTAATCGTGCAAATTATGAAGCAATGCGCCTTTCCTTGGAATCAATTGACTGATATAGTGTCCATATTTTACGATATAATGTACACTATAATAAATTGCTTTGTTCCGCTGAAAAAGGTTTGCCAGAAGAGGTTTCCATGTTGGTATACTCCGGAGTTGAAGAGGCATTTGTGCGAGAAAGAAGTGGCTCACAAAATTACTAGGTGTCCTGTAAACTAAATGGAATTTAGTAGATTAAGGGCTCAGTGTAAACTTTTATCACGAGAGTGCTACCGAAATTATGTAAAATATACTGAAAATTGTGCTACAGATAATGTTAAGTTTTTTGGAAGTTTGTAAACAACAGTAGGAGGGTGAATAACACTATACCTTCTCTTGGGGACCTTACAGCTGGTAACGGGAATGATATTGCAAATCTGTTTGCTAAACATTTCTCATCAGTTTATTCAAATCAACCTCTGGCTTCGAACATCTATGCAAAGTTATCTAAACTTGATATTAAAAAACGCCCCGGTCCTGACGGAATACCTTCCATTCTTAGGGAATTTAGCTTCCTTTTATCTCGTCCGCTCTTTCATATATAAGTCTCTTGTTACAGGCGAATTTCCAGATCATTGGAAAACTTCATAGGTTACTCCAGTGTATAAATTGGGTAGAAAATCAGACATCTCAAACTATCGTCCTATATCAATCCTTAGCATAATTCCCGAAGACTTTGAGAGTATTATTTTACATTATCTCACATATGACTGTTCGAGTATTATGACATCACAACAATTTGGCTTCACTTCTAAAAGGTCTGCAGAATTGGGTTTACTCACATATGTTGACTTTTTGTCTGATAGTTTGGAAGGGGGTCTGCAGATTGATTCTGTGTACACTGATTTCTCTAAAGCTTTTGACAGGGTTAATCATGAGATCTTGCTACATAAACTTTTTCATTATGATGTTGACGGTCTTGTATTACAATGGCTAAGTGATTATCTTACGAATAGTTTACAAATGGTAAGAGTTACTCATGAATATTCTCATACTTTTCCAGTAACCTCTGGAGTTCCCCAAGGGTCTCATTGAGGACCATTATTATTTAACAGATATTTATTAATGAGATAATGCATTGTTTTCAAGGTAGCAAAGCCTTGTTATTTGCTGATGACCACCTGACATGTTTAGCGTGTGGCTACGCTAGCTAGTTTGCGTTTTCTTGGAAACAGCATTAGGAACAAAAGTAAGCTCAGCATTACAAATTAGCAACAAATTATTAGCCTAGTCCGAAAGGTGCCCTATAAAATGGCTACGCTAGCATAATATACATTAGTATTTGCGATTTATCTGGAGATAATCAACACTCGGGAATACCCATATTCGCGATCTGTCTAGGGCCGGCTTTAGGTATATCTGATACAGCATGTGATGATCCCAAAAAGACATTATTAGATTTCAGTAAGCATTAATTTCAAATATTGCTAGCGGCCAGTGAACTGGAAGGCCATTGGCAAGGGCAGTGAAATAGATAACAAACACGCCCGTTTTATAAATATTGTATTGACACGGCCAACAAGGTCAAGAAAACGGAGCATTGACTGTGTTAGTTTTAATAATTTCCTATATATAGATAGTTCATTTCTTTGAGGATGATTCAGTATTATTATTGTTGTAAATAGTACAAACGTATGTATTCTGTGGTCAGTAATTTATATCTATAGTTTATAAATATATGTTATCCCAATGAGTTTTTAAAACGATGTTATTTTCTAACCCTAAATAATGGTTCACTAGGTAAGTGTTTCCCGAAGATGAATGGTACTATGATTAAAGAAGTATATACGAGGAACACTTGCTAAGTAACCACCACAAGCATTCCGTGCATTATAACCCAGCAAACACAAAAACATATTGAATACATATATGTTAAATATATCTTGAAATATAAAAGTCACCGTTATATAAAACTGAAGTCACAACTAGATAATATTTTTGTATTGAATACTGACAAAGGCCGGCACAGCAAGGGAACAATAATGATATAAGATATACATATTATAAATTATATATCAAATATCTCCAAATTACTATGTAATATATATGTAAAAATGAGATAATATCTAGAGAATATTTATATATTAAATATTACATAATATAGATGTAACAAAAGTTACCTAATTTTACTTTTTCCTCACCCTTTTACCTAAAATATTTTATTTCATTGGATCTATGAAAAAATTCAGCGAAATTCTTAATTTATAATAAATTCAGAAAAATCTATTAAAACATTATTTTTCATAGATGAAATGAGATACAATATTTTTAGTAGTGTTGATGGCCAAAAGATTAAGGAACTATTGTCACTATATTATTCAATACCTTCCTTATGAATATTTCAAACTTAAAGCAACTTAATACAATTTAATACTTATATATTGTAAATGGTATTTATCTATCTTTGGAATTTAGTAGCTGGTACTTAGTTTCTAAAAAAACAGCAAATAGTTGCATATAAGTACATTTATTTTATTAACATAAAAAAGAGAAACTAAAAACAAAACACCTAATGAATAAAAAATATTGAAAAACTAAAAATATTCAAAAACTAAATGATAAAATATAAAATAATAATGCAAAACAAATGGATATTCAAAAACAAAACAATAATTAACCATGGAAAATATTCTCTTAGAAGACTTTTCGAGGTCCACTTGTGAGCGAGTATTAAGGGATAGTATCCATTGTTTTGAAGGGTTACAGTTTCGCCATTCTTTTCCCTCTGGAGTCTCTTTACTTAGCCTTATCCACACCAAGGTGAATTGATCAAAATCAGTGAATGTCATATTAAACTGTGTCAGCAAAGTTTCTAAAAATGTAGGTACATATTAATTATATTATATTAGAAAATCATATAGTAACAATACCTTGAAATAACTTAATTGATTTTAAGTTCCTTTTTTTGTAGTTATCTCATGTCCTTACCATGGTTTACTGACACCATTGTAAGATTGTACTACGTATCGTTTTGCTGTCCTATTGATAAATCACAGAAGTCTTTCAATTTTTTTCGTTTTAAACAGTTATTTTGCCTAAAATTCATAATTTATATTAATCTAAGTATTCGAATATAAATAACTTTCAACAGATAAGTGTTATTAATCCATTTCAAGATTTTTTGTCTTGGCTTACTACCTGTGGTCAGAGGATTAAAGATGTGTATTTTATTTGATATTATTACAAAATCTACCTGAACCCTAAGTGCATACCTGGGCGGCGGTATTTGTTTCGGAATAACGACTCCCTACATAGGGAATTATTGTTAAATCATGTCTAAGTAAGTTAAAACGGAAATATTATCTTGAAAAGTACTTTAGTAAGATAGGTATAATGTGATTTGTAATTGTTTACTTCATTGTATATTTTAATATAGTTAACCTTTTTAATACGTTTGTTAAATAATCTTTTGTAAACGACAGTTGAATGAACGGCTTCATTGGCGATGCCCCTTGCCTGTTGAAAATAATAATAATAATAATAATAATAATAATAATAATAATAATAATAATAATAGATACAATTTCAAATGATATGCTCCAAAACTTGACACCAGAAACCAAAGAAATGCTTTTAAAGCTCTACAACAAACTTTGGAATGAAAATACCTACCCGGATTCCTGGAAAGAAGCTGTAATCGTTCCCATACCTAAACCTAATAAAAGTAGGTTATCGCCATCAGGATATCGCCCCATAAGTCTCACCTGCTGCTTAGGAAAACTAGTCGAGAGGATGGTAAACAACAGACTTCAAGAATATCTAGAAAAAAATAATTTACTAGTTTCCTACCAAGCGGGATATAGAAAGAAAAGATCAACGATAGATCACTTAGTTTTACTACACCTAATAGCTGTTTTCTTTGATATTAAAGGCGCTTTCGACATGACGTGGCGGCATGGAATCCTGGATAAATTGTCAAAATTTGGACTAATAGGAAAACTACCATTATTCATAAAATCGTTTCTCGATAATAGACGTTTCAAAGTTAGAGTTGCAAATGAATTTTCAACAAGTAGGACACTGCAAAACGGCGTACCGCAAGGATCAACACTTAGTTGTACTCTGTTTGCAATCGCTATAAACGAAATTTGTAGAGGCGTCGATCAAAAAATCAATAAATGCGGTAAAAAAGTGGGAGACATTACACGTACACTGCAACCAGCAATCAATAAGATTATTGAAAATGGAGAAAAAATTGGTTTTAAATTCTCTGAAGAAAAAACAAAATGCGTACATTTCTGTAGACTCAGAAAACCCCATTACGATCCACTCTTATATTTAAAGGACAACATCATAACCTGCGTCGATACTATTAAATTCCTGGGTTTAGTATTTGATAAAAAATTAAACTGGCATGAACACTTAGAACTTATCAACACGAAATGTAGAAAATCCCTTAATATACTCAAAGTCTTGGCACATACAAAATGGGGAGCTGATCCAAAAAGCCTTCTTATAATATACAAAGCTTTAATATTGTCCAAGATAGATTATGGCAGCATTGTTTATTCCTCTGCGAGGAAGAGTCATTTGAACAGATTAAATAAAATTCAAAATTTAGGAATACGTTACTGTCTGGGAGCATTTCCGACGACCCCTGTTCAAAGTCTTTATTGTGAATCCGGTCTAATGCCACTAGAGCAACGAAGATTAATCCTTCAAACATCATACTTCACAAGAGTTAAATTGAATACTAAAAATCCTAATAACCAATTTTTATTCCCAAATATTAATGAATACGACAATAGAGGCATCATCACTCGCCCCCTTGCAATAAGGTATCTTGAGTACTTGAGAAGTATAGACGTTGAATTCCCTAAGATTATTGTTGATGATCAAAGTGACGAACAATCAGCCAATAATGAAGCAGTCAGAAAAACTGATTTTATGAATAATCTAAAAAGAAAAATTATTAACGAATGGCAAGCTATATGGGACGAAACAAATACTTTACTCCGTAGACTAGAACCGGAGGTGAAGAAGAAGTATGAATCCACAGGGTTGAGTAGGTTAGAAACCATTAAAGCATTTAGACTTCGTACAGGACACACAAGTCTCACCCATCAACATCTTCTGAAAGGCGACCCAGCACCAATTTGTGTAATGTGATTATGTCAGTAATTCATGTTATCAATGAATGTCACACATTCAATCCGCAAAGACATCAATATGACATAAAACACCAACTCGAAGAGAACCTGAATAACGAAAATATAAAGAACACCTTAGAATATATGAAGTGCATCAAACTATTCGACAAAATCTGAAAATATAAATGTAGTAACATATATAAAATGTAGTAACAAGAGCTAATGACCCCAGTAGTAGATGCTCCTTATGGGTGGGTTTTTAGTGAGGTACAAATCCCACACTGTTTGGCAACCTACAACTTTTACGCCAAGCGCCTTTTGAAGGTTTTCCCACCCATTAAAAAAATAATAATAATAATAATAATAATAATAACACTTACATGATGTGTTCTCCATTCCTCTACAAACAAAACTAAAAACAAACACAAAGACGAAACTAAAGAAAAACCTTTTAAAACGGTATTATACTTGCAGGTATGTGGGTAGATCCACTCGTGACAATTTAAAGGTTATAATATTGAAGAGCTTTCTTATTTTTCTTTAGAAAGACACTAGACGAGGTTCGTAAGAAATACATATGAAATATATAATAGTATATTACGTAACGTGTGTTGTAAGAAGCATTTTACGCACGAACGGAAAAGTTACGTAAAATGCGTTACAACACGAGTTACGTACTATACTTTACCTACGACCCACTTTATAATCTTATTAAGGTATTTAAAGTACAAGTAAAAACGTACATCCTCGATGCCCAGCCAAGTTTTATAAAAGTCGCTCCTCGATGCCCAGCCAAGCATCTTAGAAGTTCACCCTCGATGCCCAGCCACGTTTCGTAAAAGTCCGTCCTAAGTAGTATTTATTCTTATTAAAAATGTATGTAGAATTACCGGAATTGCATAAAATAGCGTATACACCTTTCGACTAAAGTGACATTAATCCCTTAGGTGGATTACTTCCCTCATGAATCAAACACCACCCGCGGAATTCTATAAATAGGCCACTTTAGTCGCTTGGTGTATAATATACTATTTTTTACCAATATGAGATACAATCAGACAGCTAAAAGCTGCGGATTGAATGAAACTGAACCAATTATCATATAATTCCAAATAACTCTTAGTGTTAAATACAATCTCATATCTAATAAATGTTATTTACCATATATATATATATATATATATATATATAGAATAAAATTCAACGTCAAATATCTAAGTAATACGTTTTGAATAAAATGGCTACGTCTATTGACAGTTGCTAAGTGGTTGCTATGGAAGCCGTGCGATTTACTTTACAACCGTGCGTTTTGCTTTACCGCGCGTAATAGACGTCTTACATTGATTGATGACTGTGTGTTTTTGACTACTTACAGGGGTGGTCGTAGGTAAAAAATATATAAACGTTTTATATAAAAATCATTCCTCCGTTGTTATATATTTTTATGTAACATATACATTTGTGTTTGCTGGGAAACTACGAATACAGAATAATTTTATATAATACATTTTACGTACTTAAGGGAACTGAGGTTGAAAATTCCAAAATATGATTTTTCCGTCAAAAATTGGAAAAATGGTTTTTTTTTAAACACGCATAACGTCTATACCATCATGACATAATTTTAATTATGAGTGCTCTTTTATCGTATAATTTTATGTACTTTAATTTATAAAAGAGTAAAATTTTCCTAAACATGCATCATTTCGGAGTACTTAGTAAAAATCTAAAAAGAAAATGTCGAGGTTTTTGGGACACCCTGTACATAGAACAAGTAGAAAATGGGTGCAAACTTTAAAAAACATATTTTGCATGCAAATACGATTTCCAGCCTATATTGGAAAATTAAGAAACACTTTCACTTAAAAAATCGCGCATACCAAAGTAATGGAAATATTGAGCTCATATTATAGACGAGTACTTTCAAAGGTATAATTCATGAGGAAAAAATAGAGAATGCACTACACATTTGCATTTCCAAAATACCGAACGTCAAAATCTAGTTATTGGAAAATTAAGAAACACTTTCACTTAAAAACGTATGCTACTGCAGTAAGTACTTTTAACAAAAATCAGCTGCAAACAATGTTCCCTAATATAATATATCTTTATTTGAACTGTAAAACCATATCTATGACAAGAGATAACAATATAGTTAGTTTTGCTTCACAAATGGATAGTTATCTAAGAAAAACTTCAGGTAGAGACGCAGTTTTAGTTGTCCACCCTGTTTAATGGCTCCTATCATTCAAAATCTTCATTTTCTACCTCTCTTACAACAAGAAATATAAAAATTCTTCTATAAATGATTTTAACTACAATAAATCTTGGTTAGTTTAAGGAATGACCCTGTACGATTGTATGTAGGTTACTGTCGAATATTTATGAAAAATTAAACTTTTTGTGAATTTATAAAATATATTATTTAAAACATAGAAAAAATACGTTTCAAATTATTTGTTATATGACCTTATTTGCTAATTAAATAAATAAATAAGGATTCCAAGAGTATCGAATTATAGTATTTATGAAAATCAGTCCCCCTTCTGGATAAAACTTGACCTTATTTTTTGTTTTACATTGCAAGAAGTCTCCAGGTTACTAGATCAGCCAAACTTTCGTCTCTACACCTTGTATAAATGTAATTAATTAGATTCGGGTCCGACAAACGCATATAAATAAAAAAACGCACGTGACAGGTTAAATATTTGATAAATAAACTCGTTTGAATTACGGGATATCGCAAAAAATAAAAATCTTACTTGAACGCTTTTTTTATCCACACTTCTTCTACCCACACTAAAAGTTTTCGATGTGTTTAGATATAAATACACACAACACACTTAAATTTTTTCTCACTTAATAAATACGGTGTAAATTTTGAAATTTTTGGTCACACAAACACAACTAAATCCAACAAAATCTACATGGTTATATATTTATTTAATAAACTGGATGCGCCGAGACGCCTGATTGTAAACTGGCATACCGAGGTAGCGAGAATTCTGAATCGGTCATCATCGGAAGAAGATCGACCCTCCGCTTAGATTAACGCGGTATAAGGGGTGGTGATATTAGAACAGAGTGCAGACTTGATGCTTTTTCTACATTCTACAACTGGAGCACGAGAATTTGATGACAAATATCGGGAGACAGCCCATTAGAAATCAATCTTAATTGTAAATAGACAATACGGCTGAGTAACTATCGTCCTCGTAAAAGTCATTCAATTCATAACATTTTTTATCTTTAACAACAAAGTTCATTTGATGAGGTAATTAAAGCTCATTTAACGAATTCGTTTTTGTGTATATGAGGAATATATACAAATATTAATTACAAATACGTTTATTTGCGATAAATATCATTATTATTTATAAATTAAATTACTATTTGGCATATAGATAAGATGAAATAGCTAGGGGAGACTAGGGCAAATTTAATACGTTGATTTTCACTTCATCTTTTGTTATTTTCCTTCAAATTTTGTATAGAAAAAAAGATCATCAATCGATATTCAATTTAGCTAATTAAAAAAAAACTATAAAAATTTAGAATATGAATATCCTTTTGTCCACCCCTATAGGGCATATGAAATCAGACGTTTGAGCAATAGAACCAAATAGGGTAAATAGCATGGGCGTGTCCAGCGAGGGGCGGGGGAGAGCAGCTGCCCCCACTAGAAGCTTAAAAATGAAAAGTAAACGTAAAGAGAATAGTAATAAAATCATAATTGACAGTATAGAGAATAAATCGCAGAACCATCCGACGTGAAATAGCCTAAGTATTTTGTCCTAGCACCAGCAGGTCATTGTCCCTGCTTGGCATAGGTAAAATAGATCTCTATAATCAGTGCAGCGCCAGCGTCACTGTACTAGTGGCTACTCACTCTCTCTTTCTCCCTCTTATAAACACACATACAAAAATTTCTCTTTCTAGCATTTACCATTTATATACAAATGCACGTTCAGTGTTAAGTCCAATTGTCCAATGTAGTTAGTTGCATTGAGTAATAATAATAAAAAGGTTTGTTGTGAATGACATCTGTCGCGGACATCTGTCGCGAACATATGTCGCGGAGAGCGGATTCAGCTTTTGTCGCTGTCAACAAGACAGTTAATTTTATTTACTAGTATTTGTCTCTGGCAGTTGGTATATGTCCGCTGTCAGAGCTAGCTTTTTGTATCGTCTGAGGATAGAGATCGAAGTGTGTGTGTGTGTTTTGTGTCACTTTTGACAAACATATATATAAATACAGGAAAAGATAAGATTTGTATTTTTATAACCCATCAGTTAAGAAGTTTGCGAAAGATTGAAATTGCAGCAAGAGTTTCTACCAAAAGTACTCAAATCAGGGCAAGGGGCAAGCAAAGGTTTAATAATCAGCCCCAACAAGGTTCTTTATTTGAATGTTTTAGTTCCCATATTACAGAAAAACAGAAAGAATTACAATAAGATGTTAAGATGTATGTACCGATGTTCTGTCTTCTTGTTTTCTGGGCGCGTCTCTTGAGTTTTATGGCTCCTTATGGTAACAGCGTTATCCAAGAATGTTCGTTAAATATACTAACTTTGTCCCCGGCATGTAGTTTTGGTTTCTAGACTCTTTCGGTTGAAGTATCCCTGAAAAACAGGGTCTCTATAGTTGATGGGGTTTTAGTTTTAGAGACAGCAGCATGTCAGACGTTGATTTTAATTTGATTTTTGTTTTGAAAATTTAGGAGTAGTTCAGTTCGGTTGTGGTTCATACTGAATAAACCCTGTTTTGAGAAACGTGGATTTGAAATTAAACAACCAAGTTATGTAATTAGCGATCCATGCAGAAACCTACACCCTCTATCGTGGATATCTTCTGCGCGATTTACGATTGTTGTAAAAACTTGTAGATATTTTTGTGTTGAAGTCTTTGTTAATTGGTATTTCGGCTTTGTCATGTAACCAAGAGTTTCTGGGAAGTTTAGAGTAGGTTGTATTGTGTTTTATTCCCATTCTAAGACACTTGTTTTGTACCACCTGCAGGGATTGAAAGTTGTGTTTTGTTCCTCTGTAGTAAACTGGTGCTGAGTATGTTAAAATTGGTCCAATGATTTGTCTGTATATGTATAATGAATTTATTATGTGTGGAGAGTTGACTGCGTTTGCAAATGCGTGGGAAAAGTTTACTCATTTTAGTGTTTTTAAATGAAACTCAAGGTCCCTAGTTAATTCCACAATATAATACAAGTTATTGAAAATTCTAAAAAATTGACAATTGTTTCGATAAATCAATATCATCGTCAGAATGACAGAAGTTACATTTCATTTTATGCCTACCTGATGTTTAGTAGTTATATTTGGCTAGACCAAGAAGTAACCTAACTTGTGATTGGCTTAATATATGTTTATAGAAAAAAGAAGATGTGATATTACAAATATTGAAGCTTAGATATTATTAGCCCTATGGTGATATCCTGGATATCATTTTTCCAATTAAGATCAGTATAACTGTGCAATGATATAGAAAACCAGGAAAACTATATCTGCTGATCTTTACAATTATCACTTAAGAAGACAGTTTATTAGTGGAGAATTCCCTAGATTTAACTGTTCATTGACAACTTCATATTGTGGGTTTCTTAAATGTCTTCTAATTTCCAGTTCTTCAAGGAAATCCAGTTCTTGTTTCTTTTCACAAATATGCAGCACTTCCAGCTTTGTGTTAGGTGTCAATGAATGATTGGTGTCAAGTAGATGTTTTGCGTAGTGGGATTTATCTGGTTGTTTTAATCTGTATGCTCGTAAGTGCTCACTGTATCGTATTTCAAAATTCCTAAGGGTCTGACCCAAATAGACAGCATTACATTCTGGACATTTGAGTTTATATATACCTGACTTCTTTAATAGTGGTATTTTTGTTTTTACATTCAACAATTTTGTACTAACGTTACTTTCTGTTTTAAAAGAAATTGTTGTATTCGTTGCTGAAGATATTTTATTTGAAATATTATTAGAAATATTTCCTGCATATGTGATGGTTTTATAAGTTTTAATTTCATCAGCTTGTTTAGGATATATTAGTTGTAATGCCACTTTTTCCTCTTTTTTACTAATTAGCTTATTTATCATATCTAATGGATAACCGTTAGATGTTGCTATTTGTCTAATTGTATTAATCTCACTATCAAAATTACATTTGTTCATAGGAACTGAAAAAGCTCTATGTATCATTGAATTATAAGCTGTTTGAAGATTTCAGATGAAAATGCTATCAAAGGTCTCAGTATGTTACTATGTGATGCAGCAGCTACATGGTGGCAAGGGATTAAAGGATCCATTACTTCTTTTGATGAAGCAACTAAGGCTCTTTTACATGCTTATGGATTTGCTAAGCCCGCATACCAAATATTTAGAGATATATTTTCCACTGCTCAAGGTAACGAGAAAACAGATATATTTGTTAGTCAAAAACGTGCCTTATTTTCAAGATTACAAGGTGATTCAGTTGTCTCTGAACACGTACAGATAGATATGCTGTATGGATTGCTAAATCCATTGATTAGAGGTAAAATCTGTCGTGATCAAATTAATGATTATCGCGAATTTATTGAAGCAGCGCGAAATGCAGAAATATCTTTACAAAACAACGGTGCTTCAAAACCTGTTGCTTCAAATCAGAACTCACACAATTATGTTCGAAAACAAAAACACTGTTCATATTGTAAAAATTATGGACATAATAAAGACGAGTGTCGTAAGTTATTAACCCGTGAGAAGAAAGCATCTACTGACACTCCTAATAATCAAACCATTTCTGATAATAATGGTTCATCCAAAGTTTTAATTTGCTATGGTTGCCAGACACCAGGGTATATACGAAGCAACTGTCCAAAATGTTCAAAGCCATCAACGTCAACTCGACCAGCTGAATTTTTGTGCAGCTCGTTTCCTCAAGCTTCAGGTAACTTGCGTCCTTTAGCATATATTACAGTTGAAGGTCATACAGGCGTGACATATCTTGATTCAGGCGCTCAATCCAGTATAGCAGGAGCAAAGCTACGGGAAATTTTACTTAATGACAAGATTCCTTATACTACTAGACCCATGGAAATGATTCTAGCTGATGGAAAAGTAAGCTTAGTAACGGCTCTGTTTTTTGAAGTCTCTGTTACACTTCAAGACAGACAACATAATTAAAATCTAATTTCAATTCCTGAGCATACTTCTAGTAGAACGCTACTCGGCTCTGACTTTTTGAAATTAGGCAACATTGTTTTAGATATTCCACGTGGTTGTTGGTGTTATGGGGATTCTCCAGAGATATTGTATCCATTTGTAGAGGAACCTCTCAACCCGTATTGTACGTTGAATGCTATAAATCTCTCAGAAGTCAATCTAAGAGATTCCGAAGCGACTAATTTAACTCCTTCTCAAAGAACTGACCTTAACAATGTGTTGCAGGAAAATAGAGACATCTTTGAGGAAATTCTAGAGTCTACACCATATGCTGAACATTCCATACAATTATTGGATAATACACCTATTTCAGTCCCTCCATATAGGCTCTCGGAATATAAGAAAGAATTACTTCGGAAGGAAATTGATAAATTGCTGTCCATGAATATTATCGAAGAGTGCGACTCTCCGTATGCAGCGCCAGTGGTATTGGTTCCCAAAAAGGATGGTGGGGTAAGGCTTACCGTAGACTATCGTAAACTTAATTCAATTACCCGCAAGGATAAATATCCTCTGCCCCGGATTGATGATATAATTCACAGTACGAAACAACTCGAGTATATAATTACTCTGGATTTAAAAGCTGGTTATCCTCAAATTCCTATAAAATTTTCTGATAGAGATAAAACTGCCTTCATTTGCCCATATGGTACCTTTAGGTACACTAGAATGCCATTCGATCTCTGCAATGCGCCAGCGACTTTCCAACGTCTCATTGACCGCTTCCGGTCTGGCCTTCAAGACGTTAATATCCAGGCATATTTGGATGATCTGATCGTCTTTTCATCGTCTTTTAGTAGTCACTTAATGGACTTAAAAACAGTATTTAATCGTCTTCGCCATTTCAAACTTCACCTAAATCGAAATAAATGCTCTTTTTCATGTGATTCTGTCCTGTATTTAGGTCACATCATTTCACCTCTAGGATTTTCACCAAATTATGACAAAGTTAATGCTATAAATAATATACCAGAACCTAAGAATGTGCAGAACCTAATTTCATTTCTACAAACCTGTTCTTGGTACCGAAGATTCATACCTGGATTTGCTGATATAGCCCAACCATTGTCCATGCTCACTAAAAAGAAAGCAAAGTGGTTGTGGGGTCCTCGTCAAATAGAGGCATTCAATCAATTAAAAGCTAGGTTAACCACCAGTCCAATCTTGCGCAAGCTGATCAATCAAAGCCTTTCATTTTAAGGACAGATGCCAGTGCCTACGCACTTGGAGCATGTTTACTCCAGGGGGAGACATTGGAAGATGAGCGTCCTATCTAATATATTAGCAGATTGTTGACCGCAGCGGAAAAGAACTATTCCACGACAGAAAGAGAAGCGCTTGCTGTCGTTTGGTCAGTAACCAAATTTAGAGGTTACTTAGAAGACTCTACAGTCATTATCCAAAGTGACCACCAGCCCTTGAAATGGCTCATGTCTCTCAGATCACCTTCAGGTCGCTTAGCACGTTGGAGTTTAATTTTGCAATCTTATGATTTAAGAATTGAATACACCCCAGGCCGTTTAAATGTTGTAGCGGACATGTTGTCTCGCTCAAATGTGGCGGAAGCCACTGAGACTAACCTGGTATCAGTAGATATGCCCAGACAGCCTGTTAGCGAAATACGCAAACTGCAACTGGAAGATGAAGATCTTCTTAAAATTATTATCTCTTTCGAGAGCCTATCAAATAATGACCTTGACCTCAAGAGATGGCTAGAGAGAGGTTATGTGATGAATAATGGGATACTGTACAGATATGTTCCCGAAGCCGATGAAGAAGAGGCTCAGCAGGTTGTACCCAAAAAGCAAATCCCCATCCATTTTAGCAGAATATCATGACTCAGAACTGGCAGGCCATTATGGTGCTGAAAGGACTTATCGAAGAATTGCTAAACGATATTATTGGCCAGGAATGAGAACAACTATAGCGAAGTATGTGTCGAATTGTATTGAGTGTCAGCGCTACAAAGCAAATAACTTAAAACCAGCTGGACAATTGCAAACACCTGTTCAGTCTAGAAGGTTTGAAACCCTATCAATTGATCTGTTTGGTCCATTACCGAAGACTGTGGATGGTTACAAGTGGGTTTTCATAATAGAGGACACTACCAGTAGATGGGTTGAGCTATTCCCTCTACAGAAGGCCACTGCAGAAAGGTGCGCTCGATGCTTAATCGATGAAATAATTTTAAGATATGGAACTCCAAGGAGAGTTATTAGTGATAATGGTATGCAGTTCGTAAGTGAAGTGATGCAACAAGTAGCCCATGTCTTAGGCTTCAAGCAAACTCTCACTCCTGTGTATCACCCCGCGGCTAATCCGGTCGAACGAAAAAACCGCGACCTCAAGTGTCAGTTGTCAATTTTGACAGAAAAGGATCATACCCAGTGGAAAGACAAATTACCGGCGATACGTTTCTCAATGAATTCAGTACATTCGCAATCAACCGGTTTTAGTGCTGCTTACCTTACGTTCGGGCGCGAATTAAGAACGCCAGATGACGCTAATCGCGACCCTCGTGCTATCCTGGATTGTGACAATTTTGTACCCGAGATATCACCATATCTACAGACTTTAGCAACAACCTTAAGTGTAGCCCGAGAAAATCACGAGAAAGCTCAAGATCGTGCCAAAGACTATACCGATAAAAGTCACCGACCAGTGGCTCCATTCCAAGTAGGTGATACTGTACTCGTAGATGTACACGCACTTAGTAAATCCAAGGACTCGTATACTAGTAAGTTCGCTCCGCGTCGCGATGGACCGTACCAAATCCATCGTATGGTTACTCCGACAACTTACGAGGTTGGTACCGCTAGCAAACCTTTTGAAGTGGTTGGAAAATATCATGTATCAGCGTTGACTCCATACCATAACCTCGCCAATGCTAATGTTTCAGTGCCGGTACGACCAATCCGAAAAAGAGGTCGACCACGTAATAATCCTTTGGTTACATCAGAGACGACTGTACCGGAAACTGAGATGTCGACTCCCACAGCTCCAGTTATCTTCGCGACCCCTATTCCGGAAGATATGTCACAAGAGGATACCTCGGAAGAAGAGGCTCAGATCCAAACCGTAACTCCTCCAAGGAGAAGAATCGCTAAACCCAAAAGTTGTTCCTGTTGTTTAGCGACCTCCAACTTCCCTGCTCCTACTCTCGAAACGATTCGTGAAGCAGAGGGGGAGAATTGTAACGATTGGTCGACGAGGTCTGCGACAGCAGAAATAGAACAGCGGCAGAGATTGTCATTTTGACATATATATAAAAAGTTCGCCATTTTGTTAATTCATATTATTCTTTATTCCTGCGTAATTATTCAATGTTAATATATTATTTCGTTAGTTAAAGTGTTCCTTTCAAAATATGTGTGTGTAAGACAACCAGCAATTAAACACTGATCACTCGACCTCTCCTCTGGTCGGCAAAATAACCCGGTGCATAACATCTTCGCATCAGATTAATATTTTTATCTTCTAGTAATTTTCTTACAAGTATTAGACATTCTTTAGGAGGAATTTTAGTAAACATGTTAGTTACATCGAACGATATGAGTTTATAGTTATCTTGTAAGTGGATTGCTTTCAACTTTTTGATTAGTTCTATTGATTTTCTAATTGAGTACTGAGATTCATATCCGTAAGTATTGAGTATATTGTTGAGCTTCTTTGCCAATATATTATTAGGAGCATTAACATAAGAGACTACAGGTCTAATTGGTTTCGTTATTTTATGTAATTTAACTGTTCCATATAATTGTGGACAATGAGGATTCTTATGTATGATAGACCTCTTTTTGTAATCATTTAAAAGATAATTTGAATTATTAACAATATCCCTTACATTATTAGAAAACTTCTTTGTTGGGTCTGCTTTAAGAACTTTTACATCGCTGGATTCTATAAAGTTATATACTTTGGAATTGTAATTTTCAGTCGTCAAAATTACAGTAACGTTCCCCTTATCAGATTTTGTAACTGTTAGGTTATTATTCTCAATCTTCTTTTTTATTGCGTTTAAAACTGAAATGTCATTTTTTGTTTGACGTTTAACTTTTGAAGGTTCAATATTTTTGATTAAATTGGCAATTTTTAATTTCTCATAAAGAAAATTATTTGAATTAGATTTTAAAGCTATTTCTGACTCTGTAGCTATAATTTGTTTAATATTATTCGTAAATTTAGGTGGTATGCTGTACTTTAAACCTTTATTTAAAAATTCTATTTCACTCTTTGTAAAATTAGTGTCTGAAAGGTTTTCAAATCGTGGTGCAAAGTGTGTTGGTATGTAGGGATATTGTTAATAATTCAAATTATCTTTTAAATGATTACGAAAAGAGGTCTATCATACATAAGAATCCTCATTGTCCACAATTATATGGAACAGTTAAATTACATAAAATAACGAAACCAATTAGACCTGTAGTCTCTTATGTTAATGCTCCTAATAATATATTGGCAAAGAAGCTTAACAATATACTCAATACTTACGGATATGAATCTCAGTACTCAATTAGAAATTCAATAGAACTAATCAAAAAGTTGAAAGCAATCCACTTACAAGATAACTATAAACTCATATCGTTCGATGTAACTAACATGTTTACTAAAATTCCTCCTAAAGAATGTCTAATACTTGTAAGAAAATTACTAGAAGATAAAAATATTAATCCAGGAATAATATCAGATATACTTAATTTATTTGATGTATGCATTAATCAGAATTATTTCACTTTTGACAATAAGATATATATTCAAAATGAAGGTTTACCAATGGGAAGCCCTATATCACCTATTTTAGCAAACATTTTTATGGACAATTTAGAAAGAAAGATCTTTGAAAGTACTATTTCGAAAAAAATTTTATTTTGGTATAGATATGTAGATGACATATTAGCTTGTTTTATGGGTAGTGAACGACAATTAGATGTATTTTTCAACCACATCAATAATTTACACCCGAAAATTAAATTTACACTAGAAATTGAAGAAAATAGCTCAATCAATTTTCTTGATTTAAAAATACAAAGAGTTAATAATGTACTTGATTATTCAATTTACCGAAAACCAACACAAACTGATGTAACAATTCCATTCAATTCTAACCACCCTGTGTCACACAGACTAGCAGCTTATAATTCAATGATACATAGAGCTTTTTCAGTTCCTATGAACAAATGTAATTTTGATAGTGAGATTAATACAATTAGACAAATAGCAACATCTAACGGTTATTCATTAGATATGATAAATAAGCTAATTAGTAAAAAAGAGGAAAAAGTGGCATTACAACTAATATATCCTAAACAAGCTGATGAAATTAAAACTTATAAAACCATCACATATGCAGGAAATATTTCTAATAATATTTCAAAGATAATATCTTCAGCAATGAATACAACAATTTCTTTTAAAACAGAAAGTAACGTTAGTACAAAATTGTTGAATGTAAAAACAAAAATACCACTATTAAAGAAGTCAGGTATATATAAACTCAAATGTCCAGAATGTAATGCTGTCTATTTGGGTCAGAACCTTAGGAATTTTGAAATACGATACAGTGAGCACTTACGAGCATACAGATTAAAACAACCAGATAATCCCACTACGCAAAACATCTACTTGACACCAATCATTCATTGACACCTAACACAAAGCTGGAAGTGCTGCATATTTGTGAAAAGAAACAAGAACTGGATTTCCTTGAAGAACTGGAAATTAGAAGACATTTAAGAAACCCACAACATGAAGTTGTCAATGAACAGTTAAATCTAGGGAATTCTCCACTAATAAACTGTCTTCTTAAGTGATAATTGTAAAGATCAGCAGATATAGTTTTCCTGGTTTTCTATATCATTGCACAGTTATACTGATCTTAATTGGAAAAATGATATCCAGGATATCACCATAGGGCTAATAATATCTAAGCTTCAATATTTGTAATATCACATCTTCTTTTTTCTATAAACATATATTAAGCCAATCACAAGTTAGGTTACTTCTTGGTCTAGCCAAATATAACTACTAAACATCAGGTAGGCATAAAATGAAATGTAACTTCTGTCATTCTGACGATGATATTGATTTATCGAAACAATTGTCAATTTTTTAGAATTTTCAATAACTTGTATTATATTGTGGAATTAACTAGAGACCTTGAGTTTCATTTAAAAACACTAATATGAGCATATTCCACGAAGTAAGGGTCGAGACAGTCAATTTCATTACTCATTTTATTTCATTATTGGAGATTTCCCCGATACTTTCGTCAGTTACGTTCAATTCTCCCGGAACCCAATACCAACTGGTTACTTCAGTTAATTCTGTTATCTCTCCGACTCTGTGGGTTACGAATGTTTTAAAACTCCTAGACTCCGATCTAACCCAATGTAGCACTGTCCTCGAGTTTGTCGATTGATATGAACCAATTGTCCTTACTTCCAATGATTCCTGAATGACGTTCATCAACCTACTTAACATGAGGGCGGCTTGGAGTTCAAGCCTGATGGGTATAGTTACAGGTGTTACTCTCGTTTTTGCACTAACGAAAGCAATTTCATAGCTACTGTTCAGTCCAAACGAAATATAAACCACTGCAGAAAAGGCATTTTCACTGCTATCGCAAAAACCGTGAAGTTCTACAATATTACTATCGGTCAAAGCAAAACCAAAACACCTTGGAATGGAAACATTCTCTATTTTCTTGAGTTCACTGACAAGTTTGCATCCACTTTATATTCATTTCTGGATTGATACGATTGTCCCATCCTATTTCAATTCGCCATGTATGCTGAATGAATATTTTGAATCTGACTTGTAATGGAATTCAGACATCGTCAATTTCAGATCGCTGCAGTTCATAGAAAATGTAAAACTATCTCTTTCTGGATTCTGCCATAGTCCCAGGATGTGTTCCATAGATTTTTCACGTTAAATTCAGACTTTTTTACCCTTGGCTCCATATTTCTTGTGCCCTGGTTTCCCCTACATCAATTGTTTGTGTAATAAACATATTTGACTATTTACTGTCTTTCCTTTCGTATTTATTTAAGTATGCCTGTTTCATCGACTTTATATACATAGTATTCTTGCGTCAGATGACTTGAAATCCGCTTCAAAACTTTTGCAAATAATGTATTTATGCACTATAGATTTAAGCACTAAGAATATGTTAAAAATAGCTCTTTAAATCACACACCCGGAAAGTCGGCGGGGTTTTAACAAAGTTGCTATGTTTATAACATTTTTTACTCTTATAAATAATTGTAAGATTCTTTTTGCCTGCCATATTTCTTATGCCCTAGTTTCCCCTACATAAAGTGCTTGCTTAATAAACCTATTTGACAATTTGCTGCCTTTTCTTTCGTATGTTTTTAATTTATTTTTAAATAGTAAAATAGAATCAAACAAGGAACATGACAATCATCAAAAAAATTTGTCATAGATATGTAAAATCATCTTAAGTGGAAAAGTGACGACATGGCGTCAAAAAACAGTAAAATGTATTATTATATCCTGTTTTTAAACCTACTCTAGGTCTCTATATTACAGCTAGAATTAAACTAGTAGAAAGTCGTTCACAGATGTCGCCAAAATACATTATGCAACTGGTACCTTTACGTAAATCAAAACTACATTTAAAGTTGGATTAAAAAATATAAACTTTTATGATCACCTTAAAAGGTTAGTAAATACGTGATGAATATATATTAAACGGAATTATAATATTATATCCATAATAGATTATCTATATCATTACTTGTTTGTGCTTATTTAATTAATGTTTACAAGATCTTGTTAGAATACCTACCCAAACTAGTTTTAATTATAGTTACATATTAAAATTTTCTAGATAATAATATTTGAAATATCAATAAAAATAAACTTACCTACCAAATGGGATATCTCATTTATTTGTAGTTGATGCACTAACTGTTTATTTTCGGAAACTCATTTTTCTTTATTTACTCAAAAGGATCACGAAAATATTAAATTAGTTGTTTTTAGTATAGTTCATCACATATAAAACACAATAATTCACAATAACAATTTGTTAATAAGTTCACGTGATTACCCGTTGTATGCCCTTGTGGTACTAAAAACTAAAACGATTTTGTGTTATTTATTTACAGTCGACTTGGCGCCGTTTAAGACTACGTTGCGCATGCGTTCTTTACGACAACATGTGCCAAATTATTTATTTTGTTTATTGTATAGGAATTAAAAACATAATACAAAAAGTAGGTGTCTGTCTCCCTTATACAAAAATAAGTATAATAGAACAAATACAAAAAGAAATTTAGATTATAATAATAAAATGTTGAGATGATGTGATTATTTCTATTTTAAACAAGTTTATCAGCTTAATAATTCTAAGTAGTTAACAATAGAAAGACTGATTACAAAAGTGATACTTGTGTCTGTTAAGTGTGTATTAATTTTAGCTAACAACTTTCAACAGTTACAATCCCTGTTAAAAATCATGTGAATAGTAGTCTGACTTATAAGTCTTTTTATCTAGTTTCAAATGATGATATTCAATTGGGTTATAGTCCGCCCACGGACTTAGATCCTAAGTCCGTGAGTCCGCCGTATCAACGAATTTTATAAAATAAATAAAAACAAAGGAAATTCGTTTAAATATGTGCAATCTGAAAATTGTGGTACCCCCACTGTACTATTCTAACACATTCGGTGTACGGGTAGTCTAAAATATGTTCCGAATTTCAACCTAAAATTTTCATAGACAAGTTATTACGATCGAGATAGAGAATGGACCTAGCGTTATCCTCACAAAAATGACCATTCTCTAAAAAGATACAACGCGATTGTGACGCCAAATCTGTCTCTTTTCTGCACGCTTGAAGTAACAATGACACAGTTTAAAGCTTACAGAAGCAGTTATTTCACTCTTATTTTGTCGGCGTCTTTGATCTCTATGTTCAAATTTTTCCACTGCATAACGTAAAATTGTTTCCTACGTATGTAACAGTGTTGGCAAGGGTGGCGATTTTTTATCGAGTTAGGGATTTTTTAACGCAGTGAGGAAATTATTCGAGATTTTATAAAAGTGCGCGTACGTTGTCATGGTACTGCAAACCAGCGCGAATTCGCAACATGCGACGCGAGAACCCAATGAGGGTACAGCTTTTTTTATAAATCTGTATGCTCATTGGATTTTTGGATTGGATATCGCAGTCGCGTGCGACAAAATCGCGTTGGTCTACCAGAGCCATAGAAGGCGATAGCTACGTTCAGCAGACGCAATAGTTGGTCAACATTACAATAAAAATAGATTTTCTAGCAAATTTCGACTTTCATTTGTTAATTCTAGTAATGATGCCAAACTGTTGTGTTTTCTGAACGAAGCCACTGCTGTTTATATTTCTAGTTGCTACTCAATGATCGAAGATCAAGCCTATCAAATATTCCGCAACTGATAATTGAATATTATGCAAGGTACCAAGTGTTATTTGACACTTTTAGCTTGTCATAAGTTTTTACACGTATCCGTATTGGAGTTACGTTGACGTAAAGAAGTTGTCAAGAAAACTTTTTTAACAGATAACGTAACATTTCGTTCAGTTTTTAATTGTATAGCCTCAAAACTTTCTTAGGTTGTCACTGGTTTGTATTCTTAAAACTAATAATAAACTTTGTGGTTATAATCAATCCAAACCAATATCAAAGAAGACCTGAAAAATAGCACTAATAGCACAGAATACTGATTTTGGTCGGAATACGGATACGTTTACGTATGCGGGAAGGGGACGTAACAATCCGTTCAACGCATCGTATCGGCTGTGTCGTAACGGGTCTACACATGCGCAGTTCGTTACGGATACGGATACGTGAGAAATTTAAGACAAGCTAAAAGTACTAATTCTGTTTATTTGTGATGACATATAGAAGACTGTTTTTATTTTGAAATTATGTGAATTGAAATTATTGTATTTTGATTTTATATAAGTTCATGTATTTTATGATAAAAACTTTATTGATACATTTAATTTGATATGTTAGGTATTTTAAACCACAATTGTCACGTTTTTAGTGAGATGGTTGAGGATATAAAATTTTTCAACTGGCAACACTGGTATGTAGCAACCACAGACATAAAGAATGGACTGAGTTATGCCACAGAATACCTGGTATATTCTGTGGTTATGCCAAAAAATACCATGTATTCTTTGGTTATGCAGTGAATACAGACCACAGAAAATGGACCCGTCCGTATTTTGTGAAACAGACACCAAAGTATGAGCAAAACAAAAAGAGTGTGTGGTCAGTAGTCTTAAGATCATTTAGTAGGTATATATGATCTAAGGTTGAATACCTCTCACTAAAATTCATTTATTTCGCTTGGAACCTAGACACTGATCTACACAAACTTACTTCGTCACACTTTTGCGGCGCATATACACTTGAAAATATTGGTCGTGTCATCCACACCAGTTAAAGATCGCTCCGAAAGTAGCGCTCAGTTAGCGCTCATCTCGCACGAATGAACCGGTAATTTAAAGTGACATCGATATATGTCTTTGTCATTCGTTTGTTTATGTTTATGTATTCAAGAAATTTGGTTAGGTAGTTTTTTTATCTTTTGATTTTGTTCTACTGTTTACATTGTTTTTCAGAAATATTTTAATTGTTGATCTAAGTCACAAGTATTCATCTATTTCCATCAATTCTGCTTCATCAACACATAACTGATGCACCCCTCAACTAATGTTATACTCATTACTCAAAATTAAACTATTTACCTACTATAATTATAACCTAACAAAGAAATTACACTACTCTACTTACAGTAATTTTAATATGGGTTCTCTACTATACTACACAAGATATGATAGGTACTCAACTAGATTTATTAATACAAAATATTTCAAAATCTACAGGAAAACAATACAATAAATTAAAATATAACACAAGGCAGTAATTTCAATATAACTATTTCTACACTACTTTTACTAAACTAAGATTATAATATACAATACTAAATATATTTAATATTAAATTCTACTTCAAACTACATAATAACATTAAATAAATCAAAAATCAACTACTATACTCAAAACTTTCAAACAAAACACGTGGGGTGAGCGCTATGATCAGGAGCGGATCGTAAAATAAAAGTGATCTTTTAAATGGCGTCCGATCAGTGAGCGATCATAGTAAAATGAACCGTTCAGAGATAAGAAACCCCGTTTATGCTCGCATCTCGAGATCTCTACCTGATCGATCAGGTATCGTGTATCCGGATGAACGCGACCATTGAACTTTGCCCTGACGTCATTAATATCTGATAACATAACCGACAAATGTCAAATTCTTTTGTTCTGTTCTTCACTATTAATAGAAGGAGATGCCACTTATTAATCATGTCGGTTATGTTATCAGATATTAATGACGTCATGGTAAAGGTCAATATTTTCAAGTGAAAACTGCATCAAAATTGACAAATGTGTTTCTACTCAGTCTACTTTTAGTGACGTCAAGGTAAAGGTCAATTTTATGTACTGTATTATTTTAGTATTTGACTTTTTATAGAATAAATGCAAATAAGCAATTAAATCTATTTTGCGAAATATCCAATCACATTAAAACACATTACTTTGACATATTTATTAGTCATACTACATTTTTTATATAAATTATTACAAGAAACAACCACATATTATAACAATTGGACTTTATTTTTATCTTCACTAAATAACAATAAAATAATTTTTCTATAACATAGAATATATCTCTAGTTGTTTTCTTCTCTCTACCTTGACGTGTTCTATAAAAGATTGCATTTTATGATTCAGCAGTTGCGAAGAACGAACATCGTGACTCTGTTTATTATAGAGACATTGTCTTTGATATTTAAACACAAAACCTAATAAATGCCAAATTGAAAACTCTGGCCACAGGACATCAGTGAAACAGATATCAGTATCTGATATTTGCCAAAGTAAAAAATCACTAAGCCGACTTTCTCCAGAGGTTCGTATTAAAATCTCTGGGTTTCCACTTAATTGGGTATACAAACAACTTGAAATTAATTCTTCGGATATATCGCTGTTATCTATTAAACCATCTTTTACTCCTTGTAATATTGTTTTGATACTATAAGTAATTTCTTCTCTGGACGTGTATGAAAACGCTACGTTTAGTATACTTTTTGTATTGTTTTCAGTAAGTAGGGCAGCTTTTGCTATAAGTTTTTGTAAATCTTCTGGAAGTAAAGATAAATCGCCAATTACTCGTATACATACACCTTCTCGCATAATTTTGTCTTTCTCTTCAAAAATTTTACGAAATTTCTCTTTGGCCAATTCCATCAAGGCATTTACCTAAAATAGAATTGTGGAATTTAATGAAGGTGATATTCAAAACACACGAAAACTTACTTCATCTTGTGATCTCTTAAAATTTTCTATACTAAACGCATAAACTGTCACTTCTTTTATTCCCAATTCACGGCACCAGTAAAGGCATTCGGTCAATTTTTCAAATCCTTTAGAGTGGCCTACAGCTTTTTGTATGTTAGTTTTTTTAGCGTATCTTCTATTACCATCCATTATGATAGCTATGTGATTTGGTACTGGTCCGCATTTTAAAACTTTTATACAAAATTTTTGAAATTCGCTTAGGTTGTTAGAGCCAACCCAAGACATTTTTACTTACAGTTAGTTACTATTTCTAATTACTTCTATTTACAACAAAATGTGCTTCACTAAGTTTACAGAAGTGGTTTGCTATCTACGCAGTCTCTAATCTTAATTGATAATTAAAATTACATTTCTGAGTTACTGTGATTACATTCATTCAACAGATAAACTTATTAATGATAACCTAAAATTATGTTCAATCGATTTTCCATTCATATCATATGCTCATGGATCGATTAGTGTGCACTAGCACTACTCATGAGACCATAGATAAATTATAAAATATGATAGAGACGTTTTACACTTCCTTAAGATACAGACCCTAGCGTTATATATAAACAAGGACCAGACTCACTACTACAAATTTTTCACTCCAAATTGAAAGATATATTCTAATTTATATACTCGAAAAGTTAAAATGTGAAATGTCGACGTAAGATCAATATCGGTGTTTTCTCTTTTTCGTGTTGTATGCTGTGTTTAGCACGTGTTCGATGACAACGTCAATTGTCATTTTAATGTTTTGTATGAAGTTCGTGAAAATATTTACAAAATGTTTCACTGGAACGAAAAGTTTTTAGCTTGTCCACCAATATGTACATATAGGACTAAAGCTACTAATATAGGTAATTATTGTTTAACTATTTGATTGATTAGTTTTCCAATAATTGTTTTCTTTCAGATCTTAATTACCTACTCAGTTTGTGTACTAAATTAAAAGAATTTCTCGATAACAACAATCATATAGAAGCTGAATATTTAGTATTATCAAGAATAGTGTATCGTATGAAACAAAAGTTTCGAACATCAAAAGATTTCAAAACTTTGGAAAAGCTATGCAAATGTCTAAAAGTGTATTTCGATATAAATCTATCCCATTTTCTAACCAGGTTTATAGAACTCATACCAACAAAAAAAGCAAAGGAAATGTACGTTCCGTCGAAGAATTTATTAGACTATTTATTGGTTAGATTATTATCGATGAAGAAGTTATTACAAAAAATTTTAATCAATTGTACACAAGCAGCACATCTTTTCGATGTTAGGATCAAGTCGGGACAGTTTTGGAAAGTAGCATTTTGTGTATACAGCTTAGTTTCTAGGATATATATTTTAACTCAGCACAGTGAAAAGGAAGTTAATGAATTTTATGAAAAGTTAAAGGAATTTTCAAAAGAATATAAAGTGAAAGAGAAGAAAATAAAAAATTAAAACATCTTTGTAGTTTTGGATTCCCAAAATCCTCAAGCTGTTATTTAGCTGACTACTAAGTTAACCCTAATTTATTCAAATATACAATCACAAGAGCGTCACTGCTTGAGGGTGAATGATACACACTAAACACTAAGAATTTTTCATCTTTTATTGAAAGTTCTATGCCAGTCATACACACATTATTGAAATATGATGATCTCACTAAAGTTTTTGATGATAGTTCTTCTTTTATATAAATTATTGTCCCACCAGTGTGCCTGCTATGTGATACTGTATTTACGAAACTATATCTATCAATATGAATTTCATGATCGAAGATTTGATCTGTTATACATGTCTCGGATAAACAAACTACTGAAGGTTTCCAGTTATTAATAATTAAACTCAGTTCAGTTTTATGTGCCAGTAAACTCTGTATATTTAAATACATTAACTTTCCCTTTGGTTGCTATTTTTGTAAAGGATATAACGAGAAAAACCTACAAACCCTCACAGTGCTCGTTATGGGTATGCGGGTTGTATCACGTGGTACAACCCGTGCTCGCCAGTCGACTAGCTTCGAGTTGAAGAAGGGGTGGATTCTTCAAAAAATTATTAAGTATACAAAAAGGGCGCCAGAGAAGTTTTGGCAAGCACCCAAGACTTCCTAAGCTAGCCCACAACTCCTCAGTGGGTTAACAACACACACTCCAAAGGTTAATCTGATAGGTAAATTATCATAAGTAAATAAAAGTCAGCAAGTATCCCCTGATTGAAGATTTAATTAGTCTTGGTGGACCAAAGGTCTCTTTTCAAAATATTTGTTACAATGTCACTACCAAAAAAAAAATATTACAAATAACGTCTGAGCTCAGCTGCAGACTGTAATCTCAGGGTGCAGAAGAGCTGAGGGCCCCAAACTACACCGATATCTCAATTCTAAAATTCTAGAGAATCGACCAAATTGTTCATGTACAATATTCCAAAAATACAACGATAATATATATATCAAAATCAACAATGTATAGTTACAAGGGTCCACACTTCCGCAATTTATACCAACATCAATATAAATATTGCATAAGCCAAAAATTTAAATAGTAACGAGTTTAACGTTGCTAGAGAAAATACAACTCAAAATTATGTACGGCGCAAGTTATATACATAAAATCATTAGAAATAGGTAAAAAACCACTAAATAACACAATACTAGGTACGTACCGTAGTGTTCTAGCGTATCTTAATCTATGAGCAAAGATTTCAAATTTTTAAATACAAGTGTAAACGAGATTATAGTAATTGCCGCAAGAAAAAAGAAATAAAACTAAATATAAAAAAAACGGTAATAGGTGAAGCATAAATGTGAGTTTACTAATGAGTTTGAAGAAGTAAGAAAAGGAAAACTGTTCACTTATCCTTTTCCGGCACCAGAACAGGAACTGAAGTTTCTCCAGAATATCCCAGCTCTCCTGGAACTGGTCTCACTGACCCATTAAATTCCAATCAGTGATTTTTTTTTAATGTCCATATACAAAAACCCCCCTTGTTAATGAATCCTTCTAGCTAATGCCGTCTACGGAAATTTACCTCAAAACGCAATTCCACTAAATTTTTATGGAACCCACAGTCATCGACCGTTTTTGGACCAGAAACCTATCGGGTCGGAGCTGCCAATTATTGGTTCCAGCCGTATTCTCTTCCCCTATGTCGAAATTGTCGGATTTTCCAATAAAGCACTTATGGCTCCCAGAGCACATGCGAAAATTTTTAGTTGAAGCGGTGTGTTTACATCTTGACGGCAAATGGAGGACTGAAATTTTTAACTACGTACCGAGAGCGCTGTGACTTCTCCCAGTCGACAGGTTAGCCAATATTAAATTAACGACAGCTCGGCGAATTTTTCGCGTTACAGATTCCCCCCCTTTCGTCAAAGAAAATTAACCCGGAAGGGTTAATTTTCATCGTCAGGCGGTTGTGTAGAGTATGGTTTCAAGTCCTTGCAGTGTCATACTCCTGCCGTAGCTCCATCCTTATCATGCAACTCATACGTCCACGGAGATACCCTCTTAGCTATCGAGTAGGGCCCTATATACTTAGGCGCTAGCTTACGCGTGTAATACCTCGCAGCATCCGAAAGGACAAAATTCCTCTTTCACACTAAATCGTGCGGGAGATACTCCACATGCCTACGTCGCAGATTATGGCTATCACAGGCCTTCTGATTGGCATCCTCTAACCGTTTCCTGATGTCAGCGAACAATTTCCTAAAACACTCATTACGACTACTCTCGGGAGTTCTCACACTATCTCCCAGATCTAAATCTGAATTATCAACATAATCGGCACCAGACAACAGCATAGACCTACCAAAATTAGCGAAATACGGTGTTACCTTTGTGACTTCATGAGTAGATGTTCTAATCGCACATCCTATCTGAGCGAGATGCTCGTCCCAACAACGATGATTATCCGATACATAGGAAGCCATCATAGTCTTAATCACACGGTTAACTCTTTCACACGGGTTAGCCCTTGGATGATAATTGGCATTCAGCTTGATACGGCAGCTATATCGGGAAGCTAAGCTTCGGAAAAGATTACTACGGTATTGGGGACCATTATCACATAAAATCACCTTGGGTACCCCATATACAAGAAATACTTCATCTTCGATCTTACGAGCAACGGCCGCTGCAGACGCTGTTCTAAGTGGGTATATCAGCACATACTTGGTCAAATAATCCGTAACGACAAGGATGAAAGAATTACCTCGTTTCGACCTTGGGAGAGGCCCCATCAGATCTGTGCAAATCATTTCCCACGGACTGCTAGGCTTTGGATGAGACGCCATCTTATCAACAGGTTTACCTTGTGACACCTTATGCGCAGCACACACCTCACAACGATTAACATACCTAGCGACATCAACTCTCATTTTCGGCCAGTAAAAACGCTCAGCTACTCTGTAGAAGGTTTTAAAAATACCCGTATGTCCAGATGTGGGAGGGACATGGGCTTCCATGATAATACGCGACCTACCAGCTTTGGGAACTACCAGTTACCAAGATTCACCAGGCGACAGCGGTTGTGTGTACTTATTGACAACATGTTTGAAGAGGAGATTATCCTTCACACGCCAATCCGGAAATTTAAGGGGATTACTAGCGACATTCTTTACCATCTTACAATACCACTTATCATTGGTTGTATCAAACGGAGGGGGCGGTACCTCTTCAGATGAAACCTCCACAGACACCTCATCGACAACAGGGACGGTCCGAGAAAGAGCATCTGGTACTACGTGTTCACGACCTTTGCGATGTATAATTTGGAAGTTATACTGTTGCATTTTGACTGCCCATCGGGCTAGACGACCCTTCGGACTCTGCAACTTCTGTAGCCACAGTAGACTATAGTGATCCGTAATGACGGTAAAAGAAACACCCTCTAAATAAGGCCGAAGTTGTTCAAGTGCCCAAACCACAGCGAGACATTCGCGTTCAGTGGTTGAAAAATTCCTTTCTTGGCGAGTAAGAGATCTACTTAGATAGCAAATGACCTTGTCACCATCCTCGTGAGGCTGACTCAACACAACCCCTAAACCATAACCACTACTATCGGTCTGTACAACAAAGGGTTTATTAAAATCGGGACAAGTAAGAATCGGCGCAGAAACCAAACATTCCTTGACACGACGGAATGAAGACTCACATTCAGAAGACCACACAAAAGGACGATTTTTCCTCAGAAGACCCGTAATGGGGACCATGATGGTTGAAAAATTAGGAATAAATCTCCGGTACCAGGATTAGGAAGTGGTCTGACTTCATTGAGAGTCGATCTACGGATTGTTGACAAATTTGCAAAGGACGGCCCAGGTTGAGAGAGAATTTCCAATTGGGGGGGTTGAGATTGACGAGAACGCTCATGTCTAGAAGCCTTACTTCCCAATGATTCGTATAAAGAGAGAGCTTTAGCCATTAGTTCATCAACTTTCGCCCTCTGTCGAACACCAGCATCACCTGCTTCGAAATTAGTCGCACGTTCCAACCGACCTATGACATGCACCAACTGACTCTGTAATTTATGGAAACTACCACTCACACGAGTTTCGTTGAACTCTTCTACACCGGGCTCAATCTGATCTAACTTATTTTCAACTGCACTCAAGTCTTCGGCAGCTGTATACGGATACTCTGGCGGATCTATACTATCATCTTCCTTCTCTACCTGCAACGCTAAAGTTAAACCACGCCGCATCTCAGACACCGTGCCACTTGCAATACCACGTATTTTCAACTCATACACAAGCTCATCCTGAACCAACCGATTAACTACAAACCTACGAGACATTTATTTTTCTTTTTAAGTTCAATTTGACAAGCAATCCAAGCAACAAACCAATTTCCAACCTAGCGGAACAATAATTCTTCACCGACACACCTGTACCTCAAATGGCCTCCCTCCAACTGAAACCTAATAAGGAATTTAAAACCCAAATCCAGATACCGAATGTCTAAAAGTCCCTATTTGTCCAAACAGTATCTCCAACCCACAGAGTTTCCACGAAGTGTACTTCTCGAACCAACGCAACGTTCCTTCCTCAAAAGAGATTCCAAAATACAGGAGTCCACGAGCTCAAGGCACCACTTCCAAAGCACCGATCCGCTAAGGTTCGAACCCACAAAGTAGCCTACAATCGTCGAAAGTCAAATACACTTACCATAAAGCAAAGTATTTACGAATTCAGTTACTGTTCTGATACTAAAATTTATACACAGTGTGACCCAATATGTAACTCACCTTTTAAATTTACGATATCTATAAATTACAAATATTTTACAATAGATAATCAAATAAAATTTTCAAAATTACAATTTTTATTGAAACAATAATATCAATATCAGGAATCTTCTTATTCACTTGCTACCTGAAAAAGAAGAAAAGAAAACAAAGCACATCAAACAATGAACAATTTGTCCGTTTCCTGTATTAAAACACCAATTTAATATTTAACACTGCTCAACAAAAATTCGGTAAATTGTTTACCACTTACGCCCCATAAAACAATTCCCTTCAAGACCTCAAACCCCAGATTTACTACAAACACTTAAATCTGGCACTATCAATAACTAATTAAGAGAAATTATTTCCAGGTTGCGCCCACAATTGAAACAATTACCTTCAAAGTTAAGCAAACCCCAGATTTACTATGAAAACCCAATTAAATCCGGTGTAATAAATTACAAATGACACAATAACTGAAGTTAAAACTACAATGACTGTAAGTTTCTAAGAAAAAGTTGAAAATTTATCAAAGTTTAAAAAAAGATAAAATTTACAATATTCAATTTTTCAAAATTCCAATCATCAATCAGTATGAAAAGAAAATATCGGTTGTCCACGAGCCAATGAACTTTTGTCCGATTTCTACCATAAAATTTTCAGTTTGATATATATTATAATCTCACAGAATAAGGTAAGTTGTTTACAAATTACGTCCAATAAAACAATTCCCTTCGAATTGTACACAACCCCAGATTTACTAAAAATACTTAAATCTGGCACAATCAAAACATATTAAGGGAAATTATTTTCCAGGTACGCCCCAATAAAACAATTACCCTCAAAATTGAAGCAAGCCCCAGATTTCCTACAAAATCTACTTAAATCTGGTGCAGCCAATAGCTAAAAAAAGCAAAAAAAAACAAACTGAAAATATATCTGCAAATCTAACTTATCAAAAGTTCAAGTTTAATCAAATGGCTACAAATAAAATTTTTATTTTTAAAGTTTAAGTTTAATCAAAGATGCTAAAAAAAATTTAATTTTAAAAGTTTAAGTTTAAATTACGGGATATGTATTGCTGACCACAAAAAAATACTAACGGCCCCACGTTGGGCGCCAAAAACATATAACGAGAAAAACCTACAACCCTCACAGTGCTCGTTATAGGTATGCGGGTTGTCTCACGTGGTACAACCCGTGCTCGCCAGTCGACTAGCTTCGAGTCGAAGAAGGGGTGGATTCTTCAAAAAATTATTAAGTATACAAAAAGGGCGCCAGAGAAGTTTTGGCAAGCACCCAAGACTTCCTAAGTTAGCCCACAACTCCTCAGTGGGTTAACAACACACACTACACACTCCAAAGGTTAATCTGATAGGTAAATTATCATAAGTAAATAAAAGTCAGCAAGTATCCCCTGATTGAGGATTTAATTAGTCTTGGTGGACCAAAGATCTCTTTTCAAAATATTTGTTACAATGTCACTACCAAAAAAAAATATTACAAATAACGTCTGAGCTCAGCTGAAGGCTGTAATCTCGGGGTGCAGAAGAGCTGAGGGCCCCAAACTACACCGACACCTCAATTCTAAAATTCTAGAGAATCGACCAAATTGTTCATGTACAATATTCCAAAAATACAACGATAATATATATATCAAAATCAACAATGTATAGTTACAAGGGTCCACACTTCCGCAATTTATACCACCATCAATATAAATATTGCATAAGCCAAAAATTTAAATAGTAACGAGTTTAGCGTTGCTAGAGAAAATACAACTCAAAATTATGTACGGCGCAAGTTATATACATAAAATCATTAGAAATAGGTAAAAAACCACTAAATAACGCAATACTAGGTACGTACCGTAGTGTTCTAGCGTATCTTAATCTATGAGCAAAGATTTCAAATTTTTAAATACAAAATACAAGTGTAAGCGAGATTATAGTAATTGCCGCAAGAAAAAAGAAATAAAACTTAATATAAAAAAAAAACGGTAATATGTGAAGCATAAATGTGAGTTTACTAATGAGTTTGAAGAAGTAAGAAAAGGAAAACTGTTCACTTATCCTTTTCCGGCACCAGAACAGGAACTGAAGTTTCTCCAGAATATCCCAGCTCTCCTGGAACTGGTCTCACTGACCCATTAAATTCCAATCAGTGATTTTTCTTTAATGTCCATATACAAAAACCCCCCTTGTTAATGAATCCTTCTAGCTAACGCCGTCTACGGAAATTTACCTCAAAACGCAATTCCACTAAATTTTTATGGAACCCACAGTCATCGACCGTTTTTGGACCAGAAACCTATCGGGTCGGAGCTGCCAATTGGTGGTTCCAGCCGTATTTCTCTTCCCCTATGTCGGAATTGTCGGATTTTCCAATAAAGCACTTATGGCTCCCAGAGCACATGCGAAAATTTTTAGTTGAAGCGGTGTGTTTACACCTTGACGGCAAATGGAGGACTGAAATTTTTAACTACGTACCGAGAGCGCTGTGACTTCTCCCAGTCGACAGGTTATCCAATATTAAATTTACGACAGCTCGGCGAATTTTTCGCGTTACAAGGATAATTACTTGGGGAATTAACTATTTGCTCCAGTTCTTTGTATATTCTCTGGTATGCTTCACAATTCTTATCAAATGCAAGATGATTATAATCAATATTTGGCACTTTCAATACATCTGTTGCATATTTACAATTGGTACAGATACTTTGTTGAGACTGACATACATCTATTTTATGATCTCCTGTACATTTTGGGCAAACAGTTGTATCAAATTTGCAGTCTTTTGTCATATCACCAAACTTATAACACTTACAGCACTGCACTAAATTTATATGAATCAAAATATGTGTATGATCCCCACCCAATTGATAGTTTATCTTTTATTTTGTATTAGGTTATATCGTGGGGTGAGTACTACAACTAGATATCTACCAAATTGTTGAAATTCAGGTAATTGCACAAAAAGATATCATTGTACTGTATCCATAACATACTACAACTAGATAACTGCAGGAGGTGTTTGAGAAGGGGTATTAAACAGTGTCAAAAGCAGATAACTTGATTATGAACCGAAAGTGTAGTACTAAAACTAGGCAAGTTTACTTATCTACTTGTTGCATATTTTATGGTGTGAAGGAATTACTGCAAAAACTAGGTAAGTGTAGTTATCCAGTTGTAGCACTATAAACTCGTCAGAGAATAACAGGTGGCGTTAGATGTTGAGCAAAGTAGATAATTACAATATGTAGCGTTATAGAGAAACGGGTTTCTCGTAATTTCAAGATTGATCAGTAGAATGCTCTAACATCTCGTCGGTCGGACTCCGATGATATTGATCTGAATGTATGTTTTGTTTAGTTGTTTAGGATAGTCTATGATTCGAATTGTCGTTGTTAACTGATAGTGGTGCCGTGAATATTTACGGGTGTGAAAGCAGCAACGGTTTTTCTAGCAACGGTTTTTTATTGTCGCTTATGGTATATGCAGGAAGAACATCTATTGCAGGTGATTTTTTTATGCGAGTCCACTATTCTACAGATGTTGAACAGGCACCTAACAGAAAAATAAATTGTGATCCCTAAACCACCCCCCAACAACCCTCCGAAGTAGAAAAACCTTAAAGCAGTTAATATATCCGTTGCTCGAGTTTTTTTGATGGAAATGAATTATTATACATCTGCTGAATACGCTCTATAGGGTGAAATAATTTGTGCATCAAAACCTACCCCCCAACAACCCTCCGAAGTAGAAGAACCTTAAAGCAGTTAATATATCCGTTGCTCGAGGTTTTCTGATGGAAATGAATTATTATACATCTGCTGAATACGCTCTATAGGGTGAAATAATTTGTGCATCAAAAACTACCCCCCAACAACCCTCCGAAGTAGAAGAACCTTAAAGCAGTTAATATATCCGTTGCTCGAGGTTTTTTGATGGAAATGAATTAATATACATCTGCTGAATACGCTCTATAGGGTGAAATAATTTGTGCATCAAAAACTACCCCCCAACAACCCTCCGAAGAAGAAGAACCTTAAAGCAGTTAAAATATCCGTTGCTCGAGGTTTTTTGATGGGAATGAATTAATATACATCTGCTGAATAAACTCTATGGGGTGAAATAATTTGTGCATCAAAAACTACCCCCCAACAACCCTCCGAAGTAGAAAAACCTTGAAGCAGTTAACATATCCGTTGCTGGAGGTTTTTGATGGAAATGAATTAATATGCATCTGCTGAATACGTTCTATAGGGTGAAATAATTTGGGCATCAAAAACGACCCCCCAACAACCCTCCGAACTAGAAGAACCTTAAAGCAGTTAATATATCCGTTGCTCGAGGTTTTATGATGGAAATGAATTATTATACATTTGCTGAATACGCTCTATGGGGTGAAATAATTTGTGCATCAAAAACTACCCCCCAACAACCCTCCGAAGTAGAAAAGCCTTAAAGCAGTTAATATATCCGTTGCTCGAGGTTTTTTGATGGAATTAAATTATTATACATCTGCTGAATACGCTGTATAGGGTGAAATAATTTGTGCATCAAAAACTACCCCCCAACAACCCTCCGAAGTAGAAAAGCCTTAAAGTAGTTAATATATCCGTTGCTCGAGGTTTTTTGATGGAAATGAATTATTATACATCTGCTGAATACGCTCTATAGGGTGAAATAATTTGTGCATCAAAAACTACCCCCCAACAACCCTCCGAAGTAGAAAAACCAAAAAAGCAGTTAATATATCCGTTGCTCGAGGTTTTTTGATGGAATTGAATTATTATACATCTGCTGAATACCCTCTATAGGGTGAAATAATTTGTGCATCAAAAACTACCCCCCAACAACCCCCCGAAGTAGAAAAGCCTTAAAGCAGTTAATATATCCGTTGAACGAGGTTTTTTGATGTAATTGAATTAATATACATCTGCTGAATACGCTCTATAGGGTTAAATAATTTGTGCATCAAAAACTACCCCCCAACAACCCTCCGAAGTAGAAGAACCTTAAAGCAGTTAATATATCCGTTGCTCGAGGTTTTATGATGGAAATGAATTAATATACATCTGCTGAATACGCTCTATAGGGTTAAATAATTTGTGCATCAAAAACTACCCCCCAACAACCCTCCGAAGTAGAAGAACCTTAAAGCAGTTAATATATCCGTTGCTCGAGGTTTTATGATGGAAATGAATTATTATACATTTGCTGAATACGCTCTATAGGGTGAAATAATTTGTGCATCAAAAACTACCCCCCAACAACCCTCCGAAGTAGAAAAGCCTTAAAGCAGTTAATATATCCGTTGCTCGAGGTTTTTTGATGGAATTGAATTATTATACATCTGCTGAATACGCTCTATAGGGTGAAATAATTTGTGCATCAAAAACTACCCCCCAACAACCCTCCGAAGTAGAAAAGCCTTAAAGTAGTTAATATATCCGTTGCTCGAGGTTTTTTGATGGAAATGAATTATTATACATCTGCTGAATACGCTCTATAGGGTGAAATAATGTGTGCATAAAAAACTACCCCCCAACAACCCTCCGAAGTAGAAAAGCCAAAAAAGCAGTTAATATATCCGTTGCTCGAGGTTTTTTGATGGAATTGAATTATTATACATCTGCTGAATACCCTCTATAGGGTGAAATAATTTGTGCATCAAAAACTACCCCCCAACAACCCTCCGAAGTAGAAAAGCCTTAAAGCAGTTAATATATCCGTTGCTCGAGGTTTTTTGATGGAATTGAATTAATATACATCTGCTGAATACGCTCTATAGGGTTAAATAATTTGTGCATCAAAAACTACCCCCCAACAACCCTCCCAAGTAGAAGAACCTTAAAGCAGTTAATATATCCGTTGCCCGAGGTTTTTTGATGGGAATGAATTAATATACATCTGCTGAATACGCTCTATGGGGTGAAATAATTTGTGCATTAAAAACTACCCCCCCAACAACCCTCTGAAGTAGAAAATTCTTGAAGCAGTTAATATATCCGTTGCTCGAGGTTTTTTGATGGAAATGAATTAATATGCATCTGCTGAATACGTTCTATATGGTGAAATAATTTGTGCATCAAAAACTACCCCCCAACAACCCTCCGAAGTAGAAAAGCCTTAAAGCAGTTAATACATCCGTTGCTCGAGGTTTTTTTATGGAAATGAATTATTATACATCTGCTGAATACGCTCTATAGGGTGAAATAATTTGTGCATCTAAAACTACCCCCCAACAACCCTCCGAAGTAGAAAAATCTTGAAGCAGTTAATATATCCGTTGCTCGAAATTTTTGGATGGAAATGAATTAATATACATCTGCTGAATACGCTCTATAGGGTTAAATAATTTGTGCATCAAAAACTACCCCCCAACAACCCTCCGAAGTAGAAAAACCTTAAAGCAGTTAATATATCCGTTGCTGGAGGTTTTTTGATGAAAATGAATTATTATACATCTGCTGAATACGCTCTATAGGGTGAAATAATTTGTGCATCAAAAACTACCCCCCAACAACCCTCCGAAGTAGAAGAACCTTAAAGCAGTTAATATATCAGTTACTCGAGGTTTTTTGATCGAAATTAATTATTATACATCTGCTGAATACGCGCTATAGGGTGAAATAATTTGTACATCAAAAACTACCCCCCAACAACCCTCCGAAGTAGAAAAGCCTTAAAGCAGTTAATATATCCGTTGCTTGAGGTTTTTTGATGGAATTGGATTATTATACATGTGCTGAATACCCTCTATAGGGTGAAATAATTTGTGCATCAAAAACTACCCCCCAACAACCCTCCGAAGTAGAAAAGCCTTAAAGCAGTTAATATATCCGTTGCTCGAGGTTTTTTGATGGAATTGAATTAATATACATCTGCTGAATACGCTCTATTGGGTTAAATAATTTGTGCATCAAAAACTACCCCCCAGCAACCCTCCCAAGTAGAAGAACCTTAAAGCAGTTAATATATCCGTTGCTCGAGGTTTTTTGATGGGAATGAATTAATATACATCTGCTGAATACGCTCTATGGGGTGAAATAATTTGTGCATCAAAAACTACCCCCCCAACAACCCTCTGAAGTAGAAAATTCTTGAAGCAGTTAATATATCCGTTGCTCGAGGTTTTTTGATGGAAATGAATCAATATGCATCTGCTGAATACGTTCTATAGGGTGAAATAATTTGTGCATCAAAAACTACCCCCTAACAACCCTCCGAAGTAGAAAAGCCTTAAAGCAGTTAATACATGCGTTGCTCGAGGTTTTTTTGTGGAAATGAATTATTATACATCTGCTGAATACGCTCTATAGGGTAAAATAATTTGTGCATCTAAAACTACCCCCCAACAACCCTCCGAAGTAGAAAAATCTTGAAGCAGTTAATATATCCGTTGCTCGAAGTTTTATGATGGAAATGAATTAATATACATCTGCTGAATACGCTCTATAGGGATAAATAATTTGTGCATCAAAAACTACCCCCCAACAACCCTCCGAAGTAGAAAAACCTTAAAGCAGTTAATATATCCGTTGCTGGAGGTTTTTTGATGAAAATGAATTATTATACATCTGCTTAATACGCTCTATAGGGTGAAATAATTTGTGCATCAAAAACTACCCCCCAACAACCCTCCGAAGTAGAAGAACCTTATAGCAGTTAATATATCCGTTGCTCGAGGTTTTTTGATGGAAATTAATTATTATACATCTGCTGAATACGCTCTATAGGGTGAAATAATTTGTGCATCAAAAACTACCCCCCAACAACCCTCCGAAGTAGAAAAACCTTAAAGCAGTTAATATAAACGTTGCTGGAGGTTTGTTGATGGAAATGAATTATTAACACATCTGCTGAATACGCTCTATAGGGTGAAATAATTTGTGCATCAAAAGCTACCCCCCAACAACCCCCCGAAGAAGAAGAACCTTAAAGCAGTTAAAATATCCGTTGCTCGAGGTTTTTTGATGGGAATGAATTAATATGCATCTGCTGAATACGTTCTATAGGGTGAAATAATTTGTGCATCAAAAACTACCCCCCCAACAACCCTCCGAAGTAGAAAAACCTTGAAGCAGTTAAGTTATCCGTTGCTGGAGGTTTTTTGATGGAAATGAATTATTATACATCTGCTGAATACGTTCTATAGGGTGAAATAATATGTGCATCAAAAACTACCCCCCAGCAACCCTCCGAAGTAGAAGAACCTTAAAGCAGTTAATATATCCGTTGCTCGAGGTTTTTTGATGGAAATGAATTATTATACATCTGCTTAATACGCTCTATAGGGTGAAATAATTTGTGCATCAAAAACTACCCCCCAGCAACCCTCCGAAGTAGAAGAACCTTAAAACAGTTAAAATATCCGTTGCTCGAGGTTTTTTGATGGGAATGAATTAATATACATCTGCTGAATACGCTCTATAGGGTGAAATAATTTGTGAACCAAGAACCCTCGGAAGTTGAAAAGTTATTGCATTCAAAGCATCTTGTTTTTTTGTTTGCAAGTTATAGAAGTTATGTTGTGGATTTCATAATCCAGGCTTTAACTTGTATGATTGCATAAGTTCCAAACATCGTTCATGATCACACTACATAGTTGAGTTTCAATAAATAACAAGAAATAAAAATTTAGTTTTATTATTTGCATGACCTGTTGACAAACCGTCCACTCCGAATTCAAAAAAACACAGTGTCACGGCAAATCCTTTGATCTTTCTGATTTCACATGGAAGCGATGCAAACACACGCAAATGTTTGCAAGCATTTTCGGCCTAGTACATGCCGAACAAACACCGCATTTGAAAATGTTTGTAAATGTTTATAAACATTTTGCTTGTCGGTGAATACCCACCTTAATAATCACAGTCAAAACATTGTACGAATCCCAACGAAAAATCGTGCTGCAACCCGAATTGTACAAAATTTCAAGTTGGGGTCGATTGGTTTTCCGTATTTCTGATGCATTAACAATCATATCATTGTTTCTATCACCGAACGAAAAATGAAAGATCATTATTCATTTACATTGAATTGAGAGTTATATGAAATGTGTCGCTGAATTTAGATATTAGATATTACTTCAGTTGATTGCCTGTGGAGTCCTAGTTGTGTTGGATGCTATTAATATTTTCCTCATTTTAAGTACCAATACAGACTCGGATAATTATTGAAAAACATTATTAACGCGTTAAAATTGAATACCGACTGCTGACTGTGTGCTGTGACAGTATTCAAAGCGTCCAAGGTGCAATTGGCGGTAACTGATGTGGCGTGTTATTGAAGTAAGTTGATATTCAAAATAATTTAATAGTTTAATTGGAATTTTTGTTTACTGTTAATTTAACAATGGAACACGCCTTGTAGGAAGATCGTGGACAAAATTTACTCAAACTATAACGACCATTTCTGGTCTTTCAATGTTGATTATTTCTTTATGAATTTGTTTTTACTCGTCGTGTTCATTGAAGTAAATAGATGATCAGAATAAAAAATGACAAGCATCAAAGAGGCAGATATGTCTGATAATAGACGAGTTTTGTGACTATGGTCCGATCCTATTCAGAATTGGGATCAGGGGGTTTTCGGGGTCAGATATTCTGATTTTCTTAAAATTCAAATTTAAGATGGCGGCAGATGAGATATGTGATTATGGTCCGATTCTATTGAATAGAACGCTTATGGTAACTTGATCATAAAATAATTTGAAATTAAGTATATTACATAATGTTCTCGGATCACATTCTAATAGGTGAGGTAGATAGATATGCAGTCTTTCTTTTTGTAAATGTATAGATTTATATGCTAGTTGCATTAAAAAAAAATTCGTTAAAAATTGAAATTTATTGATACAAATTCGGATGCCTTCATTATCTAATATCTGATGTACAATATTTCTGTTATTTCAGTCCATCGATCAAGGTACTACAAAATTTTGTACTTCTCAATAGAAATCAAGTTAGGGCCCTTGGACAGGTAATTTCTACAGGATCCTTAAGAATCTGGAATTACAGTTCATACTTTCAGATTTTACTTACCTTTTGGTCAACCTACCTACCTTTTGGTCAACTTATACACGTCCTGTTTTTATAATAAATTCGAATATGAAACCTGGTAGACCGTCCCGAGTTGATGGGAAGGCTCTAGGCTTATTTTTGAGGGTAAACTATCCAAATTATTCTTACGAAGATTTCACACAATTAACCTATTCAAGCGAAATAATACAAAATTCTTCTCTCATTTTGTTCGGCGATAGAGACCAGCGAAACTGCAAAGCGATCGTTACATTTATCAGAAGAAATACAAGATCTTTCTCATCATATCTTCAAAAACCTCCCATTCAAGTTTTGCAAAATATTTTGGTTAAAAATGCCAATAACTCTTACCCAAGTAAGATAGCTTCCACCCCAAAAATGGTAATATGTCTCACAAGAGATTCTACAAATCAAATCAGACCTTCCTATAGTTTATCGAATAACGAAAGTTCATTCTGCGCTACTGATCCTACGGAAACTTCACCCAAACTATCACCTATTCATCCCAATTCAGAGTTCAACTGCAATGCACTTGACGTTTCAATACCACAAAACCATGCTGATCCTAATGCCGAAAACATTTCTTCCATGAAATCAATTGAACATATTTCAACTTCTAACGAATATATCCCAAATTCTTTACTATGCTTGAGCCAAATTGATACAAAGAATGATTATATATTGCCTGAGATGTCAAAAAATATGAAAACAGACAATTGGTCAATACCATCGTATAGGGACTGCAAAAACTTGGAGGGTTCCTTTATCATAAAATTAGTTGAAATGGATGATCTATTACGTGACGGGCAACTCACCGATAGTTATATATTTTTGTTAACAAAAAAACATTCCTTGAGGTCAATAATGTTTGCGTTATTAATTTCAAATCTAAAAGGTACGTAAAATCGAAAGATATTTACAAAATTTATGCATATTGTACACATAATTGTAAAAAATTCATTTATGTCATAGAAAAAATTCATTCAAAATGCGATCATCAGGTAACTGTCTTCAGTTCTTCATTAAATTACAACCACTTAGCAACAGTAACCAGATATTTGAAAGGTATCGAAAGAAAAATTGTTATGGGAAAATTAAAAAATACAAAACCTTCCAAATACAGAACAACGACCGTTCTTCAATCAACTCCAAAAATTCTTTCAGAGGGGAATTTGCAGAATGTTAAATCAGACGCTGTCATTCGCAAAGTGAGATCCCAACAATTGGGAAGAAACGACAGGGATAAAGATGATCTCATTGATTTAATATTAATGCAACGTGTGAATACAGCTTACATCAAAGAAGTGGGACAACCCTTTCATGTGTATATGTATTGTAACAGCAATTAGAAATTGTTTCCAGATGTTGTAAGGACGGTATTCGACCCACACTACATTTAGATGCCACTGGCAATGTGGTAAGAAAACCAAAATGTGTGGATAAAAGGGTTTTTTATTATGCCGGAGTTATACATACCGGATTCAATGAAAGGATTGTCCCAATCACTGAATTAATCAGCTGTCGACACGACGCCGTGTCTATTGGAGTGTGGCTCTCCAAATTCAAAGTTTTTTCAGAAACGTATATAAAAATGTGGCCCCTTTTCTCCGGAGTTGTGATTGATTTCAGTTATGCATTAATAAATGCTGTGATGTATTTTCTTAATAAAATGTATTTAGAAGAATATTTGGAATTTACGTTTACAATGGTTTCGTCAGAATCAAACAGCAATTCGAGAGATTTCCAACATATTACTCCGGTATTTATATGCTGTTCCCATTTTTTTTAAAAATATCGTGGAAGATTTAAAAAAATCGTCATTTGATGAATCTGTAATAAGCCAAATGAAGGAAATAATGGCAGCGTCATTCAATTTAACGAAACTATCATCATTGGTGGAATGGTTTGAGAATCTTGTAATAATATTGTGCTCCCGAAATTACAATTCAGAGATCCAAATGGCTATGAAGAATCTTCTCGACATTTGTTGTAATGAGGAAGAATTTGAAAAGGAATTCAAGTATATCGAACCCCCAGAAGAACCCAAACCACGAGATCCCCTATATAAGGCGAGTCCCTTTTATAGATTATTGTGGGTGGTAGTGTAGTGAACACAGTCATCGAAGAAGGTCGCCTGCAAGGAGAAGCCGAAACGGAAAACCTGGTCACTGATACAAACCAGGTATTTCCAGAAGCACTTGCCGCCGGACTCGACTACAAACTGAGATTTTAATCTCAACTTGTCCTTTATAGGACAATTTCGTTTATGAAAATCGGCTCTTTATAGAGCCTTTCTATTTATGAAATCCCGTTCTTTCTAGAGCGGATTTTATTTATGAAAATCGCATAACCAACCAAGCGATAGAGAAGAACAACTAGAAGCCAACCGACATTCAACCCCACAAGACGGAAGGATCCGGATTCAGGTAAATATAAAATACTAACAGGCAGACAAAAAGGGTCAGGAAACCTTTAACCGGGGAGGAAACTCCCTCCGGCAGTGAGTCCGGTGCCACCTCACCCTCTAACAGCCCCTCGCAAGAACGAAACAAGAATTCGTTTCGTTCCTTTCGTCCACCGCCATGTCTTCGACACGCTCCTCAATCCGTACCAGGAGCAAAAAAACTCCACCACCTTCCATCTCTTCTAAAGAAGAATTCCCCGAATTGGTCAGAACCCCGACCAACCCAACCACCCCCGACGCTTCGAAAGACGAACTCCTACAACAGATAAGCAACCTCACCTTCCAGCTTAGCAAAGCCATTGCCCTCATTAACAAGCTACAGTCCGACAAAGAAAATAAACAAAAATCACCTCAACCATCTCGCAGTCCATCTCCAACTTTCTCTGCCAAATCACATGTGTCCACGGCTACCAACACCCGCACCGAGCAGGGAAACTTCACTCGCTTAGGCACCATGCCTAACCGAGAACGTAAAATCCCTACCCCACCACCACCAACCACCCAACCACAACGACAGCCACAACGACAACAACAACAACCAACCCAACCTCAGCAAACTAGACAACCTCGACAAATTCAATCGAACACCCGACTACAAACACTCAACATACGAAACCTCCCACAAAAATACACCTCCCAGCGAGAACTTTTCAACCTTCTCAACACCAACGAGCTGTTGAGAGGTAAAATCGCTCATCTGAAGGCAAATTCTAACCGAACTGCGCTTCTCAAAATTCCAGCCGTTCTCCCCTACGAAGCTTTAGCAAAAAAGCTTCGTAACACCCTCGGTGACGACCATGTCACCATCGTCCCCCTCAGCTCCACCCGCCAAGACCGTCAACGTTCTCGATCCCGCAAGCCCCATTTCTCATTGGTCTGCAGAAATGTAGACTCCACCATCACCGACCAAGAATTCGAGGCCATCCTCAAAGACGTTGACTTCCCCGCCACCAGGTCTTGGCGCATAATGTCACGCCGTAATGGCAAAGCCACCTCAATGTTCCGGATTCTTACTGAATCCGAAAGTGATTATCATACTGCCCTCTCCTACGGCATAGACTTCCACGGCCTCATACATGAGTGTGAGGCTTCCAACAGAGCCAACCCCTTACCTGCAGTACCTAAGTTCTGCAACCGCTGCTCAAACACAGGCCACCTTGCCGAATCCTGCAGGGCTAAACCGGTCTGTCCCTCCTGCGGAGCCACCGATCATAAGGCCGCCAATTGCCCAAAGGCAAACGAACCTCTCTGTAAAAATTGCGGTGGTCCACACCCCACTTTCCACCCTCGGTGCCCCAAGCGGCTGGAGGCACCGAAATCCGCCCAAGAGATCGCACCCGTGACTCTTGAAAAGCCACCGACCCCATATGACCTGACAACCGACTCCAAGATCTTGATCGAGATCTTGGCCACTACTATCACGAACGCCGTCCCGACGGCCCGTGGCTTAGTTGCCGACACCTTAACCCACCTCGTCCCCTCCTTTTACGGATACAATTGTTCCGTAACTAGTGGCGCCGGCAACCGCGTCCACTTTGCATTCACCACCAAAAGACAAAATTAAGTCATGGACTTTCTTACCGGGACCGTGAATTGCCAAGGTCTAGCCAGGAAGCGACATCTTCTCAAACACCTTCTGCACTCCCTAAACATACAAGTACTTTCTATCACAGACATCCTTTTAAAGAACCCTCCTCGCTTCACTGGCTACACCACCTTCCACCTAGACAGGAACTTCTATTGTCACGGCAACGGACTTCTCGTCCGAAACGGACTCCCGCGTAACCACACCCCCTCCCTGCACCTCTGTCTCAACAGAACTTGGATTGCATAGCCATCGATATATCGTGGAATAATACCACGACGACATTCTTTTCCTACTACAAACATCCCAACCAACCACTATCAACCGACCTTCTCGAATATGCATCCTCTCTACCACGAGCCATAATAATGGGTGACTTAAACTCACGCAACATTCTTTTCGGTGATACACACACCAACCTCAACGGCAGACTACTCGCCGAACAACTCGTCTCACTCCCCCTCTTACGGATTAGAAATAATAATCCAACACTAGTAAGTCACCTCGGCTCCTCCATAGTCGATCACATAATCTGTACAGACAGATTAATCACTCTCGTGGACGACGAATGCTTTATAGGCGACCCTATCACCTCCGACCATGTCCCACTACTGGTCAAAACCGCACTACACAACCCCATACCACCACCAGCAACAAATTTCACCTTTCGCGATTTCAAAAAAGCCGATTGGAATTCCTCGCCGTCCCACTCACCACCGTACACACCAATTTTCATGCACTTCCGCAAATAATTTTGCAAAAGATACGTCAGAAAAGACAGTTATACAGGTTATACGTCCGCACTCGAGATCCCGCAGTCAAAACACAATGGAACCGTCTCAACGCCCAGGTCCGACAAGAAATCAATGCTGAAAAGCAGAGAAAATGGAAGGCCGAAACAGCCGGACTGGACTTCAGACAAGGGCGCGTGTTTTGGCAAAAATTCAACCGCCTCGTCGGCCTCAAGAGAAAGGTTGAATCACATCTCGAAGTGCAAGGACAGAAGATCTACACATCCGAAGACAAAGCCACCGCCTTCAAAAATAACCTACAAACTGTCTTTTCACCACCTGATAACCCCCAATTTCTCAGGGACTTTGCCGTCGAAACCGACCTCATGACTCGAAATATTACTCGAAGTCCACATATACACATCCCACCTGATGAGAACTCTCCACTTCTTTCACCATTCACCATCGAAGGAGTTCAGCTGGCGTGCCGAGCGGGGAGAAACAGTGCCCCAGGGCACGACGGAATCTCGAGGCAGGCACTAAAAAACCTGCCAGAAGAGATCTTCCCTCCGCTCTGCGCCCTGCTGAACGCCTGCCTTGCTTTTTCTTACTTTCCTCGTTGTTGGAAATCTGCCAACGTAGTTCTCATCCCCAAACCCGGCAAAGACCCCACAAAGCCTGAATCTTACCGCCCTATTTCATTAATCAGCGTCCTAGGTAAAGTCTTTGAACGCTTGTTGAAAGAACGAATCTGGGACTTCTGCACTGAAAATAATATAATTCCGGCATTTCAATTCGGATTCAGGCCGGGCCACTCTTGTCAGAACGCCACCCCCAGTCTTCAAACAATCGTCACCCGAGCTTTAAATCAACGACGCTGTTCTGCCGCCATTCTCATGGATGTTCAGAAGGCCTTCGATCAAGTTTGGCACGCCGGACTAGTGAGAAAGCTACTGAGCATCCGATTGCCCAACCAAATTGTCAAATTAATATTTTCTTACCTCACCGACCGATCGATCAGCGTCAAAGTTGGTTACAGCATATCCGACCCTTTTACACCTCAAACTGGCGTTCCGCAGGGCTCGATACTCTCTCCTCTACTATATATCATTTATACGTATGATACACCTGTCCCACGACATCCTCGTGATAACGTCCAACTATATGCGGATGATACCGCACTAATCATTTCTGCCACAGATATTCGCTCTCTCAACATTCGATCCCAAAATCTACTGACCCAATTTTCTAATTGGTGCAGGAAATGGCGGATGACTCCTAATCCTCAAAAAACACAAGCCATCGTCTTCCAACACCCTGATACCAGGAGCGAACGACTTCTTCCTACAAACTTCCGCCTCATGCTCTGGGGTGATCGACTCGAAATCCGTAGGGAAGTCGTCTATTTGGGAGTGAAATTTACTTACACTCTCAACTGGACGCCCGACCTAATGGATACTTTAAATAAAGTCCGACGGAGAGTTAATCTTCTCAAGGCGCTCGGCGGCACATTCGGACGCACACACCCTACCACCCTACTTCATACGTATAAAACATATATCCGTCCAATAATCGACTATAGAGCAAACGTCTATTGCACCCTCCCCAACCATCTTGCTAAACGACTTCGAACTTGTGAGCAGTCAATCCTTAGATACTGCCAATACAAGGCTCCATACTCGCCCACCAACACAGTATATGTCAACATAGACATCAAGCCCCTTCTACCACGCCTTAATAACCTACAAGCCCGATACGTTAGTCGTACTATCGAATCGGGCAGCGAAATCGCCAAAAACACCCTTCTTACACCGTGGGTCGCCAATAGACGACCCCTCGGTAGGTACCCCCAGAGGAAGCTCCCATTTCCTCCGTTACGCTTATTAGCCACGGCCTATGACGACCTCCCCGACGAATACATTGACTACCTCGACAGCTCCCCTATCTCCATCAGATAACTACAAATTCAATATTTCTCACACAAATTCAGTCAAATCTTTTCAACAACCTTCTCAACAAAGCCCAAATCCATAAAACAAACATCTCTAACAAATTCTAAATTTCCTTCCAGCTATTAATTGTTCAACACTTTGGACTCACCCTATACTTTTATGCCGCCCCCACACCACCTACGTCGGTGTTGCAGGTTTTTGCGGTTTTCCTGTACACTCTGTGAATCTATTCACTAGCCAAATGGACCGACGATCGACGCACCCGCATTTTTAGATTTAAAATTGTTATTATACCGCCGACCACCTTAAACTGTCCCCGAACCATCGAGGCACGTCACCGCAACTTTTCATAAATCTCAACAATTATCAAATTCTATACACCTTTTTAAAAAATGTCTCCTATACACTTTTCTTTCGAAAAATTCTCAAAACCAATAAAAATCTCAATTACCAATATTTCATCATCATTCCTCCTTAATACCGGAGACATTTCAAATTCAGTTGAAACACCCTTTTACTTCAAACAACTTCAATAGTTTCTGACACCTGGCCAGGTCAACACACAGCTATGTATCGGCAACGATACATGGTTCGTCTTCAACATTCAAGCTCCAATTCCATACACTTTTTTGTCACTCTCTCCACTCACTATCGAGCTTCGCTGCTTCCAAACATCACCCTCCTAGATACCCCAATACAAACAACCCTCCAGTTACTTTCTGGCGAAAAGCCCACTCAATTCCCTCAAAATTCTATACACCTTTAAAAGCACATTTTCTAGACACTTTTAAACAAATCTTACTAGACACCTTATTTACCCCTAACTCAGTTTCTCGGTCAGCGCGCACAAAACCACCCAACACACCCCCCAACCAGCCCTGAAGAGGAAACAAATCCTATAACAGGGCACCACAAGAAAAGTTCAACTTCACCCAAAAACATTCCACTCAACAGAATCTCACACGAACTTCTCTCTCTCTCTATCTATAGATTATTTAAAATGAAATATAACGCAATGAAACGTAAAATAGAAAATAAAAAACGATCTGGAGAAGTGAATAAATATTATAACGAAAAATACCTACAAACAGTTTTGAGGAAATATGTACCGTTTCTACCCTTATGGACGAGTCTTATATCTGGTAAGAGACAGAGTAATGCTTGTGTGGAAAACTGGTTTTCTGTGGTCAAGCACCTGATTCTTGAAGAACTAGAAAACCAGTAGGGTGATCCGATTAATCAGAAGAAGAATTTTGGCTGTTCACAAGGAAATAACGTTGAATATTCCTAAAACAGGATGCACTTCGAGGCGCAGGATAAGAAGTGTTTCTGATAAGAGGGAATGTACTTCCAGAGTGAAAAACAATGTCAGAATATCTGACATTGCACCAGCTGATAAGTGCTCCCTTAAGAATATGACAGTAGAAGAACAATGGAAAAAAAATTACCATTGAAAAGTAATAATTTTAAAGGAACAATATTAAAACGGGCTCTGAAAAAAATGAAATCAAAAACCATTTCTCCGGCGATAAGAGAAAAAAATTAAGGCCGGTTTTGAAAAAAAATGTATCTCTGAGCTTGAAAGAAAACGCGAAAACTGATTTAACGGACGATGAAGGTTTGACATTTTTTGTGGACAAAGCGAACATCACACAAGAAATCTCTTCTATAAATCAAGTAATGCCGTCCCCAGATGAAGAGGTTTCTCCTACATTCAAAAACCAAGCATCAACAACTCAACTCTGTTTTCATGAAAATGGGCTTGTGTATAATACGGATTATTACAAAGAATGCAAAGAATATGGAAACTATGTAGTAGCTAAGTTTAATTTGGGCATCTCTACCGAATTAAAATTTGAAGATTTCAAAACATTATACGATAAACAGTGGTTGACAGATTTCGGCTCTTAACTATTGCCTAAGAGCAATATTAAACGAACACACCACCGAAGGGGATTACAAGTTACTGAATACCAATCAAACTTTCGCAATATTCTATCAGTGTGAACATATCGTCAAGGAATTTTTCGATGACTTTCCAGAAATATCGGAAAACTCAATAGTGATTCTTCCAATCATTATTGGAACTGTGGCCAGTCGAAATCATTGGGTTATAGCTTTTGTCAATTACCAGCAGAATACATTCACTTTTATTGATCCGAGAGGAAAATCGCAGTCGAACGCACTGGAATTCCGGGAAACATTCGAAAAGTTTATTAATATCTATAATAAGTTCAAAAAAACCAGTCTCAACTCGAAGTTAAATATTAAAGAAATATCCCATATCAAACAGAGGGATGGATATAACTGTGGAGTATACATAATATACTTCACGTGGGCTGTAATAAACAGAATATGTCTTCTCAAGTCAGCTAATATGGATATTTATAGAAATGATCTCAGACAAATTTTATTAAAGAGTACAGATATTTGTCAAAATAGTTTTTGTCTCATATGTGGAGACGAAAAAAATCCTTCTAGTTACCAGAGTAAAACTTGTTTGAGAAATTTACACAGTGAATGTATAACCTTGGAAAATATTTGCCAACCCTGTAAAAATTATTTTTCAAAATGTCAGTGATGCTTGATCACCTTCATTCACACTAATAAATATATAAATTGGAAAAAATGCTTTTATAAAATACGCCGAAAAGTATTAAATAAATATATCTCTGACAAAATTAATTTTTTATTTTCCGTTCATTGAACTAAAACCGGTGATCCGAATAGACAACCTGTAATATATCATACATTTCAGTAATTCCAAGAGGGCCTTATCCCAACTCTTGGCATATAGAAGTAACGCAAAATAGTTCCAGTCGACCCGTACAAAATATAACAGATATACGCTAGATATTCAAGTATGTCATTGGAACACAACATTCTGTAGTTAAATACTGGATTATCTATCGCGTACTGGTCGACTGGAAAAAATTGTAGATTATGCAACACTGGATTCAAAACCTGTTTTTATTCCCTTGTTTACCAAGAAATTTTCGTAAGAAAAATTGAGATACTCTTAGTTTAGTTATTCAGTTTCCGGCATTTTCGCAAAGCATATCAGTTCCCCGAATGAGAGTTAACTAATTTTTGGTACCCACAACTAGCTTTGATTTAATTTTCACAAAAATCCACAAAGATAGGTAGGTATATTCAAATGTAAATAATTGATTTTTATTGTTGCTGTGATATTTTGTAACGAGACTGATGAAAAATGTGATACAAATTAGAAAATACTGATAGCTACAAAATAGATTAATGTAAGATGATTAGTTTTATTTCAACTTTTTATAATCGTTGCTACATCAGTTTGTTTTTAGTGCATTGTTTTCCAGCTGTTGTTGTATTATGGAGCCTATATTTGTTTATTGATTTCTATTGTTTGAAGTCTAATTTAGATTTGAGGTTTTATTGTATAAAACTTATTTCTGAAAGATGTAATACAAATTGATATTTGTTTTTGGGTTATATTTTTTGGAATCTATTTTTATTTTTGAGGATTTACTTTATGAAACTTATTTCTGAAAGATGTAATACAAATTGATATTTATTTTTTGGTTATATTTTTTGGAATCTATTTTTATTTTTGAGGTTTTATTTTATGAAACTTATTTCTGAAAGTTGTAATACAAATTGATATTTATTTTTCGTTATATTTTTTGGAATCTATTTTTATTTTTGAAGATTAATTTTTTTAAACTTATTTCAGAGAGATGTAATACTGATTGATATTTGTTTTTGGGTTATATTTTTTGGAATCTATTTTTATTTTTGAAGTTTTATTTTATGAAACTTATTTCTGTAAGTTGTGACATAAATTGACACAGACTATAGTAGCTGCAAACCAAATTAACTAGGTATTCCAAGGAATAGTTTTTATTTAAACATTATATAAGCGTTGTTTCATCTATATTTGTTTTTGAGTTTTTATTTTATCTTTTATTTCTCATATAATGTAGAAAAAATTAATAAATTTTTGAATTTCGGTTAAGCATTAATTCTCTCACAAATTATTTCACCCTATAGAGCGTATTCAGCAGATGTATATTAATTCATTTCCATAAAAAAACCTCGAGCAACGGATATATTAACTGCTTTAAGGTTCTTCTACTTCGGAGGGTTGTTGGGGAGTAGTTTTTGATGCACAAATTATTTCACCCTATAGAGCGTATTCAGCAGATGTATAATAATTCATTTCCATCAAAAAACCTCGAGCAACGGATATATTAACTGCTTTAAGGTTCTTCTACTTCGGAGGGTTGTTGGGGGGTAGGTTTTGATGCACAAATTATTTCACCCTATAGAGCGTATTCAGCAGATGTATAATAATTCATTTCCATCAAAAAACCTCGAGCAACGGATATATTAACTGCTTTAAGGTTTTTCTACTTCGGAGGGTTGTTGGGGGGTGGTTAAGGGATCACAATTTATTTTTCTGTTAGGTGCCTGTTCAACGTCTGTAGAATAGTGGACTCGCATCAAAAAATCACCTGCAATAGATGTTCTTCCTGCATATACCATAAGCGACAATAAAAAACCGTTGCTGCTTTCACACCCGTTGAATATTTGGGGATATGTCGTCAAGAACACTGCGAATTCTAACGTTATGCGAAAACAGTAAGTATAAAATTCTAATTATATCAATAACCTTCAGTTTATAGACATGCCTGATTGTTAGTGAGAACATGACTGTAGTCCATAGGTTATGATATTGACAACAATGGCGGCCTTAACCTGATCAACTTCTTGCGTACAACTGAGTTGAAACATTCAATTTAATTCAAGAAGCAATAGATATTATTATCTCGAATGAATTTTTTATATTCACCGATGTTAAAATATATTTTATGCCCGTATTTTCGTACATTTATCACTAATAATAGTCTGGTAGTTCGTTTGTCATTATTAAAGGATGAATTAATGTGTGGTGAATGGTGATTTCGTGATAGAATCCTTAGATATAAGAAACTTTTGTACTGAACGTAATGACTTGAAATATTTTTCGGTCACAGACAGACCTACTCATAACCGTCTCATTTTGTTTTTATTATTACTGATGCATATTGATTTTTATTTTCTATTCAGACAATGGTCATCGTAATGACGACTCAACAGTGGTAGGTGTTGCCCAAGATGAATCACCTGAATCTCAAATCGAAGAGCTAAATACAAGTAATATTCCGTCCGCACATGAGGCACCCTGTACTTCTAATTCTAACCTTACACCAAATCAGAGCAGAGTTCAACAGCGCATTGTGGAGGTTTCCACTCAAGAGTCACAACTTGACTCTGATGAAGAGTCTTATGAAGAACCTTTTTCATCAGATCACTCAAGCTATAACCCTGAAGATGATAGCTCATCCAGCTCCAGTTCATCAGATATTGATCGAAATGTTACCAATAATTCTGTACGTTTGGACGGTATGGAGATTTTTCCCGAAACAACAAATAAACCACGGAAAAGGGAAACGAGTGGGCACGAAACATTAAAAAAGGAAAACGGGCTAGGGATGAATCATACGTCTCTTCTAGAAAGAAAACCATTCCCGCCGTTACATTGAACCCACCGTGTCATAACTGTAGAAATAAATGCCACCTGAAATTTTCTGAAGATGAACGTAAGGATATCTTCGAAAATTACTATGATATGGCAGATTATTCTCGACAAAGGGATTTTATTCATGCCAATACCAATAAATTTCTCAACAAAATATTGACTGCAGATATTAATTCGAAACACAATAATTCCATCACTTTTTTCTTCCAAGTAATGGAGAAAGAATTAAGGTATGTAAAACGATGTTCCTCAATACGCTGGGTATCAAAAAGGGTGTTGTGGATATTGCAATGAAGGAGCGAACCTCCAAAAATACTTGCGAAGGAGACAAAAGAGGAAAACATGTCAAAAAAGTCCCACATCCGGAAATTGTGACAAATGTCAAGGAACATATTGGAAGTTTTCCCGTTGTACCCTCCCATTATTGCCGAGCTACAACGAAACGTCAGTATCTAGATCCATCGTTGAATATTAACCTGATGTACAAGTTGTATTGCCAGTTTTGCGATCAAAGGGGCGAACTTGAGGCCAAATTACAGTTTTATCGAAAGAGTTTTAATGAAAATTTCAATTTAGCATTTCATAAGCCTAAAAAGGCCAATGCCGTGTTTGTGTTCATTATACTAATGCTACAGTACATTTGGATCTAAAAGATCATGCTCGGTTAGAGAAAATGAAGGACAAGGAAGAAGCAGAAACATCACATGGTGAATTTGTGTGTGCTAATTTTGATCTCCAACAAGTACTTCTGGTATCATCAGACCCCACAAACAATGCACTGTTTTACAAACGCCGCCTCGCAACTTACAATTTCACAATTCATGTTCTCAATAAAAATGAAGGCTACTGCTATACGTGGGACCAAACTGAAGGTGGAAGAGGAGGTTGCGAGATTGCAAGTTCAGTTCATTTATTTCTGAAATCTCTTTCCCCTGTGGTGAAGAGAATCACATTTTACAGTGACAGATGTGGGGGTCAAAACTTGAATCAGTTTATGGCCACTATGTTCATGATTGCTGTGCAGGAACTGGACAATATTTCCATGATTGATATGAAGTTCCTTGTTCCAGGTCACACTCAAATGGAGTGTGACTCTATGCACTCAGCTATCTACACTGAACTGCGGCGAGTAGGCAAAGCGTCGTGGCCGGAAGATCTGAAAAAGATAGCGCGAAGTGCTAGAAGAAAAGGAGACAAGCCATACCAAGTTAGGAATTTATCAAGAGAAGATATACAAGATTACAAGCTCTTCATGAAGCAAAATCTGACGAACTGAAAAAAGGATGAAAACTCAGTAGATGTGTACTGGCAAAAAATGTGTTTAATATTAATAAAGAGTTCTGAGAACTGCCAATACGCAGAGCTATCTAACTTTACCAAATCCTTTTCCAAAAACGAACCTGTGCTACAACTAGGTAACTGAGTTTTTTTCAAAAGTTTTCAGTTTTCCAAAAATCCTGTTTTTTTACTCAGTTGATTGAAGTCGGAATGGAACACTAATACCTTCAAATATTCAACAGTGTGTACATTTTTTCAAATAGGAATCGCACCAACTCATCACCAGAACATAAAAACGTTGGGAAACATCAATTTGCGTTTTTCTCGAAATCACCAATTTGCAGTTACCTACTTGTAGTTCTCACCCCACGATATGTATTAGAGTCCTCCAAAACAACACTTTATTTTCCTCTTACCTTTTAAGTGTAGTATTACAGATATATTTCTCTTGTTCTCTGTTGTGGTTATAGCATTTTGCAAAATAATTTTCTCTATAAAGTCATTTTCATTGTTCAACGATTTTTCTTCTACACCTATAATTTTTATATTCGGAAATTTTCTTTCTGGGTTTATATGTCATAATCCTCACCAAATTGCTCTTGAATACTATTGGATATACTCACTAAATCCTCTCTTCTTTCACAACTAATTGCAACTGCCCCACCTCGAAGGAACTTCATTCCTGAGACCCCAGTCTTGATTTAATATTGTAACAAATTCACTACTGGTTTTTCTTCACAATTATTCATTCAATCGAATACAATCTCTAGTTAATAACTAACTGTCAGGGCTGTCTGGCCTATTTATATTCTAAAAATTAATCTAGAAAACTCGAGAACATTTACAATTGCGCATCTAGAGAAGTCCTTAGAAAAATCGTGACAGTTCTAGAATTTTATAAATCTAATGCCAGTTAATTTAACCTACAATCAAACTTAGGGATGGGATTCTAACAATTGATCGTATTGTATCCATGCAAGACGAGACGTAAATCGAAATGATAGTACGTTGCTATTCTGACTCTCTCACAGAAGAATGATCAGGTATTGTCAGAATATGTCTTAAGGACGTCCTCCATTCACATGGAAATTTGTGTTTTGTGAGTTTTATGCATAGATATAATTATATTTCTATGGTTTTGTGTCAATAACAAGTGAAGTACCCAATTGTTAGGAATAGTAAATAATCAGGAATTTTTTATTTTTTGGTAATTGAGGTAATTTAATTATTTTTATAAATATAATGTCATTCAAAGTAAAAGAGGCCCACTGGCAGATTATGTTAAAGGCCATGAAGAAGCACTCTTTCCTGGCTACAGGTAAATTCGTTGGTCCTCGAGGAAGGGATCTATATAAAAAACATTGGGACGAATTGGCCCATAATCTGAATGCTCTAGGCTATGGAGCGAAACCTACTGAAAAATAGCAGAAGGCAAACCAAAATATCAAATACTTAGATTTTTTATAACTTATTTGAACTTTGGTTTGTAGACTTGGTCAGATCCAAAGTATTCATTAAAAAAAAGGGTGCTGCAATGAGAGCATCATTATCTCGCACTGGGGGTGGACTTGATGGTGTAACACCACTGAGTGAATTGGAACTGAAAATATTGGATTTATTAGGGGAAAACTTTGTGGGATTAAATAATCCAGAATGTGGTGTACCTGTAGGTGTGAATGTATCCCTTGAAGCAGAATCCTGCAAAAATAGTCTTGATGAACCATTAACATCAAATACCCCATCAACATCAATGACTATGCCCCAGAATGATAGTATAGAACCACCTTATAAGAGACAGAAAATGGACTTTCACAATGAATACAGGGAAACCATTGAAGAGTTAAGGGATATAAAAAACACCATAAAATCTTCCTTGGGCGATACTTCTTCCAATTTGAAGGATGTTGCTAATGAATTGCGAACTTTGAACAATTATTTGCCACAGGTAACAACTAATGCAATGATTTAAATGATTGAATTTAACAAAAAAATCAGCTTCTAGGTGGGCAGGTGATTTTTGAAAAAACTACCTCTCAAGAACTGGAATAAAACGGCAGCCTTGCATTTATGTAATACTGAATAAATGGTTTTGTTAAGAGAATTAATGATTCTGCATTATTTTGTGAAATATCAGAGACTGTTTTTATTTTATTTTATTGTTATAGAAAGCAATGTTTATTTTTAGTTTGAATGTACCTGACTTTGTACTGGAGTATAATATTAATTATGTTTGAATTTTCTCTTTATTTCACAAATAGAATGAAATTTCCTTAATAAAATGTTTTACCAACAATTTCAAGTTGCAAAATGTATTTGCACTTTCCAAAAATCAGGATGGTTATTTTATTATTTCTGGAATAGTAACTTCAAATGATGTTTAAAAATAATAATTTACAATAAAATTATAAAAATCATGATCCTAATCTTAATTAATTGAAAATCAATACTATAGTTTTTCAACTGAAATCTTCAGTAATCACAAAAAACAATAATATCACTTTTTGAACACACTGTATTATACGGTAACTTTTTTCTTAAATTATGAAAGTAACAGTTTTCCTTGTATTTGATATGGGTGTATAAAAAATTTATTGGTAATACTGCTGTACAATTATATTTCTAACCCTCATTCCTTCTTCAGCAAGTTGTCCTTGATTATTGAGTGGTTCTGCTATCAAAACATCACCGTTATCATTGTCTGGATCACCTACGTTTTCATAGATCGGTATGTTTTCATCCATACACATATTGTGTAAAACAGCACATGCCTTTAACAAATTAGCTACAAAATCAGGATTGTATCTCAAAGTACGCTCCTTCAAAAGACAGCGAAATCTCATTTTTAGGATGCAAAAAACATATTTCGATGCAATTCCTTGCTCTAATATGGGCATGATTAAACCTAGATTCGGGACTATTTTCAAGGGGGTTTTGAAAAGGTATCATTAGAAATGGCTGAAGTGGGTAGCCAGAATCTCCAATTAAGCAAGTTTGTTCCCCAGATTCGTAAATTTCTTGCATATAATCCTTCATCAATGAGTGGTTCTATATAAAAGAGTCATGAGTGGATCCTCCATAGTTAGCAAAAATATTATTTATTTTCATATGGTGATCACAGATAACTTGGCAATTTAGAGAATGTAACCCTTCCTATTGATGAAATTATGTTGATCGCCAGGTGGTTTTAAGATGGTAACATGGTTACAATCAATAGCCCCTATGACTCCCGGAAAATGCCATTTCTCCATGAAAGCCATTTTCACTACATTCCTTTCCTGAATATTCTGAGGGGGTGCTATAAATTCTGCACATATCACTTCAACTATACGAGTTGGTACTTCATGTACTGCAGTTTGACCCAAACTGCAATACGTTTCCTCACCAACACCCCTCTGGTAAGTCCCTGTGGCATAGAAACGGAGAGCGCAAAATATACTACTTTCTATTGTAATACCTCCTCTTATGTGTGGAAATCTCAAATGGGGGGTTAATATGGTTATCAATCTTCTTTCAGGAAGATCGAATGGATTATATCTATTCCTTAATTGGAATCTATGTCTTCTTAAACGCCTTATAGGTGGTTGATTTCGTATAATTCCTTGATGAACTATGGGCAGCATATTTGTTGTTTATTTTTTAAATACACAAATAATTTATAATTTAATCGATTTCGTTTTAAGGTTAGGAATTTGACACATTGAAAAGAGAAACATTTACTATTGAAATGAGAAACATATCAAAATCTGTAAACGATGATACATCTACACCTATCGGATGAAATTATGAAAATTTGAGACACGAAACGATACCAAATACTACTTAGAATTCCTACTGTCGTCTCAAACGATACAATACCTATCTTAGAATCCCACTCCAGTATGACAGAAAACTGATGTAGTTCTTTAGAGTTAAATCAAGTTCCTACAGAAATGAAAATACCTACTATAGTACCTATACCCAAGAAACCAGATACAAATAAAGCTCCAAATTTAAGACCAGTTAATATGATTACTGCAGTTGCTAAAGTATTGGAAAAAGCTGTATATGAGCAACTGGTGGATTATCTAGAGGGTAATAAGATTCTTTGTGAGTATCAATCAGGATTCCGTAATAAACATAGTTGTGAAACGGCTCTACAATGTGTTTTGAGTGATTGGAAAAATAATATCGAAAATAACTTAGTCACAATTGCGGTATTTTTGGATCTACAAAGAGCATTTGAAACAGTAGATAGATATAGGCTAATAAGGAAAATTAAAAGCATAGGTATTGATGGGACAGCTCTTAGTTGGATAATAGATTATTTAAACAACAGGCAACAACTTGTAAAACTCAATAACATACAGTCAAACAGGTTATGTAATGATATGGGTGTACCGCAGAGCAGTGTGTTGGGGCCTTTGCTATTTTTGGTTTATTTAAATGATATTGTGGGCATTGCAAGGGAGTGCAAAATTCATTTATTTGCAGATGATACCCTACTGTAGTGATATTCAGCACTGCATAAGGGTTATAAACGACGCCCTAAAAAGGGTGCATATGTATTGTTGTGCAAATTTATTAAAAATTAATATACAGAAAACAAAATGTATGGTATTGGGCATAAAAGATAGGTATAGGGAAGCTAGTTTAAATATAGAATTAGGCGATGAAACGATAGAGACAGTAAAAACATTTGTCTATTTAGGAGTAACTATTGACAATAATTTGAAATTTAAAGAGCATGCAAATCAAGTTATTAAAACTGTGGCATATAAAATTAACTATTTAAGACGATGCTCTCCACATCTCAGCCGATGGTCTAAATTAACTGTCTTTAACACTGTAATATTACCACATTTTAGTTATTGCCCTACAATTTTGTATCTACTCAACCAAAATGAAATCAATCGTCTTCAAAAGATGCAAAACTGTGCCATGCGAATAATATTAGTGTTCTAAGTACACTCCTATAAACAGCATGCGAAAGACACTTAACTGGATGCCAATAACTAAATAATTGCTATATTTCACATTAATTTTTATTTTCAAAGTTAAAATTGGACATGCACTAGTGTATCTGCAGGAAAAGCTCTCTTAGTAATCTTGATGTACATAGCTATGACACAAGAAATAAGGAAAATTTGTCATCTGTAAATTCTTTTAAAAGAGCATTAAAGGATTATTTGTTGTCAGAGTGAGCAGTCACAGTGTAATCTTATGTTTGTTTAAATTTGATTCATTTTAATTTTAATTTCTTTATGACGTACCTACTTTTTGTACTATAGCCACTATATGTTGTACTATTCTTTTATTTTATGTTGTGTATATTATGTAAATAGAATTAGTTATTTTGACTAAATAAAGAGATAAATATATATAAAATAAGAACACACACAAATCACTCGTAGAATAAATCAAGGCTGAACAGTTCTGACATTGGCATATTCGTGACAATATTTTCTTCGATATGTGTTTTTGTTACTGCACTTTGTTGAACTTTTCTTGGCTTTACTACTAATATTAATTATACTTTTTCCCAGTTACCTTATTATACTTCATTCGACCTTGTTCAACTACTTGATTACATCTGTTAACGCTAACTATCTCTCCAATTCTTTTATTAAATGTATGATCTGTTCTTCCAAATTTTTTATCACATAATCTTTTGTGGAAATCACTTCATCTTTGGTTTCAATTAAATCGTTTTTACATTGCACTAAAATTTGAAACACTGACGCTGGTTCATGCTTCCTGCACTCTGCACAGTAAAACTTCAAAACACGGAAATTCAACTCAACCACCTTTGCTTCTGAAGTTAATTGCCCACATTGTTTACAGCATCGGGATTTACATATATCACATTTAAAAACTGCTGTTTTGGTTTGTTTACATGTATCACACTCCAATTTTGTAGGTTAACATACACAATTTTCTTATAAACTGGAATCTGTTTGGATAAGACTCCAATTGTGGATCATTTACACACTATAAACTTTAATTTTAGACCAAAATACAACTTTTCTTTTATCTTTTTACTTAGTTTTTTATTATTATTTGGAGCAATGAAAAATCAAAACATACTAATGAAGTTGACAAAGGAGAAATCAGTAGCAACCCTTGTTAATTTGTAAATTCCTTTTTTAAAAATTATATTTGTTATAATTCTGATACCTCAGTTTCATGAAGTGTGTGTATCAATCCATAATGCCAGACACTACCAAACGTTTTTCGAATATCGAGGAATGAATCAATAAATATCCTCTTGCAAAAGGACACAAAAATCTTTATTTTTGTCCATTCTACAAAAATGCGCCCAAATTTAATCATTTGGTATATCTTTCTGTAAACTCAACACAAAGTGCATTCGTATCTCCCGCATCTTCAATTTTTAGCAACTCTGGAAATATAGATATCTTTCCGGGACAGAATAATGAAATTCCAGGATCCGGGACAACCTACCTAAATTCGTGATTTTCCAGGATATTGGCAAGCCTAGTTGGCACCAAAATTAGGAAAAAATTGCCTTTAAATTTATTAAAATTGCATCTTTTTGAATCAAAACAATAAATAGAAGCTTAATGAATAAATTTTATTATACAATAATTATATAATTACATTAAAACGTAGTAAAAAAATTGTTTAAGTGCTACTAAATAAATAAGTAAGTAATTCGGGCGTAGTCATTTCAATTTTATATTTTTGTCCGATTTCTTGAATTTTTAACCTTCTTCTAAGATGTGGGGGTTGATAACTGAAATAATAATTGTTGGAATCGTTTTTAAAATAACGAGCAACTTTCAATAGGAACTAAGATCAAAATATTGAAAAAAATGGTAATAATTTTGTATTCAACTATCAAAAAATCTTGTAAAACAATTTTAATACCTTTCAGAATCTAATCTTCTTCTTCTAGCCATATTTAAAGCCGTATGTCGTACTAAAGGTCCTAACGCTCTTCTACTAACAACCATACCATCTATTAGTGGTGAAGCTAAACCCACTCGACCAGTAGGACCTTGTATGTGTACCCTAAGTAATCCAGTTGATAATAAATGCAAGAAAATCACTAAAACATCGCTAGTATTCTGTTTGGCATCCGTTTCTAAACCGGTATCCATAGATTGGAGTAACTCGTCTAAATATAATAAAGGTTTTTAAAGGAAAATTTATTTTATAATTTATTCTTACCTATGGGTAATGTTAGATGGTCTTCGAAGCTTTCCAACCACACTACCATTATTTTAGTGTTCGTATGAGGGTGCAGTATTGATTTATGTGATACCCTTTTAGGAGCTACTGAAGGTTTTTCTAAATCGAGACTTAAAGTTCTTTTTTCTGATAAATTGTTTTCATTCCAAGCTGAAATTCAAGCAAATATTGACATGGCTACATCCTGAAAGGAAAATTTTACTTACGTGAGAAATTATTTGTATTGAAACTCTGCTCCAATTCAGATTCTGTAGATTTGCACTGTGAAGGTATAACAAACGCGATTTCCGAACAAGCATCGGCCCAATAAAGAACATGAGTCGAACCGTCATACAAAGTTTGTTTTTTTGTTTCTTCGTTATCATTATTTGGTGCTATCTTCCAACTAGTAGATACATGACCGGTCCATCCTGAAAAAAAAAACATTTTCGTATCAAAATTTCGGAAGAAAAAAATTAGTTTACTAACCTGGATGACTGTCAACTTCGACAGCCCATCCTAACGTGTGTATAAATTCCCAAAAGTATGTAGAAATTGATTTTTCATTTAAAATATTATTAATTATATCTTGAGCGCTGGTTTGTCGTGATTTTACGTAAAACACGTGTACAGTATCACAAGTTCTTGGACTCATATTGTCCAACAGGAGTAAATCTTTACAAAACTCGCTTGCGCTACTATCTATTACAGCTAGGTGACCACTGTCATCTTCTTTATTCTAAAATAAATCAAAATATAGTGTCGAGAGCTCAAATTTTGGAGGTTAGGTATTAGTTTTTTTCATCTATTTAATACTCTTGTATTGCTAGTTCCCGTAACTGGAAGTGTTAACCACCAAAAGAGACATCGACTGCAGTTTTTTTTAATGTATATATTAAAAATATTTGAACTGGCTCAACTTTAGAATGCCCCCAGTGGAATTCTGAGTTCATATTTTTATACAGATAGGTTTTATTATAAGAAAGGTGTATACCAAATCACAAGATGTGTGAACAAATACTTTTCGAGATATAAAGTTTCAAACTAATAAAATTCACGATTCTGGATACAGTAAATTTATTTAATTCGCTTTGTTTTTGGTTCAAATAATATGAATTATGATTTTTAATAGAGAAAAAACTATATTTTCATAATACTTATTTAAATTGAAAAAAAAATAGTTTTTATTAGATTTAACTTAAAAATTTTAAATTTTATTAATTATTTCACATTTTTCTCCTTAATGCTTGATAGCGTTGCCAAAATTATTTTTGGCTTGCTATTTTACCCTTATAAAAATGTTTCTTTGCTTAATAATTTTATTCCAGAATATTTTAATTGGAAAATTTATAATAGTAAAAAAACTAAATTTTTTGATCATCTTATTGTACCATATTTAATATTTTTTTGATCTAAGTAACTATTCAATCATAAATCTTGACAACGCTGTAAGTTATTCTATAGTCCATTTAAAGTCACATGACCGACAGATCGGCCATCTTGTCTGGAAGCCAAACGGTATATATATGCTGAAATCCGTTGTTTTGTGTTTTCCCATGTTTCGATTAACATCTTTGCTCCCAAATTTCACATCCTTATTTGGTTATACCGTGCTGAAGAAGGCAAATGAGCTAGAAACATGCATGTCCGCGGTTACTACTCTGTTTCAGTTGCCCTTTTTCTTTTTGCGTGAATTACCCAAGAATCTCTTTATTGTTGTTGTTAACATATCACGCGATATTCCTACATCTTTATATATATATATATATATATATATATATATATATATATATATATATATATATATATATATATATATATATATATATATTGTTGTAAATAGAACATATACATAACCTATATAGAATCCTGATAAAAAATATAAAATTAAAATTTGTCAATAAAAATAATTTTTTAAAGATAATGTATCAAGATAATAAAATACCTTGTATAACAATATAACCAAGTACGATCAATGGGTATAATCAAAAAGAAAGTAAATAAATATAAAAAGAAATCATAAACAACCATCAGAAAAACAGTTGTAAAATTAATTCTTCAACTTAATAAAAACAACCTTAGACAGAACCTCACAAGTAAATGCAGATCAAGAAATAATATAACGCTGCATGGAATCTTAGACACCCAGAGCATCTGTTTATATTTTAAAAATAAATAGAATCTCCTAACAAAAATCAACAAAAACTATAATGATTAAACAATAAAAAGACATTTAGAAGTAATAAAATATATAGAATAAGATATTTAGTTAATAATTAATCATAAAAGTAGATATAGTAAATATTATAATAAGTAGGAATCTGTAATATAGGCAAGGTCAAATTTATACCAAATGAAACAGTTGAGACAAATTATACCAACATAAATAATTTTGAATATAAAATACAATAATGAAATAAATGATTACCGACATAGTTTATGTGTATAGATGTAATAACATCAAACATAATGAGAAATAAATTGTATACATGTATAATAGGTAAATATGTAGGTTGTAGAAAACGTAAAATTAATGAAATTGCATTGACCAATCAAAACATCGCAAATAAACAGTAATATGGAAAAAGACAATAATAATAAGGTGTGAGTGAATAAGTCAATGACAATAAGTGTATTATGAATAAAAAACAATAGTTTGCAATAAGTTTAAGTTAGAAAACAATAAAAAACAAGAATAAACAAAGTGACAGGTGAATTTTTCAATCGAACTTTCGAGAACAAAATCCACTTCCGGTGACAAACCATAAAAAGGGTTTTGTTCGATGTAAAATGCGGGAAATGGGGAGTTGAGCGTCAGTGATCATATAAGAAACACGAATATAAAGTTATCCAATTTTTTTCAATGTAACAAATTTTATAATTAATCAAGGCAAAGGTATATAAATCCATATAAATTTAATCAGTTATAAATAAATCAAGTGTAACAAAGTTTTGTGAGACTACGAATAGCAGAGGAAACAATTATCACCCAGATAATTACGAGCAAGAGATTCATCCATCGAAGGCGGGAAAATCTATTGGAAGCGTCCCCGGTGTGGCATCATTTCAAGAAAAAGGAACAAAAGGTCGGTTGTGTGTTAATTAAATATATTTGGTACCAAATAAATAATAACTTTCAAATAAGAACGTATGAATAATAATTTTAAAATAATAATTTCGAATGATATAAGAAAATTTAAGAGCTCAAATACCTGGTAGTAAAGTTCTTTTATCTTTACATGAATATAATATACCAGAGAAAAGTAATATTAAAACTTACCATTGTAAAGTGTAGATAAATGTATAATTTGTTTCATGTCGAACTTCACCAAAAATATATATAAAAATTTCCACTAGTAACAGACTACAACTAATTCCAGTTTATATCAGTACACAATTATTACCATACGGTAAAATAATATTTAAAACGTAAATTTTGAGTCGATAAAAATATCAAATGTGTTTCCAATTTCACGTCCCGAATAAAACTATACTCGATAGTCGAAATTGTGTAAAGTGAGTCAGAGCTATCTAATCAACACTTTGGTTAAAGCGCAGTTGCCATATGTATTCTAGAGAGAAATGCTGTATTTTATAAATACACTTCAAATCCATTGTGTCAATATTTCAGGTACAAAAGATGCAATGTAATTAAGTCAATACCAATTTAATATATTTATTTCAAATTTCAAGCAGACTAATAATAATTAGTTTACTTGAAATGTGAAATAAAGTGTTTATGTATATTTCTTGAACGCAAAGTTTGTTGTGAAAAACTCGCCGATTTGACAATGTTGGAGAGTCGCTTCAATGTTCCGGCTTTGAGAACGAGATAGATAGATCGAGCTACGCGAATGAGACAGTGATAGTAAACAGTTATGTGAGGTGTTTATTCTCTTCATGAGCGTAACATCAGTATTTGTGTTGTGGTTTTGTGTGATAAATCGGTTATTATTGGTATTTATTGTAATATTTATATCGGTATATTTAGTGACAATAATGGCGGTGTAGCGGTGTTGGCGATAAAAAACGGCGTCGTAACAATTTAATTCGGGAAGAAAAAGTCCTCATATTAAATGTGTACGAAGGACTGCGTGCCATGGACAAACAGTTGGGTGTTAGTGACGCTGTGATTAAGTGCAGTTATTTAACTAAAGTTTCTGAGAGTACTATATACAATATTCTAAAGAAATCGCGGGACGGATCTTTGACAAGAGAACGAGGTGAAAACTGTAAACCGGAAAGTAGGGGAAGAAAGAAAATTGTTTTGGACGACCAAACACGGAATGCTATACGTAGGGAAATACATTCTTTTTATTTTAGGAATGAAATCCCCTCGGTAGCTAAATTGAGCAAGGTAATAGAAGCTGATGATACTTTACCAAACATCAGTGATAAAGTTTTGAGACGAACTTTAAAATTAATGAATTTTCGTTACCAAACAAGAAGTAGAAACAGTGCCTTAATTGAACGAAATGACATTGTGGAATGGAGGAGAAATTATTTAAAACAGATACGACAGTTTCGTAACGAAGGACGGCACATATATTATCTTGACGAAACATGGTTAAATGAAGGCCACACTGTGTCAAAAGTGTGGCAAGACATGAATATACGAAGCAATCGACAAGCCTTTATGGAGGGTTTCTCTTCCGGTTTAAAAGCTCCCTCTGGGAAAGGACGTCGACTGATTATCACTCACATTGGCAGCGAGGAAGGATTTGTAGAAGGTGGATTACTAAGTTTTCAGTCCAAAAAAACTGTCGATTACCATGAAGAGATGGATGGTAACCGGTTTGAAACATGGTTTAGATCAATTTTAACAAAGGTAACTCCTGGTTCAGTGATAGTTATGGATAATGCTTCATACCACTCTCGTCGACTGGAGCAAATACCTACTTCAGCTAGCCGCAAGAGGGTTATAATTGATTGGTTAGAGAGTAAAAGCATTCCGCACAACGAGGCAATGCTAAAAGTTGAATTATTATCTCTCGTACGGAAACATAAAAGCAGTTATATTAAGTACGTTGTCGATGAAATGGCGAAAGATTTCAACGTCTCAGTTGTTAGACTTCCTCCCTACCACTGTGAGTTAAACCCCATCGAGCTGGTTTGGGCCCAAGTGAAAAATTATGTTGCGAGAAAAAACAGTACATTCAAAATGGCTGACGTTGAGAAACTGTTTGACGAGGCGCTGCATACCGTTACTGCTGAGAGTTGGCGTAAATGTATTCAACACGTATTAAAAGAAGAAATAAAGTTTTGGGATTTAGACATACGTGTAGAAGTAATGACGGAACCACTCATTATCGATATAGGAGGAGAAAGCGATGATTCTGAGGAGTCGTCAGGGAGTGATACCGCTTCCAGTTAGTCAGACATTTTACAAGTGACCTCGCAACATACCTATACTTATTGGTAATTTATTTTGGTCTTGACAAACAACTTTTTTTTAGTTTTAGTAGTAGTAAGTTGGAATTGACTTTTAAACATTTTTTTATTTTGTTTTAACTTACTTATGAACAACTTGTGATAAGTTATTATTTCAAATGTTAAAAATTGAAATTCCAGATATTTCAGTATTCGCACCCTTAAACTATGATACGCTCATGGAGTTCACTTTAAATCGGTAGATAACCGATGACGTCACTTTACAGAATTTCGACTATCGACTTTTTTATATACATCTTATTATAACTCATCCTTAAAAATGTGTATTATTCTTGGTAACACCCTGTATATACATAATGATACCTACCATAATAATTTCGTATTTCTGTTCTCTCAAATTTAAACGCCAGAGCGTACAAGAACATTTTCTATTTATTTTTTATTTAGGACTATTAAGAACCCTTCAAAAATGATGCGCTCATGAAGTTCGCTTCTGCAACTGATTTTATGGACAGTAAGAGCGATGAGTCACTTTACAGAATTTCGACTATCGAGTATAAAAATTAGCATTTAAAATCATTTCATAATCCTCCTAGTTAGAAAGAAACATTTTAAAAGGTTTTTTGTTTAAAGTAGAAGCAAATTTAGAAATGCAGGTGCTTGTAAATTTCTAAGAATTTCAACGCTCACAAGATTTCGACCAAGTTATGCAAATGAGCCAGAAAAAGTCGTTTTAAAAAGAAAGGTATACTTTTTTTTGTAATATAAAGAAAGTCATATTCAAAGTGGAAATTTAGATATATATAAATAACTCATTATTTATGTATAACGTAAGAATTGGTAGAACAAAAGGGTAATCATTTATTTTATTAATAAGTAGTTTCATCAGTCTAACTGTGTAATAAGACGTAACAAATAGTTTATATATGAATCATTTTTTTTTATGTTTTTAAAAGTTTTTCAAAAATTTTTTTATCAGTCACATAAATATATGACATCAATAAGTAAGGTTGATTTTATTATAATAATATGCCCAGAACCCTACTGATTTTAAGAGTCGTAAACGAATAAGAGCAGCCGAGGTAAGAAAACATAAGAATTAAATAAACTACATGTTTATAAATAGCATACTAAATAAAAGGAATCATTATTAAAATATATGTGTAATTTGGCGAACCCAATAAGAATTCTAATTATTACTATAATAATTATAACATTATTATATACACACACACATATATATATATATATATATATATATATATATATATATATATATATATATATATATATATATTAACATAGAGTGAAACCTGCAACACTCTGTATACTGAATTATGGAATAATAGACTACACACTGTAAGTAATTAAAAATTTTGGAATTTGAATTTTTTTTTTAAATTATTTAAAAGGAGACAATCTGTACTATTCACTATTTAATAGAGAAAGTATACAAGAATCTAAATGTATAACTATGGAGAAGATTTTAAATAAGCTTTATAAGAATATAGGTGAAATGAAATAACAAAATTTCCATATTTAAGAGAGAGAATTTTAGAACGTTTGTTCCATATAAATAAAAATAATAATCCATTGTTCTCATTGTCAAAGTAAAATAATATTATGATTTGTTTTAAAGAAGTAAATATTAGAGATTGAAAGAAGTTTTCGATAAGATTATGTAACTATTTAAAATATGACAAGGTAGGAAGTCAAATGAAAACATTAATTTTATGGAACATGACACTTGTTAAACGATTTGTCATTCCGAATAAATATTTTAGAAAATAAGAACTGTCATTTTAAAAATTTATTGAAATACAATTTAAGGGAGTAATATATGGGTTATAATCATTTAAGAAACTCAAAACAGAATGTTCTAAAATGATGGATGGACAATCTACTATTTTAAATGAAGATTTTCAATAAGAATTTTGATAACCAATTTTGATTGGTGGAATACGTTTAAAATGTTCTCATCAGCGACAAGCAGATTGCTAATAATAAAAAAATTGAATGGGGAGAGTTTTGTTGATAATGTAGACTATTCACTAGGTACTTTTTTTTGGTAGCAGAAAAATATTAAGAAGCAAAATGTTTGAGAAAAATTATTAAAACTTTCGGAGAAACAACAATTTGGTATGAAAATTAGAGAAAGGAATACATTATACTTTAAAGCTAATCAGTAATATAATTAATCAAATAGATATACACATTATAAGAAGAAAATTGGTAATTATAATTGAATACAAACCATAAAATTTATCGACGTAATTAAGTAAAATGTTGTATTGTGGAAACGGTGTCTCCACAATACTTTTCAGAAAGCTTTGGATTATGGGATTTGTCTAAAATGTATTGATGTGGACGAAATATAACATTGATTCTTGATATTATACAAGTTGGACAAATTGTATGGTGTCTTCCAAGAGGTAACCTAAAACAAAATAAAAACCAATCATTGATGTGAATTAATTGAACAATACAGTGAACAAAGGTATTTAAAACTATTTTAATTATATATAAAGAAGGTAGAGTAAACTTACCGATTTTGTACAAAGAATTGGACTTTGATATTGCACATTTTCTGTCATAGACTTTGATATAACGGATTTCGTGTTATAAAATTTGTATAAAATGTTGCCTATTTTAAATCATGTATAGAAATAATATTTCACCAGAGTGTATGATTTTATTTGAATGAGTGATCATACTAGATAGTAGGTTTTCACAAATTTATGTCTTGTAAAAGAATGATGTATTTGTTTCTACAACATTAAATAACGTTTTTCCATTTGAAAAGCATTTTAAAATTATATTCTTGAGATTTTTCATTTCTCTATGGTGATTGCTCCATCTAGTTTCAAAAGTTAGTAGCTTTGAACTGACATCTGTGAATCGTGGAGAGGTTCAACATTAAACAGACAGGGCCGTCTTTAGAGTTTAATTGGAAATAATAAAGCAAGTATATTTTTGATTAACTAAATTCCTTTATTGAAATATAGGGACTTAATTTAAACTTTGGCGCTCATATTAGAAATTAAAATTGTTTTGTTTTTCTACATTTGAACCCTACTCTGAGATTATGGAGTTTCTCATGAAAAAAGTATAATTATCTTACAAATTAATTTTACATTTTACAATATACCGGGCAAACAAAAACTAAATATCAACTAAACTAAACAATAATTTTAATATTCTCTCTCCCAATACAAATCACAATAATATGTCGGCCCAACGTAGGGCAAATTAAACTATTCTCTCACCCAATTCTATCCACAATAATATATATATATATATATATATATATATATATATATATATATATATATATATATATTGTTATGTATTTTTATTGAGCTTCACTTAAATGAGAGCCAATTGATACATACAATTTAATATACTGTTTATGTTGATGAAATATAATGAAATCTAGTTTTTTACTTTTCCGCCAACCTATCTAATATGTGAGTGGTTTACCCCAAAAAAAGTTGGAATTATGAAATTTTTTTTGAGTTATTATTACGTTTTCTATCAACAACACGAAAAAACGGTTTTTAGAAAAAAAACCTGTGTGTATGTCGTCGGCCACTTTTCTTTACATGTTGTGTTAGCACGATACAGCCTCCGGAGTCACCAATTTTATGATGGAATGTTGTTAAGGACATGTCACAGATGATCCCTATTGATTTTCAGCTCACCAGAGCCAGTACAACGGTTGCTATGGTACTTAAAGTACGACATTTTGTCATTTTTTGAGAAATTTCAGTTTGTTAGTACGATACAGCCTCCGGAGTTCAACAAGTCACCAATTTTATGATTGAATATTATTTAGGACATCTCATTGATGAACCCTATTGATTTTCAGCGCACCAGAGCCAATACAACAGGTGGTACACTACTTTAAGTACGATATTTTTGTCATTTTTTAAGAAGTTTCAGTTTGTTAGCACGATACAGCCTCCGGAGTATATACAAGTGACCAATTTTATGATTGGATATTATTTAGAGCGTCTCAAAGATGAACCCTATTGATATTAAGCTCACTGAAGCCAGTACAACGGGTGCTATGGTACTTCAAGTACCAAATTTTTGTAATTTTTGGAGAATTTTCAGTTTGTTAGGACGATACAGCCTCCAGAGAGTATACGATTGATCAATTTTATGATTGAATATTGTTCAAGGTGTCCCACAGATGTATCCTATTGATTTCAGTTGACTAGAGCGTGTACAGCGGGTCCTATAAATCCAGATATACTAAATTTTTGGTTATTTTTGGAGAAATTTCGGTTTGTTAGCACGATACATCCCCCGAAGTGTATACAAGTAACAATTTTATGATAGAATATTGTTGAGGGCCACAGATGCGGAAAAGTTAGTTTTAATCTTTAAACCCGTTTATTTTTTAAAGCAAATATATAGTTAATTTGTTGGGGTTATTATTAATCTATTTTATGGGCGCCAGAACTGGTATGGTCAGAAACAAATACCAATTTAATTTGGTTTAATTCAATTTTTTATTCTTTGTTAATACCTCACTGATGTGTCCGGCACGAAACGGTCGTCAGTAACAGAAATCTGATAGGTAGGGATACTTGAAGAATACAAAAAGTCAGACATAAACTGTACGAATTTGATTTCACAACCAAATTCTTCCTGTAATATTTATTTTAACTTCCCCCTGTATAACATAATTCATATATCCTGCACAGATCATATAAAGAAATATATCATTCTACTCCAACATTCAATAATCTTTAATCTTTACTTCAACTTCCCCCTGTATAACATAATTCATGTATCCTGCCCAGACCATATAAAGAAATATATAATTCTTCCCAAATATTTAATATTTCTTACATCGACAAAATTCCATTTTAACGATTACTCCCACGTAAGAAATACAGATGACTATTAATAAAACATAAACCATTTAATGAAATATAAAAATTTAACGTGGTTACTAATGTTTCTTGTTGTAAAATTGGAAAGAAATATTCAGTTCTTATGATGACATATGATATTATTTGCAATATAATTCTCATAATTAAATTACACTTTTGTTATACGTAAATTGAAATAAAACGTAAACGTTAATATTTTGGAACCATGATATCATTTTACCTGATCAATTTATTTTATTTAAAAATGTCTTTATTGTATTGTTACGAAACAGCACACTGGTATAGTCCCTAAAACCGACTCTGTCTAAGCCAGGTATAAAAGTTAAAATTATGGCGGATACGTAGTTATAAAAAACTGTTTACGAGTTTAAGACTATCTTATGTAAACATTGTTTTTGTGACCAGAGTTATCTAAAAAAGGCCAGAAAAATTATTTGTGACTGTGTAAGCCGCAGCCCAGAATTTACTAGTAAAAATGGTTTTAATATATAAGGGACTGATCAGGAAGAGTGAGTTAGTTGATAAAGTGATCTGGACAGATAAACAAGTAAATAAGTGAATATAAAGTGTTTATATAAATTAGTTTGAGTGAATATACGGTTAATATAAATTAATAATTAAGTGATTAGTTAAGTATATATAAATTAAGTGTTAGTGAGTTAGTGTTTAAATAAATTAGTAAGTAGCCATACCGTGTGTTTAAAATTTATCCCACCCGTTTATTGTTTAAATAAATAACAAAAACATTACAGTATGTTTATAACACCCTGTTTACAACAACAGAGAAAATACATTATATAATGATAAACAAATACATCATATAATGGATACCGATCTTCTGCTCATTTTTTATCTTGTTGTGTACGTCTTCTGTGTTTCATGGCTCCTTGCTACATAGCATAATCCATAAGTTTTAACTATCTACAACAACTCTGCCCCTTGGAATGTTTTTGGCTCCTAGAATATTTCGGCTAGGTTATCCCTGAAAAGTAGCTAAAAAACAGGGTTTCAAAAGTGATATGGGGTTTAGTTTTCGAGACGGCAACATGTCTGACGTTGACTTTGATTGATTTTATTGAATTGATTACACATTATGTATGATATAGGTTTGGAGTTCAACAACCTTGTTATGTAATTAGCGAGCCATGCAGAAGCCTACACCCACTGTCGCGAATGTCTCCTGCGCGATTTGCGTCTATGAGGTTCTTACGAAGATCCTTTGGCAGACAGTAGTTGTAAAAGTTTGTTGAGATTTTTGAGATGAAGTCTTTGACAGTGCGTATATTGGCTTTGTTATGTAACCAAGTGTTTCGGGGTAATCTGGGATAACAATTGTGTTTGATTACCATCCTAAGACACTTATTTTGTACCACCTGTAGGGAGTGGAAATTATGCTTCGTTCCATTGTAGTACACTGGTGCTGCATATGTAAGTATAGGTCTGATTATGTATGTGTATGTGAGAATTTTGTTATGACTTGTTAAGTTACTGTGTTTACAAATGAGTGGATAGAGTTTGCTCATTGCAATCTTAGCTTTGCGCACCTGTTGCACAATATGATCGTTTGCATTTGTGTTCGGTTGAATGGTGTACCCTAAATATTTTAGGGTATTACTAGGCTCAATAATGTGCCCATTCACACAAAGCTGAGATTGCAGAGATGTGTTTTTTTTTAGCTAATCTCCTGAGTAATAAATACTCTGTTTTGGATTCATTAATAGCTAATTTGCGTTCGTGTAGGTAGGGTATTATTTTGGTGTTGATGTGTGTTTGTGCAATTTCCAGTGCGCGATCGGGATTCTGTGCAGAGGCAACAAAACAAGTGTCGTCGGCGTACATTGCGGTTAATAAGTCTGGGGATGTTGGGAGATCTTGGACATATAGGGAGTATAGCAAAGGTGATAACACCGACCCTTGAGGTACTCCTGCTTGGATTGCGTATGGTCCGGCGGTATGATTATTGATTTTAGAATAAAATATTCTGTTAGTTAGGTAAGAGTGTAATAATTTAATTAGATAATCAGGTATTTTTAATGTTATCAGTTTGTGTATTAGTCCCTCGAGCCATACGGAGTCCAACGCCTTCTGAATATCAAGTGTTACCATCACTGATTTCTTTTTATTGTGAAAACCCTCCCTTATGTAATTTATAACCCTTATTATTTGTGCTATAGTGCTGTGGCCGCTTCTAAATCCGTATTGCTCGTGGGGAATAATTTCATGTTTCTCAACAAACTGTTTTAATCTGAATAAAATTATTTTGTCAATTACCTTCGCTATATTATTTAGTAAGGAAATTGGTCTGTAACTATCTACATAACACGATTGTTTATTTGCTTTGATGATAGGGATAATGTTGGCTACCTTGAGCATGTCGGGATATTGTCCTGTCACAGATTAGAGAAAGAACAGATACGAATCCCGGTAAAACATCAAACGATTTTCAACTCCGTCTTCAATGACCTCGGACCTTTAACTCGGTATGGCCGCGATGTTGCCAGTTTAAAATATTTTCTGAATTTCTAACCAAATTGCAATGTTGACTCGGGGACAATAACAATTTCCAGTGCCGGATCTAGTTTTTTTTGGAAATATCGAATCAAGCAAAAATAAATGAAAGTAAATCTAACTAACCGAACCAAGTCTATAAATGACAACTGGGTAGAACCGTTTTTAGACAAAATTACACCCCCAATGGTACTATTAAATCCCAAGGAAATTACAACAGCAAAGCAAGCAGAAGATACACCAGAAATTTTCCAGAGGAGCCTGGAATTTGGGGAATTAGAAAATGCTCTCAATATTTCAAAAAATATGGCACCTGGAGAAGATGACATTAAATATGCAATGCTGCTACATTTACCTAAAAACGCCAAAATTGGAAATATTCAACGAAATATGGTCAACCGGGAATTGCAACATACAAGATTGGAAAAAGGTGATAATCATTCCAATTCTAAAACCTGGGAAAGATGCCGAAGATCCTGAATCTTACAGAGGAATATCGCTTCTCTCATATGTTCTAAAGACCTTTGAGAGAATAATCAAAAATCGACTAGAGTGGTGGATAAACCAGAACCAAATATTACCCATAACCCAATATGGATTTAAAAAAGGATTCGGCACAATTGACGCGGCATCACACATTACCACAGATATACAGAACACATTCTCAGAAAATGGATACTTAATTGCAACATTCTTAGACCTTCAAAGTGCTTACGATACAGTCAACATCCCAATACTAAAAGATAAAATGAAAGAATTGAACTTCCCAGAACGAATCTGTAACCTATTATGTCAAATTCTATCAAATAGGAAAGTATATATTAGACACAATAATTCCCTAATCGGACCACGACACACCTCACTGGGACTACCTCAGGGATCAACTTTATCTCCTCTATTATTTAATATATTTACCGCTTGTTAACACTCAATAACAGAGGAAACAACTATAATACAATATGCAGATGATATTGTTTTATACTCACAGGAAAAGAAATACGATCGTGCATTACAGAAACAAGAGAACTCATTCATTCCTTTGATTACCACCATCCAGAACCTAGGACTTCAGATCGCGCCTCATAAGTCAAGCATCAACGTATTTTCTAGACATACTTCACAAAAACCTGAAAATGTACAATTAGGTAATGCTCTACTACCATACAAAGATGAAGTCAAATATTTGGGAATAGTACTGGATAGCAAGCTAACATGGAAACCATTCATAGAACTCATACGAACAAAGTGCACAAAAGCAATAAACTTCCTGAAAATGATTACGAGGACGTGGTGGGGAGCTAGTCTAGACATAGCACTTTTGTTCTACAGAGCGTACACCTGATCTATAATGGACTATGGAAGCATACTGTACGGATCAGCAAATGACACAAACCTAAAACAACTAGATCTTATTCAGAGTAAAGCTCTTAGAATTTGCATTGGGGCAATGAAGTCTACACCTGTCGAAGCTATTAGAGTGGAAGCAAAAGATCCGCCACTAAAATTGACAAGAGAATACTTGGCCGAAACAATTATTTTAAAATGCAAATTAAAACAGTCCCCACTAATCCATAAAGTATCTGGTTTAAACTGCAAAGATTTGATAAAAACATACTGGATAAAAAAAAATTCTCCTCCACTTTGTATAGGTTTTCGTAATACGAGCAACACGACATTGATGCAACATACGAGAGATAACTACTTTGAATTATATCAAAACAAACCAAAAATTATAACACCGAAATACTTTGAAACTGCTTCTTATAATCAAAATCTACTCGAAAGAATTACAGATAATAACGAAAGTAACATGGCAGTATACACTGATGCATCAAAGAATGAGTTAGGTACTGGGTGTGCATTTTATATCCCCGAAGGAAAAATAGAAAAGAAGTTCAAAATCAATTCCCATAGTTCGATTTACACCGCAGAGGCATACAGAATATTGAAAGCCTTAGAATACTTAGCATCTCAAAACCAACATAAAAACATTAAGTTATTTTCGGACTCACTATCCGTCCTATAGAGTATAAATAAACCAAACAATCCAAGCTCCCTTGTATCTCATCCGTATATTTACAAAATTCAAGTCATCCTAGGACAACTCACTTCAAGGAAGTTCGACATACAAATGGCTTGGGTTAAAGCTCACATAGGCATAAAACAAAACGAGCACGTAGATATTTTAGCAAAAGAAAGTATCGACACAGGAGAAGCATATTTTGAGAATAGTTGCCTATCGGATTGCATTAACATATGCAAAAACAATTTGTATAAAAAATGGACCGTACATTGGGAAAACTATTGCAATAACAAAAAAATTCACAGTATACTCTGTTACAAAAATACATACCAAAAAAATGCTGGTACAGGAACACTACTTACAGCTGAAGACAGACGGTCTCCTTAATAAGTATGCGATTTGGACATGCATCTTACCGCGCTCATCTCAACAAAATCAAAGTAATAACATCTGATGTATGCGAAGAGTGTAATGAAGACCACATTTTCTTAAAATGCAAGAAATTAGAAACTCACAACAACATCCTAATAGGAGATCTTAGAGAACTTGTGATTGAATTCCCAATCAACATGCCATTCCTCTTGGGCACCAATAACAAAAAGGTCCTTGACGTAATAATAAAATTTATCAATAAGACAAATATATTTATCTAGAAAGTCCATTGTTAGTTGCTAATACCTATGTTTTGTACCCTTATGTATATATACCTTCCTATCCGTGGTCCACCTGTATTGTTAGAATAATGCCTTGTTTGACCCCTAGGCGAGAGGCGTGTGACCTTGTCTTTCCTCATAGTCGATGTAACCCTTAAGCATGTACACAAACCCAAACCCATACAATACTTATTGCGATGTTATCAACAGTGTTCCTGTCTGCATGGATCCACTTTGAATGCAAAAAAAAATTAAGAAGAAGAAGAAATTAAGAAGTCAGAGCAGCCGAGGTAATTATGTAAACAAAAGAACTTGATATAAAATAGCAAGGTAAGGCTGAAGGTGATACTGTCTTAAATGTTAATTGAAACAACATGGTAATAATAGTAATAATAAAACAGGCGTAATAATTAATAACAACAATTATAATTAGCAAATGAGTTTAACTAGTAAATTCAATGATATTAAATCATCTTTCTTTCAATAATCAGTCTAATGTTGAGAGTATAACAATGCAATATCAAAGATAATAATTTTTTTGTATAATATATCAAACAATTTAAAATTCATTATAGTCAAATGGTATAGAAGAATTCAATTTCATTTTAGCTAGGCCAAAGCAAGTAAAATATATAGATAAAATTTAACAACATTAAAATTAAATTATATAAATTGATAAACTAAACCTATTATAATAATTACACATTGACAATAACAAATTGTCGTACCCAAAGTGTGGCATATAAAATTGACATTACGACAGTACTACCGGTTGATTTTAAATGATGCTTTAACCGCGCACCCTCCGCTCTCTATCTCGAAAACGATTAAACACATTAAAAAAAATTGAAACAAAAGTTGTAGGGAACTTAATCTTCTACGATATTGATTATCAATACAAACGGAGAAAAACCCATAGGAAACGAGATATTTCTAAAAAATCAATTTTTGTGAACTTTGACTTTAGATTTTAATAGTCTTGTACAACCTACCATATGTTAGTTTTGAGACAACTTTTAGGATGTCAAAATACAAGTTTACAGCTGGGTATTTAATTATGCTGACATTCTATATGGTCCACACTTAAGTGTGCAATATAAAAAGAAAATTCAAAAAATGCAAAACTGCTGCATTCGCTTAATATTTGGCATACGTAAACGACGTACGACGTGCGTGTCTTTATAATAAACTAATTATGACAAAGAAACCATCATACTTATATAGAAAAATCTCCTTCAGGACGGACGTTCAAACATTAATATTAAAAATAAAGAAGTAATTGGCTTTGTTTATAACGGACTTCCAATGGAAATCAAATATCAGCATTTTAAAAAATTCAAAGAGTCTATTCGGAAATACTTGTTTAATCATCAGAATTGGGTTCAGAATTGTGGGAGGAATTGATGGCCTTGCGCATCAAAGTACTTATGTAATATAATACAACTTGTGTTGCAGTATATAATATATTATGTATGTGTAGTAGGTATACAAGGTTAAGTGGAAGAGCAAGTTTTACAGCGTTTTTTACGCAGTAAAGGTTGAACTTCGCCTTGCATCTAATATATTACAATTTATAATTTTGTTTATGTATATTAATAAAGACGATTATTATTATTTCAAATTCCGAGGTGAATTTACTAAGATGACTGGCCTACACCAGGTTTTGAACCAAAGAGAGCAAGCAAAAACTGCTCTACTGGCCGCAGCGCTTTTCGTCATCACCTTAGTGACACCAGAAGTATTTATTTCTTCACTGACACTGCCCGTAGTAAGTGGAGCATACTACGATAAAAAACTGGCGCCCGAGGCAACCCGTTACCTAGACCTAGGCGTCAAACTGACGAGTAACGACGAAAGAGCGTTACAAAACTTTTCTTATAATAAGAACTATCTGTAAAAAAATATCAACCCAGAACTCGATCGGAAACATACTAAAGTTTAACCTTTGAATTTAACGTTGACGGGGATGACATAAATACATTACCTCCGATTCTTCCAACGAAAGTAGACCAAAATATGACAGAAACAAACGAGCTGTTTGGAATTCGTGACATACAGTAGGAGGTGCGTATTCGACTAAATCAGATTCAGACTGCGACTGATTTATGTTATTTTCCTGTAAAACTTGCCGAGTAACTAATTGATTGATCAAATCTATATCTTTTTTTATTTCGTTTTCTGATAACACCGAATCCAACGTTGGGATTGAAAAATCGCTACGATAAACAATTAATTAATAAAATCTAACCTAACTAAAAAAATTACTTACACTTTACACTGTAGAACTCTTTCTACGCCGTCGGGGAAATATTTTTGTTTGGTCACTGGTTTTACGGGAGTTTCTTGCATCGCAACGGGTCTCCACGCATTGTGGACATGGTACTGCGTTCCCGATTTATGTCTCGGTAAATGTCTCAATTGCATGGTCCATGCGTGACGTCCAAAAGGTCCGCGAACTAGAAGAGTCACTGTAGGCTGAGGATCCTAAACGGTAAAATAAAATTTTTAACCAACCAAAATCAAATTATCAATATACCTGGTCGTTTCCTAACGGTTCTTCCAGAAGCGCCACCATTACAGATCCCTCGGTTATGAAATATCTGAATTTTTCGACGGCAGCCGATTGGTCGTTACAAGTCGTCGGCCAGGAGTTACAATGTTTCAAAAGTGACAGTTCGTCTAATAACGACGACACCGATTCCGGTCCGCATTCGCTAGGAAAATACGACACTTGTTCTAAGATACAAGTAAGTAGATTCTCGGCAGCGTCTCGTACTCTCATAGAAGCCGGTTTCAGATCTTTCTCTTCTTTCATCTTTATCGGTTCCCCGGGTTTACCCACAGATTTAGTACCGGATATTCCTAATTCGGCAACTTCCAATACCTAAAATATGTTTTCATGAAAATTCAAGGTTATGTTTTCAAAATTTGAGGTTATAAATAAAGTAAATGTCAACTTTCTGATGTTCCGTGATGCCACATGCTAATAATTATGTTCAGTTCGTTAAAAAATAACTTACAGTGGTTAGACAGTCCTTATCGCGAAGTAAATAAGGATGTTCTAATAACCATACGGAACAACACTGAAATGCTGCAACTATAGTCGAATGTAAATCTTTGGAATGGGCTTGAGGAGGTCGGGAACATTGAGAAATTATATAATCACACAACCATTTCACCGCCCTTTTGCATTCCATAGCATCTAAATCACAAAATGATTGTCAATATGTGTAGAATTAGTTACAGGGCTCAAAATTATCGTACCACTCAAATGTTTTTTATTGATTTTAATAGTAACGAAGGTTCGGTTGACGGCTATCATCGAAAAAAGTAAATATTTTATTGAGTAGTTCGTTGATTTTGAGTATAAGGATGAACGCACACGATAGACAGTCGGTCAGCTACTTATTTGTCGGGAGAGTGATCAGCTGGCTAATTTATCATCCATCCATCCACTGCTATCCGTGAATCATCGCAGAGCTCGACTTACTTTTGCAAGGGATCATAAAAACTGGAATTACGCAGACGGGAGTAGGCACATAGGCTCTGCCCACAACTAATAGGAAATCGCCGTTACGTTTAAAATCGACCACGTGCGAGTATACATAAAGGATGGAAACCTGATGAGGAATTTCCTCCCTTATTACATATGCCTAATCAAAAACTCAAAGACATTGAATTAGCTGAATACACGATCAAAGTTCTAAACGAATCAGTCGCAGCCAGTCAAATGCTCGACGCACATCATTCCATACACCAAACTCCAATAAAACTCCCCTCAACTCACTCAAAACCTCTAAACATCCTCAAAACTTTAAACATCTTCAAAATTTCACACATCCTCCAAACATCGTCAAAGCCTCAAACCTCCCCAATCCTCCGTAAGTTCTCAATCTCCCACTCCCTTGATTGCCCAACAACCACCCATTCCTGACAAGGATTTCACCCTCGTCGAGAGAACCAAACCCCGACCTACTCAAATCACAACCCTCATCGATAATCCTATGCAAACTGGCTGTGCTCGCCGAATACAGAAAACCTAAATTGAGAGAGTGTCGGACATTCGCAAAGAATGTGTTCGACAGTCTCACCTTCCTGTTTACATCCTCAACAAAGTGGAGTATCACACAGACCCAGGCTGTAGAGGTGTTTTCGTAGATGTTAGTGTCCAATCAGAATACCCGTGGCTGTTCGTAGGTTCTGCCTGTTCATAGTGACGTATTTTTTAGCTACTTTGTTGTCCGGATACTGTAATAGTTCCTTGGCAAGCCTGCAGCCTTCTGCGTCGTCCCATTTACCTTTAAACTTATTAAGGGAGTGTTCCTTTAAAGTAGGTCAACCGTCGCTGCCGCCGATAGACCAATGAAAGTTCCGGGTCCCAAGAAATTTTGGGAGACTATTTTCCTGGCTAGCGAATCAGCAATACGGTTCCCTTCCGATTTTTAGAGGCCCTTGATCCAGCCTAAAGTGACCATGTTGTTATTACATGCTTCGTTCATGGCCAGGTAATACTGGAATACTAGGCAATAATAAAAAAAATATATATAATAAAAAAAAACTCAAAAAAAAGAAGAAATAAAAAAAAGGAGAGAAATAAAATGTTATCCCACCCTATAATAGATTAACTTAGTTATATTATAAAAAATGGTTGTTTATTAAAAAAACATATGTATGTATAAAAAAAATATGTATGTGGGTGTATATATATATATATTATTAACTGGATAGATTTTAGCCCTACATTGGGGGCCATTTTTTTAAACTGGATAGACTTATCCTTTGTAATAAAAAATATACTTAATATTTTATTTAGTTTAGATTTACTTTAAACTTTTTATTATTAGCCCAGTATATAGATAATTTTAAATAGGTGATAAACAATTTATGCTACTTGCATGAGAAATTTCTTATCTCAGGGTAGAGTTCAAGTATATAAAAATTAAACGGTTTCATTTTTTAATATTAGCGCCAAAATCAATAAATTCTTTATATTTTAAAACAAATTTGTTGATCAAAATATATTATTTACTTAATAATTATGAACTGAATACGGTCCTGCCCTGCTTGGAATCAAATCTCTGCACCATTCATAGATGTCAGTTCAAACTTCTACCTATAGAAAATAGATGGAGCGGAAATCACCAGATGAAATGAAAATCTCAACGTACAGTTTTAAATCGTTCTTTAAAAGAAACAAAAACGTTGTTTAATGTGATGAAAATAAATACATTACTCTTTTACAAGTGTTCTTGAAGAAATTCAACTATCTAAAATAATGATTCATTCATACAACAGACACACACTCTGGTGAGATATTAATTCTAAGGGTGAATTACAATTATGCAACTTGGTATACAAATAAATTATAGAAGATGGCGAACTATAAACTTTTTAGCGTCCATGTAACATTAAAGTTCAGTTCTTTACACAAATCGGTAAGTTCGTTTAACTTTTTATGTATTAATAAATTGAATTTAAATACCTTGTTCACTATACTGTTTTTGTTTATTCACCTCAATGATCAGTTCCTTTAATCTATTTTAGGTTCTCTCTCTCTTGGAATAAATCCGTTCTTCCTGTCTATTTCCACCAAATCAGGAATTGACGCTGTATTTCTTCCAACATCAAAACACTTTGGATGAAATTCCATGATTCAGTGTTTTCTGAAAGGTATTGTCGAGACATTGCTTCCACAATACAACAATTGACCATTTATAAAAGAAAAGTCACGGTTAGTACCACATGATATATAACAATTCCTTTTTATATTTTGTAGTTATTAATATTTACTTAATTACTTACATTAACGTATATCTCGTAAGTATAATGTATTTGTTTCTTGAATTCCATAGCCAAAACTGATATTTCTCAAATATTTAAAATAATTTTCTTTACCAAAATAATTTTTCTTCTTCCAAATTTTTGCTACCCCAAAAAGAGACTTCTTAGTGAATAGTCTACATAATCAACAACTTTTTTCATTCAAATTTTTTTTATCATTAGCAACGTAATTGTCGCTGATGTGATTCTTTTAAACGTTTATTTACCAATCAAAATTGACTATCAATTTCATCATTGAAAACCTTCACTTCAAACAGTGAATCGTCCCTCCATCATATCAGGACATTCTATTCTAAATTTTTCAATTGCTTAAACCTCATATATTGTTTTCTCCCAACAATATTTCATAAAAATTTTAACTGACATTTGTTAATCTCTAAGTGTGTATGTAAAATGAAAATTCTTAATATTTTTAGATGACAGCTGTTAACTTCAAATATATGTGCAAAATGAATATTCGTTTTGCATATGTCATGCTTTCTGAAATTCATATTATTATACAGCTTCCTATCTAGTTATGTCTAAACAGTTACCCTTTCTTATGTTAATATTTCTTTCAACAAATATTGTTTGGTTTCTTCTGACAAATTCATAAGATTATCTTAATTTCACAGAATAAAGAAACATTAGTTTTTTTTTATCATAAACAAAGTTCTGATACTTAATCTTTTGAATAAAAATTGTGTTATTTTGTTTCACATAATTTGTTTCTCGCACCTATTCACAATTTTCCCTACGATTATACGGTCTGTCTTGTGTATGCCTTCTCTATCAAATAGTGTATCATACAGATTGTCTCCATTCAAATGATAAAAAAAAATTCAGACTTAAAAAAATTCTTCTAAATTACAATGCACAATCTTTAATTTTTATTATTTAATATACAGGGTGTTTCACTCTATAATAACATCCCCTAAATTTTGCGTTTATCAAATTTTGATGTTAGGAAAAATTTTATGAACGCAAATTTTACCTTAAACATTTATTATATTCCTTTTCTTTACTTCTTCATTAATTATTGTACTTATATAGATCCTTTATATTGAAGACACCTCTTATTTCATCACTTTCCATATATCTTAAAACATAGCTATTTATCCCGTTCTCATTGTCTATAACATATGGTCCCTCGAAAGGTGGTTTCAATTTCGCACACATTTGTTTGTTCCTATCTGATACCCTTAAAGCACGGACGATCACTAAATCCCCTTTTTTAAATGTTGTTTTTATTTTTCCTTTTTTTTCCATTCTCCGTAGGTATTTATTTGCATTGTTTTGCAAATTTTTATTCACTCTTTGCAATACCTTTTCAAACTCTTCTGCAGTATCTATTTCCCATTTTCTCTGAGGTCTCAGTTGTGTCATTAAATAAATTGGACTCTCCATTGTTACAGTGTTTGGCAAATTGTTTAAATAATTTTGAATTTCTTCCAGATGATTTTCCCAATTATCATGGTTTTGATCCCACAAAGTTATTCTCATAAACTTTATCACTTCCCTAATGTATCTCTCAGATCGATTTGCAGATGGGTGTCGGATACTAATCGTTTTTAAATTTATTTTGTTTCTACCACAGAATTTCCTAAATCTTTCATTAGTAAAATAGGTAGCATTGTCTGTGATACAATTTTCTGGTTTTATAATTTCCTGCATGTATTCTGATAGTTTTTCCATAATTATTCTACTTTTAGTTCTTTGTCGGGTATAATTTTACAAATTTTGAAAATAAATCAACTGCTATTAGGATATGACGATTTCCTTGTTTACTGGGTATCAAATTACTCAGAAAATCTATAGCAATTATTTCTCCACATCTTGTTGTTACTATAGACTTTGCTATGTTCTCATTTCTCCTATGTTTACTTTTTCCCAATTGACAAATATGACATGTGCTAGTGATTAATTTTGCAATACTTTGGTCCCCCTTACTAATATAATTTTCTCTAAACAGTAACCATAATTTCCAAGCTCCTATGTGTCCATTGTTTCTATGTAAATTCTCCAAAATTTTTTTAGCTAAATTTTCTGTTATCATAAACAAATCTGCTTCCCCATTTTTCTTTATCCATATTTCTTCTTTCAATTGTCTTCTTCGTTTCTGTTTTTCTGTCAATTCCATTTGGTCCTCTATGATACTATTTAAAGAAAATATCCCATCTAGATCTTTCATTATATTTACTCCAATTTTAACAATTCTTTTATTTATATCATTATTCCCCTTACTTTCTCTGCTTAACGCATCTGCCACTACATTCGTCTTTCCTGGGATGTATTTAATTTCAAAGTCATATTCTTGTAATATTAAACCCCATCTATGAACTCTGCTATTGCCAAATCTGTTTTTCAAAATAGTTGTAAGCGAAGAATGATCGGTTTCTATTGTAAATTTTGCTCCTAATAAATAAAATCTAAATTTTGTCACACAGAAAATTATACTTGCCAATTCTAGCTCTGACACTCCATAATTTCTTTCATAGTTCTTCGTTACCCTTGATACAAAACATATGGGTACCTCCATGTCATTTTGTATTTGTAATAAGACTCCTGCAAACTTTTCTTTAGATGCGTCCGTTCGTAATATGAAAGGTAGGTCATAATTCGGATGATAAACTTTCAGTTGTTTAGTAAAAGCTTCTTTTAAATCATTAAAAGCCATTTCTGTTTCCTCAGTCCACTTCCATTTATTGTCCTTATTTTACAGCTTTATTAAAGGTATCTGTTTCGTGCTCATATCAGGTATCAGACGTTTGAAGTAATTCATCATCCCTAGAAATCCTCTCAGAGATTTTAGATTTGATGGTCTTTTATACTCTATTATTGCTTGGATCCTCTCTTCATCCATGGACATCCCATTTTTGTCTATTTTATAACCTAGGAAGCATATCTCTTCCTGATAAAATTTACATTTATTTTGATTTATTTTTAAACCTGCTCTATCTAATTCTTTTAAAATTATTTCTATATGTTTTAGGTGTTCTTCTTCATCATTTGAGAAGATCAATATATTATCGATATAATGAAGTGCAAAGTCTTCAAATTTATTTAGTATTTGGTGTAATGCTGTAACCAAGGCCTAACAAGCACTTTGTATACCATAGAATAAAGAAACATTAGTTTTTTTTTATCATAAACAAAGTTCTGATACTTAATCTTTTGAATAAAAGTTGTGTTATTTTGTTTCACATAATTTGTTTCTCGCACCTATTCACAATTTTCCCTACGATTATACGGTCTGTCTTGTGTATGCCTTCTCTATCAAATAGTGTATCATACAGATTGTCTCCATTCAAATGATAAAAAAAATTCAGACTTAAAAAAATTCTTCTAAATTACAATGCACAATCTTTAATTTTTATTATTTAATATACAGGGTGTTTCACTCTATAATATATATATATATATATATATATATATATATATATATATATATATATATATATATATATATATATTATAGTATATCTCGACTGTTTTTAATTATAATATATTATATTCTATATTGTTTTATCGTTGAATTAATTTGTAGCTGTAACTACACTAATATGAAAACACCTTTAGCTAAATATAACCTATAAAATTTTTAATGACAGCAGTTGTCAAATTAGTATGCCCGGCTAAATAAATATTAAATTTAATATCCTGAAAGATAAATTAATACACAATATCAATCAACTCACTATTTTCTCAGGGAGGGATCAAAGATTTCAAAGAATTATTCAAAATTTATAAATTACCAAATAATTTTCCAAATCACGTATTATACTATTCAAATCGATAGTAACTGTTTGTCCAATACACTATAAGACAATTAAATTATCTTATGACACATGAAATTACTGTCAGAAATTAAACCAAATGTACTAAATTTTCTATAGGATGAAATTATCAAATGTAATGAGAATGATTATGAAAAGAGGGCCAAAAGGTGATTAGAATTCAAATTTATATATTATATTATCAAATGAACACTTACAAAAATTAAAACTTTTCAAAAAATATCACAAACGAATACGCAAAAATAGAATTTTCTATCAAAACCTTAATATTATAAACAATCTAAAATTAGAAATTCTTATCTAAATACTTTAACTAAAAGTCCAAAATGACTTATATGTCAATGTAACATTCCCCAATTTCCTTGTAAAATGACTTTTTCAAAATTTGTCTTGAGTTTACGTAGAATGATATATCAATAATGTTACTATAATTTGATCAAATATTTAATTCATCAGATGCATCTACTTTCGAAATATTTTTTTAATAAAGGCCTATTAATTCTCGAGAAATAATATATAATATGGACTGGACTCACCAAACTGGATACAGATAGACTTGTTTGTATTCTAAAAACGTTTTAAAATATCTGGAACAATTTTCTAAATGACTTATTTAGAAACTGGAACAACACTCGCACTTTACCGCTGTAATTCTCTGCGAATAATACACGCACTGGCTTTCAAAGGCAAATTGTGTTAATTTGATAATAATGCTACAAATTATTCTGATATTCTCAAATAAATTTGAGACAACTCTTATTCCGATGTTGTCTCTCGAGATATTAAAATTCAACTCTATTTAAAAAATTCTGAGACAACTCTTATTTCGATGTTGTCTCTCGCGATGTTATGAATCAACTAACTAAACTGTTTCCATAAATAACTCTCTTCTCCTTTGGTTACCAAGAATTCTTTTTTTTTTTAAATACAAATTTACGTTTTTATATACCAAGAGAGATTTTCATTATTTTTTATAAGTGCCATTCCGCTAACAGAGACATGTGTATTCTGGCTTTTCAAATCGTTTTAAAATCTATCTGTCATTAAGTTTATTCTGCAGTAATGTCATATGAAATTGAAATGTCAAATTTTATTGGTATATTGAACCTTCCAAATTATTGATAATACAGTGTGTATCACTAGTATTACATCTAAATATGCATATTTTCTTTATTTCAATGTTTTCTTTAGAATTTAGATAGAGGATATGTATTAATATATATATATATATATATATGAATATATTATACTGTATTAGATATAGTACTAACAAAAAATATAGCGCTGGCCAATTAGTCCACGACTAAGGCCAATAACTAAAACACACACACACACACACACACACACACACACACACACACACACACACACACACATAGGCCATACGTTGTCTGTTTAGGGCTAGTAGTGTTTGTCTACTATCCGTAAGGATGTAAATATTATTACCTGTGGTGTTCGTTTTGGTAATATCTTTTGCAGCAGTGGAACCTCTCTGAGACCCTCGCGCCACAAGTTACATCTCAATTCACCGGATCCTACATCAGGTTGTATACCGGTAGAGTGTAGACGTGTCATGGTGACATATATGAACCTGGCAACTCCAAGGGTGTATGTTGTACTTGTTCACTCCGCAAAGAATACGTGGAAGTTTGGTTATATTTTTGAACCCAAGAATTCGTTTCAATATTTGTTTCCTGCGCAGTACATCCAAATCGTCCATCTCCATGATTCTCTATTCAATCACTTTGAAACGGAAATACATAACTTTAAAATTATGTCTGCGGATCGTATCAAACCTAAAAATTGTATTTTCCAAGAGCAATACGCATCACGGCAAGGTACGAGCATCTACTAAAGTAAAACCTAACGGCTGTATGTTTTTAAACAAACAAAACCTATATCTTTATTTGACCCACCGACTATTGGATCGGTATAAAAATTAAGCCTGCTGCAACTTTTTGTCGGTCCGACTGTTAAGAAGGTCATGTGCGTCACTGAACTTACAGGCATATTTTGCATTTTAACCTACAAATTAGTCGTTTATCGACAGTCTGTCGTGTGCGTTCAATACGTGAACTGTTTATACCTGATCCTTTGATGTGGATGCGGGCTAAACCGGATAAAAGTTCTAAAGCTGCCAAAGAAACGTTCAAATCTGTCTTCCATGATGAAATTAAACGATGACATACCAGATATGTCGCTCTGACAAAAAGTGCATGAGCAGAATCTAAAAGGAAGTTTTACAATAATTGAACATATCTCAACTCCTACTCATTATTTCGGTGCAGAAAGATGGAAAGTTTTGAGGAGTTGATAATTTGCGGGATTAGTAATAAAATAGGTTAATAAAGAATGTAGAAAAAATTAAATTAATGTTTTTAAGTAAATTACTATTCAATCATAAAACTTGGCAACGGTGTAAAACATGACAGTATTTTTGTAGGTTTATATGCGTTTATTACAAAATTCAAATAAAAGATATATGTAATTAATAATCATTAGTGAAACTGGAAAAATATAATACTATATTTTGAAAGTAAATATTTATTAATTCATTCATTATTAATTATATACTGTGTATGTTATAAGTGCTATAATAGAGAATCTACGTGACCAACTGCCATATAATGAATTTAATGATATGCTATGTTGCCACTCTTAATTATATATTCTGGAGATTATTGTAAATAAATATTGGAACGATATTTTCTGTTTTTAAAAAATTCACTATTATATATATATATATATATATATATATTATATAAAGTTATCAACTATATATATATATATATATATATATATATATATATATATATATGTTAGTTAAGTAAATAAAAATTAAATAATTAGTAAATTGAATGGGTTCGAAAAAGAAACATACCTAAAGGTAACAATAGCGGATCGATATCATTGGAACCAAATGGGGGTGTTGTGGAACGATCACTGCTAGCCATGCTCGCCATACTTGCCGTATCAGAAGCTATACAAGCCGAAATTCAAGCCAATACAAAATATCAAATACGATTTAAAACAAAACAGTAAATAATAATAATAAGGAAACAGAAAATAAGAGTGCATTTTTTCAAATGTTAACTAAATTTTATATCAGGTGTTTCATTTAAAATAACAAAATTGCTGTCTGATTGTAACAGAAAGTAGCACATTTGTTTTATAAATTTCCAATATACGGTTAGTATACGTTACACACCTTGTATATTATTTCAATATTTTTTTTCACAAAATTAAATATTTGACGAAAGTAAATTTCTTATTTTAGATGGGAAGTTTGAAAGTGTTTTATTAATAAAACCATTAGATCTAACCCCAAGTCAGAATCTCTCAGCTGTGATTTCGATTAATATTATAATTCTAATAATTTAGAAAAAAAGTATTTTTTCAATTAACATTTGAATAAAATCATGCTTACCATAAATAGTGAATATAAGATAACTGAAATAGAAATATAAAACTAGCAAATTTTCTATAATCGCAAATAATTGTCAAAATTTGTTTTCAAATTAATTTAAATAACTAAAATTGACATTAGCTAGCCTAATATTATACAAAAATTCACTTTATTAAACATATTATTAAGTATTTAGCCAAAAATAGCGATGGCGTTCGACTTCCAAACGTCATAATATGACTTTCAAATTATTAACTTGAAATATAGTTTTTAAAAATGTTTATTTTCCAAAATACGATAAAACAATGCGGAATATAGTAACTGATTGACTTTTAATTTACAAGTAATTTTATATACAATGTTTATGCTTCGTCTTCGTCTTACACCGTGGAACAACAACTCATGGGAATCGTTGATATAATTTATGTCAAAACTCATTGACAGTTTCCGAGTTATATTTGTTTTAGTCAACATCCTTCTTTTGGTTTCGACTTTCAAACGTCATATGTCAAAATTCATTGATAGTTTCCGAGTTTTATGTTTTTGTGAGCATCCTACTTTAGGCGTTCAAATTCCAAACGTCATATGTCAAAATTCATTGACATATTCCGAGTTATATTGGTGGCACTCAGGGAAAATTTAGCCGTAAAGTGCTGCAGCGCAGTAACTCTGTAGGTTACTGAGGGTAGGTTGTAACACGGCAGGTTAACCAACTGGTCATGGAATCTTACACTAGGATTAAATTCTTGTCAGTGGTTAGGTAATTTTCCGTTGTAACGAATTATCGACCACTAGCCAAGTAACCAATCCATTTTAGTTGGTACCAATGATTTAAAAATAAGAATCCTAACAGTGGTATTGACAAGAAAGACAACAAATAAAGCGTCTTTATTATATTAGAACTTGGATATTTTGTGGGTTTTATTTTATGTACAATGAGTTGTTTTCTATAAATATGATCTATGTTTTATTTCTTGTGGCATTCTCCGATCTTAAATAACATTATTTGGGAATAAAACAACTTTTTAAGGAAACTAAAAAATTATATTCGACGCCTGTGTCTCTCTACTGAAGTCATTGATAATAACGTAAGAAAATAAACAGTTTTAGAGACTAAAAGTAACTTGTCCGCATCTGTGAGATGCCCTGAATAATATTCTATCATAAAATTGCCACTTGTATACACTTCGGGGGATATATCGTGCTAACAAACCGAAATTTCTTCAAGAAAGACAAAAAATGTGGCACTCAGGTACCATAGCACCCGTTGTACTAGCTCTGGTGAGCCCTTATTCAGGGCCCTTTACATTAGGTCCCTGACGACGCTAATATGCCTTCCAAGAACAGCATACCCAATTGCTAGGAAGCCCTCACCGTTTAGTAGTGATATTAGTTCGTCGATTACTAGGTTCCACAAAGTGGGTGAAATGACAGTTTCCGAGTTTCTTTTAGACAACATCCTACTTTTGGTATTCGACTTTCAAACGGCATATGTCAAAATTTCATGACTATTTTCAAGTTATATTTGCTTTAATGAACATCCTACTTTTGGCGTTAGACTTTCAAACGTCATATGTCAAAATTTCATAATACTTTCAGAGTTATGTTTTGTTATTAGACCAAAAACTATTGGAAATTTTATTGCTTCTACAGAAAGTATTGGCAACACTTTATCAGTGAGAAGTTGTATTTCTATTCAAAAACAAAGCATTTGACGAAGTATGATACATCGGAAGATGATTTAAAGGTTTGTCTATATTCTGGACCTCAAAAAACTGTTAAAATCAAACGATAGACAGAAGATTGAAATCAAGGGAAGGTGCGATCAAAGCAACTATGAAGATAAGATTTAAATCAAGGGAAAGCTACATTTAGATATCAAATATAGTAATGATAAGTCAAATGAATCATTTTGTTGGCAACTGATTGCTGATTCAATTAGAAAAAACATATATTGATATTTAATTAGTGATAATATATCAAATCGATTCACATATAAGAAAATTAGCTAGTTTTTTTTCATACAATTTTGTTCGCTTAAATTTAAAAATCCTTACCGGAACTCAATAAATTTGAACCTTCAGCTGAATTTTGCGTGACTTGTTCAACTTTTTCGAAAATAGCTGAATCTTGGACGCACAAAAACAAACCTCCTAATAACATGTGAGTATTCTGAGAGTCGGTTTCGATTTGTAAAGCATTCATTAAAAGGTTCATCAATTTCGGTTTCAATTGTAAAAAGTTGACGGATTTGTCAGTAGAACCTACGAAATAATAACGTATATATATCAATTGGTGTTAAACCTTTGTACAGTACAGTTGTGCGCTCCGAAACGATTAAGTAGTTAAAAAGTAATTAGTGAATATTTTCAAAGTGTACCAAAACAAGCAAGTAAGAATATCAGGTTAACTTTTTATTAAAACATTAGTAAAACAACACATTAACTAGAAGTGAATCTGAATTAAATATCAGATATAAATAACAGAAAATACTTCGCCAGATCCGTATTAAGGAAAACCTAAATGATACTTAAAAATGGATGACAACATATCTCAAATAGGGTGTACACCCCCTAATAACACAACACAACAACCCAAAACATATTCCTCAGTAGCAAACCAACAAACCAGAACAAACAATTTCCCATCCAGAAATCAAGCTATACTATTCGACGCAATCGAAAACACTAGGCTAGAAGACTACCTAAAGGCACTATGCCAAACAATCCAACCAAATAACATAATTTTTTGCTCAAAGCTATCAAACAACAGAATATGTATTTATTTGGCAAATGAAAATTTAGTGAACACATTCATCAACAATCACGGTAAAATCCAAATAAACCAACAAATACTACAGGCACGTCGACTAGTCACTCCTAGTCAAAGATTAATATTATCCAATGTTTGTCCCTCTATCCCCCACTCAGTCCTTGAATATGAACTTAAAAATCTAGGGATCAATCCTCTTTCACCCTTATCTTTCTTGCGAATAGGAATCTCAGACCCAGCATTTCAACATATCCTAAGTTTTAGAAGACAAATATTTATATCTCCATTCAATAACCAGTCCCTTCCCGATTCATTTTTAATCACATATGAACAAACCTCATATAGGATATTTTTGTCCATTGATAATCAAGAATGCTTACAATGTAAACAAACTACTCATACAACAAAAAACTGCCCAAATAGAGCAATCACTTCAACTCACTTTAACCCATCAACAGAATCATCACCAGAAAATCCAGCCGACAATCAAACTGAAGAAGAAACAAACAATATTTCACAATATCAACAGGATCAATCAAATAACCAAAACTCAGAAGAAATTTCCGAACCTCAAACAATGAATACCCAAGTAGTTAAACACACCGAAAATAGTAAAGACAACACACCGACTGTCAACAGAAATGAAATCGAAACAACCAAACCACAAAATAAAAGAACATCAACAGAACGTTCCCCATCACCAACAACAACTGAACACCTACCTACATTTGTAAAACCAACAAATAGTGAAAAGAAAATAAAACAAACCGAAAACAAAAAACCAAAAAAATCAATAGGAGAAATGTTAAGTCACACTAAAGCGCTTTTCAAGAATACAGATATCAATTATCCTCTAACCTATGAAGAACTTATAGATTTTTTTGAAAATTGTGAAGGGTGTACAGATCCTCTCAGTATCGTGAAAATGTACACCGAAGAAATAACGGAAGTCACAGACCTACTTACCACAATATACCCCTATTTAAAGGATAAAAAAATGAAGATGAGATGCACTCGAATTAAAAATAAAATTCTCAAACAGATAAACCCTGAATACCAAACAGAACTGGACACAGATACCTCTATTGAAACCTATTAATCTTGTTTACCTTCACTTCCTTAATTCAGTGGAATATAAATGGGTACTATACCCACCTAGAAAACTTGCAATTAATAATTTCAAAATACAAGCCCATGCTAATATGCCTACAAGAAACCAATTTCAAAAACAATATAATCCATAATCTAAAAAATTATAATTGTTTCTCTAAAAATCGAGAAAATGCAAGAATAGCCAGTGGAGGTGTAGCAACATATATTAGAAATACAATAGATGCAACATCAATTCATCTAAAAACTACTATTGAAGCAGTCGCCGTTAGAGTGAAAGATACAATGACCTTTTCATTGTGTAACATATACATTCCCCCAAATCAGGAACCTACTACAGAAGAACTCACTGAGCTGCTGAGCCAAATTCCAGCTCCTCAGATAATAGTGGGAGACTTTAATGCCCACAACTATATCTGGGGCTCTACTAAGCAGACACCTTTTGGAAAAAAAATTGAAAATCTATTAGAAAAATACAATCTTAACCTCCTAAATGACGGCCAAAAAACCAGACATGACATAAGAACTGGTGAAGATTCAGCAATCGACCTAACAATATGTCACCCATCTCTCTCACAAATACTTAATTGGGATGTATCAACGTATTTATATGATAGTGACCACTATCCCATAATAATTAGCAGCGAACCGGAAAATACACCGGACCCAATAACAAAATGGAAAATAAAATCAGCAAATTGGAACGAATTCCAAGAATTTATACAAGAAAATCTCCACGAGTTAAAGGAAGATGCGGATATTGATCAAGAAGTACACTTTATCACAGAATTAATAACGCAATCAGCAGATAAACATATTGGACGGTACGAGCACAATAACAAACACCAAACGGTTCCCTGGTGGAACTTGGAGTGCAAAGAGGCTGTGAAGAAATCGAAAGAAGCTTTTAACAGATTCAAAAGAAGCAAGACGGAACAAAATTCAATTGAATTCAAACGATTGAGAGCCAAAGCCAGATACACAATAAAAAAAGCGAAACGGGAATCATGGAAAGAGTATGTTTCAACAATAAACAGCTCAACTCCAATGTCCACTATATGGGAAAAAGTCAAAAGGATATCCAAACCAAAACAATCCAATACAATAAACTTTCTGGAGATAAATAACACTATTTATAAAAACCGAAATGAAATAACAAACATCTTATCAAGTGAATATCAAAAAAACTCAAGCAACTCAAACTACACACCAGATTTTTTTAATCATAAAAACAAAGCAGAGCAGCAAGAAATTGACTATAATAATAATAACCAGCAAACGAACAGTTTGAACTATGCAATAACCATTGACGAACTTGAAAATTCACTCCAAAACTCTAAAAACTCCAGCCCAGGTCCTGATAATATTCCACTCATTTTTCTAAGAAATCTAAGTAAACAAACCAAAGAACATTTACTAAAGATATATAACCTAATCTTAACAAAGAAAGTATATCCCAGAGCATGGACAGTTTCCATTATAATTCCCATTCCTAAGCCAAGTAAAGCGAAATCAGATCCAGAAACATATAGACCAATTTCACTCACCTGTAGCATGGGAAAAGTTCTTGAGAAGATAATTAATAACAGACTTTTATGGCACCTAGAATCAGAAAAACTAATCATACCCGAACAGTGTGGTTTCCGTAAAAATCGCTCCACGTTAGACAATCTTATCGATCTAGAATCTGAGATCCATGAAGCCTTTGCAATAAAGCAGCACTGCATCGGAGTATTTTTTGATATTCGTAAAGCCTACGATACAGTCTGGAAATACTCAATAATCAAAACTCTTTACGACTGGTCAATACGGGGTAACATATTGAAATATATATCGAACTTTCTAGATCAACGACAGTACCAAGTACGAGTAGATGGCGTATACTCACAGCTGAACACCCAAGAAAATGGCATTCCACAAGGGTCAAATCTCAGCACGACATTATTTCTCATAGCAATAAATTCAATTATAGCAAACTGTAAATCACCCGTGAAATGCAGACTATATGCAGATGACCTGGTTATCTATTGCAGAGGGAAAAATATGACTACAATACATAAAACCATCGAACAAACAATAGCTACAATAGAGGATTGGTCAAAAACAAGTGGACTGCGTTTCAACACGACAAAAACCAAAGCTTTATGTTTCTCGAAAAGGACTCAACCACAACTTGAAAACTTGTACCTTTATGGACAGAAAATAGAATATGTGAGAGAAATAAGTTTTCTAGGAATGATACTCGACCAAAAGCTGACATGGAAATCACACATTCTGACATTGAAGAAAAAATGCCAACCTGGAATTAATTTACTCAGATCACTAGCATTCAAAAACTGGGGCGCAGACTACTCAAGTTTACTGCACATCTATAAATCATTGATCAGATCAAAACTTGACTACGGAGCGATTGCCTATAACTCTGCCAACAAAAGCCAGTCAGTGGAAGTTATACAAAACACAGCTCTTCGCATCTGTTTGGGTGCCCATCGTACAAGTCCTATCCAAAGCTTACATTGGGAGACTGGAGAGTTACCGCTTTCTTACCGAAGAGAATATCTAAGCATCTCTTATGCTGTCTCTGTAATATCAAACAAAAGAAATCCAGTAGCCCACAACGTCTTATCTGATCGTTTTAAAGCCAAATTTTTATCCAGCTCAACTACTCCTCCTTTCTATCACAGAGTCAAAACATATTTAAACAAAATAAATTCGCATTTCCCAAATATCTATGACGTCCCATCAATAAATTATCCTCCTCCATGGACAATAACACTCCCTATCCTAGACCTAAGCCTCGCCTACCTTAATAAATCAGAGACTCCAACAGCCAGAATAAAACAAGAATTCCTAAGTGCCTTAAATAAATACGGTAGCATTTATAAGGTATACACAGATGCTTCAAAAAACCAAGATGAAATTGGGGCTGCCTTCTACTCCGAGGACTTTTCGAAATCCTACATACTCCCACCCTTCACATCTATTCATTCAGCTGAATTATTCGCCATCTTAGAAGCACTCAAGAAAATCCAGAAAATCAAGCATAAAAATGTCCTTTTAATATGTGACTCTCAAAGTTCACTAACAGCACTTCGTCAACTGTACTCTAATCACCCTATAGCCATACTGATCAAGAAAGAGCTACATAATTGCAGAAACAGCAGCATACATATTAAATTCATGTGGGTCCCATCCCATACTGGAATAGAAGGGAATGAGAGAGTAGATCAAATAGCAAAAAATGCATTCACCAATCAACAATCAGAAAGGAACGATTTTACCGTACATACTGATTTGAAAGCGTTCTACAAGAGCAAAATCTGCGATAAATGGCAGGAAGAAGCAAGACATAACCAACACAAATCATATGAAGTCACTACAAATTCTCACGGTTGGAACTGTAAAAACATAAATAGAAGAGAACAAGTGATCCTTTCTCGTATTCGAATCGGTCATACGCGCATCACACACGACTACTTACTAGCAGGAAAAAATAAACCAATGTGCGAAATGTGTAACAGTGAGTTAACCGTGAAACACCTGGTAATCGAATGTGCGAAATACGACAAGGAACGGAAAAAGAATCAACTACCCCTATCACTAAAAAAACTATTACAAGAAAAGCAAGAAACTAAAAAACTTTTAAACTACCTAAAAGACTGCAAATTAAGTAGCAAAATATAGTGACTATAGCCAAGCTACATTTTAACTCGCTAATAACCCTACGTGGTTGATGCGATTGATATATAAAAAAAAAATAACGTATATGTCATCTTCCAAAATTCACTTTTAGTAGAAATGGGAATTTATTCTTTATAAATCTTTTAAAAATAAAGTAGTTTTCTTAGAAATTATCTTGATAGATTGAAAAAAGATTTTACAAGTGGGAAAAAATTAAATCTATTCATTGTCTCATTATTTCATGAATATTTAATATTTTTTTGTACTTAATAACTATTTAATCATAAGACTTGGCAACGCAGAAACTTATATCAGAATAAACATGACCGTTTCTTAGAGGTTAAGTAAGTGGATTATAAAATACAAATAAATAAAAGAAATTTGTAATTCACGATAAGTGAAACTGTGGAATATATAATGCTATATTTTAGGAAGGAACTATTCATTAATTCACTCATTAAATATGTACTGTTTAGGTTATAACTGCTCTCATAAACAATATAGGATAGCAAACTGAGTCTATGTGATCAACTACCACAAAATAAATTTAATGCTATGGATATGTTGCCAGTTTTAATTATATTCCAGAGATGATTGGAAATAAATATTTCGAACGAAATTTGGTAATAAAAATATATTAATAGTGTTATTCAAAAATTTACATACACAAAAGGAAAAATAAACTGACTATTATTTCATGATTTGTAATTTAGCCAACTATAAATTTCTTTAATAATCAATTATTATTTTAAATAATCATTTATAAATAATAATTAATGAATTAAAAATAACTCTAATTATATTTTTATATTTATTTAAAAAAAATAATATAAATAGTAAACACATGTATCATTTCACTTCCAACTTAAAAACCCCTCAAATAAACCCCATTTTACCATAAATATGATTCGATATTAATAAAAAGAACTCTTACCTCCATTAATAAGTTCTTTAATGTGAACATTTTGAAAATGTAACGGCAATACCAAAATGGATAGTAATATTTGAATCGAAGATTTCCTCAGTTCGATCTTATTAATATTGTTGTTCAACTTCATATCTTTTTCTGGTAAAATCACCTCCAGAGCAGATATAAACGACGGTAATAAAATTCTCACCCCATCGAGATCTATGTGAAACAAATTCGCGGAATTTATAAGAATAGCAGCCATACATTCGCCGCACTCTTTACTAGACTGTACTTTCAAACCTTGAAGAACAGCTACATAAAACCTGAAAGACAATTTTTCTTATTCGACGAAAATTCGAAACGAAAAATAGTCACCTCGCTAAATATACCGGTAAAATTTCTTCGCCGGTTTTTTTGGCGCAAATTATCCGACATAAAGTACCTAGAGCTTCGGCTCTGCCGCTTTCATATTTATCTATCGTCAAACAAACAGGTACTTCGTTTGTGTCGATTACCGGTTGTTGATATATCGTTTTTCCATCCATAGTTACAGAATTAGGTCGTTTCGAGTCTTCTGAAAGAAAATTATAACAAACTGATACATAAAAAAAATATTTACTCACTTTGCGATAGATCACATCCGATGAAGGCTGCCTCGAAAAGCCATTCACCGAAAAGGTGTAGTAACGTGTTGCATTTAGCCCTGCCGGAAGCTAATGATATTTTCGATTCGTTTCCACCGAATGAACTTAACGCTAAAAAAACACAATCTGATTTTGTTTATTTACAGTTTATATTTTACTTACAACTGGTACTGGAAGTTGATGTTGGACCGGAATTCAATGTAGGCACAGCTGAACTTCGACTCGTAGTAAGTCCTATTAATGTAGACTTCGGAACACCTAACAAATTAATAATTGATATATTTATAAGGTAAATATCGTTAAACAGAATTTATTTTGCTATTTAAACATTGGACTCGAATATTGAAAATTATATCCACAACCTGACGTTGGATGTAGTGCAATATTTTTGCTGAAAGTATTACCTAGAGATTGAAATGTTCATGAAGTGTGATTTTTGAAGAAAACTAAAGAATTCGTATGAAGGAATTGTAAACATAGTTGCTGTAATGTTGAAAAGTGTGACTGGAATGTATAAGTAATGTGTCGAAATGGGTTGTTTGATGTTATTATTGAAATTTGAACCAAAATTTTAAAATGAAGAATGTGGAGTGTGTCAGATATTTTTTAGGCATGTTAATAACACAAAATGTATCTCAAAACACAATAAAAAGTTAATCAACCCACATACCTAAAAAATGTTTTGAAGCGTTCTAATTTAGAAAATTGTAAACCCAGTAACATACCCATTGAATATCATTTTAAACATGAGAATTAAAAGTTGATAAGTCACAAAATAAAGAAATTGAGAATAGATTTAGGAGTGCAGTAAGTTCATTGATGTACGGAATATTGTGCTCAAGATCAGACCTGTGTATTTCAATTAGCATTTTAAGCCGTTATCAAACATCAGCAAGCTTACATCTTTGGCAAGCTATTGAAAGAGTATTCAAATATGTTAAAAATTTTAGATTTAAGTTAAGTGTTTGAAAAACATGATGACGAAAACTAATTGATAAAAACTTTCTCCCTCAATATATGGACAAGTGCATGGAACCAAAAGATGAAATCCTTTCTACATGAACCAAAAGGCACTTAAAAATTTAACTAGTAATCTATTTATAAGAAATAATTGTGGACATTTCTAAAAATAACAATAATCTCAAATAACTGATGCTGTTCCACAATGGTTGACATAAATAATTTACCTCACACCAAGACTATTATTTATGGCTTGGGACAAAAACAGAAACTTTTAATTATGGGTAAGGTTACATCCCATCTTCTGATACAATGAAACAACTTATCTCTATTGTCAATGGGCAATTTACTTGACCTTAATATAATAAAAAGAAAAAAGTTATCATTTATGATAATCCAGATCTACATTACAAATAATTTCATTTTCAGTAAATCACTGTCACAAAATTAACATTTTACTTTCTTTTGCTTTGTAATTCGAATTCTCTAGCTCGAAAATGTAGACGAATTTATATACCTAGGGCATAAATTCAGAATTGATAAAGAAAATCAAAAAGCAGGAACGCCGCGAAGAATAGGTCAGAGTTGGGCTGCATTTACAAAACTAGGATTTATACTTAAGAACAGAGATGTCCCCATGAAGCTAAAAAGGAAAGTGTATGATAGCTGCATACTTCCAGTAAATACTTACAGGCTGGAAACAATGAGCCTCACAAAAAACAGTCTACGTCGCTTACAATGCATGCAGGGAGCTATGCAGAGACAAATGCTGGGTGTCAGTTTGAGCGATTATATAAGGAACGAAGAGATCAGAGGAAGAACCAGAATAACAGATATAACTGAAAGAATAGCCAGTGACCAGGATGGATAGCAATAGATGGATATCTGCAGTATTGAATTGAAGACCCTAGGAAAGTAAACGAAAATTGGGTAGGCCAAAGAAGAGATATTAAAGCCACAGTGGGAAAAATTGGACACAGAAAGCGCAGGATAGAGAGAAGAGACATATCTCCAACAGTGGAGGAACTACGGTTTATGGAGAAGAAGAAAAAAAGACTGTTGTATGAAATCAGGGTGAAGGTCAATTTGATGGGGTGTATGTATAAGTAAAAAAATAAGTTAGAAGCATTCACAACAAAAATAATTAAGCCAAAAAGTGAAAAAAGCCAGAAAGTTTGTCAACTACAGTTAAATAATCAGGGCCCCCGCTACCATATGTGCAAAGTGTGCAATGTACACGGGCGCCAAAAATCAGGGTCCAAAAAAAATTGCAAAAAAGTTTGCAAACAAAAAATAAAAGTTGAAAAATTAAATAGGATTTACGTATAAATACACACGAAATTTTATTAGTATATCATCCAGTCATTGCCGATTCCTATGTTGTGAGAGCATGTCAGGCGGTAGTTTCTTAATTTTTCCTGTTCAGACATGAATAATGCATGGAGCGCTATATAAGCGATGCATCGCCAGAGGCGTTTTTAAACCGTTTAGTCCACTGGATCGTGCAACAATTAATCCTATTAATTTTTACATTTAAAGTTATTTTTATTTTGTCAAGTGTTGTGTTATATATAATATATAATATTTTAATGAAATTAACTGTCTCGACCCTTACTTCGTGGAATCTACTCATATTTGTGTTTTAAATGAAACTCAATGTTTCTAGCTAATTCCACAATATAATGAAAAATGTTGAAAATTCTAAAAAATTGACATTGATGTATCGAAACAATTGTCAATTTTTTAGAATTTTCAACATTTTTCATTATATTGTGGAATTAGCTAAAAACATTGGTTTCATTTAAAACACAAATATAATATTTTGTTTACAATTTTTTTTTAAATTAAGTGCTGAATAGAAATATCTTTTCATTATTTGAAATGTCATGTACAAGTTTAAAAAAGTAATTGTGTTTTATATCCATAACCCGCTTAGTTTTAAAAAAAAACATTTTGAAGGGTTTTTTAAGTGCTATAAGATCAAGTTGGTTTAATATTGTTTCTGTCTTTATTTTTGAAAGGGTTTAAGCTGAAAGGGCTCGAACAAATTGCTTTTTACTGAAATATGCAAACGTGTTGCTTATTATTGTGCTTACTTTAGAAGTTAATTTCTAATTCGCATGAGTACTAATTATTTATTTATTTTTTCATGATAAAAGAAAGAGACCTGCAGGTGCGAAGTTTCGCGCGCGAAAGAAACTGAGACTACAAGAAAGGGAAAAAGCACTTCTTGCAAAACAATCAATATTCCACGGAGACTATACATACGACCGAATCTCAAGATTCTAAATCTGTAATATCAGTAACCGTGAGTGGACTATCTGAAATTTCAATAGGAGCGATCATGGTAACATCAAGTCCTGCAACAAGTTGCGGCGGTTGTAGCAGCAAAACAGCTTCTACTGATGCAGAGCCCGATGAAGCGATGACACCCATACAAGGAAACATGTACCAAACATAAAATAACATGGATGTCGCCTGATAATAAAGCAACATCTTAAATAGACCATATATTAATTAACAGGAGAAAACAAACATCAATAAAGGACGTGAGAACATACAGAGGAGCATGTGCAGACTCCGATCACTTTCTTGTTATTGCCAAAATAAAACAAAAGATTAAAAAAACAACAGGGGATAGAAATGCATTAGATGGAACATAACAAAGCTAAGAGAAGAGGAAGTAAGGAAAGAATATGAAACACAGAAGAATTAGTAAGCAAAATAGTAAAAAAGGAAGACAGCGTTAACGCACAATGGGAAGCTATAAAAAAATCTATTCAAATAACAACGGAAAAACACATAGGCAAAATGGATGGAGATAAAAGAAAAGAGTGGTACAATGATAGTTGCCGTGTAGCAGTAGAAGAAAAGGAAAAAAGACAAAAATGGATAAGAACAAACGAAATAAAGCACAAGCAAGAATACATAAACAGCAGAAATGAATGTAACAAAATGATAAGAAAATCAAAGCGAGAATGGATGGATAACAATATAAAAGAAATAGAACAAGAAAGAAAGAATTGTAATACCAAGAAATTTTATAAAAATATAAACGAACAAAGCCGAACCTATAAGGGCAAAACGAAAGGTATAAAAAACCAATATGGCAAAGTCATTGAAGAAGAAAATGAATACAAACAAATATGGATGGATCACTTTAGGACGTTACTACTAGAAGATTCAGATATTGAAGAAGACATTGAAGAAATATCACAATAAAAAATATTGGAAGAACCTACAAGAGCAGAGATTATGGAGATTATTAACAACAGCCGAAACGGAAAAGCTCCTGGAAAAGATAACATAAATATGGAGCTGATAAAGTACGGAAGTGAGAAGCTTCATGATATAGTATACCAACTTATAATAAAAATATGGAGAGAAGAAAAAATGCCTATAGAATGGGAAATAGGCCAGATAATTACAATCCACAAAAAAGGTGACCAGCAGGAATGCCAAAACTATAGAGGTATTACATTACTGAATACTGCTTATAAAATACTATCAGCTACAATAAACAGAAGGCCTAGAGACACTACAGGCAATACTATAGAACGATATCAGTGTGGATTCGTAAAAGGAAGATCAGCGGTGGATGTCTATATACACTGAAGTGGATAATGGAAAAAGCATATGAACATCAAATAGAACTGGAAAAGTTATTTGAAGACTTTCGGCAAGCTTTCGATTCAATACATAGAGGCAAACTTATGTCTGCTTTGAAAGAACTAGGTATTAATGATAAATTAACAAGGTTAATCAAGATGACTATGGAAAACTCAAGGGCTACGATAAAAGCACAAGGAGGAGAAACTGATGAGATAAACATAAATAAGGGTGTAAGACAAGGTGATTCGCTATCTGCAACATTATTTAACCTAACACTTGAATATGTAATGAGACGAATACAAAAAAGTAATCTCAGGACGAGCGGAAGACAGATAATTGCCTATGCGGATGATATAGTAATCATATCAAAGACAAGAGAGATTCTGGAAAACACAATAAGGGAAATCACAAGTGAAGGAAGTAGGATGGGATTAGAAATAAATGCAGATAAAACAAAAATAATGATTTTTGGTAAAATAAAGCAAAACAGTGCAATAAAGATTGGTGATTTCGAATTTGAAAAAGTGGAGAAATTCAAATACTTAGGTGTCACAGTAACAAACAGGAAAAAGGTAATAGAAGAAAAAATCATTAATGCAAATAGAGCTTACCATGCCAATAAAAAACTAGTACATATAACGAAATGTTGATTTATTTAAAAATGTTAGTAAATGAGCAACATATTTCTAACAATTTGCTACAATAAAAAATTAAAAGATTAGAGAATGATTTGATATTAGAAAAATCGAAAAATGCTGATTTAGAAATCAAATACAAGGTCGCAATCCAAAAAAATGTAAATACTAATAAAGTTGAAGGTGTTGTGATGGCAGTGGCTACTCAGCCGTCTACCCAGGGACAATGGCCGTCGACATCAAGAAGCTTTGCAGCTGTTATTCAAAAGAATAAAAAGGACATAAATGATGAAAGCCGACCGATTATATCATCGAAACAAGTTAGTGAAACTGTACTGGAAGCCAAGTCTAAAACTGTTCTTAATAACTTGATACATATTGAGGACAATTCTGAAAACGAATCTGCACATTTTCGCAATGGAGCATGGTCCCAAGTGAATTATAGAAAAGAAAATTTCTTGTAGGGAAAACTGAAACACCTTGCAAAGTTGAAACCGTTCCTAAAATGGTTAGCCTCCATGTGACAAGGCTTAAGCCAGGAACCAAGCCAGATGAACTCGAGAAGTTTTTGGAAAGTCGTTTAGAAGGTGTGAGCTGTGAAATACATCAATCAAAAATGCCTGCCCTAGTATTAAACAAAATGGTATACATACTAATAATAATAATGTGTTTCAGAATAAAAAGGCAAATTTTGACCTTTTACCTTCAAATATTCAAGGTCTGAATCAATATAAAATTGATAAACTGACGTCAGATTATTGTGAATCAGATTTAAAATTTCTATGCATAACAGAAACTTGATCATTACGTGATGATGTTACTAATTATAATATTCCAAATTATCAATTGATAAGTTTTTTATGGTAGAACCAATTACCAACGAGGTGGTGTTGCAGTTTGGGCAAAGTCTAATCTAAATATTGATTGTCTTTCACTAAATCTATATTGTATTGACAAGGATATAGAAATATGTGGTCCAACGTGGAATTTTAATTCATATAAAAATATTCTTCTAGTCTGTTACCAGTCACCAAATGGTAATTTAAATTCTTTCTGTCAAAATATCAATTTACTTCTTGAAAAACTATTTCAACCTAATGTTTTTATTTTCCTAGCTGGTGATTTCAACATCCATTCTATGACTGTAAATGAGGTACGCTATTTCACTGATATTTTGGAATCATTTGGATAATTTCCAAAGAATTCTACTCCTACTAGAGTAACTGCTACATGTGCTAGCATTCTAGATCAAGTGTACTCTAACATAGAAGAATGTGAAGGTATTGTAGACATAAATACTGAATCAGATCATCACAATTTTTTGCTAAAATTAAATCTGTTTTCTCAAACGACTATTAATAACCATATAAATGTTAGAGAATTAAGTGAAAATAACATTACTACCTTGATATCACATTTATCTAAAGAAACTTGGAAGGACGTTTATGAAGCCTCGGATACTAATACTAAATTCAAAATATTTCATGATATTCTAATTTATTACTTCAATATTAGTTGCCCTATAAGGTCAAAAAAAGCGATGGGAAACAACAAAAAGTGGGTTAGCAATGAAGTGAAAAATTCATCTAGTAATCTGAAGGATTTGTTTAATTTAAAATGTAAATATCCGCAACTTGAAGCAATCTATCTGAAAGCAAAGGCTTCACATAAAAGGCTAGTTGAGAATACAAAAAGTAATTATTATTACAGTAAGATAAATAACTCTTCCAATAAAAACAAAACCGTTTGGAATGTTATAAATGAACTCAGAGGAAAGCAAACTATTCAAAAAGCTATCACCTTAAATATTAATAACGGAACAGTAAATGATCCACTAACAATTGCTAATACATTTAATGAATAGGTACTTCATAAATGCCCCCAATGAGCAATTAAATCGATATCTGAACCGAACTATAAATTAAAGTACCCCTCCAATAATTTTGTTTCAAACAGCATATTTCTTTCATATGTCACAACTGAAGATGTTCTTGACATAATTGGGAATAAAATCAAAAATAAACCATCATGTGGTTCTGATAACATATCTGGTATTGTCATTAAAAAAATTGCAAATTTTATAGTAAAACCGCTTACTCATATAATCAACACTTCTTTTGAAGAAGGAGTTTTCCCTCATGAACTAAAAGTTTCAATTGTTTCTTCTATTTTAAAAAAGGGTGCTTCTGAAATCATTTCGAATTACCGTCCAATCTCTATATCACCAGTTATGTCAAAAATATTTGAGTATTCCATGCTGAAGCAGATGTTGAGATTTTTAGAAATGCAAGAGGTAATTACGGATCATCAACATGGTTTTCCAGCAACATTTTCAACTTCAACAGCGTTGCAATCGTTCTACAGTGAGGTTCTGAATTTAGTCAACCAGGACGAAAGCCCGATTGGGATATTTTGTGATCTCAGTCGGGCTTTTGACTGTGTTCAACATAGTATTTTGAAAGACAAGCTTTATAAATATGGCATGAGGGGAAAAGCATATGAATGGTTATCCTTGTACCTGGATAACAGGTTACAATCTGTCAAAATTGTTGATAAAGGAAATACATATATATCTAATCTTATAGTAAATGCACAAGGAGTTCCACAGGGATCCATACTTGGCCCTTTGTTGTTTATCTTATACATAAATGAGTTACCTTCTGTTATACCAGAGTCATTTACTACTCTTTATGCAGATGATTCAACATTTGTGTTTAGTGATGAAGACCCAAACATATTGAAGGCCAAAATTATGAATGCTCTATTGAAATTTTCTGCCTGGTCCAGTGATCAGTCGTTATTCAATACAACAAAAACGAATTATATTTCATTTCAACCTCGCCAAAAAACTTTTTCCCATGACTTTGACATATTGGTTAACAACTCCAACATAACGAAAACAGAAAATGTGAAATTTCTGGGAGTATTATTTGATTCAGATTTGTCATTTAAAACCCATTGTTTAAATTTATCAAATATGCTGAATTCTAAATGTTTTCAAATTAGAAATTTGAAGAAAACACTTAATGTAAATCACATTTGTTTACTTTATTTTAGTGAAATACAGTCTAGGATTATTTATGGAATTTGTATTTGGGGGAGTTCTCCTCATGCTAAAAATGTTTTTTTGTCACAGAAGAGGATTCTAAGGTGTATTTCAAACATCTCATTTGTAGACTCCTGTCGACCTGTTTTTATTAGCTTGAGAATTTCAACTCTGTTTGGCCTTTATATATTGGATCTACTTACATCAGTTCATAGAAATAAAAGCGATTATTTGCGGAATAGTGATATTCACGGTCACGATACAAGATATAAATCAGATTTCTCTATACCTTACCAGCGTATATAAATCTGTAAGAAATCACCTATTGTAATGGGAATTAAATTGTATAATAGTCTCCCTCAAAGTTTCAAAGATATTGCCTTAATGCATAAATTTAAAGAGAAAACTAAAAACTATCTTATTGACATGTGCCCATATTCGGTTGAAGAATATTTTGAAAATACTTGTTGAATTATGTCTAGACTGCAACATATACTTTGTTTAATCTTAAATTTTGATGTATGCTGTGTGTTTCAGATTTTCATATTATTTTTTGTATATAACGTGTATTTGTTAACCTACATTACTGTATTGATTTTAAAGGTAAATGTCCTAGTTTTAGCTACACTTTTTTTTAATTTTGATTTGTTCTTGTTCGACTTGTCTTATGTTATTATTTGATGTTATGAGATCAATAAATTCTATCTATCTATCTATCTGATAAAGCCGGCCTTTTGATGGGTCTGACTTTGACACTTTTTGGAACTTCTCAAATTCTATCTTCGATAGTACCTTTTATAGCGGACCGAAATCTCCAAATAAACGCCAGTTCATATAAGAATAATCTCTGACAATGTTGTTTGATTTATTTAATTCTAAGGATTGGTGAAATACTATAATTATTTTATAAATTTCTATGCTTTAATTCAGGAAAATTTAGGTAGATCAGCTCCAAAATACAAATATAATTTAAATGACTACTTACAATTGGTTTTATCGCTTCAAAACACTTATAATTAACAGAATTTTTATTAATAAGGAAATCACGCTCTGCGTATATGGAAATTATTTGACACTACTCTGACATTTCTCTTTTTTTTAATATATATCAATCTTTTGACTGACAGGCCCTGCCTATTTAAATTTAAATAAATAATATTTCGGACATGTTCCGAACACTATCTATCTATCTAAGAAAAGACATATGTCCTCCAATACAGTTAAATAACACACAAATCCCACAATCGACATCAGTGAAATACCTGGGCTTACATCTAGATGCCAAATTGAACTGGAAGGAACATATCAAGAAGAAACGAAAACAAATAGACCTAAGAAGTAGAGATATTTACTGGCTAATTGGACGAAAATAAAATCCTATTATATAAGGCAATAATTAAACCTATATGGACCTATGGCATCGAAATATGGGGATGCGCCAGTAAATCCAACATAGCAATTGTACAAAGAAGCCAGTCTAAAATACTAAGAAATATTGTTAATGCCCCATGGTATATAACAAATAAAATGATCCACAATGATCTGAAGATCTTAACAGTAAAAGAAGTCATTCATGAAAGAAGTGCTAGCCACCACAAAAAACTAGAAGGCCAATACAAATCCTTTACTACAACCGCTACTTGAAAATGATGTAATAAGAAGATTAAAACGACGATGGCCAACTGACCTGCGAAATTAACAGGAAGCAGAAGGTCCCTTCGCTGGAGAGGACCTCATCATGCTAGTTGATCTCAGCTTCTTCCCATAGCTAGGTCATATGCCAGCACATCAGCTTATAGAATACCATGTATTTTGATTGCTGATTCATTGAATAAAAAAAAATTCAAGCGCCAAATAAATAAAATTTACTGTCTCGACCCTTACTTCGTGGAATATGCTCATATTAGTGTTTTTAAATGAAACTCAAGGTCTCTAGTTAATTCCACAATATAATACAAGTTATTGAAAATTCTAAAAAATTGACAATTGTTTCGATAAATCAATATCATCGTCAGAATGACAGAAGTTACATTTCATTTTATGCCTACCTGATGTTTAGTAGTTATATTTGGCTAGACCAAGAAGTAACCTAACTTGTGATTGGCTTAATATATGTTTATAGAAAAAAGAAGAAGATGTGATATTACAAATATTGAAGCTTAAATATTATTAGCCCTATGGTGATATCCTGGATATCATTTTTCCAATTAAGATCAGTATAACTGTGCAATGATATAGAAAACCAGGAAAACTATATCTGCTGATCTTTACAATTATCACACTATTAAAGAAGTCAGTTATATATAAACTCAAATGTCCAGAATGTAATGCTGTCTATTTGGGTCAGACCCTTAGGAATTTTGAAATACGATACAGTGAGCACTTACGAGCATACAGATTAAAACAACCAGATAAATCCCACTACGCAAAACATCTACTTGACACCAATCATTCATTGACACCTAACACAAAACTAGAAGTACTGCATATTTGTGAAAAGAAAAAAGAACTGGATTTCCTTGAAGAACTGGAAATTAGAAGACATTTAAGAAACCCACAATATGAAGTTGTCAATGAACAGTTAAATCTAGGGAATTCTCCACTAATAAACTGTCTTCTTAAGTGATAATTGTAAAGATCAGCAGATATAGTTTTCCTGGTTTTCTATATCATTGCACAGTTATACTGATCTTAATTGGAAAAATGATATCCAGGATATCACCATATGGCTAATAATATCTAAGCTTCAATATTTGTAATATCACATCTTCTTCTTTTTTCTATAAACATATATTAAGCCAATCACAAGTTAGGTTACTTCTTGGTCTAGCCAAATATAACCACTAAACATCAGGTAGGCATAAAATGAAATGTAACTTCTGTCATTCTGACGATGATATTGATTTATCGAAACAATTGTCAATTTTTTAGAATTTTCAATAACTTGTATTATATTGTGGAATTAACTAGAGACCTTGAGTTTCATTTAAAAACGCCAAATAAATAAATAAACAATATCCAAAATGCCTTAAGGGGCGCCAAAATCCTTTTTTGCACACAGGCGCCAGTAGCCCTTACAGGGGCCCTGTACATAATTGTCATTTATAGAATAAAATGAGAGCAGGAATTTTTTATATGCGCGGGGAATCACTTATTTTATGTAATTTTCCTAAAATTGTTACCACAAAATATACAATGATTACAGTTTTTAAATATTTACAAACAATTATTGGTATTTGCCCTTTTTAAACATTTTCCCATCAAATTGTGGATAAAAATATAAAACCACTCCTATTTTAATTTGGGCAAATAACAATAACAGTAAAAAGAAGTTAGATAAATAGAAAAGCATAAAAAGAAATGAAAATCGCAAGAAATTGAACCAAACTGATTTGATGCCAACAAATTTTAATTTTCAAACATTTCTACACTTGATATTCTTCAAATAAATTTGGTTCAAGTAAAAAAAGAGAAAAGTACAAAATCTACCCTTTACAGAAGATGGTGTGACACTAAAACTTTTAGCTAATCGACGTTGACTAGATGGTGTGGGAGAATGAGTGATTGGAGGAGGTGCTTCTTTGATCTTGTCAGTACCGGCACCCGTTACCACAACGTCCCACCAAATAAGTTGTGCAATACCTACACGAAATATAAAAAAGAAATTTGTATTAAACGTGACATCCCTAACAATTTAAATAATTAAATAAATAAAAATAAATTGTACGAACCTAAGAACGCGTCGACTTGTCCTGCTATCCCCTTTATCGCTTTCAAAAAAATTAGTGGTAAATTTTGCAGACAAGGATGTTGACATGGATCTACTAAACCTTCAGTACTTATAGCGAATTGAAGAAACTTTTCCGTCTGACTTATAACCTGAACAAAAATTTTTTACAAAACATTCAATTATCGCAAGTTTTTACTCACCTTAGGCTTCGTTAAACTAACAGGATTTCCTATGACGTTCAAAAACCTGTACCAGCTTTGTGCCACGCAATCATTTGTCATCCCTTGCGGAATTAAATCATCTTCACCTAAAACGACATAAATATCAAATCGTTTCTAGTAATGATTCCATAATAATAGTTTTCTAACCAATTTTTAATTCCGGAAAAGTTGGGCCATACATAAACAACAATATTTTAGAAGTAAGAGCAAGATTTACTCTATTCCATTGTTCGATAAGCGCTACTCTGTGTCTCCAGTTCATACAAGATTCCTTTAAGGTTTTCCATAAAGGTGGAGATGGAAAACATTGAGTACACGCTATTAACCATATCTGAAACATTATTTATTGATAAATCGACAAAACATTCCGCGTATATTACCTCAAAAAGAACACTTAAAACTCTCTCGCATAACTGATCCGCGATGTCATCTTTTACAGAAGGAGGAGATAATAAGGTATGGTTAATCTCCAATAAAAATAATAACAGTGTTTCCCATGTAACTGTTTCTAATATTTTCGATTCATGTGCTATTTGCTGTAAAGTTCTTAATACTCTATGGCATAACACTGCTTGCCTGTGTATCGTGTCAAAACCTAAGAAAAATTGAGACATTTGATAAAATTATTTGCTACGAATTATGAAAATAAACTGTTCCACAAAAGTTAGGAATGTAACGAAATTTTTGATAGCGAGTAGGATTGAGAAGAAAATTTATTTTATTTGTCAAACTTTGTCAAAAATTAAATAAAATAACAGCATTGTAGACATTTTCTAATTAAAATAGCGTAGGTATTGATGGGACAGCTCTTAGTTGGATAATAGAATATTTAAACAACAAACAAAAGGTAAAATTTTACAATATACAGTCCAGCAAGTTATGCACTGATATACCTCTGTGAAGCTGGCAGAACCATTTCGGTAGAATCAAATCAAACCTAATACGATTTTTAGTACTCATTTTGTACTAATTTGTACCACAATAAATAATTTTGTACCTTTACCCATTAAAGAAAAAAACATGGTGCTACTAGCTTCATGTTAACCTAGAAAGCCCAAATTAAAAATAATTCGAAAAAAATGAAAATTAATACAGGAAATTGAAGAACTGAATTTGTACCACAAAAAAAGTTAACGTCAACCCCCTCAAACAACCCCTGTTGCGATAAATTGAATAACAAGCCCATACTTCTCCGATCTTTTCAATATTTCTTGAAAAACGAAATATTAAAGTCGATTCTATTACTACTAAATTTGTACTAATTTGTACCACAAAAAGTATTTCAAAATATTAAAGTTAAACAATTTAAACAACCCCTGCTTCAATAAGTTGTACAGCAAGCCCATTATCCTACGATCTTTTCAAAATTTCTTGAAAAACGAAATATAAAAGTCGATTCAATTAAAACTGAATTTATACTGCAAAAAATATTAACGCCAACCCTCTTAAACAACCCCTGCTTTGATAAATTGAATAGCAAGTCCATTATCCTCAGATATTTTCAGAGTTTCTTGAAAAAATAAATATTAAAGTCCATTCTATTAAAACTGAATTTGTACCACAAAAAATATTTCAAAATATTAAAGTTAAACAATTTAAACAACCCCGGCTTAAATCAGTTGTGTAGCAAGCCCATTATTATCCGATCTTTTCAAAATTTCTTGAAAAACGGAATATTAAAGTCGATTCAATTAAAACTGAATTTGTACCACAAAAAATATTAACGTCAACCCATTTAAACAACCCCTGCTTTGATAAATTGAATAGCAAGCGCATTATCCTCCGAAATTTTCAGAATTTCTTGAAAAACGAAATACTAAAGCCAATTCTATTAAAACTGAATTTGTACCACAATAAAAATTTCAAACTATTAAAGTTAAACAATTTAAACAATCCCTGCTTCAATAAGTTGTATAGCAAACCCATTATCCACCGATCTTTTTATAATTTCTTGAAAAACGAAATATAAAAGTTGATTCAATTAAAACTGAATTTGTACTAATTTGTACCACAAAAAATATTAACATCAACCCACTCAAACAACTCCTGCTTTGATAAATTGAATAGCAAGCCCATTATCCCCCGATATTTTCAGAATTTCTTGCAAAACGAAATATTAAAGTCAATTCTATTGAAACTGAATTTGTACCACAAAAAATATTTCAAAATATTAAAGTTAAACAATTTAAACAACCCCTGCTTCAATAAGTTGTACAGCAAGCCCATTATCCTACGATATTTTCAAAATTTCTTGAAAAACGAAATATAAAAGTCGATTCAATTAAAACTGAATTTGTACTGCAAAAAATATTAACGCCAACTGTCTTAAACAGCCCCTGCTTTGATAAATTGAATAGCAAGTCCATTATCCTCGGATATTTTCAGAGTTTCTTGAAAAAAGAAATATTAAAGTCAATTCTATTAAAACTGAATTTGTACTAATTTGTACCACAAAAAATATTAACATCAACCCACTCAAACAACTCCTGCTTTGATAAATTGAATAGCAAGCCCATTATCCCCCGATATTTTCAGAATTTCTTGAAAAACGAAATATTAAAGTCAATTCTATTGAAACTGAATTTGTACCACAAAAAATATTTCAAAATAGTGAAGTTAAACAATTTAAACAACACCTGCTTCAATAAGTTGTATAGCAAGCCCATTATCCACTGATATTTTTATAATTTCTTGAAAAACTAAATATAAAAGTCGATTTCATAAAAACTGAATTTGTACCATAAAATATTTTAAACACAGATTTAGACTGAAGTACCAAAAATTAAAATAAGCCCTTTTGGCGTTTTGTGCACTGCTTAATTACTCCAAAAAATCCATGGTAAAATTTTTCCAACCACTAGAAAAATTATTAAGAATGATTAAATAAAGGCATAACTCAGCAATAGGAGCGGTAGATCAGACATCACACGCCTCTCATCTGAAAAACAAAAAAAATCGCCAATTATTGTGGAGCAAAAGTGCCAAAAAATAATACAAAAGATGAAAATCTCCCTTTAGGTTCCAAAGTGGTTTTGGATTTGTTGGAAACTGTGGCTATTCCATCTGACCATATTGTTTACTTCGACAACTATTTTACCAGCCACGATTTATTGAAAACCCTAAAAGAAAGAGGTCAAAGAGCCACAGGCACAGTAAGAGAAAACAGAACAAAAAAGTCCACTTTTACCAATCAAATCATTTCAAAAAAAGGATAGAGGCTATTTCCAACACATAGACGATAGCAACTCTCTTTTACTTTTTGTACATTGGAAAGATAACAATGTGGTAACCATGGCTACAAATTATGATTCTGTTGAGCCAATGGGACAAGTCAGATGGTGGTCGACAGCTGCAAAAGCGAAAGTTCAAGTCCCATAACCCAAAATGTTTCAAAATTACAAACGCGGTATGGGTGGTATTGATTTGCAGGACTAAGCTGTAAATAAGTATCGCATCAACATTCGAGGAAAGAAATGGTGGTGGGTTTTGTCACACACATGATAAATGTGGCAATTGTTAACTCTTGGCGGCTACATCAATTGGCTTCACCAGAAGGGAGGTAGGGAGTGCCACATGAGATATATATATATATATATATATATATATATATATATATATATATATATATATATATATATATATATATAAGTCTCTTTCTGTTAACATTAGAATAGTACTTCCTTATATCATTTTGTTTATAATAAAGTTATCAATCTGATCCATAGTTCAGAACTTTAATTTAAAACCAAAAATGGCCGTGGGACTTAATGGGTTAAATTTGTGAATTGGGCTTTTTTGAGCTAAGCATTTTGAATGAGGTTTTTGATACAGTCTGGCCAATTTGATTAATGGAAAAACGCACTAATGTAGTTGTTCAATTTTATATCCGTACAACCAACAAAAGTAACAAGAACTAGCTAAATAATTTGGTATCGTATATCAATGGTTTGATACATTTTGTTTTTATAAGAAACGAGTCGTAAACTCGTCAAAAACTTAATATTCTTCACATTATTTGCACATAATATATGAGGAATAACAAGTATATACTTTGAATTCATTGCTCTTTGCTGTTGTTTAAGATCACATCCCTAACTTAAGCGGAGCAGTTTAAATATAATATGAGATAATTACCTTCTCCTTTGCGGGGAATAAACAAATAACGTAAATGTCCTATTATTTTTCTACAATATATGTTTGGATCGTCTAAAAGAGGCTTGGGAACACATATTTTCGGATTTGGTAAAAGAGTAGTAAGCCATTCACAGTAGATATTAACGCAATCCTTGATAGCTTCATGTTCAGTTAAGGGCAAAGAAAGGCCATAACAAATTACTTCCATACACCATTGAACCTTAAATCATTAAAAAATACATCACCTAATAACTTGTAAGTAGGGCAAAACTAACATCTTTATCTGTTGTTAACTGACTCTGTTCGGGGGGTTGAGTTATTCCTAAATTCGTTGCTAGTTGATGTACAAGATTTATAGTTATTTCTTTGCTTATTGTTAGTTCAAACTTTTCTAGAACACTGTTGTTTTCTTGATCGTTGGATAAGCTTAAGGAAGTCCATTCTGAGTACATTCCTTTATTCTCGCTGCTCTCCTAAAAGCAAATGTTAACATTCAAAGTGAAAGCAGATAATTAGAAAGTAACATACTTTTAAATTCATACGGTTGAATAGCCCCAAATTCATAAGCGAGCCTTTTCAATTTTTAAAGAGCATATGAAAACTGGAACTACTAATACAAATGGCACTAATTAATGTTTTGGATTTTATTTAGTTTATTATAAGTCAAAACAATTTATACAATAATATTTTGACATTTTGACAAATATACGTGTACGGTAGTTCTAAAGAATCATCCTTCTTCTTCTTCTTAATGTTCTTGGACCCAGGATCCATGGACTACTAATTATATATTCGGTTTGACTATTATATATCTATGGTTTGTCTCCTTTACTGTAGTCGACATGTTGTGCTAATTTTAAGTTGGCCGGCCTGAGTCACGTGATTTGTACAGGACTGGTTTAAACAATAAAGCAGAAATCATTTAAGAAAATATGAAACGGTGAGAGAAAAAAGTATACCTACTTTATTATTTATACTAGCTATTGCGTATTGTGTATCTACCTAAGTTGGGATTATGGAAAACTTTTTCATAAATTTTAAAAAGTGTTTATTTATAAATTATATTATTATATATTCTGATGCAAATTCAATTAATCAGGAAATAAATAAAATAACCGTTAATTTTAAATTAATTTAATCACGGGCAATCCCAATTCACATGAATACAATATGGAAATATAAAAAAATGCTGCAATTACAAAAAAACAAAAATATGTAAAACTAGAACAAGATAGAACAATTGACACATACATTAAACTTATCTCGTTCGAACTATCCTACAGTGCGGACGTATCGATTTGAGTTCTCTTGCGATAAGTGATTTACTTACCTAGCAGTTTCCTATTATTATTTTTTCTGTGTTGTGTATAATTAGTGTAGCAACGATACTGTAAGTAGCTTTTATCTAATTATTTGTTTTGCCCCGACTCTGAAGCCCAGATGTCCGGTGGCCAATATGAAAAAGGGGACCAGGACCCACCTCTCCGATCAACGAGAAGAAATTGTCCTAATGTGCATGTGGAAGAAATTACATTTTCTGGAGATATTGATATGAATAATGAAAATAACCAAAATACGATGGATTTAACAATTAATAATATTTCAAACCAAACGGTGAACAAAAACAATGATGATACGGAGTCAGTAAAAAACTTGCTAATAGGTTCTAATATATCAAGTAATGTAAACAGTGGTCGTAGGCCAGTTAATACAGACAATAGATTTCTACCGACCGATTTAGGTCCATACTTTATTTTTGTAGAGCATTTAGAACTAAATATTGATCGATTACATCCGATGAAATTAGGTGAAAAGTTGTTAGCGCTATCAAATTATGAAAATAATATTACTGAAATAACTAGTGTTGGAAAAAATCGCGTAAAAATTGAAGTAAATTCGAGTAACCATGCTAATAAATTAGTAGAAGAACCATTTTTCGAGAAAAATAACCTGATTGCATACATTCCAAATTATTTAACCGAAAAACGTGGAATAGTAAGAGGTGTTGACACATCTCTGAGCGAAACTACTCTTTTAAATATTATAGAATCGAATGTGTCAATTAAAAAGGTACAACGTTTGAATAGAACAGTGGAGAAAGATGGCGTTATACAGCGGGTTCCTAGGCAGATGATAATTGTAACTTTTGTTGGCAACTTAATCCCACAATTAATTTACATTAATAAAGTTAGGTGCTCTGTCGATACCTATGTTAGTCCGGTCATGCAATGTTATCATTGTCTTAGGTACGGTCATACATCGTCTCAATGCAAAGGTAAGAAAAGGTGTAAAAATTGCGGATCAGATGAACAAACTGATAATTGTCCGAATAGCTGTAGTAGATATTGTGTTCACTGTCAACCATTCCTCTTCATTCAAGGAATGCCCTGTATATATAAAACAAAGGAAAACCAAGGAAGCTATGGCTAATTTGAATATATCATTTAAAGAGGCTGAAAAAGTAGTCGATAATCCCAGCTACACCAGCATTATCCAAAAAAATAGGTTTGCTCCACTAGCTAATTCGGAAGTTGGTTTTCCCACTCTAAAACCTTCCAGTTATCAAAATCGTTACTCTAGCAATCCTCTAAAAGGAAATAGTCCAACCTCACCTACTCCGGAAATTAGCTCAAATCCTTGTAAAAAGAGAAAAAGTAATAATACTCTATCTGACTTCCCTCCCATTCGTAGAGAATACAATACCAGTTTTTGTGCAGGTCCTGTATTCCAATTTAGTGAAAAGAATACTGAAAGTGATTTTGATAAATTTGCCTATCAACTTAGTTCTAAAATAAAAACCATGCTTGAAAATTTTATACGAGATATGCCTCAATCTTCTTCATGTGCAATCAATAATAAGTTAATATTTAACGAAAATGATATTGATAGTAAAATTAGAAATATTGTCGATAGTTTATTCAACTAACCATGGTCAATACTAGCTTGGAAATAGTTCAGTGGAATGCCAGATCTTTAAATTCCAATAAATTTTCGTTAACACAACTTAATGTTGAAGACAATTTTGATATTGCTCTGATATCGCCGAAACCTGGTATAAACCAGCGGATGTCAAAAGGTTTCAAAATTTTAATATAATAACAAAAGATAGAAACAAAGGACATGGTGGTGTGGCTATATTCATATCAAACTCAATTAAATATGAAATTATTGAATTTCTTAATAACTTCAACCCCAAAATAAAAGTATGTGGTATTAACATTACTAGTGGTGATGAAAAATTGACAATTATAAGTTTGTACAAACCTTCGACCACTAAAGCAACTGTACAAGATTATATCAATTTATTTAACCAGATTAAGCACGAGTGTATCATCGGTGGTGATTTTAACGCTCATCACGGAATCTGGGGTTCGGAGACGTGCTCGACAGATGGTAATATACTAGTTGAAGCGTTAGATTATTTTCCTGCTTTAGCTGTAGCTAATGACGGTTGTGCCACAAGAATTTCTTCTCCAGGACAAGCTAAATCTTCTGTAGATCTGACTATTTTATCTTCAAAATTGTGTTCTTCATTTACGTGGTCCGTTTTATCGAACACATATGGTTCTGATCACTTCCCTATTAGGATTGTGATCAGCGATATCCAAAAGGAAACTTTTTCGGTTAAGCGTACTTCTAAATGGTCAATGTCCAACGCTAATTGGAAGTTATACCAAACCTCTATCATTGAATCATTCCAACCCGTCCCTATTTGCAACGATTCTAACGCCATGATATATTTTCTCACTGATACAATAACGGCAGCTGCAAATAAGTCTTGTAAGGTAATAAAATCAACTACTCATAATCCGACTAAATACGGTCCCTGGTGGGATCAAGAATGCCTCGCAGCGACAAATTCTAGGAAAAATGCGTTAAAAGCTTACAGAACAAACTTAATCCCTTCTAACTTCATTGAATATAAAAGATTAGATGCTATGTGTAAACGGTTATTCAAAACCAAATCAAGAACAAATTGGGCCAAATTTCGCTCCTCACTTAACAGACAAACTCATCCAAGCGACATATGGAGAAGGGTTAATAACGTTCAAAGTGTTAAAAAATCTTGTATAGTCAACGAAACATTAGTTGAAAACTTGCTTCAAAAAATTGCACCCGACCACGTCCATTATCCAATAGACTGGCCTATTAATTCTCCAGAATAACATTGTTTACTAGCACCGATAAACATCAATGAAATAAAAACAAGTATTAAAACTTCTAAAAAGTCTAGTCCAGGAATTGACGGAATTAATTACCTTATGCTAGGAAACATGCCGGACGTAGCGTTACAGTTCTTATGCAAAATCTATAATAATATCTTGATGAAAGGAGACAATTGCGACTCTTTAAAACAATGTCTTATCGTTCCAATTCCGAAGTTAAATGATTCAACTGCCCTCAGACCCATTGCCCTTATGTCTTGTTTATTAAAAACTTTTGAAAGGATTATGAAAATTAGACTGGAATGGTGGTGTGAAAGCAATAATGTTTTTCCAGACACACAGTTTGGTTTTCGTAGTAAAAGAGGCACAGTAGACTGCATTGCACATCTAGTCACAGATATTCAATCAACGTTTACCGAAAACAATTATCTTGCTGCATTATTTTTGGACATTACCAGTGCTTACGATAATGTTCAACTGCATTCTCTTTTTAATAAATTAATTAAAATTGGTATTCCATCCAGATGCGCGTATGTCTTGGTTGAACTATTTATGAATAGACAAATATTTATTCGGTGCAACAACCAAATTCTTGGCCCACGACTTGTTTTCAAAGGTTTACCGCAGGGATCAGTTCTAAGCCCGCTACTCTTTCACCTATATACCTTAAACGTACATGTTATGGATATAGAGTGCAACATATTGCAATATGCAGACGATTTCTGTTTATATGTAAAGGAAAAGACTTATCAACAGTGCATTGAAACTCTAAAAGTCATTATGCAACATTGTAATAAATGTTTCTCAGATCTAAGTCTACACCTATCACCTAAAAAATCTTCTGTTGTATTCTTCACACGACATCGTCTACCAGCTGCTTCCAACCTGCAACTCACTAATATGACGATATCAGTTAATAGAAATTATACTTACTTAGGTATCACACTGGATTCAAAACTAACTTGGAATGATCACATAAACCAATGTATTGTCAAATGTGAAAAAAGTTTAAATATGCTGAAAGTTGTTAATCGTTACGATTGGGGCGCTAACCCCAAAACCAATCTTATGTTCTACAGGGCCTATACGAGATCCATCTTGGATTATGGAATTTTTTTATATGGCTCAGCCACAAAATCTCGCTTAATCAAATTAGATAGAATACAATTCAAGGCTTCACGATTGGTTTTAGGTGCTCTCAAATCCACACCTACTAACACACTGTTGGCTGAATGTGGTGAACCTCCTTTACACCTGAGGCGCTTATTTCTTGCAGACAAGTTTATTCTTAAATGTACATCCAATAACCAAATAGTACTTCTACAGAAGATAGGTCAATTATCAGTCAGCACCTAACAGAAAAATGGTGGCTAAATAAAAACTCTCCAATTTTAGCTATTGCATATTGCATATTATGACATATCTTTTTTTCGTGTACAGTAGTTATACCTAATTACGACGTACCAAGTAGCTATTGCACAACTATGGAAGAATACTTTGGAAAGCTGGGTAATCTCTGCAAAATATTTACAGACGGATCCAAATCTTCTTTAGGTGTGGGATGTGCTGTATACATATCTAACGAGGAAACAACACTACAATATAAATTAAATTGTCATTGCTCAATCTTCACTGCAGAGCTATTGGCCATATATTAGGCACTATATTGGGCTTTATACAGTAATCTCCGATATCAAAACTTTGTCATCCTTTCGGATTCCCAGTCAGCTTTAACAGCCATTAAAAACTCTGCAAGAAGTATATATCGCAATAATATATATCGCAATAGTATAATCGTAAAAATATTATGCATATTAGTTGAATTAAGACAACTTAACAAGTCTGTAACGTTTATGTGGGTCAAAGGCCACTTTCAAATCTCTGGAAACGAAAAAGTTGATCAACTGGCGAAAGCCGCAGTTCTCTCCGGTTCGGAAGATCTTTGTTTACCATGGAATGACGTCATTTGCTCAAGAAAAGAGAGTATGAGACACAATTGGGAAATAGAATGGTCACAATTCTGCAACAGAAGCAATAACTCGTACTGCAAAATACACCCCACTCTTCCATCCACAAGACTTGAGGAGCATAGTCATCCTATAAGAAAGATTAACGTTATGTACTTCAGATGTCTCGTTAGTCATGCAACAGTACGCGCATACCTTTATAAAATTAAAACGAGCGACTCCGAATTGTGTGATTGTAATCAAAGTTATGATGATATTAATCATTGGATGTTTAGCTGTCAACATAATAGTCAAGCTACAAGATATCTGATGGAAACTCTGTCTAAAGAAAAGGTTCCTCTCCCACAATGTCAAGTTTCTCTTTTATTTCTCAGTCGGCGACATACTATGGTTCGCACTATATTATGGGAATTTCTTGTATGTTGTTGTGTGTTGTAAATAAAGTCGCTATGACGGGCACCTTAGCGTGAAACGAGTGTCCATGTCTATTATCCTCTCTTCTTCGTTTCCTACGAATTCTGTTGTATAGGGCAATGAATGATGTGTGACTTGGATATGAGCAAATATGTTTGCTGCGACATGTCCTTTGTTTCTCTTTTTATGTCATATTACTTATTTACTTAGTTCGTGGCTGAATGGGATCCAACTCCCAAAGCCAAAAAACGAAAAAAAAACTTATCTATAAAACAAAAGGAAAACCCTAAGCTCTAAAGAATCATTCTTCTTCTTCTTCTTTTCGTTCTTGGGCTTAATTCATCAGAACCACGGACTTAGGATCCATGGACTACTAATTGTATATTCGGTTTGACTCCTTTACTATGGTCGCCATATTGTGCTAATTTTAAGTTGGCCGGTCTGAGTCACGTGATTCGTACAGGAAGTCCGTGATCAGAACCGCGGACTTAGGATAAGGTCCGTGATCAGAACTATTTATCCAGATCAAATTTCCTACAAAGATAATTATAATCACTGAAAGAAGCTGCACTGACCAAAGTCATATCACTCCTTCCCCTTCCTAGCTGAAAGTTAAGTTTCTTAAAAAATTCCAATTCACATAAAATTTAATTTCTTGCGATGATCTAAAGTCACTAAAGTTTATAAAGCAATTTACAGATTTCAGTCAATGTCCTTTAATAACTTGCAAACTAATAAAACTACACAATTAGCAGTATCTCTGTAGAATTTTGATTAAGCACAAACAAGCGGCTTAAAACATGTCTATACAGAGTGGCCCAAAAGTCTTGAAACGGTCAAGCATTCTACCATCGATTAGGGTACTGTCAACTCACAAATGGAGCACATTTTGAACACTTGATAAAGTAACCATTATGATAAAGATGTAATATTTCAATTGAATATTGAATATGAGATTCCAATATTGACTGAATATACAGGGTGATGAATTTGAAAAACCAAAGTGATTAATAATATAAGAGATACGGCAAATCTGGCAACTTTGCAAATATCAAATTTGGAATCTCCGTATTTTGTATAATTAGGACTAGCAATTTACGAGATAATTGGCCGTTTCCAGACTTTTGGGCCACTCAGTATAAAATTTGTCCCTTATTGGGATCTCTTGCTAAGCGTTACGCCACCATAGCGGTTAAAATGAACTTCTCCAAGAGGTACAGTTTCATCATTAAATGTGTGATTATATGCATGTTTACCACTTATTTTATTTGCCTAGTGTGTTTTGCACATTGTTTTTCATATTCTATATTGGATTTTTAAGTGACAGGTTTAATTTGGCAAAAGTTTTTTATATTTGTTTATAAACATATGCGGCAAAAGTCCTTGTTGTTCAGTACCGCAGTGCAAATCGATAGGAAATAAAGATTTACAATTGAGAATTACTGTTTGTATCTTTACTTACAATTGAGTTTCTTTTGATTCACTCAAAGTGTAAAGAGTACAAATAAAAATGGATTATACGGTTGCCGCAAGAAAAGTTTCGCAAGTAAATTAAGAATTGGAAAACCTATGTAGACATATATGTTGGTCTGTTCACTTCATTTTAAAGAAGATAACATTCGCAGTATGCTGTCATTAAACTCTATATTTTGATTTGTAATTAACTATTTATTTAATTATAGGCGCAATTCAAGGGATTATTCAACGTTTAAGGCTATAAGCTTTTTGAATCTTAACCCTACATTTTATGTGTGTCTCCGCCTACGCTGCCTACAAGTGGTATTTTTTTGTATAAAAATATGGATTATTTGGAATTGGAGGAGCCCTGAAGAGGAAACCTATCCTACGCCAGGGCACCAACAAGAAAACCAGCCAACCAAGAAAACCCCAACCCATCGTAAATCACTCACGAACTTCTCTCTCTCTCGGAATTGGAGGAAGAAATTTTCTTAGATGATTTTTAGATACTTTGGAAATTAACGATTTCGGCTTTCGTAGGTGTATTTATGAAAGGTCAAATTATTTTGATGACTTCGATGAATTGAGTTTTATTAGAAGATTCAGATTATTAAAAGGGACAGCTATAACTTCTGGAAATAATAGAAGATCAAGTAGAGAATATCCCCATGATTTGTAAGTTTATCATAGAATCATTATTTTTTAGTTAGTGATGGGAAAAAGGGAAAAATAAAAGTACATGATTACTACTTCCTTATTTTTTAGAAACCATGTACCGTATCACCAATTAATCAGCTCCTAACCATCCTAAAATTTTATGCAAGTTCAGGAATTTAGACCCACACAAAAAAAGGATCCCACTTTGTGTGAGATTCTTTTTATTTTTAGTTCAAAGAGATCCTTAAACATTTCGAGATTTTAATTTTTATTATTAATCCTAAATTAATCGCACTGATGTTTATCTATACTATATAATAAAGAAATATTTAAGAAACTGTCTGGAGTTTAATTTTAGGTCACCTTTGAGAACCTGTCCAGAGAAAAAATACACAAAAAATATTTAAACAAAATAACAAGCTTTTTGTTTTGTTAAACCTGTTTCTAGTTTATCCAAACCACAGAACTTAATCCAAACCAGATAATGAAAAATAGTTAAGTAAAAAGTTGGCTTTATACAGCAAATAAAATAGCTTAAAATAAAATAGAAAGAAATAAGGAAAGTTTGTTCGGTTTATACAGACAAATAAAATAAAATAATTGTTTAATTGTCACTCGTCAAATACACGGAACATAAAAAAATTGTGTGTCAAAGTGATCGGTCTTTAGTTGGGAATGGGAAGAAAAACATCGATATATAAGGTGCGTTCTTTTTGACTGAGATCTCAGATCATTTCTGTTAAGGTGATCTGAGATAAAGTGATGTGAGTAAGCACCAAAAAAAACGACATCTCAATTGAAGCGGGCGATCTGTGGACGCATGCGTGAATAAGAAACAAAACATATAATAATAATAATGTTATTGTATCCATAATTTGTAACAAAAGAGAAATAGATTATGTGTGTTTATATGTCAATGGTAAAAACTATAGATAACCTTGGTTAAAACTACAAATAACCCAAACAAATCAAATATTTGTTCATCCCCTCCACTTTATTTCCGACTCAAGTCCAACTGATTCCCCCTTACAACACATTCAGCATCGGAGAAGGGGGAGGAAAAATCTCAGCTCACTTAAAGAGAACGCTCACATTACTGATGTGAGGTGAGATTAACTGAGATCTCAGTCAAAAAGAACGCACCTAGTGTATCTATATCATTGAATAAATTCTTTTATTCAATGATCTATATTATTCAACAGTTTCGATATATGGATAATACAAAATATCGATATTTCAATATATCGATATATTATTCAAAGAGTGATTACTTAGGAACTGTGTCAAAATTATCGGAATTTAACAAACCATCAATGCCTTCACACAAAGAAAAATATATACAGACTATAGTACCAAATCACAGATAATATAAGGCAATTTTTATATGTGATCAAAGCAAAGGAAACTGATCTCGATTAAGCGAAAGCATCGATAGTATCGGAATTAAAAATATTTAAGAAACTTTTCGATTATTTTCGAGAAAATATCGATATTTCGTACCCTTCCCTTCCATATTTTGAGGTTTTGTTCTGTTTCCGTTGGATTGTAAAGATCAGCAGATATAGTTTTCCTGGTTTTCTATATCATTGCGCAGTTATACTGATCTTAATTGGAAAAATGATATCCAGGATATCACCATAGGGCTAATAATATCTAAGCTTCAATATTTGTAATATCACATCTTCTTCTTTTTTCTATTAACATATATTAAGTCAATCACAAGTTAGGTCACTTCTTGGTCTAGCCAAAAATACTACTAAACATCAGGTAGGTAGGCATCAAATGAAATGTAACTTCTGTCATTCTGACGATGATATTTGATTTATCGAAACAATTGTCAATTTTTTAGAATTTTCAACAATTTTTATTATATTGTGGAATTAACTAGAAACCGTGAGTTTCATTTAAAACACTAATATTAGTAGATTCCACCAAGTAAGGGCCGAGACAGTTAATTTTATTATTTTCTTCCTAATAACAATCTACAAAAGTACTTATTAAAAGTAAGATATTGTGTACCAAACCACAGATAATACCAAACATGCAATAATCAATAATCTTACGATTGCGCACATTCATTTTCAGATAAAATAAAATATCGAAGATAAAAGTTCGCCAACTTTTATTTTATTTCATCTCTTATTTGTTATTTCCTGTATAAACGCTACATAGATTTTCCATAAGGTCAACTTTATATTTTATTTCTTATTTTATTTTATTTTCTGTATAAACCCATCTTTACAGTGGTAATAAAAAATAATTATCTAGAGCGGGCGCGTGAAATATTTGGAAAATAGCAGGCGGGTCCATCTCACAGACCGATTTTATAACATATTGTGATTTTTGAAATTTTTATATTTATCTTTATTCGGGGCTGTAAAATAAAATAACATTTTGTTTTAAAATTATTAGTTTTATTTTTAACATAAAAAAACATGTTTGAAGAAAACCTTTAAACTAAAAATGGCTACTTATAGAAATCGTATAACTTTTTAATTATTTTCATAACAATCATTACAAATAATGCACACGTGTTCTAGACATAAAAACTTAAAACATTTTGATAACAAAAACTTGTCTTTCGGCTTTTCTTTGTGCTGCATATAGCGCATCGTCCTGTCTGTCCATCCGGTGGATGTGTAGTGTCGTGGTTTCCAGATATTTCGCGAAGTCTGTCTCTCAAAGTCATAAAAATACAGTTTTGTTTCTAATTTACTATTTACTTTTAAATATTTTAATAAAAATACATCAACAATAACATAATATAAAAAAATACTTACCTTACTACTGTAAAATATTCACTAACAAACTCGTAACTCGTATACAGCAGGCGCGTTTTAACAATATTTCACCTATCACCGACCGGTATGGCTAAAACGTTTAACACATAGTGTGTGGATTGTTGATCTAGGAAGGTAGAAGAGGGGTGTAGGCGGTAAGACCGCGCGTAAACAGAAATCAATAAATTAAATATTTCGTCGGTATCTCACAGACATGAAGCGTCCGCTGTAGGGTTAATAAATTAAAAATATATATTAGGTGTTTAATTAACACAATTCGGAATTTTAAATGGTCTTTTTGACCAAACCCTGTTTTCCCATGTACAGGGTCATGATTTATGTCATTGCTCGGCATACAATTATAATAAATTATCGACAGTCGATTTTAGAATCCTAGGATTACTGCACAAACTAAATAATCCTACAAAAAAACACTCATTTGTTGGCCAAACAAGTATAATCTAAGTTAAGAATTATGCAAGTGAAGATAGTCACAGTACCAACTTATAGAAAAATAACAAGAACTGTGGCTGAACTTTAATCTAGTTTAAATAAATGACGGTGCAAGCCAAATAATAAATCTAAGGTCTAATAAGTTAAACCTGGTTTTGTTAACAGAAGCTTTGCACTAGTACGGTGCAAGTGGCCCTAAGAAAAGTCTCGTAATTATTTAAAAAAGAAAATATAGGTAATAGAAAAAATGGGTGTAAAACTCTAAACCACATCACATAAACAATTTATCACGTCTACAGTAGTTTCGACTTGATAGGTCGCTAATTGCACATAAAAAAAATATGTACAGGCAGTTCTTCTATCATTATTTTGACATCAAGAAGAAGAAGCAGTTTAAGGTAGTATGGGGTTATGTTTATAGTTCTCTTGGGGTTTAAACAGTAACGACCTATTTTATAAATTAGATGCTTACCTAATAATAATTTGTGTATCGTGAATAAGAAATTAAAATTATGGCTACCTCAATGGAAGATGTTTTGTTGCAAGTGCCTTTTGTACGCTACAAGAAAGGAGATGGGACGTTGTTCTTGATGGATCAAAGATTAATTTGGATGGTGGAAAATAAAGATACAGTTGCTGTCTCTCACGCGTATGCAGACATAAAATGTAAGATATTTTTGACATTAAAAGTATAATGTTGAATGAAGATATTTTCATAATTTGAAACTTTTAGCACAAAAAATTTCCCCGGAAGGAAAAGCCAAAGTTCAACTTCAAGTAGTACTTCATAATGGTGCCTCCTCTACGTTTCATTTTACCAACAAAGCGGGTATGCAAGCTCAGTTATCGGATAGGGATAAGGTTAAGGATATGTTACAGTCTTTACTGCCCAAATTTAAAAGAAAAGTGAGTATACGCTTGTATATTATTAGTAAAACTATTATTTTCGCAAATAAACAGCTAACGGCTGTTTTTTTGGTAAGGTATTTATTAAAATCCTAATTTATTCTTTACCTGCTGTTAAGTACTAGCTAGTTTTACCTGTGTTATGTGATTAATATACAGTAATACCCCGATTTACGCTAATTCGGAGATACCAGCTTTTTCACTCCGCCCTGTTTGAGTTCCCTTTACGACAGGCTCGAACATTTTATATATGCAGTGTGTTTTATTAATAATCTCTAATTATGTCATCCAAAAGAACAACAAATTTGTCATTTGAAGCTAACAAGAAAAGACACTGTCTTTGGAGAATAAACTGAATATTATCAAAGACTTTGGAGCAAAAATAATTATTTATGAATAGGCAAATAAATTTTATCTACAAGAATCAATCAACAGTCTGAACAGTTACAAAAGGTAAAGAAAAAATTATGGAAGATGTGAAAGACTCTCAAACTTTGAATTTAAGCATCATTCATAAATGTTACTGTATTATTGCTCAGATATTAAACTCATTATTAGCCAAAGCTCTTTACATGAATAATCGGATCCTCTTATACAATAATGGACCAAACGCCATGAATAAAATTACAGGTAAATTGAAGAACAAAATTATGTGGGTTTGAGACAATAAGCAAATTTATATATATTAATACTTTATTGAGTATATAATGAAAGAAATTGAGAAATATACATCATTTCTTTTTTATTACAGCATGCATTCTATAGTGTTGAGGAGTTTCTTACATATTAATACTATATTTTAAAAATTACTTAGTATTTGGTTTATAGTCGATTTTATTAATGTGAATGTTTTCATTCTAACTACCTGTATTTCATTTGTTTAGTTGATTAGTCTGATAGAGTTGTGTATTATATGAAATTTTGTATAATGTATGATTCTCATAGATGAAAAATATATTCTATTCTACAACAAAATCCAAAATTTTCAAAATTCGGGAAAAAATTATCTTTTCAAATAGAAAAAAATCAAGATAAATGAATTGAAAACCAAAAAAGCAAACGGTATTGATGAAATTAGTGCTGAAAGTCTAAAGGTGATACAATCTTATATCCTTGATCTACTGCAAGACCTACAATAGAAACCATGAGTCTTCTCCATCATGTGACTGATACGATATCAACCATATGCATTTTAATCAAAACAATACTACAAACGCTTGTATTGAGCTTCGTTCTTTTTCTGTTATTAGAAGAAGACAATACCAACATAGTATGTGTTGAATAATATCATCAACTAAGTCGCGTGATGGAAAAGCTTCACAGTTTCTGCTGTAATAAACAAGTGTTTGAAGGTGAGAATATGGCTTAATGCATTCAAAAAAAATCTGTAATCACACTGATTTATAAAAATGAAGACAAATCCCTTCCTATCAACTATCGACCAATATCAATAGTACCACACATGTCAAAAATTGTTGAAAGAATATTGAAAATAAGATTGCACTTATACATAACCAAGTACAGTTTGATAACGTCCCACCAGTTTGGATTTAAACAAAACAGTTTCACACACAATACTTTATTAAATTTAACCACCAAAATGTGTGATGCTCTAAATAGGAATAGAACATGCCTATGTTTTTTTTTGGATTTAGCAAAAGTATTTGATACTGTTAGGCACAGTAATCTATTAAAAAGCTGGAAAACTACGGGATACTTGCTTGAAGTTATTTAAAAGTTATCTCTCAGATAGACAACAGGTCATCAAATTAATAGATTTATTAGTGAAGAATGTGATATAACATATGGAGTACCACAGTGTACTATATTAGGCCCTGTGTTATTCAACCTCTACATAAATGATCTATTTTCTTTGCTCACTGTTGGTCATATAATTGGTTATGTGGATGATACAGCAATTGTTTGAGGACAGTAATTGGTATAATTAGAAACTAAAAGTTGAGTATGACCTATAGCTAATTAAATGGGCTAGTTTCATGGGTATGAATTAACAAATGAAATCATATCAGAAGGATTAAAAATATCATATAGTTTTCTATGATAACGATATTTATCTCAAAAAGTTATAAATATCTTCGAAAATTAGATTTAAATAAACCGCTGTAAGTCGACCAATGACAGAAGCCCTTGTTGTCAGATTGAAAGTACGTTCTGTTGACAAATCTTACTTGACTATTCAAGTTGATTAATACAAAGTGAAAATCGACTAGAAGAATTTGACAATTGACATCAAGATCCACAACCAACCTCAAACAGATATCATCCTCGCCGACTTTTTAGTTGTTTGTTATATTATTTTTAGTAGAGAATGTGCTTCTGTTTGTTTACCTTTTAAAAGACATCGTTAAAATGGATCCAGGTTTCACCGAAGCTAATTCGACAAATCTTCCTCAAGTGGATGTGGACATGGTGTCTCAGTCACTCAAACTCCCCTAAACAGAAGAAGAGTAAGTGATCCGGTACTAAATCGAGTTTGGAACTCTGAGGTAACGCAATTTGTGTATGGTGTGTTACATGACACATTTTCCAAACAACTCAACCTACATGGAGAACATTTAATTTTCATTATACATACATTTTACGTTATATTTTCTATTTTGAAAGCATCATCACTGCAGTTTAAACTATATATTTCCAAATTTCTTTGTCTACGAGAGAGTTTCCTTTTTTAATAAGAGGCACCCGATTAGGAGAACATTATTTGAAAGAGTACGTTTTGACAGTACTTTGTGTTTCTCTTTAACGGGTGTTGAAGAAAGAAGATAACTAGTCTACTTATAAAGTTTTCCCTCGTGACAACAGCGCACAATATCTTTGTTTGCAATTGGCTCTAGCCTACCACAGTCTACCATAAGAATTCACATTTCAATATTTTTTTTGATTTTTATTTGAAATCGTAGAGTGGCGTTGTTAATCGCAAATTCTTAGTTCAGACCCAATATATCTTGTGACATTATCATTGAATTTCATGAAACGAGCCCATTGTGGTTTGATAGTAATTTATTGTTATAAATTATGAAAAAACTTTTTACTTGCCTATTCTTAAATCTAATTCATCTAAAACCAATTTCAGCCACTGAAAATATCACAGTGTGATCAGGATTTATTTATTAAACTAATAAATGAAATAAAATATTTGGGAATTAACTGTCTTGACCCTTACTTCGTGGAATCTGCTCATTTTTTAGAATTTTCAATAACTTTTATTATATTGTGGAATTAACTAGAAACCGTGAGTTTCATTTAAAACACTAAAATATTTGGGGATTATAATGGATAAAAATGTAAAATGGGATTGTTATATTAAATAACAATTACAGTTCATTTTACAAAAATTTGAGCACTTCAAAAGGTACATTTGTAGCAAACATGCCTGCAATTTATATTTTGGATTAGTAGAAAGTCATCTTCGATATGGAATTCAGTTCTTGGGAAGTGCACTGGAAACTCACCTGCAACCATTAAATATCATTCAGAGGAGATTTCTAAAAATCATAATGTCCATGTCAAACATTTATTTTTCTGAACTTTTATATTCTGAAAGTAGAATACACAGCTATACTTTTTATGTGTTTCATTGGAATACCACTTATCAAAGAATATATATAACTTACCAATCCATAACTACAATACTCAGTATAGACATTTCCATACTGTTCCTAGGATGATAAAGACGAGTTGTCAGAAAACATATTCTTTTTATTCCGTTAGGATTTACAACTGTATTCCAGTTTATATTAAAACATTCAAAATATTCGATTATTTATAAAGAAAATATTAGAGCAGAAAAGAGAATTCTGCGAAATAAAAATCCTAAAGTAAGAAGTATCTACATACATGTAGTTTATTCACTTAAATAGTTTAATATACTACAGGTTTTTTCTCTGTAGTTCATTTTATAATATTTTTATTTGTCATAATATATTTTTTTTTTATATTTTATTCTGATTTTCTGATTATACTATGTAGTATTTGTGCTATTATCACTATCATTACTGTTATAATTGTGATTAATTTTGTCGGTGAACTTTATTTAGATATCACTTACAAGCTGTTCCTTTCAGCTTCTGTGTTTATTTATGATTTACATTTTTTGTTTTACTTTGTAATTTCTGGTAAATAAACATAGCTTACTACACATTTGTACATCTACATGAAGCTATGAGACAAAACAATCAGGTTTCTGTCAAAAACTTTTGGAAGCAATTCGATGTTTTAGAGACACTTTAAGAGTTATTGGAAAATCTTGGAATTAAATTTCACAAAAAGCTTTGAATAGCCTCAGGAAAAAACTGTATCCTTTTTTTTTCGCCACTGAAATCCAAGGAGAATCAGTCTCAGTTCCTGAACGAATTATTAGCATAATTGTAGTAGTTGATATTGCCAAACAAGTAAATCTAGAGGAGGATGGTGATGTTGTTCAAGAATTGCTGGATACACACAATCAAGAGCTTATAGAAATGTATGAACATGAGCAAGATATTGAACAGATTGATTTGACCCAGTTGAATCAGAAAATAAAATGATTGCAAACTTCAATTGAAAAGGAGTTACACATTTTAGAAACAATAGATTCCAATGAAAAGTGCGTTTCTACTACAGAATGGGGGTAAAAAAGTTACTGACATGTTACAAGGAAATTTTGCGTGAGAGGTAGAAAACTTAACTCATAAGGGGACATTTTTAGAATATATGAAGCCTTTTCGTTGTTTTATTCATAATAATGTAGTTTTATTATCTAACATTTTATTATACATGTTTTTTTCTAAATTATTATTTTCTTTACATTCTCGCCCTGATTAAACATACTTAATATGCAAATTGTACCTCAACTTACGCGAACTCAACTTATTGGTTCCACGTATTGCATAAGTCCGAGGTATTACTGTATAGGAAAATATTTGTAGATATACTTTTGAATTGAAAAAAAATATATTTGCAGGTTGATAAAGAATTGGAAGAAAAAAATAAACTACTTTCAACGAATCCTTCCTTACTTCAGTTGTACAAAGATTTGGTAATGACTGAAGTTGTAACATCTGAAGAATTTTGGTCACAACTTGCTCAACAGTATACTCAAAAGCAAAAACTACCTCCTCAAGATATCGGTAAGACGTAGTGCTGAAAATAGGAAATGTTACTCATGATTTTTTTTGTTTAAGGTGTTTCTGGAGCATTTCTTGCAGATATAAAACCTCAAACGGACGGTTGTAACGGACTTAAGTACAACATCACACCTGATATTATAGAATGTATATTTAAAACTTACCCCGCTGTCAAAAAGAAATATATAGATAATGTGCCATCTAAATTAAGCGAATCTCAATTTTGGACCAAATTCTTTCAGTCTCATTATTTCCACAGGTATATTAGTTATTTATATTTAGAAAAATTTGAAATTTTATCCCGTCTTTCTTTTTTAGGGATAGGAAATACGCCGAAAGTAAAGATATTTTTACAGAATGTGGTAAACTAGATGATCAAGCAATGAAGAAAGACATTCAATCCGGAGTTAACGATTTATTGATAAACATAACCGAATTTGAAGATAATACGACATTGGATGAAGGATGCGGTTTAACGTCCGATAAACCGGTAAATAATTCCGGTACGGTTAGTCAAGCTATGATCAAGAGATTCAACCAACATTCGATTATGGTAAACGTACATTAAATCGTCGATTAATGAATTTATAAAATTGTTTTCGTAGGTTTTAAAATCTTCAAAAAATGCACAAGTTGTATCACAAAATGGTACTGATTCAAACGTTAGTAACACCAACGGTAACACGGAATCTAATAGTGATGCTCCAGTGAACAAGAGACAGAGGCTCATGGAAAATATTAAATATACAGATCTGGAAAATGAAGATGCCGATAAAAACGTGAAAGCCGTTCAATTGAATTTATCAAAGGTAAGTGCCGTTTTATTTTAAATTTCTAATGGTGTACTTATTCTTTGAAAAACAGTATATTTTCGTGGATTTTCATTCAGAGACTCATTATTTATTTCTTTATATATGGACATGCCAATATACAAAAAACATAAATATTTAAGAGACAGTGTTTAAGTTATCTTATACACAAATACAATCATAATCAACTAAAACTAACTTCCAACAAATGAATGTGCCTCGTTTAATTTTTGAATAAATATGTGGACCCATTGAATAAATCAATCATTTCACAATTTTTATTTGCAAATTTAACTATCCTAGTAATTGACTAATTTGGGCCATATAATAGAATAGAGTTTATTGATCCTACAATATCCAACGACATAAGACAGGTCAAGTATAAGCAAATTAAAATGAAATAAAAACAGCTAAAATTGGGATGTTTCCCTTAAAATATTAGAAATGCAAACGTACACGTACAGAAAATATTATAAATATCAAGAAAGACACAGATACTTTTACAAATTAAAATCAAACAAAGTATGTGCTGCAGTTTAGACAAAATTCAACGAGCATTTTCAAAATATTCTTCAACCGAATAAGGACACATGTCAATGAGGTAGTATTTAGTTTTCTTAAATTTATGCACCAAGACAATATCTTTGAATCCTCGGGGGAGACTATTATATAGTTTAATTCCATTACTTCAGGTGATTTCTTACAAATTTCTATACGCTGGTAAAGTATACCATAAATTTGATTTATATCTTGTGTCATGATCATAAATATCACTATTCCGCAAATAATCGACTTTATTCCTATGAACTAATATGATTAAATCCAATATATACAGGCCATACACAGTTAAAACTCTTAAGTTGATAAAATCAGGTCGACAGGAGTGTACACACATGAGATGTTTGAAACACATCTTAGAATCCCTTTCTGTGACATAAAAACATTTTTAGCATGAGGTGAACTTCCCCAAAATACACATTCCATAACTAATCCTAGACTGTAATTCACTAAAGTAAACGAATGTGATTTAAATTAAGTGTTCCTTAAATGTCTAATTTGAAAACATTTAGAATTCAATAGAGAGTTATTAGAGAGTTATTGAAACGTCTTTTGAGAAATCCTTTATCAAAAGATTCCTTTATTTTGACATATACGCATGCGCATTTCTTAAGTACGACTTTAATGCTTTTATGTAAATAAAGGATATCCTTTATTTAAATAAAATACAGGAAAGGAAACTTTTAGTTAAAGATCTTTAATTTTGACATGTTTGATACACTTTTCACAGAAGTAGAATAGTTATTGCAGTTCTGTGATTGTATTGAAACTAACAACCAAGATATACAAATATTAATATATTTTAGTTTGTCTATGTTAACAACTATATTAATTTTTATTTCGTTATTTAGTATATCGTCGGTGATTCTGCATCTACTTTAGCAAAATTTGCCAATAGAGCAATAAAATTGTGCACATTAATGAAAAAAATAATAACAGAATCTTTGATTGGCCCATAAAATAAAAATCAGTATCTCATAATTTAAAGAATACCTATGTCCAATGTAGTAAACATTTGTATAATTAATCTTCAGTTTGTTCATGGGTATTAAGCAGCAGTTACTTAATTACAAGTATGCAAAAATAAAGTACATGTTCAAATTCAAACATTAATTTATTATACATTTCAAAAGTTACACATAAAAGATTAATTATTGTAAAAAAATAAAGACCTACTACAACCAGGTACTGGTTGTAAAAGAATAAAGTCCCTCCAGTATTCAAAACATTTTTTGCAGTTTTAGGCACACAACAGGAGCTTATGGTGTAAAATGAATTTTTTTATCAAAAAAGTATAACATAATTATAAAGAATATTATAATAGTTCCATAACACTTTAGTACTTTAGAGAATAACAACAAAACCATTCGTCTTATGACAAAACTGCTTTAAGAGGTTGCAGATGTACTTGCACTTCTCTTTTTAATTTTGAGCATTTCGTCATACAGGGGAACCACTTCTTTGTTATTTGTCTTTGATTTGTTTACTAACAACTTGTAATCCTCTGTATGGCGAAGTTTAAAACTTATCTCAGTATTTTTATATTTGAGGCAATGTATATAGGATATCACCTAAAATCCTGAAATTTTTCGTAATTAGAGATTTTATTCAAAACACAGAAATAAGAATGTGGTTTTGTTTACCTACCATCCACACTATTTCCACTGTCGGTGATGAAATAGTATGGTAATTGCAGCAGATTCTTCAATTTCAGGTATACTATATCAGCCCTAAGCAATCTAAAGTGATTTTTAAGTTTGTCATAATTCATATTATTTATATCAATTATTTGCATTTGTTCATTATTTTCAATACCAATAAAATAGTGCAAAATCAGCATCTTCTGCATTCGCTCCTGCTAAAATTGCTATTTCTAATTGTTCCTCCATGGTAATATAATTTAATATTACATTAGATGCACACAAATACCAAAACAAACAGATAGATAGGTTATGTTCTTTTATTATCTGCCAAATGTCATTATAAAATAAAGTTCTTTTCCTGTATGCTACTTTCAATAACTATAAAAAGTCATACTTTAACAAAGTAACTTTTAATAAAAGCAGCTTTTATTACAGATCTTCAATAACTCTCTAATATCTTTGATAAATTTAAACAGTGAGTTTTAAAGGACAAGTCAGAATCAAAAAACACGCCATGAAACTTCACATTTTCTGTTTTCGTTATGTCTGAGATGCCAACCAATATATAAAAATCAGGAAAAAGCTTTTTGACGAGGATAAAAAGAAATGAAATTCGTTTTAGATGTATTAAATAATAAATATTGATTACTGGACCAGGCAGAAAATTTCAATAAAGCATTCCCAATTTTGGCCCTTAAGATGTTTGTGTCTTTATCACTAAACAAAAATGTTGAATCATCTGCATAAAGAGTGGTAAATTATTCTGGTATAACAGACATTTATATACAAGATAAACAACAGAGGTCCAGGTATGGATCCATGTGGAACTCCTTGTGCATTTATTATAAGATCAGACATATATGCATTTCTTTTATCTACAATTTTGATGGATTGTAACCTATGCCATTCGTATGCTTTTCCCCTTATGCCATATTTATAAAGCTTGTCCTTCAAAATACCGTGCTGAACACAGTCGAAAGCCCGAGTGAGATCACAAAATTTCCCAACTCACTCACTCACTTTGAGGTCTCTTCAGCCATTAATTCATTGAAAAATTCTGATTGTCTTGATATTCATGAACTCAATAGCCGCATCTTGAAGGAGACCAACTCTATTGCTGCAAAACCTTTTACGGAACTCATAAATCTTATTTTTAACACCGATATTTTTAAACTATCCAAAGTGCTTCCTCTTTTCAAAAAAGGCGATGCTTCCGTAATCGATAATTATCGCCCTATCAGTATTATTTCAATATTCAGTATAGTCATTGAAAAATTAATAAAAAAACAGCTGTATGACTATTTTGATTCAAACGAATTTTTCAGTAGCTCCCAATTTGGCTTTAGAAATTCCCGCTCAACCACCCAGGCAGTTCTTAATGTTGTGAGTGGCGTAGTGGTAACCGTACGGCCATAATGCTGTGCGATCTTTCAAAGGCATTTGACTGCGTTTCTCACGACATGGAGTCCCTCAGGGGTCGGTTCTAGGCCCCCTCTTGTTTATCATTTATATTAATGATCTGAGCCGTTTTATGTTACCCTATATGTCGGTTCTATTTGCAGACGATTCAACATTTATTGTTTCAGAGAAAGATAATACCGCCTCTCTAGATTGCATTAGTAGAATGGTTTTCATCGAACAAACTAACATTAAATAATAGTAAAACTGAAATCATGCATATATCTGCAAGTAATCAATTGTCATTTCACCAAAAAACAAAACATGTGAAATTACTTGGATTAGTCCTAGACCAAACACTAAGTTGGCAGGCACATATTGAGCATTTTGTCAAAAAACTTTCAAGTTCCTTATTCATTTTACGACAGTTGAAAAATATTACTAATCCAAGTACACTCAAAACTACGCATTTCTCACTCTTTCATTCGCATATTAGCTATGGCATCACCCTCTGGGGTAATTCCTCCCATGCTTTAATGGTATTTAGAATGCAAAAAAAGGCGATAAGGGTGCTTGCTGATCTTGGTTTCAGGGATCATTGTCAACAGTTTTTCAAAAAGTATAAAATTATGCCATTACCGTCTTTGTTTTTTATTTCATACTCTAATTGAAATTCATGGGAAACAGTCAATGTTGTCTAGAAATTCAGATATCCATGACTACAACACTCGTAATGCTCATCATATCAGATGCAGCTACTTTCGGCTAACTAAGATACATTCAAATTCACCAAACTATAGGCTTTTTTAATATTTTGCCATCAATTGTAAAAACCTTGGGCTCCAATGCTTTTAAAAAATATTTAAAAAAGTTTTTTCTCAAATATTGTTTCTACTCTGTTGATACATTGTGCGTTGTCGAGGCAATCTCAACACCGTATCTCTGCTGTGGCATTTTACTCTGTTTTTATCTTAAGATATATTTTGTATACTTCTTTTGTATGTATTTTTTTTTTATGTGCTACAAACATTTTATTGTAAAGTAGTTAATAAATATATATCTACCTATCTATCAATGGGGCTCTCGCCTTGGTTGACCAAATTAGGAACTTGGCTATAGAACGATTCCAAAGCTGTTGAAGTTGAAAATGTTGCTAGAAAACCATGTTGCTGATCACTAATTACGTTATGAATTTCTAAAAACTTCAACATCTGCTTAAGCATGGCATACTCAAATATTTTTGAAAAGACTGGTAATATAGAGATTGGGCGGTAATTCGACATCCCTTCAGCAGCATCCTTCTTTAAAATAGGAGAGACAATTGAAACTTTCAGATCATGAGGGAACACTCCCTCTTCAAAAGAAGTATTAATTATATGAGAAAGCAGTTCTATTATAAAGTTTGCGATCCTTTTAATGATAATACCGGATATGTCATCAGAACCACATGAAGTTTTATCATAGTTCGTACCAATAATTTAAATGATTTCGAAACAACGTTATCAAATGTAACTTTGGAATCAAATAATATGCCAAGATCTTGAACACCATCAGCTATTGACAAATTAACATTTTTCACTTGGTAAGAGTATTGAATTGGATTCATAATTCTCTAAAATGTGATTTGATAACATTTGTTTATATTAAGATGAAGCATATTTATATCACACCAACGGGACAAACTGCTCAAATCCATTTGCAACAGTTCAGCATCCCAGACATTGTCAATGATCCTATAGAGTCATCCGATCCAATTCAAAAAGGTACTGTCAATGCCTCTAGCAAATGCTTTTGAAAAGTCAGTATAGAGTCAACCTGGTGCCTTTTGTCTAAACTGTTCAAAAGAAAATATTAATAAGTAAGCAAATTTGTGTTGGTGGATCTTCCTGAGGTGAAGCCATGTTGGTTTTCATTAATTATGTTTCTGTTGTCATGAGTAAGTTCCTAGTAATCAGACAGTCGAGTAATTTGGGGATTTCAGATTGCTTACACACAGGACGATAATTCTTTATGTCATCTTTAGCTCCAGATTTGTGGATTGGAGTGAGAAAACTTTGTTTCCAAAACTTAGGAAATGTTTCCGATGATTGGGAGATATTGAACATTGTTTGAAGGGGCTTTGCCATTGTGAATACACATTTTTTCATAAAATGTAGAGGAATTTCATCAGGACCGGAAGAAAGTTTTTCTGGGGCTGACATCAATTGATCAATTACTTCTGTTATTTCAATATTGTAATTGCAAACATTTAAACACTCTCTTTTCCCATATTCCAGAATTTGAGTAACATTCTTATCAGTGTAAGTTGTGGAAAAATAGTTGGCAAAAATATTCACAATCTTATTCTTATTACTACTTGTTGCCTTTGTTTGTCCATTTTTGGATTATTTTATATATTTTTCTAAATCAGGTTGAACGATACTTACATGGACCGATGCCAGATTCGAATACAGATTATTTAAATTCAAATGAAGCTTCCTCGCTTTTACGGGGAGTTATTCAGGAAACGAAACATTGGAGCGGAAGGCATCCGACGACTTCGTTGGTAACACCAGCGGCGGCGGTTGCTGCTTTAGGGGAACTATCACCTGGTGGGGCTTTAATGAGGGGTTTTCAAGAGCAATCACTTGCACGTAAGTTTCTTTTACAACTTTTTGTTTATTGATTTAATTGTATTTTTTGTTTTAGAATTAGTGCCTCCTGATATTGAAAACGAAGTTAGACATTTGTATTTGGCGCTGTGCGAGTTATTGAAACATTTTTGGAGGTGTTTTCCACCAACTACTGCAACCAGAGAAGCGACGTTAATAAAAATGCATGAGGCTTTAAATCGATTTCATACTGCGAAATTAAAACCGTTTGAGGTAATTTCCAAATTAATATTTTTGTCGTAAATTGCTTATTCTAATATTATTTTTAGGATAAATTGATAAGGGAGCTGTCGCCACTTTCACATCACCTTACAAAACATCTAAATCAGTTGTTGAATGCGGCATATCAAAAATTTAATAATTGGCAAAAGATTAAAAGTCGTTAAAGCTCGAGTTTGCTAGGAAATATTTATTCGTTGAATGGTATATATGTACGGAAAATTGAGATTTTCTATGTTGTAAATACTGTGAAATAAATCGAATGTGTTTAAAAGTGAATTATTGTATTTGTTACAGTTTTTTTTAATATAATTAATCTTAAAATAATCGATGGTTTAATTATTTCCTCGTCTTATTTAGACAGAAAATTATTTACTAATAATTAGAAATACATTTTAATTTTCTATCTTAATTAACTCAGTAACTTACAGAATAAAATATTTTCAGTATAGTTAAAAAAAAGGAATCATTAACACGTTGACTGCCATGTGTACACAAAAATGATCCAGTAAGTTCGTATTTTTTACAATAAAAACAAAAATGAAGATAAGTAGACGTAAATTTAATAACTCAGTTTGTGACAGTAACAAATATTCATTGTGTTAAATTTTAGCCAATTTAATCAATTATACATACATCAATAAATACCTCAACTACTAATTATGCAACCTCCTACTCGTACATTCTCCTCTTGGCAACTCTGTAAACAATCAGACAACACATAAAGATTAAGTTCTGATATTGCTGGTGTTACTGGCCACAGCAAGCCATTTCGGAACGCTTGACAGTGGCACTAATCTTAAACAGCAAATTAATTTCGGAATAATTCGGTTAGTAGATCAGTGACAAGCTTTAGTTGTCTCTGGTGACAAGGGGAGGAACTATAAATTCAGAATATAACGTATTCCTATTGTTTTCATGTTTATTGAAACAATGGAGGAAATAGTACGTGCTAGCGATTCTGATTCATCAGAAAAATCAGATAGCTCAAGTACCTCAATCCCTAATGAATATATGGAAGATTCCATGAATTTAATTACTATTCCTAAGGTTAGAGGACCAATTAAAAGGATATATTACGAATAGAGGGTTACATTCAAAATGTAGTTGGTAATTATACTCCAGACATTTTCAAACAACATTTTAGGTAAGTAAGGAGAACTCTGACAGTTTAGTAGAAGATCTCTCCTGATGACCTACAAATATCGCCTAGCAAAATCCGGATCTAAAAATATCATTCTTAAACTGAGTTAGCTGCATCTACGTGAACAATGGAGAACAAACCTTGAAGATTAGCAGCGGTTTCAGCATCAACTTCTACGCTCAAATCTTCCAGTACAACTTTATATATTTTTTGCTGTATGCAGATAGGAATAACAATATTTTTTAATTTATAACAATAACATTAACAATTTATCATTCATGTACTGTCAGCTGTTAGAGCTGTTAGAGTATCACCAGTAAATTTTTTAGTCTCTAACAGGGTTTCTTAGAAAGTACCACGAAAACATTGCCAGTGAATTTCAATAAAATTGGAACGTCTAAATTAACAGGGCAGTACTGTTCGGGAACATCGGAACGTGGCAAAAAAACATTCTAGATAATTCTTTGACGTTCCGCAAAATCCATTGCTTATAAATACTTTAGCATATGCATTTCCTAATCTAAACCGGCCATGCTCGGCTAGCTTTCCTCATAAAACATTCATCTACCTTCGTAAAATCCTTCTTACCTCAAAAATAATATCCCACTTTCTTTATACATTCCTCATAAAATCATTATCTTTCTCCATTTCATTCCAAACCACAGTGCGACCACTTACGTTCTCTTTAACGGTAAACAGGGTAACGCCGAGAATTATAAGGTAATATGCCGTATAGCTTTTAATAAACAAACTCTACATTAAAAAAGAAGTTCTTAATTGGAGTGCAGTGAAATAAATCTTCGAACCATCTAAATAAATTGAGTTAGAAGTGCATACGTTTTTTAATTACATTACCACACCCGAAAAAAGTGCATCACACCCAAATGTCTAACGGAACCCAGTGTCACAAGAACCAGCATATACATCGTGAAAATCACTCATAGTTTTTTTTATGGCATCAGGAGTGGATCCATGCATACAGGAACACTGTTGATAAAATCGCAATAAGTATTCTATAGGTTTGTGTACATGCTTAAGGGTTACATCGACTATGAAGAAAGACAAGGTCACACGCCTCTTGCCTAGGGGTCAAACAAGGCATTATTCTAACAATACAGGTGGACCACGGATAGGAAGGTATATATACATAAGGGAACAAAACATATGTATTAGCATCTAACAATGGACTTTCCAGATAAATATATTTGTCTTATTGATAAATTTGATGATTACGTCAAGGACCTTTTTTGTTATTGGTGCCCAAGAGGAATAGCATGTTGATTGGGAATTCAATCCCAAGTTCTCTAAGATTTCCTATTAGGATGTTGTTGTGAGTTTCGAATTTCTTGCATTTTAAGTAGATGTGGTCTAAGTCAGCCCTTTCATTACACTCTTCGCATAGATCAGATGTTATTACTTTGATTTTGTTGAGATGAACGGGGTAAGATGCATGTCCGAATCGCATTCTTATTAAGGAGACCGTCTGTCTTCGGCTGCAAGGAGTGTTCTTGTACCAGCATTTTTTTGGTATGTATTTTTGTAACAAAGTATACTGTGAATTTTTGTTATTGCAATAGTTTTCCCAATGTACGGTCCATTTTTTATACAAATTGTTTTTGCATATGTTAATGCAATCCGATAGGCAATTATTCTCAAAATATGCTTCTCCTGTGTCGATACTTTATTTTGCTAAAATATCTATGTGCTCGTTTTGTTTTATGCCTATGTGAGCTTTAACCCAAGCCATTTGTATGTCGAATTTCCTTGAGGTGAGTTGTCCTAAGATGACTTGAATTTTGTAAATATACTGATGAGATACAAGGGAGCTTGGATTGTTTGGTTTATTTATACTCTGTAGGACGGATAGTGAGTCCGAAAATAACGTAATGTTTTTATGTTGGTTTTGTGATCTAAGTATTCTAAGACTTTCAGTATTCTGTATGCCTCTGCGGTGTAAATCGAACTATGATAATTGATTTTGAACTTCTTTTCTATTTTTCCTTCGGGGATATCAAATGCACACCCAGTACCTAACTCATTCGTTGATGCATCAGTGTATACTGCCATGTTGCTTTCGTTAGTATATGTAATTCTTTAGAGTAAATTATGATTATAAGGAGCAGTTTCAAAGTATTTCGGTATTATAATTTTTGGTTTGTTTCAATATAATTCAAAGTATTTATCTCTCGTGTGTTGAATCAATGTCGTGTTGCTCGTATTATGAGAACCTATACAAAGTGGAGGAGAATTTTTTTTGATCCAGTATTTTTTTTTGTCAAATCGTTGCAGTTTAAAACAGATACTTTATGGATTAGTGGCGACTGTTTTAATTTTCATTTTAAAATCATTGTTTCAGCCAAGTATTCTCTTCTCAATTTTAGTGGCGGATCTTTTGCTTCCACTCTAATAGCTTCGCCAGGTGTTGACTTCATTGCTCCAATGCAAATTCTAAGACCTTTATTCTGGATAAGATCTAGTTGTTTTAGGTTTGTGTCATTTGCTGATCTGTACAGTATGCTTCCATAGTCCATTATAAATCGGATGTACACTCTATAGAACAAAAGTGCGATATCTAGACTAGCTCCCCACCACGTCCTTGTAATCATTTTCAGGAAATTTATTGCTTTTGTGCACTTTGTTCGTATGAGTTCTATGAATGGTTTCCATGTTAGCTTGCTATCCAGTACTATTCCTAAATATTTGGCTTCATCTTTGTATGGTAGTAGAGCATTACCTAATTGGATATTTTCAGGTTTTTGTAAAATATGTCTAGAAAATACGTTGATGCTTGACTTATGAGGTGCGATCTGAAGTCCTACGTTCTGGATGGTGGTAAATAAAAGAAATGAATGAGTTCTTTAGTTTCTGTAATCCACGATCGTATTTCTTTTCCTGTCATCTGCATATTGTATTATAGTTGTTTCCTCTTATTGAGTGTAAACAAGCGGTAAATATATTAAATAATAGGGGAGATAATGTTGATCCCTGAGGTAGTCCCAGTGAGGTATGTCGTGGTCCGATTAGGGAATTATTGTGTCTAATATATACTTTCCTATTTGATAGCATTTGTCATAATAGGTTACAGATTCGTTCCGGGAAGTTCAATTCTTTCATTTTATCTTTTAGTATTCGGATGTTCACTGTATCGTAAGCACTTTGAAGGTCTAAGAATGTTGCAATTAAGTATCCATTTTCTGAGAATGTGTTCTGTATATCTGTGGTAATGTGTGATGCCGCGTCAATTGGGCCGAATCCTTTTATCAATCCATATTGGGTTATGGGTAATATTTGGTTCTGGTTTATTCACCACTCTAGTCGATTTTTGATTATTCTCTCAAAGGTCTTTAGAACACATGAGAGAAGCGATATTGCTCTGTAAGATCCAGGATCTTTCCCAGGTTTTAGAATTGGCATGATTATCACCTTTTTCCAATCTTATTTGTTGGAATTCCCGGTTGACCATATTTCGTTGAATATTTCCAATAAAAACATTTTGGTGTTTTTAGGTAAATGTAGCACCATTGCATATTTAATGTCATCTTCTCCAGGTGCCGTATTTTTTGAAATATTGAGAGCATTTTCTAATTCTCCAAATTCCAGGCTCCGCTGGAAAATTTCTGGTGTATCTTCTGCTTGCTTTGCTGTTGTAATTTCCTTGGGATTTAATAGTACCATTGGGGGTGTAATTTTGTCTAAAAACAGTTCTACCCAGTTGTCATCTGTGGACTTGGTTCGGTTAGTTAGATTTCCTTTCATTTTTTTTGCTTGATTCCATATTTGAGTCATGGGCGTATTTTTATTGAGGTTATTGCAATATGTAATCCAGGATTGTCTTACCACTTTTCTTAGAATTCTTTTAGTTTTGGCAGTTTCATTTTATGCAGACAGGAAGTTTTCCAGTGTGCTGGTATTTTTAAATTTTATCATTGATTTTTTTCTTGTCCGAATTGCTTCCTCGCACTTGTCATTCCACCTCTTTGTTTAAATGGTTTATTTATTGGGATAAAATTATTTACTGAACTGTTTATTCCTTCCATAAAGTATGAGTATTTCTCATTGATGTTGTTGGAAATGACATTGTCTTGTGCAAAGAAGTTCTCAATGTTCTGTTTATAAGAATTCCAATCGGCTTTTTTTATACTCCATCTGCTGGAGGGGTACATTCTTTATCTTCAGTTTTATATTTGTCAGCGAATTCCATTATGATTGGGTAGTGATCTGATCCTAAGGTATTCGCGTGCGTTTCCCAGGTTATTTTATTGGACATATTAGGTGAAGAAAAAGTTGGGTCTACTGCAGATTTGTGTTCGTTGTGTTAGTCTAGTCGGTGATCCATCATTTAGCAGTATTAGTTCTTCGTTGTCTATAATATTAGCTACCTGTCTCCCTCTTTGGTCGTTTTTGTGCGATCCCCAGACTTCATGGTGGGTGTTAAAAATGCCTGCAATAATAGCGGGAGAATTTATAGTAGTAAATATGTTTTCCCAATCGTTGCTGTTTATATTTATACCTGGCGGGCAGTACAAGGATAGTATTGAGATTTTTGATGATTTACACATTTTTATTCGAGCGGCACAAACTGAGATATGTTCGTGGACATTCAGATTTAAATTTATTTTTTCGCCTTTCATGTGGTTTTTAAATAGGATTGCTGTTCCTCCATAGCCATCCGCTCTATCTGCCCGAACCACATAATACCCTTCAAATTTGATTTGTTTGTCCTGTTTCAACCAAGTTTCTGCTAAGATTGCTATATCTACATTATTTTCTTTTAAGAATTTTATTAAACTATATCTATTTGCTACAGCGGAACGCGAGTTCCACTGCAAAACATTTATTGTATTGTTTTATTTAATTTTATTTATATCAATTCAAAACTTGTTATATCACCTAATATATCCTTTAAGATATTAAAAAGAGTGACTAATTGATCACCTTTATCACTTCATAAGCCAACTTTCATACACGTTGTTTTTTGGCCTATTTGAATCTGTTGCTCTGGTCCGAAGTTTCTAGGAAACATTGGAGGGTGCATTTCCTCTCCGCGTGTATTCACCTTTCGTTTTTTAGGAGTATTGCTGAGAGGTGTTGGTGGAGTTGGGGTATCGTGTACGGTGGGAGGGTCATTTGTTTCATGTCTGGGATTTGTTGTTTGGGATAATTGAATGTTAAGTCGGCAACTATTATTATTATTTTTATTGTGGTTCATATTTTTGTTTGGAAGGGCGGGAAAATTTTCTGCAGTTTTGATTAAGGTTTCAAAACTATTTAATAGTGTGACATAGGCATAAGAGCTACAAATGTTTGCTTTTGCCTCAAGAAAGGTAGTATTATTTCGTGCCATGTGTTCTTTTTTGTTGTTGTTCAAATGTAGGGCATATTCGAGAAATCTATTTGTGATTGTCAACCTTACAATATATACAGAAAGTGTTTTCCGGATCGTTGCATGTGTGATCGTCTTCTTTTATTTCACCACTATTTATGCACCTACTATTTGTTGACCGACATTGTCCATATCTTAAACAATTGTAGCATTGTGTTACTTTTTGTACATAACTTTCTACTGGACATATTACACTATTTATTTTTATGTGCGTTGGCAAGGCATTACCCTCGAAAGTTACTAGGATTGTTTGTTTTGGTATATAAATAGTCTCTCCGTTTATATCTATTTTTTTAAACCTCGTAACTTCCGTGACTGTACTCGTCGTAATAATATTTTTGAGTAAATACTCTTCGTTAAAAATTGTATCGACTTCTTTTATTACTCCTTTACGCTCCAATAAATTATTTGGAATAAATGCTTTTAAATTTTCATTATTAAGTTCTTTGTTATTAATTAAATTATTAACATCTTTTAAAGTTGCTAATTGCACTCGTACTCTATTTTCCCTACCTTTTGTATTCGTTTAATATTAGATATTTTTAATTTTTGGTGTAAAATATGCCCTACGGCCATGGGATGTAAACGACCTATGTTATCAGTATTCAACTTTTCAATAAAAACAAACGTTATCTGAATATAAATACGATTTGTCGATGTTGAATGTTTTGGGTTTTTATGGATTGTCACCTGTTGCCGTCTGAATAGAGCGGCGTTCGTCCTCTATGCTGCTAGTATGATTATTAACTGGCTTTAAATTAGGATTGTCGATCACTTGTGGTCCCATCTCGCTGTTATTTTTATCGGGTTCGCTGTTGATATTCGAAAGATTATTTATGTTCCCCCCGCCGTCGGGGGAAAGATTTTCAGTCATTTTCTATTACTTTCCACGCACTCTTGTTTTACACTAATTTAAGTTGATTTCACGTAAATATTACCAGTGATATTTGGTTTAAACGGATTGCTGTATCGCACGTCTTTCACCTACAATTACCAGTACTCGAATGCACTCATAGTTAAATTAAACACAAAGTTCCTGTTTAATATGTTAAAAATAGTCCTAAAATAACGCAACAAAGAGGGAATGAAAAAGATCATTGAAAACCCACCGCATTTCTTAAACCAAAACCGCAAAGAAATAAAAAAGTAATTATTTCTCTTTTGATCAATTTTTGCGCCATTTTTAACTAATTCAAAGAAAAGGGAATAAATAAACTCAATATGATGAGTGATGAGAATAATCGTCAAGTATAATATTGTATAGAGCTATAATAAACCGTACGTATTCGTTACCGAGTAACGGGTACACTATCTAGTAACTAGTACCGAAACGTTACTCCCGAATGCATTTCATTACTCGCATTTTTCGTATTTTATTTTACATATACACAAGTCTAGTTCAAAAAATCACCTTACGCAGGTTCGAAGGTAGGTATGTAACGTATAAGGACGATTTCTACGAAGTAAGAAGGACGCGAAACGCGACGTCTTTCCGTACTTGGATTAACAAATAAAATAGATATGTTTGTTTTGACTTTTTCCTGTCCCAAACATTGAGTCATATTCTAAGCTCACTTGCGGACACTTCCACTGCTTTGCTATATTTACAAATTCTCTTTAGTTGCGGGAAAAATGAAATTAGAAGTTTAATTGAAAATTTGTTAAAAAGTTATGCAAATAAAAAAATTCATACTAATTTTTGCATTTGAGTCGCTACGTTTAAAATTGATTAATAATACTTGAATTTTATTTAATAAAAGCATATTCTTATATAAATTTTAAACAAGTATTTCTTATAACCTTAGATACCTTTATGGTTATGGTTATAACTAAAAGTGGCAACATTGCTCAAAATATCAGTACCTGTTTTATGTGTCAAGGGTAACCTATTTAATTATCATATAAAGAGAGATGCAAACATCTTCAGAGTGTGCTCGACTATCATTTCGAATACGCCGTAGTAAATTATGTCAAACGTGGTTTATTTATACGAGCGCCATTACGACTAGAGAGTAAACATTTAGTTCTTTCGTTTTGTTGAGTTTTTCCAGACTTTTACTGACAAAATAAACTTTTAAGTTAATTAATTAAATGTTTTTGGATTATCATGGTTCGTCGGTGCCAAGTTTGTTAGAAGAACAGCAGAAATTACCAATGCCATGTGTCTACAATACCATCCCCACTTTTTGAAATTCATTCATTATTTTACTACTGGCGTTTAGGATTGTTGGCCGCAAAAATAAACGTGTTTCGAATGAAATGACCTATGACCTCTCTATTGTATATTATTACTCTAGGATATCATACGCAATACGACTCGATGCGATTCTCTATGCTATTAGCATAAATAACCTTCATACATATTATGTTATTAGGTATCAAAAGTAACGAGTAACGTACCGATACGATAGTAACGAGTACTGATTCTGATAGTAACGAATACATTTGGGTACGCTATTTTTCGCTACTTTTATACCTCTAATATTGTAACGAACCCGTTGATGACAGTGACAGCACATCCTAATAAACACACAGCCCAGACTCTTAACGTCGGCACTTTGATATTAGGTGCGTTCTTTTTGACTGAGATATCAGTTAATCTCAGCTCACATCAGTAGTGTGAGCGTTCTTTTTGTTTTACTCACTTTAAGTGAGCTGAGATTTTTCCTCCCCCTTCACCGATGCTGAATGTGTTGTAAAGGGGTATCAGTTGGAATTGAGTCGGAAATAAAGTGGAGGGGATGAAGAAATATTTGATTTGCTTGATTTATTTGTAGTTTTAACCAAGGTTATCTAAGGTTTTAACCATTGACATATAAACAATAAACACAAATAATCTATTTTTCTTTTGTTACAAATTATGGATACATTAATTAACATTATTAGATGCTGATACGAATCTGTCGTATAGTTTAAATCTATCGACAGATCGCGCGCTTCAATTGAGATGTCGTTCTTTTTGGTGCTTACTCACATCACTTTATCTCAGATCACCTTAACTGAAGTGATCTGAGATCTCAGTCAAAAAGAACGCACCAATTATTTATTGAATATCTGTGACCTCGAGGACGTCATTTGGGTGTAAATGTCAGAGCTGGCTGTAACTTTATTTTGGTACCGTTGGCAGGGCCGTGCTTAGAAATGAAAACATGAGAGTATTATATTTATTTAAATTTACATAATTATAAAAATAGGATACAGGTTAGCTGTTCTAGTGACGTGAAATATTGATATTTATTATTTAGCTATATCACCGCGTTGGGAAGTAGGTAGTTCAATTCGTTTGTAACCAAGCGAATTTTTATAACTACCGATTAAAAGACTCCCAACTACGAACGACAATGCTTACGACTAGCTCCTTCTGCGTTCTCGTCACCGAACTGAGACGTTTTACACCGGAGGGCGTGTATGCGCGAATAGCTGCGCATTCTGTTCCCGTCAAGTAAGAGTCTCTGCTGTGTGATTTATATGCTGTGGTGACAGTGTTAAGTTAGTTAGGTTAGGCACGTTTTTTTACATCATATATTCACCATTGGTTGACTGACGTCAGTCTCCGCTGCACCGACATGTTGGAGTCACCAATGGCACATAAAAACGCAGTTGTTGCTACAACTGACAATCGATTTTAAAATCGATTGTTGTTATTAGCAAAAATTAGTTAGTGGTTATTTTAGCCTCCAGATCTCGGAGTAGCAGTTCATCTGATTGTTTCGAGGATGAAATAATATGCATAATTTTTTGAGGTTAAACTGTAATTTTCTAAACCATCAAATTTATCCATCACCTCGAAACAGCGGTGGAATGGTTTGCAATTTTGGTTGATGCAACAGTAATAAATGAACGCCTCATTTCTTCAATCTGCAATCCACCAATGAATATAAAAACGTAGTTGGTGGATTGGTGAATCTACCGGTGAATAAAAAAACGGGTCTATAATCTTCTTTCCCCTGTAAATTAGTTTTAAGTTATGTAATCTTCTTTCCCTGTTAAGTAGTTTTAGGTTAGGTATATTCGTCTTTCCCTTTTGAGTTGTCCTATATCAGTTAGGTTGAACAGCAATACGCGCTATTAGTGGTGACGCCATAATCTTAGGTTATGTCAATTTTGTATCCAAACCAACTTAACTAGCCATTTAGATACCATTGGTGTGATTTTGGACCAGAGATTATTCCCTAATATTTTGAATATAACTGCTGATTTAGGCATTTAGATATACACTAAGACTTTCACAAAGAGATATATTCGATTCCAGCTAAAATAGGTATGTATAACAATATAATTTTAATAAGAGTTATCTAACCTAAACATGTTATTATAAACTTATGAAATACAATTGTTTTAATTCTTTTTCTATCTGTATTATCTAATTTTAGGTTTCTTCACATAAAGAATAATGGTACTGTGCTGGCCGCCAGGTTGTAAGCATTATAATGTCAGAGAGAACTGTAAGTTTTATAGATTTCCAAAGGATCCAAAAGTAAGAAGCAAATGGATGAAGCTGACGAGGTACCTACATAATGATAAATATAACATTTTATTTTGTGTGTTTATACAATATTTGTAGAACAATAGAACCAGATCCCGGAGCTTTTTGTGGATTTTATGGATGGAGAAAAGAAAATTAGCCAACTATTTTTTTGTGCATGATCAATCTTTGCAAACAAGGTAGAAGCAAACTTGTCCGTGTTCATTGTATGTTTGATTTTGTACTGTATATATCGATCTCCCTATAACATATACATTATTATTTGTCATTACAGATCTTTCGCTTCACATTTTTTATTTATAAGTTGCTTTGTATGATTTTTTAAACGTTTGCTATTTTAAATTGAAATTCCTCACTTTCCTCTTTGTATTAACTGTAAACAATTGTATTACAAGTAAATATTTCTCTGTGTAATAAAGAAATTTGGAAACGTTTTTGTTTATATTATTTGTTTTTACATAAAATTGAATATGTTTACACATGTAGTTGAAAAAAGAGCCTACAGGTCAAATAAAATTTGAAAGCAACCAACAGAAACTCTGAACCTCATACAAATATGATTTGATTGAGGCAAAGTTGTGATATGATGTTCTAAGTTTTCAGACTAAATGGCATATTTTCAATCATGTAAATTTGCAACGTTTCCTCAATTTAATTTTCTTAGCACGAAACAAACCCAAATTTATAATTATGAAAACATTTTGTTATTTTAATATAAATGGTACAAATTTGTAAAGGTAGAATGTTGTTAAAACATGTAAATCTTTCTTCCACAATAATGTCACCTGTTATCCATAATATTAAATAGTACATGTCCTCTTATGCAATATGTAATGCACCTTGTATTTGGTGATAATAGTTATATTTTTCAATTATCACTAATATATTTTCATCAAAATGAATCATGTAATTCCTGTCTTTTGAGGGTGGTTTTATTTTTTCGTCATTCGGATACTTGAAAGGACACTTTACTTCAATTAAGCATTCTTCACTAACAAACTCATCACATTATCATTAAAAAAGGTTTCAAGAGAATGTTGAAACATGTTTTGATGACACTAGAACAAACAATCACTATTATTTATCTTATATTTTCACATTAATCAAATAATCCAGTAAATATAACCTCAAAAATAGCTTTTAAAATCAAAAATACGAATTGCAAGATAACTTACATTATCAAAACTATTATTTTTTATATTGAGTAAACACGACTACTTACTTTTCAACAATTTATTCCTTTCAAAAACACGTATGAAACGCTTAAATAATGAAAAATCTACACTCAAATGGAAATTCCTATGGCAAATAGTTTTGTTTGGATACAGCTTCAAATTGTGACGTCACACTAATCTCGCGTATAGAATGTTCTGGATTGTTCGATCGATGATTCTGGTGGGTTCGAAATGTAATTCATTGAAAATTAATATATAAGGAGGTGCTTTCATTAATTTGCTCAACACTTTGGACAAACCTTATACATTACATCCAGTTTTCCAAATTTTTTAGACGCTTTTTCAACCCAACCAATTTTCAACCAACCACCTACGCCGAGCTCAGTACTGAACGCGCACTAAAATCCCCAATACACCCCCAACCCAACCTCGAAGATGAAACCAATCCTACACCACGGCAACCACACAAAACTTGCAATTTCAACTTTTATCACAATATACAAATACAAACAGTAGTGCATCTTGGACAGGCGGCAAAAGTCGCGCTGATTTGACTGCGAAGACTAGACGCCATGTTCTGAGGATAAAATATTTAAACCGATCAAGAAGAAAGAGTGTGGTGCAAATTCCTGTCACTGTTACTGTCTGAATCCAACCAATAAAATATTGACATTTGAGTTATTTGACAGTCTGTGCGTCTGACATTACTTGGCACGATGAACAGAGGAACAAGAAAACGTCACGAACGGCATTTTCATCTGTGATTTTCATTTTATGTTAAATGTTTTCCTTTCGCAAACAAAGTGAAATTAAGTGAAATTACTTGAAATGAAATAATCACATCGATTCTTTTTTTGAAAGGAACGACTGAAAGGTTTGACTGGTCCCTCAGATAAATTCAACCTCAAAACTTTATTTAATCTGTCATTTGTAACAGAAATGGTTAAGCAAATAGAAATGTGTATGGAAGTAAGTACATGTTAGTATGTTTATACGCAATGCGGTAGGTTATACATATAAATTTTAGTATTCCAGTTCACGCTCTAGCAGCGATCTTGCCTCGTTCAAGACTAGACCACGATTTTCCTATTACATTAACGGAAAATCCAGAATATGTTTTGAAAATACCAGTCAAAATACCAATTTAATCTCACTTTCACAAGTGATGTAAAATAATCAGTAACTGCATGTGCTTGAGAGGACGTGCAGCATCGGTGAGGGGGGATGTAGATTCATCACTTTGCAGAGGGTGAAAGGAACACGTCAACTTGTGATACCAACTGAAGTGAAGTGATTTGATCTGATATTCGTGTCGAAAGGAAAGCAAGTATTAATTGCATCTTGTGTAAACAGGTGTTTTGTAAATAGTTTTTATAAGTATAGACTTACATAAGTTCACAATATATCAACATTTAACAAACGGAAATTAAGAAAATATCCTCATTTGTCGCTTTATTATAATAAAGAAATTCGCACTCATTTTAGTTTAGAAAGTGTCACTTTCCCGCACTAGCGCGGGAAAATATGTTAATTTATCGTTATTAAATGTACATTTCATTGATTTTACCTGTATATTACTATTAAAACTAATATAGGTTTTAATATTCAATCTAACCCAGACTATTTTTCATTCATTGGAATGAAGAAATTGCGATACTTTTATATATCTACCCTATACATTTCTTAAAATCAATCCGCATAACAATCAAACTAAGCTGAGTCTAGTGGTTTGGTGTGGTAACCAAAGATTTGTTATGACAACCAAGTTGTCATCAAGACGTCAAAGTTTCAAGTCGAAGTGTCCGATTCTGGTATTTTTCAAATTATTTTCAATAAAAGCAATATTTTAATGGATTCGTCAGACGAAGAGCTCCCAGAAGCAATATTAAAGGCCACAGATGGGGTAAATTCAGACCTGTTATCAAGTAAATCACGAGAAAGATACGAACAGCAATACAACCAATTTTTAAACTGGTGTAAGGAGCTTCAGAGAAGAGATTTTTTGGCGTATTTTTCCGAGCTGAGTAAGGTACTGAAATCCAATATCCTATGGTCGAGTTACTCGATGGTGAAATGTTTAATTAAAATATAACAAAACCTGGACATAAGCAAGTTTCATAAATTGACATCGTTCCTAAAAAAGCAAAATGTTGGTTTTCGACCACATAAAGCGCAGATTTTTACCAAAGAAGACATCCAAGTTTATGTTAGCCCCTGATGAGATATATCTTACTATTAAAGTAGGTGCCATTTTTGCTTTAGCCGGTGCTCTTCGCAGAGCGGAGCTTGTGAAAATCACGCTTGACGATATTCAAGATAAAGGAAACCTAATTATTGTGAAAATTTCCGATACGAAAAACCATACTTCAAGATCCTTTGTTACATCTGAAGACATAAATAATGGAACCTTTTTGAAGCTCTATACAAAGTATGCAAATTTACGGCCTCCTACCACCACGCACCGTCGTTTTTTTATCAATTACAAAAAAGGCAAATTTTCTGTTCAGTGCGTAGGCGTAAACACATTTGGTAAAATGCCGGCAGAGATCGCTACTTACTTAGGCCTACCTAACCCAAAACGTTACACAGTTCACAGTTTTAGAAGATCCTCGGCAACATTTCTAGCAGATTCAGGCGAAGGGATAACCAAAATAAAACGTCTTGGAAGCTGGAAGTCAACTGCTGTTGCTGAGAGTTATTTGGAGGACTCCGTAGAACAGAAGAAAACCATCTCGAATAAATTTTTTTCATGTACTGGCAACTTGCAACCGATGCCGTCTCCGTCATCTTCATGCACTTTGCAATCTATGAGTGTTACTCTTAACAGCCAGTTACCACCAACTAACTACTCTGGACCGGCTATTCTGACGCATTTGCAGAATGCAACAAATTGTATTTTCAACATTAATATTAATGATAATTAGTGGATTTTCATGGAATGTTTTGAATGTTGAAATAAAATATATATTTTCAATGTGCTTTTTGAATCTTTATGCGTAAAGTGCCTTTCCCGCCCTTGATTGCTTGCCCGAACTCCGCTTCGCGTCATTCGGGTCAACGGCAGTCGCGTGCGGGAAAGTATCACTTTCCGCACTTGTTAGGAAAATAACTATTTTATGTACGATTCTGTCGTTCCCATAAAGCTCGCTTCTGACCTGACATTTATCCAGAAAAGATGGCCGACAGTTACTTTTAAACTTCAAAGGTACCGCCTTGAAGATGCACTACTGTTTGTTAGGTATATTGTGCTTTTATAACAAAACCCAATCCGACACAAATCTTGTCGAATTTCTCTCTCCATAAGTTAAACAGTGCATCCAACTGTATGAAAAATTATCCAAAACGATGCTGAGCTGCTTCCTTTTTGAGGGTTTGATGCACGCTTCTTATTCTAGTTCAATTATTGGCTGAAAAATGACATCCGCCAAAATCTACCAATAGCAAGTCTAGTAAAAGACGCGTTGGGACTTGAAACTCTTAAAAAGAAAGCGGCTATGAAATGGTTATTTTGAGCAACTGCTCTCAATGTCACAAAGCAAACTTTGTAGACGGTAGACGTGAATTATACATACGTGAATTATTTTCCATATACATATAAATAAAATATACTGCGCCTAGCGGTCCGGGAAGCGTGGCGATCATCAGAGTGCCGACATATATATGTATGCGCATACGAGTCACGAGCCGTTGCATTGTTTAATATCATTGGCTGTATCTTTACCGCTTTGACGCTTTTAGACCTTCAGAGGGGTGGCAAAGGTTGGTAGCATAGACAAATAATATTTTCTCTATGGTTCTTTGTTTGGACACAGCATAGTAAAATTAGGATGTGGTTTGGATGTTTAGTGATTTTGTTATTTGTTTTATCAATGTGTTGTGATTTTTACATGTTTCTTTTATTTAGATTTTTAATAAAAACTATGCTTCCACAACGGTGCTTTTTATGTAATGAGATTGGTCCTAATTTAAATTTTCATAGGTCTACAGGTATATAAAAATAAATTCCGTTTGAAAACAAATCATCCCATAGGGTACTCCATCGTCATTTAATTTGTCATTATATATGGCTATATTAGTGTGTAGATATCGAAAAAATGATTTATAAAAATAATAACACTAATTGGTTATGTGCTCACTATATATTTCATGTTTATCTACCTCATTTCTATTCCTTTTGAAGTAACCTAGACAACTATAATAGACGTTATTTCAGATTTATGTTAGAAGTGAAAAAAAAATGTAATTACATAATTGCACTTTATTTGGTCAAATCAAAAATCAGACACGAAGTTTTTGTTGACTCAAATATCTTCGTTTAAAAATATTACAGGCGGCAAATACAGCACTTGCGCATAACTAACATGGCCACTCAGAGTGTAGTCGGACCTCTCACTCTTAATGGTACGCATTTCGCTTATTGGAGATATAGGTAGTTAGCAGTATATTTTATTTATTACGTATATGATATCAAAGGGAAATAAACTTATTAAATTATATGTCTATGGTGGAAATTTTGGAGAGTTTTTTCGTTATGATGTCATCCGGATTACTGAAGTATGATCAACAACGCATCCCAAAATGTCCATTTGTACATCTAGAACTTGCCGTTTTCGAGATAATTAGGCGTTTCTAGATTTTTGTTTAATTATGTATAGTATTTTAAAAAATAAAACTTTCACTTCTCCCTTGTGAATCCCTTTACGCCGTGCGGTTGCGGACATTGCACATTGAGAAGTTGGCGACGCAGCACAAAGCAATGCAGTTTTTTGCGAATCACGGGATAAAATGAAATTGCGCAAATTGGGATAGAGGCTGTTTCATACAGACCCGAATCGAGATTTGCAAATAACGTTCAGATTGGTCCATTTAAAAATCAACATAAGGGCATGACAAATTTTTTATTTTGATTGACAATAAAATTGAATTGGGCTCAATATATTCGGTCAAATTGTGCTTAGGACCGACTGTTTTATGGTCGCACATGCGCATTTTAGAACATTCTTGTTTTATCTGAGCATTTGAAGCATCTTTGACACCATCTGGGATGCATTGCAGTTAAGTTGTTTTGTTATTATAATCGATTTCTGTCATGGAAAACAGTGAGCGATGTTGCATTATTTGTTGTTTATAAATAATGCAATCAAAATAATATAAAAAAGTGAATATTCCCAATAATATCCCAACTGTGTATATGAAATAGCCTGAACTAGCGAGTAATTTATTTTGCGAATTCGTATTTCGTAAATTGAGTATGTATGAAACACTGAACTAAAATTGTTTTTAGTTCAGTGGTATGAAACAAGCTTAAAGCAGGATAGATCTGCGCCCTACTCGCATACGATACGATACACTTGTGTAGGAGACAGAAAACGTGAATCACAGTCACACGTGCCCCGCAGTTGGTCCGGTTTTCTAGAGTCTCTGTTTTTACCTGGCGAAATAATAATGAGATTATATCGCAAGCGCTTTTAGCTTGTCATAAGTTTGTACACGTATCCGTTTTGGAGTTACGTTGACGTAAAAAAGTTGTCAAGAAAACCTTTTTCGCAGATGTATCGTTTCGTGCTATAAAACCAGCATGGTCAAAGATTCTTTGTAAAAGTAGAAAAATAATGAAAGATAAAACTAAAAATGAACTTTGTGGTTATAATCAAACCAAATCAATATCACAAATCACCCACCTGATCAATATCAAAGAAGACATGTAAAATAGCACAGAATACTGATTTTGGTCGGGATACGGATATGTGAGAAATTTAAGACAAGCTATTGTCCTAGCACGCGTGCTGAAGGGTCACTTCGCCACTGACTAAATTGAGATTGGGAATGGTATATTTTATCATATACATATAAATATTATTTATTACGTATATGTTATTTTCATTGTTTGTTTATGTTGTGTTAATAGCAGTGGCGTAACTATGTTGAAGGTCGGGGGGGGGGGGGGGGGGGTATGATGAACTACCGGGAGATCTGGTAAACGGACATTTTTTCCAATTTTGTGCCTCTAAAACTGCATTCTAGCTTTGTTTTTCTTATTAAATTGTAACCTACAGCTCCTAGCTTTTAGTACATTTCAATAAAGTATAGGTTTGCTGTGATTATGTATTGGATTTTTTTCATTTTTAGGGTTCTATCCCCCTCATCCCCTCCGTAGTTACGCCACTGGTTAATAGTGTGGTTTAGTGTTTTACAACTTTTTTACCATTTATTTTCGTTAATAAATAATTAAGAGACTTTTCTTAAACAATATTCTTATTAAATTCAAAACTTTTCTCTTAGTGTATATAACGTACAGGTAAGATGTTTTTTTAAGTTTATAGGTACTAAGGATTTCAATTTGTTGTATATTATTGCAAATTGTTCTAAGATGAGTTAGATAAATTGACACATAAAAATATAGAGTGTAATGACAGCATACTTCTTGGAATGTAATCTTTAAAATGAAGTGAACACACAAACATATATTTCGATGTAGATTTTCCAATGCTTAATTTATTTTGCCAAGCTTTTCTGGCGTCTACCATTTCGAAGTCTTCATTTTTATTTGTACTCTAAACCACTTTCAGTAAATCGGTGGAAACTCACTTGTACATCCTTATTTCTTATCGATTTTCACTGTAGTACTGAGCAATATTGACGACTTTTGTTGCATATTTTTATTAAAAAATATAAAAATCGTTTAAACCTAACTCTTGAAAATCCAATATAAAATTCGAAAAACAATGTCCAAAACACATGAAACTATCTAATCAATGGATATAAATCTATCAATAATAGGGAAGTTCACTTTAACGCCGTGTGATGGCGTATCGCTTAGCAACAGATTCCGTGACTTGACGGGTTCCCTTAAAACGTAAACAAACAGCAGGGCCGGACTGGCTCGGAAGAATCTCACATTATATAAATTACAAAAACTAATAGTGCTGAAAAGAACAGCATTTTATTGGACTTTGAACCAAATGAACTCGTTTTTAGTCTCTCATGCTTTTAAACCAATTTTGAGGCAATATTAAAACAGTTATATATAATAAAGAATTTATTACAAAACTAAAATTATTCAAATTTGATGCCTTGTGCTAGTGGCAGATCTTTCGAATGGTTTATAGTGATGGTAGATCTTCTCATATATTGTTTCCAAGAATCGCTGCCGGATTCTCTACCACCTCCTGTGGATTTTTCCCCTCCAAACGCTCCTCCAATTTCCGCCCCAGATGTTGGTATGTTCACATTTACTATACCACAATCTGAGCCTTTAGGACCAATCCACTAGAAGCAAAATATGAAATGGAACAGTTAAATTTCAAATATGTAACAAAATGGGGTCAATACTACTTACTTGAAATATATTTCCCAAATTTTGTGAGAATAAACTCGACGATAATCCTTGTGGTACTTCGTTATTCCATTGTATAGCTTGATCAACACTATCTGCTTTTAATACGTATACTATCGGAGCAAAACATTCATCGTGAACTAAAGGATTGTCGTGTTGAAGCCCAGTTACAATAGTAGGTTCGACAAAGAACCCAGGTTTATTTAATACCTAGAATTTAAAAAACTAATTACAAAATTTTGTAAATATATATAGCGTTAGCATACATTTCCTCCAAATTCAATTTTCCCACCTTGTTTCTTGATTTGATCTATGGTATTTGCGTATTTTTGTAAAGCTTGCTTGTTGTGAAGAGGACCAACAAGGATATTATCTTCCAAGGCGTCTCCTATTCTGTGCAAAACTTGACCGTAGGCTTTTTTTAATCTCTCCAATACCTCAGAATATACCTAAAACATGTGAAGTAATTTTTAAAAATATGTCAAAGGCAACCATAGAACTAAAATTTTCTTTGACGTCACGGGATGTAATCTCCCTTACCTTATTATGTAGAATCAGTCTTCTTGTAGTAGTACATCTTTGTCCAGCTGTACCAACGCATGCAAATAAACTAGCTTGTACTACCATATCCACATCTGCATCTTCTGCTACAACTATAGCGTTATTACCTCCGAGTTCTAGTAATAATTTACCGAATCTTTTCTGAACCTCCAGTCCCACCTAAAATACTCCATAAAAAATTCTCTATATGAAGCAGACGTTTTTTCATCTTACCTGTTGTCCAACGTGGGTACTACCAGTGAAAGATAATAATTTAATCCTACTGTCTGTCGCCATGGCTTTTCCTATGTTAGCTCCACCGCAACATAAAGCCGCTATTGCTCCAGGTAAATGGTTCTTTTCTAAAACGTCAGCTATGATCTTTGTTGTAGCGACTGAAACAAGCGGTGTAGTTTCAGCGCTTTTCCATAACACTGTATCACCACAAACCTTAAAAAAAGATCATCAATACTTCTAAAATTATAATAGATCTTCTAAATACCATAGCAATGGCGCTGTTCCAACCATACACTGCTATGGGAAAGTTAAAAGCTGAAATAACTCCAATAACTCCGAGTGGGTTCCATTTTTCCAATAGTACATGTCCTGGTCGTTCAGATGGTAAAATAGATCCGGCCAAAGTTCTTGATAAACCTACTGCATAATCGCAGATATCCACATATTCTTGAACTTCGCCTATACCTTCAGGTAAAATCTTACCCATTTCGATTGAAACTAATTTTCCCAAAGGCATCAGTTTTTCTCTAAGTGCATTTCCGATTTGCCTTACGATATCGCCTCTCTTTGGTGCTGGTACGTCAGCCCAAACGTTCCAAGCATCTTTAGAAGCTTCTACGCACGCTTCGTAATCTGTTATGGATCCTTGTTGGACTTCAGCTATTATTTGACCATTACTGGGACATACCGATTGAACAGTCTAGAAAAATGTATATAGATATTTTAAATATAACTTGTATAATATAAATCCCAGTGTAACGGCACTGGAAACATCATTCAGTTCTGTGGTTACACAATTAATTTTCTACCTTAGTTGTTTATGCAAATGAAAATTTAAAGCAAAGTTAATTTAAGATTGCTTTTTATTATAAGAATTGATTAGTTGTTATTTATATTTAAAAAGACGGTTTTCATACATCTACTGGATTCTCATTCTATTTTAATGGCTTGGCAACATAGTACAGTTACCACAAAACAACTCTGTTGTGACGTGTTTGGGATTTATATTTTACCAAGAAAAGATTTTATATTTTCCACTTACCGGACCTGATCCTTTCCAAGCACCATCGAACACTCCTAGATTTTTTTCTTTCAATCCTAAATCTTTTAAAAACGAGTATTTAGAATCGTTGATAAGATAAGTGGAGGTTGCCATATTTCTTACACTGAAAAAATGTTGTAGAGGCAACAGTTTACGTGAACTAATAAGTAGTCTCATACCTAGGTAATTTCCGTGTTGGTACCGGTTCTCTTATTAGTACACGTGAACTTCAACTGAATTATACGAAGTTATCAAGCTCTTTAACGCTCCGTTATCTTTTTATGTTGCAATAAGTCGGGAACTTTGATAATCTATTCATATACAAATAAAAGTCTTCATAAACAAGTTTTTATTTTACCAAGGTCGTTACAAAAGTTTCTAGAGTTGGGTACAGAAATAAAAAAGACTGTGGCTTACACTAACTAATAACTTTTTGTTTCAATTGCAATTAAATTGTTTGTTTTTAGTTGTTAGTCCTACGCTGTAGGCAACCAAATTAACATTACTGTGTATATTTCAAATTTGTCTGTTGATTGATGTAAATTATGATATTTTAATACCGGGTGTCCCACTTAACTTTTCGGGGTTTTGATCGCTTATTACTCAAACAGTTCTAGGAATAGAAACATGCGGTTTTAGCCAGTTTTATTGAAATTTATAAATGTTTTTTGCTCAATAAAGGGATATTTTATCGTAATGACGGTTTGACCGGAAATTAACACGGCGATTTTTAGGGATAGGGCAACTTTGTTATTTTAAATAGAACACTCTGTATATTTTTAGTCTAACACAAAGCTCAATCTTTAAGCTTTCTAAACATATATAGTTTGTGCTACTTTTTCTGGAAATTATGGCCTAACATTAATTTAAGTTACACAACGTTAAGCATTTTCTAAGGCAATTTTTTAAAAATGTCAACAAAATTAACAATTTTGGACGTAAAGACATTTAACAAAAAATATTATTGCAACAAATTTTCAAAATGATGTCCTCGGACATTTACACAGATTCGCCATATTTTAATTAAGTTTCGAAAACTAGCTATCAACATCTCTCTAGGAATAGTTTCATTCACATTTATTATGTTTGTCTTTAATTCTTCCAAGGTTGTAGGGGGTGGGTTGTAACATAGATCTTTGATGTAACCCCAAAAGAAAAAGCCGGTACCGTTAAATCTGGTGATCGCGGTGGCCACCTCACTGGACCTCTTCTTCCAATCCACCTTTCACCAAATGTTTCATTTAAAAGTTCTCTAGTGATCATTTCATAGTGTGGACTTGTACCATCCTGCTGAAAGTAACATGTTTGTAATAACTTATCTTACTGAAGTTGCGGAAAAAAGTACAGTTGTAGCATATCTACATAATTTACTGCGGTAACGATAGGTTTACTAAAGAAAAATGGGCCATACATTTTTGTAGAACGCATGGCACACCATACAGTTACTTTGGGTGAATCTCGCTTACATATTCAGTAGTTCTGTGAGGGTTCTCTGAACCCAAAATACGACAGTTGTGTTTATTTACTTGACCATTTAGGTGGAAAGTAGCCTCGTCAGACATAAAAAGAAGATTTCTGTAATTAATTCTTGTAAATAATCTTAAACCTTGGCGGCAAAAATTAACGCGCACGGCATGGTCAATCTCTTTTAATTCTTTCACCAAGTGAAATTTGTAAGCCTTTAATTTTAAATGTTTTTTTAAAATCCTATGAAGTGTGCTCCTAGAAACGCTCGTAGTGCTAACCATTTTTCTAACTGATGTTGTGGAATTTACTTCTACAGCTTCTTGAACTTGAATAACTTTATTTAATAAATTGTCTTGGTTACGCTCTCTTTATTGATGAGCAAGTGTGCCTGTGTCCCATAACTGACGGTACCAACTTCTTATTGCTTTATCACTGGGTGGTTGTTTATTAAACATTCTTCGAAATCTTCTTTGTGTCACCACAATTGACTTCGTTTCTGCAAACATTATTACACACTTTCCTTTTTCAGATAAAGTGAACATTTTTCAAAGAGAAATAAGAAAACTAATTGTGGTAAACTGACAGTCCGCGTGAAATAATTATTTGCTGTCACTAAGCAAAGCCTACTTAAAAAATATATAAATCTATTTCCAAATGCCCCGCTAGTTATCGAAACTTAATTAAAAGATGGCAAATGAGTGTAAACGTCCGAGGACATCATTTTGAAAATTTGTTTTAATATTCTTTTTTGTTAAATGTCTTTACGTTCAAAATTGTTAATTTTATCGACATTTAGAATAAATTGCCTCAGAAACTGCTTAAAGTTGTTAAACTTAAATTTTAGGCCATAATTTCAGAAAAAGCAGCACAAACTATATATGTTTGGAAAGCTTAAGGATTGAGTTTTGTGTTAGACTAAAAATATACAGGGTGTTCTATTTAAAATAACAAAGTTGCCCTATCCCTAAAAATCGCCGTGTTAATTTCCGGTCAAACCGGCATTACGATAAAATATCCCTTTATTGAGAAAAAAACTTTTATAAATTTCAATAGAACTGGCCAAAACCACATGTTTCTATTCCTAAAACTATTTGAGCAACAAGCGATCAAAATCCCGAAAAGTTAAGTGGCACACCCGGTATGATTGAAACTAAAAAAAGCTGTCATTTATAATAAAACCAAATGAAAAACTATATGCTTCTATTTCCAATAAAAAAATGTGAAAACATATAATACGTTCCTCCTATATTGGCTTAAAATATCTGGAGTGGACCATCATGATTTATTAAATTATTATCCCGTCCATCTACCAATAATTCATGTGTGCCACTAGTGAAAGAAGATTTGTTTATCATCATAAATGTTTTTTTAACGTTCAGAGCGGTACGTTTTGGGTTTACAATGTGTACAATATATTATGAATTATTATTATTATCTTTAGGTCTGTTCCAACCAACACAAAAACCGTACAATTACGATACAAACCCAGTTGACCTGCTGATTAGTGAATATAGTAAGTTTGTGTAATTTACATCAAATTTGCTGCGTTACTGAGATTGTACGGTACTAGAACGCTATTTACGTCGGTTGGAACAGACCTTTAAAGGTCTGTTCCAACCAACACAAAAACCGTACAATTACGATACAAACCCAGTTGACCTGCTGATTAGTGAATATAGTAAGTTTGTGTAATTCACATCAAATTTGCTGCGTTACTGAGATTGTACGGTACTAGAACGGTATTTACTTTGGTTGGAACAGACCTTTTGTGTATCTTTCACTTAAAAAATCGCACATGTCAAAATAATGAAATTATTCAGCTCATATAATAGAGGAATACTTTCAAAGGTATTATTTATGAAGAAAACCATCAGGAATGTACCACACGTTCGTGTTTCTGAGATACCGAGCGTCAAAGTCTAGTTATTTGGAAATTAAGAAACATTTTCACTTAAAAAGTCGCACAGGTCAAAATAATGAAAATATTGAGCTCATATTATAGAAGAGGTATAATTTATTAGAAAAAAAAATATAATGTACCACACGTTCGCGTTTCTGCGTTTTAAATGCATTGGTGTAATTATCCTCTAATTATGCTAGTTCAAAAATCTGAAGCTATATATTGTTAAATTTATTTGACTGTCCAATAAATTATTGTTATCAACAAACAAGGTTGCCAAATTCTAAAAAGGTTCAATCGTTCGACGGCTCAACAAAAATCGTTTTATAGGGAATTATTGAAATTATAAGATTGTACGTATAGGGGAGGTTGGGGCAATGTGGACTACGGGGGCAATGTAAACCACCTAGGTTTTTTTCATAACAGCGGCAGCAATGCAACAGATTCGATTCTACTTATGTGCATACGGGTCCTACCGATACTCAGTAAGAACTTGGCAGCCGAAGAGGATTGTTTATCAGAGTTTAGAGCCAAAACGTGATTTGCGGAAGCGTCGATCTAACAAAAGTGTTGACTTTATATCAGAATTACTTGGTAAGTAAATGTATTTTTATCAATTTTTTAGTCTCCATACGTTGTTACGAGTGTGCTTAATATATGAAAAACGGCAATGTTACGATTTTTTATAAACATTGAATATAAACTACACGTGTTCAATTTATTGTCTATGTGGGGCAAATTGAACCGTTAGTGGCCACATTACCCCAAGTACATTTTTATATATTAAATTTTATTTTCCTTGTTTTCAGGTGCCTAGTCAAGATGGTCCGTAATTATAGAAGAAAAACGGAGAAACAAACATGGTCACTTGTTGCAATGGAAAATGCTATTAAAGCAGTTAAAAGCGGACAAATGGGCTATTTGAAGGCAAGTAAATGTTTTAATATTTCAAAAGCAACATTAATTCGACGATGTAAGGAACAAAATAAAAGAACGAAAAAGGTTTGGGGTTTTATAAACCTGTGTTTACCAAACAACAGGAGGAAGAATTGGAAAATTATATTCTGGATATGGAAACCAGGTTCTTTGGCATTACAATGCTTGACCTTCGTTCTCTTGCTTTTCAGTTAGCAGAAAAAAATCAGATAGAGCATACATTTAATAACACCAAAAGACTAGCTGGCCTTGATTGGACTTATGGATTTCGTAACCGTCATCCAAACATTTCGTTGCGCAAACCCGAGTCGACTTCTGCTGCAAGGGCTCAAGCCTTTAACCGCCATAATGTCGAGCAATTTTTTGACCTATACAAAAACGTTTTGGATTCTAAAAATATCGTATTAACCAGAATATTCAATTGTGATGAAACCGGGTTAGGCACTGTTCCAAAATGTAACAGTAAAATATTAGCTAAAAAAGGAAGGAAGCAAGTTGGCCGTCTCACCTCTGCAGATAGAAGTGGAACCACCACAGCAGTTATTTGTATGTCATCAGGAAACTTTGTACCACCATTATTAATTTTTGCAAGGAAAAGGATGAAGGTCGAACTCCAAGATGGCGCACCACCTGGAACAATATTTGCATGCAGTGAAAGTGGCTGGATTAATACCGACATCTTTTTAGTCTGGTTTAAGCATTTCGTTCAATAGGTGAAACCCACCGACTATGATCCCGTCTTACTAATTTTAGATGGGCATACTAGCCACACAAAAAATATTGATGTGATTGATATAGCCAGAACTAAACATGAACATATTATTTGCTTGCCGCCCCACAGCACTCATCGTATGCAGCCAACGGATGTCGGTTTCATGGCCCCATTAGCACGCTACTACGATATGGCTTTGGAAAAGTTTTTGAATAATCATCCAGGCAGAGTTGTCACGGTCTTTCAGATCGCCAAAATCTTTGGTGATACGTACTTACAAGCAGCAACCCCCTTAACGGCTATTAACGCTTTTAAAAAGTGTGGATTAGTCCCCTATGATCCAAATATTTTCACAGATTTAGACTTTGCCCCGTCTGCTGTTACTGACAAAAATCTAGCGACAAACGAACTGCCACAATCTGAAAAGGAAGAAATAATTTCTCCAACCTTTACTGCAGGGAGCACCTTATCGAAGCTCACACAATGTAAGTTGGATGAAGTGCCTCCTACAGAATCTACTTCAAACGATCCTTCACATTGTAACGATAAAGAAACAACGGCTTCAACATCTACTGCCGGCACGACTCTATCACAGCCCATACAATCTAAGCTGGAAAAAGAAGTTCCTTCAGCATCAGCATGTCTTCGCTCTACAGAAAACCAAAGGAAAAGTAGTTTTGGGTCAGAAAGTCCCATCGACATTCGCTCACTTCCAAAGACTACTAAATCAAATAATAATCCATTACGGAAAAATAAAAAGGGCAAAGCAGCAATACTAACATCTAGTCCTTATAAATTGGAGTTAGAAGCTGAACTAAAAATAAAAGAGGAAAAAGAAGCAAAGAAAAAGGAAACAGTTAAAAGAAAAATTGATAATCAAGAAAATGAACCAAAGAAACAAAAAGTAGAGTCTAAGAACAGTCTTTCTAAATCAGATAAAGGAAAGCAGAAAAAAAAATTTGTAGATGAAGATGCAGACGAGGGAGACCACGATGCAGAATATTTTTATTGTAATGAGTTGTACTCAACATCAATGGCCGAAGAAGGTTGGGTGCGCTGTTGCGGATGTTTAAGATGGGCTCATGAAGCCTGCGCAGGATTGGACCCTGAAGATGACGAGGCATTTAAATGTGAATTTTGTGCAGAATGTTAATATTTCAAGTACTCGTATTTTTAAGTTGGTAGTACCATTATTTTTATGTTCTATACCTAAATAAAGATTTAATTTTGAATTTCCTTTTTGTGGTCCATATTGCCCCACCCCATGGGGCAATATGAACTTCAGACATGTGTTCAGATTTTTTTTTAACAAACAAGTTTTAAAAATGAAGTCTGGTAAGTTCATAATGATAGTACAAGGTTCACTGAACAATGTGAGTTCATTACAATTTCAAATTTCATCTTAATAATGAGGCTATACAATTTTTTATCTTAAATAGTTCACATTGCCCCAACCTCCCCTATCAATTATATTACCATCATCTAATAACGCAAATTGTTTGTGTCAAACATGGCACGCTGCTGAACATACTAGAAAGTAAAGGTTCAGATTCCCAAGATCTAAAAATCATTCAGTACCTCTATGACGCCCGGTAGCGACAGTGCAGCTTGAAAACACCCAAACAAAAACTGTACCAATTAAACGTGGAGTCAGACAGGGATGTGTGCTGAGCCTTATGCTTTTTAACATGTACTCCGAAATTGTATTTCAAAACACACTTGAAGGCGCAGAGGATGGCATAAAAGTAAACGGGATCCTGATAAATAATCTAAGATATGCCGACGACACTGTTATAAATGCGGACAGTCCTGAGGGCTTGCTGCGGCTACTTAACAAGATATTAGCCGAAGGAGATCTATTAGGCTTAAAAATCAACACCGCAAAAATAAAGATATTGGTGGTAAACTGGAATCCAAATCAACCGGTACATGTAAACGTATACGGGACACAGATAACCAGGGTCTCTAAATTTAAATACCTGGGCAGCTGGATCGGCGAAGATCTGAATCCTGATTTGGAAATTAGAGCTCGGATTGAAATGGCTAGTGCAAACTTCTTAAAAATGCGAAGCCTGTTAAGCGATAGGTCACTTGATATAAAAATTAGATACAATTTTGTGAAGTGCTACATATATTCCACAGTTGTGTATGGGGTTGAAGCGTAGACGCTAAAAGCTAGCAGCTCAAACAGGCTCGAGGTATTGGAAATGTGGGTGTATCGGCGAATGATACGAGTACCTTGGACTGATCACACCACCAATTTGGAAGTTTTGAATCGAATGGGCAGAGAACGCGAGTTCATCGAAATAAAAAAAAAGCGGAAAACTGCACATCTCGGTAATGTAATGAGACACAATAGATATGAATTTCTACAGCTCATGATAGAGGGTAAGATCGAAAGTAGACTTGGACCAGGACGAAGGCAACGCTCCTGGCTTAAGAACATACGAGATTGAAAAGGCCTGGGTTCAAACACTTTGCTAAAAAGGGCCCAATTTAGAGAAGAATTCGCCAAAATTGTTGGCGATCTTCGATTGGAGAAGGCAGTCGAAGAAGAAGAATAACGCAAGAATTAGATTCTATCTAACCATAATTTTAATTTTTCAATATTTATACTTTTCAAAAAACCATTCTTTGCTTAGTGAGCGCTCACTGAATGGTTGAGTTATAAGTTATGTTTAACAATAAGTTTTATTAGTCGAAATGTCAATCTGCATCTGACTACTTGATTTTTGTTTTATTAGTGGAATTTTTATTTATTATTTTTGTCTTAAATTTGGCTAGTAGTGGAAAAAATTGTACACACATGCCCTCACACACATACACACACAGACGCGCGTGAGAAAACCAGTTCCATTAAGCATCCGCCCCCGGACTAGGTCCGCGAGTTGGTGCGAAGTAGGACATTCCCTCCACACCCTGTAATTCCGACAGGATCTCATCGTAGTTCGCGTCTCGCGTCGCGTATTCTCTCTCCTCTTTCTCTAATTCTGAGAAAGATTCCGCGAGGTCTCAATATTCTTTCGAAGGGGTAGCTCTGGTGGCTATACTCCCTTGTCCCATCGCGGTTGTTTGTATCGTCGTCGAAGTGTGTGTGTGTGTGTGTGTGTGTGTGTGTGTGTTTTCCATAGAGGTAGGAAAACACTTTACGTATCGTTAGGACTTGGTGTTCTGCCTGGTATGTCGGACTCGGTAGCCTTTCCAATACCGACTAAAAACCTCCTCTGTCTCCAACCTCTGTTTCCCCCGCGGTACCACCGTTAGGCATTACTTCGCAGAGGGAGGATCTAGCTATCGCCCTTCCTTCTATAAGTCGAATTCATGGTGGTTTCGTTCTACGAAGTTGTCTGTCTAAATCAAATCTTTTTTTTTCACGCGTTTCGATTTTTTGCACGTTCTCTTTGTAAACGACGAAGTAGAGTACCTCTATTGCAAATCGACGTGTTGCCTCCCAGGCCTCCTCTGATGATAGCATAGATTTCACTAGCGACTCTGCTCGAGTTTTCGAATGAACGGTAGCTTCCCAATCGCTGCGTATTGTGCTGAAACTAGGACAGACACAGAACACGTGCTCCGCGTCCCCCCTAACTCCAGGACAAGACGGAAATTCTGGAGAGTCCTCATGTCTAAACCGGTGCAAATATGCTCAAAAGCAACCATCTCCCGAGATCATTTGTGTCAGGTAGTAATTGACCTCGCCATGATCTCGGTTTAACCAAATATCCAATTGTGGTATAATGCGGTACGTCCACCTTCCTTTTTTTGAAGAATCCCACAGTATCTGCCATCGCCGTATACTATTCCGCCGTTCTATTATTCTTTGTGCATCAGCGCTCAGCGTAGTTAATCCGTTTTGTCGGTAAAGAGCACTTCTTTCTTCTGCGAGTACTTCGATTGGCAGCGTCCCAACAATAACGTGTGTGCGAAATGCGCTGACTGTTTTTAAGGCACTCAGCCGGTAGACAATGCTTGTTTCAATAGCCCATCGTACATAATATTCCACAACAGTGGGTCTAGTACCGAGCCTTCTTTCTTGTAGCTTGTTAGGTCCCTCAGTTGTACTTTTAGATGCGTTTTCAGCTCTTCGAAGAGTTTCCTCGCTCTTTCGTTTATTATTTCAAGTACTATCTCTACTTGTGTTTCTTTGAATATATCGTCATTCCTTTTGTTCCATTGGGCGTTAGTCGCTTATCTTAGCGATGTGTTTTGTTGCATTTGTAGTTTCTGTCTGTTCGTTTCGCAGGTGTGTCCCCAGGCAACTGAGGTGTACGTGGTTATTGGGATTATTACGCTTCTTATAAATCTCAACTTGGTTTTGAGGTTGAGTTTACTTTTCCTGCCTATCAATTCGGCGAATCTTGCCTTCGCTTGGCTCGTTCTGTCTATTATGATGTTCACCTGTGGGGTGAATGTTAGTCCTTGGTCCAACGCTACTCCTTTTTGCTATTTCTGTCCATTCGATTTCTTCGCCGTCGTTTTCTATTTTTTCTTCTGATCGTCGGAGTCTTTTCTTCGTAAACAAAACAGCTTAGGGTTTTTCACCGTTTTTGTTTATTTTCCATGTTTTACACCATTCTCCGACTTCGTTTGCAGTCTGTTTGTGACATTTTTCACTTTCACGCATCTCGTGACTTTGGAAGTATCATCGGCGTAGAGTGCGTTCATAGTGTTCTCTATTTTTGTGATGTATCCGGTGTATATGTTGTATAGTGTGGGGGATAGTACTGCTCCTTGCGGTACTCTCGCTTCTTGATGGCCTACTTCCGATCTCTCGTTTGCTACCTTCACTTGGAATTTCTCTCTTTGAGAGTTTTATCAGAGGTTTTGTGTATCCTGTCTCTTTCATTTTATAAAGTAGTCCTTCGTGCCGTACTCGGTCGAAGGCTTTACTTATATCGAGAAATATTGCTCCTGTTGATTCCTTCTGATTGAAACCTTGACTTGCATATTCTACAAGTCTCAAGATTTGTTGTTCGGTGCTGTGTTCTCTTCTGAATCCGAACTGTTTGTCTGGTCTGGTATTACATTTAATACTCTAATTTGTTCGTTTAATATCGTCATTGTAGTTCTTTCTGTTATTTTGCTCATTGCTGGTAGCAAACTGATTGGTCTATAATTTTGCTGAAACGTTGGATTTTTTCCGGATTCTCTCTGCATGTTTCTATCTTGTCGGGAAGTGTTTCGTCCTTAACATGCCGTTGATGATGTTGGTTAGGTATGTGATACCTTTATTCGGCATGTTTGTCAACGCTCTGTTCCGGGTGCCTTTTTTTTAGAAGCTAATCTCAGCAGCTTTTTTCCTTCTAGAGGAGTTGCGAACCTTATGGGTCCGTGCTCCTCTAGATACTGGACGATGCTTTCTTCTACCATGTCTAAGAAATCCATGCCTTCGTCTTGGTGTTCATTCAGTGTAAACTGAGTTTCTAGCGTGATTTTCAACGCTTTTTCTTTTTCTGTATAGACCATCCCGTTGGCTTCGTGTATCAGCCGTATCGATTTTTTATCTTCTCGTAGAACTTTTGCGATATTCCATATCCCCGGTTTTTGCGGGTCTAGTTCGTTGATTATTTTGTTCCATTCTTCACTCCTGTGTTCTTTTAGTTTTCCATGTATTTCTTCTTTGTTTTCCCTGACTCTCCTTATTTCGTCGGGATTTTGTGTCCTGTGCACTTATCGTGATTCGATTCTTTTCCCTAATCAGATTTTTTAGATCATCATCTATATTTGTCTGCTACGGAGGTTGTGGTACTACATTCTAACGCTTCTGTTAGTGTTTCTTCGAAGATTGTACATACACCACGGTGGTGAAGACATTTATAGGGCTCGCACCTTAACCTTATTCCGCTCGGGGCAAAGCCTCTCGTGAAATAATCTTGGTGTTCGGTCAATAACGAGAAAACCTACTAACCCTCTCAGTGCTCGTTATAGGTATGCGGGTTGTCTCACGTGGTACAACCCGTGCTCGCCAGTCGACTAGCTTCGAGTCGAAGAAGGGGTGGATTCTTCAAAAAAAAATATTAAGTTCACAAAAAGGGCGCCAGAGAAGTTTTGGCAAGCACCCAAGACTTCTTAAGTTAGCCCACAACTCCTCAGTGGGTTAACAACACTCACAACACACTTCAAAGGTTGAACTGATAGGTAAATTATCATAAGTAAATAAAAGTCAGCAAGTATCCCCTGATTGAAGATTTAATTAGTCTTTGTGGACCAAAGGTCTCTTTTCAAAATATTTATTACAATGTCACTACAAAATGTTACAAATAATGTCTGAGCTCAGCTGAAGGCTGTAATCTCAGAACGTAGATAGGCTGAAGGCCGAAATCTACATAAATCCAAAAATTTCTCACTAATTTATCAGTTACAACTCAAGTAAATAACTGTCAAGCAGATTCTATAAACTCTGAGTAGAGCTGAAGGCTTCAAACTCAGGGTGCAGAAGAGCTGAGGGCCCCAAACTACACCGATGTCTCAATTCTAAAATTCTAGAGAATCGACCAAATTGTTCATGTACAATATCCCAAAAATACAACGATAATATATATATATATATATATATATATATATATATATATATATATATATAAAAATCAACAATGTATAGTTACAAGGGTTCACACTTCCGCAATTTATACCAGTATCAATATAAATATAAATAATTGCATAAGCCAAAAATTTAAATAACAACGAGTTTAGCGTTGCTAGAGAAAATACAACTCAAAATTATGTACGTTGCAAGTTATATACATAAAATCATCAGAAATAGGCAAAAATAAACCACTAAATAACGCAATACCAGGTACGTACCGTAGTGTCTTAGCGTATCTTAATCTATGAGCAAAGATTTCAAATTTTTCAAATATCAAATACAAATGTAAGCGAAATTATAGTAATTGCCGCAAAAACAAAAAAATAAAAACTTTATATGTGAAGCATAAATGTGAGTTTACTAATGAAGTTGAAGAAATAAGAAAAGGAAAACTGTTCACTTATCCTTTTCCGGCACCACAACAGGAACTGAAGTTGCTCCAGAATATTCCAGCTCTCCTGGAACTGGTCTCACTGACCCATTAAATTCCAATCATTAATGTCCACGTACAAAAAAAAGACCCTAAAATAGAGAAACGAATTAGCCTCTACATAGGGTTTACATTTTACCCCGGTCAAATTTTCGACGTACCCCCGTAATATCCCATCATACTGACTATGTTAACAATACCCGAAATTCGCAAATAATCATACCTCATGACTTTTAACTGTATAAAAGCCACCTACACTGAGAATAAAAACTATCTGACTGGTTTTTTTTCCGCTTAGCAAAAAAAACTACGATACCAATAAAAACCCATAATATAAAAACTACGTCGTTGGACACATCCCTGAGTATTTATACAACCCCCGTGATATATTCTTATTTCAACAAAATATAAAGCAATGAAGAATATGAATTAATAAGAATTTATGAAATACAACGAAACTATCTCGCGAAATCCAGATTACATACTCCAATAAATTACGAATCAAAGCAAAATTTCTACGTTAAAATACCTACAAAACTGTTAATTCCGAGAAAGTATTTTCAACCATTTACCTTGTTAATGAATCCTTCTAGCTAACGCCGTCTACGGAAAATTTACCACCAGTATACAATTCCTGTAAATCCTTAAGGAACCCACAGTCATCGACCGTTTTTGGTTCAGTAACTTATCGGGTCAAAGCTACCAGCTGTTGGTTCCAGCCGTATTTTTCTTTCCCTACGACGAAATTGTCGGTTTTTCCTATCGAATAACCAATTCCGTGTAATTCCCGCTTGCCGTCTCATTAGCCACTCCCAACCACAGAATTAAAACTGGACGTTGAGACAATTGACATTTGTTAATTTCCCCCTGTTTGCTACAAGCTAAAAATCATCCCTTTCCGATACCGACGTTGAAGAGAAAACACGTACTCACTTTTTCTCTTGTTCTACTGAAATTTTTCTTAATTTGCTGTGGTAAGCACAGCAACTACGTGAGAACTACGTAACAACTACGTGATAGCTAAGTGACTGCTAAGAGACACCTTTACCGTTGAAGACAGCTTCCATTTATCTAAGACACCTTTACCGTTGAAGACAGAGCTTCCATTGGTCCGAGACATCTTTCACCATAGAAAACACAGATTCATTCCTTCAGAACATCTAAACCACCAGAGTACCATTAGTTAAGTACATCCTGTATTTTCCGTCCCGCCCTAAGGCAGAATTAAATCAATTTTTTTATACATTCTTTTTTATTTCTAATCCACCCGGCTGTGAGAGTCACAGGGTATCGTGCCCGGGTTGATTAAGTTTGAGCACATTTTATTTTTAACATTTTTAATATGAATTTTTCATAACATTTTAATTTAGAGTTAATTCTGTTACACGGTGTTTCTACCTTTATCACCGTAGTTTTGTTCTTGTTCTTTCTTAACGTTAGAAAAGGTAGTGGTGCTCTGAGCTCTCATAGTCCGATCATCCTCTGTTATACAAAGTGTGTCATTAACTTGGAGTCGAACCACATTTGAGAAGTCTCATGCCGGGATTTTGTTCGTGTGAACGATAAATGGTTACACAGTCTTCACCACCTTGCTGTATAATATACTATTTGAAATGAAACTTCATTAAGGACGTTGGGGGAAATTTAGTCCGGCATTAAGGGCAGTCTGCGAACGTTTCCCCACTTTTCAAGACATATTCACTGCCACTTGGTGTTAGAAATTGAGACTAAAATAATGAAGAGTTTTAAAATTAATTATAAAATAAAGGAGGATTTAAAAAATTCCAATAAAATTAATTTTCCTGTAGGTGTGAAATAAGAAAATTATAAATATAGTGTAACATGGGTAGATTCCACGAAGTTAGGGTTTATACAATACATTTGATTGTAATTACATACAATAAATCATATTGCGTGTTAAAAAAATATTTGCTATCGTATATTAAATGTTACAATACGTACGTGATCAAAATATGTTTGTATTAAACTCTTTAACACATTCTCTATATCTCATTAACATCTTCCCTAATTTTAATTATTTTAGCACGCAATCTTTCACTAAACGATTATGTACCTATGTCTATATTCAGTCGAATATATTACGTATTAAACATGTCGCTATATTTCCGAGACTTTGACGTCGAATACTTATACGATTTGATAAAATTTGCGGAAAAATTCGCTGTAACACCTCCATTGAACCGCAAGAAACGAGAATTCGGCCATTTTAAGTATTACCACCTGGCGGTGATTGCTATAATCATCGTGGGGAGTGTTTTTTCCTCGTATGGTATAATAACGTATTTTTTTCCGAGATTTAAAGGTTCCGTGTCGATATTGAGATTGCTGTGCGTCATATTTTTAGCAATTTTTAATTTGATGTCTGTATTAGTAGCAGCATGGAATGTGGATACGTGGAATATGTTTTTGAAGTTATTCAGACGCTTGGACCGAAAATTAAACAATAAATGCAGCAAAGACGTTTCTAATTTATTGAAAATAGAACTAGTGTTATTTCACATAGGATTATTCGGTATTTTCGCATACGATGCTTACGTTTGGTATACCAATTACCGCTGGGATTTGTTTAAATTCTCAATATTCAGATACGTCAGTTTGCTTCAATGTAACGTAACGATGTTGGTTGTGGTTCATTTTGCGTCTGCTTTGTCTTGCAAATATAAGAAAATTAATACACTGTTGATACAAAGTAATGACCTTCATAACGCTTTTACCTGTTTGATACCAGCAGGACCAATAATTAGATTGAATAACCTCAAGAGTATTAAAGAAGTGACTGATTATTATTTGGTGTTATCCGAACTCGTAGAAATGTTCAATACTCTCTTCGGATGGCAGATTTTTTTCTTATCTGAATATATTATTATGTTTTTACTGGAATTTTCCAATAATCTCATGTTGAGTTTAGATATGACGCAGAAAACTGAAGTTACCCACAATTTCAGAACTATATTCACGCTGATATTGTTTTCGATGTTAATAATTGTAAGTATTACACCTACGAGGGTATATCGACGTTATTGTTAAACAGTGTGGAAACCACTTTTATGGAATAAAATTGTTTGTCTCTTTATTTTAGAAAACTATAAAAAAAGCTCTGGGACACGTAAACTTTCAAATTCAAATGTGCGCTTTTTAAACATAGGCTTAAATATACGCATTTTTTGTATAGTCCATACTCTTTTTTCTAGCCCTAGTAGGGCCGTTCCTGGCGGGTATGCAGTGAATGCCCTGCACGCATGCGCCAAACTTTAGGGCGCCAAATATTTGGTTACCGTTCTTCTTCTTCTTCTTCTTGTTCCTTTTTTGGGCTATATCCTGAGGGATAATTTACCCAGTTTTATACATGTGGGGGGAAAAAGTCTTGCTCTTGATAATATTTCCCCCCCTCTAGAATGGATATCTCCCTTAAAAACAAAACTGCACTACTGTTGAACATAGGTACTAAGAGTTATTACACTTTTATACTACTTATGGTGAGTATTGGGGTATTAGTAAGGCAAGACTTCACAACACAGGAAATTAACTTTTTTCGCTTGGGGGTAGCGGCCAAGCTTGGACACACCCAGAAATGCTACCTCGGATATAGGTGGAGAAACCCAGGTCTATAAAAGAGAGGATTAAGTTAAAGGGATATTTTAAACACAGTTAAATTATTTACCATTTGGCTCACATTCGATCCATCAACTATCAGTACCATGTCATCTGCATATTGAACAAGATTAACGTTTTTAGGGAGGATATTATAAATAGGTAGGGTATAGGGATTAAACAGGATTGGACTAAGGGGAGATCCTTGAGCTAGACCTTGATTAGCTGACAAAGGTCCTATTGTTTGTCCTAAGTTGTCTTGGACGAATATGACTGTTATTTATAAAAGCATAAATTAAGTTTATTATATATTTAGGTAGGGCTAGGTTTATTAAAGTTTTGTACAAAAGTTGGATATTAACTGTATCATATGCAACTGAGAGGTCTAAGAAAACGCCTATGGTGTATTCATTGGCGGAATAATTTATGAGGATATGAGAGGTTAGAAACGTTAAACAGTCCATATAACCTTTATTCCTTCTAAAACCAAACTGTAGGGGATTGAGAAATTTTTTGTTTTCTACATACCATTCCAACCTGTTTTTTATTAGTGATTCTAGAAGTTTACCCACACATGAAGTTAGAGCAATTGGTCTATAGTTCGTTGCTACTGATTTGTCTTTGTAAGGCTTTATGAGAGGAAGAATAATTGTTTGCTTCCATGTGTGTGGAATGGTAGCAGTTTGCATGCAATCATTAAAAAATTGTAGTAGATCCTTAGACAAAGATGTTGGCATGTGCTTAATAATAGAGTATGTAATTTGGTCCATACCTGGTGCAGAGTCTTTTTTTGACTCTATTGTGAATTTATATTCCTGATAGGAGAATGGTTCAATTTCTGTTGATATGGATGTTTGTAATGTTTCGGTAATGATAGGTGGGCATAAGGAGGATAAAATTTCTTGAGTCAGAATGCCAGGTGGAAGTTGATGTGATAGATTGTTGTGAGGTGTACGGTTTGAAGCTTTATTGATTTTATTCCAAATAATTTTTAATGGAGAGGTACGGTTTATTTTTGCACAGAAGTTGCGAAAACTGTTCTTTCTTTTGGACTTGAGGAGTTTTCTAGTAGAAGCAATGTTCTTTTTAACTGCTATAAAGTTGTCTATCGTAGGGGAGTTGGTAAATGTTTTAATTGCAGATATTCTGCAGTTGATGGATACTTGACAGGAGTTATCCCACCAAGGGATATTGTATTTTTGGTTGTGTTTGATTTTATAAAATGGTATTGCCGCATTTGCTGCTTTTATAATATTATCTTGGAATGTTTCATATTGAAAGTGTGTTAGGGGTTGTGGGGTTGTACAGAGGTGTTCTTAAAAGGTGTTCCAGTTAGCTTTTTTATAGTTTCTTTTTGTGGTTACTATCTGATTGGGGTTGTCTTTATTATTGGAATAAAGTTTGCAGATGGTTTGGTAGTGATTACTACTTCCAGGATCTAGGAGGACTTCCCAGGTAGCATATGGAGTTAATTCAGAAGATATTAGGGTGACATCCACCACAGATTTATTCTCACTTGGTGAAGACAATCTGGTAGCCTGTCCATCATTTAGATATACTAATTGGAGTGACTCTAAGGACTCAATAATGTTTCGACCATTAATACTTATTCTCTTACTCCCCCATGCGGGGTTGTTGCAATTTAGTTCTCCCATAATAAGTATGGATTTCTTGAATTGCTGAATAAAATGGATCCAATTATTTACTCTGAGTATTGAGCTTGATGGGCAGTATATATTTAGAATATTAATCTTATGTTGTGGTAGGTGTATTGCCTGTGTTTGAATATTTATATTGTCAAAGTTACTTTGGTAGGTTATTGGGATGAATTTGATGGTACTTTTTATTAGAATAGCTGTTCCACCGTAGCCATCGGCTGTGTCGTTTCTAAGAATTTTCTGCATGAAATATTATAGTTTTGTTTTAACCATGTTTCATTTAGTAGGATTATATCAGGATTATGGTTTCTAATGATTACTTTCAAATTATCTGTGTTGGAGTTGTATGAACGTATATTCCACTGGATTACAGTTAGTGGAGTGAATGCGAATAAAATTCAAATATTACACAGGAGATCATAACATGTCCGTGTCGGACAGATCCATATAGTCCCCTGAAGTATTTTGTTTTTTGGTGCATGGTGATGGAAGTGTACATGTTTGTGCTGTGTTTATTTCTGTTAGCTGACCCACTTCTTGCTAGGGTGTAAGATAATTATTTGAAATCAAATTTCCTATAAACGTTAACACAAGCTCTCTGTGGGATTCTGATAAGAATGATATTGCTTGTACTGCATCGAGTTGGAGTTTTTCTTCTTCCTCTTTTCTGGCTAATTGTTGGGACTGTTCACTATGTGTTGTCGTTTTGTTTCCTATCTCTGATCTGCCATTTGGATTATTTAGGGATTTGGTATGTGCGTTTTTGTCGTAGCCTGTTTGTCTTTTTCTTTTGTTGTTTGGGGGTGTTGTGGCTACTTGTACGGGAGTTGTGGATATTGATGCTAATCTTCTTTCATGTACTTGAATTGAGTTGGCCTGTTCTTTTGAGTTTTGTTTTCTTAGAGTTGGGAAGTTGTCTAGGTCATTTTTTGGTGGGCTTGTGGGAGAATTGGATGGTAGTTGTTGGCTAGCTTCGTAATATGAAATGTTTGAGAATGTCATTAGTTGTTTAATGTCTTTTTTGTTCTTTGCATATTTTATCAACTGATGAGTGATCATTATTTTTGCAGTAGATACAATATAAATTGCAGCTTGAGGCATTTTCATGGCTTTTACTGCAAGTTTTGCATTTTGCTTTGCCTCTGCATTGATTTGTGCTATATCCATAAAGTAAGCAGTTATAGCATTGAATGACAGGACTTATATATGGAGTTACCAGGGTTGGAAGGCCATATACTTCCACTTCTCGTGGGATGATTTTTCCAGCAAAAGTTAAACACACTGTGCCTGTGGGGATGTACTTTATATTTCCATCAACGATCGCTCTTCTATTCATTCTCTTGGCATGTAGCACCTTACAATTATTGATGTTTGTTGTTGTAAACTGAATTATTTCTTGTTCTGTAAAGGGTCGTATCTACAAATCTTACAATACTTTTGCTTGATATATTGTGACTTGGTATATATACTTCATAACCCAAATTTTCCCAGTCTTGCTGATTAATAAAGTTGTTAGCAGCTTCTAAATTCTTGAAAGTGACTCCCATTCGGTTTTTACCCTTTCTGGTGAATTTTATAACATCTTGTAGTTTCAAGTTAAAGATAGTTTTGGCTATACTCATAATATATAAATTACCCACATTACCTGACTTTCCCTGAATATATACTTCAAACGGGGGAGAGCTATGTGAAGTGTATAAGATTTTTGTTCTATTAATTTGTGATATATTTTGGTCTTTGTCATTATTTTTATCAGGAGGTTCGGGAGGTTTATTTCCCGCCATTTGACTTACTTCCCCCCCTTTTTTCTTAGTATAGGTTTTGTATATATGTAATAGAAATAAGTTGGAATTTACTTACTTAGGTCAAAGGAAAAGGATTTGACACAAAAAGTGGTTAGTGTCTCACCCTATCTACTATAAAAACGATTAAATCACACTTATATTCAACGATAAATCCGTATTCACAGTTAAATGCACTCAATCGACGTAAGATTTCACCTCGATCCACGCTGAAGCTTCGCCATTTGGTTACCGTTACCGACTTGTTGCAGTCCGGAGGCGGCGTCTTGCCAGTGTTAGTGAATGTGTGAAAAAGTGGAGGGTTTCGAACGAACCCTCCATATCCGACCACAGAATTTTCGAGTTTGAACTTAAGGGGATGACTCCTCAAAACAAAACTCGAAGAAATCCAAGGAAAACAGACTGGGAATTATATAAAACCAATCTAAAGCAAAATATTCACCAACTAGATTCGAACAGGCTTCATAACCACTTGGAACTAACTTGGAACTAGATTGGTATGTGGACACAATTAGTGGAGTTATAGTGGACTCTTACGAGTCCAGTTACCCCACGAGTAAAGGCAGTGGCAGGAAGAACATGCCATGGTGGAAAAAAATAAGCTGTCAAAATTAAGAACAGAGGTACGGAGACTCTTTAATAGAGCAAGAACTACCGGAAACTGGCAGTTGTACACCACGAAACTTACAGAGTATAATAAGGAGATCAGGGGGGCAAAAATATCGAACTTTCGGTCCTTTTGCGATAATATCACCTCCACCCATCAAGCAGCCGGACTACATAAAGCGATGGCTAAGGATGGACAGATCTCAGTCACGGCACTCAACAGATCTGACGGAAGTTACGTAGAATTTCATGGTCTACAATTTTTATAATAGGTAGAAATACGATTGGACACATAGAAAGCGAGATATTTACGAAAAACTGATTTTTGTGACTCCTTTAGATAATATCTCACTCTACTCTCTCATTTACTTATTGGATTGGTTTTTGATTTTATATACTTCTAAAGATATAACACGTAGCTGTTCACCTGAGATATTTTTACAGTGGTAAGGAAAATGCCCAACAGCCATATTTACGTCTTAGTGTTTTAAATGAAACTCACTGTTTCTAGCTAATTCCACAATATAATAAAAATTGTTGAAAATTCTAAAAAATTGACAATTATTTCGATAAATCAATATCATCGTCAGAATGACAGAAGTTACATTTCACATAGATAAATACTTTTAATACGGGGAAGAATGGAATATCCTGTACAAGTCCGAAGCCACAAGGTTTTGTCGAGTGCTGCGCCATCTATTGTGGTGGAAGGTTACTATTCACCAACAGGGAAAAATAAAAGAAGAGACCTGCATGATTAGTCACAGTTTACTAGCTACTACTAGATGGCAAGCCAAGCAAAGGTTAAATTATGCCTATATTGTTTTTTCTTAAATAAACAAATAAAAACAGTCACACAAAGTTTAAACACTTTTTGAAACAACCTGTTATTTTATTTTGGCTTAAAAGTAGGATAGGTTGTTTCAAAAAGCTGTTTAAAGCTTTTATCCGTTTTTATTAACCAGGATAGTTTATTAAAAGACGAATATCGACAAATAGTTTCAAAAATTTAATATAAAATTTTGTTTATAAAATAGTACAGGTAATTTTCTTTATTTTCTTCTCAAACCTAAGATAAGAATAATTTATTGATAATAGCACGTGCTAACAAATATTACACATATGATACAATATAATGGATTCCAATGTTTTTCAAACACTAATTTTTTTCCGATATACATTGTGTATTTTGTAGTGTATTTGTGTTTTTCCTTTTACATTTTTTTGTTTATGCACTGTCGTCTATATATTTTTGAAGTGTTTCAATGAAAGTATTTGTTGCATAGTTAGGATCTGGATTCAAGTATAAGAAATCCCAAGATTTTTGTCTGATTGTATTTTAAGTTTTGTTTCATCTATGTATTTCACTATTTCTCGTTCCTTGGGGCATTTGATTTTTTCCAGTACTATATGCAGTATTGTTGAGAAATGATCTATAATGTGGGTTTGCAATACTAGGGACAGTATTTGATCGAGTACGTTGAATTTGGATTTTAAAAATATGCGTCGAATATCGAATTACTGGAATTTTTTCATATAACGTTTTCACATTATTTTCAAACGATGTTACTTGCAGATTACTCGGAATTCTTTGTGTTTTCAAGAGAGTGCCAACGCTTTCAATTAAAGTGTTGATTTTGAAATTTAATTGAGATATTTCATCTATCATCAACCTTTTAAATTCTAAAATAAATTTAAAATATGATTAAATATAAAAATTAATTAAAATTATTTAGTTTAGTCACCTTGATCATCAAGTGTATCTATTTGTGGTGAAGATTTATCTCTTTTGTGAAGTGTTGATCTGATTCCACTGCCACAAGGTTTTGACTCTAAAAAAAATTAAAAAAATGTACATTATAAAATTAAGTATTTTTATACTAAAAGTCAAATTTAATATGCACACTTTAGGTTATTATAAATTATGATTTAACTTAAGAAACAAATTACCTCTAGGAACAGCAAATCTCGCCATATCATTTCGTTCTTTATTCTCAAGGGAAATTCATTCAGCTTCAGACCTCATAGTTTCGGCAATAGATTCCACTTGAATCTCTGGAGAAGTACTACCCGATTTATAATTCTCCGACTTTTTATACAATACTGAAAAATATATTATTTGCACAAAACATTCTAATTAATTTCTTCAAATACTTACAATTTGTTTGTGGTGTAGGTTTAAAAACAGGATAAATGTTACGATTTAATGAGGGACTCTCGTCTGAATCAGAACTAGAGTGATGGGACATACACCTTGTATTTTTTTTCCGTATCCTTGATCCCCGTCCTCCGTAAGTATCGGAACTAGACGAAAGGTCTGTTGTAATTAAAGCCTTTTTGGCTTTTCTTTGTGCTACAGTAAGGTCTTCTACAAGTTAAAAAATTATTTCTCTTTAAAAAATGACAAATACAATAATACTCTGTCAAAGTCTCTAATATACTGATCCATTTGTTATTGTCTTACTCCTGACATTTTGATGTCGTTAGTAACCTTCCAAGCGAATAGATGGCGTTAAAAATGCAGTTTAGCAGTGGCTATAAAAGATCGCAGGGCATGACATTTCATTTAATGCCTACATGTTAGTAGTTATTTTTGGCTAGACCAAGAAGTGACCTAACTTGTGATTGACTTAATATATGTTAATAGAAAAAAGAAGAAGATGTGATATTACAAATATTGAAGCTTAAATATTATTAGCCCTATGGTGATATCCTGGATATCATTTTTCCAATTAAGATCAGTATAACTGTGCAATGATATAGAAAACCAGGAAAACTATATCTGCTGATCTTTACAAGTATCACTTAAGAAGACAGTTTATTAGTGGAGAACTCCCTATATTTATCTGTTCATTGACAACTCCATGTTGTGGGTTTCTGAAATGTCTTCTAATTTCCAATTCTTCAAGGAAATCCAGTTCTTGTTTCTCTCCATAAATATGCAGCACTTCTAGTTCTGTGTTAGGTGTCAATGAATGATTGGTGTCAAGTAGATGTTTTGCGTAGTGGGATTTATCTGGTTGTTTTAATCTGTATGCTCTTAAGTGTTCACTGTATCGGATTTCAAAATTTCTAAGGGTCTGGCCCAAATAGACAGCATTACATTCTGGACATTCGAGTTTATATATACCCGATTTCTTTAATTTTGGTATTTTTGTTTTTACATTTAACAATTTTGTACTTACTTACTTTCTGTTTTAAAAGAAATTGTTGTATTCGTTGCTAAAGATATTATCTTTGAAATATTATTAGAAATATTTCCTGCATATGTGATGGTTTTATAAGTTTTTATGTCATCAGTTTGTTTAGGAAATATTAGTTGTAATGCCACTTTTTCCTCTTTTTTATCAATTAGCTTATTTATCATATGTAATATCAATTTTTTAGAATTTTCAACAATTTTTATTATACTGTGGAATTAGCATTTAAAACACTAATATGAGTAGATTCCACGAAGTAAAGGTCGAGGCAGTTAATTTCATATTCTTGTCTTCCGGCTGCAGTATGTATTGCTGCACATCTGGTCGAAGGCATCAACGTCAGCCTTTGTAGCTCTCTATTATATCAGATTTATTGCTCTCTTTGTCAACGGCAGGGCCTTCATGGCAAGTTGAAAGAAGGACAACATATTTACTGGGTTTGTTTTGATAGGACACTAGCGTTTTAGCTTCAAAAACACTTGTTCCAACTTCTCTCCTTTGGGAATCAACAATTTCTTTCGGAAATTCTGGCTTGTCTTTTCGGAGTGTCACAATTAGTGTTAATTTATGTTCTGGCTTCAACAGTGGTATAGATGTGAACCGATTATCACAGGTTATGTTTGTATTTGTACCTTGAACGGCTTTGGTTAGCAACTTCGTTTCTTATCTAATATACAGGGTGTTTTCTTAAAAATAAAGAGTATGTACTAAGCTAGACATTTAAGTTTATATTTAAATAACACATATTTGAATTTGAAAGTCCCATGTCCAGGTGATTTTTATAATGTTTTAAAATAAGGACACAACCAATTTGATTCCATAAGTATTTTCCATACTGTACATATATTTGTTTTTAGTTTTATCAAACGATGGTGATTTTCTATTGCGAAGACGTAAACAAAGAATCAAGAAATACTTTGACCATCTGCTATAATCTTCAAGAAACTGTCGATCCCATGTCGGAAGAACGGAAAGAATTGAATATTTTGAGCGACGTGGTGAATTTTTTGAAAACTCGTACCCATGCGGCGGGCTTTTATTATATTGATCGTAGGGTATTGGGTAGGGTATTTACCTATTTATTTTCGTATTCGATTGTTTTGATCCAGTTTAATAAACAGGGTACTGCTAGAGAGCAATTGACATTGAATACAAATTTTGAAAATTTTACAGCTACATCTATAAGTATGTAAAGATCTTAGGCAATAAAATTTGATTAAAGTCACAGACCCAGTATGAGGTCACTATTAGACCCATTTCACAAAGAACTGGTGATCAGGACTGATGATCCGTCCTATTCATTTCTTTATATTTGTCGTTCATCCGTCAACCGATAAAAAGCGCACGGGCTGCGATTTTACAATTCCTATACTGATATGGTCAGGGGCGCGACTGAACTCGTATAGTTTTTGTTTGCAGAATATCAGCTGCATAACCTATATAACCTATTCTATTACGGTTAAAAAATTAACCATATCTGTAAGACAAATTTAAGAAATAATGAATAAATGTCTACATTGCTTCAGTCATTTGAGTACTTATAATATTGACCCTCCTCTATATCCTTTATTTAGAGTTATTGAATGATGTTTCATCCAAAATTACGTTTGTTTTGCAGTTTTTTATAATCTATTGTTAAACAGAACATTTGAACACTGGAACGAAAATATCTGACTAGGTGGGTGGGCATTTATTTTTTTAATAGAAAAGTCTTTATGCAACTCAATATTTCGAAAAGGCATAAGTATTTTGCTGAGTTAAAAAATATTGAATAATATGTCTACAGCTAATTCAGCCGGTTTTGAAATATCAAGCTCTAAAGATTATAAAATAAATCGCAGTGAATCCACGAATATCCCTGGATATCTGAAATATGGTTTAAATTGTTTTTTTATAGAATTCTTGCATTAAAAATGTATACACCGATATTTTCATAAAAATGAAACTCAATAAGTAGGAACAAAAATTGTTTATTGTTAACAAAATCAAAAGCCACATATTTGCATAAAACTGAAACCAAATGAGTCCATAATAATATAACTAAAAACTTATCTTTTCAGATTTTATTGGACGTTGTTCACGCGCTGTTGAGTTAATGTTTTTTTGCACTGGATTCGTTTCTTTCTATGTTTAGGCTAATATTGTCAGATTTTCGTTTTTTTTTCTTTTCTTTGAGTTTGGATGGCCTTCCAGACTGTATGCGATTATTACCTCTAAGTCCCCTATCTTTTCTTCGGGATACAGCGGTTGGTTGTACATGAATTTTTCGGCTCCTGTTAAATCGAGTTGTGTGGGAAAAATTGGACACAATTTGAGACGTCGTCTGAACCTTTTCCAGTGTAGTCACCATTTTTCTTAATACTGCGATATTGGAAGGGCATTGGTTTTTCTTCAATATCTCTGAAACTCGTGTAAATTCGGCTTGGATTCTATCAATGGCTGCGTTATAGTCTTGACTGATTGTTTCGGTAATTGGCAAATCAAAGGTGCTGTCAACAGTTTCAGGTTGATCTGACTGAACAGTGTTATTATTTTCTGTGTTTTGCGTTTTCCTCTTTTGATGGAAAAGCAATATTGCGGAATGTCGTTTTCGCTTATATTGTACTGAGCTCTGAAGGACCAATCACCTTAATGTGACGATAATAAATACTTTTACACGTCGATGAATTGAATGTTTTATTAAAATGATAACCGATGATTACCTGCACCTTTACTATATATCTGTATAGTTTTACATTTTTTTTATATTGCGTCACAAATAAGAATATCACAACCGCTTATTATATAATACAATTGATATCTTTTACTTTTCTATGATTAATTCATGACAAGATGTGTGCTATGTCTCTTTATGTATTTTTGTAACTTGACTAACAACGGTTTCTTTTATGATGATGAAAAATTGAATAAATGTTGTTATGGATATTTTTATGTGTGGTTTTAAGTGGGTGATAATAAGGAACGTTATGTGAGAATGTAACCAATGGGAAAAAATAGAGATTTAAATGAAACTGCAATGACAGCTGATACTCAGCCGACGCATGTAGTTTTGTGGAGAAAAGAAATTGTTATACAATTATCTGTGGTTTTTTATATGAAATGAAGTTTGAATGGTGTTATACAGGAAAAGTTAAAAATGAAAAGTCACAGGAGAATTTTGTAATTAAATCAAATTCGAACATATTGGGGGCGCGGGAAGAATGGATGAAAGGTGAGAGATGACTGATATCAGACATCAAATACTGATGTTAATGAAAGAATTAGATAGCGTGAGGAGTGTATAGGGCTCTGATACAGGATTATGATTGAATTTGAATAATTGTAAATAATTATATAAATGTATAGGGGTTGTAAAAATAACTTAATGTTAGTGTCAAAGTGGTATAAGGACTCTGGCGTCATGAATATAACGAATGAATGTTTAGGATTGATGTTAGAGTGTTGTAAAGACTCTAATATCATGAATATAAGAAATGATAAGTTTTTGATGTTAGAATGGTGTAAGGACTCTAACGTCATGAATGTGACGAATGAACAAGAGGTCTAGATGTATGCTAGTTCTTGTTTTTTAAGGGTACGAAAGTTTGCAATGTACTCTAGAAATGGACTAGAGGTGTGAATGATAAGAATAAGCAATATACTCTAGAAATGGACTAAAGTTGTAAACGATAAGAATGTATGCAATATACTCTAGAAATGGACTAGAGTTGTGAACGATAAGAATGTATGTAATATAAAAAGAAGGAGAGAGCGTAAGTGAGTGAGTACATGATTATGGTGTATAAGAGTAAGGGTTGGGTTAAGTTTCATTGAGAAAGAGAGATGAAGTAATGAGAGAGATAGGAAAGGGCCAAGCGGCAGTTCTTTCGGGCCTACTGAATCTATGTACCAGCGCAATTCGCCACCGGCAGAGGCTTACCCGGTCCGATTGGGGCCTAGCGACTTACGTCACGCCAAGCGTCGACTCTAGGTTAAAGCAATTGTGGTACCAGTTTGTTTAAGGAGTAACGGTCCAGGAATCTCGGGCATATGTAAAAAAAAGGGGGACCAAGTTGTGAAGGGGTGTGAAATTCCATGAGAGAGCATGGAAAGCTCATGTGGGTGTTTTTCCGGTTTTTTTTTGTATCAGAATGAATGGTGCTGGGTAAGAAAGGGAACGTTTTTCTTCGGAGAACGTGGAAACTCCAGTGTAGCTTGCGCTACTCCCTTTCTACGCGGAGGAATGAATTGTAGAGTGAGGGTGAGTGTAAGAGAGTAATGTTTCAATGCTTGAAAAATTAATGTGTGAATAATTAATGAAGTGACATGATCGTATAAGTTCAAGTAATGTGACCACCAATGTAAGAGTAAATGTAAGAGAGATCTTCTTTACGTATAAGATTGTTTATTTGTGCAGCGATAGCGGTTTGTCACGTTGACAAGGTATAAACGACTTTTGTTATTTATGTTTCTGAGGAATCAGGCATGGTTAATGGAATGATTTTGATAATTGGTCGAGTGTAAGTTCCTGAAGCGGTTTTGACTTGGACCGAACGGATTTTACCGTCTTTACCAGCTGTGACATCTGTTATGCGGGCTAAAGGCCACCGCAAGGGAGGGGAGTCATCGTCCTTAATTAAGACCATGGTTCCTATAGTGAGATCTTTAGATGGGGTAGTCCATATGGGACGGTTTTGCAATTGGTTGAGGTAGTCGACAGACCACAGTTTCCAAAAGTTTTGTTGAGCATGAGTGCATTGTTGCCAGAATTTTAATCGGTTCGTAGGGAGTGAGGATAAATCTTTGTCTGGAAGTGCCATTAGAGCTGCTCCTATGAGAAAATGGCCTGGAGTTAATGGCAGTAAGTCAGTAGGGTCAGTCGAAAGGGGATGTAAGGGTCGTTGAGTATGGCTTCTATCTGAGTCAGTATAGTACTGAATTGTTCGAAAGTAAAAGTAGAGGTAGCAAGCAATTTTATTAGATGAGTTTTAACGCTTTTGACTCCGGCTTCCCAGAGACCACCCCAATGTGGGGATCTGGGGGGAATGAATTTCCAGTCTATTCATGATGTGAGTAGGTGATCATGTATGGGAGAAAAATTCTTAGTCAGGAAGTGAGATACGTCCGCAAGATAATGATTAGCACCAACAAAATTCGTGCCATTGTCACTGTAAATCACAGATGGAAGTCCTCGTCTAGAAGTGAAACGTTTCAATGATGCGATAAAGGAATCTGTGGACAGATCAGAGACTAACTCAAGATGAATTGCCTTTGTCGAGAAGCATATGAATAAGGCAATGTAGGATTTGAATACCGGGGCTCGCTTCAAATGAGATGATTTTATTGAGAATGGTCCCGCAAAGTCGACTCCAGTCGTCTGGAAGGGACAGGAAGGTGTTACACAACGTGCAGGTAGATCAGACATGATTTGCTGTGCTGTTATGGCCTTGAACCTGTGGCACAATAGACATTTGTTTATGATGCGCTTGATCTCACGCAGGCCGTCAATGGGCCAGAATTGTAAAAGGATATTGGGTAATACATTTTGAGGATCACTGTGTCCTAAACGTATATGTTCTCTTTGTAATATCAAGCTGGTGAGTGCTACTACGAGTGCGAGTATAATTAGAATGAGGTTGAGAATTCAAGTGAGAGTGTAAGTAATATTGGAATTCATTGTGAATGTATTTAGTACAATCTATATTAAGAATGTATATGCGAGTAAGAGAGTGTTCTCATGAGACTAGAGCAAGTATGAGTGCGTGCAACAACAAGTGAGTAAGAGTAAGTACGAATGAATGTAAGTGCAAATGTAAATACGAATAAATGTAAAAGTATTACGAATGTGAGTTTAAAATGTGACTGCCAATATGAGTATGAGTATAAGTTTGATTAAGGTGCAATTGTATGCGAGTGCAAGTAACAATGTAAGTGCGAGTTAGCATGAAAGTAAATGTTAGGTAGTGACCACGAGTGTATATGTATGATGAGAGAGTTTTTCTAACTCTTTTGATATTGTTTTTGTATATGTTTTTATGATTATACATATATGTTTGTGTTAAGGGGACCCGACTCTTTTGCGGGCAAGAATGAGTTTTTAAAATGTTTTAATTAATGTAAAGGAGAGTTATTTCTATTCTCGTCAAGAAAAGGAGGGTAAGATGTATTAGTATATAATGTTTTTGTCAAGTCATCTTCTTCAACCATGTATCTTCTTCAACTAAGTATCTTGATCTTTTCAACCAAGTATCATCTTCTTTCTACTTTTCAATACCTTTATCCAGGTATTCACATAAGAGTAATTTTCATGTCAAAGTTTCTAAGCTTTTTTAATCGTCCAAGGTTTTAAATGTTAAAGTATTTGTTTCTCAATGTCTAAGTATAAGTTTACGTTTTTCACAAAGTTTTTTATGTTTTTCTTAAGTGTCAAGTATATAAGTTTCACTGTCCTCTTCCAGAGGACTAAAGGTTTTGTTTTCTTGACGAGAAAGAGTTTAAGTAATGAATGAGTGCTATTCTGCAGTGAAAGAGCGTTGAGTAAGAATGTGAATCGTTTATTCGAATGTAAATGTTGGTTTGAGAATGAATTATGAGTTAAGAGTGTTTTGTGAGGGTAAGTTGTGATTTGAAAGTGGTGTGGTCACACCAGAAGAATGAATATAATGAGTATGAGAGAGGTTATCCATAAGGTATTGTGAATGAGTCAGAACAGTACGTTTCTTGACGATAATATTCTGGAGATTGTTGCATTGGTGTTGAATGGTTAGGGTTTATGTTCAAAGATCTCAATGATGTGTTTTGTTTGTGAATGTGAGGGGTTAAGTGAAGTAAAGTGTGGTGCTTGTTTCTGCAAATGGCACATACACCGGTAGACGAGCAATGGGTGAATGTGTGTCTGGAGCCCAGACATGCTGTGCACATTTTGTTATTTAGTATATAGTTTTTGCGGTCAGGTGTAGAAAGTGTTCTGAAGTGTGAGCAAGAATAAATTTTATGACCTGCTTTGTTACAGAATGAGCATGTTGAAATGATGATAGGGTTAGAGCTATGAGTTGTATTACAAGAGAGCTGATTAAAGGTGTCCCTTTTAAGTGAGTTGGGTAACGAATGATCAGCGAGTGAACGTTGAGTTGAAGATTGGGTTGCGAGAGAGTGTAGGTTGCATGGTTCATTTAATATGGAATGAAAGGAATGGGTCATGGCGATGATCGGATTGTCATTTCTATCGACAGATCTTCTGTCAGAGTTTTGTCTGGGGGAAGAATTGTTTAAATGGAGTAAAGTGTGATGTCTTTTGTGACATATGGAACATGATTTTGCCGAAATACAATTAAGGATTGTGTGTTTATAACCTAGACACCTAAAACACATTCTGTTATCTCTAATGTATTTACTTCGATCGGGGATAGACAGCCGTCCGAATTGGGAACATCCATAAATTTTATGGCCTGTTTCCTTGCAAAATGAGCATGTTGGAGATGGGTAAGGGGAACTATGATATGCACTAAACGAGGGTTGATCACGTTGATCATTGTAATGAGGTGAGTTTTATTTAGGAAGCGAGTGTTGATTTGAAAGTAAGGTTACCCTGTTGGGTGGAGTGGTCACATTAGAAGACTGATTACGATGATGGTGGGATGTATCAGGTTTAGGATCTTGGGTCAACAAGTTTTCCAAAACGGTACATTTTTTCTCCAGAAAATCAAAAAAATTATCACTAGTAATTAAATGTTGATCAATCTCTTTTTCTTCAAGAGAACTGGTAATTGAGAAATTAAATTTAGCGGGTCACCTTTCAAGTATGATTTCAAATAGTAAAATTTTTCAATTTTAGATGTCAACTGGGAATTGTTTACTATTAATGCATTGAACAGTTCTATAAAGGCATTATATTTTATGCTGTCTCCAGAAAAAATCGGTATTTCTATTGACGGCAATCTAATATGTGTTTCATTATGAGAATGTAAGGTTGATTGAGTAATTTGATTAAATTTAAAATTTAATTTATCGTAAGCATTTTGTAGTCTAGAGTGTAATACATAATATTTTTCATCAATTTGGCTTCTATCATCAAATTCTAATTCAGAATCTAAGGCTATGATTTCTATTTGATCTTGAATTTCAGAATATTTAGAGTAGTATTTATCTAAATTATCTATGCGTGATTTGAAAGCATACTTGTCTGATTCTTCCAAATTATTATGAAACCAGTTATGAATACGTGTAATTGCTGCCTTACAACTAGCACGTTGTGTTTTTAATGAATCCATTTTATCAATGATCTCAATTATTTGACAGAAATATTTGACATAAAATTCAAATCAATGTGTCATGTTAGGTATTTCAGTAATATTTTATGATCTATATGATTATTTTCCAAAGTTGTGATGAAAGAATGTCATTAAATGTCCAAACTAAATTTGAAATTAACAATGTAATAATTTTTTTTTTGTCATATATACCTTATTTGTCTTGTTCTTTCCACTGCGAACTTGCGTACAGTCTCGAAGAATTTCACTTTCCTTGTGGATTGTACCGCCAAATCTGTTTTCAATTCAAGATTAAATTCTTGTTTATCTTATATCTGGTTTGATCCGGCTACAGAAGGGCCATGTTTTGCGTTTTCCTCTTTTGATGGAAAAGCAATATTGCGGAATGTCGTTTTCGCTTATATTGTACTGAGCTCTGAAGGACCAATCGCCTTAATGTGACGATAATAAATACTTTTACACGTCGATGAATTGAATGTTTTATTAAAATGATAACCGATGATTACATGCACCTTTACTATATATCTGTATAGTTTTACATTTTTTTTATATTGCGTCACAAATAAGAATAACACAACCGCTTATTATATAATACAATTGATATCTTTTACTTTTCTATGATTAATTCATGACAAGATGTGTGTTATGTCTCTTTATGCTTTTTTTGTAACTTGACTAACAACGGTTTCTTTTATGATGATGAAAAATTGAATAAATGTTGTTATGGATATTTTTATGTGTGGTTTTAAGTGGGTGATAATAAGGAACGTTATGTGAGAATGTAACCAATGGGAAAAAATAGAGATTTAAATGAAACTGTCATATGACAGCTGGTACTCAGCCGACGCATGTAGTGTTGTGGAGAAAAGAAATTGTTATACAATTATCTGTGGTTTTTTATATGAAATGAAGTTTGAATGGTGTTATACAGGAAAAGTTGAAAATGAAAAGTCACAGGAGAATTTTGTAATTAAATCAAATTCGAACATTCTGTGTAACACGTTTCACTGGTTTCCTCGAGATCAATTATATCATCTTAGAAAGCAGGTAAATATGTATCCCCTAAGGCAATTTTAGCAAAATCTTGCCGATCAGTTTTATTCAAAAACAAGGAATGTTCAAAGAAAGTCCGTACTTTTGTTCAACTGCAAATAAATGCTTACAATATTGTCCTCATTGGCCAAAATAACAATTACAACACTCAGCTACTATATTTACTTCGAAATAGTCACTTTTGTGTTTAACACGGTAATTAAGATGGCTGATATGTGTTATTTCTTCAATATCGCTTATTTTTACGAGAAAACTTATCATAAACTAGAGTTAAATTTCGTCCTCTTGCGTTTGCAAATTTTAGAAGTCTATTTTTGTGATAGTTTTCGAAAATCCCGGTGATGAAGTCGATAAGGGCACATATGTTGAAAATCCTGATGGGAAGCTTCACAGTAGTTGTTAATACTGTAATGTTTTTCTAATTTATTTAAAACGTAAACGGGTGGGATAAATTTTAAACACACGGTATGGCTACTTACTAATTTATTCAAACACTAACTCACTAACACTTAATTTATATGGTAAATGCGTATAAGAGTGCGCACTGCATAAGAGTGCGCAATGCATGTATTCATAGTAATATCGCATCTCTGCAATACCGTAATAATGCCTATTACGGAACAGATCCTGAAGTATAGCACTGGCAACAATGCGTTCTTCTATATTTGGCGCCAATTTTTCCAGAATGACAAGTGAATTGTTTGCAGCCGGCCGATGTAATTTTCGCTCATGCTAGTTTTAGTGATTGAGCAGGTATGTACGACCATAATTATATCTCCTAAGGTGTTTTCGCATGCTTTAGAGTCTATAAAATGTTGACAACATTGAAATTTCCTCAAAATAGTGCCTATAAAAACAGAATAATTGAAAATAATCTTGAACGTAACAATGCACAAGAGTGCGCATTTAGTTTTGCACTAGAGTGCGCAGTGCGTACTCTTGTGCAAAGCTTTTCAAGCATTGTACAAGGTAATTCAGATAACCCTTTAAATAAAAATATCTCTATTATTTTTTAAATTAGAAACAAATATTCCAAATAAAAGTTGTTTAAAATCATCTGCTGCTACACACACTTTTTTTAATGTATACATGGTGTCTTAAACAAGCAAACTGAATGCCAATTTTGTTTTTCAAATGGAACACACTATTATTTCCTTTTTGAATTTTGCATGAAATATTTTCAAATTCAACTGCTTCCGACAAATATTGATGAATCAGAGACCATTTTCAAAAAGAGAATGCAAACGAATTGAACTTTCCGGAATTAATTCTTAATAATCTATAGTCTGACCCCAAGTTCCAGGTAAACAGGAAGCGATAGATTTCCGGCTTAGGGCTACTTCTGGTATAATCAGAAATTGGTGTCAAACGATAGATAATTAGAAATTAAGATAGAAATTGCAGTTCTAATAACTGCGTTCTTTTTCAGAATGAGTAGATATAAAAGAAAAACTAACAGGAAGTTGGTCTTTACGGTAGAAAATCTCACCGAAGCAAAACCTAGAATTGCTGAAGGTGTTAGTAAAAGGCGGGTAGCTGCCGAGATGGGAATTGGTGAATCTACTCTTAGAAAACGCCTTAAATGTGGGAATATTCCTGTATCGTTAGGACGATTTTCCAACGTATTCCCCGCCGAAATGGAAATTGAATTAGCGAAGCAGTTGCGCGATCTAGACGACCGTTTTTATGGGCTCACAAAAAAGAATGTGCAAATGGCAGCGTACAAATTTGCGGAATCGAACAGCATCCAACACTGTTTTAACAAGGATAAACAAATTGCTGGAGAATCCTGGGTCAGTGGTTTTTGTAAACGACATAATATCAGCCTACGGCAACCAGAAAAATGTTCGATGGGTAGGGTTATGGGCTTTAATAAAGCTCAAGTGAAACGATTTTTCCAAAATTTGAGAAGTTTGTACGAAAAAATCATTATTCTCCAGATTCAATTTTCAATATGAATGAAACAGGTCTCTCAACAGTACCTAACAAATTACCAAGGGTTTTGGCCACCAAAGGTAAAAAAGTCGTGGGTAAAGTAGCAAGTGCCGAACGTGGACAACTTATTACTGCTGTGTGCTGTATGAGCGCCTCCGGAATGTATATTCCACCCGCGTTAATATTCCCAAGGAAGCGGATGAAGGAGGAACTTTTTATGCAAGCACCTGTTACGTTAATTTCGCGTGCTGACGTGAAACAGTTATTGCATAGGGAAAGTATAGAGTATTAAAAAGCAATCTGCGTATTAGATTTATATATTACTTAAATAAAGCAAAATTATGATCGGTCCCTAGCTCTTGCAAGAGTGTATGGATTCCTGGAGATGATATAACCCCCTAAATAATTACCTCTCCCCAAGTATCCAGCACATAAATAATTTATTAGATAGCTAATTCATTTAATTAGGTAAATTGCAGAAAAGAGTGTTGCGCAAAGTGTAGAAAATAGTCCAACGTTCATAAAATAAGCATTATTTTAGTTTATAATAAGTGAAATGTCCCACGAAGGGGGTACTTATCGTTAGATTGAAGAAGTTGATACTGTAGAATAGCCTCCGTAAGTTCCACTAGAAAACAGCTGTATATTTAAGCTCCCGATTACTTTCCATCCATTATTTTAATAGTGGTTTCAATAAATCTACACTCGTATTTTAATTGTAATAATTTGCCTTGTAATCACCCATGAAGAAAAACGCATAAAGAAAGAAAAAAAAATGCATTGTGCTAACCTTCAAGTTAAAATTCACAAAAACTGACCTCTCGCACAGTAACCCTTATTGCCAGAGACGTTTGATTTAATTCTTCTTTAACCCCAACCAGTTATATCCGCATACACGTGTAGAAGATTGTGTAAACCACAATATCCCAAATTACACAATTTTAAAGAAATATTTAACAGATCTGCCTACAACAATGAAACTTAATATTAAAAATATTTCTTTACCAGTTGTAGGTGAACTAACTATCCTTTCGCTTAACACAAAACCCACATTTCAACTCTTCACTCGTAGTCGCTTTTTCCATGTTTTTGTTGATACGGCAATTGTAAAACACAACCAGTTCAAATGGTTTTTATTCTGCTGTTAATTATACCGGCTGTCCCGATTAATTAACGGAAAGTGATGAAATATATTACGGATATACTTAAATTTATTGCGGTGAGAATATTGGATTATTACTACCCCAGATGCATGTTAGTTCGTAACACACCCCCTGGAACATTTAAAATGGTTTCCGAATCTGGATTTATAAATACTGATCTATTTCACCAATGGATAATCCATTTTAAGAATTATAGTAAGCCAAGTCCTGACCACTCAGTGCTTTTGATTATGGATAATCATAGCTCGCATCGAGATTTAGACGTCATCAAATACTGCAAGGGTAATAATATTGACCTATTGATTTTACCACCACACGCGAGCCACAAGTTGCAACCACTGGACATCGGCTTCTTTGGTCCATTGAAAAGGGCATTCAGTAGATAATGCGACAACTGGATGATAAGCAATCCTGGAAAAGTAATTACGCAAATGCAGATCTCGGGATTGTTTAATGCTGCCTACGCTAGTGTTGCAAATATTGAAAAGGCTCAAACTTCGTTTCGTGCTGCTGGAATTTTTCCATACAATCCTGAACAATTTGACGAAACTGACTTTGCTCCTTCGCTAGTATCTGATGTACCCATTAGCGACACTGAAAGACCAGCAAACTTCCTTGTAATCCCGGATGGATCACAGGCTGTAAATGATATATTAGAACAAACATTTTCATCGCATCAAACACCACCGTCTCAAACACCACTACATCAAACGCCACCGCCTCAAACGTCACTGGCTCAAACACCATCGCCTGGAGTACCATGGCCTCAAAAATCACCGCAGCAAGCATCCTCTTCTCAAACGCAATTGCAAAACATTAGATTTATGAACTTGGATATTGAATGCGAAGACGGTGTACTCATACCGAATAGCTTCCAAGAACCTACAGAGACACAAAGTTCTAATCAATTCGTTCATATAGGCGAAATTTTACCATTGCCAATTATAAAAGAACAACTATTGCGGCGTAAAATCAAGTCTCAGCGGTCTGAGATCCTTTCAAGCACACCATTTGCAAACGAGTTAGAAGAAAATGTTCGGGTGAAGCAGAGAAATGAGGAATTAAAGAAAATAAAAGCAGCAGCAAGGAAGCTGAAAATGCCAGGAAAACAAGTAAAGAAAAGGAAGGAAAAAGAAGCGAAGTGTGACAAAAACGTGAACTGTCCAGGTTGCGGCGAGAATTATAAAGATCCCCCAATTGAGGACTGGATAATGTGTTCTGAGTGTAATAACTGGTGGCACGAGTCGTGTACTACATACGTGATTGGCACATTTACATGCTCACTTTGTGAATGAAGTGGAGCAAAAATTACCTAATGATTAGGTACGCGTTTATTTTTTCAAGTTCAAATTAAAGTTATTTGTTAAATAATAGAATAACATATTTTTATTTTGATATTTCTAAGACTATAATGTTTTATTTTGTTAATTAAAGGATAAATGTAGCTTTTACAAATTCTGTCTTGATTATATTTCATCATTTTTTACCGCTATTGCTAGAATTACAATACATAAGTCGTTGCCTCTTGTGCATTAATACGCGTACTCTTGTGCACATCTGTGTTTAAGAGTGCGCAATTGCACTGGCACCGAAAAAATATGAATCTTGTCTCTTATTATTAGAATTTTTCCATTAATCAAGCACAATTACTTTCATCAATCGTCAATACATATGTACGCATGTGAAAAACTTTTTTTCTGGAAAAAATATTAATTTCACAGTCAATATTGTACTAAGTGCGCACTCTTCTACGCATTTACCCTATATACTTAACTAATCACTTAAATTTAATTTATACGCACACAAACTTGATTATTAATTTATATTAGCACTTTACTGTTCGGTGTATTTTTGTTTATTTCTCGAGATCACTTTATCAACTAACTTATCCGCTGATCGGTCCATTATATATATTAATGTCTTTTTTACTAGAAAATTCCTGACTGCGGCTTACTCAAAAACAATTGGTTTTCTGGCATTTTCTAGATAAGACTGGTCACAAAAACAATGTTTAGATAAGATAGTCGTAAACAGTTATAAAAAAACCTGCGTATGCGCCATAATTTTAACTTTTATATCTGGCTTAGACAGAGTCGGATTTAGGGACTATACCAGTGTGCTGTTTCGTAACAGTATTGTTACCCCTGTGCAAAACGTCACTACGAAAATGTAAACATCATTCTTCTCGACGGCTCCAGGTATGTTCTAGATATGCCTTGGCATTTTTATAGTTGTTCAAAGTTGGGCCGTTGAATAATTGAAAAATGAAGTTCTTTGCATCTGAAGTAGTTTTAGCAAACAAAACATGACGAAATAACGTCATTATGGTCTTTCTGTCATCTTTCTGAATCTTGTTGTTCGAATCCCATAGCCAGCGCCAAAAAGCTTGCGTTACATGAAAAATGCAGAGTAGCAAACGAGATTTTGGAAATACTACTTTAAGTGCATTTCTTTCTGCAGTGTCATCGTCGGTCATAATAACTTGTGGCTCAAATGATTTATCACAAGTGGCTACTAAGTATTGCTTGGCCATTTTTAGAGCGTATAAATAATCATTTTCTAATTTATTTTTATGAAGAATAACAGCTATTGGCATTGCTCCAATTTTTGTAGCTGCAAAAATAAAAGTGACTGAGGAGCTATTCTGGTCACAAGAACCACTGGTGTCAATAAAGATCACCTCATCTGCATGACCTGCTTTGATAGCTCTTTTCATAACGGCAGTTATCAGAACAACAAGAAATAGATTTTCGTTAAGACACAAAAGGATATCCTGTTTTTGTAAGTCTTCCATTTTAATCTTGATTTTTTCAATAACACTTTGGTCATGCCTTCCTCCATCTTTTTCAGACCTCCATTGTTGAGAGAAGTAGGTAACTTGTCTTTCTGTTGGATTCGCTTGCGCATTTCCTAGAAAAGCACATTGATGTCATCATCACAATTTTCAGATAAAAAGAATTCATGATAAAGCTTGGCTGCGAAAGCTGTCATACCAGATTCAAAATATAGGCGAAAAGTTTCTTTTGTATCTTCATTGCATCGTAATAAGCTAAATGCTTGAGCAACCTGTATTCGGTGAGAATGTTCATAGTTTATATTGATAACTACATTCAAACCTTTTTTCAATGGGTTAGACCTTCTCAAAGTGACTTCAGTAATTTTTAGGAATTTTATGTTTATACTTGCCAAACACTCGTAATTTCTTGTACAACCATTTTTCTTGGATACACGTTTATTCTTCTTGGCTAGATAACACACATAGAATTTGCGAAATTCATAACGAACACAATTATTGAACACTTTGTTTACAATTCAGTTAGTGTTAGTGCTACGCGAAAAGTCTTTAATGAAGGTTTCACATTTTTCCGTGCAATTTTCTCCTGTTGTTAACTTGCACTGAAATTTAGTCGCAAAATTATCTTGATTTTTCTCCTGAAATTCAAAATAATGAGTGTCGCTACTGTAATAAACACGAAATATGACATAGGAAATTTTAAGAACGCCCTATATAGACAAATTTTTCTTAATTCGAAATAATTAATAAATGTTGACCTCAAAGAAAGAAATTGATACAAACAAATTGTGTTATAGCAAGGTTAATAAACATCACAGCTGACGGTTGTGTCATGCTTTGTTTATCAATACGTTACAAATTAAAATAATGATATAGAAAACTAACCTTCACACAAGGGCATAGACGAGGTAATTTTTAGAATAAATAACAAGAATTTTTGAATCTAGAGAGAGAGACAGTAACTCTCCCCGAAGTGGCAAGTCTAAGTACGGACGGCCCCTTTACCCTCAACAGTAATATTGTGTAGTTGTGACTAGTGATATTCCAAAACGTAAGTTTTTAACGTATAATTAATTTTTATATATTGTATTGATCTGTTTTATTATATTTTCATCGACTTAACTGGGTGTCCCAAAAAGGCAAGGGAACCCATATTTTTTCGGTCATATCAAGTGTACCATTTACATCTGCGCCCCTCATCTACTATTAGAGTCTAAAATTTATAGGTATTTACGGAGATATCGTATGTTCAAGGACCATCTCCCTATATATTGGTTATCTGTAACTGTGCACGGATATTATATTGTACAGGGGATCATATTTATTCCTATTTAAAGTTTCAATCGATATTTTATTACAGTAATTTTACAGGATATCCACATACCGGAGATATCATAATTAATCTACCGAATTTTGTTGATATAGATTTTGTTTTTCTACATATCAAATTTCACGAGAATCGTAATTCGAATTCAAAGTGGGGAATATAGATTTTCTTTTTTATATTGTACTGGTTACCCAAATTTCACGAAATTCATAATTATTTTATGCGATCCCAAAATTTTGGTGATATATATATGATTTACTAGAGGTGTACAGGATATCGTATTTGTTCTGATTCATAAAGTTTCGTCTGATTTTTTTATTGCCTTATTCTTTGTACAGGATATTCACCATACCCGAGAGATCATAATTATTGCCAAAGTTGTATTAGTTACTATATTGTACAGGGTATCCAATCTCACGGGATATCATAATTATTTTTTTTTGCGACTTCAACATACTACTGTATAATTTTTTGGTGAGGTGGTTGTTGACATCTAAGTGCACTATCCTGTCTCCGCTGACCACGAAAGGTTAAACAATAACAATAAATAGTCAGTTTAATTTCAACTGATCTTTAATGATACCACTTCGAAAGATCATATAAAACAAAATAAATAAATATGTGAAAGTATTATCCCCAAGCATTGTTCTTGCCAATATTTGGCAACACTGTGATCTTGGCGATTACCACAAAATAATTATTACACGAAAATAAAAACTATATATCATAAACTTGATAAACGTTTTAATATAAAGAAGGGAGAATTAACAACGTGCGACTGATGCAATTGTGATTTGATGTAGAGAGACTAAAACTAAACTAAACACACAATTTGAACAAGAACGCAAACTTCGCAGTAAGGCTGTAAAACTCGCAACTCTTACATCGGGTTTTCTACAGCGTGTAGATACACATACAGTCGGTGTGCTTCCGACGAAAGTTACTACTGTCCTTTTTAAAATGAATTTGCGCGCGCAGAGATGTGTTACTGTTAGACACCCAGTGACATCTACGCCTGTTCCAATACATATGTACAGGGTGTCTCGAAATATATAATTAGAACAGTTGGAATTACTTAGTGTAAATTCCAACAGTTATTATATGATTTACTGTAGTGTATAGGGTACCGTAATTATTCCGATTAAATTCCAAAAGTCCTGCTCGATACTTTGTTATTTTTTATATCACATAGTCTATCCAAAAATCAGGAGATAGCCGGGTTATTATATTTCATTCGATTCCGAAAAACTTTGTATAACTCACTACTATATTTTTTTATTTTGTAATATATACTTGTACATATTTAACCTTCCAGGAACAACCCCTCCCTCGAGGTAATCCCGCAGGGAGATTCCTGGTTCTAAATTTTGTGCCGTAAGGCACTGGTGACAGCACGCTGCAACGATTTCTAGGATAGGAGTATACAGTAGGGCCCCTCCGGTCACTACCATGAGAGAAAAAGGAAACCAGAAAGATGACCCTTGACCCGATCACATTACACTGGTGACGGATAGGGATAATTCCGACTCGATTATATTACACTGGTGACAGCGGTGGGATTAGTCAGCAACATCGGCTGGGTTAATCACTGCTTCACCAGAAGAAGGAAAAAAGGAACTACCCATTTATTAGACTACCCACGATACTATTTATTACTTTTTTGGCCGTTTCAGTGCACTAAAAATCGTTAAACAAAAGATATTAAAGAAGCACAGTTTTATAACCTCAAATTAAACTATGTGCCGACACACAATAATAAGAAGAGAGAGGGCAATCTTTTACCGCCAAACTGCTTACTGACAACTGAAATCGGCTAGATTTTGTGCCCGTAATAGCTAACAAAATGAACTTGATAAGTTCTGTTCCAGTACGGTCAATTTTAGCACTGTAATAGAGTAGAATGTGTAACTATTTTTTTTTGCAAACAAAAGCTACTCTAGTTCAGTCACCCTCTTAATTATATCGATATAGACTTTGTAAAATCGCGCACGGGCATCGGTCTAGCCCGTGGCGTTTGCGGATCATCGGTTGAAGTCGAGGCCATTTGATAAATAGAGATTTTCACATGCAAGCGTATCATCAGTTCTTGTTTCAACACAGTGTTGCGAGCTTGTTTAGTTTGACTGTTATTTTTGTTGCAATGAAAAATGGCGATAAGTAATAAAGAAAAAATACCTTTTCGGCACATTATGCCGCCGCAAGATTATTCACCTATAGAAAACAAGCACAACGAAATGGCCTAAGCTGCTTTGTTGGACTGGACAGGGGTAAATGGTGGCTGTAATGCTTTTATAATAATATTTAGAGCCGTTTCGTATCTTAGTATTAAGTCCATATTTTTTACATTTAGTTAATGTTTCCTTTTTTTATGAAATCAATAAAACAATTCAGAACCTTACCTTAGAGCTACACTCAATCTTTCCACTGAAGAAACTGAAGCTCTAATACGGTCTGAAAATTTTAGAACGTCTTCTAGCTTGTAGTGCAGTTCGTCAAAAGAAGAAATGGACATCCGAAAATACATAAAGAATTTGTTCTCGTAAATTGGAATACTACGTGACGATGGCGCCTTTTATTGGTCTTTGTAGACATAAAGGATGGACCCATATTATTATCCTTCTGGATTTTCGTTTATTTTTATGCTTTTCTATAAATCTTTTTCCGCACAAAGCGACAATAACGCCATGCTGTGTACTTCTCAGATTCATCGATGATCGGCAGCGATCTACCATCAGCACTGATTTTTGAAACGGGCATTGCCAGACTTTGAAATAAGTGTGGGAATTAAGGAAATGTAAAATAATGATGTTATGTGTTGATATTAGTGTTTTTAAATGAAACTCACGGTCTCTAGTTAATTTTATGTGTTGATATTTAAAGTCATAAAAATTTTCTTTCGTTCATTCTAGTTTTATTTAATAAATATATATGTACATAATTGAGGCATGGATATATTAAAATTTTCTACTCATCCCGAATTGTGTCTTTTGTGTATGTTACGAACACATTTCGTATGATTTGAGTTGTGTGTAGAGCTTTCCGTTGGAATTTTTTTAAATAATCAACAAATAACAAGTTGACGAAGTTTGATTCTATTTGGCATTGAAATAAAATGTTAGTTTTGATGTTCCTTAAGTCGTAAAATGAATAAAATCGGTAGTGTATACATATAAAACGCTATGAAATAGTTAGGGAAACCAAAATAAGAGAACCTTAAGACCGTGAAGTTAGCCTCCAAAGTTTTCACCATTTAACTAAATTTAGTGTCATCGATTAATGCATCGTTAGGTGGCTCTTAGTGCTTTAATTATTTTCGTTATTGGTTTTCGAGTTATTTGACTTTATATTTTCAAAGGTCATCCTGCAAAGTGTTGACGATTAATTCCAAATTAGTGTCTTTCGGACCTGAGAACCTTGTCATTTTCGACGTCTCAAAATGGAGCTCAGGCTAAAAATAACATTTTGGCTCAATTTTACTTTCAAATTCGTTATATTTGGGATCGATTTAGAGGGAGTAAACATAATTTTGAATATGCACTGTAGTAAATAGTTGAATACTGTTAAATAAACATAACTACTTTTGTAACTCCCCCGGTAACATCACCCGATTCTTCAGAGTCGCTTCCTCGGTGTCTAAACTTACAAACACAATGAAAATAAATTGAAATGAATAAAAGAAAACGTTTATTATACATTTTTTACAGATGATAATATTTGAAACTACATTTAAAAATCTATATGACTAAATTGTATAAGAACAACGATATAAGTACCAACGTATGAAAATACGGAAAAAATCAACGAAAAATCTACATCACAAAAACCCGCTGCGGTAACCCGAGGAGATTTTCTATTAATTTGTCGAGCCAAATTTAAAAGTTCTTGTCTTTCTTTGGAACCATGCGGCAATGTATGTTGTAACTTGCAACATAAATTTATCACCACAACTGATTCACGTTTTAGAAGACCACAAGCAGATGTAACAAACGAATTCCATGTCTGCAATATAAAAACGAAATTACTCTAAAAGCAATGGATGCTTTTTTTGAAGAAAATTGTTACTGCGACATCTCTACGTTCAACTGCAAAACCACAAGGTAAATTATCGATATCGCAGGAAACTGTAAAATAATATTTACTTTGAGCCGCTAGTAAAGAAATAGAGATGGGAATTTCTACTTGCACCTCTGTCAGTTTAAAAATAACAGCTTTTCAAACCTGATTTTCAACCGATATATTTGGGAGATTGAAAATGTAGTATATTTCAAGAAACAATACTTACCACAAACATTATAAACGCACATATCGAATTAATCGCTACTTCTACAGTTAATTGGTCCATTTCTCCGGCTATCAGGAGAGTATTTAACGAAACTAAAGTAATCAATATTGTAACGACATTAATAAACAATATAAGAACTCCGAAAATATTGTTGAATATTTCTACGCATTCGAAAATTGTGTTGAAGATTTTAGAAGCTTCCAATAATTTTCCGAATGTGTTTTCTTCTATTATTGATATAGGTTCTAATATGGCGCCAAAAGATTTGGTTCTCAATTCCATTTTAAGAGATGTAATAATGTAAATTTTTAACCCGACCATGCTGTTTCTCAAAGACAAAGCTAAATTGTATATAACAGTTGCCGTTAGAAAGATGTGATACTGGTAAACGTCTTTGATGAAAGTGGTGGCGAATTTGAATAGATGATCTTCGACGTTGAAATTGCCATTTAGATTTCTGAAAAGGCATTTTTATATTTGTGACTATTAGCTTTTACCACTTACTTGTATTGAGAAACTCCCACGACGAAAGCGAAAATAATATGTCCTAACACAACTTCTACAACTAAATATAACTTGTTTCTCCAAAATCCGGTAATTTTCATACGTTTTCTAGATATATTTTGCAGTTTCAAAAATTGACACCATTTTTCTCTTTTCCAAAATACATTTCCCAGTGTAGAAATTATACAAATTATTGTTAGTAGTGTATCCGTAGAGCTTAATAGTATAATATTGGATGCCCTTGAAGTTTTGTAAGTGTTTTGCGAAGCGTACCATTGTAGATAACAATATCCCGTTGCAATAAAGATGGCAGTTATAATACCAAAATATTTTCTTATAATTTCGTATTGATTCCAGTTGGAAAAATCTTCAGTTGGTAAAAATAAACCGAAAATATTCAAAATGAGAGAAAACGACGTTGTAAATTTCGTGAGACATCTCGACATCATTTTTACTTGAAAACGAAATTGGTTTTGTTAATGGCACGACATATCTGAGAATATATAAAAAGTTTGCATGCTACAGCTAATTAATTGTGAGAAATATATCTAGAAAAATAATATAGAACAATGTGTAGGTAGGTCAGTAAAGAATATTTATATACAGGGTTTTAGAATAGCTACTAGTGATTATGAAAATTATTCAGTTGTTTGATTAGTTAAAATTGTGGTAATAAATCTCAATCTCAACAAATTATGTGAATTCCGTCTTCTTCAAATAAAGAGAGAAATATTGATAGGCGTTTGTTAAACGCAAAAGGAGATAGAAACAGAACGCACAATGTTCCTAATACAGCCAAACAGCTGCCTGAAGAGAGAAATTAATTGATAAGTGTTCTAAACGCAGAGGGTGGTAAACAATTTAATTTAAGTAGACAATTTAACTATTTCGAATTGGGCATCATTCTCGAATTAAATTTCGTCAATTCTGTCTATAAAAACTATTTAAAGGAAATCCTGGGATAAACTGTCAACTATTTGAAAACTATCCAACTCAAGACATTTCAAAACCCACAAAATTCAAACCAAACCTTTCCAACTTTGATACAAGTATTTATCACTTTCAATATAATCAAACAAATTAAAATATTTATTCAGTGATATTAAATAATATAATTAAATTAATCGGTTCAATTTTTTTTAGAAACTTTGGTTGAATATGAGTACGGAGAGTAGGGCATTTTAAAAAACCGTAACTAAAATTCACTATATAGTTATTTTATTTTCTGTGGCAACCTATCTAATAGACCATTTCAGCAGAAGACATGTTGTCATAAAAAAATTATACATTATACTTTACCTACGACCACCCCTGTAAGTAGTCAAAAACACACAGTCGGCATCAATGTAAGACGTCTATTACGCACGGTAAAACAAAACGCACGGCTGTAAAGTAAATCGCACGGCATTCCTAGCAACCACCATTTTATTAAAAATTCATTATTTCTATATTAGACGTTGAATTTTATTCTATATGTAAATGGTAGATAACGTTTATTAGATATGAGATTGCATTTAATACTAAAAGTTATTTGGAATTATATGATAATTGGTTCCGTTTCATTAAATCCGCATCTTTTAGCTCTCTTAATGTATCATATTAGTAAACAACAGTATATTATACACCAAGCGATTAAAGTGGCCCATTTAATGCCGCAGGCGGTGTTTGATTTCTGAGAGAAGTAATCCACCTAAGGCACCGTCCATAAATTCCAATAAGTCCGTTCACTCTCGCCGGTGACTAAAATCGTCCCCTCCTGTCCTCGCGTGTCCCTTAAGGCGGCGCCAGACATTCGGTATTCGGCGAGTACCGAGCGACTGCTCGCAGAGTGGCAAGTAGTATGGAAGGGTTCATCGCTACTTGCCGATGACCAATTTTAGTGTTTGTACAGTGCTCGCGTAGTTCCCGTTGTTTGTCGGTCTTTTGAAGCAACATCAAAAGAAACGAGTATTCGCCGTATTACGCTCTGAATCTGCATCCACATATTCGTTCTTCTGCAAGCAATAGTCTATGGCTAGGGGATAACTGTAGTAAGTATACATATCGTTGAATTACCGGATTGTTTTTTATTATTTATTGTAGTAGAATTGAGAAATGGACTGGTCTAATGAAACAGTTTTTGAATTTTTGGAGTGTTATGAAAATGAACCTGTAATATGGAATGCATCTTTACCAAACCATAAAAATCGGAATGATGTTTATGATGCTTGGAAACACATAGAAGTCAAGATGGGTCAGAAATACACAGTCACGGAATTGAAAAAGAAAAAGGATTCATTGATGGCGTCTTTTAGAGCCTGTTTAAATAAAGTAAAACAAAGCTTGAAAAGTGGAGCAGGGACTGATGAAACTTACAAATCAACGTAGTTCGCCTATGAAAAAATGGCCACATTCCTTCGTGATAAGGATCTTCCAAGGCAGACAAGAAATACAGAGGTAGGTACCTAATTATTATAGGTATTTAACAAAATTTATTTCAACAAACATACCTATTTAAAAAATAAACTTTGTACAAATAGTGTAATTTTGAATTAGCAGTATTGATCTTGCCAAGGTATCTTTTCGCTGGTTACGAAGTACTCGGCAAATTCATTTCTAATTTCTTTTGCATCCATGCTAGGCTTTCTAGGGATATTTCGCAGTGGTAATAGGGATGTCATAGTGTCTGTATTTGCTTGACGCCAAGCGCCCTCTATAACGTTTCCATCTTCTTCAAAGTCAAAGGTACCATTTGGAGAATAGAGAGATCGGGATGACGTACTTCTTCTTAAAAAATTGTGTAAAACAACACAGGTCATAACAACTAAAGCGACCTTATCAGGTTGAAGCAACATTGGCTTCCGAAGTACTCTAAATACATTAGCTAATAGTCCGAATGTATTCTCAACAACTCTACGTGCACGTGACAGGCGATAGTTAAATATTCTATATTTACTACCTTTGTCATGTTTGCCTGGGAATGGTTTCATAATTGTTTCTCTTAATCCAAATGCGTCGTCTCCAACAAATACATAAGGCACTTCTTTATTTCTTCCCATCAGTGGCTCTGGTGGAGGGCAGTGCAATTCATTTTGCTCGATTTTTTGAAACAAGCGAGTATTTCGAAACACTGCTCCATCACTAAGTCGACCTTGACATCCACAATCAGCAAACATGAAGCAATACTCAGCATCCACTAGAGCCATTAATACTACACTAAAATATTGTTTGTAATTGTAGAATTCAGATCCCGAATTAGTAGGCGCTTGTATCACAATATGTTTTCCATCGAGGGAACCCATGCAATGGGGAAAATTCCAGTCCTTGTTAAACTTTTCAGCTACACATTTCCATTCGTTAGCACTTTTGGGAATCTGAAACAAACAAAAAATCTGAAAAAAAAATGATGTGAATAAATGATAAGATTTTAATAGTTAAATGTTTTAGGAGTTTTTGCCCGAAGAAGATGGCAACAATAATGATGAAGAGGAAGCTATTGCTACTGTTAACACGGAAATTGAGAGACCTGAACGGGATAATGTTGAAAATGAAGGTGTGTGTGTAAAAAAAACACAAAATAATCATTTTACTGATCTAATGCGACAATTTCTTAATTGCAGCTTTGGTATTGCCTTCGACGAGTAAGTCTGCATTTAGAGCTCCTGCACGAAAAAAGAGTAAAGTAGCTGAAGCACAGGAAATTAAAGATAAAATGGATAATGCATATTCTTTATTACAAGTTGTAACTAACAAACCGGCCAAAGAACGAAATGTGTGTTCCATATATGGAGAACTAGTAGCTGCAAAACTACAGGAAATGGAGGAGCACACTAGGGAAGTTTGTATGCATCGGATTGATAACATATTGTTTGAAATGAAAATGAATTCTCGTATCTCACATGCTAATAATGAGATAAATCCTACTCGGCAGCTGAATATTTTATGTACACACGACTATAAACAAAGCTCATCAACACCTAGCCCCCTGTCTTCAAGTTCCAACCATACTTCGCAGTCACTTTCACATCATCAAGCAGCATTCCACTCACCTCAAGAAACTTCATCACCACAGAATGTAACCCAGAATAATGACATGGATCCTCCCTGTCAAATGGAAAATTTATCTACTAGACTCAGCTCACCATCACCTAGCTCTCAGTTTTCATTAAGTTCGAACCATACTGTTTCCCAATATTCGCAGTCACTTTCACATCAAGCAGCATTCCACTCAACTCAAGAAACTTTTCCATCACAGAATGTCATTCAAAATGCTGATATTGTTGCTGATGAGGATTCTCGGCCTTTGGTAACCCTTTTTACTAATTTCCAATAATGTTACTTTTAATTTCTTAAATAAACAGTTTTAGAAAATGTTCCTCGAAGTTTTCTTTAATTTAAAAATAATTACTTACCTTAACATAATCCTGTAAAATTGCAATGATAGCACTACAAACTTCTGGGACTATTTCGGAAATAAGCTGTGGAGACACTTTGAACAAATAGTGAAGACTTTTAAAACTGTCTCCTGTTGCAAGAAATCGAAGGGTTATGGCAAGGCGATCATTTGTTGGAATCGCTGTTCTCCACTTGGTATCTTTCTTACGAATCATTGGTCCCACTTTTGAAAGTAAATAATTAAAATCATCGCTCGACATTCGGCAAAAATTTTCAAATTTTCCGGATGGTTCCTTGAGCAGATCTGCCATTAGGTTTGTGGCACTATAGCTAAAACAAAAATATTTTAAACAACTGGAAAATGCATATAAAAATGAAACAATAATGTTATATTTCAAAAGGCAGATTGAAATCAAGAAATTATTTCCAGCTTCAATACCTACGTTTTTCTGCTTTTATTAAGTGAAACCATCCACCATCTCCTTCTTCTGGGCTTCTTCTTTATTTTGTTTAATAACACACTACCACAAGACATTACTACAAATGTAGCCAAGCTAATAACGAGCTCTGTATCATTATCCATTGCAAGCCGTAAATACACTTTATACTGAATATTCGTTATACCCACAGAGACTCCGTTACGTGACGAATTGCGAATATCTGGTTTAGGTGCTTGCCATTTGGTGATTAATCCGCGCTCACCTGCCGAGTAACTCAACTACTTGCCACTCTGCGAGCAGTCGCTCGGTACTCGCCGAATACCGAATGTCTGGCGCCGCCTTTACGCTGCCGTTTTGCCTCGAGCGCCCACGGGGTGGGCTAGCTAGTTTAACAGAGTGTCTCGACTTGAACAGTTCGAAGTGTCGATATAAGTTCTACTGGGTGCGCGAAATAAACGTTTTATTTGAACTTCGTTTTTTGAGCATTAAGTATTGTAATTATGGCTTCTCACCGATATTATTGCTCTGTTGAGTGTTGTGTTACTAGTATTCGTGGAAATATTTCATTTTTTCGATGCCCCAAAGATACTTCAAGGTAATGTATTATACAAATATTTTAATTAAAAGTATAGGATAAAATGTTTGAAAGTACGTTACGTATAACTTGACTTTGATACTATTTTATAAATAATGTCCGAATTACATTTCGCAGGTGTCAGCAGTGGAAGGAGGCTTTAGGTTTTATTGGAGAACACAAATACGCAAAATTAACCATAGAAGAAGCCTACAATCGGATACGAGTTTGCAGAGCACATATTAACGATAAATCGTTTACTTCCTCTGGAAAACATTTATTAAACACTGCTGTGCCCTCAAAGTTACTAACAAAATTGGACGGTAAGATTTTTTCAAGCATGGATTATTTTTTTAAATAAGTTCTTTTTAGGTAATGAAGAAAAAGATGACAGTTTGGACCCTTCCAACGTATTGCCTTCTTCTAACTTAGATGCTTATACACAAACGGATATGGGCGAGGAATTTGACCAAGGTAAATGCTAAAGCTTGCTATAAAGATAAACATAATTGCTAATTTATATGAATGTTTCTAACTATGAAAATGAATAAATATTTTAGGATTGAGCAGTACTACATCAACAACCGACAAGGAAATTGATGTTGTATCCTTGTACAATGATAAATCTGTTCAAACTGGGTTCCCTCACGAATTTGTAGAAGGTAAGAAGAAATTAATTGAAAACAGACTAATTAATTTTTCAATCCAAATTACTTTGCATATCCGTATTTATTCATCAATCAACTTCTAAAATATGTTAATTTGTTTATAGATTCATCGTGCCAGACTTCTTTGGAATTATCAAGTAATAGTCCTAGAAAGCAAGGACTAAAAAGAAAAATTAAAGAACTGCAGACCAATCTCAAATCTTCAAAGAGAAGCAAAATCGTGACGAAAATATTGTAGAATTTCTGGACGAGCACTACCCGCAGGAGATCACTATGTTGATAAAAAATCAACTGGTATTACTGGACAAAAGTCCCAAAGGAGCCAGGTACTCTAGTGAATTTAAACAGTTTGCTTTGAGCTTATTTTTGTTGGGACCGAAGGCATACAAGAAGTTATCTAGATTTATAAGACTGCCATCTCAGTCTACTCTAAGAAAGGTAACTGAACACTGGAAAATGTCCCCAGGATTTAATGTATTCGTTTTTAAAATTTTGGAATTGAGAGTACCTTTGATGTCAGAGAAATCAAAAGATTGTATTTTATGCATTGACGAAATGTCAATTAATACAAATTTATCTTACAATGTGTCAAGAGACGTCGTAGTAGGCTTTGAAGATTTAGGAAACAAAAGGTCCACCAACATAGCTACCTCGGTATTAATGACTATGGTAAGAGGGATCTCTCATAACTGGAAACAATCTATTTTTATAAATTAGTTAAAACATGTTTTAAATTAACATTTGAAAAACCATATTTTTTCGAAGACGAATCCATAATTTTTTATTTATTTGATGTTCCACATTTATTAAAATCAACAAGGAATAACTTTTTCTCTTATAACTTTTATCTCGTTGATGGTGTTACAAAAAAACATTATTTAGAAGCGATGTATACCCTTGATAAAGCAAAACAGTATAGGTTGGCGCCTAGGCTAAGTGACGAACACTTAAATCCAAATAATTTCAAAAAAATGAAGGTTAAATTAGCCTCTCAAGTATTTAGTCACTCTGTGGCCGTTGCTATGCACACTTATATTGATTTTGAGAAAATACCGGAAGAAGCCAAAGTAACTGCTAACTTTATTGAGGAAATGAACAAATTGTTTGATATATTGAATTCATGCAATTTGGAAACATGCCATGCTTTTATGGGAACTACAGAGCAATTTGAATTTTTAAACAGAATGGACAAGCTTTTTTCAAACTTGAAAGTTTTAGATAAATCGGGAAAGAATTTAACGAATTCTATGAAATTTATTTTCGGTTGGAGGCTTACTATTTCCTCAGTCTTAAATTTATGGAAAGTTTTGAGAAGTAAAAATTACAGATTTTTATTAACACGTAATCTTAATCAGGATTGTCTCGAGAATTACTTTGGTCAAATCAGAAACGCTTGTGGAAACACCAGAAATCCCACTGCCATACAGTTTACCAGAGCATTTAAAAAGCTTTTTGCTATAGGATAGTTTCACGAGACAGAAAACAGTAATTGTATGGAAGATAGTAGCGATATTTTGCTCACTATAAAATCGGACTCGTTCAAAAATATCGAGAATTTTCAGGAAAAAAATTACGAAAATATTTCACCAGTTATAAAAATAGAGTCAACAGATTATAGGAACCTAATATCAGAGGAAGGAAATGCACTGGTCTATGTTGGTGGATATTTTTTACGTAAATGTCTCTAAACATTCTTGTGATGTTTGTTCTCAATATTGTTCAGTATCTGAAAGAGACGAGTCAACTTCATTTTGTAAGCTCAAAGCTTACAACAATAGTAAAAATATATTTGGTGGCTTAACAGTCCCTCCAAATGAGTTTTCAGAGTACCTAATACGTTTACAGGATATATTTGTTACCAATTTTAACAATTACTGTATACAGGATGGTATAGGAAACATATTTTTGAAAGAATATTCAAATGTAGGATTTACCCACCAATGTAGCAATTTTGCAAAAGAATATTTACTTTCATTGTATACAAGAGTTCGAATCTACTACACATTAAAATTTGCAAACAGACAAGTAAAATCTCAATGTATAAATAAACAAAATCCGAAATTGAGAATTTTAAAAAATTTGTAAATATTTAATATATATATATATATATATATATATATATATATATATATATGTATCTATATATATATATATATATATATTGGCCGAGAAATTCCAAAAAATCCTCCCTTGCCCTCTCAATATTTTTTCTACGGCCACATTGCAAGAACTACTGAGACTCTGCTGCCAGACATAATTAATTGTGTTGCTAACGCACACAATACCATGTAGGCAAGCACTGATAACAAAGCCAGAGGAGAGTGTTTATTAGAATATCTCTTAGCAAATAACCTTGAAACATTAAACGTGGGGACAATCCCCCTTTTGTCACGACAGTAAGAGAAGAGGACCTGGACGTAACAATAGTTAATGTTGTTGCTAGGAAAAATGTAAGATTGGAGGGTGATGAACGAGCCATCACTTTCTGATCATGGGATCATCGAATTTAAGCCCCCGAGAGGAGGTCTATTCTATATACGTCCATATATGGTTTTCCCCCAGCGAGCGTATAAAAAAATAGCTCAGGTTCCCTATTAACGAACAATAAAACACTAATAAAAATAAAAATATTTATTGTTTATAATACAATAAAAGTATAAAAAGTAATCTCATTCAATTCTTTATGGGTTTTTGAGCAGTTAGGAAGCTGAAACAACAAATAAAAAAAGGGAAACATAAATATACAATACGATAGTCAATAAAATGCGTATAAACTTACCTACTTACCAATAATTTGTTCCAAACTTTCTTCTTTCACATTTAATGCTAAGTCCGAATTTACTCCTAAACAAGTATTTATCACAGATTTCTTGAAATTCCAAAATATGATGTTTTGGTTCCTAATTTGTAATTCGGATTTGAGCGCATTCAAACTCTAGAACAAACAACAAGATATAGAAATATCAAGAAAATAATGCGTTTATCCTATTGACTGCGCCAGTTAACTAAACCTATCACTTCGATATCCCCTATTTTCAATATTTCGAGTACAGTTAAGAATTTTTTATAACAACGAAACACAGGAAATGAAATATGACTGTTACAGACTTATTAAACAAAATATTATAAAATAAAAACCGAACAATTAAAGTACAGGGACACTCACAGACGATGACTACCCAAACGAGGAGAAGAAGAATCCAGAAACGAACTGAAATTAAAGCTATAAAAATTAACTTACCTTAGCTACTGTGGCATCAATGTTGCCAATATATTCTCCATCTATGATTACGGTACTATTAGCAGCAGTACACGTTTGCAGGATGTGTTCTTTCAAATATTCAGCTGCCGTATAATGTAATCCTGATTTGAACTTAACTAAATAATACTGTGGGGATGTTTCTTCGATTTCAATTTTTGGACGAGCCGACGAATAAAGTACAAATACCATATTGACAGCTAGACCGATCAAAATCCCGTATTCCAGATTGATGAAGAGGCAGCACACTAAGGTTGTCGTTAGAGGAATCAGATCCACTTCTGAATTAAAAAAAAATATAAATGTAAATACTATAAAAATTAATGTATACCTTAGAGCATAGAACAACGTTGTCAGATGTTGAAAGTAGTATGAAGGTTGAGGAAATATTAAATAATGAGGTTATGTTAATAAGTAGATTAGCTTTATTGATGAAAGTGACCATTATTGAGAGATACGTAGAACAATCAAAGTGAGAGCTCTACTATAGGTGTTAAGGCATCAAAAGAAACTAGTAGAACAGATAACCTTGATAAACAGAAATCCTCAACTCTGTTTAACAGCTCAGAACGTAAGTAAATGGTATGAAAATTTAAGTAGAGCAGAATATTTGAAAAATAAATCAGTTTTACTGGTAAAATTATTCATTATTTAGAAAAAACCAGAAAACCCAAAGAGAGGGTTCTACTATAGGCGTGGAAGTTTCAAGAAAGGGGTTATGTCCCCCGAGATAATGAAATTTGACGAAAAATATAGAGTAAAACCTCTTAATAATGCTTCTCTTGGTGATTACAGAAAATCGTGGACTTTTTCAGCGTTGAGAAGAGTTAAAGCTTGGCTAAAGGCTTGGCTTCACGTCCACAGGCATCTTGAGGTGAACAGTGATAAAGTAATTGAGATGTTTGCCAAAAAGAGTACCAGACGATTTGAATTTGTTTTGTAAATAATGTTAAACCATTTTTTTTGTAATAAACATGTTGATGAATAAACGACTTTTATTGTAAAAGCGGCAACACCGCCCGATCTGAAAAGTTAGTTACCACAAAACGACAACGAAAGTAGGGTGTTGTATCGATGTTCACAGTTATACTAAATAATAAATAATTTACAGTCCACTGAAGTGTGTGAGATTATTCTGATAAGATATAAGGTACCCTTAGATATTTTGATCCGGCTCGAAGGACCAAAATATATAAAGTTACCTAACATTTTATCACAATAAACACTTGTTTTTAATATAGCAATTTTATTTTTAATCATCCGATTCACATTAGAGCACTTAAAAACCTTGAAAAGCTTAAATATTACATTTTCAACAAGCTAGAATGGAAAATTTGTCGGGAGGTTGTATCGATGTATAGAAAATTTCTCTATGGAATAAAATGGTGATTATTGCATAAATTAATAGCATTCAGTGATTCATACACAAGCAGTCAAAGCGATAAAAAACCCAACATAGCACCCCTCCCCCTTTTTGAATAGCTCAGAACCTTAGTAAAGGTTACAAAAGTTCAAGTAAAGCAAAATAATAAATAAGTTTTACTAGTAAAAGTACCCATTATTGAGAGACGAGCAGAATAATCAAATAGAGAGCTAAAGGGTTTGTTATGTTAGTATAAATAAATCAAATTCAAATAATTTTTAGAAAGTTTTGGTACAAAATTAAATTTTCAAAGTAACAACATTATTAATGGCTCAAATTTCGTCAAAATTATTTTTTAAAAGACGATATACAACATTTAAACATATAAACCACTAAATAATTAATTATTGGTTTGTGCCTTAATTATTAATAATAAATTCTACATAAATACTATTATTACTTACTTTTAGATTTCCAAAGTAGAAGGAAGGCTTGAAAATCGCACAAATAATACATTGCCACTATGATAACGCCAGCTAAAGTACATTTAGGAATGTATTGAAACGTGGAAGTTAAAAATCCCAATGCTACTAACACCATAATACCAGTAATTATGCCACAAGTAGGTGTCTTGGCGCCGGAAGCGTTATTAACAGCCGTTCTTGTAAACGAACCAGTTACAGGCATCGATTGCACAAACGAACCCATTATATTACAAATACCTAACGCTAACATCTCCTGAGTAGCGTCTAATGATTTACCCTTTGCTGGAAAATGATTAATTTTAAAAGCAATTTTAATAGGACATTGGAGTACTTACAAAACGCTTTGGCGATCGCAATGTGTTCTAAAACTGCGATTAAAGGGCAAAATATAACTACAGTGCCATATTTCGTCATCATATCGTCGAATCCAAATTCAGTACCGTTAAAATTTGTACTGAAAGGTGGTAAACTGAACGCGGGTAGACCACCGCTAACTTCACCTAAAAATTTCGAACATAAAATGATTCGTTCTAACTTCAATTGAAATTGTAACACTCGTAATTATTTATTAACAGGAATCAACGATTATATAATTTTTCCCTTCGAATACCTCAAAACTTGATGCTTACAAATTACTGTCAACTCCCCTTCTCCTTATTGCGCTCCACTTTTATAACCAATCCGATTTTCTTGTAATACAAGGACTGGAAACTCATAATATATGCAAAGACATATTTAACACTACAAGTACAGCGAATTCAAAAAATATATCCTACTGACTGCGCCAGTTGAAATATTTTCTAGATATTCCACGCTCTAAGTCACTTCTTCGTAAATAACCGGATTATAGTGTGCAATGTAAACAATTATAAGTTCTAATCATGTTTTTAATATTAATATTAAGATTATTTACAACATTTTCTTGTTTTTTAAAGACAAATTAGTAGTAGTCATAAAACGCCACACTGTTGAAGAAGTTGAAATAACGTAAACTTTAAAGTAGATATGCAGCACGGCTTCAGTTTAATTCCTTAAGTAAAATAACATGGTAAATCGCTAAGGTTCATTCTGCACTTTTTTGACAAATTTAAGGTAATTGGAAGAGGCTGTTAGTCATGCCTATAGATACGTGTTCACTGGTACGTGTTAGCGTGTTCTCTGATACATACTAGACAACACTTTGAAACGTATCTACGGGAATTATGTCACAGCCGCTTTAAATAACCTTGGATTAGTAAAAAAAGTGCAGAATGAGCTTTGGCAAATTCCAATGTTATTTTACATAAGGATTAATCCTGAACCCGTACTGAACATCTACTTAGATAACACAGATTACATGATGGGCGACACATGACAGATGACAAAAGATGGTTGACGCACGACAAAAACACATCATGGATAACACAAATCACATGATGCATGACACAAAATACGTGACAGCCGACGTCACTATCAGATGACACTTAAGACTGATTTTACAGGACATGTGGCACAGGAACAGGGGAAACTCTGAGACGCATCTACGGACATGGCGTCACATACGCTTGCAATGACCTCGGATTCGTAAAAAAAGTGCAGAATGAACCTTAGCGAATTCCAATGTTATTTTACATAAGGATTAATATCGAACCTGTACTGCATATCTACTCAGATAATACAGAATACATTATGGGTGACACAGTACACATGATAGATGGCAAAATATGGATGACGCACGACACAAAACACATAATGGATGACATAGAACACGTGACACCCGATGTCACTACCAGATGACAGAACATAGGACTGATTATAGGATTCTCGGATTAAGATGGCAGCGCCACGGTGGTGACAACCGGAAACTACTTAATATACATTGCCATTGTTTACGTTATGGTGTTTTGTGTACTTGTGTAGATAATTAAAGTGTTTTAGCGGTTGTCTTGTTTTGGACTTAGTTTTGGTTTTTAATAATAAATTGTAGAGAAAAAGATGATTTCTTTTTTTTTGTTTTTACTACATATTTAATTTTCAGGTGAGTTAATGAGGTCAGACTAAAATACGTTTATACCAATATATTTTTTAACTATATGAAACGGACTATTTCGGAATACGCATGTCATATTTGGAAGGAAATGCTAATTACAAATCCGTAGTAAAGGGTGAAAATGTGTTGAATAAAGGACATCTCATTTTAAGTGGGAAAACGCTGGTTTAATTGACGTTTATGGATTATGCATACTGTTGTGATATGACATGCTGTATATATCACGATGTCAAATCAATCACATGAACTTTCACATTCCTATGAATTCTCGGACAAGTTTGAATGTCTATTGTAACGTTAAGCTAAGTCTTCACTTTAATGGTCGTAAACGCGCCGTAATAAAAGAAAAGTTAGTTTCTATAAGTGCCTTCTCAACACGAGACCACACAATTGAATTTTAAATGGTTCAAATGATTAAAATGTTACTACAAATAACTTTGAGTGACTACGATCCTTCAATTAGCACTGTGAACAATAGACACAATTTATCGCTTCACGGTAATTGGGAACTTAACTTTACGTCAAAAATAATACCATTCAACTGAAAGAGCTACAACCCCAGGGCACGACGGAATCTCGAGGTAGGTACTTAAAAACCTGCCAAAAGAGATTTTCCCCCGTTCTGCATCCTGCTGAATGCCTGATTGGCATTTTCTTACTTCCATCGATGTTGGAAATCAGCCAACGTAGTTTTCATCTCCAAACCGGCAAAGACCCAAAAAAGCCTGAATCCTACCGACCGATTTCACTTATCGGCATCCTAGGTAAAATCTTTGACTTTCGCTGCTCCCAAACATCAATCCCGTTGCCAACCGAGATAACTCTTCCTCCGGACCACTTTCTAGCGACGGCCCGCTCCAACACTCTCAGTCCAATACACATTTTAAAAATTCTTTCTAGACACTTTTCTTCTCAATTCTATACATTTTTTCCACTCGGCTGGTTCTCAACCGACCCTCCAAAAACACCAAACTCAATCTATGAATGATACACTACAACCCCTAAAACACCCCCAATCCAGCCCTGCAGAGGAAACTAATCCTACATCAGGGCAACCAAAACAAACGACCAATTCCAACTTTTTAAATATTACAAGACACTTTTCGAATTTCTTTCTCTCTCTCTCTCTTAGATTATTTGATTTAATATATCTTTTTTAAAATATGAAAACCATAAATTAAAATTTGATAAATGGCAGTGTCAAAACATCTTACAGGATGTCTTATATTTGTAGAAAATTAAATTTGTGAAATAAAGTAACTAAGGTGTAGATTTTGTACCCCGTTCTATAAATGTAAAGAATTTATCAATATTATAGGCTCACCTGTTAATTTGAAGGGCGTTTGTCCGTGTTCTTTTAAAATGTAAGCTAATACACTACATAAGAGCACAGCAATGGCGTTACTTGCCAAAGAAAACATAAAAATAGCCACTCCAATTATATTTCTTCTCCTTGTCCATTCGGGACGGTTTTTCAACGAACCGTATCTTCTTATTTCCTATATAATACCAAGAGATATCAAAAGCTAAACTTTTTAGCACAACAGTGGACGAATGGGGCCCAAAAGGTTCCTATCAGTTGAAATAAAACTTACTTTTGCTGTAACTAGGAAGGCTATGGTGAGAAATCCCATTAAAGTGTCAGTCCATCGGGTTTCTTTGATGTTTTCAACGACTGATATCCAGGCTGTTAGAAAAGTATCGGATTTCCCCGATATACCCAACAGGGATTTAATTTGTGATGAAGCGATGTTCAAAGCAGCTGCAGTTGTAAAACCTGCTATCACAGGATAAGAGAAAAATTCTACAATAAAACCTGAAAAAAAGTTATATTTATTATTAAATTAGAACAAAATATGCAAATTGTGAATTTATTTACCTAAATGTAATAGACCACATAAAAATATTAAACATCCAGATAGGAACGTTATCAAAATACCACCAGCGACTCCCATGCTTGAAACATACGGTTGAATCATCAATGCCATTATAGCTGTCGGTCCTATGTTTATATCTTTACAGCTGCCCAGTACGAAATACATAAAACATCCCATAAATCCAGCATAGAGTCCATATTGAGATGGGAGACCTTGATAAAAAATTATATAATAAAACAACTGTTTCAAAAACACTACAATAATTAGATAATTAACTTTGGGCCGATTTCATAAATTTACCGCTAATGCTACATTAACCAATGTAACAATTAATATAATGGAGAAATTAAAAGTCCTGTTAAATCTTTTCATTTCATAAATGAATTTAGAAGCAACATTAAAGAGATGAGAGAGTTGAAGTGATTGTAGTACGTAGACGTTAACGCAAGAGTATTGTATAAATTCAGAGTTGAAGTACCAAATGAAGTCATCAACCGTTAACGTGAAATTTTGATTACATACATTAACGAACCTAACTTTTTGTTTTCTGATTTTCTACGAAAATTTTAGCTTGGCATTCAACATTTCGAGAAATTATCCATTTCATTCCCAAATACAGATAAATGAGAATACATAAACTTATTTGTAATACCCCAGTAAATGTTGATAAATAAATAATAGATAACCTTCACATCAAAGCCAATCCCTTTACATTGTATCAAGGTGTTCTGTGCATTGGATACAAAAGTTCCAATTTCCAAATAACAGAATAGGGGGAATCGGAAATTTCCGGAAGTGCTTCGGACAACATCGATTAACGTTAGACGCTTACGTGAGAGCACGTACGTTAACGGAGGTCCGTAAACCTTAACGTGAATATTTATTCACTGCGCATGAGCAACTGTCAATTTACACGTTTACGTTAACGTTCATGACATCACTTCAACTCTCTAACAAACACGTCCTTTTGCGTATACGTAAACGTGGGTTTTGAACTCAGCACATGCGCAGCAACGGAAAATTTGAGCGTACACCATTAGGGATCGGAAAAGGGAGAAACATTACCGCCTTAACCAAAACAATAATATTTCCTTGGATTAAATTAAATGAAATAATTATGGCTTTGCCTAAAAATATTTTCGCCAAAAGATGATTTACAATTTGTTGTTACAGGAAGTATATGGACACAATCCATACGAGGATTCAAAAAGGTGGCAGATTATTCAGGTTCATATTCTGAAAATTACCTTCAAGAACAGGGACAGAGTGGCAAATTTAGTAAAAAAATACCAAGTAAATGCAGAAATAAACCGTATAAGTAAGTATAGTTCACGCAGTGGCGGCTCCTCCATTAGGTCATTGGGTCAATGACCTCCCATTAAAAAATAATTAAATAGATATATAAAAAAATAAAATATACCTACTATACATATAGCATAGTATTGAATACTAATACTAAGTATTTCTCTTAAATAAAAAATACAATATACCTAAAATGTTTCAAGCGTAAATGTTTTTCAAGACGACCGTGTAAACGTTACTTCGCAGCGAGTACCTATAACTCTGCGAAATTCAACGCGTTAAATGGGGACGGAATCTGCTGAACGTTGACAAACTTCGTAACGTGAAAGAAACACGCTAGAAGTTTACATGTGTTGGGTCAAAAGCCCGGGTTAATATCGATGATGAATCGACTTACGTTGTTTGATTATTACACGCTTAGAAAAGAGATGAGTAGGGGGGTTGGCAGGCTGCGCTATATTTTGATTTAAAGGAGATAATAAGTCAAATAAGATTTGTGTTTTGATGTAATAAGTTGTTATTGTTATTATTTTGATTCGTTTTTATGAGGGCTTGTGTTTTAATTATTTTATTCTACGCCTTTTATCATGTCTGTGGTGCAAATGGTTGAAAATTTGAGAACGAAAAGTGAATTAAATTTTGAAAAACTATTAAAACTAAAGGAAGGTGGTCGTCCTCTTCCAGATTTAAAAATTAAACAGGCTAGCAAGGACAAAAATAAAGAAGTTCATCGCAATTTTCGCAGGTATATGTATGATTTGTCTGATTGGATTTGCGGATGTGAAGTAAGTGATGCATTTTACTGTTTCGTTTGTCTGCTTTTTTCGAATAATTCTTTATGGTGTAAAAACGGTGTCCAAGACTTAAAACATTTAAAAGAGAAAATAAAAAAACATAGTTTATCGGCAGACCATATGAAATGTGCCATGAATTTTGCTACAATCGGTACTGTGGATATTCGTTCTCAATTAAACAATGCTTATAGACAATCGGTAAGAATTTTTAATGAAATTGTGTCGAAAAACAGATATATTATAAATAAAATAATTGACTGTGTGAAATTTTGTAGGGCGTTTGAACTTGCTTTGCGAGGGCACGACGAGACAGAATCTTCTGTAAACCCGGGAATATTTCGTAGACTTATAAATTTTGTTTCAGAGCTGGATCCAATATTCAAAGAATACTTGGATAAGGCTACGGTTTTTAAGGGTACTTCTAAAACTGTACAAAATGAATTAATTGATTCAATATTATCGGTGGCTCAAGAACAACTTAAATTGGAGATTCAGTCAGCCGAATATATCGCAGTCCAGGTGGATGAAACTACTGATAGCTCGAACAGAACTCAATTGACTTTTATTACACGGTACATTTTATTCGGTGTCGTTCACGAAAGGTTTATAAAATTTGTAAATCCTACCGGCACCACAGCCGAATATTTATCGGAGATAATTTTTAAAGAATTAGAGGTACTAGAAATTAATAAAACACCGGAAAAGTTAATTGGACAGAGTTATGACGGAGCTTCCATTATGAGTGGTCGATTAGGCGGAGTACAAAAAAAATTAAAGAACGATATCCTCAGTCAGAATAAAAATGTTAAAGTTTCTTTTGACAATTTACAGGGATTTTCCACATTTTTTAGTCGATCTCCAAAACGTACAGCGATTCTCGATGAATTTGTTAAAGTACGTTTACCTAGAGCGGCACCGATAAGGTGGTATTTTAACCCTTTCAGACCTGGCGTCCATTACAATGGACATAAAATTAGACAAGCAATAATTTTACACTGTTGTATTTTGTATTGCCTACATCTCAATTACTGTCATCTAACACATCTATAGACGCGATTATTCAGTTTGAAACTGACAGTAGTCCGTGTTGGTCAGTGATAAAGCAATAATTGTGTGAGAAAGCATGGCGGCATCTACTAGAAGAAAAACACGTAAGTAAATATTACCATTTTTCGTCGTTTTTCAAATTTAGCCAATAAAAAAATTATTTTAGTAATATTTTATTATCTGACAATCCATATTCAAACATGTCATAGTAATTCTACCGTAGTTTTGAAAGTTGTATGCAAAAAACTATCTGTCCATTGTAGTGGACATTCGGACTAACTTACTGTTTGTAGGTTTCAATGTGAATGATCCAATGGATCAACAAATATTATTAGAAATGCTTAATGATGAAGAACTTGAAAAGGAATATGATGATATTCTAAAAACAATTGAAAATGATTCAGATGTGGAAATGGAAAGTGATCATGAAGGTGATGATACAGAATTCATAACAAATTTTGATATGGAAAGAGAAGGGGGAGACAGAGAAGCAATTTTACGTGAATTACAAAATGTAATATACCTATTCTGATTGCATAAATGATAAACTAAATAAATTTTTTTGATTTAAGGACCAAATTGAGGAACAGAATAGCACTAAGAAGAAGAACAAACAAGGTAAATCGAAAGTAACATGGAAAAAACGAAACTTTGTATCAAGGAACATCACACAAGAAATACAAGAAAGTATCAACACTAGTCATGAAGATGTTAGCGTACCTATTGATTATTTTTTTAAATATTTTCCAAGAGATTTTTTTCAAGAAATGGTAGAAAAAACAAACATATATGCCTTACAAAACAACAATAATTTTAAACCTACAAATTTAGCAGAAATTACAAGTTTTATTGGTTTGCATATCATGATGGGCTGTCTCGGCCTTCCTAGAATTAAGATGTACTGGAATAGGGCTCTAAACATACACATTTTTCCAAATACTATGAGTAGAGACAGGTTTTTTGAATTACGAAAAAACTTACACTCTGTGAATAATTTGGAAAGACCTGCAGATTCAACCGATAAATTGTACAAAGTAAGACCTTTCTTCGACTCTCTTAGAAGAAGATGTCTAGAACTGAAAAGAGAGAAATGTTTAAGTGTGGACGAACAAATAGTACCATTTACCGGAAGACTAGACATCAAACAATATATTAAAAATAAGCCTTATCCTTGGGGGATTAAAATTTTTCTTTTGTGTGGTGCTAGTGGTATAGCCTATGATTTTATAATATACCAAGGCTCTACAACTGAAATACCAAAAGATATGTTAGCAAAATTTGGCTTAGGTGCTTCAGTTGTATTATACTTAAGCAAATATGTTTCAGAAGGTTCTTATCTTTACTTTGATAATTACTTTTCCACTTACGCTCTATTCGAAGAGCTGAAAATAAAATATGTTAATGCAGCTGGAACTGTGAGAATCGACAGATTTCACAAACCCCCTTTCACCCCTGATAAGGATTTTCGCAAAAAACCTAGAGGGTTTAGAGAAGAAGTTGTTAATGACGAAGGAACAGTGGTATTGTGTAAGTGGCAGGATAATAAAACGGTTTTCATTGGATCCAATTTTATGGAGAAAGGAAAGGAAGATGAGGTACAGCGATGGGACAAGAAAAACAAAACATTTGTGAAAATAAATAGACCCGAAGTTATAAAAATTTATAACAAGGGTATGGGAGGAGTCAATAAACTAAATCAATTATTATCGTAGCACAGAATTTTTATTAAATCTAAAAAATGGACGCTACGGATGATATTCCATGCATTTGATTTTGCATGTATAAATAGCTGGTTCGAATATACAAGCAATTGTAGACAATTAGGAACCCCCAAGAAAAACATTCTAGACCTTTTGCATTTTAAACTTAGGATTGCTGAGGCTCTTATTTTCATGGGTAAGCCAGTAAATGTTACTAAAGGACCTGGTCGTCCCAGGAGTGGATCTTCCTCACCACGATTCGTAGTCACTAAGAGAAAAATTAAGGAGCCAAGACCTCTGAGAGAAGTTCAAACTGATAATTATGGGCATTTTCCGGAATACGATGAGAAAAAAGAAGCAACGAGGTGTAAGAAACCTAACTGTTAGGGTAAAACTCACGTATTATGCGAAAAGTGTAATGTTCACTTGTGCCTAGTAAAAGGAAGAAATTGTTTCAAAACGTTCCACTCTAACTGATATGTTGTAAACTAATATTTTGATTTGCTTTATATTTTGAAATAAACGGCTTTTGTAACGAATACGTATTATCATTTAGTCCGGTTGTCCATTGTAATGGACATACCATCAAAATCTAAAACAGGTTACTTTTTTTAATAAAAACCTGTTTACTGTCTTGAGAACATGCTTTTGAGTCTTCTTACACTTGAAAATAATTTTTTTGTCAACAACGAAAAATTCGGGTCTGAAAGGGTTAATACGCGTTGTGTGGAAACCGTATTTTTGTATCAAGCTGATATTCTGGCTTCAATAGAAAAGATAATTGAGGTTGAAGAAGACTCAAATACAATTAATCAAGCAATAGGATTAAAAACTTTTTTGCAAAGCGTGGATTTCCTTTATTAGCGAAATTTTTTCCATTTAATAATGCCCAATTGTGAAGTTCTTTTTAATCAACTTCAAAAACATGGTATTGACGTGATATTGGTGAAAAAAAATATAGACTCATTTAAAATGTCAATTCAAAAAGTCAGAGACCATATTTTATTAAATGAAATATTTCCCGAAGCACCTTCATCTTCTTCAACACTTGGTGCAAAAAGACCAAGGAAAAATGAAGACTCAAAGTTGGAGGTTTGAGACATAATAATTTCTGGGATTAACCACCGCTTTAGTTTCAGTGATCATTTAGTGATTGCCCAGTTATTTTACAGCGACCAGTTCGAACAATATAAAATTAATTTTCCAGATCGTATTCTTAAGTCAATAAGAGAAAACTTTTCTAGTATTAATTACTTAAAACTAAAAACTGAACTTCAAGTTATTTATGAACGCGACGATTTTAATAAGAGTTCAGGAGCTGTGCCAATGCTGCAATTGTTTATTAATAACAATCTCTCGGAAACTTTTTCGGAAACTGTAAAATTGTTGACTATTTTATGTACATTACCAATGACAACTGTAGAAAGCGAACGATGTTTTTCTATATTAAAGAGAATCAAGACATTTTTGCGTAATACTATGGGACAGGAGAGATTGTCGGCGTTAACTATGTTAAGCATAGAAAAGCAATTTGTGAACAGTATTCATAATTTTAATGAAAGGGTTATTGATCACTTTGCAAATACAAAAGATCAAAGGCTTCACTTAAATTTTAAAAAGATTTAGATTAACTATAATTTAATTTAAGTTTGTCTTATTTAATATGTATAAAAAAGAATAAAATGTGGTTGTTTTTTAAGAGAGCATTATTTTTATATAAAACAAGCGTGGCCCAAAAATTTTTTGCCTCTCTGGCTTTGGTAAAGAACTCCACAAATTTTGCGTTTTTAGCGATTTTAACGACTTCTGGGCAGAAACTGGGCATGGTTTCTCGAAAAATTTCCGCCCACGGCGAATAGGCCTCCGGGGGACTGGTCAGTGTCGTTCTATATTTTAAGATTTTGGTCACATCGCCTATGACCCCCCTATAAAATTAAACACGAGCCGCCACTGAGTTCACGTATGAGATATAGTGCGAACTTTAAAGTTTCGGCTAATCCTTTGATTTGAATACTGTCATAGTCCAGTCAATGTTATAATTTAAAATGCTTACTAGACGATATATTCATTTAATATTATAACTTCAACTAACAATCGTTAAAGTGTATTTAATAATTATTAAATACATTTTAAACATAACACCGGACAATTAACACTACCTTATATCTCGTTTTATTAACAAGAATTAGTAATATAATTTTTAAATACCACGCACGTGTCCACCAGCGATAAGCAACGCTCACTATTTAGTTGGTAGGCTAGCATCAAGATAGAGTCTAGTGTGTAAGTGGTATTGGTAAAATATTATACCTTTCAGAGTCTAGCTCCGCAACATAACTTAAAGGGGATATACCATTACATTTCTGCACTATATGTTTTGCACGTACTATACCTACTTATTTGTCAATTATTTTTGTCTTTAATATTTACCAGCGTTTCTCCTCACCTATTTTCGTGTTTAAACTGTGGTAGTTTACGTTACTGGTACGTACATAAATCCACGTTAACGTGATCGTCAAACTTCTCGTAAAAAGGTACGTGTGTTTAATCTCTCTCTTAACAAACGGATATTTAGGTTAGAATTTGTTAGATTGGTATAGTTTACGTAATAGATATAGTGCGAACTTAAATTTGTCGGCTTTTCGTTTGACTCGCATACGAGGAAACAGTCATAGTCCAGTCAATATTATAATTTAAAATGCTTAGCTGACGATAAATTCATTTAATATTATAATTTCAACTAATAATCGTTAAAATATATTTAATAATTTTATAGTTATTAAATACATTTATCGACTGTCTAACGATTATTTTTAACCCGCAATTATCGAGCGTCATCCTACTTTTTAAGATACTTAGCGTTAATGTATAGAACAAAATACATTGCTATAAACAATATTAACCTATTTATATTTAAAAACATCTTAAGCATAACACCAGACAATTAACACTACCTTATATCTCGTTGTATTAACCTTCCCTTTAAACTTGTCCAACACCTAATTTTCTTTCTTACGGGCACCCTCACTTAAAAGTTTGTTTCACGTTTTGATATCTATTGTTTTTTCTAACCAACACTTCTTATGATATATATTTACATTGCTAATCCTCAAATTATTTTATAATCTTTAACAAACAACAAAATACATTTTTTCCAAAATTTCTTTCTTTACTACGTGACAGTTCCCAACCTTCTGACATTTTTATCTCGAATTTTTAACTTTATGTCACCAATGCATATTTTTGGTTATGGAACTGTCACATTATGCATCATCATGATTATTAAAAGTTTTTTTTAAATAGTGAATCATAACAGTACTTATATTTCATTTATAAACGTTTTCTAATACATTTCATATAAAAAAATTCTACTTTATCTTCAGAGAAATGTTACTCTATTGAGTTTGTATACTCAAATTTCAAAACATTTGATTAAGTTCTCCGTAACGTATTGGCTAAAGTGCGAGACTCACATGCGGGAGATCCCAGGTTCAAGTAGAGCTCATGCAATTTTTTTAAATTTTTTTTTACTTATTTAGTAATAATTATTTTTAGGTGGCATTTATAATTGGTATTTCCGGCGCATGCTAAAGAGAAGAGTTGACAAAACTAAGAATCGCAGATATTGAAGATAAGGAAACAATCCTAATCATCAGAATTCCTGAAACTAAAAATGGGACAGAAAGGATTCTTACTATTTTAAATCCAACTAATTCAAAAATATATTATTTGGCTTGTATCAGAAAATATATTGCTTTAAGACCTCCTACAGTGGATACTTTCAGATTCTTTTTAAAATATGCAAATAATAAATGCACAGTGTGCATAAACACATTTGGCAAAATGCCATCTAATACAGCAAAGTACCTTAATTAACCTGATCTACGTATACAGGACATTGTTTTAGGTAATTGGCAACCACCTTAGCGAACTCTGGAGGAAGCCTCCTAACCGTAAAGAAACACGGAGGCTGGAAGTCGTCTACATTTGCAGAGGGCTGCATAGACTCTATATTTAATAAAAGAAATAATATTTCTAATTTAATATTAATTGATGCCGATAATTTCCTTTGTACATCCCAAATTAATGGTAATAGGATTTTATTGGAAGATAACAAACCCCCTTTCTACTACATCCACGCTCGCTACAGGCAATTCTACATCCTATGGAATAGCTAACATTAGCAATACTACTGTAGTTTCTAAATCTACCGATAACTCTTTAGAGCAAGCTAAAGGATTAAAATTTAATAACTGCACAAATTGCACCCTTAACATTATTATTGTTAATTCGTCTGTTGTTTTGTTAATTTGTTCTAATTTTGATTAAAATGTTCAAAATGTTAATCAATATATAATATATTTGATTAGGAATCAATAAAAGCGTTATACTTTCTTCTAAAGAAAAATTAAACTTACTTTACGCACTAGTGCATAAAGAAACATACTTTACGCACTAGTGCGTAAAGAAAATTACTATTAAACTTCTGTACATTGATGAAATTCTCGGTAGTAGAAAAAATATTGTATGTAATCCGTGTGTAAAGGCCTTTTTTCGACTCATGTGATTGTCGCATTACAATACTCACATTCGTCGAAAAAAGGCTACTTTACACACTTGTTACATAATAGTATATTAAGTACCAAGTGTCAAAAAGGTTACTTTAGTCACGAGTTTTACTAAGCACGAGTGGAGCGAAGCGGGAAGGAAAAAATTTGAATTATAATCATCACATGACGGACGATGGCTGACAGCTGACTGACAAATCAAATGACGCAGAATAACAAAATTATCACGGAATATGAAATTTAACATACAAAAGATACACTTGATTTGACGTTTAAAAAACAAAAGATAAACGAGATGTGACTTTTCGCATTTTAAACACTAGTGTTTAAAGAGTCGTTTTGCGCATGTCAAACCCGTGTTCAAAGTGCGGTTTTAGTAGCGGAAGTAGAAAAATAACTATAATTTAATGTAAGCATTAAGTTTTAATGAAGCATTAAATTGTCTTATGAAATCGGCATTAGTATTTAGATGCATCATCTATCCGACGACAGAATACATTTTCGTTTTTTATCGTGTTCAATCACAACGCCCCGTTTAATTACTAAATAATAAGTAATTATCGTTTACTTGCATATTATTTTAAATATTTACATATTGTACTTGAATATATATTTTAAATTACTTGTCGAACTTGAATAAGTTTGCAAATCTCGATTTTTAAATTCCTAAAACTGTGTCTCATATTATTAATTAGAATTGCATTATTAAGATTTATTTCTTTTCATATCATTAATTTGAATATTGTTACGAAATCGCACTTTGGTGCCGACTCTGTCTAATTAGATTTCTAAAAGTTAAAATGTTGACGCGAGCGTACTAATTTCTTGGAAGGACTATTTTCGTTGATATTCGTAAATAAGCTGTGCTCCCCCATGATACAATAAAATAGAAGGTATGATTTCGCGCAGCTATGCTCTGACGTCACGCCGAGAGTGAACGCCTTGAATTAGTTTGCAGTTACATTATTTGATATGTTTATGTCGGTTAATTTTACATTTTTATTGTTGAAAATTAGCAAAAATTAGTCAAAATGAGATGTGTAGAGTATGCTTATGATTCAGACAATCACCTGAAAGGCTTTGGACACGATATCAACTTTTTTACCTTTCCAAAAGACAAAAAAATGATACGGGAGTGGATCCGTTTGTCCAAACGCGAAGATAAATTTAATACCATAGAATATTAGACCATATAATTATGCTGAAATTGAAAAAAAATGTCACTAGCGCCTCTTTGTAATCGTAGAGATATGTTGGGGGCTATATTTATATTTGAACTCCTAAATGGGCAGGTTGATTGTGCGTCATATGGGGATTAGCATTCCTTGTCAGGGTCTTCGCCATCAAGTTACCTTTCATGTTCCCTTTCATAGAACAACATATGGTGCTATGAGTCCTATAAATAGATATCTGTGCTTTTTGAATAGCTTTAATTTTGATAATTTCAATACGTCTTTGGGCTAGTTCAAATATTGCTTAGGGCTGTGATTTGTTGAGTTATGTTGTGTTCTTAATTTTTTATTTATTTATATAAGTATTGTTTATTACCTGTAGCTACATGGAAAGTGTTATGTATTTCAAATTAATTGGTTATGCTGTATTAGTCTATACCTGTCCTTATTGTATTATTTATTGTTGTATTTTAACAGTTAGAGGGGTTTTCTCGTAATAAATAAATAAATAAATCTTTTCTTAAATCCAAGTTGACAAATAATATTTTTAAATCTTAATTTGATATTTTGTTATTACCAATAACAATTTAATTATTATTATTATTTTGAAGAATGCTCCACAGTACCGGAGTTGTACTTTATTGTTGTTCTGTAGTATACTTATTTTAGAATAAACAACCGATTAAGTATTAAAATTTGCTAATTGTTTTATTCCTTATATTTATTTACAAATTTAAATGTTTATAAAATCATGTCAAAAAATCCAAAAACTATAATAATATGTTTTTTTTGTATCAGTTCAGTAATTATTTACTTTACGAAGTGAGCAAACAGATTTCAATCAGATCTTAGAATTATTGTTTTGCTCTGGTAGGCTCTCCGATTCCATATAACACTTTTACATGAATTCTCTTTGCCTTTATAATACTAATAATATCTCATTCAACCTGAACCATCCTCATTTTCCTTCAAAATTTATTAGCAACGCATCATACGCAAGTTCTATTACATCAAATGCATTAGCCCGCGCTCACGGTTTTAAACTGAACTCTCTGCGTGACGTCATGCGCGCAGCGAACCTTATTTCGAACAGCTAGATATCATATCTTTTCTTTTGTTGTACCATGGTGCTACCCGTAGCCCGTAGGTTTTAAAAAGGGGCCACAGATATGTAGTGGTAAATTTATCAGTATTACTCAGTGTACACTTGAAGCACTATTTACGAAATATCGCAGTGCCTGGTAAAATTATCTTTTTAAAACTGACTATGAAAGAAGTATACTTTGTAGAATGTTTAGTTTCAGATAACAATTGTTTTCCTATAATTTTTGAAGATAAAAATTCAATACTGTGCGTAGAATATAACAATACATGACCCTGACTTTGATCTATAAGTATTGTTTATTAATAAAACAAATGCAAGCCGATATGTATTCGTAACAAAATAAAAAGATAATGCGGGGAATTTCTCATACTAAATAGCTTCGTCAAATAAATAAACATTTTTATATAGTGAAAAATAGGTTACCCGCTACTACTGCGTAAGCGATACCCTGTGGAACTTCTGTTAGACCGACAGTGATACCGGCTAGGAGATCTTGTGAAAAAGTCTGGAAATCGTAAGATGGAAGCCATGCCAGTAGTGGAAACCTCTTCTTTATTAGCCGCCTTATATTTGAAGTACCAGATGTTCCTAGAACAATATATCTATATTGAACATTAGCTACTATCGTATATTTACACTAACGTAACAACTATCACGGGGTCACAGCGGACCCCATTTTTTAATTTAAAAAATATTTTTATTGTTTCTTGTACTCTTGATCAACTTTTGTATGTATAAAAAGTAGATATTTAGTAAACTAAAATTTTATTTCCAGAAAACTATCATGATACGAGTAAAGTACAAATAACCATAACTTAGAAATTTTATACAATCAAAAATATAATTCGGTAATTTAACAAAAAAAATGTATAGACTCAGGACCCCCGCTACCATATGTGCAAAGTGTGCAATGCACACGGGCGCCATCCTTTAGATTTTTCCTGTTCAGACATGAATAATGCCTGGAGCGCTATAAAAGCGATGCATCGCCAGAGGCGTTTTTAAACCGGTTAGTCCACTGGACCATGCAACAAGTGCATAAAAACAAGTAATCCTATTAATTTTTACATTTAAAGTTATTTTTATTTTGTCAAGTGTTGTGTTGTATAATATTTTTTTTTCTGAAAAATTAAGTGCTGAATATTGTTCAATAATATTAGATTGTACACCATACTGAGCAATCTTTTAAAACGTTATTCTGTTCTTGAAGAACGACTGACAGATTAGGATAATGAGGATATAGACTCCAATGATTTGTTTAATGAAATTAAAGCGTTAAAGTTGTTTTCATTACTTGATGATACTGATCCATTATAGTACAGTGCAATTATTTTTTTTACGAAAAAATTAGCACAGGGACCCTTAAGAAAGTATATTTTGGGGTATAACTAATGCAGGAAAAATACTTTAAACAAAGTTCGAGTGGAAATGGAATGGTTTTGTAGCGATTGAAAACTTACTTTTGCAATTTTAAGGCAGATAATGATTTTTTAGCGCAAAATGTTGTAGATAATAAAAAAATGAACAACTTTTGAATGAAAGATTTTTCAACATAACCTCAAATTCAAGATGAAAATCGCAAAAACCGTTTTTTTCTTTTTTAATTTTTTTCTCTGGCAAAAAAATGCAATTTGCATGAAACTTGGTGAAAGTATATCTTTTTTTATGCTACATAAGCACAATTTTTTTGCACAACCAAAAAAATTATTTTCCGAGATATTTAAGATTTTTCGAAAAAAAAGCAAATTTTTTGTTTTAGAATTCTGCACCCGCGGATTTTGTTCGTTGGAACGTCTACTTTAATATGACCCATCTATGTTTAGGTCGGATTTTGCATTACACCCCTTAAAAATCGAAAAAACGAAAAAAAACCACTTTTTATACGTATTTTTTAATATGTATTATACTATGTATTATTTTCAATTTTTTTAGTACTTACGTAAAATAGTACATTATGTTACTAGGAGTAGAAGGCTATCATTATAGTTGAGCCCAGATTCTTGCACTGCCGAGGCGTTAGCCGAGGCTGTGCAAACTGGGCGAAACATATAATGGGTCTTCTGCTCCGAGTGACATATACTATTTTTTCTTCAAGTGTAAAGATAATGCAATTCATAAGTAGAAAAAAATTGAATACATTGTTTATATCTCAACTATTTATTAATACAAATATGAAAAAAACAGTTATGGCTTGCATAAGCATTACCTATTTATTAAGTGTAATATTGAAGGTGCAGTTTTGTATACTGCAGTTATTTAAATTTAGGCCACTGCCACCGCTTTCGGTTTCGACATTCACAATCTTGTCATATTCAAAAACATAGCAACGTCTTTTGGAACGTTTGAAATTTTATGTATACCCATTACCACACGGTGACATTTACCGTTTTGATATTTAATAAAAAATCGCGGCAGATTCATATCATCCGGACGAAGTGCCGTATACTGTCTGACCAAGCTCAAATAAAAATCGCCAAGTATAGTAAATGACCGTTGTTTTTGTGTTTGTGATATTTACTAAAATTAAATTTCCTATATCTTGGATTTCGCTGTACTTCAAATGAACGAGTTCATCGCATCTACAGGCTCTTGTGACTCCAAATATTAATATAACCTAAAAACAAACGTTGAAATAAGTAAAAAAAATCCGCCAGCGTTGAGATTCGAAACTCTGACCTCCGAGACGGAACACAAAACCCCTACCGCTGAGCTATCGAGGTATATACGCCTTAAATTCGAAATACGTTAATTGTTGTCAATTTGGATATTAATCTTCTAAAGGATATTATTGCCAACGATTTAATAAGTGTAATAATATTAAAAAAATAAGAAAGTACGTACTTTTGTTGCTAAATAAACATTATTCGGTGCATCCTGAAGAAATTTATCAAATTGGTCTTTAGTTAATACTTTTGATTTTTTCGGGGTATAATTTTCTCCTTGTCGCTTTAAAAATGCAGCTAATTTGGTATAATTTTCCATTTTTACATTATATTTGATGTTTAATTGAGCTTTAATCATTGAATATTGTGTCCATAGTGTCGAACTTTTAAATTTTCTTGACAAATACGTAAAATACGCAAGCATAACATTTTCTGTGTATCTTCGTACACTATTTTCTTTGCACCATTTTATAAATTTTTCATAAGCAAAATCATATACTTTTCGTGACTTCATCGGAATTAGTGTTTCAATAGTGGAATTAGCTATTTCGACTAATTCCGGAGGTGTACATTGAAATTCTTCTTCTTGAGACATTTTTACAATACACTTTTCAAAACCGACAAACATCAAATTAAATAAAAATTAAATGACAGTTCCTGCCTACTTGGTTACAACGCCCATAATAAGACGTTGCTATCGTGTCTCATTATTTTGTTACTAGTACAACAATGAGCGTTCATTATGTTACTAGTAAAAGAATAGGTTATTTCTACCATATGTGTTGCCGAAAAGAATATAGACATTATTATACGCTTGAAGAAAAAAATAATTCTTATACAGGTATAATTCAATAAAATAATTTCAATTTTGAGTAAATAATGTACAACAATATATTTTTTTATTTGCAAATTAACAAAAATACAAAAATATTACACCTTACAAAAAAATCAATATATTACATTAATCTGATTCATGTTCTTCTTGAATGCAACTTTCATTATCTGAATCGGGAAAGTCACTTTTGTATCATTTTCAGAGCAAAGCTTTTTGTGTAATTCTTTCCTTTGTTGCATTTTCTCCAAACGTCTAATTTTATTTATTAATTTGGTTGTTTCTTTTGCATCAACACCTGCCATGACCATTTTTCTGGAACTTCTCTGATCTAGGAGAAAGGGACGCTCATTTATAGGTACCTGTAAGAGAAATCACCTATTAAATAAGAAAATATGTCGGACGACAAATGGGAAATTATATCACTAAAGAAATTACCATCAATTTATTTATTTATTTACCTTTTGTTCTTTACTACAGGAACATTCCTCAAGATTTTTGCATTTGCAGGCACTAATGTCGAAAAGTTTTTTGTTTTCAGCTTTATAACTTTTTGCTTTTATATCATAGTTTTCATTCCTTTTAACATTTGGGCACCACAAAAACTTTGAGTATCTATCATGTTGAATTTTGACGAGTTGCAAAACTCGTTTGTGTGTTACTATCGGGATTGACGATTTCTGCCATAAATTTACAATCTTATCAACAAGTATGTTTGAAATTTCTGAAACTGTTGGCTCTTTTCGGCAGCCAGGTTGTTTTAGGCTATACCTATACTCATAAAAAGCACGTCAAAACATCTTCTTGTGTCGGAAGAACACTGTTCTTCAAATCTGCTGGTGATCCCACTAAAGGACACTCGGTGTCTTGTCTTGTGTGAACTGTTTTTAAGAAACTCATATTTCGATTATTCGGAGAAGTACTTTTTCGTATGCAACACTGACAAATTACGTTCACAATAACGCAACACGTTACTTGTACGGTTATCCCACAACTACGAAAACAATCGCCTTCGTCCCACCAACTATAGCGCTTCGGGGAGATGCCTTAGATGTACTTCAGACAATACCGCTTGAAGAAACATGACTTCGAGCTGCTGAAGAAGAGGTTGGACATGCGATACGGTCACGAACATTTGTACCAGTCCCAGCTGAAGAACCGAATGCAGAAACGTGACAAAGCCCTTCAAGAAAATGAAGTGGATATTACCAGACTAGTTCGATTTGCTTATCCGTCAGCACCAGAGAACATGTTGGAATGTCTGGGCATCCAGGCCTTTATTGATGGCACACGTGATCCCGATATGCAGAGGACGCTTCGTTTAGCCCATCCGAAAACATTAGTCGACGCATTGACTGCTGCTATTGAATATGAAGCAGCCACGATGGCTTCGGGATACAACAAAGGTATGACCATACAGGAAGAAAGTGACGATGACAGACTTGACCAGATCGTCAACTTATTGAAAGGTATGGCAGACAAGAAGCCGAATAAGATCAAATTCCGGAAGTGTGGCGAGCTAGAGTACGTACACAGTTCGTGTAAGCGCCCCAAGACTCCTGTAACCCAAGAACTCCAGTCACAGGGGAAATCAGACAGGGGTGAAAACCCAGCTGATGTGAATCACCGAAAAGCCAACTATTTGCCTAGACGGTCATGCCTTGTAGACTATTCACAATGCAACAAGTCGAAATCTAAGGAAGTTGCAGTTTCAAGAATTACTGTAGTCAACGAGGAATGGTCACCCACCAGGATCAAAGAAGATCAGGAGAATGATCCTCACCTGAAGATGATCCGTCAATGGAAGGAAGAAAATCGGCGACCTACATGGCAAGAAGTGTCAAGATTTTCACCGAAACTCAAGGCGTATTGGGCTCAGTGGGACTCACTTGTCCTGGAAGAAGGGCTGTTGAAAAGAGTCCTTGAAAACGATGATGGTTCCGAGATGAGGAGACAGCTAGTTATCCCGAGAACAAGAGTAGCTGAAGTACTAAAGAAGTTACACAACAGTCCATCAGGAGGTCATCTGGGAGTGAAGAAAACCCTTCAGCGAGTCCGTAAAAGGTTTTATTGGATGAACAGCTCCGACGATGTGAAGGACTGGTGTAAGAAATGTACGACTTGTGCTACGAGTAATGCACCTATGAAACAGTATAATGTTGGAAGCCCTTTCGAAAGGATTGCTTTAGACATCGCTGGACCATTTCCGACGACAGAAAATGGTGGTAAATACATCCTGGTTATAATGGATTATTTCACGAAGTGCGTGGAAATTTACGCGATCCCGAATCAAGAGGGCACAACTGTCGCGGATGTATTGGTGCAAGAATTAATCAGCCGATATGGAGTGCCATTGGAAGTCCACAGCGACCAGGGAAGAAATTTCTAAAGCCATCTATTCCAGGATATTTCCGAGAAGCTGGCAATGAAGAAGACCAGGACAACAGCATTACATCCACAGTCAGGCGGAATGGTCGAGAGAATGAACAGGACTATTGGAAAATACCTGTCCAAAGTGGTTTTCAGCCATCAGAGAGATTGAGACCAGTATCTCTCCCTATTCGCATTGGCTTATCGATCTGCCGTCAATGAGTCCACTGGTGAAACACCTGCGAAAATCCTGTTTGAACGTGAAATGAGGCTTCCTTGTGACCTGGAATTTGGCTGTCGGCCTGGAGAAGATCTAGCAGGAGAAGACTACGTGATCCAATTGAGAAGAAGGCTGGACAGTATTCGTGAATTAGTTCGAACAAATTTTCAAGATGCCAGCGGCAGAATGAAAAGTCGGTACGACAAAGTATGGTTACACAACCCGACGAGGAGAAAAGAATTTTCTCCAAAATTACAAAAATCCTGGGAAGGTCCATACTTAAGCAAGAAAAGGATTAATGATGTTATATATCGCATAAGCAAGATCCCCAACGGAAAACCAAAAGTAGTTCACAAAAACCGACTAGCGCCATTCGAAGGAGACCATGACCTAGAGAAAGGAGTAAACCATATTCGAGATGTGTCTGACCCTACCGTCGATGAATTTATGGGCGCCTATGGATGTACCGGGAAAGCTAGATATGGAGTCACTTCAGAACAACGACAAGATTTGTTCACGGAAGATTATTCGCTGGCATACAACATCCCCGCCCGTATCAAGAACGCACGAGGGTTGGCATCCGTCTTTCGAAAGAAGCTCGGGCAATTAGAAAAACTTGAAGACCAGATTCCAGCCCCTGGCAAGATACTGAAACTGAAACATAATTCGGGGTACGTCTTCTACGTGGTAACTAAAAATGAATTTCAAGATCAATCTACCTACCGCGATGTGTGGGAAGCACTTTGAAACCTCCGAGACCATGTGGTAGAATCCAGCGTGAAGAAACTGGCTATGCCTAAGATAGCGAGTAACCAGTCGGATTGGCGAGTCATCAGGAACATGGTAGAGGTTATCTTTCGAGATACCGGTGTCCAGATATTAATTTGCAGCTACAACCCCCGTTATCAGTATCCGATGAAAGCGTGCCCTGCTATTTCCATAACATCGGAAAGTGTAGAAATGGGGTCAGTTGGCGATTCGAACATCCAGTCTCGGCTACACAAAAGTTCCAGGAGGAACTGCCATTTAAGGAGGGGGTAATGTTACGAAACAGCACACTGGTATAGTCCCTGAATCCGACTCTGTCTAAGCCATGTATGAAGGTAAAATTATGGCGGATGCGCAGGGATTTCTTAGAATTGTTTACGATTGTGACTATCTTATCTAGACATTGTTTTTGTGACCAGTCCTATCTAAAAAATGCGAGAGCCAATTGTTTTTGTGTATGCCGCAATCTAGAATTATCTAGTAAAAAAGGCACTAATATATATAAAGGACCGACCAGCGGAGAAGTTTAGTTTAGTTTAAAAAGTGATCTCGACAAATAAACAAGAATACACCGAAATAGCGAACAGTAAAGTGTTGATATAAATTATTAATTAAGTTTGTGTGCATATAAATTAAATTTAAGGGAATACTTAAGTGTATATAAATTAAGTGTTAGTGAGTAGTTTAGTGTTTAAATAAATTCGTAAGTAGCCATACCGTGTGTTTAAAGTTTATCCCACCCGTTTACTGTTTAAATAAATAAGAAAAACATTACAGTATATTCCAGAATAGCGTCAGGAAAACCAAAATTTTAAATTTTTTGGCCCAGAAAGGGAAATTTTTGGAAATTTTTTGACATGCCTCATAAAAAATTCAATATTGCTGAAACTATGCAAGATGTCTTGTTCATTCTTACATTATTTGAGAGGAAATATGCATCTCAATTACTGATTATATTTAGTTTGTTCCATTTAATATTTGTAGGAAGTATACAAGGTTAAAGTTGAACTAGAAATTTTTGTGAAAATTTACCCTATAAAAATTCGTAACAACTACGTTTATGAATTGGAAAGACTGAAATTGGTAAAAATCGAAAGAGAGGCGTTAATACTATTATAAAACAATTTTCCACCGAGATTTCAAACAGAGTTATAAAACATTAAAGTTGAAATTTTTATAGCAATATTCTCATTTCTCTATGGATTGAAAATCGAAAAAAAATTTGATTCTAATTTCCATGAAATTTTGCATAGGGGGTTTTTGATACAGGGAATCCAAAAAATTTGTCAGTTTCGAAAAATAAATTATTTGAAGTAGAAAACATACAGATGCTGTGACAATTACCATTAAGGAGACAAATTTAAAACAAAACCTTTTTTCCCGCCCATACTTTTGGCGGACTTCGGTTCAATTCGCAAATCTTTCGTGGTTGGGAATAGTTTTCGAATGCTGTCCGCATCCGCTAGTCACTAAAACCACAGATAACCCACACTAAAACAACATACACCTGCTCTCATAATTTCACACATTTTAAATTCAAAATTGCATGATAAGATCCAAACCTGTATTGAATATGGTCAATATTATATGAAAAAATTCATAACAGAACTTGAAATATTCTTATCTTTTATGTATACTCTTATCGTTTTTGCTATTTATTGCACGATTGAATTATTTACATTCACAAATCGATAGTAACATTAATTTTATCAGTGTTACAAGGTAAGAAAAAAATAAAATCTTCTAGTGTCTTATAATTTATGTAATTGATGATTCAACTTACGATAATCTCTCAGCAACGATTGGTTTACGAAACTATCCATATCTTTAATCATAGGACAAGAAAATAGAGAGTCGGTTGTTTGCAAAATTTCACTAATATCTTGTTAGCATACTCAGCACGTCCGTTAGATGTCAGTATATCTATTGTTAACCCGACACTACTTCTGTACCATAAAACAAATCAATAGGTAAGGTAGTAGGGATATTTGAGATAAAATAAAAGGTCACCAAAACATTAATTCTTACCTTGTCTTTTTTTTGGCAAAACTATAATAAATTGGAAAAATAAGATTACGCGCATTAATTTTTTTTCAAATTATATTAATATCCACTGTTTTCTTATGAATTTGACAAATCACTTTAATTTTAGGTAATTTTAATAAGAATTCTCTTCTTAAAACATTTTTTTGCACATCATCGTACCGAAATTGACGATATAATAATATATACATGTGGCCAAAACGTAATATTTGGAAATTGTTGCTATGCATATTACTAAACCATTCAACCGAAACTGACTTCGTTTTAATTTGTAAAAGCTTATGTTCTTTATATCAGCGTTACGTACAAGGTTATTTGAAAAAATTGATTACAATTTGTTAAAATGTGTCATAAATGATATTTAGAGGATTTAACAGAATAAAATAACCTGATATAATTTAATGTATTATTATTAGTCAGAAAACGGCAGCACTGACAAATATACCACAAAATTTTATCAATGGCTTAGCAATTTTTACTTTTCCGCTCAACCTTTCTATATGCGAGAAAAGTATTGGTTTAGGTACCCCAAAAAAAGTTAGAAATTTGAAATTTTTTTTTGAGTTATTTTTACGTTTTCCATCAACAACAACACGAAAAAACGGTTTTTAGAAAAAAAATCCTCTGTGTATGTCGTCGTCGTCGTCGGCCACTTTTCCTTACATGTTTTGTTAGCACGATACAGCCTCCGGAGTGCTATAAGTCAGCAATTTTATGATTGAATATTGTTAAGGACATGTCACAGATGAACCCTATTGATTTTCAGTTCACCAGAGCCAGTACAACGGGTGCTATGGTACTTGAAGTACGACATTTTGTCATTTTTTGAGAAATTTCAGTTTGTTAGCACGATACAGCTTCCGGAGTTCAACAAGTCACCAGTGTTGTGATTGAATATTATTCAGGATATCAGACTGATGAACCCTATTGATTTTCAGCTCATCAGAGCCAATACAACAGGTGCTACAGTACTTTAAGTACGATATTTTTGTTATCTTTGGAGAAGTTTCAGTTTGTTAGCACGATACAGCCTCCGGAGTATACACAAGTGACCAATTTTATGATTGGATATTATTCAGAGCGTCTCAAAGATGAACCCTATTGATATTCAGCTCACTAAAGCTAGTACAACGGGTACTATGGTACTTGAAGTACCAAATTTTTGTCATTTTTGGAGAATTTTCAGTTTGTTAGCACGATACAGCCTCCAAAGAGTATACGATTGATCAATTTTATGATTGAATATTGTTCAGGGTATTTCACAGATGCACGCTATTGATTTTCAGTTGACTAGAGCGAGTACTGCGGGTCCTATAAATCCAGATATACTAACTTTTTGGTTATTTTTGGAGAAATTTCGGTTTCTTAGCACGATACATCCCCCGAAGTGTATACAAGTAACAATTTTATGATAGAACATTGTTCAGGGCCACAGATGCGGAAAAGTTAGTTTTAATCTTTAAAACCGTTTATTTTAAACTGTGTTAATCTTACACTTTGTGCTGTCCAAGTTGTGGGGACAGTAAATTATTAATAAATTTTGATAAAACTAATTGTCACAGAACTTCCTACCATAGAGATACTGGTAAAAGTGTTACACGGACTTCACTACAGCCAAAAGTTTTCTTCTTGTGACCCAGTAGTTTCGTTCTGGTTTGGAGAGGACTTTACTGAAATGTCCCAGCACTCTTCCTTGCTCTCCTTGGATCTGTGAGAGCACTCCACCAATTACTACATTGCTTGCGTCAGCGTCAAGAATAAAGTCTCCCTATGGTAATTGATATCCTAATATCGGCGCCGTGGTTAAATGCCTCTTCACGTTTGACAGTCGTCGTCCCATTGGAAAGCTCTTGTTTCTTCAGCGAGTCGAGTAAGGGGCTTGGCAATATCTCCAAACTTCCTGATAAATCTTCGATAGTATGTGCAAAGTCAAAGGAAGCTCCTAATTTGACGTTTGTCGGTTGGTTGCGCCCATTGCTGAATGGAAGCAATTTTCTCTGGATCCACCGCCGCCTCTTTCATTGCTCACTATATGATCTAGATAGTTGACGCGGGTTTGAAATAGCTGACATTTCTTCGGGTTTAACATGAGCTGGGCAGCTTGGAGTCGTTTGAATACATCTTCCAAATTCTTGAGGTGTTCGTCAAATGTCTTCCCCAGTACTACGATGTCGTCCAAATATACCAGGCATGTCTTCCAAGACAGCCCTCTCAAAACATTTTCCATGAGTCTTTCAAATATCGCGGGCGCATTACAGAACCCGAATGGCATGAAGTTGACTTGCCATAATCCAGATCCCGTGGTAAAAGCAGTCTTCTCTTTGTCTTCTGGGTCCATTTCCACTTGCCAATAACCAGACTTCAGATCAAAGGTGGAAAACAGTTTGCTGCCGGCCAAAGTATTTAGCGTATCGTCGATTCGAGGCAGCTGTCTTTCTTCGTCACGTTGTTTAGCTGGCGATAGTCCACGCAGAATCTCGTAGTTCCTTTTTCTAGACGAACACTACTGGAGGAAGCCATGGACTGGTGTAACAGTAAAGTGTTGATTTAAATTAATAATTAATGTTGTGTGTATATAAATTAAATTTAATTGAATAGTTAATTGTATATTAATTAAGTGTTAGTGAGTAGTTTAGTGTTCAAATACATTCGCAAGTAGCCATAGTCTGTTTAAAGTTTATCCCACCCTTAATAAAAACGTTTACTGTTTAAATAAATTAGAAAAACATTACAATATAAATAAACTGTATAGTAAAATGAGAAAATCAAAAAAAATCGTTCTTAACTAAAGATTAAAGACTATGAACGGATACGTAATATGGATGTAACTCAGGTTTACTATCATTTTGACTATAATACGCATTTTGAAACTTTTATTGTTTTTTAAATTCCCGTTTATTCCAATTTTTCTACAGTAATAATTATTGTTTATACTTATTTGAAATACCCATGCATTTAGTAGGAAAAAGTGAACTTGACGAAGCTGAAGTTGATACAATAACAGATAATAGGATTACTCATTTCCATAAATGAATAAACAATAATATGCAATTAATAATTACAATATGAATCAGCGATTTTATAAATTACTTCATATTTCTTAGTGCCCTGTTCTTTCCCTGATTTACAACATCGTCATTTTTATTCTCTTTAGAAAAATTAGTTGCTTAAAGGGAATATTGTAAAGCAATATATAACGGAATCTTTTGTTTTGACATAAAAACCACAAGCGATTAGTAATGAGATCACGACATTAAGGAAATGTGTAAAATCGTAGGCGTGTTTATTACTATGTGGGAATTTGAATGAAATAATGATTTGCATTAACGTCTACATCAATATTAAGATATCACAACTTGTGGATGGGTTTTTTTGTCATGATTAGACAAGAAACAAAGCAAATCAACATAATCTTTTAATTCATCAAATGAATGTAAAAACTGCCTTTTTAAATGGCTCATTGAATGGAGAAGTGTGTAAGCTGAATAACGCATTGTATGGTCAAAAATAAGCAGCCAGGTGTTGGTATGAACGGTTTGATATCATCTTTATTATTTACTATTATACTCGTACTATAATTAAAAATACTATAATTTACTATTATATGTGGATGACATAATCCTAGTTACTCAAAATCCTGATACATTACAAAGTTTAAAACTTTATCTTTGTAAGATTTTTGATATGACCGATTTAAAAGATATTCAGTTTTTCTTAGGCATTAAAATGATTCAAACAGAATCTTCAATTTCATTAAACCGACCCACATATTTAGACAATGTTTTAGAAAAATTCAAAATGTCTGATTGCAAACCAATTAAAAATCCATTACCAACAACAATAGATTACACAGCATTAACCTCAGAAGAAAATTATAATGTTTCTCGAAAAAATCTAATAGGCTGCTTAATGTATGCCATGTTATGTCCCGACCTGATCTATCCACTGCAATAAATACTTTGAGCAGTTACCAGACTAAGAATAACAAAACTCTGTGGCAATATTTAAAAAGGGTACAATAAAATACTAATTGAATAATCCAAAGTATATACATATTTGATAACATTTAATAAATTTATATAAAAAAAATTACTCACCAGACAAAAACAGGGACGGCCAAGCAAACTTTCTTAATAACCTCCCTTCGTCTTTTTCAAATTTAGAGAAACATTCTTCTTGAAACTGAAGGGGAGAAAACCTTGCAAGTCAGAAACGCACCATAAGTTACAAGACATTAGAGAGTTGAAGTGATGTCATGAACGTTAACGTAAACGTGTAAATTGACAGTTGCTCATGCGCAGTGAATAAATATTCACGTTAAGGTTTACGGACCTCCGTTAACGTACGTGCTCTCACGTAAGCGTCTAACGTTAATCGATGCTGTTCAAAGCCCTGCCGGAAATTTCCGATTCACCCTATTCTGTTATTTGGACATTAGAACTTTAGTATACAATGCACATAACACCTTGATACAATGTAAAGAGATTGTCTTAGATGTGAAGGTTCTCTATTATTTATTTATCAACATTTACTGGGGTATTACAAATAAGTTTATGTATTCTTATTTATCTGTATTTGAGGAAGAAATGGATAATTTCTCGAAATTTTAAATACCAAGCTAACATTTTCGTAGAAAATCAGAAAACAAAAAGTTAGGTTCGTTAATGTATGTAATCAAAATTTCACGTTAACGGTTGATGACTTCATCTGGTACTTCAACTCTGAATTTATACAGAAGAGCGTAAACGTAAGATTCTTGCGTTAACGTCTACGTACTACAATCACTTCAACTCTATGGCAGTTTTGCCAGAGTCAAGGCTCTAACGTTCGACGGAAAGACATTATGGTAAACAGTTTGAAGCAGCCGCAAGCGTGAATAATTGGTCCGATAAGGAGAAGGCAGTAAACTTAACCATCGCGCTTCGGGGAGATGCCTTAAATGTACTTCAGACGATACCACTTGAAGAAACGGATGACTTCGAGCAGCTGAACAAGAGGCTGGACATGCGATATGGCCATGAACATTTAGAACATTTGTACCAATCCCAGCTGAAGAAACGAAGGCAGAAACGTGACAAAGCCCTTCAAGAGTATGAAGTGGATTTTGCTCGACTAGTTCGATTCGCTTATCCATCAGCACCAGAGAACAAGATGTATTGTCTGGGCATTCAGGCCTTTATTGATAGCATTCGTGATCCCGATATGCAGAGGAAGCTTCGTTTAGCCCATGCCAAAACATTAGTTGACGCATTGACGGCAGCTCTTCAATATGAAGCAGCCACGAAGGCTTCGGGTTATAACAAAGTTAGGACCATCCAAGGAGAAGGTGACGAGGACAGACTTGACCAGATCATCAGTTTGATAAAAAGTATGACGAACAAGAAGCCAAGAAAGATCAGATGCTGGAATTGTGGCGAGCTAGGGCATGTACGCAGTTCGTGTAAGCACCCCAGTACTCCTGAAAATGAAGAATCCCAGTCACAGGAGAACTAGAATGGGTCGGCTACGAGGGGACAGCACCGACCCATGATCATTATAAAGACCCTCTCATACTGATCGCTTCTCTCAAATGTTGCTACGACAGTGTATATGTAGATTGCGAAGTGAATAGCGAGAAATATACTCTGCTGATAGACACTGGAGTAACTAGAACCATTATACGACCAGAGATAAAATCCAAGAAAATGCTTTTACCCAACGAGACTGCGACTACAGACCGCCACAGGTGAGAGTGCCAACGTTCACCGGGAGGCGCAAATCCAATTGGGAATTGGGAACACTTGCGAAAATCCTGTTTGGACGTGAAATGAGGCTTCCTTGTGACCTGGAATTTGGTTGTCGGCCTGGAAAAGATCTAGCAGGCGAAGACTACGTGATCCAATTGAAAAGAAGGCGCAGGCCACAGAAGGCGGTTTTAAAGAAGGGAACAAAGTATGATTACACAACCCGGCGAGGAGAATAGGATTTTCTCCAAAATTACAAAAATCCTGGGAAGGTCCATACTTAATCAAGAAAAAGATCAATGATAGTATATATCGCATAAGCAAGATCCCCAACGGAAAACCAAAAGTAGTTCACCAAAACCGACTAGCGCCATTCGAAGGAGACCATGACATAGAGAAAGGTGTAAACCACATTCGAGATGTGTCTGACCATACTTTCGATAAATTTATGGGCGCGTATGGAAGTACCGGGAAAGCTACATAAGGAGTCACTTCAGAATAACAACGACAAGATTTGTTCACTCTCCCGCAAGATTATTCGCTGGCATACAACATCCCCGCCCGTCTCAAGAACGCACGAGGGTTGGCATTCGTCTGTCGAAAGAAGTTCGGGCAAGACACTGGAACTGAAACATAATTCGCGGTACGTATTCTACGTGGTAACTAAAAATGAATTTCAAGATCGATCTACCTACCGCGATGTGTGGGAAGCACTTCGAAACCTCCGAGACCATGTGTTAGAATCCAGCGTGAAGAAACTGGCTATGCCTAAGATAGCGAGTAACCAGTTGGATTGGCGAGTTATCAGGAATATGGTAGAGACTATTTTTCGAGATACCGGTGTCCAGATATTAATTTGCAGCTACAACCCCCGTTATCAGTATCCGATGAAGACGGTGCCCCGTTATTTCCATAAGATCGGAAAATGTGGAAATGGGGCCAGTTGCCGGTTCAAACATCCAGTCTCGGCTACACAAAAGTTCCAGGAGGAACTGCCATTTAAGGAGGGGGTAATGTTACGAAACAGCACACTCGTATAGTCCCTGAATCCGACTCTGTCTAAGCTATGTATGAAAGTTAAAATTATGGCGGATGCGCAGGGATTTCTTAGAATTGTTTACGATTGTGACTATCTTATCTAGACCTTGTTTTTGTGACCAGTCTTATCTATAAAATACCAGAGCCAATTGTTTTCGTGTAAGCCGCAATCTAGAATTATCTAGTAAAAAAGGCACCCCTTCGTCGTGGTTCCTTGGCTACATCATAACTGGTGTACCTTCCTCCTTCCTGTAGCCGTGCTACCATCATGGTTTCGCTTCGTGCAGGTAGAACGGTATCTTCCTGTACAGCTGCCAACACCGCGCTGCCTTCATATGGATGAAGGAATACCTCCTCGGAACCCACTTTAATGGTTCTGTTTCTAAAGTCTAATTGGAAACCATGTACATTCATCACATCCATTCTCAGAGTCACGTCTTCTTCAATGTCAGCCACGATTATCGTATGCGTGAACTTTTCTGCGCCAATTCCCAATTGGATTTGTGTCTCACCGTCAACGTTGGCACTCTCACCTGTGGCGGTCCGCAGTCGCAGTCTCGTTGGTAAAAGCTTCTTCTTGGAGTTCATTATTTCTGGTCGCATAATGGTTCTAGTTGCTCCAGTGTCTACTAGCAGAGTATATATTCACTTCGCCATCTACATATTGTAATATAAAAAACCTTCGACTTTTAGGCTTTAATCCACAAAACATACACATAAGTATCAACTTGACAGTATGTATAAATGTGACAATCCAGAAACAATAGTAAGGGCGAATATTATACACAATACGAGAATTTAAATAGTAAGGGAGACTCATATCAATTATATGACATTCTCCCCAGGTTTATTAAAGTTCATAGCAACTTAAATACTCCGAGGGATGTCGCTCTCTAGCAGAACGACGGACTGTAGGTACTTCTGGTTCAGTATTATTTGGAAGATTTTCAGTTATCTCAATTTCAGAAGATTCTTCTCGTGACTGAATGTCTGCATAAATCTTGTCTTCAGATGGGGGGTTAACTGTCGTTTGTAGTTCCTCTGAATCCATATTAACGTTAGCGTCTGATGATAAAGTTATATCTCCACGAGGTGCTAAGTGTATCAGTGACACAGTTGATTCTTTTCCATCTTGGTGACGAATTAGAGCATATTCTGGATTTGCCTCCAATAGTTCAACTTCTTCCACTAAGGGATCGTATTTGCTGTGACGAATGAACTTCTTCAAAAATACAGATGTGGACGGCTTCAACCAAGTTGGTAACGATGTTCCATAGGATGATCGACGAAGATGATTGAACATACGTTCATGAGGTGTACAATTTGTTTCAGTGCACAACAGAGATCGAATGGAATGGAGTGCATCTGGAAGAGCTTCTTCCCATTTTTGTGTTCCTAAGCCTTTACTTTTAAGAGCTAAACTTATGCTTCTCCATATAATTCCATTGTACCTTTCGATTTGTCCATTTCCTTCAGGGTTATATGGTGTTGTTCGACTGGTTGCAACTCCTTTAGAATGGAAGGAAATTAACTAAGTCATTGGTTAAAAACTGTGATCCTCGATCCGAATGAATGTAAGCAGGCATTCCAAAAACTGAAAATAATTCCACGAGACAATTTATAACAGATGCAGTAGTGATATCCTTGCAAGGGTATGCAAATGGAAATCTAGAGTATTCATCAACAACTGTCAAGAGATATTTGTTTTTAGTGCAGCTGGGCAATGGTCCTTTGAAATCAATGTTTAGACGTTCTAAAGGTGAAGTTGCTTTAATCAAATGCGAATTCTTGAGTTTGAGAAATCTTGGCTTCAGTTCGGCACAAACAGGACAAGACAAAATCATTTTCTTGACATCTTCGAAAGAAAATGGAAGATTTCGATGACGTACAAGATGTGATGCCTGGATGACAGAGTGACTGGTGTAAATCGAATAATTTATTACTACTTGTGGTTCCACAAATTCGAGAGAAGGCATCAGCTGCTTCATTGGATCGTCCAGGACGGTAAATGATATCGTAGCTGAAACACGATAGTTCCAACTTCCATCTTTGAATCTTTTCATTTTTAATTTTACTAGAATGCTTTCTGTGAAACATGAACGAGACAGCCTCTTGATCTGTGACGATTTTGAAATGTCTTCCTATCAAAAAATGTTTCCATTTTCTTATGGACACTATGATAGCATAAGCTTCTTTCTCTACAGAAGAATGTGCCTTTTCTGATCCTGAAAAAGTTCTTGAATGGAATGTTACAGGTCGCCCTCCTTGGTTCAGTGTAGCAGCTAAAGCAATGTCTGACGCATCTGTTTCAATGACCAATGGTTCATCACCAGAGACTGTCCACAAAAGAGCTTTTGCAATATCGTATTTCAATTCATTGAACATTTTGGCAGCATCAGCTGGTACGGGAAATGACTTACAGTCAATAAGTCTTCTGATTTTATCAGAATATTTTGGGATCCACTTGGAGTAGTGGGCAAACATTCCAATTATTCGTCGTAGAGAAGAAATATCTTGTGGCACAGGTAACTTCAAGAGTGGTTCCAATCTACTAGGGTCAGGTTTCAAAGTACTATTTTCTATCACATACCCTAGAAGACATATAGATTTTTGTGAAAATTTAGACTTATTTTCATTAATTGTAAGCTGATATTTGTCGATGACGGACATAAACTTCCTGAGATTTACATCATGTGTTGACCGATCTTCGCCGCATACAGTTATGTCATCCAAAAAGGTGAATACCCCTTTTAAATTCTCATCTGATATTATTTTATCAAGGGTTCTTTGAAAACAGGCTACTCCGTTAGTAACGCCGAACGGAATCCGACGAAATTGATACAGTCGACCACATGCTTCGAAAGCTGTGTAAAATTTTTCGCTGTCTGCAATAGGGATTTGGTGGTAAGCACTTTTCAGGTCAATAGAACTGAACACTCGATATTTGGCAATTTTAGCAACCAGATCCTCAATATTCGGAACAGGATACGCGTCCAACAAGGTGAACTTATTGATGGTCTGCGAATAATCTATGACCATTCTCTTTCTGTGACGTTCATTCTTCGTTACCAAAACTTGTGCTCTCCAAGGTGACATACTTTCTTCAATTATACCCTCTTTCAGCAGATTTTTGATTTCGTTCGTGATAAATTTTTCATCTTCTTCCGAATGTCGTCGAGGTTTACAAGCTATGGGTCTACAATTTTTGGTTAGATTGCCGAAAAGAAGGTGAGGAGCGACTTTCGCTTCAGTGAGGCAGCATATAGAGAGAGGAGGTTTGCTTCCACCAAAACTGATGTCAAGTTTGGAGTGCTGCTTCATAATATCGTGACCAATTATTAAATCAGTGCACAATTTTGGTAGAAGAGATACTTTGAAATTTGTATAAACATTCCCAAGAATTTCCAAGTCTATATAGCAGTAACCATTTATTGATGAAGACAGAGAAACTGAAGCCATTGAAACTTTTCCAGTGCTGGGATGTATGTTGAATTTACGCTCCTTAGCGAAAGTATAGTTTAGATAACTATCAGAGCTGCCCGTGTCTATCAGGGAAGTAGCGTGCATCTTGTTTATTTTAACATTAACAAGACTTTTTGATAAACTGAGAGGATGGTTTGTAGAAGCAATAATGTGGTCCGAAGTTGTAGTTTCAGTTGAACAATGGGAATGGTTAGACGAGGTGGAAGCCATTAGGGTGGAAGCTGAAGTTGATTTATTTTCTTTTGCCAGTTTTAACTAACTAACAAACCATAGAAAAATGTCCCAACCTCTTACAGTACTGACAGATCTTGGCCCGCGCAGGGCATACGGTGCGAGGATGCTTGTTTCCGCCACAGAAATAACATTTTTGTGTGGTAGCAGCATTAAAAGAAATATTTTCGACACGATTCATTACTTCGGAATGGTTCGGATGTTCTCCAGCAGTATTGGAAGAAGATGTTGCATTGACGCAAGACTGATATGATGGAAAATTGTAAGATTCTGAATATTTTTGTGCACTTTCCAACGATCTTGATTGAGAAACTGCCTGGTCTAGTGTGAGAGTACTATTCTCCAAAAGTCGTTGACGGATATGAGGTGTTACTAAACCTCTGATAAAGGTGTCTCTTATGAAGTCATTTCTGGTTTCTTCAGCAATTATTGCTTTAAAATTGCATTCTTTACTCAGTATCTTAAGGGACTGTAAATACTGATCTATCGACTCACCATTTTCTTGTTTCCTCGTAGCAAGAATATGTCTAGCATATATTTCATTCACAGGTTTGCTATACGCATTTTCTAGTGTTTTGATAGCATCTTCGTAGGTCGTACATTCACAGATGAGTTCGAAAACTGTTGGAGATATGTAGTTGATAAGAAGTTTGAGTTTGTCATGATTTTCCGGCTTTGTACTCTCCAGAAAATTTTTGAAAGTCGTATACCAGTGTTTCCATTCCTTGGAAGCGTTAGTGTTATTGGCATTCACGTCGAATTTCTCGGGACGTAAAAACTTATCCATTTGTAATCCTTCAGTAGTTTTTGTGGATTAAATTGTAATATAAAAAACCTTCGACTTTTAGGCTTTAATCCACAAAACATACACATATGTATCAACTTGACAGTATGTATAAATGTGACAATGTGACAATCCAGAAACAATAGTAAGGGCGAATATTATACACAATACGAGAATTTAAATAGTAAGGGAGACTCATATCAATTATATGACACATATATACTGTCGTTGCGACATCTGAGCGAAGAAATCAGTATGAGAGGGTCTTTGGAACGATCATGGGTCGGTGCTGCCCCCTCGTAGCCGACCCGTTCTAGTTTTTCTGTGGCTGGTGTTCTTGGTTTGCATGAGTCCTGGAGCGCTTACACGAACTACGTATATGCCCTAGCTCGCCACAATTCCAGCATCTGATCTTTCTCGGCTTCTTGTCCATCATACTTTTTATTAAACTGACGAACTGGTCAAATATGTCTTCGTCACCTTCTTCTTGGATGGTCCTAATTTTATATCCCGAAGCCCTCGTTGCTGCTTCATATTCAAGAGCAGCTGTCAATGCGTCAACTAATGTTTTGGGATGGGCTAAACGAAGCGTCCTCTGTATATCGGGGTCGCGTAAGCCGTCGATAAAGGACTGGATGCCTAGACATTCCATCATGTTCTCTGGTGGTACGGATGGATAAGCGAATCGAACTAATCGGGCAATGTCCACTTCATACTCTTGAAGGGCTTCATCACGTTTCTGCCTTAGGTTCTTCAGCTGGGATTGGTACAAGTGCTCTAGATGTTCGTGGCCATATCGAATGCCTAACCTCTTCTTCAGCTGCTCGGAGTCATCCGTTTCTTCAAGCGGTATCGTCTGAAGTACATCTAAGGCATCTCCCCGAAGCTCTATAGTTAGGTTCACTGCTTTCTCCTTATCGGACCAATTATTCACTCTAGCGGCTGCTTCAAACTGTTTCACATAATTGGTCCACGAAATTTTACCATCGAACGTTGGAGCCTTGACTCGGGTAAAACTACCAATGTCTTCTAACTTAGGGCGTGTTTCTAGCTTGCTCGGTTTTCTTTTCTTCCGCTGGCGTGTCTTGAGTTCTTATATCTGTCATATTTCTTTCTAACTCCCTGATTTTCTCGTCCATCGTTGTCATCTTATTCTCAACTTCAGATTTTAGAGACGAAATTTCATTTTCAACGTCAGCGGCAATGTCGTTTTTCATTAATAAGATATCGGCAGATATATCGTTCTTCATAGCAGAAATATCGTTCTTTACAGCCGAAATATCGCTTTTCAGATTCGTAGAAAGTTTCTCTTCCATGGCAAAAATCTTCACGTCCATGTTAGCAGAAATGTCGTTCTTCATAGCAGAAATCTTCTCGTCCATGTTCTCTTCCATGGCAGAAATCTTCTCGTCCATGTTAGCAGAAATATTAGCAGAAATTGACAAGATTAAGGTGGAAGCCTCGTCATTAAATAAAACTGTTTCTGGATCAAAGCCGTCATTTTCCAGTGCCACTTTAAGTCTTTCTACTAATTCACTTTTCTTACCGGACGTTTCCACCTCACGATCTTCCAATTCTGCTCTTAACTCATTCACTTTCAAGTCACATAGTCTCTTGGCCATTTTTACTTAGCAATTTATTTATATTACCCCACACCTGACACCAATGTAATGTTTTTCTAATTTATTTAAACAGTAAACGTTTTTATTACGGGTGGGATAAACTTTAAACACACGGTATGGCTACTTACTAATTTATTTGAATACTAAACTACTCACTAACACTTAATTTATATACACTTAACTATTCACTCAAATTTAATTTATATACACACAACCTTAATTATTAATTTATATCAACACTTTACTGTTCGCTATTTCGGTGTATTCTTGTTTATTTGTCGAGATCACTTTAAAAACTAAACTGAACTTCTCCGCTGGTCGGTCCTTTATATATATTAGTTCCTTTTTTTACTAGATAATTCTAGATTGCGGCGTACACAAAAACAATTGGCTCTGGTATCTTCTAGATAAGACTGGTCACAAAAACAACGTCTAGATAAGATAGTCACAATCGTAAACAATTCTAAGAAATCCCTGCGCATCCGCCATAATTTTAACTTTTATACCTGGCTTAGACAGAGTCGGATTCAGGGACTATACCAGTGTGCTGTTTCGTAACAATATTTTTATGTAAAACGGAACGCGCACTTTGGTGTTGAAGAAAGGGGGAAACCCGGCGCATTGTTTTGTAAACTTCGCTTGCAATTGTTCTAACGCAGTTCTAAAAGCATTCATTCAATCGATTTTTGTTTAATATTGCTATGCTGTGTGTTGCGTGCGTAACTAATTCATTATAAATAAAACCGTCTTGCGAAAGAGATGGGATCTGGGAACATTTTACAGACAAAACCACTACCAAAATTGGCTGTCGAGCTATATGCAACAAATGTAAAAAATAAATTAAAGGTCTGAGTCTGAATTTGAGTAGCAAAAGCTAGTGAAACTATCTATATGAAGATAGCAGGGACGTCATAGATCCTGTTATTAGAGCAAAAGTTGAAAACATGGTCTATCTATCCGCGTATATAATGTTCATTTAAGAGCTTAACACTAAGGTGTAATAATACCTTGATACCTACAGCTAATTTTTAATTACTATTGTTACAATAGAACTAATTACAGTGGCTTTATACAAGACAGTGGCGACAATACGTGGTCAGTGTTTTGATTGGTCAGGCTGAAATCCGCCATTAATCATCAAATTTTATTTGTTTACATTTGTGTTTTAGTTGTATTCACGCCGTATTTTATATCAGATCTTTGTGTACAGCTAAAGTAAAGTGTTTTTTTAATTTGTTGACTTAATTTCATTAGTTCGCTTGTGAATTTTTCTCCCTGATCAGGATTTTGAACCATACCTATTATAATGAAATTAACTGTCTCGACCCTTACTTCGTGGAATCTACTCATATTAGTGTTTTAAATGAAACTCACGGTTTCTAGTTAATACCACAATATAATAAAAATTGTTGAAAATTCTAAAAAATTGTTTCGGTGATATTGATTTATCGAAACAATTGTCAATTTTTTAGAATTTTCAACAATTTTTATTATAGTGTGGTATTAACTAGAAACCGTGAGTTTCATTTAAAATACTAATACCTATTATAGTTTGCAACTGTTGAAAAAAGAGTAATACCTACCTGCATTGTGGTTTTGGGGACGGTTTTGGTGTGTCTGCACAAATTATACAGCTGCAATTTGTGTGTCGCTGTTAACAAATCATCATATTTGTCGATAGCAAGGTATGTACAAAAAACTATAATTTCAAGTGAATGTATAATATAATATAACTACTGTTATTTGTCATAGTATGCATTATAATTACATTTTATAACTGATTTACAGCCATAAAATAAAATTCAATATCGATATCAATGTAAAATCCCTATTCCGGCGTTTAAATTTTGATGATTAATGGCGGAGCTTAGGCTCTATTGTCGCCACTGTCTTGTATAATGGCACTGTAGAACTAATAAGTTGTTAGTTACGCCATCTGAACTGAACTGTCAAGTTTAAACCCGAAATGTAAATTACTTTGACATGTTGCAGGAAACTGTACAAATAATGTTTACGTCAAGGTGTATAGAGATGGGAATTTCTACTTGCACCTTCGTAACTTTGAGAATAACCGTTTTTCGAAGACAGTACCAAAAATAATAAAAGTTACCTTACGAATTAAAAATAATCAACTTACTGATGTCTAAGTACATTTTTCAAAATTATTTTTTAATCAGAGCAACCGCAACAATCTTGAATGGATAATGCTTACTACGTATTTAAAGTAGAAAACTGAGTATAAAAGTATTAGAATTATTTACAGAATAAACATAATAAACACGAATGATCATAATAATAATAAATTTCTCAATTTTTATTATTACAATCACATGCTACAAAACAAGTATTTAAGGTAGGTACGTGTTGAGGGTGTCAATGACTTCAGCAAGGACTGTTGTGTTAACTATCGTAATAATCTTATGTAACCTCAGACATGGATTAACTGAAATATACAATGACATCAAATATTTGTAGGTCGTAATTAGAAGTGTTTATAAGTCAGTGGTTCTCAAAATTCCCGTTGAGACATTAACAAGTAGATCAAATAGTCTCTCAAAATAATCAAATAGTGAAAATATTTATAAGCACACGACAAAGTAACAGTAGCCAGTTCATTTTGACTTCCAAAAGTTTTGATTCGTTTCGTGTGGTGAATAAAAAAAGGTTTTCTGGGCAAACAATCCATCAGGATTGAACCCAAAAAAGTCAAAAAAGAAGAAGAGTTATGTCTGCTGCCTTATCCATAGAAAAATATATCGGATATACATACTTTTTCTATGGTTTTATTAAAGAACACTTTGCAAAACCAAAGTATAATAATAATACTGTAATGTTTTTCTTATTTATTAAAACGTTTTTATTACGGGTGGGATAAATTCGTACACTCGGTAGGTTCACTTACTTAATTTATTTATTCACTACACTATTCACTAATTATATACACAGTATATTCACTTATTTACTGTTCATCTCATGATGTCAAATTATAAACTGATTTTCTGTCCCTGGTCGGACCTTTATATATTAATTCCTTTTTTACTAGATAATTCTAGACTGCGGCTTACACAAAAACAATTAGCTCTCTGGCATTTTCTAGATAAGACTGGTCACAAAAATAATGTCTAGATAAGATAGTCACAATCGTCACAAACAGCTCTAAGAAATTCCTGCGCATCCGCCATAATTTTAACTTTCATACATGGCTTAGACAGAGTCGGATTCAGGGACTATACCAGTGTGCTGTTTCGTAACATTACCCCCCCCCCTCCATAAATGGAAGTTCCTCCAGAACTTTTGTGTAGCCGAGACTGGATGTTTGAATGGGCAACTGGCCCCATTTCTACACTTTCCGATCTTATGGATATAGCACGGCACCGTCTTCATCGGATACTGATAACGGGTGTTGTAGCTGCAAATTAATATATGGACACCGGTATCTTGGAAGATAACCTCTACCATGTTCCTGATAACTCGCCAATCCAACTGGTTACTCGCTACCTTAGGAATAGCCAGTTTCTTCACGCTGGATTCTAACACGTAGTCTTGGAGGTTTCGAAGTGCTTCCCACACATCGCGGTAGGTAGATCGATCTTGAAATTCATTTTTAGTTACCACGTAGAAGACGTACCGCGAATTATGTTTCAGTTTCAGCGTCTTGCCAGGGGCTGGAATCTGGTCTTCAAGTTTTTCTAATTGACCGAACTTCTTTCGAAAGAGGGATGCCAGCCCTCGTGCGTTCTTGATACGGGCAGGGATGTTGTATGCTAGTGAATAATCTTCCGGAAGAGTGAACAAATCTTGTCATTGTTCTGAAGTGATTCCATATCTAGCTTTCCCGGTACCACCATACGCGCCCATAAATTCATCGAAGGTAGGGTCAGACACATCTCGAATATGGTTTACTCCTTTCTGTAGGTCATTGTCGCCTTCGAATGGCGCTAGTCGGTTTTGGTGAATTACTTTTGGTTTTCCGTTGGGGATCTTGCTTATGCGATATATAACATCATTGATCCTTTTCTTAATTAAGTATGGACCTTCCCAGGATTTTTGTAATTTTGGAGAAAATTCTTTTCTCCTCGTCGGGTTGTATAACCATACTTTGTCCCCTTCTTTAAAACCGCCTACTGTGGCCTGCGTGCCGTACCGACTATTCATTCTGTCGCTGGCAATTTCAAGATTTGTTCGAACTAATTCATGAATATCATCCAGCCTTATTCTCAATTGGATCACGTAGTCTTCTCCTGCTAGATCTTCTCCAGGCCGACAGCCAAATTCCAGGTCACAACGAAGCCTCATTTCACGTCCAAACAGGATTTTCGCAGGTGTTTCACCCGTGGATTCATTGACGGCAGATCGATAAGCCAATGCAAATAGGGAAAGATACTGGTCCCAATCTCTGATGGATGGAAACTACTTTGGACATGTATTTTCCAATAGTCCTGTTCATTCTCTCGACCATTCCATCTAACTGTGGATGTAATGCTGTTGTCCTGGTCTTCTTCACTCCCAGCTTCTCGCAAATCTCCTGGAATAGATGGATTTCGAAATTTCTTCCCTGGTCACTGTGGACTTCCAATGGCACTCCATATCGGCTGATAAATTCTTTAACCAATACATCCGCGACAGTTGTGGCCTCTTGGTTCGGGATAGCGTAAATTTCCACCCACTTTGTGAAATAATCCATTACAACCAGTATGTATTTGCTACCATTTTCTGTCGTCGGAAATGGTCCAGCGATATCTAAAGCAATCCTTTCGAAAGGGCTTCCAACAGTGTACTGTTTCATGGGCGCCTTTCTCTTGCGATGTGGTCCATTACTCGTAGCACAAGTCGTACATTTATTACACCAGTCCTTCACATTGTCGGAGCTGTTCATCCAATAAAACCTTTCACGGACTCGCTGAAGGGTTTTCTTCACTCCCAGATGACCTCCCGATGGACTGTCGTGTAACTTCTTCAGTACCTCAGCTACTCTCTCTCTCTCGCGGGATAACTATCTGTCTTCTCTTCTCGGAACCATCATCGTTATCAAGGATTCTTTTCAATAGGCCTTCTTCCAGAGCAAGGGAGTCCCACTGAGCCCAATATGCCTTGAGTGTCGGTGAAAATCTTGAAACTTCTTGCCATGTAGGTCGCCGATTTTCTTCCTTCTACTGCCGACTCTTCTTTAGGCAAGGATCATTCTCCTGATCTTCTCTGATCCTGGTGGGTGACCATTCCTCATTGATTACTGTAATTCTTGGAACTGCAACTTCCTTAGATTTCGACTTGTTGCATTGTGAATAGTCTACAGGGCATGACCGTCTAGGCAAAGAGTTCGGTGATTCACATCAGCTCGATGTTCACCCTGTCTGATTTCCCCTGTGACTGGAGTTCTTGGGTTAGAGGAGTCTTGGGGCGCTTAGACGGACTGCGTACGTGCTCTAGCTCGCCGCACTTCCGGCATTTGATCTTCTTCGGCTTCTTGTCTGCCATACCTTTCAACAAGTTGACGATCTGGTGAAAGTTGTCATCGTCATCTTCTCCCTGTATGGTCCTACCTTTGTTGTACCGCGAGCTCTTCGTGGCTACTTTGCATTTAAGAGGTTCTTGGTTTGCAGGAGTCGTAGGAAGCTTACACGAACTGCGTACATGCTCTAGCTCGTCACAATTACAACACCTGATTTTCTTCGGCTTCTTTTCTACCATACCTTTCAACAAGTTGACGATCTGGTCAAGTCTGTCATCGTCACCATCTTCCTGTATGGTCCTACCTTTGTTGTATCCCGAAGCCATCGTGGCTGCTTCATATCCGAGCAGCAGTCAATGCGTCGACTAATGTTTCCGGATGGGATAAACGAAGCGTCCTCTGCATATCGGGGTAACGTAAGCCATCAATAAAGGCCTGGATGCCCAGACATTCCATCATGTTATCTGGTGCTGATGGATAAGCAAATCGAACTAGTCGGGCAATATCCAGTTCATACTCTTGAAGGGTTTCGTCACGTTTCCGACTTCGGTTTTTCAGCTGGAATCTGTACAAATGTTCCAAATGTTCGTGACCATATCGCATGTACAACCTCTTTTTCAGCTGCTCGAAGTCATCCGCTTCTTCCAAAGGTATCGTCTGAAGTAGATCAAGGCATCTCCCCGAAGCACTATAGTTAGGTTCACTGCTTTCTCCTTATCGGACCAATTATTCACTCTATCGGATGCTTCAAACTGTTTCACATAATTGGTCCACGACATTTTTCCATCAAACGTTGGGGCCTTGACTCTGGTAAAACTGCCAATGTCTTCTAACTTAGGGTGTGTTTATGTCTTGCAAGGTTTCGTTTGCTCGGTCTTTTCTTCCGCTGGCGTGTCTTGAGTTCTTATATCTGTCCTCTTTTTTTCTAACTCCTTGATTTTCTCGTCCATCGTTGTCATCTTATTCTCGATTTTCTCGTCCATCGTTGACATCTTATTCTCGATTTCATATTTTAGAGACGAAATTTCATTTTCAACGTCAGCGGCAATGTCGCTTTTCATTAATAAGATATCGGCAGATATATCGTTCTTCATAGCAGAGATCTTCTGGTCCATATTAGCAGAAATGTCGTTCTTCATAGCAGAAATATCGTTCATTATAGCAGAAATATCGCTTTTCACATTCGTTGAAATCTTCTCTTCCATGCCGGAAACATCGTTTTTCACATTCGTTGAAATCACGGTAGGTTCACTTACTTCATTTATTTATTCACTACACTATTCACTAATTATATACACAGTATATTCACTTAAACTAATTTATATATACACTTCACTAATTTATATTCACTTATTTACTGTTTATCTCACGATGTCTAATTATAAACTGACTTTCTCTCCCTGGTCGGACCTTTATATATTAGTGCTTTTTTTACTAGATAATTCTAGATTGCAGCTTACACAAAAACAATTGGCTCTGTGGCATTTTCTAGATAAGACTGGTCACAAAAACAATGTCTGGATAAGATAGTCACAATCGTAAACAGTTCTAAGAAATCCCTGCGCATCCGCCTACCACGTTGTAGCACAGATTTTCATTTCCCACGGGCTAGCTGTATCGAAATGTTTCATTTCCCACGACTTTCATGAGTTACTAGACTGTCATTATATTATAATATATATGATCGAGTCATGCTTGTTAACGTCTGTCTAATAATTTGACATTTCACATCAGTGTTTACAAAATTCGTTTATAATAGTATATTGTACAATCAGCATGAAATGACATACATTTCCCCCGAGTAGGTATATGAAATTTTGTAGTTATCGCTACGCTCGTACTACGAGTTGGAAATAGATCATTTCATGCAAATTCTACACTATACTTTTTCTACGACCATATGAGTCATAAACAAATCTATAATATTTTTCATAACAATTTTTATTATTAACTTTACTGCCGTCATTATTGCATGGTTTAGAGAATTTTTTCTCTGAAATTATTAAGTCGGGTTCTTAACGCTGAACGAACCATATGTTTTTTTCTTTTTGTATATGTACCTACCTAAGTCGTGAAACAAATAACGTTCAAAATTTTCATAACTCGGAAATAAAAATACTATATGCAAAAAAAATCGTTATAATTCACCTGCGGAAAAAGTTATCAACGATCGTGTCTCTTTAAAGAAGTAATATGACCTACTGCGTCTACCAGGATAGTGAGCGATGTCCTTCTAAACCAATGGCTAGTTTACTTATCGGGATCAGCATGTCAATATCAAATCATCCTCACTATCGCTACCCATTTTCGATTATTATTTTTTGCAATTCCGAGACTAAAGTGGTCTCTCTCACATGTTAGAAACTAAAGTGTCACTTTTAGACCCAAGGATATAAAGTGACAGTTAAAATCCCAAGTGATTTAAAGTACAAATAAAACCGTACATCCGCGATGCATTTTAGAAGTCCGTCCTCGATGCCCAGCCAAGTTTCGTAATAGTCTCTCCTCGATGCCCAGCCAAGTTAAGTAAAAGTCCATCCTAAGTAGTATTTTTTATTAAAAATGTATGTAGAATTACCAGAATTGCAAAAAATATTGTATACACCTCTCGACTAAAGTGACAGTAATCCCTTAGGTGGATTAAATGGGTCACTTTAGTCGCTTGGTGTATAATATACTATTTAAAAACAGTAGTTCAGTTCGGAAATAAATAACTCCTATTAAAATTTTAGAATAAAAAAAACATATTCGTCATGAATTAAACGACAGCGTGATAGGATCTTACTAGTGGCATAGTTGATTTGAATTAACCCTAAATTTAAAACTAGTTCTGTTTAAATGTTTAATAAAATAATTTAACTAATTTTACTGTTTTAAATGAAACTTACTGTTTCTAGACAATTCCACAATATATTGAAAACATTTTAAAAACTCTAAGATTATTGTTTCGATATTAAATATCATCGTAAGAATGACAGAAGTTACATTTCATTTGATGCCTATCTGATGCTTAATAATTCTTTTGGCTAGACCAAGAAGTGACCTACCTAGTGATTGAAGAAGAAGAATGATCTTACAAATATTAAAGCTTAGATATTATTAGCCCTATGGAGATATCCTGGATATATTTTTCCAATTAAGATCAGAATAACTGTGTAATGATATATAAAACCAGGAAAACTATATCTGCTGATCTTTACAATTATCACTTAAGAAGACAGTTTATTAGTGGAGAACTCCCTAGATTTATCTGTTAATTGACGACTTCATATTGTGTGTTTCTTAAGTGTCTTCTAATTTCTAATTCTTCAAGGAAATCCAGTTCTTGTTTCTTATCACAAATATGTAGTACTTCTAGTTCTGTGTTAGGTGTCAAGTAGATGTTTTGCGTAGTGGGACTTATCTGGTTGTTTTAATCTTTATGCTCGTAAATGTTCACTGAATCTGATCTCAAAAGTTCTAAGGGTTTGACCCAAATAGACAGCATTACATTCTGGACATTTAAGTTTATACCAGACTTAAAATGAGTAAATTCCACGAAGTAAGGGTCGAGACAGTTAATTTCATGTTCAATTAACTAACGTCAAATTTGAAAAATAATGGCAGATTTTTACCTAAATATATAATATCTTACAAAAATGTTATAGCTATAACGCACAAACTTCATCATCTAATTAATTGATTTGTTTTATTACTCTATTTCCCTTATAAAAAAAATTACTTCCTATTTCATTTAATACAAATAACCGTTAAGGATTTTATAAGTTTATATCTGACCTCGGCCTTATTCACTAAATAAATCGAGTGAAAAACTTTATTGTTTTTATGACAATACAAATATTTCGACCTAGACTTGTTAATGTTGGTTTTTTCTGTAGTATCTTGTTTTATAATTAGTAAATATTTAAAAATAATAATAAAATACCCCAAGATTAGTTATAAATTTGCTTTAAATAAAAATACCAGAACTATTCCAACACATTTATTGTTTCAACCCTTACTTTGTGCAATATAACGGTTATCCAACAAAAGTGACAACTACTAAAGGGATGCGCGTAAATAACTTGTAATTCTCCGCAAGTCGTCAGGTGAATAATTAATAATATCTCCAAAACATTTATTTTCTGGTTTTAACAATGAAAATACACTTTTAAAGCAAAGAAATATCAGGATACATGTATTGTAACTAAACCATTCGGTATGATCGCTTGTCTTAACCCCACGTAAACAAAATCCCTATAACCTTTTTAGGTAGGCAACAATGATTACAATTTGAGTGTAATGGGGGACACATACAATTTAGGTACTTCACACTCTATAGTTCTGTTGTCTCAATAAACGAGTTTTTTTGTTGTTACAAGGAAAATATTGTGCTAAAATGCAGTAAACAGATTTGTTATTGATGTAGATAATTCAAATGTAATTCATTCATTCGCATTTTAATCCCAATTAGATAAATAGTTCAAGTTGGTTTGATATTTCAAAATTGATAACGTATCGGAAATTAGTAAAATGCCAGTTTCAAGGAAAATAGGACTTTCTCATAAACATTGTTTTGATTCTAAATCTCTAAAAGATTGCGTACTTTATTTATACGACTGATATACTTATGTAAATAAACATGTTTATGTTAAGGTTATTAAAGAAGATTTTTTTATTGTTTTTGAGTTCAATAGTGACTATTAAACAATTTAATTTTATTAATAGAATATCTTTGATTCGACTAAATATTGTATATAATTTTTAAATACGTAAATTTTTGAAGTATCAAATTTAATTAAATTAATTGGAAATTTTGCGAAAATATTGTTTTTAATAGGTCCGTCAAGCTGCCCCCCTGGTTAGATTTTTTTTACCAAAATGCTAGCACACATAAAGGGCACCTAGCACAACCTAGCAAAACAATTTTTATAGCTAGCACACCAACAGCTCACAATATAAAATGCTTTTGAATTCGGGCAGGGCCAGTTTAACACTAGCCCCCCCCCCGGTTTGAATTTTTTCGCCAAAATGCTAGCACAAATAAAAGACACCTATCACAACCTAGCACAAAGTTTTTTATAGCTAGTACATCAACAATGCTTTTGAATTCAGGGGGTGGAGGATGTCTGCAAAATAACGCTATGGTTACACGAATGAATGAAAATGTTGGATGTATTTGTCCCTAAACATCATTTTCCTATAAAAAATGGCCCCTAAACAGCATTATTGTTGTCGGCTGTTGCCGGATTGTGCGGGATATCTATATTTACCCATCTAGCAGGGTATTTGATTAATTAATAATTAACTATTATTTAATTTTTAATTATCTATTTATTTTCAATTGATGCTAAAAAAACGAAAGAATACAAAATTTTGTTAAAATCATAGTAATTTTAATAAAACAAAATATTTAAATTGAACCATTTAGTCACGGAATCAGAAACAATCCGCGCACCAATAAGTTGCAAGTTACGTCACACTATAAAAAAGGCAACGACAAACGTTTGCGTACAGACATGTTGGATAAATAAATGTCCAAAAAAGGGAAGCCGTTGGATATGTTCTTTAGACAAATTGTGCAATCTGGGAAGGGGCGGCTGAGATCCCTAAAAATGTTCCAATATATTGAGAATACATGTTTTAGACTGATCGTGGTTCACTGTAGTCCTTATTTAAAGGAAACACTCAAATTTTATATTTAAATTTGCCAGAATATTTATTGCCGAAGTTGATGGTTTATTAACCATTGTAATGATAACATAAATATTGCATTTCACTATCAGATTTTTTTTTAAATTCCCAAGTTTACTTAGAACGTGCAGCTTTTAATTCTTAGAGCCGGTTAATCAGAGCTTCAAATATTTCTGTGGCATATCATAAAATACCAACACTACTATGTATTTTTCAAAGTTTTTAGTATGTAACTGGCAATGTATGTTTGTTCTGTTGCAATCTTGCCACTCAGTTTTGAAGCAGATATCTTCAACCGATTGAGCTGAAATTTTGTATATACGTCTAGTTTGCATGCCAATACATGATTAGGTATGTGACGTCATTCTAAATTCAACATGGCGGATCACGAAAGTTGGCGGACTAAAGAAAGTGGACTAATTTTTTTATGCTTTCTTACAATATGTGTATGAAATGGAAGGCAGCAAAATTGATGACATAGGTATTTTTATTTTTCTAAAAACTAGGTATAATCCATCTGAAGTTCTCATCGGACTTTTAAAAGGGTCGTTAAACCAAGTCTATCGTTAAAATTTGAATCATTTTTATAATGCCGTTTTTATGGGTCTTAGGAGTAAATAAAATTCTTGTAGGTACATCCAAACTGGCCGATTCAGATGTTTGGGTTAAGAAAGGGTTTCCCCGAAGGGCTGATGGTTGTAATAATATGTATTCTTTTTAATAATATTACAAGCAACATGGACTATATAAGTAAAACTAATGATCTAACTATTTTCGCGATTGTAATTCGATAGAATATTTCTCGATTAGACGACATAAAACTGTATTAATGCGAAATTTATATTATTTAAACAACGTTACATGGTATTTAATCACCCTTTTTGGTTCATTTTCAATCACTTATTTTTGGATTAAACTTGAAGAATTGTTTTCAAACCGTGACATTTTTATAATATTTTAAATTAAAATTATGATAATAACAACAATTGTTACTTAAACGTTACTTAAGGACCCGAACGAATTTTGAAACTGATGTATTTTCTTTTAAAGGTAGCGAAATATCTTGCGCGCCCCTGTACTCTCCTACTCCAAAGATTACTTACTGCAGCAAGTTCAAGTGCTACGCTCAGTATCACAGTTGCCGTTCAATAGTGACGTTCGGGTCACCAGGACCCGTCGGTAGTGCACGTGTTCTAAGTTTGTTTTTATTAACTGTGTTTTGGATTTTAAATAATTTTTGGATTTTTGCGGTGGTACTCAGGTAAATGGGTTTGTTTTATTTACACTATTTATAATATTTAAATAATTCTTTTTAAATCAGTAATGTATTATTTTATTCCAAAAAAAATATTTTTTAAATAATAATGTGAACTTATAGTGTTCATATTTATTTTCAGAAAATGGCATCCAGATCAGGAGGTTTAAATGATAAACAACTAGAAGCGATATTAAATAATGAAGAGTTTTGGCAAGAAGAAGAGGACGGAGGTGTACACAGATTGGCTGAAAGTGAAGAAAATGAATTAGGAACGGTGGTTGGTGACGCTGCAATACTACAAGAAATAGAGACCTTCGCAAATGAAAGTGACCAAGACGAAGAAGATAACGAACATGATACTATTACAGACCAAGAAATATCCGACTCAGAGGACGAAGAAGACGAAGAAATTGTGAGAAATGCCTGGTATTGAAAAGACAATATCAAATGGGTAAAAACACCAAGTATTAGAGGACGAACGGCATCTCATAATATAGTTACTGTTTTGCCGGGATTAATCGGCGCTGCTCGAAATAATCGTCCATCTACCCCCCTCGAAGCTTGGAATTTACTGCTTTCTGAGGAGACGCTGCAAAAAATTGTTACCTACCCTAACATAAAAATTGCTTTGTGTAAAGAAAAATATGAGACATTCAGAAGACGTCCTCAGGCGAAAAAGAAATGCAAACCAGCTTTTACTGCTGACACCAGTTTAACTGAGGTAAAAGCGCTGTTAGGTCTTTTGTATCTACAAGGTATATTTAAATCTGGACACGAAGACATTCGATCTATGTGGGCTGCAGATGGGACTGGGAGACCTATTTTTCGAAGTACCATGAGTCTCGCTAGATTTTCATTTCTACTAAGTTGCCTGAGACTTGATAATATACAAACACGAAAAGAGAGGCTCAAAACCAATAAATTAGCCCCTATTTCCGATTTTTTTTAATGAGTTTGTCACCAGATCGTAATCATATTGTTCCCCAGGGTTTTATTTAACCGTTGACGAAATGTTAATACGATTCCGAGGAAGATGTTCATTTAGAATGTTTATTCCGAACAAACCCGCTAAATATGGTATTAAGGTACAGATATTGGCCGACGCAAAAACTCATTATATGGTCAACGCAGAAATCTATGCTGGTGCCGAAAATAAACCCACTGCTGTAATTAAACCCACCTTAGCAAATCCTACCAGGGTTGTTCTACGACTAGCAGACTGTATTGAAGGAACTAAAAGAAACATTACGGGTGATAACTGGTACACCTCTGTAGAACTTTTAGAGGAATTAAAAAAGAAAAAATTAACTTATGTTGGCACCGTAAAGAAAAATAAAAGAGCTATACCTTCCGAATTCTTGCCACATAGAAACCGACCTATTCAGTCATCGATTTTTGGATACTGCTCTACCAATACTATAGTCTCCTACGTTCCCAAGAAAGGGAAAAGTGTAATTATGCTTTCCAGTATGCACCATAGTGGGTCCGTTAATGAAGAGAGTCAAAAGCCAGAAATTATCCATTTCTATAATGATACAAAGTCAGGAGTCGATGCTCTTGATGCAAAATGTGAACTTTATTCTACATCTAGAAGGACAAATAGATGGCCAATGACAATTTTCCATGCAATCCTGAATATTGCAAGTGTCAATTCTCGTGTATTGTATCAATTTGCTTTACATGGTGAAGAAATAGCACGATTTAATTTCATAAAAGAGCTTGGTATGCAGTTAGTTGATGCACATTTGCGGTCCAGAATGGTTAATAATAAGGTCCCTTTAAAAATTCGAACCGTGATAGCAGATACTTTAGGAACGGTGATTCCAGCTGCAGAAGAACCGAAACAATCTATCGTAAAGAGCAAAAGAAAGAGATGTGCCATATGTCCAGCCGCCAGGGATAGAAAGACAGCCATATGTTGTGATGTTTGTAACATACCAATATGTAATCAGTGTTCTAAAAAGCTATGTCCAAAGTGTTTTGAAAAATTGGTTTAGGTTTTTTTGTGTTGATAACAATGTAGCAAGTATGTTCTTTAATAATAATCTTTCCTGAGATTGTTTGGTATAAAATTTTCTGGCCACCCTGTACAGTGGGTCCTAGGGACCCGTCGATAGTCAATATATTAATGAGATTGGTCGATAGTAGCTGAGGGTTAACGAACAGTCAACGTGACAGTTGTAACTTTTTGAGTTCATACAATATAGGGCTTTTCGGAAACGGTAATCCTGGATCAGATAGATCACTTATCAGTTGATTACGGATCCTAACCCAGAACCAGATTTTTATCAGAGTTTAAGATCGACGCGTTCTGTTTTCAATGGAAATGTCAAATTTAAAACTTAAACTTGACAAAAACTTTTTATTTTTAATACTTTAGTTTCGTAAGTTGGTTTTTCATGTACTCTCCATGCTCATCTTGTAAAGCATTAATTTGTTTTCACTCATCGTTTACACTAAATTTTAATACCAACAAGCTATTTTTTATATCGAAAAGCCAAAAATTATTAAAACTGCAAGTCTCAGCAATCTGCCATGTGGATAAAACATTTTATCCACATTTAATAAGTTTTTATATTAAAGAAAACAGAAACAAAATTATGTTAACAATAAGCTATTTTTTATATTGAAAAGTCAAAAGGTACAAAAACAGCAAGCCTCAGCAACCTGCCCACTACAAGGCTTAAAGAATTAATTATATTTTAATTTAAAGAAAACAAAAACAAACGAAACAATCCGCCAGCTGATCGCATTTACCCATAATACAATAAAATAGAAGATATGATTTCGCGCATGCTGGCTCTGACGTCACGCCGAGAGTGAACGCCTTGAATTAGTTTGCAGTTACATTATTGGATATGTTTATGTCGGTTAATTTTACATTTTTATTGTTGAAAATTAGCAAAAATTAGTCAAAATGAGATGTGTAGTGTATGGTTGTGATTCAGACAATCACGTGAAAGGCTTTGCACACGATGTCAGCATTTTTACCTTTCCAAAAGTAAAAAAAATTATACGGGAGTGGATCCGTTTGTCTAAACGCGATGATAAATTGATTACCATAGAATATTAGACCATAGAATTATGCTGAAATTGAAAAAAAAGTCACTAGCTCCTCTTATTTAAACTCCTAAATGGGCAGGTTGATTGTGCGGATCTTTTGAGTCATATGGGGATTAGCATTCCTTGTCAGGGTCTTCGCCATCAAGTTACCTTTCATGTGCCCTTTCATAGAACAACATATGGTGCTATGAGTCCTATAAATATATATCTGTGCTTTATGAATAGCTTTAATTTTGATAATTTCAATACGTCTTTGGGCCAGTTCAAATATTGCTTAGGGCTGTGATTTGTTGAGTTATGTTGTGTTCTTAATTTTTTTATTTATATAAATATTGTTTATTACCTGTAGCTATATGAAAAGTGTTATGTATTTCAAATTAATTGGTTATGCTGTATCAGTCTATACCTGTCCTTATTGTATTATTTATTGTTGTATTGTAATAGTTAGAGGGGTTTTCCCGTAATAAATAAATAAATCTTTTCTTAAATCCAAGTTGACAAATAATATTTTTAAATCTTAATTTGATATTTTGTTATTACCAATAACAATTTCATTATTATTATTATTTTGAAGAATGCTCCACAGTACCCGAGTTGTACTTTATTGTTGTTCTGTAGTATACTTATTTTGGAATAAACAACCGATTAAGTATTAAAATTTGCTAATTGTTTTATTCCTTATATTTATTTACAAATTTAAATGTTTATAAAATCATGTCAAAAAATCCAAAAAGTATAATAATGTTTTTTTTTGTATCAGTTCAGTAATTATTTACTTTACGAAGTGAGCAAACAGATTTCAATCAGATCTTAGAATTATTGTTTTGCTCTGGTAGGCTCTCCGATTCCATATAACACTTTTACATGAATTCTCTTTGCCTTTATAATACTAATATCTCATTCAACCTGAACCATCCTCATTTTCCTTCGAAATGCATTAGCAACGCATCATACGCAAGTTCTATTACTCACGGTTTTAAATTGTACTCTCTGCGTGACGTCATGCGCGCGGCGATCGATATTTCGAACGGCTAAAGATCATATCTTCTATTTTGTTGTCTCATGGCATTTACCCACCGGTATACTAGGGTAGAAAGGATCCAAACATATGATTATGATCCGCTCAGATCGTTCAGTTTCCGAACGTGATCCGTATTACTTTCCGAACGTTCAGCAGCCCTATTTTTGACCATTCGCACATTTCAAGGTTACACGCAATATTGAACGTGCGAACAAAAACCGGCATATCGCTATTTTTGACCATTCGCCAAATCGCGAGTATTATAAATTATAATCTAAATATATATTTATATAATTTGAAATGGACGATACACAACAAATTGCTAATATTGAGAACCTGGAAAATGTTGAAGAGGCACTATTTCAAAGAAATAACCGATTTGAGATGATCGATCCATTCGAAATCTTAAGTGAACACCATTTTACTCATTATTCTATCAAAAGCACTTTGCCGTTACTTAGAAAACATCATAGTAAACATTGTCGAACCATTTAAGAGACCACAAAGAACACCTACTGACTTAAGTGTCGAAATGAGGGTTAGTTTTTATACCTGTATTATACCTACTAACTATTATAATATAAAAACTTCCTATAAGACCTATATTTCATATATAAATTTCTGTATTTACAGGTTTTGATAGCACCGTGGTTCTTTGCTTGTGGTAGTTATCAAATGGACATTGCTAAAAGCATATTCATGGCAGTATCACAGTCTATGGTTAGTCAGTACATTGAGGAAGTTTCACAGCAGGATTTTTAGCCATTTTTAAAAATCAATTCTCACTGTTCTATTAATTATTAATAATTTATTTATTACCAGCGCGGCGCGGGTATGATAAACAAAATTAAACAACTCTTTTTTGATAACTAACCTTAAAATATCTGTCAATATATCAGACACCTTCGAAATTATCACGTTGCCAAATCTATTTCACACGTACAAGAATTTAACTTTCGAACAGTGCTCAAAAATACCATTTACAAGAAGTGCTCGCAAATCATCCGCTCGCAGTAACACGTATACGCAAAGTTACGAGCAATGTCAAAAATAGCGCTGCTGATCATGATCGGGTTAACTCGATCATAGTTTCCGAAAAGCCTTATAATTAGTTCATAATGAAAGGGTAGAAAACGTAACAAACAAAAATAACTAAAAATGTGTTCACATTGCTAACATGATAATTCACCGAAACGGAGACATATCGGGGGATCTTGTCCTTGTGCAAGAAGAAACATTTTTTTGAAAGGTCTAGAGACGTTGCAGGTTCGCTGTAATAAATATATCCAATTAAGAGGAGAATATCGTTCATCCGGATGAAGAGAGTTACATCTCAAAAATCATGAGATTTCCGCAATTGTGATGGTAACAATCTAAAATTGTGTGTTCTTCAGGGGAGAAAACAATTATATGTGAGTTTCACCTGGGAACCGATAGATGGCAGGATGTAACTGTCTAATATCGACAGAATTTTTGCGCGCATGATCGGAGAGACAGGTACATTTTAGTTTGTCTCCAGCTTTGACGAAGAAAAGCTCGCTTGTTAGGTCAAAGAGAGTTACATTTCAAGATATAATAAAATTCGACTTCTTGCCTTGGGGCGAAACAGTGATATTTTGTGATGTAACGGTATACTGACCATCATCGGTAAATTTTTTTAATGATTTAGTTGTCGAAAACAGTTACAAATGAGAATGTAACAGAAAAACCATTGCTGATTTTGCTTCAAAAGTGTTATATCTGTAGTTATAACAGTATTTCGTAAAAATTACGTCAAAACTATGTTTTATTTTCAAATGTAGCATTCATCTCAAGTTTAATATCAACTGTTTTTTGCTACATTCTGAAAAGTAACGTTCTTCTCCTGAACGAGAGTTCAAAATAAGGACCTATTCTCAATCTTCTTTTTTCAGTAATAACAATGAACAATGAACACAAACTTACGCGAACACAGCGTATGCTGGACATGATTAAACATCCATCACTCGGCTATCATCAGGATGCTAATAATATTATGAATGCTAATCATGAACAAAGCATTGAGCCAAACAAAAATGAGCAGACGGCAGTTCTTGAGTTGATAGACATTGTGAATTCCGAGGTGTTGAAAGAAACCCAAAAAAATAGTGATAGCCTGTTAAAAAATGAAACATGTACATGGAATGACATACTTTCTTGCAATGGTGCAGAAAACGTTACCGGCGAGGCCTCTGAGGAAAATAAGGACATCCCGCTAAAAGGTGATCTCCATGCGATAAATATACTCTCGAATATACTCTTATCCAGTGGTACCGAAAGCAAAACGAACGAAGCGTTAAAAAAGAAGAAAGAACAGAAATTTACACAGAAAGTAGTCCCGATCGCACCTAATTTAGACGAAAATTCAAGTGATTCATCATCAGATTCCAATTCTTCATCAGATTCCATTTCTTCAGATTCTGATTTATCCGCAAAAAGTGACTCTTCGAAAAATTCCTTACAGGATCCATTTGGATCAGATGACAGCTGCAAAGATCCAACTTATAATGCACCGCAGCCTGAGAATCGAGGTAATACATCTTCTGAAAATGAGCAAGATGACGCGCCTCCCAGGACTAAAAAAAGAAAGATAAAAGACCCTTGTGAAACCGAAAAAACAGCTAAGAAAAGGAAGAGAAATGTTGATAACTGGAGGAAAAATGTGGCTAAAAGATTGAGAAATAGTGGTGAAAGCTACGTCTCTAAAAGCGTGAGAAAAAATGAAGACGGCACGAAAACGATACCCAAGGCAACTCGTCCGGCAAAGTCTCTAAAACCTCCATGTGGCATGAAATGTAAACTGAAATGCTCAGAAAAAATTACTTTAGATGAGCGAAACAAAGTATTCAATGAATATTGGAATTTGAAAAATGTTGAGAAACAAAGAGAATTTATATCTTCAAATATTCAAACTGTTAATCCAAAGTACAAATACTCCAACAGAAAAGAACCAAGAAATCCCAATAATGCATACTATTTCTTGATTCAGCAGAAACGAGTTCGCGTGTGCAAATATTTCTTCATGGCTACCTTAGATATAAACCATAGAGTAATAAGTAAGATTTTGAAGAAACAGAGTGTTTGTGAAAGTAGCAACGTTGTAGAGAGTGACAAGCGAGGGAAGCACAGAAACCACAAAAGACTAGACGATAATATTAAAAATGGTGTCCGAAATCACATCCAATCTATACCCCGTATTGAAAGTCATTACTGCCGATCACATTCTAGTAAAGAGTACATTGAAGGGGACAAAACAATCACCGATCTGCATAGAGACTACGTAACATTCTGCAAAGAACAGAAATTGACATTTGCTAATTACTTCATGTATAACAAAATCTTCAATGAGGAATTTAATTTGGCGTTCCATTTACCGAAAAAGGATCAATGTGAACTGTGCCTGCAATATAGAAATTCAGATGATCAACAGAAGCTGGAAATTGAAGAAAAGTACAACAGGCATGTCAAAGAGAAAGACCTAAGCAGGAAACTAAAGGAATATGACAAGAACAGTGATGATAAAACCAAAGTCATCGTTTTTGATTTGCAGGCGGTGTTACCCTGTCCAACTGGCGAAGCGTCCTCCTTTTATTACGTGTCTAAGTTGAATGTACTCAATTTTACGTTGTACGACCTAAAGACAAAAGAAGGAACATGCTTTCTATGGCATGAAGGTGAAGCGCAAAGGGGAGCCAACGAAATCGGTAGTTGTGTTTTGAAATATCTTCGAGAAATGGCTCAGCAGACACAAGGTGATTTCAGCGTGGTGTTCTATTCTGATAACTGTGCTGGCCAAAATAAGAACAAATTTTTGATCGCCATGTACATGTACGCATTGTCTTTGGGTATAACATTGATCACCCATAATTTTTTCGTCACAGGACATGGCCAAAGCGAAGGTGATAGCATGCACGCCATGATTGAAAAACAAGTGAAAAAATTCAAGAGATCGAGTCCCATATACGCACCACACCAATATGCCTGTATAATCAGGGCTGCAAAAAAAACGGAAAACCGTATAAAGTGAAAAAATTGTGTTATAACGATTTTGTTGACCTGAAAGCTTTAGCTGCAGACCTATTTATCAATATTCCCAAAAACGTGAAGTTGACCGAGTTTAGGGCTTTGAAACTGGACAAGGATCACCCAAACGTCATGTTTTATAAAACTTCGTTTGAACAAAGTGATTATTCTGAGGCACCAATCACAAATTCGAGAAGAAATGTGGATCTGGGAAAAGTCGTATTAAAAGACGCATACAACAGAAAACCTGGCATTACCGATGCTAAGAAGAATGGCCTACTATCTTTAATACAAAAGAAGCGTTGTGTACCAATGTACTATTTGGACTTTTATAAAAATCTGTAGTTTATTTTTATTAAATCCAAGAAGTTTATTCCGCCAGTTTTAAGTTTTGTTAGTTTTTTTTGTATGAAGTTAATTTGTTATGATTATTGTAAGCGTTCATCGTTCAAAGTAGAATAAAATTGTTGGCTACACCGCACGGATTTTATTTTTATTTTTATTTAAAATAATTAACCGAAATTTAGGTTTATAACAATCTTTTTTATGAAAATTAATTTATTTGCGAGAAAAAAGTTACATCTTTCAAATTCTTCTAAACTAATATTCCAAAAAAATTTGTAATGCGGGCCTATTTCTCACCCTACAAAACTTGAAACAGAGCAAAAAAATTGTAGCTGTTTATTATTTTAATTTGTACTGGGATTGATTTGAAAAAATTGCAAAACTTAAAATCGTTCCCATGAACATTCATGATTTTTGAGATATTACTCTCTTCTTCCGGATGAACGATATGTTGAGTAATAAAATATTTTGACATTGAAATTTTGTTTGGTTCTATAGTAGGCTAAGAATTTTTCAATATATCCTCGTATATAGATATTGAAAAGGTATATTCTAGGAATTATTTGATTGTACCCTCTAAGATATCTGATATTGGTCACCACGCGGACGAAGTCGCGGACAAAAGCTAGTATATTATAAATTGATCTCAGGATTAAATAAAAACAGAATACAAAAAGAATTAAATAAAAAAAATTCAGTACATTGAATCATCTATATGATTGGATGAACGATTTAGTTGATGTCATTAAAGAAACCGGATGTACGGGGATTCCTATAATAACAGAAAGCAATCCGGTGTTCATATAAAATATAAGCTCATGTATTTATGTTTTTTCATAATTAACAGTTCCATTCAACCAAATAAAACCATTGCATTCTTAAAAAGTCAACTTTATCATTATTTGAATATTCCATCATTGTGATCGTAACGTCACTTAGTGACCTGAAGTTAACATCAGAACATTAACTACTAACTTCACAAGGTATATAATGAAGAGATCCAACAGCCGTGGACTCCTGATTTTACAGACACGGATGGAGAAAGCTTTTATATGAATGTTAGATAAAGCCAAACACTCGGACGTGTCTATTCAAACACACAATAAAAATCAAAAGATGAATAGATACGCTAATCCATTCGTTAAATAAATATAGAACTAGAGCATACCATCACTTAAATCGGAGATCGATGAACAATTTGACATTTTTAAACATCGAGGTGGTCTACGACTACGTAACTGTAATGATACAGCCAACATTGCAAAATTCTGAAGTATACGCACTAAAAGTTGCATAAATGCAGTAAATTTAATATTCCAATTTTTTCATGTTAAATTAAAAAATAAAACAGAAAAAATTGCTTATTTCATTGAAAAAATTCGTTTTAATGTTACCTAAAGTTAAAAAATGTGGCTAAAATTTTAAATTGAGCATCCAATTCGTAAATCTCAATTTCTAAGAGATTTTACATGTTTAATTAGGGGAAATATAAACTTAAAGATACGTAAATTTACCTGCAAAAACACGAATTTAAGTACAGAATTAACTTCCTATAATTTGATTAATTTCATCAACGAAAATTACTTGGCTATCTTATTTTGCTAATATTTCCTGAATCCTAGGATATTATACGTATCTTTTATCGATTCGGAAAGAATTTTTCTATGAAATTGTATATTTCTATTATCATTATTTTGTGAAATAAAGTGTTTCAAAATCGATCTTTATTTTTATCCTCGTTTTTTTGTACAGTCACTTTGGTATCTTGTATCTCAATAAATCCTCTCTTTAGAGCACTCCTAATTTTTTTCCTTACACAATGTTTCTTCCAAAATACTGCTCCAAAATGTGAGCTTAATATTTTCATTTCATTATTTTGAATTCTACAATTTTTTAAATAGAACATGTTTTGTTTATAAATGCAATTCCTTCTTTGATTTTAGAGGACACGCGTCTGTTATTTTTAGTGAAAAGTGTTGATAAAGGAACAAAATAAAAAGTGTTTTACATTTTTTATATCTATCAAATAAAATTTCATTTAAACATCTTTTAAAACTACAAGAATTAATAAAAATATCTAAATATAAGAATCATCCTAGATTTATACCCACCCACTGTTTCTACAAGCCGTTTACCACATAACCACTGTACTTAACCTCAAAAATATTTCCTTCCGCCGACACATTAATAAAAACAAATAAAAGCTACGATGATTACCTATATTAACAATTAACAAAACTTACTTAAATAAGTCATAATCTGGATATTTATAAAAGTATACGAAGGTACAAATATGAACACCACAACAGGTATAAAAATGCAATCGTTAATGTACCTATATGAAAGTAACAAAACAACATTACTCGGGTATTTCCACAAAACGAACTACATACTTACTTGAGAACGCACGAAATGTTACAAGGAAATCGGTATTTATTTAGAAATTATTCAGAAAATGTTATCGATACAACGATATTATAAAAAGGGCATCATAACATTGGAAGTTTAATTATATAACGAAAATTTCGATAATGTCAGCCTTTTGTAAAGGTAATGTCTTATTCTGAGTTATACTAGGTATTATTTATTCGACTTACTCGGTGTTAATAATGCTTCCGAACACTTAGAAATCATTTAGTACCACAATTTATATTAAAAAAATCTCGTTAGGTACTATAAAATCTTCGATATGATTATACATACATTTCAAGTTACGTTAACCCTCCTTATACGTGTTACGAGCATCACCATGGTGAAAGTAGTTTTCACCGAATCCATTAAATATTACTGCAAACATCTTTAATTAAGTATTAATAGAAATTGAAACGGTTCATTTTTCAATACATTTTCAAAATATTTTTTTATACATGAAACAAGGTTTAACTAGAATTTTACTTTATTGAAGGATTACCTATTTCGGAAGTAGAGATAAGTGTTATACATAAATTTCATAGGCGTACTACTAAAAATTTAGTGAGGCAAGTTATGTCCACAGTCTTATTAAGAAATACAATACCTGCAAAATTGCAACTTCCAACACTTTTATATAAAACTAAATAAGCTGTCTGTATATTATTTTTGTGTAACTCATTCTCATTCTTTGTTAAAACATTCATTGTTTATAATTGTAGCGTAGTTGAAATAAACTTAAAATGTAGCGATTTATTGTGTTTTTATATTTATACTCGTATTTAAAAGGATACAATGTATATATGAATATATAAATAAATTTTGCAGAAAAAAAAACAAATAAGACATTGACTGTCTCGACACTTACTTCGTGGAATATGCTCATATTAGTGTTTTTAAATGAAACTCACGGTCTCTAGTTAATTCCACAATTAATTGAATATAATAAATAAGACATTGGTTCACAATGAAAACATACAATTTAAAAACTAATAAAAAAAATTATTAAACTTAAAGGTGGAATTTTGTGTCATCTTGTTCATAGGAGAAAACATATGCTTCTCCACTGACTAAAGATTTCCACGATATTAATAGCGCTCTTGAATCATTATATTCGTGCCAATGTCCCGTGTAGGGATGTCGGCAAAATGCGAGAGAGAGAAGAGAGAAGTTCGTGAGTTTGGGCTTGTAGTGTTTTATTTGGGTATGTTTTTGTTTGGAGTGGTGCCCTGTTATAGGATTCGTATCCTCTTCAGGGCTGGTTGGGGTTTTTTTTGAGGGTGGTTTGTGTGCGCGTGTTGACTTGGCTTGTTTGAAGTAGGGCTGAAAATTCAGTTTTAGAAAAGGTGTCTGGGAAGTTGAGAAAAAAGGTGTATAGAAAATTGAAGTTATATTTGGTTTTGTGGGTAAATTGTGTTTTTGCTAGAAATCAACCGGAGGCAAAGGCGAAAACAATCAGCGTCGAAATTGGGTGATTTTTATGCGAACGTGGTTTTGAAGATGAGGGAATGGGGAATTTAAAAGTGTCTAGAAAAGGTCGAGAATGAACAAGACGAACCACGTTGCGTTGCGGATAGTTAATGGGTGATAAATTTGTTGGAAAGTGGAAATGTATTTTTTGGGGGTTTTGTGTCTCCTATGTCATGAAAGTTAATAGAAGCGTTGGGAATGGATTTGGAATTTTTGAGTTTAATTTGAAATTTGTGGAAAAGTGACTAGGAGACATTTAAGGCTACGTGGGTGATGTCGGGTGCGGCAAAATGCTGTGTAGTGACCATTATAAGTGGTTCCACAGCAGTGATGCCAACCTAGGGAATTTTTCCCTAGTTCTAGGGATTTTTCCCCAGTTCTAGGGATTTTTTGATGCAATAGGGAAAAAGGGAAATTCACCTAATATATAGGGAATTTTCAACTGCTTCGAACTAATCGACCTGCTACGCTCTCGTGATTTTGCCTGAACAGATCGAGTTAAATTACCTATATGAAAGTAAGTATGAGAAAACCACTGGAAAAAATATCCTGCTAGATCTGAACTCGCGTGGTATATGATAAGACAATCCCATGAATGTATTTTCTGAAGTTGATTTTTCAATTTCACTTACTATTTCTGCCTCGCAAATATTCCCAAATCTCGACATACTTGCTGTTAAATCCTGCCTTGACGTTTACAATTGTCGAACTTATGCGACTCTCAACGCTTGATAAACAAACGGTAAATGCTAGCGTTGCTACGGTAACGTAATTTATCCGATATTTTTATCCACTTGCATTTCTGTTCCTTCCTATTTAGCCGATAGCAAACTACGATTTTTGTACTCACAAATGGGAATTATTGTACATGAGTGGGATTGTCAATGTAATTTTGATCTAGGGAATTTTCTACATCAAAATTGGGAATTTTCGACGAACTTCGTTGGCAACACTGTTCCACAGTGATTTGATATAGCGTACAGGTTGTACATACAAGATACCGCGTAATGGCTCATATCAAGCCCTTCTATTGGAAAATCTATTGAAACATTAAGTTTTCCACTAAATCTTTCTGTTTGCGAAAAGCACTTCAGGTGAATAACCAATATTTTCGGAAATTTATGAATTGAGAATGATTTAGTGCATCGTCTTCGTTCCTTACATTTCGAACAAGTTGGTTTCTCATCGCCGTCGAGTGTTTCTTCTCTTGTAAACGAATCTAAACATTGTGGAAATCGTAATTGACCTGTTCTTTGTGGTATCGAAAAGGATAAATCCCAAAAGGGATCGTAGGTAACTGAACAGTGACCACAGTGTGTGCACTTGATGGTTGATTTTAATTGACCTACAAGGTTATCAACAATCTTGGAGTTGTCCATTCTCGCAAATCTTAACCAAAATGCTTGTGCTTTCTCGATATCACTAAATTTGTCATCAATTTCTGTTAATATGGGCTTTGGTTTTTCATATACCTTGTTGACATCTTCGTGAAGTCCTGCTAATAGGTAACGAAGAAACTCCTGTGCATCATGTTGAGTGTATCCCATGAACCTTGAAGTAAATCGCTGAATCTGACTTTTCAATGATACTGTATTAACCACTCTGTCTGAACCGTCAGACCAAAGCTCTTGAATAACTTCAGCAAATGCTTTAATTAGTGTTCCTTTCATGCTAGATATGTTTATGTTAATATCTCTTATGTATGCGTCTTTCTTTAGATATTCTAATAGCCACCTTGTGTTTCATAGGCATTGGATAATACTATTCATGAAACATGTGTTACCAATATTTTTGAGGCCTTTGAGACCCAAAGATTCTTGGGGAATACCCTTTATGGATCTGCAAAACATCGCGGTTATTTTGACACTTGTTGGAGGCAATTACATTTTTTCTGGTCATCGAAAAATTATTACTAGATTTTTTAACTCTGGTTGATATAGATTTTGTACTTATTGGTTTCACTCTATTGGTCACATCAGATATTTTGGATCTAACCTCAGTTGTCTTATTGGCGAGGTTAGTACCATTTTTCACTGTTCTGGAGAGTTTGTCATTAAAATTTTTATTCAAATCGACTACTAATGTGTGATTTCCGTTATCATCTTCATCATACAAATTGTCTATATTAGTATTGTTAGAGTATGCCACACTGTTAGTATAAATAACTTCCAGTTGGTCGTTTACCTTTTTATTTGATGTCTCCAACTCTATTTGGGGTAAATTAGTTTTATATTTTGTTTTGGTCAAAGATAATTTACTGCGTATAGGAATCCCATCATTCTCTAGTATAGTCATCTTCTTCGGTATTCCTATGAATGGGACATCATCTGGCTGGTGGTTATCTGTATTTTTTAGTACACTGAGGCCCAAAAGCTAGTTGGGGGCATAATTTATTAAATTGTCAACGCATGTATTATCAGAAGGCACACATTCGGAAGAAGAGAATGAAGATGTTAAATAAGAATTTCGGAAAAAGGAAAGATCACATGTTTTAGGTTTCTTATGATTAGGTTTCATAAAAAGTTTTTCTAGAGGCTTAGAACGGGGAAACGTACCGAGAAAAGATGAAGCGTTTCCTCTTTGAATTGCAATACTTATTTGTTGTATAAAGAACAAAGTTGCTCTTGAATCATTGGTTTCTACTGATATTTTTTTACCGATTTCTTTAATGAAGCTTCATGACCGTAAACACCAGAGGTTTCAATTGCTACAGGAATAAAAATGTAAATGTTCTCCAAATTTTTGTATTTATTGATTTTAAAAGTTTCGCCTTGTAAAGCTGCAGCGCCTGCGGAAGTAGATGTAGATCGGATATGGGACGGAGCCCAAGTGTCAGTGTAAGTGAAATCCCATATAACTGGTCTGCCGCGTTACCATGGAATGAGGGTCATACAATCTGGACGTTTACCGTCGTCGCGGCAAGTACCTAACGGTTCCGACGTACAGGGAATCTTTGCAGATGACAGGCCTCGTTTGATTAGGTCATTTACTGCAGAATGACGTGAAAAACGGCCGGCACTTAATTTGCAGCTTAGGCCGTGTCTACTATATTCATCAACATCAGCTCCGCAACGACAGCGATGTTTTACACAAATTTGACAACCTAAACGGAGACCAATAGAAATACGGAAACTTTCGTCATCTAAAAGCGTACCTAATGGGGCCGACGGTATAGCGTTCAACCATGCTCCTGATTCCTTTGAAAATGCTGCATTCAAACGAGCCTTGTCTGGTAAATTGATAGCTTTCTGAAGCAGATTTTCTTTTTCAATGTTCAATAAAGCAATATCTCAGGATTTTTGAAAGGATTTATATTCATCGGGTACAACTTTGTTAGACTTTAATGACTAAAAATATTTTCTGCCTCCATTAATAAAGGGTCTTGTGTGTGGAAAAATATAGGCAGAATGTAATTAATTAAATTTTTTGAACTATTTAATGATGACAAAAAAGAGGAAAGTGCTACTGAAACGATTGAGCGAATTCCTAAACCACCATATGAAACAGGTAGTGAAGCTTGTTTCCAAGAAAGGTCCTGTAATTTAATTTTAATTAATGACTCTAATGAATGACGAATGGTATTGTCAAAATTGATTAAGATATCATTATGTAACCAGGTCGGACTACGTCTTAAGATATATGTTAATTTTGGAATTAATAGGCAATTCTTGAGAATGTAATAAGCAATATGTGTCGGTAACCAGGATAAACGAGATGACATTTTTTTGAAAAAGGTTAGTTTTTCATTGAAAGCTGATAGAACGGATTCGTTTAATAAAGGAGCACCTAATAGAAATACATTTTGTCTGTTGGTAATCGTTATGCCTGGTGCTACAGAATTAAATTTATCAATGGCTAGATTATTCGGTGATTCTAAGAAAAATAACTCGCATTTGCTGAAATTGAGTTCAAGACCAATATCCTTAGAATTGTTTATAATATAGACAAGAGACTTGAACACGGAATTAGTATTACCACCTAAAGAACCATCATCGAGGTACCAAGCATTCAATTATGTCTCAATGTTGCTTATAAGTTTGTGTATCGATATGCAAAAAAGGAGAGGTGCCAAAGGGTCCCCTTGTTGGACGCCTCTTTCGCCAAATAAAAGATATGAAGGGAATCGATAACATTGATTGATGAAATGAAAAATTTCAGGTAGAATATCTGCTACAAGTTTTAATAAATGATCGCGATGAATTGCATTAAAAGCATTTTTAAAATCAATTTTCAGAAAAACTTTATTATTAACGTCTGGATGATAAGAGACGTAACGTCTTGCTGCATGTGCAACTGCTTCACAACCACCTTTCGACCCGAAACCAAATTGTAATGGACGAAGTAAATATCCTAATTTGTCTCTGATGTTTGAACACATTATTTTCGCTACTAAACGACGATAAACTGTACCAATAGCAATTGGTCTGATACCTCCTGCTTTTTTAGTTAAAGCTAATAGTGACGTTCCGAATAAAATAGGACGAACATTGATGTTTACTGTGTCATTTAAAATAAAATTACATAATTTACACAAAGATGATAAGAGATTTTTTCCTGAAGGGCCAGCACTGTAACTTATTGAATCTTGTAGATGTGAAGGTCTTAAAGAGTCTAAACCACCAGTAGAACTTGTTTTAATAGTAGTTTGTACAACAAGTGCGCAAAGAGTTACTTTTCCCACGAGCGCAGAAGTTTGTGGCACGAGCCGTAAGGCGAGTGCCGCAAATCCAGCGAGTGGGAAAAGTGCTTTGGGGGAAACATCTTAACATGACGGAAATATAGATGCAGATATAAATAATAAATTAAGAAAGGCCATATTATAGTATTAATAAATCTGTAATGGGGAAGAAGGAAATCGACGACATAACAAAATTAAGAGTTTATAACTGCATAATATTACCAGTAACTACTTTTGGAAGTGAGACGTGGGTCACTCTACAAAAGCATGAATCTTCGATAAATGCAGTGGAAATGAAATATTTGCGAAAGATCGCAGGAGTTACCAAATACGACCGACGTAGAAATGAAGAAATCAGAGACCAACTGAAACAGGAACCAATTTTAACAAAGATCGAAAACAAGCAACTGAACTGGTACGGACACATTGTAAGAATGAACGAGAACAGATTAGTCAAAGCAGTTACAGAGGCAGGAAGAGATAGAAAAATAAAAAAAGTAAGACCAAGGAAAACATGGATAAAGAGGATACAGGAAATCGGAGAGAAAAGAGGGAAATCAATAGAAGATATGAGAGGACCGGCCAGAAAGAGAAATGACTGGAAGAAATGGGTAAAGGAGGGCTAACCCGACGCTGAACGGCATAAGGGTTTTAGAGAAAGAAGAAGAAGAATTTTGATAACGAAGAAGATTGCAAGATAAATTTTTATAATTTTTATAAAACTTCTTATCAAATATTAAGTAATTTTGTGACTGTCGATATTTTTTTAATAACTCTGATACAATTGGTTTTGATGAATTCTGCTCGTGTGTATTTTTTACACGGCAAAGTGCATTTCTTAAATTACTTACTGGATTATAAGATAATTATCTGGACTTTAATTCCACGAACATCATTATTTTTTTTGAATTTAGATTATTATTCTATACATTTGTTGAGGTAAATTTTAATTAGATTAATTTTGATTACAGTTGCGAAGACGCGACGTTAAATATAATTTCTGCGATAGAGTTTTGAAGAAAAATTACGTTTTATCTAGCAAAACAGCAGTTACATTTCATCAGGTAGGCATCAAATGCAATGTAACTTCTGTCATTCTGACGATGATATTCAGGTAATATATCGAAACGATTGTCAATTTTTTAGAATTTTTAACATTTTTCAATAAACTGTAAGTAGAAGTAGAAACGGTGAGTTTCATTTAAAACACTAATAGTTTTTAAAATACAAAAGGGGGTTGTTGCAGCACAAAAGGTTGTAAATTCGATACAAACGAGAATTTATAAGAGAAAAAAATGTATTTTCGAACATTTGAAATACGTGATAGAAACATGTTAACCACTTATTCAATTTTTTTTTAAATATGTGGAGAGATATACGTGCTGTGTTTAAGGAATAGGTAGGGTGAGAATAGTTACACAAACAAGTTGTAATACCGTATAAAGGGTAGGACACTTTTTTTAATTCTGTGACGTTTCTTAAATAGTAGTTTGTACAACAAGTGCGCAAAGCGTTACTTTTGCCACAAGCGCAGAATTTTGTGCACAAATTCAGTGAGTGGGAAAAGTGCTTTGCGTACGAGTTATACACAATATGTTTTCTACAACCACGTTTATTAATGAGAGAAATGAGTAAATTATATTTTAATTGAACAGAAAGAATTTAAAAATGAATATTGAATATAGAAAAATCAGGTAGACGTGATCAATTTTGCTCAGTTTTGAATTTTTATGACTGGTGTATCTTTTTTTTATAATAAGTTTTCATTAATTGTAATATTAGTGTAGGTCAAGGAAAGTCACTATAAAGATAATGTTAGATTGTCAAAAAGTACTTGACATTGATATTTCCGGGCGGAAAAGTGCCATAACGTGTACTTTTCCAACTGTAAGTCATTACTTTTCTAACGGATATCTAAGAAAAGGCCTACTTTGCGTATAAAAATTTGTGTAGAAAAGCGCGTTTTGCATAGTGGTTGCAGACAAACTTTATTATTTAACTATGTTGACTTTTTTGTTGTAAAAAATGATTTGATTTTTAAACTTCTTGTTGAGGTTATTGAACGTGTACATGAACTAATTTGTAAATATTTTCAACATTATTATTTTTATTATTATTATGATTTAAAAAAAATTAAATATCTGTTTTGATAATGAAAGAGCGCCAGAATTTCGTCTCAATGATAACAGCAGGAAAGGTCAAGGAATATCAACAATATTCAGATTATAAAAATAATTCTAATAACTAAAATGACGAATCATCTTTTTTTTAAAGAAATTTTTTTTTCAATTTTTTTATGGCAAAAGTTGAAGTTTATAAGTAAGTTGGTGAAATAAATCAAGAATTATATAAAGGGGGACGTATTTATGTTCATATGTACTCGTTACAACTTCCCCCCCCTCCTCCCTCCTCCACTGCCAAAAATAGATTGAGCACAACGAGGCTACGAAAGTTGCTTTTTTTTTTCTTATTTTGGATCACATGGGGGGTAGCATAGCCTAGATGATGATTACGTCATCTGTAGTTATTGTCATGTTTTTCTTATTTATTTAAACAGTAAACGGGTGAGATAAACTTTAAACACACGGTATGGCTACTTACGAATTTATTTACACACTAAACTACTTACTAACACTTAATTTATATACACACAAACTTATTTATTAATTTATATCAACACTTCACTGTTCACTAGTTCGGTGTATTCTTGTTCATTTCACGAGATCACTTTATCAACTAAACTCCTCCGCTGGTCGATCCTTTATATATGTTAGTTCCTTTTTTTAATAGATAATTCTAGATTGCGGCTTACATAAAAACAAATGGTTCTCGCATTTTCTAGATAAGACTGGTCACAAAAACAATGTCTAGATAAGATAGTCAAAATCGAAAACAATTCAAAGAAAGCCCTGCGCATCCGCCATCATTTTAACTTTCATACATGACTTAGGCAGAGTCGGATTCAGGGACTATACGAGTGTGCTGTTTCGTAACATTACCCCCTCCTTAAATGGCAGTTCCTCCTGGAACTTTTGTGTAGCCGAGACTGGATGTTTGAATCGGCAACTGGCCCCATTTCTAGACTTTCCGATCTTATGGAAATAGGGCACCTTCTTCATCGGATACTGATAACGGTGGTTGTGGCTGCAAATTAATATCTGGACACCGGTATATCGAAAGATAATCTCTACCATGTTCCTGATAACTCGCCAATCCAACTGGTTACTCGCTATCTTAGGCATAGCCAGTTTCTTCACGCTGGATTCTAACACATGGTCTCGGAGGTTTCGAAGTGCTTCCCACACATCGCGGTAGGTAGATCGATCTTGAAATTCATTTTTAGTTACCACGTAGAAGACGTACCGCGAGTTACGTTTCAGTTTCAGTGTCTTGCCAGGGGCTGGATTCTGGTCTTCAAGTTTTTCTAATTGCCCGAACTTCTTTCGAAAGACTACTGCCAACCCTCGTGCGTTCTTGAGACGGGCGGGGATGTTGTATGCTAGTGAATAATCTTCCGGGAAAGTGAACAAATCTTGTCGTTGTTCTGAAGTGACTCCATATCTAGCTTTCCCGGTACCTCCATACGCACCCATAAATTCATCGAAGGTAGGGTCAGACACATCTTGAATATGGTTTACCCCTTTCTCTAGGTCATGGTCTCCATCGAATGGCGCTAGTCGGTTTTGGTGAACTACTTTTGGTTTTTCGTTGGGGATCTTGCTTATGCGATATATAACATCATTGATCCTTTTCTTGATTAAGTATGGACCTTCCCAGGTTTTTTGTAATTTTCTTCTTTAAAACCGCCTTCTGTGGCTTGCGTGTCGTACCGATTTTTCAATCTGTCGCTGGCAACTTGAAGATTTGCTCGAACTAATTCATGAATATCATCTAGCCTTCTTCTCAATTGGATCACGTAGTCTTTTCCTGCTAGATCTTCTCCAGGCCGACAGCCAAATTCCAGGTTACAAGGAAGCCCCAGCTTCTCGCAAATCTCCTGGAATAGATGGCTTTCGAAATTTCTTCCCTTGTCGATGTAGACTTCCAATGGCACTCCATATCGGCTGATAAATTCTTTCACCAATACATCCCCGACAGTTGTGTCCTCTTAATTCGGGATCGCGTAAATTTCCACCCACTTTGTGAAATAATCCATTACAACCAGGATGTATTTACCACCATTTTCTGTCTAAAGCAATCCTTTCGAAAGGGCTTCCAACGTTACACTGTTTCATCGGTGCATTTCTCTTGCGATGTGGTCCATTACTCGTAGCATAACTTCACATCGTCGGAGCTGTTCATCCAATAAAACCTTTCACGGACTCGCTGAAGAGTTTTCTTCGCTCCCAGAAGACCTCCCGATGGACTGTCGTGTAACTTCTTTAGTACCTGAGCTACTCTTGTTCTCGAGATAACTAGCTGTCTCCTCATCTCGGAACCATCATCGTTTTCAATGTCCCTTCAACAGCCCTTCTTCCAGGACAAGGGAGTCCCACTGAGCCCAATAAGCCTTGAGTTTCGGTGAAAATTTTGACACTTCTTGCCAGGTAGGTCGCCGATTTTCTTTCTTCCATTGCCGGATCATCTTGAGGTGAGGATCATTCTCCTGATCTTCTCTGATCCTGGTGGGTGACCGTTCTTCATTGACTACCGTAATTCTTGAAACTGCTACTTCCTTAGATTTCGACTTGTTGCATTGAGAATAGTCTACAGGGCATGACCGTCTAGGCAAAGGTTGGATTTTCGGTGATTCACATCAGCTGGATGTTCACCCCTGTCTGATTTCCCCTGTGACTGGAGTTCTTGGGTTACAGGAGCCTTGGGGCGCTTAGACGGACTGCGTACGTGCTCTAGCTCACCACACTTCCGGCATTTGATCTTCTTCGGCTTCTTGTTTGTCATCATCTTCTTTCTGCATGGTCCTACCTTTGTTGTACCGCGAGCTCTTCGTGGCTGCTTTGCATTTAAGAGGTTCTTGGTTTGCAGGAGTCGTAGGACGCTTACACGAAATGCGTGCATGCTCTAGCTCGCCACACCTGATTTTCTTCGACTTCTTGTCTACCATACCTTTCAACAAGTTGACAATCTGATCAAGTTTGTCATCATCTTCTTTCTGCATGGTCCTACCTTTGTTGTACCGCGATCTCTTCGTGGCTGCTTTGCATTTAAGAGGTTCTTGGTTTGCAGCAGTCGTAGGACGCTTACACGAACTGCGTGCATGCTCTAGCTCGCCACAATGACAGCACCTGATTTCCTTCGACTTCTTGTCTACCATACCTTTCAACAAGTTGATGATCTGGTCAAATCTGTCTTCGTCACCTTCTTCCTGTATGGTCCTACATTTGTTATATCCCGAAGCCTTCGTTGCTGCTTAATATTCAAGAGCAGCTGTCAATGCGTCGGTGAATGTTTTCGGAAGGGCTAAACGAAGCGTCCTCTGCATATCGGGGTTCGGGGTCACGTAAGCCATCAAATCAAACTAGTCGGGCAATATCCACTTCATACTCTTGAAGGTATTCATCACGTTTCTGCCTTCGGTTCTTCAGTTGGGATTGGTACAAATGTTCTAGATGTTCATGACCATATCGCATGTCCAACCTCTTCTTCAGGTGCTCGAAGTCATCCGTTTCTTCCAAAGGTATCATCTGAAGTACATCACTGCTTTCTCCTTATCGGAACAATTATTCACTCTAGCGGCTGCTTCAAACTGTTTCACATAATTGGTCCACGATATTTTTCCATCGAATGTTGGGGCCTTGACTCGGGTAAAACTGTCTCTATCATCTGTCTTGGGTTGTGTTTCTGGCTTGCAGATCTCGATTTCTTTTTCTTCTGCTGAAGTGTCTTGTGTTCTTAAATCGGCAATCTTTGTCTCTAACTCCTTGATTTTCTCGTCCATCTGATTTTCCATCGTTGTCATCTTATTCTTGATGTCTGATTTTGGAGACGAAATTTTATTCTCGACTTCAGCAGCAATGTCATTTGTCAATGATAATATATCTGCAGAAATATCATTCTTCATAGCAGAAATATCGTTCTTCATATCCGAAAAATCGTTCTTCATTGTTAAAATCTTCTCGTCCATATTAGCAGAAATCTTCTCTTCCATGGCAGAAATTGTCGTTTGGTTATTGCTTACTTTCATTTTTTCAACGCTTGCTGTCACCAGTGCCGTATGGCATTAGAGAGCTGGATTCTTCCTCTCTTTCTGAACCTTTAGAGAGGGTAGTTTCCCGGCTTAAACGATGTGCCAAGCCTGAGCTCTGAGGCTCGCCGTGTCGTCCGGGCCCGTACGTCCCCGGGTCCAGTCCACCTGTATCTAGGGGGGGGGGGAAATATCGGGTATAAGGAAAACAGACTAGGTAGATACCAAATAACTACGGCCTATATTACAATCAGGTAAATAACAACACAATAAAAAACAAACTCTGAAACAAAAAAAATTACTTGAGCTATACTTTTAATACCTATGGTATACAATGATGTCGCAATAATAACAAAAGAAATTTCGTATCGTGCACTAGATATCGCTAGGATTTCTTTATGTATTTATTTCCTATTTTAACTAATCGTCGGGTTTTCTTTTAACTCCGGTTTCTTTAAGTGTTTTTGATTTACCTCTCAGTTAGTTAGCTCCCTTGATATGAAGTTACCTATTAGCAGTTTCGTCTACATTGCAGAAAAAAGAATTCGTAACCGGACGTGTTCTGCTAACACGGGTGACCTTCGATATCCGAACAAATTTTTATTTTCTAGTGGTATCTTAGTTTTCTTGAAGTGAACCCGATTGAATCGACAAATATAAGGTCGTTAGCGCTTCCTGTATACCAGAGGTACATACAAGTATTGAGTAGAACTCTCCCCTAATTACGGTTTCCTATCCCTGAAACCTATTCTTGGAAACAACATACATGAAACCAAATTGAAAGTAATATAATGTGTATCTCAATTTTAAGTGACGTGCCCCTTGTATAATAACTATAACGAAAATATTTTACAATGTGTGATTAAAGTAATCTGTGTAGCTCGGGGTTAATGGGTGTACCCCCTCGTAAACGTCCCCGTACAAAACTGTATAACAACTAACATGAAAAAAAACTTTATAAAATTAAGGTGGAAGCCTCGTCAGTGAATAAAAATAATTCTGTTTCAAAGCCGTCATTTTCCAGTGCCACTTTAAGTCTTTCTACTAATTCACTTTTCTTACCGGACGTTTCCAACTCACGATCTTCCAATTCTGCTCTTGATTCCGTCACTTTCAGATCACTCAGTCTCTTGGCCATTTTTACGTAGCAATTTATTTATATTACCCCACACCTGACACCAATGTAATGTTTTTCTTATTTATTAAAACGTTTTTATTACGGGTGGGATAAACTTTAAACAAGCGGTATGGCTACTTACGAATGTATTTAAACGCTTATCTACTCACTAACACTTAACTATTCACTTAAATTTAATTTATATACATACAACTTTAATTATTAATTTATATCAACACTTTACTGTTCGCTATTTCAGTGTATTCTTGTTTATTTGTAGAGATCGCTTTATCAACTAAAACTGAACTTCTCCGCTGGTCGGTCCTTTATATATATATTAGTGCCTTTTTTACTAGATAATTCTAGATTGCGGCTTACACAAAAACAATTGGCTCTCTCATTTTCTAGATAAGACTGGTCAAAAAAACAATGTCTAGATAAGATAGTCACAATCGTAAACAATTCTAAGAAACCCCTCTGCGTCCGCCATAATTTTAACTTTCGTACATGGTTTAGACAGAGTCGGATTCAGGGACTATACCAGTGTGCTGTTTCATAACACTACTTTAAAACAGAAATTAATTTGAGTACAAAATTGTTAATTGTAAAAACAAAAATATCCCCATTAAAAAAGTCTGGTATATATAAACTTAAATGTCAAGAATGTAATGTTGTCAAACCATTAGAAATTTTGAAATCCGATACAGTGAACACTTACGATCATACAGATTAAAACAAACCAGAGAAATTCCACTACGCGAAACATCTACTTGACACCAAACATTCATTGACTCCTAACACAGAACTAGAAGTAGGTACTAAATATTTGTGATAAGAAACAAAAACAAGATTTCCTTGAAGAGTTAGGAATTAGAAGATCCACAATATGAAGTCGTCAATGAATAGATAAATCTAGGGAGTTCTCCATTGTCTTCTTAAGTTTTTTTTTAAACTAATGTAAAAAATTCTCAAATCAGTGCTTTAAACACTGGCCTCGAGAATAACAAAGGTTAACGTTAAAGTTAATACAGTGATGCAAAGGCAGTTAATTAACGTTTACATAAACTTTCAATTTTCTAACAAAACTCTTATAATTATTCAAGCCTTTTATAAACTGTAGTAAATTATTGAATGTTTTGATTGCATCTACAATCGGATTGTTTAAACCTATATTTGTCCTTGTATATATTTGATAGATGGTATTATGTGATCTTGTTTGGTAATCGTGTACATCAAAGTAAAACTCAATATTTATGTTACATTTCTGTTGATTATTAAGTATTTTATAAACAAGTTTGCATTGTTCTATATCCAGAATTTATTTTAATCGAAATAATTTCAATTCTGAATAAATTATATTTGTGCTAGTGAGCCAATCATATTTAAATAAAATTTTAAGGGTTTTGTTTTGTAATTTCTGAGCTTTATCAAAATTAACTTCTCCACACATTCCCCACACAGGCAAAAGATATCTGAAGTGTGTTAAGAAAAAAGAATTATAAACTTGACATTTACTTTTCATAGACAGATAATCTCGACATTTATACAAAGCGGATAGCATTGAAACTATTTTTCCAGTGATTTTGGTAATGTGTGGAGACCAGTTCAAATTTTCACCTACAATTAATCCCAAATATTTTATACACATTAATGAAATTGACTGTCTCGACCCTTACTTCGTGGAATATGCTCATATTAAGGTTTTTAAATTAAACTCACCGTGAGTTTCATTTAAAAACCTTATTATACACATTACTTTCTCTATCGGTACACCATTAATGTTAAGATACAATTCGTTAATTATTTTATTTTTCTGCTTAAATACAATATATTTGGTTTTATCAATATTAATTTTTAATTTATTTCAAAACAGCCATTTAAGGTAAGCATTAAGATCATTGTTCACTTGATTATTGAGGGTGATTTCATCTGTTCCGGTGTATAGCAGAACAGTATCATCTGCAAAGGTGAAATATCTTACCTCCAGATTGGCAAGTTTAAGGTTGAGTACATACAGGGAGTACAACAGCGGTCCAAGAACCGACCCCTGTGGCACCCCGCAGGCACTGGACAACCAATCACTACTTACATTTTGAAGCTTTACATATTGATTTCTGTCAAGTAAATATGTTTTAATTAAGCTGTACATAGTACCCCCAAATCCCATTCTAAATAATTTACTCAGCAAAATATCTATACTCACCACGTCAAAAGCCTTTTTCAAATCTATGAAAATTGCTATTACTACTTCTTTCCTATCTACAGCCCTTGAGATATAATCTATGAAGTCAGTAGCAGCACCAAGTGTGCTACTGTTTTTTATAAAACCATATTGGAATTTATCGATCAATTGGTGGGTATCAATGAAAGATAACATTATTTTCTTCATTAGTTTTTCTAGGAGTTTAGAAAATACACTCAATACCGAAATAGGTCTGTAACTGTTCATGCATTGTTTATCTCCCGATTTAAACAATGGAGTAATTTTACTTATCTTTAGTTCTCGTGGAAAAATTCCACTTTGGATGGTTTCGTTGATCAGATGTACTAGAATTGGTAGAATGTATTCTCTGAGATTATGTATATCCCTGTATAATAATAGGTGCTGTTTGAATTAGTAGACTGTACACATTGACTAGAATTTGAACTTTTTATTTAGAGTTGATAACATTCGAAATTTAGTACAGCATTTCCATTTACACCCGATGTCGACATCGTTCTCTTGTCATGAGGAACTCGAGCTAACACTTTTTACAGGGTTGTCGCTTCTTACCTAAAATAGTAGATTCAAGTACCTAAAATTAAAATAATTTTAAACATAGCCCCCGCCTTGAAGGGCACCTTCAAAATGAACAAAGTAAAGTAAAACTAATGTTTCCATTTCATTGCCTAATGGTAAGTGAATGACAAAGTCTCTAAATAAAGCTGTTAATACAAGATTGTTCAATAAATCGAAAAACAAGTTTACAAAAAAAATAAATAAAAATAAACTATTGTTCAGGAAGCGGAAGTGGGCACAAATCGCGCACTGAACGTTTTATCACTCCTTGACATGTTTCCACTTCTGCCACTCTGGAAACATTGTCTTTGCCAGGGAATAATCTGAGCACTCTTCCAGTGTGCCATTGGTAGGAAGGCAACATAAAGTTTCCCATGCTAACTCTTATTGATCTTCTACAAAGTCAATTCCATCCATTATTTGTTTTGCATAGCCTTCTAATGCAGTACGTAAAAAGTTATATTTATTTGCTTTATTGATAGCTGAATTATTGTGAACAATGCATAGATAATTTGTTTTAAAGTTCAACCAACTTTCATAGTCTCCTTTAAAAACTGGTAATCGAATTTTTGGTAAGAAACTTATCTGAGAGCTATCACTGTTATGCAAACTATTGAAAGTGTTAACTGGATTGAGCATAGTATTGCTAATAGAACATTTACTTATTTCCAAATAATGTTTCAAAATACCCATGACTTGGAAGAAGTCATTTTCAAATTCTGTTCTTATTGTATAATGCTCCTGCAAATCTAAATCTGCACATTTTTGTTCTATCTCTTTTTGAATTTCATCAAACTCACCATTTAAATTCGTGAAACGCTCAATTCGAAATTGTACATCTGAAATGGTAGGTTTTTCTGTATCTAAAGTGCTTACAAATAACTTTAAGTTTTCTAATCGTAATTTAATTGAATCCCTAGTTCGAACTAATTGTTTTAGACTCATTTTGTTACAGTATAAGAATAGAAAAGTGTTTTAAAAATATCGATAATTATTCTTTAATCTAATACTTAATTGAGGCTTGTATTAATAAACGTGTAAAGTATTATATATTCTCATTAAACTTATTGAAAAATGTGTTTTAACCTTCACAAGGTCACCAAAAAAAAGTTGCTTTTCGATTAAAACTTGTTTGCGGCATTTAGTCGTAAGTAATATAAATTGTAATATAAGTCAAAGCCACTAACTGCAATTTCTGTGCATTGGATTAACGGATAAATAATGTAATAATGTGAATAGGAATTGAAACGATCTAACCTTAAATTCTCTTTGTAGACAATCTCGTCAGGTGAATTGTCATTTAGAGTTGACCAAACTAGTTATCACATTTTTTTGTGGAACTAATACTTGCTATTTTTCGGATTACTAGACTTGGTCCGCTGCTTTTTCTGCGGTTCTTGATTCCGGCGGTTACTTATTGGCTTCACCACGTGGATTGTTTGGATTGAAATACTTAAATTAAGTAGTTTACACTAGTTTCGTTGTATCCGGCTCGAAGGGCCATTTTTATGTATAATAATAGGTGCTGTTTGAATTAGTAGACTGTACACATTGACTAGAATTTGAACTTTTTATTTAGAGTTGATAACATTCGAAATTTAGTACAGCATTTTCATTTACACCCGATGTCGAGATCGTTCTCTTGTCATAAGGAACTCGAGCCAACACTTTTTACAGGGTTGTCGCTTCTTACCTAAAATAATAGATTCAAGTACCTAATATTAAAATAATTTTAAACAATCCCTAACAGTAATTTCGTCGTGTCCGGGTGCTGAGTTTTGTCTTAGTTCCTTAATGATATCTAACAACTCCTGTTCACGTGTTAGAGGTACCGATATTGAGTTGTTGTTATATAATTCTCTGACAGAAAAATCATCATTCAATTGAATAATTTCAGTTTCTACATCTTTTACAATCGTTCCACCAACTTGAGAAAAATACTCATTCATTTTATTAACTATATCTAGTTGACTATTTACAATAATATCATCTATCAAAAGTGAATCAATAAGTACTTCATCTTTTTTATTTTTTATAAAACTATTTATAAATGCCCATTGTTTTTTTATATTATTTCCGGCTAATTTCCATCTTTCTTGAAAGTAACGATTTTTTAATGTTCTTATTTTATTGTTAAATCTGATTTTTAATGTTTTTAAACTCCTCGGCTAAGTATGCGTTCTCGGGTTGACTGATATTTTTTTTATAAATTTTTTCTCTTGTTTTTTTATCATCTCAAGGACTTCACTATTCATCCAGGTGTTATTTGAACGAATTCTTAATTTTTTACTGTACTCAGACTTCTTTTTACAATCTCTGACTAAATCAGTTAATTGTTGAAACTTTGTCACGTTTATACTTAAAACTTTTTCCCTAAATAAATTTACAAACTTATTATAATTCACAGATTTGACTACATAATCTACCTTTGGCTTATGAATTTGTACAGAAGATTCAATATCTATTAATATCAATTTGTGATCGGAAAGTGCGTTTTCCTTATCATTAACTTTACAATTCAGCTTACCACTATAGTCACTAAGAACATGGTCTATAAGAGACTTAGACACTCTGGTAACTCTGGTTGCGAATTCGTCACTGACTACATTATTTATTTTAAAGTTTCTTATTGCAATATGTGATCATTTGCGAATCATCTAGCAAATTAACATTCATATCACCTATTATAAAGTGTTTTTTAGGGTGCTTCAGCATTACTGATTCTAAGAATGGAAGAAAATGACAATTATTAATGGAGGGAGGTTTATACATAACACTTATTTTTAAGTTATGCATACCTAAACTAATACATATCCAGTTTATTGGCTCATTTTTGCTTGATTTCTCAATTTCACGAAATTTGATTGTTTTTCGTACATAAATAGCTACACCGCCCCCTCTACCAGCTCTGCATGTATAGACTGCAGAGAAATCATTAATTTGACATAGGAATCTCTTCCAACCACGTCTCAGTAACCAAGAGTATATCCCAATCTTCTTTCACAACAAAACACTGCTCAAGATCCAGTTTGTTTCTGATACTTTGCAAATTCATGTATGCAATTTTTAGTTGTTCACGAGGCCTTTCTAGTTTTCCAACTGACTTTTCTCCTCTACAAGAAGGACTTTTGAGTGCTCATCCTTTCTTAAGAGGATATTTCCGTTTCCTATCCAGAGAAATTTGTAGTTATGTTCTTTTTTAAATTTTCTTGCTGCCATGAATGAATCAAAGTTTGTTTTCGTGAGCTCATGGTATAAAAATATTTTATTCTCCTTTGTATATCCTACGTCCGTGCTTTTCATCTCGAATTTTTTCTCTGATTTTAAAAAATTTGTTTTGTTTGTTTCGTCTTCGAAGATTACTTTGATTACATTGCCCTTGTCGTTATCTTTGCCCAAACGAAAAGCTGTATATCTGCTGTATTTTTTTTTTCATATTTTGTGATAATTGTAAAGATCAGCAGATATAGTTTTCTTGGTTTTCTATATCATTGCACAGTTATACTGATCTGAAATGGTAAAAAGGATATTGTTACGAAACAGCACACTGGTATAGTCCCTAAATCCGACTCTGTCTAAGCCAGGTATGAAAGTTAAAATTATGGCGGACGCGCAGGGTTTCCTAGAATTGTTTACGAATAGTGACTATCATATCTACATTGTTTTTTTGTGACCAATCTTATCTAGAAAATGCCAGAAAGCCAATTGTTTTTGTAGTCTAGAATTATCTAGTGTAAAAGGCATTATAATATATAAGGGGGACCGATCAAGAAGAGTTTAGTTGATAAAGTGATCTCGTGAAATAAATACACCGAAATAGCGAACAGTAAAATGTTCATATAAAGTAATAATTAAGTTTGTGTGCATATAAATTAAATTTAAGTGATTAGTTGAGTATATATAAATTAAGTGTTAGTGATTAGTTTAGTGTTTAAATAAATTAGTAAGTAGCCATACCGTGTGTTTAAAATTTATCCCACCCGTATGTTGTTTAAATAAATTAGAAAAGCATTACAATATCGAGGATATCCCCATAGTGCTAATAATATCTAAGCTTAAATATTTGTAATATAAAATCTTCTTATTTTTTCTATTCATATATATTAAGTTAATGACAATGTATGCCACTTCTTGGTCTAGCCAAAAATAATTATAAACATCAGGTAGGTATCAGGTGAAATGTAACTTGTTATTCTGACGATGATATTTAGTAATTCGAAACAAAAAGGTAATATTACCAGAGATGAATAAAAATTAAATTTTCCGATTTTTCCAATTTTTTCATCTCCTAATAATCCGACCTGATCGAGCTAGAGCTCATTTTATTCGTAATTGAATTGCCTACAAATTACCCATTAATAATATCGAGATTGCACAATTATTTTCAAAATTATAAATAATAAAAATCGGTTTGAAATGTAAATAAAAATTTTATAAACATTACACCAAAAAATCATCATATAGATACTCGGTTTTTTTAATTAATTTATGTCATAACAAAGTCCCTGCTGCTTTGCCTATCAAAGCAATTTAAATACTCATGGTCCTTAAAAACAAATTACCTACCTCTAGTTAACACTGTCATCCTCATTCACAATATTGATGCCACTTAATCCGCACAAAGCTATCACCAAACTAACTTAAGTAAAGTATATTATCTCTCTTCACGAACTAAACCGGACCGAGTAAAAAATACACGGTTATCCCAATGAGATATCGGTGATGACCGTGATGGTAATAAGTAATGAATTTCGCGGAAATACATGTTTGCATTCAATGATTTACCAATTTCGTATATTGATAATTATAATTATAACCATTTTCACGTAAATATTTATTTTTCAAATTATGTAACGCTTATCAGAAAAAAAAATTACAAATACTACGACGTCAAAACAATTATCGGAAATAAAGCTTAAAATTATTATTTTAAATTTATTGTAGGTATATCTTCTCTTACAAAATAAATAACACTTTTACACCAACGAAAAATATTGTCAAATATATTTATTTAAAGTAAAAACCTGAAAATTCTGAAGGTTATCGGTATTTAGGCATAAATTTTGAAATATTTTGACGCTGTTAAGCAATTTCACTTAATGTTCATGACCTTCATGATTTAAATTACAAGTTAATAAAAATATGCACGCCACTGATAAGATTTCATATAATTTTTGTCAGTGTTGCCGTTTCATGAACGAGAGTCGCGCTTTCTTTGTTCTACTCATTGTAGTATATTAAATTGAAGTGAATTATTGATAGCATTCCCGATTAATTAATTTTACTATTATCACTATAAAATGATTCACTGGGTATGTTAAATGAAATATCAATAATTATAGTAAAAAATAATCGTGTTAAAATCTTATTTTAATGTTAATTATAATCATCCAATATGTACAAATTAATACAAATTGTATTAACGCATAGAATGTACACATTAGCACTGGTGTTAATCTAGATAATAACACCTTGTAAAAAACAAATAATGGAAATATAGTAATCACACGATATTTATACAATTTGGAAACTCTATACACTTTGCTAATAATTATAAAAATACTTACTAACCTACTTCATCTATCATATTTGGCAGCATTTAATTGGGTATCCAGACTGTTCGCAATTGTGGGGTTAACACCTTTAGTAGTAAGAAGAAAATAATTATTTGTATTTTTGAATTAATTAAAGTTATTCATAAAAATTTTTCATTTTGAATCAAGACAACGGTGGAAAAAAGGTATGTTTTTATTCAAACTAAAATGAAACTAGGTAATTTAAACAGAACCAGTGATAGTTAATGTTATAAAACATTGGGAAGTTTAATTGCTCAATATTAAATTCAGATGATTAATACAAGTGACTAACCTCTTTTAAAATTACCGGTCGCTTAAGTCATTTTATTGCTTTAAAAAATTCATTGTATTTTAAAATGTTTACATTTTCGCTTGCCGACATGTTTTCTAAATTGTACCACAGAATAGAGATGGGAAGTTTGCGGACGAAAAGAATCGTTCAAAGTTCCTAAAGTAACTTCAATTCTTCAATTAAAATGAGGTAGTTCAATACAGTTGAATTATTGGATCTTTACCCATGCGCCATTAATATCTGATAACATAACCGACATAGTTATTAACGGGCATCACATTCTATTAGTGAAGAACACAAGAAAATAATTTGACATTAGTCGGTTATGTTATCAGATATTAATGACGCACGTGTAAGATCCAATAATTCAACTGTACAAAATATTAATATGAAAACTAAATATTTGATCTCATTTTTGTGATAACATATTCACAGATTCGCTAGACAATATAATATGATAGATTTATAGATTATAATGTCGGTTTAGAAGCAATAGTAAACAGTAGAACATTTTAAAAAATTATCGAAATATTCCACGCAATAAGGGTCGAAGCAGTAAATATTTTAGAATTCGTTCAAAGAACTGGATCATCAAAATAACTCATAAAGCCCATCTCTACCACTGAACAATCGAAAGTGACTGTGCCTCGGAATAAGGCTGCTTTCAGATGGGCGACTTTTTCTATAGTCGAAGTTAGCAGCAAAAAGTCGAGCGTTTTCAATTAATTGTCACTACCAGCTGCGGAGACTTTTTGTAGTATGTCGACGACAAAATGTAGTCAGTAGCAGTATGAATTTCACAGTAGAAGTGCTACTTATATTACTTTTAGAGCGAAGACGAAAAAGAATAAAACCTCTAAATCGTATAGTCCAAGACCCTTTAAAGTTTGGACAGTTTCATACATTAAATCATAAATTGCGCAGTTACACTGATAAATTTTTCCCTTTCAATTTGTTTTTCCCAAGCTTTTGCCTTTTTTAGTTCTATTACAGTAAGAATCACTCTTGCAGACCCATATCGCGAATTCAGATTGAATTTTGGCAATAAAACTATCTGTATCACACACGGTCCCATTTTATCAACTGTTTAAACGTAGTAAACTTGTCGTCGCATTGTCGCCACGTGTGAAAAGAGATTGCCACAGACATGGACATTGCAGTCGGGGCACAGAGGCTGTGGTCGGGGTGTAATCACAGATAACTCACAGAGGTGTAATCCATAGACAAATAATATAAGAGACGGTTTGATGCATAGGCGGCAAGTGGCACAACGTTTCTGCGCCGCCATCCGCGCATGGAGTCTCTACAGACGCGCGAACTACAAGACTGTTTTACATAAACAAAATAGAATAAAACAATTTAAAATATTATAAATGACAATGAATTTCAACATATTGCCTTTATCGTGAATAAATATTATATAATATCCTAGTATATTAACTTTTAAGTCATAAAAAATGAAAATATACAAAATCAATCTTACATCGGTTTGTGTGAATACGGCTTGTATTTGTCAAAGTAAAGTGTCAAAACTAAAAATATGGTTATATTGGTTATGTTTACAAGTTCTAAGGATGAGTAAAATTAGTATAGATTTGTTCAATTTATTTAGGTTTCCCGTTCTAATAAAGTAAATAAAAGTAAGTGAACCTTTAAAATGTCATTACCAGGTATAATTCGTCATAGCTGTATTGTTAATAGTGAATATTTTTGGCCACTTCGCAATTTGGGTTTAAGAACAAAACATTTTTCAAATTTTCATCTGACATTAATCAACGAGAACAGTGGTAGAAAATTTTAGAACTTATACATCTAATGATCATAGGTATAAAGATCATTTTGATGATGATCCAATTACAAGTACGTGTCGCAAAAGACTTAAATTTGCTTTACCTTTTCAATCCTTTCTCTATGGTGTAATCAGTCGATGGGATCGGAGACTTGGTTGTTATTGGTTTATGTCGGCGACAACCAGAAGTTGAATTGCAGTCAACAAACGCCCGCGTGAAAAGGATTCGCTTTTTAGATAACAGCGGCAGTGAACCACAAACGCTCGACTTTTTGCTGCTAACTTCGACTGCAAATAGTCGCCCGTCTGAAAGCGACCTAAAGGTACATTTTCTCGTGACTAATAAAGCGCTCAAATTTGTGACGCCCATGAAAATGTATTCCAGTATCAAAATTGAAGCGTCTTGCAAATATACTACCCAAATTTAATACGCTCTCCGTAAATGAAAAAGTATCCTGTTAATAACTATATTAATAAACAAGTGTAAAAATGTCAAATAACGATCGATATGGAAAATATGTTGCCGAATATCATCAGAAATATACTGAATGGTATAATCGTATATACATTATTTAGCACAAGTGAAAGGATTAAATATAAATTATAGATTCCAATTTTTCATTTATTTTACACATTAATAAACCATACAGAAAGTAATATTTATTCCATATGTGTCTATGGAATAACACAGTTCAAGCCAGTGTTGCCATAGGTGGCGATTTTTCCTCAAATTTGGGATTTTTTAACGTGGTGACGAAATTATTAGGGATTTTAAAATGAGGGGAACATCTGGAACGATTGAGCATGCGCTGTTATGGCTCTTCAGATTGTAATTTGACCAATCCAGTACAAAAATTATAATATTATTTGTAATGATTGTTCAAATTACAATCTTTAATGCACAATCTCAATCTTCTAATATCTAGTATGATTCGGGCTTTATAACATATGTACAACTAATGGCATTTTAATTTATAATTCAATTTAGCTGGTCAATTTTGTATCTTTCCAAACTATGAAATTGCGAAAAGTAAGCGAATTTACTAGATTGTGACTAATTTTATTGATGGAAAGTGAAAACCTAGTAAATTTGCTTACTTTTCATTAAGTAAGGTACCAAGTGATATTCTGATTATTTGTGATGAGATATAGAAAACAGTTTTTATTTTGAAGTTATGTGCATTGTAAAAATTGTATTCTGATTTGATATGATTTTATGCATTTTATAAAATAAAAAGTTTATTTGTACAAGTTTTGTTACATTTAATCTAATATGTTGGGGATTTTTAAATCACAGTTCGCACAGTTTTGGTAAGATCGTTGAGGATATAAATATTTTTCACCTGGCAACACTGGTTTCAAGCTGAAAATCGACGCTGAAACTTGGGTTTATTTAATAAACAAACTTCCTAAAGGTACAATTTCACGTGAAGCTCGAAGCTCAAATTTTGACGCTGAAACCGGTGATCACATGACTAAATATGCAGTTTTAGCTTTGCTTTAGGAAGTTCGTTTTAAACCAACTTTCAGCGTCGATTTTCAGCTTGAACCAGTGTTGCCAGGCGAAAAATATTTACATCCTCAACCATCTTATCAAAACTGTGCCAACCGTGATTTAAAAGTTCCCAACATATTAAATTAAATGTAACAAAATTTGTACAAATAAACTTTTTATTATAAAATGTATAAAATTATATAAAATCAAGATACAATTTTTTTAATGCACATAACAACTTCAAAATAAGAACAGTCTTCTATATCTCATCACAAATAAACTTGGTACCTTACTTAATGAAAAGTAAGCAAATTTACTAGGTTCTCACTTTCTACCAATAAAATTTAAAATCCCTAATAATTTCGTCACTACGTTAAAAAATCCCCAATTTGAGGAAAAATCGACACCTTTGGCAACAGTGGTTTGAACTGTGTAACTCCATAGACAAATCGAATAGGTATTATTTACTCTATGGTTTATTAATGTGTTAACAAAGAGTATATAAATATTGAGTAAAATGAATGAAGAATTGGAATCTATGATTTATCTTGAGTCCTTACACTTGTGCTAAATATTGTATATTCCGATTATACCATTTTTGATGATATTCGGCAACATATTTTCCATATCGATCTTTATTTGACATTTTTACACTTGCTTATCAATATAATTATTAACAGGAACAATTAAATTTAGGTTTTATACGTATTTTATTTGCAAGACGCTCCAATTTTGACGCTGGAATACCTTTTTCATGGAAGCTACAAATTTGAGCGTTCCATTTAGACATGTGACAGATTTTGAAGCTCATTCTTGAGCTTCCAGCGTCACGTGAAAATGTACCTTAAAGCTACGGTAAAACTGCACATTAGTCATGGGCTCACCGGTTTGAGCGTCAAAATCTGAGCCTCGACCGTCACTTGAAATTGTACCTTAAAAAGATCTCGGCACCACCGCTACCTCTTTGGCGGGAAATATAAATGATATGTAACGTAGCGTATTTGTTTTTTAAAATACCTCAAAAACGCGATAATTATTAATCTTTGTCATTTTTGGATAGTGAACACTAACTATCAAATGAAAGTTTTTTGTACATTTAATTATATTATAAAAAACAAAAAGATGTTTATTAAAATTAGATTGCTTTTAAATAACACTCCGTATTTTTTTACTCTTTGCGCAATGAATATTTTTAAATAAAAGTTAAGTGTGCCTAACAATGTATATACTTTGATCGTTAGTATTCATGTGCCAAAAATGGTAAAGGTTAGGTAATTATCCCTCTTTAGGATATTTAAAAAAATAGGTTAAATTTGGAGCCTCTCAGCAGCAGTAAAACGAAATATCTTTTAGGTATAGGTAAGTTCTATTAAAGTCGTCTTATTTTGAGCCAAAAGATATTTGTGTTATAACGTTGTACACATAATATTTGGACACTCTGGATATTAATAAAAGTATTTACCAATTGTTTTAAAAATTTATTGAAAAATAAACAACAATTTATTAAATAACAACAGAGCTTTAGAATGCTTCAAGTTTATTTAATTAATATTAACATACCTCAAAATTATATTTTGCAGTACAGATGGTCTTGCACTGAACTGCTTGATGATATTACCAGCGAGCAGATCCTTGTTTGCAACATATTTTCTTTTTAATTCCTGATCGTTCTAAGTCAGACGAATTGATGGTAGGTACCAAAAGCATGCTAACGCTTTTTTTCTTTTTTATGGAAAAGAAACGTAATTGTGGATTAATGTATCTTTTATTTGTATTTTCTGTAATGACGAAGTCGTTTTCCTCTGTTTGTAAATAAGTTACATAAGAGCAGAGCACAAGCATATATGAAAAAAAAAATAGTGAGATACAGGCACTACTGAGAGCGATGTTACGTCCTATAAGTGGATTTCAGTATCCAGTATACTAACGGTACTATTATAATTAAATTCACAGAGTACATACTGATTATTTGCCTGTATATAGGTATAATAAATCCGATTGTTGCTAGTATTGAATTTGTTGAATAATACAAAATTAGCATAATCTTAATTCCAAATGTGTTTCGCAAAATTTAGGATACCTAGGCCAATCCTCTATAATATTATTTGAACAATTATGGAATTCTTATCAATTATTTGATTCATTATCAGGGCCGAATTTAATTGGTCAAACTTGGAAAGTATTCCCTATAGAGGAATGTCTGTGTAATGTGGAACTATCTTCAAACTGTTCAACGATTATATACTTGTTATATGTAATATGGAAACAACCAACAATAAAAGTATCTTTCTTAATGATAAATATATGATAATAAAGAAAGGATGTTGAGTAATAAACTGATTAGGCCGGCTGCCATGGAATTTTTCCTGCACCCCTTCAAGATTATGCCACAGGTCACGGCCTATATTGGCCTTATGGGTAATCTGTCTTTTCAATTTCAATAATTTTAGCAGTACTCGAGAATCAGTATATAAGATTGTGTATACTATTTATGCTGAAAATAATTACACTCAATTTAAAATAATGACTATTATTCATTTATTTCAAATTTTAATGTAAAATTGATAACATTACAACTATAAATAAAATAACTAATCGAGCTCCACCACACCACCAACTTTCTCTATTGCAGCTTTCAATTTTTCAGCTTCATCTTTGGGAACATCAGTTTTAACAACAGCAGGAGCACTTTCAACGAATTTCTTAGCTTGTACTAAATTCATGCCTTCAACTAACGTTTTGATTTCTTTTATTAAAGCTACTTTTTGTTTATCTTCGAACTTCATTAATTTCACTGTAAATGAAGATTTTTCTTTTTTTGGTGCAGCTTCTTCATCGTCTATAGGCGCAGCTGCTGCTCCTACCGCGAAGCCACCTGCGGGGAAAACAGGAGCGTCGGGAAGATTTAGTCGTTTCTTTAATACAGAACTCAATTCTGATACTTCGATTAAATTTAACTGGGAAATTTCTGTTGCTAATTTATCTATTTTAGGAGTAACGGGTTTTTCTACATTACTGGGTGGTGGAATCGTTAATTTTTCCACTGGATTCGACTGTACGTCTACAGTCTGACAAAGTGTGGCACTAAAAAAATACAAAAATAAGAACGTTTGATATTTGGTTAAAGAAACAATAATACCAATTTGAAAATCTCCTATATCTTTCGATGAGACGGACTGAATATCTTACTCGCTGCATGGTTTATATTTTTAGTATCAAATATAGTTTAATTTACACTTTAAATTAATATAACCTCACTTTGGGAAGTGACAGCCACTACCCCTACCTCTTTGGTTACTTTTGAGCAGTGATGTCAGCCGGTTGAAATCTTTTTCCCCAAATCTATTTTAAAATCCCCTAACTTTGAATGTGATAATATTAAAAGAGACAGACATAATAAAATCATTTCTAAATAAATGTTTGTTTATTTTTATTCTGACATTTTTTTAAATTATTCTACCAAGTTTAACAGTCGCACTTCGAACCCCACGACAAGTTAGGTATTTCTTGTTAGCATTATGCTACTTGAAATATCATCCAGCCCCAACCCTACAGAGTAAACTAATCCCAGATCAGGATCAACTTTTAGCAATAAATACCCTCTTTCTAAACAAAAATAACTTTAGTACATATCTCTCTAAATATATTTTAAATTGTGTTTAAACTATTATTTTTCTTGAGTTGGCTTAGACGAAAAAATACGGATTTAAAAACTTTATATAGAAAATACCCTAAAAAAATTTTTCTTCGAGTTTATGGGAAAAATCTCCAAGCTGGTGTCACTGCTTTTGATAAAATGTTTGACATTTGAAAGCTATTGTCATATGAGTATTAGGCTGTATTTTCAAGACAAAATAATCCTAATAAGTTTTTCAATATACGTTTTGTGATTGATAGAAATTGTCATTGGATTGACAGTCGACAAATAAATACACCTTCACAGTAAAAAAATATATGACTTGTGTATTTTTGAATAGTGAAAAGTTGAGTTTGTTATTTTTCTACTAGGTATGGTTTTATTGATTTAAATTATATTATTAATTGTAATGTATCCCAATTATTAAAAAATAATAGTACCATTTCGTTTTAATACACAATTGTATAGTTATCGGGAAAGTTACTTATAGGTTATAATTTTTGCTGACCCTCTTTATTGTATTTCGTTTTATATATTTTTAGAAGTGGTATATAACATTATAAAAATGGAGTCTATAGCTACCGATTCAGGTAAAATTGTAAAAATGGAAGTAGATTACAGTGCTACTTGCGATGACAAAATACCAGAATGTCAAAAACTCGCTAAATCTGGTAAACTGCACGACGCCCTCGACCAACTTCTGGCTTTGGAAAAGCAAACAAGAACTGGAGCTGATATGATATCAACTGGAAGAGTGCTAGTAGCGATATGCCAAATTTGTAAAGAAGCTAAGAATTGGGCTGCACTTAATGAACATATAATACTTCTAACAAAGAGAAGATCCCAATTGAAACAAGCAGTAGCGAAAATGGTACAAGAATGCTGTACTTACGTAGACGAAACACCGGACAAAGAAACTAAAGTAAAATTAATTGATACTCTAAGGTAACGAAGTAAAAATTTTATACATTTCCTCATTTAAATAATGATTTATTACAGACAAGTAACGGAAGGTAAAATATACGTGGAAGTCGAGAGGGCTCGTTTAACTCACAAATTAGCTAAAATCAGAGAAGATGAAGGTAATGTTCAACAAGCTGCTGATATAATCCAAGAATTACAAGTGGAGACGTACGGTTCCATGGAAAAAAGGGAGAAAGTCGAACTCATTTTAGAACAAATGAGATTGTGTGTAGCTAAACAAGATTACATCAGAACGCAGATTATTTCCAAGAAGATCAACACCAAATTTTTCGATGACGAAGCTACTTCTGATTTGAAATTGAAATACTTCAGGCTTATGATGGAAGTCGATCAACATGAGGGATCTTATTTGGCAACGTGTAAACATTATCGTGCTGTACTCAACACTCCTAGCATCATGGCATCACCTGAAGAAAGACAAACTGCTGCCCAGGCCGTTGTATTGTATTTAATTCTAGCACAACATGATAACGAACAGGTATCTTAGATTATTTATTATCAAACTTACTTAATCTTTACCTTTCAGTACTGGAGATTGATGGCCATAAAACCCTATTAAATCATCATTTAATTTTACTTCTTGATCTTTGAATTCAATCATAGATCACTGTTTTAAATGAAACTTACTGTTTCTATAAAAAAAACAGTAATATGAGTAGATTCCACGAAGTAAGGGTCCAGACAGTTAATTTCGATCATAGATATTTTAATTACATTTGTTATTTGTTGAATGTTTTTATTAAAAATATCGAATTTTTGATTGAGTTGACTCACATGGGATACTTATATGTACACAAAACGAAATTATATCTTATTTTTTGTATGACCCTTGTATACAGGGTGGTCCTTAAGTAATTGTATATAGAAGTATGGTAGATTTTTGACTTCAAAATATTACGATTTGAACCAACGTGCCTTAATAAAATATTGATAATAAGAGAGATTCAGGGTGTCAAAGGTGGAAACTTCAAATACACTTTTTGTAATAACTTCAACGTTTTTGAACATGTTACATAAAAAATTTGAAACTAGTGGTTTTTGGGTATGAAAAATCATGAATTGGCATCTACTTTGATGAATTTTCCAGAGGGTGCCATATAAGCCACATCTGTGCGTCTGTTATAGGGATAACAGCTCCGGTTGTTTTCATTTTGACAATACGGTTGATTCTGCCTTGAGAATTCTGAAGCCCATGAACATGCATAAACTTGACCCTACATATTTTGACATCCCTACCATCAAAATTTACAGTATACTGAGCAGTAAATTGTTGACTAGATTCTTGACATTTCTGCTTGTTCTTGTACGATCTTTTCTTTTTTTCAACTCAAATAGCGCCAAAAAGGTAACTGTTCTGGAGATCATAGGAACCTAGATCCCAGAATCTTGTAAAGATGGTTTCATGGCTATTACTGAGTTTGTCTCTGCATTTCTTCTGACATCTACAGAGGGAACCTAATTCACGAGGTTTTACAGTTTTCTTGCTTTTTACCGTTAAATACTCTTGTCCTAAATTGCGCCTCCTTTTTGTTTCACTCGTTCATAGCTTTCGTCCCTTCTTTGTCTCCAACGAGACGGTGTTTTTGTTCGGGTGTGATTTCAGTTACTCTTCTGACTTTAGTAGGTGCAGGTGAAGCATATCCCTGAAAGTAAATATTTTTAATAGTAATAATATGATAAGCCATGTTCAAAATTGTGATAATTTTGTTTTGGAGAAACATGATATGCCACAAAAACAAATACATACCTCACTTGTCTCTGATGGTACAAACTTTTTATCAACCACACTATCATCACTTGACTCATAAAATTCATCACATGAACTCAAAATATCACTTAAAATCGAATCTTTATGGAGAGGTGTAACTGTACCTGTAGCCATTTTGACGTGGCTTGTCGGATTTTATAGTGAAGCCTATAAAGAACCGCCAAATAGCAATAACTCGATTCTAGACATGGTAACTCCATCTATTGGATAATAGCCACACTTTTTGTACTGAGGCTTGTCATATTAATGCTTAATCAAATTAAAGAATAAACAGATTCCTGTGCTTGTGTGGCTTATCATGTTATTACAATAAGCCCTTCAATTGTCATATTTCTTTGTACTTTTGTCTGGCCACTATGTAACTCTGCTTATGAAGTTTATAATTTTCGCATAATGAATAGAGTTGACTAGATGAAGTGGCTGGAGATATCTGAGTGTTTATACTAGAAACATTTTCTTTGTTTTCAACTTCCATTGATTTATCATTATTGTCAGAACTTTAGGATAATACAGAGAAGTTATAGTTTTCTTCATACGAATGTTGTTTGTAGACTGAACAAATGTTACAGTCATCCTGAGTTGAAGCTGCAAATCCGATATTATTTTTAAAATTGAAACATGTCTATCGACATCTTACGAATTGTTCATAAGTTATTTAGGAACGTTACGTTACTCACACCTCTAATTCGAAATTATTTACTTTGATATTTTAAAAACAACTGGAGTGATTGTTTTTACATTCGTAAGTTCCTATTTAATCGGTGAATGCTAATTCAACGGTCTCTTCTTCCTGTATCGTATCGTTGCTCGATTAGAAGCAAATATAAATCTCAGTCTGCAAATATATTTTTCCTACGATCACTACCCAAAGTAGATTTTTGCACACTCAAATCTAACCACAAAGTTGATGTTTTCCGTGATCTGTCATAATTTGACATTATTCCCGCTCTAGAGCGTACTTTTCCGCTCGCATGTTTTCATTTACAATAAACTAAAGAAAGTTAGTAAATAATAGGTATATTAAGAGTACATTATACACTAAGTGACTAAAGTGACCCATTTAATCCCGCGGGTGGGACCCATTTAATCCCCGAGGGAATCAATCCATAAACATTTTCAATAAAAATAAATACTACTTAGGATGGACTTTTACGAAACTTGGCTGGGCATCGAGGATGCACTTTTATGAAATGAAACTTGGCTGGGCATCGAGGACGGACTTTTATGAAATGAAACTTTGCTGGGCATCGAGGACGGACTTCCATTTTTTTGTAGTGAGTCAAAGTGCGCCAATAAAAAAAATAGCGTAAAGTATTCGTGGATAACTGGTCTTTCAAACACGCGCGATTTTTCGAGCACGACGACGCAGTGTTATAAGACCTTACAGATTAAACCGATTCAGACGTCATTTTAATTATTATTTTCTATCTTATAAACCCATCCAAAACACCTATGATATAGTTGTAGTTAATATTTAAAAATACTTACTCCCAATCTTTTAAGAACCTCAATTTGTTTAACCTTGTAAATGACATCTTAATGTCATTTACGACTTTTGTAAGTTTTAAATTGTCATTAGTTGCTTTTACGCCGTTTTTGATAGATTAAGTTATTTTTCTTCTCGAAACCTTGACTTAAAACATCGAATTGGAAGAGGTTATGGACACAGTACATGCGTGAGACACCAATGAAGCTTCTGGAGTTTGTAATTTATTGAATTTTTGTGTTAATAAGTGATATCATGAGCCACCTTCCGCTGATCGAGCATCTAAAAGGGCACGAGAACTATGGTACGTGGAAATTCACGGTACATATTTATTTAGAACACGAAGAGCTTTGGGTCGCAGTAAAAGGCTCTTTCATCTTTTTTTTAAATTATTTGTCTAAAAATAAGGTGATCGTAAAAAAATTTTGTGTGCAATTCGAGCAGAAAGTGCGTTGCCGCTTTCGGCAACGCGTCGCGCGGGCAACTCTCTGCCTCGAGCGGCATAGTATCATTTTTCGCTCTTAATACACAAATAGCTATTGTGCGTGGTGTTATTCTGTTTTGCTGTTCTGCAGCTTGCAAGTGGACCTCTGAATCCGCATCTTGATCAAGAAGTCGCCACCCTCCAGAGTCCAGACCACCGATGGATCAAGATGATTGCTGAGATCTGTACATCCCAAGCCTCTCCAAGGTAAGTCCTTAACTTATTTTCAATATATATATATATATATATATATATATATATATATATATATACAATCTTGAGCTGAACATTTTTATTGTTAGACTGATTTTTATTCGTATTGTATTGTTTGGTTTATGTGAATTTATTTTTGTGTTAAATAAATCCATTTTCCCGAAATTTTTGTTATTTATTCACCTTATCCCAGTTGAGGTAATAGAAAGTAGTGTAACAACCTGAGAAGAATCCCAGGCCGGGGGAAAACTCACGTGACAAAATATTCATAACAATAACTGCCGCCTGCAGCCAGAGTGCCTCAAGCAATTGGACCAAGTCAAGTTACCCCATCACATTCCGTTTCAATAACTTTACTTAACTAGATTTGTTATGAAATTAACTGTCTCGACCCTTACTTCGTGGAATCTACTCATATTAGTGTTTTAAATGAAACTCACTGTTTCTAGCTAATTCCACAATATAATGAAAATTGTTGAAAATTCTAAAAAATTGACAATTGTTTTAATAAATCAATATCATCGTCAGAATGACAGAAGTTACATTTCATTTGATGCCTACCTGATGTTTAGTAGTTATTTTTGGCTAGACCAAGAAGTGACCTAACTTGTGATTGACTTAATTTATATGAATAGAAAAAAGAAGAAGATGTGATATTACAAATATTGAAGCTTAGATATTATTAGCCCTATGGTGATATCCTGGATATCATTTTTCCAATTAAGATCAGTATAATTGTGCAATGATATAGAAAACCAGGAAAACTATATATTCTGATCTTTACAATTATCACTTAAGAAGACAGTTTATTAGTGGAGAACTCCCTAGATTTATCTATTCATTGACAACTTCATATTGTGGGTTTCTTAAATGTCTTCTAATTTCCAATTCTTCAAGGAAATCCAGTTCTTATTTTTGTTCACAAATATGCAGCACTTCAAGTTCTGTGTTAGGTGTCAAGTAGATGTTTTGCGTAGTGGGATTTATCTGGTTGTTTTATTTAATCTGTATGATCGTAAGTGTTCACTTTTTCGGATTTTAAAATTTCTAAAGGGTCTGACCCAAATAGACAGCATTACATTCTGGATATTTGAGTTTATATATACCTGATTTCTTTAATGGTGGTATTTTTGTTTTTACATTTAACAATTTTGTACTAACGTTACTTTCTGTTTTAAAAGAAATTGTTGTATTCGTTGCTAAAGATATTATCTTTGAAATATTATTAGAAATATTACCTGCATATGCGATGGTTTTATAAGTTTTTATTTCATCAGTTTGTTTAGGAAATATTAGTTGTAATGCCACTTTTTCCTCTTTTATATTAATTAGCTTATTTATCATATGTAATGGATAACCGTTGGATGTTGCTATTTGTCTAATTGCATTAATCTCTATATCAAAATTACATTTGTTCATAGGAACTGAAAAAAGCTCTATGTATCATTGAATTATATGCCGCTAGTTTATGTGACATGGGGTGATTGGAACTATATGGAATTGTCACATCAGTGTGTGTTGGTTTTCGGTAAATTGAATAATCAAGTACATTATTAACTCTTTGAATTTTTAAATCAAGAAAATTGATTGAGCTATTTTCTTCAATTTCTAATGTAAATTTAATTTTTGGGTGTAAATTATTAATGTGGTTGAAAAATACATCTAATTGTCGTCCACTACCCATAAAACAAGCTAATATGTCATCTACATATCTATACCAAAATAAAACATTTTTCGAAATATTACTTTCAAAGATCTTTCTTTCTAAACTGTCCATAAAAATGTTTGCTAAAATAAGTGATATAGGGCTTCCCATTGGTAAACCTTCATTTTGAATATAGATCTTATTGTCAAAAGTGAAATAATTCTGATTAATACATACATCAAATAAATTAAGTATATCTGATATTATTCCTGGATTAATATTTTTATCTTCTAGTAATTTTCTTACAAGTATTAGACATTCTTTTGGAGGAATTTTAGTGAACATATTAGTAACATCAAACGAAATAAGTTTATAGTTATCTTGCAAGTTGATTGCTTTTGATTTTTTGATTAGTTCTATTGAATTTCTAATTGAGTATTTAGATGCATATCCGTAACTATTAAGTATATTGTTAAGCCTCTTTGCCAATATATTATTAGGAGTATTAACATAAGAAACTACAGGTCTAATTGGTTTCGTTATTTTATATAATTTAACGGTTCCATATAATTGTGGACAATGAGGATTCTTATGTATGATAGATCTCTTTTCGTAATCACTTAAAAATAATTTGAATTATTAACAATATCCCTTACATTATTAGAAAACTTTTTTGTTGGGTCTGCTTTAAGAACTTTTACATCGCTAGATTCTATAAAGTTATATATTTTTGAATTATAGTTTTCAGTTGTCAATATGACAAATGTGTTCCCCTTATCAGATTTTGTAACTGTTAGGTTATTATCTTCTACTTTCTTTTTGATTGCATTTAAAACTGTAATGTCATTTTTTGTTTGACGTTTAACTTTTGAAGGTTCAATATTTTTGATTAAGATGGCAATTATCAATTTCTCATAAAGAAAATTATTTGAAATAGATTTTAAAGCTATTTCTGACTCTGTAACTATAATTTGTTTAATATTATTCGTAAATGTTGGTAGTATGCTGTATTTTAAACCTTTATTTAAAAATTCTATTTCACTATCTGTAAAATTAGTGCCTGAGAGGTTTTCAAATCGTGGTGCAGTGTGTTGGTATGTAAGTACTTACAGTTTCATGATGTTTAGAGTATTGAATTTTATGTTGTGTGTGTTCAAGTTTCTGTAGCTTTTGTTCTTGTTTCATAAATTTCTTATGCTTCATCGTGCTGACACTTTCTCTAATATTGTCATCCAAACAGTCAAATTCTACTGGATGTAATTGGAATGTGAGTTCTGAATGTACAACTTTTATGTAGTTGTCTAAGGAGTCCCTCACTTTAAACCATTTCTTACATTCTTGTTTTATCCAAACTCCTCATTGTCCACAATTATAGGGAACCGTTAAATTACATAAAATAACGAAACCAATTACACCTGTAGTTTCTTATGTTAATACTCCTAATAATATATTGGCAAAGAGGCTTAACAATATACTTAATAGTTACGGATATGCCACCTAAATACTCAATTAGAAATTCAATAAAACTAATCAAAAAATTAAAAGCAATCAACTTGCAAGATAACTATAAACTTATTTCGTTTGATGTTACTAATATGTTCACTAAAATTCCTCCTAAAGAATGTGTAATACTTGTAAGAAAATTACTAGAAGATAAAAATATTAATCCAGGAATAATATCAGATATACTTAATTTATTTGATGTATGTATTAATCAGAATTATTTCACTTTTGACAATAAGATCTATATTCAAAATGAAGGTTTACCAATGGGAAGCCCTATATCACCTATTTTAGCAAACATTTTTATGGACAGCTTAGAAAGAATGATCTTTGAAAGTAATATTTCGAAAAATGTTTTTTTTTGGTATAGATATGTAGATGACATATTAGCTTGTTTTATGGGTAGTGAACGACAATTAGATGTATTTTTCAACCACATTAATAATGTACACCCAAAAATTAAATTTACATTAGAGATTGAAGAAAATAGCTCAATCAATTTTCTTGATTTAAAAATTCAAAGAGTTAATAATGTACTTGATACTCAATTTACCGAAAACCAAAACGCACTGATGTGACAATTCCATATAGTTCCAATCACCCCATGTCACATAAACTAGCGGCATATAATTCAATGATACATAGAGCTTTTTCAGTTCCTATGAACAAATGTAATTTTGATAGAGAGATTAATACAATTAGGCAAATAGCAACATCAAATGGCAACGGTTATCCATCACATATGATAAATAAGCTAATTAATAAAAAAAGAGGAAAAAGTGGCATTACAACTAATATTTCCTAAACTGATGAAATAAAAACTTAGAAAACCATCAAATATGCAGGAAATATTTCTAATAATATTCCAAAGATAATATCTTTAGCAACGAATACAACAGTTTCTTTTAAAACAGAAAGTAATGTTAGTACAAAATTGTTAAATGTAAAAACAAAAATACCAAAATTAAAGAAATCAGGTATATATAAACTCAAATGTCCAGAATGTAATGGTGTCTATTTGGGTCAGACCTTTAGAAATTTTGAAATTCGATACAGTGAACACTTACGAGCATATAGATTAAAACAACCAGATAAATCCCACTACGCAAAACATCTACTTGACACCAATCATTCATTGACACCTAGCACAGAACTAGAAGTACTGCATATTTGTGAAAAGAAACAAGAACTGGATTTCCTTGAAGAATTGAAAACTAGAATACACAATATGAAGTTGTCAATGAACAGATAAATCTAGGGAGTTCTCCACTAATAAACTGTCTTCTTAAGTGATAATTGTAAAGATCAGCAGATATAGTTTTCCTGGTTTTCTATATCATTGCACAGTTATACTGATCTTAATTGGAAACATGATATCCAGGATATCACCATAGGGCTAATAATATCTAAGCTTCAATATTTGTAATATCACATCTTCTTTTTTCTATTCATATAAATTATGTCAATCACAAGTTAGGTCACTTCTTAGTCCAGCCAAAAATAACTACTAAAGATTAGGTAGGCATCAAATGAAATTAACTTCTGTCATTATGATGATGATATTCAGTTATCGAAATAATTGTCAATTTTTTAGAATTTTCAACAATTTTCATTATATTGTAGAATTAGCTAGAAACGGTGAGTTTCATTTAAAACGCTAATAGATTTGTTATGTTTATTTACTGCGAAAAAAATAAAATTTAATGCAGCAAGTAGATTAATACCTTTTAGTTGCTTAAAAATATACAAAGAATAGAGCATATCCAGTTACTATGTTTTCAGAGTGGTATAGCATTATCTTTTCAAAACTACTATTTTAAATTTTATTGCATAAATTAATAAGAAAAATAGATGTTTCTCCAGTGTAGAAAATATGATACATTAAAAAAACTGAATTATGCCATTTCGTAATGATAATTTTGACATTTTTCATTATTTTATATATGAAAACTTTATCGTAAATATTCTAATTACGTTTATTAATTGTTTTCATCGAATTTTAGGTTGATTTGACTCACAGAGTTTTGACCGACAAAGTATTGGAGGATATTCCTATGTACAAACAACTTTTAAAATTGTTTACCACTCCGGAATTGATCAAATGGTCGGGATTGTGCGATTTGTACGAAAAGGAATTGAAATCAACTCCTGTTTTTTCCGGCAACGATCAAGCTGAAAAAAGATGGACTGATTTGAGGTAAGCCAACAAAAATTCAAACAAATGGTTTAAATCTGTAGACGTATGATTTTTTTATTGTTTTAGGTCGAGAGTTGTAGAACATAACATCCGCGTGATGGCCAAATACTATACTCGTATAACAATTAGCAGAATTTCCGAACTGTTGGATCTTTCGCCTGCTGAAACTGAAGAATTTTTGTCTCAGATGGTAGTGAGCAAAAGTATTCAAGCAAAAACTGATCGTCCAGCCGGAGTGGTACATTTCCAACAGAGCAAAGATCCCAGCGATGTTCTTAACGATTGGGCTCACGATTTGACTCAACTAATGCAGCTGGTTAATAAAATAACTCATCTGATTAATAAAGAAGAATGCGTCCACAAACATCTTCAATCTGCTTCTGCTTAACCTAGATTTTTCGATTGTATTCGTATATTTGATTAATAAATTTTTTTTTGTAAAATGTGTTTCCTGGTACCAAAACAATGACTGCGAGCATATTCAAATGCTTCAGTTCGAGTTACCGGAAGAGAGAAACGAAGATATTGTTTAACTGACATTTTTAAATCAAAATTATGCAAAAACAGTAATCATTGACGTGCGTGGTTCAACTGGAATTTGCTTAGCGTAATGAATACTGTACCTGTGCATTTCCTCACCAATTCGTCTGAATTTTTCTTTATTCACCATTTTAATGGGTACCCAAATAAGTTTTTCCATAACTAATTACAGCTGAGCAAAAGTGGTCAACTTTTGGCAACCGCGCATATCAGTATTGTAAGATTGGGGGTTTTCACTCATTTTTTCATCATCAGAACGGTTGCCATGCCAACGGATTTTTCGTGAAATTGATTTCGGTCATGAGGTTGTCGATCTGGTATCCACGCATTACCTCAACATGTGTGGGTTGTTGTTTTTTCGTTATGATAACAATCGTTGCCATGACAACGATTTTCCCATAACTGATTTCAGCTAAACGAAATGGGGTCAACTCGGCAACCAACTGTTACGACGGTCGAAGGCCGGCCCTGACCAACTATGAATTGTGATAGGCTAGTTCCACCACTAGTGTGAGCGGAAAGGGATTTTTGCAAAAAGTGACGAGCGAGAAGTCGGTATGAGTCGACGAAGTCAACTCAATGTAATATATGGCGATTTCATTTCGAGTACCATTTTTACCCTTAAGAAATCAGAAGTGGGATCAACATTCCCAAGGCGACGGGATTTTACCAGTATGTTAAAGTAGATGGTTAACTGGCGTAAATTAACCAGCGAAACCATCACGTATATTCATGCTAAATTGGCGATGTGTAACCGGCTGTAGATTACTGGGGCAGACGTGGTCTCCTGCATAATTAAGGGGTTACCGGAGCCCATAAGGGTGAGTGCGTATGCGGCGAACTGTGTTTCACCCGAAGCACTATATAATAACTTTTTGGCGGGGTTGGAAAGTTTTCGACCCGAGGCGATTAAAATAAAGAGGCCTACGGTGGTGTCCCGAGCTGGCCATCGGCGAGATGCAGAGCTCAAGCTCTGTTATGATTGTCAGAAGATAACGAGGAGATATTGTCTGTCCAGCTCCTAGAGCGGATAGGAGCAGGAGGCGCAGCGATTGCGGTCATGTGGAGGTGGACTGCAAGAAGGGTGGAAAACAGGAGAGATCTGAACATGCGTAATAGGGCGACCGCAGAACAATAAAACGTATTCTTGTTAAATGATTTAATTAGTTTTCTTCATAAATAATACAAAAATAAGTAGCATCTTGGCGCGAAACATAATGACAGATGATAAGTCATGCAAGTGACATGTAACTCGTTCTTAAACTGCGTTCAGCAATCATGGGTCTTGTTATACGTATTGGGTGTACATTAATGGACAAAATGTAGAAGCGTATTTGGACGCAAGGAGTGAATAGAACCGCATGGCGACGGCTAGGCGCATAGGGCTTAAATCTAATTCTGAAGGAGTAGGGCGAGCCTTGTGTGGGTTTAGCAGCGACGTTGTTTATAGCCTAGGCGAGATTAGTTTTGAGATGAAACTAGGTGACTGTAGTCTCCACACCAGGGCGTTGGTGACTGACTATATGGGCGTTACAAAGTTGTTACTAGGTCAACCAGCCATCAATAGTTGTGTTAAGACAGAATAGGGCGTACGTTATACGAGAACCCGACGTTAACAAGTTGATACGGCGAATCACTTTTAACTCGGAATCTACAAGGCGGAATGTTATTGTAATAAGTACGACTATGGAGAAAAGAAAAGCAAATATCTTCTATATTAATAAATCTACCCTGTGAATACATATTTAGAAATCCAAACAAAATTATACGATAGTTTGACCCACATTTCTTATTACAAGAGCGCGGTTAGTCAAAACAATCTCAGTAAAATAATTTGAAAATAAAACAGTTATTTTAATAGATTACATAGTGTCGCAACGAATCGTACAAATATTAAACACATTTGTTGAAAATATACATCAAATGTGCAAGTCAATAAAAACGTTAAAATATACGTAATTGCTTTTGCACAGCAAGAGTAAACCAAAAACGTAATAGAAAAAGGAGAACGGCTTCGTCTTAGAGGCAGACGTGGTTCGGTTCGTTCGCCAAAGATGTCGGGTAGCTTTGACCCCAACCGTGGGGGCAAGATCGCGTCTCATATCACCCTACACGGGTAACGTATTATTAATCTAATTTTTTTGTGTATTCTGCAAATTACTTTCCTTGCGTAGTGATCTGAGTGGTCAAGGTGATATTTAGCTATCATCGGCGGCAAAGACTGCCCCATACAGATAACACCCTGGGAAAGATTCCAAAGAGTGTTTAATCGTAAATTTTCGGGCGCGAGTGTTGGAAGGATCCGATTCGTCGTTGCGTGACATCCATCGGGGTCTCAAACACCGAGACCTAGGAAAACGGACATTCAGTAAGTTTTTGAATTTCTTTGATAAATTAACGGGATAACAGTTTTTTTGCTGTCTTAACTTGATATTTTATTTGGGCATATTCGTACTATACGCACTGAACACTGACCCCTAGAGTTAGGAAAGCGGCATAAGAAATTTGATTAGTGAGAAAAACCTTTTACTCCCGACCATTTGGTTCGTTTGTACCTAGTAAAATAAAAAATTCATCTAGAATTTCTTTAACGACAAGAAAACAGGTTTTTCCATTCCTGTGCTAAATTTTAGGTAGAATAAGAAAAATTATACTTTTGAGTATCTTGGGCACCCTATGTAGACTATATTGAATGTTCGACCATGTTTTATCTATCATATTTCGCAAGTGGTGTGATCATACGTTAATTTTGAACTCTCAGGTAACCAACCAGTTACGTAAGGGATATACATAATTGGTAGAAAGATTGCCAGTCAGCGAAATAATATTTCTCGAGTAATTTAACGCCTGTGTCATCGCAGACTTATTTTCAAATAACTTTCACGTCGGCCTTGACTAACGAAAAACATATTGTTCTAGGTTTTAATAAATAGATAAGTACAGGGTTCATTGAAAATTGCGTTATGCATTTAAACCAGTTTTATTAAATAGGTATTTCAGGGTTCATTTAAATAGTTGTTCAACAGAATTATATTGTGCATCTGAACCATAATACAGGGTTCGTTCAATGGGGATAATAGCCGCTACTTTTATATCGTTTAAATAAGCAAATATTAAGAGCGAAATTGATTAGTTAAGGGTTATAGTATAATGTTATTGCTGATAATATATAGCCAGACAGCACAAGTACGTACATAATACGTACTCATGAGACGTAAGGTACGTATTATGTATGTACTTTTCTGTACGTAGTACGTACATGGTACGTATTAAATACGTACATTTTCCAATAAAATGTACGTACCAAATATGTACTGCTTTTACGTACCATCTGTGCGTACTTGGTACGTACTTTGTAAACAGACTACAGAGCTGAAAGCTCACAATTTAGTTCCAAGAAGCTTTATTATTAAAATTTTGAAGGTAATTTGAGTTTACTTGTCACAATGTTAATAACGTTACTAGAATAACGATCCTTATCACTTAATTGTGGGTTCAACACTGTATGGTCTTATAAATTAAAGTACACGTCAGAAAGCCCACACTAGATTATATTAAAATATTAAACTTTAAAAACAACTTGAAAGTAAATTTAATTAAAGTTACTTTTGACTATTAACTAGTTAGGAAAATATAATATAATAAAGAGTAGGTATTTATTATTTATTTATAACGAGACTCCTCCTATTCACAATACCTACCTCCTGTGCTCGTTTAGATGTCAGATTGCCCTGTAGAACAATCAGTGCTCGCCAGTCGACTAGCTTCAAGTCGAAGAAGGGGTGGATTTTTCAATATTTATTTAAAATTCAAAATAAGGCACCAGAGAATTTAGGTAAGCACCCAAGACCCCTTTAAACTCACACCCAACTCCTCGGAGGGTTAATACACTTTTTCCACACTTAAAAAGGTTTTTTAGGTAAGTTTTAAAATGAAAAACTGCAAATATCCCATGTCTGTGGTTTATTGTTGGACCTTGAGTCCCTTTTCCAATAACTTCAAATTACAGATTTTAAAGTTTCATAAAAAAACAACTAAATTTGACAGCTGGACCTAGCTGAAGGCTCACATTCTTTAGTACTCAAAACTGCCTCTCGGCTTTGTTCCACGTGGTTCATTTCGGGCTCTGCAGTATCTAAAATATTAATACAGTGATCAAGTACCTCAATTTTTGGTCTATAATTTTTTACACAAAAGTACTATTTTTCAATGGTGGACATTAAATAATAATTGAAAAACTCACAAAACAAAGAAATACTTCTGGGGAAGGTCAAAATCATTATTTTTATATCAATTACCTATTATGATTGTGTGAGCTGCTTTTAGTGGTGATGACAGTCTAGACCCCTTCTTTTGCCTTACAAGTTCTTTAACCTCACTGTCGGACTTTGAAGAAGAATGGAACCTTGTTTTAAATTCCCTTATTTTTGGATGTGATTCGTCCACATATGTGGTATTGAGGTCTCCACCTCCGCCTTTCTGCACTTTAGACGAGCAGTTTCATATGAATCTAGAAATGAATATTAATATTTAGTTTGCAATTTATAGAGAATTTGTAGATATTACCGTAAGTTCCATCCCTAAACAACATCACCTTAAGTGAAGGCCAACACGAATTTAATTGATGTGACCTTATAGCAGCGTTAAGTTTCTCTGGTGGCCACAAACAATTGTCTACATTAATCCATCTTGTGGATCGGCACCACTGCTACCGACGTGTCATTGATAAACTGCATTTTTATCCAAATCTTTTTAGAAAACTCACGAATATTATTATTTTCCATTTTTTCTGAAAAATTGAATCCAAAAAAAAATATAAACACATGATTTTTTTAATAGAGCAGTTAATTTTCAATATATTTACAGCAACTTAAAAACTTGTTTCAAAAAGTCTGTCACTAAAAAATGGGTAAATATATTGAACATCTCTCAAAGCAAGTTGTTCGATATATTCAGCACACAGCCAACTCTTAATATATTGTTAGATTATGTATAATAAATACCAACAAGTTGTCTCAAAAACTATGTAACAACGGAAGAGTAACAAATTTGTTAGTGAATGTTAACATGACATGACATTTAAATGAAACATTTTGTATTTTCCATGCTTTTCATTCACTAGTCATTTTCCAACTAAACATATATTTAATATTGATGACTCGCATGTCCTAAGGTGAAAAATTCCTTTTTCTGTATCTTCTATCCTAAAATTAGGATTTGCCAGTTATCTTCGAATTACTGATTGCTGCAATTATTTCTCGACCGGATAAACAACAACTATCAAGTTCTTTAGGCAAGAAATCAAAGTTTTTGCAATTCACTTGTTTAAATTGATCTGTTATTGGATACTTTTTTAGCACAGGTCCAATGTAGTGAGGTTTGTGGAGTATCGGAAAATTTTTAGAATATTCACTTTGTTCAATATGTTCACTTTGTTTAGCATTATCTAGTTCTGTTTTTCTATTAATCATTGTTGTAGAGGGTTGTCTTGTTTTCTAAGCAACTTCTTTATTGTTTGCAAACACTTTTCGAAATCAAATGCACTATAACTATTAAGATGTCCAAATATTCTAACATCTTCAGCTAAGTGTAGTAGATTATGTATATTATCTGAGGCATAATTTTCACCATGAATTAAAATAAACATTTCTACAAAATATGTTTTTTAGCATAATAAGTGTATTTTAAAAACTGTGGGTATGATAATGTTGTTATTGCATAGTATAAAACAATGACATGTTCAAAATTTTCCTTTGAAAATAATTAACTAAAACAAACTGGCCCTGTATAGTGCAGAAATTGCCTGAATTATGATGCTTTCCACCTTTTTTACTTTCACTGATACTACGGGGTTTTCGATTGAAATCTGTTGGAATGTTACAAGACTGTTCAATTAAACATTTTGACAATGTTTCTATTTTACTATATGGAATTTTTGCTGAAGGCTTTCCAGTTAACCACAAACATACTAGTAACTTTTTTACAACCCCTAAACAACCAAGATGCATGTAATCAAGAGGGAAAGATTTGACCATATCTAGACTTGAAGTAAGTACCTGGATGGTGATGTTTTGGAGTCTTTGCTCTGAAATCAATATCAGTATGTAAATAAATGTTTGACATATTAGGAAAATAAACTCAATTATCATAAGATCCCGCTGCATGACACTTAGAGCATGACATATAACTTAAATAACCTTTAGCATATGTAATATAAGCTTTTGCTGGAGTATCACACACAAATATTTCTATTTTAACAGCATAAAATTGGAGCCTTTGCACTGAATCCGTTTATTTATAATATTAGTGGCATCTTCGACAAAATCTGACAAAAACAATGTAGGTTCATTGGGTTTTGCACAGCCATAATATACACCCACAATCTCAACAAATCCATGGTTTTGATATATACTTCATTAAACTGGATAGAATTGACTTGTAGAGCTTTTTCTTAGTGGAAGTCCATCAATGTTAATTAAAATTTCAATAACACTATCGTCTCTTAATTTAGGATGTTGTGAAAGTACCTTTTGCAAACATTTACCTAATCCAAAATGAATATAGTGTTGCTTTTTTGTAATGTTTACTAACTTTATAGGATATCTTTTACTAGTAGATTAATGTAATAATAAATAATAGGTGGGTATACTTCTCCTTATAAACTGCAAATAGACAGGTTGTAACAAAAATACTGCTTACAAAAGGTCCCAACACTACAAACTATAATAAAACAACTATGGAAAGTGCCTAATATTACTTTATACTAGTTTAACTGTTACTTTAAAAAATATAAATTAAATAAACACTAGAGACTAAATAAAATTAAAAGTTGATGTTATACAAATTAGTTAATAGCTTACCAATTAATCATGGGTATACACAAAACAAAAGTAACAAGCACAATCGGTATGTGTGGAATATTGAGATAAATACCACCAAATATTTCTGTATTGCACTCTCTAAACTAAATAAAAACACCAATGCTACAGATACCCCTAGAATTTATATATAATTTCTATTTAGATACCCTAGACATCTGGTTAACCGTTAACATAACATCAAAACACATGTTTAAAAATTATAAAGAGATGGTTGATTTGTTTGTTTCTTTACACACAACTGACTTAAGGACACAACTACAAAAGACATTTCTGACAATTCACGAAGTTGAGTAACACTTATACGCGCGAATTTTAAATTTTACTTATCCGGCGGCTGTATATTCTTGAATCTCGATCAATTATGTCCGATGCGAGATGACAAAAATATTTCATAAGAAATCTAAACATTGTCAAAAAATTAAAATTAGTAACAGGAAAACAATCTTCTTACAGAATACGTCTTAGAATAGAATATGAAAATTTACAATTCCCGCCTAACATGTCAATCTTCCTTCTGCAAGTGTGGTAAATGAACGCAATAGGGCCGAAGACCCTTACCCCTTACCACAAATCTATTTACTTACAACTTTCAAAATATTTGTGTACATCCAGAGGAAGACAGAATTATTCGACTTTCGGTTATTTGACAAGGACAGGATGAGAAACAAAATTGTTACCTTCGTCACAGTCTAAACTTACTAATAATTTATTTTCCCAACAAATTGAACTTAACCTGAGAAAAAAATTGGAACGTTTTTGTATAGATGTAGGCACAAATCACCTACCTGATGTAGGTCGAATTTTGTGCTAATTTTGCGACAAAATGTATACCCGTTCAAAAATATTATTGATGAACAAACCATCGCTAACAACAAATAGATAAGTTATTTTTGAAATGAATATATCTCTATATACTATATATTATACAAATGTGTACCTACACAATTTTTTTGTATAACAAATTACGTACAGCTGATACGTATTAAGTACGTACATAATACGTATCAGAAAATACGTACATACGATACGTATTAAGTATACGTACATACGATACGTATTAAGTATACGTACATACGATACGTACATTATACGTATCAGAAAATACGTACAGCCGATACGTATAGAGTACGTGCCTAAAAGTACGTACCGTTTAGGAATCCTAATGTACGTATTAAATACGTACATTTTAGGTACTGTACGTACAGGACGTATATAAGACCTAATAAGTACGTATTTAATACGTACAGTGCTGTTTGGAGAGGTATATTTTTCTAGCGAATCAGTTTTATTCTCTCCCGCACCCAGATTCATTCCTTTAGGTACCTCTGTTGACGTCCCAGGCACGACGATCCATCGAACCAACCCGGTCCTGGCGGATAATTTAAGCCATTCCACGGAAACCCTTACCGCTCTCTCTATTTTTTTCGGGAGCGAATTACTCGTCCTCCCTCGTGCCTGACGGAACTGGTGACAACGCTGCCTAAAGAGAGAGTTACAAACACTGTGGAGAAACCCGGCGTTTATTACAGTGGTCCTTTAAGTAGGCCACTTTTACATGAGCGAAAAGGGAAGAGTATTACATCTGGGGACAGAAAACCTTATCTGTAGCCAGTCACACGTAGTATTGGATTATATGAGCGGAGGATGTGGATGTAATATGCCGATCGGCTGTTACGATTTCCATCGAACTATGGTATTTTAATTTCGTCGTACTAATGATTCGAAATTTTGTGTATTTAAACGATATCGTACATAAGAAAAATTTCTTCCTATCAGTAAAATGTATAAGTTAGTAGATCGTAGTGGCTTCACATATTTGCCGGTGAGTTAGATTCTTGAAATATTTTATCTCCATGTGTTTTCTGTTTCATTTCAAATTATAATATGGGCTGGCGTTTGTTAAATTTGGTATGTTAAATTCTTTTTTTGCAAAAAAGAAAAATTTCATTTTCTTTTGAAGCAAATTTTTAATAACGTCTTTTCATTCTTTTTTAGCTTCGTAATTCCGCATTTTCTGTTTATTTAGGGAACAAAGCTAATAGGATAGAACAGACTTCTGTTAGTTTTATTTTAAAAACTAGATTGTTTTTTATGTATTGGAGCTTAAGCTTCCGATCTGTTCTATCTATTCCTTCCTTCTCAGAAATTTTCCTTAGCTCTGCAGCCCCTATAGATGCCCTAGGAACTAACCAACATCACTAGAACCAGAGACAACAGGGAACCGGCCGGGATAGATTAAGCTCCAAATCTCCATCCACTAGGACCTAGCTGAGAGCTGAATAATTCCAGAACTCCACAAAGTTAAGTCCTTTGCCTTATACTCAATTCATGGAAATCTAGAATTGGAGATTTTTATTGTATAACGGCGTTCGTATTCGTCTTGTATTTTGGATATGCAGTAAATGTGAATTATCTATTGATTTATGAATAAATATAATTTGCTCTGAATCCTTTGATATTTGATTTTCAGCAATTTATATTAACTTGGACCAGCGCGTTAAAATATTTTGAGTATTTTGTTTTGTTGAGTTAAAGTAAATATAAGGTTTTCCAGTTTTTAACCTTTTTAGTTTTTTTGTTTAATTAAAGTATCGCTTAAAAACTGGTGGCGTCAAATTTAATATCGATTGTTCACCCCATCCCAGTGTTAGCTATGAAAATATATTAACTGTGATCGAATACCACTACCTGAGGAAGAGTCCCAAGCCGGGGAAGAAATATATGTGATATGGAATTACCGCACCTTTATTTCAAGCACCTACCTACCTATCTTCAAAAAAATAAATAAAGTAAGACGATCCAAAATATCTTAAGGGGCGCCAAAATCCTTTTTTGCACACAGGCGCCAGTAGACGTTACGGGGGCCCTGGTTTTATACCTAGGTTTGCATTGTCGACGGTAAGTCACTGTATTTTTTTATAATAGTATACACTCCTATTTCGATTTACACATTTTTACAAAAATTTCTACTCCAGCTACAAATTATTATAATGCATTCCGGTCCTTTACATTTATGATGGACATTCTCGGGTTTTAGAACTTAAGGGTCTAATTGGTTTTATTATAATCGTTTATATAGCCAATACCATTTACCGTTAAATTTATTATACACATCAACTGGTTTAAATATATTGTGGATTGATTTAGAAACAGTTACATTTGAAAATGCCATTTCAAATAGATTACATCATCCATTTTATCCATCTCTGGCCAGTACAACATTATTTTGAATTATCCGTTTAAATTACCGACAATGAAGAATGAACCAATGATATGTTCTCAATCATCTTATTGTAGGGAATGTTGGCAATCAGACATTTATTTTTTGTTAATATTTTAGAACCTTAAATTGTACACTTGAGAATTGATTTTTTCTTAGTAATTTCTGCAATAAAATTCAAAACCATGACAGATTTGAAGAGAGAATAAAAACACCTTACAAAAGGAGATATCACATGCCAATTTGAAGATTTAGGGCATGGAGGTTAGATAGATATAGATATAGAAAACAGTGTCCCAGAAATATCGTCGTGTACAAGAGACTGGTCACGTTTTGCTCTTGAATATAATCAAAAATCAACAGTTTGCGGTGGCTTTCTACTGGAATTTAGTGTCAAAGTGTGGCAATTTTTACAATCTATTCAGTGATCTCTAATACACTTCATTACAAGTTTAAAATATATCAGATAAATCATCATATATATTAGTTGGAACAATTTATTGTGGAAGTTCCTAGCAAAAAAGGTAATTACCAAAAACTTTCACACAAAAAGAAATGTGATCAAGATACACTTGAACTTTAAATCAGTGACAGGTCCGGACCTATAATTTCTGTGAAATGAATTGTGCACATTGCAAAGAAAGTAAAGACATTCCGACAGTATCATGTGACGGCCGTGAGAGAACTGTTCATAGAGAACAGAAGTGTTCTGGTCTCATTGCATCAGAATTAAAGGTGATGGATTTGAGAGGTGGCAGAAATTTGAAATTTTACTGTGCCGATTGCCAGATGGGTATAAAATTAATACCAAAGTTTCTCGTCTCTATTGATAATACGCAGGCAGATATTAATGAATTGAAGAAGAAAATCGATTCATATCCAACTTGATGGTCCGAAGAGAGCATGATTGATGAGATAAGTGAAAGGAAAAAAAAGAAAAACTATGCTGTGGTGTATAATCTACCTGAAAATGGAAGTTCACAGGATACTGATCTGAAAGAAGTAAAAGCTATTGTTAGGGAGAAATAACTAATGAATACTTGAGAAAAGGAAGAATTGGAAAAATAATAAAAATGGATCAAGCGCCCTGAAAGTTGTATTCTACAATCTCGAGGATGCTATGAAGATCATCAAGAACAAAAGGAGTCCAAATAAAGAAAAAAAGGTATTTATAAGAGCGGATTTAACTCGGCGTCCAGTTGCACACTTGAAAAAAGTTCAAGAGGAGATGTAAGAAAGAAGAAATAATAGAGAAGAAGTATTAATCCGATACGTTGGTGGCACCCCTCGAGTAACAAAAAATTAAAGTAAATAATGTTATCAGTGATGATGGTAAAATTGATCTTTATCAAAATGTTTATGGTCTCATCAGGACTAAACTTAGTGAATTGGAACATTCGATATTAGGGTCCAATTATGATATTATTATCCATGTAGAATCATGGCTGAACAAAGATTTTTGTAATGACGAATTAGATTTAAAATGGTTATAATATTTTCAGATTTGATAGGAATGAAACAAACACTGACAAGGAACGGGGAGGGGGTATTTTAATTGCCATAAATTCTAAGATAAATGATAAAAACGTTGAAATTCAAAGGAATATAGTCGAGCAGATTTTTGTCATTCTTTATATAAAGAACCATAAAATAATAATAGGGGGAGTCTATATACCAGTCTCATCAACTGTTGAGATCTAAGAACAACACACTCAAGATGTTGATCATGTTTTTGATAATAACAAGGACTGTGAATTTATTCTGTTTAGGGATTATAATTTACCTGAGGCTGTTTGGTATAATGATGATTTTGATTTAAATGTAAACTGTCCAGCAAACTCGCTTGCGATCACGTTACAAAACTCTTTTGGTTATTATGGTCTCCATTAAATAAATACCATAACTAATAGTCGAAATGTCTTTTCAGAACCTCAAATTATCCTGTATGGGATAGCACTCAACTTAGGAGATTAATAATTGAAAAAAAAGAGAGCGCATAAAGTCACTGGAGACAATTTAATAATCTCAGAACAAGTGTAAACAGCTGCAGGCCATTGTCATCAAAATTATATTGTAAACATTGAAAGAAATATTGCTCATGATCCTCGTTATTTTTGGAATTACATAAAGAGTAAAAGAATTACAATATTGAAATAACAGAAGTAATTGATCAATTGATGCCAGCCCCAGAAAAACTTTCTTCTGGCTCTGACGGAATTCCTCTACATTTCATGAAAAAATGTATATTCACACTGGTAAAGCCCTTTCAAACAATTTTCAATATCTCCCTATCATCGGGAACATTTCCTAAGTTTTGGAAACAAAATTTTCTCACTCCAATCCACAAATCTGGAACTAGAGATGACAAAGAATTATCGCCCTGTGTGTAAGCAACCTGAAATCCCCAAATTACTCGACTGTCTGATTACTATAAAACTTACTTATGACAACAGGAACATAATTAATCAAAACCAACACGGCTTCACCTAAGGAAGATCCACAACACAAATTTGCTAACTTACCAACATTTTCTTTTGAACAGTTTATAGGAAAGGCACCAGGTTGACTCTATATATACTTGACTTTTCAAAAGCATTTGATAGAGTTGATCATGACCTAATTACCAATCTCTCTGTGTTATGCATTGACAGCACCTTTTTGAACTGGATCAGATCTTATTTGAGTAGGACTCAATGTGTCAAATATGCTGGTTCTGTGTCATCAGAAATCTCGGTAACATCTGGGGTTTCCCAAGGATCCCACATGGGTCCACTATTTTTTTTGTTATTTGTTAATGATCAGAATACAACACAGTTGCCACTTGATGTTTGCTGATGACTTCAAACTCTACAGGATCATTGACAATGTGTGGGATGCTGAACTGTTGCAAATAGATTTGAGAAGTTTGTCCCGTTGGTGCAATATAAATATGCTTCATCTTAATATAAACAAATGTTATCAAATCACATTTTCGAGAATTATGAATCCAATTCAAAACTCTTACCAAGTGAGTAATGTTAATTTGTCAGTAGCTGATAGTGTTCGAGATCTTAATTCCAAAGTTACATTTAAGACAAATATTGATAATATTATATCGAAATCATTTAAATTATTGGGCTTCATTGCAAGATCTTCAGATAAATTTTCCCTTTGCACTTCTAAAATACCTAGTGTGCCTCTTAACTTTTCGGGGTTTTGATCGCTTATTGTTCAAATAGTTTTAGGAATAGAAACATGCGGGTTTCGCAAGTTCTATTGAAATGTATAAAACATTTTTTCTCAATAATGGGATATTTTATCGTAATGCCGGTTTGACCGGAAAGTAACACTGCGATTTTTAGGGATAGGGCAACTTTGTTATTTTAAATAGAACACCCTGTATATTTTCAGTCTAACACAAAACTCAATCTTTAAGCTTTCTAAACGTATATAGTTTGTGCTGCTTTTTCCGGAAATTAGGTACATTTCCTAATGTGAAAGTATCTAAAGGAATTCCAGTTTACAAAAACAAGGGGGTAAGAGATGAAATAAATAACTACCGTCTTATTTGTATACAAAGTCAAGTAACTAAAATATTTGAAATGGCATTCTCTGAACGTCTCGTTAATTATCTTGAACATTTCAACATGCTACCTCAATCTCAAAATGGCTTTAGAAAGAAAAGATCAACATCCAGTGCCATTGCTGCTTGTATAGAATTCATTTATAATGTGTTTAATGAAAAGCTACATGTTGTGGAGCTTTTTTATGATCTTAGCCGTGCATTTGACACAGTTGATCATGAACTTTTGCTAATGAAACTTCAAGGAATTGGAATACACGGAAAACCATACGAGTGGGCAAAAACTTACTTGTCCAATAGAACTCAAGTAGTTACAGTTAACAACACAACATCTGATCCTATTCCCTCTGAAACTGGAGTACCACAAGGATCGATTCTTGACCCATTATTTTTTATTATCTTCGTCAGTGATATTAACAAAATTGGTTTAACCTCTCAAAAAATTATTCAATATGCCGATGACACTAATATTGTCATGGTGAATCAACAATTTGAAGAACTCATTGATGAAACTAATGTAGCATCTTTTGAACTGAATAAATATTTCATAGGAAATGGTTTAACATTGAATTAGTTAAAAACACATTTTATGTGTTTTTTGCCAAGAAATGTTGTGCCTGATATTGAGCCTTTTTAACATGTTAATGGAAAATCCATTCAGAGTGTTGATCAATTCAAATTCTTAGGAATAATACTAGATCCCAAGCTCAGCTGGAAGTCTCATATAAATGCAGTGATTGCGAAAATAAGTTCATGTTGTTATATCATTAGAAATCTAAGAGAAACTGTTTCTCTGAATGTATTAAAGCTCATTTATTATGGACTAATACAATCAACTCTTCAGTACGGCTTAATGTTTTGGGGTGCATCATCCTTTCTTGAGAGGGCTTTTAAAGTTCAAAAGAAGGCTATAAGAGCTATGTACGGTGTTTCTCCAAGAGGGATGTGCAGATCATTTTTGAAGAAGGCTGAAATTTTAACTCTACCAAGTCTATTTATATTCCAATTAATTAAATTTTTTGAAGATAATCAAAGTTCATTTATAAAAAATTAAAACATACACACATATGACACTAGACGGAAGAGTGATATCTGCCAACCATTTTCACGTTTAGAGATAGGGCAACATTCTCCAAGGCATATTGGAATAATATGCTATAATAAGTTCAGTAATATATTGAATACAGAAAAAACATGAGAACGTCAAGGAAATTGAGAAATATACTTCATTATTTTTCATTACAGCATGCATTCTATAGTGTTGAGGAGTTTCTTACATATTAATACTATATTTCAAAAATTACTTAGTATTTGGTTTATAGTCGATTTTATTAATGTGAATGTTTTTATTCTAATTACCTGTATTTCGTTTGTTTAGTTGACTAGTCTGATAGAGTTGTGTATTATATGAAATTTTGTATAATATATGATTCTCATAGATGAAAAATATATTCTATTCTATTCTATAAAGTCCAAAATAAACTTTTAAGGTCATGTGCATTCAAACTTGGATATCAGAGGAGAAACTATGAATATTCCGATATTTTGAAGTTATCAAGTTTGGAACATCGAAGGGCAGAGATTGATTTGAGATTTCTGCACAAAGTTGTAAATGGAGCTATAAGTTGTCTAAATTAAATTGAACTGTTTAAACTGAAGGTTAATCCCAGAATAACAAGAATTTCAGAACTATTCATGGTTCCTTATCACAGTACGAACTAGGGCCTAAATGAGTCAATTACAAGGGTAGTTAAATTGGCAAATTAAAATTGTGAAATAATTGATTTATTCGATGCATCCACATATTTATTCAAAAATCAAATGAGACACATTAATTTGTTGTAATTTAGTTGATTATGATTGTATTTGTTGATAAGATAACTTAAACATTGTCTCTTAAATATTTATGTTTTTTGTAAATTGGCATGTCCGTATATAAATAAATAAAATTGTTATCCCAATAGAAAGATGTTGTGATATGTTTCTTTTTGTCAAAAATAAAAAAAATATGGAGCACAATTATTTTCTCACCAATGCTGGGAAGAAAATGTCCACATTATTCAACTAACTTCGTCACTTGTACTCATAAATAGCTAATTTTGCAAATACTACTTTTCTAGAAAAATGCATACAAATGGAGCTACTGAATTTATTCTACTCTGTATAGGAAGAAGGAATGTGTCATCAGCATGAACTTTTAGGGTTACTGTTTTCTCGGCGCTACTAAAGAACAGTGTTAATTAGAACCTACTTGGTCAGGCACTGTCCCGTATTCGATTAATTATTTTATGTATTTAAAATTTCAAGTTTATTGTTATAAATTATTATAAACAGGGTTGCATGTAATAATATGTGTAGTTTAGTTTTTTATTATATCATCAGTATTTCATCCCACAGACGTCCATTGTTGGACAAATGTAAGCCTCCCACAATTATTTCTACGACAAGTGATCCCAAACAGCTACTTCTGGTAGGAAACATTTCCGTTTATCATTTGTTTCATGTAAAAAAATGAAATCCAGTTTTTTTTGCCTAATTCAGCAATTATCCTTTACAGTTAAAATAATCTGGGAACCCTTAATCCAGCAGTGGATGGTAGTATGGGGGGTTTGTGAAAATAATTCCTATTTAATTAATAATTACGAAATATTTTTCCCAGAGGTGGGAATCGAACTAGGACTTATTGATTAATCTATTTTTCATATAATCTAGATAAAACCTTTCTAATACAGTAAACATTCTTTGAATTGAATATTTACATTTTTTTATAAATTATTCAGTTTGGTATAGTTTTAAACGAATATTTTCAGGACACAGCTCCTCAAAACATTATATAAGTATATGAATAAAAACTCTTTATAAAATTATCTGATATACAAAGAAATATACAAAACGTTTACAATAAAAACACAGCCTTTTTTTCAAAGAAACAGTCTTTCACCATTTCCGAATCTTGTGAATAGTGTTCATGATAAAACCATTCGATAATTATTCTCACACAAATCACTTTTTTTCAGTCTCTTAGAGAGTTCTTGGATACCAAGAAAAAAATTAGATCACACCATTTTAAAATGCAGTTTTTTAATATAATATTATACAAATAATGCAACACATTATTTATAAAACTTAAATTAATACACCGACAAAATGAATTTATGCACTGATTTTTTTTCTTTCAATAGGGAAATACAGTACACATCACATTAATGAGTTTGGTAATCTTATTTTCAATAATATGACAGAAAAATCTGATGTAAGGAAATTCTGTTCGTTTCTGCTTATAAATACAAAAAAAAACATTTTGATATATTATGTAAATTTATAAAGTACAGTATCGGCAAATGTTAGTTTTTAAAAAAATCAAAAGATCGCAGACATGTTTTGAACATTAAGTCTTAAAAAATTTTACGATCTTCTTTTATCAAAATTGACAGCAAGATCATTGACGCTACAGCTCAGAAGTATTTGGCAAACTGCATTTTAAAATTCAATTAGAAATCTTTTATTTATTCAATATTTTATAAAATAAATTTATTATCGATGGCCATATACTTTTGAGTGGTAGTATAGTTCTAATTGTTTTCGATCTACTGTCAATAACCATTATAAATTTACAATTTGTTCCACACAAAAGGATTCAACTAAAGAATAGACAAACCATAGAAAGGGCCATCAATCATCATTTTAAATCGTTTTGCCAACTCTGCACTAGGCTCCACCTCGATATTCATTCGCTCTCTCAGCATTGAATGTTTGGTTGTCACTGTTGTCAGACACTGAATTGGCAACACAGCTGGCAAATAATCAATAAGAGTAGCGTATGGTTTGTTTACTACTGTTATACAAACGTTATACATAAACTATTGTTATTTAGTACATAAGCAATTTGGCAATGTCAATGAATTGTTTACCTTATGTTTTTGATCTTAGGTAGTCTATTATTTAGTTCAATGTTTTGTGTTCCACAAAGTACAATTTTAATATTTGAGCTTTCTCTTCATTATAAACAGTATAGTAAGAGACCCGGACCTAAAACTACACCCCTCATCCCTTTTCCCAATTGAATATTTTTTTTCACCCCAGTCAGAAATGGTTGTGAGGTAACTTTTAATTTTTTATACTTCCTTTTTTAACTAAAATATAAATTACCAAGTAAACATCTTTTTTATAATAAACACAATGAATTTCTACATAGTACATGATGACATAAAGGATAATTTAGTTCATTGATTCATAGAAAAATGCAAGCCTCCTGCATCTATTTTACTTCTTTGTAGATTTTTACATTATTAATCATAAAAATGAGTAAATATAACAAGAACAATAAACCATTGTTTGAACTGTATGAGTCGACAGAGGCAAGAATTGAAGAGTCCAATGCATAAACCGGTCTAGTCCACTTTTTGGGCAAAACAAGTTGGGTTCATATTCTAGCACAGTTTTAAGTTCTGAATTTTCCACTGCCTAATCCAGACCTCTAACATGGAAACTAGAGTTTCTTGTACCTCATAAAAGACACACCTATATTATCATTCTCCAATATTTCAAATGGACTTATGGGAAATAAGTGCCATTAAAAAGTGAAATTTTGTCCGTTGGTGCAAGGAAAATCAGTGAACCTAATAGTGGAATTTCCATAATAGCATACCCCGTAGTTTTCGAGTATTTAGTGCATATATGCAAGCGAATCAAAGTAATACAGTACAAAAAAATGACTATCTTCAAAACAAAAACAGAATAAACTGATAAAAAGCGAACAGGTAAGAAATGAACACTTCACACTAATACCTTACCAGTGGCGTACCAATAAAAATTAATAACATGAAGAGAATAATTCAAAATGGATAAAAGTGAGTGTTCAAAATGTAAACGAACATTTCAATCAACTAAAGAAGTGCGATATTCGTGCACACCTTGCGACTCTTGTAAAAGGCTAATATGCAATAGCTGTTTTGGATGTTCAGCATCAGAAATAAAATGGTTGCCTCTAAAAACGCGAATATTAAAATTCAATTGCGCAAAATGCAGGAATTACGAATATGCTGATATTCTTATGAACACAATAAAAGATAAAGATCAAATAATTAATGATAAAAATGAAATTATTACAATGCTTAAAGGAAAATAATTGCACAAAACAAATTCAGCAGAAATCTTATGTAGATGCAGTAAAAACGAACGAGGAAACCAATAATGAAAGAAGAAATAACTATCCAAACTTTATAATCAAACCTAAAGTAAAACAAGATAGTAGAACAAAATTTGAACTAAATAAAAATATAAACCCTGCTGAGCCGAAGGTTGCAGTGACACAAGTAAAAGAAACAAAGATAGATGAGAAATATGAAATCGAGTTAACAAAAATGAGACAATCCAGAATTAAAATTGTAAATTTCACATAGAATATATCTGCCGACAAAGTGACTAAAAGCATCTTTGAACAAAATGACATAGAAGATAATATTAAAACAACATAAATCAGGAAAACAAGAAAAGGTTGTAGTGCAATTTATTGTTTGTTCCGCAACAGTCTTTCAACAGATCATGGTGAAAAAAAAACTTTGTATTGGATGGCCAATTTATGAAGATCTAGATGTGCCAAGATGTTTTAAATGTAAAAGTTTCTACCATAAAATAAATGATTGCCGCAATAAACTAGCTTGCACAATATGTAAGGAGGAACATGAACAGCCCAAAACAGACGAAATGTTGTATAAACTGTGCCACTTCCAATGAAAAATATAAAACAACATACAATACTCAACATTATGCCACTGATTTTCTTTGCCCTAGTTTGGAGCACCAAAAACGAATTCTTCAAAGAATAACTACCTATACTCCAGAAAGGTCATAGTAGATGAAGATGCTGTACTAGAAGACCTTGAACTTGTAGGAAGAAATCTTGGTAGATTCATCAATACTCCAAACAGCAAATACAATGCCAATAGTATTTTTAGTATCTTTCATCTTAATATCAGAAGTATTAAAAAAAATGTTGATGAACTTTTAGTTACTTTGTCAACATATGATATTGTTATTTTAACTGAATGTTTTAGGTCAGATACATTGCAGCAAATTAATATTCCGAGCTATGAAACATATTATAACAATGCTGATTTTAATAAAATTGACGGGGTCGTAATATTTTATAAGGAAAATTTGAATATCAAAATAAGAGAGAATGGATGTGCCTCAGGGGATAGTTCTACTCTTCAACATTGATATAAATTTTCTATTAACACTTATACATAGATATCAAAATAATCTCATATGCTGAAGACACTGTTGCCATATTTAGTGGATATGATTGGGAAGTTACTAAGGGTTCAAGAAAGTATGAATGTCATAAAGATGTGGTTAGATGGGTTTCAGCTGTCACTAAATGCAGATAAGACCAATTATATAGCTTTTACCATCACAGATATAAACATACCCAAATTTCACAGCATTAATATTAAGGGCATTGGAGACGTAAAGGAAGATGAAAATAATAAATATTTAGGAGTTATTATAGATAAAAATATAAAATCGAACCAACATGAATCATATTTAACAAAGCGAATTAAAAAACTAATTTACAAATTTTATCAGTTAAGAGATATCTTGACTATCTTGAGTAAAAATATATTGATTTTGGTTTACAAATCCCTAGTGGTGAAATAATAGTTTGGGGAGCACTATATGAAAATTCATCAAAAACCTTGTCTACAATACAAAATTATATACTGAAAATTATTTACAAAAAAGGTAGACGATACCCAACCAGACTAATTTATGGAAGACGTCTATGCAACATAAGATCGCTGTACTTTCATACATTAGTAATATTTATGCATAAAAAAGAAAATTTATAAAAACATATCTCGCATAATATTGTAACTCGTAGCAGGGTATCTGACTCTAATAAAAAGTACATGCAAGATTTGCTTACCGTCTAGCTCCAAAGGCCTACAATTTGTTACCTTTGTGTATTAGAAATATTAAAATCTACAAAGATTTTCCATTGCAATGTAAGATGTTTATAATTTATAAATAAATACAGCACTGGTACCCCAAACCCGGTCATAGTTTCCTTCTGTGTGATAGGAACTTTTGGGCAATAGAAATACAAAAGATAAAATATACTTGCCCCAAGAATACTCAAAGATCATTGAAAACACAAACATGTAACTCAGAACATGATTTTAAATTGCAAGGCCCCCTTGCAACAGTTTTTTATGTACAATCCTTCAAGGAAGAACAATAAATTTATCATATCGAAATATCATATTACGTGCTACGAAATAGTATATACTCATGAAATATCATCTAAATGTAGTGAAACAGCTTACTTCTATTTGTTTAATGCTTTTGACGTCTTAAAAGAGGAATGTGCAGCCCCTGACCCTACCAAACTCTACAAATAAGATGTATAGTGAAAGAAGAAAGCTAAAAATAAATACGATTACTTGATAATGCTAGTAAAGAATAATGTACCAGAGTGTGACCAATGGTTCTATGAGCAAATTATCCTCATAACTCATTTACTTTTTGGTTTATAAATTGATAGTTTAAAAAAATAGTATAGCAAGGTTATCAAGAAATAACAACAAATACGAAAATTTTCAGTATGTGCACATTTTAGAATAAAAAATGTTTTTCACATTTCCCCAACATTTTTCCTCATGCGACTTGACTGGTTTATGCATTGAACCCCTCAATTACAGGTAAGATTATTTTGCACATCTGATAAGTTAACTTCAGGTTCTGACAGTGAAGTAAATGTTTTGGAGGCAGACATTTCTAAAAATGTCACTTCCCAAAGATCTGTATCCCCTGTGCTCAATAATGATGACATTACTTCTCAAGATCTACTAGATACGAAGGGCAAAAACAATTCTTATCAACATAGCCCAAAAAGATACTTTAGACCTCTTCCAAATTCGTTTGTATATGGCTGAAGCGCTCATATGTTCTGGAAAAATAGTTAGACACCTTCAATTGATAATTAACTCTGTTCATCTCCTATAAATAGCAAAAAAAAGGTGTCAATAATATTGATCTATTGCAAATGTTCGATTAGATGGTATTGGACACTTTCCTGATTTTGACTATACACCCACACATTCCCAATCCCAAACACCTGGGTAAAAGAAGATTTACCAATTACTCAATCCTGAACAGGCATTTTCTAATTATCATAAAAAACCACCACTAGAAATGTTTGATGATGAAATATTAGATTTGCTCGTATCACAAACATCAAAATATGCATCCTTTAAAAACCGTCCAGATCCTGCAATTACTTAAGACAAAATAAAAACTGCAATTTTAATTCTGTTCGGATACAATACTGTAACATCCAAAACAGATTATTCAGATTCTCGGGGCAACCTTAGAAACAAGTTTGTTGTTAAACCAATGTGAAGGAATTGCTTTCTTACACTTTAACAATTGTTACATTGCTCCGACAACAACAATCCACAAAATAATGATAAAATATGGAAACTTCGTCCTGTTATAATATTAATCCAAAGAAAATTCTTGAATTTGTACCAACCTGATCAAGATATTAACTTTTATGAGAGCATTGTAGAACATTTTGGGAGACATGGTTTTAAGGAGTGCGTCAGAAATAAATCTATAATGTTTAGATACAAAGTCCGGTACTTGAATACACCAGATGAGTATCTTATCCACTTGGAAGTTTATCAAGGAAAAAATCCCAACGTTAATAGTAAATATGAAGTGGAATACAGGAATTGATGCAAATACTTGAGAAGTTACCAGATCGCGTTAAAAGTTTACCATTTTACATTTACTTTGACAATCTATTCAATGGCATGTCTTTGTTTAATTAATGGAAACAACGAGATTATGATGGTATGGGAACTATGATAGAGAACATACTTCTGCGAAATTGTCCAATAGAAGACAATAAACTGTTGAAAAAAGTTTTTGAGGTTCATTTAACTATGAATTGGATGAAGACAATGGAATAATTGTCGTAAAATGGTTACACGTAATACTCATCATTAGAAAATCAATGTGAGACAAAAACTCTACCACAGTGGTGAGGAGTATCTGAGCGTTCGAGAAAGTTCCTGAAAGAAAGATAAGTAAACATAGAGACCGTAAATTCAGTTGCCGAAAAAATATTGGAGAAACAGACAGAAAATCATTGTTTGATTTTTACGACAATCTGAACCAAAATGAAAAATATTTATTCCAAATAATTCAACAAATAAGTACAAGAAAGCTCGGGTGGAAGGAGGAATTACTCCTTCCTATTCTTGAATATTCATGAGATGCAAATACGTTTATGTAAACAGTATTTCCTAGGAACTTTTGATATTTCGCCAAAAACAATATATACAGGGTGTCCCGGGACTAATGGGAAAAAAGTTAGGAGCGTATAATCTGAGTTATAGGCCTCCAAAGTTTTAATTTTGAATTTGGTTTTAATTTTTATTTCTTGTACTAGTTATTTGATCTTTATAAAATTTACGGCAAAGCTATAATATACGTGTTTGTTTATTTTGGAAAGGTAAACAGATTTACAGTAGTGCCTTGAAGCCAGGAACGGACTACTCGCAATGGTTAGTTATCCAAAAATTTTGCAGGGACGGCACACCCTGTATGAAATTATCGAAATTCACTTCCCCACACATTAAGCTAGCGAAAAGGTACTCCTGTTGGAATTCGATAAAATAAGCCGTTTGGCTAATATTTACAGTTTTATGAATGCACTACGTACCAATTAACGCATTCGCCATTTTTATAAGTACACAACGACTAAAACTAACTTATTAATACGGTGTCCAAGATTTACCTACAGTACTACAAAAAAATTATTTAACGATAGCAGAAGATAAAAAACATTAACGACTTATTAATTGGAAAGTTGGTAAAAACTTATTAAAAGTATTTTTACCGTTTATCAAGTAACCATAGGATTAGTTGTCAAATACTGTGTAGAATAGTTCGTAGTCAGTACTTGCCAATAATTCATAAGTCCTTAATTTAACAGTTACAATGGCAGAATTCACTTTTATTGAGTACGCTGATATGCATTTAATGTATGGACTGGTTTCTCGAAACTGTTTAGAGGCCAGAAGGCTTTATGCAGAACGTTTTGCAAACAGAGCATTGCCAGACAGACAAATGTTTGAGCGTATTGATCCCAGGTTACGAGAAACAGGTATGAATAAGTAAATGTAATTTTCCATGTATACAAAACAAAGTCTTACGTTTTATGAAATTTTTTGCCAAAAAAAGTTGGAGAGGTGCCAGTACGAAGCGTGTGTACTGTGGCAGTTGAACAAGACTTGTTAAATGCAGTTGATAATGAACCATCAACAAGTTTACGAAAATAATCAAGAGAACATAACGTCTCCAAATCAGTTGTTCATCGCGTCCTAAAAGAACAGCTGTTATATCCTTTTCACATGAAAAAAGTACACAGTATGACAGTGGCTGATTATCCTTCACGACTTGAGTATAGCCAGTGGTTTCTGCGACAACAACAAGCAGACAATACATTTATTAGTAACGTTCTCTTTACGAACGAATCCGGTTTCACCAGAGATGGAGTCATAAATTCTCATAATATGCATTTATGGGATGATGTGAATCCACATGGCATTATCCAAACTAAGAGCCAGCATAGATTCATGGTTAATGTTTGGGCAGGAATAGTGGGCAATCATTTGATAGGGCCATACTTTATTGACGGTACTTTGACCGGTCAGAGATATTTGGAGTATTTGCAAAATGATTTATGGAACCTGTTTGATGATGTGCTACTACAAACTCATAGGAATTTATGGTTCATGCATGATGGGGCCCCTCCTCATTTTAGTTTAGATGTATGACAGCATTTACACACAAGGTTTCCTAATAGATGGCTTGGTCGTGGAGGCCCCTTTCAATGGCCACCGCGATCAAGAGACGTTAATCCTATGGATTTCTTTCTCTAGGGTTATGTCAAAAGTAAGGTATACGCAACACCTGTGCAAACAAGGCAAGATTTAATAGACAGAATTGTGTTACACTGCAATGTTATTAGAAATAATGTGGAATTGCTTTTTCAAGTGCAAAGAAACAACCTTCGTAGACTTAGAATGTGCGTGGAAGTGGGAGGAGCTCATATTGAACATTTATTAGAATAACGTTAGTTTTTGTTGTTGTTTAGAAATTAGTTTTAGTTCAATGTTTTATAACTTTTGTTTTTTGAGGTTTTCTTAATGGTTTAATAATGTTGTGTTCGTAATTTTGATTAAAAGCAACTAATTACGTTGTTTGCGTACCTATTTAATTCCCATTAAATAAGTTCTCAATGTTTTTATCATCTGCTTTCATCAAATTATTTTTTTGTAGTACTGTAGGTAAATCTTGGACATCCTATTAATAAGTTAGTTAGGTAAATGTGTACGTAGCGCATTAATAAAACTGTAAATATTAGCCAAACGGCTTATTTTATCGAATTCCAGCAAGAGTACCTTTTCGTTAGTTTAATGTGTGGGGAAGTCAATTTCGATAATTTCATACAGGGTGTGCCATCCCTGCAAAATTTTTGGATCACTAACCATTGCGAGTAGTCCGTCCCTGGCTTCAAGGCACTACTGTAAATCTGTTTACCTTTCCAGAATAAACATACCTGTACATTATAGCTTTGCCGTAAATTTTATAAAGATCAAATAACTAGTACAAAAAATAAAAATTAAAATCAAATTCAAAATTAAAAGTTTGGAGGCCTATAGCTCGAAAACGAGGGCCTGCATAGAAAAAATTTATATGAAATACTAACATTATTTTGGCTCATATAATACGCTCCTGACTTTTTTCCCATTAGTCCCGGGACACCCTGTATATATATATATATATATATATATATATATATATATATATATATATATATATATATATATATATATATATTCTGTGAATCAGATCCGGTGACACCTAAAAAGAATGCCTGAGGAAGCACAAATCCTAGAGTATTGAGTAATGATCACAAGCAAACTGTTTTAGAACATATCAGGTAATTTCCAGTTTTAGAATCACACTATTGCAGAGCAAAGTGTATGGCTAGCCATAATGTATGACGTATATTTCCTTCACTGCACAGAAGCAGGAATTGAAAACCCAGTTAAATTATCTATGTATTGTGACATTTTTTAACAACAATTTTAATTACAAAATCCATAAACCAAACAAATATGTATGTGAGAGATGTTCTCGATTCTACATGGGACAAAAAGGTTTATTGACTGATGAAGATCAGGAAGAGATCAATAAACATTCAAGAGAAAAGCAATGTATGAAGGGTAAATACATTTAATAAGCAGAATGAAATTCCAATTTTATGCTTTGACTTAGAGAATGTTATAACTTGGGAATCATTTTTATGCTCCTAAGTTGACCATATACAACCTCACATCTAGGGTGACGAATTATCAGAGGAGGAATCTGAATAAGCCTTAAAAAATTTACTATTTTTATTTTAATATACAATGTCCTTCTATAGTCTCCAATTTAATAAATAAAATCTATTATTACGTATAATGAGCTTTGCAATCCACAATATTTTCAACAAAAAAAAATATCTATCAGATATACATTACCTGTCTTAATAATAAATTTAAATCCAACAATAAAGCAGAAACAAAACAATATATTAATCTGAAACGTTTCCTTTCATCAGATTTTCAAAAAATTAGAAAGATTTTTACACTTGGCAACATATTCATCTCCTGTCTCTGTAACGATGGCGGCTTCTGCTTCTATCCCTCTCTCTGTCCCTGGTCCTACCCCTATCTCTGGACCGTTCACTGGTCCTCCATATAAATTCGTCCACTGAACGATCGTACGAGCGTCTATCAGTAAATGAATTTATTCTAGACGCCGGATATTCAGGTATAGGCAATCCATCATAATAACGTGGCGGAGGTAAGTTGTCAAAGGACGATGGATAAAGCGAAGGTGCTACGTATGGTAAAGGGGGAAGTTGATGTTGCATGTTTCTCATATAATCAGCTACGTATGCTTCAGCTGCTGCTGCAGTGTAAGGTCGGGGCGATTCTCGGTTATAAAACATTGAGTATCTATCTCTCGGTCTTGGAGACATTGATCTTCTATAATTGCTTGACGTTAATCCTCGAGAGAGGAAAAATTTTCTTCTGGAATAAGAGGATCCCCTTCCTCTGAAATTGAAAGATGACGGTCGTGCTGCTATCGGCATTCTCGCTTTCGGATGCCTGTGACCATCTCTACCACGTAACGTACTTTTCTTTGAAGCTTCTTTAGCTAACCTCAATATTGGTAACAATTCAATACCTTCATCTTCTGGGAATAAACGGCACAATTCCTCCGCAACTCTAGGTTCAATTTCTTGACCGTCTCGACCTATTTTTACAGGTTTCCCATCGTTCCAAGGATTGTACAAGTGCATTGTATTTGAAAATGGTAATTCTTTACGGCAAATCCAGTCCACTTTGAAAACTCCCCCCAAAGCTTTGGCTGATAAGCCTGGTGGTAATACCCAGGAGATCGGAGATCCATCATGTCTTGATTCTCCGTGTAATCTTGCGAAGCCCGCAAATTTACCACTTTCTTTAACTGAAAATATTAATAACACATTTCTGGATTCTCTATATGCTTTGTTTAGATTAGCTTCATTTTGTGGAAGAGTCGACCATACTCCTTTGGCCTTAGATAGGATAATGTTTTCAGAATTATTTGATTTGATAACAAAGAAGCGTGCATCACGAAAGAGGTAATTTATTTTTGTTACATAGTCGTATGACTTTACCTTATTATTATCTTTCGATCGAGGCGAAGGACTTTTGTCTTTTGAACGACCTCTACGTCTAGATCGACGAATTTTACCCGAGGAATTGGTACTAACTGAACTTATTGTTGGAGCTGCTGAACTTTCGGAACTGGAGGAAGATACATCACTTTCATAATTTACTTCATCGAGTTTCATCTCATCTCCCATATCTAAACTAAGGTTTAGCTTTTCAGCATCTACACTACCATTTCTATTGGAGTTTCTGGAATCCATTATTATTCTTTTTGCTTTGAAAAATCTTCACAAACTTCAAACTGGCTCTACAAACATCTTGAACCTTATTATCCACAAATGTGAACAACAGTTTTTGCTAAAAAACTATGTTTTTATTAAACGAAACAAAAACACTTTCGGCAACTTTATTTGTTGGCTACAACTGAATGTCAAAAGTCAAGCTTCGATAATGATTGTCAACTGTCAAGAGGTGAGTTGTTGGTGTATTCTTTGCTAGTAGCTCCATGCTTTTGCCGTTCCACTTGACAATCACCGCGAAAACATCACTACTGACGTCATTACTTTCGCTCACGTCGAGTTCAAAAGACACCTATTTGAAAAGGTGGGTCGAAGGTAGAAGTGGACGTTTAGAAATTTCATAACTTCCTTTATATTTTAAATCATTATCATTATAGTAATTCATTTCTAATATCGAATTATAGGAAGTCTTAAATTATCTACATATAAAAGAGTAAATTTGGAGTAAAATCTAGGCATGCAGTGAATGGAAATGTACGTGTATATTACAATAAATCATTTACATGAAATGACTTTTGATTTGAATGACGATTAACTACATTCTCAGAATAATTAATACGTTTCGTGAGTTCGCTTTTCATGATCGCAATTTTGAAAAGTTTTGCATTCCACTCCTTCATCTGAGCTTTTAGATGAAGTACAAATAGTTTCTGAAGTGTTATGGCTATACGCGAGATTAGTGTGACGTCACAATTTGAAACTGTATCCAAACAAAACTATTTGCCATAGGAAATTCCAATTGAGTGAAGATTTTAGATTATTTAAGCGTTTCATACGTGTTTTTGAAAGGAATAAATTGTTAAAAAGTAAGTAATCGTATCTACTCAATATAAAAAATTATAGTTTTGATAATGTAAGTTATCCTGCAATCCGTATATTTGATTTTAAAAGCTATTTTTGAGGTTATATTTACTGGATTATTGGACTAATGTGAAAATATAAGATAAATAATAGTGATTGTTTGTTCTAGTGTCATCAAAACATGTTTCAACATTCTCTTGAAACCTTTTTTAATGATAATATGGGTTTGTTAGTGAAAACAGCTTAATTGAAGTGAAGTATCCTTTCAAGTATTCCAATGAAGAAAAATTAAAACCGCTCACAAAGGACAGGCATTACATAATTCATTTTGATGAAAATAATTTCGTGATAATTGAAAAATATAACTATTATCACCAGATACCAAGTGACATTATTGTGGTAATTACTCGACATCAAGAATGGAAGAAAAATATACATGTTTTAATAACGTTCTACCTTTACAAATTTGTACTGTTTATATTAACATAATAAAATGTTTTCATAATTATAAATTTTTGTTTGCTTCATGCTAAGAAAATTAAATTGAGGAAACGCTGCAAATTTACATAACTGGAAATATGCCATTTAGTCTGAAAACTCAGAACATCATGTCACAACTTTGCATCAATCAAATCATGTTTGTATGAGGTGCAGAGTTTCTGTTGGTTGCTTTCAAATTTTACTTGATCTGTAGGTTTTTTTTCAACTACATGTGTAAACATATTTAATTTTATCTATAAACAAATAATATAAACAAAAATGTTTCCAAATTTCTTTATTACACAGAGAAATATTTACTTGTAATACAATGGTTTACAGTTAATAGAAAGAGGAAAGTAAGGTACAGTAAGGAATTTCAATTTAAAATAGCAAACATTTAAAAAATCATTGACAGCAACTTGTAAAAAATGTAAAGCGAAAGATCTGTAATGACAAATAATAATGTATATGTTATAGGGAGATCGATATATACAGTACAAAATCAAACATACAATGAACATGTACAAGTTTGCTTCTACCTTGTTTGCAAAGATTAATCATGTACAAAAAAATAGTGGGCTAATTTTCTTTTCTCCATACATAAAATGGCAGCTACACAAAAAGTTCCGGGATCTGGTTCTATTGTTCTACAAATATTGTATAAACACTCAAAATAAAATGTTATATTTATCATTATGTAGATACCTTGTCAGCTCCATCCATTTGCTTCTTACTTTTGGATCCTTTGGAAATCTTTAAAACTTACAGTTCTTTCTGGCATTATAATGCTTTTACAGCCTGCACAGTGCCATTACTCTTTATGTGAAGAAACCTAAAATTAGACAATACAGATAGAAAAAGAATTAAAACAATTGTATTTCATAAGTTTATAATAACATGTTTAGGTTAGAAAACTCTTTTATTAAAATTATATTGCTATACATACCTAGTTTGGCTGGAATCGAATATATCTCTTTGTAAAAGTCTCAGTGTATATCTAAATGTCTAAATCAGCAGTTATATTCAAAATATAAGGGAATAATCTCTGGTTCAAAATAACACCAATGGTATCTAAATGGCTAGTTTTGTTAGCTTGGATACAAAACTGACATAACCTAAGATTATGACGTCACCACTAATACGCGTATAGGGACCGAGAAAGATGACGTTTATGCCATCTGCCGTGAAAAAACACAAACAATGTGATGTAAACACTATTAGTAGTTTTGTATAATCAGCGTTTTTAAATGTTCATTTTTTAAAACTGATATTAAATGTTTGTGATGTCGTCATCAAAATTATCTTTCTGTATTCATGGCTGTTCACATATGCTGTATAAAAATACTACGCAGTTGAAATTTTATAGTTTCTCCGAAAATTCATTGAACACTGTGTGGATAACCTTGAAACGTCAAAAATGAATAAATGCAGTAAAAACCCATATGTAATTAAAACATTTTGTTAACTATCATTTTGTGTATAATCAGTATGATACTACAATTGGCAGCTATTAGAAAAGTTCTAAACTTTCTTTTTACATAAATAAAAGATTATTATCGAGAGAATAAAATGTTGTTTTCTGTACGATTTCATTGATTATATAAAATAAAAAACTAATTATGTGTTTGCTGACTTTAATATTATATAATAAGTTCAAATAATTAAATACTATTAAGGGGAAGAAAGTAAACATTTATACAATGTTACAACGAATCACTCCAAGTTTTTTAATTGCCTTTCAAAAAATATCGAGAGAATTGGAAACCAAATAAAAATACTAGAATTTGCAGTGCTCATTTTGTCAATAATCAAAAATCAGATAATCCCCTACACCCATCTTACATACCAACAATTTTTCCTGGCAAATAAAATAAAAAGATCTATTCATTTTTTGCATTTTGTAGGTTGCTTATTATACTGTTTACATCACAATGTTTTTCTTATTTAACACCAGGGCGCTCTACTTTCGGCATAAGTGCTGCCGCGTATTTCCATACTATACCCGATCAGTACGCTGCCGCGTATTTCCATTCTATACTCGACTAGTACGCAGCCATAGAAAACTGCTCAAGTATACATTGTTCTGCTTTTTTTAATTCTGTGATTACAATATATACACGAATTTTGCGTACTATTCGAGTATACTTTGTTACATGCACGCGCCAAGTCCTGGTTCCAAACATAGATAATATAATATAATATACATATACACGAGTTTTTGTGTATTACTGTTGTATATAATAGTAGTCACAAAATTAAAAATAGCAAAACAATGTATACTTGAGTAGTTTCCTATGGCTACGTAGCGTATTTCCATACTATACCCGATCAGTACGCATGCCAGTATGATGCAGATTTAAAAGAGGGCTATACAGTGCTGCTCAAAATTAATTATTCCCACTCTCATTTGATAAATGTAGCAGAGGCGTACAGCTATTTGCGGAGTACTGAAGAAACCGACGTTACTTTTCGGAAATATTTTGATTCTGGAATGAGTCCAGCAGCAGCAATGGCTTTACATGAAATGACCTTAATTGAGAAGTACGGGAAAGAAAGTTCCGTTTACTTGGCAAATTCTCAGATTAACCCAAGTGAAAGACATGTATATTATCTTTATGAAAATTGGCGTAAATTCAACTTTGGGGACAAGTCCGGCTTAAATATCGATGAAGTACTAGAACGCAAATTAACACAATTGCAAGGAAAAGATTACATTATGGAATGCAGAAAAAATCCAAAAATTATTGTAGTGATAAGCCCAATTATGCAAAGAATATATAACTCAGACTTTATAGAGGACATGCTCTTTATTGATACTACGTCGTCTTGCGATCAAAACAATACAGCCATAACATTTGTCTTTGCCTCAAGTAAAATAGGCGCTCTTCCAGTGGCGTGCGCTTTCCACACGTCGCAAGATGAACCCAATTATACTCTTGTGTTTTCAATGATTAAAGAAGCGTTTGAGAAGAAATATAATGAAAAAAAAATGAATCCCTCTATTATAATGACCGACGACAGCGCCGCAGAACGAAATGCGTTAAAAACTATATTTCCAAATTCTCGACTTTTACTATGCTGCTTTCACGACGTGGCACAAGCGTTTTGGCGATGGCTCTCATCTGCAACACACCGAATTGATATATCAAAACGAGAAAGTATAATGTCAAGATTTTCAAAATTAATGTTTGCAAAAACTGGTTCTGAAGCAGAAAAAATATTCGAAGAATTAATTTTAGACGACTACGTGAAATCCTGCACTAATTTGGTACAACACCTGAAAAAAATTTGGGAAAGAAAGATGGAGAGGTGCACAGCTTACAGGACAGACATTATGAGCAGAGGACACAATACAAACAATTACACAGAAGCTTCAATACGTATTTTTAAAGATGTTATTTTACAGAGATGCAAAGCGTTCAATGTTTGTGCTTTAATTGACTTTTTGTCTGAAATTTTTGAAAAGTATCAATACAGGCGACTCATGAAATTTGCGCATAGCCGCCAAACAAACAGTTCCGCTTACTTGAAGTTTTGTAACCGATCAAAGGACGTGACCAAGATTTCACGCATCAACTATACTGAATTTCTGGTAGAGTCTAGTTCAGATAAAAATCGCACATACGTCGTTGATATTTCAACAGCATGTTGCAACTGCGTTGATGGTCAAGGGGGTGCCTTCTGCAAGCATCAGTGTGCTGTTGAATTAAAATATGGATTAATTTTACAGACGTCTCCAAAAATATCTAGCGCAGATAGGGTAACTTGTGCAAAACTCGCCACCGATGATCCACTTCCTGATGAATTTTACCAAAGTATGGTGAACGACGATATTATCGTTGAAGAAAACGCTAACCTAATCCAAGATTCCGAGGCATCTGTAAACTTGGCCATTGACGACATTTGTACAACAACAGAACAGCCACCGAGTAATTTAATAAGCGAAGTTGATGATCCCGTTTTTACTGCTACTTACAATGAAGCACTGACCGAAATGAAAGAAAATTTCAACCAATTAAAAACTATTTTAGAAAAACATCCATCTTCGACAAATTTAAAAGCCATTTATATGTTCAATAATTCGCTTAAAAATGTAACGACAGACCAACAAGCCCAAAATTTTATATTCAATAATTTTAAAAAAGGACTATCTCGCAAGATACGTGTGCAGCCAACATCGGTATCAAGACGTACCGCCAATAACAAGGGAACGAAGAATAGAATACAAGCAGGTCGACCGTCAGCAGAAGCAACCACAGCAAAAAAAAAGTAGAAAAAGGAGGCATGATCTTGCATTTAATGTTTCAAAAAATATTAATAATGCCCGTTAATTTTCGTTGTTCTCACTATTTTATTTTATAAAAATATGTTTGATAACCTATTCTTATTTATTAAATTAAATCCTACACTAATTGGTTTACACCAATCCTAAAATTTACACTAATTCTACAATTAGGTTTACCTTTAAAATTAATTTTTATCAGGTGTAAGCGACTCAGTATAGTTTGGAACCAGGACTTGGCGCGTGCATGTAACAATGTATACTCGAATAGTACGCAAAATTCGTGTATATATTGTAATCACAGAATTAAAAAAAGCAGAACAATGTATACTTGAGCAGTTTTCTATGGCTGCGTACTAGTCGAGTATAGAATGGAAATACGCAGTGCTGCCTCTATAGTTCCGTCTCGATCCCTCCCAACTGTCGCAATACATGAGATTTTGATTATATTCGTATGTAAATCATCACTAAAATGATTAAATTGTATATATTTTTTAAATAAATTAAGTTAACAAATAGTTATTGAAGTTTATTATTAATTTACAAACGTATAACCTCTTCAAGCCACCGTTTTATTTTCAATCTCACCATTTGTAATACTTATAATGCCGCTGCAGACGCTCCAAAGCCTTTACATCATATATATTACCATGTAGTTGCGCAACTACGAGGGGGATGAAGGGGATAGAAATCCCCCCCTCATAACCCTAAAAATGAAAAAAAATCTAAACCATAATCACAGCAAACCTACTTGATTAAAATGTACTAAAAGCTACTAACTGTAGGCAACACTTTTATGTTATAAAAAAAAGCTAAAATGCAGTTTTAGGGGCTTAAAATTTGAAAAATGTTCCTCACCATCACCTTCTGCGTTAAAAAACTCCTATCAATTCAATTCTTTCTTCAGGCATTGTATTAGAAACATCGTACGTTCTGTTTCCATACTTAAAATGTCCATCTCCTTTTGCGTTTAGCAAACGCTTATGAACCTTTCTCTCTTCAATTACATCTGCCTGAAAAACAGAGAAAACATAACTGGTACAATCAACGAAAACGGAATTCATAAATACATTTATCTGTGCTATCCTGGTGCTGGCAACAAAACTTGTAGTTCGTCTGATTTATCCATGGTAATATGATATAAACCAAAGCCCATTCCAATTGAGTTTATGATTGTAACACTCGCAAGCAAGTGGAACGGGAAAAACCGCGGTTGTGAGTCTGACCATTGTGAGCGCCAAGTCTAACGCAGCCAAAAAATTGCAGAAAAAGGGTTATTCTATAATACTGGGTTGCGCAAAAATAACTCATAGGTTTGCAAGTTGACGCTAATGTCAGCATTACCAACCGCTACGTTATGAGACGAAATTCCTTAAGTCGATTTAATTATCCTATTTTTTAGATTTTGTTACTCTTTGGGCACAAAAACGCAAAGTAGGTATATGACTTTCCATTGCACTTGTCCTTGGACGTGTGCGATAAAATGATGCCTTATGAAACTTGTTTTTTAGTATACCATTATAATGATACTGTAAGTAAATACCGTCTTGATCGTAAAGACAAATCAATATGATACTTAATACACATTGCTATTTTGCGAAATCTCTATAGAAACTACTTTATTTTTAAGTGTAAATATAGAGTTGCATATACGGCTTTAAATATTTAGTATAAATTTCTTCTTCGGTATATTAGTGTTACGAACTCGCACACCGAAGCAGATACTAAGTACGGCCCTGTAACCTTATGTTAACGGAGTTAAGAAAAAGGCGAGCGCGCCGAATTCTGAGAAGGTCTATTGGGATCTATTGAGACCGTCCTTTCTAAACATGTTCTCGAAAGGCATTTTAAGAAATATCGCGAAAGGCATGTCCCATCCCGAATATTCTAGTAAAGAAAGTTTTTGATATAAATACAGGACCAATCAGCGGATGAGTTCAGTTTATATAATTTGCCATAGTGAGTTAAACAGTAATTAAGTGAATATAAAAGTATTATAAATTAATAAGTTAGTGTGCATATAAATTAAATTTAGGTGACTAGTTAAGTACATATAAATTAGTGTTAGTGAGTTAGTGTTTAAATAAATTAGTAAGTAGCAATATCGAGTGTTTAAAATTTATCCCACCCGTTTACGTTTTAAATAAATTAGAAAAACATTACATTGGTGTCAGGTGGGGGGTAATATAAATAAATTGCAACGTAAAAATGGCCAAGAGACTATGTGATCTGAAAATGGCGGAATTAAGAGCAGAATTGGAAGATCGTGAGTTGGAAACGTCCGGTAAGAAAAGCGAATTAATAGAAAGACTTAAAGTGGCACTGGAAAATGACGGCTTTGATCCAGAATCATTTTTATTCAATGACGAGGCTTCCACCTTAATCTCGTCAATTTCTGCTAATATGAAGAACGATATTTCTGCCATGGAAGAAAAGATTTCCACTAATGTGAAAAACGATATTTCTGCTATAAAGAACGATATTTCTGCTGATATGGACGAGAAGATTACAACAATGAAAAGCGAGATTTCTGCTATGAAGAATGATATTTCTGCAGATATATTATCATTGAAAAATGACATTGCTACTGAAGTCGAGAATAAAATTTCGTCTCTAAAATCAGACATGGAGAATAAGATGGCAACTATGGAAAACCAGATGGACGAGAAAATTAGGAAGTTAGAGACAAATATTGCCGATTTAAGAACACAGTACACTTCAGCAGAAGAAAAGAAGATCGAGATCTGCAAGCCAGAAACACAACCCAAAACAGATGATATTGGCAGTTTTACCCGAGTCAAGGCCCCAACGTTCGATGGAAATATGTCGTGGACCAATTACGTAAAACAGTTTGAAGCAGCCGCTAGAGTGAATAATTGGTCCGATAAGGAGAAAGCAGTGAACCTAACTATCGCGCTTCGGGGAGATGCCTTAGATATACTTCAGACGATACCTCTGGAAGAAATGGATGACTTCGAGCTGCTGAAGAAGAGGTTGGACATGCGATATGGTCACGAACATTTGGAACAGTTGTACAGATTCCAGCTGAAGAACCGAAGGCGGAAACGTGACGAACCCCTTCAAGAGTATGAAATGGATATTGCCCGACTAGTTCGATTTGCTTATCCATCAGCACCAGAGAACATGATGGAATGTTTAGGCATCCAGGCCTTTATTGACGGCTTGTGTGACCACGATATGGAGAAGACGCTTCGATTAGCCCATCCTAAAACATTGGCCGATGCATTGACTGCTGCTCTTGAATATGAAGCAGCCACGATGGCTTCGGGATACAACAAAGGTAGGACCATACAGGAAGAAGGTGACGATGACAGACTTGACCAGATCGTCAACTTGTTGAAAGGTATGGCAGACAAGAAGCCGAAGAAAATCAGGTGCTGTAATTGTGGCCAGCCAGAGTATGCACGCAGTTTGTGTAAGCGTCCTACGACTCCTGCAAACCAAGAACCTCTTAAATGCAAAGCAGCCAAGAAAAGCTCGCGGTACAACGAAGGTAGGACCATGCAGGAAGAAGATGACGATAACAAACTTGACCAGATCGTCAACTTGTTGAAAGGTATGGCAGACAAGATGCCAAAGAAGATCAAATGCCGGGAGTGTGGCGAGCTAGAGCATGTACGCAATCCGTCTAAGCGCCCCAAGATTCCTGTAACCCAAGAACTCCAGTCACAGGGGAAATCAGATAGGGGTGAACATCCTGCTGATGCGAGTCACCGAAATGCCGACTCCCTGTCCAGACGGCCGTGCCCAACAGACTGCTCCCACTGCAACAAGGTGGAATCTAGGGAAGCTGCAGTTTCAAGAACTACTGTAGTCAACGAGGAATGGTCACCCACCAGGATCAGAGAAGATCAGGAGAATGATCCTCACCTGAAGATGATCCGGCAATGGAAGAAAGAAAACCGGCGACCTACCTGGCAAGAAGTGTCAAGATTTTCACCGAAACTCAAGGCGTATTGGACTCAGTGGAACTCCCTTGTCCTGGAAGAAGGGCTGTTGAAAAGAGTCCTTGAAAACGATGATGGTTCTGAGATGAGGAGACAGCTAGTTATCCCGAGAACAAGAGTAGCTGAGGTACTGAAGAAGTTACACGACAGTCCATCGGGAGGTCATCTGGGAGTGAAGAAAACCCTTCAGCGAGTTCGTGAAAGGTTTTATTGGATGAACAGCTCCGACGATGTGAAGGACTGGTGTAAGAAATGTACGACTTGTGCTACGAGTAATGGACCACATCGCAAGAGAAAGGCACCCATGAAACAGTACAATGTTGGAAGCCCTTTCGAAAGGATTGCTTTAGATATCGCTGGACCATTTCCGACGAAAGAAAATGGTAGCAAGTACATACTGGTTGTAATGGATTATTTTACAAAATGGGTGGAAATTTACGCTATCCCGAACCAAGAGGCCACAACTGTCGCGGATGTATTGGTGAAAGAATTCATCAGCCGATATGGAGTGCCCATGGAAGTCCACAGTGACCAGGGAAGAATTTCGAAGGCCATCTATTCCAGGAGATTTGCGACAAGCTGGGAATGAAGAAGACCAGAACAACAGCATTACATCCACAGTCAGATGGAATGGTCGAGAGAATAGGACTATTGGAAAATACCTGTCCAAAGTAGTATCCAGCCATCAGAGAGATTGGGACCAGTATCTCTCCCTATTTGCATTGGCTTATCGATCTGCCGTCAATGAGTCAACGGATGAAACACCTGCGAAAATCCTGTTTGGACGTGAAATGAGGCTTCCTTGTGACCTGGAATTTGGCTGTCGGCCTGGAGAAGATATAGCAGGCGAAGACTACGTGATCCAATTGAGAAGAAGGCTGGACGATATTCATGAACTAGTTCGAACAAATCTTCAAGTTGCCAGCGACAGAATGAAAAGGCGGTACGACACGCAGGCCACGGAGGGCGGTTTTAAAGAAGGGGACAAAGTATGGTTACACAAACCGGCGAGGAGAAAAGGATTTTCTCCAAAATTACAAAAATCCTGGGAAGGTCCATACTTGATCAAGAAAAGGATCAATGATGTTTTATATCGCATAAGCAAGATCCCCAACGGAAAACCAAAAGTAGTTCACCGAAACCGACTAGCGCCATTCGAAGGAGACCATGACATAGAGGAAGGAGTAAACCTTATTCGAGATGTGTCTGACCCCACCTTCGATGAATTTATGGGCGCGTATGGAGGTACCGGGAAAGCTAGATATGGAGTCACTTCGGAACAACAACAAGATTTGTTCACTCTCCCAGAAGGTTATTCACTGGCATACAACATCCCCGCCCGTATCAAGAACGCACGAGGATTGGCAACCGTCTTTCGAAAGAAGTTCGGGCAATTAGAAAAACTTGAAGACCAGATTCCAGCCCCTGGCAAGACACTGAAACTGAAACATAATTCGCGGTACGTTTTCTACGTGGTAACTAAAAATGAATTCCAAGATCGATCTACCTACCGCGATGTGTGGGAAGCACTTCGAAACCTCCGAGACCACGTGTTGGAATCCAACGTGAAGAAACTGGCTATGCCTAAGATAGCGAGTAACCAGTTGCATTGGCGAATCATCAGGAACATGGTAGAGATTATCTTTCAAGATACCGGTGTCCAGATATTGATTTGCAGCTACAACCCCCGTTATCAGTATCCGATGAAGACGGTGCCCTGCTATTTTCATAAGATCGGAAAGTGTAGAAATGGGGCTAGTTGCCGATTCAATCATCCAGTCTCGGCTACACAAAAGTTCCAGGAGGAACTTTCATTTAAGGAGGGGGTAATGTTACGAACTCGCACACCGAAGCAGATACTAAGTACGGCCCTGTAACCTTATGTTAACAGAGTTAAGAAAAAGGCGAGCGCGCCGAATTCTGAGAATGTCTATTGGGATCTATTGAGACCGTCCTTTCTAAACATGTTCTCGAAAGGCATTTTAAGAAATATCGCGAAAGGCATGTCCCATCCCGAATATTCTAGTAAAGAAAGTTTTTGATATAAATACAGGACCGATCAGCGGATGAGTTCAGTTTATAATTTGCCATAGTGAGTTGAACAGTAATTAAGTGAATATAAAAGTATTATAAATTAATAAGTTAGTGTGCATATAAATTAAATTTAAGTGACTAGTTAAGTACATATAAATTAGTGTTAGTGAGTTAGTGTTTAAATAAATTAGTAAGTAGCAATACCGAGTATTTAAAATTTATCCCACCCGTTTACGTTTTAAATAAATTAGAAAAACATTACATTAGTAATGAAATATCAGTATAAACCGCACAACTTCCAATAATTTTAATTTCATTTTATAGAATATTAGAATACCGAACATGAAACAAAAGGTATATTATAAATTTACTGTTGTCTCAAATACGATTTGACATTATTTTGACATTAAAGTATCGTTTATTTTTTATCTCTTCATTATTTAAATTATATTCTCACTTAAGGAGTATCTGATAAGATTTATATTTTTCGGATAATCTTTTTTGATTTTGGTATTGGCGCTAAAATAGTTGAAACCGTATTGGTTGTTGAAAACGGGGTGTAAAGCACGCGCAGAACCGATGACTCCGGTTGTTGCTCTGTAAATTTGTAAAGAGTCAGAAAAAGTGTGAGAGTGTTATTCGGAAGCCGACAATGAATGTATTTATTTTATGTAATATATTTTACGTGAAGTGATCGTCCAAACATGAATGAAATATACGTTACAGTGTCTATTCGTAGTTGTAAACAAAAACGTTGATTATGAAGTTATTAAAGTACACAAATACAATTAACATGAAGTATTCCGAAAAGCACAAATAGAATTCATCACCGGAAAAACAAAAAATTTTCTCCGGAGAAGATATTTTCTATCTTTTACTAGGGGTAAGTAGATATGACAGATTTTGTAGTAGATAGGAATACTTAATGGTTAATAAAAACATCTAATATTGTTTTGTTTAATAAATGTTACGTGCTGCGATAAAGATAATAGAAATTATAGTGTTATCATTTCATTTGGATTATTATAAAAGTGGAATTATTAATTTAAAGGGGCTGGGTTACAATGCAAAGGCCATCTGGGTACCATAAATGTCAATGCTGAGGTCACATTGTTTTGTTTTGCTAATACTTTAGAATTATTTTATATGGATATTTTTAATTTACGATTATTCGTAATAAAAATAGATAACGTGATTATTTTTTCGCAGAAATTAGTTAACCATATTATGACTAGAATGTTTATGTATTATTAATGTTAATGCCTTTATAACCAAAACGGCACTTTTTGGTACATAATTTTGCATATTACTAAATTGATTAGCACACATATTTTTACATGAAATTATACTAAATTCGTTTATTTACATATTTAAACGACATTTCACACTATCCTATTTGGGGAGGTGTAAGTGGAACTCCAATTTGATACAAGATAAGTTATAAATTTAATGTATTTAAATCACTACATAGATAGATCCCAATTAATTAATTAGATTATTAAACATAAAATGTTTAATATACAAAGGGAAGTGTTTGATTGAGGATGTAACTGTTATTATGGTTATGATAAGAAAAAACTAGATAAGTTAATGAATTCACTAGAAGTTGATGACTTTTACAGAATGTTCAGTTTTCTCAATTAATTCTCTCTAAAGTCGAAATAAAGTAGGGAAAAAATAATTTTTTGACATTTAGAAATGCATTTCTAGAATGTTATCTTAATATTTGCAATATAACAACCTTTAGGATTTTTTAAGTAAAGGCTTGTTTTCACGAAAAACGGATAAATTTAACGTACTGAATCTAAGAAACGCGCTCATGTGGAACATTCCTTGATCTTTTTTCTTAAAGATTACACTTTTATGAATGTATCTCTAGAACTTTATCACAATATTTGCATTATTTCGGCCTGTAGGATTTTTTAAGTGAAGGCATGTTTTCACGAAAAACGGAATAACTTCAACGTACTGTATCTCAGAAACGTACTCATGTGGTGCATTCCTGATTTTATTCCTTAGAGATTACACTTTTAAGAATGCATCTCTAGAATTTCATAACATTTGCATTATTACGGCCGGTAGGATTCTTTAAGTCAAGGCATATTTTCACGAAAAACGGAATAAGTTCAACGTACTGTATCTCAGAAACGCGCTCGTGTGGTTAACTCTTGATTTTTTTGGTTGGAGATTACAAATTTAAGAATGCGTATCTAGAATTTTATCTCAATATTTGCATTAAGTATTACGGCCTGTGTGAGTTTTTAAGTCAAGGCATGTTTTCACGAAAATCGGAATAGTTTCAATGTACTGTATCTCAGAAACGCGTTTGTCGGAGGCAGTCCTGATTTTTTCCCTAAGAGACTACACCTTTGGAAATACACCTCTAGAATTGTATCTCTATATTTGTATGATTACGGCCTATAGGATTTTTTAAGTGAAGGCATGTTTTCACGAAAAACGGAATTATTTCAACGTATTGTATGTCAGAAACGCGTCCGCGGGGTGCACTCCGTCTAGGGCACATCTGATTTTTTCCTTAGGAGATATACCTTTAGAAATGCATCTCTCGAATTTTATCTCAATATTTATATGATTACGGTCTGTAGGATTTTATAAGTGAAGGCATACTTTAACAAAAAACGGAATTATTTCAATTTATTGTATTTCAGGAATGCCTCCGAGTGATGCTCTCCTAATTTTTTTCCTTATAGATTACACATTTACGAATCCATGTGTAGAATTTGATCTCAATATTTGCATTATTACGGCCATTAGGATTTTTTAAGTGATGGCCTATTTTCACCAAAAATGGAATGATTTTAGCATACTGTGTCACGGAAACGCGTTCGTCTCGGGCAATTCTGATTTTTTTCCTCAGATACTACACCTTTGGAAATGTACTTCTAGAATTTTATCTCAATATTTGCATTATTGCGGTCTGCAGGATTTTGTAAGTCAAGGCATGTTTTCACGAAAATGGAAATACTTTCAACGTACTGTATCTTATTAATCAGTTAGAAATTTTACTTTATAATACTTATGATAACAATAACATGTTCTTGATCTGTGGTGACATTAATATAGACTTTTTAATTCAAAGCTACCAAAAAGATACTTTAATAAATTTGTTTAAGGAGTTTGACATTGAACACCATAATAACGTACCTACGAGAATAACCAGTAACAGCTCCACATGTACAGACAATATCTTCACGAATTATGATATAAATAAGGTAAAAGTGTGTGATACGCTCTTGTCTGATCATACATATCAAATGTGTTTTTAATATGTCTCTTTCAAAAACTAATGAAATCAGTTATATATATATATATATATATATATATATATATATATATATATATAAACAATACTATATTTCCTGCGTCTTTTCATCCTTCCGACGTTTCGGCGTCTCCCTTAAATCAAAGAGTATATTATACTCTAATGATTTACTTCCGATGTCCTTATTGAGACAAACACGTAGATACTTTGAAATTTCAATATACTCTTAAAACAAAAAAGTTTTTTTCCCAAAATTTACCATACATCTTGCAGGCATTTCTGCATCCGTACATATTACCGATTTTTCTGCATCTGCAAATATACTCATTCACCACATATGCAACTCTGCGTCCGATTTCGGGTATTATGTTCATCTTATCTACCTTTCTGCACCAAGCAGTGTTGCCAGATATATAAGCACCTCGAATTTGATTCGTATTCATTAGCTCTACGAGAGGTATTGGTGATAATCGTGAATCAGTATAAGTATATAGAGTGTTTCACTATAGAGTCACCTCCAAAGTTATCCAAATTGGCATGAAAGTTAAAATTGCAAAGAATATTATTTGTCTATATCTATAACTGTGAAATATTTATTCATGATATAATAACTTTTTTGTGTAGGAGATCATTATTTCACGGTCAAAATTCATAAATTCGATATGGCGGCTCCCAGATGACAAGTTTTTTTATTATGATTCTAGTCTATTCAAAATTGAAAGTATAAAAACTGAAGAGAAATTTTGTTTACAAATACACTAGAAATAAAAATAAATGAATGAAGAATATTTTTAAAGAGACAGTTTTTAAAAATACGCTAAAAAATAATAATTTATTTGATTTTTTGACCAAGGTGGGCAAATATTCAAAAGCATGCTGCCAATACAAAATAAGTATTTTGTTGCAGGACAAAATTTTGAATCTGTTAACCAAAAATCAAGATTTATAAAAAAAATAATTTTTATTTTCTGGGGAATTTGTTGAAAAACTTGTTTTTATAAGTACCTATTTTCTTTGTTAGTGCATTTGTCTGAAAATAGTTTTCAATTATATCCATTCAAACTATTGAATACACGGCACTAGAGAAACATTGCATTGTGGAAATCGTAGGTTTGGTATGCAAAGTTAAGTGTTTGGTACATGTTTTAAAAATTCCAATGTGAAAAGGAAGTAAATATTATTTTTCCATGGGTCACATACCAAATGACTATCCCAGGAAAATAACATAAAAGAAATAAACGATTCCTAGATGACTGTTCATTTCTTTGATAAATGATCAATTTCTGTGAATATATATTTTTGGATTTAATTTTCGTCCAATCAAGCAATGAATTCTCGTTAATCTAGACTAAAAAAACTCTTCAGATTTTTGGGATGTTCTCCCATAGGAATGAGGAAACAAGCTTTTTACTTCAGTTACATACTGTTTGTAAAATAAAAAGTTTTAGAAAAACAAATAATAAAAAACCATTTTATTGACAAGCTTTTATTAGAGCTGTACTAAAACGATTAAAATAGGTTCATGTTATAGCTGACAATGATGTATTATTTTTTTAAGTTGAATTATTTGGTTTCAAAAAGCTTGTCGCGCGAAATGTTCATAAAAGTAGGCATCAATTAATTTCATGGGACAGTGATTGGTTGATGAGTAAAAACTAGTCGAGGTATTTATTTTTTCCCAATTCGCACGACAAGCTATTTGAAACCAAATAATTCAACAAAACATAAATATACCATTATCGGCGATGACTTGAACTTATTTTATTTGTTTTAGTACAACTCACATAAATACTTGTCTTTTAAAAGTTGTTTTATTATTTATTTCATTTCATGCTTTTTAGTAATTGCGCCTCAATCTGTTAATTTCTAATAGAGCATCGTGATTACAAGTTCTTTTGCCTGTGCGTTTTGAGCTATCTACTAACGACGCCCGTCTCACCAAATCATGCAATCATGAACCGTTTTCAACATATTATCTTCACTACAGAGTAACCTACCATATTGAATTCGGAATAACTTCACTCGGCAGATCCTATCACAAAACTTCAGTAATTTTGCCAAAGAAATCATGATCTCAGACCACAAAAACTACCACACACCATTTTTTAATATAATCTGACCATAATTACAAAACTCTTCCTCCATCTTGTGACCGCCATTATGAATTTAAGAATTTCGACGAAAAATTCTCTGAGTTCGAAAACCCATACATACCAATTTTGAATCGAAACGGAAAATAATCAGAATTTTCGTTCGCCATCTTGAATTTATGAATGTTGACAATAAATTCATAATCTCCGATCCCGAAAACACCCACTTACCAATTTTGACTCAAATCGGGACATAATAACAAATCTCGTCTGCCATGCTAAAGCTGCCATTTCGTTTTTTTTAACAAAAATTCCATAATGTATTGCAACAGGAATTATGAACACCTGACAATTTTCAAGTTAATCGGAAGAATAGAAGTGGGTAAAAATTCAGTTGCAAAATTTGAAAGAACTAACAAGTTACTTATCTAAAGAAGCAAAAAAGAATTTATCTAACTCATGGTTAGAAAAGCAGGTATTAAAAAGATAAAATATGTCTCCTAAAATAGAATTTACAACAAATAATAAAAGTTCAAACTAACATTCATTTTTGTTAAAAGAATTCAACAATATCATTCAATACCGTTTCTTTTCAAAAATATAAGAAGAAATTTTTTTTGGATATAATAAAAAAAATTGTTATTTATTTTAAAATTTTATAAAATCATTCGATATAGAGAAAAAATTTTTATTTTGAATTCACAGAAACCCGAAAAGCAAAAAATGCATTTTGTTTCAACAAATCTAATATGGAAATAGTTTCAGTAGTTGGAATACACAAGAAGTGAAAAACGCGAACAAAAACATGTTAATAGTAAAACTGAGTACAAACTGTTGATAAGAATAATAGTTTGATGTTTAAATAGTCCTAAATTTGTAAAATTGCTACATGATGCCCGAAGTTCTGAGTGCAACAAATATGCTTTTTGCACATGCTACACACAACATTCTTTCCTGTAAGAAAAAACGTTTCTTTTAAATATGTCATGTTTTAAGGAATATTCAAGGGAACATAAGTACCTATTTATAGTTACCATTTTCATAGGTACATTCAAATTTGATAATTTGAACCGTAAATCAACAAACTTGTCAATATTCTTCAGTTCTGTCATTTTAACCATGAATTCTTCAATCCCTACACCAAAAAGCCCTAGGTACCAATTTTGATTAGAATAGGACACCAAATCAAAAAATTCGTTCGCCAGCTCGGAACAGAAAAATGGTTTCTTCAGATGTGTGATATAAACTACCTCCTTTCCGAGCTGGCGGAAGAATTTTGTGTGGATAACAGATTCAAAAGCTTGCTGCACAAGAATACTTATATTCAAACTTAAAATATTTCGCGGCAATATTCTGAATCTTTAGATTACATAGTAACGTCACAAATCTGAATAAATTTAATAAAATTTCTTATGAATTTGGACAAAACCTTCAAATATTTGCCAACCAATCTGTAATAGTATTGGATTATGAATCACAAAACTCATTCGTCATTTTGAGATTTGGAATTCAGATTATAAAGGTCAGAGAGAAACTGCATTCTGAATAACCCAATTCAAACACGACGAAAGAAATCAAAACTCCAATATACGAAATACATGATGTATTCTAAAAGCGACGCTGAACGGCAAACCCACTTTTGAACGTCCTCCTGTCACAATGCAATAATAATTCTATATATTAATACGGAAAATGAAATACTACAACATTGCCAAATCTCATGGCCGAAATTTTAGGACTTTCTTCGATTTTTTGCCTAAACGATACAATATCGAAAAATAGCATTAAATTCTGCGTTACCCACGGTCAGAAAAACGTTTTTTACAGCTTTGTCAAAAACTGAATAGATGAGGCTTTTACTTGATGAAGATCCATACTGAACGATGAAATAAAACAATATAGTTTGTTTAAATCTTCATATATTTGAACTAATGTTCAATTTAAACTTGAAACGTGAAACGCGTTTCACTAACACAGTAGCTTCGTCAAAACTGTATATATTAAGACATTTTTATATTTTACCTTCATTCGTTTTGACAAAGCTACTGTGTTAGTGAAACGCGTCAACAAGTTTAAAATGAACATTAGTTCAAATATATGAAGATTTAAACAAACTATATGGTTTTATTTCATCGTTTTGTCAAAAACGGAAATATAGTACTATATATGAGTCTGCAGTTCAAAAATGAATACTTTAAGAGAAAAACTCCTGTAGAGCATAAAATTCTGCGCCCACTGAATTAAAAAGTTGAGCAAGTATAAAAATTTCTTATAAGAAATAAAAAAGCATTGGCTGTATTTGTATTTTTTAGTCTTATAAAAGAATATAATGGTCAGAATTTGTTTATAACTTGATATACAATGAAATGATTGATATTTCTTTGTAACTCTATTGAGAAATGCCAATTGTGATTTTTAAGTAGAAAAAATTCCCAACTAATTATATAAATGATGGAAATATAAAAAATCCATGGAAAAATAAGAATGGTTTCTTCAAGTCATCATAGTCATAACACAATATGACGAATGAAATGAAAAAAATATTTCATTTGTCTACAGACCATTTATAAACAAATCACGTGAAAAAATTCATAACGTTTCTAAAAATGGAAAATTTCATTTTTTTTCTAACTTTAAAAGATTATAATAAGTTTTTTTGTATCCTTTCTAGAAAGGAGCGAAAAATTTATAGACCAATTATTTGCCGTACTGGTCGCGCGGAGCTGTATTTTCAGTTGAATCAAAATTATAAATAATGGAGACAGCGTTCCTGGAGAAAGGACTTTTCAATTCAAAATTTCCCCTTCATCAAGAATATTTTTTGTAAATTTCTTAACAATTGATAGTTTCTGAATTGTTAGCATAAAACTAAAAGCCTTTTTTCATCTCAATTTTTTGTGTGGTGTAAAATCATTTTATTGCATGTTTCTAGACATAATTTCCAATCAAATCAGCTATCGCTCATATTTTTAGGAGCTTTATCAGGAGTTAACACCGAGGTAAACATCTCAACTACACTAAATGCCACATAGCTGAATTAATTAATTATAATAATTCAATTATTTGATCCCATTCATGAGGAGGCCGTAATCCGCATATTTGGTAACCCAGATAATTTCAATTCCCACACCTAGAAGCCCTGTGTAGAAATGTTTGATAGAATAATACATTAAATCACAAAACTTGTTCGCCATCTTGACGACGTCTTCTCAAATCATTGAACTTAACCAAAAAATCTGTTTACAAAAATCCTCAGATATCAATAATTCTGAGTAGTACCCATATGTAGTAAATGTTATACCAGAACGTAGTGGAACTCAAGACTCTATCGGGACAAGCTTTTGAATATATTATTCTCGGAACTGTATAACTTATGTCATATCTACATCATTAGATCAATCTCACTGCATTTTTTAATGCATACTTATATGTATTTATTTTTTTATTCTTAATTCTCTTGTGATTTCATCATGCTATTCATGATATCCGACCCTAAAAACTCCCGAATACCAATTTCCTAGAGAGTTGGATCATTAACATATAATTAAACCTTTTCGAATGCACTCAAACGGGAAAATAATTCCTTCGGATGTGTGAAGTAGGATATTGTGATAATAACAAATTCCAGATCATTCCAAAAAAGAATATTGCACGGCATGCTTTTGAATATGTTTATTACAGAATAACTAACGTCACATATCTGAAGAAATTATCCCTCAATTTGTGATGAATATTAGCAAAACCAATGAATGAACTTTAGAATTTTGAGAATCAATTTATAATTTTTCTTCTCAAAAATCCTGAAATTCCAATTTGGAATAAAATTGCAAAGGAAACGTGTTCTGCAATTCCAAAACCTCTACATACCAATTTTCCATATAATGGACTCAGTAAGTACAAAACTTCTCCGTCAAATTTATTGTCAATAGGGTAGGTAGATGTGGGTGAAAATTCGATTGTAAGATTGGCATATGTCAATTAGATAGACAGTCAGATAGTTAAACCGAATGATTTCTATAAGAAATCATTCATGAAATGTAATTCAGGACCTGCAGGAAAAATAAATCGTAAAATCCTCCAGAACACCTATTCATCCTATTCATAGTGATTAGGCAATAGTGTGAATCTCCGCGCCAATAGACCAAAATATACATGTTTTATCTCTGGAACACAACACGGACCCAAGAGACTTCCTACCTTCTGTTTCCTTGTTTACTAAGTAGTTGGAGCAAATCTAGTACTGAAAAACTGCACTAAAGATAATCCAATCCGAACCCGTCAAAAGAAGACGAAATCCAACAAAATAAATACGTGATATATTCTAAAAGAGACACTGTATGGCATATCCACCTATGAACGTCCTCTTGTCACACTGCAATATCAATTATAAATAAAAATATAGAAAATAAAGCACTACAACATTGCCAAATCTCTTGGACGCAGAAATATCGAAATGGTGACAAAAATATACGCCATCCCGATATACGCAGAGCGTGAACAGCGCACCAACTCTGAGTTTGGCTGAACTACGATATACGTAAACTGGAGACCATTCTCACAAATGGGCGTCCGGCTATAAATTTATTCTTTTACGTTTTCGACCATCCTGCATTTGATGGAGCAAAAAACTTTTCTGCGTCCATATACGGACGCAGAAAGTCGCAGGACGCAGGTATTAATGCAAAAACCACAATGTACGGACGCACGCTTATCGAAGAGATGTAAATATATATATATATATATATATATATAAAAGAAACTTAAGTGATCCTAACATTTCAAAATATTTTATCAAAAGAAACTTGGGATAAGGTATATGAAGCCACAAATTTTCATGAGAAATTTGCAGCATTTTATGAATCATTTGTATATTATTATGATTTAATATTTACTAAAACAAAGAAATGTCTTGAAAAATATAAACATAAAAATCCTTTTCCATCAAACATTAATGAACTACATGATCAGCTGTGTGAAATGAACAGATTGAGAAAAGTAATAAACAATCAAAATTATACAGAATGTTACAGAGAGTTCAAGAAAGAATACCAGATACTAAGTAAAAAATACTTGCGTGAAAAAAATAATAATAGAATTTGTAACAGTGGTAATGTAATGAGGGAATCTTGGAAAATAATTAATGAAGCTAGGGAAAACAACAAAAGCAACGTAGTGAACATAAAAGTTGAGGAAGAAAATAACTTAACACCTAAAGAAAAAGCAAATTATATCAATAAATATTTCGTAACTGTAAATCAAAACAACAATATTCCTAATTATAATATGCAACTTGATGCATCTCATACAAACTTGTTTCTATTTCCAACAACTCCTGATGAGATTATATCTATCATCAATAAAACCACATCCAAACCTGCAGAAGGGGTTGATGAAATTAACGGTAAGGTAATAAAAAGGCAGTTGGGTTTATTGCTGAGCCCATATCTCATTTAATTAATGAATCGTTTACCTCAGGTACATTTCCTAATGTGAAAGTATCTAAAGGAATTCCAGTTTACAAAAACCATGGGGTAAGAGATGAAAAAAAAATAACTACAGTATTATTTGTATACAAAGTCAAGTAACTAAAATAATTGAAATGGCATTCTCTGAACGTCTCGTTAATTATCTTGAACATTTCAACATGCTACCTCAATCTCAAAATGGCTTTAGAAAGAAAAGATCAACATCCAGTGCCATTGCTGCTTGTATAGAATTCATTTATTATGCGCTTAATGAAAAGCTACATGTTTTGGGGCTTTTTTATGATCTTAGCCGTGCATTTGACACTGTTGATCATGAACTTTTGCTATTGAAACTTCAAGGAATTGGCATACGCGAAAAACCATACGAGTGGGCAAAATCTTACTTGTCCGATAGAACTCAAGTAGTTACAATTAACATCACAACATCTGATCCTATTCCCTCTGAAACTGGAGTACCACAAGGATCGATTCTTGGCCCATTATTTTTCATTATCTTCGCCAGTGATATTAACAAAATTTGCTTAACCTCTCAAAAAATTATTCAATATGCCGATGATAGTAATATTATCATGGTGAATCAACAATTTGAAGAACTCATTGATGAAACTAATGTAGCATCTTTGAACTGAATAAATATTTCATAGGAAATGGTTTAACATTGAATGTGTCAAAAATACATTTTTTGCCAAGAAATGTTGTGCCTGATATTGAGCCTTTTTTACATGGTGTAAAATCCATTCAGAGTGTTGATCAATTCAAATTCTTAGGAATGATACTAGATCCCAAGCTCAGCTGGGAGTCTCATATAAATGCAGTGATTGTAAAAATAAGTTCATGTTGTTATATCATTAGAAATCTAAGAGAAACTGTCTCTCTGAATGTATTAAAGCTTATTTATTATGGACTAATACAATCAACTCTTCAGTAAGGCTTAATGTTTTGGGGTGCGTCATTCTTTCTTGAGAGGGCTTTTAAAGTTCAAAAGAGCTATGTACAGTGTTTCTCCAAGAGGGACGTGCAGATCATTTTTGAAGAAGGCTGAAATTTTAACTCTACCAAGTCTATTTAGACCAGTGCTGAAGCCTTCAAAAAATGGTAAAAAATGAAAAAAAATTACAGTAGGATGAAACCCATTAGAAAAGGAGGGAAATATGATCAAAATGAAAGGAAAAATAAATTACGGTCGATCCGAGTTCGGGAAGTGGGAGGAGGTGAGTTTTTAGGTTAAAAAATGGTTTATCTTGATTTCCGGTAAAACTACAAGTCCTATGGAAAAAAGTTAAATGGCAAAGTTGTAGGTAATAAAAAGATCTACAACTTTTGTATTTGCAATTTTTTCACATAAACTCAAAATTTAGGTGAAAAATTCAAAAAACCAAGTTTTTGGTTTTTTATTTATATCTTTTTCAAAAAAAAATTTTTTCTACGAAATTTGGTGAAAACTTACCTTATTATGTCCCAAATACACTGTAATTTATTTGATTTATAATATTTATTTTTTCGCCTTATTTTAACTTAATATCAAAAAAGCACCCGAATTTTCAATCGAAAATTCTGACGTCAAAATATCGGCTTTTTTCAAAAAGTCTGGGGGCTTTTTATTCGTTGAAATATCTACTTTCTGATGGTGTGAAAAATATACATTACTATAGGAAATGTTCTCAGAAAATGCAAAAAATTAAAAAAAACTCAAATTCTAAATTTTTTTTTCAATCATTGTACAATTTTGAGGTATTTATTAAAATTTACACTTTGATTACTCAAAAAACGTAAGATTTCATGTTTTATTGATAATCGAAAAAATTGTTGGTATGTAAGATGGGTGTAGGGGATTATCTGATTTTTGATTATTGACAAAATGAGCACTGCAAATTCTAGTATTTATATTTGGTTCCCAATCCTCCCGATGTTTTCTGAAATGTAATTAAAAACTTGAAGTGATTCGTTTTGTATAAATGTTTACTTTCTTCCCCTTAATAGTATTTAATTATTTGAACTTATTATATAATATTAAAGTCAGCAAGCACATAACTAGTTTTTATTTTATATAATCAATGAAATCGTACAGAAAACAACATTTTATTCTCTCTATAATATAAAAATGGATTACAATTAATCAAATCTATTTATAAATGTAAAAAAGAAAAAATAACACTGAATCAATTAAGATTTCAAAAATATCAATTGGCAAAAATTAAATCATCCTTCATTTTGGCAAACCTCCCACCAACAGAAGAAGCAGCAGAACAACATTGTTACAGAGCATATTATCAGCTTCAAACTTGCTTGGATAACGAATTGACAGCAACAGATTGGGGCTGGAAGCAACATCAGTGTGGCATTATGCCCAAATTTACAGAAAAAGATTTAATTCCGGAAGTATTGCTCAAAACTATTTGCTGCAGCTGTGAAACTGGATGTAACAGTTTAAAATGTGGCTGCCGAAAACATGGTTTAAAATGCACAAATTTATGCACTAATTGTCATGGTTCTGAAAATTGCTCCAATATGGAAGAAAAAATCTACGAGGAAGTAAATGATTCAGATGAAATTGTGGATGAAGAACCAATGCAGACTGGAAATAACATTGGAGACGAAGATGATGGTCTTGAAGATTTCGACGATCAACTAGAACGATGAAGAAATGCCTTCAAAGAGACAAAAACTAATGAATAACTGATTAGAATTTCAAATAAGGTATTTATAAATAACAAGATTAATTAACGTTTTTGAAAAAAAAATATAATGAATAACGTAATCAGAATTAAGTATCTAAATTCAATAGTACGATTTACATGTATATTTATATTTTATGAGATTTTCTATGACATGAATGTAATTCGAATTAAATAAATAAACTTTTTAACTAAAACAAATTGCAGCAATGACATTTTTTTGATAAAATTGTACATAGTGATTAAAAAAAATTTCGAATTTGAGTTTTTTCAATTTTTTGCATTTTCTGAGAACATTTCCTATAGTAATGTATATTTTTTTACACCATCAGAAAGTAGATATTTCAACGAACAAAAAGCCCTCAGACTTTTTGAAAAAAGCCGATATTTTGACGTCAGAATTTTCGATTGAAGATTAGGGTGCTTTTTGATATTAAGTTAAAATAAGGCGAAAAAATAAATATTTTAAATCAAATAAATTACAGTGTATTTGGGACATAGTAAGGTAAGTTTTCACCAAATTTCGTAGAAATTTTTTTTTTTATTTTTTCACCTAAATTTTGAGGTTATGTGAAAAAATTGCAAATACAAAAGTTGTAGATCTTTTTATTACCTACAACTTTGCCAGTTAACTTTTTTCCATAGGACTTGTAGTTTTGCCGGAAATTAAGATGAACCATTTTTTACCCTAAAAACTCACCCCCTCCCACTTCCCGAACTCGGATCGACCGTAATTTATTTTTCCTTTCATTTTGATCATATTCCCTTCCTTTTCTAATGGGCTTCATCCTACTGTAATTTTTTTTGGTTTCAAAAATTATCGACCCTGGTTAAATCAAAGTGCATTTATAAAAAATTAAGACATACACACGTATGACACTAGACAGAAGAGTGATATCCACCAACCATTTTCACGTTTAGAGATAGGGCAACATTCTCCAAGGCATATTGGAATAATATGCTACAATAAGTTCAGTAATATATTGAATACAGAAAAAAACATGGGAACATCAAGGAAATTGAGAAATATACTTCATTCTTTTTTATTACAGCATTCGTTCTATAGTGTTGAGGAGTTTCTTACATATTAATACTATATTTTAAAAATTACTTAGTATTTGATTTATAGTCCATTCTATTAATGTGAATGTTTTTATTCTAATTACCTGTATTTCGTTTGTTTAGTTGACTAGTCTGATAGAGTTGTGTATTATATGAAATTTTGTATAATGTATGATTCTCATAGATGTAAAATATATTCTATTCTATTCTCAGAAACGCATTCATCTGGGACACTCCTGATTTTATTACCGATAGAATACAAATTTAGAAATATATGTCTAGAATTGTATCTCAATCTTTACATTATTACGGATTGTAGGGTTTTTAAAGTAATGGCATGTTTTCACGAAATTCGTAATAGTTTCAACGTACTGTATCTCAGAAACGCGCTTGTGTGGTGCACTGTTGATTTTTTTCCTAGGAAATTGAACATTTAGGAATCCATGTCTAGAATTTCATCTCAATATTTGCATTATTACGACCTGTGGGATTTTTTAAATGAAAGCATGTTTTTACGAAAAACGGAATGATTTTAACGTACTATATCTCACGAACACACTCGTATGATATAATCTTGATTTTTTTTCCTTAGATATTACACATTTAGGAATGCATTGTTGTAATTTTATCTCAATATTTGCGTTATTAAATCCTGTAGAATTTTTTAAGTCAAGTCATATTTTCACGAGAATCGGAATAATTTCAACGTACCGTATCTCAGAGAAGCGCTCATTTGGGGCACTTTTGGTTTCTTTCCTTAGAGAATTTACCTTTAGAAATGGATTTCTAGAATTTTATCTCAATATTTGTATGATTATGGCCTGTAGGATTTTATAAGTGAAGGCATGTTTTCACAAAAAACAGAATTATTTCAATGCATTGTATCTCAGAAACGCGTCAGTGTGGTGCTCTCCTGATTTTTCTCCTTAGAGATTACACATTTACGAATGCATGTATAGATTTTGATCTCAGTATTTGCATTATTACGGCCGGTAGGATTAATTAAGTGATGGCGTGTTTTCACACCATAAACGGAATGATTTCAGCGTACTGTATCTCGGAAACGGGTTCGTCTGGGGCAATCCTGATTGTTTTCCTCATATACTATACCTTTGGAAATGTACCTCTAGAAATTTATCTCAATATTTGCATTATTACGGTCTGTAGGATTTTTTAAGTCAAGGCATGTTTTCACGAAAATCGGAATAGTTTCAACGTACTGTACCTCAGAAACCCGCTCATCTGGGACACTCCTGATTTTTTTCCTGATAGAATACAATTTTAGAAATACATATCTAGATTTGTATCTCAATATTTACATTATTATGACTTGTAGGATTTCTAAAGTCATGGCATGTTTTCACGAAATTCGTAATAGTTTCAACGTACTGTATCTCAGAAACGCGCTCGTGTGGTGCACTGTTGATTTTTTTCCTAGGAAATTGTACATTTAGGAATCCATGTCCAGAATTTCATCTCAATATTTGCAGTATTACGACCTGTAGAATTTTTTAAGTGAAGGCATGTTTTCATGAAAAACAGAATAAAATTTTATAATAGAGTAGTATTAAATCAAAAATTGTCTAAGAGGTATGACACTTGATTTAAAGAAAATTAAAATCTGAATCTTTCAAAAATTTATGTATGTAAGCCTGAAAATCAGCATCTTTAAACATTTGGTCTCTTTTTAAATGACATTTTTATATTTGAATTTTTTGTACAGGCCTATAAAACTACAAAAAAAATGATGGAAGAAAAGAAGGGGTCTAGATTTGGCGGATCGAAAGTCTCGGAAATAGCAAACATTTTCCAGGCAATGACACCCGCCCAAAGAGACGAAGTTTTAAATTCCTCTAGAAAGCGATATAGCAGTCACAATTCTACGGAAAAATTAGAAGCTGATAGTACAAACATAACAGTAATGAGAACGGAATCACACGTAACCAGATTCAACAATGCCAGGGCATTGTTTGAAAAGTTGGGAGAGGAAAATAAGAAAGATAGAGTGATACCGTTACAATCAACTAGAAGCGCTTCTAATATACTAGATGCAAGATCTCGTAGTAGCTCAGCTAATAGTGAAACTAGGGATACGAGAACTCCCTCACCACCAAATAATAAAAATTTAGACAAATACATTAATAACTTATCACCAAAAAGAACCAATGGCATTTCGACGGAAACTAATATCAACGGACCTGAAGTTAAAACAGAGAAACCTGCATTGATGAAAAAACCGGACAAACCCGAAAGGAAATTCAACAGTAAAGAATTAATAGAACGACAAAGAAACTGGACCTCACACTTTTCAAAAAATAGAAGCAGTAGATACAACAGCGACCCAAATAAAAATGACGTTAGGCTAGTAGTCAGCACAGATAACGACAGAATTGAAAGTAAAAATACGGCAGCTACCAGAAGCGCTTCATTCAGCAGTCGGTTAAAGAGTCCTCCAACTTCGCCACCCCCACCTCCAATCAGAACTGAAGCTTCTAGAAGGAAGGATTTCGTACGAAAAGAAAGGTAAGTTGTTAACAGAACGATCATAACAGTAAATTAATTTTGTTTATTTAAAGACCCGCTTCGGTGATACCAACCACCACGGATATATTCATCAAAGACGAGTCACCACCAATCAGCCCAATCAAATCTCAAAGGACGAGTCTCGTTATTGAACCCAACAATGATGTGAGATGCACTGAAAAAGCAACCGAACCGAAAGAATTTTCTTCTAATTTTGACGTCGGTAACCAAAAAGAGAAATTAACAATTGATGATGATGGTTTGTTGTTGGTTTCTCAAAATACTGCAGCTAAATCTCCTTTGGAAGATAAAGAGACGAGTCGAGAAAATTTATCGGTTGCTTCTGGTAGTTTATCGTCCTTAAGTCCTCCGAGCAGTCCTAGTAAAGTTAAATCCGAACAAGAGAAACAGGAACAAGAAGGAAATGAAAAATCTATTTGGGGTGAGTTTTTTTTATTGTCAAATGCTAAAATAATTTTCTGGAACTGTATATAAAACTTTCTACTTTTTCTTCTGGTATTCCTTCTTTCCCAATACAACTGCATGTGACAGAAAGAAACCTATAACTTGGACTAATTTTCACGGATGTCAACAGGACATCCCAAATGTCATTGTGTTCAACCTGGGGGCCAGGGGAGTAATATTATACAGTAAAACTTTCTGGATAAATTTTGTGGGAATATCTGAAACAGTTTGGAGATTCTAAATTTTAAGTTTCTTGATCATTACGGATATTTATAGGAAATAGTGTACAATTTTTGAACATTTTATAAAATGTTATGTTCAAATGAAATGTTTCGATATATACACTGTGCAACTTATTAATGCACAACCAAAAAGTTACCTCAATATATTTTCGACATTTTTTGTTTGTTTTTGTTGACTTTTTTTCAAATTGTAGATTTTTCTCTTGTGTATATCACTGTCTTAGTTGTTTGGATAAAACTAATAATTTTGATATTATACCGGGAACTATTAAAATGTTATATTTTTTTCCGAAATTTTAAAACGTTATGTTGAGTATACAAGCTATTGCAAGTTATTGCAATTATAGCAAATTTAAAGTCTCACGTTTCTTCTACATTTTATTTCTTTATTCATTTGTTCATCTCAGTTACTTCATAAAATATCCAATTTTTAAGTTGATGTGATTTTTATTAAATGTATGAGCTCATTATTTATTACTCATTATACTGGTTCAATGCCTCGTTTTATGTTCTGTTTTCCTTGATATCTCATAATTTATTGAGAGACTGAAGGTGTTTTTGAAGAGAAAAAGATTTTAAAGAGACATAAAAACTAAAAAAACATTCCTAGAAAAATGGATTGCTTTAATCAATGAAACAACAGATAACAGGAAACAAAACAAAATTCAATATAGAGTTAGTATTTGCAATGAATAGAGAATTAGTAACTTGCAATAGATTGTATACCCCACAGGACCTTTTTGAAATTTAATAATAGCCTTTATCGCCCAACAGATTTATACAAATCCCTTTACAAAGCAAAAACAATGGTTATATAATAAAAGAAGAAACAGCTTTAAATTAAATTAAGAAAAGAAGAATAAAAAAAATTAAAATTTAAAAACACATTTCACATAGTTGTATAACGTTCAGTAGCACAAGCTTTAATAACTTTAAAATTATTTATAAAAATGTCACATGTGTTGCACAATAAATTAAAATTATTACACAAAACATTAATTGGTGAATGAAGTAAAACATTTGTTCGAGACCAATCACAATAAAAAGGTAAATGTTGTCTATTGTAGAACTGTGGTACATTAAAATTAATTTTATATATCAAGTCTGAACAATCAATTAAATTGTGCAAATACTTATATAAACAGGACAATGATTTACAAATTCAAGACTTTCAAAATTAAAAATACCTAATAAAATCTGATAATCAGAGCCTCTCTGTGGATAAATACCACTAACCTTTAAAACTAAATATTTTAGAAACCTTTTCTGAACCGACTCAACCTTGCTGATATGAACATTGTAATAGGGATCGCATACAACAGAGCAATATTCTAACTTAAAGCGTATGTACGAAAAATACAACGTTTTTAAAGTAAGAATATCCTTAAATCCACGGCAGTTTCTGACCACAAATCCATAAAATCTCGATGCTTTGGCAACCTTAGAATTAATATGTTCAGTGAAACTAAGTTTGGAATTGAATATCACTCCTGGATCTTTTACAGAAGTAAGACGAGATAACAAATTCCCATTAATGTTATAGTAGAAGTGAATTGGGTTTAGTTTTTTAGTGTAGGTCACTACTTGGCATTTTGATGTATTTAATGTCAGTTTATTCTGTAAGCACCATTCGGATACTCTATCTAAATTGGATTGAAGTGTTAAGGAACTGTCTATGGATGTTATGGGAAGAAATTTTTTTAAATTATCTGCATACATGAGTCTATCCGAATCTAAGTGTACCTCCAGGTCATTAATAAATAAAAGAAACAATGGTCCAAGGTTTGAGCCTGACTCACTACGATATTTATTTGAAGAGTGACCATTATAAAAAACAAATTGAAACCTGTTATGAAGGTAAGATTGATAGAACTTCAACAAAGCGGAAGAGAAACTAAACCGATTCAGCTTTTCGATTAAAATCCCATGATCCATTCTGTCAAAAGCCTTTGAAAAATCAGTGTAAATTACGTCTATTTGTTTACCGGCATCTATTATTTCTGATATTTCTTGGGCTATAAGAAGTAAGTTAGTTTCAGTTGACCTTTTGTTGAGAAACCCATGTTGTGCAGGTGAAATAAGGCTACGAATGGATGGATATAAACGATTGTAAACTACCATTTCAAAAAGTTTTGAAAAATTGGACAGAATGGATATTTGGCGATAATTATTAATTAGAGACTTGTCACTTGATTTAAAAACTGGAACAACCCTAGCTTCTTTCCATTGATCAGGGAAAGTGGAAGATTCTAAAGCCAAATTGGATAATATTTTCAATGGACAAGCCAATAAAGAAATGCAGTCTTTTACGAAAAATGATGAAATATCATCTGATCTAGATGTCATCTTATTTTTCAATTTTTTAGCAGCTTCAACAATTTCACTCTCTGTAATATCCCTGATGTTGATGATGTCCCCATAATACTGCGACTCATATAAGTCATTTTCAAAAAACTGACTAAATTTATCCACTATATCCTATGGTATTGAGTAGGTTTCATTATCTAAATGCATAATGCCAGGTATGCGTAATGTTCTATTTTTCGCATTGATGTAGGACCAAAACTGTCTCGAGTCGGCAGCAATATTATTTTGAATGTTACTAATATAGTATTGATAAGCACGTCTCACTTGCTGTTTAGTTTGTGAACAAAGCTCCTTAAACTGTTGCAGAAAACGCTCATTACATATTCTCCTAAACTTTTTGAGATATTTTTCTTTCTTTTTTATGTTGCTAATAATAGAACTGTTAAACCAAGGAGGAAAATTACGTTTAAACTGTTTAAAGGTAGGGATAAAACAGTCAAACGCTGAATATAAAGTATTGTAAAAACGAGATACTGCTTGATTTATATTGTTAAAGTCTAATAAAAACTCCCAGTTATTTAACGAATTATACAAATGCGTATAATTAGCTCGTCTAAAGTTATAAGTTTTTCTATGTGTATTTGGTTGAAGTATACTGGACTTACTGGGTAAGTTGTAAATGTGTATAAATAATGAAGGGTGCTGTCTATCCTCAGGAACGATTGGACGAACATTCCGAATTACATCACATTCCATATCAGATAAGACAACATCCAGAAGATGACCAGAACTATTTCTAATATTATTCATTTGTTGTAAATCATAAAAAGTAATGAACTGCTTAATCACGTTATAATTTCTATTATTAAAGTTGTGATTAATATATTCGGAGATGTTAAAATCACTCATACAAAGTAGGTTATCGTTATGTAACATATCAATGGTTTCCAAGCATTCAAAAAAAGATTCTAAAACATCAATGGAGACAGAAGGAGGTATGTATACTAAAAGAACTATAAAAGATTGATTTGCAATTTGACATTTACAGATTAATAAATCAATATTCAAAAAGCTCTGATCAAATAAAGTTTGTACATATAATTGTGTTTTTAAAAGCTAATAAAGCTCCTCCACCAGTAGCCAAACCTGTTAATTGAAGATTGCGGTCTTTTCTGAAGACCCGGTAATTCCCTGAGAATAATTCAGTCATTAACTGACGGTTGTAAACAAGTTTCAGTAATCCGAATAACGTCACATTCACTATCACTAACATATGAATAAAAACCATCGATTTTCGAATTAAGACATCTAACATTTTGGTAAACACAAATCAGTCCATCATCACTGCTAGGCACATCTAGTTTAAATCTTGAACGATCTTAGGAGTACCGCTGAAATATTTAATGCGAACCTTCTCACCAGCCTCAGTTCTACTTTTAAGTTCCTCACGTAATGTCAGAGAAAAACATAACATTTTGATAGCGCCTGGTATAATAACAAAATTATTCGTTTTACCACAACAACTAAGATATTCCCAAGAGAAAAACGTACAATTTGATAAAAAAATCAACAAAAACGAACAAAAAATGTCGATAATACATAACATCAAATTTAAGGTAACTTTTTGGTGATGCGTTAAATAAGTTGTATAGTTTATTTTGAACACTCTTAATAAATCTATAACGTAAACCTTTCTTCTAGAAGTTTCTTTTCGTTTAGGCACTTTTAGAACATCTTTTAGCTATCCTAGAACATCTTTCAGTAATAATATAAACCTCATTTCCATATTTTCACAAGTTTACAGGAATTTTTTGCCAAAGTTTTATATATATTTTAGAAAATATTATGTACAAATAAAAATTTTCAAAACATTTTGGACTCTCTTGAATATTCTGTAGGGTGAATCCACCAAGAAATTACCTCTCAACCTTATTCCTTCCCTTGGTACTCAGAACATTTTACAAAAATCTACAAACTCTTAAAAATTCCTAGAACATTTTAAAATTCTCATCATTTTGTTTGGAACATTGAAAAACATCTATAATATGAGCTCAATATTTCCTGTATTTTGGTCTGTGCGATTTTTTAAATGCGTTTCTTAATTTTCCAATAACTAGACTTTGACGCACGGTATCTCAGAAATGCAAAAGTGTGGTGCATTCTAGATTTTTTCCCTCATAAATTATACCTTTTAGTATACTCCTCTATAATATATTATGAGCTCAGTATTTCCATTATTTTGGTCAGTGCGATTTTTTAAATGAAAGTGTTTTTAAATTTTCCTATAACCAGAGTTTAACTCTCGGAAATGCGAACGTGTGGTACATACTCGATTTTTCTCCTCATAAATTATACCTTTGTGAGTACTCATATATAATATGAGCTCAATATTTCCGTTATTTTGGTCTATGCGATTTTTTAAGTGAAAGTGTTTCTTAATTTTTCAATAACTAAACTTTGACGCTCGGTATCTCGGAATGTGAATGTGTGGTACATTCTCAATTTTGTTCCTCATAAATTATACTTTTGAGAGTACTCCTCTATAATATATGCTCAATATTCCCATTATTTTGGTCTATGCGATTTTTTAAGTAAAAGTGTTTCTTAATTTTTCAATAACTAGACTTTGACGCACGGTATCTCAGAAATGCAAAAGTGTGGTGCATTCTAGATTTTTTCCCTCATAAATTATACCTTTTAGTATACTCCTCTATAATATATTATGAGCTCAGTATTTCCATTATTTTGGTCAGTGCGATTTTTTAAATGAAAGTGTTTTTAAATTTTCCTATAACCAGAGTTTAACTCTCGGAAATGCGAACGTGTGGTACATACTCGATTTTTCTCCTCATAAATTATACCTTTGTGAGTACTCATATATAATATGAGCTCAATATTTCCGTTATTTTGGTCTATGCGATTTTTTAAGTGAAAGTGTTTCTTAATTTTTCAATAACTAAACTTTGACGCTCGGTATCTCGGAATGTGAATGTGTGGTGGTACATTCTCAATTTTGTTCCTCATAAATTATACTTTTGAGAGTACTCCTCTATAATATATGCTCAATATTCCCATTATTTTGGTCTATGCGATTTTTTAAGTAAAAGTGTTTCTTAATTTTTCAATAACTAGTCTTTGACGGTCGGTATCTCAGGAATGCGATTATGTAGTACATTCTCAATTATTTTCCCCTTAAATTATACCTTTGAGAGTACTCAATATTCCCATTATTTTGGTCTGTGCAATTTTTTAAGTGAAAGTGTTTCTTAATTTTTCAATAACTAGACTTTGATGCTCGGTATCTCAGAAATTCGAAAGTTTAGTACATTCTCGATTGTTCTCCTCATAAATTATACCTTTGAGAGTACTCAATATTTTCATTATTTTGGTCTGTGCAATTTTTAAAGTAAACGTGTTTCTTAATTTTTCAATAACTAGACTTTGATGCTCGGTATCTCAGAAATTCGAAAGTTTAGTACATTCTCGATTGTTCTCCTCATAAATTATACCTTTGAGGGTACTCAATATTTTCATTATTTTGGTCTGTGCAATTTTTAAAGTGAAAGTGTTTCTTAATTTTTCAATAACTAGACTTTGACGCTCGGTATCTCAGGAATGCGATTGTGTAGTACATTATCAATTATTTTCCTCTTAAATTATACCTTCGAGAGTACTCAATGTTTTCATTATTTTGGTCTGTGCGATTTTTTAAGTGAAAGCGTTTCTTAATTTTTCAATAACGAGACTTTGACGCTCGGTATCTCAGGAATATGATTGTATAGTACATCTTCAATTATTTTCGTCATAAATTATACCTTTGAGCTAAATATTCACATTATTTTGGTCTATGCGATTTTTTAAGTGAACATATTTCTTAATTTTTCAATAACTAGACTTTGACGCTTGGTATCTCAGACATGCGAAAGTGTAGTACATTCTCGATTGTTCTCCTCATAAGTTATACCTTTGAGAGTACTCTTTTATAATATGAGCTCAATATTTCCATTATTTTGGTCTGTGCGATTTTTTAAGTGAAAGTGTTTCTTAATTTTTCAATAACTAGTCTTTGACGCTCGGTAACTCAGGAATGCGATTATGTAGTACATTCTCAATTATTTTCCCCTTAAATTATACCTTTGAGAGTACTCTTTTATAATATGAGCTCAATGTTTCCATTATTTTGGTCTGTGCGGTTTTTTAAGTGATAGTGTTTCTTAATTTTTCAATAACTAAACTTTGACGCTCGGTATCTCGGAATGTGAATGTGTGGTACATTCTCAATTTTGTTCCTCATAAATTATACCTTTGAGAGTACTCCTCTATAATATATGCTCAATATTCCCATTATTTTGGTCTATGCGATTTTTTAAGTAAAAGTGTTTCTTAATTTTTCAATAACTAGTCTTTGACGCTCGGTATCTCAGGAATGCGATTGTGTAGTACATTCTCAATTATTTTCCTCTTAAATTATACCTTTGGGAGTACTCAATATTTTCATTATTTTGGTCTGTGCGATTTTTTAAGTGAAAGCGTTTCTTAATTTTTCAATAACGAGACTTTGACGCTCGGTTTCTCAGGAATATGATTGTATAGTACATCTTCAATTATTTTCGTCGTAAATTATACCTTTGAGCTCAATATTCACATTATTTTGGTCTATGCGATTTTTTAAGTGAAAATATTTTTTAATTTTTCAATAACTAGACTTTGACGCTTGGTATCTCAGAAATGCGAAAGTGTAGTACATTCTCGATTGTTCTCCTCATAAGTTATACCTTTGAGAGTACTCTTTTATAATATGAGCTCAATATTCTCATTATTTTGGTTTGTGCGATTTTTTAAGTGACGAGACTTTGACGCTCGGTATCTCAGCAATGCGTAGTACATCATCAATTATTTTCCTCTTAAATTATACCTTTGAGAGGACTTCGCTATAAAATGAGCTCAATATTTCCGTTATTTTGGTCTGTGCGATTTTTTAAGTGAAAGTGTTTCTTTCCAATAATTAGACTTTGACGCTCGATATCTCGAATATACGAACCTGTAGCAGTTTCTCGATTTTTTTCTTCATAAATTATTCCTTTGAGAGTATTTTTCTATAATATGAGCACAATATTTTAATTATTTGGATCTGTGCGATTTTAAAAAAAAAGTGTTTCCTAACTTTTCAATAACCAGATTTTGAAGCTTGGTTTCTCGGAATTGCGAACATGTGGTACACTCTCGATTTTTTTCTCGTAAATTATACCTTTGACAGTGCTTTTCTACAATATGAGCTCAAATTTTAATTATTTTGGTCTGTGCAATTTTTTAAGTAAAATTATTCCCTAATTTTCCAATAACCAGACTTTGATGCTTGGTTTCTCGGAATTGGGAACATGTGGTACATTCTGGATTTTTTCCCTCATAAGTTATAACTTTGACATAATATGTGCACAATATTTTCATTATTTTGGTCTGTGCGATTTTTTTAATAACTAGACTTTGACGCTCGGTATCTCAGAAATGCGAACGTGTGGTACATCTCGATTTTTTCCCTCATGAATTATAACTTTGTGAATATTCATTTGTAATATGAGCTCAATATTTCCATTATTTTGCATTCGCAATTTTTTAAGTGATATCTCTTTAAAATGCATAGAACATTTTATAATTTTCATGATTATGTCTGAAACATTGTATATATTCTCGTAAAAACTTTTAAGAAACATTTGTTATATACAGAACATCAAAAAACATATAATTTTCTATAGAAACATGGAACATTTTAGAACATTCTATAAAATTGCTTATAATTCTGAAACGTTTCTAAATAATTTGAAATTCGATGGAATAAAAAAATTGTGCCACATTATAAAATTATCGATTCCTATATTTTTTTTTTAAGATTCATAAACTATCTTAGAACATTCTATAAAATTGTTTATAATTCTGAAACGTTCCTAAACAAGCTTTTACTCCATAGAATAAAAAACTGCAAACTTATAAAATTTCTTGAACGTTCCAGATATACAAAAAGGTCCTATAACATCTGGAACGTTCCAGAAATATAATATTCTATAAATACTTGGAACTATTTTGGTAATTTCAGCCGGAACTTGTATTTTTTTGATTAGTTACATCTTATACTTGAGTCAGTTTCCAAAACATTCTAAGATCTTCTAAATATTAAACACCATTTTTCAAGATATTTTAAACATTAAAATAATTGTCTAAGAAGTTCTAAACAATAAAAAACCATTTTCTAATATGTTTTAAACATTAAAGACCTTTTTCAACGATGTTCTAAACATTTAAAGCAATTTTCTAAGATATTCTAAATAATAAAGAACATTTTCTAAGGCGTTCTAAACATTGAAAACAATTTTTTAAGATGTTCTAAGTATTAAAATAAATTTTCTAATATGTTCTAAACATTTAAGACTATTTTCTGAAATGTTATAAACATTAAAGACCATTTTATACGATGTTCCAAATATTAAATACCATTATTATAAGATGTTATAAACATTAATTACCATTCTAGAAAAGTAAATAATATTTAAAACAATTATGAATGCTCCAGAAACATTTTGAAACTGTTTAAAATATTATTAAATTTGAATCATAACTTTTATTAATAAATTAACTCTCAGTAAACCAGTACTGGTTAAAATAATCAGAGGGTTTTATATTATACCCATACTCCTACTAATTTTGAATAATTTAATTTGCAATCATTTTCAATTTACAATGAACATGCTTACGCTTTTAATTGCTTGTAAACATAATATATCATTTTAAAAATTGCGGAAATCAATTTCGTAGTGTAAAATCGTATCAATTCGTGTCAAAAACTTTAATTACACAGAATATGTTTCTTTTCGAGACTGGACAGGCGGCGCGTGTAGGCAGGAAAAGCAACACTTCTAATTGGCGGCCGACAAAAATTGCCATCCATGTGTGTTTGTGTGTATAAAATGTATTTTTAGATCCCAGAATTAGTTGCGGGTCGCGTAGTATTTATTTGAAACGTTTTCCAGTATAGTGGGAAGTACGTTCATTCAAATAAAAAGAAAAATTCGAAAATTCAAGTGTTATTAAGTCATGCGAGTGTTTATTATCTGATGTCGACTTTCTGGCCTCTAACGAGGCTTGGAAGTTTACTTAATTAATATAAATAGACTTTTAATTAAATAGTGTAGTGTTTTTTATTTAATTTGTACCAATGGTAAAGCATCTTAACAAAATGTGTTTGAGACTTACGTTGATGTGTATAGATTGCACAGGTATGTCTGTATTTTCCCCTACCTCATTACTTTTATGTAAAAAATTACAGTGTTAATTTCGTCTCCTGGTATTTCCGTTTTGTTCACTTCGAGACGATTTTAAAAATAGTTCTCCAGTTATTTTTGTATTGACATAACATTTCACAGACAGGAATTACATTTTTCATTGTCTGATGCACGTTTCGATAATCAAATCTTCAGTTACTGAATATTTCTTAATGCAATTGCTATTTATTATTCACATTTTATATTTTATTTTGTATTACTAACCTCAAAAATCATTGTTTACTCATGGCTAAACTTTAGTATGCCCCCGGTAGAGTAGGTTTATAATAATAAATAATAATACTTTCTTAAATGAAACTAACTGTTTCTAGATAATTCTACAATATATTGAAAAAAATGGTAAAATTTAAAAAAAAATTGACAATTGTTTTTATATTACTATCATCGTCAGAATGACAGAAGTTACATTTCGTGTGATGTCTATTTGATGTTTAATAATTATTTTTGGCTAGACCAAGAATTGACCTAGGTTTTGATTAACTTAATATATATATATATATATATATATATATATATATATATATATATATATATATATATATATATATATATAACAGAAGAAATTCTAATTTCCAATTCTTCAAGGAAATCCAGTTCTTGTTTCTTATGACAAATATGTAGTACTTCTAGTTCTGTGTTAGGTGTCAAGTAGATGTTTTGCCTAATGAGATTTATCTGGTTGTTTTAATCTGTATGCTCGTAAGTGTTCACTGTATCTGATTTCAAAATGTCTAAGGGTTTGATCCACATAGACAGCATTGCATTCTGAACATTTAAGTTTATATATACCAGACTTCTTTAATGGGGATATTTTTTTTTATTTAATGGAGAAAAAATATATTTACGCAATTTGCTTCAACAACTAAGGTAATTAGCAAATGTGCATAAATTGGTACAATAATTACAATATAAGAAGGTATTATTTACAGCATGTGGATGAGGTTGATATTTTGAAGGTACATAATTAAATTTCCGATATTACAGGAGTCTCCAAGCAGTTCTGTAAGATTAGAGTTCAAATTACACACATTTCTCTCAATACTGAATTTAGGGCACTCAATAACATGTTTAACACTTATTTGCATTTGACACACACTACATATTGGGGCATCTTCTTTCTTCAGCAGATATTGATGTGTATATCTCGTATGTCCTATTCTAAGACGTGATAATATTTTAGATTTGATTAGATTTTAACGGGGTTACAGTGCACTGAGACCAAAGGTTTATTGTGCCCCCCCTATCAGAGCTGTTCTCGCTACTACTACAGCTCGCCTTCCAGTTCCAAGGTTCTAATGAACTCTAGTATTTGAGACGGCTTCACCGAGGTTAGGTCCTCACTCTTACAAGTTTCTTGTCCAAAGCATTTCTTGCGTTGGCTTGCAATGGCGAGGCATTCCAGAACTAGGTCTGCTAGACCTATTCTCATTAAGTGCTTCCTAAGGCGGCAATATTTTTTGGATCTAGCAGTGTCAAAGTTCTACAGGAACTTTTTGGAATGTTCCAACCCGGGAAGGCACCGCCAAAGTGCTTTTCTTTCGGTTTCCTCTTTCTTCCTAAACTCTTTCTTGTAGGAGCATTTTGCTACACCGCAGATAGGCTCCTGGCTAATAAAGGGCATTTGTGCTCCTTTCCTGGCAAATGTATTGGCCTCTTCATTTCCCGTGATTCCCGAGTGGCCAGGAACCCAGACTAAAGAGACCCTATTATTCTTGCCTAATCCATCAAGTTTTCTTCGGAACTCCCATGCCAACTTTGAGTCAATGACATGGGAGCTCAATGCTTTGATAGCTGCTTGACTATTAGAATAGATCGATATGTCACATTTCTGGTAGTTTCTTTCTAGGTTCATTTCCACTCATCTTTCGATCGCAAGTATTTCTGCCTGAAAGACGCTCGGGAAGGAGCCTAACGATAATGAGTATCTGGTGTCAGGACCAAATATTCCAGCGCCTGCTCCTATGGTGGTTTTTGAACCATCCATATACCATCTAATGGTGTTTTCTTTGAGAGTTTGGGTGGTGTATTCCCTTTCCCAGTCTCTCGTATTTAGCATCGTGGTGAAATTCTTTTCGATGCTTACTTTCCTGATCATTTCGTCAATGGGAAGATTCGCTGATGAGATGTATCTTGTCAGAGAGGACCAAGCTCCCTGATTTTTAATACTCTCATTGTCTGAACCTTCCTTAGATATTCTAAGAATTGCCTCTTTGGCAGATCTTTCTGTCACCAGATGTAGAGGTGTGAGATCTGTAATGATCTCAAGTGCTGTAGTTGGACACGTTCTCATAGCTCCAGCGATGCACACACAGGCAAGCCTTTGAACTTTGTCGAGGGTCTTCCTCGTGCTGTACTGACTTGCTTTTGTGTGCCAAACTATTGCCCCATACGTAATTGTTCCATCCATACATCCATCGCAGTATTTTTGGGTTACAGCCCCACCTCTTACCAGTTGAATTACCTGCTTCCTGGCCTCTTCAGGGGATATTCCCTGATTGAGGAGTCACAGGTATTTCCGCACCCCTGCTCCACTGAGGCCTTTTCTCAGTGGGTCGTCTATGCCGCCCGGTTCTCCCGGTTTTGGGAGGTCGAACGGCATACGACATTTGTGCCGTTTGGCCTTTTTTACCTTTGTGAAGTGCCCGGATGAAGAGGTGGAGATTGTCTCCACTACTTTTCCGGTGAAAGTCTTGCTTTTTCTTTCTCTTTCTATAAGTGGTCCCACGAGAAGCTAGGGTCATTACGGTCCACCGCTGCAGAGCCCCGCATGCAGAGGTAAGGGGTTCAATACAATGGAGTTCCCCCCCGGTGCTCCAAGGTCGAAACCAGTAAGGACTATTCTTCTATATAGCCACGCATTCTTCGGCCTGGTTTTCCACCTTGACTTTAGGTATTTAATGAGGTTGTCTCCTCTTGATCCAGGCAGTAAAGCCTAAACCCACCCCCCTATCCCACTGGCCCGCGAGACTTGACCACAGACAGCCAGGAGACATTGGTATAACAGGTGATTTCGAGGTAAGCTCGAAATTTCACTCGCCATCGTAACCCTGTGTGCAATCCCTTAGCCACGATACTACAGCTGGGACAGGTAAAGTTGGTCCGCAGCAGGGTATTCGAGGGATACTAGTTCAGTTTTTAGACACAACGAGCCCCAGGTATTTCCCCGCAGACCTCCTCCTCATATAAAATCATCTCAGAGGCCCTTCTCCTATCCGCGCCGGGTTGGTACTTCACCCCCTCCACATTAATAAATATCCCGACGAACTACGTACATATCTACTGATGTAGACCTGGAAAAAGACATATAACTATCAAACAAGAAATAAACAAACAGGCTCACTCACTTTGTAAGTAAATCAGTATCACAAAGATATTATTCATATCTAAGTGGTAAATATGGAATCACCTTCCAGAAATGTACAAAATTTATTTGTATTCAATAAACTCAACTCGATTAATTAAAATATTAATGAAAAAATATATTTTAAATGGTGACAGGAAAACTTTGAGAGCGTTGATTGAATAATATGTGAAAAGATCTTGGCAAAATGTGGTAAGACTATGAATTATTTATCATATTATTAAAAAAAAGTATTCTAGAAGTATGTAATTCAATGGTTATGTTGTTATATATATTATTTATAAATTGAGTAAAATATTGATTTGTATATCTTTCGAAAATCAATTTAATTTAATATTTGAATCATGTTTAATGAAAGTAAGTAATTCAGTAGCCTATGCACAACCTAGGTGAGGTCATAAAAGGGTTACCAAGTTGCCTACATATTACATTAATCTTCCATAAATAATATTGTACAAAAAGAACTGAATGTATATATGTATGTACAAAAGTAGCTGAATAAATATTATTATATATTCATTAGCTTCTGCATCTTATTTCCGGTATTTGCTATAAATACCACATCATTTCAGACTTTTATAGCCAATTATCGTGTACAACTGTTCAATTTTGTATTTTATTCGCCTCGTTATCTCATCTATAAAAAATATAAATAAAAGCGGATTTAAGTTATCCCTTTCTCCATTAAAATCCCTCCTCCCTGCAATCCGTACTTCTGATAGCTGATAGCCCCTTTTAGTCCCCTAGGTATATCCATCTCATTCAAGCATCTCCAGATTCCCTGTTCTTCCTACTGTGTTTCTTGGATCAATAAATGTTAGAAGCATTTCTTATCTTCTAGTTTTATTTCTTAGGTTTCTTACTATAAATATATTATCATTAGTTTGTCTATCTGGTATTCTCTTAATCTAAAATAAATAACTTTTTATTTGATGACATAAATTTGACATTTCAGAAACTACCGATTCCCAAAGGATCGATCAAAAGACTGAAGAATCAGTTGTATCTAGACGAACGAAAGTTAGCAGTATCTCCATTAACATTCCAGCAGCCGGCCTAGGCAGTCGCCCTTCTTCAATAATAAGTACGACAACTTCCGACGAAGGCGGCTTTAACGAACCTTCCCCAAAAATCGAAGCTAAATTAAAACCCCACGAAGAATTCCTGTACGACTTCCCTATAAACGAAGATAAACCCTTAGAATACACCGATTCACCAGAAGATGTTAGCGAATATCAAGATATAACGATACACGAACCATGCCAGAATAAATTGACGCCAGCGGAAATTGAAGCGTTGTATGCGGTGCCTCATAAAAAGCCTCATAATGCTGTCCCTATCGAAAACGCTTTTTCCGACGAAGACGATGATGATGCTCCGCATTACGCAGTACCTTACAGACCTTTCGTTCCCCAACAAAAATCCACCGACTCGGATTCGTCACAAATAACAGTTCCCAGCAGACCACACAGTGTCAGTCAACAAAAATCCATTACTTCTACAGATTCCGATGCTTCCCAAGTAACTGTGATACCCCAGAGGTCCGTTGACTCCGACGTAATGTACCACGACCAATCCAAAATGGTAACTCAATCAGTATTAACGCAGCTAGATTCTCAAGACAGTTTTGAAAGTAAACCCGTTAGGTTAAGTCGCGACGAATCGGTTACTGTCGATTCCATAAAATCGGAACCGTTTTTGTTGGTTCGTGAGGTGTTGCCTCCGTGTGATAGGACGACTGTGAGAACGCAGATCGTGCAAAAAGCCGAAGCGAATATATTGGATTTGAACGACGTCGAATACGCCGATGCAAGCGACCAAGAGAACAGTATCGGGGAAGAAAACGTACCAGAACCTGATGCCATGACACCAGACGAAGCTGATAATTTACTTAGCAGCAAGTAAGTATAGTTTATTCAACAAATTTAAACGTACAAATAGATTCAGTTGTCTGAAACTGTTGTCTTCTGGGCACATAAATAAGTAAATAAGTATAGTTTATTCAACAAATTTAAACGTACAAATAGATTCAGTTGTCTGAAATTGTTGTCTTCTGGGCACATAAATATTCGACATTTTGGATGGGGTGCACACCATCATTTATAACCATGAAATTTACGAATTAAACTATTTGGTCACCCCCTGTAATCACCAAGAGGTCATCTAAGTGGTTATTGTAGCAAAAACGATTACCATACTGATCAGATCTAACCACATGAAACTTTTTTATTTTGTTAAAACTGTGTTTGAATTACACATATTTTCAGATAATTCACATAGTGAAAAATCAACACAGCTTCTTTTCTGTCTGGGTACATAAATGTGCGCCATTTTGGATGGGGAGGCAGTTCTAAGTAAATAGTTTTTATAAATACCGAATAAGTGTTTTTACAACCTTTACACCGTCATTTATAATTGTGAAATTTATGAATTAAACTATTTGGTCACCCCTGTAATTATCAAGAGCTCATCTAAGTGGTTGTTGTTGCAACAATGGTAACCATACTGATCAGATTTAAAAAACACATGTGACTTTTTTCTTTCCTTTGTTGAAACAGAGCTTGAATGATGGATATTTTCAGAAAAGTGACATAGTGAATAACCAACACAGTATCATTTCTGTGTGGGCACATAAATGTGCGCCATTTTGAACGGGGGAGTAGTTTTAAGTGAATAGTTTTTGCGAAAAACGAATAAGTATCTTTACACTGTTATTTATAACAATGAAATTTACGAATAAACCTATTCGGTCACCCCCTGTAATCACCAAGAATCATCTAGGTGGTTGTTGTGGCATAACTGCTAACCATACTGATCAGATCTAACCACATGAGACTTTTTTTATTTCCTTTGTTAAAACAGGGTTCGAATTATACATATTTTCAGATAATTGACATAGTCATAAATTAACACAGTTTCTTTTCCATCTGGGTACATGAATTTCTTTCCTTTGTTAAAACAGAGCTTGAATGATGGATATTTTCATAAAATTGGCATTGTGACAAATCATCACAGTATCGTTTCCGTCTGGGCACATCAGGGTATCACATTTAAGATGAAGACACCCCCATATTTTCGCTGTTTGAAAGATTACATATTTGAATTTTTGCAGAGTCATACTTGTTGATGGGCCACATCTTTTAAGTTAATCAACTGAAATCTGAACTTTAATCTCAACCTACTACGATTTGACAAACGGGGTCACTTTTCGATATTTTGCTTCGCGTTAAAAGCATTGAAAAAGTTGTTCAGAATATTATTTTAACTCCACATATCGAAATTCATCACAAAATTCGCATTTTTAGTTTTTTAATTTTTTTGGCCCACACACATTTATTATTACAAGATATTTTTTAATTTGATCAATAGCGTGCCATGGAAAATAATATTTTGACAGTGTTTTTAAATGTCAGCTAAGTTTTAGTCAGTGATCAAAGAAATAAAATGTGCTTGACTGTAAGAGAAAAAATAGGAATGATCCTGTTGTTTGGTGATAATGCTCATAGTAGCAGACAGAACCAGATAACAACATAATATAAAAGTTTTCTCAAAAATCAAAAGAAGTATCTGCTTTTACCAAAAACTACAAAAAAGAAGTACATAATTCCAAATTCTTAAACTAAACGTAACACCTAAATTTTATTATTGTATATTTTCAGTCTATTCATTTTCGTTATACAATTTAAACAAAAACACGAGTTTTCCTCCTTTTTCTATGCCTAATCTGTTTCTAATATCCGAGTGTACAAGACCAAAGAAGCTAAATACACATTCTACTGAAGCTGAAGAAGCACTTGCACACAGGAACTGTTTTATTATTGGCAACTGTTTCAAGATTTCCGGCTCATCATTTTGTGATAACCACCATTGTAGTCCATTTACATATTTTATTACTTCGTCCGAAAACATAACTTGTTTAAATGGAGCATTGCAATCATTTAACTTTATTACTAAAGGTAACAGTCCAGAGTTTTCATATAACTCGTTAATTGTTTCTAAAGCTATATTCTTTTCTTCTGTTGTTAACTGGTATTTTGTTTTTTGTGGATTCAACATATACGCTATAAAATGATATGGCATTAGTGCTTGCTTATATCGATTATTAAATTGTTGTGTTTTCTGTAATGGTAATTCCACAGATTCATCAAATATATATTGTAAATGTTTCCACTGTTCTACAGCATCTGCGATAGTAGCATTTTTCCTCTGCACAATATCAAGAGCAACTGATATAGGTTTTAAAATGTTTAAATAATCTTGCGCTGCATGTTTAAACGCAATATTTGAAACTTTTTGGTAAATAGTGGAATCAATCTCCTTTTTATTTTCTTCGCAGATTTTTAATATGATGTCCCACTCAGTGACATACATCTCTAAGCTGTCGCCAAGGCTATTCCATCGCACATTGCTTGTAAGGACTAAAGCGCTGCCTCCTGCTTGACTGAATTTAGCTCTAGCCAAATGGTTATTTTGAAAATACTTAACAATTTGGACCACATGTTCTTAACGTCTTTAACTTGAAAGTCCTTGCACAGTAAATTAAAAATATGTGCAGAGCAGCCATAAGTTATAAGTTTTGCGACGGTTTTTCTTCTAATGTTTTTCTCATAAGTGTCATATTTGCGGCATTGTCTGTCACAAAAGATTTTACGGTACCCTTGTATTTAAATTCACATGAAGAAATCAGGTTACAAACTATTTGAGTTAAATATTTTGAAGTATGTGGATTTCCTGATGTGGCTATAGTTTCGTATAGGAGGGCTTGTCCATCTTCAGTGGTTATCGTTGCACATATCACTGGTTCGTTGTGCAGGTTTGACCACCCATCAATTGTCATATTTACGAACTGTCCTGACAGGGAGGAGAAACATTTTTCTTTTTCCTCTTCATAGATTTCGTCCAAAAGACTTGTTGCTACCGTTTTTCACGAGGGCGGTGTATAACCAGGCCTTAATAACTGAATGGCTTTTTTCACCTCTTAAATTCTCAATACATCTCATGGTAGGCTGAGTTTCGATTGCTTTCTTTTTTTGGACTGGCTCAAAAGTTGTTGGACTGGTTGGTACTTTCGGTGGAGTTTTTCTAACATATGAACTATCCGTATGAGTGAACTACAACTTGAGGCAGATGATGTGCTAGCAAAACTGTCAAGCGACATTCGACTCTCTGGAAAGAGAAAAAACATAATTGAAAACTGAAATTGATCAATTGATGATATATTGATATAGTATTGAATTATTGATTTTAACATAAAGTGAAAATGTTCAATAGGGATGTAAAAGCAAATTTATTTTTTTAAGTTGAAAAAAATTAAAAATTAAGTAAGTATAGAAGAGTAAAGATAATCCTTAACTAACCTGGGAAAGGTCGCGTTAAAAAAGTTACATTAAGGGCCACGTGTTATATTTCACCTAACATTTAAAAACAATCCTATATGCCTAAAATCTATATCCTAAAATATCTATAAATGAATACTTAAAAATTATATTATCTTTGTTAAAAATAATATCTATCAAAAATTTTTTGAATTTATCTTTAAATGTATCTTCTTCTTCCCATTGACTTTCAGAACTTAAGGTCCATAGTCCCACTATTGGGATTCCTAGCCTCATTTTTCCGGCAGCGGTGGCCAGCCGCTTGGCCAACCCTACTGCTTTAAATCAGTAGGGAGTTTGTGAATTCTGTGATTTAGTTTCTGCTCTGAAGTCTGTCCTTTGCTTCTTCTACTATTCTTTTCCATTCCTTCCGGTCTTTTGCTTTGTTCTTCCACTCATTTATTCCAATTTCTTTAAGATCTTCTTCTACAACATCCAACCATCTAGATTTTGGTCGTCCCCTTGCACGTCATCCTTGTCTTTTAGTTTCCTGTATTTTCTTGACACACCTTTCATTGTAAGAGTATTATGCAACCCCAAAGGTAACGGTCTATTGCCAAAATAACAGACCACCGTTGTTCCCCGAGGGATGACCAACTGCGACGTACCCATACGACAGATGTCTGTCACAAAATGCAATAATCACTCTGCATCACAACAACTTACCGAACTCACCTACAACGCCTCCTGCTAGTCGCAATTGGGTTTCGTCACCGGCTGCTCAATGCCGAAGAAGGGAGTGGGCTTAATATGAGGATGATTCAATATGGGCGCCAGGTAGTCCAAAATATCCCAATGATGTACCCAGTTTATCTATACCTGTACCCAACTAAACTACCAAAATCAGGTTCAGTCAATCAAAGACCTCAGACAGTTAGCACAGATTTATTCAGGAGTCCGGTTATCAATAAACTTTTAATACATTGTAAGGTTTAAGCTAAATAGTGGTTGTCAAAACACATTTATAAATCACCATATTTCCCGAGGGCCAAATTGAAAAATATGGGTGATAGTTATAAAAGTTATCTAATATAAATTGAAATATAAGTTAACCAAAAGAATAATGAGCTACGCTAGTTGACAAAGTCCAAACTAAACGCAATGAGTTAGTTAACACAAAATTTAGGCAAAGTTTTATCTAAAACCTTAAGTTACAACGGTTGATAAAAAAAAGGTTAATGATACATATGAATTAATATGAGAATTTAGATATAAAATCAGTAGGTGTCTGAAATACAATCATACACCTGAGGGGCTTACAATCTTTTCATAAGTGTATGATTACTTATCATGTAACGGAAATAAATGTACTACCAAATAAAATGATTGTTACTCACTAGAGTAACACCAATGACAGTTATTCAACCTTAGCCGCTAGTTGTAAATGAATACATATTGAAATTACAATAATTTGGTATCGAGCTCCATACGTGGTACCAACTTACCATTATGCCATAAACTTTAGGATTCACCAGAATCCCATAGCTAAAATGTCAGAAATTTCTTAATCAATATACAAACATGTGAAAGGCAATTATTCCCTATCCCAAATATCATAAACTTCTAAATCAATGTACAAAACATGTGAAAACCAATTATGCCCTGTCCCAAATATCAGAAACTTCTAAATCAATGTACAAACATGTGAAAACCAATTATGCCCTGTCCCAAATGTCACAAATTTCTTAACTAATTTAGTGTTTTTAAATGAAACTCACGGTCTCTAGTTAATTCCACAATATAATAAAAGTTATTGAAAATTCTAAAAATTTGACAATTGTTTCGATAAATCAATACCATCGTCAGAATGACAGAAGTTACATTTCATTTTATGCCTACCTGATGTTTAGTAGTTATTTTTGGCTAGACCAAGAATTAACCTAACTTGTGATTGGTTTAATATATGTTTATAGAAAAAAGAAGAAGATGTGATATTACAATTATTGAAGCTTAGATATTATTAGCCCTATGGTGATATCTTGGATATCATTTTTCCAATTAAGATCAGTATAACTGTGCAATGATATAGAAAACCAGGAAAACTATATCTGCTGATCTTTACAATTATCACTTAAGAAGACAGTTTATTAGTGGAGAACTCTCTAGATTTATCTGTTCATTGACAACTTCATATTGTGGGTTTCTCAAATGTCTTCTAATTTCCAATTCTTCAAGGAAATCCAGTTCTTGTTTCTTTTCACAAATATGCAGCACTTCTAGTTCTGTGTTAGGTGTCAATAAATGATTGGTGTCAAGTAGATGTTTTGCGTAGTGGGATTTATCTGGTTGTTTTAACCTGTATGCTCGTAAGTGTTCACTGTATCGGATTTAAAAATTTTTAAGGGTCTGACCCAAATAGACAGCATTACATTCTGGACATTTGAGTTTATGTATACCTGACTTCTTTAATAGTGGTATTTTTGTTTTTACATTTAACAATTTTGTACTAACGTTACTTTCTGTTTTAAAAGAAATTGTTGTATTTGTTGCTGAAGATATTATCTTTGAAATATTATTAGAAATATTTCCTGCATATGTGATGGATTTATAAGCTTTAATTTCACTTGCAAGATAACTATAAACTTATTTCGTTCGATGTAACTAATATGTTTACTAAAATTCCTAATATCAGATATACTTAATTTATTTGATGTATGCATGAATCAGAATTATTTCACTTTTGACAATAATATATATATATATATATATATATATATATATATATATATATATATATATATATTCAAAATGAAGGTTTACCAATGGGAAGCCCTATATCACCTATTTTAGCAAACATTTTTATGGACAATTTAGAAAGAAAGATCTTTGAAAGTAATATTTCGAAAAATATATTATTTTGGTATAGATATGTAGATGACATATTAGCTTGTTTTATGGGTAGTGAACGACAATTAGATGTATTTTTCAACCACATCAATAATTTACACCCGAAAATTAAATTTACATTAGAAATTGAAGAAAATAGCTCAATCAGTTTTCTTAATTTAAAAATTCAAAGAGTTAATAATGTACTTGATTATTCAATTTACCGAAAACCAACACAGACTGATGTGACAATTCCATTCAATTCTAACCACCCTATGTCACACAGACTAACTGCATATAATTCAATGATACATAGAGCTTTTTCAGTTCCTATGAACAAATGTAATTTTGATAGAGAGATTAATACAATTAGACAAATAGCAACATCTAACGGTTATCCATTAGATATGATAAATAAGCTAATTAGTAAAAATGAAGAAAAAGTGGCATTACAACTAATATATCCTAAACAAGCTGATGAAATTAAAACTTATAAAACCATCACATATGCAGGAAATATTTCTAATAATATTTCAAAGATAATATCTTCAACAACGAATACAATTTCTTTTAAAACAGAAAATAACGTTAGTACAAAATTGTTAAATGTAAAAACAAAAATACCACTATTAAAGAAGTCAGGTATATATAAACTCAAATGTCCAGAATGTAATGCTGTCTATTTGGGTCAGACCCTTAGGAATTTTGAAATACGATACAGTGAGCACACGAGCATACTGATTAAAACAACCAGATAAATCCCACTACGCAAAACATCTACTTGACACTAATCATTCATTGACACCTAACACAGAACTAGAAGTGCTGCATATTTGTGAAAAGAAACAAGAACTGGATTTCCTTGAAGAACTGGAAATTAGAAGACATTTAAGAAACCCACAATATGAAGTTGTCAATGAACAGTTAAATCTAGGGAGTTCTCCACTAATAAACTGTCTTCTTAAGTGATAATTGTAAAGATCAGCAGATATAGTTTTCCTGGTTTTCTATATCATTGCACAGTTATACTGATCTTAATTGGAAAAATGATATCCAAGATATCACCATAGGGCTAATAATATCTAAGCTTCAATATTTGTAATATCACATCTTCTTTTTTCTATAAACATATATTAAACCAATCACAAGTTAGGTTACTTCTTGGTTTAGCCAAAAATAACTACTAAACATCAGGTAGGCATAAAATGAAATGTAACTTCTGTCATTCTGACGATGATATTGATTTATCGAAACAATTGTCATTTTTTTAGAATTTTCAATAACTTTTATTATATTGTAGAATTAACTAGAGACCGTGAGTTTCATTTAAAAACACTAATATGAGCATATTCCACGAAGTAAGGGTCGAGACAGTTAATTTAGTTAATTCCTTAACTAATGTTTGTACAATAAAATAAACCCAATAACTCCAACTCTAGATGTCAAAAATGTACTTGAACATTATATATACAAAAAATTAACCCCATTATACCCTGTACTATATATCAAAGGTTATTTATTTGAACCATATATATAAAAAATAATATAAGAGAAAGAAAATGTCATTACTTGGTCATGAAAAATATACAAAAACGTTACTTGAACAATTTACAAAAAAAATAAATCAGCAATATTCGAACCGTTCCACGGTGGGAAGTTTCCATCCACTTAATTCTATCAGCGGCGACTACTGTCCATCCCCATCAGATGCGGAGCTTCGGGATCCAGCCGTCCAAAAAAATTCATAAAAAAACGAAGGGTCTCCATCCCCAGGGTTTATCTTCTTCATATTGGTGTGGTCTCTACCACTCCAAACAACGGCGATCTTCGGTGAGTATATATCGTCTATACTAGTCCAGTATACCTGAAGATTCGGTACCTTTGATTTTCTGATAGCCAAAATGGCCGATCTCGACGAATTTGTGAGTGTGCGCGAATATCCCGTGTATCAACGGTAAAGTGTTTGGTTCCCAACAAAACCAGCACAATCAAAGTCCAACCAAACATCACCTTGGGTCAATTTGACCAAAATCCCCCATTCGGGGGGTGGAAAGTAATTTCCCAAAACTTCAAATTATTTTTAACCCACCACGCACGTGACTTTTCTAGCGAACCACCACCAGTCAGTGTCATAAACCACCTGTTCTAACCGGAAGCGCATCAACCATCAAATGTCAATGCCATGTACGGTTCCCAAAATGAACAGATAACAACGCATTCCCTACCCCAAATCTAATATCAGACATCGTCTAATACAGTAATCTGAATTCGAATCCCATTCAAGATCACTCAAAATTTACATTAATACAAAGTCATATTTTAAACATGAAATATTTACATCAGGTTATACTAGTCCATGGTCCACCACCCTTTTTTACAAGTAATTAATAACAGGCTGATTCTTCGTGAGTCGCTTCGTTTATTCGAGACGCCCAACTTTTCATCTCTACGAAAAATCTCGTTAGTGGTATCTAACAGAGTGCGCATGCATGGAACATGTCGTTAGGGTGATTACCTAAATTTCATTATTAACATCTAGTTTTTTAATTAAATATTTAGATAAACTAATGAATCTGTCGAAAAAATGTTTGTCCTACACAGTTGATGGTTTTACCAGAGCGTCCCCCACTCCCAACATGTCCGAATAACGACGTCATACAAATTATTTATAATAATCTGAATTTTGTACAGTGACTTTGTAAATATTCGATCTTTCAAATACACAAATTGTCCTACAAAAAAAGTGGTATGTCCTCCCAGTCCTACGTTCGGAAGATGTCGATCCCACGGCGATAGTTTATTTATTAATAACAACCTGATATGAATTTTTTTATTAAGGAAATAACGCGTGGAACACGATTTCACTACTGTCCTACTCAAAAATTGGTATTAACCGCTAAAATTTGATATAATCATGAAAACTCATCCAACTGGATTCTCACAATTTTGATTGCAAGAGAAAATGGCCAAAAATAGTGTTATTCATAGATTTAAATTTTTTTTCTGAATTGAATACAAATATATTCGAATAATATAATTTTTCATTGAATTTATCTCACTACAAGTAATGTAATTGATGATTTATTTTATTTCGATGTAATAATACTTTCATGACTTTAATCTCTATTTTTTTATTCAACAATCCATGAATGACAAATAATTTTTATCTGAACATATATATATATATATATATATATATATATATATATATATATATATATATATATATATAATCACAAACGAAAGCTTGAACTTGGAATAAAGGCATTTACTTAAGAAGCTACCTAAGAACTTTCATTGCTTCCTCCTTGGTTCTTTTGGGGTTTCCCACCGTTATATTTGTTATATAGTTACCAGTACCCCGTTACTGTCCTCTTGTTTTATATATATATTTATATCTATGTGCCATTTTAAAATGTTATTTTTTATTCCTAAGTAAACTATTGTTACCATGAATTGAATTAAAAAAGTTATTTATCGATCTGCAATAATCAATGAATTTTTTCTGTTATCAGATCTGAATTTATGTTACTGAAATGTTCAATCAAATGAAATATTGAATCATTGCAAATCGTTGAAAACAAAAATGATCTGAAGAATTTTAAAATAGCCGCTAAAATTAGGATTTTGCGGCACATCGACACACACACAATAGTGGCGTTTTGAGCCGTGACCTAGACCGTTGGTTCCAAGCTAGTATAGGTCACAAGCGTGCACAGTTCGGTCGTATCTCAGTCAAACGCTATTTTATTCTACAGACATTTGTACCATCTTTTAAACATAGAGATCACGCATCCCGGATTGCTCGATGATTGTAAAACAACTTTTTTGGGGATCCGAAGAACATTGAAACCATTTTCGAGAATCCCGGTCGACTTAACTCTCGAACAGACCATCAATGCTGATGCCGCTTCGAAAGCATCTGGAATAATTAATATCACAAACTCGTTCTCCGCAAGACAAAAGTGGTCGATTACTCACTCACTGCGGACGAGCGTAATATCTAAAGTTATGGAGTTTTGTGATATAAAACCAACAGATGATATAACGAAAGATCTGAAAAAGTCATCAATCGAGAAATCTGCAAAGAATTTAGATGTTTTATTACAGTTAATATAACAAAACACCAACCCTTTTGGATCAGATCTATCGGAAGATCACCTGTATAATATATCAAAGGGCCAGTCTGTGAACGACGAAATTTACAAATTTTTATCAATTGTGGAAATCGAAGGCGAGAAACAACGTGTCAACTTCATTGCTCAAACTCGAGCAACACCAGATCGATTCGATAAGGCTATTTCAAAAAATAAAATTATCAATTTTGATTATAAGAATGCGCGAAAAGTCAAAATTAATGGAAAAATCACTGAAGTGAAGATTCAGAGAGACGTTTTTGGCTGTCTTCTGTATGCATCACTAACACACAACATCGACATAGAAAAGGCACTCACTTATCCGCTGGCTCCTATTTCCTTTTCATTTAGTCATACCAACGGAACTATTTGCAAAACACCAAAATCCGTTGTTATGAACGAGTTGATAGCATACAATGGAGATATCACGGATCCTCCAGAAGCTGACATCCATTTAGTTGATGGATTTTACTTATTACACACGTTGAAAAATCTTCCTGACCGGTATGGTAAAATTTCAAAACATATTTTAAAAATGATAACATACAATAGGAAAGAAGTTCACATAATATTCGATAAATATAAAAAACCAAGTATCAAAGATTTTGAGCATGAGCTGAGAGGGGAAGAAGACGACACGCAGTACGACGTACGTACTGAGAATAAAAGGTCCGCTGAATTTTGCAAGTTATTGAGGAGTTAGAATTTCAAGGAGAAATTTGTCGAATTCTTGATTGAAGATTGGTCCAGGGATGAGTTCGTAACACTGCTCACAGGAAAGACGGTAAAACTAAACTATTATCTATGTTACGTATATCAGGTTTCTCGTGGTAATCAAATAAGAAGATGGATTGATAATAATCTGTCATGCTACCACGAGGAAGCTGATACAAAAATTGTGTATCAAATTTGTCAATTGAACAGTAATTATCGGGTGCAGGTGCACTGTACTGATTCAGATATACCCGTCATTATGCTCGCAAATTTCAAATATTTGAAAGACGAAGTCGAAATCGTTATTAATTTGAGTACAGGTAAAAAAAAAGTATCTTAAGATAAATAAAATTTATGCCGAGCTTGGTGAGCAGTTAGCTTGTTCTCTTGCAATATGCCACATTTTCACGGGGAATGATTATAATCCTGCCTTCTACCGTAAAGGAAAAAAGAAGCCATTCTGTATCTTGAAGAAAAACACGCACTTTCAAGATGGTTTCATACAGCTCTTACGAAGTGGACGTGGCGAATTAACTGAATCAAGTTCTGAATTTAAAATTATTGAAGAGTATGTGTGCCGCCGTATGTATTCGTTGAAAACGAAAAACGATATAAATAAAGGGCGGTGCGAATTATTTGAAAAGGGGTATAAATGTAAAATTGATACTGAAGAAATAATGAAAAAAAAATCGTAGGATACGATCCCTCAAGTTTATCACCGACGAAGAGGGAACTTTTACAGCAGATAAAACGTACCCAGTATATTAGTAGTATATGATGTAATGCACATATGCGCAGCCCCACCGAAAAATCACCAGAAGATTATGGATGGTCATTGATTGAAGGAAAATATGAATATTATTGGTTTGATGGTCCTCAGAGTCCATCTTTTGAAGAATTATCTTCTTCCGAATTCCAAGGTACTTTATCAATCCTATTTTTATTCATTGATAATTATTTTATAATTCATTAATTTCGTATACTATTTTATTGCAGACTCAAATAACAGTGATTATGAAGAAGATAGTTGTCAGGATGATGAGGAAACCAGTAGCGATGAAGATGAATGGTCATCTGACGAATCTGATGCATAATTCTATTTTTTTATGTATAGTTTATCAGTATATTTATTATATATTATGGTTATTTTTGTACTGTCAATATAAGCAAATATAATTATCAAAATTCGAGAAAAAAATAATATTTTATAAAAGTATTATAACTACAAATAAGAGTATTCAATACTGACGTAACCGCATTCACAAAATTATTCGTATTTCAATAAATTCTTGTAGGACTAGCGTTGCATACTCATTTTTTTGTAGGACACTGTTTTATTTGGGAAGAAAATACAATAAACTATCATGTAGTATATTTGTCCTACAGTTATTAATAAATAAACTATCGCCGTGGGATCGACATCTTCCGAACGTAGGACTGGGAGGACATACCACTTTTTTTGTAGGACAATTTGTGTATTTGAAAGATCGAATATTTACAAAGTCACTGTAAAAAATTCAGATTGTTATAAATAATTTTTATGACCTCGTTATTCGGACATGTTGGGAGTGGGGGACGCTCCGGTAAAACCATCAACTGTGTAGGACAAACATTTTTTCGACATTTTCGTTAGTTTATCTAAAGATTTAATTAAAAAACTAGATGTTATTAATGAAATTTAGGTAATCACCCTAACGACATGTTCCATGCATGCGCACTCTGTTAGATACCACTAACGAGATTTTTCGTAGAGATGAAAAGTTGGGCGTCTCGAATAAACGAAGCGACTCACGAAGAATCAGCCTGTTATTAATTACTTGTAAAAAAGGGTGGTGGACCGTGGACTATACCCGAACAGTGCGTTACAACGCGACTTCCAATGACCTATTATTCAAAGCGAAATATTCAACCCCATCAACAAACAATCCCCGACTGATCGCTAAACTAACACCAGTAGCACCTAAACTATTAATCAAATAACAAACTTGTTGTCCATAGACAAAACAATAACTGTCTCTATGTTATTGTCATTTTACTTGACGTATGAAGAACCACCTGTTTTCGAATGTAAACAAAACACATTGAGTTACTCAAAAATAGTCCATAATACCAAAGAAATATCACTAAAACAAAATTAAAATGGAAAAACGAACGGTTTATACTTCCTTTCATAACCCTCAGAAACTACAGGCAGGTACACATTGTTACAATAATATAATCTCTCAAACAAATCAGGTAGAATTTATGGTGAGATGATACTTTTATTCCAAAGCGGAATTTTATCATCAGAATTTAAAGGAAACATAGCCGCCCTAATATTCTTTCAGAATAAAATGTCCCAATTACTTGTAGGTATTCTCGAAACAACTAATAATATAAATTATATTGAATAACAAAATAAGAAAGACAAGTTCTAATCTAAAAGCATAAATCCAATAACAGAAGCTAAGCTGGTAATAGTAACGAATATTTGTAAATAAACGAAGGTAAGGTAGCAATATTCAACTAAAAATGTGTTGAAACTTTGGCCAAGTGATGAACAATGCTAGTGCAAATTCTCAACGTAACATCATTACCTAGACGTTGACATGTCCTGCCCACCTTAATCGTTTACTTCTTATTTCATTTGTTATTATTGGGCTATTGAATTTTAGATTAACTTCGTAGTTTCTTAATATTCTCCACATTTTCTTTAATTGGGCCGTATATTCTCCGTAGTATTTTCCTTTCCCAGATTTCTAATGTGCTTTCCTCTTTTTTTGTTAAATTCCTGGTTTCTGCGGTGTAAAGTATTACTGGTCTAATTACTGTCTTGTATATTTTAATTTTTGTGTTTGTAGACAATATCTTTGATTTAAATGTGCCTTTTAATGCATAGAAACATTTGTTACCTTGTTGTATTCTGTTATTTATCAAAAATGTAACTACTTATAATACAATACGTATATATTTAAAAAATATTTCATAATAACTCAGAATATATAATTAAAAATTATACTATGTTACTTAACTTATAATTCATATTTATGTCTCAAAACTTTCACTAAATTATCTCAAAAATAAAATATAAAGTGCTTGGAGAATCAACAAAAAATGCTAGGCAAAATCGAACCAAGCGATCATTCTCGGATTAATAATAAAAATCTTTATTAAATGTAAATAAAATTAAATTAATAATTTAATTACCTGTATTCCTCTCTTGATAATTACAAACATCGTGGTGTGCTTTAAGTCTTTGGACTAACCCTTGAATATCTTTCTTGCACTTTCTACAAATAGCCCTACACCCCAATTTATTTGGATTTGTTGTCTTAATATAGAACTGCTATATTGGATCCTTTTTTCTTCCACTCATTTTACTTTATTTATATGTTTTCACTTCACTGAACTAACCTAACTAGTGAAATGCGTGAAATTGTTGGGCAACGTCAATTTATAGGTTGAGAAGGAAAACAAGCCTCGACAAGAATATTCTTGAAAAAGCACAACAAACGCGTTCGTGCCTCACTCGGCAGTACTCGGCACCGTATAGTGAGTGTATAGGACAGAAGTAAAACAAATCGCGACAAGAATTTTCTTGCAAGAAACGCGACAAATGCGTTGTCACAAGTTTTTGAGCCGCAAATTGTATTATAATTTTTAGACTTATACATTAAAATAATTAATAATTTCAAATAATCAAAATGTTCAAATTTTATATTCAAATTTAAAAAATCAAATAAATCGTGATTTTTCTATAAAAATCAAAGGTTTTTGATTTTTGTACTAAAAATCAGATTTTGCCCAACCCTGGTAGCAGAGAAATTGCTGCAGAGTTTAACTTGAGACATCTCCAACGTGCACCCACTACTCATGGAAAAGCAGTTGCTGTAAATGCTCTTTTCAACGAAACTGGCAGTGTTATTAAAGTTCATCAGAATGGTCATCCTCGTCGAATACACCCGCATCTTGAGGATAACAATATATTGGCAGCATATCGAGAAGATCCATGAATGAGCATTTGAGATTTATTGTCTCAACCTAATATTAGTAAGGATAAAATTAGAAGATGTTTTGTACATCACAAGATCAAGCCCTATAAACCGAAGTTCTTACATACATTGAAAGAAGGTGATGATAATAAAAGATTAGACTATTGTTATTGGACCCGATGTAATTTTTTAAATGACAGATAGTTTCTGAAGAAGATTATGTTTACCGATGAGGCTACATTCACCACTAATGCGGTTGTATCATCTCAAAATTCTAGATACTGGGCCATAGATAATCCTCACTGGGTTATCAATTGTAAAGACTAATATTCCCAGAAAGTCAATGTCTGGTGTGGGATTTTAGGAGACCTTATAATTGTTCCTTTTTTCTTCAATGCATCATTGAATGCTGATCGCTTTGTTAATTTCCTCGATGGTGAATTTTGGTAAGCAATTGAAAATCTTCCTCTTAATGTGTGTCAGGATATGTATTTGCAGCTAGACGGTACATCTATCCACAATTCAAGGCTTGTTCGTCAATGGTTGAACCAAAATTATCCTATGCACTGGATAGGAAGAAACAGTCCTTTTGAACTGTGGCCTCCGAGGTCTCCCGATATTACACCACTTGATTTTTATTTCTGGGGAATGGTAAAAGATAAAGTCTATAAAACAAGGCCCAAAAATCGGATGAACTTTATGCTAGAATAAGGCAAGCCTGTCAAGAAATCAGCATCCCAGAACTAAGATGAGTAGCTAAGCAAAATTGCAAAAGTATCGAATAATGTATTGGATTAGATGGAGGACTAATTGAGAGAAGATTATTTGTATTATGAAAATTATTGTTTGATATTTTTTCCTAGATTTAATCAATTATCAACATTGTTTTCCCATAATAATAATAATAAAATAATTATTCCTTTGAAAGTGTTGTTTACTTTACTAAAATATTTGAATACATGACACTGTGTCAAGATTTTAATTTCCATGGCACACTAATTATCAAAATAAATAATAATTTTGTATACTTAGACCAAAAAATGAAAACATCAAAAATGCGAATTTTGTGATGAAATTTGGTATGTGGGGTTACATAATATTATAAAGAACTTTTTTTAATAATATTTTTCGATATCTCTAACGCGAACCAAAATATCGAGAAGCTCCTGTTTGTGAAATCGTAGTAGGTTGAGTTTAAAGTTCAGATTTCAGTTGACTATTTCAAGAAATGTGGCCCATGAACCTGTATGACTCTACAAAAATCCGAATCTGTAATTCTTCAAACAGCGAAAATATGGGAGTGTCTTCATAAATGCGACACACTGTAAATGTGCGCCATTTTGAATGGGGGAGCAGTTCTAAGTGAATAGTCTTTCTAAATACCGAATAAGTATCTTTACACCATCATTTATAACCTTGATATGTACAAGTTAAACTATTTGGTCACCCCTGTAATCACCAAGAGTCATCTAAGTGGTTGTTGTGGCAAAAATGATAACCATACTGATCAGATCGAACCACAAGACTTTTTTTATTTCCTTTATTAAAACAGTGCTTGAATGATGGATATTTTCAAATAATTGACATACTGATATATCAACACAGTTTCAACCCATATTTTCTTTTTAATTTTGTTATACAAATTGATATATACGAGGCTAGGTCGAAATGTAATCCTAAACCAACAAAAAAAGATTTTAACATTTTTAATGTCTCAAAAAACTTGTTCAAAGAATTTAACATTTTTTGACACTATAGCACTAGAAATATAATCCTTGCATTGTGATTTTCCCTTATTAAAAAGCCGAGATTTATTTTTCTAATGTAAAGCATATTATTTGCAAGATACAATGACAAATCTGCGGCAAGCATAGAATGTAATCCTTATTTATTATCGACTTACCCTCGTATTGTACGAGTATTCTTTTTTTGTATTTAAATAAATTTCATAATTTTTTGCTTGCGTTGTAGGATTTTGGAGAAACAAAGGTGAGTTAGAGGTGTTAGTTGAAAAGGTTTTGGCAAAAGGGTCTTAATGTTGGTGTATGTACTTTTTGGCTTTTTAACGTTTGGTGCTATTTTTACAAAACCGCCATGGAGTGATTCGTATATTTATGTATATTTGCGATAAACAGCTTTTATTTAACTCTATCGTTCAATTATTTTTATTAAAAATAGAGCTCAACTTCTTTCCGATGAAGAAGCTCAAGAAGTGACAAGACTGTTAAATTCGAAAGAAGTCAAATCTAGTAACAAATGGACACCGAACGCAACCAGTTCGTACCTTCAAGATTCCATCACAGCATCAGTTCAAGATTCTTCTGGACCGGTATCGTTGAACGACAGTGTCGGTCCTCCTTCCATACAAGACGAATTCGTCAACGATTTTTCCAACGAACAGAACCAATCCACCGATGTAGCTAAAATTATTAACAAAACCAAGTGTATCGAACCTTTATCCCAATATTACGAATCCACCGAGAGTTTAGTTTCTGCACAAGATGATGAAGAACCCTCCAAACATGATACCAGTGCATCCGCTACCGATTCAGGACTGATTGGTGAGTATTTTGTCTATTACTGGAACAGTAACATATTTTCCTTTACCTTGGGCGTAACATATCTTCATTTATCAGGAGTGTAACATATTTTTTTGGCAAGACTGTAACATATTTTCTTTAGCCAAGGCTGTAACTTATTTTCTTTGGCCAAGGCTGTAACATTTTCTTCTACAACGGGAGTAACATATTTTCTATAGCAAAGATGTAATGTATTTTCTTCAGCCAAGACCGTAACTTATTTCTTTTACGATGGGTATAATATATTTTCTCTAGCAAGACTGTAACATATTTTCTGTGGTCAAAGCTGTATCATATTTTCTTTTACGATGGGTGTAACATATTTTCTTTAGCAACGCTGTAACATATTTTGTTTTACGAGAGGTGTAACATACTTTCTTTGGCCATGGCAGTAACATATTTTCTTTTATCAGGACATAACATTTTCTTTGGCCAAGGCCGTAACATATTTTCTTTTATAAGGACATAACGTTTTCTTTGGCCAAGGCCGTAACATATTTTCTTTTATAAGGGCATAACGTTTTCTTTGGCCAAGGCCGTAACATATTTTCTTTTATAAGGACATAACGTTTTCTTTGGCCAAGGCCGTAACAACATTTTTCTTACCAGGAACGTAGCATATTTTCTTTTACGAGAGGCGCAACATATTTTCCTTTACCAGTGGCGCAACATTTTTTTCCCATGGGGCTTAACATCTTTTCTTTGACCAGGACCGTAGAATATTTTCTTTGTGCAAGGCTGTAACATATTTTCTTTTACGATGGGTGTAATATATTTTCTTTAGCAAGACTGTAACATATTTTCTGTGGCCAAGGCTGTTTGATATTTTCTTTTATGATGAGCGTAACATATTTTCTTTAGAAATGTTGTAACGTACTTTGGCAATGGTCGTAACACATTTTCTTTGACAAAGGATGTAACATGTTTTCTTTTAAGAGAGGAGTAACATATTTTCTTTGGCAATGCTGTAACATATTTTCTTTAGTCAAGGATGTAACATATTTTCTTTTATCAAGACATAACCTATTTTATTTTGTCCATGGCCGTAACATATTTTTCTTACCAGAGTCGCAACATATTTTTCTTTACCAGTGGCGCAACATATTTTCCATCCCCTGGTACTTAACATATTTTCTTTGACCAGGACCGTAGCATATTTTTTTGGCCAAGAACGTAACTTATTTTCTTTTACCATGGGTTCAATATATTTGCCTTTGCAAGGAATGCAACATATTTTCCGTTATCAGGGGCGCAACATATTTTCTTTTGCAATGGGCGAACATTTTCCATTGCCAGCGGTTTAACATATTTTACTTTACCATGAGCTTAACAATTTCTTTGACCAGGGGCGCAACATATTTTCCTTTACCAGTGGAGTAACATATTTTCTTTTACCAGGGCACAATATACTTTTTTTCAAAAGGCGAAACATATTTTCTTTTACCAGGGGCGCAACAAATTTTCTTTTACCAGGGGCATAACAGATTTTCTTTGGCCAATGCCGTAACAGTTTTATTTGGCCAATGCCGTTACATACTTTCTTTTACCAGTGGCTCCACATATTTTCTATTACCAGGGTGTAACATATTTTATTTTACCAGTGATGCCATATCTTTTATTTTAGCAGAAGCGTAACACATTTTCTTTTACCAGGACCATTACAGATTTTCTTTGGACAATGTAACATATTTTCTCTTATTAGGGGCGTATAAAATTTTCTTTTCTTTTACCATTGGCGTAATAAATTTTCTTTTACGTGGCCTAATATATTTTATTTTACCGGGGGTTCAACATATTTTTATTTTAACAGGGGCGTAACATATTTTCTTTTACCAGGGCACAATATACTTTTTTTTCCAAGGCGAAATATATTTTGTTTTACCAGTGGCGCAATATATTTTCCTCTACCAGGGGCGCAACATATTTTCTTTTACCAGGGGCATAACAGATTTTCTTTAGCCAATGCCGTAACAGTTTTATTTCGCCAATGCCGTTACATACTTTCTTTTACCAGTGGAGCTACATATTTTCTTTTACCAGGGTATAACATATTTTATTTGACCAGCGATGCCAATATCTTTTACTTTAGCAGGAGCGAACAAATTTTCTCTTACCAGGGTCATAACGGATTTTATTTGCCCAATGCCGTAACATATTTTCTTTTATTAGGGGCGTAACTCATTTTCTTTTCTTTTATCATTGGCGTAATATATTTTATTTTACCGGGGGTTCAACATATTTTTATTTTAACAGGGGCGTAACATATCTTCTTTTACCGGAGGCATATCATATTTTCTTTTACCAGTGCCGAAACATATTTTACTTTACTAGGGACGTAACAAACTTTCTATCAGCAGGGGATTAACATATTTTCTTTTGTCAGGATGTAACATGTGTTCCTTTATTAGGGTGTAACATATTTTCCTTGACAAGTGGCGCCACATATATTATTTTACCAGAGACGTAACAAAGTTTCTTTTACCAGGGGCATTACAAATTTTCTTTGGCCAGGAGCGCTCCATATTTTCTTTTATCAGTGGCGCCCCATATTTTCTTTTACCAGGGTGTAACATACTTTTTTTACCAGGGCGTAACATACTTTTTTTACCAGGGCGTAACATACTTATTTACCTGGGCGTAACATACTTTTTTTACCAGGGGCGTAACAAAGTTTCTTTTACCAGGAACGTAACAAATTTTCTTTTACCAGCAGCGTAACAAAGTTTCTTTTACCAGCAGCGTAACAAAGTTTGCCGTAACATATTTTCTTTTACTAGGGGCGTAACGTAGTGTTTTACTAGGGGTTTAACATCGTTTCTTTTACTAGGAGCGTAACAAATTTTCTATCAGCAGGGGCGTATCATTTTCTTTTACCAGGGCGTAACATATTTTCTTTTACCAGGGCGTAACATATTTTCCTTTACCAGTGGCGCAACATATTTTACTTTACCAGTGGCGTAACAAATTTTCTATTACTAGTGGTATAACAGATTTTCATTTCCCAACGCCGTAACATATTTTCTTTTATCTGGGGAGTAACATATTTTCTTTTATCGGGGGCGTTACATATTTTATTTTACAAGGGGCGTACCATATTCTCATTTACCAGTGACGCAACATATTTTACTGTAACAGAAGCGTAACCAATTTTCTATTAGCAAGGTCGTAACATATTTTCCTTTACAATGCGTTCAACATATTTTCTTTTCTCAAGGTGGTAACATATTTGCTTCAACCAGGGACGTAATATATTTTAATTTACTAGGGGCGTAACATATTTTCTTTTACCAGGGCCTAACATATTTTCTTTACCAGTGGCGCGTCATATTTTACATTACCAGTGGCGTAGCAAATGTTCTTTTACTAGGGGTATAACAGATTTTCATTGGCCAACACCGTAACGTTTTTTTTTCTTTTACCTGGGGAGTAACATATTTTCTTTTGCCTGGGGAGTAACATATTTTCTTTTATCGGGGGCGTAACATATTTTATTTTACTAGGGGCGTACCATGTTTTCTATTACCAGGGACGCAACATATTTTACTTTAACAGGAGCGTAACAAAATTTCTATTAGCAAGGTCGTAACATATTTTCTTTTACCAGTGCGCAACATACTTTTTTTATCAATGGCGACACATTTTGTTTTACCAGGGGCGCAACATATTTTCATCTACCAATGGCGCAACGTATTTTCTTTTACCAGGGGCATAACATATTTTCTTTGGAAAATACCGTAACATATTTTCTTTTACTGGGGCGTAACAAGTTTTCTTTTCATTTACCAGTGGTGTAATAAATTTTCTTTTACCAGAGGCGTAGTATATTTTATTTTACCAGAGACTCAGCATATTTTATTTTATGGGGGGTTCAATATATTTTTATTTTATCAGGAGTTCAACATATTTTCTTTTACCAGGGGCGTAGAATATTATCTTTAACCAGTGCCAGAACATATTTTATTTTACTAGTGGCGTAACAAATTTGATATCATCAGGGGAGGAACATATTTTCTTTTACCAGGAGCGTAACAAATTTTCTATCAGCTGGGCGTAACATATTTTCCTTTACCAGTGGCGTAATAAATTTTCTTTTATCAGGGGCATAACAGATTTTCATTGGCCAATACCGTAACCTATTTTCATTTACTTGGAGAGTAACGTATTTTCTTTTATCAGGGGCGTAACATATTTTATTTTACCAGGGGCGTACGATATTTTCTTTTTCCAACGCTGTAACATATTTTTACCAGGAGTGTAAAACATTTTTTTACCAGATTCTGAACGATATTTAATTTCTTTAAATTTGGTGATAGATTCAGTGACGAGTTTATCGGAGGGCAATTATTTAGAAAAGACCGAAGAAGATTTCGTGCCGAAACCGATCGGCATCGTAGGCGTCGAACACGGTGTCCATTATTACGAAGACGGACATTTTTGGATGGAAGTACCGGGTTTGCCGCCGGAGGAAGACGACGACGAACTAGAATTTCCCGAATACATACCGAAATCCAGCAAAGTGAAATTTTCCAAAGATCCCATGAAGGTTTATTCCACATTCAGTATATCAGATTACGATCGTAAAAACGAGGACGTTGATCCTGTCGCCGCTTCCGCCGAATACGAATTGGAGAAAAGAGTAGAGAAGATGGACGTGTTTCCAGTGGAATTGGTCAAAGGATCCGAAGGGTTAGGTTTGAGTATCATAGGAATGGGCGTTGGAGCTGATGCCGGGTTAGAAAAACTAGGTTAGTATCATAACTGAATATGTAGCAGTATTTAACAACCGCTAATCTATTTCTTAGGTATTTTCGTGAAAACTATTACAGCGAACGGAGCAGCTGCGAAAGACGGTAGGATCAAAGTAAACGATCAAATCATAGAGGTGGACGGTAAAAGTCTAGTCGGTGTGACGCAAGCTTACGCCGCTAGCGTCTTACGCAACACTTCCGGGCTGGTGAAGTTCAATATAGGCAGAGAAAGGGATCCGGAAAATAGCGAAGTCGCACAACTGATAAGGCAATCATTGCAAGCCGACAAAGAACGCGAGGAGAGACGGCAGAGGATGATGGAGGAACAGCAGCAACATAGCGAAGCCAGTACCGTTCAACTTACAGGTAAAACGTTTTATTAATTTTAAATAAAATCTGTGGGGTAACAAAACGAATTTACGAACGACTTTTTACAAAAATATAACGTCAAACTTGAACAACTCAATATTTGTTATGTGCTATGTATATATACTCTCATATACGTTCGACAACTTTTTTAAATCTTCCACTAAGCCAACGTTTCGGATTTATTTGAACCCTTTATCAAAACAACAAATATAAACAAGGTCTGATGATTATGAATATTAAATAACCAATAAAAAAATTTAAATTTCAAAAAGTCCAAGTCGAAATACTTAAAAATTAAAAACCAATTGAGGACTATTATGTACTTAGACAAAGATATTTTGTATAGTAAAATTTAGATTAATTCCCCAAACATTCAAATCAAATATGAAAACCTTTCTAAACTCTATTTCTTCCTCGTTCTTGATCTTCTTGAATATACTGGACGTTATATGATTTTTTTGGAAGTTTTTCTTTTCCTCGATGAGGAAAGGTTGCAGAAAGTTAATTGCAGACAAACTCCTTTATATTTTACCAGTGGCATAACAATAGTTACTCCTTGGACTACATCTTCTGACTAGCATTGAATAACAATTTGATATAATGCTGATCAGTGTATATAGATTGTGGGGCAGTTGTATTGTATTTTGTGTAAACCGATCTTGTTTTGTGTTTAGGTTCGGCCAATACAAGCGTCAGTGATGGTCCTACAAGCCCTATAGTAAATCAAGAGGGTATGTTCGATCATGAACAAGATAATGTTGATTCCCTCAGGGCTCTATTGGTTGAAGTAAGTTATTTTTTGGTGATTTTATTAGGGCACTTTTTAAAATATTTGGTGTTGAACGAAAAGCTTGTTTTTTTGAAGGACGTGGTGTTATTTTAACCTGTCTTTTTACACGATTAATGTTCGGGAATCTGTTAATGAATTAAGGTTATATCATTTTTGTTTTGTTTGAATGTTGGGTTGGTACAATTTATTTGTTGTTTTAATTGATATAAATAAAATTAGAACAATTATTTGGAGTAATTTTTAATATATTTGGGATTTTGGTGGTACTTACATGTCAATTTAACATTTTTTTTTCAGAAAAAAACAAATGAATACATAATAGGATTGATTTTGTTGATTGATTAATTATTAAGTTACCCCCTATTTCAAGATTATTGTAAGATTAATAAATTATTATTATTTTTAAAGGTTAATTATAGAAATTTATAGTTAATAACTTGACCAAATTACATATATTAAAATAATAAATTGATAGAGAACTTGTTTTCTTTTTTGGGTGCTAATTTTAGAAAAACACTGAATACATTTTATAAACATGAAAATTAATTTTACAAAGTATTTGTTAGGAAATTTATTACTGGTAATCTCTAAAATATAATTAAACTTGGCAACAAAGCATATCATTAAATTTATTGTGTAGTAGTTAGACACATAGATTCTGGTCTGGTGTATCCTTCATGAGGGCAGTTGCTCTTGCTGAGTTATGGTATGGCAAAAATCACTATTTTTTCGCAATTCGCTTAAAGCATATTTTTGACCCATTTTTCATAGAAATATTCTTACGAAATTTGTCCATGTAGGTGAAATTTCGTCCCGAATCGATTGGTGATTTCGTCCCATATCTTTTATTTTTTGAGTTACGAGGGGTTTTCGATATTACCACTCTTTTTTTTCTAAACGCATAAATTAACGCACTGTACCTCAGAAACGCACCATTGTGGTACGCTTCTGATTTTTTTCTTCGTAGATTGGACCCTTAACAATACTTGTCTAGAATATTAAATGAATATTTTAATTATTTTGATCTGTGCGATTTATTAAGCGATAACATGTTTATTATTTTGATTTCAATCTTTTGCTAAAATTTGAAAAATCTATTTTATCGAAAAATGGACAAAACCAGTCGATTTTTCACACCATTTTCTCATTATTTTTTTAGAGAAAAAGATTTTTCCTACAAATTTCATTCTACGAATAGGAAAAAATCGCTATTTTTCGCAATTCGCTTAAAACATATTTTTGACCCATTTATCATAGAAACATTCTTACGAAATTAGTCCATATAGATAAAATTTTGTCCCGAATCGATTGGTGTCCTTTTTATTATCCTAACTATTTTTGAGTTACGAGGTATATTCGAAACTGTATCGCACTGTATCTCAGAAACACGCTATTGTGGTACGCTCCTGATTTTTTTCTTCAGACATTGGTCCCTTGACAGTACTTGTTTAGAATATTAAATGAATATTTCCATTAATTTAGCTGATGCGATTTTTTAAGCGGAGGCGGGTTTTTTATTTTAATTTCATTCTTCTGCAAAAATTGAAAAAAATATATTTTATCGAAAAATTTACAAAACCAGTCGATTTTTCGCACCAAAAAACACCATTACTCATTATTTCTATAAATTTCATCTAATGAATAGAAAAAAATCGCTATTTTTCGCAATTCGCTTAAAACTTTTAGTTGACCCATTTTTCATAGAAATATTCCCATGAAATTCGTTCATATATATAAAAATTGAGTACAATTCTCCATTTTGTAGTACATAGACGTGTTTTACGGAGTGCGATAAAAAGTAGTCTTGAACAATAAACCCAATTTACATTTAAAATAAATAAGTTAAAGTAATTTTAGTTAGTGAATAAAAATAATGAGTAACCAATCGGACGGAGATCCCCCCGATCCTGGAATTCAGGACGGATTTTCAGGCTTTGGTCAAAATGAACAACAAAATAATGATGCTATGGATATTGATAATTCTTCGAACGGTAATGTAAAAAAAATTACTCAACTTTAAACAAAGAAAGTAATGATCAAATTAGTACATTTTTTGAAACTATTACAAAACATCCAAATGATAATAAAAACAAAGTAAACTAAAGCAAAAAACCCAACCATGAAACTAATTCCAATACAATAATTAGTAAGACACAAAAAAGAGAAATCTGTCGATTTTTTGCACCAAAAAACAGCGTTTCTCATTATTATTTTAGAGAAAACATTTTTTCGTACTAATTTAATCCAGATCAAAAAAATAGCATATTTTTCGCAATTCGCTTGAAACACATTTTTGGTCCATTTTTCATGTTTAATTTTTCATACGAAATGCGTTTTTGTAGATAAAATTTCATCTCCAATCAATTGGTGACATGTGTATTCTCCCAACCCTTTTATTTTTTGAGTTACGAGGGATATTCGATATTATCCCTTTTTTTCGATACTTCTACATTGACGCACAGTATATCAGAATCGCACCATTGTGGTACGCTCCTGGTTTTTCTCTTAATATATTAGACCTTTGACAATAGTTGTTTAGAATATGAAATAAATATTTCCATTATTTTGGCCTGTGCTATTTTTTAAGTGAAGATATTTGATATTACCCCTCTTTTTTTCGATACTTCTACTTTAACCCACTGTACCTCAAGAATGTACCAGTTCGGTTCGCTCCTGATTTTTTTCTTCATACATTGAACCTTTAACACTGCTTGTTTAGAATATTCAAGAACTATTTTCATTATTTTGGCCTGTGCAATTTTTTAAGTAAAAGCATATTTTTCATTTTAATGTTGTGCTAAAATTTGAAAAAATTTAATTGATCAAGAAATGGACAAAACCAGTCGATTCTTCGCACTAAAAAACATCTCTTATTATTTTTTAGAGAAAAAGCTGTTTCCTACAAATTTCATCCTGAGCTATTGTATGGAAAACTCGCCATTTTCGCAATTCCCTTAAAACATGTTTTTGACTAATTTTGCATAGAAATATTTTCGCGAAATTTGTTGATATAGGTAAAATTATGTCCCGAATCTATTGGTGACATTTTTGTTGTCCTAACTCTTATTTTTTGAGTTACGAGGGATATTTGATATTACCCCTCTTTTTTTCGATACTTCTACTTTGACCCACTGTATTTTAGAAACGCACTATTGTGGTACGCTCTTGATTTTTTTATTCAAACATTGATCCTTTTATTTTGGCCAGTGCGATTTTTTAAATGAAGATATGTTTTTTATTTTAATTTTTACTCTGCTAAAAATTTACGTAATGAACGATTCACATCCAATGAGACAATCAATAAATTTCTATATTTTTTTTTCTACAAGTAAAAAAATGTTTTTCAATCTATCAATATAATTTTTATAATACAATATTTATTTCAACAAGAAAAAGATATTTTAAGAAGCATTTGGTTTTTAATTCTTTATTTCTATCAGAAAAATATAAAATTTCCTTCAAGTTACATTCAACAATATCCTAGTAAACAATTACATTTGCTAACAAATTATGTTTGTCCATTTCTAACAATAAATATAATAAGCACTATTTTAGTGATTGATATAATCAAATGCTCGATTTTTCAAATAAAATTGGGGATATTTTTCCACTTTACTAACAATATATTTATGTATTTGTTATACAGACCCAACGTAAATATAATTTGTCAGAGATAGAAGTTGTTCGTCTTAAAAATAAGGTAGGTATAGTCGCTACAGTCACTGAATTGTCTTCACCAAACACCTAAATTATTCTATTAGCGACATATATATTTTATTGCTGCTAAAATTTTAGTTATTTCTATAATAAATTTTGCGAAATATTCAAAATTCTATAACTAACTTCAATTTAAATCTAGATCTGAAATTTTTGCAGCATCTTTTTGGTTATCTTTCACATTTTAATTCATATCATCATCTTCATACCATAAATTTTACGACCGCAACATTTTTAAACGTCCTCTATAGTAAAACCGCTTTAGACTTTGACATTTATTATTTTCGTAGCCCGTATTTTACAAAAACGTATACACTACTTCATTTAAATAGTAGTAGAACATATTTAGAAATATACAAGATTAAAAAGTAGTTATTATTAAACCTTCAGAAAAATTAAAAATGTTACGTTATATATTTGTCTTATGTAATTAAAAATCAACATTTTTTAATTTTTCTAGAAGTTGGTAAAACAGGTAATTTTATAGTTTTAATGAAATATCTTATTTTCAGTTGATGGAACAAAACGGAGTAAAACCTGACGATTCTGAAAAATTCGAACAAGCCACTCAAAAATTGAAAGAAACCGAACGGAGTCTTCTAACGGCCAAAAAAGAAATCCAGACCTACCAGAATATGCTAGAGCAATCCCAAACTCAATACCAAGTTCTCGAAAAGAAATATAACAGAGCCAAACACCTAGTGAAAGAATTCCAACAAAGGGAACTCGACATGTTACACAGAGAAGATTTCTATCAACAGGTCTTGCAAGAAAAAGACACTGAATACAATTCTTTAGTAAAAACTCTAAAAGATCGAGTAATAGCTCTCGAACAAGAACTGTTAGATACTCAAAGGAAAGCTGGTTTACCGATGATGCTACCGTACGATAATATGAATATAAAACAACTCACGCCTCAAATGTCGCGTAGACAACCACCGAAACCCCTATTTAAGTCACTACAGCCGGATTTTTCTGATACCGAAATGTCCGACGCTAGTCCCGACGACGATAAAACCGCCACTGTCGAAAGGAAGCTGCCCATCAAAGAGGAATTCGACAGGGCCGTACCGCCTCACGAATTACTAGATATATCTGCGAGTAAGAGTAAAGCTGAACTCGCCAATAGGGGAGCACTAGCTAATAGGTAAGATTCATATCTATATATATATATATATATATATATATATATATATATATATATATATATATATATATATATATGTTATAAAGTTATCGGGAATAAGCCTTCTAAGGAATAAGTAAACTCTTTTTACTTTATGTTGAAAGCTTTCGAAATCTCTTTATTTCTTCATCAGTCAACTACAAAGATGTATACAACTAGTTAAATAGGCAAAAATATTAAATTTAAATTTATTACTTATAAGTAATCGAGGTTAATCCTTAAATAATTTATTTTCCAAAGGATACCATTGCACAGAAAACCACTCACTTCTTAATGTTTTTAAAACAGTAAAATGTCAAATGTGTTGTCGTTTACAGCACCCAAAAAGAATGAAATGAATTTTGTCAATGAATGTTATTCTTTTTTAAAAAACAAAAAGAAGAGACGGCCTTGTGAAATGAAAAAGTTAGTTAATGACTCTTAACTTAAAAATTAGTTCACAACAAAAGAGGAAGTGATTAAAAACAACTGTGTTGCATGGTCAAAAAAACATCAGTACAGAACATACTCGGTTAATCCTCTCACTATCAATTGCTATGATCGTCTGATGAGGGAATCATACAACCCAGAACATGAATCTGTAGATTATTTTCCCTCATCAGACGATCATAGCAATTGATAGTGAGAGGATTAACCGAGTATGTTCTGTACTGATGTTTTTTTGACCATGCAACACAGTTGTTTTTAATCACTTCCTCTTTTGTTGTGAACTAATTTTTAAGTTAAGAGTCATTAACTAACTTTTTCATTTCACAAGGCCGTCTTCTTTTTGTTTTTCAAAAAAGAATAACATTCATTGACAAAATTCATTTCATTCTTTTTGGGTGCTGTAAACGACAACACATTTGACATTTTACTGTTTTAAAAACATTAAGAAGTGAGTGGTTTTCTGTGCAATGGTATCCTTTGGAAAAGAAATTATTTAAGGATTAACCTCGATTACTAGTAAGTAATAAATTTAATATTTTTGCCTATTTAACTAGTTGTATACATCTTTGTAGTTGACTGATGAAGAAATAAAGAGATTTCGAAAGCTTTCAACATAAAGTAAAAAGAGTTTACTTATTCCTGAGAAGGCTTATTCCCGATAACTTTATAACTATTCTGGTTTTAACTAGTTCAAGCCGACTACCTTTTACTCGCTCTCTCTCTCTCTCTCTATATATATATATATATATATATATATATAACAACAAAGATATTCATGGGTAATTCACGCAAAATAAAGGGCTACTGAAATAGAGTGGTAACCGTGGACATGCATGTTTCTGGCTCATGTCCACGGTTACCACTCTATTTCAGTAGCCCTTTATTTTGCGTGAATTACCCATGAATATCTTTGTTGTTGTTGTTAACATATCACGCGATATTCCTATATATATATATATATATATATATATATATATACAGGGTGTCCCGGGACTAATGGGAAAAAAGTCGGGAGCGTACAATATGAGCTAAAATAATGTTAGTACTTCATATAAACTTTTTCTATGCAGGCCCTCGTTCTCGAGTTATAGGCCTCCAAAGTTTTAATTTTGAATTCGGTTTTTATTTTTAATTCTTGTACTAGTTATTTGATCTTTATAAAATTTACGGCAAAGATATAATGTATGTGTATGTTTATTTTGGTAAGGTAAACAGATTTACAGTAGTGCATTGAAGACAGGGACGAACTACTTGCAATGGTTAGTGATCCAAAAATTTTGCAGGGATGGCATACCCTATATGAAATTATCGAAATTCACTTCCCCGCACATTAAGCTAATGAAAAGATACTCTTGTTGGAATTCGATAAAATAAGCCGTTTGGCTAATATTTACAGTTTTATTCATGCACTACGTACCAATTTACGCATTCGTCATTTTTATAAGTACACAACGAGGTAAACGTAACTTATTAATAGATGTCCAAGATTTACCTACAGTACTACAAAAAAATAATAGCAGAAGATGAAAAACATTAACGACTTATTAATTCGAAAGTTGGTAAAAACTTTTTATAAGTGTTTTTACCGTTTATCAAGTTACCATAGAATTAGTTGTCAAACGTTGTGTAGAATAGTTCGTAGTCAGTACTTGTCAATAATTCATAAGTCCTTAATTTAACAGTTACAATGGCAAAATTCGCTTTTATCGAGTACGCAGATATGCATCTAATGTATGGCCTGGCTTCTCGAAACTGTTTAGAGGCCAGAAGGCTTTATGAAGAACATTTTGCAAACAGAGCATTGCCAGACAGACGAATGTTTGAGTGTATTGATCTCAGGTTACGAGAAACAGGTATGAATAAGTAAATGTAATTTTCTATGTATACAAAACAAAATTTTTAATTTTAGGAATATTTTTGCCAAAAAAAAGTGGAGAAGGTCCAGTACGAAGCATACGTACTGTGGCAGTTGAACAAGACTTGTTAAATGCAGTTGATAATGAACCATCAACGAGTTTTCTAAAAGTATCAAGAGAACATAACGTCTCGAAATTAGTTGTTCATCGCGTCCTAAAAGAACAGCTGTTATATCCTTTTCACATGAAAAAAGTACACAGTATGACAGTGGCTGATTATCCTGCACGACTTGAGTATAGCCAGTGGTTTCTGCGACAACAACAAGCAGACAATACATTTATTAGTAACGTTCTCTTTACGAACTAATCCGGTTTCACCAGAGATGGAATCATAAATTCTCATAATATGCATTTATGGGATGATGTGAATCCACATGGCATTATCCAAACTAGGAGCCAGCATCGATTCATGGTTAATATTTGGGCAGGAATAGTTGGCAATCATTTGATAGAGCCATATACTTTATTGACGGTACTTTGACTGGTCAGAGATATTTGGAGTTTTTGCAAAATTAGTTATGGAACCTGTTTGATGATGTGCTACTACAAACTCGTAGGAATTTATGGTTCATGCATGATGGGGCCCCTCCTAATTTCAGTTTAGATGTACGACAGCATTTACACACAAGGTTTCCTAATAGATGGATTGGTCGTGGAGGCCCTTTTCAATGGCCACCGCGATCAGGAGACGTTAATCCTATGGATTTCTTTCTCTAGGGTTATCTCAAAAGTAAGGTATACGCAACACCTGTGCAAACAAGACAAGATTCAATAGACAGAATTGTGTTACACTGCAATGTTATTAGAAATAATGTGGGATTGCTCATTCAAGTGCAAAGAAACAACCTTCGTAGACTTAGAATGTGCGTGGAAGTGGGAGGAGCTCATATTGAACATTTATTAGAATAACGTTAGTTTTTGTTGTTGTTTAGGAATTAGTATTAGTCTAATGTTTTATAACTTGTGTTTTTTGAGGTTTTCTTAATGGTTTAATAATGTTATGTTCGTAATTTTGATTAAAAGGAAGTAAATCCTGGACATCGTATTAATAAGTTAGTCAGGTAGATTTGTACGTAGTGCATTAATAAAACTATAAATATTATCCAAACGGCTTATTTTATCGAATTCTAACAAGAGTACCTTTTCGTTAGCTTAATGTGTGGAGAAGTCAATTTCGATGATTTCATACAGGGTGTGCCATCCCTGCAAGTTTTTTGGATCACTAACCATTGCGAGTAGTCCGTCCCTGGCTTCAAGGCAGTACTGTAAATCTGTTTACCTTTCCAAAATAAACACACACGTACATTATAGCTTTGCCATAAATTTGATAAAGATCAAATAACTAGTACAAAAAATAAAAATAAAAACCAAATTCAAAATTAATACTTTGGAGGCCTATAACTCGAAAACGAGGGCCTCCATAGAAAAAGTTTATATGAAGTACTGACATTATTTTGGTTCAGATTATACGCTCCTGACTTTTTTCCCATTAGTCTCGGGACACCCTGTATATATATATATATATATATATATATATATATATATATATATATTTGTTTATAATCTATATATTATTTACTGTGTTTTCGTTTCAGGCAGTTGCCGAGCGTTAAAAAAGGTTCATTGAGTAACAGCAGTTCGGATTACGGTTTGGACGAAAGTTACAATTCTTCGGACGAAGTAACCGATTCCGTATTCGTTTCGCAATCAAACGACGTCAAACAACAGAAATCGGCCGTACGTCCGACGTCGTTTACCAGCGCCACGCAACAGTACGTTCAAACGCAATACGTAACGGCGCAGCAAAAGAATCAAAATAGCTCTCAGTATGCGGTGCAATATACACAGGTAAGATAATTCTCCGATATTAAGGGGATTCTCGAATAATATCTGGAACTACTAAAAATTTCTGTAAATTTTGTGGGCTTAATTTTCAACCAAATTGAAACATTTTTGAATTCAAAAAAATAATATCTATGCCTTGATGGCGTTCGATTTTTAAAATTCGAATTAGTTATAGTTAAAACCACAAACTTAAAAATATGAATTTAAAAAAAAAATTGAATTAAAAAATTCAATCCCATCAAAGCGTAGAGATTATTTTTCAGAATTTAAAACTGTTTACATTTTTAAAATCAGTTAAGTAATAAGCCCAAAAAATTGACAAAAAGTTTTATTGTTTCCTCAAAAATTACAGAAACTTAAAACTGAAATATGGTATGCACGCACTTGTCTACTTCGTTATCGGCAGTGAGATGAGGCTTGTAGGGAAAACGTGGGTCGACAAGAAACTATCTTTTTTATCAAATCAATATAGTTGGTATATTTATTAATTATAGTAATACATTTATGTTAGTTATACGTAATGAAAAAATTCAAAATATCAAGTATGTAAACACGAAATTCACAGTTTAATATTGAGAAAGGTGGGGATTTATTGATTATTTGAAGCAAGCGAAAATTTTTAAAAACTTGCAAATAGGTACTGGGTGAATTTACGTCGGCTAATATAATATACTTTACTTTGTTATGGAAATGGAGTTAGCCAGTATGTAGTTGGTCTTCGCTGTTGCAGTTTAGTGGGTTACGTTTTGTGTATGAATACTTTGTTTTATTGTTACGGACTATTCAAATAATAGTTGTAAGTTGTAAATTTGTGCTGAAGTTGCGTAGTAGGTACTTTTTTAGTTTTGTGTGTTTTGATTAAATGTTCAGATATTATTTTTATTAGTTAAACCTATTATGACATTTAGTGTTAAATTGAGCCCTAAAACTCGAAAACTAGAACTAGGAGTCGGAATCTTTTGGCGTTGAAGTAAGAAAAATGGTTTTTTGATAATTCACGTATAAAAGAGACATTATTATAAATGTCACAATGAAATCTTTTTAACACTTTTTTGGTAATTTTTTGTGTCATACAGTTTGGCGTAGCTCAAGCTAGCAAATTAATAGATTCAATATTATACATATTTATAATTTTGATAAACGATAACACAAGAATGAGATGAAAAAATAAACAGTTTTAAATATTAAAACTAAATTTTCAAAACTTATACATTACGGAGCATGTGTGTTTATATGTGAGACACCTTGAACATTATCCAATCATAAAATTGGTTACTTGTAAACACTCCGGAAGCTGTATCATGCTAACAAAACGAAATTTCTTCAAATATTTGGTACTTCAAGAACCATAGCACCCGTTGTACTGGCTCTGGTGAGCTGAAAATCAATAGGGTTCATATGTGAGACGCTCTGAACCATTCCCAATGATCAAATTGTTCACTTGATGCACTCCGGAGACAGAATCATGCTAACAAGACATGTTACAAAAAGTGGCCGACAACATACACACATGATTTCTTTCCAAAAACCCATTTTTCGTGTTTATCTCACTGAAAAACGTGAAAATAAATCAAAAAAATTAAAAATTCCACCTTTTTTGGGGGTAAACCAATACTTTCCTCGTATCATAGATAGGTTTGGCGGAAAAGTAAAGTAATAGTGATTTTCAAGGAAATTGTGGAAATCGGTAAGGATGTTATATACCTAGAGCTAAATGAATATTTATCAATTTTAAAAGAATATTGAATAGAGCATCAACAACGAAATGCAAAGTATTCACATAAAAATATGGAAAGAAAAAGATAAAAATAGTATAAGTTCCCTTTCAAAATCGTTTGAATTAGTGAATGAACTTATTTCATTGTTATAAAGTTAGAAGGTACAATTTGTGTGCGAATATTCTAGTTCAGAGTGTTTTATTCAACGAACGTAACATTGTATATTTTGTTTACAGGAATCTCAGAAATAAAGAAAATCGTATGGTTGAAACATGCATTCTTATTAATAAAAACTCTGTGTCAAACAGTAATGATGATCTACTTCTGGAATTCTTGACAGTAAAGTAGTCCAAGTAGATAAATCTCCCATTTTAGCTAACTCTTCTGGAGATATTCAACTTGAAGATGGATACTCAGAGCCAATGACGGCACTACAAGGGAGTTAAATATTCTTGAGGGCAGAAGAATTGTCGATATTATGAGTATATTTAAACAAATTCAAAATGCCAATAACCACCAACCATTTCATTGTAATTTTTCATATATGACATTCAATAAAGAAAAACAAAGAGAGCTTTCAAGTTGCTTTGTTTTTAAGTGCACTATGTGCAATATTGAAAAAGAATTTTTTTTCTCAAGATTCACAAAAGCCTTTGAATGTTCCTTCTGCTGCCGTCCTTGCTACAATGAGTACTGGTGGTGGACTTTCTGCGTTAACGGAACAATACGCAATTTTAAATATTCCGTCAATGTCTTTCTATCAGTATGCCAAACACCATGATATTGTATCTGCAACCATATTTCAAACCACAAATACTGCTATGGAAGAAGCCGGTCAAGAAGAACTTCGTTTAGCCAAAGAATTAGAATGTGTTGGATAAAGAAGGAAACTGTCTTATTGCGGTAATAACTGGTGCTTGGTCGAAACGGTCATACAAAGTGAACTACAGTGCTCTATCAGGAGTGGCTTGTATTTTTGGCGCTAAAACTGGAAAACTTCTCTATCTAGATTCACAAAATAAATACTGTTCAACATGTACTATAAAAAAGTGGATATTCCCCAACATAAATGCTTCAAAAAATTGAAATGCATCTTCTACTTCCATGGAAACTAGCATTACCCTTGAAGGATTCCGACGGAGTGTTGAAATGCATAAACTAAAATATGTGAAGTTGGTAGGAAACAGCAGTGTATATGAAAAAATGTGTGTAGAAAGGTCGTATGGATATCAGTTTCCGATTAGTAAAATTGAATGTACAAACCATCTGTTGCAAAAAAAAGAATAAGTTCCAAGAAATTGATAGTTGGCGTTCCACTGCGAAAACGCCTAGAATCCAATATAATTAAATTGCGAGTTGGAATGAAAACTGCCGTAAACCATCATCGAAAAGAGAACAAACTCATGGATGAGCAAATAAAATTATTGAAAGCAGACATAAGCAACTGCCATAGGCTTTTTATAATTTTTGTATATTGTGGAGAGAAGGATAGATAAAGGTACTTATCTATGTAATTTTGAATATGTAATTTCTTGTATCAAGCTGTGTAATTCTTGTAGAGTCAATCGGAAATCCTACCGCTATTGAAAATACCTTTGTACGCGAATATACCATCTAACAAATTCAACAAGAAATTTTTGCCCCACTCTACCAAAGATAATACCGTATTGACCATCTTAGAAAACATCGATTCGCTCTCTATCTCTTTTGGTTGCGCACGGTATATGGAAGTAAGTACCTCCTTGTCTGACACCGAGCTTGCAGTGAGTTTCAAATAAAATTCGAGCTTCCCCTTAAGCACGCGTTTACCGTGTTATATTTTGATTATTTTATAATTCAATTACTTAATCGATTGTCGCTTGCATCTAAGATCAGTGAGCATTTTATGTACCGGATGTCAGGAATTATTGATCGATAACTTTGTTCAGCAAGGTCGCATACGAGAAACTGTTGGAAATTATTTCCAAGAGAGTTAGAGGGCGTAGTTCATAATAATAACTCAAAAACAGTAGTTTTCTATAATAACTACATAGTGATAGTGCTGTTCGTAAACTTCGGATCATTTTATGTAAGTTTGCTCAAGTACTGTTTATTTAATAAACAATGTTTATTTTACAAATTGAATCCCCTTTTAAAAAATACCTGCGCCGCCCATGGCTGCACCAGCATGTGCTTTGGGGATATTTAACTCCCCTAACCTTGAGTTACATACAGAATTTCAAAAAGATAAGAATGTCTGGTACTTGTCATTAGTCGATTAGCCGACCCAACGATTAATAATTTCAAGTAATTGCGATATTCTCTTAGTAAGCATCATGTTACTTATAATACGGTTCTCTATAAACAGTTCAATATCATTTTAAATAAAGTTAACGGTTTTTAAATATCCTAACAAAGTGTCACTGAATGTGAAATATTACTTCCTGTTAATAGTTAATATAAGTGTTAAGTTTTCACACCAGTTTCATTTGGAGAAGGAGAACCAACTTTCACAATTATGTGGATATTGGTTAACCGTTATTAATCAATATCGTACACTGTTTCCTTTATCATGTAAAATAATTTGTAGGGGCGAGTGGAAAAGTTGACACAATAAAATAGATATAACTTTGGTGCCGTTTTATGAATTTTGACACACTTAGTACCATTTGAAAGATGATTCAACGTAGAATAGAATATTGTATCATATTATTATTTCAATTTTTATAAGGATCGCTAAGGGGCGTTGTCCAAACAATTGGTATTTTTCCTACTTTTATTTGGAATTTTCGAAAGTGATTGTAACGTTTGCCACTTATTTGGTTGGAGAATATAAATAACACACTCTGCTTATTTAGTCCGATCTCGACTTCACAAACGTCCCGAATCCACTGACTCTACAGTCATCGATCGTCATTCTCGTTTATGTAATCAATCACCAATTCTTTATTACTAATCAGTATACGGAGTCATACACTATAATTTCTAATCATTATACGGAGTCATACTACAGTGATGCTATATTACTTTTTCGCCCAACCTATCTAATATGCGGGAAAAGTATTGGTTTACCTATAAAAAAGTTGAAATTTTGAAAAAATGTTTGAGTTATTTTTACGTTTTTCATCAAGAACAACACGAAAAAATGGTTTTTAGAAAAAAAATCCTGTGTGTATGTCGTCGTTGTCGTCGGCCACTTTTCATTACAGCCTCCGGAGTGCAACAAGTCACCAACAGACGAACTCTATTGATTTTCAGCTCACTAGAGCCAGTACAACTGGTGCTATGGTACTGGAAGTACGACATTTTTGTTCGTTTTCTGAGAAATTTCAATTTGTTAGCACGATACAGCCTTCGTAGTATATACAAGCGACCAATTTTATGATTGGATATTATTCAGGGCGTCTCAAAGATGAACCATATTGATATTCAGCTCAATAAAGCCAGTACAACCAGTGCTATGGTACCAAATTTTTGTAATTTTTAAAGAATTTTCAGTTTGTTAGCACGATACAGCCTCCAGAGTGTATACAAGGGACCAATTTTACGATTGAACATTGTTCAGGGTGTCTTATAGATGAACCTTATTGCTTTTTAGCTCACTAGAGCTAGTACAACGGGTGATAAGGTAACTGAAATGCCACATTTTTTGTTCTTTTTGGAGAAATTTCGGGTTGTTAACACGATACAGCCTCTGGAGTGTATACAAGTGACCAATTTTATAATTGAATATGTTTCAAGATGTCTCACAGATGTACCTTATCGATTTCCAGTTGACTACAGTGAGTACAGCGGGTCCTATAAATCCAGATATACTAAATTTTTGGTTATTTTTGGAGAAATTTCGGTTTGTTAACACGATACACCCGCCAAAGTGTATACAAGTGACAATTTTATGATAGAATATTGTTCAGGGCATCTCATAGATACGAAAAAGTTTGTTTTAATCTTTAAACCCGTTTATTTTGCTTACGTTTTTGTAGTGATTCGCCGACTACTTTTACATTTTTTTTATGTAACTTGTCTAAGCACCAATGAAATTTGCACAGTAAGAATATCGCGGACTGTAGATTTATTGACAAACAACTGTAGTTTCTTGCAATGACGATGATGAAACAGCCGAAATTTACAGGTGGGACAATTTTTCTTAACTAAATTTTTGCTAACAGTGAAAAGAAAACATTATACAGTAGTAGGCTTCAAATCGGTCGATAAAAATAAATCAAAATTTAGACAAGTGTTTAATGATATATCAGAAATTAACGAAGAGGGGATTTTAGAGATATTGCCGCCACCAAGTGAAGAATTAAATGAAGATGAAAACATAATTTACACCAACAAAAGTATTAATGTGCTTGAATTGGTTGTGTGTTAAGCTAAATTAGCTAATTTATACCTACTTGTTACATTTTTTCTAGCTTAAGATAAATAACTTAAGTATTTTTTGTTTAGAAATTTGTTTTCATTGTCGTTAGGTTAAAACAAATATTTTTGTAAGAAATGTTATTTTACTAAATTTTTCTAAGGTAAAAAAATCATTTTTTAAATTTTGTGTCAATCATTGTTCCCCCCACCTTCTAAATTTGGCTGTAGAACTTGAAATATTTTTTTAAAAAAAAACAAGGGTAATCAAAGTATCCCCACTTTCAGTATAAATTTGATCAATGAGTTTTTTATTTTTTTCTCGAAAGCTACTGTATTTTTATTCTTCATATTTTGAGTAAACGGTAAAATACCAAAAACCAATGTTACAGTTTTTTTATTTTTCCACTTAACCCTATCTAATATGCTAGAAAAGTATTGGTTTACCCCCAAAAAAGTTGGAATTTTCTATTATTTTTTCGTTTTTCAGTAAGAACAACACTAAAATCCTGTGTGTATGTCGTCGGTCACTTTTTGTAACATATCTTGTTAGCACAATATAGCCTCCGGAGTGCAACAAGTTACCAATTTTATGATTGAATATTGTTCAGGGCGTCTTATAGATGAACCTTATTGCTTTTTTTGTTTGTCTCAATTGAGTAGACGCTACCAACACATCATCCATCGCAAAAGTATTCTTTGGTTTCATCCAAGAAATGTATGTCCTTTTTTACAAAAACAGCAAGGGATGGGAATTAGTAAAGGATAAATTGAAAATAAGAATAATCTGATACAAGATTGGTAAGCCAAATTGCTTCAGTGAAAGCCATATTATGTCAGTTAGATGATATTGTATAAATAATTGCAAAATCTATCTAATTATGCGACTGCTAAGCAATTGTAACTGAAATGTAACTCTGGATACAGGTGTGGTACGAATTATTAAATTGCATCAATAACATGAGTTACAAAGTCAATACAAATTTAAAAAACGCTATTGACAAATTGCAAAATTTTCGTGACTGGATCCACAAATTTCGGGAAACAGGGATGTACTGCAAAAGCCATTGAATTCATAAAAAAAAGCAGTTGCAATATTCCAACGACTTTTAAAGAGAAAACATATAATGAGATTTCTTATTTTCACAATACCTACCTCCAGTCCTCGTTTAGATGTCAAATTGCCCCATAGAACAATCTGTGCTCACAAGTCGACTAGCTTCGAATCAAAGAAGGGGTGGATTTTTAAATATTTATTTAGAATTCAGAATAAGGCGCCAGAGAAGTTTAGCCAAGCGCCTAAGACTCCTTCAAACTAACCCCCAACTTCTCAGAGGGTTAATACATTTTTTTAGGTAAGTTTTAAAATGAAAAACACCAAATTTACCCTGTCTGTGGTTTATTGTTGAACCGTGAGTCTCTTTATAATTTACTACAAAAAAAAAGAACTAAATTTGATGCCTGGACATAGCTGAAGGCTAAACTACCAGTAGTATTTGAACACACGTAGTGAAGTAAATATTCAAAAAATATAAAAATATTTTAAGTTAGGTTAACCATTAAAAAATTGCTACAGATTTGGTAAAATCTTTCCAAACTATTTTGAAGTGAAATTTTTATGGGGCGCTAGTATTTTTGACATGAGAGTAAACTCGTAAAGCTAATAAATCTGTTAAACTCCTTGTCCTTTTCTAATTATTATTTACTTAAGCTTAGTGAGAGAGGCGCAATGCTGTTGTCTTCTCTTCTCATGTTACCCCACTCGACTCTTGAAATTACTACATCACTATGGTAGTTAACAGGGCATCGTAGATGTTTAAAAATCTCCGATTTGAACTACCTGTCCTCCGATAAATTAGTTTGAATAAATGATTCAGTGTAATTTGTTCAAATTCTGATGTGACGCATGGGACTCTGGCTGTCGCTGTTCATTTTTAACTGACACTTACATTTTTTTTGGTAGGTACAAAAAACAAATCAATACGCCATGAATCAAAGCACAATTTCCAATCAATCTTCCAGCGGTGTAGTCTACGCAAGCATTCAAAAAGAACCTAGTAAATTTCAACAACCAAGTCCGGACCCTTGGCACGACAATAGAACCAACAATATTGCGGTTTGTCCACCACCAAGTTTAGCAGAACAACTGAAACAGGTTAGTTAACATCAACAACAATCTAATTATATGAGCTACTTTGCTACCTATAGACAGACACATTGTGTGCTCCTACAAGAAACTTTCTTATAAAATTCAGAAAATGTCGTTTTTACATCAATAATTTTTAATCTGAATGACTTAAAAAAGTATTTATAATAAATTAATCACCAACAATGTTTATTTTACAGTAGTAATTTTTAATTTGAATAATATAGGGGCTTAAAAGTCTTCTTGTTCTTCCTCTTGTTGTATGACTTGGTCCTGTTTATTCTGGGAGTCTTGCTGGTGGTTTTTTCGTATCGGGCTTTTGCCTATTTCGCGATAGTTCCTGTGTCCATTCTGTCGACATGATCTCTCCATTTGTCCATTTCATCGCATCCTGGACTCCCGTTTCTGTTAGCGTGTCCTCATTCCTTATTCTATATCTGAGTGAGATTCCCCTTATAGTTCTCAGTACTTTCATTTTTCAAGTAACCTGATACTCTAGCTGCTCAAAAAAGTATTTATAATAAATTCATCACCAATAATGTCCCTTTTACAGTAATAATTTTTGATCTGAAGGGGATTTAAAAAAGCATTTATAATAAATTCATGATAAAGGAAATTTTCAGGTGTTAGCGGAAAGGGAAAAAAGACTGGGTACTGATAGCGTAAGCAGTTCAACTGATGAACTAAACGAAAGATCAAAAGACGATCCAGCCCATCATCTATTGGAAGAAATCCGACAAGCGGTGAACGAGGCTAATTCGAAAGGTCAGTAAAATATAGAAGTTTTTAGTAGATTCACAGTAGTTGTTCATTATACGCATATACAGTGAGTGTTTAAAATATATCTTTCATTACCATTCATTCGACCATCTCTAATATTTAATTGGATGTATTTGTCAATTCGTTTATGTAATTTTTATGTAACTGTACATGTCATAAGTACTTAAGTTAACACGCTACAAGGCGTTGTAACAACTTTGGTAAACTGGTTCCAACACATAAAAAAACAGTTTTTTAAATTAATTTCATGGTGATAAATACGGTTAATATTTGGTGTGAGCCAAGTGCCGTGAGAAATAGTATTTCTCATAGTCCGGGAAAGTAAGGAAGTTGAACATCAAATGTTTCCCAGCGCTGATTTTTCATTTTTAAAAGAAAATATATCGACCCAGCATCACTCTCTTAGATTGTCTAATAATTTCCGCTGGAGCTTGCGACGCAGCTTGCAAGCATAGCTCGGACTACCTAAAATTCAAGTGATTTATGCTCATATCATTTCTGGATGTGTTCTTACAAAAAAATCGTAGAGATGAAAATTGCAGCAAATCTTATGCCCTTGAAGGTGACGTAAATAGTTTTTCCAAAAAAAAAATTTCCTATGTTAAATTTTCCAAATATGGAATTTTTTTCGAAAATCATATTTTTGGCTGGTAATTATGAATAAAATATTAATATCGAGGTCAAAACATAGATAAACATAGAGGGCGAACTTCTAAAAATTTACGTTTTTTCAGATTTGGAAAATTCAAAATGGCGGCTGCTCAAATTGGAAACAATTTTTTTTTCAATCGCGTTTAAATTTATGAACATTAATGATATCGAGAAGCGGTTGGTTGCAATCGACAGAGTGAAAGTTATATTTATATAAATAACATAAACAAAATTTTTTTACATAATTTTTTAGAACTTTTACCGAAAAACAAATTTTCCATCTAGTTTTTTTCTCATTTTGGCGTTAAAAAATTTGTTAAAAATATCTTTTCACGTTATAAATATGTTTGTTTTGGAAAGACCAGTATTTTGAAAAAAAAATTTTCAGATGCGACTTTTACAAGCTGAGATAAACAAATTCAAAGTCTGCTAGATACTGTCATAGTATTAATTGAAATTTTCAAATTTTGATCACTTTTTGCTAGGTTGTTGAATCCCAACTCAACTTAAACACAATTTTTCATTTTTCTACCGTTAATTGGTCCATTCAAAAGAGAACAGTAATCCTAGCTCGCTCGGCCAAACGGTGCGGCGGCAGCTGCTTGGCGTTGTGGTGGGAGGTCAGCGCTCGTTCGCAGTTCAACGAAGCTCAAGCTTTTATTTTGGTTTTCTTTGTAAAAATTGTGCATTTATAGTATGGTTATTATTAATATGATTACATATTGCTAGAAATAAGGTACAATGATATTTATAATTTATATCTATAAATCCATTTATTAAATATATTATACATAATTCGAAACATAGATACTAAGAATAATATTTATTTACAAATTTACATCTACTTTCTACAAATTCTCGCTCTTTTTGGTCTCTGAGGAAGTGGCTCTGTACAATTTTCCTCGTCATTATCATTAGCAAATAAATCCTCATCGATATTATTGCTACTATCAATTGCAAGTTCACAATCAACTAATTGACTCATATCAAAATTTGGCTCATCACTCAGAGATTTATTATCATCCTCGTCATTGCCAAATACCGTACTTACAATTTCTATGTTACAACAGTTTTTGCCTTCGCAATTTTTACATAATATCGTACAATGTATGCAAACTTTTTTACAACCACACATGGTAGTAGAGCAGCCTGTGGTACAAGAACACAAAATAATTTTCAATAATAAGGATCTTTTGGGCGTTCGAAGAGAATGAGCGCTGACCCGCCACCACTACGCCAAGCAGCTGCCGCCGCACCGTTTGGCCGAGCGAGCTAGGATTACTGTTCTCTTTTGAATGGACCAATTAACGGTAGAAAAATGAAAAATTGTGTTTAAGTTGAGTTGGGATTCAACAACCTAGCGAAGTGATCAAAATTTGAAAATTTCAATTAATATTATCACAGTATCTAGTAGACTTTGAATTTGTTTATCTCAGCTTGTAAAAGTCGCATCTGAAATTTTTTTTTTCAAAATACTCGTCTTTCAAAAACAAACATATTTATAACGCGAAAAGATATTTTTAACAAATTTTTCAACGCCAAAATGAGAAAAAACTAGATGGAAATTTTTTTTTCGGTAAATGTTCTTATAAATTATGTAAAAATTTTTTTTAAAATTTTGTTTATGTTATTTATATAAGTATAACTTTCACTCTGTCGATTGCAACCATCCGCTTCTCGATATCATTAATGTTCATAAATTTAAACGCGATTGAAAAAAAAAATTGTTTCCAATTTGAGCAGCCGCCAATTTGAATTTTCCAAATCTGAAAAAACGTAAATTTTTAGAAGTTCGCCCTCTATGTTTTGACCTCGATATTAATATTTTATTTATAATTACCAGCCAAAAATATGATTTACGAAAAAAATTTAAATTTTGGAAAATTTAAGATCGGAAAAATTTTTTTTTTGAAAAACTATTTACGCCACCTTCAAGAGCATAAAATTTGCTGCAATTTTCATCTTTACGATTTTTTGTAAGAACACATCCAGAAATGATACGAGCATAAATTGCTTGAATTTTATGCGGTCCGAGCTGTGCTTGCAAACTGCGTCGCAAGCTCCAGCGGAAATTATTAGACAATCTAGGAGAGTGATGCTGGGTCGATATATTTTCATTTAAAAATGAAAAATCAGCGGTGGGAAACTTTGATGTTTAACAGATATTTCGACATTACTTTCCCGGACTATCACAGTATGGGCAACATATGGTTTTGAAATTAAGTAAGCTATGAGAAATACTCTTCTTTTAATATAAGTTGTAGAAAAAAGAATTTGTTCGCTATAAACGGTAGTGGGATTGGTATTATTTTTTTAAATTTTGTCCATTTTTGCAATTTCACTACAAATTTCATCCAATCAACCATCAGAGATTATTATTTCATTAAAAAGTCGCAAAGAAGTTTCTATTTGAATCGAACCACCCTGTATATAAGCGTTTATTTGTGTTGTAGTAAAGAAAGTTGTTCCCGTTACGTTATCGCCCCCAGGTAGTACTCCTTGGCAACCGCAGAATAATACGTCGCCGACTCCACCGTCTCCTTCTAGTCTGTCATCCGGTTCAGTATCACCGTCGAGGCACGATTCCTCATGGGCAAACACCGATCTGAGTTTATCTTCGTGTAGTATAGCGAGCGATAAGAGAGGGCAGCACTATTGGCAATCAACTCCGATACTCGATTGGTCCAAAGATCAAGTGAGTACCTACTTTATATTTATTGTACAGCATATAATATATTAAAATTTCTTTTTTTCAGGTATGCAGTTGGTTGATAGCGATCGGTATGGAGCAGCACGTTTCGAAATTTGCGGAATTGCAAGTAAACGGAAGCGCATTGTTGCTACTAACGTCGGCCGATTTTAAAATTTTAGGTATAACCAGCGACGACAAAAGTAGATTGAAACGGAAAATCAAAGAACTGAAATTGCAAGCGGAAAAGGAGAGGAAACAAGTGGAGCGCGATCGAAAGGAGAAAGAAAAATTACAAAAGAAAGCGGAAAAGGCAAATAAGAAAAAATAAAATGTTGTCGGAGATTACAGTCTGTGAAACGAATATGGTTGGTATTGCGGTATCAATCGTGCCATAAATTTGATCGCGGGGTTTTATAGAGCGACGAAGAAACAGATTCGAGTGTTAGGTAAAATAACAAACAGCATTCTACTTCTATTTATAAAAATCTAATTTGTATAGAAATTGATGATACGTTGAAGAAGGTAAGAAATTTTCTTTACGTTTCATTTCTTAAAGGTGCCAAAGTTATTTTGCTACTTATTCGTCTTATTATCTTATATTTTTCTATTGGTGACTGAACTAAACATCTACTCAGATTATGTTTACGGAATTACTCCTGAATGAGGTTGGTGCCGCAGATCTCTCAGGTGAAGCATAATGAATTGTATATAAATCTATTAAAGTTTTGTTTAATACTTTTAAATGGATCTCTACTTTCAGTTTAATTTACAGTATTAATAACATCTTGATCAACTCTTTTAGCAATTATCGTGTCTTGTTTAATTGGTTCAGACTTTTTACTAAAATGTTGCCAAACTTTCAAAAGAGCGAGAAAATCTTCACTATTAAAATTTGGATACTGTTCATATAATAATTTAAATTGTACGAGTTCTCTAAATGTTATCCAATACTGTTTCTGTTTTTTACTGTTGTTATTGCTTCCCACATTATTTTTACTTGTCTATCATCATCCATCCATCTTTAGGCATCGTAAGTTGCTAAAAAGAATCTATATTTTCCTGTCTTAGGCCCCCTGCCACGTTTTCCCTTTTATATTGCAGTAATTTTATTACTACTTCCCCTTTGTTGTTGTTCTTGCTTCCCACATTCTTTTTACTTGTCTATCATCATCCATCCTATCTTTAAACATCGAAAACTGTTAAAAAATCTATGATTTTTATCTTTGGTCATTTGTCTAACCCCTGCCACGTTTTTCCTTTATTCAGCAGTATTTTTTGGTTCCATAAACTGCTCAGTCTTCACCTTCTGTTCTTTACCATTGTTCTTGCTTACCACATTCTTTTTACTTTTCTATCATCATTTGTCCTATCTTTAGGCATCGAAGTTGTTCTAAAAATCTATCCTTTCCTGTCTTAGGTCCCCCTGCTAAGTTTTAGCAGTCTTTTGTACTGCTCAGTCTTCACCTTCTGTTCTCTACTGTTGTTTTTGCTTTCCACATTTTTTTTACTTATCCATTCTACTTTTGGACATCGAAGGTTGTTCACAAAATCTATTTTTTCCTATCTTTGTCTATTTGGCTAGCCCCTGCCACGTTTTCCCTTTATTTTGCAGTATTTTTGATTCCATATACTGCTTGGTCTTCACCTTCTGTTATTTACTGTTATTCTTGCGTCCCACATTGTTTTTTTTTACCTTTAAACATCTAAGGTAGTTCAAATAATCTATTTTTCTTGTCTTTAGCCCCCCTGCCACGTTTTTCCTTTCCTTTTGCGGTATTTTTATTATATATTCCCCTACTTTGTTGTTTTTCTTACTCCCCGCATTCTTTTTATTTCTCTATTGTCATTCATCCTTTTTATGTGTCCCAGCCATTGAAAAATATGCGGGAGAATATTTTAACATAAAAAGTTGTTTATATTTGATGATTTTTCCCTTTTAAATTTAATTTTTAAAATTTGGACTCGATGAATACTGTTTGTTAAACAAATTTGTTTCAAAACAAAAACTTATTTAGCATTTATTTAGAAAAGAAAAATTGTTTCTCTCGTTTAAACTACGTTTTTATTTTCTCGTTTCTTTCGTCGCGCTACCGCGGTTTATACAGAGTGTTCATTGATGAGAGTGCCAGAGTACGTAAGATTAATCGTTCCTTGATCTTGTCAAATATACCTAAGTCACGCAACAAAATGTACGGATTTGTTTTTAGATAACGAAAAAGAAGAAGAAAAAAAATGTATCCTGTATTATACAATGTGCTCGTTTTAGTATAGTTAACGTATATACAGTGTGTCGCATTTAAGTTGAAAACGCCCACATATTTACCTTATTTCTTAAAAAAAAAGTTTTACGCGATACAAACGCGCGCTCAATATATTGACGTTGGCCAAAAAGTATTCATAGCGATTCAAACGCGCGTACAAAGCGATACAAACGTGCGTTCAAAGCGTGACATACGCACGTTCAAAATGTTACAAACTCGAATTCAAAACTTAGCATATTTGAGTCTAAGAACGAGCGTTCGCGGCGCTGTAGATGAAGAAAAATAATTCATAGCGATTCGAACGCGCGTTCAAAGCGTTACATACGCAGGTTCAAAGCGATACAAATTCGACTTCCAAATGATACAAACATATTGACGTCTTACGAACGCGCGTTCGTGGCGCTGTAGATGACCAAAAAGCATTTATAGCAATTTGAACGAGCGTACAAACGCGCATTCAAAGCATTACATACGCTCGGTCAAACCGATACAAACTTGAACGCGTGCTAACGGCATTGTAGATGACCAAAAAGCAGATTGCCGAAATTGTATCGATTATAACGCGAGTCAAAGCGATGTTCAACAAATTGTCGTTTTACAATCGTGAGCTTGTTGCTCTGTAGACAAAAAGCGGATTGTCGCATTTGTCTATATTCTATCGCGCGTACAAAGCGACTCTAACGCGCATTCAAAGCGATTCTAACGCGCATTCAAAGCGATAAAAACGCCCGTTCGACAGATTGGTCTACGGCATAGTATATGACCAAAAAGCAGTATTTGTAGTGATTCGGACGCACTTTCAAATCTCGTTTGTTTGTCGCAATTGTATCGATACTAACTCGCTTAAAAAGCAATACAAACGAGTTCAAATCGCGTTTGTCTACGCAGATTGTATCGATTCTAACGCGTGTAGAAAGCGATACAATCGCGCGCTCACGGAGCTTTAAACGATCAAAAAGCAGCATTTTTCGCGATAAAACCGAGCGTCCAAAGCGATAAAAATAATAGTTCAACAGATTGGCGTCTCACGTCGCTTTAGGGGACCAAAAACCAAATTGTCAGATTTGTATTTATTTTAATGCGCGTACAAAGCGATATAAAGTTTCTACTAATGTGTGCTTACGACGCAGTAGCTAACCAAAAATCAGATCCTCGCATTTGCAGCGATTCTAACGCTCGTTCAACGCGATACAAACGTGCGTTCAACAGATTTGCATTTTACGAACTCGCGCTTACGGCGCTGTAGATGACCAAAAAGCAGATTGTCGCATTTGTATAGATTCTAACGAGCGTTCGAAGCGATACAAACGTACTACTAACGTGCGTTTACGACGCTGTAGTTGAGCAAAAAGCAGATGCTCGCATTTGTAGCAATTCTAACGCGTGTCCAAAGCTATATGAACGCGAGTTTAACAGATTGGTGTTTTACGAACGCGCGAACACGGTGCTGAGATGAACAAAAAGCAGATTTATAGCGATTCTAACATGCGTACAAAACGATACAGATTCTCGTTCAAAGCGATACAAACGCGTGTTCCAATAAATTGGCGTTTTATGAATTCGTACTCACGGCGTCGTAGACGACCAAAAAGCATATTGACGCATTAATTTGTATCGATTCGAACGTGCGTACAAAGCTGTATAAAGGTACGTTCAAAGCGATACAAACGCGCGTTTAAAAAATTGACGCGCTCACGGCATTGTAGATGTCAAAAAAGCAGATTGTCGCATTTGTAGCGATTCTAACGAGCGTTCAAAGCGATACAGACCCGCGTTCAAGTAGATTGGCGTTTTACGATCGCGCACTTACGTCGCTTTAGAGGACCAAAAAGCAGGGTATCGTTTTTGTATAGATTCGAACGCGAGTTCCAAGCGATACGAACGCGCTGCAACATATTAGCGATTAATGAACGCGCGTTCACGGCCTTGTAGATATTACTAAAAAGCAGTTTGTTGGATTTCTATCGATTATAACGTTCAACAAATTGACATTTTACGAACGCGCTCTCACGACGCAATAGATGACCAAAATGTAGATTGTACATTTTTATAGCAATTCGGACGCGCGCTCAGAGCTCTGTAGAAGATCAAAAAGCAGATTAGCGTTTTACGAACTCGAGCTCACGGCTCTGTAGATGGCCAAAAAGCAAATTGTCGCGCTTATATCGATTCTAACATGCGTACACAACGATACAAATGCTCGTTCAAAGCGGTAAAAACTCGCGTTCAAAGCGATAAAAACGCGCGTGCAATAAATTTGCGTTTTATGAACTTACGCTCACCGCGACAAGCATATTGTCGCATTTGTATCGATTATAACGCGATTTCAAAGCGATATTCAACAGATTGGCGTTTTACGAAGGCGAGTTCGTTGCGCTGTAGATGACCATAAAGTTAAATTGTCACATTTATAGCGATTCTAACGCACGTACAAAACTATACAAACGTGCGTTCAAAGTGTTACAAACGCGCATTCAACAGATTGGCGTTTTACGAACGTGCGCTAGTTGCGCTGTAGATGACCAAAAAACAGACTGTCGTATTTATAGCGATTCTAAAGCGACACAAACGCGTCTTCAACATATTGGCGTTTCATGGCGCTGTAAATGACCAAATAACAGATTGTCGCATTTGTATCGATTCGAACAAGCGTACAAAGCGATACAAACGAATGTTCAGTAGAATGTCGTTTTACGAATGGGCGTTCACGCTGTTATAGATGACCAAAAAGCAGATTGTCTCATATGTAGTGATTCTAACGTGCGCTCAACAGATTGGTCGCGTTCACGGCTCTGTAAATGACCAATAAGCAGATTCTCGCATTTGTAGCAAATCTAACGCGCGTACAAAGCGTTATAATCGCACGTACATAGCGATACAAAGGCGCATTCACGGCGCTGTAGATGACCAAAAAGCAGCATTTGTAACTATTGAAACTCGCATAAAAAGCGATACAAACGCGTTTTCAAGTCTCGTCTGTATCTCGTTTGTTCGCGCTGATTGTTGTATTTGTATCGATTGTAACGCGCGTAGAAAGCGATACAATTTCGTTCAAATCTCGTCTGTACCGCGTTTGTTTACGCAGGTTGTCGCATTTGTATCGATTCCCACGCGCGAAGAAAGCGATATAAACGATGGTTTAACATATTGGCGTTTTACGAATTCGAACTCACTGCACTGTAGATGTCCAAAAAGCAGATTGCCGCATTTGTAGCGATTCCAACGTTCGTAAAAAGCGATATAAACGGGCGTTTAACATATTGGCGCTTTACGAACTCGAACGCACGGCACTGTAGATGTCCAAAAATCAGATTGTCGCATTTGTAGCGATTCTATCGCGCGTTCAATAGATGGGCGTTTTACGAACGTTTTACGAAAGCAGTGTCGTTTTTGTATCGATTCGAACGCGCGTTCGAAGCGATCGAACAGGCGTTCAAGAGATTGGCAATTTACGAACGCGCGCTCACGGCGTTATAGATTTTACCAATAAGCAAATTGTTGGATATTTATCGATTCTAAGGTGAGTTCAACAAATTAATATTTCACGAACGCGCTCTCACGACGCAATAGATGACCAAAAAGTAGATTGTCTCAATTATAGCGATTCGAACGCATGTTCAAAGCGATACAAATGCGCGTTTTTAAGATAGGCGGATTTTAATGCGTGTACAAAGCGATTTAAAGTTTCTACTAATGTGTGCTTACGACGCTTGCTGAGCTGTAGATGACCAACAAGCAGATTGTCGCATTGTAGCGATTCTAACATGCGTATGAATCGATACAAATGCGCCTTCAAAGCGATACAAACGCTCGTTCAGAGTGGTACAAACGCGCGGTCAATAGATTGGCGTGTTATGATCTCGCGCTCACAGCGTCGTAGATGACCAAAAAACAGACTGTTGTTTTTATTGCGATTCTAAAGCACGTTCAAAGCGATACAAACGCGCGTTCAACATATTGGCGTTTCACGGCGCTTTAAATTACCAAAAAGCAGATTGTCGCATTTGTATCGATTCGAACGCGCGTTCATGGCGCTGTAGATGATCAAAAAGCAGTATTTGTGGCTATAAAACCGCGAATGGAAAGCGATGAAAACACATTGGCGTTATGCGAACGCGAACTCACGGCACTGTAGATGTACAAAAAGCAGATTGTAGCATTTGTATCGATTATAACTTGCGTTCAAAGCGATACAGACGCGCGTTCAACTAATTCGACATTTTACGAATGCGCTTTCACGACGCAATAGATGACCAAAAAGTAGATTGTGCCTTTTATAGCGATTCGAGCGTAGATGACCAAAAAGCAGCATATGTAGCGATTTGAACGCGCGTAGAAAGCAATACAAACGCGCGTTTAAATTTCGTCTGTATAGCATTTGTTTATGAATTATCGTAAAAAGAAAGCAGAGTCGTCTTCACTGACCCGATTCTATTTCTGTTGAAGAGTCGAGTGAAAACGTAGAGATTTCTGTATTGCAAAATAGACGCGCGAGCGTGGCGCGTCCGCGTTTGTATCGATACAAATGGGCTAAAATGTTTGATCGTGTGTAAAGTTTTTAGTGCCAACATATGGAAAGTAAATACGGGGGTCTTCTTAAAAGTTTCACACTATGTATACACACTGTGTATATATTTTATTTCAAAACAAAAAAGTGTGTATGTTTTAGGAGCATTTTAAACAAAATGTGTACTTATCATGTAAGTATGAATATTGATTGTTTTTTCTTAAAGTTCCTTTTATTATTCCAACGATTTTAACTGACGTATACTCTTTTTTTGTACAAAAAAAGTATAAAGTTTATGTCTGACAGCGAGATGTTTATAAAATTAAATGGAAATCTCTATTGGCCTATAATAAAAATTTTATTCTAATTTAATGATTCTGTTAATCAATCTACTAATAAATTTCGTTTTCTCTTTAAATTTCCAAAATTTTGAACTGTTTGTGGTTATTTTCATATAATTAATGCTACAAAAAGATTTGTTATTGTTTAGAAGACCACTGGAACGCACAAACCTTTCAGGATTTTTTATACGTAACTTCTTCATCTTTTGGTGGAAAAAATAATTTTTATTGTTAATTGACATCATTATTTCTTATTTAGACATTCTTTTATAAATTGATACTAAAAATAAGTAAATTAATTTTCTTCTTGATAAAAATAATCTATTCCAATCTTAGATAGAAAAAATATCAACTAAAATTTGTTCTAGATCTAAAATAACCCAAAATAATATTTTTATTATACACTATCCTCCATATACGAGCCGTCCAAGACCATTAGCCCCGAGTCCTAGTCAAAATTAAGAATCTGAGACGTTAGTTCATTTCAGTTTCAATTTGTTTTCAACATTTTGTTCTTTTAAATATAAGAATTACGCTCTTCGAGTCATGGGTCTATATGAATTTCCCTAACGCGGTGGTATTTTGGCTCGGCTCGAAGCCGTTTGTACTAATGGACAGCTCGTGTATGAGGCCCCTTAGAGATTTCCAAAATAATCCAGTGTTGCTGTATTGAGACGTTCGAACTAAAACGCACTATTTTTATTCTGTTTTAAATTAGGTTAAGTTTTAATTTATTCTCGGTGTTTTTTTTTCTAAGTATTTTATTGAGAGAATTTTAATACTAACGTTGTGATAATCGCGTTTTTTAGTAATTTTAAATTTATATTTTGTTTATTATTGAAATTTTTGTTGTGCCTCCAGTTCTCGAATGAATGGAAATTCATCGAACCGCGGACGCGGAAAATGAACCAGTTTTTTTTCAATCCAATTATGTGATCATTGTAAAATATGTTAATTTATTATTTTTTATATTTGGTTTTATTTTATATTTTATTTTGAATAGTTTGCAATCAACTGTTTAATACTTTTATTGATATTAAAAAAATCGGCAGCTTCATCCTGTCCAAACTATTTTATATCATTTAATGTACATATTTTTCTATTATTTAAATAGATATTTGTAAAAAAAATAATATTCCCAAAGTATTTCCGCAAGTCTTTCAACAACAAAAACATGTACGAGGTTAAATCGAGAAAATCTTGACTATATCATTTAATGTTGTAATCTAGACATTTTGTTACAGAATTTTATCACTTTAGGAAATTAAGTGTCTAAAATTGAATTACAAGAAACTAGTCTCCAAATTTGTCCAAATACTTACTAGGTATATCATATTAGAAAATAAAATTATCATCTCATATCGATAACTATTTCTTTAAATAATACTGTACCAAGCAAATTACACTCGGTTTTCTGCATATCTGATTATATTCTGTCAAATCCGGATTAAGTTACTAAACCCTTATCGAATCTCTCTAAATACTATCTACGATCACATTGAATAAATCTCGAATTTTAGAAACTCGACGAAGATTACGTTCAGATTTAACAAAAAAACACTATTTTCTACAGTAAAAATATCTTGTTTCTGTCAAAACTTATCTGATTACAAATATGTGTTGACATATTTATAAATAACCTATCAGCGATCCCTCGTAGATAAATCTACTTCTGCAATGACTCGTACACGACCAAATTGGATAAATATTCAACTCTAGAAACTCGTGATGACACAGATGTTCAGATTTAACACGATTTTCTACCTTAAAAGTCTCTTGTTTCTATCAAAACGTATCTAATTACAAATATGTGTTAATATATTTACGAACAACTTAACAGCGTACCCTCGTAGGTAAATTTACTTCTACAATCACTCATACACGTTTAATTTATCAGAACAATAATAATTAACACATTTATTCAACAACCGATCGAAATATTGTAAGAATAGTCACTTTAGAAACTGGTGATAACGAAGAAGATGGCCAGATTTAACAATAAACACGATTTCTTAACGTAAAAGTCCCTGGTTTCTGTCAAAACGTATCTGATTACAATTATGTGTTAATATATTTATGAATAACTTATCAGGGTACCCTCGTAGGTAAATGAACTTCTATCATAAGGTGGGGTTACTTTGCAACATTTTTAGGATATATTGGGCCACATTCATAAAAAAAGTGTATGCTTATACCTGCAGGATACAAAGGAAATCATTCAGCACGCATTCATAATATTCCGAGTAAAACCTTATACTTATAGAGTATGAGCATATCCTTCTCAAAAAATGCTTGGTTATTCATAAACCTTACCTTTTACTTCAAGTAAAAAGGATATCCTTCAATAATTTCGGGTGTGGTCAGTAGCAGACTCAGTTGTGTAGTGATCAGTTGTAGTGATGGCAGACGCTGTGGAACTGAGGAAGATTAAACACTACAAGCAGCGTTTATCTACAACTGTTTGTGATTATAAAGAATTATACTGGTTTAAAGAGGAAAATGTGCAATGGCTGGCCAACACATTTTTGGGAATAAATAATGCTGAAACTTGAAGAGGTGCGTTATCATCCGTCCCAAAAATGCAGATATGTTTACGCTATCTCAGTGATCCTGGGTATCAGAAAGGCATTAATCAAGAACTGGGTGTAAGTCAAGCTACAGTATCTCGTACAATGACTGCCGTAATTGACAGCATAGTGGCGCAATCAAATTACTGGATAAAGTTTACGTCTACCAACAATGAACTTGTGGATGCAAAACAGTTATGGCAAAGCAAGTATAGGAATACTGAAATCAAAAAAGTGCCATGGTGATAGATCGTTCTGCGATTCAAGAACATGGAGAAATTAATAAATAAGAGTTCATTTACAAAATAAAAACAACTTCTTGCTACTTGCCGATGATGGATATGGTATAGAGCCGTGGCTCATGACTCAATTCAGAAATCCCGCTCCAGGTACTGAACTAAATAATAATAATCTTTCAAAAAAGAGAGGATGATAATTGAACGTTGTTTTGGTTAACTGAAACGTGGATTTCCTATTTTGCAACATGTTTGCCAAGTGAAATTGGAGAATGTGGCAAAAAATTAAAAAGACATTGATTTTGAAGCACCTGAAGAAGAAGAAGTGCCAAAAGAAGATGACAATGATAATAATGACGAGGTTGATCTACCTTTTCGATAGGAAGGACAAGAAGTGAGACGAAATTTGAGCATTGTAATAAACAACTTTGATAATTAAATGTAGGTATAAAATTATAAAATAAAAGTTCAAATTTAATTTAGTTCTACTATTTACGCCATCAGATCATTTTGGTTTAAAAAAAATTCGAATGGTTATTAAGTCTATTTATTCACTTACTTGTAATTTGCATCACTTAAACAGTTTTTTTTAATAGATGAAAGAAGCAATATGCTATCATATGCTGTTTGATATCATCAACATTTAATCAAGTGAAGAAATTCAGAAAATATACTTGAAGAATGAAGAAAAAGAAGTTGTTGAAGCTTATTGATATTAATGATATATATAATTGTTGTCACATCTCTTGTCAAATTTATGTAAATTTTTAATGCGTATCAAAATGGTAAAAATAAAATATTACCATTAAATGTATAGTCTTACCTATAACCTACTTTGATCAAATACATATACCTTTGTAAGAATTTTTTTTCCTACGACCCCATCGGAATGTAACACATATCGCTCTCATTTGTTAACTCGGAAAGTGCGTCGTTACCGGTCTAGATCGGAAAATTGACTCAACCACTCGGCAAAGTACCTACTTTCCCGAGCTCTTATGTCAAATTGGTCATTAAAGACAAAATACTAGTATAGGCATCGATGATGAACTTTTATTGAAAGTGGCTAGGCATCTAGTATGGACTTTTATGAAGCTTGGCTAGGAATCGAGGACGGGCATTTATGAAGCTTGGCTAGGAATCGAAGACGGGCATTTATGAAACTTGGCTAGGCAATAAATATTTTGTTCCTATATTATTATCAAATTATTGGTGGCTGTACAAAAAATATTGTACGCGTCACACTCGGAAAGTGTATTTACAGGGCTCGCATGCTTTCAGGGCTTCGCCTTCTGCGTCACCCTGAAACTTGCATGCTCGCTCTGTAAAGTATATAATTCAATTTGATCCCCAGTTGTATCTAATAAGTACTTACTTATTGTCATTTTTTCTAATAAACATTCATTATCGTTAATTCTATATTTCACTATGAAAGTAATTGTAAATACATGTACACTTTTTATAGAAACAATATTCAAACATATACTGTCACAAATAAAACGTAAGATTAGTCAGGCAACTCAATATACACGATCTGATATTCATATATTGTTTAGTAAAATGGATGGTCGTAGGAAAAATATTGTACATTACTTGTGCGAAAGTGACTTTTCACTCTCGTGGGATTATCGCACTCGGCTTACGCCTCGTGCTACAATATTTCCCACTCGTGTGAAAAGTGTCACTTTCCACACTCGTAATGTAATATACTATTTCATTGCAGTTAAAATATTTTTGAAAAAACCAAATATAATGGCGATAATCAAAAGAATGAAATTTTAATTTAAATTTTTTTTTGTGTTTCAATTTTTACTTTTATTGATAAACAATTCCACAGTTTCAATAAATTACTTATTAGTTAATCTTTATTTAACAAATCTATTAAAAAAAAGTATGTGACAACGTCGCATATCACAATACAAAACTTAACCATAAACTATTTTGTCATTTTTGGGCAACCTAAAGAGCACCTTTACCGGTTTTTAAAACAGAATAAGCAAATCAAAGCGGGTTTTCATAAGATTTAAAAAAAATCCCCTTGCTCCTCACCACTCGAGTGTTAATATTTATCGTTGATAACCATAATTTTTGAATGATATTAAATTTACAATTAATTATATACTTACTGCAAATGGAGTTAACTATTTAATATCACTATTATAATGCCAAAAACACAGAAATTACTGAATATAAACACTAGCAGTAATGTACCGCATCGCAAGCTGACCAGCTGTACAATCTACACGTAAAAACACGCTTACATGCGATTACGTATCTGTTGCTGTGGAGTGTGCGTCAGTGCCGTAGTAAGAATAGACACTTGAACGGGTTTAAAAATTTTAAAACTTATTTTCCTTTTTTACCGCTAAACTATTGAAGATAAAAAAAAATTGATACAATCTTTTTTATGTAGAATTTTATGATCTACAACTTTTATCTCGACCTTTTTTCTTTTATTAATCACCGTTCTCAAGATATTTGAGAAAAAGGCATTTTTCAACTCTTAATTATTTTTTTTCTCGAAATCCCCTATCCCTATGATCAAATTTGGTATCAAATCTCAATACTGGTGTTTAGGCATTGGTTTTTATACTTTGCACCTTCGTTTCCAAAATCATGATTTAAAACATTTTTTTACTGGACTATAGTACCTAGAGCACAACACTTTCAGGGGGTGTTAACTTATATTTTAGACGACATTGTCGTTACACTCGTTACAAGACCAAAATGGTTATTATAGAACTAACAGTTTGCGAGATATGGTTCTTCAAAGTTCATCAAATCTTCCATCAATGCTGATATTTCAAGTTTCGAGCTAGACAATTTGTGAAATCTTATAAATAAGAACATAAAAGAATTTATTCATTACAACAAAAGATTGTTCGTGTCATTCAACAACAATATTGTCATAATGAAAAGAAATCTATCGTTAAAAGGTTCATACTATCAAGAGAAATTGCTAGAAAGGATGAAAAGGAAACAGTGAAAACAGGTTTTAACTTTGCTTGAACCTCTTGGAAGGCCTATGTTGAAGATACTCTTCAGTTTCCGTCTCCATGTTCTCCCGTATTTTCTCAGCCCGATCAATTTTGTTAACTGGAGGGATGTCAGTGTTGACAAGTATGCCATCTAGTTGGCCATCGAGCTCGGGAGTGTCCACATCAACGATGATATCTGGTCGATTCTTGCAGGACTGTCCACTACATTGGCAACATACAATAGAGCACTTCAAACCTGCTTTTCTGCAGCTACATGCATTGCCACAAATCTTTTTACAATTGCAGATCATCTGCATGAGGTGTGAAGGAGCCGTATCATTGGGGAAAGGCCGTGGGTTGCTAGAGCCTACCCCCATTTAAGAGGATCGATATCAATAACAAACCACCTCTGTACCTGGTGGTAGGTTCTAAGTGAGTGAAACCTGGCGCAGCGTCTTGAGTGGGAGGCAGTCTGGCCAGGTTGAAGTTTATCTTGGTTGCAGCCTTCGCATAGATCTGATAGCTCAGGTTATTGAGGCTTTTAATTGAGCTACTTCCACCATACAGCACAATAAGAAAACGCTCTCCTGCATCGGCTACGTCGTTAGGTGTGACATGCGAGTTGGAAAAAACTGCTACTTTCTCCTTGAGGTCTGGACTTTTTTTAATTACTGCGAGCAGCTTGGCTTTTCCCTGGTCAAAAAAGCATGAAGTAGAAAGACTTCCACTGAAGGCATGGGCGAAATGAATAAGATGACGGTCAGAAGAAGTTGAGGTGGTTGAGTACAGGATATCTGGCGTTTTACTTCTTCCACACTTCTGAAAGTAGATGTTACTGTCTGTGGGATTAGTCAAGCCAGCAAGGAGTACCATTAAATCTACTAACTGCCACAGTTTTCCCGCTATGACACACGCAAACAAACGGACACTTTCTTTTATTAATAAGATGGTTCGAGGCTAATTAGCTTAAAACTTGAAATACTTTACTAGGTGGCGTGAAATTGCGGGCTTTTAAAATTATTATAATTTTTTTTTATGAAAAATGATGCTTCGGAGTCAAAATTGGTTTAGCCAATTTTAAGAAAAGTATAAAATTTGTCAATTTTAACAATTATTTGCGGAACCAAATCTGAGAAACTATTAGGCCTATAATACCCATTGTGGTCTTAAATTGTAGGTAATTTAATTTACTTTTAAAATGATTATAAATGTTTTTTATGAAAAAGTGATGCTTCAGGGTGAAAATTGCTCAAACGTAAAAAAAGTGCAAAATTCCGCGGACTTCTACGCTTTTTGGCGGAAAATTTGAATTTATCATCTTGGGAGTATCGCAAAAAACATAAAAAGACCTCTTCTATCCCATTTCATGCAAAGTCGACCCTGCTTGTAATGACAAGGTTACTGGGTTACTTAACCTTCCTTTCATATTGTTTACTTTCTTTAAAAAGCCTTTCGCATCCAGTGCTTTACCAATTGTCACCTCGTACTTCCTGGTAACATTTCTAATAGCCTCATCCTTTCTAGCTTTTATTTTTGGTGTATAGGATTTTTCCAAAATCACGGGGAATTGGCAATTTTATCTGCTACGAACTGCAGTCGGTTGTAGCATTATCTTTTTCTGTACTTTCACTATCGCTGCTGACGAATACATCTTCTCTGATCGAAAGACTGTACTCAAATAACATCGATAAGAAAGAAATACCGTAAATAAACAAACCATCGAAAACAGGTTGGAACTTGCCGCGGAACAGTCACAAACCAACATGCCAACAACCTTCTTGGAGGATAATCTTACAAGAAGGAAATCATTATGAATATGAAAAAAGGAAATGCTTATACTCTCACCTTTTTGTTCAACTTAAAACCTTTTACTTACAAGGATATCCTTCAGTTTTGTTAATACGTCCCATTATGTCTTAATTATTTTTTTACAAAGCCTTTGAATTTACAATTAACATTGAATATGTATTATAAAATTGTTTTCGCGCTCATGTCATAAAAAATACATTATCAGAATAGAACAATGTTTTTGATCGGGCAAAGTTACCCTGCACTTTGAGCTACTTTGCTTTTAAACTCATTACAAAAGAGTCTATGTGTCATGTAGAAGGAGGTTACATTGTCTATTGAAACTTTGCCATAAATGCCTGCAATCAGTGGCGTAACTATGGGTGAGGGGAATAGAACTGAAATGTACTGAAAGCTAGGAATTGTAGGCTACAATTTTATAAGGAAAAGAAACCTAAATACAGTTTTAGGAACTAAAAAATACAAATGTTTTCTATATATACCCCCAAGTAGTTCATTACCTCCTCCCCCCTCCCCGAACTTCATCCTAGTTATGCCACTGCTTGCAATGCAATTTCTAATATATTTTTTGTTGTTTTCGTTTGAAAGGCATATGAAGAATACAGCAGTATTTCAGCATTTATTGAGCCTCAACGTTTAACAAAAAAATATATTCATTGGTAAATAACAGTATAAAAATATTCTCTGTAAATGTTCAGCAACATTAAATCCTAGCAGTTAAAGATTGTATTTAGTACAAAATATCACACTTTTACAGCTCAAAGGGACTTAAATCTACACCAAATTGATAAATATCTCTGACGATTTTAGGTTTGTCAAGTTTGTAACTTACCGTTGTTCTCATTGACCTGAGTAGTCAAGATTGCTAGCTAGCTCAGCAGAGATGGTTCTCAACTTTAACGATTCCTTGGTAAGATCCAAAAAAATTCAATCTCCCAAAGGTTGTGGAAATCCACGATGCCTGTAGTATCGAGAACTCCAAATAGCAGTACTTGATAAATTCCAGAATTCAAGTAATACTGAGGTAATTCCTAAATTCCGGACTCCCAAGCACCGATTCCGTTGAGGACTCCAAAATTTCGGCCAAAAAAATTTTGGTATGACCTTAAAATGTTTCTGTCTGTTCACTAAACTTTATATTAATGTAACTAATTAACTTTTGATTTACAACATTCTACTACTAGACTGTTGGATCTTAGGCACAACGAAGAGCTCGAATCAACTCAATAAGTGCTCTTTTTACAAATACTTATCAGATTACAGTCAACTGTTTTAAAATTTAAGTCATTACAAACAGAAAAATAGGCCAGTTCGTACCAAAGTTAATTAGACAACCCAATAAACAATCCTGAAAGGTAGGATACTCGTTACAAGTATAGTTTCAATATCTTGTTCAATGCAATTGCTATGTCATCAACATAAGGAAAGACACTCATATTTTCTGTTTTTTTCCTCATGTGTGTCTTCCACTTCGTTTGAACTTTTTTAAGATTTAAAGTCTTCAGGTTCTGGATTCTTATTGCACCGTACCACCACAAAGCAATCATCGTCCTCATCCATGCCCATACTTTTGTTTGCTTCTACAAAATTGGCAATATCTTCATTCGAAACGTCTTCTAGAACGTCAGCATTATTTATGTATTTGGAAGAGGTTGGTGGTTCATACTCAGGATAATTTCACTCCCTAGGACATATATCTAGATAGGAAATGGTCTTGGTGGAACATTTAACATTTTTTATGCTTTCTTTGCTCACATGTTGCTTACTTTAAGAAAATGTATTACAGCTTCATTGATCCACTTATTATCTTTCAATTCTTGAACATTGGTCTTCGGCATTCTTTTTGTGACCTGAGATTTATCCAAAGGATATATTCCTGATGCTTTAAATGTGTGATACCTTTGTCTTTGGTACACATTTTATTAAACAGCTGAGACAATAAAATTGGAAAATAATGCTTATTTTTCGGATTTTGTAATTTATATTTTGTTAGAATTTCTCTACAAGCTGCCTTTAAAGATCTAATAATCCCACGACTAATGGTTGTCTGAGATGGGTGATGTTAGCAGGCAAAAATACAAAATGGATTCAGAGTTTTTGACAAGAGCATCATATTTCAATATCTAGATGAGATAAAAGGTTGTCTGCAATAATGATCTTGTATCCTGAAGTTATTTTTGTCGCAGGCACCATAATACAGTTAAACCATTTCATAAATATGGGTCCTCCGAATCATCCGGATTTCCTTTTATTGTAGCAAGCCCCGGGTGGGGCAGTAGATATACAACACGGGTACGGGAACACTTTCAAGGTCAGATATGGAAGCTGGAATAGGGGCAATCTAACATAACAAACCCCACGAAAATTTACCAAAGCTAGTAAGGAGCGGAAGTCGGCCATCTTTAATTTTGTAACCAAAGCTGCGCGCGCACGAGAAATGACTGCAATGTCATATGTGTCACGTGTCGTTTGTTCTGTGATGTCTGTCATGTATTCTGCGTCATCTGTCACGTGTCATCTTTGCACCATTTATCGTATAATATTATCGCCTTATAGAGAACATGGGGTGGTATAAGTTCCCTTGCAGTGATGGCTGCGAACATTAAGCGGGGTTCTGACCAGGAGGTTGCATTGAATCAGTTCGACTGATTGAATATTAATGCAAATAATAATCACCGGCATTTGTTCACACAGTTCATGTTTTGCTGAATACATCTTCTGGTCCGGATTATTCTGTTAACTCATCACGCCATCGAAAAACCATTTTGATCAACAACAACAATGTGTATTTACATTCACCCTACGTCAAAGTTTGCAAAACTGAAAAAAAAATGTTCTCACATTTCAGTTTGCATTGATTATTCGATATTGATCAATGATAATGAACAAAAAGTAGAACTGGTTTTCACTTTTGCTGAAAGTACGAATTACTGATCACTTTTTAATGAAAATGTGTTCTGACGTTCGTTTAGTGTTCAGTAACACTGATTCAGTAAAACCTGGTCAGAAATCCGCTTTAGAAAAATTGCAATTTCGTCGAGTTTAAAATATGATCAGGATATTTTGTCCCGCGTTTAGAGATGAATTTTTTCTCCCAGGGTCAATTGACAAATTGGTCTGTCTCATCGTAGATAAGCAAATTTTCAGGAGGAATGCATTCAACACTTTTTGCGAGTCAAAATAATCTTCTATTGCATCTTCTGTTGTCTGAGCTCGAATTTATTTAATATTTTGACATGTCCATTGAGTTATATCTACTTAATAATCCATAGCACCAATCTACTCTTGGCATATTATAGGGAAATGTTTTAACTGTTTTTCCTAACCTTTCTACTAATTGTCTTTCTTCAGTTAGATCAAGTACAGTAGATGCACCAATAAATGTTTTATGAAGATACTTGTGACTTTATTGTATATAGTATGCTTTGGTATGCATAGGACAAGCCTCTCTTGAACAGCTCGAACAGCAAGTTGTAATTTTTCTTCAATATAATCTCTGTACCTAGTAACCTAATCGTTATTTGTATTTTCGAACTATTTTGATCTGAAAAGAAAAATTCACTTCAATTGCCTACAGAAATTACAGTTGCAAAGGTTTCCCCCAACCGTTAGAAAAGGTGCATGCAGCCATATTTTTGTTATTATTTGTTAGAAGGAATATAAAAGTAATTTGTGCTTTTACAGACCTTAGCTGATGCTTAGTATAACTATTCAATAATGCACGTGTTTACTTACTCCTGAAATTCGCACGCACGACACTATTCCATTGAAGTCTAAGTTGCAACTGGGAATCACCTGAACTGTTTAAAAATGAATTTGTTTATTTCCCACACTATAATGTCACCAAGGTAGTAACCAGGTACATTTTTTCAAATTATTTAAAATGGGGCTAAGTTGCCTCTGCGGGCAAAGTAACCCCAGCTTTCGATACAATGACTCGTACACGACCAAATTGAATAAATATTGAACTAGTAACGAGGAAGAAGATGTCCAGGTTTAACAGTAAACAAGATTTTCTACTGTAAAAGTCCCTTGTTTCTATCAAAACGTATCTAATTACAAATATGTGTCAGTATATATATGAACAACTTACCAACATACCCTCGTATGTAAATTTACTTCTACAATCCAGTTTTTCTATCAAAATAACAATAGTAAAAACATTTATTCAACAACCGATCATAATATTGCAAGAATAGTTATTAAAAGCGTTTGTTAGTCTGGTATATTTATGTGGAATTAGTTCATGTAAATTAAACAACTTAACCAGTTTTATTAAATGTTTATTATTATGTTTCTTTTCACTATATTAATATAACCGTTTGTTTTTTTGTAAGTACCTAACGATTTTTTTTTCATTTTATTGTAATCATTTGCAAACGTAACAGGTTGCACTCAATTGACGTGGCGAGGTCTTCTTTAATGACAATCTAATCTCTTTAACTGTTTTTAAGATCAGCTGACAAAATATCTTATTTCAGTCCCCTTTATTGCGGAAATATGAAATTTAAAAATATTTCAAATATAAATTGTCTTATTTAATTTATTATCTGTCTACTGTAAGAATTAATAACTTGTCAAATTTGTATACAAAAAAATGTCATCTATTACCTATTCTGTAATATTGTATAATGATCAAACAGGACAAATAAAAATTATTATTAGATAACGTGTTATTATTTATGAAACATTTTAACTGTTAAAAGAATCCAAATGTGAGTATACTAAATTTTTAGAATTTGGAATTTATATAGACTATAGTAAGATCATAGATAAGATAATATAATATACAGTAAGATTGAGAGGAAAAATGTAGGCAACATTTTGATTTTCCATTATACTCTTATAAACGAAAATATTTAATGTAATTTGTGTTGCATATACAATTAGGACTAAATAAAGATACAGTGTTGCCAGATTCTTTATGGTAATTTTCTTCAATTTAACTTCAAAAATTCGTTATATTTCTGCAGTGGTGTGCAACATCATTTTGGAGCACCCACCCACCGTTAAGTAAGGGTGTATTCCGAAATCTCGCCAGCATCCTGGCCAGTGGTTATGACGTCATGAGTCCGACGCCATATCGCACTGGTGTGGCGAGAAAAGTGTGACGTAGGCCTATTTTGGCGGGTGTGTTTATTATTTGAAACAAACACGTGAACCACAGAACACCATGTCGAGAACTATTTTCAATACGCCGTTTCTAGGTACACGCTAGCTTCACTGACCTATAAACAGGTCAGTGGCTCTAACTTGTAGTTAACCTAGTCTCACTTTCGACGGAATTGTTCACAAATATTGTAGATAAATAGAAAATAACCTGGTCACTATTAGAATTTGATAATAATTCTTCCAATTCTGCCCCAGTTAACGGTTTATTTCTATTTTTACTCATTTTATGCCGTTTTGACTGCGAGGGACCTGCTTCTAAGTCGGTCATTTTATAATTACTATCAGAGTCAACCAAACCACAAAAACTTAAAACTACGGCTAAAGTAAGGTAATTTTATCCTTTCTGCATGTGCTACGCCGATTTAAAACCACTACAGACTTGTGCTAAGAGGTTACCCTGACAGGTTAACCGAATTGTTGCAGTGGGCGCGTATGAGCGTCATTAGCACACAGCGAAGAATGGCTAGGACACGTATGCGCGTCGTTAGCAGTGAACATGTTAAACTCTAAATACACACAAAAAATATAGACAGACTACTTTGCGTACTCCGTAAATAAGAGCGATATAAGTAAACCTATAAGTAAAAATCAAAATTGGCGTGATTTTAGCGCGTGCCAAGAAAATATTAATTTGTGCACGCTAAAAAGTGACGTTATAGCTTTGATTACGTTCCACGTGTACACATTTCCTTACAAGTTAGTGTGTACCCAGACACGGCGTTTTATTAAATTTGAGGTCGATTTATTACGTGAAAGCACGGGCCAACATATTTCGGATTAAGTCGCCAGTATAGCGTCAATTCATAACGTCACAACCACTGGCAAGGGTACTGGTATAAATTACGGAATACAGGCATTACGTAAACTTCGGTAAAGACATAAAGTAAACAAAAAAAATCTCCTGATTTCATTAAAAAACTGCTTTTACAAACGTAACTGTTGGCGGCCATGTTCATGACGTAATTGTTTTTTTGGTCTATACTTTAGGAACCAATATTTTTCAAAAATTTTAACCAATAGGATGCAAGTGAGTTTATTCCTATATTTAATTAAGTAAGAATCGGCAACGTTCATTTTTTAGACAGATGACAATAAATTTTATAAATGTCAGTTGCAGATGTAGCAAAAGATTACATAGTTATTTTTATATTCAATAAATAAGTGTTCGAAGTAAATATAATATTATGAACGGTAAGTAATTGTAATATATTAGTCGTGTATTTGTTTATTAGGAAAGTTCGGATTTTAAGAAATGTTCAAAACTGGGATGCTACGTAGATTCAGTTAAACCGTGACCACCAATAGAATATTGCAAAATTTTTAATTATTCTTTTTCTTTCGTTCTGTTGAATTCATTTATAATTTATATAACACATTTTCACCGTTTATATACTTCAGTAATTTTTCTATAAAGTGAAACAACTTGTTGATGAAATTTGTCCATATGAAATAATACAATAGAAAGGGAATAAATAACAGTAAAATATTTTATACATTAGGACGTATTTTTTACGATTTTACTTTATAGTAACAGATATTTTGTCTAAATAAATGTATCAACTTTCATTTTAATGCATAATTAAAATCCAGAACTTTATTATTGTATTTTTATGTACTCAATTTAAGATTCTATACAATCTTTGTTATATTTGCATGTATTAATTAATAATTTAATTGTGAAAGCAAGATATTAATTATATGAATTTCATTGAACTAGTTTGAAGATTTAAAAATTAATGAATATCCCATTATTAAAAATGTTTCTCTTTTTTTGGTAAGTACATTCAGTCAAAGATAAATTGTAAGAAGAGTGATTGCCTATCATATTAAATTTTTTATTTTTTAATAATTATACACCATTTTATTGACAATTAGTTCAGATATATTATTAAATGTGTATTATCTAATAACTCCATTTGGCCGTTTCAATTTTTGAGTTATTCTATTACTTATTGATATATTTGTATTTAAGGTTGCTACATTTTATATAAATGTGGTTAAATCACAATAATGAAACTAATATATAAGGATGGCCACTAATGCTGATAATGGAGGAGATAGCAACGGTGAGTCAAATAATAATAGGCACCATAAAACTGCTTCTAATAATTATTAAAAAAAACAACAACAACAACTACACCTTGTGCTATATACCCCTCCAGGCATTATTTTTCAAATTATTATGTAATATAGAATAATTTTCACTCTATAGGTACAAGAAATTTTCCCGGTAGAGAGTATGATGCTCTTAAACATCAGATGGAGAAAACAAACAATGAATTAAGTTCATCAAGAAGAAGGTGTGATCTCGCTCTTAGTGTAAGTATATAATAAATTCTTTTTACTACTAACTTGAGAAATTGCTATGATTTAGTCCATTCGCCTACTGAGAAGTAATATTTCTCCCCCTAGGTAATTAATGATAATAAAAAAATACCTAGGTACTTAAATAATGAGAAAAATTATATATTTTTAATGAAATTAACAAAACATGTTTGTAACTTAATTTTAACCGAAAGCAAAAAAAATATCAACTAGAAAATTTAACACCAGCAATAGGCTTGAGAATTATTTGAAATTATAATTAATTGTTCAATTGTGGCAAATCATGTGTATGCCAGAATTTCCTGTATTAATGGAAATAACATTTGGAACAGGTACGTTCACTTCTGTATTATGAATCATCCACCTCTGTGAAGCTGGCAGAACCATTTTGACAGACTCAGATAAAACCTATTACGATTTTTAGTACTAATTTTGTACTAATTTGTACCACAAAAAATAATTTTGTACCTTTACCCGTTCAAGAAAAAACCATGGCACTGCTAGTTTCATGTTAACCTGGAAAGCCCAAATTAATAATAATAAAATATATAATTTTCCAAAATATTAAAGTCAACCCACTTAAACAACCTCTACTTTGATAAATTGAATAGCAAGCCTATAATCCTTTCAAAATTTCTTGAAAAACGAAATATAAAAGTCGACTCCATTAAAACTGAATTTGTACCACAAAAAATATTAAGGTCAACACCCTCAAACAACCCTTATTGTGATAAATTGAATAGCAAGCCCATACTTCTCCAATCTTTTCAATATTTCTTAAAAACCGAAATATTAAAGTCGATTCTATTAGTACTAAATTTGTAATAATTTGTACCACGCAGAATTTTCCAAAATATTAAAGTCAACCCACTTAAACAACCCCTACTTTGATAAATTGAATAGCAAGCCATCCTCCATACTTTTCAAAATTTCTTGAAAAACGAAATATTAAAAGCGATTCTATTAGTACTAAATTTGTACCAATTTGTACCACAAAGAATATTCCAAAATATTAAAATCAACCCACTTAAACAACTCCTGTTTAGATAAATTGAATATCAAGCCCATTATCCTCCGAACTTCCCAAAATTTCTTGAAAAACAAAATATTAAAGTCGATTCTATTAGTACTAAATTTGTACCACGAAGAATATTCCAAAATATTAAAGTCAACCCACTTAAACAACCCCTGCTTAGTTAAACTGAATAGAAAGCCCATTATCCTCCGATCTTCTCAAAATTTCTTGAAAAACGAAATATAAAAATCGTTTCCATTAAAACTGAATTTGTACTAATTTGTACCACAAAAAATATTAACGTCAACCCACTTAAACAACCCTTGCTTTGATAAATTGAATAGCAAGCCCATTATCCTCCGATATTTTCAGGATTTCTTGAAAAAGGAAATATTAAAGTAGATTCTATTAAAACTGAATTTGTACCACAAAAAATATTTCAAAATATTAAAGTTAAACAATTTAAACAACCCCTGCTTCAATAAGTTGTATGTGTAGCAAGCCCATTATCCACTGATCTTTTCATAATTTCTTGAAAAACGAAATATATAAGTAGATTCCATTAAAACTGAATTTGTACTCATTTGTACCACAAAATATTTTATACACAGATTTAGACTGAAGTACCAAAAATGAAAATAAGCCCTTTTGGCGTTTTGTACACTGCTTAATTACTACGAAAAATCCATGCTAAAATTTTTCCTACCACTAGAAAAATTATTAGGAATTATTAAAAGCCTCAATCAGCAATAGATCGGTAGGAGCCTTAGATCAGACGTTAGATGCATCTCATCTCAAAAACAAAAAAATCACCATACTGACTCCTATCCATTTTTGCTACAGTGTAACAAAAAAATTTTTTTTTATAATTCGCGTATAAAAGAGACTTCTTTAGAAAGAAAGATAGAAAGTAATTTATTTCACATAAAAAAAATATTGTACAAAAAAATTATACAACAGTTATAGTGAAACATGTCACAAAGTATAATAAAATGACTTAACTAAAGAACACAAAACACACACACACACATATATATATTCATATATATATATACACATACACATATATAATTGTTTACATCAAAGACCACAGACAACCCTTAAAAATAATGAAAACAGTTCCACAAAAACAAAACAATTTTTGGCAGATTCATAGCAGGTAACAACATAAAGACAATTTATCAATTAAAAAACTCCTCTATGGTGTAGTAGTTTTTTCCTAGTAAAAACTGCTTTAGTTTATTTTTAAAATTGTAGAAATTACTGTTTTTTATATCCTCTGGGAGGATATTATAAAATTTACATCCTAGATACTCTAGATTCTTTTCAAAAAGTGCAGTATGGTGTCTAGGCACCAATAATTGACTTTTATTTCTTGTTTTATAGTGATGAGAAGCACGCTCGGCCACATAAATCGATCTATTCCTATGAATGAAAGTACATGCTTCCAATATATATACACCAGCCAGGGTCAATATTTTGTATTTTTTAAAAAACTCCCTACAAGAATCTCTTATTCTGAGTTTTGCAATAATTCTTATAGCATACTTTTGAAGAACAAATACCCTTTGCCTGGTAGAACAGGTCCCCCAAATTTGTATGCCATATTTTAAATGGGAGTGAAAATTAGCATGATACACTGTTAAGAGTGTATTTTTACTACAATGACTGGCAAGAAATCTAAGGCTATAGCAGCTTTTCCTTAATTTGTTACACAAGTTGTTATGCGAATGCCAGGTAATGCCATAGTCGATAGTGACACCCAATAATTTAATATTTTCCTTAGATGTAATAGGAAATCCAGTGTTTTCAAACAATTGGCTCTGTCTAAATTGTCCATGATTATTAAACAGCACCGTATTTGTTTTGTTTTTGTTTAATTTTATGTTATTCCTCTCTGACCACATCACAACTTGATCATATGTTCTCTCTGTTGATATTTTCAGAGCATCCTCATTGTCTTCAATAATTACAATATTAATGTCGTCAGCCTAACAAGTTGGATATATTCCAGGGACAGCATTTAATGTAGTGAGTAAGTCATTAACAAAAACCAAAAATAAAAATGGACCCAAAATCGATCCCTGGGGAACACCTTGTGAGACTTCTAGTTCCAAACCAAGAGTATTATTCACTTGAACAATTTGTTTTCTATTTGATAAGTATGACTCCAACAAATTGAGTGGTATACCTCTTATCCCATATTTAGACAGTTTAAGCAGTAAAAGTTTGTGGTCCACACAGTCAAAAGCGCTTGAAAAATCAATAAATAAACCCATTACATACTTTTTAATATCAAGAGATCTAACAATTCTATTATGGAACTCAATCAATGCAGTCTCTGTACCTTTTTTTGAAGTATAACCATGCTGTGAGGGCGATAATAGCTTAAATTTAGCAAAAAAATTGCATAACTGATTTTTAATATTCAATTCATACACTTTGGAGATAGTAGACAAGATACTAATTGGTCTATAGTTATTAATATCATTAGGATCTCCTTTTTTGTAAATGGGAACTACTCTAGCCAGTTTTAAAGATTCAGGGAAGATTCCCCTCTCAGTTGACAAATTCAATAAGAAACTCAATGGCTTTGTCAATAGAACGGCACACTTTTTAATTAATTTATTATTTAATCCATCAGTACCAACTGCAATAGTATTTTTTAAAGATAATATTAATTCTAAAACCTCCTCCTCTGAAACAGGAGCCATATAGAAGGTTTTAATATTAGAAGAGATATTTTCATTGAAAAATTCTGCATCACAAACTAAACTATCAATAGGGGGTTTAGTAAAATTTATATTGAATTTATTTGCTAAAACAGAATCACTTATTTGGTTACCCTGATCATATAATTTGAGTTGGCTACTTGATTTGTTAGTTTTTTGTAATTCCCTAATTATTTCCCAGGTTTCTTTAGTCTTATTTTCCGAGTTTAAAATTCGATTATCATAGAATTGTTTAGAGGCCTGTTCCAACCTAAGCCTATATGTATTATTTAACACTTTACTAATTTCAATATATCGTCTATCATGCTTAGCAAGAGTAGTATATAATGCCACATTATTTCTTAATTCCAACAAATCAGCACTCAACGTAAAGCCATTAGACTTCTTGTATTTAGTCTTCGGTCCTCGTGTAACTAGCTTTTTTGGAAAGGCAGTTTCCAAACAAGATAAGACAATCTCCGCAAATTGATCATAAGCTAAATTGGGACAGATCTGACCAACAACAGTAATCCAATCTTCAGCTCCCAGCAAATCATGAAACTGTTCCATGTTGTTTTCAGAATATGACCGTCTGAAAAATTTAACAGGTAATTTACAGCTTTTTTGAGCTGAATTACCAGTGTGGAAATCAATAAATTGAGCATAGTGATCAGATAAACAAAGGTCAACTACTTTTACACTATACTGATTTGCTGTTCTAATAAATACATTATCAATGCAAGTTGCAGAGTCTTTTGTAACTCTAGTTGGAGTTCTCACGCATATTTCAAAATTAAAACTATACAATAAGTCTTCCAACAAAGAAAGTTGAGTAGTAGGTTTCATAAAATTTACATTGAAATCTCCTCCAATAATTATATTCCTGTTGTTTTCTGCGCATACATGGGTTAAAATTTCGTTGAAAACTAACATAAAATCATTAAAATTTCCTCCAGAGGGTCTGTAGATAACTAAACAAATAGTTTTATATTGAGGTAGTTGTATACCACAACATTCTAAAATGTTTTCCTTAGAAAACTTTTTGATACAATATTCATTCACTCTTCCAGAAAAATTGTCGTTTTTATATATGGCTACTCCACCATGTGTTGTTACAGTCCGACACATGTCAGCGACTAACGTAAACTGGGTTAGTTTGTATGTTTCAATGGCATTCTTTATTTGCCAATGTTCAGAAATCATTAAAACATCACAACAAAATCCATCATCAAATCTATCATTCAGCGTCAAAATCTTATTACTAATACATTGTATATTCTGATGCACAAAAGTTAAATTGTTAATGGGACATATAGCTTTTTTTATCAGTCTATCATTGTGATTACTTGAGGTGTTTCTAAAAAATTAGTAACTGTATTTTCTGCAGTTTGTATAAAAATTAGGTTTTTCTGGAATTGTTTAACTTTAGGTTTTGTTAAGTTGACAATATTTTGAGCTATTTCATATTTTTTCAAGTTAATCCCTTTATGGCTGTTAAGATCTAAAAAAGATATTTCACCCTCTGCAAATTGATTAATTTTAATAGTGTACTCATATAATTCTTTGTTGAATTCATATATAAATTGATTGACTTCATTTTGATTTACAATGTAAGGCACTGATGCGAGAATAATATTTGTATGCGTACACCTTTTAATTTTATCATTGATATTTTTAAACAGTGGATATTTGCCTTTAACCATATCATTGAAACCTGCTATAATTATAACATGATCATTCAAAGTAAAATTTTTACTTAAATTCATTATAACATTGTTTACAGTGTCACAATGAAGCTCTTTGAACACTGTTATAGTAATTTTTAGTGTACAGTTGGTTATTGAATTTAGTTATATTTTTATTTGACATTTGACTTTAACCTTTGACACAAATTATAAATAAAATGGTCTAGTGTTGTTCTAACTAGCAAATTATTATACTAAAGGTAAATTAGAATGATTTATATATTAAAAATATTAATGAATAAAGTATGTTAACGTTTATTTATCAATGATTTGTCAATTATTTATTTTTATATTGTATAGGATCAATATATAGGTATACAAAACGTTCGATTTTTGGGATAAATTACCAGATATCTATGTGAAGATGTATTACAGAAATAATTCTGTTCATGATATAATATAAATAGATCGCAAGAGCATATACGAAGAAGCTCTTTTTTAAACAAATAATTATCCTCTTTTTGCTTAAATGAAATTTAGTTTACAATTTACACAATTATTCGGTTGTAATATGTCAAAAGTCAGAAGTGCTGAATAAAACCATCTGTGATCTGACCAATTAGGAATCTACAGAATTACCAACTTAAATTCAAGCCACTCCTCCTAGTTTAAAAACAGGGATCATATGAAATTGTATTTCATTTAAATAATTAAATTAATGCGAATTATAAAAAATATTGTGTAAACCTTGTGCCACAATGACTTTCTGTAGTACTCGTGATTTGCACAACTCACCGCTTCGCGGTTCGTTGTGCAAACTTCACTCATACTACAAAACGAGTCATTGTGACACTTGTTTTACAAATAACTATCTTTCAATCTTTACTAAGCCACCAAGTAGTCAATAGTTATTTGTAAAACAAGTGTCACAATGACTCGTTTTGTAGTACGAGAGAAATCACGAGTACTACAGAAAGTCATTGTGGCACAAGTTTTACACAATATTTTTTATAATTCGCATTTATTTAATTCTTTAAATAAAATAGAATTTCATATAATTCCTGTTTTTAAACTAGGAGGAGTGGTTTGAATTTAAGTTGGCAATTCTGTAGATTCCTAATTGGTCAGATCATAGATGGTTTTATTCAGCACTTCTGACTTTTGACATATTATAACCGAATAATTGTGTAAATTGTAAACAAACTTTCATTTAAGCAAGAAGAGGATGATTATTTGTTTAAAAAAGAGCTTCTTCGTATATGCTCTTGCGATCTATTTATATTATATCATGAACAGAATTATTTCTGTAATACAACTTCACATAGATATCTGGTAATTTATCCCAAAAATCGAACGTTATGTATACCTATATATTGATACTGTACAATATAAAAATAAACAATTGACAAATCATTGATAAATAAACGTTAGCGTACTTTATTCATTAATATTTTTAATATATAAATCATTCTAATTTACCTTTAATATAATAATTTGCTAGCTAGAACAACGCTAGACCATTTTATTTATAATTTGTGTCAAGGTTAAAGTCAAATGTCAAATAAAAATATAACTAAATACAATAACCAACTGTACACTAAAAATTACTATAACAGTGTTCAAAGAGCTTCATTGTGACACTGTAAACAATGTTATAATGAAGTCTCTTTTATACGCGAATTATAAAAAAAAAGTTATAACACCAGAGTATGATGCCATTCTTATCTTCTAACTGTCTAGAACTATTTGCGCCTTATCACGCACCTGCAGAAGGGAAAGGAAACTTAATTTTTTTGTCTCGTCAAAGATTTGCCGCGATTACCCCAAAAGAAAATAAGAGTATGTATCTATGACAAAAAATATGGATTTCTAATTGTAATTATAAAAATATATTTATTATTAGAGGCAAAACAATACATAATATCAAAATAAAATTGACTGGGAAGTAGGTAGGCGACAAGGTTTCGTGAAACACTTCTTGTAACAGTTTATCTAGATTTTGGTCCATTTTTAACTTACATCAGAACGACTGCTGTGAGGTGAAGACACTACATTAAAAAGCCTTTTCCAGGGAAAATTGTATGGGTACAAATTAGTCCTATAATCTCAAATTAATATTATTCAGTTACTTTTGATAATTTCAAATTTTTAACGATTTACTTGGAAATTAATAAAACACGTGGTCTAATTTATTTTATAAACAAAATAATATAATAATTAAAAAACGTTTTTGGGTACAAATTAGTCCCAAATTCAAAGTATAAAGCCATACTGTTATTTGTTTTTATAAAAGCCTTTTACAGGGAAAACGGGGTGGGTAAAAATTCTATTTTTTGGGGACAAATTAGTACTGAATTCAAAGTTTAAATGTATGCTATTAAAATTTGATTTTGTAAAGATGGGGTGCTAGCTTGACCTCAAACTATCACCCCCACATTAAATACCTAGCGTGTTTTCAGAAAAACTGAGGAGGTACAAATTCTAATTTTTGGGGTACAAATTCAAATTTTTGACTTACAAATTAGTCCTAAAATATTTTTTTTTATATCACTTTTCTTAGCAATCAAAACAAACAGTTCTATAGGCTAATTTGTTGGCTCGGAACAATGTGTTCCTATTGGCGTGGTGAGGTCTTCTCCAGTGAGGCTACCCCTTTAATCATTTTTCAGATCGGCTGGCCAGTTTCTTTTGAGTCTTCCGTCAATTTGCGGTTCTATTAGGGGATGGAGTAGAGGGTTGCTGTGCGATTCTAGTCTTTTGTGGTGCCCTCTTTTGGGATTAAGATTATTTCAGCTGTTTTAAGTAGCTTGGGCCAGTAGTTTAAGCGTAAGATGGCATTGAAGATAAGAGTAACGAGTATGATTCCTTTCTCTGGTAGTTCCTTTATCATCCTAGGAGTTATTTTGTCGAGTCCAGAGGCTTTTCGATTGTTTAAGTATTGGATTTCTTTTTGGACTTCATCTTTGGTTAGTGGTTTAATTGGGGGGATGTTTTCTGGAAAGTTGATTAGGTTGCTTTCAATTTCAATATCTGGTGCGTCACTGTAGGGTGTAAATACTTGAGCTAGATGCTCAGCAAATAGCGCCGTTTTTTCATCGTCATTTCTGGTCCACTGTAGATTAGTTCCCTGCTCGTTTCTGATTGGGGGTACCTGGGTTTTAGGTTTTTTGGAATTTTTTATTGGTTTCCATATTGAGTTGTCTTGCCGGTTTAGATTCGTTATATAATATGTAAATGATCTTTCTTGTTCCTCTTTGAGTTTAGATTTTAATTGGTTACTTAGTCTATTCAGTGTGGTCTTGTCCGATGGGGCATGGCTACGATGCCATTTTGCTTTTGTCTTCCTTTTTTGGGCTACTAGCTTTTTAATTTCTGCTGGGATGTAGTGAACTTTATTACCTGTATTAGTTGCAGGGGTGGCATTTTGTGCGGCCTCTTTGAGCATATAGTTTAAAGATGTTAGTGTTCCATCTATTTCGTCTGATGTTTTGAGACTTACTTGGAGGCTGATATCCTCTTCTAGTTTGGCTCGGTATTTTTCCCAGTTAGTTCTACTGTTATGTAACCTTGGTGTTATCGTTTTGTAAACTATGAAACTACTGTTTGTTGCTATAATCGGAGAGTGGTCTGATGAGAGGTCATAGTTTGGCATGACGTCCATGTAAGCAGGGGAAATACCATTGGTAATAAATAGGTCCAGCAGGTCAGGTGTCTTATTTGGATCTGTTGGCCAATAAGTAGGGGTGCTAGTTGCCAGGGGGTGGTAGTTGTTTTCATGTATTAAGTTTACTAATTCTCTGCCTTTAGTAGTTGTGATACGAGATCCAAATAAGATATGTTTGCTGTTGAAGTCTCCCCCCGCAACGAATTTGTGGCCTAGAGTATCAAAGAAATTCCTGTAGTCTTCCTTCTTCAAGTTGTAACGAGGAGGACAGTAGACTGCTGCAACTGTTAGCTCATATGACCTCATACTAACTTTTATAACTGTGGCTTGTAAACTATTTTGGGCGTATTTTGGTAGTTCAACATGTTTTATGGTGTTTTTTATCAAGATGGCCGATCCAGCATGGGCTGTATTGTCTGGGTGGTTTGATGAATAAGTTGTGTATTGAGGTATCCTGAAGTGAGTTCGACTTGTGAAGTGGCTTTCACTTATTAATAGAATGTCTATTTCATTGTGATGAAGAAATAACTCTACATCGTTTTTATGTTGTGGAAGCCCATTGGCATTCCACTCTGCGATTTTAATGAAACTATTGAATTTTGGATACAAGCGTTGATAGCATGTTTAGAACCATGCTGTTTTGTTGTAGTAGTTGTTGAAACATGTTTTTAAATTCCTCAAGAAATTTGTTCATTATGTCATTAATATTAAAATTTGTCTGTTGTTCACTATCGTTTCTTACTACGTTGGCATAGCTATTCTGTGGATGTATAGGATAGTGGTTTTGGGGCACTGGTTTCGTTGTATGCAGAATAGGTCTAGTTGTAGTGTTATTTGCATTTTTTTGTATATTCATACGATTGTTGTCATTGTTTGGTTTAAATAGACTATGGTAGAATGTACATCCCTTATAGTTGGCTGGGTGGGCACCATCACATAGAGCACATCTAGCAGGGGTATCTTTACTTTTTTTGCAGGCTGTCGTATTATGTGCTCCACCACATTTGACACACGCAAATGGCCTGTTGCAGTATGACCTTGAGTGTCCGTACTGCTGGCATCTCATGCATTGTGTAATACCCTTTGTTGTTTTGGGCGGTTCTATTTGAATAGCTCTGTTTTGTAGATTTGACAGCTTGTAGATATCTCTGTTGTTGTCTGCTGGTTCTAGATCGACGAAAAAGATATTCAGCGGTTCTTTTGTTATTCGGCTCTTAGAATTCATTACATTTCTCACCTTGTGTCCATTTTTGGTTAGTTCTGATTTTATTTCTTCTTCTATGTCCGTAGTATGATGTAATTGTTCAATGACACTTCTATAGGCACGCTCTACTTTAGGTTGGTAAGTATGGTGTATTACATCGTTGTCCCTCATGTGTTTTATTACCTTCCTATATGTGTCTGGTGTGTCACAACATATCTTTACAGTATTGTCGGCTAGGGATTTTGTGGTGTATTGTGTGCTTTCTGCTATTGTGCCCAGTTGTTCTATTATCTCCCCGTAGTTAATTACTATGTATACGTATATTGGAGGTGGTTTTGGTGTTTTATTTTCATTTTCGTTGATTTTTGTGGCGTCTACTATCTCTTCCTGTGTTAAGGGGCTAAACTTGTTATTTCTTACTGTCTCTTGTGGTCTATTTGTTGCACTAATTTTTCTTCTCTTTGTGTTTTTAACTACTTGCCAATTATTTTTGTTGGAGCTATTATTTTGCTTGTACTCGTCGTAACCTGCGAATTCTTCTTCACTAGTTGATGACATTCTACAGTAGTTTTGGCTATGTGATGCTTGCTGTGGAGGGGATGGTTGGCTGACAGTATACTGGGGTTGTTGAATATGTCCATGCAATATTGGTTGAGGGTGAGTTTGAATTTGATGATATTGCGGTGTTTGTGTATTGAAAGGTGGGACACCCTGTACAGTACTTCCATTGTTTTGAGGCATCATTTGTTGGCTATAATTAAATCCCGGCCCATTAAAAGCTGGTAATGTGTTCATTTTTTTTTCCGTCTCTTTTATTTACTAATGAGTTGTCCAGTTTTTATCATTAGCTGATAAGAAATTAATTTTGTTTTGTGATTCACTTTTTTTTTCGATGCACTATTGATAACCGGAGCGATACACGTCTTTATGCTGCGAAATTCAAACGAATACTGGTCCTAAAATATACATCAATTTAATTTTAATTTGAAATAGGGGGGTGCTAGCAATAATAACATGACAAGAACTACACAACCAATAGGACATACGGCAATGTGTTTCGAGAGCCAGTGTTTGGATTGAATATAACGATCTCGAAGAAAGAAAAAACTGGTTAAGGAAACATTTAAAATAATACCAGAATCGACTTTAATATTTCGTTTTTCAAGAAATATTGAAAAGATCGGAGAAGTATGGGCTTGCTGTTCAATTTATCCCAACAGGGTTTGTTTGAGGGGGTTGACGTTAATATTTTTTGTGGTACAAATTAGTACAAATTCAGTTTTAATGGAATCGACTTTATATTTTCTTTTTCAAGAAATCCTGAAAATATTGGAGGATAATGGGCTTGCTATTCAATTTATCTAAACAGGAGTTGTTTAAGTGCGTTGATTTTAATATTTTGGAATATTCTTTGTGGTACAAATTTAGTACTAATAGAATCGCTTTTAATATTTCGTTTTTCTAGATATATTGGAAAGATCGGAGAAGTATGGGCTTGCTATTCAATTTATCGCAACAGGGGTTGTTTGAGGGTTGACGTTAATATTTTTCGTGGTACACATTAGAACAAATTCAGTTCTTCAATTTCCTGTATTAATTTTCCTTTTTTTCATATTATTAATTTGGACTTTCCAGGTTAACATGAAGCTAGCAGCGCCATGGTTTTTTCTTGAATGGATAAAGGTACAAAATTATTTTTTGTGTTACAAATTAGTACAAAATGAGTACTAAAAATCGTAATAGGTTTTATTTGATTCTGCCAAAATGGTTCTGCCAGCTTCACAGAGGGGAATAATCCTCATATTTTGTACACATTCATTGCCATTTAATTCTAATTGATGTTTTCTAAGACAGCATCTTGACTTGCAGAGGTAGTTGAGGGAATACTTCAATCTTCATTGGGTAAATTAGGTTTTTGCCAAATTCTATGTAGTTTTCAGGACACCTATTAATCTTGTAGGTTTTATGAGCTACATTTTTCTCGCACAAATGCCTTTTTAACTCTGGAGAATACCAACATGGAAACTTCTTCTTGCAAACCTTTTTCAGTGGAGCAAAGTGATTTATTATAGAGTACAGTATATCGTAAAATATGGACACCATCTTGGAAAGAACTTTATCACGTAAAGCATTGTCCTAATCAATTGATTCCAAGGAAAAATGTGTTGCTTCATAATTTGCATTATTAAAATCATAGTAATATTCTTCACCGGGAAATTGTCCCTTGAAATCTTAAGTGGTAAGTTGCATGTTTCAGGATCAAAACATGCCGAGCTTTTTTTAATGAGAGCTCAATTGGGGATAAAATAAGATCAAGCGTAGCTCCTCTCTCATTAGTTACTGCATTGGACTGAAATAAATTGAGGAAAGCACATATACGAGTATTTGGCAAAGTTTCTATAGAATCAGTCTCGGATAGAGATGTCATAGGAGAGGGAAGAGCTACTAAACAAAAATCATATATTTCCCAGGATGCAGATAGAAGATTGAAATCAACAAAAACGAAAAAGCTGGCATTTATAGTTATCTGGTTGTAATAGCTGTGATATAAAATAGGTTGAGATTTAGGAGAAAGATATACAGAGCCCAAAATAAATTTGTTACTTACTAGAACAAATGCTTGTTCAATAGATGGATTAGAATCATCATACTAGAGGATATTTTGTTCTTAAAGGCAATTATAACACGTCCACCATTACCATGAATACTGGAATGAGGCAAGTGATTAGGTCTAAAGACATTATAATTAATGAATCCAATTTCGGCTTCTGCTATATCAGAGGTTAGCCAGATTTCTGTAAAAATTATATAATAGCAATTTGAAATGTTAGTAAGTTTAGTCCAGAGACCCCTGACATTCTGGTAATACAAAGAAAGGCCACCCAAGTCCGTTGACTTTACTGGTTTTTTTATAATCTTAGCTATGTTGTTGAAGTATATAATAACTAAATTCATCTCACCAGACCATTGATGTGACAATAGATGTTCTCTTACATAATCATACAGTTTTTTATGATTTGGAGTAAAATCTAACTGGCAAAATATCTTAGCCACCTAACTTTGTTTTATTCTTTACAACATCACAAGCAAACAGAAAAATGACCGTAACAGGACGGTGACTATTTTTGTTTTTCTTCCCAAAACAAATTATTTTGATATTCTCCACGTTTAAGCAACCCCATTTTCAGTGATTTAACCTGATAAGTATCTTCAGAATCTGTTGCTGGTTCAGTTTGATTAAAAATCAGCAAATTATTTGCTCTGGCATTCCTGAAGTTAATTCATGATCTCATAAGGTACTGAAAATGTACTTCTGAATTTCAGCTTTGAGTAACTAAACTTCAGATTTAAGGGTCTTAACTTCTCTCAATATCTTAGGAATACTTTTAAATGCTAACTGGTAATCAGTACAGATATAAGCCATGGCTCTCTTCTGAATAACCATAACACTCAAGCCAGTACAGTGTTCAGTCGGGTGCATAATGATATGATAGCCATCACATGCAACAGATTTATCACCCATAGGATCATCACATGTGGAACTTTTGTCAGCCATTATACTAATTTTACCCGACGATCGGGTACACAAATTAAAAATGTTATTATTTATTCCCGGACTAATGAACGTTTTACAAACCAATTAATTATTATCAGACACAGTTTTTTTGAAACATAAAATTCAATATCCTCTAATGTAATTTGAATAAAAGTTTAAATTTCTTAGGAACTATTTATCACATACCGCTTTATCGTTTACACTGTGAAGTTACCTTTTTCAGTATACAGGGTGCTGTCAAAATTGGAATAAAAACGGAATCCACAATATTCGCGTAATTCCTTTTTTTAAAATGGGACACCCTGTATGTGATTATTTATTTTAGAAGAATCTGTTGCTCACTGTCCATATGTATTGCTATTCCCTATACCTATCTCCTGCAGTTTTCAAATAAATCAGCTTTATACATTTTTGTCACAAAAAATTAATTTTTTATAGGCTATGTGGTATTAATTTATTAAGTTAAACATTGAACAATTATACAGATAATATCAAAGATGATAAGGCACTAGCTTGTTAATGCAAGAAATGTTCAAAATGTTGCCCATCAACTTCCAAACATTTATGGACTCTTTTAATCAGATTTTCATTTGTAGCTCTTGATAGTGATTCTCCATCTATGTCGTTAAAAACGTGAAGGACTTTGTTTATCATATTTTCCTTAGTAGTGACAGGTTCAGAGAATACCTTATTTTTAACATATCCCCAAATATAGTAATCTAATGGTGACAATTGTGGGGATCTTGGTTGCCAGAGAAATGGACCTTTATTAGCTATCCATCTGTCGTTAAATATTTCATTAAGCAATGTGCCTACTCCTCGAAGATTGTGAGCCGGTGCACCATCTTGTTGAAACCAAGCTTCGTTAGCCTCATTATTAGGTAAAGCGTGCAAAGCGTTATTAAAGCTTGTGCTACTGAACGTTATACAACTATGTGAAATGTTTTTTTTGATTTTTAATTTTAATTTTTTTTTTATTTCTTCTTTTCTTAATTTAATTTATGGCTGTTTCTTCTTTTATTATATATTCATTGTTTTTGCTCTGTAAAGGGATTTGTATAAATCTGTTGGACAATAAAGGCTATTATTATTATTATTATTATTGCTGGTACAATTACTTGCCGTAAGATGTTGCAGTAACACTTTCCGTTTAAATTTTCGTCATAAATCATGAGAGCGAATATCTTATTATTTTTCCCATGTAACTTAAGGATTTTCATCACTTCAGAAGTGACTGTTATGGCGGTTAAACAAACTATTTTTAGTAAACTTCAATTCATCACACCAAACAATTTTTTTTGTAAAATCTTCATCTTCTTGTCATTTAATTAAAATCCATTCACAAAATTCTACACGTCTTACATAATCTCCAGGATGTAAATGCTGAGATAGTTTATACGAATAAGGGGTCCAATGATGTTTTTTTAAAATTCTGTGAATTGGTCTAGTCTTAACAGTTTTTCACATTCCCTTAATGATGAATTTGGATGAGGTGCAAAATATCCCAGGATTCGTATTTGTAAATCCTCATTATCAACATGGGTCTTGGGCTTATTTCTTCTACTTTTAAATTGACCAAACTGGGAACAGTTGTGCAGCAAACGTTTTACAGTTTTATGATTTGATCGAGGCTTTTCAGGATATCTCTCAGCAAACAAACGGCAAGTTATTCTGTTATACTCACTGTGAATCATAATTAGATTTAAAACAATCATCATTTGTATATCCTAAATGTGCCATTATTATTTTGTCAAGAAAATTAAAGGCAAACTATTATTATATCTTTCACACAACGGCATACAACAAGGTGACTATTAAACATTAACAATAACTGACATTTGTCAGAATATTCCATAGGCGACTTGATAATTAATTTTTTGTGACAAAAATGTATAAAGCTAATTTATTTGAAAACTGCAGGAGATGGGTATATGGAATAGTAATACATATCGATAGTGAGCAACATATTCTTCTAAAATAAATAATCACATACAGGATGTCCCATTTGAAGAAAAGGACTTATGTGAAGATTGTGGATTCCGTTTTTATTACAATTTTGACAGTACCCTGTATAATAAAAAAGGTAACTTCACAGTGTAATCGATAAAGCGGTATGTGGTAAATAGTTTATTCAAATTACATTAGAGGATATTGAATTTTATGTACATAGTAAAAAAGTGTAATTTTCATATAAAAAACATTACAACTCAAAAACAGTTCTAAATAGGTATAGGGAAGTATTAACAAAAAATGTTCAGAATAACGTAAATATTTCTAAAATTGAAAAATATACAGGGTCTTTCATTAAAAATTACAAAGTTATGTACAACTTCCGGTATAACCGGAAGTACTATGGCGACGGCAATATTTTCATGAAATAGCTCATTATTCAAAAGCCCTTCATGCCAATTTTCATAATTCAGATACCTTTAGTTCTCGAGATATTTCTAATTGACCGTTTATCTGCCGCACCCTGTATAGTAAAACATGAGGGGCATTTGTTGAAATCTGCACATTAGTGACAGTCCTATAGCTTACGAAAAATCTTTGAACATCATGGGGCCGCAGTTGTGTTTGTTTTCTCACTAAAGATAACACAGAGAACTCTTTTTCTACAATAATAGTAAATTGTCTACAAATATGTTCTACTCTGAGGAACAGTAACCACCATAATGTCTTCAATGTCAGTAATGTTCATGTTGATCAATTCTTGAGTTCTACATCCTCCAAAATATCCCATAATCAACATAACCTATAATAAGTAATTAAATAGGTAATACACTACAAACGTCTAGGTGAAGGTTCAATTATGATCTTTGGAGCATCTGTCATCCAACAAACGTTCCTGCCAAATCATGGTCATAACCAGCGGGATTTTAAAAAATATCGTCAAAATAATGTAATTTTAATTGTATATTTGAAATGAAAAGTCGAAATGTGATAAAATTGATTAATTTCAGGCCATTTGAGTAAACAAAAACAATAAGATGAAAACAGGCCATGGGCTGGACTGCTTTCACTTTATATCAATTATGAAGTTTCAAATATATAATAATTTTAAAAGAAGTATTTTTTTAAATTTAATTTCAGGACTCTCAGAAAACTTTTGAAATCGGGTATAATAGTCAATTTCTTAAATAACAATAAAACCTAATTTTATATAAGTAAATTTTAAAATATCAAGAAATTGCCTTTGTAATTGCACTACCAACATGTTTTACCTTTTATTTTTAAAAAACTCCGATTTTAATAAGGCCAATAACTCTCGAAGATTGTTTATAAAACAACGCTACTTCATGTATAAAATTACCTTAAATATAGCTAATTTAATCAGGGGGAGGCTCCCCCTCTAATTTAGGTGGTGTTACTGAGTGTTGTTAGTATAAACAAAGCAAAAAATTGGTAAAGTGGACATTTCTATTTCCCCTACAATGACTTTAGCATTCATTAACTCGCCACCCAAAATCTACTCTTAATATTGAGAAAAAGATTAACGAAATTAATGAATCAAATATACCAAAAAATAACAGAACTTTACAAATATAATTGTATTAAAAATTAATATAGAGATATAACCTAATTTAAATTTGAACATTAGTATAATTTTGGAAACTTATTTTCTTTTCTTCTTTGTTGAAACAAGCCTTCATTGTTGAATAATTTTTTTTTATTGGGGAGTTTTATTTGTGGCTGAGTCACTAATGTCTTTATAGCTTCCAATGTGGGTCCAATGGAAGCAATGGAGATTTTAATTGCTAGAATTTCTTCGGGCCCTTCAAGATCAATAAGCTGAAGAAGGTGTTTTACATCATCTTTCAGTCTCCTTCTTGTTATATCTAAGGGTTCTGACCATGTTCTATTTGTTGCAGTAGCATTCAGGTCTGTTAAATGTGCATTCCTGCATATTGCTTGATGTTGGAGTGTCAAAAAGATGAAATTATGTTATTGAAACCGACATTACATTCGAATTACTACTTTATTTTTAAAACAAAGAGCAAAAAGGTTAAAAATTTCATAATTATTCTCGCTAATCTAAAAAGTTACTTATTAACAAAAATAATACAAAGTGACTTACTATCATTAAAAGAATCTAAGGATGTAGAGTCATTTTGATTCATAGGATGTCTGCAAACAAGATGAATACGCTTATACATCATGTATTTAATACAGGAATCATTGCAGGAACAAATATATTGATGTAGACAAGTTTGACAATGAACACAGTATAATTGACAGTCACAATGCTCCTTGACTTCTTAAATTATATATAATTCTTTTGTATCCTCTGTCTGAGTCATATTTTTGCAACATTTGAGCCTGAGCATCTGTCATTATTACCTATGCAAAGTCTACTTTTAATTGGTTTCAATTTTGTACAATGCAGCACTGTGGTTTATAAAATAAAATTGCATCACTTTTTCGTTGCATATCTCTAATCCAGGACTCTATACTTATTAAATCATTAGAATATCTACTGAAGTAGAGCATAAATTAAAACTAGTTTCAATATTATAAAGGTCTTTCTTGGTAAGAATGTGAAGACGCTTGGGATTTGAATCACAAAGTGAGTTACGTATCTTATCAAAGGGAATTTTAAGGGCAATTTTTGTTGCTAAAGACATTCGCTCAAACTTAGTAAGGTTCAAATGTTTAACCTCAAGCTGATGCCCCACATCAGTTTTCATAACATGAACATCATATTGACCCAAATTTTTTTTTCAATTTTATACTAGCAAGACGAAATCAATTTATTTTCACACTTCCCTTGAAGTTTTAAATGACGAATAGTTTTGGATATTGATAAAAAGTTTCCTGAACGATGACATTTAAAAGTCTTTAAAACATATCCATCCCTTATGGTGTTACATTCCTTAATAAACTTCGAATTAGTATAATTTTCATACTTTAATTTCCAACTGAAAAAGTTCTAAATGTAGGTAAAAGTATATCTTTCCTCTTCAATTTGTAAGTTGTGTGTCTGTCTATAATGCATTTATAACGATTTTTTTTTGAAAAATAATTGCAAAATACACACTTGGCAGTATTTAAAAGTTGTGTAGAATGCTTTGGTGCGTTATGTCTTCAAATGTAAATTTAAACTAATTATTTTTTTCCATTAATTAATAACTTTATTTTGCCAAATATGTTTATACAAAATATCTATGAAGTATTATGCAAAATAAAAATGATTACCAAATAGGTTCAGAGTGAAACCTGTCTATGGTTACATTTTCATTCTTACACACGCATACAAGTGGAACAAATACGAAATTAGGAGGCAAGCACAATTTCATTAACAAAAAAGAGACAATTATAAAAATAACACAAATAGCACTAAACTTTAGCATATGACATGGAACACATACTTCAGGAACAAGATAAGATCACAAGATCAGGATCAATTATTTTATGAAAGAAGCCTCTACCACATGCAAGTATCCATCTATTTATTTCTTTTTTTAATCTGATTCTATTTCTTATGCATCGAATATTTTCAGGAATTTTATTATATATGTGAGGTGCAAGGTAAGCGAAGCTTCTTGTTCCAATTTCTTTCTGAGGTCTAGGAATCGTCAAATTACCCGAATAAATTGCCCTTGTTTGGTAAGGATGTAATATGTTTTGAAAATAATGCTTGTTTTTAAACAAATAAATTGTAATTGTTTTTGCATACAGCTGTCTAATATCCATAATTTGAAGGTCATTGTATAAACGTTCAGTAGAGTAAGTTCTTTTTTTAAAGTACATAATTTTAAGGATTGTTTTTTGAGCTACCTCTACAGATTGCATTTCAATTTTCCTAATACCTCCCCAACCTATTATACCATACATTAATAGAGATTCAACCAATGCGTAGTACACTGATTTTAGTTTGTTCATCGATAGTATTTGGCGACACAAATAAAATTTATGGAATAAGGTTCTAATTTTATTTTTCAAATTATCCACATGAACATCCCATTTTAAATGAGAATCTAAAAATATACCCAAGTACTTTACTGATGATACCAACTGTACACTTTTATTTTCAATTTCTATAGAAAGGTTTGGTTGGTACTGCCTGTTTGTACGAGGTAAAAGATATGACTTTAGTTTTAGTTACATTAACAGTAAGTAAATTTGTCCTAAACCAACTTGTAATATTTTTTAGGTCCCCTTCTGCTATTTCTTTGACTTGACTACAAGAATCGGCCGTATGCAACAAGACAGTGTCATCGGCAAACGAAACGCATTCCCCCGTGGTAGTCATTTGTAGTAATGGGTTGATATAGATTAAAAACAAAATTGGACCAAGAACGGTACTCTGCGGAACTCCACACGTGGCCATCTCTTCTGAGCTTATGACACCATCCAGCATAACACGTTGTTTTCTGTTGTAAAGAAAATTTTTGAACAAATACAGAACCACACCTCTAATTCCCAAGTGTTCAAGTTTTTGCAGCAAAATATCATGACTTCGTGTCTCAAAGGCCTTTGCTAGATCAATAAATACACCCAAACAATTTTTTTTAACCATCAACTGCGTTATAGATACGTGATACCAACTTCGCAATAGCATCTTGAGTGCTCCTGTTTTCTCGAAATCCAAATTGTGACTCAGATATTACATTAAATTTATCTAAATATGAGACCAACCGTCCTTTAATTAACTTCTCAAGAAGTTTTGCAAAAACTGAGGTTAGCGATATAGGTCTATAATTCGCCATTTCAGTCTTTTTTCCACCTTTATATACCGGTTTAATCACCGCATTTTTGAAGTGTTGAGGTATTGTACCCGTCTGAAAACACATATTGAATATTTTACACAACGGTGTAGAGATACAGTTTGCTGATGATTTAACATACTCATTTTTTATATTGTCAGGACCTGGAGCTTTATTGTTTTTCAAAGATAAACACAATGCATATACTTCTGCAGGTGTTACTGGTGTTAAAAATAAAGATTGATCGACAGTGTACATTTGCTGACGTTCCCCAATTTGCATATAATTTTTACTCAGGTTTCTTCCAATATTGACCAAATAAGAATTTATTGTGTTTGATATTTCATATTTATCAGTGATTTCAGTATTGTTTTCCAGGATTAATTTATTTATTGAATGACTTTGCTCCTTAAAGTTGTTACTAAATCTATTAATCACATTCCACATTTTCTTTGATGAGTTACCTGATTTTATCATTTCAAGTCTAAAATAGTTGGATTTTGTTGTTTTCAATAATTTATTTAAGCAATTTCTGTACGTAGTGTACTCTATTTTTTTCTTTATATTTAATGGTTCTTTCATATATCCTTTATACAATCGATTTCGTTTCTTTATTGACTGTACTAGTCCCAATGTTATCCAATGTTTTTTTAACACTTTTGAAAGATACTTTAACAGTGGATTCACTAATCGCATTTTTAAATTTTGTATAGAATTCATTAAACATTTTATCTGGGCCAACCGAAGTATCTAAGTGATCCCACGATAATTCATTCAATATCTCAATAAATTTTGTGTTATTAAACTTTTCATAGCAAGTCGTAGTACTAATTTTATTTTTATGTCTAATGTCCTTTGAGATTGCAATTATAGGGAAATGATCAGTTATAATTGTTTGTAAGACTGCTGAATAAGAGGAATCATCGTCAACCAACCCAGATTTATTCTTAACAAAAATATGGTCGATACAGGTTGATGAAGTGCTAGTCACTCGTGTTGGCTTATTAATTAACGAAATGAAACCGTTTTCAGACATTAGATTGAGGTAGCGATCGGTGTCGACACTATTCTCTAATATATCGAGATTAACATCTCCTAAAATAAACGCCTGATAATATCTAGTAAAGTATTTAGAGTCTAATAGACTCTCAAAGTTTTCTAAAAACTCAATTTTACTTATTGATGGAGATCTATATATTGCAAGAATATTTATTGTTTTTTTTTCAATTTCTATCTAATACTACAGCGGTTGTTGACCCTATTTTAATTGATTTATGAGAAAATGTCAGTTCATTCCTAACATATATTAGAATGCTATCTATCATTTTCATTATTCCTATCTTCTGACTGTATGACATCATAACCATCCAAAACAAATAGGTTTTTATTTTTTATTTCCCATGTTTCTGTTAGAATCAGACAACTAAAGGATTGCGTAATTTGTGAAAGGTATACTTCTAGCTGGTTAAAATTCTTATAGATACTTCTTATGTTCATATGGTAGATTGAAAATGAATTGTTTGTTATATTTTGTTCAAGAGAGGCATTTAGTAGATCGGCTGACGGTATTAATTTTGTATCAACAATTATTTCCCGAAATTCCTTAAAGTATTGATCCATATCCTACACCACGACTAAAGACCAAAAGTAAACCACAAACAAATAAATTAACAAATGAATAAATAAACCACAAACTAAAGACAAAGAGGGTGTTATCAATTTTTCAATTAAGATCAAGGCTGAAAAACAAAATACTTATAAACTATAAAAGCAACAGCAAAAACTTCCAGTAAACTGAAATGTTCAGATTTTATTTGTTGTGACCGGAGCGTAATCTATTTCTTCCAGATGATTCCGGTTTGGATGTCTGCGTATTTGTATTTCCCTTCTTTTGGATATTCTCAGGCACTAGCTTACTTGTACTTGTTTCATCCGAAGTGCGTGCAATAAATATGAACAATTACTGACCAATATATATAAAAACAACCAAAATAACATGGAACCAAAACAGTCTTATAATTGTGGTGTCTCATTTCAGATCAGTTAATTCTTGTTAACTGAGCGGGTTCTTTCTTGGTTTCCCCTCCAGAGCCTTAACCGGTTTATTAGAAGCAGGAATCCGCGGAGTAACAGTAACTTTTTGCGACTCCGATGGGAACTTCTCTTTATTCTCGACTGTTGGGGTAGATGGTCATCAACTCCAAAAGATACTCCATCCACGATAAGTTTATTTCACCATATATAATATTCTTTATAGGTACCTTCTTGTTTGGCTAGGTAGAGATGTTTTCTGAGAATTTTGTTCTCGCTCCTTTGTGTCGGTGTGAGATCATGAACAATAGAAATATTTGTTCCCTTCAACCTGTTACAATTCTTCAGAACTTCGCTTTTTTTGATGTTTGAAGCAAACTCAATTTTGATGGGACAATTGTACCTAGTGGATAAACGTCAGCAAAATCATTTGTAGCCAGATCCACACCAAGCAAGCCTCGGAAATCCTTGCACAATATATCTGCGACAACCTCCTCTCTCTTTTTTTTAGTCCTGTTTTGGGCTCTTTTCAGATATTCTAATTCTTCTTTGAGTTCACTATTTTCCTTTTCCAAATTTGTTACACTATTTTTCAAATCTTCAACTTTTAGTAGAAGTCTTGCTTCGCTGGCCACAATGCAGTTTTTTATTTAAGTACGGTTGGTCAGGATCTCTTCACGAATAATTTTAATCGCTTTGTAATTATATGCTTGAACATTCTAGGGCACTGATCGCATGAAACTTTAATCATTTTTAATGTTCTGCAGTTTTGAAACTTTTTGTTCTCTATGCAGTTGTTTCATGTGTCGCTTTAAATTTGACAAATTTACAAATTTCAACATATTTGCACTGTCTCATTTTCACTCTTTGTAGTTTGAAGAGACTTCAAAAATAAATATCTTCGCCAATATGACTTGTTTTAATATCTCTCTTTTGCTTGTGTTGAGATATTAAATGGAACAGGAAGTTTGTATTTTACACTGTTTAACTCGAACGACCTTATTTTTTGTTCACTGTATTATTTGTAGTAGTATGATGGATTAATAAATCAAACTATTACGGCACTTTCATTTACAATATATTGCAGTAAATTATAACTTGTTCATTGCTTGAACAATTAAGAAGTTCACTAAATTGTTATCACCTGATCTGATGTAACTAGCTGTATGATGTTAATGTAAGGTAAAATGAAATACCGGTATCAAAGCCGGTAATTTCTTATAACCTTATAACGATAGTACCATTATTCACGAAGGTTGAATGAAGAAGTGTGTATGAAGGATGACTGGGAAGTGTGTATGAAGGATGACTGGGAAGTGTTAAAATTAGGGTATTATTCATATTTATAGGTCGGTTAAAGTGAGTGGGAAGAAGGAGAATCATATGAAGATTTGACCAATGGGATAAGAGAGTTTGAAATTTAACGGTCAGATACAGCGAGTGGAGAGTACACATTTGGGGTGGTTTTCTGTTGCATGAAAAAGGTTTGTTTGTTACAGATAACGAAGTTTGGAAGATCGTTTTTGTGAAGCGATAAGGTGTCGGTTGCTTTGAAATATTAAGTGGAAAAATCATAAGACATAAGACATTTTTGTCGGTGTAAAGAAATATTAAATGTTTGAGAAAAATGATATATTTCTTTATATGATCTGGGCAGGATATATGAATTGTGTTATACAGGAAGAATTTGGTTGTTAAATCAAATTCGTACATGACTATCATTGACATGTTTTCTTAAATTATCTATGCTACTGTATGTTTTTTTACACTAATACAACATAAGTTTTTCTTATTAAATTTAGAGAGTTCCATAATTTTGTATTACTTTAATTAAAACTTAACTTAAACTAAAAACAAAACCACAGTCTAACTAATGTTTAGAAACAGAAACTAAACATAATAATAGAAAACTAAACTGTTAATAATTTGACAACAACGTTTGTTGGATGACAGATGCTCCAAAGATGACAATTTGAACTTTCTCCCAGTTGAAAAAATACTCTAATTTTTAAAGAAATTTATTTTTGCAGCGAAAATTTGTCAAAAACAATAAGAATTAAACAAGTGTGTGATAAATAAACAACTCCTTGGTAACCATGAAAATTGTTCATTACTGATACAATTCAATTGTTTGACCATCAAATATAAATAACAAAACCTGTTTAAAAACTCTTTGAAAAAGTAGTTCACTTTATTAAATTGTAACGAATTCATAAGAAATAAAATATTTTATGCACCACGGGAGTTACTAGATGTTTCCTCTGGAAGTTAACATCATAGTAACTCCCTTAAGAGTCAATGCTGCATTAGCGCTCTCACTATTTCCACATTTTATCTAATATCGGCTAATAAAATGTTTATATATTTGAAATGTGCTGATAATTGATAGTAATAAGTATATATCCGTGAACTTCCACAAATAGACTCGAAGATAAAGTAAAATAATTGTACAAATCTATGAAAAATTGTCTTTTTTTCAAAAAACCCCTTTTTCTTTGTTAATATTGCATGAAAATTGCCCAAATTTTCAGGACGTATGTGGCTCACGATAGCGCAGAAGCTATGCATATCCAAATTTTAAATATGTTTGATATTGATGACAAATGATAATTAATTTCTGTTAATTTCAAAAAAAGTTGAAATTAAACATGCATAGCTTCTGCAACTAGCTGTCAGTAATATACCCTTAAAATGTTATTCAAATATTATCTTCTAATAACGGAGAAAAACGGTACTAAAGAACAGAACAAATTCAAATTTTTGAACGACTGATAAAAGCGCCCTCATACGGATTAATTCCTGTACACTCCGCAAATCGGAGTATTTCAGCGTGCCGATGTGCGAGAGCTCTTGAATTGTAAGAACTAGCAGACCAGTTGGAAAATAAATTACTATTATAGAGAAATATACTCTAATAATTTATCTGGCGAACCGATCGGTGTGACGCTTACTGTATTTAACTTTTATTCCCATTGTTAGCCAGCGAAATTTGTGCACATTATTAAGACATTTGGGCAAATATTTGAAACTTGCTGGTAATTAAGCTTAATTGTTAAGTTAGTGTAAATATTTCTAGGTAAGTACAAACTTTTTATACCTATATGTTTAAGTAAAACTTGTCACCAAAAGCTCTAGTTAACAAAGCATACTTCATTTTTAAGTAGGTACCTAATATACCTATCTATTTCAACGAAAACAAATAAAAATATTGGTACAGGGTATGAAGTGAGGGTAAACATTTCAATTGTATGTGTCCTAGATATGAAAGTCCAGGATCGCCTTCAGAAAAATTTACTAATATTATATTTTTAAAACCACTTTTGTACATACATCACATAATTAAAATCTTATTTATAAATTTGTAAAGACTGCAAACTATCAAGCCAAATTTTCAGAGGTTCACAATTTAAAAATAATTTTTACTTCTAGTCTAGTAAACAAGTGCTTTTCTGTTCAACTTTTTTCAGCAGTCTCGCGATTCGGAATAGCGTGTAGTTTGAAAAAATTGTAGTTCCGCTCGAAAAAATTGCAAAAGTTAAAAACAATTTACTGGAAAAAATGGGAGTTTGGTTTTTTGCAAATATCACAAAAACTAATACAGATTTTTGAAATTTAGAAAAAGATTCCAAATAGGAGGAAAGTTCCTAAAAAACTCTTGACTATCGTAACTGTAGGACCAATATTTATAATTTGTTGAAAGTTGCACAAAAAAGCATTTGTTAACTAGAGTATTATAATATTTGAAAATACTAATATTTAGCTATGTTTATTACAGGACTAAAATGGGAAAAGTAAAAACAATTAAATCATCAAGAAAAAGGTGAGTTAATTATTACCTAAGTTTTTTCACTTTTAAACATTATTTTATGATGTAGAGCTGCGTTAGTCAGGTGGAGAAAGGATCGGAGGCAACCCGACCATAATGAAATTCCTGCTGTCGCTGGATTAACTGAACCTGAGGTTACTGGAGGTTCTGTTACTGAAATCAGTACTAGCGATGTGCTTACATCAACATTTACAGGACGGAGAATTGTAAAGCTAGATTATTTTTGGAACCAAATTAAAAATATTAGCCATCATCCATTCTTCAATTGTAGTATACAGGACTGTGATATTATTCACAAAAGCAGATATGGTTTATTAACAACATTGAAGATCAAATGCAACGTTTGCAATAAACTGAGTTCAATTAGAAAAGAGCCATCAACATCAGCAGATGTTAACAAATCTACAGTTTTGGGTATAAACCTATTTCATTCTAATCTTTTTTTATTTGTTTTACATTAATTTGTAGGAACGATCTCCGTCGGAGCCGGTTATACTCAAATGAATGAAATGCTCACAACTATGGAATTGCCTCCGATTACGCCTTCATTATTTACAAAGATTCAACGAACCCTTCAGGATAATGTCCATGCCACTTTAATGGAACAGCTAGCATTGGCCGGCAAAGAAGAAAAAAGCTTGCCGTTGAAAGGGGCGATGTTGACGGAAACGGTGTTCCTTTTATAATGGTAATTGCAGATGGAGCATGGTCTAAAAGATCGTACAAAACTAATTACAATGCATTATCTGGAGTAGCAGTTATCATTGGAGAAGCCACCAAAAAGGTCTTGTTTATGGGTGTAAAAAATAAATTTTGCATTGTATGTGTTCGGACTGATACTAGAGGAAAAGAACACGTTTGTGCTAAAAACTGGACAGGATCTTCAACGTCCATGGAATCTGCAATTATAATGGAGGGATTTAAAAATAGTGAAGCGATGCATGGAGTGAGGTACACAAAACTAATAGGTGATAGGGATAGTAGCATCACAAAAAAACTATTGGAGGAAAAGCCGTATGGTACTGTACTCGTTGAAAAAGTTGAGTGTGTAAATCACTTACTACGAAATATGTGCAACATGTTAAAGGACATTACAAAGTCCGCAAGAAGTAGTACTTTACTTAAAAATATTTCAGTGGCATTAAGAAAAAAATTGGAAAACAATATTTTAAAATTTAGAACCTCCATCAAGAAAGCTGCTGAATTTAGAAACAAAGAACCAACAGACTTCTTGAAGAAAGTGGACGATTTTAAAAAAGATGTGTTGAACTCCCCCAATCACATTTTTGGTGAACATAAAAATTGTGATAAGTACTTTTGCGATAAAAGAGATAAAAATGAAAATATAGTGCCAATGCTGATAGAATGTGGAATGTATCAGGACATTTGCTTCGCATTACAAAGAATTGTAGGCTGTGCTCATTCGATATTATTAAATAAAAATAACAATCCAGCTGAACAATTTAATGCTGTTGTCAATAAATTTGTGGGAGGAATGAGGGTAAGTACCATGTGCATCTAAGTATTTTGATAAAACTATTTTCCTAATAGTCTAGTTATTGTAAAATGATAGGGACCATCGAAATGTCTAGCTGTGGTCCACAGCATTTTTTTCATCGCAAAAATTGACTTAGGAATTAAAAAAAAATCTTATAAACAGCACTTTTATTGTTAATATGTATATTTTTAGATAAATTTTTCTGGTCAAAAGTCGTACGAGATGAGGTGTGAATTGGCAGCCATTTCATATAACTGCAAGAATACTTATTTCCTGGAAATATTTAAATCAGCTGGAATTGAAGCAGGGCATTTCATAAATAAGCTGGTAAAAGGCAAAGGATTAAAAAGAAAACGGGAAGCACAGTTCAAAGCAAAAAGAATTAAAAAAAAATGTAGACATACACTAGCCAACCACGAGCCCGACGCGGACTATGGCGCTATTGAGGAAACTTTAAGTGCAGAGGAATTAGAACGAAGAAAGATGAAGCTACAAACAATTTTGAAGAAAACAGATGAGGAAATACTTGCCCTGGAAAAAAATACTCGAGGTCAAGGCAGTAATCACAGATGGCTAGAAGAAAGAAGTTGCCGATTAACTGCTTCCAACTTCGGTTTGATTTGTAAACTGAGAAAAGCTAATCCAAATCTACTGGCAAAAAGGCTTTACAGTAACCCTTTTACAGGCAATAAAAGCACCAGATACGGCTTAGACTTTGAACCTCTGGCAATTAACACTTTTGAGGAAGTTACAGGCCTAAAAGTCAATAGCTGTGGTTTATTTGTAGGTCGCGATGAAGAGTATTTTTTAGGAGCTAGTCCAGATGGAGTTGTAGGTACAGATTCGATACTAGAAATTAAATGTCCCGCAGTATTAAAGGAAATTAGCGTGGGGGATGGAATAAGCAGTAAAAAAATAAAATATCTACAAATGGACGGAAGCGGTAAAATTACCCTTAAACAGAACCACAATTATTATTATCAGATTCAAGGCCAACTACATTTATCTAAAAAAAAATATTGTTATTTTATGGTGTGGAGTCCAGTAAATTTCCATATAGAAAAAATTGAAAAGCTAGACCGATTTTGGGAAACTAACATGAGGAAACAGTTATATAATTTTTTCACCACACATTATATAACGGAGATTATAAAACACCCTATCTGATAATATATTTTTCTACTCATATACTACCTATAAGTTGGTAAATACATGTGATAATTTTCAGTTTCATAATGATACTCATATAACACTGGATATCATTATGGAACTGAAAAATTGACCACTAGAAGCCTACATTTTGTAATATCAAGTAGGTTTTCCATGAATACCACCTGAAATGTAGTGATTACTTGATTCTTTCATGTTTAATTTCTTATTGTTTCTTAAAAAAATATTACAAAAATTAAAAAACCTAAACAATGCTGTTAAATTGAAGTAAAGTTTATTTGTCGTAGAAAAAATAGTGCATGCAACTCTCATGTAATGCTCGTGTATTGATATCTATCATTACATGATCTTGCATAATATACCTACTATGTAATTTAATTTTTTTATTGAAATTTGTTGTAACCTTACTTGTTTTTATATTATTTGATTCAAATTTCGTGAAATACAGACCTAGAAAATGAAATAAAAAATATGTATGATCAAAGTAAAAGCTCTAAACTGAAATACGGATCCCGATTACCATAAATGGCTTTCTGCCTAAAAAAACTTAATTTTGATACCATTTCCATATACCTATGTTCAAATGTAAGTACTTGTATATATTTTAAATTTTTTTGAAAAAAGCGTTTGTTCGCTTATAGAGTATGTATCATATTTATATTTTTTATATTACAGCGGCATTTTATTATTATTATTATCTAGGGATTTACATGTTTAAAATTTGTATATATATTTTTTGTATTTGTGTTTATGAATAAAACTAGTTATTATGACTCAATCATATTTTCAACTTTTATATTCTAGTCTATTTAGTTTTAATTGACTCCCAAATTGCAAGTTAATAAATGAGAAGTAGGTAATTAGATCAGTATTATTATGATTTTCAATTTGAACACGTTATAACAATAATGGCTACTATTCTATTATATAATATCAATATATGATAAATAATTTAATAATAAAATAGTCACTTTAGCCGCCGTCCGACTGCAACGAACTAGGTAGTGTCGCTTACAATACAAAATATCCATTTAATACCATTTCTGAAAATGCAAATGTTATCGCCTACGCCTACTCGTCTATCCCCTCTAAAGTAAGTAGTCCATCTTAGTAATGGAGACGTATGAGCGACGTTCGATATCTCTATAGATGTGGTCTACTGAATAGTACATGTTGCGTTCTACATTGTATTTCATAGTAATTCAAACAAGTTTAGTTGAAGTTAATTTCGACAATAAATGAAATATTACAGTTGGCTAATCGCTGTACATAATTCTTCGTTTTCAACTTACATTTTGCACAGAGTGTACCGACTGACTCGCACCTTGTTTAACGCTTGGATTTTAATCAGAGTCTGTCCTCAAAATTTCAAAGCTTTTCAATCTTACGCGGGTAAATCAGAGCGCATTGTCTCTTAATGTATAAATATCTATTACTTCTCTTCGGCAGTAACAGAAATCAAAACAGTTTAGAAAATTAAAAGATTACTTACATAGTTATTCTTAGGACCTAGATTATTACCGAGAGCAACATAGAGCTGTGATGAATCAATTAGAAGTATCATCTCAAGATTCAGCATCCCTCCGAACTAAATACACGGAACTACTGAATGAAAATAAACAACTACAGGCAGAAAATCAACGACTCTGTAAAGAACTCACTGAACGCAATGGCAATGCGAGCGAAAGCCTTTTCATGTCCCATTCACAAGCTCTTTCCAAACTGGAAATTGCTCAAGACGAGAACAGCCGCTTGTTAAAACAATGCGAGCTTCTCAGCCAAGAGAGGGCGCAAGCCCAGAGGGACGTGGTGGGTTTCAAACAGCAATTAGTTAAAATTTGTAAGGAATATGCTAAATACAGGGAGGCCCATCAAAAGTTACAACAACAATACGACGAGGCCGTTAATGTCACAATTAAAGCTAACAAAGATATTAAAAGGCTTACGGATGAAAGGAATGCTACAACTGCTGAATATACATTAGTAATGAGTGAACGGTTAGTATATAAAATTTTAAACGATCTACTTTTGTTGATTAATATTGTTTTAGGGACACTGTTCATAAAGAAATGGAAAAACTTAGCGACGATCTGGCTCAATCTTTGAAGAAAATCCATATGCTCGACGTGGCGAACAAAGAATTGCAAGAGGAAAAAAGAAATCTCACATATCAACTGGAATCTCTAAGGCGAGAAATCTCCAGCGCTCTACACGAACGCGACAAAGCGATAAAAGATGGCAACGATTTAAGAGAAAAATTCGGAGAATTTAGCGCTACCTCCGAAAAGGGAATGTTGATGTTGGGTGACCAAACAAAAATATCTCGCGGAAGACTCATAGACAGTTTAGGAGCTTTAGGCGACGGACAAGGTTGTAAAGAGCATTTGAGGGAAAACGTTCATTCGATTAATCAAAGAAGACTGGATAATTTGGATCAGGCAAATCAGGAGTTGGAGAATCTCAGAAAGAGTTTGGACAAAGCTCAAACCGAATTAGCGGAAGCTGTACAAGAAGCGGAAGTTTCTAAAGGACGTAGGGATTGGGCTTTCAGGTAATACCATTTATTTGTTAATTTATTTACATAAACAAAATACACATAAAGCCAGAGGAAAGAAATCATTGTAAGTGGACCGATTTAGTGTTAGCTAATTAAATTAAATAGAAAAAATTAATTGGTCAACTAATAATTAAATGATAAAGTGAAGCTTTAATTTATTTAAATGGTCATAATCCATGATACAAACTTCTTTTTTAAGGTTTTATTATGTATAATTTACCCTTTGGGACCAATTTTTTTCCTGTGTTCAGAAGTTATTTGGAATAAATATGAGCAAAATATTGGAATATTTTGAACCCACATTTCTGGAAAAAGTTGAGATGGGACAAATATATTCCAGCGAGATTATTGACTGGGATATACGTTTTATAGCAGGAGCTTCATTTAGCTTTTCTGAATTTTCTTCTTCATAAACCCCCCTCTCTTCATCCCTTTCTCAATTTTCTTCTCCACTAATTTCATCGGAAATATTTCAAGTTTTATATGATTTGTTGTCAGACTCTTCACCGTTATGGAATGGGTCCTCTACTGAAGAAGATTCTCCAGATATCGAATCAAGTTTATCTGGTGGAGACACATTGTCCAAATTGTCAGTAGGATTTTTTGAATGGCAGATCCTGCCCACTTATTTCTCCATATACTCAGGGACACATGTATCCCAGTGTAGTTTACAAACATACTGATCCACAAAGACGTGTCTCTGCTTGAGTAAACGTTTCAAACACGTCACTATTAATTGAAAAAGCTCAATCAGCATTTAAAACAATGTAGAATGCCAAATGGATGTATTTGAGTATGTGTTGGGATCTATATGTCCTTATGGGGCCGAAAGGGTTAAGAATGTCCAATCTCTGAATTGTATATTTTAGGATCCAAAATATTGTGATTACAACACTTCATTTTTAAGTTGAGTAATCATTGCGCTTTGGTATATTTTAAGTATACTTCCATTTGGTTGAATAGTCACTGCCCATAAATAATGTAAACATATTTTAGTAAGCACACCAAACAGCAAAAAAAGCAGATAATAAACTAATTACCACTTTTTCTAGACTTCTTTTTAAAAATACTCAATTGTTTAAATGCACTTTAGAACTAAGAACATTAACTTTTTTGATGTATTTTCTTAAAATTTATAAAGTAGATATTTCACTCTTTCGTTTGATATAAAAAAAACACTTATTTTTGTAATTTTAAACCACTTAATTTGTACTTTCTCTCAGACCGAGCTTACCACACATTTTATGTATGTGGGTTAGAAAGTGCTTTGTTTAGGTGTAAAGGTTTCGCAAGGTGTAATTTACAAGTGCTCACAATGTTACTTTTAACGGTATTATTCCATAGGGATTCTATATCTTCGGGGTGGTTCTTCTGTAGACCTGTTAACTTGCTGTTTATTTCCTCGCCAACAATATGTCCAGTTTCAGGGTCATTTAGTCTCGTTTTAGCTGGGCGGGTTGGTTTCTTTACTTTCAAGTTTAACGACAGTTCTGCTACAAGGGGACTGTGTTCCGAGTCAGGATAAGTTTTGGAATTTTTAATTATATTATATAAGCGCCATTTATGATTAATTATTAATATTAGTGTTTTAAATGAAACTCACTGTTTCTAGCTAATTCTACAATATAATAATTGTTGAAAATTCTAAAAAATTGACAATTGTTTTGATAAATCAATATCATCGTCCGAATGACAGAAGTTACATTTCATTTGATGCATACCTGATGTTTAGTAGTTATTTTTGGCTAGACCAAGAATTGACCTTACTTCTGATTCACTTAATATATGTTAATAGAAAAAATGGAGAAGATGTGATATTACAAATATTGAAGCTTAGATATTATTAGCCCTATGGTGATATCCTGGATATAATTTTTCCAATTAAGATCAGATGATATAGAAAACCAGGAAAACCATATCTGCTGATCTTTACAATTATCACTTAAGAAGACATATTAGTGTTTTTAAATGAAACTCACGGTCTCTAGTTAATTCCACAATATAATACAAGTTATTGAAAATTCTAAAAAATTGACAATTGTTTCGAAACAATTGTCAATTTTTTAGAATTTTCAATAACTTGTATTATATTGTGGAATTAACTAGAGACCGTGAGTTTCATTTAAAAACACTAATATGAGCATATTCCACGAAGTAAGGGTCGAGACAGTCAATTTCACTTATGAAGACAGTTTATTAGTGGAGAACTCCCTAGATTTATCTGTTCTTTGACAACATCATATTGTGGGTTTCTTAAATGTCTTCTAATTTCCAATTCTTCAAGGAAATCCAGTTCTTGTTTCTTTTCACAAATATGCAGCACTTCTAGTTCTGTGTTAGGTGTCAATGAATGATTAGTGTCAAGTAGATGTTTTGCGTAGTGGCATTTATCTGGTTGTTTTAATCTGTATGTTCGTAAGTGTTCACTGTATCGGATTTCAAAATTTCTAAGGGTCTGATCCAAATAGACATTACGTTCTGGACATTTGAGTTTATATATATATACCTGATTTCTTTAATGGTGATATTTTTGTTTTTACATTCAACAATTTTGTACTAACGTTACAAAACATCACAAAACATTTGGTTTAACCAAGAATGCCTTAGGAAAAAGGTAATACCAAATTATGTGAATATAAAATGTCACACTAAAACACCACAAGCACAAAAAGCTATAAAATGTGCTCAACGAGTTTGGATAAAAGACGAATGTAAGAAATGGTTTAAAGTGAGGGACTCCTTAGACAACTACATGAAAGTTGTACATTCAGAACTCACGTTCCAATTACATCCAGTAGAATTTGACTGTTTAGATGACAAAACTAGAGAAAGTGTCAGCACGATGAAGCATGAGAAATTTAAGAAACAAGAACAAAAGCTACAGAAACTTGAACACACACAACAAAAAATGCAATACTCTAAACATCATGAAACTGTAAGTACCTACATACCAACACACTTTGCACCACGATTTGAAAACCTTTCAGACACTCATTTTACAGATAGTGAAATAGAATTTTTAAATAAAGGTTTAAAGTACAGCATACCACCAAAATTTTCGAATAATATTAAACAAATTATGGCTACAGAGTCAGAAATAGCTTTAAAATCTAATTCAAATAATTTTCTTTATGAGAAATTAAAAATTGCCAATTTAATCAAAAATATTGAACCTTCAAAAGTTAAACGTCAAACGAAAAATGACATTACAGTTTTTAATGCAATCAAAAAGAAAGTAGAAGATAATAACCTAACAGTTACAAAATCTGATAAGGGGAACACAACTGTCATATTGACAACTGAAAATTATAATTCAAAATTATATAACTTTATAGAATCTAGCGATCTAAAAGTTCTTAAAGCAGACCCAACAAAAAAGTGTTCTAATAATGTAAGGGATATTGTTAATAATTCAAATTATCTTTAAAGTGATTACGAAAAGAGGTCTATCATACATAAGAATTCTCATTGTCCACAATTATATGGAATCGTTAAATTACATAAAATAACGAAACCAATTAGACCTGTAGTTTCTTATGTTAATACTCCTAATAATATATTGGCAAAGAGGCTTAACAATATACTTATTAGTTACGGATATGCATCTAAATAATCAATTAGAAATTCAATAGAACTAATCAAAACATTAAAAGCAATCAATTTGCAATATAACTATAAACTTATTTCGTTTGATGTTACTAATATATTCACTAAAATTCCTCCTAAAGAATGTCTAATACTTGTAAGAAAATTACTAGAAGATAAAAATATTAATCCGGGAATAATATCAGATATACTTAATTTATTTGATGTATGTATTAATCAGAATTATTTCACTTTTGTCAATAATATACATATTCAAAATGAAGATTTACCAATGGGAAGCCCTATATCACCTATTTTAGCAAACATTTCTATGGACAGTTTAGAAAGAAAGATCTTTGAAAGTAATATTTCCAAAAATGTTTTATTTTGGTATAGGTATGTAGATGACATATTAGCTTGTTTTATGGGTAGTGAACGACAATTACATGTATTTTTCAACCACATTAATAATTTACACCCAAAAATTAAATTTACATTAGAAATTGAAGAAAATAGCTCAATCAATTTTCTTGATTTAAAAATTTAAAGAGTTAATAATGTACTTGATTATTCAATTTGCCGAAAACCAACACACACTGATGTGACAATTCCATATAGTTCCAATCACCCCATGTCGCATAAACTAGTGGCATATAATTCAATGATACATAGAGCTTTTTCAGTTCCTATGAACAAATGTAATTTTGATAGAGAGATTAATACAATTAGACAAATAGCAACATCCAACGGTTATCCATTACATATGATAAATAAGCTAATTAATAAAAAATAAAGAGGAAAAAGTGGCATTACAACTAATATTTCCTAAACAAACTGATGAAATAAAAACTTATAAAACCATCACATATGCAGGAAATATTTCTAATAATATTTCAAAGATAATATCTTTAGCAATGAATACAATTTCTTTTAAAACAGAAAGTAACGTTAGTATAAAATTGTTAAATGTAAAAACAAAAATACCACCATTAAAGAAATCAGGTATGTATAAACTCAAATGTCCAGAATGTAATGCTGTCTATTTGGCTCAGACCCTTAGAAATTTTGAAATCCGATACGAGCATACAGATTAAAACAACCAGGTAAATCCCAGGACACAAAACATCTACTTGACACCAATCATTCATTGACACCTAACACAGAACTAGAAGTGCTGCATATTTGTGAAAAGAAACAAGAACTGGATTTCCTTGAAGTATTGGAAATTAGAAGACATTTAAGAAACCCACAATATGAAGTTATCAATGAACAGATAAATCTAGGGAGTTCTCCACTAATAAATTGTCTTCTTAAATGATAATTGTAAAGATCAGCAGATATAGTTTTCCTGGTTTTCTATATCATTGGACAGTTATACTGATCTTAATTGGAAAAATGATATCCAGGATATCCCCATAGGGCTAATGATATATAAGTTTCAATGTTTGTAATATCACATCTTCTTCATTTTTTCTATTAACGTATATTAAGTAAATCAAAAGTTAGGTCAATTCTTGGACTAGCCAAAAATAACTACTAAACATCAGGTAGGCATCAAATGAAATGTAACTTCTGTCATTCTGACGATGATATTGATTTATCGAAACAATTGTCAATTTTTTAGTATTTTCAACAATTTTCATTATATTGTGGTATTAACTAGAAACCGTGAGTTTCATTTAAAACACTAATATGAGTAGATTCCACGAAGTAAGGGTCGAGACAGTTAATTTAATTATTAATATTGCCATTTGCATCATTGGCTGCATTCAGGGAACAGCAGCGCTGCAGCACTTTCCTGAAGCAGTTGACTGAACGTACGATATTCGGCTTAGTTTGCTGCAGCGGTCAAGCATATATTTTTTACGCTTTAACGCTGGAAATTCAAAACTGTAAATTAAAGTGTAGTTGAAAAAATAAATTGAAAAATGGATTTGAATCATTTGGGTGTGGGCGATAGTTTTATTCCTATAGAAATTGATGGCCAGCTTTTATATTTTCCCCAGCATCTTCTCCCATATCTTGAACCACGTAAGCAATAATGTGGTTAAGGTTATTAACATTCTTAAATACAATGTCCTCGTCTTTATCCTCTAGTATTTCATGCAAATTTATCATTTTCCACTCAGTAAACAAAGGCAATCTGTGGTAAAAAAATGTAGTATTGAAGGTTATGGCAATAAAGCGCGAAACTTCCTGTCATTTTCTAACGTGACCATTCAATAACCTACAGAATAACTGCGCTGCAGCGCTTTATGGCTGAATGTTCCCTGAATGCAGCCATTGTCACTATCTAAACTGTTATTGTTTCATATTTACTTATTGATATTTCATATTCATTTTTTTAGCGAAAGGGACAAAATTGTACTGGAAAGGGAAAGCATAAGAACACTCTGTGATAACATGCGTAAAGAACGCGACAGGGCCGTATCCGAATTGGCTGAATCTCTTCGCGAATCTGACGCTGTGAAAAAACAGCGGAACGAATTAGTTAAGGAAGCCAAAACTTTACGAGAAGCTATCGAGATGCATCTCGAAAAATCATCCGGTTTAGAATATTTACAAGATTATTCCAGGCTTCATACTGAAGTCGTTGAACTCGAACTTACGGCCGCAGATGAAGAAGGACTCGAATTCGCCGCCGGAAGAGAATTATCAGGTGACGGATACGTTTACGTAGCGTCAGTAGCTTCGGGTTCCTCGGCGGAAGGTAAACTCTACCAACACGATCGTATACTAAAAGTGAACGACATCGATTGCAGTCAAGGATCTTTACGGATGGTTACGGAAGCTATACGTTCAAGTATGCCGCTAGCTAGAGTCTTGGTGAAGAGGAATAGATGCAGAAACGACGTAAACAACGATCAAGTCACCAAATGGATACATACAGCCAGACTTGTGCCCGGCTGTCACGGATTATCGCTGAAAATGGGAGTGTATATCAATAGAATCAGCGAAGGAAGTCTGGCTGCTAGAGATAAGAGTTTGACTGTGGGAGATCGAGTACTTAGGGTAAGAGAATCTATAAAGAAAAATTATTTTCTATCTTATTTATCGGAGTTTTTTTGCAGATAAACGATAAATCTATGGACGATATAGAGAGTGCAGAAGAAGCGATGGAAATATTAAACGGCGATTCTAGCGATGTTATTAATATAACAACTTTGAAAATGAGTTATCCCGAATGTCCTAACGTATTCACCCCGGTTAGAAGGCACAAGAAGGAGAATCGCAGTTCGCAAACCGAAGATTGGATGCTGCAGGATTTCAAAGAGAAAAATAACAGCGGGGCATGGCTTAAGGTAAAAAAATTCACTTCCCAACTTAAAAATTCTTAATGAAAATAATAAATTTTAATTAATAACTTTAAGTATGTCATTTGATATACAGTATGTATGAAAACATTGACCACATATGGGATTTTTTTTTATTATTAAAACGATTTTTTGCGCAACCCTCGTAGCTCACTCTTGATTTTGTTCCACTTAAAATCGTCCTTTGACAGTATCCTCCCAAAATATGAGCCGCCCATCTCCTGCATTTTGAAACGTGTGATTTTCTAAATGTACCAATGTGTTTTTTTCGAATTACCAATTTTTTTGTACAGATTTTTTCATAACCCTTGCAGATCCTTCAAGATTTTTTTCACTTAAAATTGACCTTTGGCAGTATCCTCCTAAAATATGAGCCACTCATTTACTATATTTTGAAGCATGTAATTTTTTAAATGTACCAATGTTAATTTGATACCTTCATTACCTATTTTCTTGCACTACTTCCTTCATAACCCTCGTAGCCACTCTTGATTTTTTACAGTGTCAAATTCTTACTTTTTGCGTATTTTCAGACAAACAGTGACAGCTAACATATTGAATTGATTGATTGCCTTCACATGCGTCAATAGGGATCATTAATTAATTACCTAAGAGGAAGGGGGTTTCCAAAATCTCCTAGCCTCATTTTGGCGGGGAGGGAGTCAAAGTTATTCTTACATATAGCCTACCCAAGCGAGCGAGTGGCTATTACCGGCGGTAATGTCAGCAAATGTCAAAATACGTCACGGTTATACTGGTCGCTTTGATATAGCGGTATTTATCAATGTCTTTATCTACTTTGTGTACAGTCTGGAGGATTTGTTTAGATACATTTTCGCTGTTTTGATTTGTTTTTCAGTGTTTATTATCGTTTGCCCATTTGGAAACTTAAGAACTTCAGTGTTAATGAATATGCCATAAACAAATCTCAAATATCACATCTGTCAACCGCTATAACTCTGCTCCTGACAGGGTTACTGGTGGTTTTAACCGGTACGTAATTTGACATCAAACAATGACGTAACGGTTAATACCAATCCTGGCTAGGACACTACTGTATTTACTTTTGGTATTAACCAATATGTGAAGATAAAATACAAAGTATATCAATAGAGGAAATGTGGGACAAATTCAAATCCATAATATTAGAGACAGCAACAGAAGTGTGTGGCATTACTAGAACAGGTAGCAACAAAAAACAAACGAGATGGTTCGACCATTCTTTGTGCATGGTAGTGAAAGCTGGGTACTTACAAACTCACTCAAAAGCAGAATACAAGCAACAGAGATGAAGTATTTACGCAGGGTCAAAGGTGTCACTAGAAAAGATCGAATGCGGAATGAAATAATAAGGGAAAACCTAAACATAGAACCAATACTAAAAACAATTGAAAACAGCAGCTCAGATGGTTTGGGCACCTTTGTAGAATGGAGAACAGTAGACCAGCAAAAATGATTTGGCAAGCTAGAGAAGTAAGTAAGAGAAAAAGAGGTCGCCCAAAGAAAACATGGGATAACACAGTAGCCGAAATTTTAAAAGAAAAAGGAATTACATGGACAGAGGCGGCGAAAAAAGATAGAAATAAAAAGGAATGGCGGAAGTTTGTCCACGAATAAGCGACACACCCGACACCCACAGCGGGTACAAACGGGTTTATGATTATATATATATATATATATATATATATATATATATATATATATATATATATATACATTATATATGTGTCTAGTGTGTGCTACTTTTATTTTATAATGCCCACGTTGGGGAGCAAGTTAAATATGATTAACTATGATTATTTTATGTTATTTATGTGTGAATGTTTAATATATTTATAATATGATGTTTGAATATGATTCTCTAATGTATTGATATTTTGTTACAATTAAAAAAAAACTTACACTCTTGGGCTTGCTAAATTATATATATATATTTTACCTGTAATTCCTCCTATTTATTATGCTATTTAGTAGCATGTAGTTTATTTGATTCCTAAAACTTTTATTACTTCGGCTGCTCTTATTCATTCACTACTCTTTAACTCGGTAGGGTTCTGGGCATATTATAATAAAATCAACCTTACTTATCAATGGAATTTATTTATGTTACTTATTAAACGATAGAAAAAAATATTTAAACACTGAAAACATTATTCATATGGAAAATATTATTGACGCTTTGTTTTCTGTTGGATTCATATACCTCTTATGTGTAAAAATAAATGATAATCCTATTATTTCTTAAAATTCTTATATTATAAATAAAATAATGGTTTTTCTATATATATCCAAATTTCCACATTAAACAGTCTTTCTGTATATTATAAAAAAAATTCATTCTCTTTGAAAGACGACTTTTACAGACTCATTTGCATAATTTGGGTGAACCGTTTGTAAACGTTAGATTTCTTAGAAAATTATACGACCACCTGCGTTTTAAAGTTTGTTCAACTATTGTAAACTTTTTTCTGCTTGTTTTCTAAATAGGATTATTTGAAATATTTTAAAATACTATTTTAGTTTTATTCGGTACGTGAAATTGGAAGCATATCTGAAATATTTATCTACTCAAATTTGATCTCTTTAAAACATTCTTTAACGTATCATAACAATTGTATAAGTAATAAAAAGAAACTGAAATTAGTTGTGATTTGTTGTTTAGTGGAAATTTTTATATATATATGATTGGAGAAAATTCAACATGACAGAAATTATACACCTATCTACAAATTTTATAATGGTAAGTTTTTATTATTACGTTTCCTGATATATTATGATCATTTTTAAAAAAAACTTTTACTACCAGGTATTTATGATTTTAAATTTCACTTTATTATTTGGTACCAAATATTTAATTAAACACACCACCGACCTTGTTTCTTTGATGAAATGATGCCTTCAGTTTGATTTATCCATGACGTTTTCCCGCCTTAGGTGGTAATTTTCCTCCGTGTAATTATCTGATGATAATTATTATTCTGCTTTATGTAGTTTCACAGAACTTCGTCCTTGCACTTGTTTTTAATTATTAGTTAATTTTTATAGTTTAATTTATACCTATTTACACTTATAATTTTTATAAAAAAGAAACTGGATAACTTTACACTGCTTCTCGCTTATCCAACAACTGACTCCTCACTCACTTATTCCGCGGTTTTTTCATCTGCCAAACCCTTTCTATTGTTTATAACCGGAAGCTGGCAATGTTCTAGAAAATTCTTTATTATAGTTCACCTGTCACTTTGTTTATTATTGTTTTTATTGTTTTTCTGACTTAAACTTATTGTAAACTATTGTTTTTTATTCATTATACACTTATTGTCCTTGATTAATTCACTAACATCTTATTATTATTGTCTTTTTTCATGTTATTGTTTATTTGAGATGTTCCGATTGGTCAATGCAATTATATTATTTTTATATTTCCTACAATCTAAATATTTACACAATATACATTATAACGAGAAAAACCTACTAACCCTCTCAGTGCTCGTTATAGGTATGCGGGTTGTCTCACGTGGTACAACCCGTGCTCGCCAGTCGACTAGCTTCGAGTCGAAGAAGGGGTGGATTCTTCAAAAAAAAATTATTAAGTTTACAAAAGGGCGCCAGAGAAGTTTTGGCAAGCACCCAAGACTTCCTAAGTTAGCCCACAACTCCTCAGTGGGTTAACAACACTCACTACACACTCCAAAGATTAAACTGATAGGTAAATTATCATAAGTAAATAAAAGTCAGCAAGTATCCCCTGATTGAAGATTTAATTAGTCTTTGTGGACCAAAGGTCTCTTTTCAAAATATTTATTACAATGTCACTACCAAAAATGTTACAAATAACGTCTGAGCTCAGCTGAAGGCTGTAATCTCAGAACGTAGATGGGCTGAAGGCCGAAAACTACATAAATCCAAAAATTTCTACCTAATTTATCAGTTACAACTCAAGTAAATAACTGACAAGCAGATTCTATAAACTCTGAGCAGAGCTGAAGACTTCAAACTCAGGGTGCAGAAGAGCTGAGGGCCTCAAACTACACCGATGTCTCAATTCTAAAATTCTAGAGAATCGACCAAATTGTTCATGTACAATATCCCAAAAATACAACGATAATATATATATATATATATATATATATATATATATATATATATATATATATATATATCCATTAAATTCCAATCAGTGATTTTTTTTTAATGTCCACGTACAAAAACCCCCTTGTTAACGAATCCTTCTAACTAATGCCGTCTACGGAAATTTACCTCAAAAACGCAATTCCTCTAAATTCTTATGGTACCCACAGTCATCGACCGATTTTGGACCAGAAACCTATCGGGTCGGAGCCGCCAGTTGTTGGTTTCAGCCGTATTTCTCTTCCCCTATGTCGGAATTGTCGGGTTTTCCAATAAAACGTTTATGGCTCCCAGAGCACATGCGAAAATTTTAAATTGAACGATGTGTGTTTACACCTTGACGGCAAATGGAGGACTGACTTTTAACTTCGTACCGACAGCGCTGTGACTTCTCTCAGTCGACAGGTTAGCCAATATTAAGTCTCCGACGGCTCGCCAAATTTTCGCGTTACAACATGGATACAATTCATATCTTATTATGTTTGATATTGTTATATTTATACATATAAATTAGGTCGGTAATCATTTATTTTTATTCTTGTATTTCATATTCAAATACATTTTATGTTGGTATACTTGTCTCAACTGTTATATTTCGTGTAGGTCTTTGACATTTCCTGTAATTACAGTTTCCTACTTATTATTATATTTCCTATATATTTTTATGATTAAATATTAACTAACATATCTTATTTATCTATTTTTCTAATTCTAAATGTCATTTTATTGTTCAATGATTGTAGCATTGTTGATTTTATTATTCCATCCTATTTATTCTTTGAATATAAACAGATGCTCTGGGTGTCTAAGATTCCGTGCAGCGTTACGTTAATTTATTGATCTGCGTTTACTTGTTAGGTTCTGTCTAAGGTTGTTTTTTTAATTACAGAATTATATTAAAACTGTTTTACTAATAATTGTTTATGACTTCTTTTTATATTTATTTACTTTCTTTATGATTATGCCCATTGATTGTACTTGATTATATTGTTATATGGATATTTTATTAATTTTTATACTTTATTTTTTTATTGATAAATATTATTTCTTTATGCTTTATCGGGATTCTATAAATGTTATGTGCTCGTTCTATCTACAACAACATTCCAAAAATTTGTTTTCTTGATTTATTTTATATATAAAAGAAATAAGAAAACCAAATTTTACCCATTTAATTACTTTATCATAGTATGTCCTTCTTTATTATTCTTATTTTAATTATTAAGTCTGTTATCAACATATTTTTTTGTATTACTTTGTCAAATATCTTTCAAATTGTCAGTTAATTTCGGGTAGTATATCTATAATTTAATTACAAAATCTATATAAATTTCCCCATTTATGGAGAAAGCTGTATAATCTCTACTTTCCTCCTGCAATGGAATTAGCCAAAAACTGTTTTAAATCTAATCTTGAAAATATTGATGGTGTTGTTATCCGTCCTAAAATAGATTCAACTGACATAGGTGCTTCATATTGGGGTTTTGAAAATTTATTTATATTTCTAGCGTCTAAGCAAAGTCTCAATTCTCCATTCTTCTTAACTACTACAACAATAGGATTTATATATTGTGAATTACTTCTTTCTATTATTTTATTTTCTAAAAGTTCTTTTATGCATTTTCTCACTTGATCTTTATGTTTATACGGGATGGGATATGTTTTTACTTTGAAATTTTTAATCTCTTCAATCACTTCTATTATATGTACATAATCTTTCGCAATTCTATTCTCCTTTGAAAATAAATTATTATATTTATTCATTAAATTTATTATTTCTTCTTTCCTATCATCAGGACAATCAATTATAATTTCATTTTCTTTTTCTTCTTCATATTCATAACCATTATCTACTTCTTCCTTGTACATATTGCTAACTCTTCTCACTTCTTCTTTTAATACTATTATTTCAAAGTTAATCCATGTTCCATCCATTCTTAATTTTCTTTCTTCTAAATTTATTATGGTTTTATGTTTTTCTAATTCATCACATCCTATTATTATGTCAGTTTCAATATTTGGAGCTATTAATACTTGTAAATTGAATTCTTTTCCCCCAATATTTACATTTATGTTCATTGATTTATTGATTTCACATAATTTTTTGCAATTAGCACCAATTAAATTTATTTTTGGAATTTTAATAATATTATTCATTTGAATATTTAATCTATCAACAAACTTTTGATTGATTATTGATGCTTCTGATCCAGTATCAATAATTATTTTAGCTTCTAAATTGTTAATTAATCCATTTATTATTATTAAACCCTTATTCCCATCTGTGTTTATATTTTCATTTAAATTTATAAATTCATTAGGATTTTCATCGCCTGTTTACATTGGTCATCAAACCACTTATCTTTTTTTCTTCCCTTGGGGCTCCCTAGTATCCTATTTGTTACATCTCTCATTACAGTTTCTATCTGTGACCATTCTTCTTCTAGTTGCTCGACGCAAGGTCTTAAATTTAATTCTCTATTAATTTCTTGTTGGAAGTGATTTACTTTGGTCTCGTCCTTCAATTTTTCTAAATCGTATTTTTTCCGTTTTTTTTCATCTTGTTCAATTTTAGGTGGTTCATCTTTATTCAGTTTTGTAATTACTAAAAAGTGGTCACTATCCGCATCAGCTCCTCTATAACTTCGTACATCTGTTACCCTTTTTAAGTGCTTCGTTTCTATTAAGACGTGATCTATTTGGTTTTTTGTTTTGCCATTTGGTGATAACCAGGTTTCCTTGTGGATGTTCTTATGGTCAAATGACGTACTTACGATTTTCATTTTATTTTCTAAAGAAAATTCTATGAGTCGCTTGCCATTATCATTACTGAGTGCGTGTCTACTTTTTCCTCCCGTTACTTTTATATACTCTTCCTCTTGTCCGACCGTTGCATTCATATCCCCTATTACACATTTAACATCAAATTTCGGTATTTTATTGACTGCTTGTTCCAGTTCTTCATAGACTTTGCTTTCGTGTCTTCATCTTTGTCCTCAGAAGGGGCATGCGCATTAACTAATGTCGTTTTCCTGTGTTTTCCTTTGATTCTTATTCTACATAGTCTATCTGATACTCCCTCAAAATCTATAATATTTGCTTTAAGTTGACTGCTTACTATAAACCCTGTACCCAGCATTCTATTATCTACTCCACTATTAAAGAACATATAATCGTCTATCTCTGTAATTACTTTCCCTTTTTGTTTAGTTTCTTGTATTGCTAAAACATCTAATTTGTATTTTCGTATTTCATTGATCAAGTGTTTTATGGCCCCCTCCTCAAATGTACCTCTCACGTTCCATGTTCCTATTCTCATTTCATATTGTTTCTCTTTTTGTTTTCGTTTAACGCCGGAGTTTACCTTAAGTTGTTGCTTTTCTGTAATCATTTTATTTATACTATTCTTTATCTTTTGCATTTCCTTGTCCATTTCCATTGCCTGGTCTACTTTATTTTCCTCTGCCTCTGACTTTATGCTTGTCGCCACTGGTTTTTTGTCGATAAGTTCTGTTTTGTTTTTTCCAACTTCTCTTCCTCCGTGTTCCATCTCCATTCCTCTGTTTCTATGTACATTTTTCTGAACCCAATTTTCACTCGTTTTCCTTTATCTCTTTCTTCTACAGCTTTCATTCTGATCTTCTTTTGAATTTCTCTATCCTTCTTCGACAAGTCATCATGGATGAACAATCTCTCTTCACTTTTAAATCTCAATTTTTGTTTATTGAGCATCACCTTCCTTTTCTCTTCTTGGTTTGCCAGTCTTACGAAGCATGTTTTTTCTCCTAACTTTACTGAGCTTTCTACCGCTGTCTTTATTTGTAATTCTTTTTCTAGGAATTTCTCCATTTTATTTCGTAGTTCTTCTGGATTATTTGTCTCTATTCCTACTCCCTGAACCATTAAACCATTATTCCCATCTGTGTTTATATTTTCATTCAAATTTATGAATTCATTTGGATTTTCATAAGTACAGATATATAGATTTTGTTTATTTGATGTGTGCATATTTAAAAATTTTGATTATCATTTATGTCTGTTGTTCGTCCTGTGTCTTGTCTATGTATTGGTGTCGTCTCTGTTCTTGCATTATTTTCATTTATAATTCTTTCCCCTCTTTCTTCTGATCTACTTCTTCTATTCGGATCAATTCTCTGATAATTAACTCTTCTTGTTTCATAGTCTGTATTTCTCCTTTCTCCATCTCCTTCTGAGTTTCTTCTGTATGGTCTATTGTTTCTGTCATGATAGTTGTTTGGTCTGTATGAGTCGTTACTATTTCTGTTTCTATTATTATTAAAATTGTTATTTCTGTTATTACTATTATAATTATTGTTTCTATAATTTGTATTTCTATTGTTATAATTATTGTTATTATTATATGGTCTATTATTATCATTATTTCGATTGTAATTAAATCTGTTATTGTTCCAATTATTGTTTTGATTGTTGCTATGAGTATTTGTATTTCTTGGGTTATTTGTGTTATTGTCATTATTTATTCTTCGATTTTGTTGAGCAGTATCTTGTCTCGTCAAATTTCTTTCTACTCTTTGTAGATATATCGATAATTGGTCTAGATTTCTTATGTTTTGTACCGCAATGGTTTCCGCTAGTTCTGCCTTAAAATGTCTTGCTATGAACATGACAATTTCTTCTTCAGGGATTGGTGGTTCTAAATATTGCGTCATTGCATGCATATGAATTGCATAGTTATTCAAGCTGTGGCTTCTGTTTTCAGAAAATTTGCCAAAATACAATTGTTCCCTTACAGCTGATTGTGCATATTCGCCTCAAAAGTACTGTAAAAATGCTGTCTCAAATTCATTAAATTTTGTTATGTCCTTTTCCCTTGCAGCAAACCATATTAATGCATGATTTTCTAAATGGTCTCTGATCACCTCCTTTATGTCCTCAATATCATTCATTCCTCTGACTCTATTTTTTAAAATTCTTATGAATATTTTTGGATGTAATCTCTTAATATTTCCATCCAATTTTTGATTGGCTGATCCATAAATTGTTCTTATTCCCCCTATATATTCCACATTTCCTCCTTTTCTTTCTATTTGTTCCATTTTTCCTTGAATATTTTTCATCTCCATTGTTAATTCCCTTTTTATCTTGTTGTTTTCTTCCTCTGCTATCTTAAAATTCATTTGTATTTCTTTAGTTATATCATCCTCTATGCTTTGTATATTTTTATTTGTCTTCATCATTTCTTTGTCTAATTGGGTTATTCTTTCAATGTTTCCTTTTATTTTCTTGGTGTTTTCTCCAATTTCTATTTTTAAATCATTTTCATTCTTCTTTAAATTTTGTATTTTCGTAGATTGTACTTCTTCTAATTCCATTATTCTTCCTATCATTTCATCTCTAATTTCTTGTTTTGTTGCTTGAATTCTTTCTTCTGTATATTTTTTAGATTCATCTAATTGTTTTCTTATATCTTCTATCTTTTCTTCCATCCTTTCATTGCTTGTTTTTATTTCTTTCATTTCTTCTCTCATACTTTGATTGCTTGTTTTTATTTCTTCTCTCATACTTTGATTGCTTGTTTTTATTTCTTCTCTGATTCTTTGGTTACTTGTTTCCATTTTTTTATTGCTCGTTTCCTTTCGTTTCATAGTTTGCAAAATTTCCATCATCATATTTTGTTCATCCTTTTTTCCAGATACCATTCCTTGATTCTTTTCTTCTCTCATTGTGATTGTTTCAATTTCTTCCATTGATTCCATTTTTTCACTTCCATCAGTCTCTTCCTCATTTTCTTGATTCTCTCTTCCTTGTATCAAGTAATGTACTTGGAAATCACCCATTCCAAGTTCTCTTCCATCAGTCTCCTGATTAAATTCATCTTCTATTCCAACTTGTTTACCATCTCTTAACGTCATTTTCTTCTCCATTTTAATTATATATTATTTTATAAATTTATTCAATATTATTTTCTATAACTAATTCCTTGATTCCTTAATGCTCTAATTTTCTAATTGTAATTATAAATTTTTTTAATTGCCTAATTGCCCAATTGCCCCACGTTGCGGAGACAGTTATATTTGATTTGACTATACTTTATATAATATAGTGCCCTACGTTGGGGGCCAGTTATATAGATGATTGTTACTTTTAGTTTATATAACGCCCCACTTTGGGGTAAGTTAAATATGCTGTTACTTACTTTAATTTATATAATGCCCACGTTGGGAAGCAGTTAAATATGATTGCTACTTTATTTTATATAATGCCCCACTTTTGGGGTAAGCAAGTTATATGTGATTTAACTTTTACCTTTACGTTCTATATATATGTCTTTTACGTTGGGGTACAGTTAAACATGTGTGTGATGATTTGATTTTTAAGTACTTTATATTTATTAATATACTTTATACAAGTTGAATATGATTGGACTTTAAGTATTAATATATATCAATGTATGATTTGAATATATGGATATGTGAATATGAAATGATATTATATTTATTGCAAATTTAAACTTTTTATACTATTGTTGGGTTCGCCAAATTATATAACTTTTATTCAATGCTTCCTGTTATTTATTATGCTATTTATGAACATGTAGTTTATTTAATTCTCATGTTTTCTTACCTCGGCTGCACTTATTCGTTTACGACTCTTAAAATCAGTAGGGTTCTGGGCATATTATGATAATAAAATCAACCTTGCTTATTAATGTGATATATTTATGTGACTGATAAAAAAATTGTGAAATAAAACTTTTGAAAACACACAGAAAAAAATGATTCATATACAAACTATTTGTTACGGCTTATTATACAGTTAGACTGATGAAACTATTTATTAACAAAATAAATGATTAACCTTTTTGTTCTACCAATTCTTACGTTATACATAAATAATGAGTTATTTTATATATATCTAAATTTCCACTTTGAATATGACTTTCTTTATATTCCAAAAAAATTATACCTTTCTTTTTAACCACGACTTTTTCTGGCTCATTTGCATAACTTGGTCGAAATCTTGTGAGCGTTGAAATTCTTAGAAATTTGCAAACACCTGCTCTTTCTAACTTTGCTTCTATGTTAAACAAAAAACTTTTTAAAGTGTTTCCTTTTTTTTAACTAAGAGGATTTATGAAATGATTTTAAATGTTGAATTTTAGTTTTCTTCGGGACGTGAACTTGGAAACACATTTGATATTTTATCGATTCAAAATTTACGTTTTTAAATATTATTTTACCGTATGGTAATAATTGTGTATTCTATGAGTCGCTTGCCATTATCATTACTGAGTGCGTGTCTACTTTTTCCTCCCGTTACTTTTATATACTCTTCCTCTTGTCCGACCGTTGCATTCATATCCCCTATTACACATTTAACATCAAATTTCGGTATTTTATTGACTGCTTGTTCCAGTTCTTCATAGACTTTGCTTTCGTGTCTTCATCTTTGTCCTCAGAAGGGGCATGCGCATTAACTAATGTCGTTTTCCTGTGTTTTCCTTTGATTCTTATTCTACATAGTCTATCTGATACTCCCTCAAAATCTATAATATTTGCTTTAAGTTGACTGCTTACTATAAACCCTGTACCCAGCATTCTATTATCTACTCCACTATTAAAGAACATATAATCGTCTATCTCTGTAATTACTTTCCCTTTTTGTTTAGTTTCTTGTATTGCTAAAACATCTAATTTGTATTTTCGTATTTCATTGATCAAGTGTTTTATGGCCCCCTCCTCAAATGCACCTCTCACGTTCCATGTTCCTATTCTCATTTCATATTGTTTCTCTTTTTGTTTTCGTTTAACGCCGGAGTTTACCTTAAGTTGTTGCTTTTCTGTAATCATTTTATTTATACTATTCTTCATCTTTTGCATTTCCTTGTCCATTTCCATTGCCTGGTCTACTTTATTTTCCTCTGCCTCTGACTTTATGCTTGTCGCCACTGGTTTTTTGTCGATAAGTTCTGTTTTGTTTTTTCCAACTTCTCTTCCTCCGTGTTCCATCTCCATTCCTCTGTTTCTATGTACATTTTTCTGAACCCAATTTTCACTCGTTTTCCTTTATCTCTTTCTTCTACAGCTTTCATTCTGATCTTCTTTTGAATTTCTCTATCCTTCTTCGACAAGTCATCCTGGATGAACAATCTCTCTTCACTTTTAAATCTCAATTTTTGTTTATTGAGCATCACCTTCCTTTTCTCTTCTTGGTTTGCCAGTCTTACGAAGCATGTTTTTTCTCCTAACTTTACTGAGCTTTCTACCGCTGTCTTTATTTGTAATTCTTTTTCTAGGAATTTCTCCATTTTATTTCGTAGTTCTTCTGGATTATTTGTCTCTATTCCTACTCCCTGAACCATTAAACCATTATTCCCATCTGTGTTTATATTTTCATTCAAATTCATGAATTCATTTGGATTTTCATAAGTACAGATATATAGATTTTGTTTATTTGATGTGTGCATTTTTAAAAATTTTGATTATCATTTATGTCTGTTGTTCGTCCTGTGTCTTGTCTATGTATTGGTGTCGTCTCTGTTCTTGCATTATCTTCATTTATAATTCTTTCCCCTCTTTCTTCTGATCTACTTCTTCTATTCGGATCAATTCTCTGATAATTAACTCTTCTTGTTTCATAGTCTGTATTTCTCCTTTCTCCATCTCCTTCTGAGTTTCTTCTGTATGGTCTATTGTTTCTGTCATGATAGTTGTTTGGTCTGTATGAGTCGTTACTATTTCTGTTTCTATTATTATTAAAATTGTTATTTCTGTTATTACTATTATAATTATTGTTTCTATAATTTGTATTTCTATTGTTATAATTATTGTTATTATTATATGGTCTATTATTATCATTATTTCGATTGTAATTAAATCTGTTATTGTTCCAATTATTGTTTTGATTGTTGCTATGAGTATTTGTATTTCTTGGGTTATTTGTGTTATTGTCATTATTTATTCTTCGATTTTGTTGAGCAGTATCTTGTCTCGTCAAATTTCTTTCTACTCTTTGTAGATATATCGATAATTGGTCTAGATTTCTTATGTTTTGTACCGCAATGGTTTCCGCTAGTTCTGCCTTAAAATGTCTTGCTATGAACATGACAATTTCTTCTTCAGGGATTGGTGGTTCTAAATATTGCGTCATTGCATGCATATGAATTGCATAGTTATTCAAGCTGTGGCTTCTGTTTTCAGAAAATTTGCCAAAATACAATTGTTCCCTTACAGCTGATTGTGCATTTTCGCCTCAAAAGTACTGTAAAAATGCTGTCTCAAATTCATTAAATTTTGTTATGTCCTTTTCCCTTGCAGCAAACCATATTAATGCATGATTTTCTAAATGGTCTCTGATCACCTCCTTTATGTCCTCAATATCATTCATTCCTCTGACTCTATTTTTTAAAATTCTTATGAATATTTTTGGATGTAATCTCTTAATATTTCCATCCAATTTTTGATTGGCTGATCCATAAATTGTTCTTATTCCCCCTATATATTCCACATTTCCTCCTTTTCTTTCTATTTGTTCCATTTTTCCTTGAATATTTTTCATCTCCATTGTTAATTCCCTTTTTATCTTGTTGTTTTCTTCCTCTGCTATCTTAAAATTCATTTGTATTTCTTTAGTTATATCATCCTCTATGCTTTGTATATTTTTATTTGTCTTCATCATTTCTTTGTCTAATTGGGTTATTCTTTCAATGTTTCCTTTTATTTTCTTGGTGTTTTCTCCAATTTCTATTTTTAAATCATTTTCATTCTTCTTTAAATTTTGTATTTTCGTAGATTGTACTTCTTCTAATTCCATTATTCTTCCTATCATTTCATCTCTAATTTCTTGTTTTGTTGCTTGAATTCTTTCTTCTGTATATTTTTTAGATTCATCTAATTGTTTTCTTATATCTTCTATCTTTTCTTCCATCCTTTCATTGCTTGTTTTTATTTCTTTCATTTCTTCTCTCATACTTTGATTGCTTGTTTTTATTTCTTCTCTCATACTTTGATTGCTTGTTTTTATTTCTTCTCTGATTCTTTGGTTACTTGTTTCCATTTTTTTATTGCTCGTTTCCTTTCGTTTCATAGTTTGCAAAATTTCCATCATCATATTTTGTTCATCCTTTTTTCCAGATACCATTCCTTGATTCTTTTCTTCTCTCATTGTGATTGTTTCAATTTCTTCCATTGATTCCATTTTTTCACTTCCATCAGTCTCTTCCTCATTTTCTTGATTCTCTCTTCCTTGTATCAAGTAATGTACTTGGAAATCACCCATTCCAAGTTCTCTTCCATCAGTCTCCTGATTAAATTCATCTTCTATTCCAACTTGTTTACCATCTCTTAACGTCATTTTCTTCTCCATTTTAATTATATATTATTTTATAAATTTATTCAATATTATTTTCTATAACTAATTCCTTGATTCCTTAATGCTCTAATTTTCTAATTGTAATTATAAATTTTTTTAATTGCCTAATTGCCCAATTGCCCCACGTTGCGGAGACAGTTATATTTGATTTGACTATACTTTATATAATATAGTGCCCTACGTTGGGGGCCAGTTATATAGATGATTGTTACTTTTAGTTTATATAACGCCCCACTTTGGGGTAAGTTAAATATGCTGTTACTTACTTTAATTTATATAATGCCCACGTTGGGAAGCAGTTAAATATGATTGCTACTTTATTTTATATAATGCCCCACTTTTGGGGTAAGCAAGTTATATGTGATTTAACTTTTACCTTTACGTTCTATATATATATGTCTTTTACGTTGTGGTACAGTTAAACATGTGTGTGATGATTTGATTTTTAAGTACTTTATATTTATTAATATACTTTATACAAGTTGAATATGATTGGACTTTAAGTATTAATATATATCAATGTATGATTTGAATATATGGATATGTGAATATGAAATGATATTATATTTATTGCAAATTTAAACTTTTTATACTATTGTTGGGTTCGCCAAATTATATAACTTTTATTCAATGCTTCCTTTTATTTATTATGCTATTTATGAACATGTAGTTTATTTAATTCTCATGTTTTCTTACCTCGGCTGCTCTTATTCGTTTACGACTCTTAAAATCAGTAGGGTTCTGGGCATATTATGATAATAAAATCAACCTTGCTTATTAATGTGATATATTTATGTGACTGATAAAAAAATTGTGAAATAAAACTTTTGAAAACACACAGAAAAAAATGATTCATATACAAACTATTTGTTACGGCTTATTATACAGTTAGACTGATGAAACTATTTATTAACAAAATAAATGATTAACCTTTTTGTTCTACCAATTCTTACGTTATACATAAATAATGAGTTATTTTATATATATCTAAATTTCCACTTTGAATATGACTTTCTTTATATTCCAAAAAAATTATACCTTTCTTTTTAACCACGACTTTTTCTGGCTCATTTGCATAACTTGGTCGAAATCTTGTGAGCGTTGAAATTCTTAGAAATTTGCAAACACCTGCTCTTTCTAACTTTGCTTCTATGTTAAACAAAAAACTTTTTAAAGTGTTTCCTTTTTTTTAACTAAGAGGATTTATGAAATGATTTTAAAAGTTGAATTTTAGTTTTCTTCGGGACGTGAACTTGGAAACACATTTGATATTTTATCGATTCAAAATTTACGTTTTTAAATATTATTTTACCTGCTTCTATGTTAAACAAAAAACTTTTTAAAGTGTTTCCTTTTTTTTAACTAAGAGGATTTATGAAATGATTTTAAATGTTGAATTTTAGTTTTCTTCGGGACGTGAACTTGGAAACACATTTGATATTTTATCGATTCAAAATTTACGTTTTTAAATATTATTTTACCGTATGGTAATAATTGTGTATTGATATAAACTGGAATTAGTTGTGGTCTGTTACTAGTGGAAATTTTTATATATATTTTTGGTGAAGTTCGACATGAAAGAAATTATACATTTATCTACACTTTATAATGGTAAGTTTTAATATTACTTTTTCTCTGGTATATTATATTCATGTAAAGATAACAGAACTTTACTACCAGGTATATGAGCTCTTAAAATTTTTTTATATCACTTGAAATTATTATTTTAAAATTATTATTTATACGTTCTTATTTGAAAGTTTCATTTATTTGGTACCAAATATATTTAATAAACACACAACCGACCTTTTGTTCCTTTTTCTTGAAATGATGCTACATCGGAGGAGACGCTTCCAATAGATTTTCCCGCCTTTGATGTTGAATGCCTTTGCTTTTTATTATCTGGGTGATAATTTTCTTCCTCTGCTACTTGTAGTCTCACAAACGTTTGTTACACTTGATTTATTTTACAATTGATTAGATTTATGTTGATTTTTATACTTTTCCTTTGACTAATTATAAATTTGTTACATTAAATAAAACCAGGATAACTTTATATTAGTGTTACCTATCTGACCACTGACTCTCAACTACCAATTTCCCGCATTTTACATCGAACACAACCCTTTTTATCGTCTGTCACCGGAAGTGGTTTTTGTTCTCGAAAGTTCGATTGAAAATTTCACCTGTCACTTTGTTTATTATTGTTTTTATTGTTTTTCTGACTTAAACTTATTGCAAACTATAGTTTTTTATACCTAATATACTTATTGTCATTGACTTATTCACTCACACCTTATTATTATTGTCTTTTTCCATATCACTGTTTATTTGCGCTGTTTTGATTGGTCAATGCAATTTCATTAATTCTACGTTTTCTACAATCTACATATTTACTTATTATACATATATACAATTCATTTCTCATTATGTTTGATATTATTACACCTATATACATAAACTATGTCGGTAATCATTTATTTCATTATTGTTTTTCACATTCAAATTAATTTATGTTGGTATAATTTGTCTCAACTGTTTTATTTTGGTATAAATTTGACCTTACCCATATTACAGATTCCTACTTATTATAATATTTCCTATACCTACTTTTATGATTAATTATTAACTAAATATCTTATTCTATATATTTTATTACTTCTAAATGTCTTTTTATTGTTTAATCATTATAGTTTTAGTTACATTTGTTAGAAGTTTCTATTTATTTTTAAAATATAAACAGATGCTCTGGGTGTCTAAGATTCCATGCAGCGTTATATTATTTCTTGATCTGCGTTTACTTGTGAGGTTCTGTCTAAGGTTGTTTTTATTAAGTTGAAGAATTAATTTTTACAACTGTTTTTCTGATGTTTGTTTATGATTTCTTTTTATATTTATTTACTATCTTTTTGATTATAACCATTGGTCGTACTTAGTTATATTGTTATACGAGGTATTTTATTATTTTGATACATCATTTTTAAAAATTATTTTTATTGACAAAATTTTAATTTTATATCCTTTATCAGGATTCTATATGGGTTCTGTATATATCCTATTTACAACAATATATATATATATATATATATATATTGAACCAGATATCATAGATATTAAGAGAATTAGTTCTATAAAAATATGTTGCTAGTATGAAAATGTAAGAAAATAATATAATTTAAGAAAACACAATTAAAAAGGAAACACTTTTCTTAATTCAAAAGCATATCAAGTAAAGATATATTAAATAATAGCCTATAACAATATAATAAATAAAGAAATTACCTCAATAATAACATAAAATATAGAGATTGCCTAACCAATGTAATGATGTAAATAAAGTTGCATAAGACGAAGAATATCTTCTGTAACGTGATCAGCTGTTCACCTAAAAAGAAACAATTATATAATCAGGTCAAGAGAATTTTAGATATAAGTAGTTACATTAGAATACAAATATAAATGTTTATTAGAATAAGGAGTATAGTTTTTCATAGATAAACAATTAAACATAAAGAAAAATTATATATGTCTGTAAAATGAACATAGGATTAAATAATAATTTATTAATTGCGTTAGTAGAAATAAGTTAATACAAGAATTAGATGGAGAATACATAAAAGGATTTATGATTTAAGTTATATAATTGTCACAGTAATAGATTGTTTATGACAATATTAGATAGAACTATTTAAACAACATCTATGTATATAACCAACTCTAATTTATTTGTATGATTAAATTTCAAAAGACTCTCTACAAGTGTATTAGAAATGTGAAATAGAATATTTATGAACTTTTCTATTAAGTAAACCCAAATCAAATAATTCAATTGCATAGGACAATATCTGATTGGTTAGAAACAAAATGACATAAAATTTGCAATCAACAAGTATTGAAACAAACTTTGGTAGATAGTGACCTGAAAACAAACAAAAGACTTTGTTTGTTGGAAAAAAAGTGAAAATCGAGAGGAAGCGTGGAGGATGAGAAGTGGCGTCGAAAGGTGTGGACTGTGTGTTAGAGTGTTCCCGAAATTTTTATGAAATTTCCTAAATAACTTAATAAATTTTAAAATAACTATGAAAAACAATCTTGTGTAGTACTCACCGATAATCAGACACAGTTGTTCTGCAAAGAACCAGCAGAATTTCTCCAGAAATTGGTATTGGAACTGCAGAGAAGTATTCCTGGGGTCCAGAAGAGTTATCCCAATTCCAGAGCATCAGGTCAGTGTTCTTTTAAACTATTATTGGCCAATAATAAGCAAAAAACTCAAATAAGTGCTTGGTTCCGTATTTTGATAAACATTCACAGCAATGATCGATCTAAAACATAAAGAAAACGGACTTTATTTAATTAGTTAATAAATTAAATCTTTAATAATAACAAAAAGGCCTAATTTCAATAAATAAATAATTCAAAAGTACGTACGCCATTTTATCATAAGACGATGCTTAATTTGTTTCCATGTAATCTGTCTATCTGTTTATAAATTGTATAATAATTCCATGTCTATATAAATCTTTTAATACTTTTCTTCCACAGCATATTGATAACGTTTTCATGTATATTCTTCACATAAATTCTGATATGTTTTAAACCATCTAAATGTTTCTTGATTGTTAATTCTATGTCATACTAATGAGCCACAGAAGCTCCATCTCTCGTTATTAAAATTATGTTCATTTTATGCATGACTGGATTTTGAGCATGCGCACCGTTAAAAAAATATAAAATAAATAATTTCTTTAGAGGTGATCATAGGCGTCTCAAATAATTATTATCACATATAAAATATTGAATTTAAAATTAAATGTTGTTATAAGTAAAGTGTTTCTTTTATTTAAATGAAGGTAATACGTTTTGAATGCCAGGACTCGAAGAGTAGAAAGTGTTTCATGCTCCCGAATAATTAAAATAAAATAAATTACAAAACAATATAATAATAACCAACTGAGCTAGCCAAAATCTAAATAAAATTCTAAATATAAAATTATAATCATCTAAATTCCACAACAATAATAAAAAGTAAGTATAAAAAACATAATTATAATAATTGTCACCCAAAACGTGGGGCGGTTTATTAAAAATATAGGAAACATCTGTAAATTTTAAACTCAATTAAAATGGCAAAACGAATGACGTTGAGAGATGGAAGGCAGGTAGGAGCAGACAGTGGTTCGGAAGAGGAAAGGGAAGAACGAAGTCATGGTATGGGAGATTACCAAGCGGTATATTTGGAACAAGGACAACAATTAGAAGGAGATGCACAGGAAGAAGGTATGACAGGAGATGGGGAAGCTGTAGAACAAGTAGATAGGACACAGGAAATGCAAAGAAGAAGAAGTAGAGATGATCAGATGGACATGATGCAATTTTTGATCAGAATGAAGGAGGAATTAAAAGGAGATATTGATAATCTGAATGGAAAAATGAACAACATGAATGGAAATATGAACAAAATGGAGGAGAATATTAGGGAAGATTTGAATGGAAACATGAATAAATTGGAAAAGAAGATAGAAGAGGTGAAAACCGAAAGTATTCAAGAATTCAGGAAACTTAGGGAAGAAAATGAAGAATGTAGACAGCAGATAAACAAGGTGAGAGAAGATATGGAGGATCAAAACAAACATCTACGGAATGAAATTCAAGAAAATGGTATTAAAATTAGAGAGCAAATAGAACATCAACTTGCAGAACAAATTCAAGAATTGGAGAGAGATATAGAAGAAAAATTACCGGGTACAATTCAAGCTGAAGTTTTTAAACAAACTGAAGACATCACTAAAGAAGTAGAACATATTAAATTCAAGGAACAAATAATCGAAGAAATAATGCAGAATTACCAACAGAATGCGGAGCAGAAATTTAAGGATTTGGATACAAAGGTACAAAAACAAACAGGAACATGTGAGGAGAGGAACGAGTACATTGGCCAAATAGTTAACAAAGAACTTGAAGAAATGAACAGAAAATTACAGGAAAGCATGGAGGAAACGGAATTTAATATGAGGAGAAATGGAGGTGGAGTTATTTATACGGGAAACATGGATATCGGAGTAAAGTTTGATGGAAATATAAACACCATTCATCCAAAGGTGTTTATAAAAATAATAAAAAGCAAACTTAAAGGAATGAGAGACATAATGGAGAAGAAGATTATCATTAGAGGGATGTTATCTGGGCATGCACTATTATGGTTTTGTAACAAAGAGGAAAGAATAAATGATTTAGAAGAATTTGAGAACCAATTCATGAACTATTTCTGGGGTGAGATTCATCAGGCTAATTTTAGGGAAAGATTGTATTTCGGGAAATTTGATTATAATAGGAATAAAAATTTAAATGCATATGCTATGCAACTATATAACATGGCGCAATATTTGGAACCTGTTATGAAGGAGGAGGAATTAGTTTTATATGTCGGGAGACATTTTAATTCAGAAGTGTCTGAAACGATAGCACTTCATAATATTAAAACAATGGACAACTTATCTAGATATTTGCAGAGAGTTGTAAGGAGTGTTCAAAATGGAAGTGGTTTTCTCAGATATCAACAAGGAAATGATATACGAAGAGATAATGGAAATATAAGAAACGATATACGAAGGGAAAATGGAAATGGTAATTTCAGGAGAGATTATTATGAAGGTAATGGAAATAGAAGTTATGGAAACAGGAACTTTGAAGATAGACGATACCAAAGAAATGGGGAACAATATGGAAATAGAGAGAGGAATAATGGAAACAGATATCCGGAGAACCATAGTAACCAGAACAATTTCGAGAGAAGAAATCGTTATGGTAATAACAATAATAATAATAGAGGAAGAAATTGGCAAAATGGCAGAGAAAACCAAATTAATCCAGAACAAAACAGAAACAGGGATGATGACAATAGGAGACAAGTGAATATGGTCAGACAGGAGATACAGGTAGAAGAATGTATTCCTGGACAGGACAATACAGCGAATTTTGCTTAAATCGTCCTTACGTGCATAATATCATCTATTCATCGCGATATGAACATCCTCGAGAATTTATTGTAGATTATGAAAATAATAATAAAAAAGTAGAAAAACCTAACTTAATATTTATTCAGGGTAGATTACAAAATATTTTTTGTAGAATTTTAATAGATACGGGTTCAGAGGTAACATTAATTAAACAGGATATAGTAGATAATTTAAATAAGGATGATATTATGATGATAAATACAAAGAAACTATCATTAGTAGGGGCGAATGATAAAAATTTATATTATACAAACAGTACCATAATCACAGATTTTTATGTGGGAAACATAGCTTATAAAATACAATTATTAGTAGTTAAGAATTTAAAATATGACGTAATTTTGGGAAATGATGAATTGAGCAATCACAAGATGATAATTGATTATAAACAAGGGTACATGGTATGTGAAGGTAATATAATAACTTTCGACAAAAAGGAAGAACAAGAGGTAGAGGAAAGACAAGGTCAAATAAACGAAATAGAAATTACGGAAGATATACACGAACAATTTTGTCCCATACAATATCGACGAGAGATTGATGAGTTATTGACAAAACATGGGAGACTTTTCAACAAAGAAGTATGCATAGCAGCAAAGTATATACATAAGTTAGAAATGAATAAGGATATCAGTAACTTCAAGATAAAAACTTATCCCATTCCTTATAAGTTGAAAAATGAAGTATACCAGGAGTTAGAAAAGATGATACAAGATGGTATTATAGAAAGATCCAACTCTCCATATATAAGTGCGATAACATGTGTTCGAAAAAAGTCAGGTGAGATTAGATTATGTCTGGATGCCAGAAATATCAACTCATATACTAAAAAACAATATGAGAGTCCTTTAAATGTAGAGGGGATATTTGGTAGGATTACAAGAGCTAACATATTCACAAAACTGGATTTGAAGCATAGTTTCTGGTTGATTCCATTAGATAAAAGAAGTCGTCCATATACAGCATTTATGATTGATGGTGTAGTATACCAATTTTGTGTTGTTCCATTTGGTTTACAGAGTTCGTGTGCAGCATTGGTAAGAACACTTCACACTGTTCTTAACCAATATGAACATTTTACATTGCACTATATAGATGACATATTAATATATTCAGAAAATGAAGAACAACATCACGAACATTTGAAGACTATATTGGCAGAATTGGAAAGAGCAGGATTAAAGTTGAACATGGAAAAATGTCAATTTTACCAAAAAGAAGTGCAGTATTTGGGATATATTTTAAATTCTACTGGAGTGAGAATGAACCCTGAACGAATTAGAACTATAAGGGAATATAAAACACCGAATAATCTGAAAACTCTTCGAGGATTTTTGGGAATTCTCAATTACTTCAAACGACTAATACCAGACCTCAGTAATAAGGAAATTCCATTAATTGAATTACTCAAAAAGGAAACGAAATGGAAATGGGATGCTAGAAGAGAACAAGCTTTCCAAGAACTCTAAAGAAATATTTTTACAAAATTTGCAGAATTATCATCCTCAATATGACAAGCCATTTATTTTAAGAACAGATGCATCCATAGATAGATTAGCAGGAGTTTTATTGCAAGAACAAGAGGAAGGAGAGGTACCAATCAGTTTTATTTCCCGAGTAACGAAAAACTATGAAAGAAAATACTCAGTTACTGAATTGGAGATGGCAACCATTGTATTTTGCATAACTAAATTACGTTTTTATCTATTAGGAGCAAAATTTTACTTGGAAACAGACCATTCAGCTTTAACAGCAATGTTTAAAAATCGTTATGCAAACAATAGGATACAACGATGGATACTTTTATTACAGGAATATGAATTTGAAATAAAATGTATTCCTGGGAAAACTAATATAGTAGCGGATGCTCTTAGCCGTGAAACAGAAATGAAGAAGAAGGATCAACAATTCCAAATTGGCATAAATAGGTTGGAAAAAACTGAAGGTTTGTTTACTTTGGAGAAAATAATGGAGGATCAGAGAAATTTACAAGAATCTTGTAAAAGAGGAGCATTTCAAAATGAGGGAATTTGGTATAAGAAGATGGAAGATAGGGAAATTTATTTAATAACACCTGAATATGCTAAACAAATTCTCAAACAATTACATGAGGAATATGGACATATAGGATCATGAAAACTATGGATGTTGTTTAGAGAAAATTACACTGCAAAGAAGGACATATCATTGGTTAAAGAAATCTGTAAAATTTGTCAGTTGACGAAGGAAAGGAACTATCATCATATTAGTGGGCCAAAACCTATAATAGCACTCAAGCCTTTACATATAGTAGCTATTGATTTCATATCACAATTAATACCTAGCAAGCAAGACAATAAACATATTTTCGTTATGGTAGATATATTTTCAAAATTTGTAAGAACTTTTCCTTGTCAACGTACCAATGCAAACACAGTAATATCTTGTATGAAAAATTTTATAGAAGAAATAGGAACTCCGGAAAACTTAATATTGGATCATGCTACTTACTTCGTGAGTGAAAAAGTCAAACGCTTGTGTAGAAATCATAATATTAGAATGAATTTCATAAGCATAAGAAGACCTTCATCTAATCCAGCTGAGAGGTATATCAAAGAAGTTGTTAAGTATTTAAGGATTTTATGTAATAATAGACACAATTTATGGGAAGAAAATCTAAATCAAGTAGAGAAATTTTTAAACCAATTACCTAATGGAGTTACTGAAGAATGTCCACAATTTATTTTGAAAAGAATACCCCCAGAACGAGAATGGATACTACAGAGAGAATGGGATATGTCTCAAGTTTTGAATAAAGTAAGCAAGAATTTGGAGAGAAGTGCTATAAGATTTATTAAAAGAAAAGGAAACAAAAATAATAAGAAGATTAGATTTGAAAAAGGAGATTTAGTCCTAGTAAGATCTTTGAGAACACCAAAGAAAGGTGAAAATCAATGTAAAAAGTTATTATCACCATTTGAAGGGCCATATGTAGTTGACAATAATGATGCTCAAAATAGTTATCGCTTATTCTATCCAGGTACACAATTAGAAAGGGTAGTGTTCAATGTAGAACATGTATATAGATATTATGAATAGATGATGTTATGTTACGAATAATACTTAAAAAAAGGAAATAATAGTCATAAGGATAGATTTAGAATTTAATATTAGGTAGTGTACAAAGATAAAGTAGATATTAGACAGAGTTTGGTTTTTCATTTGGCAGCTGGTGATCCAATTAAATTCATCACGTTTGTTTCTAATTTTTTTTCTATCCCACGTTTTTCGTCTTCATATCCATTTATAAACCACAAGTGCTTTTTTTCTATGTAGAAACTTTCTTTGTGGATATCCACATGAAATTTAGGTCGCCTATCTGCTACATTTTGGTCTGTACGATTTTTTTAGTGCTCCTATGTCATGTTAGAGCTAAATAATCACACAGGTGAGACCAAGATTACACTAAACAAACTTCCAAATCGATGTTTTTTGGACTTAGTTTTTCTATAAATCTTGAAAATTTCATCTTTCTATTCCCATGATTATCTGAGATGCAGAATGTTGTTGACATTAATTTTTTGTCTTTTTTTTGTATCCCCACGTTTTTCGTCCTCATATCCCTTTATAATCCACAAGTGATTTTTTTTCATGTAGAAACATTCTTTGAGGATATCCACATGAAATTTGGTCACCTATCTGCTACATTTTGGTCTGTACGATTTTTTAAGTGCTCTTATTTCATGTTGAAGCTAAATCCATGTTTTTTGCCTTAATTTGGATTTTATATGAGAAATAATTCAATTAGGAAAAGTTGGAAATGATGCGAGGACCTTGGAGGCATTCTAAAGAAGATAAGAAGAAATACAGAAACAGTTCGCCGAATCCTATAGATTACGGACACGAACAAGCAATAGCAGAATTGGATTTGGTACTCGATAGCTATCATCCTGGCACTGTTAAAAGATCGGCAGGTAAATTGTTTAAATAAATTCGTGTATTTTGATTTGATAAAGAAAAAACTTGTTTTGTAGCTACAAAAAAGCATTTTTCTCAAACGAAAGAGGAGAAAAATAATGGTGGTACCTGGCCTAAAGCTAGAGCCGCACCGATACTCACTCCCAACGGTGGTACCGTTGTTACAAGAACCAAAGAACGACCTCCTTTATCACTGTTAGCTCCGAAAAATAATCAACCGCAAGAAAATTACAACTACAGAAATTCGACACCGGTGCCTTTATCGTTAGTGCCTCCTACACCAGTTCATCCGAATTACGCGAGACATTCTGTATACAAGAGCGTCGATAATTCACACCATTTCGGCATGGTGGCGGATTCTTTTGAAAGATTGAGAGTGGGAAATAATCGGTTAAGCGCCAATGTCAATTCTGATAATAGTTTAGATTTTTCCGTACATCGTTTCGTCGACAAAGAAGTTATGAATTATTGTAAGAAGAATACCAGGACCGGTGGTGAGTATATTTATAATTATTTGAGATATTTACTAATACAGGATGTTTTATTTTGGGTAACAATTATTTTTTTAAATTATTATAAAAGAATCTTTTAATTGTGATTTTATTGGAGATTTAGTTTTAAAGTTTCCGAAATAGGTAAAAAATTGAAGTTTAAAATGAATTAATGGTTTTTTGGACATTTATGTAACTTATAAACGATATAGTCCAATAAAACGAATATTCGAATTACGGTACAAACGGCAAGCTTGTATTTATTTTTGCATTCTCTCCTGACAACAAGAATCTTTAATTGGTTTAATAATAAATACTTTGGAGCGAGAATGTGGTTGAATATTCAAAAATCTATTTTATTCTCCATATTATTATTTATCTCATCCAATACTTTCTTTAGTTCTTCTTTTGACTACGTTTCCATGAAATTTTTTTATTAAATTTCAGTTCCGAAATATGGATCGGATTCGGAACGAGAAAGCATCGCAGGCATTCAACCGGAACTTAATCACTCCCATTCTAGAGGTCACAGCCAATTATTCATTTCGCCTCGTTTCCATTATCCCTATCAACCGCATCACATTCCCCATTTGAATCAATCCAAAGAAAGTTTCAGTTTCGAGCCCTTTCATCACATTCACAGTCCGTCCGCAGATGTGGCCACTTCTCGAAGGCAACCCGATCTCTTGGAATCGGGCGGGACGTTTCCGAGGAAAAACCAGAGGTTTCGTGTCCCCTCAAATCCTAGTGTAACAAGCAAGGTAAGAGCACTATAAAAACACTGTAAACGTAAACATATTTTTTTATTTCCTATTTATTTGTGTTATAGAATTTTTAAAACAAATGTGATTATTTTCATAATTTTGATTTTTTTTCAATAATTTTGGTGTTATTTTTAATCATATAAAATTGATAAGAATATATTATATATAATATAATATTCAAAAAATGATACTTTACAATAAATAATTTTGACATTCAGTACGCCCCTCGTATTTATACAGGAGAAATGTCATTATTATAATTTGTATCCCTGTTTGCTGGATTGCCAATTCGCCAAAGGTAATTTAAAAAAATTTCGTTGATATAGGTTATGTCAACAATTTGATTGACATTGTGTTTGCTGCATTGCCAATTCTCCAAAATTTCATTGATTTAGGTTATGTCAACAATTTGATTGTCATTGTGTTTGCTGGATTGCCAATTATCCAAAATTTCATTGAGTTAGGTTATGTTAACAATTTGATAGTCATTGTGTTTGCTGGATTGTCTATTATCCAAAATTTCATTGATTTAGATTAAATCAAAAATTTGATTGTCATTGTGTCTACAGCATTACCAATTCTCCAAAATTTAATTGATTTAAATTATGTCAACAATTTTGTTGTCATAGTGTCAGCTGGATTGCCAATTCCTCAAAATTTCATTGATTACGGATATGTCAACAGTTTGATTGTCATTGTGTTTGCTGCATTGCCAATTCTCCAAAATTTCATTGATTTAGGTTATGTCAACAATTTGATTGTCATTATGTTTTCTGTATTGGATATGGAAGAGGATTTCGGTTCTTGAACGGTTGAAAATTTATTTTAACTTTGATTTCAGTTTTGTAAATACTGTTTATTATTTTTTAAATTGAGTATTCCGAAGATATGTCGTTCTCTTAGTGAATTTCAGTTTAAACTAACAACTACAACTAAATTACAATTCCAACAGCTGGGTTGCTAATTCTCCAAAATTTCGTTTATTTAGGTTATGTCAACAATTTGATTGACATTGTGTTTACTGCATTGCCAATTCTCCAAAATTTAATTGATTTAAATTATGTCAACAATTTTGTTGTCATTGTGTCAGCTGGATTGCCAATTCCTCAAAATTTCATTGATTACGGATATGTCAACAGTTTGCTGCATTGCCAATTCTCCAAAATTTCATTGATTTAGGTTATGTCAACAATTTGATTGTCATTGTGTTTTCTGTATTGGATATGGAAGAAGATTTCAGTTCTTGAACGGTTGAAAATTAATTTTAACTTTGATTTCAGTTTTGTAAATACTGTTTATTATTTTTTAAATTGAGTATTCCGAAGATATGTCGTTCTTTTACTGAGTCTCAGTTTAGATTATCAACTATAACTAAATTACAATTCCAACAGCTGCTAATTCTCCAAAATTTAGTTTATTTAGGTTATGTGAACAATTGGATTCACATTGTGTTTACTGCATTGCCAATTCTCCAGAATTTAATTGATTTAAATTATGTCAACAATTTTGTTGTCATAGCATCTGCTGGATTGCAAATTCTTCAAAATTTCATTGATTAAGGATATGTCAACAGTTTGATTGTCATTGCGTTTACTGCATTGCCAATTCTCCTAAATTTCATTGATTTAGGTTATGTCAACAATATGATTGTCATTGTGTTTTCTGTATTGGATATGGAAGAGGATTTGGGTTCTTGAACGCTTTAATTATCATTGTGTTATCTATATTCCTATAATTTTATAATGTTAGTTTCTCATTATATTTCTTCCCTGTTCTTAGCTTTTGATAGAATGAAACACAGTGGAAGTAGACTATTTACGATATATTTACATCCTTTTTCTTTCTAATTGAAAGGTCATTGAAAGCGACTATGACGTCATCCCCGTAGTTTTTTGGATGCTGGGGGTAATATGCTCAGACTGACGTGGCATCATCTATTATCTGTCATCTAACATTTATTCTGTGTCATTTGTCATCTAATATGTTTTCTGTGTCATCTATCAGTCTGTGCCGTCATCCCCGTATAATAACACCCACCGAGTGGTGCTCTTAAATGTTGTTTATGTTAGTTTCAAATAACGCAAACTTGAAACAACACTTGTGTTCTTTATTTTCTTAGAATACCTGAAAATCAACTAACTCACTCCTTAATGTCAGTCCTCCGTCGCCAACTTCATTCTCTCGTTGGCAGTGACTACTGTTCCAATCATTAAGAAATATAGTACACGCCCCACCACCCAAAGATTTAGGCGGATAACGTCACAGCCTTACAGATGACAAAGAATACATGGTGGATGACACAGAAACATGATTGATGACAGATAACACAGAACAGTAACCTGAAAAAGGAAAAAAATAAGTAAATAAATAAGAACATAAGAAATAAAAGAAAAAATTAAAATAAATAACTAAAAATAATAAAAGGAAAAATTAATAAGGTTCGCTAACAAAACATTAACAATATTGTACAACCAACAAAGTCATGTCAAACATTATCAACAAATGATAACATAATTAAAGCACATCAGAGTCGAAAACCATATATTAGTATCACATAAAACATTTGATTGGCCTGTCGGCTTTGTCTAGTGCAGGTAACAGGTGGTGCCACTTCCATCTGCTCTTGTTCTCCCCACTCCCAAAATCTGCGGGCAGCACTTTCAATGACCTTGGATCAATCATAAAGTGCAGTAATAATTTTGCATCGGGCCTGTTCCTATTAATTTATGTTCTCAAGGATATTTACTACAAACTAGTTGGGATTAGTGAGGCTGGAAAAAGTATTCTGAGACATGTTACCTTCTCCGATACAATTGAACGCAAACTTTTCGAAAAATATTTTGTTTACAGATTAATCCACTTTTCCCATACACGGTGCACATAATTCATCCGTTATTCGATATTGGTCAAGGACAAATCTACACAAACATTACAATAGTAGAACTCAATATCCCCAAAAGTTGAATGTTTGGGCTGGAATATTAAGTGAGCATTTAATTGGACCATTTTTTATTGACTGCAATTTAACCGGACAAAAATATTTGGACATGCTGGAAAATCAAATAACTCCTGTCCTTATACAATTAGGTGTCAACTTCAATGATATCTGGTACCAACATGACGGTTGTGCATCACATAATTATCAACTAGCAATAAATTTTTTAAATACACAATTTCCCAATCGGATAATCTCCACGAATGGTAACATAAGATGGCCTGCGAGATCTCCAGATCTGGCTCCCAACGATTTTTTTTACTGGGGTTGTGTAAAATCGAGAATTTATGGGTTCCAAGAAACCAGAGCCACTTCTCTAAATGAGCTAAGGGAACAAATTTGTATGCAAATAACACCTGAAATGCTCATACTTTTTCGTCAAGAATTTTATAACCGTCTCAGTTACTGCTTAGCTCAAAACGGGGGTTTATTCCAACATTTGATTTAAGCTTATTGAAGAATTAATAAGTTTTATTTTTTAATTAATTACATATCATAATATTACTTTTATTTAAAAATTGTAGGCATTTTCATTAGAATTCGATTTTATTTTTATTTTCGTTTTTTTTTTAATTTGTACTGTGTGTGTGTGTGTGTGTGTGTGTGTGTGTGTGTGTGTTTACACAGAGAATTCGTTCTCATTTGCATACAAACGATAAAGATAGGAAAATTTTTTTACTAACACATTCCAACCACAGCAGATGTTTCGAGACCAATTTCACGTTGCCAAATCTGAAAAAAAGTAAAGGTTTTAACCGCTTTCAAACTGAAAACTAGAACAATTTCCAACATTACAATAAAATGTTCAACGAATAGATGTGATTAATTATATCTTGATCTGTTACAACCTCTTGAATTATCATAATTAAAAGCTTCTTATAACTTGTTCTCATGTTAGAACAATGCATTTTACAATTAACATTAATATACAATGAAAATTGGCAATACTGTTAGTAGCTACAAAGAATTTGTAAAACGCTGGCGTCTGGGCATGTATTTAGATCTATTGCACGTTTTCCACTTTATGATATCCTGTTAGCGAAAAATAATGATACACTGAATTTATATGTATTTTGTCTCTTTCTAACACATTGACGATAAAACATATGTGCCCACAGAATTTTCCTAATACTGTATGTAACTAGACACAATATTTGTTGTTTATTGGAGCCCTAATATTTTGGAAACATTTTCTTTTCATTCTCTTTATATTAAGACTGATACGGTTTATTTATACCTTATAGAACGTTCCATTTCGTGTCGTTCCCTTAAATAATTATATATATATATATATATATATATATATATATATATATATATATATATATACATTTGAATCTAGTACCGTTCTAATTGCACTTGTTGACTGTAAATTTGTTTCAAAGGTGAGTACCGGAAGTATTGAAAGAGGCAGCTCAGAACGCGGCAGCCCGATGCCGAGTTTCCTTGTGGAAGTACTCAGTAGTCCCGGTGATCATTCCAATACGTCTTCAACTACCCATAAAGAATACTGTCCATGGGCCCACAAACCTGTACCCGGTGAATTACGAAGAGTCCACATCGACAAGTCCAATGAACCCCTAGGGATCCAAATAAACTGTCCGGAAGCCGGTGGGATTTTCGTTTCTACAGTCAGTGAAAATAGTTTAGCTAGCAGGGTGGGTTTACAAATTGGAGACCAATTGTTGGAAGTTTGTGGTATAAATATGAGGAACGCTACATACAATTTAGCAGCTAACGTTCTCAGACAGTGTGGTAATTCTATAACTATGTTGGTGCAATACAGTCCGGAAAAGTACCACGAAATCGGAGAATCCCAAAATTGCTCAGGTATTTTTTAATTTTTTCTGAATCATTTTTTTGTGCACATTTTTTTAAATTTGTATATATATATATATATATATATATATATATATATATATATATATATATATATATACGACGAGAGCAAATGTTGATGTGGGGGACAGAAAGACAACGAAACGAATCAAAATGTTTTATTTAGATTGTGCTACCGAATCCGAGGACGAAGATGAAGAAGAAATAGACAACGAAGCCACGCCGTGTAATTCGCCGAAGGAAGTACGAAAAAGTTCATTGTTGCAATTGAAACCTTCCCAATTGATGGTTATACAACGGCAAGCGCAAAACGTCACCAACAACGGAAACTCTAGGTAAATATTTATTTAAAAATATTATATTATTACACAAAAAGTCATTTTCGACAGCTGTGAAAAATTTATAAAATTTGTACAGCTTTGAATCATTTCGTGGGTAAATTGAGATGATACAGTTTAAATTTAAAATTATAAACCGAATTAAATGTGTCAAGATGTTGTTAAAGTGTCACGTTAAATTTAATTAACTTATTTTCTATAAATTACTATTTTCATTTATTTTTGAAATCAGTACGTTCATGACCAAAAGTGGAGATTTTGTAAATGTGCGTGCACCGTCAATTTTGTTAATGACTTTGAGACTGATATTCGCTAAAGTTGAACTCGCAGTGCGAAACTCTGATATATGCTCCAGCCCGGGAAGACATCGCCAGAGTGCTTTTCTTTCGGTTTTCTCTTTCTTCCGAAACTCTTTCTTATAGGAGCATTTTCGTACACCACAGAAAGGCTCCGGGTCAATAGAGGGCGTTTGCTCCTTTCCTGGTAAGTGTATTGACCTCTTCATTTTCCGTGATTCCCGAGTGGCCAGGAACCTAGACTGAAGAGACCCTGTTATTCTTGCCTAATTCATCAAGTTTTCTTCGACACTCACATGCTAACTTTGAGTTAATGATATGAGAGCTCAATGCTTTGATAGCTGCTTGACTATCAGAATGGATCGATATGTCACATTTCTGATAGTTTCTTTCTAGGTTCATTTCTACGCATCTTTCGATCGCAATTATTTCTACCTGAAAGTCGCTCGGGAAGGAGCCTAACGATATTGAGTATCTGGTGCCAGGCCCAAATACTCCAGTGCCTGCTTCAATGGTGGTTTTTGAACCATCCGTATACCATCTAATGGTGTTTTCTTTGAGAGTTTGGGTGGTGTATTCCCTTTCCCAGTCTCCTCGTATTTAGCATTGTAGTGAAATTATTTTCGATACTTACTTTTTTGATGATTTCGTCACTGGGAAGATTCGCTGATGAGATCTATTTTGTTAGAGAGGCCAGGCTCCCTGATTTTTAATACTCTCATTGCCTGAACCTTCCTTAGATTTTCTAAAAATTGCACACACAGGCAAGCCTTTGAATTTTGTCGAGGATCTTCCTCGTGCTGTCCTGACTTGCTTTTGTATGCCAAACTATTGCCCCATACGTAATTGCTGGTCTCACAATCATGGCGTATATCCATCGCAGTATTTTTTGGGTTACAGCCCCAACTCTTACCAGCTAGATTTCTGCACGCTATCCGAGATCTTATTGCTTTACTAGCAGTTATTTCAACATGCTTATTCAACAGAAGCTTACTGTCTAAGGTTATCCCTTGATATTTAACTTCTGATTTCCATTCTATAATTTCCCCATTTAAAGATAGGGGTTTCATGGCTGGAAGTGCTCTTTTCCGGGTAAATGGAATGAATATGGTTTTGTTTGGGTTAATCTTTAGCTCCACTGACAAGCACCATTGCTCAATAATTCTGAGGCCCTTTTGTAATAAGTCACACAAGGTGCTTTCGAACTTGCCTCTGACTATTAGAACTATGTCATCAGCATAGCCCATACATTCAAAGCCAAACTCCGTTAGCCTGTAGAGCAACTCATCTACTACGAGGCCCCATAGAAGGGGAGATATCACTCTCCCTTGAGGTGTCCCCCGAGTGGCTTTAACTGAGGTGGTTTGATTCCCCACCTGTGTCTCAGCTATCCTCGTCGTCTACAACTCATACATCCATTTTACAATGGTTTTATTTATTCCTCGTCTTTTTAGTGCTTCTTTGACAGACACATGAGTTGTGTTGTCAAAGGCCCCAGTTATATCCAGGAATGCGCACATAGCGATTTCTTTGTTGTTCAGAGTTCTCTGGATGACTTCGGTTAGCTGATACAGAGCTGTCTCAGTTGATCTACCCGCTCTGTAGGCACGCTGATATTTATGATGTGGTATATTCTCCAGGTTTTCTGTTCTTATGTAGTTATCCACTACTTTCTGTATCGTTTTGAGTAGAAACGATGTTAGGAAGGTGGGTCTAAAAGATCGGGGATTAGTCCCATGTTTTTTCCCTATTTTTGGTATGAAGGTTACCCTTGCCCTTTTCCATTTTCTAGGTATTAGACCTACTGCTAGACTGCTTATTGTAATCTTCAGCAGGTGATGAAGAATATCCTCTATCCCTTGCTGTAGGAGTGCTGGAAATATTCCATCATGGTGATTTATATGGTTGAAAGGTACTTATTGCCCATTCCAACCGTTGTCTGGTAAATATTTTCTTAGCAATGTCCTAATCTTCCTTGCGGGATTTTTTGATGTAATTCATTGCTATTTCAGTGCTTGTTGCTGGTTCACTACCTGAAAAGTGGGTTCTAAGAAGAAGAATCGATCGTTCCTCTTCACCTTCCATGTATGATCCGTCTGGCTTATTCAACGACTTTGTGGGGTTAGTCTGGCCGCTGTGTGAGTGAAAGTGATCTTTTTACAAAAGGCTTGAAAATTAAGCCTTTTGGCCTTCTCAATCTCTGTATTGTACTGAATAAGCTTCTCAGTGTACCCCTGCCGATTACCGTCACCTCACGTTTGGCTCTATTAAAGAGCCGACGGTCCTCTTTTCTGAGGTTTGACAGGTTCTCATTCCACCATGGAGCATACTTTTCTGAACGAGCTTTTCACAGTGGGCAACTGGAATGAAAAGCTTTCATTATTGGCCTCACTGATCTGTTCGACTCTTTGTTCCAGGTCGTTCTGCGGGTGGTTCACCCCATTTACTTCGACCTGTTCCAAATTGTCCTTCAGATTGGTCTTGTAGAGAGACCAATCAGTATTTCTAGGATTTCGGATTGTAGGAATCGAGGTAGTATCTCCCTCTATCCTAAATTCGATGGTCCTATCGTCGGAAAGTGATGGCTCGCTCATCACCCTTCAATCTTTACATTTTTCCTAGCAGCAACATTAACAATTGTTATGTCCATGACCTCTTCTCTTGCTCTCGTGACAAAAGTGGGGGATGTCCCCACGTTTAAGGTCTCAAGGTTATTTGCTAAGAGATATTCTAATAAACACTCACCTTTTACGTTGTTATTGGTGCTTCCCCACACGGTATTGTGTGCGTTGGCATCACAACCAATTATAATTGGCAGCCGTCTGCTATCGCAGTGTCTCACTAGCTCTTGTACTTCTTCTGACGGTGTCATCTGCCCGTCTCCAGCGAACTAGGCAGAGGCAATGACGATGTCTCGGTCGATACGCCCAATGTTGAGGTGAACCACGATTGGAACAAAGTCCCGTGACACGTATTCTGAAACACAAATATATTTTACGTTATTTCTTATGATTACACAGGCACGCGGAGATACTCGCCTTTGATCATAGGTCAATTTAGAATCCTTGCATGTTAAACCTTTGATTTGGCCTTCTTTTGTCGATCCATGGTCCTTGGATCAGTACAATAGCTAGTTGTAGTTTAGCAAATAACCTTGCAATCACGGCTGAAGCTCCCTTCGCATGATGCAGGTTAATCTGAGCTATATTCGTGGTCATGAAGGTGAATTATTATCGATGAGAGAGGCCGAGTTACTCAGCCTCTATTCATCCCCCTCCTTTTTGTCTCCCTGACCCTCGACCACCATGACCATCTTCCTCGGAGTTCGAGCAGGTTTCTTGATCTCGAATCAGGCCCTCAACCCCCAGGCTGTTCCGCCCAATTTCCCGGGATGCAGAGGAGATCTTGGGCTGACCCAAGGTCAAGCTTTCGCCTTTTTCTCTTCTTCCAGAGATTCTGGATGTGGAGGGTATCTTCATGTCCTTTGGATCCTCCGCGGGGTTCTCTTTTTTTCCCAGCCCCGAGACAGGGATACGCCCAAAACGGCAGTTTAGCACGTAACCTCCTGCCTTCAGAGCCTCCCCAGATTGGTGATCGATCTCAATCGTGAGTATATTTCCCTGTCCCTCTTTTTTAGAGTTCAGGTTCTTCCAAGCTCTAGTAGTGAGGTTGGAGTTCTGAACCTCGACAAGTTGGAGAATCTTTTCCAATTTCATGTCGTGACTTCTTGGGAAGAACACCATTATGGTGGCCGGCTTTGGGATCTCGTCTCTACTTTGAGCCACCAATTCGGGTCCTTCCCACGAGTTTAATTTCGGCGCTGACCTCATGAGCCAGTCTGCCGATTCTTGGGACCCACAGTCCACCAGTATCATACTACAACAGAAATGGATACCTGAGAAGTGGATCCCCTTCTCCGTGCTCTGGCACAGCTCTTCCACCAGAGTGTCTTTCAGGATGGAGAGCTGCGCTGCTTTCAGGATGACCCCAGGATAATCCTTGGGCACTATTCCCTTCCTTAAAGCCTTCTTTGTTTTAACAGCTGCTGCGTAACCAGTAGCCTTGCTCGGTTACCGTTGCAGCTGTTTTTAGTTTTTTACTAAGAGGTCGCTACGGGCTTCTTTTCAGCTTTACCTTCCCCATTGGTGGTTCCTTTGGGGGGTTAGGCGTTGAATAACCTGCTTCCTGGCCTCTTCAGGGGATATTCCCTGATTGAGGAGTCGCAGGTATTTCCGCACCCCTGCTCCACTGAGGTCTTTTCTCAGTGGGTCGTCTATGCCGCCCGGTTCTCCCAGTTCTGGGAGGTCGAACGGCATACGACCTTTGTGCCGATTGGCCTTTTTTCCCTCTGAGGTGCCCGGATGAAGAGGTGGAGGTTTTTTCCACTACTTTTCTGGTGGAAGTTTTACTTTCTCTGTCCATAAATGGTTCCATGAGAAGCTAGGGTCATTACGGTCTACTGCTGAAGAGCCCCACATGTAGAGGTAAGAGGTTTAATACAATGTAGTTCCCCCCGGTGCTAAAAGGTCGAAAATAGTAAATACTATTCTCCTATATAGCCACGCATTCTTCGGCCTGGTTTCCCACCTAGACTTTAGGTTTTTAATGATTTTGTCTCCTCTTGGTCCGGGTAGTAAAGCCAAGACCCTCCTTTCCCATCTCATTGGCGCGCGAAACTTGACCACAGACAGCCAGGAGACATTTGTATAATTTCGAGGAAAGCTCGAAATTTCACCTGGCATTGTAACCCTGTGTGCAATCCCTTAGCCACGATACTGCAGTTGGGACAGGTAAAGTTGTTCCGCAGCAAGGTATTCGAGGGCTGTCAGTTGAGTTTTTAGACACAACGAGCCCCCCAGATATTTCCCCGCAGACCACCCTTAATTGCTCCATGAGCAAAACCGACAAGAGTAAAGTTGCTTAAAAAATTGTGATCAAAAATCAAAATTAGTATTAAAATATTCCCTGTTTTTTAGTTGCTTTTAAATAACATGAGGTCTGATTTTGGTGCTCGACGTTTATCGCGAGAAATTCGCCCTAATGGCAAAACGGACAAAAGTAACCTAAAAAATCAACATAAAAAATCAAAATTGTTCTTAAAAGATTCGTGTTTTTAAATGAAACTCACGGTCTCTAGTTAATTCCACAATATAATAAAAAATATTGAAAATTCTAAAAAAATGACAATAGTTTCGATAAATTAATTTATCGAAACAGTTGTTGTAAATTGTAAATTAATTTATCGAAACTATTGTCAATTTTTTAGAATTTTCAATAACTTTTATTATATTGTGGAATTAACTAGAGACCGTGAGTTTCATTTAAAAACACTAATATGAGCATATTCCACGAAATAAAGGTCGAGACAGTTAATTTACTTAAAAGATTCCTTTATTTAGGAGTTCTTACTTACGTAAGGTCTGATTTTGATGCTCGCTCGACATTTATCGCGAGAAATTCACCCTTAACTTTCTAATTAGCAAAACCGACAAGTGTAAAGTACCCTAAATAATTGAGATAAAAAATCAAAATTGGTCTTAGAATATTCCTCGCTTTAAGAGCTCTTAAAATAGATAAGGTCTGATGCTGGTGCTCGACATTTATCGCGAGAAATTTACCCTTAGCTTTCTAATTAGCAAAACCGACAAGAGTAAGGTAACCTAAATAGTTGAGATAAAAAATCAAAATTGGTCTTAGAATATTCCTCGATACAAGAGCTCTTAAAATAGATAAGGTCTGATTTTGGTGCTCGACATTTATCGCGAGAAATTCACCCTTAACTTTCTAATTAGCAAAACCGACAAGAGTAAAGTACCCTAAATAATTGAAATAAAAATTCAAAATTGGTATTAAAATATTCCTTTACTTAGGAGCTCTTAAAATACATAGAAAGAAAGTAATTTATTTCACATAAAAAAAATATTGTACAAAAAAATTATACAACAGTTATAGTGAAACATGTCACAAAGTATAATAAAATGACTTAACTAAAGAACACAAAACACACACACACATATATATTCATATATATACACATACACATATATAATTGTTTACATCAAAGACCACAGACAACCCTTAAAAATAATGAAAACAGTTCCACAAAAACAAAACAATTTTTGGCAGATTCATAGCAGGTAACAACAGAAAGACAATTTATCAATTAAAAAACTCCTCTATGGTGTAGTAGTTTTTTCCTAGTAAAAACTGCTTTAGTTTATTTTTAAAATTGTAGAAATTACTGTTTTTTATATCCTCTGGGAGGATATTATAAAATTTACATCCTAGATACTCTAGATTCTTTTCAAAAAGTGCAGTATGGTGTCTAGGCACCAATAATTGACTTTTGTTTCTTGTTTTATAGTGATGAGAAGCACGCTCGGCCACATAAATCGATCTATTCCTATGAATGAAAGTACATGCTTCCAATATATATACACCAGCCAGGGTCAATATTTTGTATTTTTTAAAAAAAACTCCCTACAAGAATCTCTTATTCTGAGTTTTGCAATAATTCTTATAGCATACTTTTGAAGAACAAATACCCTTTGCCTGGTAGAACAGGTCCCCCAAATTTGTATGCCATATTTTAGATGGGAGTGAAAATTAGCATGATACACTGTTAAGAGTGTATTTTTATTACAATGACTGGCAAGAAATCTAAGGCTATAGCAGCTTTTCCTTAATTTGTTACACAAGTTGTCAATATGCGAATGCCAGGTAATGCCATAGTCGATAGTGACACCCAATAATTTAATATTTTCCTTAGATGTAATAGGAAATCCAGTGTTTTCAAACAATTGGCTCTGTCTAAATTGTCCATGATTATTAAACAGCACCGTATTTGTTTTAGTTTTGTTTAATTTTATGTTATTCCTCTCTGACCACATCACAACTTGATCATATGTTCTCTCTGTTGATATTTTCAGAGCATCCTCATTGTCTTCAATAATTACAATATTAATGTCGTCAGCATAACAAGTTGGATATATTCCAGGGACAGCATTTAATGTAGTGAGTAAGTCATTAACAAAAACCAAAAATAAAAATGGGCCCAAAATCGATCCCTGGGGAACACCTTGTGAGACTTCTAGTTCCAAACCAAGAGTATTATTCACTTGAACAATTTGTTTTCTATTTGATAAGTATGACTCCAACAAATTGAGTGGTATACCTCTTATCCCATATTTAGACAGTTTAAGCAGTAAAAGTTTGTGGTCCACACAGTCAAAAGCGCTTGAAAAATCAATAAATAAACCCATTACATGCTTTTTAATATCAAGAGATCTAACAATTCTATTATGGAACTCTATCAATGCAGTCTCTGTACCTTTTTTTGAAGTATAACCATGCTGTGAGGGCGATAATAGCTTAAATTTAGCAAAAAAATTGCATAACTGATTTTTAATATTCAATTCATACACTTTGGAGATAGTAGACAAGATACTAATTGGTCTATAGTTATTAATATCATTAGGATCTCCTTTTTTGTAAATGGGAACTACTCTAGCCAGTTTTAAAGATTCAGGGAAGATTCCCCTCTCAGTTGACAAATTCAATAAGAAACTCAATGGCTTTGTCAATAGACCGGCACACTTTTTAATTAATTTATTATTTAATCCATCAGTACCAACTGCAATAGTATTTTTTAAAGATAGTATTAATTCTAAAACCTCCTCCTCTGAAACAGGAAACATATAGAAGGTTTTAATATTAGAAGAGATATTTTCATTGAAAAATTCTGCATCACAAACTAAACTATCAATAGGGGGTTTAGTAAAATTTATATTGAATTTATTTGCTAAAACAGAATCACTTATTTGGTTACCCTGATCATATAATTTGAGTTGGCTACTTGATTTGTTTGTTTTTTGCAATTCCCTAATTATTTCCCAGGTTTCTTTAGTCTTATTTTCCGAGTTTAAAATTCGATTATCATAGAATTGTTTAGAGGCCTGTTCCAACCTAAGCCTATATGTATTATTTAACACTTTACTAATTTCAATATATCGTCTATCATGCTTAGCAAGAGTAGTATATAATGCCACATTATTTCTTAATTCCAACAAATCAGCACTCAATGTAAAGCCATTAGACTTCTTGTATTTAGTCTTCGGTCCTCGTGTAACTAGCTTTTTTGGAAAGGCAGTTTCAAAACAAGATAAGACAATCTCCGCAAATTGATCATAAGCTAAATTGGGACAGATCTGACCAACAACAGTAATCCAATCTTCAGCTCCCAGCAAATCATGAAACTGTTCCATGTTGTCTTCAGAATATGACCGTCTGAAAAATTTAACAGGTAATTTACAGCTTTTTTGAGCTGAATTACCAGTGTGGAAATCAATAAATTGAGCATAGTGATCAGATAAACAAAGGTCAACTACTTTTACACTATACTGATTTGCTGTTCTAATAAATACATTATCAATGCAAGTTGCAGAGTCTTTTGTAACTCTAGTTGGAGTTCTCACGCATATTTCAAAATTAAAACTATACAATAAATCTTCCAACAAAGAAAGTTGAGTAGTAGGTTTCATAAAATTTACATTGAAATCTCCTCCAATAATTATATTCCTGTTGTTTTCTGCGCATACATGGGTTAAAATTTCGTTGAAAACTAACATAAAATCATTAAAATTTCCTCCAGAGGGCCTGCAGATAACTAAACAGATAGTTTTATATTGAGGTAGTTGTATACCACAACATTCTAAAATGTTTTCCTTAGAAAACTTTTTGATACAATATTCATTCACTCTTCCAGAAAAATTGTCGTTTTTATATATGGCTACTCCACCATGTGTTGTTACAGTCCGACACATGTCAGCGACTAACGTAAACTGGGTTAGTTTGTATGTTTCAATGGCATTCTTTATTTGCCAATGTTCAGAAATCATTAAAACATCACAACAAAATCCATCATCAAATCTATCATTCAGCGTTAAAATCTTATTACTAATACATTGTATATTCTGATGCACAAAAGTTAAATTGTTAATGGGACATATAGCTTTTTTTATCAGTCTATCATTGTGATTACTTGAGGTGTTTCTAAAAAATTAGTAACTGTATTTTCTGCAGTTTGTATAAAAATTAGGTTTTTCTGGAATTGTTTAACTTTAGGTTATGTTAAGTTGACAATATTTTGAGCTATTTCATATTTTTTCAAGTTAATCCCTTTATGGCTGTTAAGATCTAAAAAAGATATTTCACCCTCTGCAAATTGATTAATTTTAATAGTGTACTCATATAATTCTTTGTTGAATTTATATATAAATTGATTGACTTCATTTTGATTTACAATGTAAGGCACCGATGCGAGAATAATATTTGTATGCGTACACCTTTTAATTTTATCATTGATATTTTTAAACAGTGGATATTTGCCTTTAACCATATCATTGAAACCTGCTATAATTATAACATGATCATTCAAAGTAAAATTTTTACTTAAATTCAGAACATCATCAATAACGCTATTATATAAGGCATTTGGCTTAATAATAGTTTGAACCTCAGTCCCAATCATTCTAAAATTCAGCTTCCTTCCCAGATCACTGCCATTTTGATCACATAAGATTAATAATTTGGTTTTCACGTATTGGCACTTTTCTTCCCCTTTTACCGCCTGTTTGATGCTTTCTTCTCTTTGTGTTAGACATTTCTTTTACTAATTTTGCAATCATTGTGTTTTCCTTTCTGTGTGTCATTTCCATTCATTGTTCTTTCATTTTGCTTATTAACTATATTTTCATTTTCGATTTGCTCTAAAGTCCGAATTTGGTGCTCGACATTTATCGCGTGAAATTCACCCTTAACTTTCTAATTAGCAAAACCGACAAGAGTAAAGTACCCTAAATAATTGAGAAAAAAAATCAAAATTGGTCTTAGAATATTGCTCGATACAAGAGCTCTTAAAATAGATAAGGTCTGATTTTGGTGCTCGACATTTATTGCGAGAAATTCAACCTTAACTTTCTAATTAGCAAAACCGATAAGAGTTAAGTGTCCTAAAAAATTTAAATAAAAAATCAAAATTGGTCTTAAAATATTCCTTGATTTAAGAGCTCTTAAAATACATAAAGTCTGATTTTGGTACCCAACATTTAATAACTTCTCGCGATAAATGTCGAGAACTCCTAAATCAAGGAATATTTCAAGACCAATTTTGATTATTTATATCAATTTTTTAGGGTACTTTACTCTTGTCCGTTTTGCCATTAGGGTGAATTTCTCGCGATAAACGTTGAGCACCAAAATCAGACCTTATGTAATTTAAGAACACATAAAACAGAGAATATTTCAATACTAATTTTTATTTTTTATCACAATTTTTAAGCTACTTTACTCTTGTCGGTTTTGCTCATGCATCAATTATGGGTTGATTAGATAAGAAAGCGATCTCAAAAATTAAAATTATATCAAATTGAAAGCTCATACTTAGCTTCTAATTCTACCATAAATACTTATTCAATTTTATTAATTGTAAGTGGGGGGGGGCTGAGTCAACGTTGACGCAGCCGCCCCCCCACAAAGAATATTGAATTCCTGCGTAGTATGACGAACTCGAAAATAATAATTTGCAGGATATGAAAGCTCATAAATATGCGCTACATGTTTTTTGTTTCTACAAAGGGGGGGGGAGGGTGGTCAGGTCAATAGGGGTGATTAAAAAGGAACTTGCGAATGTAAAAACGATCATTCGACGCGTTTTTACATTATCAAAGTAAATAATTTTGAATTAGAGGTGGGAGTAACTGAAGAATAAGTAACGCTCTGAAATAACTTATGAAAAATTCGTAAGATGTCGATAGACATATTACACAGAGACATATAAATAATATTTTCTCAATAAGTTTCAGTAATAATAATTTTATTTCAAAATATATTAATTTTCAAAAGAGATAGTTAATTCTGTTATCCACTATAATTCTTTCAATAAAATTTTACAACAATAATTTATTAAACTTTTTACCATTGTAGAAGTTCCTCTGAGGAACCAAGATATCTCTGCATCGAAACTTTGAAGACTTCCAATCTGGGTATATCGTTAGTAGGCGGTAACGCCGCCGGAATATTCATCCATTCCGTCCAACCGGACTCTTTAGCTTATCACGCCGGTCTAAGAACAGGAGATCAAATATTGGAATACAACGGTAGCGATCTTAGGGCAGCTACAGCCGAAGAAGCCGCTTACGAATTAGCCAAACCTGCAGATAAAGTCACCGTACTAGCTCACTACCGAATAGACAGTAAGTGGAGATATTTTTTTATGTATCAATTTTAACATAACCTTGCTTTATAGAATACAACGAAATAAAAGACAAACCCGGCGACAGTCTTTATGTGAGATGCGGCTTCGACAGGAGCGGTAATGAAATGACAGAACCTCCTCAATTTTCATTTTCCAAAGACGAAGTTCTGTATGTCGATAATACGATGTTCAATGGAGTACCAGGTCAGTGGCGCGCTTGGAAATTGGACGGCGAAGGTCATCGACAACAATGCGGTATCATACCCAGTAAATATAAAGTCGAAGAAGAATTGTTGTTGAGACGCGGCGCCGGGGATCCGTCAGAAAGTAAGTCTGTTCAACTTATTTTCCGAACACACCGTATATACATTTTATTTTTAGGTCGTTCGACAGCGACGGCGCGTCGAAGTTTTTTCAGGAGAAAAAAACATCAAAGAGGCAGTAGTGGCAGTTCCGGTTTAGGAACGTCCAGAGATTCGAAAGAACTTGCCAGTTTTTGTAACCTATCGCCCGGTTGGTACTCCGATTCAGGTAATAAGAAAATCGCGCTAAACCTAATATTCAAATTATAAAAATGTCTCTTTGATAAAGGTTCTCTTCACGAAGATTTATCACAAGCGTCTTACCAGCGAGTAGAACGTCTGCAGTATCCAGAATTCCGTCCGGTTATCGTCCTCGGACCGTTGGCCGAATGCGTCGCCGACAAACTAGTTCAAGATTTCCCGGATAAATTCACAAGAGCGTCCACGGAATCTAGGCGGTGTTCTCAAGCTCAATTAGACAGAGAATTAGCGGAAGGTTTAATTTTGGAGTACCGCAGAAGAGGCTCCACCTACGAATGTATTACTATATCTGCAGTTAGATCGGTACGTACATTCTTCACAGTTATAAATCAAAATACCTTTTATGCTTTATTATCACAAATTTATAAAAAAATATTTATGATCCTTTCTTAGATTGGATTGGCTACGTTTAGCTATATATTGAAATAGATGAATTAATTTATTTTCCTCATTAAACTATTTTAATACTAAATTTAAACAAATTTACAGTTATTAAGCTATACTATTCTAAAACCTCAGTACAATGCTAAGTAAGAGGGGAGATTGGGAAAGGGAATACACCACCCAAACCTCTCAAAGCAAATATCATCTGATGGTACACATATGGTTCAAAAACAGCCTCAGGAGCTGCTGCTAGAGTATTCGGGGCTGACACTAGATACTCACTATCATTAGGCTAATGTTCGAGGTTCTTTCAGGCAGAAATACTTGTAATCGAAAGAAGTGCGGGAATGAACGTGGCATATACTGATTTGTTCTGATAGTTAACTAGCTATCAAAGCACTGAGTGTCCATGTAATTGACTCAACGCTGGTATGGGAGTGCTGAAGAAAACTTGGTGAAATAGGCAAGAATAATAGGGTTTCTGGCCACTCGGGAATCAAAGGAAATGAAGAGGGTAATATCCTCGCCAGGAAAGGAGTGCGAATGCCATTTTTTGGCTCAGAGCCTTTCTGTGGTGTAGGAAAATTAAAAAAAAAGTTTCTGAAGAAGGAAGAAACTGAAAGAGAACCATTCTGACAGTGCCTTTCCAGGTTAACGTTAGGTATCTCAGAAATGCGAATATGTGGTACATTCTCAATTTTTTCCCTCATAAATAATACCTTTGAGAGTAGTCCTCTGTAATATGAGCTCAATGTTTCCATTATTTTAGTTTATGCAATTTTTTAAGTGAAAGTGGTTTCTTCACAAATTGTACCTTTGATATGGACTTAATATTTTTATTATTATTTTGAACGGTGTAGTTTTTTAAGTGAAAGTGTTACTTAATTTTCTGATAACTAGACTTTGACACTTGGTATTTCTGAAATGCGAATTTGGGGTACATTCTCGATTTTTTGCCTCATAAATAATACCTTTGAAAGTACTTCTCTATAATATGAGCTCAATATTTTCATTATTTTGGTCTATGCGATACTTTAAATAAATTTTTTTTCTAAATTTCCAATAAATATGCTTGGTGTCTTGGAAATTCAAACGTGTGATACTTTCTCGATTTTTTTCTTCATAATTATTAATACCTTTGAAAGTACTAAAATATAACTTCAATATTTCCATTATTTTAGACTCTGTGATTTTATAAGTGAAATTATTTTTGAATTTTCCAATAACTATATTTTGATGTCGGGTATCTCAGAAATGCGAACGTGTGGTACATTCTCCATTTTTTACTCATAAATTATACCTTTGGGAGTGTACTTTTCTACAATTTGAGTTCGATATTTTCATTATTTTGGTATGTGCGATTATTTAAGTGAAATTGTTTCTTAATTTTCCAAAAACTAGACTTTGACGCTCGGTATTTTGGAAATGCGAACGTGAACTTGGCATTCTAAAAACACATCCATCCCTCTGAATCAACTTTTATAAATACTAATTTGAACGCAGAATCTAGCTAGAACTTATAATAATTTTAGCTCTAGTTTCATTTTGAGACATCAAAATTTACTCGTGGTTTGTTTTTTTAGTCATATCTTCAAAACTATTGGTTATAGAAACCTATAGATTCACGATAAGATTGTCTATAAACTGTAAAATTTTCATTTCATCGACTCTAAAGATACAGACACTATTTTACATTATTTTTTTATTCCTCTGTTATCGATACTTTTACTTTGACACACTTTATCTCAGGAACGCATCATTGTGCTCTAATTAAATGCTACAATTGAAGACACGAGAAGATGAAGGTGTTATGTTACAAAACTAAAATTTTGAATTATTAAAGGTCAAAGTTTTTATTATGTATATTTTTTTGTTCAAAGCAAATTACAAACTAATGTGTTTACATAGTAATTTTATGCAGGAGAATTTTAGTAAACACAAGTAATTATAAAAAAATTAGAAGTACGCCTTAAATTTTGAAAAAAATTGAACATAACACCTTCATCCAGTGATAGAAATTATAAAATTAACTCAATTTTTCTATGAAGGAGTTATAAATTTTTATTACATAAACTAGATTAACAAACGAATCAAATGATAATAATGTTAATTTGAAACAAATAAAACACGATTACAACAAAATTATTCTTATTATTCCAATATCTGCTTGTAAAAGTAGCGATATTCTGGTTTTACAAACTTTAGTTGTTCTTATTTTTTTTTTGTCTGATATAGTACCATATTTTTCCATATCTCTATGGATTTCTACATTTTGTGATGGTTCTGTAATCTTCTTATTTTTTACAATATTTACTTTTTTAAATGGTACTGTTTCGTCGTATGATTCTATATAGAGATATGACCCATATTTTTCAACTGTAGTCCATTTGATGCCTTCTCTAAATTGAACTGCTTCATTGAGTTCTCAATACTTGTTCTATTCTGCCAAAATCTCGATCAGAATCCAAATACGTATGACCCACTTAAGGGAACTTGAAATAAATGCAACAAAAATATTATTTTAAGATTAAATATTGATATAGACAGACTATAGAAAAATTCTTGTTTTGGCCAATGCAATTATATTTTCGGTAAATTGAATAATCAAGTACATTAACTCTGAATTTTTAAATCAAGAAAATTGATTGAGCTATTTTCTTCAATTTCTAATGTAAATTTAATTTTTGGGTGTAAATTATTAATGTGGTTGAAAAATACATCTAATTGTTGTTCACAACCCATAAAACATTTTTCGAAACATTACTTTCAAAGATCTTTCTTTCTAAACTGTCCATAAAAATGTTTGCTAAAATAGGTGATATAGGGCTTCCCATTGGCAAACCTTCATTTTGAATATATATCTTATTGTCAAAAGTGAAATAATTCTGTTTAATAAATACATCAAATAAATTAAGTATATTTGATATTATTCCTAGATTAATATTTTTATCTTCTAATAATTTTCTTACAAGTATTAGACATTCTTTAGGAGGAATTTTAGTGAACATATTAGTAATATCAAACGAAATAAGTTTATAGTTATCTTGCAAGTTGATTGCTTTTAATTTTTTGATCAGTTCCATTGAATTTCTAATTGAATATTTAGATGTATATCCGTAACTATTAAGTTTATTGTTAAGTTTCTTTGCCAATATATTATTAGGAGTATTAACATAAGAAACTACAGGTCTAATTGGTTTCGTTATTTTATGTAATTTAACGGTTCCATATAATTGTGGACAATGAGGATTCTTATGTATGATAGACCTCTTTTCGTAATCACTTAAAAGATAATTTTAATTATTAACAATATCCCTTACATTATTAGAAAACTTTTTTGTTGGGTCTGCTTTAAGAACTTTTATTTCGCTAGATTCTATAAAGTTATATATTTTTGAATTATAATTTTCAGTTGTCAATATGACAGTTGTGTTACCCTTATCAGATTTTGTAACTCTTAGGTTATTATCTTCTACTTTCTTTTTGATTGCATTTAAAACTGTAATGTCATTTTTTGTTTGACGTTTAACTTTTGAAGGTTGAATATTTTTGATTAAATTGCCATATTTTTAATTTTTAATAAAGAAACTTATTTGAATTAGATTTTAAAGCTATTTCTGACTCTGTAGCTATAATTTGTTTGATATTATTCGTAAATTTTGGTGTTATGCTGTACTTTTAACCTTTATTTAAAAATTCTATTTCACTATCTGTAAAATTAGTGTCTGAAAGGTTTTCAAATCGTGGTGCAAAGTATGTTGGTACTTACAGTTTCATGATGTTTAGAGTATTGAATTTTATGTTGTGTGTGTTCAAGTTTCTGTAGCTTTTGTTCTTGTTTCTTAAATTTCTTATGCTTCATCGTGCTGACACTTTCTCTAATTTTGTCATCTAAACAGTCAAATTCTACTGGATGTAATTGGAACGTGAGTTCTGAATGTACAACTTTTATGTAGTTGTCTAAAGAGTCCCTCACTTTAAACCATTTCTTACATTCTTCTTTTATCCAAACTCGTTGAGCACATTTTATAGCTTTTTGTGTTTGCGGTGATTTAGTGTGACATTTTATATTCACATAATTTGGTATTACCTTTTTCCTAAGGCATTCTTGGTTATATAAACTTAAATGTCCAGAATGTAATGCTGTCTATTTGGGTCAGACCCTTAGAAATTTTGAAATCCGATACAGTGAACACTTATGAGCATACAGATTAAAACAACCAGATAAATCCCACTACGCAAAACATCTACTTGACACCAATCAATCATTGACACCTTACACAGAACTAGAAATGCTGCATATTTGTGAAAATAAACAAGAACTGTATTTCCTTGAAGAATTGGAAATTGAAGACATTTAAGAAACCCACAATATGATGTTGTCAAAGAACAGATAAATCTAGGGAGTTCTCCTCTAATAAACTGTCTTCTTAAGTGATAATTGTAAATATCAGGAGATATGGTTTTCCTGGTTTTCTATATCATTGCACAGTTATACTGATCTTAATTGGAAAAATGATATCCAGGATATCACCATAGGGCTAATAATATCTAAGCTTCAATATTTGTAATATCACATCTTCTTCTTTTTCCTATTAACATATATTAAGCCAAAAATAACTACTAAACATCAGGTAGGCATCAAATGAAATGTAACTTCTGTCATTCTGACGATGATATTCAGTTATCGAAACAATTGTCAATTTTTTAGAATTTTCAACATTTTTCATTATATTGTGGAATTAGGTAGAAACAGTAAGTTTCGTTTAAAACACTAATATGAGTAGATTCCACGAAGTAAGGGTCGAGACAGTTAATTTCTTAATAATCCATTTTAAAAAATATGTCATTATGACATACTACTAGCTACATATGTTTGAAGTTCCTACATGCAGAATTATACTGAAAGGACTAGAACTAATTTTATTTATTAAAGTCAGAAATTGTAATTCCATATTTTCTAATATGGCGAAGTTGTTATGTCCTGTATAAACTTAATAGAGATTTTCCATAAGGTCAACTTTTACGTTTTCTTTTGTTTTATGTTATTTTATTTGCTGTATAAATTTAATATTTCTTCACATATTTTCAGGTGTCCCAGACTCGTTTGCATTGCATGTTGGACGGTTCGATAACGATGGTGGAACGTCTCCATCGTCACCACATCTACCCAGTAGTACTATTGATAAAATTCAAAAGTACCAAACAGATACGAGAAGTGAAAGACGCCAGATATAGCATCGACAAATTATCGGGAAAAGCGGCTAAGGAAATGTTCGAACACGGTCAGAAATTGGAATTGGAATACCGCCATCTGGTGACGGCCGTCGTATCTGCCGGAGCTAACGTCGCTCACATTTGCGCTCAGGTTAAAGTGGCCGTCGATGCGGAACACAGAAAGAGTCAATGGGTTCCTACTGCTGCCGTGCATTAAATTTATTTCTTCTTTTATTGTTTCGGTAGGATAGTTCAATGTCGTTTTCAAAGAGAGACTCTTCTAATAGTATTTTCACTATTTATACCACTAGAGATTAAATTATTTCATTCCACGCACGAAATTAATCTACTTTAGTTAAACAAAATTATAAAAAACAAGTCGATAGTAGCTCAATATCTCATTTTTTTTACTAAAATTTCTAGAAATGTATTTTATTACAAGGAACTTTTTTACCTATAAACGTCAAAAAATACTCATTATAATTTCATGTAATTTCCGGAAAATTTTCTAGTTACTATGGTAGCTTTTAATTGGTGGAGTATAAATTTTCACTCTGATTATTAATTCTGCAGATTTTTTGTGATTATTTTCTCTGAATCTCTTTGGATTGATTAAGATGTATATAAGTAATAGGCAGCAAATTTTCTTTTTGAAAACATCGTTGAACTGTGATAAAAGTATCTGTTTAAAGTTTGTTATTTTCGACGTGAAACGTTATAAAAATTTTGTTAGACTGATTTAATGTTATTTTAGATGTTTTATTGTGCTGTTTTTTCATTTTATTTATGAATTGATTTAGGATAAAATTGAATCGAATAATAAATCGACGTTTTTTGAATTTAGAGAGAAACAAAAAAAAATATATTTTTTTTATTGCGGAATTATTTATAAAAGTATTAAATATGAGATTTTTAAAAACATACATTTTTGTTAATTGAATTAATTGAAACTATATCCTTACTTACATCGAAAAGAATTGGACTATAGGTTTATATTATAGATATGGTAGAAGCTGAAACAAAGAAACAATCTCCTCACTCAAAATCTTTTTCATATACAGGTTAATTAAACCACAAAAGTTAAAAGAAAAACATCGTAAAATAAAAAAAGAGTTTTTTAGTTCTAATATTCCTCTGCTGCTCAATGCTGTTAAAGGGAAACGTTTATCACTGAATATCCCAAACATCAGCTTAGAGACTGAATCTATCATGTAATTTCTAGTACTGAGAACTAAGCGTTTGTTAAACTGTCTCAGTGACAAAGAATGTGATCGGTAGTTTCTTCCTTTGATTGACAGAATCAACATAAGGACTTCTCTAGCCCTAGCAAACCACAGCTATACTTGAAAAAATAGTGCGGGACTGTATAATATCTTGTAAACCTTGACAAAATCCAATAAGGTAGTTGTCACTTTGGTGCCAAGTCACACAAGTGTAGCTGGAAATAAGTGTGCCAGAACCAAGCATGCGGCGTTCCCTATAGTGTTGTAGAAATAACTGTCTCCAACTGGGTGTTGAGTGAACAGCAAAAGCGCTGGAACAGGGTTGTGGGACATTCTCAATCCAAAAGTATGCATCGAGTTCCTATGCAGCAGATGCTCTTAGATTGGTCAGAAAAGAACTGCGAAAAGTGGTAGGATTCTTGACTGGTCACTGGTTATTCAATGCACACCTATCGTTGATGTAACAAATCCGCAATGCAGAATGTGCAGAGAGGAAAAATAAAGTGCAAAGCATCTTCGACTGTCTTGCTCTATGCAAAAAGAGAGCCTCCTATTTAGATACATTTTTAGATAAGTATAGTCCAAGAAATCTTTTGTTCGCTAAAAACTTGGGCTTAGCACCTGTGACTGGGGATGCACAATGAGCGATAACCCTAACCCCTTCAAGACTAAAAAAAAGGACTCCTCTATCAACCTGACCAATTTTAGATGCCTATTGAGCTTACAATGCCCTGCTAACAGACCCACAACAGTTTGGACAGTTTTCCTGTCCTTACTTATCAGCTTTTCTGTGAATTTTGGCGATTGTTCCAATACTTCGCTTATCTTTGACCTGGTGAATTCTTCTACCATTTTTGTGGCTGCTTTTGTTACTGATTTTGCAACGCCGCAGAAGAGTTCAGGTCTAATTAAAGGCATTGACGCAGCTCTGCTTTTTTGTTGCCCTTATGAATCTCGTGTCCGGTACCCAGGCCACTGTGATTTTACAAAAGTCAAAATCTTAGAGTTATCAGAATATTTTGGACTTTTGGGTTTAGTAACAAGCTTTAGTTAAGGATTATATTTACAGTTAACACAACCCAAACGGCGGAGCAAGGTTAACTTATACCTAGTTTATAAAATGATGTATTACCCACTGGTACCAAATTAATTCTTGGGGCAGGGTAAGCTAAGTTTATCAAATCGAGGATTAATGGTAGTAGGAAATTCTTCTTAAGCAGCCCACTCACTAGAAGGGAACCACGACGACCTGAATGAAAACTATGTGTGTATGGAGTAAAATTTGGAATGCGCATCCCTTGTTAAAATCTGTACAACCATCCTGTTACAATGTGAACCATATTGATATTTGGCATGCGCATTTGTGTGTACAACGTTAGAACGTCTGTGTATGGGTAATAGAGGTTAGCTTGAGTAAAGCTTTTACTGTGGCGTGGTGATTTTATTATCTTGAAAAAATATGAACGATCTACGAAACATGTCTATGGATTTTTTAACGGAATTCATAGAAATGTACAAAAATTACTCCTGCTTATTATCAGTTAAAAATAAATAATTGCAAGTGTGGCTTCCCCTATTTTCGTTCGAGTGCTCATTAAAGTTATCATTAACACAAGTGTCTAATATTTGCAGGCCCATATTGGTATGTGTTTGATACTTGAAATTCATTGTTCTATGTGCCAGTTGCTTGGTCTATATAATTTATTAAATATTTTGGCATCCAACATATTTTAACATGTCAACTCAACCCACTGCAAGAAGTTTTGCTACTGTCACTAAATCAAATTCAAGAATATCAACTTTGCCACCTATAACAAATCATAGTGGACATCAAGCTATCATAATAAATGCACTTCCGGAAACAGTTCTCTTCAATTACATCAGGGCAATCGGTGAAGTTGTGACACCAAAAGGAATCATCCATGCTTCCCGTATATCTAATCAACGTACTTACATCTTTCTCGCTTCTACTTTAGTCGTTTATAACCTCCTTAAAAACCATCCTTCACTTGCCTTTGAAGAAGAAATCGTACCTCAATTCCTAATCAACTCATTGAACGGGATCAAAACTCATAAGATTCAGTAGAAAAGAAATACTGAGAGTGACATTCGATTTCCGACTTTCTTGGAAATACCATAACTGAGAAACTGCCTAAAAACTCTTGAATATCATCGAGACACTCTCCCATTATCAGTGGGGCGCTAGCGAATATTCCCTCCTGAAAGTTTACAGGGCTCTCATTCGATCCGAACTCGATGATGGCAGTATCGCATACATGTCAGCATCCAAGAACGTCCTGAAAACCCTGTACACAACACTGCCATCCGACTTTGTTTAGACGCATTTCGCTCTAGTACAGCCGAGGGCCTAGGTCTTGAAGCTAATGAACCTCCACTCTGGTTCAGGCGTCAATATCATCTCCTTTCTTATACAGCCACGATCTAATCCAGGCTCCTCTTTAATAACCAGAATACCTCACATTCTTAGCTCCCCACCATCCAACCCGCGCATTCAAACACTCACAATCGATTATCCAGTCCTGTCCCCATCCCACATAACTCACCCTGGACCAAAACACTCCCAAGATGTAACATCTCACTCACTTATTTCAGCAAGGAAGAAACCAGTCACGAACTCATCAGGAAATCCTTCTTAGAAATCATAAGTTCGAAGAAAATACCACCGGATCCTCTTCAGTGACGCCTAAAAAACGAGACGTGTCGGATGTGCTGTTACCAATTTGCCACACGCAGCAACGCAAATAAACTTGGCGTTGTGTGAATGGAGTATAGAGAGTACAATCTGAGTTTACGTCAGCATTCTTCCCTCCTAGTGAGTGGGCTGCTTTATGTAAAGTCTATACCATCAAAATGTAAGCCATCTTGTTTTGTAAGGATTGATATTTTTCCGCTAAATTCAAATTTTATACATTTGCATTGAAATAAAATTTGAAAAAGTTGAAACTGTTTTTAGCTTTAAAAAAATACATTCTACTCCTTTATTTACATTTGAAATTATTTATTGAGAAAGGATTGTTGGATGTTTTTCATGTCAATATTAAACCTTCATATTTACTCTGACGTATGTAATATTATTTTTTATATAGAAACATGTATACAATATAAAACGAATTTTAGGAAAAAATTTACCTTTTTTGTGTCACAAACGTATTTAAATTTTATAATTGTTTCGATAAACGATCATTTATAAAACAAAAGTATTTTTATTTCAACACAACCCCCATATATATATTGGCAGTTGTGGCCCGGGCAGCCGCCACCGTGGTCGCACCGCACCGCTTTAATAAAACTTTTCTTTGGGTTTGATTTATGGAAAGAGTTTAATTAAATTGTTTTTGTCAAAGGAACAGTCACTGTATTTAATGTGACGAGATTTGTTTTATTTCAGCAGAGTTTGTTCGGTGTGGTTAATTAATAGTATATTGCAGTGACGGATCGTGGTTAATTTTATAGGGGGGTCATAGGTGATGTGACCAAAATCTTAAAATACAGAACGACACTGACCAGTCCCCCGGAGGCCTATTCGCCGTGGGCGGAAATTTTTCGAAAAAAACATGCCCCATTTCTGCCCAGAAGTCGTTGAAATCGCTAAAAACGCAAAATTTGTGGAGTTCATTTCCAAAGCCAGAGAGGCAAAAAAATTATGCTTGTTTTATATAAAAAGAATGCTCTCTTAAAAAACAACCACATTTTATTCTTTTCTATACATATTAAATATGACAAACTTAAATTAAATGATAATTAATCTAAATCTTTTTAAAATTTAAGTGAAGCCTTCGATCTTTTGTATTTGCAAAGTGATCAATAACCCTTTCATTAAAATTATGAATACTATTCACAAATTGCTTTTCTATGCTTAACATAGCTAACGCCGACAATCTCTCCTGTCCCATAGTATTACGCAAAAATGTCTTGATTCTCTTTAATGTAGAAAAACATCTTTCGCTTTCTACAGTTGTCATTGGTAATGTACATAAAATATTCAACAATTTTACAGTTTCCGAGAGATTGTTATTAATAAACAATTGCAGCATTGACACAGCTCCTGAAGTCTTATTAAAATCGTCGCGTTCATGAATAACTTGAAGTTCAGTTTTTAGTTTTAAGTAATTAATACTAGAAACGTTTTCTATTATTGACTGAAGAATACGATCTGGAAAATTAATTTTATATTGTTCGAACTGGTCGCTGTAAAATAACTGGGCAATCACTAAATGATCACTGAAACTAAAGCGGTGGTTAATCTCAGAAATTATTATGTCGCAAACCTGCAAAGCAACTTGGCGCTTTGAGTCTTCATTTTTCCTTGGTCTTTTTGCACCAAGTGTTGAAGAAGATGAAGGTGCTTCGGGAAATATTTCATTTAATAAAATATTGTCTCTGACTTTTTGAATTGACATTTTAAATGAGTCTATATTTTTTTCACCAATATCACGTCAATACCATGTTTTCGAAGTAGTTTAAAAAGATCTTCACAATTAGGCATTATTAAATGGAAAAAATTTAGCCAATAAAGGAAATCTACGCTTTGCAAAAAAGTTTTTAATCCTATTGCTTGATTAATTGTATTTGAGTCTTCTTCAACCTCAATTATCTTTTCTATTGAAGCCAGAATATCAGCTTGATACAAAAATACGGTTTCCACACAACACGTATTAAAATACCACCTTGTCGGTGCCGCTCTAAGTAAACGTACTTTAACAAATTCATCGAGAATCGCTGTACGTTTTGGAGAACGACTAAAAAATATGGAAAATCCCTGTGAATTGGCAAAAAAAACTTTAACATTTTTATTCTGACTTACTGCTTTTTGCAGAATTAAATATAATTGGTGAGCATAACAATGAATAAAATTTGCTTGAGGATATCGTCCTTTAATTTTTTTTGTACTCCGCCTAATCGACCACTCATAGTAGAAGCTCCATCATAACTCTGTCCAATTAACTTTTCCGGTGTTTTATTAATTTCTAGTACCTCTAATTCTTTAAAAACAATCTCCGATGAATGTTCGGCTGTGGTGCCGGTAGGATTTACAAATTTTATAAACCTTTCGTGAACGACACCGGATAAAATGTACCGTATGATAAAAGTCATTTGAGTTCTGTTCGAGCTATCAGTAGTTTCATCCACCTGGACTGCGATATATTCGGCTGACTGAATCTCCAATTTAAGTTGTTCTTGAGCCACCGATAACATTGAATCAAGTAATTTATTTTGTACAGTTTTAGAAGTACCCTTATCCAAGTATTCTTTGAATATTGGATCCAGATCTGAAACAAAATTTATAAGTCCACGAAATATTCCCGGGTTTACAGAAGATTCTGTCTCGTCGTGCCCTCGCAAAGCAAGTTCAAACGCTCCACAAAATTTCACACAGTCAATTATTTTTTTGATAATAAATCTGTTTTTCGACACATTTTAATTAAAAATTCTTACCGATTGTCTATAAGCATTGTCTAATTGAGAACGAATATCCACAGTACCGATTGTAGCAAAACTCATGGCACATTTCATATGGTCTGCCGATAAACTATGCTTTTTTATTTTCTCTTTTAAATGTTTTAAGTCTTGGACACCATTTTACACCATAAAGAATTATTCGAAAAAAGCAGGCAAACGAAACAGTAAAATGCATCACTTACTTCACATTCGCAAATCCAATCAGACAAATCATACATAGACCTGCGAAAATTGCGATGAACTTCTTTATTTTTGTCCTTGCTAGTCTGTTTAATTTTTAAATCTGGAAGAGGACGACCACCTTCCTTTAGTTTTAATAGTTTTTCAAAATTTAATTCACTTTTCGTTCTCAAATTTTGAACCATTTGCACCACAGACATGATAAAAGGCGTAGAATAAAATAATTAAAACACAAGCCCTCATAAAAACGAATCAAAATAATAACAATAACAACTTATTACATCAAAACACAAATCTTATTTGACTTCAAAATGATCTCCTTTAAATCAAAATATAGCGTAGCCTGCCAACCCCTCTACTCATCTCTTTTCTAAGCGTGTAATAATCGAACGACGTAAGTCGATTCATCATCCATATTAACCCGGGCTTTTGACCCAAGAGATGTAAACTTCGGCCGTGTTTCTTTCACGTTACGAAGATTGTCAACGTTCGGCAGATTCCGTCCCCATTTAACGCGTTGAGGTCATCGATGGACACCAGCCCGTTTTGTTATTTTGAATTTCGCAGAGATGTAGTTCGAAATAACGTTTACACGGTTGTCTTGACAAACGTTTACACGGGGGTCTTGAAGAAACATTATAGGTAAATTTTATTTTTTATTTAAGAGAAATACTTAGTATTAGTATTTAATACTACTATACTATATGTATAGTAGGTATATTTTATTTTTTTATATATCTATTTAAATATTTTTAAAATTATTTTTTAATGGGAGGTCATTGCCCCAATGAACTAATGCGGTCGCTACGCTCGTACTACAAAATTTCATATACCTACGAGTTGAAATGGGTCATTTCATGCAAATTGTAAACTATACTTTTTCTACGACCATCTGAATCATAATCAAATCTATAATATTTTTCATAACAATTTTTATTATTAACTTTACTACCGTCATTGTTGCATGGTTTAGAGAATTTTTTCTCTGAAAATTTTAAGTCGGGTTCTTAGCGCTGAACGAACCATATATTTTTTTCCTTTTTGTACATGTACTACGTCGTGAAACAACGTTCTAAATTTTGATAACTCGGAAATAAAAAAACTTTATGCAGAAAAAATCGTTATACTTAATTCACCTGCGGAAAAAGTTATCACCTCCTGCATCTACCAGGATAGTGAGCGACATCCTTCTAAAGCAATGGCTAGTTGACATATCGGGATCAACATGTCAATGTCAAATCATCCTCACTATCGCCTATCGCTACCCATTTTCGATTGCTAACTTTTTTTGCGATTCCGAGATTTAAAGTGGTCACTTTACTCTCACATGCTAGAAATTAAAGTGTCACTCTTAGACCCAAGGGATATAAAGGGACAGTTAAAATTCCAAGGGATTTAAAGTACAAATAAAACCGTACATCCTCGATGCATATCCAAGCATTTTAGAAGTCCGTCCTCGATGCCCAGCCAAGTTTCGTAAAAGTCCCTCCTCGATGCCCAGCCAAGTTAAGTAAAAGTCCATCCTAAGTAGTATTTATTTTTATTAAAAATGTATGTAGAATTACCAGAATTACAAAAAATATTGTATAGACCTGCCTACTAAAGTGTCAGTAATCCCTTAGGTGGATTAAATGGGTCACTTTGGTCGCTTTGTGTATAATATACTATTATAAACGAATTTTGTAAACACTGATGTGAAATGTCAAATCATTAGACATGACTCTATCATATATTATAATATAATGACAGTCTAGTAGCTCATGGAAGTCTCGGGAAATGAAACATTTCGATACAGCTAGCCCGTGGGAAATTAAAATCTGTACTACAACGTGATAGGTTTCTTAATCGAATACGCACTTGAAATGTACATTTTTCTTTATGGTCGTATAAAAATATGTTTGCACTTTTCACTGGTTTTTATTGTAATTTTGCTTCATTACAAGGTTTTTATTATTTTTGCATGGTAATTAAAACTTTACGACTGTTTCTTTAACAGCTTGACTGCCGACTACTCCGATCGGAGTATTTCGGAATCATTCGGCGACGCCCATCACTCCGATAGGAGTTTTAGTTTCGCTTGAGATTCACACACTAGTATTGAGCCGGTGTTACAGAAAGAATATTGTATTTCGTGTGGCGTCAGTCGTTGAACTTAATTCAAAATGTATTTTAGTTGGTTATGCGTTTTGAACGGATTCGTAATAAAAAAAGACTAACAAATGAAGAATTACTTCAGTGTTGATGATAGTAGCGATGATGAATATTTGTTAGAATCCGAAGCTGAAGATTCTACCTCCGAATCAGAAGCTGCAACTGGTTCAGACACACGTGATCAGGATCAATTGTTAGGAAATATTCCTGGTTCGCCTGTAAATATCAATCCAGCACCGACTAATGTGCAAGTGAATTTCCAGTGGACAAATACAGGGACATTGAAACACTTCACGCTCAAGAAAAATCAAGAGGTTTTGGTACCAATTCCGGACAGAGGGAAAGCTATAGATTTCTTTAGCCTTATAATTGACGAGACTTTTCTAGAGCAGACTGAAAACCAAACAAATTATTATGCTATTGCAATTTTTCTCAGCAGTGAAACATCCCTAAATTCGCGTATTACAAATTGGAAACATTTGACTGTTGCAGAGTTAAAAAATTTCATAGCTCTCCCCTTTCATACTTGCACTATTCAACTTACACGAATAAATGATTACTGGAAAATGGATCCTCTTTTCAATATACAACTTTTTCGAAAATATATGTCGTGAAATAGATTTATTTTCATCTACAAATATGCAGCACTTCTAGTTCTGTGTTAGGTGTCAATGAATGATTGATGTCAAGTAGATGTTTTGCGTAGTGGGATTTATCTGGTTGTTTTAATCTGTATGCTCGTAAGTGTTCACTGTATCGTATTTCAAAATTCCTAAGGGTCTGACCCAAATAGACAGTATTACATTCTGAAGTGCTGCATATTTGTGAAAAGAAACAAGAACTGGATTTCCTTGAAGAACTGGAAATTAGAAGACATTTAAGAAACCTACAATATGAAGTTGTCAATGAAGTTAAATCTAGGGAGTTCTCAACTAATAAACTGTCTCCTTAAGTGATAATTGTAAAGATCAGCAGATATAGTTTTCCTGGTTTTCTATATAATTGCACAGTTATACTGATCCTAATTGGAAAAATTATATCCATGATATCACCATAGGGCTAATAATATCTAAGCTTCAATATTTGTAATATCACATCTTCTTCTTTTTTCTATAAACATATATTAAGCCAATCACAAGTTAGGTTACTTCTTGGTCTAGCCAAAAATAACTACCAAACATCAGGTAGACATAAAATTAAAATGAAATGTAACTTCTGTCATTCTGACGATGATATTGATTTATCGAAACAATTGTCAATTTTTTAGAATTTTCAATAACTTTTATTATATTGTGGAATTAACTAGAGACCGTGAGTTTCATTTAAAAACACTAATATGAGCATATTTCACTAAGTAAGGGTCGAGACAGTTAATTTCAATAATATCTAACATCTTACATGTAACCTCTAACTTTTGACATTTTACAATATATATTTACGAGAGAAAATAATTTAGGTTTATTTGTTGAGTTTGTCTATACTACATTCATATTTCTATACAATTATGTACCTCATGTCTGGATCTCTCCAAAATATACAATTTTAATTTATTTTTGAATGAATATTCGCTGTTTAATACTTTTAATGATTCCGGTAACGTGTTGTATAATTTTGGAGCCAGGTAAGTATAAGATTGTTGGGTGATTGTTTTTGTCATATGGGGTACAGGTTGGTGTGTTTTCTGGCGGGAAATATATGTTTCGTTACACGAACTTTGTTTTTAAAAACTTTTATTCACTTAAAAATACAAAATATGAACTTTGAAAAATAACAGTAAAATAATAAATTGAATAAACAGGATGTATAGATAAAAATAATATGCAGACTAAATTAAAATATATTTACAATTTGTATTTATACGTTGAATATGCTGAGGTTGCACCAACGGTCGTTGCAGTACCGGAACCCAGTGGATACGTCGGCAATATACAGGATGTAATTCCTCCATCCCCAGAGAGATCCATACAGGGTGTGGATAGATTACTCATCTTCTTCTTCTTGGAAAGTTCTCGGTTTTGGTTTTGGATCAGCTGTGACTTCGTTGATCATTTTTGTTGTGGGTTGGCGTTTACATCTCGACTTCCATTTGAAAACACCAACAAGAAGTGCGATCGCAATTACGATATAGAGGGGTGTAGACCATGCATAGGCGTAGTTGTGTGGAATGTTTCTCAAACTAACTTCTTCCATTCGATTTTCTTCTTTTATGAGTTGATGAACGTTGTCTAAGGAAATGTCTTTAATTTTGATTTTTCCAGAGTGTATTCTTCCTTCGTTTTCAATCTTTATTTCAGGAAGTAGTAAAGGTTGACCTGGGATAACATCTTCGTGGTTGATGAATACGTTTCTTGGAGTTTGGAAGCTACAGCTCGGTGGTAGTTCTATAAAATAGGTACCCTTTAGAGATATGAAATCGGTTTTTGTACAAGTGGTTTTGATTTTCGTTTCTTCTGGGAATACTGCGATGTAATGCGCTGAATTTATACTTTCGATAATTTCGTTATCTACGATAATTGGCACTGGTACACATTTCGGTTGATCTTCAGTTCTTAGTTGCAACAATTGGTGGATGCATTCATCGGATTGGGCATCTACCATGGGTTTTTCGTTGGGGCAAAAATACAGTTGGTGGATATTTTCACATTCTTGATCCTCGTACTCGTACTGATTGCCTTGCATTGCCAGAAAAAGCTTAGGTGGGATAAGGACCGTGTTATTTTTTGTGGGAATAGAATACAGGTGAAAATAAGTATAAGTTTCGGGTTTAACTAAGGGAAAGTGAATAACGAAAACAATTCTGTCTTTAGAGTAATAAGAATCAACGGTTAAAATGTTATAGTATTTAAATAAATTTTGAGAATCACTGCCAAAGAGTAGGGTATTAATTGGATAATATTTGAGTAATGTTTTAACTATAAATTCTAGATGTTCAAACTTTAGAACACTATAATGCAACGTTTTTAATTTTGCAAATGCAATAGAATTTTCAATATTATTTAGTATTTCTATTAAGATTTTAAGTGCTGCTTGTATTTGATCAAGAGTATTTTTTGCTAGGAAATAAGAGGAAAAATCATTAACAAACTTTTCAAGTTCAGAACTTAGCTCATTTAGTTTTCCTGTTATCTCTTCTTCATTTTGTTTTATTAGTGAGATACTACTGTTATAATCGTCTATAATTTGACTGGTTAATGATATTTGTTTGTTCAAAGTATTTGCTATATCTTTTTGATTTGAACTTAATAAAACAATGGCATCATCGTAACGTTTGCCATCTTCTGCATCTAAGTTACCAGATATGCTTTTCAATATTGTTCCTAAGCCATTTAAAATTCCTCTCTTAATTCTTTTACTGCCGTGTAGAAAATTTAATTTTTCTTTGCATTGCTTAATTTGATATTTTATTAAATTAATCAAGAATTTAAGTTCATTTGCAAAAACTTGATTTTTGATATTAATTACCTGCAAAACATTTTCGAACTGATTTGTTATATGGTATTCGGTTTCTATAGGGTTTAGATCAAAGTAATGGATAAAAGAATGATGGGTAGTTTGTAATCTAGCATTTCCTTATTTGTACGGGAGTATACCTGGATTGGACTCCAAACTAACAATTTTAATTTCCTGTGCCTGCATTGCTAGTACCAGCGATAGGAGGATTCTGTAATGGTAGAATTTTTTGATTAGCAAGTGGCCTTTTTAAGTTATTTTTATGATAAGTGGCGGTAACTAATGTTTGTCTGCTATTACGAGGTGAGATTATTTTGTAAGTTTTGACTTTGATTTTTTCATTTTGTTTTATTGGTTTGGCTTTAAATCTAGGACTAATTTTATTACGAGCATTAGTTTTATGATATGCTAATGCACCTGGGTCATAAGTTAATGGTTCGTGTCTATTTTCGTTAGTCTTTCCCAACCTTTTCGATTTTTGATTTGCCATATGTTCATTTAATGTTTTATAAATTTCAGCGGTAGTTTCTTTATGTTTAGTTATGTAGTTAGAATACAATTTTTCATTAATGTCAATATTAAGAGGGTTGTTTGTATCTAAATGTCCTGAAATAATTTCTATTGGACGTAACTTTGTTGCACTATGAATGGAGTTATTGTATCCTAAAATTGCATAAGGCATTTGGTCTAAGATATTGAGATTTTTATGAGTTTCTTGTATAATTCTAATATGTTCTATTAAAGTTGAGTGAAAACGTTCAATTATGCTATTAGAATTTGGATTCAATGCCGTAGTATAATGAAGTTCAATTTTGTGTAATTTTGCAAAGTCTTCAATAACATGATTTTTTTATTCGGTACCTCTATCAATTACTAACATTTTAGGTGCACCATAATGAGTGAAAAGACTCATGAAAGCTTTAGCTATATGTATTGCGGTTACTCCTACTAAATGATATGCTTGCGCGTATTTACTAAATCTATCAATAACTGTCAAGAATTTTTGTCCTTTAATTGTGAAAACATCTGCGTGAACTATTTCAAAAGGTTTATTAGGTGTTGGAGTTAATTCGAATTTTTGTTTTGGGGGATTTCTGTAATACTTCATCTTTTGACATAGCTCGCAATTATTTATATATTTAGTTACAGTACTTCTGATATTTGGCCAATAATATTTACGTTTAATTTCTAATTCAGTTTCATTAATTCCTCTGTGATTGTTCTTACGTTCATGATGCATTTGTACTATTTCTATCTGCGAATTGTGGCCAATTACATCTTCTAAAACATTGTTACAAATAATATAGCTTTGAATGCGGAGTTTTTAAAATTTTCTTGCAATGTTGTACATAGTTTTGGAATCAAATCTAATCGATCATTATTTATAGCAAATAATTTCTTTGTTGATGTAAATTCTTTAAATATTTTAATAATTTCAGGTTCGAATTTCGTTTCTGAAATTTGTATAGTGGTTTTAGTTTTATTCTCATATAATTTAGTAACTTTTGGCGCTGCTGGTGAATGAAATACTATTTTAAGAAATATCTGATTTTGAAAATGATTAATAGGTGTTTCTGAAATTGGAATTTCTAATATTGGGTTTTCATGACTAGTGTGTATGGTTTCGTTTTCTTTGAGAGTTTGGGTGGTGTATTCTCTTTCCCAGTCTCTCCTCGTATTTAGCATCGTAGTGAAATTCTTTTCGATACTTACTTTCTTGATAATTTCGTCACTGGGAAGATTCGCTGATGAGATGTATTTTGTTAGAGAGGACCAGGCTCCCTGATTTCTAATACTCTCATTGCCTGAACCTTCCTTAGATATTCTAAGAATTGACTCTTGTGCAGATCTTTCTATCACCAGATGTAGAGGTGTGAGATCTGTAATGATCTCAAGTGCCCTAGTTGGACACGTTCTCATAGCTCCAGTGATGCACACACAAGCAAGCCTTTGAACTTTGTCGAGGGTCTTTCTCGTGCTGTACTGACTTACTTTTGTATGTCAAACTATTGCCCTATACGTAATTGCTGGTTTCACAATCATGGCATACATCCATCGCAGTATTTTTGGGTTACAGCCCCACCTCTTACCAGCTAGATTTCTGCGCGCCATCAAAGCTATTATTACTTTACTAGCAGTTATTTCAACATGTTATTCCACAGAAGCTTACTGTCTAGGGTTATCCCTAGATATTTAACTTCTGATTTCCATTCTATGATTTCCCCGTTTAAGGATATGGGTGTCATGGCTGGAAGTGTTCTTTTCCGAGTAAATGAAATTACTATGGTCTTGTTTGGGTTAATGTTTAGCCCCACTGACAAGTACCATTACTCAATGATTCTGAGACCCTGTTGTAATAAATCACACAAGGTGTTCTCGAACTTGCCTCTGACTATTAGAGCTATGTCATCAGCATAGCCCATACATTCGAAGCAAAGCTCCGTTAGCCTGTAGAGCAACTCATCTAGTAGGAGGCTCCATAGAACTGCTCCTTGGTGAGCAAGTTGTTCGGATGGCCATCACAGATGATAACCACCTTGAGGTTGCTGCTTACGGCTTCCCCATAGGATTTGTGCCCACTAGGTGCAGGGCACGCCTTCTTGAGGATCGGTCAGCCATCCAAGACCTCTTGGTCCCCCCTTTGGCGGCATCAGGCTTGACCCCGCCAGGACCAGCACTCTCGTGCGCCGCCCGGCTCGGTTCCGCTGCTGCTCCTCCTTGCAAGGGCCAGTAAAGCCACCTTTCGGTATACCTTCTGCCGCCCTTGCGGAGTTAAATGTCAGATCAATCAATTTATGACGCTATTTTGAACTATGCTAGGCAATGTGGTCTAAATTTAGAAAAAATGGATGTTATACTATGGCGGGAAAGGAAAATGGAGTCCAAAAACTAATAAGGAACGTATATTCTAGAGCAACATTTTTTCACTATTCATCCCACCGGCATCTTGTTATTGATGATCTTAATTCAGTTCCGCAAATTCAAAACAGTATCGATGTAATTAGAGAACTAATTAATTTTTTTAGAGGCAGTCCAAATCAGAGGTAACTTGTTACCAATATCCCACTTCTATCAGAGACCAGATGGTCAGCCAAGTACAAATCCTGAAAATTTTGTTAGTACAAATAAAACTTTACAAACTATGTCACAACAGATCAAAACTTTAATAGCCAGGCTACATAAAAAGCAAATCAGTTATTTTTTACATCAGAACTCTTTTTGAAATGTCTTTCACTATTTACAAAATATTTTTCTTTCACTACCTCCTACGTCTTATTTCAGAAGGGTCAAAACTTGGTAAATATCAACGATGACCAATAATCGCTTAGCAGGTTTATGTACATTGAAAACGATAAAGCACACTTTATCGAAATAGTACTTGATCAATTTGCTGAAGAGCGAAGAAGGTTAAAATTTGCCTTCTCTTAGTAAAAAAGTTGAATATTTTTAGTTTTTTTTGTTATAATTCTAGATACATATTTTTATATTTGTTCATATTTTTTAAGAATCAGAGTTTTTGATTTGATAAAAAAAAATAGTTCTGTGTTTTTTAGATGGAGTATACTTTTAGTTTATAATTGTTGTCTAGTACCTACTCTATAAATATTTTTATTTTTCGGCATGCTTTAAGAATTATAATTTATTATCTGTCAGATGCTTACGCCTTTAAAAATTCGCGATCTTTTTATAAATAAAATGATTTTCAACTTTAGAAACAAATTTTATTTAATTAGTTCTTTTTAGGTTGGGTTTTCTTATTAAACCCCTGAGCCGGGCCATCACGTTGACCACTGGCGTTTTTGACTGATCACCATTGCACCATGTCAGATCAAGTATCTTTATGGTGTGTTCCACTATTAACACCAAAGTGTTGAGCGTAATACATATAAAAGGAGCAGTGCATATCATCATATAACACTATCTATTGAGGGCAAATTTACATAGTTGTGTTTTTAAGTGAAATGTAAAATACTATTATATAAATGTTTCTATTTATGTTTATATTTTCTATCAATAAGATTTTTTTATTTAAGAAAAATGTAATAAATGTAAAAGAAGACTTGATGTAATTTGTCCCTTCCCTGGAATCTTTTCTGCACCACCCCTCCTTCCCCCCTTGGATGATTTTCTGCCGGCGCCCATGGTTGTAAGTTCTGTAGTGCACAATGCATACAATCACGTCAAATGAACTATACTGATACACATGGAATGGCCTCAGTCACACTTGATTGATTGACAAAATTTCGTTGTTTAAAAGATTATTACTTCAAAAATTCACGATTAACTACCCCATTAAACTACATTGTAATTTGCGCTCTTTTTGCCCAGAGTTGCTCCATCTCACTTTTAGACCTCTCACCATAGACCGATAACAACCAACCTCAAACTCTAATGTTGGCCGCATAAGCTGTGCACTGAATAGATATTTAGGGACCATTTCATGTGTATTAGTAGTTCATTGATCACGTTCCCCAGCAAGTGCAGCACTTGTGGTGTATTTCTTTGTTGTAACGAAAAAATCTGGCCCCCTCCTGGATGATTTTATGCCGGCGCCTTTGGATATGAGTTCTGTAGTACACAATACATACAATCACGTCCCATAGTAAGTGCCGCACTTGTGGTATATTTCTTTGTTGTAAGGAAAAAAAATTGTTTTGCAGCTTAAAACGAAATACATTTGTAAACAAACTTTAATTTTGTGTTCTTCACGACATCGACTCCTACTGATTATTTTTGAAGATGTTTTGCTTTAGAAAATATATTTAGTACATTGCTATTAAGTTTGTCATTAGTGTTTCCTGACGGTAGTCAAAACTCCACAATTTTTTTTATTATAGTGAAAAAATAAGTAAAAGCTCCAATTTTTGTTAAGTTTATGTATTCTTATGCAAAACTTGCAAAAATTATATATTTTTTATATATTTGAACAATAAAGGGTTAAACAATATAACTAATAGTTAGGAAAAGATGTAAACACGAGAAAATAAATGTCGTACAAAAAATATAGAATTCTACACGCAAATATGCTTGTTTTATAAATTTAAAATTACAAAGTGACCGTCTAATATGCTCTCAACGTTTCATTATTGATTTTATTAGTCATTATTAACACTATTTATTACCGACCATATAATCATAAATAATTTTTTATCAGTACGTTCGGGAAACACTGTTTTTGTTGCACAATAATAATAATTACAGTAGTCATTACACAATTTATTTATATATTACGCCGTTCGATTGATTAAGGGTCAAAGTTCAGTACCATTATATTATTACATTTTCGTCTGCACTGAAGAATTCGTTTTAATTTAATTTATAGTGTGTTGCGAGAATAGATATAAATACATCTCAATTATTTTATTTGTTGAAATGCTAGTAATGTGATAGTCTTTTATAAAAGAAACAAAAACAACTTCGTGTAGTAATAAAAAAATTAGCTTTATGAGGACTATTTGCTTCTAAGGTAAGATTACTAATATTTTTTACAGAGTTGGCTTCAAAAAATAAGGTTATGTTTCAAATTTCGCGGGCTGCGTATGTTAAATTTTTTACTTTGGTACAGATACTTCAACACTGGTTGACATAAGGCTTTTGTATTAAGGTACGTTTACATTAATTTCCAATTTCAATTGCAATTGGAAATTTTTGACAGCTAAATGACTGACCGTTTACATTCAAAATTTTATTGTTTTTTAGGTTATGTAAGAATGAAATGTAAACAAAATAAAAATATTATTCTTAAAGTTTTGTTAAAATGGATACTAGAGATACTTTTAAAGTTTGTATATTAGGGGTTCTTAGTGCCGTAATTGGTATTATGCGATTTAGATTTGAAAAAAAAGAAAAATTAAAAAAGTGTCATTCGCAATAAACGCGTTTGGGTAAAAGAGATTTTTTATTTATTGCATTTTTTCATAATTTAGTAGCTGAAATTCGAAGAAGTGATCCTGAACTCCTGAACTATTTTTTAATTTTACTAAGATGAGTATTTTATCTTTTGATTATTTACTTTCAATTTTTGCCCACCATTAAGAAAACTCACCTACAGATACTATACAACCGAGTATATGCCTTATATTGACATGATACAATAATATTTATTGTATCATGTTATATTGACATTAAGCAGAGTTGTCTCTGCATTAAGGTTTCTGGCTACATGATATATTCTTATGTAACTCTTGCCTATGCATTTAGAATTCACAAAGCGACAATTTGTAATATCATAGGAGAAACTTGTAATGTTTTGTTGGAAACATTGTCACTAGTATAAATTGAATAGTAGTTACACAGATCATATAACTACTATTAGTAGTTATATGATCTGTGATAAATTGGAACTGAGCGTGACCTTGAAAACAAATTTCAAAATAAACGACAATACAGTTTGTCATTTGTCAAGCTCAAAATTTTTACGCCGCCATAATACAGGATAAATTTGATGTCAAACAAATTTTCGTTCCAGATCTTACACAAGAAATAGAACCAAATAGGAAATCTTGTTTAGAAATTGCTTAGTCTAAAGCGATTTTGAGGAAAGTCACTTAATTATTTATAGACGAAAATATAATGCAAAAAGGGTGTAAAACACTAAACCACACGTCACACCAATGACGTAAAAAAAGAATAGACCTAGCGATCCTAGCATCTTATTCATTATCTAACAATGTGCTATAAAAAGACAACAATACATCCGTTTTCCTGGTGTGGCAACGCTGTGTAAATGAAATCATACAATTTCCAGTGGCGTACTACTTTGAAAATTTTTGAGGTAATTCTCAACTTAAAAATAAATGTGTGATATAAATGCTGTAGAATTACATACTGTAAAGAGTGTATTGAATTGAAAATAATTGAATTTAGGAAACATACTGAATTAAAAAGAAATTTTGAATTTGATTAATTCAAATGAAAATCTGAAATAAAAATAAATAAGGATATTGAGAGATAATTAACCCGTTATTCAATTTTCAAATAACAAAATAAGATCAGAAATAAATGGAATTATCGAACTATTAATTTTTATAAACCGTGTTAAATTATATGATTAATTGTGTATAATGTTTCATATTAACTAATAAAATACTTTATTTTATAGCACAACTGCTTGTAGTCAATATTGTTGACGCTTTCAATAAATTTATAGATTTAATGATTTTGTGGTACCTACCACATGATGGATCTGTAATATTTTGGAAGTACAAGGAATTTCTTTCTACTTCACTTTCCGCAGCTGTCAGTGTGGCCGATGAAGAAGGATTTTTGTATACCATTTGTCCTGCATTATTTTCTGATTCGCAGGAAAATTACAAAAATGGGGATATAACTACCATATTACAATATTAATTAATGTTTCTTCTAAACATTCAAAAATCATTACTCATGTATACCATACCTTTTGCCCCAGTCTAGATATTTTATTATCAATTGAACTTATAATTTCAACTCACAATTTTAATGCGTACTTATTAAGCAAATAGTAAGTATTAGAAATATTTGATAAGGTTGTATACCTGGAGGATACTTTAACGAATGCTCGATGTGAAAGTAGTGGATTTGCACCAGTTTTAATATATTTTACATCATTTGCTTTAACAAGCAAATCACTTGGACCAAAGTGAGAGAAGCAATGGAACTATATTATATGTTAACACCAGTCAATGAAAAGCATTTTTTTTGCTCATCATTCGTGGAAAACCTTCAATATATGTTGTTGAGAATCCACTAAGTGCACTAATTATATAAAAAAGCGTAGGAATTATATTTGATATTTACTTACTTATACAGTATACTTATAAATACAAAAATGTCTCTACTGGTCAGTAAAACAAAAATAATTGCATGATTTAAGGTTTTCATATTGTTAAAGTGCATAATTTTCAACTTTGAAAATCAATCAATAAGAAGATGCACCTATATCGCGACACTGGTTATTTAAAAATGAATGTCAAATGCAACTGTCAACTCTACCAGTGAAACGATATATGCTGGTTCAAATGATTAAATATCTTGCAAATATAACACTGACGAACCATGTATTTAAATTATAATACACTTACTAAGTCTGCAATAATACAATAACTGCTAAAATTTCAAATTTCCGAATAATCACTTGTAAACAAACAACTTCATGATTCTGTATTGGCAACTATGTATGCGATGATTTGTTATGATGAAATACGTTTTGTGAATGGATTGGGTCCTACAGCGTTGTCACGTAGAGGAGAATAATCTTATTGTTAAAAACACCTAGGAACAACAACAACTCAAATCGCAAGAAAATTTTGCTGTATGTCCTCCATTGACACTTTTAATAATATCATATGCCTCATGACTATTATTATCTTTGCAAATCAATGTTACTTTACATTTTCTACATCAATTTATTACATATTTTTCGAGCAGTTTTCAGAAATAAAGCACATTTTGACAATAGCGCACGTTGACAGGTAGCGTATAGTTGCCCATCTCGTTACAGCTTTTGCAATGTTGGTTTCAGTATTTAATATAAATGAATGGGTCTATTCTTTTTCTACGTCATTGCATCACACACTATTAAAACCACACAAACATACAGTTTTATCACATCTACAGTAGTTTTGACTTTATAGTTAGGTAGCGCTGCGATTTTAATCTCGAATCCCAAAGTTTCAAAGTTAGCGGTTCTTTAATGAAATTTCCTTTTTTTAATAATAGCGGGGTTATGTATTATATGAATAGTTGTTATTGGTCTATGGACATGATACAACAAAATAGAAGATATGATCTCTAGCTGTTCGAAATATCGTTCACCGCGCGCATGACGTCACGCAGAGAGTACAATTTAAAACCGTGAGCGCGGGCTAATGCATTTGATGTCATAGAGCTTGCGTATGATGCGTTGCTAATGCATTTTGAAGGAAAATGAGGATGGTTCAGGTTGAATGAGATATTATTAGTATTATAAAGGTAAAGATACATAATAATTTATATTATCTGATTGGTCGTTTCTAATATTAATGTCTGCAATGTCTATAGTTGGAGAATAATTAAATAGTATGTTTTTAACTAATTTATTTGGATAACCATTATCCAAAAATAGATGATATAAAGTTTTTAAGTTCTTTTCATGAAAAATAGGATCTGATATTTTAGTTATTCTATTTCTCATTTGTTTAATTAAGTTAATTTTCATTGAATATTTATGGTAAGACCAATAGTTCATGAATCTTCCTGAGCTAATTGGTTTTCTGTACCAATCAATAGACAATGTGTTATCATTATTTCTTATAAATTTTTACACCAACCAATTTATTAGGTTCATATATCACAGATATTTTAACAAAGGCATATAATTTAAATACAGAATATTACATTAAAGATTCATTTGAAGTTTTTAATCAATTTAACAAATTTCAATTACCTGATAATCATGTAATTTGCAGTTTAGATGTTGTTTCCTTATTCAGTAATGTATATTTAGAATTTTCTTTAAGAGCAATTGATAAAAAATGGAATGAAATCAGTGAATATTGTAAAATATCTAAAAAATATTTCCAAGAAATTATTACATTCCTGTTTGAAAATACCTATTTTACATTTAACGATAAAATATATAAACAAACTTTTGGTACTCCAATGGGAGCTACAATTTCTCCCATTATATCTTGTTATGCAATGGATAATTTATTGGATACAATTATACCATTGTTACCATTTAAAATAATTTTCTTAAAAAAATACGTTGATGATATTATTTTAGCATTACCAAAAACTAATTTAGATGAAGTTCTTTCAATATTCAATAACTATGATCCATATATAAAATTTACAATGGAAAAAGAAGACAGTAATCAAAGTGTACCATTTCTAGACACAAAATTTATAAGAAATAATGATAACACATTGTCTATTGATTGGTACAGAAAACCAATTAGCTCAGGAAGATTCATGAACTATTGGTCTTACCATAAATATTCAATGAAAATTAACTTAATTAAACAAATGAGAAATAGAATAACTAAAATATCAGATCCTATTTTTCATGAAAAGAACTTAAAAACTTTATATCATCTATTTTTGGATAATGGTTATCCAAATAAATTAGTTAAAAACATACTATTTAATTATTCTCCAACTATAGACATTGCAGACATTAATATTAGAAACGACCAATCAGATAATATAAATTATTATGTATCTTTACCATATATTAAAGAAATAACACCACAGTTGAGTAGGATTTTTAAACCAATGGACAACATTAGAATTGCCAATAAAACATGCTTAACCATAAAATCTATTTTCACTAATTTGAAAGACAAAACTTCAATTCTTAATCTTTCAAATGTAATATATTCTATTCCATGCAAAAATTGTGATAAAAAATATGTTGGTCACACTGGTCAGAAATTAAAGAACCATATAAGTTTCCATAAGAGCGATTGTAAGTTACATCCTGAAAGATGTGCTTTATCTGAACATGTAATTGATAATGATCACTTTATGGATTTTGAATCTGTTAATATTTTGGACATACAACCAAATACCAAAAAAAGACTTTTCTTAGAAATGGCTCATATATTTCAAGAACCTAATACTATCAACAAAAAAAGTGACCATAATAATCTGAGTGATATTTATTATTATCTACTAACAATTGATATTAAAAATAACTAAATTTCAAATTCTTATTTGATGATTTTTAGAAATAATTTTATTTTAGGTAAATGATTTTAAAAATGTTTTCAATACTTTTAAATTATTAAGATGACATGATGACATCTATAATAATTTGAGGTTGAATTTTATATAATAAAAGAAGAATATTTGAATAACTAATAACCTATATTACAAATATAACCAATTTTCTTCTTTTGTTTTCAAAAACATTTTAGCATATAAAGAAAATGTTTACATTCATGAATCTGTCAAAATGATTTAAATTGAAAAAAAAAATTTTTTAAAAAATTCAAATATAATTATATTTACCAATTTATAACAATCTCAATTTACTTATCCTTGATAATGGAAATAAACGTTTCCGAAAGCTTGGAAGAAAAACAGTAACAAGAGTTTTCTTTAAATTAACTTGCCGTTACCCCAATATTCGTGGTTTTATATATATATATATATATATATATATATATATATATATATACATCTTACTATCATTTCTGCATCCGATAGAATGACTTTTGCATTTAATCCTGCATCCTCTGTAAACTTACGTCCGTATATCGGACGCAAGACTACATCTTTCGTTTTTGGCAATTTCTGATGAATATTTGTCCCATAGAACATATGGAAAAGATAGACCACCTAAAGTACTATGGTTAGCCACGGGTGTCAAATTGCCATCTTTTGCAGATACTTCTTTATTTAAGTATTAACCAAGGTTAAATGGGCGCAAAGTTGATAGGAAATGTACGAAAAAGGTATAGTTTTAGTTCAACGAATTTCTGCTGGTGGCGCACCAGAATATACTTTAATATACATAAAATTACAATTTCGTAACATTCTGACGTCCAGTAGATTTGGCAACGTAGTGTGGTATTGATAACAATACATTTTAAACTAAAATCATTTCTTTAGTATGCGGGAGTATAGTATAGTTACAACTTTGGCGAACGTTACGTCCGTATTAGTAGTAGTGATTTGTAAAAAGTTTGAATATCAGCCTGAACTTTATTTACTATTTATGGTTAGTTAGCTGTTATATAAAAAGCGGGAAGCGTATGTAGGAAAAACTAAACCGCAAATTACCAATACTTCTATAATAGCATGGGTAGTTTAGTGTCAAACAAACATTAATGAACGTCTTAACCGTGCAATATGAAAAAAAAATGGAAAACTTTGTAAGTAAGATTTGGGTCTCGTCCTATTATTTGTACAGGTTGGCCCATTTTCGATGTTTTTTTAGGGCCTCTTAGAAACCAGCGGCATTAGAGAGAAACTGATACTATACTCTCAGGCCAATTTTTTTGAGACAAATTTAACGGTGAAAACGCAATAAACTTAACTTGTATTTTTTAAAATAGAATATATAGTTGGCTTTAATTCTATTAAGTTGCTGATTTTTTAAGCTTTTCAAGAATATATAGTTATTTCTTTTCGAAAACAAATTAATAAAAGGCATTCTGTAATAATGGAATAAACAAAGGCGGAAAACATTTGACAAGTAGGCTTTGAAATAGTTTAATAGTATCTGTAAATAATTCAGTTCGTACGGACTGCGATAATCGGACATCGGACGAACACATATGATCTCTTGTAACAAGCTCACGTCTCCAGCTATACTTTTTTTGCCGACACGACCTTTACTCCAACATTCACAATAGTTTCTCGACCGTGCAGTGGAAATTGCTACTGGGTTTTAAATATTTCATTTTATTTTGAATATATACACAGAAGGCTGGCGCCTACAGTATCAAATATACGAATTTACCATTTTGTTAAAACACATAACACTCAATATAACTTTTTTTTTAATTTTAATATTAATATTATTTCCCAATAAATATCCAAACGTTTTTAAATGTTTCCGAATCTTGTGAAAATAGTTGTATTAGGTTGAAAACGATGGGAGTACCTTTGCAAATATAATTCATATGCAGCTTCTAAATTTTGTCGGCTTCAGTCGATGAATGCGTACATCATATCCCACTTCATAAAACATTCAAATCTTGACATTTGTAAAATAATGATTTTTTTTAAGACCGAGAGTAGAAATCAACTTTTCTGATGTCAAAATCGTGACAAAAGTGGCAAATTAATCTCTAGGTAAATAATGTTCCAAAAATGTTTATTATGCATCAAGCTGATTCTTAGAACTTTCTCTAATTTTATTGTAGTAAATCGGCCACCGCAGCATTTGATACTTCAATAATTAAGCAACGGAAAATGTGAGAACTTGCAAAAATGTTATTGGAAGTCATGCAACTGGAACCATCTATTAACTTTATGTTTGATACTCTACAGCCACAGCATTTTGATTTGTTCGTGGAGGCAACTAAAAATATTGCAAAGTACAATAAGGACAAAGATGTCTTTGAGTCCCCTACGTTTGCAATGAATATTGCCACTACTCTAAAGCAGTGTTGCGACATAGCAATTAATTTTGCTTTAAAGAAGCCATTATTCCAATGTTTCTTCGGCTGAGGCAGAAGCCAATTTAAAAACTATAATTCATCTTTTTACCGCGAACTGGAAATTTCAAATTTCTAGCCATGCTACAAGTAATCTTAATTTACAAAAGTGGAATAAGGTCACTATAATACCCTTAGCGAGTGACTTAAGAATATTAAAAGAGTATCTGTCTCAAAAGGCTTCGGTATCTGTGTCAATTCTTTCCGCAGATAATACAAAAAAAGCTGCATATTTAACGTTGCTAGAAACAATTTTTTGTCGCGTTATCTTATTGAATAGAAAACGTCCAGGAGAACTGCAGCGATGGTATCCTTACACATACGAAAATACAAACAGCGAACAAGCTACTTACCAGGAATTTGACGATGTAATTTCCCCTACAGAAAGAATTTTGCTGAAGAAATTTAAAAGAGTCGTTACAAGAGGTAAACGTGGCCGTGGTGTACCTGTTTTGTTTAGTTTGGAGGTACAAGATCATATAAAAATATTAAACACAGCCCGAACGCATGTTGTTCCTAAAGACAACCCTTTCTTATTTGCTCTTACAATTATTCCATTAACAGATTAATGAATAAATCTAGTAGTAGACTAACTAGTCGACTACTCGAATAGTCAAACTTCCATTTGTAACATTTAGAGAAGCCCTTTACAACTAAGAGGCACGCGCTTGGGTAAAGCAGATATAATATCATACAAGAGCAGCAGTTTATTCAAAGTTGCTGTGCTGGTAAGGAGATATTAAAGCAGTCAACAAATCGATTAGGCGACTATTCAACTATTCTATCAATCCAATAACTGTTTAATGGACTATTCTTTTAGTCGACTAATCGATTATTCGTCTAATCAACTAATAGAATTTTCGACTATATTAATTGATTTTAAAAACCCGCGACTTTCGGTTAATCGATTTTTTTTGTCCGACTCCTAAATCTTTTTCTACAAGCTATAACACAAGATTGTTGCCAGACAATAAGACGTCATAAAATAGTTATCAAACTATTTTACCTACGACCAGCCCTGTAAGTAGTCGACAATCAATGTAAGACGTCTATTACCCACGGTAAAACAAAACGCACGGCTGTAAAGTAAATCGCACGGCTTCCTTAGCAACCACTTAGCTACTGTCTATTGACGTAGCCATTTTATTCAAAATGTATTACTTGATATTTGACGTTGAATTTTATTCTATATATAAATGGTAGATAACATTTATTCGATATGAGATTGCATTTAATACAAAGAGTTATTTGGAATTATATGATAATTGGTTCCGTTTCATTCAATCCGCATCTTTTAGCTGTCTGAATGTATCTCATATTAGTAAACAATAGTATATTATACACCAAGCGACTAAAGTGGCCCATTTAATCCCGCGGGTGATGTTTGATTCCTGAGGGAAGTAATCCACCTAAGGGATTAATGTCACGTTAGTCGAGAGGTGTATACGGTAATTCTACATACGTTTTTAATAAAAATAAATACTACCTAGGACGGACTTTTACGAAACTTGGCTGGGCATCGAAGGTGAACTACTAAGATGCTTGGCTGGATATCGAGGGTGAACTACTAAGATGCTTGGCTGGGCATCGAGGAGCGATTTTTATAAAACTTGGCTGGGCATCGAGGATGTACGTTTTTACTTATACTTTAAATACCTTAATAAGATTATAAACACAAGTACAAGTGGGTCGTAGGTAAAGTATAGTACGTAACTCGTGTTGTAACGCATTTTACGCACTCACGGAATTACGCACTCGCCGCTACGCGGCTTCCTGCGTAGCTTTTCCGTTCGTGCGTAAAATGCTTCTTACAACACACGTTACGTAATATACTATTAAAGGTATCCCGTGTGTAAGTACCCTTAATAATCAGCTTACGAAAAATCTAATTACATATAATTCGGAAATGATCTTGTACTGTCGGCTGAATGATTTCGACGAAACCGTTACACATATCGTATCCGACTTTTATATACACGTTCTGCATATTCCTTGTAAGAACGCTATATGGTTTTTTAGCACAACCAAGAAGAGGTTTAATAATAACTAATAAATCGACGTTGAAGATGGGATTTATTTACTATTAAAAACTCCTTCCCATAAAGAAAAATATACCTCAGAAAAAATGATCATTAGACACATTATGCTATGAGTAACGCTTAATAAAAGCACTGTTTTCATGAGCGATTCGAAAGCTACAGCATTTCCTGAAAAGAACATTATATCATACCTATAGACATACTTCGCGTTTTCAAGTGAAATTTCTTGCAATAGCTAACTTTTTAAGTGAATAAAAAAAATGCATAGCATAATAAAATAGCCAGTATATAAAACTTAAATAAATATATTAAAGAATAGAACTTTTTGGAACGAGATACCTGAGAAAGTAACTTAAAAAATATCTAAAAGCATTTTAGAATTATTCCGCAGTAAAAGTAGGTATCTAAAAAAGAATCATTATCTGTAGAAAGTATGATGTTGTTTACATCTCACTTTTTCGACAAGGTTCACCGTTATTCTGTCTTTGTCAGTTATGCAGTAAATATGGCAACACTGCAGGACGTCACATTGATAGAAAAATTATTAGCAGTTTGAAAGTAAACTATACAAGGGACGCAACATTAACTTACGTTTGAAAGGTCGTAAAAATGATAGCAAAATGTAAAAATAACGTATATGGTTATTTAAAAGATAATTGAAAATTGAGACTATTGCCGGGATCGGGGTGAAGTGAGCATCAATATATTCGTACTTCCAGTTCTCTATTTGGCTTCTTTCTCGTGGATGCTAAAATGTATGAGTTTTGAAAGGATGCAGAAATGATAGTAAGATGTATATATATATATATATATATATATATATATATATATATATATATATATATATATATATATATATATATATTTATATATCTCAACAAATCACAGCCCTAAGCAATATTTGATTACCCTGACAAGGAATGCTAATCCCCATATGACTCAAAAGATCCGCACAATCAACCTGCCCATTTAGGAGTTTAAATATAGCCCCTAACATATCTCTACGATTACCGAGAGGAGCTAGTGACTTTTTTTTCAATTTCAGCATAATTATATGGTCTAATATTCTATGGTATTAAATTTATCTTCGCGTTTAGACAAACGGATCCACTCCCGTATAATTTTTTTGTCTTTTGGAAAGGAAAAAAAGCTGACATCGTGTGCAAAGCCTTTCACGTGATTGTCTGAATCACAACCATACACTACACATCTCATTTTGACTAATTTTTGCTAATTTTCAACAATAAAAATGTAAAATTAACCGACATAAACATACCCAATAATATAACTGCAAACTAATTCAAGGCGTTCACTCTCGGCGTGACGTCAGAGCCAGCATGCGCGAAATCATATCTTCTATTTTATTGTATCATGGTCTAAGGTCTAAGGATCTATGGAATAGTGGTGTATATGATCAGTAGTTTTATTATTATCTTTTTTAATAGTAGTTATATGATCTCTCTGTATATGATCTGTGGTTATTATGATCGAAGAATGTATTCTTTGTTATGATCTCCAAGATATGATCTATGACTGTGCAGGCTTCGTAAACATTGATATATGGGGGTCGTAAGCAATTTTATCACACAAGCAGCTTTGTCGCTTACGAAAGAAAACACTTCAATGTTACACATAATAATTAAAATGGGTTTTTAATATTATTCAATATTCAGTGATATGTTAACTAAAAGGAATGGAATATTATCATGAAAAATATGAATTTTAAAAACTTTTCTACTATTACGAAATAAATCTACATGTTACTACTTCCTATTAAAACCCATTTAATAAAATTTGAAAGTAAGTAAAAAGTTTTAAATACCATTGTTTTGATTGAATTAAGGCTTCGTTTTTTCGAATACATATATAATAAGAAACTTGGTACAAATAAGATATCAAAAATGAATTTGAAATTGTTAATAGTTGAAACACAGTAAAAAAATTCTTACTTTTGAAAATTGCATACAAAATCAGTTCTAGGAATGAAACAAAACATTACATTATATATTTTTCTCATTAAAGACATCCACATTTTACATTAGTTGCATATTTTTTTAATTTCTAGATGGATGAATCAAATAATATCCGATACAGGAACAAATTCCTCCATTACTGTAACTATATTACAGTCGAACCGACAATGATACTCTATATGATGGCATTCATGATAACTAGTGTAGTAGAACAGTCTTTTTACATTTTTAAAGCTTGCACAGTAAACCACGGTTTCAATTCTACTATATGCCATAATATAAATGAACCAGAGTATAAGAATATCACAAAAGAAGTACAGGTAACGTCTCGATACAGATAATAACTATAATTACTAGTAATTTGGTGTGAAAGCATATTGTTTTCATTCTTCAATCATTTGTTATACCTAGATTCACTGACATGATCTATTTTATATAATTCTATGTATATTCTTAATTTTTCATGCTCTATTGCCATTATTATCGTTATCCTTTAATATTGGGCTAAACTTTTGTATGCCTTTGGTCGAGTTCTGGATTCATAATTTTTTTACGGATAGGTCTTATTATAAGACAGGTGTATACCAAGTTATAAGTTGTGAACAAAAATACTGTTTGAGATATAAATTTTTAAAATTAGTGAAATTCATTTCATGTGTTGGATACATGAATTTAAAAAAAAACTAGTACTGTTGGAAAGTGGAAGACATATGTATAACAATAATGAAAAAAAAATTGTTATAACCATATTTAAACCAGAAATTTTGAAATAATGTGACATTTTTTGGGCAATGTTGCCAACACTTTTAATGTATAAGAATATATACTTTATTTTTGTATTCATATTAATTTATTATTTAATTGAAGTTATAGGTACAATTTTTTATAACAATGACAATATTATAACTGTAAGTTCAGAAAACATTACAAATAATAAAAAATCATTAAAACAATAATTTAGGATGAATTCCAACAATAGATGCAGGGTCATAACAAGCATATTAAGCTTAATATTCTTACTTATACAAAAAAGAGAAAAAAAACTGTAATTAGCATGTAAGATGTGTATACTAGTGTAGGAGAACATTTTAGTAGTGATTTGTGAAGACAGCAAATTCTCATTTAGTAAAAATTTCATAATAAAACTTAATTTCCTATTTGACAGCAAAATTATTTTCATACAATTTAAACCGAAAACGTTTATAAAGATTAATTTCATAAATTTTCAGTATCCCCAATTTGTACTTCCACAATTTTCTTAAAAGCCCCCGTAGTGCAATCTTACATTTTTTACACATATATACATCCTCTAAGAGTAACATGCTAGAATTTGAGCCACATATCTGGCATATTATGGTCTATGCTATTTTTTCTTTGTCTTTTTGGCATCTATTTTCAGTATCCCAATTTGTACCCCCACAACTTTCTTAATAACCCCCGTAGTGCTATCTTGAATTTTTCCCTTGTATACATCCTTTGAGAGTAACCTCCTAAAATATGATCTACGCGTTATTGTGGTCTATGTGTTTTTTTTTGTCTTTTCGGCATTTATTTTCAGTATCACCAATTTGTACTTTCACAACTTTCTTAATAGCCACCGTAGTGCAATCTTGAATTTTTGCCTCGTATATACATTCTTTGAGAGTAGAATATGAGCTACATATCTGCCTTATTTTGGTCTACGTGATTTGTTTTGTCTTTTCTGCCTCTATTTTCAGTATCCACAATTTGGACTTCAACAACTTTCTTAAGCAATCTGAATCATATTTTCTTTAACTGCATATATTCCCAAGAAACTCAAAATATTATTAATGTTCTAATTAAAAATGGTTTTCTTCCCACCTTTCAATATCTGCCAACTTTGAGCTGTAAACAAAATTGAAGTATAAACTGTCTGATGAAATTCATATATGAATCAAGGGTATGCTTGTGAATGTGTAAACTAGATTTGTTTACTTCTGTTTATCCCAATTGTAGTTGTTTCTACCTTTCCGTGGCATAGTTTTGATTGTGATAAATTATAATGTCTTGATGGGCCAGTTATGTGAAGTCAGTTTGCATATTATCATGTATATCATGTTGTCAGCATTTAATTATAAACTAACTTTGTATTTTTCTCGCATTTTGGATTCATTCTGTTTGTAACTCTGAAGTTATAAAGTTATATTTTAAAATTCAAATTAAACTTTTTAAAAAGATATTTCTTGAATAAAATATCTTAACTGGCCCATAGACAAGAAGTGTTATATCCTTCATGTATTTTTAGGTAGATGGTTTTTTCTTCTCTTAGAATAGGATAGGTGTGAGTGAAATGAATATTACATACATTATTAGTTTGTTCCTGTTGTGACTGACCGAATAACAAATGTCTAAGCCAAAAAAAAAACTTTCTTAAAGCCCCCGTAGTGCAATTTTGAATTTTTTACAAATATATACATCCTCTAAGAGTAGCATGCTAAAATATGAGCCACATATCTGTCATATTTTGGTAGATGCGATTTATTCTTTGTCTTTTTGGCATCTATTTTCAGTATCTCACAACTCTCTTAATAGCCCCCGTAGTGCAATATTGAATTTTTTGCACATATTTGCATCCTTTAGGAGTGACCTAGAATATCAGCTAACATATCTGTCTTATCATGGTCTATGATATTTTTTTTGTCTTTTTAGCATCTATTTTCAATGTACATGCTCAATTTTCTTAATAGCATCCATAGTGCAATCTTAAATTTTTCCCATGTTGATATATCCCTTGAGAGTAACCTCCTAGAATATAAGCCACGTATCTGCCTTGTTTTGGAATATGTGATTTTTTTTGTCTTTTTGGTATCTATTTTCAATGTACACTCCCTAAACATTCTTAATAGCACCCGTAGTGCAATCTTGACTTTTTCCCACGTTGATACATCCTTTGAGAGTAACCTTCTAGAATAAGAGCTACATATTTGCCTTTTTTGGTGTTTGTGATTATCTTTTTTGTCTTTTCGGTATCTATTTTCTGTATCCCCAATTTATACTTTTTCTTTATTTATTTATTTATTTATTAATACACTGTTCAAACAGGACGAACCCAACTGCAGAACAGGAACTTAATTATATTGATTACAAAGAATAATATCATCAATCAAAGAAGAATGCTTTAATCGCAGATATGCGGCAATGAAATATATCAAGCTGGTAACTTACATGATTACATATCGAACACATCCTGTGAAGTGGCGAAAATTTTAAAATATTTGTTCGAGGGGTATTAAGGTAAAACGTATTAACAGCTCTTGAAGCTACTCTCGGAGTATTGAACTGGAGTTTAAGAAGAAGATTGGGATCACGGATGTTGTTATTTATGATATTAAACAGAAATATCAATAAGTGACAGTCACGACGAGCACTTAAGTTATTCACACAATGCCTCGTTTGAAGTGTACTGGTACGAACTCCTACCGGTGGGTAAATGCCATCCATTTTAAAGGAAAGAAATTTCAAAAACCTCCGTTGAATTGATTCAAGTTTCTGAATGTGTATGTCATAAAATGGACTCCAAATAACATCTGCGTATTCAATTTTAGACCTAACATAGGCGTAGTATAAAGCCTTCAAAGTGTCTTGATCATTGAAGTCACGCGAGTTTCGAACTAAGAAGCCATACATTTTGTTAGCAGCCGAGCATATAGCCTCAATATGAGGTATAAAAGAAAGTTTAGAATCAAAAGTGACACCCAAGTCAATAAATGTCGCCGGGCGTTCAAGAACAATATTGTTGATTTCATAACCATATATAATTTTCTCATGTTTTAAGGAAAACGTCATTACCTTACATTTACAGGCATTCAACGACAATTTATTACTTATACACCATCTCTCAATACGTCGAAGGTTAGTTGAAAGTGAGACACAATCGCTTCTATCACCAATCCGGCAGAACAATTTCAAGTCATCAGCATATAGTAAGCAGTTGACATCTAGATCGTCAACTATATAATTGATGAAGACATTGAATAATAAGGGGCCCAGGTTACTTCCCTGTGGAACACCAGATGTTGCTAAGTATTCAACTGACTTATAACCATTAAACACGACATACTGGTGTCTGTTGTTTAGATAGGAGGTGAATAATTTGATTAGAGAGGGTGATAATCCATATCGAGACAATTCACTCACTAGAATTCCGTGGTGTAGTCTATGGAACGCTTTAGAAAAATCGGTGTACACAACGTCAGTCTGCGATCGCTCATCGATGTTTTCAGCAATAAATTGGGTTATATTTGCCAAATTGGTGACAGTTGAGCGACCCTTTACAAAACTATGTTGCTTTATGGTTATTGTGTTGCATAAATGGCTATACATTCTATTGTACAATAACATTTTGAATACCTTACAGAAATTGCAAATAATTGAGATTGGCCGATAGTTGCTAATATCAACTCTAACACCATGTTTGTAGATAGGTCTAACCTTCGACGATTTCCACATATTCGGCACAGTGCAAGTCTTCACGCACGTGTTGAGCAGTATTGTTAACGGCGGAGCAAGTACAGACGCACAATCCTTCAAAATGAAAGCAGGGACAGAGTCTGGTCCTGTTGTCATTTTATTTTTTACTTGTTTTAAAGCTATAAGTACTACTTCATCCTCAGTGAAGGACATGATATTCAGGAACTGTGAGGTTACTGAATCATCATGGGTAACGCACATTGTACTAACTGAAAAATATTTTGCAAAATATTCAGAAAAACCATTAAGTATATCGGTTGGCGTATCGTGCGTTTGACCATTAAACGTCATTCTATCAGAGATATTAGTTGACCCCTTTTTATGGTGACCCCTTTTTGTTGTTGACAAAAGCCCAGAATTTTTTGGGGTCTGCTTTCATACTCGACTCAGCTGAATCAGCATAATCCCTGTACGACTTGTCTATGTCAGATTTCACCTTTCCTCATAGATATTTAAACTTGTATTTACATCATTGTTGATTTTACATTCGTTATTTAATTTCGATTTCAGCTTAATGTCTTTAATAATATCCCGGGTAAACCACGGTGGATATTTTCTTTCATATTGTTTTGTTTCTCTTGACACACACTCATCAAATGCATTATACAACTTACCATAAAAGTAGATGCAGGCATCATCAGATCTATCAAATGTTTGAATGAAAGTCCAATCTATTTTAGAGAGACTTTGATACAATAGTGAAAAATTTGCTTTTCGGAAGTTATATTCATTGCAAGATATTGTTGGAAAATTTCGCTTTAAGGTGTGGCAAAAATTTAGTTCACAGGAAATATTTAAAACAGGATGATACCGATCTTGAGCAACTAAATTTTGAATAGATCTTTCAACAAAACAGTCAATATTATAGAGGACAAGATCGAGAATACGTTCCAAGTCGTTCGCAATAGTATTGTATTGAGTTAAATTAAAAATTGGGAGAAAATTGGTGAGAGCAGAAACAATGTCATTACCTAAATTATTATGGAAATATGTAGCATAAGAAGATATATTAAAGTCGCCCACAACGAGTAAATTATTATTATGCAAACTTTCAATATTACTAATTGATTCAAAAAGATTAAGGTATACTTCGCTACTAGCAGATGGAGGAACATAAACATTTAGCACATAAACATGACCTGAGTCAGCTGTTATTTTAACCAAGACCATATCCACCGTAACTATCGTGGGCAGAATGAAACTATCTATATTCATTTCACACGACGGAAATTCATCTATAAGAACCCCTCCGCCCCTCGAGCAATTACACGCCTCCAGATTTATATCAGCCCGGTAATCTGAGTAGTCTTCTGGAAACAGTTCACCATTAAAGACTGAATCGTTAAGCCATGTTTCGGTTAGTGCTATGACCTTAAAGTCTGTCATAGAGATTGCATTAAAAAAATCTAGTTTTAGATCGCAAGCCTCTGGTATTCTGATAGTATACATTTAAAGAATTTGTGATATTACTGTTAACCTTTTTACCAGCAGTGCAAGTGGTCGACGACATGATAGATCCACTTGAAGCTATGGATTGCTATATTCCAAGCAAATCCTTCTTGAGTTTAGCAATTTTATATGCAGTACAAACACTTCTGTCCCACACCGCATGATCACAGGAAGTAGTAGATCCCTGAGCACCTGACAGTTTAACGCAATTAGTGCAGTTTCGTAATTGGGATCTACAGGACTTTACATTGTGATTTCCACCGCATAAAGGACAGCTTAAAGAATTGTTGCACGATTTGGATGAATGATTAAATTCGTTACAGTTGTAACAATGCGACACTTCCAAGGCATCATATACTCTACAGCTATCATACTCTACAAATAAGTTACCAGCTTTTAATATTATATCATACACATTTCTATCTATCTGAATGACAGCCTGAGAGATTGCAGCATTTTTCTTAGTTGGAAAGATTTTCACAATTTTACGATCACTATATTTAGAAAAAATTTCAGGATTACAATTCCTAATTTGGTATTGAAGCATTTCTTCACTATATTTTTCTGACAAACCCACAATGCACAATCTGGGATTAATACCAGCAACCTACTTTACAGCATATAAGAGTCAGACATTGTTTCTTGAACCAGTTTCATTATCTTCTCATTTTCCTCCTTAGATTTGCATGCAATAAGAATACCTCCATCCTTAATATGTTTAACTTTAGTCAAATGTATACTGTTATCAGTTGGATTAATATTATGCATTAGCTCTGATTTCGTTTGTCTGTGCCTTGTTCTTGGGTTGTACTATCACTGCAGGAAAAGTTTTGTTGTTAACAACATCAGCATATCGAGTCGTTGGTGGAATAGTAACAGGTTCTTTAGCAACTTTAGAAACATCAGATTTCAGTGAGGACAATTCAGCTTTAATTGAACGAAGCGCGTCGCTAACTGTTGATTCTAACAAGTTAGTTACTTCAGTATTGTTTATAGAAATACAATTTTTCGCACATTCGTCGCATCTCCACAAGAGTCCAGGAACAGAATTTATGACGTCCAGTATATCAACAGTTTTGGAGACACATGAAACTGCTTTTTGCAGAATTAGCAAAAAGTGGCCGGCCTACTTCAACTTATCGTACCAGAACAGGTTTCACAATTGTTATTGACCATTGTTTGGTCTACGTGATTTTATTTGTCTTTTCGGTATCTTCTTTCAGTATCTCCAATTTGTACTCGCACAACTTTCTTAATAGCCCCCGTAGTGCAATCTTGAATTATTTACAAATATTTGCATCCTTTGAGAGTAACCTAGAATACCAGCTACATATCTGCCTTGTTTTGGTTTATGTGATTTTTCTTTTGTCTTTTTGGCATCTATTTTCAGTATCCCCATTTTGTAATCCCACAAGTTACTTATTAGCGCCCGTAGGGCGATCTTGAATTTTTTAAACATATTTACATCTTTTGGGAGTAACCTCCTAGAATATCAATTACATATCTGCCTTATTTTGGTCTATGTGATTTTTTTTGTCTTTTCAGCATTTATTTTCAGTATCTCTAATTTGTACTTGCACAACATTCTTAATATCCCCCGTAGTGCAATCTTGATTTTTTTACACGTAGTTGCATTTTTTGAGAATATTAGCTAAATATCTGCCTTATTTTGGTCTATGAAATTTTTTTTATCTTTTTGGGTATCTAGTTTTGTATCCGTAATTTGTACTCCTACAACTTTCTTAGTAGCTCCTGTAGTACAGTATTGAATTTTTTACACATATTTGCACCATTTTGGATTAACCTCCAAGAATATCAGCTACTTATTTGCCTTATTCTGGTCTACGTGATTTTTTTGTCTTTTCGGTATCTTTTTTCCGTATCTCCAATTTGTATTCCCACAACTTTATTAATGACCCCCGTAGTGAAATTATGGATTTATCCCACGTATATACATCCTCTAAGAGTAGCATACTAAAATATGAGCCACATATCTGTCATATTTTGGTAGATGCGATTTTTTCTTTGTCTTTTTGGCATCTATTTTCAGTATCCCACAACTCTCTTAATAGCCCCCGTAGTGCAATATTGAATTATTTACAAATATTTGCATCCTTTGAGAGTAACTTTCGATAATCTCATCTACATATCAGCCTTATTTTGGTCTACGTGATTATTTTTGTCTTTTCAGTATCTACTTTCAATTTTCACTTTCACAACTTACTTAATATCCCCCGTAGTGCTGTCTTGTATTTTCTACACATAAATATATACATTACAACGATTTTTAAAATCAACTTATGATGTCGTAGGGCTTGGTATTTTTTTGAGCATAAATTGTAAGTTAGGAGTTTTGGCAATGCAGCTGAGTTTTAAGGAGGAAAACGTCAAACAATTACATTGCAAATATGGAGGTTAAAATAGTATATTATGTAACGAGTGCGGAAAGTGACATTTTTCACACGAGTGTGAAAAATCACTTTCGCACAAGTTATGTAGGTACACTATTTTTCCTACGACCACGCGATATACTTTTACCGAATCAGGCATGTACAATCTTGCGTTTTTATGTAGATGTGAGAGGTTTTATATATGTGTATTTGTAATTACTTTATATAGTTTTGATTACTTACCTTTGAAAGTGGCCCAGAAAATTGTGATTTTTATGCGATGAAAAATAGCGCCTTCATAAAAAAGTTAGAATAAATATTAGTACACAAAATATTACGAACATTTATTTTAACAACTAACAACAATTGGAAACAGATCATCAGAAATAAAACTGTTTTTGTTACATAAATATTGCGATTCAGAATTAATTATTTATTTGAATCACTGTAAAAATTAAAAGTAAAATTATTATATGGACAAATCACTTAGGAAATACGCATTTGACATATACATAAATTTACGGGCTAAATAGACTAGCATTTCAACATTCAATTTGACAGCTTTATTTATCCGTACACGTATGGATAAGTTTTTTTCCATACGCGTATGAATAAAGGCCACTTTCCATAGAACTAGACAGTGCTATGTATGTCACTTTCCTATGTGGTCATATGAAAATAATATTATTAGTATTTAATGAAAATACATAAATAACACAGGCTCTTCGTATTTCTGTACCCAAGGTGAGTTAAAAATCATAATTCGTATCATTTGAACCCAAAATCAATGAATTAACTAAACTTATTGTATCCACAAAAAATTTTGAAATTTTATATCTCAAAAACTATTTGTTTCCGCAACTTGTGATTTGGTATTAACCTTTTTTATAATAAAACTTATCTGTAAAAAAATATGAACCCAGACTCAACCAATGGCATACTAAAGCTGAGCCTATTAATAAGATTGACTTACTGTACATTAATATGTATTTTCAGACGACAGTTGCAAAATTCCACATATTAAACAACATCGCAGGCCACTTGGTACCTATAGTATTAGCTTTTTTCATTGGTGCCTGGTCAGATAAACGAGGTAGAAAATCACCATTACTTATAGGCCTTTTCGGAAAGTTATTTTTCTCGTTAATGATAATCGTAAATAGTTATCAAACTGAATGGCCTGTAGAATACGTTATATTCACTGCAACTTTACCGAGTGCCTTAACTGGTGCAGACGTGGCTATTTTTGCCGCTGCATTTACGTACCTCATCGATGTCTCTTCAGTTAAAAATCGAACTGTAAGAGTCACTATATTGGAGGTATGTTATTTAGCAACAATGCCTACAGGGGTAGCTTTAGGTGAGTAAAATACTCACTTTATCTTCCATTATATTAATTTTTTTTGTATTAATTTCAGGTTCGTACTTATTTAAATATGTTTTAAATAAATCTTACTCGTACATGTTTGTTCTAAATAGCTCTCTGATGATATTAGCTATTTTATATTCTTCAGTTAGGCTCAAATGGAGAAGTAATTCTCGACAAAGGCCTTTATCTGAGGCCGATAATAAATTCTTTGACTTTTTCGATTACAATCATGTAATTGCAACAACCAAAGTGTTATGCCAAAAAAGACCCAATAACAAAAGGACTTACCTTTGGTTATTATTAATAATGATGGCTTTGTACACGTTCCAAAGAGACGAAAGGGAAATTATGTTTATGTATTGTCAATTGGTATTTCATTGGACCATAGAACAGTTCAGTTTATTCAGAACTGTACAATCCGGATTACAAGATGTGATTCTTTTGATAGCCATTCCAGTGATGAGTAAATTGTTAGGACTGAGGGACACTGTTATTATTATTATTGGGGCTTTAGCTCATGCAGTAGCGAGGATATTTTATTTTACAGCTAACGTCACAATGTTTTATACAGGTAAGTTTGGTACTTTTTTTAGACCATTAAATGTGTTGTTTTTGTTAATATCTTCTATAGACAGTGGAGGGTTAATTTTGCTAAAATAAACCAGAGGAACAAACATGCTTGTATCCAATATACCCAATAGAAAACTAAATTGGAACGACTTTTTTGTTATTGATTCACTTTTTCTAAACTAACAGGGCTGGCTTACATTAAATTGATCAACACAAAATTTAACATATTTCTTATACTTCTCCTAGTTGAACAATTTAAGTAAACGTAACAAACATTTAGGTAACAATAAGTCTAAAAATAAAGATATAAGATACAAACTAAAAATAATAATTGTACCAAAGTCATATCAAAACTGTATTTCAAGTTGTAATGCATTTTCCTTGGCTTTTACTCCTGATAAGATCTTTGTAAAGATATCTGCAATGTTGTGATTTGTTGGAATGTATTTACATTTAATTTAAAGTTTTTACTTGATAAAGATCCATACTGAACGATGAAATAAAAAAATTTAATTTGTTCAAAACTTCATTATGGTATAATGAACAGTAGGCACAGAAAAACAAAAGATCCACTTTTCATGTTCTTTGTTGACCTAGAACCTCTACCAAATAATAAAGCTATCTATGAACATAAATATATCGTCGTCGACACCGCAAAACCAAGTATCTGCAAAAACCTCATTTTTCAGGAGAGGGAAAAAACCTCATATTTTCTGTAATAATGTATTAATGAATATTATTCGTTTGTCATTATTAAATGTTAGGTTTCTTGACACCGTACAAGCTATTAATATTTAAAAAAAATGCACTAGTAGTTTTAAAAGCTAGTTACGTGTTTTTGAGTTTTATATTAGTTGACAATTTTAACAGTTTTGCTATTTAATTAGGAACGTGAATAAAGATTAAAAAAACTATTTAGTTTTCTCATATATATCATTTTTATGTTCTACAATATAAAAGAGTAAAAAACAAAAGTGTTATTCTTAGAAAAATTAAAAATAGTATCAAACATTACTAATGCGGAAGAGAATCATAGAAACTATGGCAATCTGATGGCAAGACTTTTTTCAGTTGAACCGAATGTCAGGGATTTAATCATTTTGCCAATAATTGTAAAACAGAGGAGAATTTTTGTGGAAATTGTAGTAAACATCATAAATCTAATGAATGTAAATTAAATGAAAAATGTTGCATAAATTGCCTACGAGCTAACGTAAAATTCAATCTAAATATGGATGTTAAACATGCGGTGTGGGATAGGTCTTGCCAATGTCTTATAAAAATGGAAAAACAACAACTTAAAAAGACGAATTTTATATAGCAATTTGAAATTGTTCATTTGAATGTATGCAGCTTGTTGTCCAACTTAAATCAAATTGATACCCTTTTGCATAGATGTAGCATTGATCTCTTAGCACTAACGGAAGCAAGAGTAACAACTGAAATTGAATATAATGAAATATATATATATATCAGGGTTTAATATAGTTAAACTTAACTCCAAGAATAGGCACACAGGTGGCATAGTGTGTTATATTAAAAATGGCATTCCTTATGAAGTCATTTTCGAATTTACAATTCCAAAAATGTTATGGGTAATAGGGTTAAAAATTAGAGGAATGTGTTATTGTTTTGTACGGATCGCCAAGTTCTAGTATTTCGGCATTTCTAACTGAATTGGATAGTAGAGGAAATTTATCAGAATTGTAATGTAAAGTTTTTTTAATGGGTGACTTTAATATAGATGTTAGTCCAGAAAAAAATTATTTTTATGGGGGAAAATTAATTACTCAAATGAAAGCTTTTCAACTTAAACAAATAATAAAGGAATATACCCGGATAACACAACATACTAGAAATACAGTTGATCTAGTATTTACAGACAATAACGAGGTCACAGCTGAAGTGAGGAGAGAACCAAAAATTACAGATCATGATATGACATACTTTAAAATGAAGTTTAAGAATCCACAAAGTAAATTAAAATTAAGTAATGATAATACAACTACTTTTAAAACAAGATATGTGAAAGGTATTAACCAGAAAGATTTTGAAACGGCATTACATGAAAAACTTTGGAAACGTGAGATGAATATAAATGACCTATTTGGAAAATTTAATTAAAATATTACCTCCGTTTTAAATAATTTTGCTCCAGAAATAGCTATACGTAAAAGGGTTGGTTGTGAATGGTATGATAATGAAATAAAATCTTTAGAAAAATTAAGAGATCTGGCATATAAAAGGGCTATAATTACAGGTATGGCTGCTAATTGGATAGGGTAAAAAAGATCAAAGAAACAAAGTTGTTAGTCTAATACGATCAAAGAAAAGGTTATATTTTGAAAACTTAATAGATAGAAACAAAGGAAATAGTAGGAAAATGTATCAAAAGAGTAATGGGTAAAGGAAAGGGTGAGATAATACAAGCTGTATATTTTAATGATATATTAGTGGAAGATGATAAATCATTAGCCGATTCATTTAATAATTATTTTGTACAAAGTATAGAACTTTTAATATCTAATAGGGACAAACATCACGATTTGAATCAAAGAAATCATGTTATTATGGATAACCAAATAACTCCTTTATATAACTTTCAAAATGTTACCCAACAAAAAGTAAAACATTTTATAATAACTTTGCAAAAAGATTATTCAACAGGCGAGATTACCAAAACCATTATGCTGAAGGGCCTAGATACGATTCGTGATAAATTGACAGATATAATAAATTTAAGTATAGAACAAAGTAAATTTCCTGACTTGTGGAACACATCACTTATTGTACCTATTCAAAAGGTAACAAATACAAAAAAATGTGATGAATTTAGATCAGTTAACATGTTGCCTCTTTGTGAAAAAGTAATAGAATTATACATAAAGGAACTACTTATAGAACATATTAATAATAACAATATTTTAATAGACAATGAGTCTGGTTTTAGAGAAAAACATTGTTGTGAGTCTGCACTACAACTGGTTATCTCAAAATGGAAGGAATCTATAGATTCTCAAAAAGTTATATGTACTGTCTCTCTTGATTTTAAAAGAGCGTTTGAGACAATAAACAGGGACTTGTTAATCATAAAACTAAAAAAATATGGTATACTTGGAAATGCACAAGAATGGTTCAGCAGTTACTTGAAAAATCGTTACCAACAAGTAAAAGTAAATAGCTGTCACTCCAGTAAACTTCTTGTGAAGTATGGAGTCCCTCAAGGAACCGTATTGGGGCTTCTCCTTTTTATTTTATATATTAATGATATTGTTAAGTTCTGTGATATTCCATTAGTTTTAAATTTATTTGCTGATGACACCATACTTTCAGTGGAGGGTGAAAATGTGGAAGAGATGATGAATAAAATGCAAAATATTATTAAATTATTAGAATCGTGGCTTATTGACAATGATTTGTATGTAAACACCAATAAACCAGTAGTGATGTTATTTAATAGCAATAAACGTAGTGTTGCATGTGATATTAAGTTGTTTCGGTCAGTCCTTAAAGCTTGTTAGTGAATGTAAATACTTAGGTGTTATTATTGATAAAGATTTGAATTTTAAAAAACATGGTCAGTATGTTCATAAGAAAATTAGTAAAAAAATCAATTATTTTAGAAGAATAAGTTCAAATCTGTCTAATGTCAAGAGTTACATTATATAAAACTATAATTACACCACATTTTGAGTATTGCCCAACAATTTTATATTATTTAAACCAGTCTGAGAAGTCTAAATTACAAATTTTACAAAATAAAGCAATGAGGGTTATTTTAAGAGTAAATAGGTATACTGGTATCAAAGACATGCTTGACCGTTTAGGCTTTATGAGTGTTAATCAGCGGATGGTTTTACAAAATGTGATTTTTATTTTTAAAATAATTCATAACATGTTACCAAAATATATGTCCAGCAAAATTAGTTTTGTTAGAGACATGCATACTTACAACACTAGAACATGTAACATATATATACCAACTCCAAGAACTAGTTCAACACAAAACTCTCTGTTTTACAAAGGTTTATTGTTGTATAACGATTTGTCAATTCCTATAAAATCTTGTAGCACCCTTGACACTTTCATAAGAGAAGCTTATAATTATGTAAAAATAAATTATTCGTAATTATTCCTATCGTTATTTGACATGTAATTAGTGCATAAAGTATAATGATTTTATATTATTTTTGTAAATATGTTGAATGTAATAGCAAGATTGCTAAATAAACTAACTATCTATCTATCTAGAGCTTGTAAGTGCTCGTATTTTTGTTGCTTTATTTTTAGGCGACTTTGATATAATCTACATTTTTGGGGGTTTACATTAACTTTAATTCTTTGAGGCAAATTAGTCCAGTCATCAGAATAATTAATTTTGTATGATATTCCCTTATTTTTTTCATATTTAAGACATCTTATATCATTAATGTGTAAATCAGTCTTCCTATTTCCTGGTCTAATACTTTGGTAATAGCAAAAATTTGAAATTTTTTTAAAAACGGTATGATCCAAAAATTCTACGTGAAAGGGTTGCTTTGGTCGTGCTTTCTTACAGACCTCTATGTAATCTGATGGTAGTTTTGTATCTTTATTTTTTAGTTTTCTTTCTATCAAGCTATGTGCGCTATCGACTTCCATCTGCGTATGCCCTTTCTCCAAGAATTTTTGGATCACAGTTACGTTTGTCTCATTAACAAAATGATAAAGGGCATTACTGAGAGTGTTGTTCCGGTTTTGGTAACCGCATCCGTCACTATAGATCTCAATGTTCTTAGTTGAGGGTTCCTGTTCCAAAAACTGGAAAAGATGTTTGGTGATAATAGTTGCGAAAATGTTGGCCTCAAGACCTCCTTCAGCCTCATGCCATAAATAGCAGTTTACTTCCTTGTTTTTTAAGTTAAAAGTTGTAAAGTTGTGCACGCACAACTTTGTTTTGTAGTAAATTGCAGATGCACGTAATACTGGAACTAGTTTTACTGCCTGCACATCCATTGTAAAAATACCTAACTCAGAATTTTCTGTAGCCTATTTTTGGCATTTTTGGCTTCTTATCTTCCTTTAACGTGTTTTATATAGTCTTCTTCAATAACATTTTTATTTTTGTAACCAATGGAGATATCACATTGGTCTTTCTTTGGTTTGTGAATAAATATATTTTTGATTTTCATTTCTTTTTTAAAGTGAGCTAAACTGAGTTCTTTAACGCCGTTTGAATCACAGAAATATTTGTATACCTGATATACATCTGTTTTACTTTGGAATAATGGCTCTAAGTAAAGTCTATTCGACGAAGACCTACAATAACGTGATTCCAACTTGGGAAGGTCATTTAAAAATGTTTCTAAAGTATTAATCCTTATTTTAAGTTCTGCAGGGATTCGATTTTTGGTTGGCATGGATATGTAATTGCTATCTTTAAGTTTGTTGTTAGCTGCGGCAACTACCCAATTTTCCACAATGCATTCCTTTAAATCTAACGTACTTAAGAACATTTTTTTACAAACTCGGAGATTTTCAACGTTTTTTTGCAAAAAATATTCAAGTGACTGCTGTCTTTTTGAGTGTGCTTCTTTTGGGCGTCGAGTGGGTACAGTCTTAACTAACGATGAGACGAAAACTTTTTTCATATCCCACGACATTTTCCAAAAATTTGAAAAAATATTCTTTCTCTCAAGAGAACTAAAAGATTCACAAAACCTATTTTTAGCTTTCTTGCACAACACAGACTGACAGGTTGGTCTTAGTTTCCACTCCCCTTTGTCTTTTTCATAAACATACTTCTCAGAGTCTTTATTTTTTCCTAAAGTTTTATATTGTAAGCCTTTTTCTCTAAGTTTACGATTTCTTTTTCTTAAATCTTTTTCTTCTGAATAGTCTAGTGGTTCTACATCGCATTCCGAAGACTCGCTATTTGGATCTCCCGACATACCATCATTCTTATCTTGCATCATAGGAATACTATCGCAGTCTTCATTAGGTTTTTCAGAATCATGCGAGATCTTACCATGTGAATTTAAAATATTTGGTTCTTCATTGTCGACTACTTCGGATTGACTACTATTGATACTGTCATTATTTAGTTCAAATTCATGGGTGTTGTTGTCAACCAGAGAAACAATATGGCAGACATCATCAGTCTCCAACATACTGATCGTTTGATCGACATTTTCCTGGGGTGGACAATTTATTTCTGCTACAATACGTTCAGGAATTACGTCTGATAACTCTTCGACGTTGTGTTCTAATTCTGCAGTATTTTCAAATACGAGATCTTTGAAAAACTCTTCACTCTCCAATATTTTCTGCAATTCAGAGTGAGATAATGGTTTTTTGTTCATTGCCATCTCAAAAATACGTATCTGTAAAATACAAACAAAAAAGAATTTTGCAAAAACACGTATCTGCATACTTGATTAAAATGGATGATTTTATCAATAAGACCAATCAGCCTATTACCCATCCTTAGCCAAATATTCGAAAGACTATTATTCAAGAGAATCCAAGACGAATATGACCTAACAAACCCCATCTGCCAGTTTGGATTGCGAGAGAACATGTCTACCACCCATCAAACACACAGGATAGTGAACACCATTGGCCAAATCCTAGAAAGAAAAAAGTATTACAGTGGAGTATTCCTAGACGTCTCTCAGGCATTCGATAAGCTATGGCATATGGGTCTACTCTACAAAATAAAAAATACTCTCAAAAACAACTTTTACCTCCTTTTTAAGTCCTACTTAGCTGAAAGACATTTCTCAGTTAAACACAATGATTCAATATCCGACAACTATGAGGTAAAACCTGGAGTACCCCAAGGAAGCGTATTAGGACCATTTCTGTACCTCCTGTACACTAATGACCTGACTGAAACAGGCAGCACAACTATAGCTGCCTTTGCGGATGATGTCGCCATTCTCTCTGTAGATAGTGATCCAGTTACCTCTTCAATAAATATCCAAACTCGTCTGAACCAATTAAACACCTGGTAAAAAAATGGAGAATTAAAATCAACTAATACAAATCCGTCCAGGTGACGCGCGCTACCTGCCACAACAACAGTGTACTAGTCACGATTGACGGAGTCACAATACCAGTCAAAAGAGAGTGAGTGAGACATCTAGGTGTGTACCTGGATCGAAGATTAACCTGAGAAAATCATATACAAACAAAATGAAGACAGCTAGACATCAAATTCAAACAAATGTACTGGCTAATAGGCCGAAAATCTAAACTATCGACCAAAAACAAGCTGCTGCTATGCAAAGCAATGCTAAAACCTATATGGACATATGGCATGCAACTATGGGGTTGTGCAAAGCCCACTAGAATAAAAACATTACAAAGATTTCAGTCAAAAACACCGCGATCCATTGTCAATGCTCCATGGTATATGAGCAACCAAACTCTCTATGATGACCTTCAAATCCCTTATGTCACAGAAGTAGTAAAAACAGTTTCCACTAATCAACAGATTAGACGTTAGCTAGGCATTCGACAGGGTGTGACACACAGGCCTATTATATAAAATCAAAAACGGTCTTCCAATCACATACCTCGAACTGTTAAAATATTATCTAAGCGACAGAGAATTCAGAACAAAAATCAATGAAAGCAGTTCCGATAGTTATCCAATAAAATCAGGCGTACCACAGGGGAGCGTCTTGGGGTCATTACTATATGTATCATACACGGCAGATCTACCAGCAAACCATTATGGACACTTTCACCAACGACACAGTCGTATTAGCAAGCAATGAAAGTCTAGTTTCAGCTTCCAGGTTTCTGCAGACACATTTAAATGATATCCAAACGTGGCTGAGCAAATGGAAAATCAAGACAAACGAATCAAAATCCGCCAAAAATAACATTCACTCTAAGAAAAGACCAGTGCACTCCTGTTTATATGAACAATGTACAAATACCACAAGCTACCCATAAGGAATACTTAGGCATGCACCTAGGCACAAGGCTCATATGGAAAGACTATATCACTAAAAAACGCAAACAAATCGACCTGAAAGTAAAAGATCTATACTGGCTAATTGGTAGAAAATCCAAATTAACACTCGAAAACAAGCTCATACTCTATAAAACTACAATCAAACCTATCTAGTATTGAGCACTGTGATTGTACAAATAAATCAAATATAGCCATTATACAGAGAAGCTAATAGTCCAAATACTTTGCATGATAGCTGATGCACCATCGAACCTAACACTACATAAAGACTTAAATGTCAGTTTCATCAAAGATGTTATAAAAAAACGAAGTACGAAACATCATGAACGACTGGCTAACCATGAAAACACGTTACTTCATTCACTCATTGAACCAAAAGAAGGTTGAAGACTAAAAAGAAATTGACCAGCAGGCATACAAAACAGGTAGAGAAGACTTGTCGCTGGAGAAGACATCACGCCATAGTAGAACTTGCATGCTCTGAAGCCATTCCATTAGCATAAAGAACTGTATATGTTTTAGTGTTTTAAACGAAACTCACTGTTTCTAGCTAATTCCACAATATAATGAAAATTGTTGAACATTCTAAAAAATTGACAATTGTTTCGATAAATGAATATCATCGTCAGAGTGACAGAAGTTACATTTCATTTGATGCCTACCTGATGTTTAGTAGTTATTTTTGGCTAGACCAAGAAGTAACTTAACTTATGATTGACTTAATATATGTTAATAGATAAAAGAAGAAGATGTGATATTACAAATATTGAAGCTTAGATATTATTAGCCCTATGGTGATATTCTGTATATCATTTTTCCAATTAAGATCAATATAACTGTGCAATGGTATAGAAAACCAGGAAAACTATATCTACTGATCTTTACAATTATCACTTAAGAAGACAGTTTATTAGTGGAGAAATCCCTAGATTTATCTGTTCATTGACAACTTCATATTGTGGGTTTCTTAAATGTCTTCTAATTTCCAATTCTTCAAGGAAATCCAGTTCTTGTTTCTTTTCACAAATATGCAGTACATTTAGTTCTATGTTAGGTGTCAATGAATGATTGGTGTCAAGTAGATATTTTGCTTAGTGGGATTTATCTGGTTGTTTTAATCTGTATGCTCGTAAGTGTTCACTGTATCGGATTTCAAAATTTCTAAGGGTCTGACCCAAATAGACAGCATTACATTCTGGACTTTTGAGTTTACATATACCTGATTTCTTTAATGGTGGTACTTTTGTTTTTACATTTAACAATTTTATACTAACGTTACTTTCTGTTTTAAAAGAAACTGTTGTATTCGTTGCTAAAGATATTATCTTTGGAATATTATTAGAAATATTTCCTGCATATGTGATGGTTTTATAAGTTTTTATTTCATCAGTTTAGGAAATATTAGTTGTAATGCCACTTTTTCCTCTTTTTTTATTAATTAGCTTATTTATCATATGTGATGGATAACCGTTGCCATTTGATGTTGCTATTTGTCTAATTGTATTAATCTCTCTATCAAAATTACATTTGTTCATAGGAACTGAAAAAGCTCTATGTATCATTGAATTATATGCCGCTAGTTTATGTGACTTGGGGTGATTGGAACTATATGGAATTGTCACATCAGTGTGTGTGTTGTTTTTCGGTAAATTGAATAATCAAGTACATTATTAACTCTTTGAATTTTTAAATCAAGAAAATTGATTGAGCTATTTTCTTCAATTTCTAATGTAAATTTAATTTTTGGGTGTAAATTATTAATGTGGTTGAAAAATACATCTAATTGTCGTTCACTACCCATAAAACAAGCTAATATGTCATCTACATATCTATACCAAAATAAAACATTTTTCGAAATATTACTTTCAAAGATCTTTCTTTCTTCTTATTGTCAAAAGTGAAATAATTCTGATTAATACATACATCAAATAAATTAAGTATATCTGATATTTTTCCTGGATTAATATTTTTATCTTTTAGTAATTTTCTTACAAGTATTAGACATTCTGTAGGAGGAATTTTAGTGAACATATTAGTAACATCAAATGATATAAGCTTATAGTTATCTTGCAAGTTGATTGCTTTTAATTTTTTGATTAGTTCTATTGAATTTCAAATTGAGTATTTAGATGCATATCCGTAACTAATAAGTATATTGTTAAGCCTCTTTGCCAATATATTATTAGGAGTATTAACATAAGAAAATACAGGTCTAATTGTTTTCTTTATTTTATGTAATTTAACGGTTCCATATAATTGTGGACAATGAGGATTCTTATGTATGATAGACCTCTTTTCGTAATCACTTGAAAGATAATTTGAATTATTAACAATATCCCTTACATTATTAGAAAACTTTTTTGTTGGGTCTGCTTTAAGAACTTTTACATCACTAGATTCTATAAAGTTATATATTTTTGAATTATAATTTTCAGTTGTCAATATGACAGTTGTGTTCCCCTTATCAGATTTTGATTGCTAATAAAGTAAAAAAAACTTCATCCTCTCTAAATATTCGGTATCAAATATTTCTTCCATGTGGTTTCCCTTTATCAGAAGGATCATTTAAACATTTATCATTCAATTTATTGTAACTATTATGTACACTAATTTATAAATTCGTATCTGTTGATACTAGCAAAAACACTGTATCGATATCTACGACCTTTTCGCTTTGAATCCTCGAATCGAACTGCAAGTTAATTTTAATTTTGTACTTATTTTAGGTGGAGTATTTGCTTCTTTTGGCCCTATCGTGGCGCCTGTAATACGATCCCTCGTTTCAAAAATAGTTCCCATTTCGGAAAAAGGTAAATATGAATAACTATTATAATAAAATAGTCAAAATAGATTGTTTTAATTTTAGGTAAAGCATTTGCTGTACTTGCCGTAGCAGATAATGCTGTACCGTTGATATCCGGTACTTGTTATAATGCTCTTTACCAATTATGTATTAATTTGAATCCAGGAAGTATCTTCTTTTTGACTGCGTTTACACAAATAAGTGTTTTTCTATTAGTTTTGTAAGTAACTTTGAAAAAAACCTATCATCAACTGGCTAACGATTTTGTTTTTAGATACATTCACCTTAAGACTGACCGATACGAATTTGAAAATGAAAGTAGTGTACCAGAAGTTACAGATCTAACAGAAAATGATAGACTTCATGAGGAAACGTGATATGTTTTATAATAATTAGAATGTACAATGTTTTTTAGTGGAAAAATAAAAATTTAAATACTTACAGTTGTGATATTTGATTTTCTCGCAACCGGGGTTTTTTAATTATGGAAAAAAGTTCAGTGATTTTTTCATAAAACATAATACAAGCATCAACAATCATGATAAAATAAAATTTAACAGCTACTTGTATATTCATATCATTGGGATTATCTCGTTCACACTTGTACAAATAGTACAAACTTTTATCTATATCTCAATTCCAACTGATACCCCCTCACAACACATTCAGCATCGGTAAAGGGGGAGGAAAAAGTGAGTAAAACAAAAAGAACGCTCACATTACTGATGTGAGCTGAGATTATCTGAGATCTCAGTAAAAAATAAAGCACCCCATGTTTACTTTGTTGAGTGTTGTGTGGAAATTCAATTTAAAAATCGCAGTTTTGGCTGCAGCTAAACATATTTTGTTAAATGGACAATAATAATTTTGTATGCACTATGTGGGAAAAGAATTTTGGTTATTCTAGAAGTCTTAAGCAACATGAACGTTTCACAATCGTGAATATAGAGGCTTATGAAAAACATTTGTTAAATACTCATGAAACTAGTATCGGAAAATAATGATCCTTAGATATCGAAAGATAAAGGCTTTATTTAGCAAAACTGTGACATTACAATTAAACACATAATGTCAATGGTTGGCAACGCAATGTAAACATGCAATCACCTCATTCTCCCTCGCAGGAGAAGAGTCCATTGGAGACATAGTCTTCAAGATGCTTTGGAGGTCTTATGTTCCTTCTAGGTCAATCTTCATGCGTTCCTTCTTGACCTGGGGTTGGAGGATCTTGAATATCTGACCTGGAAGGCCCACAGAAAGGGGCAGGCGAACAAAGAGGAACAGGTGGCTGAAAGGCATGTACAAGGGGCGGAGAAGGTGGTAGGTCTAATGGATCCGGGCGTTCCAAATTCAAGTCCCCACTAGAGGCCAGTTGTTTGAGAGAGACTGTAGATTCACGTCCGTCATCGAATCGAACATGGGCATATTAAGGATTGGCATCGATCAACTCGGCTTCAACTACAATGGGGTCATATTTACTGGTTCTGTTGTTTCGCCGGACAAGGACAGATCCAGGTTGAAGTAACCAGACTGGAAGAGTCGTGCCATTAGGGGATCGTGTCTCGGATGAATGAAGAACCTCTCGTGTGGAGTACAGTTTTTACTAGTATTCAGCAACGATCTTATTGAGTGCAAGGCTCCGGTAGAACGCTTTCCCAATGGCAAATCTGCAAGTTTTTGGTTTTCAGAGCAAGATTGATCGATTTATTTCCAAATGATCCCGTTGTATCGTTCAACCAGACCATTTCTGGCTGGGTTATATGGTGTGGTCATGCTGGTGGCAATACCACGTTTATGGAAGAATGAAATCATTTCCTTTGAAATAAATGAAGTTCCCCGATCTGAATGTATGTAGCTAGGAATTCCAAACATCGAAAATAGATCATTCAGGCACCGTATTACAGTTTCAGAAGCCATTTCCTTGCAAGGGCACGAGAAAGGGAAACGAGAGTATTCGTTGACAATGTTGAGTAAATACCGATTGTAGCTGTTAGAAGGTACAGGGCCCTTGAAGTCAATATTAAGCCTTTCAAACAGCGATGTTGCTTTAATCATATGCTGGTTGTTATTTCTGTAGAACCCTGGTTTGATAGCAGCGCAAGTAGGGCAGGCAGCGCTGATCTTTTTAATTTCATCTATTCCATAAGGTACATTTTTACTTTTAACCCAGTGGTACATCCTTGTAATACCAGGGTGGCACAGTACTTTATGGAGCTCATAAAGTTTGTCCTGAGTGTGTAAGGAACCGCAGACGCGTGAAAGAGCGTCGACTGAATTATTTTCAACACCAGGCCTATACTGAATGTTGAAAGAGTAGGGAGATAATTCAAGACGCCCGATCTTGTCATTCTTTATTTTGCTTGTAAGTCGAGCATTGAAGATATACGACAGAGCTTCTAGGTCCGTGAGCAGCTGAAAATGTCTACCTAGTAAGAAATGACTCCACTTCCTCAACGATAGAACAATAGTTAAGGCCTCTATCTCTATAGCAGAATGCAGTTTTTCGTTATCGGATAAGTTTTTTGAACAAAATGCAACGAGGCGCCCTTTATGACTAAGAGTAGCCGCTACAGCAATGCCCAATGCGTCAGTTTCAACTGTAAGTGGTAGATCATCTTGAATTGTCGTGAGTAATGACTTGGCTATGTCTTCTTTAATTAGCCGAAAATTTCCAGCTACAGGCGAGTCCAGTAGAATAGGGAAAGATTTGCAGTCAACCAAACTCCTTATCTTGTCGGAATATCTTGGGACCTATTTTGAGTAATGAGAGAACATCCCTAGTGCGCGTTTCAGGGCTGAAGCGGCAGAAGGAAGAGGCAGCTCCTGTAATGGTTTGAATCTATCTGGGTCTGGACGCATAGACTTGTTAGAAATTTGATACCCAAGGAGGGTTACTGTATTTTGAGAGAATCTGCATTTATCTAGGTTCAACGTTAAATTATGTTTCTTTGCTGCACTTAGAAATCGCTCAAGGTTCCTATCGTGATCATCTTGCCCCCTTCCACCGATCGTAACGTCATCAAGATATGCATATACTCCATCTAGACATTCTTTCCTTATAATATTGTCAATGGTCTTCTGAAAACAGGCTACTCCATTTGTTACCCCGGAAGGAATGCGACGAAATTGGTAAAGAGTTCCATTGGCTTCAAAAGCCGTATACTGTTTTTGTGAGTCTAGTATCGGTATCTGATTGTATGCATTCTTCAAGTCAATCGTGCTGAATACATCGTAATTTGCTATAGTTGAGACTAACTGTTCAATATTTGATAAAGGGTAGGCGTTTAGTAAAGTGAATTTGTTAATAGTCTGAGAGTAATCTATTACTAAGCGTTTCTTGTGATTTTCGTTTCTCATTATTAAAACCTTATTAGCTCTCCAAGGTGATGAACTCTCCTCTATGATCCCTTCATGAACTAGTTTCTCGACTTCAGATTTAATGAATGTTTCATCAGCTTCGGAAAAACGGCGAGATTTAGTTGCTACGGGACGGCAGCCGTCAACTAGGTTTTCAAATATTCGAGGTGGTTTAACTTCGGCATAAGCGACGTTACAAAGAAAAAGAGGGGGATTGGAACCACCGAATTGGAGTCGAACTGAAGAGTGGAGTTTCATAATGTCATTCCCTATAAGAACGCCATAACATAGACTGTGTATTACTAAAAGCTTAGTTTTGGGGTATGATTCGCTTTGAAGATGAAGGTTTGCCAAAATGTACCCATTAATTTAAGATTGGAGGGAAGTGGAAGCCATCATCACCTCTCGGTTCTTAGGATGAATTTTAAATTTATTCCTCTTGGCATAGGAGTAGTCAACAAAGCTGTCAGAACTACCAGTGTCTACAAGGATGCTGGATGGGATATCATTTACTCGTCCAAAAACGACTGCTCTGGAGAGCCCTCCTGGAGAAGCGGCTGATGTGATAGTAGCTAGCAACGTAGAAGCGGATGTCGACTTACCCTTTGACCTGGATTGGTATACCTTCTGGAAGTGGCCCTTTATATCACAAGATTTGCAAATCGCTTCTACAGCAGGACATTCATGTCTAGAACGATGTCTGGGTCCACCACAAAAGTAGGATTTTCTATGTCGAGATTGCTAAAAAATAGAGGCTGAATTAAGTGTAGATTTACAATTATCTAATCCGTCAGAGGCTGGAAGAGAAGTAGGAGTTTCCAAACTATTACAGTTAGAATCGGATATATAGGTTGCTGTTTTGTAAGATACTGCGAGTTTTTGGGCGGATTCTAGGGAACGCGCTGTCTTTTCCACTTGCTCAAGATTCAGCGTGACGTTTTCCAAAATGCGTTGTCGGATTAGAGGAGAGTTAAGGCCGCTTATGAATGCATCACGTAGATACTCATTACAGTATGTCAGCGCATCTACAGATTTGAAGTTGCAATATTTGCTTATTGCTCGGAGAGCCTGCAAGTATTGATCAACCGACTCTCCATTCTGCTGTCTTCGATTCGCTTATAGGTGCCTAGCAAAGAGTTTATTGGGTTGGGGCGCAAATAGTCCTTTAATAACGTCAATGGCCTCAGTCTTACTCTCGGAAATGAATTCGTAATTTTCGAATGATAAAAAATTAACCAATACCTTGAGCTTCTTCTTTTCGGGTACCTTGGATTCCTCAATGAAACTTGTCAGTGTTTGAAGGAAGTATTTCCATTCCTTAGCGGAAGTTGACGAATCAGGCGATCCGTTGAATTTTTCTGGTTTCAAAATTCTGCCATCCATCACGAAGGTTGTATCGAATACAATGTTTGCTAAATAAATTGTCGTAAAATAATAACCCTTAGATATCGAAAGATAAAGGCTTTATTTATCAAAACTGTGACATTACAATTAAACACATAACGTCAATGGTTGTCAAGGCAATGTGACCATGCAATCACCTCAACTAGTTTAGAGAAAGAACAATTATCATTCAATAATAATGCAGGTAATAATAAGTTCATATTTGGCATCTCAATATCAAACACGCAACAAGAAGAAAACCGTATTAATTGAGTCAACTCTTGCACAATCACAATTCTAAAAGGCAAGTCACACAACATAATATTCATATAAATGAAGTTAGTCAAGAGCCAAATCAACGAAGTATACTATAAACAATGAATCACGGAGCACAGAAAAATATTCAAACAACAACCAATAAAATTCATTCTGTAAGCCGAGGCGCCTCCTTGTCCACATTGCTCATCGCCTGTCGGTTTCGACGCATGCGCACTTCAATTATCGTCATAATCATAAAAGTTGAAAGTTAGGAACTTCAGGGTCAGTGTGATTATTTTTTTGCTTATGATTGTGACAATTGTATAAACGGACCTATAAAAAATAATTAACGATGAAATAAAACAATATATTTTGTTTAAATCTTCATTTATTTGAACTAATGTTCAATTTAAACTGGTTGACGCGTTTCACTAACACAGTAAGTAGCTTTATCAAAACGAATGAAGGTATAATATAAAAATGTTTTAATATATACAGTGCATAAATACATAATTCTATTTACTAATGTTAACAAAGTTATTGGAAGAAATTACCTCGAAATTCATTCACTACATAACATTCCTAAGCTATCTTCTAGGTAAAAAGGTTTAATAAAGGAGACTGATTGATATCTTATTTGTTGGTTAAGAAAATTACCTGAATATTCATTTTTGTTAATCTCAAGGGCCTCTAATAAATTTAAACTAAAGGATTTACCGACTACATGGAGAATTTCAAAATTTGGGTCTAAAATGTGTTGGTTTTCTAATAAATGATTTGAATAGTTAGAATCTAATTTTTTGTTGTCATAGCTACGTTTGTGTTCCGAAATTCTACTTTTAAAATTTCTACCGATATAAATTTTAACTCAGTTGTCATTACCACATTTTGGTAATCCTTGATCGCTGTGGACTTCCAAGTGCACTCCATATCGGCTGATAAATTCTTTCCCCAATACATCCGCGACAGTTGTAGCCTCTTGATTCGAGATCGCGTAAATGTCCACCCACTTTGTTAAATAATCCATTGCAACCAGTATATATTTCCACCATTCTTTGTAGTCGGAAATGGTCCAGCGATATCTAAAGTAATCCTTTCGAAAGGGCTTCCAACATTATATTGTTTCATGGGTGCCTTTCTCTTGCGATGTAGTCCATTACTCGTAGCACAGGTAGTACATTTCTTACACTAGTCCTTTACATCGTCGGAGCTGTTTATCCAATAAAACCTTTCACGGACTCGCTGAAGGGTTTTCTTCACTCCCATGTGGCCTCCCGATGGACTGTCGTGTAACTTCCTAAGTACCTCTGCTACTCTCGTTCTCGGGATAACTAGCTGTTTTCTCGTCTCGGAACTATCATCGTTTTCAAGGATTCTTGTCAACAGGCCTTCCAGGATAAGGAAGTCCCACAGAGCCCAATATGCCTTGAGTGTCGTTGAAAATCTTGACACTTCTTGACAGGTTGGTGCCGATTTTCGATTTTCCATTGCCGAATCATCTTTAAGTGAGGATCATTCTCCTGATCTTCACTGATCTTGGTGGGTTACCATTCTTCGTTAACTACAGTAGTTCTTGAAACTGCAGCTTCCTTAGATTCCATCTTGTTGCAGTGGGCACAGCCGTCTAGGCAGAGAGTCGGCGTTTCGTTGATTCACGTCAGCTAGATGTTCGCCTCTGTCTCGTTTTCCATATGACTGGAGTTCTTGGATTGAAGGAGTCCTGGGGCACTTTGACGAACTGCGTACATGCCCTAGTTCGCCACACTTCCAGCATTCGATCTTATTCGGCTTCTTGTCTATCATTAGATTTTAACAGGGTTACAATGCACTGAAACCTAAGGTCTATTGCCCCCCCCCCTATCAGAGCTGTTCACGCTACTACTACAGCTCGCCTTCCAGATCCAGGGTTCTAATGAATCGTGAGGATAGTTCCCTATCCATCTTTTTTAGAGTTCAGGATCATCCAAGCCCCAGTAGTGAGATTAGAGTTCTGAACCTCGACAAGTTTTGTTTTGTCTACCATACTCAGTCTGTCTTTGCCACCTTCTTCTTGCATGGTCCTAACTTTGTTGTACTCCGAAGCCTTTGTGGCTGCTTTATATTCAAGAGGTTCTCAGTTTTCAGGAGTCATAGAGTGCTTACACGAACTACGTACATGCTCTAGCTCACCTCAGTTTCAGCACCTGATCTTCTTCGGTTTCTTATCTATCGTACCTTTCAACAAGTTGACGATCTGGTCAAGTCTGTCATCGTCACCTTCTTCCTGCATGGTCCTACCTTTGTTGTATCCCGAAGCCATCTTGGCTGCTTCATATTCAAGAGCAGCGGTCAATACACCTACCATGGGTTTGGGATGGGCTAATCGAAATGTTTTCTCCGTATAGTGGTCACATAAACCGTCAATAAAGGCCTGGATGCCCAAACATTCCATCATGTTATCCGGTGCTGGCCGCTGACCTTCCTTGTGTTCTTGAATATGTTATATTTCCCTCTAACTCTTTGATTTTCTCGTCCATCTGATTTTCCATCGTTGTTATCTTACTTTCAATATCAGACTTTTAGAGACGAAATTTTATTTTCAACGTCAGCGGCAATGTCGTTTTTCATTAATAAGATATCGGCAGAAACATTGTTCTTCATAGTTGAAATCTTTTCGTCTATATTAGCAGAAATTGACGAGATTAAGGTGGAAGACTCGTCTTTAAATAAAAATGTTTCTGGATCCAACCCTTACTGTATATTTTGTTTTAAAATATGAGATATTCAATTCCGTAGTTATCGCCCTTTAACGTAAAAATGTTAGTATTTAGATAAAGGATTCTTATAAGTGTGGGAAGATAACACATTCACAGTTTATGGCATCTGTTTGTCATCACGAAATAATTGTAAGGCCTTTTAGGGTTTTGAGGAGAAGCAGAACATCAGTGTGTATCTAACGCTAGAACTAAACGATCATTATTTAAAACGTTCTAAAAATATACCATTCGCCCTTTTGTAATTCAAATTAACCTTTAACTTTCATACCATTTTGTTACCTTATTAATTATATTATTTGTTAACTTATTTAAAGATTACTATTATTAAAACTTTATTACGAAACAGCTCGGGCTCTTTACTTCCAACGAATTCATATTTTCTTTACTAACCAGTGCCATTTTTAGTCTTTCTACTATTTTTTTTTCGGACGTTTCCAATTCTGCTTTTAGTTCCGTTACTTTTAGGTCACTTAGTCACGAAATCAAATTGTAGACTAACTCTCGCCACTGGTAGGTAGTCTCTTATATATATTTAAACGTTTTTCTAGTGCCTTCCATTCCGGAAACTTCTCGATTGCGGCTTCCTACAACCAATCGACCTTCCCGGAAATCTCTAACAAAACAATCGCAAAAAATGATAAATAGTCCTTCTAAGAAATCGGTGGGCATTCGCCAAAATATTAACTTTCATATATAGTATTAAATAAAGTCGGATTCAGGGACGATTTCTTAACAATATTTAAAAAGAAAACATTAAATATAGTATATTAAGTACCAAGTGTCAAAAAGGTTTTTAACAGGAGGAGCTTACTATACTTTTTCTTCGCCCGCAGGAATGAAGAAATTATAATTATATTCGTAACATGAAGAACGATGGCTGACGGCGTACTGACAATTCAAATGACACAGAACAACAAAATTATCACGGAACATGAAATTTAACATACAAAAGGTACACTTGATGTGACGTTTAAAAAACAAAAGATAAACGAGATGTGACTTTTCGCATTTTAAACACTAGTGTTTAAAGAGTCGTTTTGTGCATGTCAAATCCGTGTTTAATGTGCGGTTTTAGTAACTGAAGTAGTAAAAAATATTGTCAATAATATTGTCTAAGTATATGCTAGCTGGTATGTGCCTGAAAATTTCCACTTATTAATTTTACGTCTACATGCTCATGTGGATGAAAAATTTGCTGGTTACCATAGTAACAATGTCGAAATAAAGCATCTGATTGGTTGAAATTGACTGGTATAAAATTTTCAATTAAATTTCTAATTTCATTTTTCCCGCAACTAAAGAGAATTTGTAAATATGGCAAAGCGGTGGAAGTATCTGCAAGTGAGCTTAGAATGTGCCTCGATGTTTGGGGCATCAAAAAATCAAAACAAACATCTATTTTATGTGTTAATCTGAGCTGGCAATTAACAATTCATATTATAGTGTTGTATGTTGCCTACCTTCCCTCCCATTAAATTTTATGTCATTATCGATATTATCACAGAATACACCAGGGCGCGTATTCTGTATCGTCTCGTAGAAAGAAATTTCTTTCTATGAGTATAGAGAGGAAATTTCTTTCTATTTCGTGAACCTATTCTGTACGATTCTTTCTATATCTATTCGGTAATGCTCGGCTATAGAAAACTGATAATTATTGGATGTAAAAACATTGACCTGTTTTTAGGGGAATTTGGGATATCTCTTGATTAAGTCGGCAACAATAGCAACATTTGTTTGTTTATTTCTCAGGAGGATAATAATAATTACGAGAATTATTTCATATTTCATTGTGGGAGTCATTTATTATTATAACTGTTATTATAGTGTGTGGTGTAAATATTATAAACTATAGCATAGCATATTATCTGTTGTTAGTTTTCGTTTTTTAATCTTTATTGCGAGTACATTATAAAGTTTGGAAACAATTCATTTGCTACAAGTAGAAGATGAAGTAGGTACGACAAAACCAATCACGTTTAGAGAGAAGAATTTATTAATCCTTAAAATCGCCAATGTTAAATATATTGAACTTCTTAAGAATTGGATTAATGACAAAAATTAAGAAGTTTAGTATTCAATTTTACACAACGTTCAACACAGAAATATTTCACATTTACAGGTAACACCGTAAATGGCCATAAATACGTATTATTTAGGTACCCTTTGCAGTTGTTTACATATTAAATTGCAATCATATTAATAATACGTAATTATCCAAAAATTATTTTTCCAGCATATATAAACTTGTATATATAAACCACAAAACACCATAATCATAACATAACGATATGCACCTTTCCTTTGAAAAATGTAAACATGCCAACAAACAGTGTTGCCGCTCCAGATTTTTTTTTGTACTAGAATGTCTTTCGAAATTGTACTAAATTTATAAAATGACAGTTATTTGAGGTTATGTATTATTTCGGCGTTGTCTGTAGTGGCCGAAATAGGAAATAAGCTTAATTAATACCTAAGAACAGCATGAGAGGGTGGTACGGAACGTTATACGTATTTGTTAAATAAATTGAAAAATAAGTAACACAGCAAAAAAATCAGACTGTTGTGTATGTGTTCTGTGGTGGACTAGGTGGACACAAAAGAAACTCTTAGGAAAAAAAGTTATGATAAATTTAATAAAAAAATAAACAGTAGAACAAAAAATAAAACTCTGAACAAAAAACATTTTAGAAAATAATACTGGAGGGATAAATTAAAAAATATATAACAAAATAAAAGATCTAACTCTGAACACAAAACTCTTAGAAAATACTCAATATGGAACTGATATAAATAAAAAATACATATCATAACAAAAAAGTCAGGACATAAAATCTTGTAGTAAATATTTAAAAACAAATAACAAAACAAAATAAAAAATCTAGCTCTGACACAAAACTTTTGAAAAACACTTAATATGGAACTGATATAAATAAAAAAATATTTATCAAAACAATAAAGTCAGACAGGACAAAAAACTCCTGAGAAATATATATCATATTAAATCATCTATTACTCCTGCTTCATCATTTTCAGTAGTTGAACCTTTTCTGTTCAACAGGGACTTACTTGGATTCCAAGTATAACATATATCTCCTCCTAACAATTGTTTTGTATGCAATAATGCATCGCATGTTGAAACGTGAAGTCTACTTCTCATCTTATTTTTTATCAGATTCAATTGGGAGAAAATTCGCTCCGTTGAGGCACTGCTGTGGGGAAGAGATAAAACACTCAAGGCAAAGTCGCCTATATTTTTTAGTAGAAAGCAATGTTCTCCATCCTTAATTTTTCTGACTTTGATCCAAAATTCTTCAGGATCGTCAATATTTTTTAAATTATCTTTAAATTCGGGAATCAAACGCCATTCTGAATTTATCATTTCCAATTCATCCTCCTTAATAATATTTGGGAATAGTTGAAGCCAATTCGCAATGGAAAATTGCTGCTTTCCATGATCGGTCATAACAGCTGCTGGATGTAATGCTTCAACTGCATTCAGTATAGGATCATTGAAATCGATTCTTTTTTTTATTTGTAAGGATAAAGTCACATAAAAATCTAATGCTCGTTTTTTAAAAGTCAACAACTCATCATTGGTTAATGTAGCATATAACAATTCTGTTTTAGCACCAAAGTACATGTCATCAATATTCAAGTATTGGTGGACATTTAGAGGATCTATAGAATGGACTTTATTTTTTTCAACATAATCACCTTTCAAAAAACTTTTCACTATAATTTTGAACTGTTTTTTCAATACACTTAGTAAACTTGTTATTAGAGGCCTTTCCCTTTGAAATAACAAGTTGAGTTTATTGACAATATCCAATATATACGATAAGAAAGTGTAATATACTTTGTAAATTGGATTCCTCAAAGCATTAATAATACATTTAGCAGATTGCAAGTTGTCTTCCAAAGCAGCTCTAGTGAAAAATAATTCTAGGGCATTCCATTGCTCTAAAAGCCTATTGACAACTTCTCCAAGAGATAACCACCGAGTTTGGCTCAATTTAAGAATTTTGTGTGGTTTGATATTCAAAAATGTTTGAAACTCCTGTAATTCTGATTGTCTCTTGGAACTCTGCTTTAAATAATTATAAATATCTCGAGCCAAGTCTTCTATTGTTGAGGGAAGTTTTTCACAGGCTGCAGAAGAACACAAATTCATTGAATGGCAAATGCACCCCATTATAAAAATATTGGGCACCTTTTCTTTCAATTTTGATTGCAGTCCATCTTTTTTTCCCATCATCACACTGCAGTTGTCTGCTGCAAATCCTGTAAAAATATATAATGATTAATCAAAAATGTAGGTTTGTTTACTACAGAACTTACCAATCATGTTGTTTATAGATATGTTGTTTTCTTTGAAAAAACATAATAAACTAGTCAACAACCCCTCTGCAGTAGCATTTTCAACTTTTAATAGTGTTAGGAATTTATCCTTGATACTGTAATCATCAAATACCCTTACAACAACAGCTAGGCATTTAGATGTGGATATATCCGTTGTTTCATCTATAACAAGCGAATATTTCCGTTTTTGCAACAATCTGCAAATATTTGCAAGGTCCTCAGGAGCACAATGAGTACAAACCAATTCAGTTCCCTTGGTTCTGCTGCACTTAATGCTTTTGGCTACCTCGGAATCTGGGCACATGCTGCTAACCAATTTTGGCAAATGCTCCAAAATTCTGAAGGGCAAGTTGTGTTCAGCAACAAACATAACCATTTTCAACTCAGCTGATCGTTTGAAATCTCCTGCAGGTCTTAATAATTTTTGAACATCTGTGGTTTTTGCACATGCCCTTACTCGTTTTTGATGATATATACTTTTCCCATGCCTTTGTAGATGAGTCAATCCCCCAACAATGAACTTTTCACAGATATTACAATAAGAAGATCCGTTCTTGTTCTGCAACCATGTATACCTAGTTTTCCACTCATCTTTAAATTTCTGGTGGTATATCTTTTTCTTTTTAGTGACTGGTTCATTTTCATTATTTTCAGATTCTGATCCTGAAAGGTCCTCTTCACGGTTCTCAGATTCACCTTCACATTTTTCACTCACCATATCTAATATTCTTGAACATGATGGTGTATTTCTGTAGTTATCATCTTTATTAGTAGAACTTGTAGAACTTTGCCCCACATTTTTGTTATAACAATGATCAGTCTCAATTTCTTTTTTTCTTATGATAAACCTTAAATGAAGTTGAATTGCATATTGAAACATCTTCCTCAATACAAAATGTGGTTTCCCCTTACCTATCCATTATTTATGATTAAATATTAAAGCGTCTCAGTCTCAGTGTGGTTCCTATTAATATCCTTTAGCGTATAGTTATCGATACATAGCCTTATTCTCACCCTTTTATTTTGAACAAAAATTTAAAATAACACAAGACATAACCAAACTTTTCGTAATTTTGGTTGGTTTGGTTGGGAAATCTCAGATCAGTCAGATCACAAAGCTGAACGCCGAACGCATCTCACGGATCGGGATTTAAACACAATAAAACTTGGACCTTTGTCTTGGGGATCAGGTATTTTGGTTGAGTTTTATATTGTTATAAAAAAGATATTATCAATTAAGTGATGGTGTGATTTTGACAGTTTTGACAATTTGTGGTCACCAATCTGGACACTAAACCTGATCCCCAAAAGGAAGCCTAGAGAATTCTATTCTGAAAATATGAAATCACAAATCATTGTATTTTTTGAGATTTGTTGTGAGCAAATTTTTGCAAACGAACATCTTACTTTAGTTCAACCACTCCACCGTCTTGATGCATGGCGCTGTATAGAACAATGACAGAATACGAAGGTCAATTCATAGACAAATAATATTATAACTTTCTCTATGGGTCAAATGCTGTTGTCAGATGACAGAAAACGATGGTCAATATATAGACAAATAATTTTACAAATACGTAATAAATAAAATATACTGCTAACTACCTATATCTCCAATAAGCGAAGTGCGTTCCATTAAGAGTGAGAGGTCCGACTAAACTCTGTGTGGCCATTTTAGTTATGCGCAAGTGCTGTATTTGCCGCCTATAATATTTTTAAACGAAGATATTTGAGTCAACAAAAACTTCGTGTCTGATTTTTGATTTGACCAAATAAAGTGCAATTATGTAATTACATTTTTTTTCACTTCTAACATAAATCTGAAATAACGTCTATTATAGTTGTCTATGTTACTACAAAAGGAATAGAAATGAAGTAGATAAACATGAAATATATAGTGAGCACATAACCAATTAGAGTTATTATTTTTATAAATCATTTCTTCGATATCTACACACTAATATAGCCATACATATTGACAAATTAAATGACGATGGAGTACCCCATGGGATGATTTGTTTTCAAACGGAACTTATTTTTATATACCTGTAGACCTATGAAAATTTAAATTAGGACCAATCTCATTACATAAAAAGCACAGTTGTAGAAACATAGTTTTTAATAAAAATCTAAATAAAAGAAACATGTAAAAATCACAACACATTGATAAAACAAATAACAAAATCACTAAACATCCTAACCACATCCTAATTTTACTATGCTATGTCCAAACAAACAACCATAGAGAAAATAAAATATATTATTTGTCTATGCTAACAACCTTTGCCACCCCTCTGAAGGTCTAAAAGCGTCAAAGCGGGAATGATACAGCCAATGATATTAAACAATGCAACGTCTCGTGACTCGCATGCGCGTATTGATCTTGGCCACCGACGGTGCAGACATATATATGTCGGCACTCTGATGATCGCCACGCTTCCCGTACCGCTAGGCGCAGTATATTTTATTTATATGTATATGTAATTTTATAACTTTCTCTATGGGTCAAATATGCTGTTGTCATAAGTTTTGTGTTCATTAAAATATCCCAAATTTATAGTTTAGTGTGTATTGTATTTGTAATAATAATTAAGTAATTTTCATGCTAAATAAGTAAATTTGTGCTTCGTAAGTGCTATTTATATTTACTCCACAAGATTGTGTTTAGTGCTTCATGCTTCCTTGCAACAAAAATGCACTTTTTGCACCTATTACACAAATAACTACTTTTTAATGTTATTCTTATTTATTGTTGGTAAATACTTCAAAGTGATTAAATATATTATGTGAGAATGATTTTGAGATTTTGTTCTTTGGAATAAATATATCATGTTTATACCTGATAATAGTAATTGTTATTCCGCTTAAGTTGAATTTTATTGTTGTGTTTTTCTAGACAAATTTTGTTGTTCATGAGGTCAATTATTTCGCTTATTTTATTTGTTTGTAAATTCAGTTTTGATGCAGAGTGGAGGCATTTTATTTCAAGTAGTGCATCATCACCTACAAGCCCTAAAATATTTTATCAATAAATGTATGTCATTTAATATGCAAAAATAATTTATAACACATGGTAATTATTTGTTATGTCAAATATATTTACCATCAGGAGAAGCACCTAGAAAACCGTGTTGAACATCTACCCACAATCCTCAATCAACTACCACAACATTTTGTACTTGTTCAAAAATGCTCTTAGCCACTTTTTCCTTAAGAGTTCCATACTCCATTACCTCCGTCATACAATATAAGTCTTTTTAAGAACAGTTTTAACAAGAGAATGACAAGGTGTATTTGTTTTTCTCTTAACAACCTGTCCAAAGATTTTATAAGAAATTAGGATGGTTATCCACTTTTTAGCTTGCCTTAGCCTATGCACCATAGGTAATAGTAATTGTTGAATAAAATTAATGAATGAAGTAGGTAACATTATATTTTAAAAATCTTTGAACCATAAATATTTTAAAACTTTGTCTAGCCAATAGTCAAAATTTCCTTGCAAATTGTTTGATTATATGAGCATTTCATAAAATTATTATTAAAGGATGACTTAGTAATAGTCTTAGTTGTTGATATTAAAAAAAATTGTAAAACAAAGGACGACTAAAAAGTTGATTTTGTCTACTTGTTGCACTTCGGGGGCTGTATCGAGTTATACAGGTAGGTTTTCTTTTCTAAAAACCATTTTTTTGTGTTGTTCTTGCTGAAAAACGTAAAAACAACTAAAAAAAATACAAAATTCCAACTTTTTTTTGGGTAAACCTATACTTTTCTCGCATATTAGATGGGTTGTATGGAAATAAAGTAATAATACCAATAATGTATTATACAAAAACAAAAAAATATTTACCATTAAGGTGATCACACATACGTGTATCTGTCATGGAAAAAAGAGAATGAACCAACTATTTTTTTGTATAATGAAGGAAAAATGTTTCAGTTCCAATCTCCACAACACATATGATCAATCTTTGCAAACAAGGTAGAATCAAACTTTTACATGTTGATTGTATGTTTGATTTTGTACTGTTTATATCGATCTCCCCACAATATATACATTATTATTTGTCATTACAGATCTTTCGCTTTAAATTTTTTATTAGTTGTTATAGTTGCTTTGTATAAGTTTGCTATTTTAAATTCCTCACTGTACCTTACTTTCCTCTTTCTATTAAATGTAAAGCATTGTATTACAAGTAAATATTTCTTTGTATAACAAATTTAGAAACTCTTTGTTTATATTATTTGTTTCTAGATAAAATTGAATATATTATTTACACATGTAGTTGAAAAAAGAGCCTACATGTCAAATAAAATTTGGAAGCAACCAACAGGTACTCTGAAACTGATACAAATATGATTAGATTGAGACAAAGTTGTGACATGACGTTCTGTGTTTTCAGACTAAATGGCCTATTTTAAATCATGTAAAATTGCAACCTCTCTGCAGTTTAATTTTCTTAGCATGAAACAAACAAAAATTTATAATCATGAAAAAATTTTATTATGTTAATATAAATGGTACAAATTTTTAAAGGGTAGAATGTTTTTAAAGTATGTATATTTTTCTTCCATTCTTAATTTCTAGCGATTTCCGCAATGCTGTCACTTGGTATCCATATTATTAAATAGCACATGTCCTTTCATGTAATATGTAATGCACCTTGTATCAGGTTATAATAGTTATATTTTTCAATTATCACTATTATATATTCATCAAAATGATTTATGGAATTCTTGTCTTTTGAGAGCGGTTTTAATTTTTCTTCATTCAGATACTTCAAAGGTCAGTTCACTTTAATTAAGCATTTTTCGCTTTTCACTAACAAACCCATATTATCATTAAAACAGGGTTTCAAGAGAATGTTGAATGATGGTTTGATGATACTAGAACAAACCATCAGTACTACTTATCTCACATTTTTACATTATTCAAATAATCCAGTAAACATAACCTCAAACATAGCTTTATAAAATTAAAAAATACGGATTGCAGGATAATTTACATTATCATAACTATAATTTTTGATATCGGGTCGATACGATTACGTACTTTTTAACAATTTATTCCTTCCAAAAACATTTATGAAACTCTTAAGTAATCAAAAATCTACACTCAAATGGAAATTATGTCAACAAATTTTGTTTTAGATCCGTGTATATATATTCTCTTATCTATGCAAATGTGTTCTGTGGTTTGGATGCAACATAAAAAACAGAGAAGGTTTCTGTGCTCACAAGAAGTTGAAAGTACTACTATCGACATCTATCGTAAATATTTTGAACCAAATAATTACTAAATTAATAACTAGTATTGTGTAGGTTTTTAGGTTTATATACCTGTGAGGAGGCCCCTCTTAAATTCAATTGACATGAACGAGAGCACAGACAGCACGATCCAAACTCCAGTAGTCCGTTCCGTATCGATTTATTTTTCATGTGATCGTGATGTGGCTTGCGCTCTCGCCGCTCTCCGGTCAAGGCTCCAGCATCTACTACTAAACAGGATGGAAATGATGAAATTTAATTTTTGTAATAGATTCGAATGAATTGTAATGACGTACTAAATGTGAGTGAAATGTACTAGAAATGTACAATTGTACTAGAAACGGCAACCCTGCCAACAAAGATAAATCTAAATGATTGTGTGTTAAAAAGAGACAGGTATCATAGAAAGACCTAAAATGGTCTTTCTATACCTTTCTACCGAACGAAGCGTTCGTGAAGCACGACCACTGCCGATGTTGCTTACAGAATAAGGTAAAGTGGTATAGAGAATTTATAGAAAGAAATTTCCTCTCTATGACGATACAGAATACGCGCTCAGCTTGATTGGGATGGTGTCATAGAGAAATAAACTTGTCTATAGCTGGTGTATTCTGTGATATTCGAACATCCATTGTCAAAATTATGATTTTAGGTTAGAAAAATATGATTTTTATAAACAGTTTAAAAATAAAATGAATAAAACTATTATAAACAAAATAAAGCCACTTTATAGATGTTCTTTCAATACAGTAAATCTAATATGCAATAAAAACTCCATATGTACACAAAACAATGCGTTATTTAATACTGTTAAATCGTCATTTAAAGAAAAAATCACCAATGGTCCGAATCTGCAACATTTTCTAAATAACAGTCAACAAAAAGAAACTTATCAACAAGAACAAGATGACTATGAAGGTGTACCTTATGTTGTTAATTTGTCGAACAAACCAAGGAAAGTCTATTTTGATGTATACGGATGCCAGATGAACGTAAACGACACCGAAATCGTTTATTCGATCTTGAAAGAGAATCATTTTGAACGTACGCTAGATATTGTCGAAGCTGATGTTGTTCTAATAATGACTTGTGCTATTAGAGATAGCGCCGAAGAAAAAATTTGGTCACGACTCGGATTTATGAAGGGCTTAAAACTATCTCGAAAAAAAGATCGACCAAAGTTAAAAATAGGAATATTAGGATGCATGGCTGAGAGACTTAAAGAAAAGGTAACACATCAACGTGTACTATATTATTCAAAAATTGTTTATATTTAAATTCATAGGTTTTGGAAAAAAATTCTCTGGTCGACTTAGTGGCAGGTCCGGATAGTTACAGACATCTTCCAAGGTTATTGAGTCTAACAGAAAACAATCAAAAATCCATAAACGTCGTTCTATCATTTGAAGAAACATATGCAGACATAGCACCTGTTCGTTTAAATGAAAATTCGATATCTGCTTTCGTATCGATTATGAGAGGTTGTGATAACATGTGTACTTATTGTATAGTACCATTTACAAGAGGAAGAGAGAGATCGAGACCAATATCATCTATTTTACGTGAAGTAGAAGATTTATCAAAGCAAGGTGTTAAAGAAGTTACGTTATTAGGTCAAAACGTAAATAGTTATCGGGATATTTCTGCAGATAATAAATTAGATAATGTAACAACTTTGGCTAGCGGTTTCAAAACTGTATATAAACCTAAAAAAGGTGGTCTCAGATTTGCGGATCTCCTTAAAGAAGTCGCAAAAGTCGATCCAGAAATGAGAATTAGATTTACTTCACCACATCCAAAAGATTTTTCCGATGAAGTCATAGAGGTATTTAAATCATTTTTTATTAAACATATTTTTATAAAAGTAAGTATTTTTTAGGCGATTCAATCACATCATAATGTATGCAAATACCTACACATGCCTGCACAATCTGGAAGCACTGCCGTCTTAGAAAGAATGCGTAGAGGTTACACTAGAGAGACTTATATAGAATTAATAAAACATATTCGTCGTTTCATACCCGATGTAGCTTTGAGTTCTGACTTTATTTGCGGTTTTTGTGGAGAAACTGATGATGAATTCGAAGAAACTGTATCCCTTATTGATGAAATTAAATACAACACCGCTTTCCTTTTTGCATATAGTATGAGGGAAAAAACTACAGCTCACAGGAGATATAAAGATGATGTGCCTGCAGAAATCAAGCAATATAGGTACGTATATATTGATATCTTGTTATAAATTTTTCAAATTTGGTTTTACAAGGTTGAAAAAAATGATTGAAACGTTCCGGAAGAATGCGGAGAAGATAAATAAATCTCAGATAGGAAAGAATCAGGTAGTTTTAATCGAAGGTATCAGTAAACGTTCTAAACAGTTTTTACAAGGAAGGAATGATCAGAATATTAGAGTTATTATCCCACCAATGAAAGTTCCTTATCAAAACGGTGATTCTTTAAGGGATATAAAACAAGGGGATTATGTAGTCGTTTATGTGAACGATGCTAATTCACAAACGTTAAGAGCTGTTCCTTTGTATATAACTAGTCTCCAAGATTACTACAGGCAGCAGATGTTGAATATATAATTAGGAAATAAAATATTTTATTGATGACAAGAGTTTTTTCATTTTTAATAAAATTGATAGATACAATTTGGATAAAAAAACTGCAATACCATAAATAATCAAAACATTCGGAGAGATAAATTGGCATATCTATACCTCTGTAGGTCATGAAATAAATCCAAATTAATTTCTTAAAAAACTGTATTTATAAACTCTTCTTTGAAGGATCGGTAGGTTTTAATCCACAATTAATTACACCCATGGAGATAAAATTCTTAATTTGTATACACATTGCATATGAATGTCAAACCTGATAGTAATTTACTAAAATTAACTGTCTCGACCCTTACTTCGTGGAATCTACTCATTTTACTGTTTTAAATGAAACTTACTGTTTCTAGGTAATTCCACAATATAATAAAAAAAATTTTAAAACTAAGAAAATTGACATATGTTTTGATATAAATATCATCGTCAGAATGACAGAAGTTACATTTCAGAGAGGCATCAAATGAAATGTAACTTCTGTCATTCTGATGATGATATTCAGTTATCGAAACAATTGTCAATTTTCTTAGTTTTTTAAAAAATTTTCATTATATTGTGGAATTACCTAGAAATAGTAAGTTTCATTTAAAACAGTAAGAAGTAATTTACTAACTAGTTCTGCATAAATATTAACCAAAACACATTTAAACTGAAACCCTTTACAAGGTGATGTAACTATTTACTGGTAAATTTTACTATTTCTACACGGAAAAATTGACGAGGAATCACGTTTTGTTCAGAGTCAAAAATATTTCTTAATATACAGTGGTACTAGAAACGATAATATTAGTTTCTAGACTATGGTCTATTTTCGTTCATTTCAAGTTAAATGTTTGCATTTGGTTCTGGTCCTAACTCCTACAATAATATTACAATGTAGTGATTAGGTACTTTTAGCTTGTCTTAAATTTCTCACGTATCTGTAACGAACTGCACATGTGTAGACCCGTTACGGGTCAGCCGATACGATGCGTTACGTCCTCTACTGTGTATACTTGAACGTATCCCGACCAAAATCAGTATTTTGTGCTATTAGTCCTATTTTTCAGGTTTTCTATGATATTAATTTGGTTAGATTAGAACCACAAAGTTCATTTTTAGATCATAAACCAGTGACAACCTGAAGTTTTGAGATTGTACAATTAAAAACAGAACAAAACGATACTTTATCTGCTAAAAAGGTTGTCTTGACAAATTATTTACGTCAACAACTCCAATACAGATACGTGTAAAAACCTTAGAGTAATAATAAACATAGAGAGGGCTATTCATTCATAAACATGTTTATTTTTGCGGCCAACAATTTTAAACGCCGGTAGTGAAATAATGAATGAATTACAAAAAGTGAGGATGGTATTGTAGGTACATGGCCTTGGTAATTTTGGCTGTTTTTCTGACAAACTTTTTTGAAGAAACAAGGATCATGTGCAAGCATATCGTATCATTTTATCAAAACAAAATATGAAACGTTTTGCTATCTGATTCTTTTGAAAAAGAAACATCAATTTTCAAATGTCTATCAGCTGTTTCTCAAGAATTATGTACCATTACAAATTTTGATTTGATTTAAAAATCAGTTGTGACAAGCTGATTTTCGAGTCATGATTTATTTATAGGAAATGCGGCAACATCGCGTTGTCACTTGGTGAGTATATAGGGATCGAGACGGAACTATAGAGGCAGCACTTATGCCGAAAGTAGAGCGCCCTGATGTTAAATAAGAAAAACATTGTGATGTAAACAGTATAATAAACAACCTACAAAATGCAAAAAATGAATAGATCTTTTTATTTTATTTGCCAGGAAAAATTGTTGGTATGTAAGATGGGTGTAGGGGATTATCTGATTTTTGATTATTGAAAAAATGAGCACTGCAAATTCTAGTATTTTTATTTGGTTCCCAATCCTCCCGATGTTTTCTGAAAGGTAATTAAAAAACTTGAAGTGATTCGTTTTGTACAAATGTTTACTTTCTTTCCCTTAATAGTATTTAATTATTTGAACTCATTATATAATATTAAAGTCAGCAAACACATAACTAGTTTTTGATTTTATATAATCAATGAAATCGTACAGAAAACAACATTTTATTCTCTCGATAATAATCATTTATTTAAGTAAAAAGAAAGTTTAGAACTTTTCTAATAGCTGACAATTGTAGTATCATACTGATTATACACAAAATAATAGTTAACAAAATGTTTTAATTAGAACATTTTAATTACATATGGGTTTTTACTGCATTTATTCATTTTTGACGTTTCAAGGTTATCCACGCAGTGTTCAATGAATTTTCGGAGAAACTATAAAATTTCAACTGCGCAGTATTTTTATACAGCATATTTGAACAGCCATGCATACAGAAAGATACTTTTGATGACGACATCACAAACATTTAATATCAGTTTTATAAAATGAACATTTAAAAACGCTGATTATACAAAACTACTAATACTACTAATAGTGTTTACATCACATAGTTTGTGTTTTTTCACGGCAGATGGCATAAACGTCATCTTTCTCGGTCCCTATAGGCGTTTAATCACAAATTTTTTTGTGCCTGTGAACAGTTCAGGCATCGTGTTAGTACAGTTTTTTTTTAAACAAGCATGATAAAATAAACAAAAAATTATATTTATTAAAAAAATGAAAATAGAAGTCATTTTAAATTGAATATAACTATGTATATCTGTACGAAATGTTTTTATGGAGAATGTAAAAGTAATACAAGGTATAAATCATTTAAAGCCAATATATATCATTTTATAAATTTTAATAAACCTTCCTTCGCAATATATAGTAAATAATACACTCGCGTAATCATGTTTATGAACGTCTGAAATTTTTAAAATTTTATTATTATTCAATATCTACCTCGATGGTTATTTTTGAGTTTCTAGGTGTGTGAACATTAAATTATTATTCAATAATTATGTACTTACTTTTATTAGATGATGAGATTGTATCGGCAGATAACCTCTAAGCCGGCTCACATTATTGTCTTTTCGCGAACAGCCATGATATTTTAACCACGTTTTTAATGATTCACAATTATGCCCTTCAACTGCATTGTCAACAAGTACAGCATCATGAATAATTTGTTCTTATTACGGTTTTATTTGTGTATATAATATAGTTTTCCGAACCGTTATTGCACAAAACAGTACGAATCTTTTGAACTACCGCTCTTTCAACGTGGCGACTGCGTTTGATGAAAGCAGTGAACTCTATCGGGCTCAATTGCTAAGCGACACGCCACCACAGCGGTTAAAGTGAACTTCTCTAAGATGTACAGTTTCATCATAGATGTGTGTTTATATATGATTAGATGCTTGTTTACCACTCGTTTAAGGTGTTTTGGACATCGTTTTTCGTATTCTATATTGGATTTTTAAAGTGTTACGTTTATTTTAAGAAACAATTTTTATAGTAGTTAACAAAAATATGCGACAAAAGTCGCAGTATCACAGTGTAAATCGATAAAAAATAAAGACGTCTTTGATATTGCCTTAGAAAAGTATGTCATTTATAAACAAAAATAAAACACAAAAAGGTTGTAAAACACTAAAGGCTCGGCCCCACCTTCGATATATCGCAATTTGTTTGCGATACATCGCAGAATTGCGATACATCGCAGAATGTAAATCATTTTGTATTATGGCGCGTAAATGTAATCTTTTGTGAATATTCACAAGTTTGATGACATTTTGTAGAGACGTAACTGACTGACATAAGACCCATAGACAAATACTAACTTTCTCTATGATAAGACCAGTATATAAGAAGACGAGACAAAGGAACCTCATATTATAAGGTACGGAACCATAAAAACACTGAAAATTCACAATAAATAAAAAAAAGACGTTCAAACAAATATAACATGAATTATGTTTAGAAAGTGAGGTTCAGGTTGGCTTGGATCGATGTGAAATCTTACGTCGATTGAGTGAATTTAACTGTGAATACGGATTTATCGTTGAATATAAGTGTGATTTAATCGTTTATAGTAGATAGGGTGAGTTATTAACCACTTTTTGTGTCAAATCCTTTTCCTTTGACCTAAGTAAGTAAATTCCAACTTATTTTTATTAGATATATACAAAACCCATACTAAGAAAAAAAAGGGGGAAAAATGGCGGGAGATAAACCTCCCGAAACTCCTGACAAAAATAATGACAAAGACCAAAATATATCACAAATTAATAGAACAAAAATCTCATACACTTCACATAGCTCTCCCCCGTTTGAAGTATATATTCAGGGAAAGTCAGGTAATGTGGGTAATTTACATATTATGAGTATAGCCAAAACTATCTTTAACTTGAAACTACAAGATGTTATCAAATTCACCAGAAAGGGTAAAAACCGAATGGGAGTCACTTTCAAGAATGCAGAAGCTGCTAACAACTTTATTAATGAGCAAGACTGGGAAAATTTGGGTTATTAAGTATATATACCAAGTCACAATGTATCAAGCAAAGGTATTGTAAGATTTGTAGATATGACCCTTACAGAACAAGAAATAATTCAGTTTACAACAACAAACATCAATAATTGTAAGGTGCTACATGCCAAAAGAATGAATAGAAGAGCGATCGTTGATGGAAATATAAAGTACATCCCCACAGGCACAGTGTGTTTAACTTTTGCAGGAAAAATCATCCCACGAGAAGTGGAAGTATATGGCATTCCAACCCTGGTAACTCCATATATAAGCCCTGTAATTCAATGCTATAACTGCTTACTTTATGGACATAGCACAAATCAATGCAGAGGCAAAGCAAAATGCAAAACTTGCAGTAAAAGCCATGACAATGCCTCAAGCTGCAATTTATATTGTATCTACTGCAAAAATAATGATCACTCATCAGTTGATAAAATATGCAAAGAACAAAAAAGACAAAAAGACATTAAACAACTAATGGCATTCTCAAACATCTCATATTACGAAGCTAGCCAACAAATACCATCCAATTCTCCCACCAGCCCACCAAAAAATGACCTAGAAAACTTTCCAACTCTAAGAAAAAAAACTCAAAAGAACAGGCCAACTCAATTCAAGTACATGAAAGGAGACTAGCAACAATATCCACAACTCCCGAAGTAGCATCTTATGTACAAGTAGTCACAACACCCCCAAACAGCAAAAGAAAAAGACAAACAGGCTACGACAAAGCCGCACATACCAAATTCCTAAATAATCCAAATGGCAGATCAGAGATAGGAAACAAAACGACAACACATAGTGAACAGCCCCAACAATTAGCAAGAAAAGAGGAAGAAGAAAAACTCCAACTCAATGTAGTACAAGCAATATCATTCTTATCAGAATCCCACAGAGAGCTTGTGTTAACGTTTATAGGAAATTTGATTTCAAATAATTATCTTACACCCCAGCAAGAAGTGAGTCAGCTAACAGAAATAAACACAGCACAAACATGTACACCTCTATCACCATACACCAAAAAACAAAATACCTCAGGGGATTATATGAACCTGTCCGACACGGACATGTTCTGATCTCCTGTGTAATATTTGAATTCTATTCGCATTCACTCCACTAACTGTAATCCAGTGGAATATACGCTCATACAACTCCAACACAGATAATTTGAAAGTAATCATTAGAAACCATAATCCTGATATAATCCTACTAAATGAAACATGGTTAAAACAAAACTATAATATCTCATGCAGAAACTTTCAAATTCTTAGAAACGACAGAGCCGATGGCTACGGTGGAACAGCTATTCTAATAAAAAATACCATCAAATTCATCCCAATAACCTACCAAAGTAACTTTGACAATATAAATATTCAAACACAGGCAATACACCTACCACAACATAACATTAATATTCTAAATATATACTGCCCATCAAGCTCAATACTCAGAGTAAATAATTGGATCCATTTTATTCAGCAATTCAAGAAACCCCTACTTGTTATGGGAGATCTAAATTGCAATCACCCCGCATGGGGCAGCAAGAAAATAAGTATTAATGGTCGAAACATTATTGACTCCTTAGAGTCACTCCAATTAGTATATCTAAATGATGGACAGGCTACCAGATTGTCTTCACCGAGTGAGGATAAATCTGTGGTGGATGTTACCCTAATATCTTCTGAGTTAACTCCATATGCTACCTGGGAAATCCTCCTAGACCCTGGAAGTAGTGATCACTACCCAACCATCTGCAAACTTTATTCCAATAATAAAGACAACCTCAATCAGATAGTAACCACAAAAAGAAACTATAAAAAAGCTAACTGGAACACCTTTTATGAACACCTCTGTACAACCCCCCAACCCCTAACCCACTTTCAATATGAAACATTCCAAGATAATATTATAAAAGCAGCAAATGCGGCAATACCATTTTACAAAATCAAACACAACCAAAAATACAATATCCCTTGGTGGGATAACTCCTGTCAAGTATCCATCAACTGCAGAATATCTGCAATTAAAACATTTACCAACTCCCCTACGATAGAAAACTTTATAGTAGTTAAAAGGACCATTGCTTCTACCAGAAAACTTCTCAAGTCCAAAAGAAAGAACAGTTTTCGTAACTTCTGTGCAAAAATAAACCGTAACTCTCCATTAAAAATTATTTGGAATAAAATCAATAAAGCTTCAAATCGTACACCTCACAACAACCTATCAAATCAACTTCCACCTGGCATTCTGGCTCAAGAAATTTTATCCTCCTTATGCCCACCTATCATTACCGAAAACATACAAACATCCATATCAACAGAAATTGAACCATTCTCCTACCAGGAATATAAATTCACAATAGAGTCAAAAAAAGACTCTGCACCAGGTATGGACCAAATTTTATACTCTATGATTAAGCACTTGCCAACATCTTTGTCTAAGGATCAACTACAATTTTTTAATGATTGCATGCAAACTGCTACCATTCCACACACATGGAAGCAAACAATTATTCTTCCTCTCATAAAGCCCTACAAAGACAAATCAGTAGCAACGAACTATAGACCAATTGCTCTAACTTCATGTGTGGGTAAACTTCTAGAATCACTAATAAAAAACAGGCTGGAATGGTATGTAGAAAACAAAAAATTACTCAATCCCCTACAGTTTGGATTTAGAAGGAATAAAGGTTGTATGGACTGTTTAACGTTTCTAACCTCTCATATCCTTATAAATTATTCAGCCAATGAATATACCATAGGCGTTTTCTTAGACCTCTCAGCTGCATATGACACAGTTAATATCCAACTTCTGTACAAAACTTTAATAAACCTAGCCCTACCTAAATATATAATAAACTTAATTTACACTTTTATAAATAACAGGGTCATATTCGTCCAAGACAACTTAGGACAAACAATAGGACCTTTGCCAGCTAATCAAGGTCTAGCCCAAGGATCTCCCCTTAGTCCAATTCTGTTTAATCTCTATACCCTACCTATTTATGATATCCTCCCTAAAAATGTTAATCTTATTCAATATGCAGATGACATGGTACTGATAGTTGGTGGATCAAATGTGAGCCAAATGGTGAATAATTTAAATACATTTTTAGAAAAACTCAACACATGGTTAGACACACATAATCTCAAACTATCAACCAATAAATCTCATGCAGTAATGTTTAGTAAAGGAATCATAAAAAGATCTATCCCCAAAATAAAAATAAACTCTGAAACTATTGAATGGGTGGATACAGTTAAATACCTAGGTATGTACATTCATCAAAACCTTAAATGGAATACACATATACAATACATAGAAACAAAAATATGTAAAGGACTAAACGTTATGCGAGCTCTCTGCGGTACTTGATGGGGCTGTGATCCCCTCACACTGAGAATACTTTACAAAGCAATAGTACTAAGTCACATGGACTATGGTAGCCAGATTTTCACTCTCACAAAAAAGAATAAAACAACGTTGGACAAACTTCAAAACCAGGGATTAAGAATAGTTACAGGCAACATGAATTCAACACCAATCCCAGCCTTATTATCAGAAAACGGTGAAATGCTCCTCAAATATCGGAGGGAATGGCTGAGTTCCAAATACTTAATAAAAAACCTGGCAATATCCAATAACCCTATAATCAATATTCTAAAGAAGCTTAATAACATAAGCAAAAACTCAAGATATTGGACTAACAAAGAAAAACCAACTCTAATAAAAATCCTTGACCGGCTACAACCATCTACTAATATGATGTACACAAAAGAAATATTACCTTGCTATGAATTTGACCTAGAAATTCAGCTAACTCCATTAAATGTGGCAAATCTTCAATCTAATAAAACTGATGAACTAGCACAAATTCAGTACCAAAAAATTATATCCAAATTTCCGGATCATACAAGAATATTTACAGATGGATCTCTCTATTCCAATGGCACTGCAGGGTTTGGAGTTTACTGTGAACAACTCAACTATGCATTTTCATCTAGGCTACCAAAATTCACACAAATATGGTTAGGAGAAATTACTGCTATCAACCGTGCACTTCAAATCATCTTAAAAACTAACACCACGAAAGCCATAATCTTCTCAGACTCTAAAACTGCACTACCAAAAATATGTAAACCAACTTTCTCCAAAGAAACAGAGCATTCATCAATATTAACTAAACAAGGAATTATACTAGCAAATACTAACGGCTTTAATATCGAACTAGCATGGATCCCAGGTCACTCTGAAATCAAAGGAAACCATAAAGCTGATCAGCTAGCTATAACAGGTTGTTCCCTTACAGTTCCAGCGAATATAAAACTGAATTATCAAAACTACCTCCCAGATATCAAGAACAGTATATGGGCTAAATGGAACCTCATAAAACAGAATAAAAAATTGTTCTATTACAAAGTTGTCGAACAATTACCAAAATCTCCCTGGTTTAACCAATACCAATACAAAAACAGAAGACATTTAACAACAGTTATAAGAATGAGAACAGGACACTGTTTAACTCCTTTCCATATGTTTAGAATGGGAACTAAAGAGGACCCACTATGTGAATGTGGGCAAATAGGATCACTTAACCACATAATACTAAAATGTCCAATTAATATATCAAACCAATTCAACCTTTACATAGAGCTATGCAAAACTAAACTTAGCGCGCCATTTGATATATGTACAATTTTAGCAAATTTAAATGATGAACGATTATCAATAATACACCAATTTATAACTATGTTTAAAATATCCCTTTAACTTAATCTTCTCTTTTATAGACCTGGGTTTCTCCACCTATATCCGAGGTAGCATTTCTGGGTGTGTCCAAGCTTGGCCGCTACCCCCAAGCGAGAAAAGTTAATTTCCTGTGTTGTGAAGTCTTACCTTACTAATACCCCAATACTCACCATAAGTAATATAAAAGTGCAAAAACTCATAGTACCTATGCTAAACAGTAGTGCAGTTTTGTTTAAGGAAGATATCCATTCTAGAGGGAGGGAAATATTGCCAAGAGCAAGACTTTTTCCCCCCACATGTATAAAACTGGGTAAATTATCCCACAGGATATAGCCCAAAAAAGGAACGAGAAGAAGAAGAAGAATTATGTTTATGGTATTTCTTTTGACTTCGCAAATATTAGGTTTGTTCGTAGAACATAATTTGCTAACGGTTACCAACCAATTTCTGATTATTATGTACGCATGCGCGGTTTATGATTGGTTTCAAACCGGTCGGAAATTTTTCACTCTAAGAACGCAAATATGAGGTTTGTTCCAACTGAAGTAAATACCGTTTTATTACCGTACAATCTCAGTAACGCAGCAAATTTGATGTAAATTACACAGACTTATTATATTCACTAATCAGTAGGTCAACTGGGTTTGTATCGTAATTGTACGGTTTTTGTGTTGGTTGGAACAGACCTATGATATTTTCCCTACCTGACAGCGACTTTTTGTAAACACACCAGCAACTGTGCCGAAATCCGAATACTATCTTCAATATCTGATTGTTGAGGAAAATAATTTGTGATAAAATATATATTTCTTAAGTTGTGATATTAATATTTAAAATTATAAAGCTGATATTACCAGAAAAAGGATGGAAAGTATGTTTTTGGTATTTTACCTGTTGTCGACATTTTCTTTATATTATGTTTTTTAGCAAGTAATAACCTGATTCTGGAAGAATTCTTAGTTTTTAATACAACAAATAATTCCTCAGAACTAGAGAACCCCTTGAAGAGCACTGAGAATACAACTTTTTGTCATTTATTCTTAGATTGTAGCACATCATTTACATGGACAAGAACAAATACTCTTATGCTACTGGATATACACCAGAAGTATAGGTTAAAAGTTGGCACTTTAGAAATCCGTAATTTTTATTTATTTGTTATCAAATTCAAATACCAAAGAAAAAACAAATAAACAGCTCATTTTTAGTTCCTATTGAATAATTATCAATGTCCTTTCGAACTACGCATGTCTGACATCTCTCCAACTTAAAATTTCTTATTAGCCAGCGAATTATTCTGACGGTTGCCAACCAGTTTCAAACCGACCATTTTCTTTGTACGAACGTTGGATTTTTTATCACTGATTTTTGGTTTGGCTTGTGCGAACGCTCTTTAACGAAATGCGCCTGTGCTGTACAGTTGCTAACGGTTTCTGACTGCTCTACGAACGAACCTAATATAATATCTACAACTTAAGGCAGAGATTCACCCATTAGTTTAATGATAAATGCGTAAAAAAAGTAATATATTATTTGATTTGTCTATGGATAAATGAAAATTAACTAACTTTCTCGCCAAATTTTAACGCAGATGAGCATTGATCAAATTTAGAGTTTACGATCTTGCGATATATCACAAAAAATTGCGGTATATCGCAGGTAGGGCGGGGCCTTAAACCACACTATTACAACACATAAACGAACAATTTTATCACGTCTACAGTAGTTTCGACCTCACAGGTAGGTAGCGCTGCGATTTTAATCTCGGTACAATGGGTGTGTTCGGCAGAAAAGCGCTTGTTAGCGCTGAATGTGGGCCTCATGGGCGGATTTGAAGCGGACTCAATTTGGCAGCGCTATACGTTCGTTTCAGCGTACTGGATCCTGACGATTTCTATTTATTCCGTTTCAGCCTAGACAGTTTGTTTACAAATTGAGCGTAGGTAAAGCCTTCATTGAAAGTTGATTAATATTGTATTTTCTATTGTGCCTTCAGTTGAATACTTATAAAATAGAAAGCGATATGTACCTACTTAATTTGGCAATAAAATGATCGAAATGCCCTTCGTGGCGAAGGCTTGCCATCAAGCAGAATCTGGTAAAGTTACATTTAATTCATCAATTGCAAAAAGAAATAACAGTAATTAGTAGAAGAAAAAGATTTTGGGTAATAGAAATATTTACAGCAGAACAAAGCTTCAATACTATGAAAAAAATAAATAAAACTGCAAACAAACCGCAACCATTATAACCTGAAAAGCAAAATTCCTCAACATTGTCTTTGGTCGCGTTCATCACAACAAAGTTGATCAGGTAGCGATTTTTAGAGTGATCCATCAGTTGGTAATGTTGCTGAACGTCCTAAAACAACCATTGTTATATATGTCAAATGTCAATGAATACGACAACACAAAACTCATACCGGTTTCGACTGGACTACATGGGTTCAGTTCGAATGCTCTCATAGTGAGCAAACTGCTCGATACCCGTGTTGCACTTGCTCAGCGCTGGAGCGAACTCGGGCGGAGCAATCGAAAAACTGAGCTGGTCCGATTGTCGCTCATTTATCAACTGTTCAGCTGCATATATTTTCAGGTTATGTTGCTATTGTTTATTTATAATAAATTTTAATAATGTCGAGTAATTCGGAAAATGCATTGTAATAAAGCCATAAAAATAGCTTCGGCTTACTACCTACACAGTACTAACCTCATTATCAGAATAAATTTGTACAACATCAATAATATAATTAGAAGTTTTTTTAATATGTGTCCTATCATTATTAATATGGATACAAATGAGTTCTTCATCTGACGAGACTTCGTCTTCACTACTACTAGATGACGAAGAGCTTAATATTTCATTCAAAAAAACAATTTTTTTATATTTTCGATTTTAATTTCATAAATGAACACAATAACCGGTTTCAAAATAATGCACAATCCAGAACCGACCATGTATGACGGTTCCAAAATAATTGCACTGAGTGCTAGTTTATGAAATAGCTCTGACACAGCCGAACAAAAAACCAACTCGCGCCGGTTCAATGCAATGCGAGTCGAACACGCACTTGATCATTGCTCCTACCAGTCGAAATCGTAATTCCGTTCGAGTTCGCATTGAGTGCGGCTTAGTGCAGCCAGTCGAAACCGCTATCAATTTTATTGATTTCAATTGATATGACAATGATTATTTATTAATTTTAATTTAGTCTAATAGTTATTACCAGAGTTTTGTGAGCTTAGTCATCGAAAATTGCTTAGTATTCCGTGGTCATCGACAACTAAAAATTAGTTTGGTGTGTAAATACGCTTGTTTCTGAAAAAATGGATCCTATTCAAGCAGCTATTGTAATTGCTGAAGAAGATGCTCTAGATGTATGTCTAATAGTAGGCCGCGCAGTAGATCTTCTTCAACCCATAGAACAGCGGGAAGTTTTGGAAGAAGGACGTGATCGGGAACCCCGTATGAGAAATAAGTTATTTTTTGAAAACACAACCGCCTAACCATATAACCACTGTATAAACTCTATAAAATGCTATAACTACCTTGACATTCTATTAGCACTTCACTTATTTTTCTTTTGCTAATCTCTGGGAACTTTGGCCCTTGATTTGCTAAGCCTGCAAAATATACCTCACAAAACTTCACATCTAAAAATGAAATAGGCATTACTTCAAACTAAAAAATAGGCCCTTTTAAAATGTACTTAATCACAATAAATTGAACTCACCACTTTGAAGCATACAATTTCCTGAGACACTATACAATTGATTATTAAAATCATAAGTCACTTCCAACTGTTCATTCATTTTCACTCAAATATCTCCAAATAATAATATATTTATATTATATTATGTTTATTAACATGACATTTACCATAAATGATAAATGGCAGTTAATGCATCATTAATCAGTAGCGAGTAGCGTATTTTAATTCTTATTATTATTGAAAAAATGGCGACTGATACCACAGCGCTCAATCTGATCAGTTGAAAAAACACGCGTTCAACAGGAAATTGATGATCGCTTCGGTATCGCTACGTTGTGATGAACGCGACCTTTTTCTAGCACGTGCTCACTACTGTCATTAAACGCCAGGAGTACGCCGAAAACTAGAGACAAATTCTACTTTTTAGCGGACTGTTGGCATAATCGGCGCGGATTAGTGAGAGCGCACTTTTGATAGATGACCAAATATAAAAAAATTCGAATTAGCATCGCTAACTGTATATTCCTTTCATCTTCAGATAGTTGTTCGGATGAGAAATATTTCTTATAAATCCTAAAAGATTTCGATTTTACTAATGTGATAAGGAAGAAGTAAGTGTACCGTTTTTCGTTGGAAAACATTTTTCATAAAGTGTTTTCTATCTACTTGAAGAGTAAATTTGTATGTTTCATTTATAATAAAATATATATTTTTCATGGTGCTGTTCATGTTCATATGGTGTCTTGCTCCTTGCTCTGCCGCTGTTTGTTTGTTTTCAGCTTTTGACCGAAGGTTGAGTTAGAAACACTGCACTGGCAGTTGAACAGGTGTTCGATTTAAAATGCACTTTTTAGTGCAATCAACTGAACTAGCATGCCCTCGCCGAGGTTTGTGACGTCATTTCAGGGCAAACTGAACTTGAAGAGTGCGTAAAACGCTGTTAATTATCACTTGACGTCACACATGTCTGCGCAATAGAATACCGTGTTTTGTGAATCATGCCAGACAAGATGTCAAATTACTTTCCGTTTTACTTTTAATAATTAATTAAATAGACAATATCAATTATTTTTAATTTATAACCACTAACAAATAGTAAAAAGTATATTTATCATTATAAAAGACAATTTAGAAAATGAATGATATGTATTGTGGGATTCGACCATAGACATGTACAAATGGACTGAGCGTTCCGTGATAGCATAACCAAACAAAATGCTGTGGTTCCGTATTCAGTTGTGTAATGAATACAGACTAAAATGTACGGGAGAGACAACGCAAATATAGGGCCAGTAGCCTAATATTCTGATTGGTTCACGTCTTTGGCCTTTGTTATTGCAGGCTTGCAAAAAAGACAGATAATGGCAGCACAGTCTCTTTCAAGAGTGTTCACTTTTGTGGTAATATCGTTTTGCTTCTATGGATTCAACATATCATGATATTCGTACTTAACCTTTCATTTGCTTCTTGTGACTATCGCAACAGTTTCTTGTATAGTATGGTGCAAAGCGTCAGAGCCAATACGGCCCTGCTTTTTGTTTACACCACTGACCTATAAACAACAAATGGAAGGATAATGCAATTTGTCAGTATTACGCTAAATTGAATTCGCGCATACCACGTGATCTCTTGGAAAAATTGGATCCGGAGCATGCGCAGTCAATCAACCGTACAGGACCGGCCTTGCAAATAAATAATACTATTGAACTGGTACAGTACATACTTATGTTTTATTTAAATAAACTGAGAAAGTCTTATTTGTAAGGACTGAATTTAAAGTATAAACTTGTTTATATAAAAATAACATAAAATAATTACAGAGTTTAGACAGATTGTGATTTATATTTTATCAACACTTTTTGTGGAAAAATTGTATTTGTTATATACTTGATATACCTACATAATCAGAGATTAGTAACCTTTTATACATCATAATTGAGTGGGTATATTTGACTCTACTTATACAGAAATTTTCATTTCTATTTTATAAATGAACATTTGGTCTGACAGAAGAGTTCAAAAGTGATAAATGTTACTTTTTTACCAATTTTTTCTGTATACATATAAGTTGTTGTTGAATAATATACACTTTTTTCAAAATGAAATATTTATTCAGCAGCAATTCATTCCTGATGATAAATACATTTTACAAAAATAGAAAAAAAATCGATATTAACAATTATTGATTAGAAAACAATATTATTTTGCTCAGTTTTTTCCGAATCAAGGTGCCCCTGATACTTTCGGTTTGTTTTTTAGCTATGTAGAAAAACCTAATTCGAAAATAAATTTCCATGGTCGTTTTTATAATTTTTAGTCTATGACTTTCCAACACAGACTGTTCAAACATGTGGTCATCTAGAACATCAAATAATTTGTGATTATTCAATAATTGTTTCACAGACTCATTTACAACTACTTTTAAAAAGTTTCATTCTTTTGGAACTCTATTATCATTTGTTATCATGATATGCCTTATTTTTCGTTCACAAAAAATACAAATTTTTATAATATCAGCTGATGGCTTTACAAGACCACCCCTATTTTTCCTAATCAATAATTTGAAATGATCTCCATCAGTGTAGCTATGATTCAAAGTTTCAATGTGCTTCAAACATTCGAAACATTTGATTATTTTTTTCAGTTTTACCACTACAAAACCACTTTATATGTAACCACATTTTCAGTTAACATAGTAATTGATGGTAAAAACTGAACGACGTATTCTATATTGCCTTCTGTTATATCAATGTCAGAAATATCTAAATAATATTTTTTTATTAGTGCTATATCATCAATTGTTGTTCCTGATATCTTATGCAAATCAGACGATATTGTAGTCAGTATATTGACTTCATTGTCAATTATGCAATTTCCTTGGATATCTTTTATATCTTGATTCAGAGCCAGTCTTTTGTAGGTGAAGTAGAACTGGTGTGCAGTGGGGTTATTATTCCAGCCATTTTTGGACCTAAAACATAAACTTATTTTTATAAAATTGAAGAATCTGTATAATTAGATGAATTACATTCACATGAATAATAATTTTGAATTGACTGTGTATCAGCAACGTTAAATTAATATCTATTAATTATTTTCATATTCCAAGTAACTTTCATGGATTTCAATAAAATGAATGTGATATTTTTTCTATCAATCAAATTACCTTACACCGCAGAAGAACAACTCGATATGATCCTGGCTGAATTTGTATGTCATGATGTACTTCAATGGGGAGTTTTCAACATTAACAAAATCCTCAAATAAACCTATCAAGGATGTAATTGTAATACAAAATCCTTTAAAAGGAGTTTTGATTTTAGTTTCATATACATGATTTCCATTCAGAATTTTTAATGTTTTTATGTATTCAATTGTTTGGTGAAAGATCGACATCCAATAATTTTTATTGGCTCTTCTAAGAGGTGCTTTACTTCCTCGGCCCATAGGGTTTCTTGAATTGCACAAATCAAAGGCTCTATCAAACAGTCTGATGAATTGAATAGTCCCATCTGCTTCTTGGAAATCTGGATGATTGATATCACATTTTAGAAATTCCAATGCGTCTGCTACACTATTGCTAAGTGTTTGAGTAGCAAGATTCACCTGAAAATAATATAGTGATTAGTATCCTCGATTACACAAAAAAACAAGCAAACCAACTCACTTTCATTTTCTGTTGGTACCAATTAATATGTGACTGTCTCAATTTATTTCCCAGCCTACAAAACTCCTTTTCTTGAATACTATGAAGCTTCTCAATCAGGTTGAAATCTACTCGCCTGTCTTCATTATCTAGGAAAACTTTATGAGTGGCCCAATTATTCCTCACCAACTTTATCATGTGACAAGCATAAAATATTATGTATATTTTGCTTCCATCAACAGGGTGATGAAAATATGGCTGCAAATTATGAATATTTGTTACTTCAGCTCCCAATTCTGTAGCCATTGTGAAATGGGCACTTGGCCCATCACATGTAACAGAAGTTATTCTCACTCCAACGCTAGATAATCGTGTCAAAGCCTCTCTGACAATATTGGCTTTCTCTGCTCCAGTTAAGCTATGGACTAGAAAGTAACCAATGGGAAGTTTCCAATGACCATTGACTCCAACAACCATTAACACAAGTGCTTGGGTGGCACATTCTAATCCATCATCCTGAATTCCTGTGCCAACATCTTCATACCCCCAAGTTCTATTGGCAATGTCATCCACTTGCTTCTTGATGGCCATCTCATCAAGCATCAGGGAACAAATTGTCTCCAAATCCCTGTTTTCATTTTTTTAACAATTTTCTTCAGGTACATGAAACAACAATAAGAAAAACCAGGGCCACATTCAACATTTCTTATCCATGATCCGATTGTACTTGGAGCAGGCAGTGCTAAACTGAAAGTGTCTCACATAATTATATGCCTTGCTAGAATAAAATTGAAGAGTCATTGCAAAACTCCTCAATTCCTCTGGGTATTTTTCTCTACCCTGCTTCTTCCCTCTATTTGATTTGTTTATATTAGAAATACATCTCCTCATCAAAGCCAGAGGAATCCCAGAACAGGATTTGTCTAGAACAGCTAAAGCTTCTGGTGACATAAGATTTTTCTTTCTCAAATCCCAAACAATCTGTTTTAAATTGGTAACTTTTCGGAATAATCTACCAACTCTTTCCTTGGTAGTTTTCAATTTCTTTGATATTATCTTCTTTGGACTTTTGTACATTTTCCAAATTCAATGATAGTTTCTTAGGAATAGTGCTGGAAAAGATATTAATAACATGAATCACTATTTGCAGATATTGAAACATAAATAAGTGATTATTTGACATGCATAATTTAAGAGTATTGTACTTATTACTTACTTATAATTATGGAACAACTTTATGTTCTTCCTTGCTTTTTTGAGAGGTCCCTGAAGTCCTTCACTATCTGATGATGATGACCAATCAATAAATTTTCTTTTATCATTTTTCAATTCATTTTTGAATGGTGAATCAACTATATCTAACTGTTGAGGAATATCAATAATCTCCTCCTTGTAGTAAAGCAAATCTTCATCTGCATATATATTCTGTGATGTGGGGGTGTAGACTAACTCGCGTCCGTGGCAGAAAGCTACACGTGCACCCTGGGTAATGCTAAATGACTTAGAACGATCTTCGGCAGCCAGACAATATATCCGGATCTCCTGGCTACTATACATGGATTCACATACTTCAAAATCTTTCAACCATGGCCCTTCTCAGGGCCAAACGACAAAAAACCTCGGAGAAATGATCCGAATTTGCCAAATAAACGCCGAAGAGTGAGTAAATTTCAAAGCTCTTGCTAGACCAAAACATTGACATGGCCATTATCCAAGAAACCCACATCGAGAATGCAGACCAACAGCGCCAGAGGCAAAATTCTGGGATTCGACCTACTGGGAGCCACCTATCATCGGTCCTATGGAAATGCGACCTATGTCCGAAAAGACATCGAAAACGCTATACTACTAAATTCCAGCATAAATTCAAACGTTCATCAAGTAATAACAAAAATAGCGGACATCACGGTCGCAAACATCTACAAACCACCACAAGCACCCTGGCCTGATAACGTTCTAGACACTTACCCACACCCTGCAATATACGCAGGCGATTTTAACAGTCACCACACTGAATGGAAATACCGTACCACAGATGAGAACGGCGAGCGCCTTGCCAACTGGGCAGACTCACACGATCTCCACCTAATCTTTGATGCTAAAGAACGAAATACTTTCAGATCAGCTGCGTGGAACACTGAAACCAACCCAGACATTTGCTTTGCCTCAGAGAATGCTCTAAAACGCCCGATTCCAATGTCAAGAAAAGTCCTAGACGACTTTCCGCACAGCCAACATCGTCCTATAGTCCTCGAAATTGGAATTAAAATTTCGATAATCCACTCTACACCCAGGCCCTGATGGAATTTTGGAAAGGCTCAATGGAATGAATTTGCTGTTCAGCTGGATAAAGTCGTTAGATGGATCCCTCCAGTGAGCAGCAACTATAATAGATTCGTAAAAGCCGTGATAACAACTGCGAAAAAGTATATACCTCGAGGATTCCGCAGAGAATATATACCGGGCTGGAACGCTGAGACGGAGCAGCTTTACCAGCAATTCCAGAACAATGGAGACTCTGAAATAGCCGACGAACTCCTCAACCGCCTGGACACAGAACGCCTTAATAAATGGAATGAAACAACAGGCAGCATGGACTTTAAGAGATCTAGCAGGAAAGCTTGGAGCCTTTTGAAGAAGCTGGGTAGCTCTAATCCACCAACCCGCGAACCACCGGAAGTATCAGCTGACCAAATCGCTACAAGAGTCATAACACTCTCTAAGGCCCCAAGTATAAGACAACAGAATACACATATTAAGAAGCAACTGACACTCCTCCGCTATACGACAACACCCCACCCAGAATTCTCCAAACCATTCTCTGCAGAAGAGGTAGATAAGGCACTTGAAGACACCAAATCTGGCAAAGCTCCGGGATTCGACGGAATTCACCCCGAATTCCTCAAGAACTGTGGAAAACACACTCGAATGTGGCTGAGTAAATTCTACTCTGACATTTTACTGACAAGTTATATGCCAATGGAGCTTAAGAAATCAAAACTAATTGCGATTCTAAAACCAAACAAACCCAAGAACCTACCTGAAAGCTTTCGCCCAATAGCCTTGTTAAACTCATGCTATAAGCTCCTAGAAAGGATGTTATTAAACCGACTGAGTCCTCTGATAATGGAGCATATTCCTGTTGAACAGGCTGGGTTTAGGCCCCACCGTAGCTGTGTCGACCAGGTGCTCAGCTTAACAACACACATCGAAGCAGGGTTTCAAAAACAGCTGAAGATAACTGTAGTGTATGTCGACCTGACAGCAGCATACGACACGGTCTGGAGAGAGGGGCTCCTCTACAAGTTTCTCAACGTGAAACCATGCAGCCGAACAGCATCTCTACTGAACAACATGCTCTGCGATAGACCCTTCCAAATAATAACAGGAGGAAGCAGAAGCAAGATGAGACATCTCAATAATGGGCTGCCCCAGGGCTCTGTACTTGCACCTGTCCTGTTTAATCTATATATTTCCGACACCCCACAGACATCGTCAAGAAAGTTCGGATATGCCGATGACCTGGCCCTTGCATCCCAAAGTAAAACCATCGAAGAAGCTAGTAACGTACTGTCAGAAGACCTGAACATGCTGGGAAAATACTTCGCCGACTGGAGGCTAATTCCAAATATGAACAAGACTGAAGCGATGTGCTTCCACCTAAACAATAAACAAGCACGAGTGGAGCCCCAAGTGTATTTCACTAATAATCTACTATGCTATAATCCTTGCCCAAAATATCTAGGGGTAACAATGGATCGAACACTTTCATACAAAACACATTTAAAGAACACCGCAGCTAAAATGAATACCAGAAACAACATAATCCGCAAACTCTGCGGCACTACTTGGGGCGCGAACGCATCCACTCTTAGAACCTCAGCGCTCAGCCTTGTCTACTCAGTAGCTGAGTACTGCGCCCCAGTCTGGATAAACAGCTGCCACGTAAAGAACATCGATACCAAATTCAACGAGACAATAAGACTAATTAGTGGCTGTCTAAAAAGCACACCTCTGCCCTGGCTCCCTGTTCTAAGCCACATTGCACCTCCCTCCATCCGCAGACAAGAGAGCCTAGTTAGGGAATATAATAAAATAATAACAAATCCCCTACTTCCAATACATAGTGACCTTCCCGAAGTCGGCCTGCAGAGATTGAAGTCTAGATCTCCCCCAATATTGCTAGCAGAAAAACTTGTGAGAGATAATTTCAATTTGACCAATAAATGGAGAGAATACTGGGAAGCCTCGAAACTAGTCCAGGCTGTACATATAACTGATCCTACAGTGTCCTTACCAGGTATGGAGCTGCCTCGCCACGAGTGGAAGACACTTAACAGGATAATAACGTCTCACAGTATTTGCCGTGACTCATTCTATAAGTGGGGACTCACCGAAACACCAACCTGTGACTGCGGAAAGCCTCACCAGACTGTCCACCATATTACAATGGAGTGCCCCCTTACTGCATACGGAGGAGAAATGAGCGACTTCTATAAGGCCACTAACTCTGTGCTGGACTGGATCAATGGTCTAGATTTTAAAATTTAACTTCAAATCGTGCTATATTTATGTTTATATTTTATTTCTACTTTTAGATATACACTTATATGTTTTTTATGACGTAATGTGAATGTGTACAGTTTTAACTAATTATAACTAAATCCATGTATGCCATACGCTAAATAAATAAATTCTGTGATGTAGATGATAGGTCAATTGAAATGCTTGAAGAATCACTGAAATGCAGAAACAATATTTGATGATTGCACTGCAGAAATGATACAGAGAGCATACTGAAAAGTTATCTCCAGTCTACTATAACATATGAATATGTTACCTTTTTCTAGGCGAATCAACATCACAGGAAAGGGGTACATCCACCAAAGTATTCTCCTTATCAAAAGAGAAATTCTCCCCAGTCACTGTAATATCTCGAGATGTACTTGGGATAGATTCTCTAGATGAACTAAAATCAGATGATTTTTATAACATTGTGAGTGAATACGTTGTTTTTAATGACATACTTTTGAATATAGTTGTTTTAGAATTGTCTAAAAAATGAACTTGAGAAATTATATAGTGGAAATTGGGACAAAAATGGGAGTGTATATAGACATATGGAGGCAGATAATCAATCTTAATGAAAAATAATGAAAGAAAAAATAGAAAAATTCAATGAAAATTAACATAAAAGAAGATTAGATTAATGCTGTGAAATGAAGTATTGAAATGAAAAGAAAATGGTGGAAGAGTTTTGATTACAATGAAAATACTGTGAAATGAAATTTAATAAAATTGAAGTTTATGTTATTTCTCAATTTTTACTACTAATTGTTTCAAGTTACTTATTCGGACAACGGAGATCTGAAACATTACATTATCAATGACCCTCAAACAACAAAATATTGAGTATGCACCAACCTAGGTTCATGTGTGTTCAAAATCATGAGTGGTTTCCTAGGACCAAGCTTCTTGGTAGGTATGGCACTTGATTTCAAACATAGTTTTCCTTTGACATAATGGAAGCTGTTTTCTGAAAAATGCTCACTGCATATCCTATTACTAGGATGGAGTTTTTCCAGAGTAGGATCACTTCAAATGGCTCTCATCTATGGCATATAGCGCTTAGAAGTTAAGCTGTAATCATAAATGGGTTGGAATAATTTTGTATGATGTAAAAATAATTCATTTAAACAATGATCCATTGTTTGAATAATTAAAAATATATCGTACCAGAAATAATCCACTCCATCAATGTCTCCTTGGTTCTTACAAAACATCACCATGCAGTTCTTCCCCATTATGAAAAAAACTGATGAAAAGTCTCAAAAAGTTCAGTAACGCTGATGACTGTTGGTAATGAAACACAGTTCACACACAGTAGTAAAACGATAATGGCAAAACGAAAAACAAACACAAATTTTAATAACGTTGGTTATAATCTAACGATTCAAACGTACGAGAACGACTAAATATGAAAATGGCTGTGCCAGCTCTGGTAAAATCTGCAATAAGAATTAACATATGTATCAACAGCACACCAGATAATTGATTTCAGACATCCACTGTGACGTAGAATACATAATGCGCATGAGCCGTATCCAATTTTCAACACTCGCATAGTGGCCGTAAACATTCTTCGCGCATTCTAATGTATTGTCATTCCATTTGTAGTTTATAGGTCAGTGGTTTACATTGCCAAATGAACCTGACAAGTGACATTTTCTGAAAATGTCACATACGTCTCAAAAGTCAAGTGAAATCTTAGGGTATACTTACATTGAATTACGCACGTGCTTAATCTTTTGTTAATTGACATTTCACATAATGACCATTTACATTTTGGTTCTAAATTTTTTGGTTAGGTTATTTGTTTTGCCGAAGTTTTTCAAGTGATACATTTATAAAAATATAAAGTAAGGATGAGAATATGATTAGAAGCTTGGTCTCTAGCAATATCTATCGTAATAATGTTATGTATGAAAAATAAACTTCTTCCTGTTTTGAATTATTATTGTCTCTATGTGCAGAAAACTTCCCCAAGAGAAGCCATAAAACCAGCAACAGTTCGATTGAAAATTACATTTAAATTTTTAGCAACTGGTGATTTATATCGAAGTCTTTGATGTGCGTTTCGTATGCACCCTTCTACGATATGTAACATAATTTGGGAAACTTGTGATATTTTGTACCAGTTTTTACAAACACCCGACCAATAATTCCAATTAGGTAGAGGTATTGACTCGATAGGAGTTGTCCTCCAGTCTAGCGAGGTAGTGACTCGGTAGACTTTACCCTGTCATCGACAAGGTAGTGACTTGTCGAGAATCCTTCTTCCAGTTCAACAGAGTATTAACCTGTCGAACGAAAGCCTTCTGTGTGAAAAGTATTGACTTTCACACTTTCCTCTACTTCCCGTTCCTAAGTTACCGACTTAGGGGTAATTCGTCTCGGCTAAGGTACTGACTTGGATAAACCGTTCCTCCGCAAACATATCCTTTCCGTTGACGACAAACGGCGGAACGTATCGACCTTATCCGGATCTAAAGGTGACAAGCATGTGATTCTAGGCCAGGTATTGATTCCATTGTACATATGTAAATAGTGTCTGTAAATATTACTGTAACAGTAAACTTTCACGTTTTGGAATCCTGTCTCCGACTGACTGTACGACCCTACCCGGCAATACGTAACTACCATACGGAAGGTTACAAATGGCGCCCGAGCAGTGAAAATATAAAACAAAAGCACTCCATGTTTCACGAAATCTCGTGTCACGATGTATGTTCGGGATAAACTCCCGAAACTACTGAACCGATTTTGTTCAACTTTCGTAACTACCTATACTTTGGTCCAACTTAAAAGATAGGATAGTTTTTACCTCAATTATGTGACCTGAATATTTGCGATTGCATTTATTATACGTTATCCGGATCTAAAGGTATGAAGCATTTGATTCTAGACTAAGGATTGATTTCATTGTACATATGTAAATAGTGTCTGTAAATATTATTGTAACAATAAACTATTTTGTTTTGGAATCCTGTCTACGACTGTACGACCCTACCATACAATTCGTAACTACCCTACGGATGGTTACAAATGGCGCCCGAGCAGTAAAAAGATAATACAAAAGCAGTCCATGTTTCACGAAATCTCGTGTCACGATGTATGTTCTGGATAAACTCCGAAACTACTGAATCGATTTTGTTCAACTTTCGTTACTATCTATACTTGGGCCCAACTTAAAAGATAGGATACTTTTTATCTCAATTATTCGACTTCAATATTTGTGATTGCAAATTAAACGTTCATTATACGACAATAGTGAGTATTTAATGGTTAGTTCTATGAATTCCTAATAGATGGCGGTGTCGGTACAACTTTAACATCGTTTGACATCTAGGTTGCGTAGACATCCGGTAGATGGCGTTGTGTTTCTAGGTGAAAAAATATCTCTTTGATGTTTGCAGCCGCTAATTGGCGACTGAAGGTCAGGTGTTTGAAGGACGAATGATGTAATTATTCAAGATAGTCGTAATGAAGGCCATTTGATATAAAAAAGGCGTAATGATGTATCTTTCTTGGTGGAATACCTCTTTGGGAATGAGGTAATTATACAGGGTATAGTTTTAATGAAGATTATACCAAAAAATGCATTAGCATATATATCTTATGGTACAGGGTGTAGTCGTAACAAAGATAATACCAAAGAAAGTATTATATGATAACTTTTAAATTTGTTAAATTCTCGATTTATTGAATAACAAACATTGTGAATCGAGCTATTTAATTATATCAACAAACCAGTACATGTGTATAAAAGTATTAGAATTGTGTTCAATACAATATGATCACTGAAAAAAAAGGTAATACTGGTAGGAGAAATGAAACACGCACCAACTTAAAATACCAATTTAATTAAATTAATATAGCATACAACACAGTTGTATTAAATGTAATCGATAGTACAATAATATCTATAAATTAAAATATTAACGAGAATCCGTGTGTCGAATTCGATCATTCGGATACGAATTTCGGTGATTATCAACAAATTAATATCATGCATACACGCAACTTGAAATTTTTTCCAAAAAAAAAAAATCTACAGTAGAATGTCAAGCAAATGAGAATTTTGTGATGCGATATTTATTAAATCAGTCCTATCTCTCGTTCAAACAACCACTCGCCTATAAAAATTCTTCAGCCTTAATTATACTCTTAAGGCGGGTATCCATTCGTAACAAATGAACTGTAACGTAACCGCGAACATGTTAGCCTTCGCATCAACGGACTGCGAAAACAAGTTGGGACGAGTCGCGACAATGTGTAATCTCGTTTGGTTACGTTACGGAAAGATTGGCGCCCAAAAATCGTAAAAATGCTTCAGGAACGAACTGCGTCATCTTGCAACTAGGCGAAAATGTTCGGTGTTACGTTACGGGGAATTGGCACACATGTATACGCGCCTTTAACCGTCGAATCAAATGAATGCTACGTTAAGCACGAAAACAAATAGGGACGAGTCAGATTCAAAACTGATGTGGAAGTCTCTGTAACTTCGTTCACTTTACGTGATGATTAGCGCCCAAAAACAATAAAAAAGTTTCAGAAGCGAACCGCGTCATATTGCAACGAACCAAACATGTTCGGTGTTACATTACACGGCCTTTGCACATATGAATACGCGATTTTATATTGCTAGTGCCTGTAAGCGGAAGTGGGACAGCAGCTGCGTTCTTCTTCAATCGTAATGAGAGAAACGTGATCAGTCCATTCTCGGGAATGCGCATATTTCAGGCCTAAATGACGTATGCATGTCTGTACTTTTTTTAGATCCGTACTAGCAATATAGAATAAATTTCGAAACAGAAGAGTGCAGCAAAACAGTACTTAATCAATCGATTGATACTCAGTGGTGTTAGTAATGATCCTTCGCAATCTTTTAGGATCGTTTTAAGTAGAATTCATGTTAATAAATGACAGAACTTCTAGGGGTTTTTGAGCATCTTGTGGGTTAATATAATATCTGCATAATCTGTCAGTTTTAGAGGTATTAAAATTGGAGATTGCACGTTCACATGGGTACTTATCAAAGACCAGCTACTGGATTGAGCGTTTTTGGTATTAGAGGCATAATTTAATGTTTCTCTATTAAATGAGGCATGGATTGGTCACCGTTCTCGTAGTATAGTGTTATTTGGACGTTTTGTAATGATATATTGAGCGTAAATTTATTTAGAGGCTCAGTTGTTTGTTCTCCGTTAAATTTGAGCATGGATCTTAACTATATTTGGGTATATATAAAACGGGAATATTCTTGATAGTCCAAATGAAACAATTTTGTTTCTTACTTGAAAAGTTGTGCGCGTTTTGATATTTTTGTTTTATTAGAAATATCAAAAATATTAATATGTCAAAAAATATTTATATTTTTGAAATAGCGCGTGATCAGAGTACCGGTGGAAAAATTGCCTGTAGTTTAAAAATGTAGAGCTTAAATTTAGAACGAATGGTCGATAAGCACGAGAAACAAGCCTATAAAATATGGAATGAATACGCTGTAATTTAAATGTACTACTAACTGGGAATATTATAAGTGTATACATTGAGACTGCACTACATGTATCATGAAAGGCTGAAAGAATGCTTAATGTTAAATCAAATCATCCTGTATATTTATTAAAACGTGTCGAAATAACAAATTGGCCTTCGAGCCGGACGATTTTTTTTATAAATTATGTACAGGATGATTTATATTTTGATCGGACATCTTTTCTGCCTGTCAAATTAATCCTCTTTTTATGTTTATTAGACATACATTTTGCTTACAATAAAAAAAATCCTAGCTAAAATTATTTTATACAAACAATTTGTCCTTAACTTTTAATGAATATATCTTGTGAATAAGTGTCCTCTATATTTTTTTATAAAAAAAGCTACGATAACTGTCATATCGATAAAGAGTATTTTTTATGTTTTTATTTCGATAAAAAAAGTGAATGGATCTTATAAACTAGGTTGTTGCTCGAAGTTCATGAATAGAAAAAAAATATGAGAAAGTATTTTTTTAAGATGAAAGAGAACGAAAAAAAAATTAAATAAAACGAACCCCAGCAATGGGAGCTTGTGACATAATCAACTTATTTTAATCTTCTCTACTTTCCTTCTTTTTCCTTGTTTTCTTCAGATTTTTCGTTAGCTTTGTCTTTTTCTTTTTCATCAGCCTACACAACAAAAAATACAATCAATAAATTTAACAAAAATGATCAAGAACAAGACATTTATAAAAGCAACTGGCTCAAAACGATTTCGAATTTTGTTTTGAAACTAATTAACAGCATCATCCATTGGGATAAACAGCAGAACTTATTGCTAGTACCAATGTAGACATTTTCGATTCCCTTGTTTAGGGTAGAGGCATGAACGATAAATACGCAATACATAAATAAACTAAAGACCTTTGAGATGAAATGGGGACGTATAGGCGCATCTTAAAAATCTCATGGAACGATAAAATGGAAAGAAAAAGAAATAACCTTCAAGTTAAAAGAAGAAAGTTACAATAGCTTGGTCATGTTTCATGTGGAGAAAAATACCAGCTTCTACAGCTAATAATACAGCGCTAGCAGCACTGTCGTGGCTAAGAAACCTGAGAGCGGTTTGGTTGTGGTTCAAGAAAACAGTAACAAACTCTTCATCGTTGTAGAAGAAATAAGGTGTAGCATTTCAAAGAATTATTCAGAAAACTGTATCCAAAAAGTGAAGCAAGTGACTCCTGCCTCTACCAGGTTTAGTCAAAAAGTATAACCACAATTTCCTAAGGAGTTTTGTTCATGATTTGTCCAGTTGTTGTGTAACTGAATGATATTTAGTTTCCACACAAGTACAAAGAACATTTTAAATGTAACTCAAAAACTCCAAAATGTACAACAAATCATTGTCGTCCCTGCTGTTTGTTTACATTGTCGAACAAACTTGTCATGTGACATTCTCTAGAAATGTCAATGTTTGGAAGAATTTGAAAGAACTAGATTCGACATTTGACAGATTCGCTTGGAAATGTAAACAAATAACAGGTCCAGATTGGCTCAGAGGCTTCACAAAACATTATTATTATTAAAAGTAAAATGTCATCTATTTCTCAAATGTGACTGATAATAAAATTAATAAAAGACTCGAAGTCAATATGTCCTAAATTTTATTTATAATAATTTTTTGGCAACTAGTTTCAACCTTCAATAGCCAACTTCAGGCTAAATGAAAATATTAGTAAGGCTACAAAACGTTCATGTTGTGACATATAGAAAAAGGTTTAAAAAAGAAAAGAAAAATTATTTGAAATTAGGTTTAAAGTAAAGTTTATCATTTTATTTTATTAATTACTAATATTGGGGTAGAGAAATGATTTTTTTGCTATTAGAACAACAAAAAATTAAATTCCAAACAAAAATAATAACAATAAAAGTTTAAATAACACTCACCTTTTCTTTTTCGAGTTCTTTTTCTTCTGGTTCTTTTTCTTTGTCTCCCTCCTTTTCGTCTTTGCTCTCTTCTTTGTTGTCTTTTGATTCTTCCGCTTTAGGTTTGGGTAAATGTGAATTCAAATCCAAAGTCGTGCAGATATCGTCCCAATCCGAAAAACAACGTTCCTTCATACGATTAACGAGTCCTACTAAATTCGGACAGGTTTCCGTCATGTAATCCCTCAATGGATAACTGACCTCTTTGTCGATGAAGTAGATTTGTGCTAGATGAGCGAATACTACGACATCCAACTGAAAAAATACATTTTATGTCAAATTATTAACGCATCATTTGTTATGTTATTACTTACATTGGTGGGTTCGTCCCCGAAGAAGAACGGTTTGTCTGCCAACATATCTGACAATACTTTCAAATCCTGATGGCCGAATTCATTGATTTCTTCCGCGGAATGTACGCCCATGCCTTGAGCTTTCACTTTTTTCGTTCCCTGGAACCACTAAATTGTCATTCTAATATTAAAATATCTCTACAAACAACACTGGTAAAAATAACATGCAACCAACCAACAACAGAAATAAAAATATTTTTCCCAACACAATTAAACCAAAAATGTAATGACTCAGATTCAAATCTGACAAATTTGATAGATGTATGAAGACGTTTAATGACATAAATTATTACAAAAGATACAACTAGTTGTGGAGGAAACAGAAGCTTATTTTTATAACACTTTTATCAAAAAAATACATTGTAACAGCAGCCCTGAAGCCTTCTAAAGACAGTATACGGAGATAAATAGGGGGGAGAGAGGGCGAGAGGAGAAAGATGGGAGAGGTAAAGAAAGTGACAAAGAAATAAGAGAGGGGGGGGTGAGAAAGGGGATAAAAGGGGCGAGCGTGAGAGGAGAGAAGGAAGAGAGAGACAGGACAAGGAAATAAGAGGGAGGGGGGACGGGAGAGAAAGGAGACAGAAGGGGAGGAGAAGGAAGGGAGGTAAAAACATTGACAGAGACAGAGGGAAGTAGAGACAGTCACAAAAAGATAAGAGAGGAGGGGAGAGAAAAAAGAAGCGAGAATAAGAGATGACAAGAAAGGAAATGGGAGAGGGAGGGGGTACAGTGACAGATTTGCAGAAAAGGGGAGAGAGGAGAAAACGGGGAGAGATGAGAAAACGGGGAGAGAAAGAGATAGGGGAAGGTAGCAGGTAGGGAGAGGTAAAGATGGTGACAGAGAGAAATGTGGAAGGGAGAACGAGAGAAAGAGGGGGGAGGGTTGAAAAGAAAAAGGAAGGTGGAAAAGAGGAGAAAAAGCGGGAAAGGAGAAATATAGAGTGGACATAAAAGGGTGGAAAGAGGGACGGGAGAAAGTGAGCAGAGGACGAGGGGAAGAAAGAGAGAAAAAATGGGTAGATAGAGAGAAAAGTAGTGATACTGATAAATATATAGTGGACGGGGGAGGTAAAGATAGTGATGGAGAAAGATAGGAGAGGAGGAGGTAGAGATAGTGATGTAGAGGGGTGAGAGAAGGGGGGGGGGAGAAGAACAAGAAGAAGAGCGAGAGAGGAGAGAAAAAAAGGTTAGGGGACAAAAACGGGAAAGAGATAGGAGACAGAGAGAGGAGGGGAGATGTGATATCAGAGAGGGAGGGAGGTTGAGACATTGACTGAAAGAAAAGAGGGAAGAAAGAAAAGGGAGAAAAAGGGGGCGAAAGTGAGAGGAGAGAAAGAAGGGGCAGAGGAGAGAGGTAGGAGACATAGAGAGAGGGGAGGTAAAGACAGTAACAAATAAATAAGAGAGGGGGAAGAGAAAACAGAGAAAAGGGGGCGAGAATGAGAGATGAGAGAAAGTAGATATAGAGGGAGGAGGGGGAGACAGTGACAGAGAGAAATAGCAGAGAAAGAGGGAGGTAGAAACAGTGACAGAGAGGGAGGTAGAAACAGTGACAGAGATGGAGGTAGAGACAGTGACAAAAAGATAAGGGAGGAGGGGAGGGAAAAAGGGCGATAGTAAGAGAAGAAAAGAGACGCGAGAGAGGGGTAGGCAGTGACAGATAGCAGAGACGGGGGTCGGAAGATAGGTGACAGATATAGGGGGGGTAGCAGAGAGGGGGGCAGGTAAGGAGAGAGAGAGAGAGATAAATATGGTAACCGATAAATAGGGAAGAGCGAGAAAGAGGGACGAGAAGAGAAAGGGAGAAAAGAGAATAATAGGGAACAGAGAAAGTGGTGGGAGGTAGAAGAAGTAACAAATAGAGAGGGGTGGAAAGAGTGAGGTAGAGAGCGACAGAGATATAGACAAAAGTCACTGTAACTGTCTAAGATGTAAAGCAATATAAACAACGTATGATATAAAATTGCTTTCAAACGATGAGTAAATCTTTGAAATAAATAAAACACAATATTATTTGAAAATTACGTTTGGGATGTCAGTTTAAATATATTTTTTTGAAGATCTAGAGATTATTTAATTGGTTTTTATATGCGCAATATGCGGTAGTTTATATATGGAACGAAAGAACAATTTTCGAATTAAAAGAACGTAACTAACAGTTAACATAACCCCATAATATGATTATATTATTCCATGCACTTCTAAATATAGGTACACACACTACAAGTCATCCACCTACTGTGTCAACAATAAATAGCAACTAACTGTGTATTATCAACGGAGGTTTTGTTTGTTTTTGTTAATCAGTACACTGAATGATTTTTCAAAAATATCGTTGTATTGTTGAAATAAAGATTATTTTATAAAAATTATCTTGATAAAATTGATAATTCTTTATATTACGTTTGTAAAAAGAAATAAAACTTTTGATCATCTCAATATTTCATATTTAATATCTTCTACGACATAATTAAAATCTGGCAACGCTGTAACTTGTTCCATTGATAATAAACATGATAGTTTCTTATACGTTAAGATAATATTGGCGGCAATTACAAAATTCAAATTAAATATTGGTACGGCGAAAAATAAATTTACCAATGTTGCCATGTTAACCTCTACGTGAGTGATGACGTAATAAAATTTGAGACGAAATTTTCTTGATAAAGTATTTGTAATATTAATTTTTATGGTTATACTGTTTCATAATTGGTAATTTAGTCAATTTGTGGTTATGGACTTGAATATTCTCGATTACTGTCCTTGTAAAAATGACATGATACTCCTATTAGAAAACGGCAGAGAGCAATAAACCCTTGTAAAATGACCATACCAATGGCGTAGCTTCTGATTCTAAAAATCTCATATTAGTGATTGTGATATTTAAGCAATATCCTAAAATCATGTGAAGATGTTTTCACGAAAATTGGTTCTGACTCAATAAAAACTTATTTGGGTTTCGTCATTAGAGGGCCGTTGCTTATCATCTTTTTAGATCTATTCATACCTAGAAAATAGTTAAAATCCACATGCAATGGACATAAACTTTATTATAGTCAACCATTTATCTTGAAAAGCACTTTATCTGATAGTATCAATGATAGTTAACACTCAATGCCTGTATATGTGATGTGAAACATCGTTTAATATATCAAGCAGATTATATTATTTTAGAAACCGCACTCTTCGATAAGAAAATGGAAAATCTTTTAGATTTCACTCCAGTTAAAAGTATATCTAAATGTGCGAAAAAATAATTATATCAAACGTATTTAATTCGCTTAAACATAAAAAAATTGAAATAAGTGTCTATAGTCTAGTGGAAACGTGCTCAAAAATGATTGGAGAAATGTCAACCATCTACAAACTCACACGCGAAAAAAAGTATGGTACTGTAAAATCTTCAAAGCAATCCCCCGGAAGACGAGAAAGAAAGACATGTTATCAGAAGGAACGAACATTTATTCTACTTTAAAAATGATATTCCGACCTTAGATAAAGTTTTATTTATATTGAGAGAAGATAAAACTATTTCTGACATTGGAAAAAATAAATTGTGGAAAATTCTGCGACAGATGACTTTTAGATGGGAAAAAGTAAACAGAAAGTCGCTTTTAATCGAAAAGGATGAAATTGTATGGTGGAGACGGAATTATTTGCGATTAATAAGGGATTTTCGCAATGAAAATAAAAAAAATCTACTATTTGGACGAGACATGGCTAAACGAAGGTTACACCGTCGGAAAAATATGACAAGATAAAAATGTAACCTCTTAGCGTTTTTGGATTGTTTATCTGTAGGAATAAAAGCATTATGTGGAAAAGGAAAACGACCGATAATTACGCATATTGGAAGTACAGATGTTTGTTTGAAAAATGGTTTGTTATAGTCCGTTTTTAAAAGGCATGGAATAATAAAAGCTCATTAGGTATGCAAAACCGATACAGGGTATATAATAAAATATCTCCGAAGTTTATCTAATTTTGTACTAAAATTTCTCATTTTTTACGAATTTCAGGTAGACACGTAACTCTGTTTTCGGTTGGGTCGCCTATTGTATTGAAAGGGTCGCTCTATTGTATTTGAATGAACAAATAAACAATTTAATCCTCAGAGGCGTGCAATCAGGACAAAACAAACTTGGTATATGAATATGAAGGCACTATGAAATTATAATTACGAAAACTATTCAAAAGAGTTCACAATATCGATTCAATACAAACACATTTTTTGTGTTCCTATGAATAAACAATAAACATAAAATATTATATAAAAAATAGCAAATTTTTTTGCAGTAGGTATCCACTTTACTACTAATATACCGTTTACAATAGGAGAGGAAAAAAGAAAAATGCAGGAATAAAGTACGAATTAATGTAATATTTATATAAAAAAAGTCTAACAAATAATAGTAATAACTAACACAAAAACTAGTCTATATATCAGAATCAGACGATTCTGTTGAGCTTCCATTATTAACATTGATTATAAATGGTTCAATCATGTGTTCACTTATATGATCCATTTCCCACATATTTAGTTCTTCTTGTATCACGTGTTCAACACATTTCTTCCAGTTTTCTTTGGTTACGTTACCTAACGCGTCTTCGAATAAAACTTTTACGTCACTCATTTTGAATGTCGTATTCTTTCTTGAAACTTCCCCTTTCACTTGGGCCCATATTAATTCTATGGGATTGAGTTGACAGTGATAAGGAGGAAGCCTCAGCACCGTTATACCACGCGCTGATGCCATTTGATCTACAACGTATCTACTATATTTGTGTTTATGTGAATTGGCCAGTTGCAAGAGCTCATTTTTCAGCGGGTTATCTGGGCATTCAATATTTTTCGAGGTTAGCCAATCGTGGATATCTTGTTTACGCCATGCAGTTGAAGGTAATTTCTCCACTAACCTGGAGTGATAACTTGCGTTATCCATAACAATGACTGAGCCCGTTGGAATTAGATCTAACATTTGTGAGAAATATTCTTCGAAAACGTCTGCATTCATATCTTCATGATAATCTCCGGTGTGCTCAAAGCACAACAATACACCTTTAACAAAACCTTCGGCACTTCCGATATGAGTAATTATGAGTCGACGTCCTTTTCCTGCTGGTGGATTGAGGCCTGTTGACCACCCTTCAAGAGCTGCCTGCCTCCGACTTTTGACATTCGTGTCTTGCCAAAACATTGAAACAGTATGAACTTCATTTAACTAAGTCTTCTCCAAATAATAAATTCGTTTTTGATCTAGTCTTGCTTTCCGAATATTGCGCAAATAACTCCTCCTCCAAATGACAATGTCGTCTCTATCAATCAACATTGCGTTCCGATAATTTTTTTTATATTCAAATCCAAGTTCCTTCAAAATTTTCCATAATGTACTTCGAGACATTTTCGGAAAATCTGTATCTTGAACCGAAGCCATAATTTTGGAGAGTTGGGATCTCTTTTCTAAAGAAAAAAGGATGCACCTTACGCCTTATTCCATTCTTCAAGTCGTCATCCATTTCAATTTTGGGTCGGCCTGGGGACTTTGCTGGGGCTGTGATGTTTCCATTTTTTTTCTCCTTCATTAAATAATAAATTGTTGTTTTTGAAACACCCATCATTGTTGCAGTAATCTCCACAGTTTCACCAACTGTCAAATTCATGATTTTTCTTCTAATTTCTTCGTTCTTCAACGAGGAATAACAATTTAATCAGATTTTTTTCGTTCAGCGACAATGGGCCAACTTTAGGTCGCTTAGATGGTGATAAATCCTCCATATCTGGTCGAATTTGCTTGGAACACTATATAGTTGGAAGGTGTAGTTAGGTGTTTGTCTCGTGTGATGAGAAGAGAACTTGTATAGATGAACAAAAATAAACACCAGTTAACAATAACGGTAAAAAATAATAACAAATAACAGTAATAATAGGGAAATCAATCAACACAGCAGTTTCTCCAGAACAGATGAACTGTAAATTGAAAATATTCAACCTTTCCGCTACTTTTATAGTTGAAAAGTTCTAGTAAGTACATTGTATTATGGGGGCATTTTCTTAGAACTGAAAAGACTATATTTCACAATAATAAAACCATTTTTGAGCTACCTGTTTGTCAAGTTTCTTCAATTACCTGCTAATTGGGTGAAATAATCGGCAAATGGGGTTGGTTTGGAGCTTAGTGGAGGGACTCGTCTACGCCCTTTTATACATAATAATAAATTTTCTGGAAAATTGATGTCAGTGATATAATCCACAGTTTATTATATTATTGATAATTTGAAATTTCATTTTAAATAATATTACAAAACGGTTATTTTCGGAAATGAGATAATTTTAGAAGCCTTAACTTTTCTTAAATGACTAAATGTGGTACGCCTATGGTTCCGGCCAAAATGAGTGATTTATTAATCCATGCCTTTTAAAAACGGAGTATAGTATTGTTTACGACCACTTACATTTAAAGAACTATTGGCAATTGTAAATATACCGGGTGATCAATTGAGGGTAGCCAGCAGCCATATCTCATAAGATATTGGTCCTGTCGATTTAGAAAAAAAAATTCATGATAAAAGTCACCAAGAGAAATTACAAAATTATTTTCGAGTTTGTCAAACGTCCGCTAGAGGGCGTACCAACTAACACTAAGTAGAAAAATGGAATTTTTATAGAATTTTGCATAATGAAAGTATATCGATGAAATTATTTTCATATTTACTGACTATTCACCTACAATTTTTGACTAAAATGTTTTGTTCTATCTATCAAAATAAAGCGGGGGGGGGGGGAAAGTTCAATTGTTTTTTTAAACAAACCAAGATTTCTCCAGTTTCGATTTTAACAAATTTGGGCTCATATGAAAGAGCATAATTTACACTACAAAACGCTTACTTGGTTTTGACTTTTTGACTTTCGTCTTCGCCGCTAGATGGCGTTAACTGAAATGGTAGCAAATTTTTGAGTTTTTTTCAAAAAAAAAACAAATGTATTTAATGAAAAAATTAATAATCTACCTTTTTTTGAACCGTTGATATTGAACAAAATATAATTTTATTACATTAAAAAATGGCACGCCACTGCTTTTTATCAAAATAAAAATCATTTTCGTAATCACTTATTAGTTGCTAACAAAAAGAACCTTTAAAAATAAATTAATAGTTTTGTCGTAAATGTTCAAAATGTTGTCCATTATTTTGAATGCACTGGTCCAATCTTTTCTGGGTGGAGTTGACAGCTGCCTCAATTTCCGCTCTTATATTCGTATATTATTTATGGCGTTTTGAATTCGGACTATCATGTCTTCTCTAGTAGTTGGTCGAGTTTTATACACCAAATCCTTTATTCGGCCCCACAGATAAAAATCAGGGCAGATTAAATCGGGGGATCGTGGTGGCCAGAAAAATAGGCTGCCTCTATCAATCCAACATTTAGGAAAATGCCTGTTCAAAAAATCTTGCACATTTCGAGAATAATGTGCCGGGCATCCGTCTTGTTAAAACCGCATGTTTCTTCTTACTTCTAAAGGCACATTTTCTAAGAGTCCTGGTAAATCGTTCAAATACATGTCACCGGTTAGATTGCCATTAAAGATGTGCGGACCGATAATAGCACCATTAATAACACCGCACCAGACGTTGACGCTCCATCGACCCTGCTAATAATCTTCACATAACCAGTGTGGATTAGTGTCCGACCAGTAATGCACGTTATGAAGATTTACCCTGCCATTACTACAAAAATATGCTTCATCTGTCCACAATATTTGTGACAAAATATGACGGTTTTGCCTAATGAAATCTCTAAGCCAGTAGCAGTAATCGAGCCTACGTTCAAAGTCAGTCTCATTTAAGGATTGATGAATCACGACGTGATACGGATGCATTTTAAAATCCATTAATATTTTTTGCACTGAGCCTTAGGATATTCCTAAATATCTAGAGATCTCTCTTATGCTTAAATGAGGGTCTGCATGAAGATAAGCCAACACATTTATAATGTTATCTTCTTTCTTACTCTACGATTTCTTCTCAAAGTTGGAGTTGGTTGCACTTGGCCATGTTGCCTTAAACGTAAGGCTAAACGACGAAAAACCATTCTCGCATGCCGTCTTCGGAGGGGATAACGCAGTGCATACATACTGCCTAGAAGCAATCGCCGCATTTTCAAAACATTGAAAATAAATTCTCAACATATCAAAGGCGAAAAAAAGTCAAAAGGTTCTTTTTGTTAGAAACTAATAAGTGATTACGAAAATTATTTTTATTTTGATAAAAAGCAGAGGCGTGCCATTTTTTAATGTAATAAAATTATATTTTGTTCAATATCAACGGTTGAAAAGAAGGTAGATGATTAATTTTTTTCATTAAATTTTAGAAAACTGTATCCTCTTTTAAAATATGTAAATGTGAATATACCATTAGATTTGTATTTTTTGAAAAAAACTCAAAAATTTTCTACCATTTCAGTTAACACCATCTAGCGGCAAAGAAGAAAGTCAAAAAGTCAAAACCAAGTAAGCGTTTTGTAGTGTAAATTATTCTCTTTCATATGAGCCCAACATTGTTAAAATCGGTCAAGGGAAACGGGAGAAATCTTGGTTTGTTTAAAAAAGCAATTGAACTTCCCCCACCGCTTTATTTTGATAGATAGAACAAAACATTTTAGTCAAAAAGTGTAGGTGAATAGTCAGTAAATATGAAAATGATATCATCGATATACTTTCATTACGGAAAATTCTATAAAAATCCCATTTTTCTACTTAGTATTAGTTGTTACGCCCTCTAGCGGACGTTTGACAAACTCGAAAATAATTTCCAGCAATTTCTCTTGGCGACTTTTATCATGATTTTTTTTCTAAATCTATACGACCAATATCTTAAGAGACATGGCCGCTCGCTACCCTTAACTGATCACCCGGTACAGAAACATCGTTATCGAAAATATACTATTGTCGAAATGGCAGAAAACATGAATATTATAATAGTACTTCAATTTTCTCATTGCCATTGCGAGCTAAACCCTAGAGTTATATGTGGAAGGATTGGCAGCAAGGAAAAATATATCTGCAATTACAAGCGACCCGAAGATGGGATTTCTATTGTATACTGGCATCGTACAGAGTTGGGTAGGCAAATAACAGAATAAAGATACGAATTATATTGTAAATCGTTTGAAAATTCTGGAGTTTTAATTGCCCACCCGGTAAGGGTTTTGCAAGTTGAATTAGATTTTATTACTCCCTGTCTATTTCTAACAGATTTTAGTAAGATATTCAAATACTCTTTAATCGAAATTATTTACACCAAATAATCAATTGTGCACTTCTTGTCAATAACGAGAAAGTTGATGTAATTAAATACAATCAGTTTCCATTGAATGCATTGTTTAATATTGTGTCACTTATTTAGTTGCGCAATTGGATTACCTCATTATTATACATCGTTGCATGTCTTTTTTTATTTCCTATAATATAGTGTGTCCACAAAATAATGTATAAATTTACTATGAGTAACAAAACATATTAATAAACAAAAAATGTACGTAATAAATTGGATCAATTGACTTATTGTTAAATGACAGTGTATATGCTACGGTTAATACAAGAAAATAGTTAATTCGCGAATTAACCGGCTAAAACGCGAATTATCCAATACAGCCGGTAATTACGGAAGAAATAACAATAATTGAAAAATATTCGCAAATTATTCGGTTAAAACGCGATTTAGACAATATGATCGGTTATATCCGATAACACTTTCGCGAATTAGCCGGGTAATAAGTTCAGTAAGCAATTATTAATGTCGCATTCATTCATTCATAGACGTGCGTATAGGTACTGAGCTGATTTTTATTACATAAGTAATACAGAATAATAAAAAATGTTCTCTAAAATTATAATAATAAACAAGAAATAGTTATATTCTCTATAAAAAAAACAAAAGACTAATAGGTTAAAGTTTAATACCTATGGATCAAAACTTATAGGTACCTACTTTTACTACATATTACATATTGGAACAGGATAGGCTTGAATGGCACTTAGAATTACATAACAGATTTTTCGACTTACATCTACATTTTTTGGTGAAACATTTGCTTTTACAGTTACATTTTTGAAATTCCTGTCCTCCGGAAATTGACTGGTTTTTGGCAATTTCTCTTAATGATTTTTTTTCACTTGACACACACTCTAATGGAATTAACTTTCGTTTGCAAACAGCAAATTCATTTCTAGAGTATTTTTCACGAATAGTACCGTTTTCGTTACCTAATTCATAATATCCTTTGTCATTATCAGCGTGTCCAATCGTCAGCAATGCATTATTGAAGTCACAACGCCCTCTATCTAAATCTGGAATAGGGACTCTGACAGTATCCCCTACGCAACAAGATGGAAATTTTTCTTTTGATATACGCTTCATTTTTTCAGATTGTTTCTCCTAACATTTTTTAGCTTGTGCTCTATTTTCCAAAATACTGAACTGCTTCACACAAATATCACACTTTTCACCGCCAGTTTGACAAATACACTCATTTAACACATCAGTTATGTCGTTTCGTTCCTCTCTCACTTTATTATTATCTTCAATACAGTTAATATTTTGCATGTTGTTTTCGTGGACTTCGATTACTTGAAGGACTCTATTTTGGTGTTTTTCAACTGTTTCTGCCGAATTTGGTACATCAATTATTTCAATCTGTATATTCTCATTTGGTATATCATAATATTCTGACTCTTCATTTTCCTCTTCTACAATTTCATAATTTTCATCTTTTATTTTACCTCTAACTTGTATATCTGTATTTTTGTTAAATGTTTGATTAATTGTCTTATCAATACCTATTTCTTCCATATGAGATATGTTTTCATTTAGGTCTACGTCATTTTCATCCATAGTATTTTCCGTGCTGGTATTTTTCACTATATCTAAGAGCTCTTCTTCGGTATTAATTCCTTCAATAAGCTCTTTGGGTAGTTTGGAATCTAATAAGCGTTCTATGCGGTTGCTTTTGGGTAATTCGCGTTTTAACCTGTTTGCGCTGGATAATATGCGAAAAAAGAGCGGAACTATAACATATTCGGGTTTTATCCTTGACATTCGGTTAATTCGCGTTTTAGTCGGTTAATTCGTGAATTAACTATTTTCTCGTATTAACCGTAACATATATATCAAAACACTTTTAATAATGCCCTTTTTCTATGTACACTCGTATTACTTTATTTTTTTTATATTTATAATAAAAAAATAAATTTAAATTTAGAAAGGTAGACGTAATATAAGACACACTGTATACATTTCAATTGTTTTGCTAAAAAATTATTAACCGTGCTGCTTAAGCTGCTTGATTGGTTTTTCTCAAACAAGTTGGATTTAAGAGATAATTTATTACATTATGAGTCTGTTGCCAATGCTGACGCCATTTTGAATAGAAGCATACATGGACTGCACTGTATAGTAAATTACTTTAAAATGATGCACACATTAAATTCCTTAATTTCGAAATAAAGAAGTAGTTTACAATTATCTAATTTTTATTCAGACACTGTGTTCCTGAAACCGACCCTGTTTACGAAATATAAAAAGTTTTCGAAAAAATACCTAACAGGTTTAATAAAAAAATAAATGCACTAGTACTAGTTTTATAACGCATTTATTTTATTTTTTTATTAAACCTGTTAGGTACTGTTACCAAAACTTACCATATTTCGTAAACAGAGTCGGTTTCAGGAGCAAAGTATCTGATAAAAATCAGAAAATCATAAACTAATTATTACTTTACTTAGGAATTACGAGGATTGTATCATAATTTATATCAACATACACAGCAGCCATATTAAACAAAAGAGAGAACCCAAATTAATAAATAACTACTTAGTGAACAAAAACTTACCTTTCTACCGAAAGCGAATTTGAAGAAGAAATTGAGTATTCCGTTGGGTATCCTAGTTCCAAGAGCGTGTTGCAAATTAACTTTGTACCCTTTGAGCACTTGATCGGGGAATTTGGTACGCCACCACATAACAACCCAAGCTAAATGATTTTCGATCATGGATATGGTGGTGTGCGCTAAATTTCTTTGTTCCGCCGTCAAACATATATCCAAATCGTGTCCGAATCTCTGAGATAACTCCTTCATTATGATGGCACTGTCTGCGATTTCTTCTCCGTTTAATTCTATGAAAGGCAATTGGCCTTTCTTTGAGCGATATTTCATTTTGTGGTCCACATTCTGTAATAGAAAAACGCAATTCAAAAATTATCTTAACGACTTAATTAAAACATACAAGAAAAGTCCTGAACTCTTATTTGGTAGACGATCCCTATAAAGAAACACGAATTCTATTGTCAACACAGTAAAAAATCGCAGAGTTTATCTACTGTTATGTTTACAAATAGATGTGATATCGCCATTTTTTAATGTTAAAATGCATGAACAGTATGAATAATTAAAAACAACAGCAAAGAATACACCAACAACAAGAAGCGAAACTTCGGCTTTTTGACAATTCATTTTCTGAATGCGCATGTGTGATAGACGCCATGTTTTAAATAAGTTTTACGACAATGTCATATTTCATTCTTAACCAAACAAGAATATGCTTTTTCATTTCCCACCCTACGAAAATATATTTTTTCATTATAAATAGGCAAGCGAAAGCGAAAGTAAAACATGCTAGGTTATCGGTGGCTAAGTATGAAAAACTTTCGTGTCAAATTACTTGTCAAATATTTATTTAGATTGGAAATTAAATGTGCAATTACAATTGTTGTATGTTCCTGACATATTTAACGGCAAATGTTGATTGAAATCTTGTTTGAAAGCAACGTCACTGGAAATTTTAACTTGCTTGTCGATTTGCGCAACATTTATCATTAAATTCTATTTCTGAATTTTGGCTTTCCTGAATAGATATCGATTTTGTGGGCATGATTTCTTGCCTGTAGATTTGCGCAACATGATCATTAAATTCTTCTGAATGTTTGCTTTCCTGAATATATAGAGATTTTGTGGGCTTGATTTTATTAGCAACTTCTTTATGAGTCCACTGAATCTGCTATCTATATCCTTCCGCTATCACTGACGATCTCACCCCCTCCCCCCCCCCGTCTCTTTTCATATCTAAAATGTCCACACCTGGGGCATTTGCTTGTAATGTAAAGGACGTTCTTCGAAACGAGTGGCCGGTGTACTGATTTGAATTTGTAATTTTAAGAAATTTAGCTATGTCGTACGGAATTTTTGAAATTGTATGCTTTCCAACCACCTGATTTACACATCTGCCTCGCTGATAACGATAAAAAAAGCGTTCATCTTGCGCCTTTTTTGGTCGGAGTTGCATATAACGATTAACAAATGTTACCCAATCTTCTGTTACTACAAATCTTCTTTGAAGAAGAACACAATTTTTATACTCCACGTCCTTCACTTTTAAATTATATAACTCGTCAGTTCGGCATGCCCCAGCTACTCCAAAAATCGCTACCACCTTTTTTATTAAATATATTTCATCAACTGAAAAACAACTTTTGGGAATCCTAAAAGAAAACCCAAGTAAGCTGTCCGAAGATGCTGTAGGCCCTTTATCTGATTTTAGAGGTGCATTGAAAATGGTGAAAATAACAAAAATGTAAAATTAACCCGGGAACAGTCAAGTTGTTAGTTTTTGTCTAACGTTTTTAGGTTTTCTCTTATAATAAGTAACTAGAATTCTGTCGCCATCTAGGAATGCCTCCATGGATGACACATACCAACGCTTGCAACAATGGAAGGTGTACAGATAACTGTTACGAGAAATAAAGGCACTTGTTACTGTAAATCTATCACGCAATCGTTTATTTATTCCAAATTTTACGTTTGTGTATATGGGAAGTAAGTTGGTCCAGTGTGCATAAAATTACACGGTAATCAATCTAAAATGATATGCAGATACTGTCTTGGCAGAAAAACAGATTTACGATACAACAATGTGGAACATATGCCTCCCAATATGTAAAGAACATAAGTACCATAACTACATTAGCTACATGTACCAACTGTGCAGCCCATGGTGAGAATTCTGACGGATAATTGAATGAATACTGTGGGCAATATATGCCTTTACTATTTTCTATTTAAATCAAAAATATATAGACTTTTTTTCAGATGAGAATATGTTATTTGATCAAATCTAACACGCGACATCTTAAGTTATGGTTATTAACGCGACCGTTCCCGGGTTAAATTTGTCGCTTGATTTGAGGCACTCGCCTTACGGCTCGTGTCACAAACTTCAGCACTAGTGGAAAAGGTGAACGATATAGAAGTTGATGAGCTGCAGCGCTACCTGTTAGAATGGAAATGTCAATGTCAAATTTTATTTTGACAATCTAAACTTGTCTTTGTAATGAATTTCGTTGACAAACACTAATATTACAATTAATTCTAACTTAATATCAAAAAAGATAGACCAGGCTAAACAATTCAAAATTATTCAAATTTCATTATTAACTGTACCTACGCTTAACTAATTTTTCAATATTCATTTTTTAAATTATTTCTTTTCAAAATTTTAGTAAAACACCTATATAAGTTACTTTTTCTTTGATTAATAAACGTGATCGTAGAAAAAGTATTGTGCACAACTCGTACGCAAATCTCTTCTCTCGCTCCATTGATTTTCAGCTCTCGCCTTACGGGTTGTGCCACAAACTTCTGTGCTCGTGGAAAAAGTAAACGATATAGAAGTTGATATGCTGGCCTGGTGGGAAGGAAATCTCAATGTCAAAACCCGTTTTGACAATCTAATATTATATTTATAATGAATTTCGGTGACAGATATTAATATTAGAAGTAGTTAAAAGTTATTATTAAAAAAAGATACACCAGGCATAACAATTCAAAATTGTTAAAATTTCAAAATTAACTATACCTAGGTTTAACTGTTTTTCAGTTTTTAAATCCTTGAAGTTCAACGATTAAATAAAATACGTATATAAGTTACTTTTTGCTTTCATCAAGAAACTTGGTCGTAGAAAAAATATTGTGTACAATTCGTATGCAAGGCATTTTTAGCACTCCTCGCCTTACGGCTCGTGGCACAAACATTTGTGCTCCTGGAAAAAGTAAACGATATAGAAGTTGATATGCTGCAACGTCTCCTGGTGGGAAGTTACAACAAAAAGGATAGGGAATACAAATTCTGCATAGATATATATATATATATATATATATATGCCCATTTTGAGGGTAATCGGTTGAACGGTGTAGAATTTTATATGCTGCAGCGCTACCTGGTGAGAAACTACAACAAAGAGAATAGTGTAAAAATATTCTCCGTGAAAAAATACATTAATTAAAATCAACAAACTTTAATTTTATCGAATGAAATATTTATAAACACAAAATTTTATATTTGTTGTTTTTAAATAGATTTGGTACGCCTATGCTTTGACGATGACGCCAATGCGATGTATCCACAATACAATCCCCACTTTTTGTAATTCATTCATGATTTTACTACTGGCGTTTAGAATTGTTGGCCGCAAAAATAAACGTGTTTATGAATGAATAGCCCTCTCTATGTATATTATTACTCTAAGAATTGCACATAAAGGGTACAACCTCTCAAAATGCAACTTCAGTAAATTAAAGTCAAGAATTCCTGATCAAAAGAGGAGCAATATAGTTTATCAAATTCCATGCGGGGACTGCGACAGTGTCTACATCGGGCAAACTAGCCAATATTTAAAAAATCGATTAAATGGTCACAAGTACGATAAGAAAAATAAAACTGCCTTAACAACACATATTCAAGAAGAAAAGCTAGTTTTAATTTTGAAAATACAAAATTTAAAAAAAAATGAAAACCACATCAGAAAAAGAGAAAATGTATGAAACGATAGAAATACAGAGAAATAAAAAAAACTAAATTATAAGACGGACACAAAACGTTTAAGCAAGATTTACAACAAAATAATAAAATGGAATAATAAATTAAACAACTATTTTATGTAGGTAACCCAACAAAAACCTTAACAACTATTTATTAAAAGGAAATAAATGCGTATAGGGGAAAAAACAACATTCTCAAACAAACCATTAGACTTAGACACCAGAACTACTATGAAAGTCGATGTACGCACACTGCTAATTGTAAAATGTATCGTTGAAGTTCATTTTATTTTAGTTTATTTTAATATGTGATGTGGCACTTGCTGGAATATAATCCACAGGTATGTCATAGTTTTACGTTGTATACACTAGGATATTAAAAACCGATTTTCTTTTAGTGTTTTATATTCTGATGAAGGTCAAAAAAGACCGAAACGTCAATGAAATATATAATAATTTTAAAAACCATCTAAACTTTTAATTAATCCAGGACCAAAAATTCCCAAGAAATATAAATGAAAAAATATAAACTTTAAGGTCCAAGAAAAAAACTCAAATTTTCTTTTTTAATTAGATATAATTGGTAATTATGTGTTTGTAAATTTTATTTAAGTTGCCCGTATCTGATTTTTGTTTACCGTATTCTCACTTAATTCAATAAATATAATTTCGCTTAAAAGACGTTTGTGATAATTAGTCTCTTTATCTAGGTTGTTGACGGTTTCAAAGTCAAATTTGTGATTTTGTTCAAATGTATGTGTTGCTAATGCTGTTTTTTCTGATGTGTCCCTATGTTTTTCGTGACATGAGTTCTTGTGGGCATAATTTCTATTTTTTTGGTTTAATCAATCTACGATCTATCGAATTCCAAACAATTTATTTTGTAAATAAGGTTTGATTCATAGTCTCTCGGTAATTTTTCGTTCATATAGGAATCATAATAATACAATTTACCGTTTCTGTATGGTAAAATACGATTTTTATTCTTTCAGTTTGTAATATGTGTTTCAGTTTTTCTTAACCCATCAAGGACGGATTTAATTAAGTTTAGAATTTTGCAATAGTATATTTTCAAACTGTATTTTCAGAACGAAACAAATAGATTTGCTTAAAGAAATATAGTGAAATTTTTCTTACTTTCTTCAAAAATTAGTGTTGCCATATGGCAACGCGAGTAACTTACACTGCCCATGTTTCATTGAAAAAAAAATTTTATTGATTGAAAAAAAACTACATTCGTGTATGGTATTCAACATTGCACGACAAACAAACTCCTACATTACATTTGATGCATTTTGTGCGCATAATAGATTTGCAATTGTCGCCATTGCATCTTATTGTTTTTCTACTGGTGTGAGGAGGTGCCCTATATTATCATATCGCACATCATCGCCAACACGGCTGAGAGATCTGCTCGATTTACTAGCAGATGGTCTACCTTTTCCTTTCGGTGGATTCTTGTACTTGTTGAGGTACGTTTTGACAATTTCTCGACGAAAGTCTAGTTGAGTTATTTTGTTGCCAGACTGTTTGTACAGGACCCAGGCATTTTGAATTGCGGCATCAAGTAGCAATGTGAAAAGACACCACCACCATTTTTTTCCACGTAGACTAATCCTATAGCGTGCAATATTTTCATCCATCAGATCCGTGCCACCCATAGATGCATTATATTTGGAAATCAAGTTCGGTCTTTTTACTTGAACAATTTTTTTCTCCTTCGCTGAATATCGTTGGACACTAGCAAGTGGGGCTACCCCATATTTGGTCGAAGCTGCTGAAACTACATTATTGTCAGTCCAACGCGTTAGTAAAATTCCGTTGGTTCTATCCAAACAAGAATCAAAGTCACCACGTTGTTTCTTACTCATATCCTTTTTGGATAGTAACGGGCAATTTTTAGGGATTCGGTTATCGCGAATGGTTCCTGTGGATGAGAAACCTCTTGATTTCAGATGACTAAGAAGGTGAAAGCTTGTAAATAAATTGTCTATGAATAGGTTGTATCGATGTTTTTTCTTTTCTTCTGGTAACTCATCCAAAAGCATCAGCAATGGAGCAGTAGATTTTCCAAACACAGTTTGGTATTCTGTGTTCACGCGCCTATCTTTGCCTTGATAGAAGGAAAAATTCACAAGATATCCGTATTTGATGTTCAGCGACCATATCTTGTATCCAAATCTGATTGGTTTGCCTCGGATGAGTTGCTTGCATGAGTGCTTTCCAAAGTATTTGACCATACACTCATCGTAATTCAAATCTTCTTCTGGAACAAAATAATTCAGAAATTTTTGCCGTAGTAGATCACTTAGAGGTCGCAGTTTATAGAATTTGTCATTTGGATCTAGTGCATTATTATCTGCGCAGTGTAGATACCGCCAAATTGTTAAAAATCGGTCTCTCCTCATTGAATCCTTCACTAGTTGGTTACCAAGATCTGCATCAGTACTCCAGTAATGTTTTTTTCCAGGTAATTGACAATATCCCGATAAAATCAGAATAGCAATAAAACATTTCATTTCATTCAAAGTGATTTGAGGACATGGCAAGTTTTTAAATTGTGCGTACTTGTTTGATTCTTCTACCAGTAAAGAAAGTACGTCTTGGTCTATGAATAACTCGAACATTTCTGTTAGGGTTAAAGTTTTAAAACTTTCATAATCCGAACGAAAATAATTTTCTGAACTTTCTACCAGATCGCCTTTGATCCATTCAATGTCCTCATAAGTAACTTTTTCTACATGTTCCGTATCTGGTTCAACTAATGCATCATCTTCACCATGTAAAACAAGTTGAGCTGGAGCATTCAATTGATTCCGAGATAAATTATCAACGAGTCCGCCTTCATCTTCCTCACCGGAATCCTCATCTGTCATCGCACCCTCATTCGGAGGCTCAATATAAATTTGGTCGACATCTAAATCATCATTATACGCAATCTGAAGAGCTTCTTCGAAAGTCAGCCCACCGCTAGAAAAAAAAAGCAAAATGTAAAAAGGTAGTCCACAGAAAGGACTCGTGTTGCCACATGGCAACATCGAGTTCCAAAGCTTCACGATCTTAAAGGTTTTTGCAAACTCCCGTTATTCTGCCGCCTCTACGTTGATAATATATTCCCAAAGCTGTTGTAACGAATTTATTTTCGAAAGCTGTAACAATTAATTTTTATTTATACTTACGTAAACTTGATATCCATTTTTGAGAAGTCTTCTTGATATTCCCTAACAAAATCGTGTTTTTATATCACTGGAGTGAACAGGCAAACACTACACACGGTTCTGTCAACTGACACTGCAACAAACTATTGCCGTGTATACCGCCATCTATGTTTTAAATGAAAAATCTGATGAATTTTAAGCAACAGAAAACTGTTAATTTCTGTTGCCGTGTGGCAACACCAGTCCTTGATGGGTTAAGGGTTTTTCTCGTTCTGTTTAATAAATATAGTGGAAATTATAATTTAGTATTTACTCATATTTAATGACTTTTCACCGTGTATTAACCACATCTGTGTAACATTTAAATCATTACAGGTTTTTTTATACTTAAATCTTTCATTGGCAATACTTTCTCGAAATAATGTTTATTGTGTTTGTAATGTTCCCATTGTTATGCTTATGTAAGTTAATGAGATCTTGGAATAATTTCGACTTCATCTTAATCAAATTTCAATGGAAATTAGTAGATAAAATAAACTAATAATATTTGAATCAATATTTAGTAAAATATTTATAGTCTGTTTCTTATTGACTGACAGCACGCGAAAAGGTCACAGATGCTAGTCAGGTAGTAAAGCATAAGCGTCACAGTTCATCTAAGGAATTTATTTACTATTTAATTTTATACCCGATCTGATATATAAAGGTAATATAAATGTAAATTCGGTTAGTTAAAACAACTAACTGACCTTCATACATTTGTAGAGTACATACAGTTAAAACAATAAATTATTTTTGAAATAATCTTGTAACGCAACTATTCTGACTGAATATTTCATTAATTATCTTGAGAATTTGAAGCAGGTGAATTCTTGGGAGACATAACAAACCATTTATCAATTCATTCTCCAGATAATTACTTTCTGATTTTCGAAATGTTGATAATAACATTTCCAAGAAACATTACAATAGGGTCCTACTAGGGATTGTCCCAATGACTACTTATAAATTTTGCAGGTGTATACGCCCAAATTTGTATAATTTGTTTTGCTTAGAGTCGCTTATGTTCCATAAGTGTTAACTGTGTTGTGAAAAATGTCTTCAAGTTTTACCCCAGTAAAGTGTAAGAGCGTGATTAGCTTACAAACGAACACTGTAGTGTTAAATGTGCATGATGCTGTTGTACATCAAATGCCGGCTGCTACTGTTACAAATAGTTTCGACATGTTCCAATATGACAGGAGTTAGTGAATCTACTATTTACAGGCTTCTAAGAGAGAGGAAAAATGGAAATATATCTCCACCTAAAAAGTCAACTGGAAGAAAACCATTGGAGCTTGATGAACATATGCAAAATACAATAAGACGAAAACTACATGAATTATACTTTAAAAAAGAGATCCCAACCCTTGACAGAATTCTAAGAATGGTGAAGGAGGACGAGAATTCGCCTGACATAAGGCGAAAAACTTTGTGGAAAATATTACACAAATTAAATTTTACTTGGGAGAAGCAAAGTCGCAAATCAGTGCTAATCGACAACGAAGAAATAATATGTTGGAGACGCCAGTATTTACGAGATATCCGAAAATACAGACAGGAGGGAAGACAAATCTATTATCTAGATGAGACATGGCTCAATGAAGGACATTCAGTGAAAAAAATATGGCAGGATAAAAGTATTCAAACCAGTTGTCAAGCTTTCATAGAAGGTTTATCTACAGGACTGAAAACTCCTATCGGTAAAGGTCACCGACTAATAATAACGCATATTGGATGCAATCAAGGGTTCGTTGAAGGTGGTTTACTGGAGTTTCAGTCAACATCCACCAAAGACTATCATGAAGAAATGACTGCAGATGTATTTTACACAAATGGTCGAATTAATTCCAAATAATGATGTAATCGTTATGGACAATGCCACTTATCATTCGCGATTAACAGAAAATCTTCCATCTACCTCTTGGAGAAAAGCTGATATTAGAAACTGGTTAATCGTAAAAGATATACCATTTGAAGATGATATGATGAAAAAAGAAATTTTAAAGGTTGCTTCAGATCACAAGCTACAATTTAAAAAGTTTGTTATTGATGAAATAGCCAAGAATCGTGGGATAACAGTGCTTCGTTTGCCGCCATACCATTGTGAATTAAATGCGATAGAGTTAATATGAGCCCAAATGAAAGGTTATGTAGCTAGACATAATAAAACATTTAAAATGAAAGATGTTCGTGAACTCATGAAGTACTCATTGACAAAAATAACTGAAGAGACCTGGAGAGATGCTGTGAATCATGTAATTAAAGAGGAAGAAAAAATGTGGGTTTTAGATAACCTCATAGAACAAACTATAGAACCGATAGTGATCTCTCTCGACGAGTCTTCGGATGATTCTTGTATCGCCAGCGAAGAGGATGATACTATAGATTGAATTTTATATTTCCTATAAATGGTATGTTTACTTTACTTAATATACATTAATTCATTGTCAATAAATTTGAATTATGAGAATTAAACTATATTTTCTTTAATTAATTCAATTTAATAAAAATGAAAATGTAACTTGTTAATAGGCCTAAACGAATGAATTTTATTTCAACTGTAATATTGACCGAATCTAATTATATAAGCAAAATGAACTAATATCGTAATCTCCGCCACTGCCGCACTGTTTATCCTTTTGCTGACATTGTTCAGTTTTATTACCATATTGTATTTTGAGCTGAAACAGGGATGTACAGATAACCAATACAGACACCTACTTGTTTTGCATTAGAATTTTAGTATTTACTTGTAAAATTCTTAGGATCACTCTGTAAGAGATAATTTTCTATTTGAATATTTAATGAGGCTACTGTGCTGTCAGACATTAAGAAATACTTATTCTTTGTTACTGTATCAAAATCTCATTAACAACAATTTCGTATTTGTACAGAAAGATGCTGTTTACACAAAATCAGTGTTTTTTATAAATATTTATTCATATTTAATTGTAATCTAAGTACGACCACGTTCTGTGGAATGGTAAAAATACCAGTCCAATTCATTCAACAGTCAGTCAAACACTACACACGGTTCTGTCAACTGACACTGCAACAAACTATTGCCGTGTATACCGCTATCTATGTTTTAAATGAAAAATCTGATGAATTTTAAGCAACAGAAAACTGTTAATTTCTGTTGCCGTGTGGCAACACCAGTCCTTGATGGGTTAAGGGTTTTTCTCGTTCTGTTTAATAAATATAGTGGAAATTATAATTTAGTATTTACTCATATTTAATGACTTTTCACCGTGTATTAACCACATCTGTGTAACTTTTAAATCATTACAGGTTTTTTTATACTTAAATCTTTCATTGGCAATACTTTCTCGAAATAATGTTTATTGTGTTTGTAATGTTCCCATTGTTATGCTTATGTAAGTTAATGAGATCTTGGAATAATTTCGACTTCATCTTAATCAAATTTCAATGGAAATTAGTAGATAAAATAAACTAATAATATTTGAATCAATATTTAGTAAAATATTTATAGTCTGTTTCTTATTGACTGACAGCACGCGAAAAGGTCACAGATGCTAGTCAGGTAGTAAAGCATAAGCGTCACAGTTCATCTAAGGAATTTATTTACTATTTAATTTTATACCCGATCTGATATATAAAGGTAATATAAATGTAAATTCGGTTAGTTAAAACAACTAACTGACCTTCATACATTTGTAGAGTACATACAGTTAAAACAATAAATTATTTTTGAAATAATCTTGTAACGCAACTATTCTGACTGAATATTTCATTAATTATCTTGAGAATTTGAAGCAGGTGAATTCTTGGGAGACATAACAAACCATTTATCAATTCATTCTCCAGATAATTACTTTCTGATTTTCGAAATGTTGATAATAACATTTCCAAGAAACATTACAATAGGGTCCTACTAGGGATTGTCCCAATGACTACTTATAAATTTTGCAGGTGTATACGCCCAAATTTGTATAATTTGTTTTGCTTAGAGTCGCTTATGTTCCATAAGTGTTAACTGTGTTGTGAAAAATGTCTTCAAGTTTTACCCCAGTAAAGTGTAAGAGCGTGATTAGCTTACAAACGAACACTGTAGTGTTAAATGTGCATGATGCTGTTGTACATCAAATGCCGGCTGCTACTGTTACAAATAGTTTCGACATGTTCCAATATGACAGGAGTTAGTGAATCTACTATTTACAGGCTTCTAAGAGAGAGGAAAAATGGAAATATATCTCCACCTAAAAAGTCAACTGGAAGAAAACCATTTGAGCTTGATGAACATATGCAAAATACAATAAGACGAAAACTACATGAATTATATTTTAAAAAAGAGATCCCAACCCTTGACAGAATTCTAAGAATGGTGAAGGAGGACGAGAATTCGCCTGACATAAGGCGAAAAACTTTGTGGAAAATATTACACAAATTAAATTTTACTTGGGAGAAGCAAAGTCCCAAATCAGTGCTAATCGACAACGAAGAAATAATATGTTGGAGACGCCAGTATTTACGAGATATCCGAAAATACAGACAGGAGGGAAGACAAATCTATTATCTAGATGAGACATGGCTCAATGAAGGACATTCAGTGAAAAAAATATGGCAGGATAAAAGTATTCAAACCAGTTGTCAAGCTTTCATAGAAGGTTTATCTACAGGACTGAAAACTCCTATCGGTAAAGGTCACCGACTAATAATAACGCATATTGGATGCAATCAAGGGTTCGTTGAAGGTGGTTTACTGGAGTTTCAGTCAACATCCACCAAAGACTATCATGAAGAAATGACTGCAGATGTATTTTACACAAATGGTCGAATTAATTCCAAATAATGATGTAATCGTTATGGACAATGCCATTTATCATTCGCGATTAACAGAAAATCTTCCATCTACCTCTTGGAGAAAAGCTGATATTAGAAACTGGTTAATCGTAAAAGATATACCATTTGAAGATGATATGATGAAAAAAGAAATTTTAAAGGTTGCTTCAGATCACAAGCTACAATTTAAAAAGTTTGTTATTGATGAAATAGCCAAGAATCGTGGGATAACAGTGCTTCGTTTGCCGCCATACCATTGTGAATTAAATGCGATAGAGTTAATATGAGCCCAAATGAAAGGTTATGTAGCTAGACATAATAAAACATTTAAAATGAAAGATGTTCGTGAACTCATGAAGTACTCATTGACAAAAATAACTGAAGAGACCTGGAGAGATGCTGTGAATCATGTAATTAAAGAGGAAGAAAAAATGTGGGTTTTAGATAACCTCATAGAACAAACTATAGAACCGATAGTGATCTCTCTCGACGAGTCTTCGGATGATTCTTGTATCGCCAGCGAAGAGGATGATACTATAGATTGAATTTTATATTTCCTATAAATGGTATGTTTACTTTACTTAATATACATTAATTCATTGTCAATAAATTTGAATTATGAGAATTAAACTATATTTTCTTTAATTAATTCAATTTAATAAAAATGAAAATGTAACTTGTTAATAGGCCTAAACGAATGAATTTTATTTCAACTGTAATATTGACCGAATCTAATTATATAAGCAAAATGAACTAATATCGTAATCTCCGCCACTGCCGCACTGTTTATCCTTTTGCTGACATTGTTCAGTTTTATTACCATATTGTATTTTGAGCTGAAACAGGGATGTACATATAACCAATACAGACACCTACTTGTTTTGCATTAGAATTTTAGTATTTACTTGTAAAATTCTTAGGATCACTCTGTAAGAGATAATTTTCTATTTGAATATTTAATGAGGCTACTGTGCTGTCAGACATTAAGAAATACTTATTCTTTGTTACTGTATCAAAATCTCATTAACAACAATTTCGTATTTGTACAGAAAGATGCTGTTTACACAAAATCAGTGTTTTTTATAAATATTTATTCATATTTAATTGTAATCTAAGTACGACCACGTTCTGTGGAATGGTAAAAATACCAGTCCAATTCATTCAACAGTCAGTCAAACTTCAGTCCTAGTTCTATTCACATCATTATGTTATACAATTGTAAAATTAAGTATAATTTCAAATTAATTCAACAGTGTAACCAAATCAAGAGCCCTTTACTCCCAGCACACTACATGTTTTTACAATACATTAGTAAACAATTATTTTTTGGTAATGTTTGGTTTACATTTTTTTCTGTCTGTAAAATATACTTTTACAATGTTTCAACACTTTTCTCAGTGGAAAGTTTTGTAATTTATCTGTCACGAATTTTTGCCCCCAGAATATCAAACGATTTATGCCGACTTTCGCTTCTTGTTGGTGTATTATTTGGTAACAGCGGCTTTAAAAAGAAGAAATAAAACGTTGTTTGTAAAATTGATCTTTTTTTCTTGAAGAACACTAATAAATAATTCTCAACTTATTCAACGGAAACAAATACCTGATTGAAATTCAGTATCGTTTACAATTATTATTATTATAATTAGATTGTCACCTTCATTAAGTTTGTGGCGTCGTAGCGCACGGAGGCGATACTTGAGAGTATGCAAAAAACGCAAGGCCATATTGTTTACAGCTGCAATCCATAATTGGGATGTTACCCGTACTTCTTCCGTACCTAGCGAGGTACGTGTCTAGTTGGTACACGACGAACATTTCAAAGTGGTATTAGAAAATGAATTAAATAGTGGTTAACTTCATCGTAAATTTTGTATGTTGGGAGATGAATGAAAGTCTATAGATCAGTTTTAAATGATTCTATTACAGTAGACAATACAAACTCATATTTACATGGAGAAAAAACGTATTTACCCACGACTGTGGTATAATGTACTCATTATACTTCTGTTTGCTCGACCTTAATAATACCCATTTATCACTGCTGTTAGATGCTTCCTTGATTTAGATATAATATTATATTGTTATGCTACAAACAATTGGTTTTTAAAATTTTATCATGTAAACCACTAAATATTATCAATTCAATTCTGTACATATAAAAAAAAATAGAAAGTGAATTTTCGTAGAGCAGATTCTCAACCCGGCATCCGCGGTATGAAGGCACGGAGCATCTACACCGAGTCATCAGCGACTTGGAATGTGCGTGTCATATATATGTTTCTTAACATACCATGTTTTTCAAAACAATTTATAAATCGAAGTAGTTTTTGAAACAAAATAAATTTAACTCAAACCTGTCAACATTATTGTTTGTGTGCATAGATTTCTCAGTGTTTTAATATTTTGTGTTAAACTGTGTTAAAAATCAACCAAAAATGGATATAGAAAATGAAAATGACTTTTCTTTAACACCACCAAAAATTAAAGAAGCTGCTGAAGTTGCCTCATTAAACTTATTGTCGGAAAAGCCAAGGAAAGTTTATAATATGGCCAATGAATATTTTTTAAAATCGCAAAAGAAAAAGAAAACCACTTCATTTTCTGAATCGACTTTGTTAGTATACTGTTACGAAACAGCACACTGGTATAGTCCCTGAATCCGACTCTGTCTAAGCCATGTATGAAAGTTAAAATTACGGCAGATGCGCAGGGATTCTTAGAACTGTTTACGATTGTGACTATCTTATCTAGACATTGTTTTTGTGTAAGCCGCAAGCTAGAATTATCTAGTAAAAAAGGCACTCATATATAAAGGACCGACCAAAGAGAGTTAGTTTAGTTTTAATTTGACATCGTGAGATAAACAGTAAATAAGTGAATATAAAGTGGTAAAGTGTTTATATAAATTAGTTTAAGTGAATATACTGTGTATATAATTAGAAAATAGTGTAGTGAATAAATAAATTAAGTGAACCTCTACCGTGTGTATGAATTTATACCACAAGTAACAAAACGTTTTAATAAATAAGAAAAACATTACATTGGTGTCAGGTGTGGGGTAATATAAATAAATTACTACGTAAAAATGGCCAAGAGACTATGTGATCTGAAAGTGACGGGTTTAAGAGCAGAATTGGAAGATCGCGAGTTGGAAACGTCCGGTAAGAAAAGTGAATTAGTAGAACGACTTAAAAGTGGCACTGGAAAATGACGGTTTTGATCCAGGAACAGTTTTATTTAATGACGAGGCTTCCACCTTAATCTCGTCAATTTCTGCTAATATTTCAACGAATGTGAAAAGCGATATTTCTGCTATGAAGAACGATATATCTGCCGATATCTTATTAATGAAAACCGACACTGCCGCAGACGTTGAAAATGAAAGTTCGTCTCTAAAATCTGAAATTGAGAATAAGATGACAACTATGGACGAGAGAAAGAAAGATGACAGATATAAGAACTTAAGACACGCCAGCGGAAGAAAAGAAGACCGAGCAAACAAAACCTTGCAAGCCAGAAACACACCATAAGTTAGAAGACATTGGTAGTTTTACCCGAGTCAAGGCCCTAACGTTCGATGGAAAAATGTCGTGGACCAATTATGTGAAACAGTTTGAAGCAGCCGCTAGAGTGAATAATTGGTCTGATAGAGAGAAGGCAGTGAACTTAACTATCGCGCTTAGATGTACTACAAACAATTCCACTTGAAGAAACGGATAACTTTGAGCAGCTGAAAAAGAAGCTGGACATGCGATATGGTCACGAACATTTGTATAGATTCCAGCTGAAGAACCGAAGGCGGAAACGTGACGAAACCCTTCAAGAGTATGAACTGGATATTGCCCGACTAGTTCGATTTGCTTATCCATCAGCACCAGATAACATGATGGAATGTCTGGGCATACAGGCCTTTATTGACGGCTTATGTGACCACGATATGGAGAAGACGCTTCGATTAGCCCATCCTAAAACATTGGTCGATGCATTGACTGCTGCTCTTGAATATGAAGCAGCCACGATGGCTTCGGGATACAACAAAGGTAGGACCATACAGGAAGAAGGTGACGATGGCAGACTTGAACAGATCGTAAACTTGTTGAAAGGTATGGCAGACAAGAAGCCGAAGAAAATCAGGTGCTGTAATTGTGGCGAGCTAGAGCGTGCACGCATTTCGTGTTAGCGTCCTACGACTCCTGCAAACCAAGAAACTCTTAAATGCAAAGCAGCCACGAAAGGCTCGTGGTACAACAAAGGTAGGACCATACAGGAAGATGACGATGACAAATTTGACCAAATCATCAACATGTTGAAAGGTACGATAGACAAGAAGCCGAAGAAGATCAAATGCCGGAAGTGTAGCGAGCTAGAGCACGTACGCAATCCGTCTAAGACTCCAGTCACAGGGGAAACAGACAGGGGTGAACATCGAGCTGATGTGAATCACCGAAAAGCCGACTCTCTGTCTAGACGGTCAAGCCCTGTAGACTGCTCCCACTGTAACAAGGCAATCTAGGGAAGCTGCAGTTTCAAGAACTACTGTAGTCAACGAAGAATGGTCACCCACCAGGATCAGAGAAGATCAGGAAAATGATCCTCACCTGAAGATGATCCGGCAATGGAAGGAAGAAAATCGGCGACCTACCTGGCAAGAAGTGTCAAGATTTTCACCGAAACTCAAGGCGTATTGGGCTCCTGGAAGAAGGACTGTTAAAAAGAGTCCTTGAAAACGATGATGGTTCCGACATGAGGAGACAGCTAGTTATCCCGAGAAGAAGAGTAGTTGAAGTACTAAAGAAGTTACACGACAGCCCATCTGGGAGTGGAGAAACCCCTTCAGCGAGTTCGTGGAAGGATTTATTGGATGAACAGCTCCGACGATGTGAAGGACTGGTGTAAGAAATGTACGACTTGCGCTACGAGCAATGGACCACATCGCAAGAGAAAGACACCCATGAAACAGTACAATGTTGGAAGCCCTTCAGAAAGGATTGCTTTAGATATCGCTGGACCATTTCCGACGGCAGAAAATGGTGGTAAATACATTCTGGTTGTAATGGATTATTTCACAAAGTGGGTGGAAATTTACGCGATCCCGATTCAAGAGACCACAACTGTCGCGGATGTATTGATGAAAGAATTTATCAGCCGATATCGAGTGCCCTTGGAAGTCCACAGTGACCGGGGAAGAAATTTCGAAAGCCATCTATTCCAGGAGATTTGTATCAAGCTGCGAATGAAGAAGACCAGGACAACAGCATTACATCCACAGTCAGATGGAATGGTCGAGAGAATTAACAGGACCATTCGAAAATACCTGTCCAAAGTAGTTTCCAGCCATCAGAGATTGGGACCAGTATCTTTCCCTATTTGCATTGGCTTATCGATCTGCCGTCAATGAATCCACGGGTGAAACACCTGCGAAAATCCTGTTTGGACGTGAAATGAGGCTTCCTTGTGACCTGGAATTTGGCTGTCGGCCTGGGGAAGATCTAGTAGGAGAAGACTACGTGATCCAATTGAGAAGAAGGCTGGACGACATTCATGAATTAGTTCGAACAAATCTTCAAGTTGCCAGCGACAGAATGAAAAGTCGGTACGACACGCAGGCCACAGTAGGCGGTTTTAAAGAAGGGGACAAAGTATGGTTACACAACCCGACGAGGAGAAAATATTTTCTCCAAAATTACAAAAATCCTGGGAAGGTCCATACTTAATCAAGAAAAGGATCAATATATCGCATAAGTAAGATCCCCAACGGAAAACCTAAAGTAGTTCACCAAAACCCACTAGCGCCATTCGAAGGAGACCATGACCTAGAGAAAAGAGTAAACCATATTCGAGATGTGTCTGACCCTACCTTCGATGAATTTATGGGCGCGTATGGAGGTACCGGGAAAGCTAGATATGGAGTCACTTCGGAACAACAAGATTTGTTCACTCTGCCGGAAGATTATTCACTGGCATACAACATCCCCGCCCGTATCAAGAACGCACGAGGGTTGGCAACCGTCTTTCGAAAGAAGTTCGGGCAATTAGAAAAACTTGAAGACCAGATTCCAGCCCCTGGCAAGACACTGAAACATAATTCGCAGTACGTCTTCTACGTGGTAACTAAATATGAATTTCAAGATCGATCTACCTACCGCGATGTGTGGGAAGAACTTCGAAACCTCCGAGACCATGTGTTAGAATCCAGCGTGAAGAAACTGGCTATGCCTAAGATATAGAGTAACCAGTTGGATTGGCGAGTCATCAGGAACATGGTAGTGGTTATCTTCCAAGATACCGGTATCCAGATATTAATTAGCAGCTACAGCCCCCGTTATCAGTATCCGATGAAGACGGTGCCCTGTTATTTCCATAAGATCGGAAAGTGTAGAAATAGGGCCAGTTGCCGATTCAAACATCCAGTCTCGGCTACACAAAAGTTCCAGGAGGAACTTCCATTTAAGGAGGGGGTAATGTTACGAAACAGCACACTGGTATAGTCCTTGAATCCGACTCTGCCTAAGCCATGTATGAAAGTTAAAATTATGGCGGATGCGCAGGAATTTCTTACAACTGTTTACGATTGTGACTATCTTATCTAGACATTGTTTTTGTGACTAGTCTTATTTAGAAAATTCCAGAGAGCCAATTGTTTTTGTGTAAGCCGCAATCTAGAATTATCTAATAAAAAAGTTTAGTTTTAATTTGACATCATGAGATAAACAGTAAATAAGTGAATATAAAGTGGTGAAGTGTTTATATAAATTAGTTTAAGTGAATATACTGTATATATAATAAGTGAATAGTGTAGTGAATAAATAAATTAAGTAAGTGAAGCTACCGTGTGTATGAATTTATCCCACCCGTAAAATAAAAAATTACGAGCATTATTACAACGAAAATCAGAAGGTGTTCAGCCTAAAAACGCGAAAACTTTTTCTATCGAAGATATCAATAACTTTTTAACCAAAGCATCTGATGATAAATACCTAGCAACAAAGGTAAGATATTGTGAGATATTATACGATTAATATAATTTTCGATAACTATGTACTGTGTATAAATGAACAATAATATATTGTATGAAATATTTCTTAGAATAAAATAATAGTGTTTCTAATATTGTAACAACAACTAAACTTAAATAAAAATATTTAGTAGTCGTGGATAAAGTATAGTATTCTACTCGCGTATAATTAGTTATTATTTCTTCGGTGATTTATGCAGTAAACTTCACCTCGTGCATAATAACCTTCATTACACGCTCGTTGAATAATATACTATTATTACAACACAACACTAAAACTGACAATTCTCGTTATTTTATCTGACAAAATTAATTTTTCAACAACTACATTAGCAACCGCCAACTAAAATATCGAGTCAAACGCGATTCAATATTAGTTTTAGGGAAAGTATTATACAGGGTGTTTCTATATTCCACCGACAACGCTCTACCACAGAGAGATGTCAATAAATGATGCATTTTGATAAAGGAATACGATAAGACATAAATCAAGAACGCCTTTAATTTTTTTTTTCAAATTTGGTGACCAATATGCTCCTTAATAAAGTAATATTATGACATAAACAAACTTTGGAAAAATTTAACCAGTGGCGCGCTGTCAGGGTTAGTTGTCTCTTTTATCCCCCTATTTTTTACGCCACTGGATCAAATTATTTTTTTAATTTTGTTTTAAATTGCCTGATTATTTTTAGTTAAAAAACTAATAACCTTTTATGGAGCTAAAATGAACGGTGATGTAGAAATTTGGGATCTAGGAATTTTCTTCGAAAGCAATTCTTCGAAAACAATTCTTCGAAAATCAATTCTTCGAAAATGCGATTCTTCGAATACCATATTCTTCGAATAAACAATTCTTCGACAGCTTCATTATTTGGATTTACTAAAATCTGGGATAAGTTTTCATTAGACAATAATCAATATTTTTTGAGAATACCTAGGAACTGGAAATAAAACACTACTTTTTTTATTTGTTATAATTATGTCAACATTTTATTAATAAATTACAGTAAAAGTTTACAGTACAGTAAAAGGTTACAGTAAAAATTACAGATAAATGACATTAATACTATCAAATACCAAGGTAAGAAAAATATTCTATCGAAGATATCAATAACTTTTTAACCAAAGCATCTGATGATAAATACCTAGCAACAAAGGTAAGATATTGTGAGATATTATACGATTAATATAATTTTCGATAACTATGTACTGTGTATAAATGAACAATAATATATTGTATGAAATATTTCTTAGAATAAAATAATAGTGTTTCTAATATTGTAACAACAACTAAACTTAAATAAAAATATTTAGTAGTCGTGGATAAAGTATAGTATTCTACTCGCGTATAATTAGTTATTATTTCTTCGGTGATTTATGCAGTAAACTTCACCTCGTGCATAATAACCTTCATTACACGCTCGTTGAATAATATACTATTATTACAACACAACACTAAAACTGACAATTCTCGTTATTTTATCTGACAAAATTAATTTTTCAACAACTACATTAGCAACCGCCAACTAAAATATCGAGTCAAACGCGATTCAATATTAGTTTTAGGGAAAGTATTATACAGGGTGTTTCTATATTCCACCGACAACGCTCTACCACAGAGAGATGTCAATAAATGATTCATTTTGATAAAGGAATACGATAAGACATAAATCAAGAACGCCTTTAATTTTTTTTTTCAAATTTGGTGACCAATATGCTCCTTAATAAAGTAATATTATGACATAAACAAACTTTGGAAAAATTTAACCAGTGGCGCGCTGTCAGGGTTAGTTGTCTCTTTTATCCCCCTATTTTTTACGCCACTGGATCAAATTATTTTTTTAATTTTGTTTTAAATTGCCTGATTATTTTTAGTTAAAAAACTAATAACCTTTTATGGAGCTAAAATGAACGGTGATGTAGAAATTTGGGATCTAGGAATTTTCTTCGAAAGCAATTCTTCGAAAACAATTCTTCGAAAATCAATTCTTCGAAAATGCGATTCTTCGAATACCATATTCTTCGAATAAACAATTCTTCGACAGCTTCATTATTTGGATTTACTAAAATCTGGGATAAGTTTTCATTAGACAATAATCAATATTTTTTGAGAATACCTAGGAACTGGAAATAAAACACTACTTTTTTTATTTGTTATAATTATGTCAACATTTTATTAATAAATTACAGTAAAAGTTTACAGTACAGTAAAAGGTTACAGTAAAAATTACAGATAAATGACATTAATACTATCAAATACCAAGGTAAGAAAAATATTATAGATTAATATGATATGTTGTGAGCTAAACCTCTAATGTATTCTATTATATTATTTTTATCATACTGATTTACAAGAGTTTTGATTCGTTGATTACAATCTTTGTACTTCTTTCTTAGTGTTTGTGGTTCAAATCCGCTTAAATATTGTTCTACACGAAGTTCATTTAGACTTTGCTCATTTTTTATACATTTTATAAATTTCCACAAGTTGGGGTGAACTGCTGATACTTGTGTTTCAAAACTTCGATGCCATCCTTCTACCGAATTATTTGTTCTCGGTAAATCATCCAAAACTGTTTGATATAGATTCCACAATTCGTATGGATATTGTGGTGGTTTTCGCTGTTTTCGATTTGGTCGCCCAATCCACGCATCTTCAAAATAATTAATAATTAATAACACTTTCGGCTTCTGACGGAAATATTTCACTATCATATAATTGTTCAAAAGCCATAACTATATCATCCACTGGGACAAAAGCAATAGCACACAACATTTTTAGTTTGAAAGCAAATTCACTGTCAGTCTCATAGCGTTTTTTTAATCCATTCCTTTGAATCATTCGAAAAATGCATTGACTGAAGTGGAAAAAACAGCCTCTTTTTCTACAACTTGGAAAAGCACTATTGCAGGCATTAATCAATGCTTTTTCGAAGTCAGTGGTAATCGTTGCAGGCACTAAAGATGATTTCAAATTTTTAAGTTCTTGAAAAAATTTATCATAAATTCGTTCTGATTTTTTTGGTAAGAGTGCATAAACTAAAGGTACCGATAAATTGTGTTGCAGTCTGTGAACGGTTAGTAATTGTTGGAATAATAACGGCACGGTTTTAAATGTGCCATCAATATACCAATGCTTACTGTTAGACAATAATTGGAGATTTTGTTCTGTAGTAAAAATTAATATTCTCTCGTCCACTAGACCGGCATCATGTAGCAAAAAATTTTCATTTTTGTAGGTTTTCGTATATTCCTCCAAAAATATTATTTCGCTTCTATTAGTAGGAAGAGCTGGTCCTTGTAGATTTTTTTGTCTGATATTGCGAATACTCCGTTTCATACTGCTAACACTTGGAAGCTTGGGAGCTGCCGTTATGGAACATGTAGTCGAAGCAATTGATATAATTCTGTGCGGAGGATCATTATTTATTTTCGAGTTGATTCGAATTTTTTCGTACACTTTGGTCGCTTCCACCTCTGAGGCGTCAGCAATATGATTATGTTCTTTTGTTATTTTACTGATTTTATCGTCGACAGTAATTATTCTCGCTGGACAGTTTGTTTTTCTTTTTTCAAAAAATGCGCAATTCCAATACACTTTTTCACCTTTTTCAACATCTTTAAAATAAAAATGTCCCTCGAACAACAATTTACGTTTTCCTTTTTCTGAACAAACAAATTCTGCATCCATATTTACTTGCACAGGGTTAAATTAAAACTAATTTTATTTTATGGAAAATAATCCCTTTTATACCCACTCAGGTCAGTTGCAAACTTGGGATTAGATAAATTATACCTGATTTATATCACAAACAAATTCTGCATCCATATTTACTTGCACAGGGTTAAATTAAAACTAATTTCCAAGGGATTATCGTCAGTTGCAAGCTTGAGATTAGATAAATTATACCTGATTTATATCTCTGAACAAAGTCATTCCTTTTGGATACTTCGAAGAATTGTTATTCGAAGAATTATTACTCGAAGAATTGTTTATTCGAAGAATTGCATTTTCGAAGAATTGATTTTCGAAGAATTGTTTTCGAAGAATTGCTTTCGAAGAATTTTCCGGATACCAGAAATTTGCCTCTAAACAAAAATGTGCAGGTAATTAAATACTATTCAATATTTCTAACTTATAATCTAGTATTCACGTGTCATATATTTAATAGTTCGTGACACTTTGTGTATTTAACACGATCTTGGTAGATTAAATCATATAGCAAATTTTTGATTATGATTTAAAATTTTGAACACTCTATATCTCATCAACTATATCAAAATGAATCATTTATTGAGATCTCTCTGTGGTAGAATATAGAAACATCCTGTATATTTTACAAAACATAGTAAATATGGGGATGTTAGCAATGTCTTTGTCATTCGGTACGTTAGATGGCTTTCTATAAATGCTAGAGCACGTTACCTAGTTTTAATAGATAGTGCCTATTTACAAGACGAAAATATATTTTCATTTTTGTAACAATCTACTTTTCAATAACTACATTCCTAAATGACTTTCTCCGATTTCTTAAAAGAATTTCAGAGATCGTTATGACTTGAAAAAAAGCGGTGAACTATAATAGGCACACGTGTGCGTGCATATTTTAGTAGATATGGGTTTTGGTGAAAGCAACATGTTAAGAATGAAATACGTCTGGAATTTGTTGAGGAAAAGAGGGAAGAAATAGGTAGGGTGGAAGTGTTGTCATTAAATATGTGGTTGTAAGTTTCTAGGGTGAAATGTACGATACCCAAAATGAATAAATAAGTTTAACAGGACTAAAAATAGATACTTGCCTGTTTTTATATTATTTTCAGTAAGTAAAGTGATTTTAACCAAAATGTCAACGCTACGACTTATTTCATTGATAAAGCAACAGTTTCTTATGGGTTGAGATAATATTGGCGGGAGTTACAAATTTCTAATGAAATATTGGTCAGATAACAAAAAATAAATTTACTAATATGCGAGGATGCCAAGTTTAACTCTACTTGACTGATGATTGGAAATAGATATTTTAGACGAAATTGGTTATTCGTGTTTTTTTCAAAAAGATATTATCGCAAATGAAAATTTTTGACGAAATTAACTAATTTTTACAGTTATAGAATATTTTTATTAGTGCTTAATATTTCTCTGCTCGTTTAATAAAAATAAACAAAATATTATCAAAGACTTTATCAACATTTAAATATAGAATCTCGTGTGATTTACTATAGTTTCTATTTATGTCTGTTATCAATATAGGGAAATTACTAATTTTGTTTCTGATGATTCATCGGGGGCATTTGACTCATGCGGATTTACCAACCCACATAGGTATCGCAATACTTTCTTAAAAAAATGATTTTTAACCAAAAAATTACGATAAGTATCTGGTTTTAGTATCGAAATTTCGCAATTTGTGTCGGTTTGGCAGATAACGATTTATCAGCGTTTACAATATTAAAACATTAAATGAAATCGTCCTATATCGCCTTTAGAATAAGTTGTTTTTGGAATAAAACTCTCAATTCATCAACAATTTTTAAACGCATTATTAGCCACTCACCCGAATTCTCTTTAAAGTCGTCTATCGACTAAAAACGGCTGTTTGGAAGTAATAATTTGACACAAAAATCTCTCTCAGACGTAAATTACAATTTGAATCATTCTCTTACTTTAGCAAACATTGTTTAGTTGATTAAAGACAAAAGAGCGAAACAAATCTTCCATGATATCTCGATCGCTTTTGAATGCACCTGTATGACATTATCAGTGCTACCACACGCACAAAGTTTCATTTACAATGGGAAATTTAAGACAGAATCTTAGAAAAAATCGCTAAATACCTTTTTATGAACTGAAAAAATGGTACACTGTGAATAAACTAAATTACAGATGACGCTCAAACTCCATTTACGAGCTCCCTGAACAGATATAGCGTGTTTGGGTTTTATTAGGCCACCCTGTATTTATCATAGAAACATTATTCCAATGTTTTTATACGCACTAATTAGTTATTTATGTTTGCATTCCAGAGCTATTAGTCATGGTTTGTTTATCAATTGTATGTATATGTATATTAAAATAAAATGTATTTATAGAGTGGATTTTTCGGATCTAATAATTATTAAAAATCGGAAAAGGAATTGAATATATAATTTCCTGAAAAACATCCATATTTATCTGAAATTAAAATAAATATTATGTAACTGAAATTATTAACCCTACATTTCATTTTTTGGGTTCTAAATAGTTTCTATACCACTATCAAAATCAAAAGTCAGCAACGTAAACAAATGCACAGTGCGTGATAGCGACGCTCTGATTGGTCAAGCAGCAATAAAATATTTGGGTTGGAGGAGTGGAGATATAAGGTTTGTTCTCACACGAGTTTCAAACCATCAGAAACAGTCAGGATTCTGCGCAATCCATTTCTCCGCGTTCATAATGAAACCTGTGTGAACATCATCCAGATGTTTTCAAACAATCAGAAACTTATGCATCAACACAGAGAAATGTATTGCGCAGAATCCTGATGGTTTGTGATTCCTGTGAGAACAAACCTATATTCGACAACAGGCTGAATAAACCGGTATGTTCTGTTATTAAAAAGTATTGTTTTCGTATTTTATTGTGATATAAAATAATATTTCATGGCTTTTTGGGGCTTGTACTTAAATTTTATCTTAGTTTTTATGTAAAGATTATTTTTAGTTTTGTTTTCCAAACATTATCATATCAATTGTGTCTAGCACAGAGCTCCGTCAAGCTGAGCCCCACCCGGTTAGATATTTGTTACCAAAATGCTAGCACACATAAAGGGCACCTAGCACAACAATTTTTATAGCTAGCACACCAACAGCTCACAATAAAAATGCTTTTGAATTCGGGTGTGGGGCCAGGTTAACTCATGATCTAACTATTTTCATGAGTGTAATTCGATAGAATATTTCTCGATTAGACGACATAAAACTGTATTAATGCGAAATTTATATTATTTAAACAACATTACATGGTATTTAATTACCCTTTTTGGTTCATTTTCAGTCACTTATTTTTGGATTAAACTTGAAGAATCGTTTTCAAACCGTGACATTTTTATGATATTTTAAATTAAAATTATAATAACAACTATTGTTACTTAGACGTTACTTAGAAACGGACTTAAAAGGGAAATTATCGGCCCTGCCGGAGAGTTATCTCCGAAAATATCCTGCTTCATTTGGAATTTTTACCAGGAGAGGAATATTCCGAAAATTTTTCGTAACTACAGTAAGAAACAATTAAACCAGCTGTATATATATATATATATATATATATATATATATATATATATATATATATATATATATATATATATATATATTCAACCTATTCATTTATCCATTTATTTAATCATCGAGTAAGTATAGCGTTATTTCACTGACCTCCGTCCCACTCCCCAGAATTAAAAGTGTAGTTGCTGTGCTAGCTATAAAAAATGATGTCCTAGATTGTGATAGGTGTCCTTCGTTTGTGCTAGCATTGTGGCGAAAAAATTCCGACCGGAGGTAGCTAACGTTAACCTGGCCCCACCCGAATTCCAAAGCATTTTTATTGTAAGCTGTTGGTGTGCTAGCTATAAAAAATGGTGTGCTAGGTGTCCTTTATCTGTGCTAGCATTTTGGCGACAAAATTCCAACCATGGGGGGGGGGGGCTAGCGTTAAGCTGGCCCCACCCGAATTCAAAAGCATTTTTATTGTGAGCAGTTGGTGTGCTAGCTATAAAAATTGTTGTGCTAGGTGCCCTTTATGTTTGCTAACATTTTGGTAGAAAAAATCTAACCGGGGGGTGGGGCAGCTTGACGGACTTCTAGCACAGACTAGACTGGCGATAAAACATTAAAAAAACATACAAACTTGCGCTAAAGTATAATAATTAGAAATAATGGTTGACGAAAAGATCCCCAAGGGACAAAGAACAATTTGTTATGGACAAGCACAGAAAAGATCACCGGGATATACATACACACTGCTTTCGTGGATTACAAGAAAGCGTTTGATAATGTACCTCATTCCTGGCTTGTGGAGATCTTGCAGATCTTATTTCGACAGTTAAAAATGAATCTTCGGACATCAGCTATGGTTCTTCGATTGATGTTAAACTTGGAAAATTTGTTAAAGGGAAAATATTCATAGACTTAATTTTTATTTCCTAAGTTCCGGCATGTTTTTTGGAGTTTTAACTTTTGAGATAGGCCAATCTAGCCATAGCGGACCAGACCGCTAGAGACAAGAAGACAATAAAGTTTTTGGTAGAACTCCTCTGGATAAGAGGTCGGCAGGATTGTCCTTGGATTTCACATGAGACCATTTTCTTGGTTTAGTATTAGTTTGAATTTGGGAGACTCTGTTTTGCCCAAAAAATTGTAGTAAATTTGGTTGTGATTTAATCCAACATAATACAACTGCAGAATCACTCCAGAAAATTTGCCTGTTAACTTGGGAGCTTTAACGACTTCCGAATTAAATCTGTCAGTTGACCTAAAATATGTGCACCCCACAATTCCAATTGAGAAATGGTTAACAATTTCAAATGTGCAACCCCTGATTTTGCAGTTTTACATGAATTTCCCCTGCACTGGTAATGCTTCGAAGGTAAAAGCACACCCATAGGCTTCTAGAGACACATCACAGAACCCATGAAGTTCCATTACGGTTGGGTTATTAGCACAAAGAGTTATTCTAGTTATATGGCAGTAATTTAAGTCTATTAAGTTTTGTCTAAAATTAACTCAACTTGTATACAATTCGGAAGGTAATGACTCGTCCCAATTAAGTTTTATCATCCACAATTATTGCAAAATAGTGTTTTAAATGAAACTCAATGTTTCTAGCTAATTCCACAATATAATGAAAAAATGTTGAAAATTCTAAAAAATTGACAATTGTTTCGATAACTGAATATCATCATCAGAATGACAGAAGTTACATTTCATTTGATGAAGAAGAAGATGTGATATAACAAATATTGAAGCTTAGATATTATTAGCCCTATGGTGATATCCTGGATATCATTTTTCCAATTAAGATCAGTATAACTGTGCAATGATATAGAAAACCAGGAAAACTATATCTGCTGATCTTTACAATTATCATTTAAGAAGGCAGTTTATTAGTGGAGAACTCCCTAGATTTATCTGTTCATTGACGACTTCATATTGTGGGTTTCTTAAGTGTCTTCTAATTTCCAACTCTTCAAGGAAATCCAGTTCTTGTTTCTTATCACAAATATGTACTACTTCTAGTTCTGTGTTAGGTGTCAATGAATGGTTGGTGTCAAGTAGATGTTTTGCGTAATGGGATTTATCTGGTTGTTTTAATCTGTATGCTCGTAAGTGTTCACTGTATCGGATTTCAGAATTTCTAAGGGTCTGACCCAAATAGACAGCATTACATTCTGAGCATTTGAGTTTATATATACCTGATTTCTTTAATGTTGGTATTTTTGTTTTAACATTTAACAATTTTGTACTTACGTTCCTTTCTGTTTTAAAAGAAATTGTTGTATTCGTTGCTAAAGATATTATCTTTGAAATATTATTACAAATATTTCCTGCATGTGATGGTTTTATAAGTTTTTATTTCTTCACTTTGTTCAGGAAATATTAGTTGTAATGCTACTTTTTCCTCTTTTTTATTAATTAGCTTATTTATCATATGTAATGGGTAACCGTTGGATGTTGCTATTTGTCTAATTGTATTAATCTTTCTATCAAAATTACATTAGTTCATAGGAACTGAAAATGCTCATGTATCATTGAATTATATGCCGCTAGTTTATGTGAGATGGGGTGATTGGAACTATATGGAATTGTCACATCAGTGTGTGTTGGTTTTCGGTATGAATTGAATAATCAAGTACATTATTAACTCTTTGAATTTTCAAATCAAGAAAATTGATTCGAGTTATTTTCTTCACTTCTAATGTAAATTTAATTTTTGTGTGTAAATTATTAATGTGGTTGGAAAATATATCTAATTGTCGTTCACTACCTATAAAACAAGCTAATATGTCATCTACATATCTATACCAAAATAAAACGTTTTTTGAAATATTACTTTCAAAGATTTTTCTTTCTGAAATGTCCATAAAAATGTTTGCCAAAATAGGTGATATAGGGCTTCCCATTGGTAAACCTTCATTTTGAATATATATGTTATTGTCAAAAGTGAAATAATTCTGATTAATACATACATCAAATAAATTAAGTGTATCTGATATTATTCCTGGATTAATATTTTTATCTTCTAGTAATTTTCTTACAAGTATTAGACATTCTTTAGGAGGAACTTTAGTGAACATATTAGTAACGTCAAATGAAATAAGCTTAGAGTTATCTTGTAATTGGAATTCTTTTAATTTTTTTTTAGTTCTATTGAATTTCTAATTGAGTATTTAGATGCATATCCGTAACTATTAAATATATTGTTAAGCTTCTTTACCAATATATTATTAGGAGTATTAACATAAGAAACTACAGGTAGTGAGCGACAATTAGATATATTTTTCAACCACATTAATAATTTACACCCAAAAATTAAATTTACATTAGAAGTTGAAGAAAAAATAACTCAATCAATTTTCTTGATTTGAAAATTGAGAGTTAATAATGTACTTGATTATTCAATTTACCGAAAACCAATACACACTGATGTGACAATTCCATATAGTTCCAATCACCCCATGTCACATAAACTAGCGGCATATAATTCAATGATACATTTTCAGTTCCTATGAACAAATGTAATTTTGATAGAGAGATTAATACAATTAGACAAATAGCAACATCCAACGGTTATCCATTACATATGATAATTAAGCTAATTAATAAAAAAGAGGAAAAAGTGGCATTACAACTAATATTTCCTAAACAAACTGATGAAATAAAAACTTATAAAACCATCACATATGCAGGAAATATTTCTAATAATATTTCAAAGATAATATCTTTAGCAACGAATCCAACAATCTCTTTTAAACACAGAAAGTAACGTAAGTACAAAATTGTTAAATGTTAAAACAAAAATACCAACATTAAAGAAATCAGGTATATATAAACTCAAATGTCCAGAATGTAATGCTGTTTATTTGGGTCAGACCCTTAGAAATTTTGAAATCCGATACAGTGAACACTTACGAGCATACAGGTTAAAATAACCAGATAAATCCCATTACGCAAAACATCAACTTGACACCAACCATTCATTGACACCTAACACAGAACTAGAAGTAGTACATATTTGTGATAAGAAACAAGAACTGGATTTCCTTGAAGAGTTGGAAATTAGAAGACACTTAAGAAACCCACAACATGAAGTCGTCAATGAACAGATACATCTAGGGAGTTCTCCACTAATAAACTGTCTTCTTAAATGATAATTGTAAAGATCAGCAGATATAGTTTTCCTGGTTTTCTATATCATTGCACAGTTATACTGATCTTAATTGGAAAAATGATATCCAGGATATCACTATAGGGCTAATAATATCTAAGCTTCAATATTTGTAATATCACATCTTCTTCTTTTTTCTATTAACATATATTAAGTCAATCAAAAGGTAGGCCACTTCTTGGTCTAGCCAAAAATAACTACTAAACATCAGGTAGGCATCAAATGAAATGTAACTTCTGTCATTCTCACGATGATATTGATTTATCGAAACAATTGTCAATTTTTTAGAATTTTCAACAATTTTCATTATATTGTGGAATTAGCTAGAAATACTGAGTTTAATTTAAAACACTAATATGAGTAGATTCCACGAAGTAAGGGTCGAGACAGTTAACTTTATTGCAAAATAATTTTTCCTACAATGATACATGGAGCTAAAAGACCTAAAGGGTCGAAAATCTGTGAAATGTCTGACGGAACAGACCTTTTGGTTACGATTTGATCTTATTTATTTGCCCCTATATTATACTCGTATTTTGGTATCATTTATACCATCCCAGTTTTGGCTTGGACATACAGTAAAACATCTTTAGTATTAAAAGCCCATTTCTGAAGTAAAAATCAACCACCTGATAAAATAGTTTGAACTTCGTCAATTAATTTTTATATACATTGAACAGAATAAGAACCTGTCAAGATGTCATCCACGTTAAAGTCCGAAGCCACAACTTTCGATGCTTTAGGAAACTTTTTAGTGTTTTCTAATGATTGTATCGCTAACCACAGTGCAGCGGCATATGTGACCCTATTTAGTTCAAACACATTAGTTTCATCAGTGGGTTCTCGACGCCTGACAATTACTTGCAACGACCTTTGATCAGGTTGAATTAGAATCCATCGGTACATTTTAATTATGCCCGCACAGGAGCTATTTAATGTTGTCGAAATCTCTAAAATACAGAAACAAGATCATCTTGTAATTTCGGTCCTACACATTGAATACCATTAAATAAGAAACCTGAACTAGTTCGACATGATCCATCAAATACCACTCTCAATTTGGTAGTTTCGTTCCATTCAAGACCCCATGACGTGGTAAAAAATATTCAATATTAAGTTTGCTTTCTGGGAAAATCAATCACTTCGGACATGTGATCAAATTGAGAATAATCATCTAGGAAATCCCATACAAAGATTTCAATTTTGAGTTTTTTGAAAAACGATTTTCGAGTGATGTATGAGCTATAGATTTGAGTGGAGTAAGGGGCACTATACAACACTTTTAGGTGGGGGTTGTGACGTCATGAGGGGTGGAGGTGTGTCAGCTGTCATATGTCACGTGTATCTATCACGTGTCATCCAACTTGTGCTGTGTGACATATGTCACGTGTATCTATCACGTGTCATCCAACTTGTGCTGTGTGACATGTGTCAAGTATGTGTCTTCTGTCATATGGTATGTGATGTATGTCTTCTATCGTATGGTCTGTGACGTGAGTCTTCGGTCGTATGGTATGTGACGTGTATCGTCTATCACGTAGTGTCTTCTGTCGAGTGGTTTGTGAAGTCTGTCAACCCTCTTGTGTTCAGTGTTTACCTGCTTTCTTTTTAGGTTAGAAACTCTTTATAAAAATATATATGATAATACCGTGAAACAAAAAGAAACGATAATTAGTAAACTTATTTAACAATTGATCAACTATGTATATATAAATATATAAATAAATTTTGCAGAAAAACCAAATAAGACATTGGTTCAAAATGAAAATATACAATTTAAAAGCTAAAAAAAATTATTAAACTTAAAGGTGGGACTTTGTGCCATCTTGTTCATAGAAGAGAACATATGCTTCTCCACTGACTAAAGATTTCCACGATATTAATAGCACCCTTGAATCATTATATTCGTGCCACTGTCCCGTGTAGGGACGTCGGCAATATGCTTTGTAGTGACCATTGTAAGTGGTTCCACTGTGATTTGATATAGCGTAGAGGTTGTACCTACAGGGTGCCACATTATCAGCCGCGCAATGGCTCATATCAAGCCCTTCAATTGGAAAATCTATTGTAACATTAAGTTTTCCCCTAAATCTTTCTGTTTGCGAAAAGCGCTTCAAATGAATAACCAATATTTTCGGAAATTTATGAATTGAGAATGTTTTAGTGCATCGTTTTCGTTCCTTACATTTCGAACATGTTGGTTTCTCATCACCGTCGAGTGTTTCTTCTCTTGTAAACGAATCTAAACATTGTGAAAGTCGTAATTGACCTGTACTTTGGGGTATCGAAAGGGATAAATCCCAAATGGGATCGTAGGTAACTGAACAGTGACCACAGTGTGTGCACTTGATTGTTGATTTTAATTGACCGACAAAGTTATCCACAATCTTGGAGTTGTCCATTCTCGGATATCTCAACCAAGATTCTTGTGCTTTCTCGATGTCACTAAGTTTGTCATCAATTTCTGTTAATATGGGCTTTGGATTTTCATATACCTTGTTGACATCTTCGTGAGGTCCTTCTAATAGGTAACAAAGAAACTCCCGTGCATCATGTTCAGTGTATCCCATGAACCTTGAAGTAAATCGCTGAATCTGACTTTTCAATGATACTGTATTAACCACTCTGTCTGAACCGTCTTCAGACCAAAGCTCTTGAATAACTTCAGCAAATGCTTTAATTAGTGCTCCTTTCATGCTAGATATGTTTATGTTAATATATCTTATGTATGCGTCTTTCTTTAGATATTCTAATAGCCACCTTGTGTTTGATAGGCATTGGATAATACTATTCATGAAACATGTGTTACCAATATTTTTGAGGCCTTCGAGACCCAAAGATTTTTGGGGAATACCCTTTATGAATCTGATTGTGGAGATATTGTTAAGAGCACTTTCGCAACTATTATCATTATACGCAACTATTATCATTATACGAATAATCTCGGATTCTATTATTGTCTTTCTCACTTGATTAGCGTGATAAGGAATTTGAATTGATGTTGTTTGCTATTGAATTGGATGTAGATATTGCGGTTTTGGAAAGTTTGGTTGATGTCGATAGATCATTGGGCTGGTTCACTTTGTTAATATATTCCTTGTTTTCTGCAACATTTTTAAACGTGACCTTTTGTTCTGGTTGAGTTTCATCCCCTTTCTGAAAATCTTTAATCGAAAATGAAATGTATGAAGAGAAGTTGTTAACTCTAGGATTATTTTTAGAAAGGGAATTTATGTTTATTGATTCCTCAGTTACTACGACCCTATCGAATTCTGACCCATTATTTTTTTCTACGTCTTCATTCTCTTCCAATTTTGAATTTTACTGCAAAACATCGGGGTTATTTTGACACTTGTTGGAGGCAATGTCGTTTTTTTGGTCACCGAAAAATTATTACTAGATTTTTTAACTCTGGTTGATATTGATTTTGTACTTAGTGGTTTCACACCATTGGTCACATCAGATACTTTGGATCTAACCTCAGTTGTTTTATTGGCGAGGTTAGTACCATTTTTTACTGTTCTGCAGAGTTTGTCATTAAAATTTTTACTCAAATCGGCTACTGATGCGTGATTTCCGTTATAATCTTCATCAGACAAATTGTCTATATTAGTATTGTTAGAATATGCCACACTGTTAGTATAAATAACTTCCATTTGATCGTTTACCTTTATATTTGATGTTTTCAACTGTATTGGGGGTAAACCAGTTTTATATTTTGTTTTGGTCAAAGATAATTTATTGCATATAGGAATCGCATCATTATCTAGCATAGTCATCTTCTTCAGTATTCCTGCTATCTAGCTGGTGGTTATCTATATTTTTTACTACACTGAGGCCCAAAAGCTTGTTGGAGGCATAATTTATAAAATTGTCAACGCATGTATTATCAGAAGGCACACATTCTGAAGAAGAGAATGAAGACGTTAAATAAGAATTTCGGAAAAAGGAAAGATCACATGTTTTAAGGTCGGTAATGTGAGAAAGTTTGAAAGTGGTAGAAGAATTAGGTTTCTTATGATTAGGTTTCATAAAAAGTTCTTCTAGAAGCTTAGAACGGGGAAACGTACCGAGATGAAGCGTTTCTACTGATATTTTTTTTCCGATTTCTTTAGCGTACCTAATGGGGCCGACGGTATAGCGTTCAACCATGCTCCTGATTCCTTTGAAAATGCTGCATTCAAACGAGCCTTGTCTGGTAAATTGATAGCTTTCAGAAGCAGATTTTCTTTTTCAATGTTCAATAAAGGTATATCCCAGGATTTTTGAAAGGATTTATATTCATCGGGTACAACTTTGTTAGACTTTAATGACCAAATGCCTACATTAATAAAGGGTCTTGTGTGTGGAAAAAAATTGATTTTAAGACAACGTAATGCGAATAAGATCACGTTACAAAATATTTTAATCAAAAATCTTAAATACAATAATCATTGCTATATTAGTGTTTTTAAATGAAACTCAAGGTCTCTAGTTAATTCCACAATATAGTTTATTCGGAAAGAAAATAACACATTTAAAACCAAAACAAATGATATGGAACAAGTGTTCCTAGTACCATTCAATTAAACAATTGAAGGAAATACGGATAATCAAGACAATAAGTTCAAAGAAAATCGATAATGTTGATTAATTGCATTCTATTAAATCAGGTCTTGATTTCCTGAAACTTATTTTCGTAAAATGAGCAACATCTAGAAGCGTTTTCAACATTCAACTCAAAGAAAAAAATATATTTATTGTTTATATTATTTTTGTTTTGCAACAAATATATAGGATATTTTCCAAATTCTGTATAGGGCTATTTCAAAATCGTGGCATTCGCCATCTGCCAACCAAATGTATACTTTTACCAGATTTTTACCTAATTATTTCAAATAGTTTCTAATAATAATATTAAGTCCTTCAGCACTGTAATAAAAAATTTTATAACCGCATTAACTTTATAACGGACTATAAACTTGTTGTTGCCTATTACAAGCTTTACTGAGCACGATGAATAATAATAATTGTATAAGCAGTTTTTCGGTTCATAGCATTCATTATTATAAATTAATTCGAAAATTAACTGAATTTATATTTGTTTATAAAGTTGGTTACTAGTTAAAACTACCACAAATTTTACTGATCCTTTTTATGTTTTATCTGAAGTTAAAACTATGATTTATTACCGCTGAGCTTTATAAAAATTTGTTTGATATATTTCTTTATTAATCGGCGAAAAATATTTCGTAACGCCACTGTTTTGTTTATATACATATATTATACCCAAAACAATACTATTTCATTCTGGGAATTTCTCGCAATAGTTGCATGAATTATCTGAAATTCCTGACTTGGCAGAAATAAAATTAGTTTTCATTTTTTGCGTGTTAAGCAAAATCAGAGTACGAAATTTATCATTTTATTTATACGATACTAAAACACTTTGAAGCAAAATCAAATAAAACAAACAAAAGCATCTGATGCATTATATGAACTAAAACTTTGTTAAATATGAATACACTTAAAAACTAGGTTAAAAACAATTTCGTATAAAACAAAAGCTTCGGTTGTCGTCTTTCTAGAAACAATTATCACATTCTTCTCGAGAGTGCAAAGGCAGTACTTAAACCCACGTTTGATCGACATATCCTCTGAAATAAACTACGTAAATATGTAGTAAATAATTGCCTTAAATTAAAGTGCCAGACTTTGAGCTTACCAAGACATACTCCCTTTCTCATAATGTTAAATTTAATCACGTCGATGACGTGGCTGATATAATAAACCAGACATATTTCGATATACCGGATGTCTCTAGAGAGATAAACAGCTTACAGCCAAAAGTGACGAAGTTAAAATTTAGGGGTTTTGTTCAAGTCAATTCTGTCGTGCTAAACTTAAAAGTGGTATCTCCAGTTTTAGCATAAATTGAGTTAACTCGATATATAGTAAATTATATAATTACACCATTTTTTATAGCTAAAAAGTAATAAATCCTTACAGAAAATGAAATAAACGATAAAGAAAATAGTGGTATCTTCATTTTCTATTCAAACTAGGAATTTGAAAAGTGGTAATAGACATTTCCTGATTATAAAGGGGTAAGTGCAAACATTTTTTTAGAGTTATAGTTGACGTAACAGATATAGTGCGAACTTCAAGTTGTCAGCTTTTCGTTTGACTGGGATGCGAGGTTACCGTCATAGTCCAGTTAATACTATAATTTAAAATGCTTAGTTGACGATAAATTCATTTAATCATTTTATAATTATTAAATACATTTATCGACTGTCTAATGATTATTTTTAACCCGAAATTATGTAGCGCCATCCTACTTTTTAAAATACTTAGTGTTAAAGTATAGAACAAAATACATTGCTTTAAACAATATTAATAACCTATTAATATTTAAAAACATCTTAAACATAACGCCAGAGAATTAACACTACCTTATATACAGTTTTATTAAGAAGAATTAGAAATATAAATTTCAAACAACTTATTATTTTTCACTCTTTGACTGAACTATATCTATCTTTTTGAGAGGGCGATTTTTTCGAACACAACAGATGTTCACTCTTTAGTTGGTAGGCCGACATCAAGAAAGAGTATAGTGTTTTTCTGAGAAGTTTGGGTAAGTATACTGCTACGAAATCGCACAATGGTGTAGTGCCTGAATCCAACTCTGTCAAGCTATATGTGAAAGTTAAAATTTTGCCGAAGGCGCAGGGAGTTCGTCGAACTGTTTACCATTATTTTCTTGTGACTAGTCACATCTAGAGACGTCCAGGAAGGTCGAGTGATTTTGGGAGCCGCAATCGAGAAGTTTCCAGAATTGAAGGCTCTTAATATATAAGAGAGACTACCTACTAACGAAGTTTAGTTTATAATTTCATCTCGTAAGATAAACAGTGAACAAGTATTTATATAAATTAAGTCTAAGTAAATAAACAATAGCGAAGTGTTTACATAAATTAGTGTAAGTTAATATACTGTGTATTTAATATAAATTAGTGAATAAATAAATTGAGTGAATAGACATACCGTGTGTATAAATTTATCCCACCCGTCATAATTAAAAGTTTTAAATAAATAAGAAAAACATTGCATTGGTGTCAGGTGTGGGGTAATATAATTAAATAGCTACGTAACAATTGCCAAGAGACTAAGTGACCTGAAAGTGACAGAGCTAAAGGCAGAATTGGAAAATCGTCAGTTGGAAACGTCCGGTAAGAAAAGTGAATTAGTAGAAAGACTAAAAGAGGCACTGGAAAATGGAACATTTTTATTCAAAGACGAGAGTTCCACCTTAATCTCGTCAATTTCTGATATGAAGAACGATTTTTCTGATATGAAGAACGATATTTCTGCCGCTATTAGGGCTTCGTACGACAGCGAGATTTTTCTCGTCTAGGCTCGATCTCGTCTCGCTTTTCCGAGACGAGGCATTTTGGAAAATATTATGGCCGATAGCGAGATCACATACAGGGCAACCCGAGAGTCTGGTTTTTGGTCTCGCTAAATATTTTATTTTTATTCAAAAAATCAGAAAAGGTCTACATAGAAAACATTATATTTTACAAAATATAAAATCTGCTGACCATCTGTGAAATATTTTATTGTAAATTTAAAAAGAAATCAATAACCGAGTATTTCACGTTTTTACCTCAACTTGTTAAAGCTTCTTATAGTAAGTAACCAATCTCTTATCATGAATATTTATCCTCGCAGATTTTAAATTTGAATGATTTTTTTTAAAAGATCGATAATTATATAGAAATAGATCATTATTTACAATTAAGCGATGCGAGACAACTGGTAACGAGACGATACTGAGACTTGAATTGACGAGGCCGAGACGAGATTTTTGTTACTCTCGTCGTAACAAAAATCTCGTCTCGTGTGAAGCCCTAGCCGATATCCTAATCATTGAAAAATGACAAAACTGCTGCTAAAATTAGATATCCAGAATAAGATAACAACGATGGACGAGAAAATCGAGAATAAGATTACAACGATGGATGAGAAAATCGAGAATAAGATGACAACGATGGACGAGAAAAGCAAGGAATTAGAAAGAAAGATGACAGATTTAAGAACTCAAGACACGCCAGCGGAAGAAAAAAGATTAAGATCAAACAAATAAAACCCTGCAAGCCAGAAACACATCCCAAGATAGAAGATATTGGCAGTTGCACCCGAGTCAAGGCCCCAACGTTCGACGGAAAAAAGCCGTGGACCAATTATGTAAAACAGTTTGAAACAGCGCTAGAGTGAGTAATTGGTCCGGTAAAGAGAAAGTAGTGAACTTGACCATCGCGCTTAGGGGAGATGCCTTAGATGTACTTCAGACGATACCTCTGGAAGAAACGGACTTCGAGCAGCTGAAGAAGAGGTTGGATATGCGATATGGTCACGAACATTTATACCAATCCCAGTTAAAAAACCGAAGGCGGAAACGTGACGAAACCCTTCAAGAGTATGAACTGGATATTGCCCGACTAGTTCAATTTGCTTTTCCATCAGCACCAGAGAATATGATGGAATGTTTGGGAATCCAGGCCTTTATTGACGGCTTATGTGACCATGATATGGAGAAGACGATTCGATTAGCCCATCCCAAAACATTTGATCGAGCATTGACCGCTGCTCTTGAATATGAAGCCGTCACAATGGCTTCGGGATACAGCAAAGTTAGGACCATGTAGGAAGAAGGTGACGATGACAGACTTGAGCAGATCGTCATCTTGTTGAAAGGTATAGTAGACAGGAAGCCGAAGAAGATCAGGTGCCGTAATCGTGGCCAGCTAGAGCGTGTGCGCGGTTCGTATAAGCGTCCTACGACTCCTGCGAACCAAGAACCTCTTAAATATGAAGCAGTCACGAAGGATTCGCGGTATAACAACGGTAGGACCATGCAGAAAGAAGGTGACGATGACAGACTTGACCAGATCGTCAAATTGTTGAAAGGTACGATAGACAAGAAGCCAAAGAAGATCAAATCCCGGAAGTGTGGCGAGCTAGAGCACATACGCAGCCCCTCTAAGCGCCCCAGGACTCCAGCAACCCAAAAAATCCAGTGACAGGTGAAATTAGACTGGGCCGAACACCTGATGTGAATCACCGAAACGACGATTCTCTGCCTGAACGGTCATACCCTGCAGACTATTCTCACTGCAACAAGTCGAAATCTAAGGAAGTTGCAGTTTCAAGAATTTGTAACATGTCGCTGAGACATGTTTCTATTTTCATTAATTATTTTGGAGCGTTACTTATTCGTCGGCTACTCCCACCTCTAATTCCAAATCCTTTTATTATAAATATTACGAACGTATCGGTGATCATTTTTACCATCGTTAAATATCTACTTAAACTACGATTCCTTGAATCGTCGCTTGTTCATTCTTCGCTGAGAAGCAATTTAGCATTCAGTTTTTAAATAATACTTTCTGTGCGATTTTAATTTTCCTGGCTGCTCTGCAGCCTTTACGGACCTACGGACTTTACGGACCCTCTAGACAATCCACTCTACCGGACCATGTAGCTCCAGAGTCCAGACACCGACGGCTCAAGAACACCGATACATTTTTAATATTTGAAATAAAAGGATTTAGAATTAGAGGTGGGAGTAGCCGACGAATAAGTAACGCTCCAAAATAATTAATAAAAATAGAAACATGTCTCAGCGACATGTTACAACTTACAGTAGTTAACGAGGAACGGTCACCCACCAGGATCAGAGAAGATCAGGAGAATGATCCTCATCTAAAGAAGTTTCTGCTGGAAAGAGCATAACTGTAAGCGACATAGAGCAACAATCATCATCAAGTGGTACACAAGCTGAAAAAACCCCATCTCGAAGTCATAATAGTCTAACTCAAAACAAGAAAAAGGAAATGAAGTCAAAGAAACAAAGTAAAAAGAAGGCCTTATCTAGGTCATCAGAGGACGAAGATGACATGGAAGTTTTTCTGGAATCAGACGGACTTAGTTAAACCTTTTCAGACCTTGAAGAGGATATTCAAGATCCTACGGTCCGCACCTTCAATCCTGCAGGCTCTGTCGACCCGTCCGAGTATGCCGTTGACAACTTTGTTGTTGTAAGTTACAGTGGACAGATGAACCCTGGGAGTATCCTAAGACTCTCTAGTAGTGGGCCTACAGTGGAGTGTATGGAGAAAAAGCTAAGTTCTGGCACTTTTTCTTACGACTGGGAAGATGTGTGTAATAAAATCAAACCACCAAAAATGGCGTCCAAACGCAATCAGTTCGTTGTTCCTGAACTTGATGTATTTTATACCTAATCATAATATTTCTGTTAATTTTTCAAAATTACATGTTTATTACATTATGAATGGGATTACAATGTCCCAAAACAATATTAGGCTTGATTTTTATGACATTTTCGAATTTGGGACAATGTTAGCCCAACTGAGGTTATGATTGACCCACATTTTTAAACAAATATAAGAAAATAAATAAAAACGTTCTCAGCTTTAATTTCCAGCCCATTTGTTCTCTGAAGTTAGCAGAATTCGATAACACCAGAAAATTGGATGCCAGTTTGGTATATCTGTGTAATTTAACGTTGACGGTATCCCGTTTAAACCGAACGCCCTTTCAACAGTTACGTAACATCAAATACAAAGTAAACAAAAAGCTTTTTTTATCTGTACTAAATAAGTGCGGTTGAAAAACAAAATACATTAAAATGAAACTAGGAAGAATACAAACAAACGCTAACATTATTTATACAGGGCTGAACGCAAGTACATCAATTATTTCAAACTTTCAAATTAATAAGGAATAAGTGTGAATATGTAGCCATAGCATTTTAAAAAGATTATAAGTAGATATAGAACTTGTGTTATCCTATACATCGTATGATTTGATTTCGTTTAAATTTTGAGTATCATTCATTCACGTATAGGGGAAACCATAAATATGGGTAAATTAACTTTCAGGCTGTTCTCAGTTTCATATCAATTAACACTCGAATTTAAATATTTTCGAAAAAATAGTAAACATCCTGAACGGAACTTACATACACCTTTTAGTATTCATCCTACATTCCACATGTAAAGTTCATATTGAATTAAAAAAAACCTGCACCGGATGCGGAATTCCGGTGAAGTGACTAGTTTTAGATTATTTAAACAATTTCTAAATTTCATTCACCGATATCTGACACAGTAATATTTACAGAATTTTCGATTGTAAAAACTGCGAACGTTAACAGATAAAAGTGACACACTTTAATAATAGATATAAACGATTGGTAAATAGGGATGGCGACGTAAATTTTTCTTGTAAACATGTCTTAAATAAAACTAACTTCGACGATAATTGGTGTACAACTATAAACACGGTTTTACTTTAACGAGATGACAGTTGAAACCTTATTAATTGAAGTAAACATAAAGTAATGACACTATATAATTGCGTGGATGTCAACACACTCTTTAAAATGTTAATTCTAATTACTAAATTAGGCATTAGTTGAAATTCCTTAACGCTAAGTCATCCTAAATTCAAATTACTTACTATATGAAGCTTGCGAGAGATTATTTTAATGCTATTTTCGAAAATTCCAATTTAAATAAATTAAAATTATTATTCAATATTTCATCATTATAAAGAGACAATTAAGTACAAGTATAATGTATTTCAACAAAACAAAAAAAATCTCGGACTACACCCAGACAGTTGCCATGACATTCGCCGGGGTGTGAGAGCTCTCCGTTGCTAGGATACCGTTTCAATCGTAGCGAGGTCCTTGCTCCGGAGACACAGTTAACACACCCGCCCGCACAGCTGGGCAGTTGATACCAATAATTAGGTGAAATTTGTACATATATGAGAATTTGATAAAACTTTTACTATTTTTTTATGGACCCTTATAAATCTATTACGTCACAATAATAATAACATAAGTCTATTTAATCAGCATAATTTTTATATAGAAATAATCACTGAGGAGATGACTTTATTTGTAACGTTGCTAAGTTGGGCAAAAATCGAAAGTTTTTGGCACATCAGTTGTCGGTTTGTTTTGAATTTCAAAAAACATTTCAATTTATATTTATCGAAAAATGCCTGGACACTCAATTTCAACTTTTGATAGGTCAAGAATAATCTGTTACATCAACAATTTTGGTCAAATCATCAAATTTCCTAACCACTTGATATACACAGATCAGCATTTATTCGAATAATCCTATTGTACTGGAAATGTTAATAGGAGACCAGGTAACGAATGCAAGAAAGGATTACAGAACACATTTTAGACGAACTAATTTCGGGACGTTCACTTCGACGAAGACTTGGTGGTGCCAATTTAAGATCGAGAAAAAGAGTACTTCGATCGTTGAGTGAAAAAAATAATTATATTTTTCACTCAACGCTTCGATTAAACACGTAGCCGTTCGCTTCTAGCTAGAAACCACATAAATTCGCTTTTACCGCAGTGAAGAAACAACCAGGACGTGCAATGACCTCGCTACAGAAGTTGTTCCTTCTCAGGAAGGAACCGATATGTTTTAGGGAAATATGTATGGTCGTTGGACAAGACTTTTCCACATTCCACAGACATTGACAGGAGACATCTTCCTCGAAAATCCCATTAGACCAATTATTCAACCCATGAGAGGAGAAGTGGGGAAACATTTTATGCTCGACCCCACCGCGAAAGAAGAATCCAAAATGTGTTGGAAGAAGAAAATGTGCAAAGATTAGATTGGTCAGCAAACTCACCAGATATGAATCCGATTGAGCACGTGTGGGATATGATTGACTAAGCAATATTTAGAAGACATAACCTCCCCCCACTACTCATCTGAGCTGATTATATAGAGGTTGAAGAAGAGTGGAACGCAATTCCAAAAGAACAAAGCAATAATTTAATTCCTTCAATGCCGCGACGAGGGTCAGTTCACTACCCCAGAATAGTGGACGCTATACAGGGTATTAAGGTTGGCAAAGTTTTCTTTCATGTGCATTAATTTGATAATTTGTTTTTTAAATTACATTTGTACTAATTTTACTTGTCATTTTGTTCCTTCTTTTGTTACACTTAAACACAATAAAATGTTTCAAACGCATTGTAATAGAGTACTAGGAATATTCTTTGGTAACATGGAGTTTAATACAAAGTCCATAAGCGACAATGTGTTAGAAAGAAAGAAGTATATTCAGTGAATCATCTATTTTCTTTAACAGGGTATAATATGCCAGAGATATATTGTTGCATAAACTGTTAAATCGTTTTTCAAATATCACTACAATCTTAAAAATTCTAAAAATAGGTTAAAAATTTAATAATTTTAATGGTTATAATATGATAAACAAATCGATTATATTGACATTGAATACAGCTAACTTTTTAAATCATTTATTATTGCAACTCAATAATTAAATACTGTACATATTCTGTAGTTATGAGTATAAACCGTCTGTAATTCCTACGCTCCAGATAAAACGATTTCGTCTAGAGCCGCAATTCTTCTATTTTTATCTATCCCCTCTCTTCATTTTCTACACGTTGAAAGTATAAAAGCCCATACAATATTCCTTTTTAATAATAACATAAATCATTCTTCATTTAACTCTAACGTAAAATAATAATCGCCTCATAGTCAACGGGAAAATGTAAGAGGCACATGGTATTACCAGGCAATCTAAAGTTAGCGTAAATTATTACGGTTAAAATAAGGACACTAAAATAAACGAATAGCGCGTGTGCCTGTCGAGGGCGGTACTTCTGACCAGCTATAATTCCGACGCGATTTATCGCAAAATGAGCGATTTTAAAAGTCAACTTGCAAGTAAAATTTCGTTTTTGCGGTTTGTGATTATTTGGGCGATATAATATATTTCGGTTTCCTATAGAAACAGGCATAAGTATGAACCACATTTAGCTTCTTCTTTAAGTTTGCATTTTAACGCTCCTCATAATCCCACCTTTAGCTGAAAACACAGATCACAGAACTAATTGGTTTTGACATGACATTCAGACATTTTTTATGATTGTTAAATACTTTATAAATGAAAACTTAATACAAATCAATAATTACATGAATTCTTCTACTGTCAAACCACATAAGTTGAAATGCGATGCCAAATTACGCTAAATACAAAAAAGAATATATTATTATGTTATAAAGTTGGTTTTAATATATTGATTATTATATTGTTTAATTTTATTTACTTGCCCTCAATTTATTCTAATCGACATATTTATTACAAAATCGGGGCATGACGTACTCTTTTTCTCTTTGAGTTCCGGCGTTTTTTAGCAAATATTTTTTCTACGTTCCGATAAATTTGCAATATATAAGTTTACTTAAATTATTTTCAATACTCCTCTGCTAGGCATATGGTTAAGTATTCATTTATTCTCCAGAGGTCGACTGTAGATTGTCACTCGACAACGATCGCAGAGGGTTAATATAAGGAATGAAATATATTGAAAGGACACAGAGATTTTACAAAGAATGATTTTAATAATTCAATTATGGTTGTATTGGTCAAGAAATATGTATACGAAAATTATGAGACAAGTGCAAAGTTTATAATGATATTGAAATGAAACGAGTATTAACCTAGATATAATTCAGTAAGTATTTAATATTATAAGTTTTAAGTTTGTGTTTATTATTTTTGACTTAGAAATGAATTCAGATATTTGTCCGTTATAATTTTTTCGACGTACATCTCAAATTTGCTATTATTGAGAGTATAACGATTATAATTGGTACTAATCATAGAAAATCAAAACTAACCTTCGAAAAAAACCGCACTATGACTTCTTTCTTCTCCTGATGTACCGTCAGCTGCTGTATATCACCATGTAGATGGATTGCACAATAAATATTTCTAACTGGATACAGATTCGTAGCTAGGTTGCAGGTATGTGCCATTCATCTAATGTCGTTCTTTTATATTTTATAGCTGCTTTCTATCTTTATTTGATGAACTTGTTCATCAGATTTTTATGGAATTTACCAGTAAGTTAATTCTGTACATTTATTTTATCTACCATGGTTTAGAATGATTTATTTTCCTTTTTAATTCATATATGTAACTTTAGAATTATTATTAAACTTACTTTGTTTGATACGCTTTTATCTATTTGAGGACCTTTTTTGATGACCAACCTCCAATAACATGTCTACTTGTCTCGACATCAGATCACACACTGATTTCTGTCCCAATCAACAAACTTCCTTTTCTTTTCATTGCTAGATAATGTCATGTGTTCCTGGATCTCACTTGTATATTATGTTTTTCAAAGTTTTTTACTATTTTTATGGATTTTTCATTAATATTATTCATCAAATCACTTATCTAGTTTTTTATTTATTACTTATAAAACATTCTATAAATCTAATTTTATCATTTTCTTGTATAAACTATGTCTTAATTTTATTTTCAGATCCTTAATAGTGTTATTTGCAAATAAACAAAATAAATTACATATATCCTGACTCAATAAGATAAGAGTTTTGTGTTCTCTGTTCTATATAAAATTGCCCTCTCATCATTGTTCATTATTGATTTTCTGACATCTGTGTCATCATCTAACCTAACAATTTTTTTAAATGTGTTAAATCATAAAATTGAATTCTATTTGTTTACATGTTGTAATCATTACTAATATTTAATTTATGTTTCAGTTTATGGATTTTATGGTTTCTTTTTTAAGGCTTCAAGTTAAAATACGATGTATATTAATTACATACACTATACATTGTGAAGTAATAATTTATAAATACATTAAGGTAAATCTTTCCTTTTATCTTTTAAAAAACTATATAAATGTTAAATTCTACCATGGCTAGGTTAGTGTATTGAGAAGTTTTCATAATATTACAGTGAACATAAGCAATTCAGCGCCTTACTTTTAATTTATGTTATAAGAGTATGATTTCGACTATCTCTTCATCTGAGCATTTCATAGTTATTTCTTATACAAATATTTGTCTTATTTATCCCTTATAATATTTATATTGGTAGCAGTGACAAGCATTGCCAACACAGAAGTTGACTAGCTGCAACTACAAAATTTTAAAACTTTTTCCGTGCCATCTGGGCAACTACAAAAAATCAACGTTTTAATAATTACATGGTAAAACAATTTATTTCGAAAAAGAAAAACATTTTGGGCGATTTATATTTTTTAAATACATAATTTCCCAATCGGATAATCTCCAGAAATGGTAACATTAGATAGCCTGCTAGATCTCCAGATTTGGCACCCAACTATTTTTCTGAGGTTAAGTGAAATCGAGAATTTATTGATTCCAGGAGAACAGAGCCAGCTCCCTGAATGAATTTAGGGAACAAATTCTACAAGCCTGTATGGAGATAACACGTCAAATACCCATGATCGTCAAGAATTTTATAACCGGCTCGGTTACTGTTTACCTCAAAACGGGGGTTTATTCGAACATTTGATTTAAATTCATTAAAGAATTCAGAAGTTTTTTATTTTATAATTTATTACCTATCAGAATATTATTTTTATTTAAAAATAATAGGTATTTTCATTAGAATTCGATTTTATTTAAGTTTATTATCGAAAGCGTTTTTCAATTTGTACTATGTGTATTTATTTTCTCATTTGAAAACAAACGTAAACACGGTGAAACCATTTTTATTGATACAAAAAAGCCAGACAAGTAGTGTTCGGGCGATATATTTTCACGTTGCCGAATCTCAAAATAGTAAAGGTTTTAACCGCTTTCAAACTGAAAACTAGAACAATTTCCAACATTACAATAAAATGTTCAACTAATAGATCGGATTAATTATCTTGCTTTTTAATAACTTGTTCTTGTGTTAGAACAATGCATTTTACAATTAATATAAATACAATCGAATGCCGGCAACGTAAAACTTTATTTAAAATCGTTCAGTGAAAAATTATTTCACTGTTTCTGATATCTTGTTAATACCTACAATGTATTTATGTTTTGTAACACATTTTCGTCGCTTACTTGGTTATGATATCCTCTAATACACTGAATTGATACTTGTTTCTTTCTAACACATTGTCGTTTATGGATTCCATGTTACCAAATAATATTGGTAGTAATGTATATTTTTACCGTTGTTCTTTTATTTTCTGCTCTTTGTTATCGCTTTGTACTAAAATGATATTTAAAGATATGCTATGTTGCCACATTTAACTCTATTTCATAGATGATTGGAAATAAATATATATAAATTTTTTTGAGTGTTTATGAAAACTCGTAACCATGCACCAATAAATAACCCCAATGAGTTTGTTTACAGATACAATCTAAACAAATGATGTTTGGTATTACACTGAACGGTAGTACAAAAAATAAATAGACTAAAAAACCTTTCTGATATAAGAAATGTTGAGACAAGTCTGTGACATAATGAATAAAATATTCAACGTTTTCCAGACTTTCAATCGATAAAAACGCGGGGGTAGGAAAACAAAATGAAACTTCTAATAACGCGTCGGCTATTTATAGATTGTACTCATATTTTAGATCTGCTCGTCACCCCCCCTAACTTCGAATCGATGTGGTGAATAAATTGTGGTCCTTCTAAAAATATCGTGAGTCACATTAATAAATTTAATTGAGTCTGTTTCACTCCATACTGAAACATTTTTTGACGATTTTTCTTCTTTTTATTATCTGGTTAGAGCTATTCTTTATGATAGTCGTTTCTATTCCATGGGCGTAGTCTAGGAGATAATATGTACAAATATCAAAACAACGCTTCGAAAAACGTCCGCTAGAGGCGACATAGAACAACTTTTTTGATAGATAGCATGTAGAAGATTATGTGATAAATGATCTTCTGTATAAGAGATCATTAACAGTTGTTGTTTCATGTAACAGCACCACTAGCGGATATTTTTCGAAGTACTGTTCTGGTATTTTTATAGTAATATACTTAGTACAATTTGTCGACTCTATGGGTACCATGTATTTGAAACTTTCATTTAATGATAATTTACAGTATGTTAAAATTTTGGTGATACTGCAGTACTCACATCAAAACGCCATTACTAAATACATAGCCATGCCTCCATTAAGTTCGTAAAAGCTTTTCAGGCAGTCATTCGCTAAGTAAATATTTTACTTCTTTTAACGGCCGTCTACATTTGCAATGTTGTACACTCATGGTTAAGAATGATACACGCTACACCGACTCACTCACAACAATATTTTATGTCATTTTTAAACACAATTAAGTTTCCCAGGATTTTATACACATTATATACCTAACAGCAATTTAATTATTGTATATTATTAAACGAGCACATGAGTAGGTTATTAAGCTGTTGTAATCATTCGAGTGTAATAATATTGACATTTTCTACCCATGCGCGTTGTTTCGAATGTGGTAGGGCCTGGAGAATGAAGGTTTGTTCCAGCTTCATTGAAAACCGTTCAGAAACGGTCACGCTCATGCGCAGTACTAGAAAAAGTAACACTTTGAGCGTGACCGTGGCTAAACGGCTTTCAATGAAGTTGGAACAAACCTAGTGGAATGCGACACAGGGACGGCTTAATGACACGAACTGTTACAACATTTAACAATATAAATTAGGTACATTCCCAAAAGTTCAAATACACCCGACAAAGTGGAGCTTTAGCGAGGACCAATGACACCCTCGACTTTTTAAATAAAAATGTGGGGGTCCAATGATATCACAGAAGACAAATTAAACCGATTATTCAGTGCCACATTTGACAGCTCTGGGGTCACGCCACATCAAACTATGGCACTAGATGTCTCAAATGTGCAGCCTCACACCTGACACCTGAATGCCGGAAGGATAGAAGCAAACCTGTGAAATGCGCTAACTACAAGGGTAACCAGTAACCATCCGGCCAACGCAACAATATGTCATGAATACATCAAGAGAAGGGAATGGTTAGAGTTAAAACGCTTTAGAAATTTAAATAACAAGCCTCAGCCTCAATTTACAATCCTGCTTCCATTCCCACTGTCAATCCCTGGTCAAAAAGCTTACCCTCCCAACCAAGAGTTTCCTAGTCTCCCAATCAAAACAATCTCCAAAAGTCAACTATTAGCTCTTCTAGTGTCAGTAACTGGTGTTTTACCTTAATTAGATAAATGACAACTATCAAAACACTAGTGTTCAATATTGGGAATTCTTGACTTGTATATATCACTGTATTTTTAGAAATGTGTAAAGTATTTGCAGATATGAAACTCTTCGCTATTGTTTGTACAATCAAAGCGTAAGTTTATTGATGTCTGTAGTATTGTTGAATATTTAGAAAAATATTACGTTTTACACTATCATTTTTGTTGTAGCGCCATAGAGTAGGATTGTTTAGACCAAACGAAATACCTCATTGTAAAGTTTGTAAGACTTATTTTCATATTATATTTGAATTTCTATGGTTGAAAGAGACGGAATCTTTGAATAATGGATCGGTGTCGGAAGGCCTATAATAAAATATATCGAACATTTGAATAACAAAAGGTTTCAATAGGACGGTCTCACCTTTGAGCGTCCTTCAGTAGTAATTACAATATCTATTGGATGTGTCAATTGTTGATTCTTGTCAATAATTGTTCCGGCAGGTTAAATAATACGCACCAATCGGGAAGGTTTATTTCCTTTTAGTCCCACCAACCTTCGTGTAAACACACTCTTTGAAGTTTTCTATTTAACACGTCTTACAACGTGAAGAAATCAGTCATCACTAAATTATCAGTCGATCGTTACTAAGTCAAACATATCGTTTTTTAGTTGTTATTCGAGACAAGTGCGTACTCATAAGTGGAAATTCATCGTTTTTATGTCAAGTCATAGTTAGTACTCAAAGTCGAACATATCGTTCTTAGTCAGTATTCAGTTAACACCAAAGTAGAGATATACAGTCGCTACTATTGGTCACCTCATCAAGTCGAAAGATAACGTTTTTCCGAATCATTATGTTCTTGTTTACCTTCCGATCTGAAAACCATCTAAGTTCAAACATTCATCCATTTGTACAATTCATTGTAAATTTATATATGATGATAAACTATTAATTTAGACACTAAGATTGACAGATTAAGATTATTGATATAGTTGAATGTCTATGACAGTCGACAAAGTTCAATTATAATCAAAAACAACTAGATAAACATTTAATGTCAATCATTTTGTTTATTTTGACGGTTAACTACTTCTTTTTTGTCATTGATTACTTTACTAAAAAATGGATTTCTTTAATCAATTTATTAATTTAGATAAATTGATGCAAATTAGTCTAAAATTAATGCATATTAGCACCTTATAACCCTATAATAATTTAAAAGGAAATTATTTTTTCTTATTGCAGCAATAAAACACAGGGTCTTCCATTTCAGTTAACGTACTAATTAAACAAAATATTGTACTGTATTAAGACGTCCAATTACAAACCCCATGTGAATTAATTTACAGTTTTGATTAGTCCAAGAAAAAGTAACAGCAATTTAAAACCAACTAAGAAAAATTAGTTTGTGAAAAAGGTTTCTGACCAACAATATTGTCAGCTATTTTCGTTTTTTTTTGGGTTAAGATCAATGAAAAAAAAAGAAAATCTTTGTTTTCATCGGGCCAACGTTTCGGCTTTTTATTAAGCTAAAATATTGTCAGTTATTTTAGTTTTTTTTAGGAGAAAAAATAGAAAATCTTTTGTTTTCAACGGTCCAACGTTTCGACTTTCATGAAGCTATCATCAGGGCGACTGAAAAAAATAGAAGAATGTGATTTTTTCTTTAAAATTGAACATGAAACGATAAAATATAACAATATAAAAGGCGCAAATATATAAAATATTTTAAAAGCATATCTAAATTAATTTAGAATTTTTGTTTTCAAACCTTTATTCCTTACTAAATGTGCACGAAATTGATTTCTGTAGTTTTCAATTATATATTAAACACTTTCCTTTATTTATTTAGACTTGGTTTTAAAATATTTTATTGTTGTGACTCTTTCTATGTATCCGTAAAATCTAATTTATTTGCACAGGAAATAGTTATTTACGTGCCGAGGGAAGTAAGTAGACGTTTGCAGTCGAGAAATGAGAGTAACAATTCGAATGTTACGTACAATATTTTTTCTACTACATCAAAATCGCTAATTTTTATAAAAAATTTAAAGCAAACAAAGACCTAAAATTGTACATTAATATTTGACAGCTGTCTAGTTATAATATAAATTTAAGTGCGATAGACCATTAAGATGAGGCTTTTAAGACTTGCTTTTTCTGTGAAGTATGGTAACATTGTATTTTCACTTATTCTTTCTGTATTCTTTTTGTTTTCAGCCATTCCATAAAACTTTCATATTCCTTTATACAGGGTGATTCATAACTATTGGGACATAGGCTAAGGGTAGATTGTTTGTACCAAATATACCTTAGTAAAATATTGCTGCGGAAAAAGATAAAGGGCGTTAAATTTGATTTTTTTTTCGTTTTTTGCAAATAATTTCACTGTATATTTATCGATTGTTATCAAAATCGGCACAGAGGCATAATTTTATACAGGCAATATTATTTTATGTATTATTTGACATTTTGTTACAGGATGAAGGATTTCTGATGATGAAATTGACTGGTAACTTTTTTGACGAAACTTTTTAGTGATTTTCGGAAGGGGATTTCAAATATTATTTCATTTATGAAAAGTGTGCTATGGACTCTCAGATAATTGTTGCTGGTAAATGACATTTCTTGTCAGTGAATATTTTTTGCTGCGAGTTTATAGTCAAGTCACGAATCATTTTACGAATGAAGAAATGCGGAATATGATTTGTGTATACGCACAAGAACATTTTTGCGGGCACTCTGCTGCCAGAAGGTATGAATTGTTATATCCAAGCAGACGGCAACCGAATCACAAAACTTTTTCAAGTCTATTTCATCGTTTGGCTGAAATCGGGTCATTTTACAATAAAAATAAAGGTGGTCGTCCGAAACAAATTTCACCTAATCAAGAAGATCAAATTTTGGTTCGAATAGATGAAAATCCTACAGTAAGTTCACGTCATTTGTCATCATCAACAGGAGTAAGTCAGTCGTCTATTATTAGAATTCTAAAAAAAGAAAAATTCCACCCTTATCACTTCACTCCTGTTCAAAATTTGCTTCCAAGAGATCTCTCACGACGGTTACAGTTCTGCCAACGTATTCTCAACAAGCATAATGATGACCGAAATTTTATTAAGAATATCATGTTCACCAATGAAGCTTTTACCAGACGAGGGCGAAACAGCCATTATTGGGAATAAAAAAATCCGCATGCTCTGAAAGAAATACATTTCCAGCATGAGTTTAAATTGAATATTTGGTGTGGCATTATAGGCGACCAACTACTAGGGTCATATGCATATTTATTTTTTTTGCAAAATACTTTTAGTGATATTTTGTATAATCTGTCACTAGCTGTAAGAAATAAATTGTGGTTTATGCAGGATGCAGTTCCACCTCATTTCCGTTTAGTTGTTAGAAATCATCTAAATGACATATTTCCTCAACGATGGATTGGCAGAGGAAGTGATTTTGAATGGGCACCAAGAAGTCCTGAGTATAACCCGCTTGACTTTTATGTTTGGGGACATATGAAGTCCTTAGCTTATGCCAATGAAATTAACTCGAGAGACAAACTCTGGAGGAAAATACAAAATGCGGCTAACTTTATAAGGGGACAGAATAATATGTTCTTTGAAGTTCGAAAGTCCTTTATTAAAAGAATTAGAAAAGGCATAGAAGTCGGAGGAGGCCACGTAGAACATTTAATTTGAGTTTGCTCTTTTTATGTTACATTGTTTTTAATTATGCTTTATCGTCGAAATAGAAGCCTTAAGATACCAGTTTTTTTATTGTCCGTTACTTGAAATCCCCTTCCGATACTCTGAACTGTTCAATTGCGTTTTTCTCGAAAACGAAAATTTCATAATTTTTTCCGTTGACCCAAAAAACTAAGAATTAGTTTATTAAAAATTATGTAATCAAGAGTAATTAATTAATTTCCAGGGGACTTTTTCTTAAAATCAAATAAATCGAAAACATTTTAATTTTACAATAAAACAGGGTGTTCCATATGGAACTTCTTGTATATAAAATTTTTTAAACTGTAACCGTATGTGACCTACGTATTCCCCCCAAATGGATTTTTAATATCTTTGATAGTTTTACTATAGACTCGGTCCCGTTGTGCGTGAGCAGCCCTGTATAGGTAGTTTCTTGATTGGCCTAATGACTAAGTAACCTGAACCAGAACCATTGGCCGTATCTAATTGTGAGAAAAAACCTCTTTTTATGGTTCAGATTTGCACTTTGCAATAATTATCTATCTAGTAAAATCTACTATTACAACTGAAATAAGGTTAATAGCATTTTCTTTCAGAAGTTTCTCACAGAAGGCTTGAATTCGTGTTTAATATTTAATATGTCGACGATTTAAGTGGAACGAATATATTTAGCTGCATGTTTTGGTATTTAAAATTATTTCTGTTGTACATTTTTTGTTGTTGAAATAATATATGTATAAAGTTCGTTCCTTATAATTTTTTAATCGACAGTGAATACCAACTTGAATCAATAAATGCAACTGGACGAAGAAACACTATCGAATGTCCTTCTATATAGTCAGCCCTTACACAATAGCATTTTTTAATGTTGAGTCATCTAAAGACCAAAATATATGAAACAGCCAACTAGAGCCTCACAGAACTATTTCACCTTGAAAGTTTTATTTATTAGGTCGAGAACATTTAGAGCATTTTTTAATGCATTTAATATATAAACTAATTTGCGTATTCAATTTGGCAACGCTGTGACTTATCTCATTGATAATAAACACAACAATTTCATATAGGTTATGATCATATTGGCGGGAATTACAAAATTCCAACGAAATATTGGATTATCAATTGCACCAACTAACAAAAAATAAGCGATATGCGACGTTGCCTGGTGTGACTTTACTTCAAAGTTCAGATAGGAAATAAACATTTTAGACGATATTCTATTTATTGAAATTTACTGTTTCGAATCTTACTCTGTGGAATAAACTCGTATTACTTTTTTAAATGAAACTATTACTGTTACAATTAAATATGAATAAATATCTATGAGAAACATTGATTTTGTGTACATATTTCTGTACAAATACGGAATTTTTGTTGTTAATGAGATTTTGATACAGTAACAAAGAATAAGTTGAGTATTTATTTATTAAATATTGAAATTTGATTAAGATAGTCGAAATTATTCCAAGATCTCATTAACATACATAGGCGTAGCAATGGGAACATTACAGTTCATAGGAACTAAAAATGCTCTATGTATCATTGAATTATATGCTGCTAATTTATGTAATCACCCTGTACGGTCATTCAAGGCGCCCGTGGCGGTACTTTGCATATTAGCATATTTATCTCTGGCGGCATCCCGTCACTGCCGCAAATCAGCAAAAAGAGATTTGTCTATAGTTACCACAATACCGCATTGATAATCAAAATATATTGATGCAAAGGGGTGCTTTTCAATCTATCCAAGTATTCAAACCCGGCCGACTGAAATAATGATGTCTCTATTCACTAATGTTGTCAATAAAATTTTGTTTAATATTGGTGCCTTACAACACATTCGATCTCCACGAAAAAATACGTATACAGCAAAAATGATTTGCACGAATTGTGACTATCATTAGTGGTTAGTCCGGTCAGTCGGCACCTATTTCTTTCACGGCGCCCTAGGCTATAGCCTAGTCAGCCTATTGGATAATATGGCACTGGGGGGAATGACAATTGTTCTTGTCACGCAACTGCCAACTGTGCTAAACTTTTTAAATAATTCTGTATATTTAAATTTATTTTTAAACATGTCATACTTGAATTCATAATTTGATGTGCTCTATAAATAACTAAAATAAGAAGACAAACTAGTATCCAAATGATTTCCACATTGTATATATAGTTATTTATTATACAAGGGAAAAAAGTATTAGATTTTAACTCGAGGTTATGTTGTCCCCCGACGCGAAGCGGAAGGAGACAACAAACCGAGAGCTAATATCTAATATTTTTCCGTGTATAATACACTATTTTTTTCTGTAACAGGAAAAACGACGATTCAATAGTGAAAGAACATATTATTACAATATATTAAAGTCAGAATGTTATCGATATGAAATTTGAATTTTTAAACTAATAAGCTGTTGTAGTTATAGCAACAATTAGACCTGCGTTGCTAAGGAAAACTTCAAAGTAATCAAATATATGTCAATTTAATTCTGTGATTTGATTCAAAAATGGCGAACTCAGTGCTTGTTTAGTAGTTATTTTGGAAAATATAAAGTTAAAAAATGTCTGATTCCGAGTTTCTCTGACTGATATAAAGGAAATGTAACTTATGTTCAATAAAATATTCTAAAATCAAATATCTTCCTTTATCTATATGTATATATATCCGGGAAAAAAGTACTCACTTTTTTCCCGTGGGAAAAAAAGTAATTTCGTGAAAAGTTGTATTTTGTTACCTGTCCACAGAGATAAAATGTCAAATTTTTTTCCTGTCACAGAAAAAATATTTTTTCTTTCAGATAATAATAGAGATGATAACCTTGGGTATTTTATAATGTTTGCCTGTACGCTTTACTTTAAAGATTATTCTTTTAATTACATGGATACAAGTACAAATAATAAATAAAGACTAAAGTCCAAAGTAAACTACAAAATACTATCAAAATAAAATTGTTCGACTTAATATTTGTTTATCCGGTCTTTTCATATCCTGTTAACAGACACATTTTTTCTGTCAGATAAAGTTAATGTTTTGATACCAGGCAGTATAAATACACGAAGCGACTAACATTTAATCTAAATCTACATACCACTCCTCCTTCCGAACCGTCTATGCTACGTTACGGAAGAATTCAGATAAAGAATGGATCGCCTTTTTTTCTTTCACTTTTTATATCGACATATTTCCTTGAACCGCGAATGCTTACAAAACAGTCCCATTATTTGTATTCCGAAGGGGGCTATGACCGGATATAAGAAGACAAGCGACATTTAAATATATACAGCGCGGATCAGTAAATAATTTATAAATACGTGATTTTGCAATTTATAATAGAAAATAAGCGCGGTGAAAAAACAGACGAATACGAGGAGTGGTTGATGGCAAAAATCAATAAAAAACTATTTTTTTCGGGATATTTGGATCTAATACAAACAATTCTCGACTGGAATTAGCAATAAACAGACTTCAAAAAACAGCGACAAAAATGTGTTAGGTTGGTATAGTTGACGTGTCACCAATATATTCAACCCTTAGTTGATAAGAAACTCCGTACCAAAGCCAATAATTCTGAATGTCGATGGTCACACTTCTCACATGCCATTGCACCTAAGAGAATTTTGTTCAAAAATTGAAATAATCCTCATTGAAATCTTTCCAAATTCCACACATTTACTTCAACCACTTGACGTTGCGTTCTTTCATCCATTGAAGAATGAATGGAAGAAAGCAGTTCATAACTGGAGAGTGAATAATAATGGTATGAGACTTAGCAGGGATGAATTCGCTCCAATATTGAATACAGCATTTTCCAACATGAAAATATTTGTAGAAATGGTTTCAGAACTTGCGGGATATGTCTTTTGAACCCCAATAATGTCAACTATAAAAAGATATGTGAGGGATAACTAAGGAAGTAACTGATAATTCAGATAATAATTTGGAAACCAGTAATGGTTCCAATGTGGTAGTGGTACCACATTTCGAAGAATTTTTGAAATATTTTCGAGGCGAAATTCCAGAAAAAATATTGGAATTTGAAACGCCTGGAGAACTGTGGAGTGAAAATAGTTTTTTTTTTAATTTGAAAAAAAAAAGTTCAGGGTGAAGATTATTTCATAGATGCAGCAATAAATGATAACTTACTATATATACCTTTAAATGAAAATGAATTTGCATTGTTTGAGAATGCAGGTATTCAAAATAATGACGCAAATGAACCATTGCTTTCTTCTCCATTGCTTGTAACAATGCCTCATCAAAGTCGGGATGTGGATGGCGATATTCTTGGGGCGTTTTGGATACAGAATTTTCCAATGAAAATGCCCTCAGTAAATTCGCTCCGGCCCTAGAGCAGACGGAGTTTGTAGACATTGAAAATGATACGAATATAAGTTCAGATGATTCAATAAATAAGACAGCAATTCCCATTGAAACTCAAGCAGTGATCGAAATTGTAGCTGAAAAATATGATGATGAGGCTGTGATTAGTTCCAATGATGATCGAGAAAAATAATTCAGCAATGAACTGACTAACACGACATCAAGAAGGCAAATGGACGAGTCTGTGATTGAAACTTCTAATGATATGTCAAATGCTGATGCAGTGAATAATGGAGAAAAACATAATATGAAAAATTGCGTATTTTTGTAAACTGTCAAATTAGCAACATACTTCAAAAAACAGCGATAATAATCAGAGTAAAATACAATGGTACATTTAACTGAGCGCCAAAGAAATTTTGTCATGTTTCCACACTTTATTCACACACTGTATACGTCTACAGTAAAAATACTCAGAGGTGTTAGCAATGCCCAAAAATGGACAAGGCGTGTAGTGTGGTAAGCGAAATCTCTTATTATATTTTACAAAATACATGCATTGTTTTCTTTAAAGTATGTGCATCAAATTGCGAGTATATGTTCACGCATCAGTAAATGTATTGTAAATAATGATATAGGATATAAAATGTTGATATTGTTATTATTATCGCTTTTTATTTTTAATATTTGGGAAGGAGAAAGTGAAAAGATATTGTTATAGTTGGATTATATTTGAAATCGCACTTATATAGGGTACTTATTACAGCATTAGTATCACTCCTAGTTCAGATAAATGTTCAACTGACTCCGTTAATTAACATATTTATCAACAATATTCAATGTTATTGACATTAAACTATCAATAGATGTCAGTCAGTATTCCATATCCAACTCAGACAAAACCAGTACACAGTATCTAGTTTTACCAAGGGTACCTTTATGTTGTTTGAGTTCACATAAAATTTGGACTAGAAAGCTAAATCTCAAAAAAATTATGTTGAAAACTACTCAGTACCAACCGTGTAACTAGCGTCCTCCATGAGATAAAAACAAATTTATGCGATGAGTCAGCTACCAAAACATTTCGTACAAATTTTATTACAATGTTGCCAGTAGTTTCGAAGCAATTGTCTAACATTTGTATACATTTTTTTCCAATTTCGCAAATTTTCGTAACAGCACCGGGCCACCTTTTTTTGAAACATCCTGGGTGGGGGTGATTATTAGCGACTTCAAATTAACTGAAAAATGTGTCAACAGGTATTTTCATATATGTCAAATTGATCTGAAATATTTAGAGTACCCTATCGGAAGTTGACTGAAACTTTTTTATTCTTACGCAATCCAATGTTTCTCAGGACTGTTTTTTTGTGATTGTTTTTATAGGGACATTTCTAAGAAGGTCGTTCGTTTATTGGCAGCCCAATTCTAGAAATTTCAGATATCTGAATGTTCGAGGAGGTTTTGGTGTATGAAAGGCGTCAACCTGCGAGCCGTGAGTTTAGTTTACAATTTGATCTCGTGAACAGAACAGTGAACATAAAAGTGAACTGTGTTGAGTAGTTAACAGAGTATTTAATTTATAATTAGAAGTCTGGTGTGTGCGTAAATTTAGTATAATTGTATAAATAAAGTAAGTAGACTTACTCTGCGTATAAATTTATCAAACTGTTGTGTATGTGTAGAAGTAGGGATGGGTGAAGGTCTCGTAATAAGTCACTTCTAATGAAGATTCACTTTGGTGAAATTCTTAAATTCCACCTGAGTTTATAGTAACTAAAATTAAACTTTCATTGTTACGTGTTCCTTGTAAACAACGAAGCCAGCGACTGATTGACGACTTGTCCATGGGTTCCTCTTAAGGAGATTTGAGTGAGAACGGCCGCTAATTGGCTGGAGCTAAAAACGCGCCGTGATTACCGGGCAGAAGAAGCTTTATCATCATAACGAACACCGTTTTAAGCAATTTCATCATTTCATATAACATGAAACAAGAAAATATATTTGTAGTTAGTTTTGCCTATGGCTAGGTACATATAACTTCAAAGAAAAGGGTAAATAATTATTCAATTATTTTCACATTTTATTAATTAAAGATACATAATACACGTGGTAACTGTAGTTGCTATTCTAGAACAATCCTCAAGGATAATTGACTAAAATGACACAAGACTTATGTTAAACATAGGAATGTGGCAAATATAACACAAACCCATCAGGAGAAAGTAGTTTAAATAAATAAGAAAAACATTACATTATTTTAAATGGATCACTCTATAGAATTGTTCATCTTGTACTTCGATAGAGCTACTCTTGTGAATTCTGTCAAGATAGGGTTTTGCTACCTTGCATTGAGTGTTCTATTTAAAATACGGAAGTTTTAATCGACTTCCAGTTTAACCGGATATTGTAGGAGGCTCTAAATATAAAAGATCAATTGGGCTTATCTGAAAACCCCATAAGCCAAATTTTCAGACTTAAAATTTTTCTGAAACAGCTATTTGAAGACATCGAGAAATCACCTTATACAAAATGTTCCAAGATGTTTTTAACAGCCTATAACTCAGAAAGTAATGAATATTTTTATTTGAAAATAGGGAAATGTCAATTGGACCAACATTTGAGGTATATTTGAGATCTGTAAGGTCATCACAAGGCAAAAATCTAAATGGATCAGGGGGGCGAAAGTTGGCTCAAATTAAAGGTTTTTTTTTTATCCCGAATTGAACGATATACTTCAATGAGGGTATTACTGTTAATAATAATGTAAAAAAATTAATTCAATGTTTATTTTCAACAATAACCAATATAAGGGCTGTTCCTACATATTTCGTTTTGACTTATGCCAACATGATTTATTTAAGACCAAAACCCATAGCAGATGATCAAAACTGATAATAATACCACAGTATCATACTCGTTCGCCAAAAAGCGAAAAGATAATGCCTAATAAGTAATAATAAATTTTACAACCTTATCTATAAATATTTTAATCCGATACTCGTATATTAATCATATATTACTTAATATAGTTCTGTTAATTGAAATTTAAAAAATCTTTTAAATTAATATATAATAAATTGAAATTTTATATAAGATTCAATGTTTTTTAAATACCCAGTATTGTATATTATTCAAAATACCCAGTATGTGTCAAATCTGTATGGATTGTGTTTCGTATGACGTATATAAGAAATGATGGATAGGCCATGTCATAATAAAAGGAAATCTTTCAAGATGAGGTCAGATGTCACTATAGGTATTCAGTTAGTAATAAAAGAACAAATCTCAATTTTTTATAGGATTTTTGGAATGTAAACAATACAGGTAAGCAAACAAGTTTAGTTTTTTTTGAAGGAAGAAAATTTTGTAACTAAGTTAAAATGGGTTGTTGATTGGAGAAGAATTTCATTTGATATCTTGAACGGAGAGAATATAATTTTAAAGAACTCTCAATATATAGGGCAAGTTAAACATGTGTTAGATAATGTTATCAATCTTTTAAATTATTATTCGGTCCCAAACAATTTAAAGCATGTGCGTGTTTCGAGAATAAACAAAACGATTCGTAATATGCAATGTGTAATGATCCTGAAAATCTGAGTTGTACATAGAGATTGATCCAGATTGATCAATAATGCACTATTTCATAAAAAATAACAGGTCTTTGTATCTAAATTTTACCGATTACGGATCTGTTACTATACAATGATGGATTTATACATTTTTATTACTAAATCCTTAAGACCAGATGCCGAATCAACGAAATATTGTGAAACGTAGTTTTCCTCAAATGCATTGTAGGTCCAATTGACATTTTCCAATTTTCAAATAAAAATATTCATTACTTTCCGATTTATAGGCTGTTAAAATCTTGGAAAACCCTGTATATGATACGTATAAACGTCTCAAATTTAAAGAATGCGCAGTAGGGAAAAATTCTAAGGATTTGAATTGTTCTTAAAAAGGAAATAAATATTGTCTGATAATGTTTACTACTGTGATTCTTAAACAAAGCTGATAAACTTTTACTGCAAATATTTTATTTGAGTCACAGTAGTGTCTATACGTATTTCTTTGAATAACTGTTATTTTTTTTGTTTTCCGACTTTCATTATTTATGTCTTAAGTCAGATGTGCAACGTCGATTTATAAACGAGGTTAGTAGGAAACGTGGTTTCATATTTTAATGTTCTATTGATTTTACTGTCGTTCAAATTTATTACCAATTTCTATTCATCTGACGGGTGTACTTTTACGATTCTTGTATTGTTATATTTGCAAAATTTTACATAATTAATTTGTCAGTTCGATTTAAAATTGAAAAATAAACAGACAGAAATCCGTACAAAATATTTAGTATTTCTACTGTATTTCTACTTTGAAAAATATAAATAACCGCACACAAACTAAATTCATTTATTTGTAAATAGAACTCAAATCAGCCTGAATTCATCAATACAACTGGCAACGCTGTCCCGACACCCTATCGACCACTTTTATCCAAACACACAAAGGAATAGGGTAGGAATTACCTACAACTCCAGTTATACATGTATAACAGAGATTGGAATGTACATTCTAGATTTGACGTTTCCAATGTCGCCAGATTTATCGAAATTATTATTTTATTTTAAGGGCCACTTGCTCCACCTTTTAAGAAGTGTCGGATAGCTTTTCTTACTTTCTTACTTTATGTCAAGTGACAAAAAGCTATCAGGCACTCTTATCAGAAGGTGGTGAAATTGTATCATAGTTTTATTTTTCAAATTTTTATTAATCTGTTGACCTCCACAGACAATATTCATATCAACATTGATGAAATAAGTTTAAATACATTTTTCCCATAAATAAAGGCAAATAATAAACTCCTAAAATAGATAAATAATGCGTAGAAAAAATTTATCAAGAAAATATACTTCCACTAAAAACTACAAATACGTTGAACTTTTAATATAATGAATTCAAAATTTCATGTAGCCAGGAAGGTGTTGAGAAAATGAAACTGTTAAGATGTGTTCACATCGAAAACGTCACTATTATTTTCTCTTACAATGGTCCATTTATATGCAGATCAAACTGTTTGAGATCATATCACATCTGGCAACGTCGTATTTGTTTACTTTAAATTTTGGGTCATAAATAGGGGAACCGACAAGCTGCAGACCTTTAAAATGGTTGTGACTAATGGTTATACGACACCCATCCTACAGATAACGATCGCATTCAACAAAACTTTGTATTCAAAACATTTTTGTCCGTTTCTATTCAGAAATTTTATTTTGCGGAAATGGCTAAAAGTTTATTTTAAAAATGAATAATTTATGGTGAGAGTACATAAAAAAAATCACTAAAACTAAATGTCAAAGTGCCATAAAAAACGATATTCTGAAACCTTCTACGATTTTGAGAAGCCATCTGTGTGTCAGACAACTTATTAATCGATGAAATTCACCATTTTTGGACTGAAATTTTACGACTTTTTTAATATCCGTTTTGTTGCTACCGTTTAAAATGTGAACTGGTTCTTCTTATCCAAATGGCTCATAAAAAACGAGGCCGAGAACTTCGTAAAATGACGGTTTAGCCATTAGAGATACAAAAAGACATAATTTTCAAACAATGATCCTTACAAATATCAAATCGAAACGAAGAAAATATCGCCCTCTTAAAATAGTCGATATTATTCATTATGTGAGTAATTTCTACACGCAAAAACCCGCTTAACATCACGCAAAATGAACACAAACACAACGAACCACACCTAAGAATAAATCTTTTATCGATTTTGATATAGAAACAATAATAATTTTGATGTCGGCCGAGTGCAACGACCTCTACAAGGCTATCTTTACTATTTGCTAATGAACTTGAAAACGATGCGTAGGCAACGCAGAATTTATAATAATATATGAAGGTATACGAGTGTTAATCGGTATTTTACCACAAAAATATTTTGTAATTCAATATTATTATTATCAATGGTGTTAAGTTAAATCTGGTGCTTGGTAGAAAAAGTACCAAATTTCAAAAATTGCATTTCACAATTAACTAAAAGTATTTATATTTGTAATATATGTTGTATAGTGTATTTTTATCATATTGATAGCTGAAGGGCTCATTATAAATTCAAAAACATATCTGAAATGCTTCAGGGGGATTCAAAGAATTAAACAGAATTGTAAGCGCTTCTTCACGTAAATAAGTGTTCAGTTAGCAACTTTCGCTAGATTCTTTTGTATAGTGAACCGCGCGTAGCGAGGACAATAGAACCCTAATACCATTACAATTCAAATATATTTATAAGTGATAAATTTGCCGTGTCTGTGCAGTATAGTTGGTTAAGAATAATATCCTATTAGGTATTTTATTATAGATGCATTTTATTACAATATTTATTTCATTTATATAAGTAGCACATATATTTAATTAATAACTGGGTTATAATAAGTTTATGTCCTTTTCCGATGGGAATATTATTTAACCCGGTTGATACACCTTTGATGAACGCATGGCGAGAGCTCTTCACAGTCGTATCTACCCATACTTTTGTCCTTCCTTTAATCAAGTCTCGTCCAAATAATAAATATTCCTCTCTTCCTCCCGGCATCTTTTAATGGCTCTAAAATAATCCTTTCTCCAACATACAATGTCTTCTCTATCAATTAATAGTGACTTCCGACTATGCGTCTCCCAGCGAAATACAATCTCTCGTAACTGTTTCCATAATTTTCTTCTGCTTATTAACCCTTCAGTAGGCGCAGCCGGTCTAGGACACCGGGCGGAGTTAAGGAACAACGTATCGGAAATAATCGGGTGAGCTCGATATTTTGCGTCCGTGTACCTTCCCGTTATATGGTCAGCTACAGCCTACAGCTAGTCAGTTCTTGTCGCGGAGTGCAGTACTTTAGAAAGCGGCAGAGCAAATTGAAAACCCGATGCAGGACACCCGTGTGCGCCCACTGAGGTAATATAAGAAATATACTTAAAAGGCTTTAAATTATAGAATTTGTTGTAATTTTAGGTTTTGTAATTCAAATTAAAATGAACTACAACTACGAAAGAGATCAGCAGCGATTGTTGCGATTTTTTGAAGAAGTCCAGACAGAAGAAAAATTTGATGATGAGGAGGAAACAATCGAAAACGATGTTGTAGAAGAGAGATCTGAAGATAGCGATACAAAATAAGAAATCGAGGAAAACGAAAAAAAGGAAACTGGAAATACTATTGGACCTCATTTCATAGGGAAAGATAAAATTACCAAATGGGCCAAGCATGTACCTCCTAAAAACGTCAGAACTCGTAGAGAGAATATGGTAATGCAGCTACCAGGCCCAAAAGTTAATGAGAAAAATAAATCTAAAATTGATGATATTTGGGGTTCTCTATTCGATCTAAACATGCTACAAATAATTGTTGATAAGACAAACAAAAAAATTGATTCAGAAAGTTCACATTTTGTTCGCGAGAGAGATATTTTGCCAACCAATATTGACGAAATTCGAGCCCTAATTGGATTATTATATCTTGCAGGTGTTAGGAAAGCAAGTCATTTGAATACTACTGACTTATGGAACACAGATGGGACTGGCATAGAACTTTTCCGATTAACAATGAACGAGAGAAGATTTAAAGTTTTACTAAGATATATTTGCTTTGACGACATACATACTAGAGCTGAGAGATCTATTTTAGACAAATTAGCTCCAATTAGAACTATACGGACAAAATGGAATGAAAATCAAAAGAACAGTTTCTCTCATTCTCAATTTGTTAATGTTGATGAGAAACTGGAAGCCTTCAGAGGCAGATGTTCTTTCCGCCAGTACATTCCAAGTAAACCGAATAGATATAGTTTGAAAATATTCGCTACTTGTGATGCGAAATTATTTTACACTAGCCATATGGAAGTTTATGTTGGGACACAACCAGCGGGCCCTTTCAGTCTAGACAACAGTACGAAATCTATAACTGAAAGAGCCTGTAAGCACCTTTATAATTCGAACAGAAATGTCACAACTGGTACACTAGCGCTGCACTCGGTATAGAACTAAAACGAAATGGTCTAACCTTAGTTGGAACTATAAAGGGCAGAAGAAGGGAACTACCTGATTTTTTCAACCAAGCACAAAGTAGGCCAATTGGATCTAGTGTATTTGCTTTTTGCTGCAGAGGAACCTTGGTGTCATATAAACCGAAAAAAAAATAAAAATGTTATATTGTACTCAACAATGCATCACGGTGATGATGTTGATGAGGAATCTGGTAAACCAGAAATAATATTACAGTATAATTCAACGAAAAGTGGTGTCGATACTGTGGACCAATTGTGTGCACAGTACAATGTAGCACGTTGTTCCAGAAGATGGCCCATGGTGATTTTTTATAGTTTATTGAATGTTACAGGAATAAATGCGTTCGTCATTTATAGCTGTAACAATATTAATTCAACAAAAACAAGACGACAAATGGTAACATAAAGCTTTTGCTTTGACATACAACCATAAAAAAAATAGGTATCTGAATCGACATATCTCAGCAAATATTAGAATGCGACTGAAAGAACTGTGTAATCTGCAAGATCCGCAAGAGGATGAGCCAGCTCAGAGAAATCCAGGGCAAACTGGAAGATGTGATGACTGTAACTGGAGAAAAAAACCGAAAAACAAAATATTTTTGGGAACTATGTGCTAAATTTTTGTGTTTAGAGCATGTGAAGCCTTTATGTGCAAATTGCTATGATTCTCATCGCTGATTTTTGTACCTCTTTTTTATGTTCCGAGTACGTCTATGTATAGTAATTTTATTACTGGTTTTAATTTTTTTAGTGGTTTGAGTATATTGAAGAATAACTTTGAGGTCCAATGTATAAGAATATTTTTTTAGTTATCGCTTTGTAATTGAACAAAAAAAATATGAGTGCATTTGTGTAGTTTTTTTCAGCTCCCTGTTTGAAAATAATGTAAAAGGGGTGTTGTCAAGCAAATGTCATATAATTGTAATAAAATGTTCAAAAAACTTATAGTTTCAACAAAACACTTATTAGTGGTTTCTCAAGTCTATTTATTTTAACTGGTCTCGTACACCGTGTACGCCCACTAATGAACAAGTTCAACCTGCGCCTACCGAAGGGTTAATGGTAAGTCATCATTTTGACTAATTAAGGAAATAATTTTGTCTGTTGGAATTTCATTATTAAAATAAAAGGAGTGGACCTGTCTCCTAATAACATTTTTATGGAATTCTTCAATTTCCAATGGCTTAGTGCCCCCAGTCTTCTTGGGAGAACTAACAGTTCCGCTTTCTCGTTCTTTCCAAAATCTATAAACGGTCGCTTCTCCAACTCCCGTCATATTGGAACAGGCACTAACTATTTCCCGAACATTACTTGAAGGACGTTGGTGCACAAGTGAATCATGGACATTTAGTATTATAGTTTTTTCCCTTAACGTGAAAGAAGCAGCCTTACTAACAGGCTTAACTGGGATAAAGGAAAAACTTGCTGACGTCATTTTAAATTAAAATATACTCGAAGTGATGATTCCACAAACCTTGTTTATAAACTGCCAATTCATAAACAAGAAATCAGATAAGTATCTATTATATACACTTGCAAAATAAACCGTCAAATGAAAACGACTTCTATTTATACTAGAAAGTACTATTCTAGTAGCCTCCGCCCATCAAATCAAGTAAATTGTCATCCAATCAAGGTGCAAGAAGCAATTGGGTGGAGCCTATGAGAGTACTTACTATTTTCTAGTATAAGTAGGTAGTAAATTTTTATGTGTAGGTTTTAGGTTGCCACGTTCTAATATCCTACTTATTGTCATATTTATTCGCTTTTGGAGAATTGAGATACAATTAATTTATTTTATCCTGTCTAAATTCCAATGCCCGCCTATGGTTTTTTGCGGTTTTAGAGTCCCTTACCTGAAATCGTGCTATCTATATGATAAAAATATATTGTAATGTTTTTCTTATTTATTTAAACAATAAACAGGTGGGATAAATTTTAAACACGGTATGACTACTTACTAATTTATTTAAACACTAACACTAAATTTATATATACTTAACTAATCACTTAAATGTAATTTATATGCACACAAACTTAATTATTAATTTATATAAACACTTTACTGATCGTTGTATTTTTGTTTATTTCACAAGATCACTTTATCAACTGCCTGGTCCGCTGATCGGTCCTTTTTATATGTTAAAACTTTTCTTACCAGAGAATTCTGGATTGCGGCTTACACAAAAACAAATGCCTTTCGCGATATTTCTCGATTGCCGGCTTAATCCTTAAAAGACCTTCCGAGAACATGTCTATAAAAACGGTCACAATAAATCCCAATAGACCTTCTCATAATTCGGCGCGCTTGCCATTTTTTAACTCCGTTAACATAACGTTACAGGACCGTACTTAGTATCTGCTTCGGTGTGCGAGTTCGTAACAATATTATACCATCAACATCAGAAAACCGACTTAACCGGGTCCCAGTTGATATATACCTTTTTTTCTGCAAGGGATTATAAACCAACCGCCGGACCAAGTTGGTATGTACCCCTTATTAGATTTCATTTATGATGGTGTTTTGAACAATCCTACCAACTTTGAGCTGGGTGCGAATTTTTGTACCTTCAATCCAATTTTTTGGTCTAATTTGACCTGACTAAACATTGGATATGGCCAGCATAACCTTTCTTTGTTTACATTCAAATATATCATGTCCCAGAATTAATTTAATTCGTTTCGGCTTCCTAGTTTTGATTCATATCTCATGGTTGTTGGGTGTGACGTCATGGTAATGAACAATTTGATGAAGTGTATATTAGTGCAGCATGAAAATCTGAACCAGTCAAATAAATTTATAAATATCCTCGGTAACTGTAGAAAACCCAGTTAGCTTATAAATATTTTTTGTTTAGAATTCCAAAGATTTGCCTCGCCCGTAAAAATGATTATTTTCAGATTCAAGTGCGCCAGACGGTGTTTTATAATAACAAATCTCACTTTTACCAGAGAAAAAAACAAGATTTTTATGTTTTAATATTTTTAAGTATGTTTCTGGAACATTATCACATATTTTATGGAAAATAAACATCACCCACCAAACTTTCTAAAAAATACTATAAACACCAGACGCCTTCACATACAGTGTGGTTCATTAGGGAAGATTTTTAAATTTCGCAATAAATTTTCCTAGCCTGGAGTAAAATAACATGGTTCATTCTGTACTTTTTTTGACCAAATCAAGGTCATTACGGTTGTGACGTTTTCAACCCCACTGCTACTATGTGCATGCTGTCCTCGGTAATCCGTTTCATATCAGCCATCTTGAGTCATCAGTGACGATGGCAAAAATGCATTATCATGTATCATTGTTATTAACAGTCGGATTGAAGTGGGATAAACGGCATTGAAGGAAATGGGGTAAGGGGTTATTAATATTATCAGATTAAAATATCCATCTTATACCTGCATGTGAATGTTAAATTTATTGTTAAATACAGAAATCGACAGGGGAACCTCCGAACTTTAAAATTACGTTTTGTTTTAACATCTCTTTAATAAATTAAAGCAATTTTAGTTTGACCAGCGCTTTATGCGGATGCGATGTTCTTTTCATCTTTGAAAATATACGATTCACGTTTTCCTTTTCTTCGAGGTTATTATTATTAATTGTAAACCAGATGCCTTCATATACAGGGTGGTTCATTAGGGAAGATTTTTAAATTTCGCAATAATTTTTCCTAGCCTCGAGTAAAATAACATGGTTCATTCTGTACTTTTTTGACCAAATCAAGGTCATTACGGTTGTGACGTTGTCAACCGCACTGCTACTAGGTGCATGCTGTCCTCGGTAATCCGTTTCATATCAGCCATCTTGAGTCATCAGTAACGATGGCAAAAATGCATTATCATGTATCATTGTTATTAACAGTCGGATTGAAGTGGGACAAACGGCATTGAAGGAAATGGGGTAAGGGGTTATTAATACTATCAGATTAAAATATCCATCTTATACCTGCATGTGAATGAAAAATTTATTGTTAAATACAGAAATCGACAGGGGAACCTCCGAACTTTAAAATTACGTTTTGTTTTATCATCTCTTTAATAAATCAAAGCAGTTTTAGTTTGACCAGCGCTTTATGCGGATGCGATGTTCTTTTCATCTTTCAAAGTATACGATTCAAGTTTTCATTTTCTTCGAGGTTATTATTATTAATTGTAAACCATTTTTTCAAAGAAAAATGCCTAAAAGTAGCAGTACGAAAACTGCTTCAGAATGGACTGAGGTTTTAGAGTCCAGTAATAAAAGTTAGAGAGTAAGAACAGAGCTGCTAGTACAAGCAAGAAAACTGTAGAAGATGCATAATGCATGAGCATCAGCACCAGCAGCGATGATGTTCGCGACATAATTACCAACTGTACCAATATGGTAGGGGTAGGAGAATCAACGATTTATAGATTTTTACGCGAGAGAAAATGCCGAAACCTCGGTGAACCTATTTCTCACCTGGGGAAGAAATACCAACATTGGACAAGATTGTGCAAGCCGCCCAGAATGACGAAAACCTACACAACTATCAAGAACAAAAGTATGGAGAATTCTTCATGGAAAGAACTTTCGGTGGAAAAAACAGAACAGAAAATATTTTCTTATTGATAGACCGGATATTGTCTGCTGGAGACGAGAATACTTAAAATCAATCCGAAAATATCGCAACAAATGTAAGAATATTTTCTATTTGGATGAAACCTGGCTAAATGAAGGACACGTATCGAAAGTCTGGCAAGATAAAAATATACTGAATTCCCTACAAGATGTCTGGAAAGGGACGCAGGCTAATTATACCCCATATAGGCAGTGAAAACGGATTTTTGGATCAAGGATTATTGGAATTTCAATCTAATTCAACCAAAGACTACCACGAAGAAATGACGGCTGACGTTTTTGAGGAATATTTCCAACAAATGATCGAATACATTCCCCAGAATTCAGTTATTTTAATAGGTGAAGGTGAAAAAAGAACTTTTGCAAATTGTTAGACAGCGTAAGGCAGAGTTTAAAAAATTTGTAATCGATGAGATGACAAAAAGTAGAGGTATTATTGTACATCGCTTACCCCATTACCATTGTGCGCTGAAACCAATAGAGCTGAACCCAATAGAGCTTATATGGACACAAGTCAAAGGTTATGTTGCCAGGAACAACAAAACTTTTAAACTTCAAGAATTACGGTAACTTTTGATGGATTTATTGGCGAATGTGACTGCCGAAAACTCGCAAAGCGCCATAAAACATGTTTTAGCTGAGGAGGGGAAAATATGGGATCTTGTCGACGCAATCTACGAAACTACAGAGATCGAACCGTTAATTATTAACTTAGGACAAGACGATTCTTCAGATTTTTCTGATGAAGAATTTAGTTAATAATGCTGTATATATTATAGTTAAAATACTGTTCGCCAGCAATTATTTGTTATATATTTTTTTATTTTTTACAACAATACGTGTGTATATACATCTTAGTGCACAATTACTTTGTATTTTCATTATAATATGAATTATAATAAACGTTAAGTAAAAATCATAAATAACCCTGTTCTACGGACCGTTTGGTTACCTGCTTATGCTTTCATTTGCATTTTATTATCTATTGTTATTTGACCGATTACTGGATGGCCTGGTCACAATTTGTTTCTTCTTAGTCTAGATACATTGTAAAACATAAATAAGAGATAAACATTTTTGAGACACCCACCTCTGTTTTCCCTTTATTATAGGTGATTTGTGCTATCAACTACTTTGAAACGAAGTATAATTAGAAAGTTAAGGGTGAATTTCTCGCGATAAAAAATGTCAAGCACCAAAATCAGACCTTATCTATTTGAAGAGCTCCTAAATTAAGGAATATTTTAAGACCAATTTTGATTTTTTATCTCAATTTTTAGGGTACTTTTCATGTCGGTTTTGCTAATTAGAAAGTTAGGGGAATTTCACGCGATAAATGTCGAGCACCAAATTCAGACCTTATCTATTTGAAGAGCTCCTAAATCAAGGAATATTTCAAGACCAATTTTGATTTTTTATATTAATTTTTTAGGGTACTTTACTCTTGTCCGTTTTGCCATTAGGGTGTATTTCTGGCTATAAACATTGAGCACCAAAAGCGAGCTAAAAACTTAAAATTATATCAATTTGAAAGCTCATAATTAGCTTCTAATTCTACCGTAAATACTTATTCAATTTTATTATTTTTAAGTGGTGGGGGAGGGGTTGAGTCAACGTCGACTCAGCCCCCCCCACAAAGAATAATGAATTCCTGCGTAGTATGACGAGCTCAAACATTTTAATTTGCGGGATACGAAAGCTCATAAATATGCGATACTTGTTTTTGTTTATAGAAAGTGCGGAGGGGATGCAGATCAACAGGGGTCAGTTGCAAAATAATTGCAAGACCCAGAAGCGAGGACATGAACATAAATAGCAATAAAAACGGGTGCAGTAATTTTTTCATCTTCGCTACTACCATCCTCAGAATAATACGACCAATCATCTGACAATAATGCTTTATTTAAATGCCATATCATAAAACTTTACTGCTTCTGCGGCTCCATTTGTTTAAACTTTAATGTTTAATCACCTAACGTTAAATTTATAATTTCGACATATTATATTTGTTCACACTTATGGCACTTCTCTTACGTTTAGATACTTTCACTCTAATCGATGACTCAATTTACCGGGTAAAATTTACTTTACTTCAACTACCTCATTTCTAAACGCACCCTTACTCTACCCAAAGTTTTAATACACATGACATATAACAGATAATGCTTGACACATAACAGATGACCAAGAACTTATGGCCCAGAACACGTCATACTTTCTTTCCTTCATAATGTCGTTTGTTTCACTTCAATCCAACCAATAATAACAAAGTAAAATGTTAATGCCCTTATGGCTTTACTTTCACGCAGGATCTTACCCCGTACCCCCTTTCCTTCATAATGCCGTTTATCCCACTTCAATCCGACCATTAATAGCAGAGATACATTTCCATCGTGACGGATGACTCAAAATGGTTGACATGTGATGTATTAAGGAGGAAAGCATAACATACCCCTTTTGATTGATGTGCATAGTAGCAGTGGGGTTGATGACGTCACAACCATAATGACCCTGATTTGGTCAAGGAACTCCAGAATGAACTTTAACGTTTCCCAAGTTATTTTACATAAGGAGTGGTTAGATTAGAATTTCGCAATGATTTTTGATGATAAATAAACATCCCCACCAAAGTTTCTAAATAATACCTGATACCGATTTTTTATATTATCAGTAGTTTCTGCTTGAAAATAGGTAGATTCATATTTTTTGGTAGTTAGGTACAATGTTTTAGTAAATGAAAATATATTTTTCTCTGTTCAATCTTACATAGAAAACGTACTATGTATAATTCCATAGGTTTTGGAATTATTTACTTTCAAAATGTTCAATGCATTTCGTATTTATGAATTAATTTTTCGGGTTCCCTCGTATGTTATTTGATATTTTATGTATGAAAACATTGGTTATAAAAGAAGATAAAACTGTGAAACAGTAACTATTCCAACTGATGTTGAAAGTAACATACGAAACAGTGAAAATATGTTATTTTTGTTCAAGAGAACTGTTTCACATCCATCACGAAGCTGTACACAAAATATTTAAACACACATTAAATACAAAAAAAAACACTCGTCGTTTCTCATCCGATCCCATCTCTGGAACTCATAACCAGAAGAAAATTAACGTCTATGTGTATAAAACATCTGCTTGTCGAATGAAATAACAAAGCCAGTTTGTTTCTAGAAGGCAACGAAATTAAGAAATGTTTTTAAACTAAGCATAATGACCTCAGAGTCAAAGTTACTCGTTGTAAACTAGAACCAACACATCTGCCGAGAATAAATGGAATTCCTATGAAACTTTCGAATTGTTTGAGTTAGATTATTTCTACAGGATGTCCTACATCGACGAGGTGCTTTCAAATAATATATTTTGTCTGCGACGGGAAAAACGTTTGACTTTTTTACCCATGCTGTCAATAACAAATTTAAATATACGTATTTGAGAGCAACAGTAAATGAAAATATTTCTTCTGGTATTTTCCATTGTCCTTGAATGAAACATTTCTCGAGCCATATTCAAAGTTTCTTCGGAACAATTTACTAAATAGTTTTTTATCATAAATTTTTATTGTCGATTCGGAAAGAAGATAAACCAATTGAAATAAATTAATTTTCAAGTCTGGATTCAATGGGTGTGAGAGGACCGCGCCTTTCAAACCAATTTCATAATTGAAAACGAATGCGGGTACATAAATGTGACTCATTATATAAACGTAACTTTATGAATTTAGTACCCACACTGTTTGCTATGTAGTATCAATCAACTTGATGATAAAATTAACTGTCTCGACCCTTACTTCGTGCAATCTGTTCATATGTTTTAAATGAAACTCACGGTTTCTAGTTAATTCCACAATATAATAAAAGTTATTGAAAATTCTAAAAAATTGACAATTTTTTAGAATTTTCAATAACTTTTATTATATTGTGGAATTAACTAGAAACCGTGAGTTTCATTTAAAACACTAACTTGATGATAAATTGTTATTTGTCTAATTCGGGCATTTAATCAAGTTAGTTTTAATGTTGATAAGAAATAATGCTTTTAGACGTTATAAAAAATATCCAAATTTTTATCAGAATCATTTGTTTCAAAGCTTTATGTGTACACTCTAACGATTCACGAAGAATTTCTTTATAAGACAGTATTATTTTAAAATTGAAAAAAACATTATTTTGTCTCAAAAACGACAATATATACTATTTAGAAGGAGAAAATTACTTTATCCTAAAAAGGATTGTGCCAATCGATTACCGGAAATTCACCACACTTTCAGCCTTCACTTTTAGAAAAAAATATTTCCCCAATATTCATCCTGGGTATGTATGGAATTCTTTTTTGGTCTGTGCGATTTTTTAAGCAAGGCATGTTTTTTTATTTTAATTTCAATATTATGCTAAAATTTGAAAAATTTATTTTATCGAAAAATGTATAAAACCAGTCCATTTTCGCACCAAAAAACACCATTTCTTATTATTTTTTAGAGAAAAAGTTTTTTCCTACAAATTTCATCTTCAGCTATGGTATGGAAAACTCGACATTTTTCGGAATTCCCTTAAAACATATTTTTGACCAATTTATCATAGAAATATTTTCTCGATATATTTAATATACGTAAAATTATTCCCGAATCGATTGGTAACATTTTTATTACCCCATTTTATTTTTTGGGTTTGCGAGGGATATTCGATATAACCCTCTTTTTTTTCGATACTTCTACTTTGACGGATTGTACCTTACAAAAGTACCACTGTAGTACGCTCCTGATTTTTTCCCTCGTACAATGTTCTTTTGAGAATACTCTAGTAGAATATGAATACGAGTCTAATAGTTGCATTATTTTGGTCTGTGTGATTTGTGAAGTGAAATCAAGTTTTTTTGAAAAATTCAACTTCTGCTTAGAGGGTGAAAAAATTATTTTATCGAAAAATGGATTATGTCAACCCGAAAACCCCATTGATCACACCTCAAACTATTTTTGAAGTTATGAAAAAATTTCATTTTTCCAAAATTTCGAATTTTGAATAACGGGTCAAATGTTTTTTAAAATACCGCTACCTCCCCTAAATCGACCCCAAAGAACACGAATTTGAATACAGAATTTATTTTTAGTGCCTTAATCTCGTTTAGAAACAAAAACTTCCAAAAGGGACACAATTATTCTCTTATTTCAGAAAAAATCGCTATATCAAAAACCCGACTGTTCCAATCGATTCAGTACACTTAAAAACCCATCTATCCATAATTTCCGTCGGGAAAATTAGTTTTCCCACATTTTTCGTCCCAGAAAAATGTTGAATTTTCATCTGTGTATAAATTTAACCATTTTTCAAGAAAATCTTCCCATTAAACTTGTTCATTGAAGTAAAATTTCGCCCCGAATCGATTTTGTAACATTTTTTGAGTTACGAGGGATATTCGATATTACCCCTTTTTCGATACTTTTACTTTGACACACTGTACTTCACAAACATACCATTGTGGTACACTCCTAATTTTTTTCCTCATAGAATGGTCCTTTTACAATACTTTTCTAGAATATTAACTGATTAGTTGACCTCTATTAACCTGGACCCCCCACCATCGCAAATCAAGTCCGCAACCAGCCAAAAATTTAGTGCTATTTAGGTGCTAATTTAGTACCCTAGTCCGAATTTTAGTGCTCAAACCGTTTAGCAGGAAATCGCGTGAAAAATGGGGGGTCCAGCTCGCCATTAAGCTGGACCCCCCCATATCAGAAAAAAATATATAGTGATCCAGTATAGACGACAATTACACTATAATTTAGTGCTAATTAAGTGCTCTAAGATAACGTTAAAAATTTGACAAAATATAACATTCTTTAAATAGTTTATTTGGGGAACGTGGGTGCCGCGCTCTAAAATTTGTAACAACAATCTAAAATTCGTTAGACGATCGTTAAAGAATTTGGTGCTTGCAAGATTATGGTACTAAAATGTTCCTTAAGCATCCTACTTTCGAAAAAATACAATGACAGAATTTAGTGCTACCTGTATCACGTGGAATTAAGTAGTTTATACGGGAAAGACTGAACGCCGCGCTATAAAATTCGTTAGACGATCGTTAAAAAATTTGGTGCTCTCAAGATTATGTTACTAAAATGTTCCTTAAGCATCGTACTTTCGAAAAAGTACAATGACAGAATTTAGTGCTACCTGTCTCACGTGAAATTAGGTAGTTTATACGGGAAAGAGAGAACGCCGCGCTCTAAAATTCGTTAGACGATCGTTAAAAAATTTGGTGCTCGCATCTTTACGGTACTAAAGTATTCCTTAAGCATCGTATTTTCAAAAAAATACAATGTCAGAATGCTTAAGGAACATTTTAGTACCATAATCTTGCGAGCACCAAATTTTTTAACGATCGTCTAACGAATTTTAGAGCGCGGCGTTCTCTCTTTCCCGTATAAACTACTTATTCCACCTGATACAAATAGCACTAAATTCTGACATTGTATTTTTTTGAAAGTACGATGCTTAAGGAATATTTTAGTACCATAAACATGCGAGCACCAAATTTTTTAACGATCGTCTAACGAATTTTAGAGCGCGGCGTTCTCTCATTCCCGTATAAACTACTTAATTTCACGTAATACAGGCAGCAATAAATTCTGTTATTGTATTTTTTGAAAGTACGATGCTTAAGGAATATTTTAGTACCGTAATCTTGCGAGCACCGAATTTTTTAACGATCGTCTAACGAATTTTAGAGCGCGGCGTTCTCTCTTTCCCGTATAAACTACTTAATTCCACGTATTACAGGTAGTACTAAATTCTGATATTGTATTTTTGTGAAAGTACGATGCTTAAGGAACATTTTAGTACCATAATCTTGCGAGCAGCAATTTTTTTAACGATCGTCTAACGAATTTTAGAGCGCGGCGTTCTCTCTTTCCCGTACAAACTACTTAATTCCAAGTGATACAGGTAGCACTAAATTCTGATATTGTATTTTTTTGAAAGTACGATGCTTAACGAGCATTTCAGTACCATAATCTTGCGAGCACCTAATTTTTTGACGAGTGTCTAACTAATTTTAGATCGCGGCGCTCTCTCTTTCCCGTATAAACTGCTTAATTCCACGTCATACAGGTAGCACTAAATTCTGTTATTGTATTTTTTCGAAAGTATGATGCTTAAGGAACATTGTAGTACCATAATCTTGCGAGCACCAAAATTTTTAACGATCGTCTAACAAATTTTAGAGCGCGGCGTTCTCTCTTTCCCCTATAAACTACTTAATTGCACGTGATACAGGTAGCACTAAATTCTGTCATTTAATTTTTTCGAAAGTAGGATGCTTAAGGAACATTTCATTGCCATAATCTTGCAAGCACCAAATTCTTTAACGATCGTCTAACGAATTTTAGATTGTTTAACAAATTTTAGAGCGCGGCGTTCTCTCTTTCCCCTATAAACTACTTAATTGCACGTGATACAGGTAGCAGTAAATTCTGTCATTGAATTTTTTCGAAAGTAGGATGCTTAAGGAACATTTCATTGCCATAATCTTGCAAGCACCAAATTCTTTAACGATCGTCTAACGAATTTTAGATTGTTTAACAAATTTTAGAGCACGGCTCCCACGTTCCCCAAATAAACTATTTAAAGAATGTTATATTTAGTCAAATTTTTAACGTTATCTTAGAGCACTTAATTAGCACTAAATTATAGTCTAATTGTCGTCTATACTGGATCACTATATATTTTTTTCTGATATGGGGGGTCCAGCTTAATGGCAAACTGTACCCCCTTTTTTCACGCGATTTCCTGCTAAACGGTTTGAGCACTAAAATTCGGACTAGGGTACTAAATTAGCACCTAAATAGCACTAAATATTTGACTGATTGCGAACTTGATTTGCGATGGTGGGGGGTCCAGGTTAATAGGGGTCAATAATTGCATTATTTTGGTCTGCACGATTTTTGAAGTGGAAGCATGTTTTTTTTTGAAAATTTCAACTTCTGTTTAGAGGATGAAAAGATTACTTTATCGACAAAGGGATTATGCCAATCGAAGTTTCGTACCCGAAACTCCCATATGCCACACTTTTATCCTTTTCTATGAGAAAAATATTTTTTCATCCTGGGTATGGAAAAACCTTGAATTTTTGTTTGCTTATAAATTTTACCATTTTTCGTGGATATATTTCAACAAAACTGGTTCATGTAAGTAAAATTTTCTCATACATCGATTGGTGAATGTTTTCATTATCAAACTCATCTATTTTTGAAGATATGAAAAAATTTATTTTGTCAAAATTTCCAATTTTTAATAACTGGCCAAATGTTTTTAAAAATATCTCTACCTCCCCTAAATCGACCCCAAAGAACACGAATTTGAAAACAGAATAGACCTCAGATTTATTTTTAGGACCTTAATCACTTTTAGAAACAACAAAATTTTCCAAAAGGGACATTTGGCTTATATTTCCCGAACGGCGTGTATAAGAGCTTTATATGTATACTGTAACGATTCACGAAGATTTTCTCTATGATATTGTATTTTTTTTTTAATTTTAACGAAATTTACTTGGTCGAATATAACACGACAAACCTGACCTTTATTTTTTCATGTCTATTTACGATACCTCAAATTTGATGTCTTATATCTCAGAAACGCTTCTCGTAAGATAACTCCCGATTTTTCCCTTATAGAATGATTATTTGAGAATAGTCCTCTAGAAATTGCACTTAATATTTCTCCATTCTTTTGAACTGTACATTTTTTAAATACACGTGTTTTTTCGAATATTCCTATTTCTGTTTAAAGATGGAAAAAATCATTATATCAAAAAACGATTCAGCGCACAAAAACCCCTCTATCCGTAATTTCAGCCTTTTCTATTGGAAAATAATTTTTCCCACATTTTTCATACTGTAAAAATCCTGAATTTTTATCTGTGTATAAATTTTACTATTTTTCGTGGAAATCTTTCCACTAAACTCCTTCATTGAAGTAAAATTTCGTCCCGAATCGATTTGAAACATTTTTATTATCTTAACTTTTATTTTTACGAGGGATATTCGATATTACCCCCATTTTTTTCGATATTTTTACTCACTGTATTTCACAAATGCACCGTTGTGGTACACTCCTACTTTTTTTTCCTCATAGAATGATCCTTTGAGAATACTTTTCTAGAATATGAACTCAATAGTTGCATTATTTTGGTCTGTGCGATTTTTTAAGCGAAAGGATGTTTTTTTGAAAATGTCAACTTCTGTTTAGAGGATGAAAAAATTACTTTATCGACAAAGGGTTTATGCCAATAGATTTTTCGTACCCGAAACCCCCATAGGCCACACTTTCATCCTCATCTACGAGAAAAAATATTTTTTCATCCTGGGAATGGAAAAACCTTGAATTTTTGTTTGCTTATAAATTTTATCATTTTTCGTGGATATATTTCAACAAAACTGGTTCATGTAAGTAAAATTTTCTCCTACATCGATTGGTGAATGTTTTCATTATAAAAAATTTATTTTTTCAAAATTTCTAATTTTTAATAACGGGTCCCTACCTCCCCTAAATCGATCCCAAAGTACACGAATTTGAAAACAGAATTGACCTCAGATTTATTTTTAGGACCTTAATCCATTTTAGAAACAACAAAAATTTCCAAAAGGGACATGATTCTCTTATTTCGCTTATATTTCCCGAACCGCGTGAGCTTTGTATGTATACTCTAACGATTTACGAATATTTTCATATATAATACCACGAGAGTGAAAATTTTGTCGTCAAAATTTTTCGATTATCATGAAAGTTTTTTGCTTGGCAATTTTGCGAATGACAATTTTAACAAAACCACGAGCCGTCAGGCGAGTGGTTTTGGATTAAATGTCATGAGCAAAATTACCTAAAAGCAACAAACTTGAATACGACAAGAGAAAAATGTTACCTTACAAAATTTTGAATTGAGTGGTATTCGACATGACTATTTCACGAGAGAAAAACTAAAAAATCATATATTTAAACGTTTTATTTATTGCAAACTTCAATTATACAAAGCCAAAAAAATAATAACATTATGAAAAAAAAATTACTTATTTATGTAAAAAGTACAATTATTATAATTGTACGATGTAGCATTATTTTGGGGATTGTTTTGCATCATAACCTGTGATGAATTTAAGTTAGAAACTGAGGATTCCTTTTCCTTATTTTTATTTTCTCCAAGGTTCTCTATAAGTTGGAAATGGTGTTCTTCATTTAATTGTAAATATGGTTTCAAAGAATGGGCAGAAGAATGTCCTGTAAGCTTAATTACTTCTTGTTCACCAACTCCTTCTTTTGCTAATGCAGATATTGCAGAAGCTCTATGTGAATGATTGGTTATTTTTATTTTTTTTTGTGTCTATACCAATTGATTCTACCGATCTTTTCGTCCACTTTGAAATTGTATTAATTCCCAATGGTGAATTTTTGTACCATATTCCTTTCTCCCAATTTGGATGTACTGTTAAAAATAATCTTGTTGTTGTTAGATAAGGATTGGATTCTCTTTTTTCAATAATTTTTAAAAATAAAGGAAGGGGACACAAATTGTTGTTAGCATTATTTCTTACCAGCCACTTACTGCCAGATAAAGCTTTTGATTCTCCTTGTGTCGTCATCGAAAAGATTGGATTATATTCTACCCTGCCAGTAAAATTAACTTTATTATCATATTCTTTTTTAAAGTAATTAATATCACAATTAGCAGCTTCCTTTCCACGCCATGTTAATTCGAACGAACATAAATGAAAAAACTTTTTTTGTAACCCATCAGGATTATCTTCAGAATAGCTTTCTACCATTTCCATTAATTCTTCTTTGGTAAAGCGTTAGAACTTCTTTTTCTGGTTTCAGGTTCAGCCTGAAGCTTTTTACGTTTTGTATCCCTGGCCAATCTAGCAAATTTATAGGTAATATCTTTAAATGGATCAATTTTGATGTTAAATTCTAGAAAATATTTTTCCTGAACCATTTGAGCAGTCGTATTCCAAAGTGTTTTCACACTAGCTTCAGTATAATCAGTTCCATCTCTTTTTTTCATGTTAAAACCATAATCTTCAAGAATTTTTGCTATAACTTGTTCAGAAGTATCCTTTTCTATGTATAATTACGTGCGTCCAGAAACATTCTAAACTGTTCCCACGCAGACTTTTTTGTCTTCATTGTATTTCGCGGTATACTTTGCTTAATTGTACTCTCTATTTCATTTATTGAATTATTTCCAAATCTTGTATTATTCATGTTAATAATACTTATTTAAATTTTTGAAACAGTTTTAATAATTTTTAGACAGTTAAATAAATAAATAAACAACTTAGTTCCCTTAGAAACCACTAACAAAGATTTTATATTGAATTTTATCACAGTGATAGAATTTTATACACATAGATTTGATATATTAAACGTCAAAAAATTGCCGCGACAAGACAAAAAATTGCCAGTTCAAAACCTTCAAATTTTGTCAGTTATCAATTTACTCTAGTGAAATAGTCTCTATAATACTGTATTACTTTTCCGCCCAACCTATCTAATATGCGAGAAAAGTATTGGTTTACCCAAAAAAGTTGGAATTTTGAATTTTTTTTTGTTATTTTTACGTTTTCCATCAATAACAACACGAAAAAACGGTTTTTGTCAGTTATCAATTTACTCTAGTGAAATAGTCACTATAATACTGTATTACTTTCCCGCCCAACCTATCTAATATGCGAGAAAAGTATTGGTTTACCCAAAAAAAGTTGGAGTTTTTGAGTTATTTTTACGTTTTCCATCAACAACAACACGAAAAAACGGTTTTTAGAAAAAAAATCCTGTGTGTATGTCGTCGTCCACTTTTCCTTACATGTCTTGTTAGCACGATACACCCTTTGGAGTGCAATAAGTCACCAATTTTATGTTTGAATATTGTTAAGGACATGTCACAGATGAACCCTATTGATTTTCAGCTCGCCAAAGCCAGTACAAGGGGTGCTATGGTACTTAAAGTACGACATTGTCATTTTTTGAGAAATTTCAGTTTGTTAGCATGATACAGCCTCTGGAGTTCAACATGTCACAAATTTTATGATTGAATATTATTCAGGACATCGCATAGATTAACCCTATTGGTTTTCAGCTCACCAGAGCAAGTACAACGGGTGCTATGGTACTTAAAGTACGACTTTTTGTCATTTTTGAGAAATTTCAGTTTGTTAGCACAATACAGCCGCCTCCGGAGTATATACAAGTGACCAATTTTATGATTGGATATTATTCAGAGCGTCTCAAAAATGAACCCTATTGATATTCAGCTCACTAACGCCAGTACAACGGGTGCTATGGTACTTGGAGTACCAAATTTTTGTAATTTTTGGAGAATATTCAGTTTGTTAGCACGGTACAGCTTCCAGAGTGTATAAAAGTGACCAATTTTATGATTGAATATTGTTCAAGATGTCTCACATATGCACCCTACTGATTTTCAGCTGACTAGAACGAGTAGAGCGGGTCCTATAAATCCAGGTATACTACATTTTTGGTTATTTTTGGAGAAATTCCGGTTTGTTAGCACAATACAAGTGACAATTTTATGATAGAATATTGTTCAGGGCCACAGATGCGGAAAAGTTAGTTTTAATCTTTAAAACCGTTTATATTTTTTTTAATTTTAACTAAATTTATTTGGTCAAATATAGCACGTCAAAACTGACCTTTATTTTTTCATGCATATTTTCGATATCTCAAATTTGACGCCGTATATCTCAGAAACGGTTCTTGTAAGACAACTCCCAATTTTTTTCCTTATAGAATGTTTATCTGAGAATAGTCCTCTAGGAATTGATCTCGATATTTACTTCATTATTTGGAGCTGTAAATTTTTTTAAATACACGTATGTTTTTTTCAAATATTCCCATCTCTGTTTAAAGATGAAAAAAATCACTATATCAAAAAAAAGGGATTGTTCCAATCGATTCAGCACACTTAAGAACCCCTCTATCCATAATTTCAGCCTCGAAAAATAATTTTTCATCCTGGAAAAATCCAGAATGTTCATCCGTGAATAAGTTTTACCATTTTTTATGGAAATAATTCCACTAAACTCGTTCGTTAAAGTAAACTTTCGTCCCGAATCGATTTTGTAACATTTTTATTGTCTAACTTTTATTTTTTGAGTTACGAGAGATATTCGATATTACCCCTTTTTTTTAGATACTTTCACTTTGACTCACTGTACTTCACAAACTCACCGTTGTGGTACACTCCTAATTTTTTTCCTCGTAGAATGATCCTTTGAGAATACTTTTCTAAAATATGAACTCAATAGTTGCATTATTTTGGTCTGAGCGATTTGTTAAGTGAAAGGATGTTTTTTTGTTAATTTTAACTCCTGTTTAGAGGGTGAAAAAATTAATTATCGATTTCTTCATCCAAAAATCTCATTGGCTACACTTTTAGCCTTTTCTTTGAGGAGATAATATTTTAGCCAATTTTTCATCTTTGAAACATTTGTTGTTCTGGAAGCAGTGAAAAAAACGTCATTATGTTGGTTGTTGGATAAGGACACTTCAAAACTCAGTTCAGACAGATAAGAAAGGTTCAAATCTAGGACAAAACCCAAGAATGTTGATCGTAGAATATATTCTACAGTAAAAAGACCTGGGAAAACCATGAAACCAAAAATTCCGGTATCTAACTCCGAAGAAAAAGAGTCAGAAATTGTATTTGATGATTCTTCTGGTGAACGTGGAAGATACATTTAATATGTCACAAGTCACAACCAATATAACTTCATTAATTTTTTACTTTTTCAATGTCCAACCCTTCATATCATTTTCTCCTAATTTCTACTTCTATCACATTTTTTAATGATTTGCGTTTGTTACCTGATGAATTTTTAATCAGCCTGAAGATTGCCTTTAAAATGGCCGAAACTAGTTGCTGCTGACATAAAAAATGTAAAATTGTAACGGCAGTGGCATTAATAGTGAGCGGTCCATATAAATTAAATCAAAATAAATGTATTGTCACTGAAAATAGTATATTTTACATAGGTACACCACAACGTAAATATGATTCCACAAAAGCGTAAGACATTTCTTTATGTAATATCTATGAATATTGTATGCCCAGCCAAATATTACAGAATAAAATTCTGCAATCTTACTCATGAATAACCTAACAGCACATTCTTTTGATATCGTTTTTCATAGCGTTTGTAATCTCATTTCTTTATCAACCTAGAATTTTATCAACTTAAACTCTTAATGGAATGGTTATTAAATATTATTTTCTTCAGTTGGCACTTGAAGTTAATGAAATTTGTTTATTTAAGTAGTCTATAGTATTCGTCAGAGGGAACTTTTAGCTCTCCACGTATCACAAGAACGGGAATAGTCCTAGTAAAATTTAATTCGTTATTTCATAATTCCCAAGATTCATGACAATTTATAAGATTTTTTTAAATAAATACATAACAACATACGAATAATTGAATCATTTAATCTGCTAGTTTCTTCAATATTTCAATAACTTGTACAGTAGATAAATTTCACCCTACTTTCTACCCTTTGTCGAACATTTTAAAACTTTTATAGAAAAAAATGTATATATATATATCCAATCCAATAAAAACGATTATAAAATTTTACAAAAAATAGTATATTGATTTATTTAATTTGAATGTACGATACATTTATATCGTAGAATAGACACTCCCTAAATTAGAGAAAAGCATTGTCTATCAGACACACCCTTCAGGAAGAAAATAAATTTCACTAACCAGTAAAGTATTTAAATTTCTTTTAAAGCGTTTATTCAAATATAACGGTTTTAAAAGTTGTATTAACAATATCTTGTAAAATGTTGAGGGTATTAAATGAACGGAAGGGATAATGGGTGCTTACTCACTACTATAAAGTGAAAGCCCCGAAGGCACAATGGCTGACGGAATGTTTTTGTGCTTTACAATTTGAAAATTCATTTTATAATTGTGCCTGAATATACAATTTTTTTAGAAATAATTATTTTTAAGGGTTTTTAAACTTACCTCATATTTGACGCCGGCAAGTCTCAACCATGTTTCAACTTTCAAACAATAGGGTGAGAGAGATGGCAGAAGTGGTGTACGCGAAAATTGATACAAATAAACGACATCTTTTTCGAAATTGCTTTTGTGTACGAGAACTTTCGGTGGAGCCGGTTCTTTTTCTTTAGGGGTGGGCGCGTCGCCGCCGGCATTATCTTGTTTGCCGGCCTCTTCGGCTTTGTTGTCGCCGGACGGTATCTCTTCTTTGATTTCCTTTGTTTCGGGTGCGTTATTTTCGACTTCGGTGGCCATAGCTTTCTTTTACAAACACACAACAAAACACGCGTCAAGCACCACAACACAACAACTTATAAACAGATCTACTCGACTGATGAAGAAAGGGGATTATATTAACTTTCTGAACGATCAGGTCTCTAGATGACTCTACTGCAATCTCCGGACAGGCCGAACCGCTGACGTCAGTCTTCGGCTTGGTTAAAAACGACGCGCAGATCATTCGCCCCCACCCGCGCAACACTTCTTGTGTATCAGTGCATCAACCCCACCCTTATGCACTTTACCACGTTGCCTATTGTAACTAACGAAATACATTTCTCAGATTTTTACAGCATTTTATCTACAGGAAACCTACAAACCATAATGATAATATATAAGACTGAATTTAAAAACATTGGATAAAAATTAAGCAGAAAAACATAATAAAATAATTAGGAAAAGCATTAATCCAATTTTTATGGTTCTACAAATAATTGTATGTAAAAACAAAAAGCAGGAATAACAATGTAAATATTGCAACATTGTAAATTTAAATGCCAACAAAATATTTGCATATGCAAATAATGTTTTGAACGAATTGAACGGCGTTATAGAGCCAGAAAATGATCGATTTTGATTTAAAATTATAAATAATTTGTAGTTTCATCTATTTCACAATAATTTATTACTTGTCAGACATTTAGTTATGGTGGCAATTGTTAAAAATAATAGGAATCTACTGAATAACTTTTAGGTCATTTCGCATTCTTGAAACTTTCTAAAACTGTTCACTCCATAAAGGAAAGTTTTTATTTTTTATAAAAAACGAATAAAACTAACTTGCGATATGTAAACAAGTCTTCGAACCCAGACTGTTAGGCAACATCAAATACACATTCCACTGTTCCAATTTACTAATCATATACATATACAGTGAGTCCCAATGACATTTTGAATGTTATTACTTTTCTGGAGAGTAAAAATGGTTTTTGTATTACCAAAGGTATTCTATTTTTGATTTTGTCTTTTATTCTAAGATTCAATTGAGAGTACTTATGTGAATTATTGAGCATGTTACAAATATATAAACACTGTGTTATCCACGGAATGAAGTGAAGCTGTGGAGACAATTTTTTTGTTTTTGATGCTACCACAGTATACAAATACAAACAGCACAGCATCTCGGACAAGCGGCAAAAGTCGCGCACATTTGACTGCGCAGACTAGACGTTCTGAGGATAAAATATTTAAACAAATCAAGAAGAAAGAGTGTGGTGCATTCTCCTGTCACTGTCACCAAAGAATACACCAACATTCTTTGCTGTCACTGTTTGAATCCAACCAATGGAATATCGACATTCGAGTTATTTAACAGTCTGTGCGTCTGACATTACTCGGCACAATGAACAAGAAAATGTCACGAACGGCATTTTCATCTGTGATTTTCATTATTTAATTTTATGTTAATTGCATCTTGTGTGAACAGATGTTTTGTAAATGGTTTTTTTAAGTATAGACTTAAATAAGGTCACATTTAACAAACGGAAATTAAGAAAATATCCTCATTTGTCGCTTTGTTACAATAAAGAAATTTTTTAAGTACGATGCTGTCGTACCCATAAAGCTGGCTTCTGACCTGACATTTATCCAGAAAACATGGCCGACAGTTACTTTTAAACATCAAAGGTACCGCTTTGAAGATAAACTACTGTTTGGTAGGTATACTGTGAAGGAACGATCCATTTTTAGTTCATATCTAAGGCAGCTTACACACTGATGCAACGCACGACCTACTCAAGCAACTAGTTGCATGAGATCAATGTTTTCACATTGTTGTACAGTCGATGCGACTATAATCTAGTCGGATTGGAGTCGTTAGAAGATGATTATGCTATTATTTCTTGGTATTTTCGTAGGAGAAAGAAAAGACGTCGTGAGTCTGTCGTGTGAGTTGCGTTGCATTCGTGTGTAAGCTACCTAACCTTGAAAGAATTATATGGGTTAGTTAAGTTGAGTCTGGTGTGCATTTTATTTTTGCTGGTTCTACAAGCTAACCATAGATATAGAAATAAAATAGAGCTAACCCAGCTACGATAGCTAAGTTGCCTCTAACTCAGTCAATCAAAACGCCTGTCGAATTCCATGATAATTATCGCAATCCGATTGGTTGAAATAGAATGACGCTATTGTGTTGTCATTTGAGGTTTCATAAACAACTACTTCGCAGATACTACTTGCGTGCTATCACTTTGTTATATTTTTATAGAATTAATTAATATTTAAATTGACCTGTACCTCCTCCTACGGCCCGACAATGTCTTTTGGCAGTTCACAATGGTGATTATGTTGAGTATGAATATTATCCATTTAGTCTCAATGCGTGCCATCACTTTGTTATTTTTTTATAGAACTAATTAATAATTAAATCGACTTGTACCACCTCCTACGACCCGACAATGACTTTTGATAGTTCATAATGATGATGCTGTTGAATATGAATATTATACATCTAGTATCTATGCGTGCCATCGCTTTGTTATGTCTTTTTAGAATTAATTAATATTTAAATCGACCTGTACCCCATTCTACAATGACTTTTGACAGTTCACAATCATTATTTTATTGGACATGAACATCATCCATCTAGGACCTGACGCGTGCCATCTCATTGTTATTCTTAATAGATTTAATATTTAAATCGACCTGTATATACCCCCTCCTACGGCCCGATAATGACTTTTGACAGTTCACAATGATGTATATGAATAGTATCCATCTACTCCCAATGCTTGTCATCAGTTTGTTATTTTTTTATAGAATGGTAGGTACGTGTGCGCGGTGTTGCCACATCGAAACCGTGGCTGTTTTCACACCAGTAACACGACTCAACATCACTCAACGACCGAATCACCGATTTATATGGGAACTTTGAAACGTTAACAGAACTCTGTGTATGTAATGCTGGTTGCATATCACTTGATTTGAAGCTTTTTAAATTGAAAGCCCGGGATCTGTATTTAGACGCTTGTCAACAATTCGCGCGAATATATTGAACTCAATCCAATTTTCCCGCCCCCAAAATTTGAAATTTTGCGATTTTGCAAAATATTGAAAATCTTGTCAAGCCGCAATGTTGCTTTTAAATGGACCAATCAGAACGTTATTCGCAGTTTGCAAATTGCCTCTGTGTTGATGGTAGGTCGGAGGTAAGAATGCAATGAGTGCTAGTCTACGGTCGGAGTTTGTCCCTCCTGATTTCCACCCATGGCAGAGGTATAATCAACGTTTCATCTTTTTTTATACAGTAATCATCAGTATAATAATAATAATACTTTATTCATCCTTTTCGATCATAGTACATGATATAGGACAGGTCAAACAGAGAAGAGGATATTACATTGAATACGACTTATTTATTAAACACTTAAATTAAAATCGTTTGCTTAAAAACTCTGACACATCATAGAAACATTCGACAATTAAATTTTTTTTAAGTTTTTGTTTGAACACATTGAAATCGCTCTCACATCTTATACAGCTGGGCAAATGATTAAGGAATTGAATTCCTTTATAGACAGGACTTTTTTCAAACAATGAGGTTTCATGTTTCGGTGGCCGTATAAGTTTTCCAGATCTGGCTGGGTAATCATGGAAATCAGAATTAAGACTAAATTCACTGAAATTACTTTTTGCATATAATATGCACTTGTAGATGTAAATAGAATAAAAAGTTAGTACACCGAAATCTTTAAAATGTTTTCTGCATGTTTCTCTATAATCTAAATCAATGGTTCCCAACGGGGGCGATACCGCCCCACTGTGGGCGCTGCAGCCTTTTAGGAGGGCGGTAGTGGATTCAGAAGCAATTAATAAGCAGTGAAGAGGAATGGTGAAATAAAAATGATTTAATGGGTTAATAAGCAGTTTTAAATTAGCATTAATAATAATACAAATAATTATAATAATTTCTTTTAGTTCAGAATAGAAGTATATGACTTGTCCTCCCACGTTGATAAGCGAACGCGCGATGTTCATACAAAATAACATGTTTCGACATGTTCGCACACAGACAAGTTGAATCATGCACGAAATGAAACGTATAAAAGCAACAGATCTACGAATTTTTTGTTAGTTAGTTGTATGTGCTTGGCCGCGATATATAGTCGTGAATCATAAGCTCTGCCGTAGTAAATAATCAGAGTGGTGTGTCATTTTATAAACATTACTATCTATGAATCTATTGAGAATTTAATTTTTGTATGAAAATGGCTGAATCTACTTCTCAATTAAAAAAGAAATGCCGGCAATACAGTATTGAATATTTAAAATATGGATTTGCGGAATCTTCTACAAACAAATCATTACCTATGTGTTTAATTTGCCGAAAAGTTTTTTCAAATGTAGCTATGAAACCTTCTAGGCTACAAGAGCATTTACATAAAATGCATCCTGACAAGAAGAACAAAGATATATTCTATTTTCAAGAACTTGAAAAACAATATTTAAAACAGCCAACTATATCAAACCTTTTTGCATCGTCTTCTAAACGAGACGATGATGGGCTACGAGCCTCATATAACGTTTCATTGTTAATCGCAAAGTCAGGAAAACCACACACCATTGGCGAGGAATTAATTTTGCCGGCAGTCGAAGAGATATTAAAAAATCTTCTCCATCATAAGACATCATTTGATATCATTAAAAAAATTCCTCTCAGTAATAATTCAGTGCAAAGAAGAATAGATGAAATGGCAAATGACGTTGAAATATCATTATGCGATTACCTAAAGACTTGCAAATTTTCCATTCAACTCGATGAATCAACTCTACCAAGTAACGAAGTTCTACTCTTATCATACGTACGATTTATAAAAGAAGAAAAAATTCATCAAGAGTCATTATTTGCTAAAAATTTGGAATCTGATACAAAGGGACATTCTATATTTAATATCATGCAAGAATTTTTTCAAGAGAAAGAAATTCCTATTAGCAATATTTTGTCTGTTGCTACTGATGGTGCTCCAGCAAAAACCGGGCGTCATAAGAGTTTTATAGCACATTTGAGAAAAGCAGTGCCAAATGTACTCGCTGTACATTGTATTATTCACCGTCAGCATTTGGTTGCAAAAAAATTAAATGAACGTCTGCATGCGTTCCTCAATAACGTTATTAAAGCAATCAATATCATTAGAAGCAATTCATTGAATGACCGTTTGTTTCATAAGCTTTGCAATGAAAATGATGAAGACTACAATCGCTTGCTGCTGCACACAGAAGTACGTTGGCTCTCTTAAGGTGTTTGTCTGAATCGTTTTTTCAATCTATTTGACTCATTGTTGGAATTTCTTGAAGAAAACGAACAATTGCGCGAAAACCTGATTACGTCAAAAAATGACATCGCTTATTTGACGGACCTGTTTAAAGTATTTAATCAAGTTAATCTACAATTGCAAGGTGATGATTTAAATTTAATTAAAACTGTAAACGTCATAGCTGCTTTTGCAAGAAAACTTCTTATATTCAAAAGAAATCTTGGTAGAGGTGAGTACAACCATTTTCCCACATTATCAACAGTGTCTGCAAAACCGGAAGATTACTTACTTACTGCCACCACTTGGAAGTTCTTCATTTTGATTTTACAGAGCGTTTCCAAGATATTTTAAACATGGAAATACCAAGTTGGGTTATAGATCCTTTCGCAAACACAGATACTGAAGGCTCATCAAATTTGGAAGAGGAGCTATTAGAAATTTTTGTTCTCCTCTATAGGGGGCGGTGGTCCAGAAAAGGTTGGGAACCACTGATCTAAATTAAAAATTAGACGGGAAATCCTTTTTTGAGAAATAAAAATCCTCGAGGCATTTACCGCACCCCCCACAGAATGAGATTATAGGAAATATGGGAGTATACTATTGCATAATTGATCCGTTGACTAGTTGTAAATATATTTTTTAGCTGTAATATTGCAATGTAACTACTATTTAATTTTTCACAAATGTGGTTGATATGGGTATTCCAACTCATATCCTTATCGAGGTAGGTTCCCAGAAATTTCGTAGAACTCGAAAAATAAACATCAGTCCCCCCAACTGAGATACAGCTATTTTCAGGAATATATTTTCTTGTAGAAAAATGCATGAGGATGGTTTTTGTCGAATTTACTATCAAAGAATTTCTTTCACACCAACTGATAAATTCTCTTGATAAAATATTCATCTTTAATAGCAGCTCATCCGTATATTCAGAATCAATTGCCAATGTGGTGTCATCTGCATACATTATTAAATTATTAGTGCTAACATATTTAGAAAGATCATTTATGTATAATAAAAATATCAGAGGCCCCAAGATTGACCCCTGAGGTACGCCAATTTCCACAGGTTGGGGGAGGGACTTCTGATCTTCAATTCTGACAATAAGTTTGCGGGCTTCTGAGTATGATTTCAGCCACGATAGAAATTTGCCCCGAAATCCTAAATCTCGTAATTTATTTATTGCTATATCAGCACGAACCGAGTCAAAAGCTTTTGAAAGATCAAAGAAGAGCGCCCCCACATACCTCTTTCTATCCAATGAGGTGTGGATAAAGTTAAACAGAGCTACGGATGCACTCTCCGTCGATCTGCCAGGTAAGAAACCATGCTGATGGTCCAATATAACATTATACTTTTTGAGAAAAGAAAACATTTGTTTATAAATACACTTTTCTATCACTTTACATATCACAGTTTGGACAGTTACTGGCCGATAATTGTCAAGGCTGAGGAGGCTGTCTTTTTTATGTATTGGTGAAACAACTCCTATCTTTAGACTTGATGGAAAAGTTTCGGTTTCCACTGAGTAGTTGATAATGTCTGCTAGAGTACATGCGATTTGTGGACCTATACTTTTAATGATCTTTGTCGAAAGACAGTCAACACCCTCGGCATTAACATTTTTTAGGCAGTTAATTACATCCAATACATCTTCAGGGATAACAGGTTTGAAATAAAAAGTATTAGCGACATACATTGTCGTATAACTTTCAAAACCACAGTTAGCAAAGTGGGTATTTATTGCTTTTTTAGTATTCGTTGCAAAAAAAGTGGCAAACAAATTAGCAATTTCGTATTTATTTTGAGTTATTTTACCATTTATATCAATGGTATCAATAGTATAATATCTCTTTTTCCAATTTTGTGTTGTACTGTTCGCCATATATATTTTTGTTTTTCTTTTACATTTTTATTTTCAAGACTTTTTTGGTAGAACAATTTTCTTGATTTGTTAATTTCAGTGACATAATCATGTTTTAACCTCTTATAATTTGAATGACCATCGGGATTTGCGGAAAATTTTGTTAACCAAAACAAATTCCTAAGATCACTACCCATCCGCACAAGATCGCGATCAACCCATGATTTTCTGGTTACATTAGATACGTTTTTTGTTAAAATAGGGCAAATAAAATCAATATGGTAACATATAGTATCTAAAAATTCATTATATACAAGATCAACACCTGAGATATTTGTATCATTTAGATATTCATAGACCGACAGAAAACTTTCATTGTCTAGATGAGTTTGTAAACTCAGTAAATTGGATGCTGATACATTCCTAAAACTTGTCTTTCTGTTATTCAGCTTATTCTCGCAAAATGTACATAATATACCCGTACGATATTTTACATGAATGTTTAGTCCCAAATGATCACCAAGCTGCATATCAATCACGCTTTCATTGTATTCAAACGTCATATTAGTTAAAAAGTAGTTAACTTTAGTTTTTGTCGTTTTCATGTTTTTATTTGTGAAAATCCGTGTTGGCTCACATTTTTTTAAGTTTAAGTTAAAACTCTCCATCAAGTCAATTATTAATGTTCTTTCACGTGATATATTCAAATAATCAATGTTCATGTCTCCACAAAGAATAGTACAATCATAATTATTGAAACAAAAATTTAGGACCTTAAAAAGTCGGTCCATGAACACCTCAATGTTTCCTGATGGTGATCTATATATATTCACAAGACAACAGCTTCTTTCTTGCAAAAAAAAAGGATATACTACATACTTCAAAGTCAATATCAATTGATAAATTATTTACAAAGTCTAGATTTTTAAATATAATCATCTTTTTTACAAGTATCAAAACCCCACCATGAATTCTGTTGATACGATTGAAATGAGTAGCCAACATATAATCGTTAAATTTCACTAAATCAATATCATTATTACACCAGGTTTCAGAAAGGCACAAAATATCAGGTTTGTTACATTCCAATATTAAATCAATTCTATTGGTCTTATTAGTCAGGGATTGACAATTTAAATTTATGATTTGAAAGGTTTTAGTTGATTTTTATGTATTAGTACACTTACATACATTACCACATATATAACTTTGAGAATACACTGGAGTTAAATGTTCTAGACTTGGAGAAGTCTCTTTGGACGCAACTGAAAAAACTGCTGGATATGGGCTCCATGTGGCCATATTGCTGAATTCATCGCAGTATTAAAGTTATACCCATATACACTTACCTTGAAAGAGCTGTAAATCTCCGGATATTTCGAATTTAATGATATTACCACTACTTCCGGGAAATGTGGTTTTACTATTTCACGGAGATCATCTGCTGTCATGCTGGGGTCCACTCTGTAAATATGAAGATCCACAAATTTGGGAACCCCCTTAATACCCTTGCCGTTTACAGTTATTTCATTATTATTTTCAACAACAAATTGTTTTCTATTTCTTTTTCCTCGAACTTCTCTCCATTTATTGTAGTTTTCTCTGGGGCTATTCTCATTCAAATTTATGACTTCGTCAGTTTTTTTATCAGTATTTATTTTCATTAAAGCAGCTGACACGTCAGTCTTTGAAATAACTGATTGAATAGACGAGTTGACAACAGCATTATTTTTATAATTTCCAGTTTGAATTAGTGGTCTGGTTTTATTTTGAATGGCAGAGGATTCCCACTGTTTTTGCGTTGATTTTTGTTCTGTACTTTTTGTGTCTAATTCGTTTCGTTCTTTTAACGAAGTTATTTGTTGACTCATTAAATGAATTTTGTCATGCATCTCCTTTATTATGGAGTCTTTTTGCTTTATTATATATTTAAATATATTAATATCAATTACCTTATTGTCTGGACTTAGACTTTCAATTGAGTCGAAAAATAACTGATCAGTCTGATCACATGCTGAATCTTGCTCACAACATTTAATTAAGTCATCACTAGTAAACTTTACAGAGTTGCTATTTTTTGCACAGCTTATATGGAAACTATTTTCACAATTTATACACCTTACACCATTTACAACATTTCTTTTACACTTTTTACAACATTTATTCCGGAGAGCTTCGTCAAACACATCTACACCGGGCGCCATGTTGCCATACCATATATTTGTATTAAAATCATCCCATTTTTTGGTTTGTTACATTCTAGAAATGGGAATATTTATATTTCGAATGTGATAAATGACGGTTTTTAAAGTAACTTTAAAAATACCATGAAAATTTAATTATTTACTTTACTTGTGTACCGGATTGTGTCATAAGCATATCTCAGTCCTGCATATTGTAGGTAAAGTTTTTGGAAACGGAAATAAAACGTCACTTTTAATATAAAAGCACTTTAATATCAGTACACACATAAAATGCATTCACAAAATTATATAACTGTACATTTCTTTACAATACCTCCTGCAAAAAATGCATCCTCTTAAATCACAATATATTTGTATATAGGTATTAACGTGAATAAAAATTAAAAATATTACAATAAAGACTAGGTTGTTATTTCAATTATACGCTACAGAAAAAAAATGTATACGTCAATTACAATACTATAATTTAAAAAACAGAAATCACAATATAATTAATTGAAATAGATTTAGCATCACATATCTGCACTCAACTTTGCTTAAAAATATTGTAGCGCCATCTGTCATTATTTTTTGGAAACAAACTAATTGATTATCGAGATGATTTTAAAAAACGTCCTATGGGTGATTGAAACATGTTTTTTGTTCTGTGAAAACACTTCAATGACATGGAAACACAAAGAAAACCGCTATAAGAAGATTTTGTTATCCATTGGACTCAATCTTAATAAATTTAAATACAGAACGTTTCGACCTATCAGAACTAGAGACATTTCATACTGTACTAACTTACAGGGTGTCATCTAGGGGTTCTCCGTTTCCAATGAAATAATCTACGATAAAAAAATATGTAAGTTGTTTAGGTCGTAATTTTTTTCTTCATATATATTAAAAAAGCAGTCGATGAAAAATCTATTTCAATAAAATTTATTCACGATTCCATAATTTGATAATATAAGCCAAATTAAAAAATATATAGTTTCAAAAAGTACGATCCATTTTAAATAGTATAAGAACGATTTTAAACACATTCTTTAGCCAAATAATTTTTCTCTACTAGGCATTTTTTTAAAAGTTTCTAGTTCTAAATTATCCTACTTATTGCCAGATTTAGCACGCAGTGAATTTAAAAACTATAATTTTCAAACAAATACATCGTACTAATTGAAAGAAATTAAGGTGACTTTTCGAATTTCGAGGACTACGTGAGTTTATTTTTTGGTTATATTAGTACATATAGTCATATTAATATAATGCACATATCATTGCTTGTTTGTGTTTTATTGCCTCAGCAACCGTATTCATCAGATTTGACATCCTGTGTTTTTTTATGTTCTCGAAATTGAAGACAGCGAATAATAAAATCACCTTAAACACCTTATGCATAATATACCGACGATTAAAATATTTTAAAACACATTTCCAATAAAAAAAAATGGGAAAATATTAATAACTATAATTTCATCAAGTGATGATGCTTTATTTTTGTGATAAAATATGAAGATTTGATATAATAAATTTGAATTTTTTGTTGAAGAAAAGGCCTTCTCCCTTCAATTTCTTACCATGGATATAGGAAAACAAAATAGATTGCTAGCTTTTTTGCTTTCAAGGACCTGCTGACGTTGCACTCGACAACAAAGATTATCAATATGAATGTAAATGTAATTCTTTATCTCTTCTCGAAAACCCAAACTACACTGGCGCAGTCAGTAGGATTTACCGGAAATTACACTAGTTCGTTTCTACGATTAACCGGTAAACCGAACTTTGTTCTGTAGTAGAAAAGCTTAGATTCGAAGGTATATCGGGTCAAAAGTATTATTTACTACAAGAACTGTGAAAATATTGCAAAGAAGAACGAAAAAGCAGTTAATCCAAGTCCTCAGTGAAGAACAAAAATCGTCCGAGCATGAGTACACATTTATGGGCACTAGATGCCAAGAATTTCCTGCAGGAGAGTTCCTCTGCGAAGACATCCAGCCAATGCAGAATATCAACAATTCTCCTTGCGAGATCCAGTTGCTGAAATATTCAAGGCGTCACCAAATTCCTACTGAGATCACCAAACCACAAGTTCAGAAAGTAAGAAAAACCAGTGGGTAATTTTACGCAAAAGTGCGGTAAAATTATAAACAATATTCCTCTTCAAAGAAGCTATTTACTGGAACTTAGCAATAACTGTGAAGTGCAGGTAGAAGGCAAAACTTTCGAGGATTAATCTAAATTTGAAAATGGTGAATGCTATTTTCACTTCGACAGTTAATTGTAATCACTCTTGGAAATGTTTTACAATTATTTCCATCGAAACATTTTTTATTTATGAAAACCTGAAGTAATCTCGCACCGAATCCATCTGAAACCACAACAGACGTAGGAAGGATATTTAATCCAGATAAAAATAAACTGAAAAGTTAATAAGCCAGGAAACCTTTAACTGGGGATGCAACTCCCTCCGGCTGAGATTCCGCTGTCGGTATTAGCCTTCACCGCCTAAATTACACACTTATTCCCAAAAAAATGTCCTCCAGGCACACCCGCAGCACTAAAACAGCAGACGCATCCGCACTATTTCAGACATAGCATATCCCGACCTAATTAATGTCTCCCTAACAACTCCAAGCTCTTGAATTCGCGGAATCCACAATTGAAATTCAACAAGACTCATTTAAAATACGTAAAGCCCGCAGCAAACACAACATCACAGAACAAAAACCATCAAAACCCCAAACAACTTCTAACCCTCCAATCTCCTCAAAACCTCTAAGCACCTCCACAATTCTAACATCAAAATTCACTTCCTTTATATCTCCCACCAGGTCTTACGCTTCCACCGTATGATCCCAATCTCTCACAGCCTCAATCAACCGACAACCCCCCATTCCCGATGAGGAATGCACCATCGTCGGGAAAACCAAACCCCGACCTACACAAACCACTACCCCCCTCAACGATCCTACAGCAACAACCCTATATCAACCCAAACCTTAAACCTCCCTCATCAATAATATTCTTTCCAAAAATCCATTTTCAACCTTCTAAACACCTACGAACTCCTTCACGGATACATCCTTTATCTAAAAGCAAACTTTAACCGAACCGCCCTTATTAAAACCTGAACAATGGCACCCTCCATACTCTTAAAAAAATCCATAACTCCATAAGCGATCCCAACATCACCATAAACATCCTCCAATCCAATCAACGTCCCCCCCGTCCGTTCAAAACACACACCCACATTCTTCTTCATCTGTAGAAATGTAGACGATTCCATCCCTCAAGAAGAATTTGGATAAATTCTTCTTACCAAAAAACTTGCCAAGTCTATAAATAAGGCCACTTCTATGTTCCGCATTATCACCGACTCCGAAATCCATGATCACCAAGCCCTCACTTCTGGTATCTTATTCCATGGTCTCCCACACCAATGCGAACCTTCCAACGACAATCCACTGCACCCAGTCCCTAAATATTGCAACCGTTGCACCCACACCGGACACTCATCCGATCTGTCCCTCCTGCGGCCAAGCCGGCCACCGCTCAGAAAGATGCTCCAAGTCTGAAACCCCAACATGTACAAATTGCGGTGGTCCTCACCCCGCTTTCCACTCTCGCTACACCCACAGGCTAGCCACCCCTAAAAACGGATAAGAATCATCATTGAAATCCTCACAATCACACTAATCCCAGAGACATTTTAGCCGACATTCTTCGTCGTCACTTAATTCCGTCCTTTTATCGATACAACTGCTCTATAACAAACATAGGCAGGCGTGCTCACTTCGCTTTCACTCCCATTAGGGGTGAAAGTAATTCCTCTTGAATCAGCGAACCTCACCCCCGTCGATGTTAAGGTTTTCTGCGGTTTCCCTGTAGCATGGACCGATATTAGGGAATAATACTGTACCCACTTACTTGATGATTATTACCTGCCACTTACTTACTAATTAACTTCAACTTATTAACTAACTATTTAACTTCAATAAACGTCTAACTCTCGCTACTCCTCGATTCACTCAAACCACCCACTCTATTCAAAAACTCACCCCAACCACCCCACCCCCCTAACATACATAATTCCACTTTTCTTCTAATCGCATACTCAACCTTCCACCGAACGCGCACACACAAACCCCAATCTAAAGACACCCAACCCTCACCCTATATCAGGGCCCTAATCTCTAATATATCCAACTGTTCGAAATTAAAACATTCTTCCTGAAATTTTTCAAATTAATTACGTTCATCAACACCTCCCTACTAATTATGCCACATTCCATATGACTATCTATTATTCATATAACCTTCCTTTCGAAAATAAATATTAAATACACATAGTCCATATCGAGCTTCTATTTAAATAAACATTAAAGCGGCAAACATGAAAAGTGTCATGTACACCATACGAAACATGTCAGTCACGTAGGCTACCTAAAATCTCTACTCCCCTTCCTCACATATGCACAATACCAACTTACAAATCACCCCATTCCTACTTCGATCACAGCACGAACATGTAGAAGCTTTCTCATCATTTACCGGTGAAATGCCGGCCCTTTACTAGTAAGAAAAATTGAGATGCAGAAAAATAAACTCTTAAAACCAAACTTCTTTTTAGTTTCTGTCTCTATTTTTCACAATTATTTGTAGTATTTGTATTTATTTATGCTATAATTATTGAGAGTTTTCTAAATCTAAAATATTTCTTTTGGCAGGATAACAGCATTTTTTAAATATATTTTGATAGATAAAACCATGACTGATGCAAGCTCATAAAAGCTCTGTTTCCGAAGTAGAAAGTGAAGGACAAGCTGCACAACTATTTTTTAATTCTGCAAATAAAAGTGTCGAAAATGAGTTATTAAGCGAACACACTACAGACAATGAAATTGAATGGTTCCCCTGGAATATGAAGATACAAAGAAAGTGGGCCAAAACTGGTCCTTTCTGATTAAACAAAATCTCACAACACGGTTAGATTTATTCAAAGTTTAAAGGGACCTGCTCGAGAAAAACCGCCCTCAAATTGTTAGTTACAGATAGAATGCTACAAACAATAGTCAAATATACAAATGCTAAAATTGAACTAATGAATTGCGTTTGTTGTAGCTGACATCCTAGGTATTGTTGTTCAGGATACACCCAAACCTGTGGAAGTACGAGAACTAGCCAAGAGGTACATATGTGCTATTTGTCCATCAAAAAAGGATTGGAAAACCAATACTGTATATGCCATACTTAGTTTGGCAGTGTGCCTACAATATGCTATAAAAATAAACGGTTTCAAGGATTAAAACTAACTTTTCCGCATCTGTGGCCCTGAACAATATTCTATCATAAAATTGTTACTTGTATACACTTCGGGGGATGTATCGTGCTAACCAACCGAAATTTCTCCAAAAATAACCAAAAATTCAGTATATCTGGATTTATAGGACCCGCTGTACTCGCTCCAGTCAACTGAAAATTCTCCAAAATGACAAAAATTTGGTACTTCAAGTACCATAGAGTACCCGTTGTACTGGCTTTAGTGAGCTGAATATCAATAGAGTTCACCTTTAAGACGCCCTTAATAATATCCAATCATAAAATTGGTCACTTGTCTATACTCCGGAGGCTGTATCGTGCTAACAAACTGAAACTTCTCCAAAAAAGACAAAAATATCGTACCTAAAGTACTGTCACACCTGTTGTATTGGCTCTGGTCAGCTGAAAATCAATAGGGTTCATCAGTGAGATGCCCTGAATAATATTCAATCATAAAATTGGTGACTTGTTGAACACCGGAGGCTGTATCGTGCTAGCAAACTGATATTTCTCAAAAAATGACAAAATATCGTACTTCAAGTACCATAGCACCCGTTTTACTGGCTCTGGTGAGCTGAAAATCAATAGGGATCATCTGTGACATGTCCTTAACAAAATTCAATCATAAAATTGGTGACTTATTGCACTCCGGAGACTGTATCGTGCTAACAAGACATGTAAGGAAAAGTGGCCGACGACAACGACGACGACGACGACATACACACAGGATTTTTTTTCTAAAAACCGTTTTTTCGTGTTGTTGTTGATGGAAAACGTAAAAATAACTCAAAAAAAATTTTCAAAATTCCAACTTTTTTTGGGGTAAACCAATACTTTTCTCGCATATAGAAAGGTTGGGCGGAAAAGTAAAATGTCCAAATTGCATGTAAAGTTTTTTAGTTTCATAATTCACGTTAAAATATGTATTTTGAATTATAAATTTTCTTTTTAAAATTTAAAATTAAGATAACAATTGAAGGAAAACTTTTTATAAATAGTATTTAAAGGTTAAATAATGGTAAGTAATTATTTAAATTATTAGTAATTAATTAGAATTCAAATTTATCTATCAATATCTTCATATAATATTAAAAATATAATAAGTATACGTAGCTTTTATATTTTTAAAATAAAAATATACCATGTGATTCATTAATATGTGAAAAAGGCTCAACAATTCCCCCTTTTTTTCAATTCTTACATTATATCACATCTTGAAAAACATTTCGTCGACTTGTACCAAAATTTGTTACAAGAAAAAAAATACAATAAATTTGGCTTTAATTTGAAAAAATACGATATAGTTTATACAATAACTCGATAACAATCAGTAAATCGTACGTCACCAACATATTTTGGAGGATTATAACATTTTATTGGAATTATAACAACAAATTATTTATCAACTAACTGTTAGGTGGTATTTTATGACTCCGACGTTCGTAGATATCTGACAAAAAAATGAGATATCTAGAGAAAGAATAAAGTTACTAAAAACTTTAAGGAGAATTTTGTCTTCTGTCTCAGCATCTTCATGTGATTAATTTCGTTAATTTGACAAATAATTTTTTATAATCAAAAATAGTTTTGTTTTTGCTCTAAAAGTTTATTAAATTGTTAAAAATGAATCTACTTTCAATTATTTTAATCATTAAATCACTCTCTAAATGTGGTTTCTTTCCATTTTTCGAAATTTATTCTAAATTTATTTATGAGAAAAATTACAGAAAAAAAAATTGAAGAATTTTTGAAAATTCTTCAATTTTTTTATAATGGATATTTTTTTTAAATCAAAATAATCTTTTTAATTATGTTTAAAAGCACATGTGGTTTTAGTTTTTTTATTTATTTTTCTCATAGATGAAATAGTATAAAAAAATTCGAATGGTCATATTATTTAATATATAAGAAAAATAAATAAAAAACTAAACAATTAAAAACTGGAATTTTGATATAAGAAAAAAAAATTTTAATAAATATCTGTCATTAAAAAATTTAGTTTTCTTAATATCCTGGAAAAAAGTTGAAAATTGCGTATTTTCAAAAAAACCTTTTTTTCTTTTAAATAAATTTTTCAAGCAGTTCTCTCATCAAAAATTCTAAAATAAATCCACATTTAGAGAATCGTTTAATGATTTAAATAACTGAAAATATATTCATTTTTTACAATTTAAAAAACTTTGAGAGCAAATACAAAATTATTTTTAATAATAATTTTTTTTATTCAAATTAACGAAATTAATCACATGAAGATGCCAATATAACGGACAAAATTCATCTTGGAGTTTTTACTATCTTTATTCTTACTCTAGATATATGTAGATACATCTTTTTTGTGTCAGATGTCTGCCAACTTCAGGTTCATGGCATTTTAAAACAGCAAACCCCACATCAACCACCATACGATGAACATTACCTATAAAGGATTCATAGAAAAGAAAAATTAATGGAAATTTATTATCAGCAAGTTGTAAATTTAATTCTTAATTCTCGCTTTTGATGAATGAAATATCCCTTATACACCAATAGATTTCCAGTTTAATTATCATATGAAAAAATAGCGCCATCTATCATACGTTAGCAGTGTTAGAAGGGTACATGTTTCTTCTTTCGAATACAAATTGATTGATAGGTTACAAGATTCGTTATTGCAGTTGTCTGATTCTTTTACCCCCTCCCAGTTACAGTTTATATCATTTTTCAGCATGTGCATAACACTCAAAGTAGACAGTATGTTTGAAACAAACTGCTTAGGCCCTTCTTTAAATCCCCACATCTAGGGTTCCCATGCTGAGGAGCTTTAATATTAACAAAAGGAAGCGTGATACAAAAAAAAAGTTTCAAAAACTAATTTTCAAATCCAAAATATGTTTGTAAGGTATCAGATTTCAAAAACCTACATCTAATTAGTGACGGTTCGCAATTTTTAGGAATCAATTCGTTATTAATACGAATAACTTTCCATCATATTTAACATAACTAATTAAATCAATTACCTAAGTTAATTTATTAAAATATTAATAACGTTTCGATCCCACTTCTGATAACCTTTAACCAACCTCTGTACATCTTACAAAAATATCACTATTTTTTTGCTTTTTTTACTTACATTTAGATTAATGTATAAAAATAAATAAAAATATATCGGTAAGATAAAATAGCCGAAAAGGAAAAGAAAAAGTTAATGAATCGCAATTTTTTTTAATGTTCCGGCGTATTCTTTATCGGAGTTAATCTCAGCCCTTTGACAAGCATTTGCTCTTCAAAGTCTCGATCTTCATTTGAATATCTGCAAAATTAGAATCATATATAGACGATAACATAAACTGTTTGAGATATATAAGGCAATTTAGCAGTATGTATATGCTTAAAAGCGCCAAATGACATATGTCAACGGGAATTTTACAGCTGTCATTGTCAATGCAACCGCGTTTTCCACAATATTATATACTGTATATCATTGATAGAGGTATAGATTAGGTTAGATTAATAGAAGAATAGGTTTGGTTAGATTGAATAGAATGATACCACATCATATAAAACACACAGCAGAGACTCTTATTTGGCGGGAACAAAATGCGCAGCTATTCGCGCATACACGCTCTCCGGTGAAAAACGTCTCAGATCAGTGACGAGAATGCAGAAGGACCTAGTCGTAACCATTGTCGTTCGTAGTTGGGAGTCTTTTAATCGGTAGTTATAAAAATTCGCTTCGTTACAAACGAATCGAACTACCTACTTCCCAACGCGGTGATATAGCTAAATAATAAATATCAATATTTCACGTCACTAGAACAGCTTACCTATATCCTATTTTTATAATTATGTAAATTTAAATACTCTCATGTTTACTTTACATTTCTAAGGGCGGCCCTGCCAGCGGTACCAAAATAAAGTTACAGCCAACTCTGACATTTACACCCAAATGGCGTCCTCGAGGTGACATATTTTCAATAAATAATATCAAAGTGCCGACGCTAAGAGTCTGGGCTGTGTGTTTATTAGGCTGTGATGATACGTTAGGTTAGGTTAATGGAAGAATAGTTTAGGTTAGATTGATAGAAGGTTAGGTTAGGTAAGGTTTATATAAGAATAGGTTAGGTTTGTAGTATGATAGATTAGGTTGATGTAATGATAGGCTAGGTTATATTGATAGATGGATATGTTAAGTGTTTATCGAAGGATAGGTTAGGTTAGATTAGTAGGATAAATTAGGTTAGGATGATATAATGATAGGTTAGATTAATAGAATGATAGGTTAAATTGATAGAAGGTTAGGTTATGTTGATAGAAGGATATGTTAGGAAAGGTTTATAGAAGGATAGGTTAGGTTTGTAGTCGGATAGATTAGGTTAGGTTAGGTTGATATAATGATAGGTTGGGTTAGATTGATAGAAGGTTATGTTATATTGATAGAAGGATATGTTAGGTAAAGCAATGAACTACACCAAAAAATCCTGCAAGGAAGATTGGGACATTGCTAAGAAAATATTTACCAGACAACGGTTGGAATGGGCAATAAGTCCCTTTCAACCATATAAATCACCATGATGGAATATTTCCAGCACTCCTACCGCAAGGGATAGAGGAGATTCTTCCTCACCTGCTGAACATTACAAGAAGCAGTCTAGCAGTGGGTCTAATACCTAGAAAATGGAGACGGGCAAGGGTAACCTTCATACCAAAAATAGGGAAAAAAGATAGGACTGATCCCCGATCTTTTAGACCCATCTGTCTAACATTGTTTCTACACAAATCGATGGAGAAAGTAGTGGATAACTACATAAGAACAGAGAATCTGGAGAATATACCACTTTATAAATGTCAGCATGCCTACACAGCGGGTCGATCAACTGAGACGGCTCTGTATCAGCTGACGGAAGTCATCCAGAGAACTCTGAAAAACAAAGAAATCGCAATGTGCGCATTCCTGGATATATCAGGGGCCTTTGATAACATAACTCATGTGTCTGTCAAAGAAGCACTAAAAAGGCGAGGAGTGAATGAAACCATTGTAAAATGGATGTAAGAGTTGTTGACAACGAGGCTAGATGAGACACAGGTGGGGAATCAAACCCCCTCAGTTAAAGCCACTCGGGGGACACCTCAAGGGGAAGTGATATCTCCCCTTCTATGGAGCTTCGTAGTAGATGAGTTGATCTACAGGCTAACGGAGCTTGGCTTCGAATGTATGGGCTACGCCGATGACATTGTTTTAATAGTCAGAGGCAAGGTCGAGAGCACCTTGTGTGATTTATTACAAAAGGGCATCAGAATTATTGAGCAATGGTGCTTGTCAGTGAAGCTAAACAGTAACCAAACTATATCATATTAATTCCATTTACCCGGTAAAGAACACTTCCAGCCATATCCTTAAACGGGGAAATCATAGAATGTAAATCAGAGGTTAAATATCTATGGATAACCCTAGACAGTAAGCTTCTGTGGAATAAACATGTTGAAATAACTGCTAGTAAAGTAATAATAGCTTTGATGGCGCGCAGAAATCTAGCTGGTAAGAGGTGGGGCTGTAACCCAAAAATACTGCGATGGATGTACGCCATGATTGTGAGACCAGCAATTATGTATGGGGCAATAGTTTGGCACACAAAATGAAAGTCAGTACAGCACGAGGAAGACGCTCGACAAAGCTCAAAGGTTTGCCTGTGTGTGCATCACTGGAGCTATGAGAACGTGTCCAACTAGGGCACTTGAGATCATTACATATCTCACACCTTTACATCTGGTGATAGAAAGATCTGCCCAAGAGGCAATTCTTAGAATATCTAAGGAAGGTTCAGGCAATGAGAGTATTAAAAATCAGGGAGCTTGGTCCTCTCTGACAAGATACATCTCATTAGCGAATCTTCCCAGTGACGAAATGATCAGGAAAGTAAGCATCGAAAAGAATTTCACCACGATGCTAAATACGAGGAGAGACTGGGAAAGGGAATACACCACCCAAACTCTCAAAGATAACACCATTAGATGGTATACGGATGGTTCAAAAACCACCATTGGAGCAGGCGCTGGAGTATTTGGGCCTGGCACCAGATACTCATTATCGTTAGGCTCCTTCCCGAGCGTCTTTCAGGCAGAAATATTTGCGATCGAAAGATGCGTGGAAATGAACCTATAAAGAAACTACCAGAAATGTGACATATCGATCCATTCTGATAGTCAAGCAGCTATCAAAGCATTGAGCTCCCATGTCATTGACTCAAAGTTGGCATGTGAGTGCCGAAGAAAACTTGATGAATTAGGCAAGAATAACAAGGTATCTTTAGTCTGGGTTCCTGGCCACTCGGGAATCACGGGAAATGAAGAGGCCAATACACTTGCCAGGAAAGGAGCACAAATGCCCTTTATTGGCCCGGAGCCTTTCTGTGGTGTAGCAAAATACTCCTACAAGAAAGAGTTTCGGATGAAAGAGGAAACCGAAAGAGAAGCACTCTGGCGGTGCCTTCCCGGGTTGGAACATTCCAAAAAGTTCCTGTGGAACTTTGACACTGCTAGATCTAAAAAGTATTTGGACCTCAGTAAAGATAAGCTACATCTCCTCACGGGCTTTCTTACAGGACATTGCCGCCTTAGGAAGCACTTAATGAGAATAGGTCTAGCAGAGATTGACGAGTGTAGATTCTGTAGGGAGGAGGATGAAACTCCGGATCACCTAGTTCTGGAATGCCTCGCCATTGCAATCCAACGCAAGAAATGCTTCGGACAAGAAACTTGTAAGAGTGAGGACCTAACCTCGTCCCAAATACTAGAGTTCGTTAAAACCTTGGAACTGGAAGGCGAGCTGTAGTAGTAGCGAGAACAGCTCTGATAGGGGGGGCACAATAAATTTTTGGTTTCAGTCCACTGTAACCCCGTTAAAATATAATCTAATCTAATCTAGGTAAGGTTGATGGAAATACGATTGGACGCATGAGAAGTTAAAATTTTGACGGGAGCGCACCGATTTCTGGGAAGGAGTAAGAAAATTGTAGACCATTAAATTGTACATAATTGTTGTTTGAAACATTAGGTTAGGTTATGTTGATAGAATGACAGGTTAGATTATGTTAGGTTTATAAAAGGATAATTTAGGTTAGGTTACGTTAGGTTTATAAAAGAATAAGTTACGTTAGGTTGATAGAATGACATATTAGGTTAGGTCAGGTAGATATAAATATAATTGGGAATATCTCTTATAACGTGGTTAAACAAAGATGTTACAACTATTGTTTTGTGTAATTTATGTCGATTTTAGAGGTATGTGTTGATTTTTTCTTCTTCTTCCTGTAACTCCTTATTATCCTATAGAGTGTATTTTATGTTTATACTGATTGACTCCGTGTTTCATGTGTTGTGTTCATGACATATAATTTGAAAAGTCGCAAAGTTTTTTCAAATTTTTAAACCAGAACATATAAATATTTATAACTCATTTCAAATATTTTATTTTTTTGTGTACGAACTGTGTGTGGCATATGCACTTAAGCAACTCAATTATAATTAATTAAGCTACTAAATTAACAACAAATACGTAGACAAGAGGCAAGCAACTTTTAGCTAACATAAAAAACAAGTAAATCAAAGCAAATAAAAGCAAAAACTGTCAATTTTGTTTTATTAATTGACAAAATAATTTTTATATCATATATTCAAACAAAATCTACAGTAATTGATGAAAAACCTTGTATAAGCTTTATACAAGGTAAAACACCAATTAAGTGTAACACCACCAACATTAAAAACGCCCTGTATTTCTGAAAAGGAATACTACTTCGGGTAATTCATAGGTTTTAATCACAACAAAGGAATGTTGAAAAAGAACATTATAGTTATGTCTTCACCTGCAAAATTGCAACTTCAACACTTTTATATAAATATAAGCTGTCTGTATATAATTTTAACAACTTTTTGTGTAAATAATAAATTTGTTAAAACATTCATTGTTTATAGTTCAAATACACACACAAATTATTTTTTGTCTTTTTTTAAAAAGTATTTTCAATAAAAGTAAATAAAATTTTAGTTTTTGGGTAAAATTTTATATGCGAATTGTGAAACATATATGTTTTATAGAAGGGTTATTTATTCAGTGAAATTATTTAAAAGCTTCTATATAAGTTGTACTTTTTTAGAAAAATTCTCGAGCTCACCTTTGATTAAATTTTACCATTTTTCATAGAAATATTCCCAGGAAATTCGTTCTAATTTGTAAAATTTCGTCCCGAATCGATTGGCAATATTTTAATTCTCCTAACTGTTTTATTTTTTGAGTTACAAGGGATAATCGATATTACCCCTCTTTTTTCATACTTCAACCTTACAAACGCACTATTGTGGCACACTCCTCATTTTTTACTTCATAGAATGATACGATAAGAAAACTCTTCTAGAATAGAATAGATTTTAAGTGAAAGCATGTTTTTTTTTTGAAAATTTCAACCCCTGTTTAGAGAGTGAAAAAATTAAACAGGGATTGTGCCACTCGATTTCTCGCATCCGAAAACCCATTTGGCTACACTTTCGGCCTTTTCTTTGAGAAAAAATATTTTAAATAAATCATCGGTAGGTATGCTTAAATATTACCATTTTACGTGGAAATATGTTCACAAAAATTAGTGTTTTAAATGAAACTCACTGTTTCTAGCTAATTCCACAATATAATGAAAAATGTTGAAAATTCTAAAAAATTGACAATTGTTTCGATAAATCAATATCATCGGCAGAATGACAGAAGTTACATTTCATTTGATGCCTACCTGATGTTTAGTAGTTATTTTTGACTACACCAAGAAGTGACATAACTTATGATTGACTTAATATATGTTTAATAGAAAAAAGAAGATGTGATATTACAAATATTGAAGCTTATATATTATTAGCCCCGTGGTGATATACTGGATATCATTTTTCCAATTAAGATCAGTATAACTGTGCAATGATATAGAAAACCAGGAAAACTATATCTGCTGATATTTACAATTATCACTTAAGAAGACAGTTTATTAGTGGAGAACTCCCTAGATTTATCTGTTCATTGACAACTTCATATTGTGGGTTTCTCAAATGTCTTCTAATTTCCAATTCTTCAAGGAAATCCAGTTCTTGTTTCTTTTCACAAATATGCAGCACTTCTAGTTCTGTGTTAGGTGTCAATGAATGATTGGTGTCAAGTAGATGTTTTGCGTAGTGGGATTTATCTGGTTGTTTTAATCTGTATGCTCGTAAGTGTTCACTGTATCGGATTTAAAAATTTTTAAGGGTCTGACCCAAATAGACAGCATTACATTCTGGACATTTGAGTTTATGTATACCTGATTTCTTTAATTTTGGTATTTTTATTTTTACATTTAACAATTTTGTACTAACGTTACATTCCGTTTTAAAAAAAATATAGGTAGATTGGTGATTGTTTTATTTGCACAATTTTTCAAGTTATGAAGCATTTTCGATTTTTTATTTTATGTCCTTTGTTAACAACAACTCAATTATTAGAAAATCTATTTAAAAGCGAAAGGAACAAGTTAGATAAACATTATTTTAAGAAATTATTTAATATAATATTTAATAACGGATTGTGCCGATCGATTTATTGCACTTGAAAACCCCCTTGGCCACAATTTCATCTTTTTATTTGAGGAAAACATATTTTCCCAAATTTTCTTCTTCAGCAACCTCTAATTGCCCACTGCTGGACAAAGGTCTCTATCTTGCGCCAGTTGGTGCCATCTTCTTCCTGCTACCTCTCTGATGTCGTCTTGTTATCGTCTTGGTGGTCTCTCGACACTTCGCTTATGCGCTCTTGGTCTCCAGTTGAGAATATGTTTTGACCAACTTGATAAACATAAGAGTGGGAAACACAGACTTATTCTACCTTTACAGTTTTAAATCCGCGTCATTTATATATTGATGTAAAGCAATGGGATTTTTTTTGGACTATCTGATGAAAGAGTTTGTTGATCTGTAAGGTATTATTGCGAATTGTGACACTCTAGGATGACATGTTTTAGGTTTCCTATGCTACCACATGTACAGTCTGGACTATTTACTAATCCAATTTAAAATTGATACTCAGGATACATGGCGTGGTTGCTCCTCATTATATTTTTATTTGTAATGATTTTCCTGTTTTGGTATGTTTTAAACCATGTCATTTGGGATATTTGGTTTTATTATTTTATAAAAGCGATCTTTGATGCTTTCTTGGAAACCAATGTTCCATTTTTCTTTTGTACTTATAGTTTTCAAAAAAAAAATCGAGCATATTTTTTTTTAAATGTTCAGTGGTACACGTTCTCACCCTACCTGTAGCTTCAAACAGCACCGTTTATTGCCGGACAGAATACATGCTTAAGAATTTGCATCAGCGTCGAGGAACGACTTATGGTAACTCTTCGGTTTTTGGCAATAGGGGACAGTTATGCTAGTGTACAATATACCCCTGTTGACCTGCCCCCCATCCAACTTTGTAGAAACAAAAAACAAGTGGCAAATATTTATGAGCTTTCATATCCCGCCAATTATAATTTTTGAGCTCGTTATACTACACAAGAATTCAATATTATTTGTGGGGTGGGGGCTGAGTCGACGTTGGCTCAGCCCCCCACCACTTAAAAATAATAAAATTGAATAAGTATTTATGGTAGAATTAGAAGCTAATTATGAGCTTTCAAATTGATATAATTTTAATTTTTGAGCTCGCTCTCTTAACCCCTAAACCACCCTTAATTGATGCATGAGCAAAACGGACAAGAGTAAAGTACCCTAAAAAATTGATATAAAAAATCAAAATTGGTCTTAAAATATTCCCTGTTTTATGTGCTCTTAAAATACATAAGGTCTGATTTTGGTGCTCAACGTTTATCGCGAGAAATTCACCCTAATGGCAAAACCGACAAGAGTAAAGTACCCTAAAAAATTGATATAAAAAATCAAAATTGGTCTTAAAATATTCCCTGTTTTATGTGCTCTTAAAATACATAAGGTCTGATTTTGGTGCTCAACGTTTATCGCGAGAAATTCACCCTAATGGCAAAACCGACAAGAGTAAAGTACCCTAAAAAATTGTAGAGACTAGCATGATGCGACTTAGGAAAAATTTAAATGCAGTTTTTCGTTTTGGTCTTACCTGATGCCATAACAACCCCCTGTTCCAAATGTGACATATATATGTAAGTGTTATAACGGAATTTGTATGCATGATAGGGGGCGCATTTTTTGACGGATCGAAATCAAACTCCCTACAAAAATTGGTTGGGCCAAAATCTTACACGTGTTCGTTAACGGGCCAAATCGATCCCGTAGAAACAAAATGGCGGTTTGTCAAATTTGAAAAAAATTGTATTTCCTTTGTTATTGATCTGACGCAAAATAGAGCAATGAAGAATTAGTTTTTCCACCAAATACAGTTCAATAAAGTTTTGTTTTTTGCACGAACATAGAAAAAAGTTTATTATTGAAACTTATACGCTACATTCACAATGTAACGTATTTTGTGTATTATAAATACATTCTTCTTAAGTTATTAAATGTTGGGTACTAAAATTAGACCTTATGTATTTTAAGAACTCCTAAGTCAAGGAATATTTTAATACCAATTTTGTATTTTTATTTCAATTATTTAGGGTACTTTACTCTTGTCGGTTTTGCTAATTAGAAAGTTAAGGGTGAATTTCTCGTGATAAACGTTGAGCACCAAAATCAGACCTTATGTAATTTAAGAGCACCTAAAACAGGGAATATTTTAGCACTAATTTTTATTTTTTATCACAATTTTTCAAGCTACTTTACTCTTGTCGGTTTTGCTCATGTATCAATTAAGGGTGGTTTAGGGGTTAAGAGAGCGAGCCCAAAAATTAAAATTATATCAATTTGAAAGCTCATAATTAGCTTCTAATTCTACAGTAAATACTTATTCAATTTTATTATTTTTAAGTGATGTGGGGGCTGACTCAACGTCGACTCAGCCTCCCACAAAGAATATTGAATTGCTGCATAGTATGACGAGCTCAAAAATTATAATTTGCGGGATATAAAAGCTCATAAATATGCGCTACTTTTTTTTGTTTCTACTAAGTGGAGGGGGGCAGGTCAACAGGGGTTTCAGGCATAATTCCAGAATCCTGTTAAACCGCACTAATTATATTTACTGTTTTGTCTATTTATCTATAAGCTTTCAATCTTCTGTTACTGTTTATATAAATAAAATTTACACTATTATACAAAATATTCAGAAATTATTAATTTCGTTGCAGCAATTGACCACATAAACTTGGCGTCAGTCTTATTAAAATAGAACTAGTCAAACCTTTGATAAAAATTACTGGTAAACTGTTTACCTTCGGTTATCGAAACGCGCGTCAGACAGTGTAATTGTGAATGTTGGTATAGTGGTAGTGAATAGAGTGTTCAATATTAATATCACCAACGGTTCCAATAATTCCAACTTAGGGTAATACTGGCCTAACGGACTGTGCTTCACTTTAAATAATCTCCAACAGTCAATCAATGAATTACTTACCAAACAATTGATAAATACCCAAACGGCAATATTCATATTAATAAAATGTATATATTTAGAATTGAATCCCTTGTAAAAATATTTTAAATGATAGTTGTGTTACTTACCTCTCTACCTACTGTATTAGTTATGTATTAATCTAGTAGCAGTAAAATAAAAACCCAAAATAAATAAGATAGTAGTAAAACTAAGCATGCACTACTGATTAGATGTTTTATGTACTGATTCTGTGACTGATTAATATCTGATTTGCACCTTAATCTATCTTCTTCTATTTCAGCTATCAACGAATCTCGTTTCTCCACTATCTGTATCATCTCGTTGATGATACTTTCCTCAACTTCTACGTCTTCTTTCGTTTTCGGCTTATCTGGAAACAATATTATTTACCAAAAACCGTTCTTACTGTAGTTAATATGATATACCCACCATTTTCTATCCTTTCCCTAAGTTCGTGTTGCAGCCTCGAATGTCTATCTTCTAGTTCAAGCTCTTGCGCTCTAACGGTAAGTTCTCGTTCGTATCTCCTGAGTTCGGTACGATCCCGCATCAAATCGAACCATTCTTGCAACAATTCGGCTTCGTCTTTAGAAGTATCACTGGTACTTTCACCTCTTAAAGCTTTTTCCACCATAACCCCTCTATCTTCGAGTTCTTTCATTTTGACTTCAGTCTCTTCTAATTTTCGTTGTATCTCTTGAGCCATGCGGTGTCTAAGGAGTTAGTAGGGTTTGTTAGTAATAATCTTGTTAAAACTATCCTATTTTTTTGGTTATATAAATTAGTATTTTTACCTTTTTAATTGAGCCTGTCGACTGACCCTTCTGGATTTGCTCGATCTTCTTCCGGACATACTTCCGGTAGATATGCCAGTTAGATCCAGGGTATCACAAGAGCTGTGGTTAGGCTTTTTGTGGTCTTCGCCGTCTGAACTTTCATCTAGATAAATATGAAGAAATTATCTGGTTAGGAGGACGACAATTTTTGAGAAACTGATTTATATTTTGTGTTACCAGCTAATTTAACCAAAAATATTATAATTTAAATAAATAGAGAAACTTAATTTTTAAAGAAACATTTTGAATTCCCCCACCAAAATCTTGATAACTGTGTTAATGACTTCAAAGTTTGCATAACAAACATATGTGAGGTTATGTACTAGCCTACAATATCACGTGACTAATCGCTGTAATTTAAAACTGAACTTTCTTCTAGGTAAATATGAAGAAACTATCTGGTTAGGAGGACGACAATTTTTGAGAAACTCATTTATATTTTGTGTTACCAGCTATTTTAAGCAAAAATATTAATATTTCAAAGAAAAGAGAAACTTAATCTAGTTTATTTTACATTTTGAGAGTTGTAGATACCAAGTCGGTCTGTTCTATTCAGGTGTCGTGGGTCCTCTTCATATGGTTACTGTTTAGTTGGAGCTTGGTAGGATATCCTCCACCTTTCTACGAAGATCTTCGACATATTCTTCCCCAGCCTCATCCACCAAGTCGCATGGCAGTCTCATTTTCCTACCAAACAGGACCCTTGCAGGTGTTTGACGACCAGAAGATTCATTAACAGATGATTGAATAGCCATTAGGAAGGATGGAAAGTGTTGATCCCAATCTTTTTGTTTTGTTCTGACACAACTTTCGATAGATAATTAGTTATAGTGCGGTTCATATGTTCCACCATTCCATCAGAATAAGGATGCAAGGCTATGGTTATGGTTTTTTTTAATACCCACAGACCCGACAGACCTCTCGGAACAAACTGCTTTCAAAATTTCTTCCTTGATCCAAATGTAGCTCAAGAGGCATTCCACATCAGCTGATGAATGCATTCCCAGTGCATTGGACAAAGTGGCAGCTTCTTGATTGGGAACAGCATAGGCTTCAACAAATTTTGAAAAATAGTCCAACACTATGAAGATGTATTTGTTTCCAGCATCACTTCGAGGCAATGGTCCCAACATATCTACGGCAAATCTTTCAAAAGGGCTTCCAACCAAGAATTGCTGCATTTCAGCTCTTCGTCTTCGAGTAGGCCCATTGCTTGAGGTTCGCCCAGTAGAACCTCTCTTGGACCTTCTGCAACATCTTTGTCACACCGAGATGATATTCTGAGCTACCATCATGAAGTCGTTGAAGAATTTCTGGGACATTATTTCTTTGAACTACCAACTATTTCAATGTTTCCGCTCCGTCAGAATTTTCGACCAGTCTCACAAAAAGTCCATCATCTAAGGTCAACGACTCCCAATGTGCCAAATATGTTTTTAAAATGGGAGGATGCGCAGACACTTCGCGCCACGTTGGTTGGGCGCTGGTCTGCTCGCTCCAATCGCGGATCATCTTTCGAACATTCTTTTTCTTGCTGGTCTTTCATCTTTTGGTTCCAGTCATTAGGGGTTACTTTAATCGGTGTAATTGCCCCCTCATGTTGTTCTAGGCGACTACAATTGCGGGAATCTAGTTGGCATAGTTTCCATAAAAGGACATAAGCATTACGGTGCCTTGTACCAGGTCTATGCTCGATTTCAAAGTTGTATTCTTGTAGTTTCTCTATTCATCTTGCCACATGACCTTCCGAGCTTTTGAAGTTTAGCTGTTGAGGATTTTCAGCGAGGGTCTTTCTGTTATTTTCCCTAAATATGATCGTGAAACAACTTTTCCTTGGCAGTTCAAAAAAAATATAGGATAATTATAGAAACTAATGCGTGAGGGGTGTATTTCCCCCACTTAGAAAATCCTTAAGAGAATGTGACTATCACACATCTGTTCTATATCGATTCTAATATATTTTCCCTCAATATGATATTGAAACAACTTTTCCTTGACTGCTAAAGAAACAAAATATAAGATAGTGATAAAAACGAGTGCGTGGGGTGTATTTCCTCCTCTTAGAAAATCATTAAGGGAATGTGGCTACCACTTAACTATCCTATATCGATTCTAATATATTTTCCCTAAATATTATGATGAAATAACTTTTCCTCGGCTATCAAAAACAATAAACTATAAAGTAGTAATGAAACGAGTGCTTGGGGTATATTTCACCTCCTTAGAAAATCCTCAAGGGAATGTGACTACCAAATAACTATTCTAAATAGATTCTTATATACTTTCCCCAAATACGATGCTGGAAAAACTTTTCCTTAACTGTCGAAAAAAATAAAATTCAAGATAGTAATGAAAACGGGTGTGGCAATTTTGGCTGCTAAATTTACACCGTTTAGTTATTTTCAATCTTCCAGAATGAAATTTGGAACCCTTTGGAATCTTTGATCAAACAATCCAGAACATTCTATTACTATGCAACCTAACTGACATAGGACAACTCAAAAGAGAAAGAAGAATACCTAACCTAAAACTAATTAACAGGGAAAGAAGAATATCTAACTAACTTAACACTGTCGCTGTCATTATCAATGCCACTGTCATTAAGGGGTACTTGCAATATATATATATATATATATATATATATATATATATATATATATATATATATATATATATATATATATTTACAGTGAATCTTATTTTTTTATTATAAAAAAGGCGTAAAGGTCCTAAAAGAACTATAAAACCGCCTCACAATAAAACATTCTTGCAATCCGCTTGTACACAAGAAAAAAAGATCACGGAAAGAGGGTATACGAGAGATACAGTGCTAAATTAATGAAGAATGTGATAGAAACTAAACAAAACTAACCTCAATTTACTATGACTTGACTTACCAGTTTTCCTGACATAATTAGTTGGTAGAGGCGGCACTGGAGGCGGTGTCGTATTCCTGTCGATGAAACTTTCTGACAAACATTTCCTTTGAGGTATGTCACGAATAACCAGGTCCTTAAACGTCGAATATGAACATTAATTTACAATTGAATTACAGGAATACAATCCAATTATGAAAATTTACTACGTTTACAAAAAAATAAAAACTAGTTTTTAATTAACACAATTTTAAATCAGATTTGCATATTCCACATCTTAAGGTTAGTATACACTAGGAGGTTTCGGTTCGTACGAGCCTAACGCGAACAAAAGGAATGCTCTAATGAAGTATTCGATTTAATCACGAGATTGTGACTGACAACTAATTTGACATTTCAATAGATATTTAGTCGATTGTTCTGTTGGATAAATGGTGAAAGGATTCAAATTTAGTAAAAATGTAACTTTTGTTGTTGATAATTATTCTGTAGTCAATCATTTAATTATAGTTTGATAAAACGATTTGTTTTTTATTTATAATAATAATTTATTCAAAAGAATCTCTTATGGTTGTAATAATGGCATTTATTTGTATAGGATTTATTTAAAATAACCATAAAACCACCGAAACTTTTAAAAACATGATTGGAAGAGCATTTTTACACTAATTCGACAATTAAAATCCGATTAACCAAATTATTTTGACAAACCGACTTTTTTAATATGTAAAAGCAACATTCTAAATTTATTATTTATTCAAACATTGCCCAGAATCATATATTTGTTTTTTGTAGCGTCTACTATCAAGTTGAATGTCACGTGTCTGTCGCTCATTTGTCATGTAACATATAACTTGACATTTGACGTATCGTTTGATGACTTTTGACGTAGGCGTGTGGCTCGTGATGTGACGTAATTTATAATTATTGTAATTAAAGTGATTATTTATTCTCTTTTTAGCTCGTTCTAACATAATGTTTGCATCAAATTATTCTTCAACTATCTATTTTTTTGTTTCGCGTCTTTCTTTGAAGTGAAACAATTTCAAACATTGCTCAGAATTATCTGTTTGTTGTTTATAGTGTCTACTATTAGTTAATGCCATTTGTCGAGTTAAATGTCACGTGTCGCGTCAATTATGAGTCACGTAAGGTATAACTTGACATATAACGTGCCGCTTGATAACATTTCACTTGAAATGTGGTGATAAGTATTGTAACGGAACTTATAATTATAGTAATTAGAGTGATTATTTATTCTTTTTTTAGGTCGTTCTAACATAATTTTGGTCTAAAATTATTCTTCAGCTACCTATTTTTTTGTTCGGCGTCTTTCTTTGAAGTGAAACAACTTCAAACATTACTCTGAATATTAAGTTAAATGTCTCATGTCGCGTCAATCATGTGTCATGTAACATATAACTTGACATCTGACATGCCATTTGACGCGAAATGTGACAACTGATGTGACGTAACTTATAATTACAATGAAATTAACTGTCTCGACCCTTACGTCATGTAATCTACTCATATTAGTGTTTTAAATGAAACTCAACGTTTCTAGCTAATTCCACAATATAATGAAAAATGTTGAAAATTCTAAAAAATTGTCAATTGTTTCGATAACAGAATATCATCACCAGAATGACAGAAGTTACATTTCATTTGATGCCTACCTGATGATTAGTAGTTATTTTTGGCTAGACCAAGAAGTGACCTAACTTGTGATTGGCTTAATATATGTTAATAGAAAAAAGAAGAAGATGTGATATTACAAATATTGAAGCTTAGATATCATTAGACCTATGGTAATATCCTGGATATCATTTTTCCAGTTAAGATCAGTATAACTGTGCAATGATATAGGAAACCAGGAAAACTATATCTACTGATCTTTACAATTATCACTTAAGAAGACAGTTTATTAGTGGAGAACTGCCTATATTTATCTGTTCATTGACAACTTCATATTGTGGGTTTCTTAAATGTCTTCTAATTTACAATTCTTCAAGGAAATCCAGTTCTTGTTTCTTTTCACAAATATGCAGCACTTCTAGTTCTCTGTTAGATGTCAATGAATGATTGGTGTCAAGTAGATGTTTTGCGTAGTGGGATTAATCTGGTTGGTTTAATCTGTATGCTCGTAAGTGTTCACTGTTTCGGATTTCAAAATTTCTAAGGATCTTACCCAAATAGACATCATTACATTCTGGACATTTGAGTTTATATATACCTGTTTTCTTTAATGTTGGTATTTTTGTTTTAACATTTAACAATTTTGTACTTACGTTACTTTCTGTTTTAAAATAAATTGTTGTATTCGTTGCTAATGATATTATCTTTGAAATATTATTAGAAATATTTCCTGTATATGTGATGGTTTTATAAGTTTTTATTTCTTCAGTTTGTTTAGGAAATATTAGTTGTAATACCACTTTTTCCTCTTTTTTATTAATTAGTTTATTTATCATATGTAATGGATAACCGTTGGATGTTGCTATTTGTCTAATTGTATTAATCTCTCTATCAAAATTACATTTGTTCATTGAATTGTATGCCGCTAGCTTATGTGAGATTTGGTGATTGGAATTATATGGAATTGTCACATCAGTGTGTGTTGGTTTTCGGTAAATTGCATAGTCAAGTACATTATTAAATCTTTGAAGTTTCAAATCAAGAAAATTGATTAAGTTATTTTCTTCAACTTCTAATGTTAATTTAATTTTTGGGTGTAAATTATTAATGTTGTTGAAAAATATATCTAATTGTCGTTCACTACCTATAAAACAATAATAATATTTCCTAAACAAACTGAAGAAATAAAAACTTATAAAACCATCACATATACAGGAAATATTTCTAATAATATTTCAAAGATAATATCTTTAGCAACGAATACAAGAATTTCTTTTAAAACCGAAAGTAACGTTAGTACAAAATTATTAAATGTTAAAACAAAAATACCAACATTAAAGAAATCAGGTATATATAAACTCAAATGTCCAGAATGTAATGCTGTCTATTTGGGTCAGACCCTTAAAAATTTTGAAATCCGATACAGTGAACACTTACGAGCATACAGATTAAAACAACCAGATAAATTCCATTATGCAAAACATCTACTTGTCACCAACCATTCATTAACAACTAATACAGAACTAGAAGTACTACATATTTGTGATAAGAAACAAGAACTGGATTTCCTTGAAGAGTTGGAAATTAGGAGACACTTAAGAAACCCACAATATGAAGTCGTCAATGAACAGATAAATATAGGGAGTTCTCCACTTTTAAACTGTCTTCTTAAGTGATAATTGTAAAGATCAGCAGATATAGTTTTCCTGGTTTTCTATATCATTACACAGTTATACTGATCTTAATTGGAAAAATGATATCCAGGATAGAATTTTCAACATTTTTCATTATATTGTGGAATTAGCTAGAAACGTTGAGTTTCATTTAAAACACTAATATAATTACAATAATTATATTGATTATTAATTATTTTTAGCTCGTCCTAAGATAAATTTTTCCTCAAATTATTCTAATTGTCTGTTCCACGTCTTTCTTTGAAGTGAAACAACTTCGAACATTGTTCTGAATTATCTATTTGTTGTTTATAGTGTCTACTATCAGTCAATGTCATTTGTCAAGTTGGATGTCACGTGTCGCGTCAATTATGTGTCACGTAAGGTATAACTTGACATTTGACGTGTCGCTTAATAACATTTGACGTGAAATGTGACACGTGATGTGACGTAGCTTATAATTATAGTCATTTTAGTGATTGAAACAATTCCAATCATGTTTCGAATATGTAAATAAACGTAACGACAAAAAACATAAAAAAGTGCTACACAACCATGCAACTAAAGCACATGCAAAAAACAACAACGTCAATACAGAAAATAATCGATCCAGTCGTAAATTCTTACTTTTCCGTAATCCAGATTCGAACACGACTGCAAAGTAGATAAATTTTGTGAGTAAATGACCAAAAAAAAATAATTATCATAGAATTAATTTCAGGTTTGAGGTGGTCCAAGATATTCTGACAGAATCAGATCAAGCTTATATCTTTCATTCCAGGCATTAAACAAGTAAAAAGGTAAGAAGTGTAAAGAAGAAATGGTTCAGAAAATGAAGAAGATCAGTATCTATTCGAATTGCATTATCTCCTTTTATTAAATTGTCATAATGGAAGAATATTTCATCTTTAATCTGTCAAAATACTGATCGATAGTAACTATTTAGTCTAAGATTGCCATTATCCTCGAAATTTTTTTAGGGATGTTGATTTCAAAGTATGTTAAAGTCTAACCCCCAACAAAAAATCTCCTATCTGTCAAGGATAACATTCCCAATGAATAACATGAAATCCCCTGCCTAGATTGTCCCCGCTTCTACATAGATCAGACCAACCGACGTATCTCTGTTAGGACAAAATAACACTTAGTATCTGTTAGACATTTCGATACTTCTTGCACCTTGACCCAACATCGTGCCCAAACAGGGCACATAATCAATTTCAATAAAACTACAACCATCGTCCCAACTCGCTCCTTCAAGTCCATAATAATTTGGGAAGCTATTGACATAGAAAAACTGTTTAGGCAACCTGGAAACATCTTCGCCCGCCCCATTCCGATACCACCTTCTAGCGTGAACCGTGCCAAAAATAACAATTTCCCCCCTAAAAAATCCTGGAATAATGTTGCCACTCCCGCCAGTAAAACAAGTACCCCGCGCGCGAAAAAAACAAAACCCGTCGATAAGTCAATCATAAATACATGGTCCTGACACCCAATCCGTCAGTTGGCTTGAAGCCAGTAGTGAGAGTGTTAGTGTTTATGGTGTCTTAAGGTAAGTAATTTTATGATTTCCTTTTTCGGCGAAATGCCAAGGAGGAGGTAGATTGAGGTCTTGTAATCAGTCGAAGGAGGTGATTCGTGGCATGGAGTAGGCAGATAGAGACTGCGGAATCGGATTACTTCCAAGATTAATGAACGAATAATGTAACTCCTCCCCTTTAATAATGGCTTCAAGGTGGAAGCCGAAACGTTGAGAAATCATAAATTGTCATCTTCAAAATGGCTACTCCTCCAACCACATTGATAGTAACATTTGAAAGTAACTTCACAAAAACTTCACCTCAACCAGAAACTGAAATATTTTCAAAAATTCTTCTTTCTTACAATAAAGGCGTAACCGATAAAATCAGCCGAATTTTCTAAACCGCCAAAATACAAATCGTTTTTACAACCGAGCAGAAACTTCCTCAACTCATTACATCAACAAAGAACAACATTTCCAACGAAAACCACGGCGTTTATGAAATCCCTTGTTCATTTTGCCCCCGCTTTTACATCGGGAAAACTTTCAAGCAAATCCATTTCAGAGCCTTCCAGCATTTCCCTTTCAGTTAGAAATTGGGACATTAGTTCAGCACCATATTCAAACTGGTCATTCCATAGATTTTGATAAAACCAAAACCATCGCCCCAGTCCATTCACAAACCTCCAGGTTCATATCGAAATGGAAAAAAGAACATTAGAAATGACAGTTAGAAATTAAATTCTATCTGGAAACCGCTTTTCCTATCATCACATAACATGATCCGTCATCATCAAATAATATGTCTTAACCAACTAATAGCTGAAAGACGCATCAACATCTTGCTAATGAACAGGTTATAAATATACGGGACTCAACTTTGGAATGCCACCTATCGAGTTCGGGCATCAAATTTTTTTCACAGATAGGTCTTATTATAAAAACTTTTTATACCGAGTCACAAGTTGCGGAAACAACTACTTTTCGACATATGAATTTTCAAAATTATTAAAATATTTTCAATCTAATATCAATAATATAATTGGACGATGAAAATAAAACAATTTAATTTGTTTAAATCTTTATTTATTTGAACTAATGTAGCTTTCTCAAAACGAATGAAGGTTTAATTTAAAAATGTTTTAATATATACAGTGCATAAATACAGAATTCTATTATACTAATGTTAACAAAAGGTTTTGAAAGAAATGACCTGGAAATTCATTCAGTACAAACATTCCTAGGCAATCTTCTAGGTAAAAGGTTTAATAAAGGAAAGTGATTGATATCTATTTGGTCGTTAAGAAGGTTACCTGAATATTTATTTTTGTTTATCTCAAGAGCCTCTAATAAATTTAAACTAAAGGATTTACCGACGATATGTAAAATTTCAAAATTTGGGTCGAAATTTTTTATTTTTGTTTATCTCAAGAGCCTCTAATAAATTGAAACTAAAGGATTTACGGACGATATGTAAAATCTCAAAATTTGGGTCGAAAATTTTACATGTAGTCGGTAAATCCTTTAGTTTAAATTTATTAGAGGCTCTTGAGATAAACAAAAATAAATATTCAGGTAACCTTCTTAACGATCAAATATATATCAATCACTCTCCTTTATTAAACCTTTTTACCTAGAAGATAGCTAAGGAATGTTTGTAGTGAATGCATTTCCAGGTAATTTCTTTCAAAACCTTTTCTAACATTAGTATAATAGAATTCTATATTTATGCACTGTATATATTAAAACAATTTTAAATTATACCTTCAAACGTTTTGAGAAAGATTATGTGTTAGTGAAACGCGTCAACCAATTTTAATTGAACATTAGTTCAAATAAATGAAGTTTTAAACAAATTAAATTGTTTTATTTTCATCGTTCAGTATGTATCTTCATCAAGTAAAAGCCTCATCTATTGAATAATATAATAGTATTTATGGTTAAATAAATGTTTAATACTATTATAAATTAATAAACTTCGGTTTTGAATATACGTAAATTTTTCACATAGCTTTCCTCATAGTGAAAGTAATATGCATTCATCCTTCTCCTTGAAAAGTATCCAATACTTTGTAACGCGCTCATCAGGTTATTCAAGAAGGGAAAGGGTGAATCCAATTATTATATTCCCTTCCACTTCTTGAATAACTTAATATGCAATATACTTTGTAACGCACATTAAATTATTCAAGAAGGGAAAGGGCGAATCCAATGATTATATTCCCTTCCACTTCTTGAATAACTTAATGTGCAATACTTTGTAACGCACATTAAGTTAATCAAGAAGGGAAAGGGCGAATCCAATGATTATATTCCTTTCCCCTTCTTGAATAACTTAATATCCAATACTTTGTAACGCACTGTAGTATATCATTGTCGGTTGTCGAGTTTGACATTGACTTTTGTAAGTGTATTTGTATCGAAAAGAAATGTTTTTAATAATGTTTAATATTCATATTTCGAAAAGTATTTGTTTTCTCAACTTGTGACTTGGTATAAAACGTTTCTATAATAAGAACTGTCTGTAAAAAAGATATGAGATCCGAACCAGATTGGAGATATTTTAAAATTGAAAATGTGCCTGCATGACAATACAAGTAAGGTTTAATTATCTCAAAAAGTAGCTGTTTCTGCAACTCGTGACTTGGTATAAACCGTTTTTATAATAAGACCTATCTGTAAAAAAATTTGAAGCCCGAACTCGATTGGTAGCATTCCAAAGTTTAGCCATATACGGCACCACCAACGTCTTTTAAGATCAGAGAGTAAGCAGAATGTGAATCTTATACCTTTAAAGATCAGGGAGTAGTCAAATTGAGGCCTTGACATCTCGTGAGCTGACAAGAAGAATGGGTAGATTGAGGCTAGTTATCAGAAAACATCTTCAAGATAGAAGCCAAAGCGTCGAGTTTCAAACTGTAAACGCGGTTCAATCTATGAACTTAGTCAATTCCATATTCCTTATTGTGGTATTAAGAAAGTTCTTTGTGAAATAAAAATAATCTTAATATCGTGGGGAAAGCATGAATTAAAACACAACTTATAGGTTTAAATGAAGTGAACCCTTTTTTACGATACCAAGCTTACGGAAATCTTTGTTTCCATTTTCAAGGCTCGAAAAAACAAAGAGAACAATCGGTTAAAGCCATTAATTGTTAGAAATTGTTATAACTTACTAGTAATTGAGATTTGTAAACTAAAACTTATATAACAATTCATGAACACAAAATGTGCATAGATCCAGTGACAAAGAGGCAAAAATGTTTTTTTTCCAAAATTACAAACTTTCAAGAGCGGATAATGCGAAAACTATACAAGATATCGAAAAACTTGTAGCAAATTTTCATTTTGTACATTTCGCTAGGATGTATAGTTTCCGAGATTTAGACGAAAACCCGAAAAATGGAACCTTGAAACCTCTTTGACTCTCCCCTGGCTCAAAGGCTACGAGCAGCAACTTTTGATATGTTCACCAAACAAAGTTACGAAGTCAAAAATTCGGAAAATGCATTAGATGTACTGTGGAATTTGACATCCTTAATCACATTATAATATCAAATTATCTTGGACTACCGTGTAACATATAATTTTACCTTTGAACTTTCCTTGGATTTCGGCGACAATTTTCCAAACAATCCTTTAGATCCGCTCGAAATTGGACTTTTTCTAGTGAAAAAATCAGCAATGAGCCTCGTTATGCTTTTCCTCCTCTCTCTATCTTTACCTTTCTTCTTACACTTCCCGACGTTCGTTTCCAACATATTCGGATCGGTTTTGTAAACTTTGATCCTTTCCGGATCCAAATTGATGGGTTGCACTGTAGTTATCTGTTGAGGAAAGTCAGGTATCGACTTTGCTCTCGAAGATAACGAATTATCGTCGGACATATTGTACACTGGATTGGAGAATTCGTAATTACCGCTCAGACATCGTCTGATGGGCGATTTTTTTTGTTCGTTTTCTTTGTTGCGCGCTTTCACCGTTTGTTTTAATTTTTCCAATTTTCTGTTTATTTCTTCCGACGATCTGTTCTGACGTGGCGGTGCTTTCGGCGTAGTTTCGATCTTATTCGGAGAACTCAATAAGAACTGATCGGAATTGTGACTTTTCGGTATTGAAAATTCGATAGTTTTCGAATGGTTTGTCGATAACAATACATCGGGGGTGGTATTTTTTTTACTCGCATCTTCGATCGTAATCGTAGTCGCTGATCTCGTTAATTCGAACGGCGATGCTTTATTCCTCTTCTTCCTTTCCAAAGATTTATTTTCCGCTTTCATCTTGTTCATCACCATTTCTTGGATGACTTTTTGATTGGTGTCTCTTTCTTTTTTAATAATTTCCTTGTTGTATATAATATCGGGGGTGTGAGGGGTTGAAGTTTTAGGCGACGGTGTCGAAATCGGAATTTCTTCGGTGATGAGATCAGGTTTTTGTAGAACGTCGCTTTTGCTTTTCCTTCTGCTCTTCCGGACGTCGATCGAATCTTTAACGTTGGAAAATTCTATTTTCGATTGTAATCGTTGACAGTGTTCGTGAAATTCAACGTTATTATCGATATTTTCTTCTTTTTCTGCATCAAATTTATTTTTAACTGTCGATTCGGTGTTTTCTTCAGTAGTAGTTCCAGATTCGATTATCTGAGCGCTATTTTCTTCTTCTTGTTCGTTATTAATACTTTTGACAGGTTTTACATCTTCTTTTTTATCTTCGGATAATACGTTAACGTTTATAGCTTCGACGATATCGTTTATATTCGGATTAAGACTATCTTCTGCGAATTCTTCTTCGTTTTTAAATAGGACGTAACCGTTTTGACTGTTTGCGAGTCCGTCTTCGCTGCTGCTTTCGTTTCCGGTATCCATGAATTCTATGTTGTCTAAATTGAGGCTCAAAATGTTATTTTTAGCTTCCGCCACGTTTCGAACGTCTTTTTTCAAACTGGATATCGAATCTTCGAATTCCAATAGATCCGCCATTTTGGCCGGTTTCGATTCATCAGGATATTTGATGTGTATTTCGAATTCTCCGTCTTCGAAATCGTCGGAAACTACTTCGTCTCGAGCCCAATCGGATAATTCCGTTTCCGTTAGGGCCGCCGTTACTTGTTCCGCTGCGGATTCGGGGGAACTGAATCCGCCGGAATTGGCGGCGCCTTCTGGTGTTTCCTTGGACGTTTTTTCTACGCTTTTGTATTTAATATGTAAGGAATTGTGTATTTCGGGTAATAAATTTTCCAAATTCGGTAAAAGTTTCGGTTGATTCAAAGTTTTCTTATCGCTAATTATGGATTTTGTTGATTCGATGGACGGAATGTCAGTCTGTGGTAATTTTACGTTATCAACGCATATTAAGGAATCGGGGACGAAATCTTCTTTGATTTGTTCGTCATCTGCGACCGTATGTACTTCTACTCTCGGTATATTTTCGAATAATTTAGGTTTGGATTGTTCTTCTTTCTCGCTGTCCGAAGAAACTAAACTGTCTGACGTTAAACTATTGTTTTGTTTGCTCCAATCGATCTGAGGTACTATTATGGACGTTTCGTGTAGAGGACTTCGTGGTCGACCCTCAGATTCGTTCTCGAACACTGCTTCTTCTCCTTTTTGAACCATTTCGACTTCTTTCTTTTCTTCTCCGGTTTCCAATTCTTTGGTAAAAATTATTGAAGGTTGTGGTGATTTTAATTCGTTTAATTTTTTGCAAAACGTTTGCATACTGGCGCTTATTTCCGGCGAGGGTTTCAGCATCTTCTGGCAATCTGTAATGTTAGTGTGGAAACTTTTAAATTTGGTGTCTAGAGTGGAGGCGCTACCAGATTTTTGTATACTACCCGGACTCGTCTCACCCAACAAATATTTCTTTTTTAATTCAAGCGATACCTTAGCAGCAATACCACCGGTGCTTTGTGTGCGGTTCAAACTGTAACCTTCGGGTCGTGCCAAAGATATTGGTGCTGGTTTTTTTACTGGTTGTGCGGAAGGTACCAAAGGTGATAATTTCAATTCGATATTTGTTCTTTTTGCTTTCCCATCGGAAGGTTTTTGTAGATAACGGCTGGTCACCTGGATTTTTTTCGGTAGGTTCCCGCTGCCTCTCTTTTTGTTCACGTTGAAATCGTTGAAGATGATCGACGGTACTTCTCTCGTAGGAGTCGGGTCGTCTTGAGCGAATTCGGAATCCGTCGATATTTCCGTGGCAGAATTTTGAATTTCGCTCGACGTTTCGGAACTACTTTCGTCAGATACAATCTAAAAGGTAAATTAATTTATGTTATTCCAGCATTGACTATTCAACGTAAATAGCATTTTCAAATTTCCCAGCGACAAGAAGATACATATGCTAAATTATACAGTATCTGGAAAAGTTGGCAACATACGGGAAACTTTTTTATTATTAACGTTACTAAAAAATGTTATTCTTTATAAAACGTTTTTCATGATCCATAAAATAAAATGCAAATATCAGATGTCAACATTTTTTCATTCCTATACGAGTTCTGTCAAAAAGTATTAATTTGATACGAGAATAATAGTATATTGTGCAGCAAGTGAGAAAAGTACACGTGTTGCACACCAAATTTTTTTTATAACTGCATACATTTAAAGAATACAAGTAAAAATTTATATATCCCCCTGCCAAAAAGTTTGTGGTTAAGGAGTTTAGTACATGGCCACTAACTCCAGGAGAATAGCTAAGGAGGTCAGGCAAACCTCTGGAGGACGTTTATCCCAAGACCGTAATGTGAATTTTTGTAGCGAAAGGACGTCCCGATAAATTACTTCGAAGCGCTGCGAGAATCCGGAATCATATGATAATTCTTATCGCAGTGATTAAGTTTTTGTTAGTTTTTAAACAAAAATTTAACTACTAGTGATTAGTAATTCATAAAATATTCCCTTCGGGGAATTTTATTGGGTTTGACAAAAATGGGCAACCAGTTCACCAACAAATAAATATACAGGTTCATCCTCAAATAAATAGTCAAATGCAACATACTAACAATAATCCAATGCAATATCAACAGTTAATGTACACACCCACAAATTCATTTCCACAAAACTCATCACAAATACCTATTCAGACTCAACAACCACAACTACAGCAACTCCCAATACCTACTCAACCAACCTATAGTCTCTAATGTCATCCTATCAACCAGTATATAAACATTCTAACTTTCCAAGTTCTTCACATCAAGTTTCTATACCAACAGCATTAAACTTTAGCTGGCTAACAAACGAAAGTATCCCAGACATAGATTTTAGTGACCAAGATTCAAACAATTTAAAATCCATCCAGAAAAACCAGTGGCAGCAAGTAAAAAAGAAACGAAAAAGGGATAAACCAAACAACGCTTCTAATAGTCCAAATTCACCCCCAACCAAAACACAAAACCGATTCAACACTCACTCTGAATAGAAAGAAAGCGAGGAAACGCAACTAAACTAAACAAATGCACCATAGAAAGAATCAAAACCACCGCCTATATACATATATGGCGTTAAAGACTACAAGCAGATGATCAATAGCCTATCTGCAGAAACATATTTTACCAAAGCCCTAGCAAATGAAACCGTAAAAATTCTAGCACTTACAGTAAAAACATATAGAAAATTAGTAATGCACCTCAAAGAAGAAAACATAATCCACCACACCTATCAACTTAACCCTTAACTACTACCACTGGGTCACATTGACCCATGCGCAATTGGTAATTTGTCAGTGCGCCATTCTACGGAGATTCTATTGCTTGGGCTTCTCAGTATGCTCTAGATAGCCAGAGAGAACACATGCGGCGGCGTTTTTAGTTTAAATTAATGATCGCAAGTCTGTTAGAACGATCATATTGGGTCAGAGTGACTCAGTTATATTGTAAAAGTTATATTTGAGTCAAGTAGGTAATTGTTCCCTACAAAATAGTATTCGCTAAATATAACTATATTTCCTAATAACTACTTTATTTTTTAGAAAAATGAATAACCGTCCTCTTACTGAAAAGGAACTCGTGGAATTGGTTGAAAGTGACGAATTTTGGCAAGATGATGACAACCCTCAAGAAAATAATGAAAATATACCTCTTTCAAGCAGTGATAAACTAGATGCTTGTAAAAGTATTCTGGACTGTGGAGATGAAAGCGACAAAGAAGATGAAGAAATACAAAGCGATCATTACACTGATAGTGAAGAAGAGTGGGAACCTGACAATAATGAAAATTTAGAGAGTGACGATTCTGTTGAGAATGATACGGAGGTTGAAAATAATGAACAAATTGATGAATCCCAAAGAGAAAATATAGCGCCAGAAAATGAACAAACAAGAAAAAATTATTGGTATGGTAAAAAAGACAAAATGAAATGGTGAAAGACACCTCCAAAAAAAGGTAAAACACTCTCAAACAATTTGATTAAATTTTTAGCAGGCGTTAAAGGTTTAGCACGTGAACATCCTCCTACAACTCATCAAGAAAGTTGGAGATTACTTTTTGATGACTCAATGATAGAAAGTATTGTGCAATTCACGAATCAACGTATTGACATAGTCGCTGCTAAATACAGTCGATGCAAAAGAAAGAAAAATGCGCGCCGATCATTTTTTCCTACATTTATCAAAAATACAGATAAATTGGAAATTGAAGCGTTTATTGGTCTCCTTTACCTTCAAGGTTTGTTCAAGTCAGTCTATGGGCTACGGATGGTACAGGAAGGGATCTATTTAGAGCTACTACGCCACTAGCCAGATTTTCATTTCTTTTATGCTGCATTCGTTTCGATGACGAGACTACTCGAGCGAATAGAAGAAAAGAAAATAAACTAGCACCAATTTCTGAAATGTTTGATAAATTTGTCACTAATTCAAAGCAAAACTATACACCTGGTGATAGCATGACTGTAGATGAAATGTTAGTACCTTTTAGAGGCCGTTGTGGATTTCGAATGATCATACCCAACAAACCCGCAAAGTACGGCATAAAGGTACAAATTCTTGCAGATTCTCAAACACATTATATGCTAAATGCTGAAATTTACGCTGGAAAAGATCCTACAGAGAAAAAACAAACAACTTTTCTAATCCAACCCAAGTTGTCCTTCGTTTGGTGGAACCAATAAAAAATACTTCTCGAAGCATAACAGCCGATAACTGGTACTCCTCAGTTGAACTAATGAGAGAATTAGAGAAATTAAAGTTGACATTTGTTGGGACAGTGAAAAAAACAAAACATTTATTCCTTTGGAATTTATGCCATCTCCCAAGAGAAAAACAGAGTCGCCAATTTTTGGGTTTACTGCTCAGGAGACAATAGTATCATACATACCGAAAAAAATAAATCTGTTATTCTTATTTCAAGTACCCACCATGATGATAAAGTGGACGCACAAACCAAAAAACCAGATATAATACTATTTTACAATAGTACTAAAGCGGGAGTGGATGCACTTGATAAAAAATGTGCCAATTACACAACTTCACGTAGAAGTCGAAGATAGCCAATGACCATTTTTCATGCTCTTTTGAATATTGGAGGGGTAAATAGTACAGTAATTTATCAATTTGCCTCAGGTGGTAAAGAAATTTCAAGGTACAATTTTTTAAAACAACTTGGACGTAATTTATGTATACCGCATATGCAAAAAAGGTATCAAACTTCGTTGCCACGCGGTTTGAAAACTTTAATTTTTAATTTGATTGGAGATACACTTCCATCACCCCCAGCACCTCAACAAAGAGTGGGAGCCTCTAAAAGAAAAAGATGTGCAATTTGTCCCGTCAAAAAGACAGGAAAACCAGCACCTACTGTCTACTACTAAATGTGTAATATTCCAGTGTGTATAGAATGTGCAAAAACTTTGTGCCCAAACTGCGCCTAATTTTTTTTATTAATAACTATTGTTTTTTAGTTATGTTTCCATTTATGTGTTTATAAATAAATGTCAAAATATTATTTTTTATGAGTAAAAAAACTGGGTTTTTACGAAATAATTTTAGGGTGGTAGTAGTTAAGGGTTAAGGAAGGACGGACGTACAGAATACGGCATTTACACCACTCTATACCACCCAACGATATAAAAGCCGACACAAAGTTCACAACCAACGTAATGAATGTCAGGCACAGAGTTAGTAAAGAACCTCTGTCTCGATTCTTTATTGACCTTGAACCTCAGAAAAATAACAAGGACATATACAACCTAGAGTTTCTATGTAACACTAAGATAACAGTGGAAGCACCTAAAAAAAATTATACAGTAGTCGAATGCACGAGATGCCAAGCTAACGGCTACTCCGAAACCTACTGCACAAAACCGTACTGCTGCGTAAAGTGCGGATTGTCACATGATTAAAAAATATGCAAAAAATCCTGAAACACCCCTGCAAAATATGTATTATGTAACGAAGCCCAACCTGCTGACTACAATGTCTACAAAAAGCTAGTAGCATCTAGAAACAGAATTGCCCGAGGTTATCACCAACAAAACGCGCACCAAAATCCCGACCCCGTTGAACGTACATACAGAAGTTCAAACCCTCAGGTGTCGTACGCCCCGACAACACAACAGAATAACCCTGTAGACAGCACTGAACAACCTACAAACCTAGAAAGCCAGCTAACAATATTTTCAAATGAATTTAAAAGCATGTTCTCCCAGCTAATTGTCCAAAACAGTACCATGCTGAATCTATTAACCACTGTGTACGAATTTGAATTCACCCTCAAATTCTTCCTGTAACCGTTACTTTTCTTCACCCCGTATATCAAAAGTTACACATTCCGTATGCATCGTGATTAAAAATATCATTCTTGTTATCCATTCAATATTTCCTTAGCTACGCAAATATCCATTTTATCGTCCCTTTCACATAAAAAACACATAACTTCTGCCTTAAAATTATTTCATAATATCTATTCAACACTTCAAAGCCCCCTAATATCAATTTTAATCTTATCGCTCCAGGCAAAACCATCTTAAAATCTTTCCTTATATATAAAGAATGACAACAAAAGCGACCCATGCAACACTCAACTCAACCGCCGTTTATGACGGTTAAAGTTTAAAATCTCATCACCCATTGGCCAATTTCCCACATGCTTTCCCTTACTCTCACCCACTCTGAACAACACATATAATTAAACTAAAAACCATCATTAATTACTATCAGGTAATGTTTTAAATAGTATACCCTACCTCCAATAGTCAGTGATAATCTTAATTGTTCAGCGAAAGAACAAGATGTATACTACATTCGAATAAAACCAAAGTAAAAGTGCACACGAATTTAATTCATTCATCCATGTAACTAATCTACGTTAAAACACATTTTGCCACAATAGTGGATGGTCCTTCGCAGTCAACATAAAAGTGAACATCGTTCTCGCATTTTGCGACAACGCTAACATAAAGCGAGATCGCGAAACACATTGTCATAAGTAAACTAAATTCATGAATATACTCCGAATAGCTACTTGGAACGCCAACGGATTGCTAAATCACAAGCAGGAGCTAATAATATTCTTAAATATAAATAAGATCGACATTTTATTGGTATCAGAAACGCATTTTACAAATCAAACGGTATTTAAAATAACGAAATACCTCCCATATAACACACCTCATCCAGATGGCATCGCCCATGGGAGATCAGCAGTTTTAATTCGCAAGTCCATTCCACATCACGAACGACAAAAGTTTCAAACAGACAAAATTCAAGCAACAAGTATAGAAACAACAGCTGTACCTTGGAACCTCACTATTACAGTCACTTACAGTCCACCAAGCTACACGATATCAACTGACGAATATAAAGAGGCGACTGGCAACCTACTAAGAGCCATGTCAGACAACAACCACGATAACCTTTCCAACTGAGTCCCTACTTACTGACCGAGCGACCCAAAGAAGCTACCTGATCTCCTGGACTTCTTCAAAACAAAAGGAATTCCAAGAAATAATTGTACTACTGAATCCAACTTTGATTTTAGCTCAGACCATACTCCAGTAACCTAAAATGTAAGCACTACAATTATCAAAAAGTCACGTTCTCCAAAGCTGAGCACCAAAAGCACAAACTGGACTCTTTTTCGCTCCTACTTGGATGAGAACCTGAGACTAAAATCCCCGGAGGATATTTGTGAAGCTGCCCAATACTTCATAAAAATGGTTCAAGAAGCAGCCTGTCCACCCCGCAGTATAACAAGCCTGTTAATTCAACCACAAATGTGCCACTACACATTCGCCAACTCATTGCAGAGAAAAGCCGCGACTGAAAAATTTGGCAAAAATCCAGAAACGTACTCGATCAACTTGTTTATAACAGATTAAGTACCGAACTAAAGACAACTGTCAGAGAAGCACAAAACAACTCATTTGAATATTACCTCTCGATACATGATCAAACATTATGGAAGGCAACAAAAAACTTGAAAAGACCCATCCGCAAACCAAACGGGGAGTGGACCAGATCGGATAGGGATAAAGCCGAAGTATTCTCTGAACACCTGAGCACAGTGTTTAAAAACGAATCGGAAGATGAGAACCAAGATATCAAACATTCCATTAACTCTCCTTGCCAAATGCCACTTCCCATAAAATCTTTCTCTCCAATTGAAGTAAAGGAAGAAATAGATTCATTAAATAATCGTAAAGCTCCTGGGTATGATTTAAACAACGGGCAAATACTGATCCAGAGAAAAGCCTTTGTTCTCCTAACAACTATATTTAATCGTATCTTAAGCTTGTCTTTTCCCAACCATTTAGAAATACGCTGATATTATAATGGTACAGAAACCAGGCAAACCCTCACATGAGTCCTCATCTTATAGACCTATCAGCCTGCTACCTATATTAAGCAAAGTACTTGAGCGATTTCTTTTAAAAAGAATGTATATGGATCACGAATTCCTAGAATTACTGTCTAAACACCAGTTCAGATTCCGAGAGTATCATTCCACCACACAACAAGTCTAATTAATGAAATATCAAAAGCACTAGAAGATAAGAAATACTGCAATGCCGTATTTCTTGATATCGCATAAGCCTTAGACAAGGTATGGCACAGAGGCATACTCTTCAAATTAAAAAACTGTCTAACAAGTAATTATTACCTTCTTCTTAAATCCTACTTATCAAATAGACACTTCTCGGTTAAATACTCTGACCAGCAATCCGATTTCTATCCCATCAAAGCTGGCGTTCCCCAGGGCAGCGTCCTGGGGCCACTGCTTTTCTTGATATACTCGTCAGATATACCAGAAACCAACAACACCAAAATAGTCTCATTCGCTGATGACGTAGCCATGCTTCAGAAATTTGTGCTCAGAAGTGCCTCACAATGGGCACCTGGAAGGCAGAAATGTATATACTATCAGATAGCCAGGCAGCATTGAAAGCTCTGAAGTCATACACTTGCGAGTCTAAGCTGACTTGGGACTGTAAATAATTGGCAACAACCAACCAGGTCACTCTGATGTGGGTGCCAGGTCACAGGGGTGTTAGAGGCAATGAGGAAGCAGACAGCCTAGCCAAAAAAGGAACAAACTCCAAATACATTGGCCCGAAACCTTTCTGTGGACTTTCTAAAGCCCACTTGAAAGAAGAGTTTCGATGCTGGGAAAACGATTTAATGAAATCTCACTACAATAAAGTGCCTGGACAAAGGCAAGCGAAAAGGCTAATGAGTCTTTCGCCAAAGAAAGCTAAACAGCTTCTCGAGTTAGACAAAAAAGACTTGAAACTGGTAACGAGACTCCTCACTGAACACTGCCTTCTGAGGTATCATCTCAACAAAATGTGCAAATGTTGCCGATACTGCGAGAACATCGCAGAAACTGCAAAACATTTGCTTTGAGAATACCCAACACACAAGTGCCTAGGAGGGATTTTCCTAACGCCCTCTGATATTGACAGCTTATATTCCAGGAGACTGATAAACTTCGTACGAAGTCTGGGAATCCCGGGACTCGAATAAATTAAGGGTTATGCACAAAATACATTATAAGTCGAAGTTTTTGATTGGCTGCAGAATCTTCACGACCCCTCTTACAATCTACTTGTATGGATGCTCGACGATGCGTAAATTTAATACGCTTATTTTTCTACTACTTGCTATTTTTTAAAACTTCCCTAATTCCTTTAATTTTGGAGGGAGGAAAAAAGTCAGGATAACTTTCATATGTAGAATATTAAGCTCTACAATTTTCGATACGAATTTTTTTGTCTAACTTTTACAGTTTTCGAGTAATTACGAAAAAACACTTTTTACCGGGGGTTACAGACACTAAAACCTTTATACATACATATCTTTGAAACTGCATTAAATGAAAAATGCAAAGTCGTGTCAAAAATTTTGATTTGAGACCTTGTTTGATTGGTCTATACATGATTTTGAAATTAAGAAAGCTATGAGAAATATGCTACATTTCATAGCAGCTGTAGTAAGTTTCCCATTTATAACTTCTGTGATCGTATCCTTATGTATTATTTTATGACTATTTATCGGTTCTGTAGGATAATAAAAAAACAGATTATTCACTATGCCGACATTTCGGATTTATTTGAATCCATTATCGAGGCTACAAAGATATACATGCATCTGGTGATTATGAATATTGAATAATCAATAAAAACTTTAAGAACTTGAAAAACTTTAAAAACCTTAAAAACATTAAAAACTTTAATAACTCTAAAAACATTAAAAACCCTAAAAACTTTAATAACTTTAAAAATCTTAAAAACCCTAAAAACTTTAAAAGCTTTAAAAACCTAAAAAACCTTTAAGACCCTAAAAACTTTAAAATCCTTAAAAACTTAAAAAACCTTAAAAACTTTATAAATCTTAAAAACTCTGAAAACTTTTATAACTCTAAAAACTTTTAAGAACTTTAAAAATCTTAAAAACTAAAAATTTAAAAAAACAACAACTTTAAAAACTACTGCTCACATAAAAATTTAAAATTGAAAAATTCAAAAATTTTAAAAAACTAGAAACATCCCTCAAAAATGTCTAGGAAACATCATTAAATAAAATTTAAATTGCTGACAATTTAAAATTCCTTGACAATGAAATAAAAAATTATTTGTGCTCAACAGAGAAAAAAACTCCTAGGTAAGAGTGACACCTTAAGGAATTTTAGATTGTCAGCAGTTTAAATTTTATTTAATGATGTTTCCTAGAGACATTTTAGTATTTATGAGCAGATGTTTTTAAAGGTATAAAGCTTTTTGAGGTTTTTATTGATTAATTTTGTTGGAATTTTAATTTAGTTTCAACAAAAACCACTCTATTTTATTGCTTTAGCATTCTTATGTGAAATAGGATTAAATTAGAATAATAACATCCCGTCTTACAAATAGTTGTCCTCTGAAACAGGGTTAGGTTTTATGATACCCATATAAAAGAGAGTATCTGAATATTCGATAATAAATGTCATCACACAGCTTTTTTAGTATACACAAAAGAAACAGATGTTGGTTTTTAAGTATGCGAACCAAGAAAAGATATTCTTGTGATTTTAAAATTATTTTAGTCTGAATCGAAATTCTCTAGTAGAAGGACATACCTACCGGGTGCTATCAATTTTAGAAAATAAACAGTATTCAAACAGTAATTATAGTTTAATTTAATTCGACCGATCAAAGTCTAAATCCTCTTCCATATCCAACAAATTTAATATTCATAATCACCAGATGCATATATATCTTTGTAGACTTGATAAAGGATTCAAATAAATCCGAAACGTCGGCATAGTGGAAAATCCGTTTTTTTATTATCCTACAGAACCGATAAATAGTCATAAAGTTTCCCATTTAAGTTGCCAACATTAAAAACTTTTAATACCTTAAAAACATTTAAAACTTTAAAAACCCTAAAAACTTTAAAACCATTAAAAACTTGAAAACCTCAAAAACTTTAAAAAATCCAGCTCATGTAAAAATTTTGAATTGAAAAATTCAAAAATTTCAAAAAATTCAAAAATTTCAAAAAATTAAAAACATCCCTAAAAAATGTCTAAGAAACATCATTAAATAAAATTTAAATTGCTGACAATTTAAAATTCCTTGACAAGGAAATGAAAAATCATTTGTGCTCAACAGAGAAAAAACCTCACTAGGTAAGAGTGACACCTTAAGGAATTTTAAATTGCCAGCAATTTAAATTTTATTTAATGATGTTTCTTAGTGACATTTTTGTGGGATGCTTTTAGTTTTTGTGAAAATTTTTGAATTTTAAATTTTTATATGAGCAGGAGTTTTTAAAGGTTTTCAAGTTTTTAAGTTATAGTGTTTAAGTTATAAGTTTTTATTGATTAATTTAATATTCATAATCACCAGATGCATATATAACTTTGTAGACTTGATAAAGGATTCAAATAAATTCGAAACGTCGGCATAGTGCAAAATCTGTTTTCTTATTATCCTACAGAACCGATAAATAGTCGTAAAGTTTCCCATTTATGTTGCCAACTTTTTCAAACATACTGTATGCAACAAGGCGAGTAATTGTATTGAAATTTGAAAATACTTCGTAACACTAAGCGATATGTAAAAAAAACAGCCAAAGGTATATTATTTCTCACAGACAATCACTTTTTATGATCTTGAACGGTATATGAGACACCTAAAATATTGAATGAGACAAGCAAACGTATGAAAAAATGTACAAAATGATTGTTGCCGTTTCGAAATAACAAAATGCGGAGCAAAAATATGAGAAACTTCCTTTTTTTTGGCAAACAAAAATATATTCTTTAATATACCAAGGTTGCCTGAAAAGTTTCCGCTATAACAAAATAAACAGGGCAATTTTTCTTCAAATTTAGTTTCATTTTTCTCCTTTTAAGTCTATATATTTTTAAAATAACTTTTTTATACCTCCCAAATAGTAGTTTCCTTTTATCTCTGGAAAATAACCGTTTACAAATGCTACCACTACCTGGTTCGATAAAAATATCTTTCCACTAAGCCGAATTTTTAGGTTATAAAACAGGAAACAGGCACTGGGGGGGGGGGGGGTCAGATCTAGAGAAAAGGGAGCATGGTCAACTAAGTCAAAGTGTAATTCGTGAATTTTAGCCATGGCTATAGCTGAATTGTGAGCAAGCGCGTTGTCTTGATTGAGAAGCACTTTTTTTCTTTTTTAAATGCGGTCTTAAACTTATCAAGTAATGATGCCTAATATTCTTCCTTATTGTTTTACTTTTTTGAAGATAGAATGAGCAGAATTCAGCAGCTATAATCGTTATAACCCTCCCAGGCGCCGACGGAACCGTTTTCGAGTTTTTCGGAGCACGTTCGCCCTTTAAAACACACTGCCTTGACCATTATTTTGTCTCAGGAGTGTAGGGGTGCATGTACAGTTATAAATCGGTCTCGTTTTGCTTAACTCGCTCCAAAAGAGCTTTGGAAATGTTTATTCGAATGCGTTTTTGATCGAAAGTACCAAACGCGGTACCGAACGCGCATGCGCAATTATTTAGTCAATATATGACGAAAATTATGCCCATAACCTCTGCTATCTCTCTAATTTTAATTCAACGATCTTCTAGTACCATTCAATGAACTTTTTTGACGTTATGGCCTTCCAGAACACTCAGGCTAGTACGACCACGTTTAAATTCAGCTACTAAAAAATTTCACGATCATAAATGATGGCACAGAGTCTGTATACACTCCATGAGGGTGTTGCCTCTAATGAGAGCTCGGTACTAAATTTTTTGCATTACACGATTAGTCAACACATTCCTTTATTTGCAAAGTTCGGCCATGTTTACGTTCAGGTTGGAAACTTTTCAGACAGTCCTCATACATGTCAATAAAATAAGCTGTGTTAATGATTAAAAATGCACAAATATTATAAAAAATAAAATGGATCAACATCAATTTACGACAATCACAGTTTCCACGGTAAAAATCGAAGTCCCTCGGTAATACTCACGGTGAATATTTTTATTTTTATTCTCATTAGTTTCGTTTGTGGTCAATATCGATTCGGCAAAACGTTGTGACGGACAGCGGTAACCAAATTCCTCCCATTCATCCACAAACAAATTATTTTAAACATTTAAAAAAAAATTCAAAACATGTTTTTACCGGAATATAAAGTAGTATCACGTTCTTTTGACATAACCAGATGAGGTTATTTATCGTTTTTAATAAAAAAATAACGCGTAACTTTTACAGGCATAAATTAACTAAACACAGAAATGACGTCACAAGTTTTAGTAAATCCATTTTCACAAAATCAAATACACAAAAACACAACTAAAGTGAAATACATAACAACCACAAGATCAATCAAGAAGGATTATAGCATGTTTTCATCCAGTAAAGTATTGACTAATACACGGAGAGTCATTATACATTACTATCAAATATTTTTACAGTTTCTATTAAAATAATAAGAGTGGAAATGAAAATAGAAATCCTCGGTAGATTGTTCTAAATATATGAAATCAATAAAAGAAGGCAGAATAATAGAGGTTATGACAAACGAAATCCATGTATGATGGATTAGAAGCAACTGCCTTAACCCTTGATCAAGTTTAATATTAAAATACTGCAAGTGATTCAGAGCGAAAGAGAGAGAGAGAGAGAGGGAGAGAGATAGAAAAAAGAGAGCGAAAGAGAGAGAGAGAGAGGGAGAGAGATAGAAAAAAGAGAGCGATAGAGAGAGAGAGGGAGAGAGATAGAAAAAAGAGAGCGCGAGTGAGAGAAAGAGAAAAGGGGAGAGATACTTGGAGCGATTCTCGTTCCATTAAATTGACAAAGGTGGTACCATTTTGCATGACAAAAGAACAAATACATTGGCGTCCTATGTAGGTAAACCCCCCTTTTGATGATATCAAACAAATAGCTGATAGATAGTATCACCAAGAAACTCAAAATAGTTCCAAGGAGTTAAAAAAGGCCTACATCTAGTAGTGATCGAATGAGAGACTGATAAAGAAGAAGAATACAAGAAAATCTTGAAATAAAGAAAATTTTGGTTAAACTAAATGTATACACTGTGTACTTCTGCTCTTAGTCACCATATTAGATGATACAGTGTATCTAAATCTATGATATAGAGATCTTCAATGATGGATTATTGTAGGGAATAGATGTTTTGATTTATGGGTGGTTTTGTTGATAGAAGTGACCCTGATGTAGGATTCGTTTTCTCTGCAAGAGTGGGTTAGACATTTTTGAAAAAGGTCTTTTTGAGTGGTGCGCCGTTTGTGAAGAAGGGTATGAGAAATGGAAGGTGATGGGCGCTCGTGCATCAAGGAGAAGCGAAATTTTAAGAATGTTGAAATCGGTGAGATGAATAAACAATTATATTAGATAGAGGGCGGGTACAGCTGCGGCTATATTGTCCCTAACGTAGCTGTTGAATGAATTCACCAGGTCACAGGGAAACTGCAGAAAATTTGCAACACCGGCAGATACATTTCATAAACTAAAATTCAATAGGCGTGATGACAGATTTTGAAAAATTGTTCAGAAACGTATGAATAACATATTTCTGCAGATAATAAAGGTTTAGTCCGAAAAAAATGACAACTGTTTTAAAACTTGCAGCTAAACGTTTGTCAGTGACGTCACGTTTGAGTAAACGTAACGTAAATACGAGACGTACTTTCGATGCCTATTAAATAATTTAATTATTTTGTGTTATTAAATATAAATTTCAAAGTATATAAGTGGCGTGGGTTTCTTCAGTGTCATAACACATCAATAAAAACTCTAAGCATGTTATTTGTGTCCTTTTCACAAAATAAAATAATACGAGACAAGTGCAAGGCGAGATTCAACAACGACATTGCTTAGGACTCAGCTTTATTGAGTATTTAATTTTCCTTGTAAATTCTAAAATAGTATGTATCTTCTTTGGCACCCGAATTTAATATAAAAATAATATTTTTCAAGGTTAGGTTTCACCTTGCACGATTGTGTGTCCTCGAAGCCGGCCGTGTCCCATCAAACATTTTGGCGAATGTGAGTTATTCTCAGTCGCTATCATTTGATACCCATATTATAGAAGTGCATTAAAAATAACTAATCCCCATATTGGATTTAGATTGACGTCACTTTATTTTTTGAGTTATTCTCAGCATGCCCTTTTATTTGATACCCATATCGTGCATTAAAAATAACTAAATCGTCACCTTGGCTGTTCCTCCATATTGGGATAAGATATACGTCACTTCATTTTTCGAGTTATTCTCAGCAAGTCCTTTCATTTGATACCCATATTGTGAAGGTGCCTTAAAAATAACTAGTCCGCCATGTTGGGTGTTCCGCCATATTGAATTGAGAGTGACGTCACTGTATTTTTCGAGTTATTCTCAGAAAGCCCTTTCATTTGATACTCATATTGTAAGAGTGCATTAAAAATAACTAATTTGCCATCTTGGCTGTTCCTCCATATTGGGATAAGATATACGTCACTTCATTTTTCGAGTTATTCTCAGCATGTCCTTTCATTTGATACCCATATTGTAAAGGTGCCTTAAAAATAACTAGTCCGCCATCTTGGGTGTTCCGCCATATTGAATTGAGAGTGATGTCACTGTATTTTTCGAGCTATTCTCAGCAAGCCCTTTCATTTGATACCTATATTGTAGGAGTGCATTAAAAATAAGTAATCCGCCATTTTGACTGTTCGTATATATTGGGTTAGAGTTATTATCAGAAAGCCCTTCCATTTGATACCCATATTGTAAGAGTGCTTAACAATAACTAATCCGCCATCTTGGCTGACCCTCCATATTTGATTTAGCGTAACATCACTTTATTTTTCGAGTTATACTCAGCAAGTTCTTTCATTTGATACCCATATTGTTGCAGTGTACATTAAAAATATCAATACGCCATTTTGACTGTTCCTCCATATTGGGTTTAGAGTGACGTCACTTCATTTTTCGGGTTTTTCTCAGCAAGACCTTTCATTTAATAACCATATTGTAAGAGTGCATTAAAAATAACTAGTCCGCCTTCTTTGGTGTTCCGCCATATTGGATTTAGAGTGATGTCACTTTATTTTTCGAGTTATTCTCAGAAAGCCCTTTCATTTGATACCCATAGTGTAGGAGTGCATTAAAAATAACTAATCCGCCATCTTGGCTGTTCCTCCATATTGGGTTTAGAATGACGTTCACTTCATTTTTCGAGTTATTCTCAGTACGCCCTTTCATTTGATACCAACCTTGTAGGAGTGCATTGAAAATAACTAATCCGCCATCTGGGGTGTTCCGCCATATTGAATTGAGAGTGACGACACTGTATTTTTCGAGTTAATCTCAGCAAGCCCTTTTATTTGATACCCACATTGTAGGAGTGCATTAAAAATAACTAATCCGCCATTTTGACTGTTCCTCCATATTGGGTTAGAGTGACGTCACTTCATTTTTCGAGTTATTCTCAGAAAGCCCTTTCATTTGATACCCATATTGTAGGAGTGCTTAAAAATAAATAATCCGCCATCTTGGCTGTTCCTCCATATTGGGTTTAGAGTGACGTCACTTTATTTTTCGAGTTATTCTCAGCAAGTTCTTTCATTTGATACTCATATTGTTGCAGTGTATATTAAAAATAACCAATCCGCCATCTTGGCTGTTCTGTCATATTGGATTTAGAGTGACGTCACTTCATTTTTCGAGTTATTCTCAGCAAACCCTTTCATTTGATACCCATTTTGTAAGAGTGCATTAAAAATAACTAGTCCGCCATCTTGGGTGTTCCGCCATCTTGGGTGTTCCGCCATATTGGATTTAGCGTGACGTCACTTTATTTTTCGAATTATTCTCAGCGAGCCCTTTCATTTGATACCCATATTGTTGCAGTGTGCCTCAAAAATATCTAGTCCGTCATCTTGGATATTCCGCCATATTGGATTTAGAGTGACGTCATACAGCCAACCATGCATTGTCATTGAAACTAAACGTGTAAACAAGATCGGTTGAAGATACCTGCTTCAAAATTGAGTTGCAAGATTCCACCCAAACAAACATAGTTACAGTCCTAAAAGTAAAATAAAAGTTTTAAAAAAGAACATCTGATGCTACAGAACGATCATGTTTTCAAAAAAAACATCCGCCTGAGGACTGAAAAAGATTTAAAAGAAAGAACTTTCGATTTAATGTTCGGTACAAACAAATTGCAATCGTAAATAAAATCACAGAGAACCAGTTTAGTCAAAAGTGACGTCATTTGCCGTGATGGTATTTTGCAGTTTTATTTTATCAAAATAATTGTCGATATCGCTGGTAATAAACAAAAATGAATGTGCGTGTTTCGCGTGTGACTCAAATTTAATTAAATAAATAAATAAATAATTTTGGCGATTTTTAATTACTATAATCATGCCTATTGGTAATAGTTCAGTTTAGGTTGCCACGTAACGAAAAGACAATTCATCCCTCATGCTTTCTCATACAAATATTTGAACACCCTGTATATTATACCTTATGCGTTTTTAAGAAGTTAATTTATGTTAAAACAACACTCACGTTAGCAATGGATTAGAATTAGATCGCAAATACATAAAAAAACTCGCAATTAGGCCACTCTGTATATAATAATTACCTTTTTTTACCATTGCTTTAACGTGATTGTTGAGGACGAGGCGACCCGGATCGTTATAAAAGAAATTTCGGACACGATCGGTGAATGCATTTTATACGATTACTAAAGAAATATGTTAAAAGCAGGCAACACTGTACAATAAATTCACTCCGATTTAAGAATAATTTCTACCCGTAAAAAATATTATTTTAAGTAAAAAAAATGTTATTGGATGCAACAGTTTTCACTATCCGAGTCTTTTTTAGATCGGTTGTGACTTGTCGAGGAAGATGATAAACTAGAGTCGGGGGAACTTGAAGGGAGGGAAACTTTTTGCGTTTTAGGTAGAGAGTAAGAAGTAACGATTTCTTTTTTAACACCTTTATTGTCTTCATTTTTTCTTATCGGTAACGGAGAAGACGTTACTGATTTCTTTCGACGCTGCGGCACCGATGGAGGAACATTCAAATTATCTTCAGTCCTTGATTTCCGTCTTACAGGTCTTTGTGGTGGTAACGCATCATCTTTTTTACGTTTATCAACTTTTGCATATAGTTCATCTAAATTTACTTGTTTATCGGTGGTAGGTTCATCAGCAAAAGAAGAATCCGTCGATTCCACAGCTTTTGCAAAAGTTGACGGCGCAGATTCACTGACAGACAAAGAAACTGAATCATCATCATCAAAATTTAAAGAAGAACAACCCGCAATATTTGTATTTGGAATAGTTTTGTTAGAAACTATATTTTCACTCATTTTAGTTTCATTTAACCGCTTCGTTTGGGTGTTAGTATCAACGGTATCAGAAAATTGGTTTGATAGTCGATTATTTGACAAAGAATCATTTTTTTCTTCGATTTTTTTTCTTGAAGTATTTGCAGCATTCAAATAGTCTTCATGTGTCAATTCTGAGTTGTCAATTTCAATATTTTTCATAAACACTTTGGTGTTTGGTATATTAAGAGCATTTTCGATAGGTACTGTTTTTATTTCTTTATCAGTACTACTCTTATTATCTGAACATTTTAAACTTGTCCCTAGGCTCGAATTATTAGTCACATAATTTTTTTCTTTCCTTTTCTCTTTAATACCATCAATTTTTTCATTTGAGGAAAATTTGGTACTGCCAGTACTAGCCTGTTTATTTGGAGACTTATCAATTTCTGAGTTGTCTATTTTAATATTTTCTATAGAAACAGTGTTGGGCATATTAAGAGCATTTTCGTTTGGTACTACTTTTACTTTTTCTTTGGTACTACTCTTATTGCTATCTGAACATTCTAAACTTGTCTCTGGTCTCGAATTATTCTTCATATGATCTTTTTCTTTACTTTCCTTATTGATATCATCAATTTTATCACTTTGAACAAATTTGGTACTACCAGTACTAGCACTTTCTTTAACTTTAAAATCATCTATATTTGAACGCTTATCCAGTTCTGAGTTATCTATTTTGATATTCTCCGTAAAAACTGTGGTCTTGGGCACATTAAGAGCATTTTCGTTAGGTACTACTTTTATTTCTTCTTTGGTACTACTCTTATTGCTATCTGAACATTCTAAACTTGTCTCTAGTCTCGGATTATTCTTCATATGATCTTTTTCTTTACTTTCCTTATTGATATCATCAATTTTATCACTTGAAACAAATTTGGTACTAACAGTACCAGCACTTTCTTTAAAATCATCTTTATTTGAACGCTTATCCAGTTCTAAGTTGTCTATTTTGATATTCTCCGTAAAAACTGTGGTCTTGGGCATATTAAGAGCATTTTCGATAGGTACTATTTTTATTTCTTCTTTGGTACTACTCGTATTGCTCTCTGAACATTCTAAACTTGTCTCTGGTCTCGAATTATTTGTCATATGATCTTTTTCTTTATTTTCTTCATTGATATCATCAACTTTATCACTTAAAGTTAATATGGTACTACCATTAATAGCACTTTCATTAAAATCATATGTATGTACACTAGTTTTCAATTCTGGATTGTCTATTTTAATATTTTCTATAGAAACCTTGGTGTTGAGTATATTAAGAGCGTTTTTGTTAGGTACTGCTTTTAGTTCCTCATCAGTACTACTCTTATTCATTTCTGAACATTCTAAACTTGTCTCTGGTCTTGATTTATTAGATACATAACCTTTTTCTTTACTTTCCTTATTGAAATCATCAATTTTATCACTGGAAGAAAATTCGGTACTACCAGTACTAGCATTCTTTTTCAAATCATTTTTATGTGAACATTTATCGAATTCTGAGCAGTCCGCTTCAACATTCCTTATAAAAACGTTAGTCTCGGATATATCAAGAACATTTTCTTTAGGTATTACTTTTATTTCTTTATCGGTACTATTATTGGTTTCTAAACTTGTCTCTGGTTTCGAATTATTAGTTACATAACCATTTTCTTTGACATCATCAATTTTATCACTTGAATATTTAGTACCAACATTATTTGTAGCATTGGTTATATTAGAATCGTTTTCATAGGTTTTTGATTTTATTTCTTCTTCAATTATATTGGTACTACTATTATTACTTCCTGAACGTTCTAAATTTGTTTCTGGTCTCGAATTATTAGTCGCATAACCTTTTTCTCTAATTTCTTCATTGACATCATCAGTTTTAACGCTTGAGGAAAAGTAAGTACCACCATTAACTGTAGTATTGGTTATATTAGAACCTTTTTCGTTAGTTTTTGATATTTCTTCTTTGCTTACATTGGTACTATAATTATCTACAGATTTCTTGGTACTATCAAGTAATTTAGCTGTAACTATTTCTTTATCACTTCCCAATTTTGTTTGAGTAAATCCCCGATTATTTTCTGAAGTATCTTCCGAAGCTAATTGTTGCAACGTTGCCAATTCTCTATTCAAAACATTAAAAGAAGCACTAAAATCGTTTCTATCCAATTCTGATTTATTCCAAATGACATCAGGATCGTTATCATATTGTGGGAAAATTGTGGACGTTATAGAAACCTTGGCGCCCCAATCTTCATATTTATTCCCTATAGATGACAAAGTGTCTTGTACGAATTTGTCTAAATCGTTGGAAGAATAATTCGACGCTCTTCTAGTATCGACAAATTGTTTCGGTTTGGTCGTTACGGTTTCGAATATTTTGATGGTGTTTTTAATACCTTCGGGTTTAGGTTCGAAAGTAAATTTTTCAATTTCTTTATCGACTTTAATGCTTCTTTGAGCGGTTTTCTTTAAAAAATTGTCAGCGGGGTTGCTTTTACGTTTCTCTCTAACCGAAATATTTTTTTTAGGTTCTTCTGGGGCAGTTTCGAATTTCTTCAACATTTTTTTTATATCAACTTTTTCGACAGCCTCTAAATCAACGGAGTGTCTATTTATTGAGTTTCTCTTAAAGCGAATTTCCGTTTTGGATCTTTTTAAACCGAAAGATTTCTTATTATCCTCCTCGTCGCTATCGGTACTACTTTGTCCTTGCACTACTTTACCTAAAACCCGAGCTTCGAATAGAGATATACTATTTTTCGGTATTTTATTAACAATTTTATCCGAAAGATGGGGGGTTTTTAAACACTGTTCCAAATTGGTGTATTTAACGTCGCTGAACGATCGACAAACTTTCCTATCTGGTGTATCATGTTCCAATCCATCCATCCAATTCAACAAATCATCTGCTTCGTACTGTTTATCTTCATTTTCAACTTCTAGAGCTTTAAACAGATCTTCTATGCTGCTGGATACTTTTTCTTCCTCTTCTGAATCAATTTTGTACTTGTTAGGATCTATCGGTTTCTTCAGTTCGTCTTCGTTCGCTATTAAATTTTCTATGTAGTTATCGATGTCTTTCAGATCTTCATCTTCCGGTTCAAAATTGAAGTTTTTAATTTCTTTGATCTCTTCCGTAGTTTCGGGTAAGCTGTGTTGTTTTATTAGAGGTTTGTTGAGATTAGATCGAAAAATTGGTGGTTTTTTATTAGTGACACCGAAATATTTTTCTTTATCTAGTTTTGCTGTGTTAACTGCCACTTTTGGTTTTCCCACTTCTTTCGGAAGGGAAATTTTACTTGGGGTTCTTTTAATAATCAACAGGGGTTGCGGTTCGGTGTTTTGGAATTTCGGAACGAATTCGGGACCGAAAGATTTTTTATCCTTGGAAGGTATAACGAAGTTCCTCAAAGATTTTTTAGGTGCCAGCACGTCTCCAGAAGTAGAGCTTTTGGTTAAAGTATTATTCCGAAAGGTATTAGAAGGAGGATTCGGGTTTGGGATTTTTAATGTCCCAACTACTACGTTGGGATCGTTTATTTTATTCATATTCAGATCGAGATCGCCCGATTCGGCACTATTATACTCCCCGGAATTAACCGAAACGTTATCGGAAGACCGATTCGATATTTTCTCGCCGGTATTGAGATCGTGATTGGAAACTATATCGGGATAATTTAAATAGTTGAAAGATGATTTCACCTCTGTATCAGTGCCGGTGTCGGTATGGACGATCGGCGGTTCGACGCAAACTTCTTTCTTTCGCAATTCTCTAGCGCGAATTTCTTCTTCTCCTTCTGTCGCCGTTTCTGATTCATCACCTAAAATATGAAAATACGAATTTACGTTAGTTCTTTTTACGTTTTTTATTTATTTTTTTATTGTGAAGAAACAAACAAAAAACTTGGTACGCATTAACAATATCTACGACCGTGTTATAAATTTAGTTTGTAGTCCAGTCAGGGGGGACAAAAAAAGGCAGTTGCCCTACATCAAATTCGGGAGTTTTTAACCTTGGCGAGTTCGCGCTCGCGTCGCCATCTTGGAAAAATGGCGGCCAAAACAGTTATTTTCGGAATATATATTTTTCGGTAGGTCTTACTATGAACATGTCTAAATAAATATTCAAGGTAAGACAATTCACTATAACTTAAAACAGTTTACGAACTGCAACAGCGTAAAGTGAAGACGATATCCAGAATTTAACGTAAGTGAAGAAATAATCAAGTGTAATGAAAATCATGTATCAAAAAACATTGACATAGAACAACCTGGTCCTTTCAACCGAAACAGGCTAAAATAACTACCGAACGAAACAAGTGTATTAGGCCTACCGTTAAAAAAACGTCTTGGTGACTATATCCTAAAGTGGCGTGGAAATGAGTCGGGTTGCAGCGAATTCCGGATATTATGAATTCTTAGGCAATTATAGGTTAATAATTTAGGCTGTTCCAGTTCGGTAACTGTTCGATATAGGAAAAAATGTTTGATATAAAAGTTATAGGGAATTATCTAATCGATAATATTTATCCAAATATTTTCGTGGTAGGACCGATTTGAGAGGAGCTCGCCAGGGTAAAAAACTCGGGGAATAATTCATGATCTTAAACCCAACGATCCTGTCAAAAATCAAAACTCCCGGATCTGACGTAGTGCAAAAATACCCATTGACTGGGCCATTCGACGAAAAATGGACTATAACAAATCAATATTGATTGAAATACCAATAATATTTTTTCTGTGACGGGAAAAAACGTTTGACATTTTATCTCTGTTAGCAGGCAACAAAATAACATATTTCGTTAAAATATTTCCATAAAACCCATCCCTTTATGTAAAATTTCGCCCAGAATCGATTAGTAACATTTTTATTATCATTACTCTTTATTTTTTTCGATACTTCTACTTTGACGCACTGTACCTCACAAACGCACCATTGTGGTGCGCTCCTAATTTTTTCCTCATAGATTGATCCTTTGAGAAAAATCTTCTAGAATTAGAACTGAATAGTTGCATTATTTTGGTCTGTGCCGTTTTTTAAGTGAAAGCATGTTTTTTTGTAAATTTCAACTCCTATTTAGAGGGTGAAAAACTAATTGTCCCAATCGATTTCTCGTACTCAAATCCCTTTCAATCCCACTTTCAGCCTTTACTTTGAGAAAAAATATTTTTCTAAGTTTCATCATGGAAAAATTCTCGATTTTCATCTTAGCTTAAATTTTACCAGTTTTCATAAAAATATTCTCACGAAATTCGTTCTTTTTAGAAGAATTTCGTCCCGAATTGATTGGTAAAATTTTTATTGTCTAAACTGTTAGGATATTCAATTATGACGCACTGTGCCTCACAAACGAACAATTATGGTACGTTCCTGATTTTTTTTCTTCATAGAATGATCCTTTGAGAAAACTCTTCTAGAATATGAACTGAATAGTTGCATTATTTTGGACTGTGCGATTTTTTAAGGGGAAGCATTTTATTTTTGAAAACTTCAACTCCCGTTTAGAGGGTGAAAAAATTACTTTGTCAAAAAACTGATTGTGCCAATCAATTTATCGTACCCAAAAACCCTTATAATCCCACTTTCAGCCTTTGCTTTGAGAAAAAAATATTTTTCCCGAGTTTTATCATGGAAAAATTCTCGATTTGCATCTTTGCTTAAATTTTATCAGTTTTCATAGAAATATTCTCGCAAAATTCGTTCATATAAGTAAAATTTCGTCCTCAATTGATTGGTAACATTTTTATTGTCGCACCCCAAAATCTCGTTGACCACACTTTCTACCTTTTCTTTGAGAAAAATATATTTTCCCAACATTCATCATCGGTATGTATGGAAAAATTCTCGATCTTTGATCTGTGCTTAAATTTTACCATTTTTCATGAAAATATCCCCACAACATTGGTTCACATACGTAAAATTTCGCCTAGAATCGATTGGTAACATTTTTATTATCCTAAATCTTTTATTTTTTGAGTTACGAGGGATATTCGATATTACCACTCTTTTTTTCAATACTTCTACGTTGACCCGTACCTCAAAAACGCAGCATTGTAATAAGCTCCTGATTGTTTTCCTCGTTCCTTTTCAAAATACTATTCTAGACTATGAACTCAATAAATGCACTATTTTGGCCTGTACAATTTTTGAAGTGAAAGCATGTTTTTTTTTTAAATTTCAACTTCTGTTTAGAGGATGTAAAAATTATTTTATCGAAAAGCAGATTATACCAATCGATATCTCGCACCCAAAACGCACTATGACCTCACTTTCTGCCTTTTCTTTGAGCAAAAATTTTTTTCCTAATTTTTATCATGGGTATAATGAAAATTTATTGGTTTTCATCTATGTTTAAATCTTTTAATTTTTCATGGAAATATTTCTACAAATTTTCTCCCAAATCGATTGGTAATATTTTTATTGTCCTAAATCTTTTATTTTTTTGAGATACGAGGGATATTTGATTTTACTCCTCTTTTTTCGATACTTCCACTTTGACGCACCGTACCTCAAATACGCACTATTGTGGTATGCTCCTGATTTTTTTCCTCATAGATTGATCCTTTAAGAATATTCTTCTAGAATATAAGCTCAATAGTTGCATTATTTTGGTCCGTACAATTTTTTAAGTAAAAGCATGTTTTTAAAAATTTCAACTCTTATTTAGTGGATGAAAAAATTACTTGATCGAAAAACAGATTATGCCAATCAATTTCTCGCACCTCTTTGGCCACGCTTTTCTTTGAGAAAAAATATTTTTGTTAATTTTCATCATGGGTATTTTGGAAAGTATATCGATTTTCATCTATGCTTAATATTTATCATTTTTCGTGAAAGTATTTCCATAAAATTGGTTCTTATAGGTAAAATTTTCTCCTCTATTCGATATTATGTACCACTCTTTTTTTCAACACTTCTACTTTGACGCACCATATCTCAAAAACGCACCATTGCAATAAGCTCCTGATTTTTTCCTCATTCAAGGATCCTTTGAGAATACTATTCTAGAATATGAACTCAATATTTGAAGTGAAAGCATGTTTTTGTTTTTTGAAAATTTCAACTTCTCTTTAGAGGGTGAAAAAATTATTTTATCGAAAAAGGGATTATGTTTCAAAATTTCGAATATTTAATAACTGGTTAAATGTTTTTAAAAATACCTCTACCTCCCCAAAACCGACCCCAAAGAACCCGAATTTGAATACAGATTTATTTTTAGGGCCTTAATCCCTTTAGAAACCACAAAAATTTCCAAAAGGGACATGATTCTTATTTTGCTTGTATTTCTCGAATCGCGTGTATACTGTAACGATTCATGAAGATTCTCTATACGACTGTATTTCTTTTAGTTTTAACAAAACATTATTTGGTCAAACATATCACGTCAAAACTGACCTTTCATTTTTCATGCCTGTTATCAATACCTCAATTTTGATGCCTTATATCTCAGAAACGCTTCTCGTGAGACAATTCCTTATTTTTTTCCTTATAGAATGATTATTTGAGAATAGCCCTCTAGAAATTGAACTCAATGTTTCCTCCAATATTTTGAGCTGTACATTTTTTTAAATACACGTATTTTTTTTCGAATATTCCGATCTCTGTTTAAAGGTGAAAAAAAACACTACATCAAAAAACGAATTATTCGAACCGATTCAGCACACTTAAAAACCCCTCTATCCATAATTTCAGCCTTTTATATGGGAAAACAATTTCTCCCACATTTTTCATCCTGGAAATATTTCTACAAAACTAGTTCGTATAGGTAAAATTATCTCCCAATTCGATTGGTAATATTTTTATTGTACTAAATCTTTTATTTTTTGAGTTAGGGGGGATATTCGATATTACTCCTTTTTTTCGATACTTCTACTTTGACGCACTGTATCTTATAAACGCACTACTGTGGTATGAGCCCGATTTTTTTCTTCATAGATTATTCCTTTAATTCTTTTCTTCTAGAATATAATCCCAATGGTTTCATTACTTTGGTTGGTATAATTTTTTAAGTGAAACCATGTTTTATTTAAAATATCAACTTCTATTAAGAGGGTAAAAAAATAACTTTATCGACAATCGATAATCCAAAAACTCCATTCGCCACGCTTTCAGAATTTTATTTGAGAAAAGATATTTTTTCCAATGTTTATCATGGGTATAAATAAGTATGGAAAAATTTTCGATTTTCATCTGTGCTTAAATTTTACCATTTTCCGTTAAAATATTTCCACAAAACTGGTTTATATAGGTAAAATTTCGCCCAGAATCGATTGGTAATATTTTTATTATCCTAACTCTATTATTTTATAAGTTACGAGGGATATTCGATATTACCCCATTTTTTTTATGCTTTCACTTTGGTGCATTGTACCTCACAAACGCACCATTGTGATACTCTCCTGATTGTTTTCCTCATAGAATGATCCTTTGAAAATATTCTTCTACAATATGAACTCAATAGTTGCATTATTATGGTCTGTACAATTATTTAAGTGAAAGCTGGTCTTTTTGAAAATATCAATTTAGCAACGATCAACATTATTTGTAGCAAAATGAAGAAAATCTTATGGCACGTGTTATCCATTTGTTCATAAGCTCCGCCCACCCCGGTGACGTCACGTATTCTATTATAAGAGATGTAAAAGTTCCTAAAGGTGCAAGTTGAATTAGTTTAGTTAAATTCCACGCCTTGCAAAATTATAAATAAAAACTTTCAAAATTACCATTTTCCTGTAATTTATGAATACATTTTTTTGTTTTTCACATGAAATTGCGTCTATTTAAAGAGGATATTATTTTATATTGCTAACATGTTGAAAATTCTACTTATTTTCGATATTTTAAGTAAGAATGATTTATTTAGGATATTATAAAAAAAATTCAAATTGTACTAAAAAAAGATTGGCTGTGGTGCTTTTTTTAACGGCAGTAGATAGTAAAAAAACAACATAAATGTTCACATTTACAATATAAAAAATGATAGTTGTACCATCATTTTGTCCTACAACTGACATTCATTGCAGTAACTGTCAAACATATTCGACACGTAACACTGAAACGGAGTACCGACAAAACATTTTTGAATACATACGCCTCAACAACCTCAATCTCATGAACGGCGTTAACGCCATCAACTTCTTTATAACTACGAGAAGAAAAATTAATGTGGAAAAAGAAACCGAAATTATTTTAAATATAGAAAAATTAAATGTGTATAGAATGACATACTTACCATCCGAGCTGTCGTAGTAACTGGATTGATCGCTACTACTATATTCGTCAGATTCCGAATTCCTTTTTCTTCTATAACTGTTCTTCCACCTTTCTGCCCATCGGAGCGTTCCTTCTTTAGTTGGAGGCTGTTCTAAAGCGTCGTCGTAGGCTTCGTCGTCACTGTCAGTATCGCTAAAATAACAGAAAGTTTTTAAAACATCGAAGGATAGTTTCGATTTACCTTATGCTCGAAGAATCATCATCGGTGTCGTCTAATTCAGCACACGAAGCCCCAAAGTTTTTATCAGTCCATTCGTCTTCGTCTATCTGATTTAGGGAATCTTCTTGGTCTGACGAAACATGACCAGATGATAGATTAGAAAATTCAATTCGTTCTGGAGTTTGAACTGAAATAGATATACAAAAAAATTTACATTTAGTATTAGATACAAATCAAATAAACTAATCAGGACCAAAAAGTCAGAAATACAGAACAAAATTACTCAGATTTGAGAATTTTATGCTGAAAATCAAATGTAGTCACCATTTTAATGTGAGATACACCCAATAACTCTGTAAGCATTGAATACATGGATTAAGACACAGCAGAAAATTGGAAATTTGAAAAAAGAAAGTGCTCAGAAAGAGGTGTTAAAACAATAGAAGAAAGCGAAGTGAAATAGCAGAAGTAGAGGATGTAAAACATCAGAAGGAGAGGAGGTAAAATGGCAGAAAGAAAGGAAGTAAAACAGCAGGAGAGGAGGTAAAACAGTAGACAAAAAGGTAGTAAAAATGTAGCAAGGGGGGAGGTAAAACAGCAAAATGAGAACAAGTAGAACAGCAGAAGGAGAGGATGTAAAACAGCAAAAGGAGAGAAGGTAAAACAGCAGAAGCGCAGAAGGTAAAACAGCAGAAGGTGAGGAAGTAAAATAGCAGAAGGAGAATAGGTAAAACAGCAGAAGGAAATTGGAAAAGACGTACAAATATTGAGGTGATGAGCCTGTACAGAAGACCAAAAATAATGAGAAAAGTCCGAGCATAGAGAACCAGATTGTTGAACCACATAATACGAATGGAGGAAACAAGGAAACCCAGAATAATATTGCTACGAGAAGTGTAGAATGATTTAAAGAAGATAAGCGTAAAGGATTGGAAGAATGTTGATCAGAAATATGAAATACTGGAAACAGATAGTAGATAAAATAGAATCCAATGGTCTATAGAGCTGATTTAATATATATTTTAATATTGTTATATATTTTGTTAATACCTTTATCTAATAGATCGACTCCGGCGATTCCGGACAGCGTTTTTTTCTCTGGACTGGATCTTTCTGTGCGTTTCGTCGAAGGTTTTCTGGTTACCCTTGTAGTTGATATTTCTCCCATCATACCAAAATGTTGTAAACAGAAAAATCTGTATCCGTACAGTCCTTCGCGGTCGAATGTGTACGACCCAAGACGTAATTGCACATGACAATACTGACATCTAAAAATTGTTTTATCTGATTAATTACTAAAATCTTTTTATTTGAATTTTGTAAATCGCGCAAATACTAACTTAACCTATAAGAAGTTTCTTATGTTTATTGTTACTAGAATAAGTTACATGGTAGTTACATTTTTTTATCTAAATTTTAACTATGATATTTTCAAAAAGTGTTTGGTGTTTCGATTCTCTGTCTCTAGATTTTCATTTTGAATTATTATTTCAAAAACGATATGGTCGAAAATTTTCGATTAATTTACAAACAATATTAAGATTTTATTCATCCCGAATCGATTGGTAACATTTTTATTGTCCTAACTCTTTTATTTTTTAAATTACGAGGGGTATTCAATATTACCCCATTCATGTCTGGGCAGTCTTACAGTGTAGATCTACTTAAACCAGTTCTGCGCGTATAGATTGTGTTTTCGAATAGTGAAATTGTAAGCTAAAATGAGCAATAATATGGATGGTGATCCACTTGATAGAGGAAAAAATATAAGATATGAAAGTATTGTTATGGATGATATAGAAGCCGATATTGAAATTGAAAAAAATCATGATAATAAAAACACAGATAAGGTAACAAAAACCACTCAAGAGCAAATAAAATTTAAAAAAACCAATGAAACCGGAAATAAAGTAAGTCAGGATTCAATTATTAGACCTAAAAATTATTAGTTATTCGGATTCTGGCCCATATTTTGTTTTTGTAGAAAATAAAAACGGTAATATAAGAAAATTACATCGCATTGGTACAGCAAGGTTAATATTAAATTCAGTATATGATACCAGAAATAATATTGTAAATATATCTTTAATAGGGTAAGAGTAGAATTTCATTTTTATGAAAGTGCGAATAAGTTCATTAATTCAAGTAATTTGGTAAATAAAAATTACGATGTTTACATTCCAAATTTTTTTGTTCATAAAAAAGGTGTAGTAAAACAAGACGATAAAGATTTATCGGAGGAAGAATTAACAAATATTATAGGAGATAGGAGTGGGCAAAAGGGTAAAGTGGTGAATGTAAAAAGGAAGTACAGGAGAGAAAATGATAAATTAATATATGGACACATTAAGGCTCAGTGTAGAGGTCAAATAAGATGTAGTTTTTGTGGAGGGGAACATGACGGAGTTACCTGCGATAAAAAAGATAGTCCAGTTTGTGTCTTATGTAAGGGAACCCAGAACGCTACAGATAAAGGTAAGGGTCCTATTTATGATGAGCAGAAATCTGTCAAATACTTGATGTCTACGGAAAATATTTCTTATTTAGAAACTAACACTAAAAAAAAATAGTTTTACAAATATCGTAAAAACTAATACACAAACTAACAGGTATTCTGTTCCAGTTAAACGTAGACGGTCTTACGAACCTGTAGATGATAATAATGAAATATCAGAAAAACATAGGGAAATTATTTCAACCCGTGTACCTTTCATATACTAATACTCCCCATTATCATTCACTCCAAAACGCTCAAATAAACGTTCCATCTACTTCTTCATCACAAAATTATCTTAATAATAAAACTATTTGCGAATCAGTTATGAATATTATTAAAACTCAGTTTAGTACTGAGGATACAAATGTGTTAGAATCTTTAAAAAAATATATAGCAGATATTTTAAGTAAAATTTAAATTCACTGTATTACAGTGGAATTCACGATCGGTTTTATCCAATAAAGGGGCATTGAAAAAATACCTTTTTGATAACAAAATAGATGTCGCCTTACTGTGTGAAACGTGGTTGAAAAAGCAAAATAATATAATTTTCTCAGGGTATAATATATTTTAGCTAAATAGAGATGACGGCTATGGTGGTGTGGCCATTTTAGTCAAAAACAAATTTGAAACACAGAATACGACTCATTTTATTAACATAACAAATGTTATATATGTAGCTAGGAAAATAAAAATTACCAATAAAACATTTTTAAATATATACTCAGTATACGTTAAGCCCAAATTAAAAATTTCTGATAGAGAATGGACAAATTTCTTTCAATGTTTAGAAAAACCTTTCTTGGTATGAGGAGATTTTAACACTCATCATACAGCATGGGCTTGTGATTTGATGGGAAAAAATTTGTTGGAAGTGATTGAACAATGCAATATAAATTTTCTTAATGACGGATCTAAGACCTTAATTCAGAGCCCAATTTCAAAAAATAAATCGGCTATAGATTTAACTATTTGTTCTGGGGATGTTTCATTAATTTGTGACTGGAAAACGGAAAATTTTAACTTGGGTTCAAATCACTTTCCAATATATATTAAAATAAATTTAGGGAAACAATATGCCAGTTTAATAAATAATTGTTGTAAGTGGGATATAAATAAAGCTGATTGGCAACTTTTCTCCACTTTGATGGATCGTAAGTTAACAGAATCAGAAGATACGTCCTATGAAGTATTTATAAATTATTTGAAATAAGTTATAGTCTAGGCGCTGGATGGAGTTGAGTATGCAAAATGTGAGGACCGGCAACTATGCTCAAATTATTTTACCTGAGACCCTAAATAATAGAAAATCACATGTTGCCGGCAGCTGTGCTGGTCCCTTTCCCTTCTCCCTGCTCGGTACGTTGCTGAGTAGTCAGTAGAAAAGAATTTGTAGCCCATAACGGTTTATTTTTGCGTATTTAAGTAATAATATTTAAGTTTTTCGCAGTCGACTGTTTTATTAGTGTTATTTATTTAAATAAAAGCGCGGACAATGTCACTATAAGTGATAAATGTGAAGAAGCGAAAAATAAATGAATTGTCGTGTTTGTTTTGTGATAAAACGGGTGATTTAGTGAAGAATCCAAAACCACAAACGTTTATTAGTATTAAAAAAGCAGCGGATCGCAAAAAAGATGATATTAGTAAGAAAATAGAAAGTGATACAGACTTTACTGCACACAATTGTTCCTGGCATCGAGCTTGTATTGCAACTTATATTAGTGAAGAGAAAATAAGGCGTCGAGAATTAGCATTACTAAAGCAGGAGAATGCCTCTACTTCCACCTCCTCTACAGAAGCAAATGTTTCAGGTAGCCAACGTGTTCGTCGGTCATCAAGAAGTAATAGAATTCATAATATTTTTGTGCAGCCAAATGTAAAACGAGTAGACATTGTATTTGACAGATATGATGATATTTCAATAAAATACATGGAATCAACTTTACGGAGTAAAGGTCAAATGATGAAAAATTTTATCATTTCAAATGAGCACACCAAAATCCCAACGAATTGTAATAATTTCTTTTCAAGCACTGAAAATAAGTTACAGCTAGTTCGATTTCTATGTAATGCTGCCCCTAGATATGCATAAATAAATGAAGATTGCGAGTTATATATTTATGGAGGATTTGATGATCCAACAAAATGTTTCAAATTACAAGGTTCTTTATTTTTTGAAGTACCTGACCCGAATTCTAACCATTCAGAAGCGGATTCAAGGATGTTTTGTCACATATTTCACGCAGTGAAAATCAAACTTGGCCATATCATAATCATTATTGCTGATACAGATGTTTTCATTCTCGGAATTTACTTCTGGAACAAGCTTGCACGTCTAGGCTGTTTAGGTTTATGGTTCGACGGTTCCTATAAGAAGAAATTCATTTCAGGATGTCATTTGGCTGCTCAATCCCTTGGAGAAAATATTTGTGTTATTTTGCCAGCATTACACGCTCTGAGTGGTTGCGATTCGACTAGCAGATTTGGCTCGAAAAAAAATGCTTTAAAGGCTGCATCGTTGGATTTTGTACAAGAAGCTCTAAAGCATTTGGGAAATCCATACCATACAGCTAAATGAGTTGGAAAACATTTGCACCTATCTTTTTTCAAAAAAAAATTTAACAGCTGATGAACTTCGGTATAAGTTAATTTCCCAAAATATCGGTTTCGGCTTAAATTTATTAAAAGTTATTTGCACATCAGATGCTCTACATTTACATCTATTAAGAGCTTCAGCACAAACATATGTATGGATAAATGCTGACCAAACTCAACTACAGCCAATTGATTACACCTTCTTAGGCTATGAAAGGAAGGATGGTAATTTGTACCCACGACAAATGACCAAGCAACCACTGCCGGAATTGTTGATTCAACCGTGTAAATGTGCATCCAATTGTAAAAAAATGGCTTGATCTTGTAAAAAATTACATATTTATTGTATTTCTTTATGCAAATGCATAAATAACGATTGTCAGAATAAAAAAGATTGATAATTATCATTTTTTCATTTATAATATATTAAAATTTTTTTATCAATAATAATTGTTTTTATTTTTAATTTTCCTGTTGTTTTTTCACTTGACTAGCTGTAAGTATCTTTAATCATAAAAATCAATTGGATATTCTCACTAAAACAATCGTTATAATGATATCAAAGTATGTGTTCAGTCCATTTACTAGATGTCTAAGGGGGTAGGGTGTAAAAAAAATGGACCAATATGGCTCCTGGCAACATCCAGAATCATAATCTGCATGCTTTTCTGAGTACAAAACCATACACCGAATGCGGTCCTCACATTTGCACACTCAACTCCATCCAGCGCCCGGTCTATTAGTAATATTTCAATTCCAAGTAAAAGAACAGCTGTCAATCAGAAATTTAATAAATCGTGGTGGAATGACGAATGTAAAGATGCTATTAACCAACAAGAACAAATGTGGCAAGCCAACAAAAATAATTCAAATTTGGAGAACTACATCAAATTTAATAGAGCTGTAGCAAAAAAAAAGGGTAATTTTAAAAAATAAAAATAAATCAGGGAAAAACTTCTGTGAACATTTAAATAGGGCCTCATCTATTAAAACTGTTTGGGAAGAAGTGAAAAAATTAAAAAGCTCGTATAACGTCCCAAAATATAAAGTTCATGAAGGTCATTGGATGGATTTATATCTGAATCAATTGGCTCCTCCTTTTGTCCATTTAAATCCTAGTGAAATTCAGAAGCTCAATAAATCAGATCATCCCTTATTAAGACCAATTAATATGACCGAGCTTCTAAACTGTATTAAATGTACTAAAAATACCGCTCCAGGACTTAATGGGATTCAGTATAGCATGTTATCGAATTTCTCATATTACAGTAAAAATAAATTACTTAACATTTTTAATTTCATTTGGGATAACGGAGTTTTTCCCAATGATTGGAAAGAATACATAGTTGTGCCATTTCTTAAACCAAATCGAAATCCAACATTACCCGAATAGTATAGAGGCATATCATTAGCTTCTTGTGTATTAAAAGCATTTGAGAGGATATTAAAATATCGGCTAGAAATGTGGCTTGAAGTTAATAATAAAATTACTTATAACCAATTTGGGTTCAGAAGGCATTACTCTACTATTGAGAACATATCTAATTACTGATATTAATCTGTCTTTTACAAATCATCAGGACGTAGTAGCATTATTTGTTGATATTAAGAGTGCATACGATAATATAGACCTTTCGGTTTTAGCATCACAAATGACGAGCATTGGATTACCATATGAAATTACTAAAAGAATCATAAACTTACATTCAAACAGAACTATATATCTAAGGGTAAATGGAAAACTAATCGGTCCACAAGTCACCAATAAACGTCTAGCACAGGGTCTCCTTTATTATATTTAATATATACTAGTGATTTGACAGCACTTCAAGAAAAACAAAAAATCAAAATGCTGCAATTTGCGGATGACATTTGTGTGTATATTGTAATTTTCAAGTAGGAAAAAATAGAATTAGTAGCTTCTATGGTGATTTACAAACATTGTGCTACAATAAAGGCATAGAGAGTTCCGAAGAAAAGAGCGAAGTTTGCATCTTCTCAAGAAAACATAAAGTGCCAAATAAAATACAACTCCAGTCCACCAATTTTAATGTTGTAGAATCTGTAAAATACCTGGGAATTATAATTGATCGTAAATTACTATGGTCATATCACATCAATTATATAATTTCTAAAGCTGAAAAAAGCCTAAAGGGCAGTAACACATACGACATGGGGAGCAGATGCAGAAATTTCTCTTCTACTTTACAGATCTTACACGAGAGCTATATTGGATTACGGCTGTATTTTTTACTCTCAGGCAGCGAAAAGTCATCTTCAGAAATTAAATGTAGTAGCAAATAAATGTTTTAAACTTTGCTTAGGTGCTCTAAAATCCACACGAAATTCTAATGTGTATGTAGAAACAAACGAGATGCCACTACATATAAGAAGATAATATTTAACAAACGAATTTATAATCAAAATGTGGTAAAAAAATAGTTTATTGATGAATAAAATTCATACACTATATATACTAGATCTGGCTTCAACATATTGGCGAAAGAAAAAATCTCCTCCAATCGTGTCTTCCTACAGTAGCATAAAAGATATGCTTCCAGATTGCTATTCGTCTGAAAAAATTCCGAATTTTTCTGTAGATATCAATAGTATCGAACACATTAAAGTGATTTTTTTTAAAATTACCAGTTTTCACTATCGATGATAAATCCTATGTTTAATTATGATGTTAATATACTTTTCCCGAATCATATACATATTTATACAGATGCATCAAAATCAAATAGTGGGGTATGTTCAGCCTTTTGGATTCCAAACTTTGAAGTTTCGAAATCTTTTAAGTTAAATGAAAAAAATAATTAATAATGCAGAGTTAATAGCAATACTTGAAGCCTTAAAATATATTAAAAACACGGAAATGAAAAATTCGTGGATTATACTTTCAGATTCTAAGAGTGTTGTAGAAACCATAAAACATACAACTCCTAAAAAAAATCTAAATTATATTATGGCCAACATTTTGAAGCATATAAAAGAATTTCAAATCCTTGATATTAAAATTATCTTTGGATGGATTAAAGCTCACTGTGGTTTAATTAACAATGAAATTGTAGATAAAATTGCAAAGGCAGTTGTAGTGGACGGCAACGTAACAGAATATAAAGGTACACCAGAAGATATTTGCACCTTTTCGAAAATAATCAGTAAAAGAGCTTGGGTTCAGGAATATAATGATTCCACAAAAGGTTTTACATACAAAAGCATACAGCCAATCAATCCACTCAAACCCTGGTTTAGCGGTTTCGAAAAATGTTATTTCTGCAATATGTAGGCTTAAATTTAATCATGTGTTAATCCCACAATAATTATTTAAATTAAAACTTAAAGACAGTCCGTCCTTATTGTGAATGTGGTGAATTGGGTACGGCCGAGAACATGAGTATAAATTGTCACAGAATACAGGATAAGGTTTTAATATTTAATGCATCTCTTTATCAAACAAATAAATTAATAAAACCATATAATCTATTACAATTATTACAAACGCGTGATTTACATATTTATCTTAATCAATTTCATCACATTCGTAATGTAGATCTCAAATTATAGTTGTAATAATTAATAATTAAGTTAGTATTTAGTAATTTCCTTCATGTCTATCAAAGTGTTAACCTACTTTGACCGCGATCCTCTTGTTTGTCTGAAATCGCTTATATCGATCTCTAAAACATATGTTGTTTGGCGAATGGGTAAACTTAAGTTTCCTGCAGTCATCCATTTCGATCACACACAATATTACCCCTTTTTTATTTTTATTTTGACACACTGTACCTCACAAACGCATCACGGTGTTACGTTTCCTCATAGAATGATCTTTTGAGAATACTCTTCTAGAATATGAACTCAATAGATGCATTATTTTGGTCTGTACGATTTATTAAGTGAAAGATTGTTTGGCATCGGCGAACACCCCACTGACACCTGGTGCGAACTAACCTGTCCCTGAACGTCATTCTCGAGGTTTTTCCACACACAATTGAAAAATACGAACCAAAAATCATTATGGGGGTTTTTGGGGCGCTTCATCCAAATTTCACGCCGAAAACTACCCTCCCAACACCTGGTACACCAAAACTTTTATCTCGACATTGATGTCATTCCTACGAATGTCAACTAAACCTGATATTTTAGAGACCGACGTCAATGTACATACTGGATCACCTTTTTCGAGGGCCTCAGGGGAGAGTTATACATGAATGAATGTATGAAATTATGAGACGATTTTCGGTTCGTATTGTGTCTGGAAAACCTCGGAGATGACGTCCAAGGCCAGGTTAGGACGCACTAGATGTCCATGGGGTATTCGCCATATTTGAATTCAGCGATCCAAAAATCCCCGGGTGCCGAGTTTCTCTCCTTCCTCGCACGCATTTCGGGATAGTCCCACAAATATGAGTTTCGTCGGCGTTCCTGAGCTCCAGGTGGTCGGCGGGGCAATTTGAACATCATAATCGTGATCAGCGACCTCAAAAACCCCGGGTCACCCGGGGGTACTTTGGGCCAATTCTGACTCTTATTAACAAAGTTATTAAATTTGCCAAAAGGCCCCTAAAAAAAAGCATTTTTTGAATACATTTTTGGCTACATCATTGCAACTTCCGGTTTGTATTAGGTAGAAAGTAGGTAGGAATGGTATAAATAATTTTTGGAAGCGAATGCAAAAAACCGCACTCCAATCCGTCCTATTCTAAAAGATTTCCTATCTTTGGCCTTATTAGTGCTTCATTGCTTCAACTAAGTTATTTTAAGAAATTATTTAATATCATGTCTAGAATGTTCCGAGAAGATACGTAATAAATGAAATTTCAATGACTGTATATATACAAAAGAAATTATAATTGTACTCAGTCCTGGATCATCATAAGGGGCCCGTGGGGCCCGGGCCCACAGCGGCAAAATTTGAGGGGCGGCAAATGCTTCTCAGTAAAAAAATTAAAGTTATTAGAAAAAACATAAAAACAGTTTTGTAACTATTTCGTTATAGAATTTACTGTCAGACCGTTTATATTTCCCTCGTCAACAAATGATCTAAACTTGGTGAATTACGTAGATGGCGTTAACTCAGATAAGCCTGTCATACAACGCATGCTCGCTAGGAATGCTACCGTCTACGAGTGCACAAGTCCACAAGTGTGTCGGAACGGAAACCACTGTGTTATTAACATTTTGCCTCGCACGGACACACGTAACGAAAACCAAATAGTTTTGAACTAGGTTTTGAATGTGCATTTATTAGGGTGTTTTATCAAGACGTACGTTTAGTTTGTCGTAACGTTATTGCACGACTGTACTTCTAATACTTCTTTTAGGAAATAACGTTATCGTAATATATTAAACGTCTTGCTAAATCTCTCTATTGTGTATACAGTGTCTAAATTTTCAGTAAAATCGAGTGTCGACAATTATGGATGGAAGAAAAAGACTCAGTGGACATCAATATGCAAAAATAAGGGCAAAAAAAGTAAAGGAACAGAGTGATGTGCTAAACAAAACTATAAAAATAGACAGTTTTTTTTGTTTCTACTTCTAACCAGGCTCCGAGTGAGAGTGACAATGACATTATTAACGCCACTTGTCATGAAAACAAAGTTTCTAATAAATGTTCTGTAAATGACAATGTTGACCGTAGTGACTTTAGTGAATTCAATAATAGTGAATGTGAAACCTCAACCAGCAAGGATAACTTCACTATAGACATGTTATTAAAAAACCCAATAAACCAAAATCTGGATTCGGACGTTTGTAACTCAAAACGTGTTTATACTGATAAGTCACGTTTTCTTTCAAAATCCCTGTTCGTAAGAACTATGGCGAATGGAGAGAAAAGAAATCATTTATATTTGATATATTCTCCTCGAACTGGAAATGTGTACTGTGCTCCCTGTTGTCTCTTCAGCAAAGAAAATAATCATTTTTCTAAATGTTTTTCGGACTGGAAACATGCTGAGCAAAGAATTCAAGTACATGAAAATTCACAAATTCACAAACAGTGTGAAATTTTGATGTTGAAACGTGTAGAATCAGTAGGAATCGACAAATCTTTAAAAACACATTTAGAAGCGCAAGCAAAATACTGGAAAGGTGTTCTTCATAGAGTTGTTGCTGTCATCAAGAAGTTCTCCAGTCGAGGTTTGCCTTTTCGAGGGAATGAAGAAAAGTTTGAATCATTATCAAATGGCAACTTTATGATGTCTTTGGAATTGATTGCCGAATTCGATCCATTCTTAGCTAACCATATTGCAGATTATGGTAATCCAGGACGAGGGCATGTTTCTTATTTGTCGTCTACAACATGTGATGAATTTATTCAAATAATGGCGAAAAAAGTGTTAAACATAAGTATTACTCAATCAGTGTAGATTCGTCCCACGACGTTTCTCATGTTGATCAATTATCCTTCATTATTCGGAGTGTCAACAATGATGGCAAACCGGTTAAACGTTTTCTTGGTTTTAAACACAACGTTGGACATAAGGCCCAGCAATTAATTGAAGCTCTAATGGAGAATTTGAATACTTGGGATTTGATATAAAAGACTGCAGAGGACAGAGTTTTGATAATGCTAGTAATATGTCTGGCCCATACAGTGGGTTGCAAGTGCGTGTGAAACAGTTGAATAATTTAGTATTATACGTACCATGTTCTGCACATTCGCTCAACTTAATTGGAGTGCATGCTGCAGAATGTTGTTCTGAAGCGCGTCAATTTTTTGACATTGTCCAAAAAGTTTACAATTTTTTCTCTGTATCTACACATAGATGGGCTGTTTTGCTTGAAAAGTCTAAAGGTAATTCTGTTGTAAAAAGTCTTTCTGTCATAAGATAGGCTGCTAGAGCTGATGCATGTCGTAGTTTGCAGAAAAATTATAAAAATATTTATGAAGTCTTAACCACCATCGCTGATGACATTTCTGAAAAACCTGTCACTCGTACTGAGGCTGAAGGTATTATTCGTGATCTAGACCGATTTGAAACCGCGTTTTTGACAACTATGTGGGCAACATTGATGGAAAGATTTTATGCAGTGCAGATCGGACTGCAGTCTACAGATATCTGTTTAAATGAAGTTATCGATCTCTATGACTCGCTTTCTAAATTTGTATCCTCATTAAGAGATATGTTTGATTATTACGAGATTGAAGCCGCCAAAATATCATTGACATCCGACATAGAATATGACACATGCTCTAAACGAAAACGTTTTAGAAAATTACAGCCTGACGAAACTAGAGAAGGGGAAGTTTCGAGTAGAAACATATTTAACGATTCTCGATAAGATTGACGTTGAATTCACAAAGAGATGCACAGGATATAAGGAAACATTTGAAAGATTTAAAATATTAGAATGCCTTAACAAAAAAATATATCTCAAATAGAATTTGATAAGTATTGCGGCAACATGGCGCCCGGTGTAGATGTGTTTGACGAAGCTCTCCGGAATAAATGTTGTAAAAAGTGTAAAAGAAATGTTGTAAATGGTGTAAGGTGTATAAATTGTGAAAATAGTTTCCATATAAGCTGTGCAAAAAATAGCAACTCTGTAAAATTTACTAGTGATGACTTAATCAAATGTTGTGAGCAAGATTCAGCATGTGATCAGACTGATCAGTTATTTTTCGACTCAATTGAAAGTCTAAGTCCAGACAATAAGGTAATTGATATTAATATAATTAAATATATAATAAAGCAAAAAGACTCCATAATAAAGGAGATGCATGACAAAATTCATTTAATGAGTCAACAAATAACTTCGTTAAAAGAACGAAACGAATTAGACACAAAAAGTACAGAACAAAAATCAACGCAAAAACAGTGGGAATCCACTGCCATTCAAAATAAAACCAGACCACTAATTCAAACTGGAAATGATAAGAATAATGCTGTTGCCAACTCGTCTATTCAATCAGTTATTTCAAAGACTGACGTGTCAGCTGCTTTAATGAAAATAAATACTGATCAAAAAATTGACGAAGTTATAAATTTGAATGAGAATAGCCCCAGAGAAAACTACAATAAATGGAGAGAAGTTCGAGGAAAAAGAAATAGAAAACAACTTGTTGTTGGAAATAATAATGAAATAACTGTAAACGGCAAGGGTATTAAGGGGGTTCCCAAATTTGTGGATCTTCATATTTACAGAGTGGACCCCATCATGACAGCAGATGATCTACGTGAAATAGTAAAACCACATTTCCCGGAAGTAGTGGTAATATCATTAAATTCGAAATATCCGGAGATTTACAGCTCTTTCAAAGTAAGTGTATATGGGTATAACTTTAATACTGCCATGAATCCAGCAATATGGCCACATGGAGCCCATATCCAGCAGTTTTTTCAGTTGCGTCCAAAGAGACTTCCCCAAGTCTAGAACATGTAACTCCAGTGTATTATCAAAGTTATATATGTGGAAATGTATGTAAGTGTACTTATACAGAAAAATCAACAAAAACCTTTGAAATCATAAAGGTAAATTGTCAATCCCTGACTAATAAGACCAATAGAATTGATTTAATATTGGAATGTAACAAACCTGATATTTTGTGCCTTTCTGAAACCTGGTGTAATAATGATAATATTGATTTAGTGAGATTTAACGATTATATATTGGCTACTCATTTCAATCGTATCAACAGAATTCATGGTGGGGTTTTGATACTTGTAAAAAAGATGATTAAATTTAAAAATCTAGACTTTGTAAATAATTTATCAATTGATATTGACTTTGAAGTATGTAGTATATCCTTTTTTTTGCAAGAAAGAAGCTGTTGTCTTGTGAATATATATAGATCCCCATCAGGAAACATTGAGATGTTCATGGACCGACTTTTTAAGGTCCTAAATTTTTGTTTCAATAATTATGATTGTACTATTCTTTGTGGAGACATGAACATTGATTATTTGAATATATCACGTGAAAGAATATTATTAATTGACTTGATGGAGAGTTTTAACTTAAACTTAAAAAATTGTGAGCCAACACGGATTTTCACAAATAAAAACATGAAAACGACAAAAACTAAAGTTTACTACTTTTTAACTAATATGACGTTTGAATACAATGAAAGCGTGATTGATATGCAGCTTGGTGATCATTTGGGACTAAACATTCATGTAAAATATCGTACGGGTATATTATGTACATTTTGCGAGAATAAGCTGAATAACAGAAAGACAAGTTTTAGGAATGTATCAGCATCCAATTTACTGAGTTTACAAACTCATCTAGACAATGAAAGTTTTCTGTCGGTCTATGAATATCTAAATGATACAAATATCTCAAGTGTTGATCTTGTATATAATGAATTTTTAGATACTATATGTTTCCATATTGATTTTATTTGCCCTATTTTAACAAAAAACGTATCTAATGTAACCAGAAAATCATGGGTTGATCTCGTTCTTGTGCGGATGGGTAGTGATCTTAGGAATTTGTTTTGGTTAACAAAATTTTCCGCAAATCCCGATGATCATTCAAATTATAAGAGGTTGAAACATGATTATGTCACTGAAATTAACAAATCAAGAAAATTGTTCTACCAAAAAAGTCTTGAAAATAAAAATGTAAAAGAAAAACAAAAATATATATGGCGAACAGTACAACAAAAAATTGGAAAAAAAGACAATCTACTATTGATACCATTGATATAAATGGTAAAATAACTCAAAATAAATACGAAATTGCTAATTTGTTTGCCACTTTTTTTGCAACGAATACTAAAAAAGCAATAAATACCCACTTTGCTAACTGTGGTTTTGAAAGTTATACGACAATGTATGTCGCTAATACTTTTTATTTCAAACCTGTTATCCCTGAAGATGTATTGGATGTAATTAACTGCCTAAAAAATGTTAATGCCGAGGGTGTTGACTGTCTTTCGACAAAGATCATTAAAAGTATAGGTCCACAAATCGCTTGTACTCTAGCAGACATTATCAACTACTCAGTGGAAACAGAAACTTTTCCATAAAGTCTAAAGATAGGAGTTGTTTCACCAATACATAAAAAAGATAGCCTTCTCAGCCTTGACAATTATCGGCCAGTAACTGTCCAGACTGTGATATGTAAAGTGATAGAAAAGTGTATTTATAAACAAATGCTTTCTTCTCTCAAAAAGTATAATGTTATATTGGACCATCAGCATGGTTTCTTACCTGGCAGATCGACGGAGAGTGCATCCGTAGCTCTGCTTAACTTTATCCACACCTCATTGGATAGAAAGAGGTATGTGGGGGCGCTCTTCTTTGATCTTTCAAAAGCTTTTGACTATCGTGGCTGAAATCATACTTAGAAGCCCGTAAACTTATTGTCAGAATTGAAGATCAGAAGTCCCTCCCCCAACCTGTGGAAATTGGCGTACCTCAGGGGTCAATCTTAGGGCCTCTGATTTTTTTATTATACATAAATGATCTTTCTAAATATGTTAGCACTAATCATTTAATACTATATGCAGATTACACCACATTGGCAATTGATTCTGAATCTCCGGATGAGCTGCTATTAAAGATGAATATTTTATCAAGAGAATTTATCAGTTGGTGTGAAAAAAATTCTTTGATAGTAAATTCGACAAAAACCATCCTCATGCATTTTTCTACAAGAACATATATTCCTGAAAATAGCTGTATCTCAGTTGGGGGAACTGCTGTTTATTTTTCGAGTTCTACGAAATTTCTGGGAACCTACCTCGATAAGGATATGAGTTGGAATACCCATATCAACCACATTTGTAAAAAATTAAATAGTAGTTACTTTGCAATATTACAGCTAAAAAATATATTTACAACTAGTCAACTGATCAATGTTTATTATGCAATAGTATACTCCCATATTTCCTATAATCTCATTCTGTAGGGGGGTGCGGTAAATGCCTCGAGGATTTTTATTTCTCAAAAAAGGATTGTCCGTCTAATTTTTAATTTAGATTATAGAGAAACATGCAGAAACCATTTTAAAGATATCGGTGTACTAACTTTTTATTCTATTTACATCTACAAGTGCATATTATATGCAAAAAGTAATTTCAGTGAATTTAGTCTTAATTCTGATTTCCATGATTACCCAACCAGATCTGGAAAACTTATACGGCCACCGAAACATGAAACCTCATTGTTTGAAAAAAGTCCTGTCTATAAAGGAATTCAATTCCTTAATCATTTGCCCAGCTGTATAAGATGTGAGAGCGATTTCAATGTGTTCAAACAAAAACTTAAAAATTTTTTAATTGTCGAATGTTTCTATGATGTGTCAGATTTCTTAAGCAAACGATTTTAATTTAAGTGTTTAATAAGTAAGTCGTATTCAATGTAATATCCTCTTCTCTGTTTGACCTGTCCTACATCATGTACTATGATCAAAAAGGATGAATAAAGTATTATTATTATTATTATGAAAAACCTTATAACTTCTTATCCCGAAGATTTAGAAGACTCATTTATTTCTGAGTGTATGCATTTTAATCGATATATACAAGAAAAATTACATTCATTTACTTTAGAAAATAAAAGTGGTAGAAGCCAATTTTGGTGTTTATGTGAACAGAAGAATACAACAAACATTGTTCACAGTAAAGATGGTATTATTATACAAATGTCAAATTTAATAAGGATAAAGAATCTGCAGAATAGTTTCCTCAATTTGGACATTGCGTTTAGGATGTACCTCTGTTTGTTTGTGACGAATTGTTCGACTGAAAGGTCTTTTTCGGTGATGAAACGAATTAAAAGTTTTCTGAGGTCAACAATTCAAATGAAAAACTGAGCATTGAAGCACATCTAGTGAATACTATAGATTTCAACGACATAGTTTCTGATTTTGCTTCCGCCAAAGCTCGCAAAAAACTTTTTAATAAAGAAAAAAAAATGTGGTCACTTAACTAATTATTGTTTCTATAAATCATTATCTACGTTTGTTTATTAATAGATGTATTTCATTTAGTTGTTTTTTTTCCTGTACAAATTGCCCTATTACCAGTATGTATTGCAAAAATAAGATCCATCTAGTTCTATTCATTTATACTTTTAACCTTCATGGGACGGACATCAACATTTTACGGAAAGGACTAATTGGGGTCCGAGAAGACCCCATGCGTAAAATTGCACAAATGCTGTATTCTTCTTTAAATTAAATATATAGAAAAGAAGTTTTATTAAAGTTTTACTATTAACCATTTATTAGTCAAAAATCATCACGAAAAAATACAAAATACCCTAATCACTAATACTACTAGCTACATATCATTTTAAAATTTTTTACAAACTATCTCCGATTTTGAATGTTCTAGGCACACAAAGTTATTACACCTAATACATATTTTTCTGGATTTTCTGTCTTTTCCTCTTTGACACATATGGCAGCGCCCCCTGGTAATGTTTTGTTGTTCAACTCTATATTCTGTTGCATCCAGTAGTTCGGGAAAAACGTCTGTCATATCCCGTTTTCTATTCGTCTGAATGTATTTATTATTATATCGCCGGAAAACGTTTTTCTTTATGAGTTCTTTTCCTAGTCCCAAAATATACATTTTACGTTTATCCAAACTGTTTTTTCGCCAACCCGGGTTTTGCAGTAACCACAATTTATAAGCATTTATTCCTGCGATATCTATAAGATGCGAAAATATTGCCATTGGCCAGCGGTTTGACTTTCTCTGCACTGTATATTCTTTGGCCAACTTATCTGAAGTGTCGACAGCACCTTTTGTTTTGTTGTAATGAAGAATAATTTCTGGTTTCTAGTGCTGCTCTTCTCCAGCTACTTTACTATCAGTATGCTCACTTGAAAGTAGGACGACAGCATGTTTTTGTTTTGGAACATAGGATACTAGCGTTCTTTGATTTCTAAAAGCAAACATACTTGAAAACTCTTTCTTGTACGATGCCGGTAGAAGTTCCCTGGGAATAAATGTTTTATTTTTCCGGAGGGTTCCACATAAAGTAATATTTTTTTTTTCCACAACTTGTCAGCAAGTTCTAAACTTGTAAAAAAGTTATTGGTCGTTATTCCAAATCCGCCTTCCCAATGGTCTGTCAAATCTAGGACAACCCTTTGACCTTGACCCTTTTCCGCTTTGTTACCTTGTTTTCCTAAAAATTAATAGATACATAGGAATATAAAGTTTGCCTATATTGCTTTTCAAATAACTTACCCAAATAAACTTGCTTGCAATATAAGAAGTGGTGCAGTCCCCAAGAGCCCATATTTTGATTCCATACTTATCAGGTTTACTCTTCATATAGACTCGGAATGGTGCCTTACCCCTAAATGGTACAAGCTGCTCATCTACACATAGATGGTCGCCAGGATTAAGTGATTTTTTACAATTAGAAGTGAAAATATCGAATATATCTCTTATCGGAGCTAGCTTATCTACTAATTTTCGTTCTTGTCTTGTTTGAAAATTATCAAAGCGTAAAAATGAAGTAATTTGTTTGAATCTGTCTCTTGACATTGCAGCAGGAATTATAGGACGACAGTAAGAAATATCTTGACACCAGAGCATATCGATAGCCTCTTTCGACCCGTGAAGTGCGCCAAGAATAAGCAACAGTCCAATATAAGCTTCAATCTCTGTAGAATCAACAGGTACAAAACTTTAATTTCATTCGGATTTTCTATATTCCATTTATCATAATATGTTTGTGCCTTTCTGTTTGTTTCGGTTACTATTATGTTCAGAATATCCGGAGATAGGAAAAGAAGAAAAGCGTCTTTTATACTGTAATTTGTAAGGCCTAGAGCATGTCTCCGAATATTAGCTTTTGAACGCCTAACTTTAGTGTTTCCTGGAATTTTTGACCACTCAGTTCCATCTTTAGATTTATATACTGGAATGCCCTGGCTGTTACTAACTGTTGGTTCCTCTGGGTTCGTTTTCTCTATACTTTGATCAACAACTATTACATAATTTTCTTCCTCTACTTCTGTGACAATGTCTTCATCTTCTAAGTCACTCGATGTTTCCTCATTGATAACACTATCAAACTCTGGATCATCACTTTCTAGTATACGTAACATCTCATCGTCAGTAAGCCACTTGCGATTGTTTGTAAATAAAAACTGACTCATTTTCAAAACGATGTACCCTACTCGCAATATCACAAGAGACTAACCCGAATATTCAAGTCTAAAAATTATATCGCAGTGCGGGGAATCCCCCATTTGAACTGGTAATTTACATTTTCCAATTATATGGGTAAATTCCCTGTGAGTAAACAAACGTTAAATGTATGGGATTCCCCGATTTTACTAACAGTTACCGGGATTATTTTATCGGACGTAAAAGGCTGACCGGGGTCTGAAGAGACCCCTGGAATATAAAACTATTTTTTGTTTATACCAGCCAATAAAAACTACTATATACATCATATTTTATCAAAATAATTCATAAACTGCAGCTAGATGAAAGATCAATGTTTAAAAAATTTGCGTTTGCAAAGATACAGCAAAAACATACGTCATGGGATACAAACGGACCCCGGCCAGTCCTATGAAGGTTAACACAATTTCGAGTTTCGGTAAAGCTTAATTCTTTTGTTGCAATTGCAAAAAATAGTAAGTAAGGCTTAACAGTTGTTAAGCCTTACTTAATATTAAAACTACGTTGCCCTAAAAGGCCCTCAATATTTTTCTGCTTTTTAGCACCATTAATTTATTTATAACATGTGTGTAGTGTAACATTGTAGTGAAATGACATGGGATAGGGGGATACTTACTTGAAGCATCCGTGGTGGAAAAATCGTCCTTCCGCTGATAAACGTTCCATTAGATAAACACGTTTGTTACAGAAATGACAAAACTGAGATGCGTTCTGTGTCGGCAAAATCAACTGACGATTCTAAACAAAACAAAAAAACGCTCACATAATTTTTTCTCATAATATTAAATGGAATACTCTTTCAGGTTTATGCACATGATTGAGATAAAAGTCATATTTCAAAAGTTTTCGTCGCTTGCGCATAACGAAAAAAAATCGAAAGAAGAAGAATACTTGTTCTTATTAGTATAATTTCTATATTTGCTAATTAAAATGGATTTAAATATTCTTACCGTTCTTTCTGGCGGTTTAACTTCCACTGGTAAATTTTTAACCAATTTTTCAGCGATTGTAGCAACTTTTTTCTGCCCCAGTTCCCGTACCGTTCCTTCTTTCAATTTCTGATCCAAGTTCCTTATACTTTTATCTATGTCAGCAAACTTTGCTGAGATTACAATCAATTAATACGCTTAAAATTTAAAAATTGTTGTTACTAACCTTCTTCGCTATTCTGTCTGTCCAAATGTTTCTTTTCCATTTTATTCTGCCTCGCCAAAAACTGTTCCTTACTCCATTTTGGCACTTTTTCCTTGTCGATAGCTTTCGACGGTTTTCCCATCTTATTTTCCATGATCTTCTTTTCGATTTCTTTGATATTCCAATCCGACGTTTCGATTTTTCCTATAGCTCTTAATAAATCTCTGGGTTTCTTGTCCACCGGTTGCGGTTGTCGCCATTTGCTTTCCAAATTTTTTATTTTAGCAGCAATGTCTTCGTCTTTACCACCTGCACGCGACGATAACTGGGTTGGTTTACTCTCGTGATCCTATACGAAGACAAATAAAAAATACTTTCAATTAATATGATGTTAACATTTCGATTTAATATTAGTAAAACGTTCCAATTAGTTCAATCATTGTAATACCGGGTGTCCCACTTAACTTTTCGGGGTTTAATCGCTTATTACTCAAACAGTTTTAGGAATAGAAACATGCGGTTTTCGCCAGTTTTATTGAAATTTATAAAAGTTTTTTTCTCTATGATGGGATATTTTATCGTAATGCCGGTTTGACCGGAAATTAACACGGCGATTTTTAGGGATAGGGTAACTTTGTTATTTTAAATAGAACACCCTGTATATTTTTAGTCTAACACAAAGCTCAATATTTAATCTTTCTAAACATATATAGTTTGTGCTACTTTTTCTGGAAATTATGGCCTAAAATTTAAGTTAAACTACGCTAAGCATTTTCTTAGGCAATTTACTACAAATATCAATGAAATTAACAATTTTGAACGTAGACATTTAACAAAAAATATTATTGCAACAAATTTTCCAAATGATGTCCTCGGACGTTTACACACATTCGCCATCTTTTAATTAAGTTTCGAAAACTAGCTATCAACATCTCTCTAGGAATAGTTTCAATCACTTTTATTATTAGTGTTTTTAAATGAAACTCAAGGTCTCTAGTTAATTGTGGAATTAACTAGAGACCTTGAGTTTCATTTAAAAACACTAATATGAGCATATTCCACGAAGTAAGGGTCGAGACAGTCAATTTCACTTTTATTATGTTTGTCTTTAATTCTTCCAAGGTTGTAGGGGGTGGGTTGTAACATAGATCTTTGATGTAACCCCAAAAGAAAAAGCCGGTACCGTTAAATCAAGTGATCGCGGTGGCCACCTCACTGGACCTCTTCTTCCAATCCACCTTTCACCAAATGTTTCATTTAAAAGTTCTCTAGTGATCATTGCATAGTGTGGACTTGCACCATCCTGCTGAAAGTAACATGTTTGTAATAAATTATCTTGCTGAAGTTGCGGAAAAAAATACAGTTGTAGCATATCTACATAATTTACTCTTTACTCTTTAAAATTCTATGAAGTGTGCTCCTAGAAACGCCCTTAGTGCTAACCATTGTTCTAACTGATGTTGTGGAATTTACTTCTACAGCTTCTTGAACTTGAATAACTTTATTTAATAAATTGTCTTGGTTACGCTCTCTTTTTTGATGAGCAAGTGTGCCTGTGTCCCATAACTGACGGTACCAACTTCTTTGTAACAATTGATGTTTGAGGGCGCCAGTTTGTAATGCTTTATCGTTCACTTGAACAAAATCCCGGCATGAGACTTCTCAAGGGTGGTTCAACTCCAAGTTAATGACACACTTTGTATAACAGAGGATGATCAGACTGTGAGACTTCAGGGCGCCACTACCTTTTGAAACGTTACGAAATAATACAAATAATACGAACAAAACTAGGTGATAAAGGTAGAAACACCTTGTGAAAGAATTTACTCTGAATTAAAAATTAATATTAAAAATGTTGAAATAAAATGTGCACAAACTTAATCAAACCCGGACACGATACCCTGTGGCTCTCACAGCCGGGTGGATTAGAAATAAAAGAGAATATGTATAAAATTTAATGTAATTCTGCCTTAAAATGGGATGGAAAAATACAGGAGGTACTTAACTGACGGTACTCTGGTGGTTTAGATGTTCTGAAGGAATGGAAGCGGTGCTTTCATATGGTGAAGATATCTCGGACCAGTGGAAGCTGTCTTCAACGGTAAAGATGTCGTAGATTGATGGAAGCTGTCTTCAACGGTAAAGGTGTCTGAGATAAATGGAAGTTGTCTTCAACGGAAAAGGTGTCTTACATAAATGGAAGCTGTCTTCAACGGTAAAAGTGTCTTACATAAATGGAGGCTGTTACGTAGCTCTCACGTAGCTCTGACGTAGCTGTCACGTAGCTCTCACGTAGCTGATGTGCTTACCACAGCAAATTAAGAAAACTTTCAGAACAAGAGAAAACGTGAGTACGTGTTTTCTCTTCAACGTCGGTATCGGAAAAGGGAGGATTTTCAGCTTGTAGCGAACAGGGGGAAATTGACAAATGTCCATTGTCTCAACATTCAGTTTTAATACTATGGTTGGGAGTGGCTAATGAGACGGCAAGCGGAAATTACACGGAATTTATTATATTAAATCGAAACAGGTCGATGGACATGTTACATCTTATTGCATTATCACTGGGTGGTTGTTTATTAAACATTCTTCGAAATCTTCTTTGTGTCACCACAATTGACTTCGTTTCTGCAAACATTATTACACACTTTCCTTTTTCAGATAAAGTGAACATTTTTCAAAGAGAAATAAGAAAACTAATTGTGGTAAACTGACAGTTCACGTGAAATAATTATTTGCTGTCACTAAGCGAAGCCTACTTAAAAAATATATAAATCTATTTCCAAATGCCCCGCTAGTTATCGAAACTTAATTTAAAGATGGCAAATGTGTATAAACGTCTAAGGACATAATTTTGAAATTTGTTATAATATTCTTTTTTGTTAAATGTCTTTACGTTCAAAATTGTTAATTTTATCGACATTTATAATAAATTGTCTCAGAAAGTGCTTAAAGTTGTTAAACTTAAATTTTAGGCCATAATTTTCGAACAAACTATATATGTTTAGAAAGCTTAAAGATTGAGCTTTGTGTTAGACCAGGGGTTCTCAACCTTTTAGTAACCACGTACCACTTGAAATTTTCAGAGATTTTGACGTGCCACCTTATATTTATATATATTTTTATTTATTTATTTATATATAATATATAGTTATATATAATTTAATTTTGGTCAGGTTTAGGAAAATAAAAATGCATTCTACAACTGTATGTATGTATTTATAAATAAAATGTATCATACATTAAAAACAATCTTGAATTAGTTAATTGAACACAGTCATTTAAATATAAACAGATCCTAATGAGCTTGTTGTTGTTGTTTGTTCTTGATCAAATTTTCAATATCTGGGTCGATTGAACTTAACTTGATTCTCAAGTCCTCTTCAACACTAATGCGGTTTCGGTATTTATTTTTGATGAACAGCAGCTCTGAAAAGCCCGATTCACATAAGTACGAGGTTACGAATGGAATTAAAAAGATTATCGCTTGTTCGAACACTGATGGATATTCAGTTTTTGTCCCCATCCAAAAATTCTATTAAAGATTTTTCTTTAAACGCATCTTTCATTGAGCTGTCACTTATAAGGTCGATGAAACACTCTTTTGAGTGACTAGGACCACTAGGAAATTTTCCTGAAAATGGATTTCTAATCCACTCATATTTAGAAAAATCTTGATTAAAATATTTATCAAAACTCGTTTGAAGGGCTTCCATATGACTAGTGATATCATCAGTCACTTCTGGCTTCAGAGAAATATCATTTTCTTCCAAAAATGCAGCAAGAGTAGGGAATGCAGAGAAATCCTTGTCCTGTGCTTGAGAGCGAAACAGAACCAACTTTTTCTTGAAGGACGATATTTTATCGTTGGTAGTGAACACTGTTGTACTTGGCCCTTGAAGTCCCATGTTCAAGGTATTAAGCCTATCAAAAATATCAGCTAAATACGCCAATCGTGATAGCCATTCTTCATCATTGAACAAGTGTTTCATGTCATGATTTTGTTCACTTAAAAACCTAAAGACTTCTGACCTCAGTTCAAATAGACGAGTTAGGGTCTTGCCTCGTGACAACCATCTAACCTCGGTATGTAGGAGGAGAGTTTGATATTTTGTACCCATATCTTCAGACATTAAAGAGAAAAGCCGTGAAGTAAGAGCCCTGGCCTTAATAAAATTAATGACCTTTACGCTATCCATTAAAACAGACTTAAGGTTGGCAGGCATAACCTTAGAAGCCAAAGCATCTCGGTGAATAACGCAGTGAGTACTTTGGCATTCTGGAGCAACTTTTTTTATTCTTGCTCCTAATCCACTTAAATGACCCGACATAGCTTTTGCTCCGTCCGTGCACAAACCAACACATTTAGACCATGATATTCTCGCTTTTATAATGTACTCATTTATGACATTAAATATGTCCTCAGCTTTAGTGTTTGATTCAAGAGGTTTGCAAAATAAAAATTCTTCCTTTACTTCACTTTGATAATCAAAACGTATAAATACAAGAAGCTGCGCCATATTTGTTATGTCTGTGCTCTCGTCTACTTGCAGTGCAAAATATTTACATTGGCGCAGTTGAAGTAAAAGCTGTTCTTCAATACTCGAGGACATCTCCACAATTCGCCTCTTTACTGTGTCATTCGACAACGGAATTTTCTCGATCTCCTTTGCTGCCTTTTCGCCTAATACTGCCTCGACCATATCCTTAGCGACCGGAAGTAAAAGTGTCTCGCCAATTGTATGAGGCTTCCCTTCTTTAGCTATTCTATAACTGGCAAGGTACGATGCTTTGACTAGTTTTTTGTCTATATTTGCAAATTTTGCCATGCACTGATTTTCTCTCTTACACAATTCAGATTTTCTTTGAAAAAATTCAATAGGTTTGTCAACCAAATCGGGATGCTTAGTAGTCTGGTGCCGCTTTAGTAAGGAAGGCTTCATGCTCTGATTTGAAAGTGTTTCTGAGCATACAACACATTGTGGAATATGATTATCGTTATTTTCTGTGCCAGGCTTTACTATAAATCCTAACTGTAAATAAGTTGGATCGTACTTACGATTTGGCTGAGGTTTAATCTTCTTTTGACTGTCCTTAGAGGTGGAGGGGTTAGTCAAATATCGCTTCATTATGTCCACTAAAAACTAATGCTGAATTACTACTAAAAACTAAAACTGAACTTCACTTCATGGAACACAATAAAAAAACAGCTAACATTGGCATCTGAATGAAACTACTGGGTGAGAAAGTAACACAGCTCATGCCACTGTCAAAACAAAACTGTCGGTGTGGGATTCACTCGGGTTGTTTGTGTAGCCTCAAGGTCAGCGTCAAACTGCCACTATTCTATGTAAAACACAGATGGAGGAATTGTATTCTTAACGAGGAAATGTTGCATCGTAACTGTGAATTAATGTTATTCGCATTCAACAGTTTTTATTGTTATTATTAATATATGATTGCGTACCACCTGAAATGTCCCCGCGTACCACCGGTGGTACGCGTACCACCGGTTGAGAACCTATGTGTTAGACTAAAAATATATAGGGTGTTCTATTTAAAATAACAAAGTTGCCCTATCCCTAAAAATCGCCGTGTTAATTTCCGGTCAAACCGGCATTACGATAAAATATCCCATTATTGAGAAACAAACTTTTATAAATTTCAATAGAACTGGCGAAAACCGCATGTTTCTATTCCTAAAACTATTTGAGCAATAAGCGATCAAAACCCCGAAAAGTTAAGTGGAACACCCGGTATGAATAGGGAAATTGTATGCAACAGAAATTTTTTCGTAGAAACCCCCTTCACGTCCTGATCTGAATCCTCTTTTTTTGGTGAGATATACTAGAGCAAAACGAATAATATGACATAACTGAAATATAATACTTACAATGAACCAACACGTGTTGCAAAATATGGGAATACAATAACATCAAGTGGACTGGACTACATTGTCAGTAATATTGGAAATTTTATTTGTAAAGTCACCAGTCTAGGTGTCTCAGATCATTATGCACAGATTATTACGTGGACGATGCAAAACTTGATCAACACTGAGGTAAGTACCTACATATTAGCGTGAAAGTTTAACACCCTACACGAATTTAAAAATATTTATTTGAGGTCTGATCTTGAACAGAGTCAGGAGTTCGATATTGACACTGCCTTTAACACATTATGTCAAATTTCCAATGGTGTTTTGATGTAGCATTTCCAAAACAAAAATTATTTAAGCAAGTTCAAAAAACAAAAAAAGTTCCATTTTCACCACAACTTCTCTCAGAACTTGAACAACTCAAAAATCTGAGCTGATTAAGCACAGAGTCAATGATCCTGCCCTAACAGAAAATTACTAAAAATCACTTAACATAAAAGTATGTAACGAAAAAAAAACGTCACTATTCAAAAATTATTGACAACTCTAACAATAAAGCAAAGTCTCTTTGGAGCCTGGTAAACACAAAAATGGGTAGACATAAAAAGATTAGAAATAGTACTATATGATTGCGGAACAAGTATTACAAATAAAAGTGAAATTGCTAATCTTTTCGCTGGTTCATGATATGTTCGTGATATGATTAGTGAATGTAATTTTTCCGACGGTATTTGTACGGCATCTAGGATACATAATCCATATTCTATGTTCTTTGTGCCAGTCAATGAACATGACGTAAAAAATATAATTTTAAATCTTAATAAAAAATATTTGACAGGACTTGACGGAATCCCCTGTCTGGTATTTAGAGAATGCGTAGGCACCATATCTTGTCAACTAGCCCATATGATAAATCTATCTGTGATGCAAGGGAAATTCCCTACTAAACTCAAACTGAGCAAAATCGTACCGGTATTCAAAAAAGATGACCCCCAATGTGTCGGAAACTATAGAATGATTTCTTTGCTTAGCTCATTCTCTAAAATAATTGAGAAAACGGTATGCAATCAGCTAATTGGTTACCTAGATCAAAATAAAATTATAACCCCATCACAGCATGATTTTCGAGAAAATTATTCAATAGAAACTGCATCAACTGAGCTGGTACAATATATTCATGAAAACATTCACCAAAACAAATACTTGGTAGGTATATTTTTTGATCTGACTCGTGTATTTGTCACTATCAATCCCATCTACTTATCCCTGAAAATAGAAGCCATGGGCATTCGAGGTCCAATCCAATCGTGGATTAATTCCTACATGTCTGGTAGAACACTCAGGGTGCAGATCGGTGATGAATTATCAGATGAATTTAGCACCTCCATTGGTACCCCCCAAGGAGGTGTCCTGGGACCACTTTTGTTTCTTCTTTACATAAACGACCTACCCTTATACATCTCCCAAGGACGTATTTTTATATATGCAGATGATACCTCAGTTATAATTGCGGCCGACAGTTTAGATGAGTTACTCAAAAAAATAAGGAAAATCATGAAAGAGTTCACTTCTTGGTGTCAAAGAAATCACCTAATTATAAATGAGGGCAAAACTGTTTTTGTTCAATTTACATCACCACTCAAGGAAGACAATGCCCTTGTTTTTGATTTTAATAATTGCACATACAACACTTCTGAAAATACAACATTTCTGGGAATGGAATTGGATGGTAAATTGAATTTTAAAAATCACGTTGACTATGTGTCTAAAAGGTTGAGCAGATTATATTTTGCTTTTAATATTTTAAAATCATATTTATATCAAGATTATTTACTAAAATTGTATTATGCACTAATATATTCTGCAATGTAATTGTGTGGGGCAGAGCAAGCGAGGTTGGGCGAGTATTTATTCTCCAAAAGAGATTTTTTCGTTTGATCTTTGGCTTAGGCTACAAGGAGTCCTGTAGGAGCACTTTTAAGAGCAATAACATCCTGGAATTCACAGGTATATATCTCTACAAACTCCTGATCTACACCTTTATTAACAAAAACAACCTTCAGAAAAATAGTGACATACATGATCACGATACAAGATCTAAGAGTGATATTCACTTGAACAAATTTAATCGTTCCCGATTGAAGAAGTCGCCAACATATGTCTTGGGTGAATTTTTTAATCAGTTACCAGATGATTTAAGCAAATAAACCATATCAAAAAATTTAAAACTAGTCTTAAAAGGTTTCTAATACAATATTGTTTTTACCAGCTGGATGAATTTAATGGGTGGCGTAGCATCTCTCTATCCTAATTACTTACCTAATTTTTTGGATCTTTTAATATTTAAAATTTCAAAAACGTAACCTTTTATTTATTTTATTTGTTTCATTTTCTTCATATTCTTGTTTATACCACATGCTTGTTATACGCTGTTGCCTGTATACATTTAAATTCTAATTTTAATTTTTTTAACTAGTTTTATACTGTATCTGACTTGTCTTATGTCATATGTATGATAGTAAATACTAATAAATTATCTATCTAGTAAATACTAATAAATTATCTATCTATCTATCTAATAGAACAGTCATCTTGCAAAAAATGATGTCAAAGCGTTTCTAAAAACCTATTTCATCGACAACATTTTTTATTTTATGCAGGATACATTTTTGGTACATGCCTTGTTGCAATGTATACCTTTTTCATGCATACAATTTCTCTATTTTTTATTTAATTCGATACAAACTGTAAAAAGGTTCAACTTTAGTACTTATGCCTCTGGTTGAAACTTCCGGGTTCATATTTTTTTACAGGTAGGTCTTGTATCTCAAAAATGGTGAGCCATATAAAAAAATATTTCAAACAAATATGACGTAGAATTTAATGTTCTACAATTTTCATTATAGATTGAAATACGATTGAGCGCATAGGAAATGAGATAGTTACAAAAAACTAATTTTTATGACCTTTTTGACCTTTAATATCTCAAGTGTCTTGAGAGGTTTTAAGCTGGAAATTGGTATACTTTTTTATTTCGGAAATCTAAACAATGTGTCAGTTATTCCATTGTTTTGAGCTTTCACTTCTGTCAGCAGTCCTCGTAACTAACTACCTATTTTAATTTCTTTTTTGAAAAACATGCATCCATAAAGTCGAAAGTACCCCAATTCGCTTCACCTTTTGATTAGTATCGTCGTTGCCCATCGCGGCCCTCCACCTACACATTGACATTTATGAATGACAAAAAATGAATTTTTACTCATTTTGAAAATTTATCTCGAAAAGTATTTGTTTCCACAACTTGTGACTTGGAATAAATCTTTCTTATAAAAAGAACCCAGAACTCTACCGGAGGCATATAAAAGTTTTAGTTAATTCACACCAAATATTACTAAAATTATATAAAAAAAAACACTTTTTAGTAAAAAAAGCTCACAACAACCGCATTTTGAAAATCTTACTGGAACGTATGTGAATTGTTTTTCTAAATCTTTAACTCTGTCTTCGAACTTCGGCGCCGTTTGCCTATATAAAAATATCGAATAGTCTTCAAATGGTTGTCCATCCGGTTTGGCGTTAGCTTGGAGCATCTGCATACTTTTGAGAAACTGTTCGGTTTGCAGTTTCCTTTGTATACGTCTTTTATGTTGTCGTTCTATTCGATTGGCAGCGATTTCTTCAAGCATCTTCTGTCGGTCTTCCTTCATATTTAAAATTATTTAGTGCAAATCTTTATATGAACCGTACAAGAATGAGGAATACAATTGAGACAAAAATTAATATTACTTTTCCGCCCAACCTATATGCGAGACAAGTATTGGTTTACCCACAAAAAAAGTTGAAATTTTGAAAAACATTTTTGAGTTATTTTTACGTTTTTCATCAAGAACAACACGAAAAAATGGTTTTTAGAAATAAAATCCTGTGTGTATGTCGTCGTCGTCGGCCACTTTCCGTTACATGTCTTGTTAACATGATACAGCCTCCGGAGTGCAATAAATCACCAATTTTATGATCGAATATTGTGCAGGACATCTCACAGATGAACCCTATTGACTTTCAGCTCACCACAGCCAGTACAACAGGTGCTATAGTACTTTAAGTACGACATTTTTGGAGAAATTTCAGTTTGTTAGCACGATACAGCCTCCGGAGCATATACAAGTGACCAATTTTATGATTGGATATTATTCAGGGCGTCTCAAAGATGAACCCTATTGAGATTCAGCTCACTAAAGCGAGTACAACGAGATCTATGGTACTTGAGATACCAAATTTTTGTCATTTTTGGAGAATTTTCAGTTTGTTACCACGATACAGCCTCCATAGTGTATAAAATTAACTTTTATGATTAAATATTATTCAGGATGTCTTATAGATGAAGCTTATTGATTCTTAGCCCACCAGAGCTAGTACAACGGGTGCTACGGTACTTGAAGTGCCACATTTTTGGTCCTTTTTGGAGAAATTTCGGGCTGTTAGTACGATACAGCCTCCGGAGTGTATACAAGTGATACATTTTATAATTGGATATTCTTCAAGGTATCTCACAAATGTACCCTATTGATTTTCAGCTGATTAGAGCGAGTACAGTGGGTCCTGTAAATCCAGATATACTACATTTTTGGTTATCTTTGGGAAATTTCGGTTTGTTAGCACGATACATCCCCCGAAGTGTATAAAAGTGACCAATTTTATGATAGAATATTGTTCCGAGCACCACACAGATGCGCAAAAGTTTTAATCATTAAAACCGTTTATTTTTTGCTTACTTTTATGTACCGATGAAATATATTGAGTCTAAAATGAAAAAATAAAAATTAGATTGGAATTTTGACCATAATCGGGAGGAAAAATTCGGGATATATACAATTATTTTCACTTTAAGTGGAGTAGAAATTTTCACAAATAAGATACCTTCATATCGATAATCGCACAGATCAAAATAATATGAATATTAGGTTCATATTCTAGAAAAGTACTGTTAGTGTCCCAATCTTTAGAGTAAAATGTCAGGAGCGCACCACAAGGGTGTGTTTCTGAGGTACAAGTCTTCAAAATTGAGGTTTGAAATTTTCACAAATAAAAACCTTCATATAAAAAATCGTACAGACCAAAATAATGGAAATATTGAGTTTATATTCTAGAAGAGTAGTGCCAAAGGTCCCATCTATGGAGAAAAAATCAAGAGCGTACCATAATGGTGCGTTTCTGAGGTACAAGGCTTGAAAATTGATGTTTGAAATTACCACGAATGATTGCTCATACCTTCATATAAAAATCGTTCAGATCGAAATAATAGTAATATTAGGTTCATATTCTAGTAGAGTACTGTCAAATTTCCAATCTATAAAGAAATAAAACAGGAGTGCACCACAATGGTGCGTTTCTGACGTACAAAGATTCTAAATTGAGGTTTGAAATTTTAAAGGATAACATACTTTCATATCAATAATCGTACAGACCAAAATAATTGAAATATTGGGTTTATATTCCAGGGGAGTACTCTGTCAAAGGTCCAATGTATGGAGAAAAAAAAACAGGAGCGTACCACATTGGTGCGTTTCTGAAATACAAGGCTTCAGAATTGAGGTTTGAAATTTTCACAAATAAAAAACCTTCATATAAAAAATCGTACAGTCCAAAATAATAGGAATTTTCGGTTCATATTCTAGAAGAGTACTGTCAAAGTTCCAATCTATGGAGAAAAAATCAAGAAAGACCACACCACAAGGTGCGTTTCAAATGTACAACGATTCTAAATTGAGGTTTGAAATTTTCACGAATAACATAGGTTCATATCAATAATCGTACAGAACAAAATAATGTAAATATTGAGTTTATATTCTAGGAGTACTGTCAAAGGTACAATGTACGAAGAAGAAAATCAGAAACGTACCACGATGGTCGTCCAGAGAATATTTATAAAGCTCGGAGAAGAAGTGTTCAGGTTCTATAAGTGAAGTAAGAGGATCGTGTAACTTTTGGAAATTTTCAGTGTTTCTAAAAGGGACGTGGACTCTATAAAGAATCTCAGCTCAGTTCTGTGCTCTAATTCGGGTTCTTTGGAGTCAATTTAGGAGGGTTAAAAGTATTTATAAAATTACATGACCAATTATTGAAAATTTGAATTTTTACAAAAATATAAGAGTTAGGCAATTAAAACAGTCACCAATCGATTCGGGAGAAAATTTTACCTATATGAACCAGTATGTGGAAATATTTCCACGAAAAATGATAAAATTTTTGGCATAAATGAATATCGGGAGTTTTTCCAAACACTTAAAAAATAGCGCAGACCAAAATAATGCTACTATTCAGTTCATATTCTAGAAGGATATTCCTAAATGATCATTCTACGAGTCTGCTAACGCGCTCCGTTTCAGAAATACAGGGCGTCAAAGTTGCGCCACCTATTTTTTACAATTCGGCAGCGTTACATCCTTTTGAATATCTAATTTTCAACTTATTCCAAATAAAACTTCAAAAATACAACTTAATTTTTTTACTTCTAAGTATTAAATATATAATTTTGAAAACCATACTGTTCGGAATTAATAATACAATCTAAAATAAAAAGGAATATCCCCACTAATCCTGCTTCTATAAATCCATTAAAGAAAAAATTCCACATCTGGAAAGAAAAAGGAATTAGGATGAGGTTAATGGGATTAATATTCAGGATGTCACAATAGATCGTACCCAAAACGATAAAAATAATGAAATTATTTATCTTAGCGAGCAATAGGTAAATAATCTATCATAATTTATAAGCCACGCGAAATAATTTCATTATTTTTAAACAGTACAAAAATAAACAAAAGCTCTCTTCGGGGTTTAAAATATTTGATTATAACCCCTTTAGGATTAGGTTTGGTTCCAGAGTTGCCTATTTTGAGCGACCATTAGTCCAATAATAAAAAAATAATAACAATTATGATGAGAGACCATAAAACACACTCTGTAAAATCCTCCAAGTGTCATGGGCCTTGTTTGATTAACAAAATGGTTTTCAGTCCCCTTTTCTTCATTTCATCACAGCTTCCTATACACCTTTTTAAAAGCTCATCATTTTCCTGAGTCTTTACCCAGTCTGACAAGAGGACATACGTTAGGATTAAAAATGAGAAGTTTGAATGTTAGTTTTACGTACTCCTGGTTTTTGTATGTTTAAAATAAGAAAAAAACACCCTTAGTAGTTGTACTTACCACGCTCGCTCCCACTTTTTCCAAAGTTCTTCTTTTTCTCGGTTTCCTATCGATACTGTTTGCCTTCTGTGTAAGCTGGTCGGCGTGTTTATGTTTGTGCCTACTGGAAGGTCTATTCGGGAGCATCGTCACTGGAGCAACCGAAGTTTTTATCGTTTTGAATGATAGTTCACTTTTTTTGTTCGTTTCAGTGGGTAACTCCTGAGGATATAAAAATTTTGGAATATTATCTATATATTAAAAGATAGTTTCTAATCTTGTTTTACAATTTTATTCAATTCTAAAAGATAATTAAATTTTTACATAAAAAATTATGAAATTTTATTCAACTATATTATATTTACAAGTACAAGCCCTAAGTTTTGATATCGAGTGACAAAATCTAGTTATTGGAAAATTAAGAAACTTTCACATAAAAAATCGCACAGATCAAAATCATGAAAATATTGGGCTCATATTTTAGAGTACTCTAAAATATATAATTCAAGAAAAAAAATCTAGAATGTACGACAGGTTCACATTTCTGAGATACCGAGAGTCAAAGTTTAGTTAATGGAAAATTAAGAAACACTTTCACTTAAAAAATCACACAGACTAAAATAAGGAAAATATTAAGCTCATAGCTCGTATGTTCAAAGGTATAATTTATGAGAAAAAAAATCGACAATGTACCACACATTCGCATTTCAGAAATACCGAGCGTAAAAGTCTAGTTATTAAAAAAGTAAGAAATATTTTCACTTACAAAATCCTATAGACCAAAATAAAGAAAATATTGAACTCATATTTTAGAGCAGTATTCTCAAGGGTATAATTTATGAGGAAAAAGTCGAGAATGTACCACACGTTCGCATTTCTGAGATACTGAGCGTCAAAGTGTACTTGTTGGAAAATTATGGAACACTTTCACTTAAAAAATCGCACAGACCAAAATCATGAAAATATTTAGCTCATATTTTAGAGGAGCACTCTAAAAGGTATGATTTATGATAAAAAAAATCGAGAATGTACCACACGTTCGCATTTCCGAGATACCGGGCGTCAAAATCTAATTGAAGGAATATTAAGAAACACTCTCACTTAAAAAATCGCACAACCAAAATAATGGAAATATTGAGCTCATATTATAGATGATTACTCTCAAAAGTATTATTCATGAGGGAAAAAATCGATAATGTATCACACGTTTGCATTTCCGAGATACCAAGCGTCAAAATCTAGTTATTGGAAAACGAAGAAACACTTTCACTTAAAAAATCGTACAGACCAAAATCATGTAACTATTGATTTCATATTCTAGAAAAATATTCCAAAAGGATCATTCTATCCAGAAGAAAATCAAGACTGCTATACCACGCGGTTTCTCCAAGATATGGGGCGTCAAATTTTCGCTTCCTATTTTTTACAATTCCAGAGCTTTAGTTCCTTTTGAATATCCAATTTTCAATATATTCCAAATAAAACTTCAAAAATTCGACTTAATTTTTTTTACTTATAAGTATTAAATATATAATTTGGAAACCATACTAATCGGAATTAATAACACAATCTTAAAGATACAGTTCACCCACATATATATATATATATATATATATATATATATATATATATATATATATAAATTTTTTTGCAACATCATCTTTAAATATTCACTTTGCATCTCGAAAAGCATTATAACAAAATAAAGTGTAAATAACTCGAAAATATTTTAAATAAACATAAAAACTTCCACAAATTTAATGCCCATGTTGAAACTGTTTGCCCACAAACGACATATTGAATCACGCTGTTTGGAGATCCTAATTATGATGATCTTTCAGCCCACTCCCTTTCACGATATATCAGCCCTAAAAGGAGGTGAGTTAAATTAAGTTTCAATTTTTTTTCTCTCAAATTTAAGTGAAGATTGAAACTTGGAATTTTGTATTTTCCGTATATTTGCAAAGGACTAACCACCAGTATTTTCTCAAATTTGCCCTCACCTTATTTTCGAGTGCGAAAAATCGATTGGTACAATCCGCTCTTCGATGAAGAATTTTTTTCACCCTCTAAACAGAAGTTGAAGTTTTCAAAAAAAAAACATGCTTTCACTTAAAAAATCACACAAACCAAAATAATGCAACTATTTAATTCATATTCTAGAAAAGTATTCTCAAAGAATCGTTCTATAAGGAAAAAAATCAGGAGCGTCGCCACAATGGTTTGTGAAGTACAGTGCGTCAAAGTAGAAGTATCTAAAAAGATATGGGTAATATCGAATACCCTTCGTAACTCAGAAAATAGAAAAGTTAGAACAATAAAAATGTTATCAATCGATTCAGGAAGAAATTTTATTAAAGTAAACAAATTTCGTAAGAATGTTCCTATGAAACATGGCAAAATTTAAGCAAAATTGAATATAGAGAATTTTTCCATGATGAAAATTGGGAAAATATTGCTTTTCCCAAATAAAAGAATGAAAGTGTGGTCGATATTGTTTTCGGATGCGAGAAATTGATTACCACAATCCGTTTATCGATGAAGTAATTTTTTCACCTTCTGAACAGAAGGTGAAATTTTCAAAAACAGAACGGTTTCACTCAAAAAATCGCGCAGACCAAAATAATACAACTATTTAATTCATATTATAGTAAAGTATTCTTAGAGGATCATTTTATAAGTAAAAAAATCAGGAGCGTACCACAATAGTGCGTTTGTGAAGTATAGTGCGTCATAGTAGAAGTATCGAAAAAAATAGGGGTAATATCGAATACCCCTCGTAACTCAAAAAATAGAAAAGTTAGAACAATAAAAATGTTACCAATCGATTCAGGACGAAATTTTGCTAACATGAACGAATTTGGTGAGAATATTTGTATGAAACATGGCAAAATTTAAGCAAAAATGAAAATCGAGAATTTTTCCATGATGAAAATTGGGAAAAATACTTTGTTCTCAAATAAAAGAATGAATGTCTCGCCGATGTTGTTATCGGATGCGAGAAATCAATTACTACAATCCGTTTTTCAATGAAATAATTTTTTCGCTCTCTCAACAGAAGCTGAAATTTTCAAAAAAAGCATTCTTTCACTTAAAAATCACACAGACCAAAATAATGCAATTATTTAATTCATGTTCAAGAAGAGTATTCTCAAAGGATCGTTCTATAAGGGAAAAAATCAGGATCGTACCATAGTGAGTTTGTGAGGTATAGTGCGTCAAAGTAGAAGTATCGAAAAAATATGAGTACTATCGAATACCCCTCGTAACAAAAAAAATCGAAAAGTTAGAACAATAAAAATGTTACCAATCGATTCAGGATAAACTTTTACTTATACGAACGAATTTCGTGAGAATATTTCTATGCAAATTGGCAAAATTTAAGCAAAAATGAATATAGAGAATTTTTCCATGATGAAAATTGGGAAAACATTGTTTTTCCCAAATAAAAGAATGAAAGTGTGGTCGATATTGTTTTCGGACGCGAGAAATCGATTGCTACAATCCGTTTTTCGATGAAGTAATTTTTTCACCCTCCAAACAAAAGTTGAAATTTTCAAAAAAAGGATTCTTTCACTTAAAATATCGCACAAACCAAAATAATGCAGCTATTTCATTCTTATTCTAGAAAAGTATTCTCAAAGCATCATTCTGTAAGGAAAAACATCAGGAGCGAGCCACAATAGTGCGTTTGTGAAGTACAGTGCGTCAAAGTAGAAGTATCGAAAAAAATAGGGGTAATATCGCATACCCCTCGTAACTCAAAAAATAGAAAAGTTAGAACAATAAAAGTATTACCAATCGATTCAGGACGAAATTTTACATATACGAACGAATTTTGTGAGAATATTTCTATGAAAAATGACAAAATTTAAGCAAAAATGAAAATCGAGAATTTTTATATAATGAAAATTGGGAAAAATATTGTTTCTCAAATAAAAGAATAAATGTGCCGACGATGTTGTTATCGGATGCGAGAAATCAATTGATACAATCCGTTTTTCAATGAAATAATTTTTTCGCCCTCCAAACGAAGCTGAAATTTTCAAAAAAAGCATTCTTTCACTTAAAAAATCACACCGACCAAAATAATGCAATTATTTCATTCATATTCTAGAAGAGTATTCTCAAAGGATCGTTCTATAAGGGAAAAAATCAGGAACGTACCATAATTGTGTGTTTGTGAGGTACAGTGCATCAAAGTAGAATTATCGAAAAAAATTGGGGTAATATCGAATGCCCCTCATAAACTCAAAAATAGAAAAGTTAAATCAATAAAAATGTTAACAATGGATTCAGGATAAACTTTTACTCATACGAACAAATTTCGTGAGAATATTTCTACGCAAATTGGCAAAATTTAAGCAAAAATGAAAATCGAGAATTTTTCAATGATGAAAATTGGGAAAACAACGTTTTCCCCAAATAAAAGAATGAAAGTGTGTTCGATATTGTTTTCGGATGCGAGAAATTGATTTACACAATCTGTTTATCAACGAAGTAATTTTTTCACCCTCTAAACAGAAGTTGAAATTTTCAAAAAAAGAATGCTTTCACTTAAAAATCGCGCAAACCAAAATAATGCAACTATTTAATTCATATTCTAGAGAAGTATTCTTAAAGGATCATTTTATAGGTAAAAAAATCAGGAGCGTACCACAATAGTGCGTTTGTGAAGTAAAGTGCGTTAAAGTAGAAGTATCGGAAAAAATAGGGGTAATATCGAATACCCCTCGTAACTCAAAAAGTAGAAAAGTTAGAACAATAAAAATGTTACCAATCGATTCTGGACGAAATTTTGCATACATGAACGAATTTGGTGAGAATATTTCTACGAAACATGTCAAAATTTAAGCAAAAATTAAAATCGAGAATTTTTCCATGATGAAAATTGGGAAAAATATTTTGTTCTCAAATAAAAGAATGAATGTGTCGCCGATGTTGTTATCGGATGTGAGAAATCAATTGCTACAATCCGTTTTTCAATGAAATCATTTGTTTGACCTCTACACACAAGCTGAAATTTTCAAAAAAGCATGCTTTTACTTAAAAAATCATAAAGACCAAAATAATGCAACTATTTAAATCATATTTTAGAAGAGTATTCTCAAAGGATCATTTTATAAGGAAAAAAATCAGGAGCGTACCACAATAGTGAGTTTGTGAAGTATACTGCGTCAAAGAAGAAGTATCGAAAAAAATAGGGGTAATATCGAATACCCCTCGTAAGTCAAAAATAGAAAAGTTAGAACAATAAAAATGTTACCAATCGATTCAGGACAAACTTTTATTTATACGAACGAACTTCGTGAGAATATTCCTATGCAAATTGGCAAAATTTAAGCAAAAATGAAAATCGAGCATGAAATGAAAGTGTGGCCGATATTGTTTTCAGATGCGAGAAATCAATTGCATTGCCACAATGCCTTTTCGATGAAGTAATTTTTTCACGCTCTAAATGTTAAAATTTTCAAAAAAAGCATTTAAAAAATCACACAGACCAAAATAATAAAAATATTGAGCTCATATTTTAGAGGAGTACTTTAAAAGGTATAATTCATGAGAAAAAAAATCGAGAATGTACCATACGTACGCATTTCTGAGATACCGAGCGTTAAAAGTCTAGGTATTGAAAAATTAAGAAACACTTAAAAAATCGCACCGACCAAAATATTGAGCTCATATTTTAGAGGAGTACTTTCAAAGGTATAATTTCGGTCTATCAAAGTAGCCCTTGTCTTATTTAATACCAAATCTTTTTTTTCGAGATTTAGTTTTATAAAATAAAAATATTGCTTAAAATCCTTGTTGTAGAAACACCCTGTACATAAGATGTCGTGAATTTAAAAGTTAAGGATAAGTTCTTTCTAAATATTTAAGGACCTTAAGGAATGTTGTTACTCTCTGTTTGTTTCATCGTGAAAAGCATCTAATAATTATTATTTATTTTGGATTTATCAATAGGGACTAAATAAACAAAAATAAACATAACCCCAATTAAAAAATTAAAAATAATTACGTAATTATCGCCTACAGTCGTTTCTTCTCCTTCTACAATGACTGAAAACTGTTTCGGCGGCGCCGAGATCGACTTCAATACACTTGGATGCTGTAACGGGGAATACTGAGAAAACTTCGACAACATTCTCACCGATTTGTTATTAAAATTTTTCATTTTCTCCGTAAAATTTTCTTCTGACGTTTTTGTCAATTTACCGCCGACGAAATTCACCACGTCGGTACGTTCTTCAACTACGATGCCATCGTACTGATCCATTTTCGATACTAGGACAACATTGGAGTAATCAAAATTATTTTTTAGAGTAAAATATTTGAAAACAAAAAGAAAATCTAGAATTTGTGAGGTTAGTAGATATTCCGTGTTTCCGATGGTTGAAATGGGAAAATAGAGTCACATTAAGTAGTACTGTTCTTTCTAACCTCACTAAATTAGTATTTCGAAGATACAGACCCCAGATTTAACGATACTTATAAGTATAAATAATATATGATGACGTAAACAATATTTTTGTTATCCAAGAATATTTTCTAATACACTAAAATCGAGAGAAAAGTTTGTTCAATGTTTACCTGAAGTAATATCGGTGATTTTGCTATTCGATATAACTGTATCTACATCAGTATCAGCTTTGCTGTTATCCTGACTGAGAAAATCGTTCGATGTGATCCAATGGGAAACTCTACTATAAATTTGGTTGGACATCCCATCCCCATCGGTCATGATCTTGGACAGAAATTTTTTTCGACACTCCGATTCTATGTGACATTTACGATACTTCTGTCCGTCAAAATCACGGCTAAACGATTTGATATTCGATATACGGGGTGGAACGAAAACATTGTTTGTACAGGGTGTGCCATAACTATAGGGAAAGAACGTGTTTGTATTATGGGCTCGATTTTATTTTACAGGTAGATCTTATTACAAGAAAGGTTTATACCCAGAAACAAATACTTTTCGAGACATAAATTTGACTCCTTTCTCCTTAATGATCGGCGGTGTTGTCAAAGTAATTTGTGATGAAATAATACAAGAATTTGGATATACTAGAAATTGTTAAAAGTTAGTTCAAAATTCCCACCTATTTGGTTACGCCATCTTTTTCAAATGTCAACTGTCTGAATAAATGTAGTAGTCGTTATGCACTCTTGAACGAAGCACGTTGTTTTATTTTATTAAATCCCGATTCACGTAAAAATCCATAACAGGTTATGGGCCCAGGCCACGTTATTATTTTGGGTTGAAAAATACAGTTAACGTTGAGCTTTGCTCTGTACAAGTGTGTTAGTATGTCGTCGAGTTTTTTGGTTAACGTGCCGAAGTTAAAAGGGCGTGAAAACTACGACGATTGGGCATTTGCCGCCAAAAATTTCTTAATCCAAGAAGGGCTCGAAAAATATGTTGTTTGTGAATCTACTGATGAAACAACAAGGAGCGAGGATCAGAAATGTAAGGCCAAACTTATATTAACAATAGACCCACCGCTATATGTTCATATCAAGGAAGCTGTTACAACCAAAACTTTACGGGACAAGTTGACATCGATGTTCGATGACTCCGGTTTTACCAGGAGAATAAGTCTACTTCGTAGTCTAATTTCTACGCGTTTAGAAAGCAGTGATTCAATGACTTCCTACGTAAACCAGAATGTAGAAATAAGTCAAAGACTTCATGGTACAGGTTTCGAAATTAGTGATGAATGGATTGGCTCCCTTTTACTCGCCGGATTGCCTGAAAAGTTTATGCCAATGATGATGGCAATAGAGCATTCTGGTATTGCCATTACCACCGATTCTATAAAAACGAAGCTCCTGGACATGGAAAGTGATGTTGATTTCAAGAGTAGTGCATTTTTTGTTCGAAATCGAAACAAATCGAATAATCACTCGTATTCGTTGAAATCAAATTCACATGAAAGTGACAATCGACAGAATCGTGAAAAGTTAAAAAGTAAAGTTAGATGCTATAAATGTCAACAATTGGGACATTTTCGAAATAAGTGCCCCTTATTAAAAAACGGCGGAAAAACTGATCATGCAAACGCGTTCAGTGTCGTATTTTCAAATGGTAATTTAAAAAAAAAACGGATTGGTACATTGATTCTGGTGCAAGTTCACATCTTGTCGCGGATAAAAACATTTTGAGTAAAGTGACTACAAACTCGTGTTCTCGAAAAATAATGGTTGCTAACAAGTCAATGGTTCCTGTTGAAGCAGAAGGAGTTGTTTATTTAAAAACACTTGTTGGTAAAGATGTTTTTGATGTCACAGTTAATAATGTTTTGTGCGTTCCGCAATTGTCAACAAATCTTTTATGTGTTAGCCGATTACTAGCAAATGGAAACGAGGTATGTTTTGAACCTACTGGCTGTACGATATTTAACAAAGAAAAAATGTTAATTGGCGTTGCTTAACTTGTAGATGGTGTATACAAGTTAAATGTACTAAATGAACATTGTTTATTGAGTGTCTCAACAGAGACATGGCACCGTAGATTGGGTCACATTAATAGCTCTGATTTATAAAAAATGAAAAATGATTCAGTTCTAGGACTTAATTGTTCAGATGTCAATAAAATTGGAAAATGTAACTGTTTCACATGTTGTGAAGGAAAACAGACTCGCTTATCTTTTAAGAATAAAGGTTTTAGAGCTAAAAACCCATTAGAAGTTATACATGGTGATGTATGCGGCCCAATGGAAACTAAATTTATTGGTGGTTCGAGATATTTCATGCTCCTGATTGATGATTACACTCGTATGTCATTTGTTTATTTTTTAAAAACAAAAGACGAAGTTTTTGATTGCTTCAAAAAGTTCAAGATCCTGGTTGAAAAACAGCTGAACTTTGAAATTAAAATCTTCAGATCTGATAATGGGGGTGAGTTCGTAAATAAACGTTTAGATAGTTTTTTAGAATCTAATGGTATTGTACATCAAAATACTAACCCGTATACTCCTGAACAAAATGGTATGTGCGAGAGATTGAATCGCTCTGTTGTCGAAAAGGCAAAATTCATGCTTTTTGACGCTCACCTTGAAAAAAAGTTTTGGGCAGAGGCTGTTAATACTGTCGTTTACATCAGAAATCGATCGATGGTTTTTGGATTAGAGAACAAGACACCTTTTGAATTATGGCACAAACGGAAGCCTGATATTAGTCATTTTAAAATCTTTGGAAGTCCAGCCATGGTACATAAAGCCAAAGAGATTTAAATGGAACAAAAAAGCCAAAAAGCAAATTTTTGTTGGTTATTCTGAGAATGTTAAAGGTTTCAGAGTATATGACCCAGAAACTAATGTTGTCAGCACTAGCCGAGATGTCATTATTTTTGAACATTTAAATAATGAAGTTAATTGTCAAGTCTCAGCTGATAGTGAAGCAACAGCTCCAGTGGGGGAAACCAATGGTGAACAACAGATTACAGAAACAGAAATATTTGGTACCCCATCTTCTAGTACATCTGAAAGTTCTGATAGTGAGGGTAGTGAATATAAACCAGAAGAAGATGTACAGTTAGTTGAAGTGGAAAGCAGCAGGCCTCAAAGAGTTAGAAAACCTAAAGATTTCTCAGATTATGTCACCTATATGTGTCTAGATTTCAAATTTCCAACGCGGTTCAACCCGTGAACCTAGTTCGCCTGTTCATATATATATATATATATATATATATATATATATATATATATATATATATATAACTGATCTAAAAAATGAACCAACTTCTGGTAGAAGAAGCACTTGAGAGACCAGATGGTGAAAATTGGAGAAAAGCCATGTTGGAAGAAATACAATTTTTCAAAGAAAATGATGCTTGGGAGATGACAAATGTTCCAGAAAGTGGAAGTGTAGTGCAGTGTAAATGGGTATTTAAAAGAAAAGTTGATTGTGAAGGTAAGACTAGATATAGAGCTAGGTTAGTCGCTAAAGGTTTTACACAGAAGTACGGAGTGGACTATCAGGAAACTTTTTCTCCAGTTGTACGTCATTCAACATTTCGTTTGCTTATTGCACTGTCGGTTAATTTAGGTTTAGATATAACACACTTAGATGTAGCCACAGCTTTTCTCAATGGTACTCTCGAAGAGAATGTTTTTATGTCTGAACCAGAAGGTTTTATTGTACAAGGCCAAGAAAATAAAGTTTTAAAACTTAAAAAAGCCGTGTACGGATTAAAACAATCTTCTCGTGTCTGGTATAAAAAGGTTGAAGTTGTTCTTAATGATTTAGGTTATAAAAAATCAGATTATGAATCATGTATTTTTATAAAACGTCAGGGTGATTTGATTACTATTATTGCACTGTATGTTGATGACTTTTTTATTTTTTCTAATAGTCATGTTGAAACTGAGTTTATTAAAAAACAGTTGAGTTCACATTTTAAGATTAAAGACTTGGGCCAAGTTAGAAATTGTTTAGGCGTTAGGATCAATTATTGTAAAGATAAAAATACTATAACACTTGATCAAGAACAATTTATTGATAGTTTGCTGAATAAATTTAGGATGACAGATTCAAAAACTGTAGCCACTCCTATGGAAGTGAATCCAAATTTTGAAAAGGAGGTAAATTGTAATAAAAGTTTTCCATATCAACAACTAATAGGAAGTTTAATGTATCTTTGTGTAATGACTAGACCTGATATATCATATTGTGTTAGCTATTTAAGTCAGTTCAACAATTGTTTTAATGAATCTCATTGGCATGCAGCAAAAAGAGTCTTACAATATCTAAAAGGTACAAAATTGAAATTCATAAAAGATAATTGTAATTTAGAAGGGTTTGTTGATGCTGATTGGGGACAAAATAATATAGATAGGAGATCTCATACAGGTTTTTGCTTTAAACTTGCTGGTTCTGCTAAATCCTGGGAAAGCTCTAAGCAAAAATCAGTTGCACTCTCCAGTACAGAGTCAGAATATATTGCTATTAATGAAGCTGCCAAGGAAGCAATTTACCTTAGAAATATTCTATTTGAACTTTTAGATAAGTCTATTTGTGTAATATTATATAATGATAACCAGGGCGCACAGAAACTTTCACAGAATAGTGTGTTTCATAAAAGGTCAAAGCACATTGACGTGCGTTATCATTTTATTAGGGACATTATATCTAGGAAAGAAATAGAATTAAGATATTTGCAGACAGCTGATATACCAGCAGATTTGTTAACTAAAGCGTTACATAGCAATAAACATTGTATATTTACGAAATATTTAAACATTGTTTATAGTAAATACTAAATTGTTTTATATTTTGAACTAGTGGGGGTGTTAAAAGTTAGTTCAAAATTCCCACTTACTTGGTTACGCCATCTTTTTCAAATGTCAACTGTCTGAATAAATGTAGTAGTCGTTATGCACTCTTGAACGAAGCACGTTGTTTTATTTTATTAAATCCCGATTCACGTAAAAATCCATAACAGAAATTACAGAGACCAAAAAGAAGAGTCAAGGCGAAATTGAACTAGAAAAAGGACATTTGTTAATATTTAATGGAGTAATTGGATGTATAATAAAGAAAGAACATAAGAGATATATTAAAAACTTGACAGGAATCTCAGAAACAATATTTAAAATAGAATAGAATTTAAGAGAAAGCACAACGATAATTATATAGTAAGGACCAAATGAAGATGCGCGAGAAAAAAGAAAAATGTTGGGAAAAGTTAAGTGAAACAATAGAGGATGCTAAAGACAGATTAATAATAATGGGATACTTTAATGGAATAGTTGGAAAGAAAGGCGAACAAAGCCGTGATGTAACAACGAAAGTAACAACAATGAAGTAAGGTTAATAAATTCTTGTATATTACACCAAGTAATAGTGACTAATATGTTTTATCCACATAAAGAGTTACGTAAATACACAAGAGAGGTTAGTAACAGAAATGAAAAGTACATAATTGATTATGTTCTCATAAACAAAGGTGAAAAATATCTGGATAATACAAGTGCAGAAATATACTTGTTAAGAGCAAAATTAAAAATGGCAACTGTGAAGCAGAAAGGAAATACTAATAATGGAAAAAAAACAAATAAAATCATATAAGTTAAGGTAAAAGGAAGTATCCAAAAAATTTAAAGAATATACGGAAAAGAAATATGTCATTACGATATACAAAGTATATCGATAGAAAAAATGTGGAGCAAATTGAAATCTATAATACTGGAGACAGCAACGGAAGTATGTAGCAATATTAGAAGTGGTGGCAACAAAAAACAAACGAGATGGTGGAATAAAGATACACAAGAACAATCCAAACTAAAAATACAAAAATAGAGGGAATATCTACGTAACAAAACGATTGAAAGGTACGAAAATTACAAAATTCAAAGAAAATGAGTTGACATAGTAATCACAGCTAAAAAAGAAGCATGGAAAGAATTTGGCAAAAAGATGAAAGATGACAGTAAAGGGAATTAGATACACTCTACTTTAAGAATAAGAAAGGGAAATTCAAGTAATGTAAACCATATAAAAAATAAAAATGGAGTGATGTTAAGACAATATAAAGAAATTATAGAGAATACTTTGAGGAATTACTTAATGTAGAGAAAAAAGAACACCTGGAATTCGAAGATAAAAAACATCAGGAACTGAAAAACGAACAACTGATACAAATTGAAGAAGCTAAACAAGCAGTACAAGAGTTAAAAAGAGATAACGACAGTATTACCTCAGAAATGTTTCCATAAAAAATGTTCGAATTAATATTCACAAAATATTCTAGAATAAAATTGTTAGACAAAGACTACTATGCTGCTGAAAGTGTGGTAAATGGGGTTTTCGGGTGCTAGAAATCGATTGGCACAATCCGTTTTTCGATCAACTTTTTCGCCCTCTAAATAGGAGTCGAAATTTACAAAAAACATGCTTATGCTTAAAAAATCGCACAAAATAATGCAACCATTGAGTTCATATTCAGGAAAGAGTATTCTCCAAGGATCATTCTATGAAGAAAAAAATAAGGAGCGTACCATAATTATTCGTTTGTGAGGTACAGTGCGTCAAAGTAAAGGTATCGAAAAAAAGAGGGGTAATATTGAATATCCCTCGTAACTCAAGAAATAAAACAGTTTAGACAATAAAAATGTTACCAATCAATTCGGGACGAAATTCTACTAGTAAGAACGAATTTCGTGAGAATATTTTTATGAAAACTGGTAAAATTTAAGCTTATCGAGAATTTTTCCATAATGAAACTTGAAAATGTATTTTTTTCTCAAAGTAAAGGCTGAAAATGGGATTGAAAGGGTTTTTGGGTACGAGAAATCGATTGGCACAATCAGTTTTTGACAAAGTCATGTTTTCACCCTCTAAATAGAAGTTGAAATTTACAAAAAAAACATCCTTTCACTTAATAAATCGCACAGACCAAAATAATGCAACTATTCAGTTCATATTCTAGAAGAGTTTTCTCAAAGGATCAATCTATGAGTATGAGGAGAAAATTAGGAGCGCACCACAATGGTACGTTTGTGAGGTACAGTGCGTCAAAGTAGAAGTATTGAAAAAAGGGGTAATATCGAATATCCCTCGTAACTCAAAATATAAAAGATTTAGGATAATAAAAATGTTACCAATCGATTCTAGACGAAATTTTACGTATATGAACCAATGTTGTGGGGATATTTTCATGAAAAATGGTAAAATTTAAGCACATATAAAAATCGAGAATTTTTCCATGAATGTTGGGAAAATATATTTTTCTCAAATAAAAGGTAGAAAGTGTGCTCAACGAGATTTTGGGGTGCGAGAAATCTTTTTTTCGATAAAACAGGAGTTGAAATTTTCAAAAGAAAATATGCTTCCCCTTACAAAATCGTACAGACTAAAATAATGCCACCATTCACTTCATATTCTAGAAGAGTATTCTCAAAGGATCATTTTAGGAAGATAAAAGTCAGGAGCGAACCACAATGGTGCCTTTGTGAGGTACAGTGCGTCAAAGTAGAATTATCGAAAAAAAGAGGAGTAATATCGAATATCCCTCGTAACTTAGTTAGGACAATAAAAATGTTACCAATAAATTCTGGACGAAATTTTCCCTATATGAACGAATTTTGCGAGAATATTTCTATGAAAACATAAAATCTAAGCAAAGATGAAAATCGAGAATTTTTCCATAATAAAACTCGGGAAAAATATTTTTTTCTCAAAGTAAAGGCTGAAAGTGGGATTGAAAGGGTTTTTGGGTACCAGAAATCGATTGGCACAATCAGTTTTTGACAAAGTCATTTTTTCACCCTCTAAATAGGAGTTGAAATTTACAAAAAGAGCATGCTTTCACTTAAAAAATCGCACAGACCAAAATAATGCAACTATTCAGTTCATATTTTAGAAGAGTTTTCTCAAAGGATCAATCTATGAGGAGAAAATTAGGAGCGCACCACAATGGTGCGTTTGTGAGGTACAGTGCGTCAAAGTAGAAGTATTGAAAAAAGGGGTAATATCGAATATCCCTCGTAACTCAAGAAATCAAACAGCTAGGACAATAAAAATGTTACCAATCACGGGACGAAATTTTACCTATTAGAATGAATTTTTATGAAAACTGGGAAAATTTAAGAAAAAGATAAAATAAATAATTTTTCCATGATGAAACTTGGGAAATAGGTACATTTGTTTCTCAAAGCAAAAGCTGAAAGTGTGATTAAAAGGGTTTTTAGGTACGAGAAATTGATTAACATAATCAATGTTTTTGTTTGTGTGTTTAAATTTAAAAAAAATATATGCTTCTCTTTTAAAAAATCGTATAGACCAAAATAATCGACTGTTGAATTCATATTCTAGAGGAGTATTAACAAAGGATCATTCTATAAGGACAAAAATCAGGAGCGTACCACAATTGTGCGTTTCTTTATCTTACAACCATTTAATCAATTCTGTTTTTCGGGTTTACATTGTGGAAAGGTTGTCTATGATAAAAACGGACTGTTGCGGTAATAACATTGGAAGATTTATTTATTTGCTATTAATAATGGGTATATTAAAGGATATTTATTGATTATACTGGTATGTTTTATTCACCACCATTACATTAACTTCGCATATATGTCTATTGACATGTCGTTGACAGCTGAGATGACAACGGCACAAATCACAATCACCAACAACGCCTAGCCTACATGTCACATCACCCCTCTTAATTTTAAATCATATTATAAACTATATTTATATTACATAGTCTTTAAACTTCTCAGGCTTTCTTGAATGACGCCCAATTCTTATCACTATACAATTTTCTGATTCATTGTTACTTTTCCGCCCAACCTTTCTATATGCGAGAAAAGTATTGGTTTACACCAAAAAAAGTTGGAATTTTGAAATTTGTTTTTACGTTTTCCATCAACAATAACACGTGTATATGTCGTCGTTGGCCACTTTTCCTTACATGTCTTGTTAGTACGATACAGCCTCCGGAGTGCAATAAGTCACCAACTTTATGATTGAATATTGTTAAGGACAAGTCACAGATGATCCCTATTGATTTTCAGTTCACCAGAGCCAGTACCACGGGTGCTATGGTACTTGAAGTACGACATTTTGTATTTTTTTGAGAAATTTCAGTTTGTTAGCATGATACAGGCTCCGGAGTTCAACAAGTCACCAATTTTATGATTGAATATTATTCAGGACCTCTCACAGATGAACCCTATTGATTTTCAGCTCACCGGAGCCAATACAACAGGTGCTACAGTACTTTAAGTACGATATTTTTGTCATTTTTGGAGAAGTTTCAGTTTGTTAGCACGATAAAGCCTCCGGAGTATATACAAGTGACCAATTTTATGATTGGATATTATTCAGAGCGTCTCAAAGATGAACCCTATTGATATTCAACTCAGTAAAGCCAGTACAACGGGTGCTATGGTACTTGAGGTACCAAATTTTCGTCATTTTTGGAGAATTTTCAGTTTCTTAGCACGATACAGCCTCCAGAGAGTATACGATTGATCAATTTTATGATTGAATATTGTTCAAGGTGTCTCACAGATGTACCCTATTGATTTTCAGTTGACTAGAGCGAGTACAGGGGGTCGTATAAATCCAGATATACTGAATTTTTGGTTATTTTTGGAGAAATTTCGGTTTGTTAGTACGATACATCCCCCGAAGTGTATACAAGTAACAATTTTATGATAGAATATTGTTCAGGGCCACACATGCGGAAAAGTTAGTTTTAATCTTTAAAACCGTTTATTTTTAACATCACTTGAGTTCTTAACAACCACACTCTTATAACTATTAACATGTAAAGACAACATCTCATCAAGTAAGATGATGAAAATTTTGCAATTTATGGAGAAAAAATCAAGAGCGTACCAGAATAGTGCATTTCGGAAGTATAAAGCTTCAAAATTGAGCTATCAAAAATTAGAATTAAAAATGAAACATGAATTTTGATATTTTTTATCAGATGAAATAAGGTTATGCTTAAAATAAAATTTTACAGTCAAATATACAAATTCTTCGTAAATCTCCTGAGAATATTTATAAAGCTCGGAGAAGAAGAGCTCGAGTTTTATAAGCGAAATAATAGGATCATTTCGCTTTTGGAAATTTTCAGTGTTTCTAAAACCGACGTGGACTCTATAAAAAATCTCAGCTCAGTTCTATGCTCTAATTCGTGTTCTTTGGGGTAGATTTAGGAGGGTTAAAGGTATAAAATGACGACCAATTATTGAAAATTTGAAATTTTTTGGAAGATGAAAAATGCTTAACAACTTTTAAAATATATGAGTTAGGCAATTAAAACAGTCACCAATCGATACGGGAGAAAATTTTACTTATTTGAATCAGTTTGAGGAAATATTTCCACGAAAAATGGTAAAATTTTAGCATACATGAAAATCGAGAATTTTTCCACACACTTAAAAAATGTCACAGACCAAAGTAATGGAACTATTGCGTTCATATTCTAGAAGAGTATTTTCAAAGGAACATTCTATGAGGAAAAAAATCAGGAGCGTACCACAATTGTGCGATTATGAGGTACAGTGCGTCTAATTAGAAATATCGAATATCCCTCGTAACTTGAAAAATAAAAGAGTTAGGACAATAAAAAGGTCACCAATGAATTTGGGAGAAAATTTTACGTATAAATACCAGTTTTGTAGAAATATTTCCACGAAAAATGGTAAAATTTAAGCATATATGAAAAAGGTGAATTTTTCCATACAATAAGAAAATTGAGAAAAATATTTGTTTCCCAAAGAAAATGCTGAAAATACGGGCAAAAGTGTTTTTGGTTGCGAGAAATTGATTGGCACTATCAGCTTTTCGATCAAATACTTTTTTCACCCTCAAAATAGAAGTTGATTTTTTCAGAAAAAAATATGCTTTCACTTAAAAAATCGCATACACCAAAATAAAGCAACTATTGAGTATATATTCTAGAAGAGTATTCTCAAAGGATCATTCTATGAGGAAAAAAATCAGGAACGTATCACAATTGTGTGTTTGTGAGGTACAGTGTATCAAAGTGGTTCGAAAAAAGGGGGGTAATATTGAATACCCCTCGTAACTTAAAAAGTAAAACATTTGAAACAATAAAAACATTATCAGTCGATTCGGGACTAAATTTTACTAATAAAAACGAATTTCGTGATAATATCTCTATGAAAACTAGTAAAATTTAATAAAAATAAAAAACGAGAATTTTTCCATATGAATACTAATTTTGAAAATTGGTATTACGAAAAATATTTGTTTCTGCAACTTGTGACTTGCTACAAACTCTTCTTATAATAAGAACTATTTGTAAAAAAAATATGAACCCATAACACAAAGCATATTAAAGTTGAACCTTTTAAGTAGCTTTTGGTTCAATTTGAAGTGTTTTTTAATGAAATATAGGAATAACAAAAAATTACCTGTGGCCTTTCTCACTATAGTGATCAATTTCAACTTTGGACGAAATACTCAAAAAATCAACAGGCGCTACATATTCGATGGTTTGTACTGTCAGCTTATTGTCAATTTTCTCGAACACTCGAATCTTGAGTCGTTCATTTGATCCACATTTTTTCTTTTCCGTTTTGTATCGTTTTTCATAATCGACGTTATTGAAAACGACATCGAATGGATGATTTTGATCTTGTTGTTTCTCATTTTCAACAAATTTAAATGTAACAGGTATCACTATATCGGTAGAGAGACTTTTATCCAATTTTTTATTAACAACATCAACCAGTTGGGATTTTGTAACTTTATCTTTGTTTTTGATTAATGTAACAGTTGAAACATCTGTTTTTACCTCGTATTTGTCTTCATAAGTATCATTAACAGTTTCATTTGAATTTTTAGATTTTTTTTCTACACTTTTTTCTTTTTCTATATCGTTAATACAACTATCAACAATATTTTCTGTAATATTGATACATTTTTCATTTTCTACTATTTTATCATAAGATTTGTTGATAATTTCTTCAATTTTATCATCTTTGGGCGAAATATGATGGTTATTGTCATTTATAGTATTAACGCTTTCAGTTTTATTTCCAGAAACAGTCTTTTTAATTCTTTTTTTATATAAAATATGCGCGAAGAATTTCTTAAATTTCTTTTCCTGGGAATTTATTCGTTTATCTTCGTTAGAACTATTTATTTTTAATTTTTTATTACTTCTTTTTTTACGCCTCTCCGTTCGAATTTGATTATCGCTACTCGAAGAAATCTCTTCTACTGATTTTTTCTTTTTAGTTTTCCTTAATATTTTCGTTTTTCTTTTGCTCGATTTTTTCATAATCAGTTCAACATTGGGGGGCCCTACAAATATTGTTAAAGTTTTCAATCGAGTTAATAGTCTCCAAAGAAAACTAGCTATCAAATAAAAAAATTACTGGGTATGAGGAGGAAATTATTATTACCTGATTTATGGGGTTCAGTTATTGAAACTATGGAAAAATTCTGTTGGCTTAATACGACGCATTTATTTCTGATACTACTGGACGTTTTCACTTCTGAATGATACGCTATGAAACATTTCTGACAGGGATTTCGTTTTGCGGTTAAATTAAACGGGGTACAACAGCATTTTGTGAAAGTTATTGGTATTATTGAACGATTGTTTCGATGACTATCCTGGAATTTATATAGACCTAGTTAGAACTGTGTTTTCGTATTTTTCATTCCTATTTGTGTATTTTTTATTAAGGCAGTACTTTTTATTCTTTTTTTATGTGTAATATCGTCATAGCGTTATTACCTGCATCAGCTTAATATGAAGTTTTGTTTACAGATTTTACACTATGCCCAAATATAAAAACAGTGGATTGAGAGGTCAATGTAATGTAGACAACATGTAGAACGTTCTGACTGTTATCAGAAATGGATACTGCGTAAATAAAGCGATACGAAGAATATTAAGAGATTACATAAAGAAAAATGTAACAGTAAAATTTCCGACGGGACGTAAGTGCATACTTAATTCTGATGAAGAATCGAATTTATGTCAATGAATAATACGTCTAGCAGAAACTGGATACCTTACAAGGTGTTCGGAAAGCATATTTTACATTTTGCAATGAATATTATACGTTTGTTTTGATGTGGCAATAGGTAGAGGACTCCGTTCCCTTTTCCAATCGACGTAAAGTTGAATGGGAGACGGAGGCAGAGCCCAGGGGATAGGTTTTACACAGAAAGTCCTAGAACATTGCACCTCCTTAAACCGTCCCAAGATCGCTGGGTACTCCCAACATGATTGGGAGTGTGTGATCATAGATTAAACCCTTCACGTGGTGGCCCTATTGCAACTGAACTCAGCGGATGTAGATCGGGAGGTCGATAAACATCCCCCAACCAAGGCGTCAAGCGACCCGTGCCGATGGGTGCATTGCGGTGGCGGAGTACCGTCACAACCGGAGCCTCTGGGATACTGGGCGACTTCCCAGAGGAGGGTAACACCTCAAACAACCCAGGAATGCAGTCGCCTGCGAGAGGTCCATAGAAGAGGCCCTCGAGAGGGGAACTGAGATGGCTAAGGAGAGAAGAAGCCCTCGCCAAAGGCGAGAGGATTCTATCCAGGAAAGACAGTTGGCGTGGAACGAGCAACACGGTGCTTCGGCTGAACCACCCTCACGCAAATCTGGTTCCTCTGGAACCCTGGGCGCTGGGTTTAAGCCGAGGCAAGGTGCGAAACCTGAAGCCCAACCGTCATCATCCAAACAGGAAATTCTAGGCGGGAAGAGGTTGCACTCGCAGCGGACCCCGGAGGAAACTGCAAAGATGGCAAAAAGATACAAGGCAGTGAGAACCGTAAAGGCACCTGAGCCCTTTGCCGAGAAACTGATAGTTGAAAAGATGGCAATCGTCCATGTGAACCATCCAGATACAAGGCTGAACAAAGAGATATCCTTAAAGATAAAAATGGAGCTGGGGAAACGTGCTCTCCGGGCCATAGACGTCAGAATATCCAGAGAACGGTGCGGTAGTTGTAGGTTGCGCAAACTCTACCACCAAAAGTGGTTGGAGGCCCAGTTCAAGCAGCTGAATCCGTTTGGCAAGATTTAGTTGAGACTAGGCCCAGTCAAAAACCTGGTGAAGATGTGCAAAGTCACAACTTTTGTACCACGATCCACGGGAGCGGAGACCAAGGAAGGTGTGATGCTTGGTCTGAAGAGCCAGAGTGGATTAAATACCGAGCACTGGGCTGTCGTGGATGGCAATGTCACGCCAGAAGGACAGTTTCTGATCATACACATAGACGACGAATCCCTGCAGAAGCTGAGGAAACTTGGGATGCGCCCATTCGTGGGAGCAGAAAGAGCTTCGAGTTATAGGGGGGACCAAACAAAGATAGCATTGATGACCGCAGTGCTGCAAATCAACCTGCACCACAGTAGAGCGTCGACGGCGACGCTGTGCCAGAAGATCCTGGCTGATGACGTAGTAGTGGTTCTTGTTCAAGAACCATGTACCACCAAAGGCAGAATGATGCGAATGAGCACTGTGAGGGGTAAGTTATTCTATGACAATGATAATGTCAACCCAAGGGCTTGTATTTTTATCAGGGATAACATTAAAACGTTGAAAATAACCAATCTCTGTTCTATAGGCATCGCCGTGACTGAGGTACACCTGCAGGTAGGTGATGGAAACATCAGAATCCTGCTTGCCCCAAGTCCCTTACAATATTTTCACCAGTTACCTGAAAGGAGTGATGGTTCAGATTATATCAATATAAGCGATTTTAACTCATCTGCAGATAGTGTTAATGAAAACAACGTTTCTGAAAATAAAAACACATTAAATACAACCACTTTTTCAAAGATGCTACCGACCGACACCAGATTTGTCACAAAAATCTACCAGACCTAGAAGTACTCCAGCAATTAATAGAAGAGCACAGGTGTTGAAGAAAAATCTTTTTAGGGAAAAAAGAAATAACGATTGTTCACAAAAAAACGTGCAAAAAAGAAACCTGGATTTGTAAAGCCTGTAAGGAGGACTGGGTAGTCGAAATACGCCTATGCAGTGTTTGCAATTCCTATCTTCATGATAAGTGCATTGGTTTAACCAAATCTGACAAAATTATTCCATAATAATATATAATATGTCCATACTGATATTAATAAAATTTTAGAAATGCCTTATATATTTATCCTTTTTATTCCTTCGACTAGTTTCTGTTCTTCAACAATAATTATATCAACAACTTTCCATTATTACCAAGACAGTGTTGTTATAACATAATTATAGATAATATTTTTTTAATGCCGCTTAGCCTTTTTAGCAGAAAAGGGAAACAGAATAATTTGTAATGAGATTGTAGCGTATATAACTAGAAAGACACTTGTAATAGACATTTTTTTAGCTATGCTCTTTTGTCCAATTTAGACAATTATAGTGTAACACTTAAGATGGCGATATTACCTGCAAGTATTGTTCACGTAAGAGATATAGTGCAAACTTTAAAGTTTCGGCTTATCCTTTGATTTGACTGCTGTCATAGTCCAGTCAATATTATAATTTAAAATGCTTATTAGAGGATATATTCATTTAATATTGTAACTTCAACTAACAATCGTTAAAATGTATTTAATAATTCTATAATTATTAAATACATCTTAAACATAACACCAGACAATTAACACTACCTTATATCTCGATAAATTAACAGGAATTAGTAATATAATTTCCAAATAACTTATTATATTTCCCATATTTTACTGAACTATAAGTATATTTTGAGATAGGAATTTTTTCGAACATAGCAGGTGGTTACCAGTGATAAGCAACGTTCGCTATTTAGTTGGTAATCTAGCATCAAGATATATATATATATATATATATTAATACTTTTCAGAGTCTAGCTCCGCAACATAAATTAAAGGGGATATACCATTACATTTCTGCACTATATGTTTTGCGCATACCATACCTTAGAAATCATATCCCACTTTAGTTATTTTGGAGTAATATTATAGATTGTATCACTTGCAACATTTGAATCGAATTTAATTATAAAACAAGACTAACTTTACTAGAAGTACTTCAAAATATTTCCTAATAACAGTTGATTGAAAATCGATACTTACAAGTTTGGGATGTTTGATGTGTGGTATTTCTCCTCTGAAACAATCGTAAACTTCCGTAAGGTAACTAGCCATGGTTAAATAATCTTCGGTCACAGTTAGTTCAGCGCCGGTCATCACAGGTGGTATACCTAAAATTAATTAATCATAAATGGAAGGAACCTTTATGTTGTTTTCATTTACCTAATTCCTTTTCGAGGATATCTATGGCTATTTCATTATTCTTCTCTGGATCGTTATGTTTAATTGCACTAAAATCTAATAGATCCGGCCTGTAATGATGTATTATTGCACATAAAACTTTGCCGTCTTTGAATATCAATTCCAAGTCGTTCACGTTGACGTCTTCGATATCTTTTAGTTGTTCCGTCAACCAATTGAGCAATACTTCGTTATCGACGATGCCTGCAACACAAACAAACCCAAACGAACACCAAAATTAAAAAAGTCTAAGCAAAACTAGAAGAAAAGTGCAATAAACAGAAAGTAGAAAATAAATTAGCATTACCTTCTTTCTTATTTTAGCTAACATTAGTATGTCTCCGGTAGAGTTCATGGGTTCATCTTTTTTAGAGATACGTCTTATTATAAGAAAGGTGTATTCCAAGTCGCATGCTGCGGAAACAAATAATTATCGAGATATAAATTTTAAAAATTAGTAAATTCACTTCACGTAAAAGTAAGGTCCAGATTTCCCCGAATTTGTCCTAGCTTAGCAGGTGTCTCATTTGATTAGATTATTACAAAAATTGTAACAAACTGTCAGCTCCTTACTCACATACGGTTATACTCGATCGAGAAAACAATTCGAGTATAAACTTCGGTACGGGCTTTCGCCCACACATTCAGCATTCCCCTATCGAGCGATGCGCAATGTTCAGTAATGGTTTAATATCAACCGAACCGTTTGAGCCTATTAATGTCAGTTGTTCAACGTAGACAGTGGCTGCATTTCCAATTCCTGGCAAACTGATGCTGGACACGAACGTGATTCAATTAATAGCTAATCAGAGGGACTGATAAGAACGAATAAATAAACAAATAGTCCACGTCGGAATATCCGTACAGTGTTGCCTAATCGTGTAGAGAGTCTAGAGTAAAGGGAGTATATAGCAGCTAGTATCCTCCGAACCGTTGAGGTGGGACGGCTTTTTACATACCGTAAAGTATGAACGATACAATTACAGACATGGAAAACATTCAAAATATGTTTAAAAATATAGGCAACAATGTAAAATTAATGGATGAGAAATTGGAAGTGGTAATAAATGAACAAAAAACGAAAAAGTTTGTCACTGAAGAGGAAGTATGTCAAAGAAACCGACTATCAACAACACTATTCAACTTCACACTAGACGCTGTACTCAGAGTAGGAAATATACACAGAAAAGGAACCAAAATCATCAATGTCTGGCAGACACTGAATATTTGGTGAAACTAGCAAAGACCAGAGGAGAAATAAAAGAAGTATTAAGACGACTAGAAATCCGTGCTGGGAAAAGGGCCTCCTTTTGAATGAAAACATGATAAAATATCTGTTAATGAAGAAATAGACAGTGATCTATGACAGCAAATAATATATCATCAAAACACAAACAAAATATAATACATAGGAACAAATATCAATAACAGGAACGACGAAACCCAAGAAACCATTATAAGATTAGCAAAAGGCAATAGAAGTGCAGGCATATTACTTAAGACATATAAATCAAAGACTGTTTCAGGATGAACTAAAAAAAGACTGTACCGAACAGTAATACGACCAGTGGTATTGTATGGAGCTGAGCTATGGATCATGAACAAAAATGAAGAAAATCTTATAAACACGTAAGAAAGAAAAGTACTTAGACATACATACGGAAGAAGAAAAGTGGGTGAACTGTGGAAATACGAACAAATCAGAAGATAATGTAACTATATGACAGCCCACCACTATCATCAGTAGTAAGATCACAACATATAAGATGTCTAGGGCACATAGAAAAGTTAGGAGACAATAGAGCGACAAAAGAGGTACTGGGTATAAGAAAAAAGAAGAAGACTCAGAACGAAGTGGACAAAAGCCCCACAAAGATTGAACATCCAAAGGTGGGAGGAAATAGCAAAAACAGAATTGCGATAAATAGCCAACCCAGAGCTGATATATAATGAAGCCTACCTCTAAAAATTATATTTTACTTTCATTAATAAATGGTCGTTAAAAATATTGTGTGCTACGCGTACGCAAAGCACTTCGTCCCCTCCCTTACTTTGTAGCACTCGCCTACCTATATAATTTACTTTTTTCTTTCATTAATAAACGTAGTCGTAGGAAAAATATTGTATACAACTCGTACGCAAAGCACTTCGTCGGCTCCCTCGATTTGCGGCACTCGCCTATCTTTGCTTTTTTCATTCATTAATAAACATGGTCGTAGAAAAAATATTGTGTACAACTAGTACGCAAAGCACTTCACCCGCTCCCTTGATTTGAGGCACTCGCCTACCTAAATAAGCTACTTTTTTTTCATTAATAAACGTAGTCGTAGGAAAAATATTGTATACAACTCGTACGCAAAGCACTCCTCCTGCTCTTGATATGCTGCAGTGCCACTTGGTGAGAAGTTACAACAAAAAGGATAGCAAATACAAATTCTCCGTAGAAAAATACATATATATGCCAATTTTCAGGGTGATTGGTTAAACGGTGTAGAATTTGATATGGTGCAGCGCCACCTGGTGATGAGTTACAACAAAGAGGGTAGTGTAAAAACCTTCTCCATCAAAAAATACACATTCATGCCAATTTTCATGATGACCCGTTAAACGGTGATGGAGTGAAGAGAGTACATACATATATACACAAACGTTCATTTTTATATATATAGATGAGTTAAAAGAAAAATTAAAATAAAAAATGAAAAATTGAAAGGAAAAATAAGAAAACAAGATGAACAGATAGAAGCACTGGAAAGAGAAATGAGGAAACAAATCTGGTACTTAAAGGCATAGAGGATAAAACCATGGAAAGAACTGAGGAAACAATCGAAAAGGTAGTTAAAGTAATGAAGGCAATTGGAATAAAAATCGATCCAGAATTCGAAAGAAAAGAATGGACATTTGAAGAGAAATGGGACGATTTCAAAAAAGGACTAAGTAGGACGGCAGAATAAGTATGTAGTAAAACAACATATAATAAACATATCAAAAGAACGGATTGGTGGAACAAAGAAGTACGACAAATTATAAAGGGAAAGAAAGAAGCATATAAAAAGTACATACAAAGTAAAACACAAGAAGATAAAGAAGAATATCACAGGAAAATAATGAGTAAAAAAAGCCAAATCAGAAAGTTGGAAAAAATTAGAATAAATAAATGAAACCTAACAAATAGATAACAGAAGATTTGTGACAAGAATAACAACATTAAAAGTAACGAAAAGAATAAAAATAAATACAATAAAAGATAAACAAAACCAGATGAAGAGAGAAATAGAAAACATTCTAGATACATGGAAACAATATCACGCAAACAAGTATGACAGTATTACACCAAAATATAACATAGGAAAAGAGGAATCGGAGGAAATAATCAAAGAGGAAGTAGAAAACGCAATAAATAGAATAAAAATGGCAAAAGCTTGCGGAGACGATGAAATAACACCAGATAAAATGGATGGGTAAAAAAGGAAAAGAATGGCTGTGAGAAATATGTAAAGAAGCATGAAAAACACAAAATATTCCGAAACAATGGGAGAAAAATGTAATATTACCCATATACAAAAAAGGAGAGCAAATATGTTGCGAAAATTACAGACCAATAAACTTAATTTAAAGTGTATACCAGAATACTAGAAACAAGATTGAGAGAATATGTGGAACATGGGTTAGAAGAAGAGCAAGCAGCTTTTCGCCCGGACAGACAAACAAGCGATAATATACTTAGAAGACTAATAGAAAGGCAAATGCAGACAGGAGAAGAAGTATATCTAACATACATAGATCTGGGGGGTCACTCTTGACACCATAGATAGAGAGGAAATTTGGAAATGCTTGCTTGGAAGAAATGGAAATACTAATAAAATTAATAAAAAGCACATACCAAACAGTAAGATAGGAGGAAGAAGATCAGAAGAATTCTAAGCCCGCTACTATTTATTTTGATCATGGATAAGATAAAAGAATTAAAGAAAAAGGAACACAAGTAGGTACAATATTAGAATACAAAAATTTAGAACCAGTTAGACTCAGTAATTTGTTATATGTAGATGACATAGTATTGATCGCAAATTCAAGAAATAAAATGCAGAAATTAATAAATTCAAAGAGTGAAAATGGAAATAAACATAAACAAGACGAAAGTTATGATAATAAACGAAAAAATAAAGAGGGCTAATAAAGTAATGAAATCAAATGCAATGGCAACATATTAGAAAGAGTATCGGCATATAGGCACAATCATCACAGAAGACAAGAAAATACATGCAGAATTAACAAATTGAACTAATAAATCAACCAGATTATACTACACAATAAATAAAATGATCCTAGGCCACAAACTGATAGATATAGAAACAAAGAAAATGATACATAACGCAATAACTATTCCTACAACACTAAAGCAAACAGGTAATTGGTTAATTAATAAAAAGAACGAAACTAAAATGGAAGCCATTGAAACATTTGAGAAAAATAAAAGGAAAAACGAAATGAGACAGAATCAGAAACGAATATATAAGAAAAATGACGGGACAAACATCATTAATTAATAAAATAAAAAAGAAACAGTTGAATTGGTATGGTCATATAATGAGAATGAGCCAACAAATAATAGCTAGGAAAATAATGGAGGTGGGTAAACCAAGGAAAAAGTAAGAAGTCAACAGGTTGACCATATATATGACGAAATAAGAGGAAAACTCTGAAAGATATGAAAATATTTACCGGACACAGAAAAGCATGGAAAAAATGGGTGGAAGACGCTTGAATAGGCATAAGGAGAAGCCAAGAAAAAGAAGATGTGTGAGGCAAGTCCTTTGTAAGCTATATTTAACAGTGCTATGCTTTTGTAGTTCTCACAAACATATTTTACACATTTTACTTATGTATTGAACATAAAATGGCTTCTTTCCATTGTTCCGCCTTTTTTCCCGTTTCGACATTTCTTTCATCAGTTTGTGCATGCATCTAATTAAGTTTTCCCACCATATTTTAACATTTCAGCTGTTATGTTATCCTTACCAGCACTTTTGTTATTTCTGAGTTTATCTATAATCTCCTTAACCTGCTCTATTCTCTGTACTTCTTCATTCACTTCTGTTTCTTCTAGTTCTACTACGTGTACGTCGTCCTTCCGACTTTCTCCAGCTATCAGCTTACCTTCTTTATTTTTCATAAATTGACTCTTCTCTTGATATCCCTTTTTGAACTCTTTGATACATCTGTATATTATCCGTATGTGGTAGTTCTTTTCTATCTCTTCGATGCAGTGCATTTGATATTTTCTTTTGTAGTATCTTGCACCTCCTTCTTTGTTCTTCATACTTATTTTCATTATTCCTTTCCATTAGTTTATTTTCACATTCTTGGTTAAACCATTCACGTTTTTCGGCACTTCACATAATTTTAATTTACAAATCAACCTTTTTTCACCAAGGTATAATACTTATCATTTTCTTTTCCAACAGAGCTTTAATTGAGGCGTTTTTTTGCCTAAGTACTGTGTTCACTTAAGTAATGTTTATAATATTGTTTGTTTCTTGATTCCAAAATATTTTTGTAGCTCGAATATGGCTATTAAAGGCCGAAACTAGTAGCTGAATTTAATAAATTAAAAATTTGTGACACATTAACTTTGAGTTTTTATTCAATTTATAGTTAGTCATATTAATTTGAGAAATGGATGAGGTTTCACTTTTTTTTTAAATAATATACAGTCTTTTTTCATATTTGAACAAAAAACATAGCGAATTAACTAAATTCATGCAACCGTAAAGTTGATACCCTTCACTTGAAGTGAATTTTACATCTCAAAAAGTTATTGTTTCCGCAAGTTGGTATAAAATTTTCGCATAATCTGTAAAACTATATGAACCTGGAACTAGACTGGAGGCATAGTAAAGCTGAGCCATTATTTTTTGTGTTTGACTTATTAGAAGTTACAAAGCATCTGTGAAGTATAAAGAGCCTACTTTTACCTACAAAGAATAATAACAAAAAATAAGTAGCCAAAAAGGATGAAACATATAAAACAGATTAACGAAGTACTAAATTGGAATTTTCTTGTACCGGTAGTTATATTCATACTGAAAAGATATATATTTTTAAAAGACACCGCTGTTTTACTTTTTTTTTTGTTAGTTAAAATATTTTTAGGCAAATTATAAACGATTCGTATCAATAGAAAAACAATAAAACAAACAGAAATAGTAGTAGCAAGAGTAGAATGTTAAATCATGGAAACATGGGATGAAAAAGTACGTTAATATGTGTAAATGTCAATATAACCCAATTATGCTTTTGCTTTTTGTTTTTCTATCGTTTTTAGATCCTACTTAAAATTATATCATGAATTATAACACAATTAGCGAATTTAAAACAATTTTAAGTACATGACAACAACTAAAACGCTTAAAAAGATTTCCAGAAATTTATTTCACAGCATTGTGTCTTCTTAAGATCTAAATTGAGGAAAAAATACCTGGGGGTTATCGTATGTTTTTGCAATTAACTTAGCAAAATTTATCACTTTGCCTGCCATTACTGGCAACACTACAGCATTATTTATTGAATTTAGATTGTTTTCATTAAAAACGGTTGAAAAAAAATTATCTGTATTTATTTTTATCACAGATACTAACAGAAATCATTCACAGCATTCAAGACCCTCTTTTCTATTGGACACGTGACCAGAGTCGCATAATCGATAGGCGCCCCATAATTCTTGTAACCGATATTTATCACCCGAAGCCTCAAAACTGTATTTATCACAGTCGTATGGGCCCCAAGTACCCCAATAGGTTAAATACGGCACTGCCTATATTCAGATTTGGAGTGGCTAGGTGGCACTATAACCACCAAAATGATTAAATACAAATCCAGATTCAACATTTTTAACCTACTTTTGATATTCATACATATTTCTATTAAATATATACAGTATGTCCCCCTAAGTTGGAAAAAAAGGTATTCTTGATAATATGTTCTAAAATACTATTATTAAATATAAAATTTTTGAACTCTTATACAAGCTTTGTCAAAAAGTATGAATTTTACTCGAGACTAAAGTACCTTTATATTTAATAATATCGAAAATTGTTATTAAAAAAAGTTGATCAGAACTAAAAAATACATTAAAATATGCAATTAAATCAACTTTTTTTTAATAACAATTTTCGATATTGTTAAATATAAAGGTGCTTTATTCTTGAGTAAAATACATATTTTTTGACAAACCTCGTATAGGACTGAAAAAAATTGATATCTGATGGTTTTATTTTAGAATTTAAAACATGCTGTACTTTTTATCACGAATAACTTTTTTTCTAAAATTGATAATAAAAATGTTTTCCATAAAGTTAATTTAGGTGGATATATATTTTTCAAATAACTTAATTAGATATTGGATAAAGGGGTTATTTTAACCCTTCTAATAGGCAAAAGATAAATGCAATTATTGTATCTGTAAAAAAACAATAGAAAACGAAATGTATCAATAAAACACATGAACGCAAATAAAAGCAATTTAATTTAAAAAAGTTTTCACGAAATGTTCACAAAATGTTAATAAAATGTCGTTAAAATAACAATCCGCTTTCGTAAAACAAATGATAATTCTTGAGTTAGAGAGCGTTAAATCCCCCCTTTTATACAATCATCTTTTTTTTACAAAACGACAAACATAAATGCACAATAAAAATTAGATAGTTTAAACTAAATTTCACTTCTACTGTTGGTTAGTAAATTTAGTGCCAATTACCACAGGATAACTTGAAATATACAATTTAAATGAAACGTTTTTATAGAAATAAACCAAGTAACACCTTCAATAAATTATTATTTATTTATTAGCATTGACACCACATCTTTTGGAAATTAAATCGTATATAAAAAATTTCATCTTACCAAAATTTTGTTTAAAATGAACACAAAAATAACAACATGGTAAATAGTACGAAACTTCTGATCCAGTCCGATCCTGCTGTTTGTTTACATTCCCAAGCGAACCTGTCAAGTGTCAATTGTCACTTGATAGGGGCCGGACTGGCATGGATGTTTAGCACAACATTAATAATGGAAGAAACATTATAAGGAAGCTATTTGGGATTTTAATTTTAAACATTGTACTTTCTAGATATTAAATTAATTCAAAATAGTGGAAGAAATTCTATTATGGCTGATTTTAACTGAAAATACTGAACACGATAAAGAGTTAGTTTAGTAAAATTAATGTAAAAAACAGAAAAATATCCGAATTTTTATAGATTAACTAAGATTTCTGTAAAATTTGAAATTAAAAAACCTACGAAATCTTTGCACTGACTGTAACGAAACAAGGAAAAGAAGAATTTTTTATTTTGTGTCTTGGTATATTTCCACGACTCTGATTGCATCAATGAATTCAAGTTCCTGTATTAATTTTTTTGTTTATTTGATACAGAATTTTACAATTTTATTCAAATATACTTTTTTGGGAATCACATAAAAAGTCGTATACAACAAAACTGTTTTAAAAAAATACAAGGTGTTTCTAAATTCAGGAGGTGATTATCCGAATTAAATTATGATGAATTTTTACTATAACAAAATTTCCTCAGCCCCCCTTCCGAGATATCAGATGGTGAGTAAAATTAAGTTTTAATTTTTTTCCAAATTTAAGTAAAGGTAGAATCTTGAAATTTTGTAATTTTCATGCACTCGCAAAAGACTAACCACCGGAATTTTTTCAAAATTCCAGTTACATTATTAGGGGGTGAAATTAGCATCCCATTTTTTCAAGATTTAGGTTCGTAAAATAAAAATATTAAAATACTTCTTAATCTTAAAGTTTTTTCCTAGAACCAATAGATTCGGTGAAAAAAAAATGAAAAAAAATATCACACAGAATATTGTGAAGTTGAAAGAAGTTTTCATTCTGATAAAAGAAAATAGACTGAAGACCTGGAAAAAAAAGCTCAAGAAACAGAAATAGAAGGAGACACCAAAGAACTCTAAAAGATATCAAAGTTCTTATCAAATAAGAAGATTAATCAAAACCAATAAGAAGTAGAGAAGGTGAAAGAGGCAGAACAGCTGAAACAATAGAGAGAACACTTTATGGAGATCCTAAATTAATCTAGCACCACTCAAACCAATGAAACAGGGGACAACACAAGAGTGGTTGAAGACGCTAATATCAACAGCGACTCATGTTCAAAACAAGAAATCGTCAAAGCCATAAAGGAACTAAAAACTGCTAAAGCTGCTGGCATTGGTAATTTACCAATGGAAGTATTCAAACAGGACCCTAATATTTCGGCAAAAATCCAGCATACAATTTTTGAAAAAATATTGACAACAGAAAATATTTCAAAGGAGTGCTGATGAAACTGCCAAAGAATGAAAGAATTGGAGAGGAATTACCCAGCAGATCCTGAATCGTATTAAGGATTCCACTGACAGCAAACTATAGCAGAGCACAGAATACCAGACGCTGCTCTACCTGGCTTTCATTGACTTCGAGAAGGCGTTCGATTCTGTTGAAGGAAACGTAATTTGGAAAGTTCTGACGGAATATGGAGTAATCACAAAATTAATTAACATAATAAAGGTGATCTACAATGAATACGAGTGCTAGGTTATTCACCACTACAAATGAACCGTCCCTAGTCCTGTAAAAACTGGTGTTAAACAGGGCTGCTTGCTATCTCCTATCATATTCCTGATGGTACATGACCAAATAATGTGAAAGTCAATTAACAACGAATCAGGGTCATAAGATGGAACATAGCTGAAAGATTGGAAGATATTGGTTACACTGATGACCGTGATTTGATCGAAGAAGGGAGGAAAGTGGGACTGAAGATTAATGAAGGAAAAACAAAGGAGATTAGAATAAACAACGCAAATGACGAGAGGATATTGCTGTTAACAATCAGATTATAGAACACGTCCAATAATACCTCGGAATTGTTGTCTCAGTAAACTGTGGCACTGATGAAAATGTAGCTAAAAGAATAAAGAATGCCAAAGCAGCATTTGCTCAACTAAGATCTATTTGGAGATCACAACTACGAAGGCACATTAAAAACCAAACCAATAGCATAGATATTTTCATTTAGAATTTTCTTTGGCATACTGGTGTCTTCCATCCTCTAAACGTGCCCAAACCCACGGAATATTTGGGATTTCATAAATTTGATAGACACACTAAGCTAAAAATATTTGAAACCAATATCAAGAGTGTGTTTCTGTATGGATGTCAAATAAGATCACCGGACAATTATAACTCTTCATCAACCGTTGTCTCAGAAACATACTGAACATCTACTGGCCCAACACAGTTTTCAATGAAAACCAATGGAGGATATGTCACCAAACTCCATTGGGTTACACTATTAAGCAACGCAAATATGGCTGGATTGAACACACACTCATACAACAAAATAGCATCACAAAGGAAGCTCTTTAATGGAACCCACAAAGAAAGCAGAGAGTAGGCTGGTCGCTGGTGAAGAACTCAAGTTTTGGGGAAAAAGCAGGTCGATGATGACTCAGAATCGTGTCTGCTGACGTTCCTTTGTTGAAGCTCTACGTTAAAGGACATAAATCAAGTAAGTCATTAAATAAGGTAAGGGATGCTAATTCCACCCCCTTATATGTAACAAATGTTGGAAAAAATATCGACGGTAATAACAACATTTCAAGTTCCCATCTTTACGTAAAATTAGAGAAAAAATTAAAGACATAATTTTACTCACTGCCTTTTGAGGGATGATATATCTTGGAGGGAAGTGGGCTGAGGAAATTTTGTTATAGGAAAGATCCATCATAATTCCATAAGGGCAATAATTACCTTTTCAATTTAGAAACACCCTCGACATTCAAACGCCCTGCATCATTTGGTTTGTTCACTCTTCTCAAATTTAAGTATAAATTTTCATTACAGGAATCAATATCTTAAGTAAGATTACATTAAGAATTTTCAGTTTAGCAAGAAGGGCAATGAACAAAAGGGAAGGAATAAGCAAAGCTGAAGTAGAAAAAAAGAATAAAATGTACAGGACACTTTTTGAAATAAGAATTCATTAGAGGAAGAAAAGAAGAGCTAGGAGTAAATTAAAAGATGAAATTGGTAGAAACGTACACATAAGCATGGAAAAATTTGATATCTCAAAGTTTTGTATCAACAAAGACCGCATACCACATGGTAGTAGATGAGCTAGCTGGGCAATATCGAATTCGAACAAATAATGTATGGGGTCGAGGCCTGGACGATAAAAATCAGCAGTATCAACAAGCTGGAAGCATTTGAGATGTGGGTATATCGCATTCCATGGACAGACCATATTACCAATCAAGAGGTTTTAAATAGAGTGAACAAGGACCGAACAATTCTCGAGACCATAAAAAAGCAAAATACTGCTTCCCTTGGTCATGTCATGAGACAGGACAAGTACAGATTCCTACAACTTATTATGGAGGATAAGATTGAGGGAAAACGTGGTCCTGGACGAAGACAATGCTCCTGGCTGAAAACATCAAGGAGTGGACAGGCTTAGATTCAAACTCCCTGCTAAAAAGAGCCCAAGACAGAGACGAATTTGCCAGCATTATTGCCGATCTTCATTGTATGGAGAAGGCAATTAAAGAAGAAGAACACTTAAAAATAAAAAAAGGTAGGACCTTTTTTAAACAGAGCCATAAAAATATTTAGTTGTATTGTTTTAGTAGTTTAGAATTTTGCAAAGTGTAATTAAACCACCTGGATGTCTGTTCAGTTCAGTTGGGCATTTCACCAACACCAAATATCCCGGTGAAAAGGAATATAGGAAGAAAAACCAGGAACAGGTTACAAAAAAAGAACGGAACAGTAAGAACTTGTTTCTCACAATACTTTGCCCACACCTCATACATTTATATGGAAAATCAACAAAAATCGACAACAACGTAATTGGCTACTGCCATCTTTAAATAGTTGTGACAACTATCAGATTATAGAAGTTTTTTACATTCTTTGCATTCGTGCTTTGATAAAAATCGCAATTTCCATTCAATATTATTTTAATAAGATATGTCTATTTATAATAAATAATATGGAAAATGACGATTTTGATAATACTCCGCCAAAGATATAGAAAAAAGTTGCAAAAGTTACTTTAGATTTGTTGCAAAAGTTACTTTAGATTTGTTGCGAAAATTTCAAGAAAAAATATGAATAGTACTTTTCATCACATGACAAACGCCTGCGCCACGTTGAAAGAGTGGTAGTTTAAAAGTTTCGTACTGTTTTGTGCAATAATGACTGGGAAATCAATATTATCTCCTCAAACAAATCCATTATTAAAACAAAATATTGATGATTCTGTACTTGTTGACAATTCAGTTGAAGTGGATATAGTCCAGGAGAATTAGACCCCAAACCTTTGAAATATAGCTGTGTCGGGACGTAGATTAGATATTAGTTGGAATTGCTCGGAAATCATGTAAGAAAAGAAAATATAAGGTCTGCCAGCTGAAAAAGTTGTGCTATTTGCAGGAAAAATCATAAACTGCAAAAAAAGCAAAAATCGCTCATTTTTTCCGATATTTCTTAATATAACTCTTTAAATATGCAAGATAGAGAAAAAAAGTATACTTACGAATTTGTTCTTTATAAAATTCTCTACAAGATAGAATTGGTTTAAAATCCATGTATTAAATTTTTTCGTTGAGAAATGGCGATAAATGCAAAAAGTAGCTAAAAAACGAGGTTATTTTAAAACATTTGTTTCGCTGATAAGAAATCATCCAATCACGCTATAAATTGGGATTTAAGAACCTTATTATAGTATAAAACAATATGCCAAAGGCCGATTAAATTGGCCTGATATTTTTTACATGAATTAATTGTTAATTAATTTCCGCGAAAAAATTAACGACATTTTTGCGTTCATGCCAGGCTTACATTGTTGAGTTGTAATAGGTGCCGAACTACACAATAGTTATAATGAACAATTTTTAAGTTTTCATCATTTTTTTACGCGATTTTGAAAAGTTGTAAAATTTCGTCTTATAAATAATTAATTTTTGAAGCGAATTCGGATACCGAATAAAAATACTCAAAGTACCTAAAAAAGTTCTTGGAAAGACGTTCCCTTTAAAAAAAATACGTTTAATTTGGCCGAATAGGTGCTGAGATAATAAACGTCAAAGATCGAGAGTGTTTGCGGTATAACTATTAATGTTAATGCCAACAGATAGATTTTTCCGAGAAGTTTTTGTATGTGCTTTGAGATATAACATCGCCCTTGTGCATGAAGTAGGAAAAAGCAAAGAAAGTTGTAGCGGTAGCGTTCGGCGCGTAAAATCTGAGGGGAGCGGTGATAGAGTGCGAAACTTGAAATCGACGCTTCAAATCGAGCGCGGCGCTGTATCTCGGCTTCTATTGGGCCAATTTTGATGATTTTTTTTTAAATCGATGTAGCAAAATGGAAGAAGCTCATTTTTCAGAATGGCGTCTACCAATTATGACAATTTTTGAGCATCTACAGTAACTACTTATAATTTGCCATTTTGTATGTTGATAATAATCATTGATTATAATTATGTCCATGCTAGGATTGTGTTGTTCATTGCAAATTCGTATAGTTAAAATAATTAGTAGTAGGTAGTACAATTAATTGTTATGTATATGAATGGTATATTTTATTGCATTACAGTAGAACCTCGATTATCCGGGCCTGCCGGGACCGGACCTTTGCCGGATAATCCAAAAACTTCATTTTTATTTCTTTAATAATTTATTTACACAAATGCATATCAAAAGAATAAAAGAAACGTGATACATACATGTAACAAAAAACAAAAGTTTTAATATTTAAACATAATACAACATATATGAACAGTAATAACTAAAAACGTTAATAAAATCACTTACAAAAAAAATCAGTAATTTTTTTTGTTTTTGGGCTTCGTAAATTCTATCCCTTATAATTTCCTTCATTTTTCTAAGTTGAAGTAGATGAATGTCACCAGTTTCAGGTTGTTCTTCAAAGTAATGGATAAGTACATTCACTGCATCTCCTGCTTCTCTATGACTTGTTTTGATGATGACATTATTTTCATCGTCATCACTACTTTTGTCAGAACTTTCTGCAGAAGTCTGGTTATTTAGATAATCTTCGTCAATAATATTCTGATACCCTTTTTCGTCGTGATCACATTCTATCCATTCCTGTATTTTTTCGTTATCTATTTCTTCCAAGCCTTTGATTTGTGAGGCTATAGATGCGATGTCTTTGATTGATAACTCATTTTCATCTTCATCTTCAGTACAATCTTCTTCATCTGCTGTTAAGGTCATAATTTTATCAAATGCTCTTTTAATGTTAGTCTCTTTCACTTCACTCCAAGCGCAAGCTACAGCATAAATTGCTTTTTTCAAATTCAGACGTTTCCAAAATCCCATAAAGTCACATTCTCCCAACAATTGGAGCATAAAGTCTTTCCTATAAAGCCTCTTCATGGTCTCTATAACACCTTGGTCCATGGGCTGGGCAATAGATGTCACATTAGGAGGAAAATATGCTACGAATATGTTCCCATCTGCTGATTTTAGTTGCTCTACATCAGGATGCGATGGAGCATTATCCAGTAACAGTACAGCCTTGGGTGGAAGATTAATTTCTTGCAAATAAGTGGTATAAATTTGTCAAAAAACCACTTTTTAAAAATCACTCGATCCATCCAAGCAGCCTTTTGATTATAATAATCAACTGGCAGCGTTTTTACATTTTTAAAAGCCCTCGGATTTTATGATTTTCCTATGACAGCTAGCCTAAGCTTATGGCTTCCTGATGCATTAGCACAGCATACCACTGTTAAACGGTCTTTGCTTACCTTGAAACCTAAATAAAAAAATAACTTTAAAAAATACAATCAGTACAGTACAAAAATAAAGCTAACCTGGTGCACTAGTTTCTGAGCCTGCAGCAAGTGTCCTCTTCGGCATTGCTTTCCCATAAAGTCCAGTTTCGTAGCCATTATACACTTGCTCGGGTTTTAGGTCATGCTCCGTTATAAGATTTTCCAAATCATAGCAAAATTCAACCATAGCTACATCATTGGCACTTAATTTCTCCCCTTGAATAGCTAATTGTCGTATTCCATGACGTTTTTTAAATCTGTTTAGCCCACCGGAAGAAGCAGAGAAGTTTCCTTTAATTTTCAATTGCTCGTGAAACGTTTGTGCTTGCCTAGCACACATCGATCCTAATATTGGAACCCCTTCCGATCTTTTTTGTAAGAACCACTTGGTCAAAGCATCATCAAGTTTAGGAAAAGTAGATCCTTTTAGAGACTTCCTGTCAGAAACAGCTTTTGCACTATCAGCTTTAGCTACAAAGCTCTGTAACTTGGCTTTATTCTTCACAATGTCGCGAACCGTTTGCTTTCCAATGTTATATGTTTTAGCCAATAGAGCAACATCTTTCTTTTTTTCAAATTGTTTAAAAATTTCCATTTTTTGTTCTAAAGATAATACATTGCGTTTACGCTTTTCGTTAGCATCGGTACGCTGCATTTTGTGCGTGTTTAACGAGTCGGGTTGATACTGTTAATAGTTGACGAAAATAATAAGTTAACACATATGTAAATTCTGGATTCCCCTGAAACGAACGTCTGTACGAGACAAGCGTCTGCGCGGTGCATTCAATGTTCACGCGCCAACCTCTGGCCAATAGACACGGATAATCCACGCACGAATGACCAATTTAACGTGCCGCACGGAGAATCCGCCGCCCGGATAAAGCGCGCACGGATAATCGGGGTTCTACTGTACAAGATCTACATACAATAAATAATTATATTTCGCTTTTTTGTTAAAACATTATTGTATTCTACTTTTTTACATAAATATATTATTTTATTTTATTTTAACTATACGAATTTGCAATGAACAACACAATCCTAGCATGGACATAATTATAATCAGTGTTTTAAAATGAAACTCACGGTTTCTAGTTAATTCCACAATATAATAAAAGTTATTGAAAATTCTAAAAAATTGACAATTGTTTCGATAAATCAATATCATCGTCAGATATTGATTTATCGAAACAATTGTCAATTTTTTAGAATTTTCCATAACTTTTATTATATTGTGGAATTAACTAGAGACCGTGAGTTTCATTTTAAAACACTAATATGAGCATATTCCACGAAGTAAGGGTCGAGACAGTCAATTTCAATAATTATAATCATTGATTATTATCAACATAAAAAAATGCCAAATTATAAGTAGTTACTGTAGATGCTTAAATTGTCATAATTGGTAGACGCCATTCTGAAAAATGAGTTTCTTTCATTTTGCTACATCGATTTAAAAAAAAATCATCAAAATCGGCCCAATAGAAGCCGAGATACAGCAACTTTTTGCGCCGCGCTCGATTTGAAGCGTCGATTTAAACTTTTCAAAATCGCATAAAAAAATGATAAAAACTTAAAAATTGTTCACTATAACTATTGTGTATTATAGTTTAGAGGTCTAAGTAGTTGTAAAAAAATCGGCGCCTATTACAACTCAAAAATGTAAGCCTGGCATGAACGCAAAAATGACGTTAATTTTTTCGCGGAAATTAATTAACAATTAATTCATGTAAAAACTATCAGGCCAATTTAATCGGCCTTTGGCATATTGTTTTATACTATAATAAGGTTCTTAAATCCCAATTTATAGCGTGATTGGATGATTTCTTATCTGCGAAACAAATGTTTTAAAATAACCTCGTTTTTAGCTACTTTTTTGCATTTATCGCCATTTCTCAACGAAAAAATTGAATACATCGATTTTAAACCAATTCTATCTTGTAGAGAATTTTATAAAGAACAAATTCGTAAGTATACTTTTTTTCTCTATCTTGCATATTTAAAGAGTTATATTAAGAAATATCGGAAAAAATGAGCGATTTTTGCGTTTTTTTGCAGTTTATGATTTTTCCTGCAAATAGCACAACTTTTTCAGCTGGCAGACCTTCATATTTTCTTTTCTTACATGATTTCCGAGCAATTCCAACCAATATCTAATCTATGTCACGACACAGTCATGTCAAACTGTAGTGCTCCTGGCCTAATAATTGTGAACGATTAAAAAGGTGGTTAAAGTGTCATGGACGTTCTCAAAAAGGTAATATAGCTAATTGAGCTAGTTGAGAGGTTAGCTGTGAATACAATAATTATCTAAATAGAATTAGGTAAATAATTATTTAATTATAATTAGTTAATTAATTTAGGTATTGTTAGCACATGTAGTAACTCTAAAATTAACTAAATTGATAATGAATATTATTAGTAATATTAAAATTTTTCTGACGTTATAAAAAATATAAACTGCTGAAATAATGATCCAAACATCATCTCTTCTATCGCTCAATACGCTTACTGCCAATCCTGTCAAAGGTCCTTGAAAGATTACTACTACAAAGAATAAACTCAGACCCAAACACCGAGGAATGGATACCACTACATCAGTTTGGATTCAGGAAGGAACATTCAACTATACAACAAATCCACAGAATAAGTCAAACAATAAATCAAACACTAGAAGAACAAAATACTGCACATCAGTGTTTTTAGATGTTAACCAGGCATTCGAGAAGGTTTGGCACACAGGCCTATTATACAAAATCCAAAACTGTCTTCCAATCACATACTTTAAACTGTTAAAATCTCACCTAAGTTACAGAGAGTTCAGAACAAAAATCAATGAAAGCAGTTCGAATAATCATCCAATAAAAGCAAACGTACCACAAGGGAGCGTCTTGAGGCCATTATTATATGTATTATATACAGCAAATGTACCAGCAAACATTGAAACCATTATGGGCACCTTCGCCGACGCCACAGTCATATTAGCAAGCAATGAAAGTTCAGTTGCAGCTTCCAGGATTCTGCCGACACATTTAAATGACATCCAAAAGTAAAAGATCTATACTGGGTAATTGGTAGGAAATCCAAATTAACACTCGAAAACAAGCTCATAGTCTATAAAATTACAATCAAACCTATCTGGACGTAGGGTATCGAGCTCTGGGATTGTACAAATAAATCAAATATAGCCATTATACAGAGAAGCCAGTTCAAAATACTTCACATGATAGCTGATACACCATGGTATGTGTTGAACCTAACATTACATAAAGACTTAAATGTCAGTTTCGTCAAAGATGTCAAAAAAAACCGAAGTACGAAACATCATGAACGGCTGGCTAACCATGAAAACAAGATACTTCATTCATTCATTCAACCGAAAGAAGGTAGAAGACTAAAAAGAAATTGGCCAGCAGACCTACAAAACGGGTAAAGAGGACATGTCGCTGGAGAAAACTCCATCACGCCATAGTAGAGCTTGCATGCTCTGAAAACATCCCATTAGTTTAAAGAACTGTATATGTTTTGATTGCTAATAAAATAAATAAAATAATACATTATGTATTGGCTTTAGATGATTTATACTGTCTTACATAGGGGAGAGTAGGGATACTTGATCCCCATTCGACATTCGCGCCGTTTTTATCTGTTAATGCATCATTTCATCAGTGGCGCTTGTTTTGGTTGGCAACAGTGCTCTACTGCTCCAGTAAGCGTCTTGCAGCCATCACGTAAACAGTTATCGTCGCAATTTTATTTTTATATGTTCCAGACTTCTTTTTCGGTGAGTATTTATTTATTTTTTTAACCGCAAATATATGAAAAATAGCTTGTTTGTATTTTTTCTTGTGACTTTGGCTATATTTGGCTCGATATTTCAAGGAATTTGAAGTCTGTTTGCGAATTATTTTTCAGATATCTTTTTTTTTACATTTTAAGTGTGTGTTGGGAGACTTGATCCCATGCTGTGGTAGAAGACTTGATCAGTGGATCAAGTCTCAACCTGCCAGTTTTTTTTAATTTTTTTAATTTTTATATTTGTTTATGACCATTAAAAAGTATAAACTGATATTAGGGCCTACAGATTACTAGGTAATAACAATAAGCATAATTCTATACAATTCTATACTAAACATAAAAATAAGATCATTTTGCAAAATAATTGTAAATGTATTTACAATAAAGATTTTAAATACTTATTAAGGCTATGACAGTTTTGGTCAATCACTGGTTATTTATTTTTGTTACAGATACCGAGAAAATATAAAAGAAAGGAAGGGGCAAAGCCTGACCCAGAACAATTGCAAGCAGCTGTAAATGCTGTCAAAACGCGTGGTTCTTTCCGGGGAACTGCAAACTCTTTCAATGTGCCTCTGATGACCCTCAAAAGACTTATAAGGAGAGGAACAACCAAGACACCGGGCTAGAAGAAGGCCCAAGTATTTACTGCTGAAGAGGAAGATGAACTTTCCGCCCATCTTTTAACTGCTTCTCAGTTGTATTATGGACTAACTATTAAAAGTCTACGAAAGTTAGCGTTCCAAATAGCAAAAACAATAACAAGAAGTTTCCAGCTTGTTGGGAAACAATCAGTCAGCAGGAAAAGAATGGGCCCGTGGATTTCTGGAAAGAAATAAAACTCTATCCTTGAGAACGCCGGAGCCTACTAGCCTACTGCATTCAACCGGCACACTGTAAGCAAGTTCTTCAAAAATTTAATAAAAGTTTACGAGAGACACCAGTTTGTACCATCAAGAATATGGAATGTAGACGAAGCCGGAGTGACTACCGTACATAAACCCAGAAAAATTATTGCTGGAAAAAGACCAAACAAATCGGAAAAGTTACCTCTGCTGAAAGAGGTCAATTAGTAACTGTACTGCTATCAGCGCATCTGGTAACCACATTACACCGTTTATGATATTTCCACGGGTTAATTGGCAGGAACGAATGATCGATGGCGCCCCTCCCGGTACTAAAGGATCCACCCACACGAGCGGCTGGATGATAGCTCCGAACTTCCTAAAGTTTCTTAATCACTTTTCTCAACATACAAACAGCTCTCCAAGTAACCAAACATTGATGATTATGGACAACCTTGACAGCCACATATCTGTTGAAAGTTTGACGTATGCAAAACATAATGGCATTGTCTTCCTAACCATACCTCCTCACACGTTCCATAAACTTCAGCCTTTAGACAGGACTGTATTTGGCCCACTGAAAACGTATTATAATGTGGCAGCTGCAGAATGGATGACAGTTCACCCTGGCAGACCCTTAACAATTTACGATCTTGCAGGGTTGCTTGGGAAAGCCTATCCTAACGCTATGACACCTACAAATATCATGATCGGATTCCAAGTAACAGGCATTTGACCCTTGAATTCCATGATATTCACAGATATAGAGTTTCTCACGAGTTTCGTTACAGATCGCTCAAATCCAGAAACAACAGAACAATTAGATAGCACAGTGGTAGAAAATTCTGAGCCGCTCCCGTCAACATCATCTGGACTGCCAGTTGCTCCTAGTCACTTCTCGCCTGTTGAAATATTTCCATTCCCTAAAGCACCACCGAGAAGTAGCAACTCATCAGTGCGTAGTCGAAAGCGTACGAAAAGTCGAATACTCACAGATATACCGGAGAAGACCCAAATTGAAGAAAAGTTTATGAAAAGAGAAGAAAAAAAAGCAAAGAAAAGTTCCAACCAGAAGCAGAAAAAGAAAGTAGAAGCTGTGAAACGAGCGTTGATGGATTCTAGTGATGAGGAAGATAACAATTTTAGCCTTCACGATAGCAGCGATGACTCAAACTACGTTGGATCTCCACCCGAGTCTGAATCTGAAGAAGTTATTGACAATTCAACCCTAGTAGTTAATGACTTCGTCATTGTGCAGTTCAAATCAAAGAAGACTATCAAGAATTTCGTGGGAAAAATTTTGAGGATCAGTGGTGATGAAATTGAGATCAATTACATGAAGAAAAAAGAAGAAGTTTTTCAATTCTTTTATCCTGAAATCCCCGATAGAAGTTTTGTTCCCAGAGAGGATTGTATTGTGAAGTTACCTCAGCCGTCAATTACCACCGAACTGCAGGGGTCCTAAACTTCCCTCTACTTTATTCTAAATACTTTTAGTTTTGATCCAATCTACAATCATGTCATTAATGTTGAATACATATTTTTTTCTATTCACAAGCTATTTTATTCTGAAAAACCTCCTCTAATAATCTTCCAATAATGTAAAATAGGAAGGATCAAGTCACCCAACTGGTTTGGAGACTTGATCACAAAGCAAGGTTCCCAAAAAAAACCAGTTACCCTTAATTTTCAAAAAATTGACTTTGTAATGTATAAAATTACATGCAGCTAAGTTTCCTCGACACACCCCGCCATTTAAAATATCAAAATCTGAAGAATTGTAAAAAAAATATATAAAAGTATAAAAAGGGGATCAAGTATCCCTACTCTCCCCTACTCTTAGAACAACATCTTTTTATTTTTCCTTTTCATACAGATAATATAACTTGAAACACGTATTTTTCAATTAATACACTTATTATTTTAATTTTCACTCAATTTCTTTTTAATAAGTATTATTTGTTTAATATTGGTTGATTTTAACTATTTGTACACAGGTTTTTTAGCATACTTGTTTACAAAAGATGGTTGAACTTCACGCATGCGCACAAAATAAACTTGCGATGAAAAAGCCTATTGGCATACGAAAAATTTATGGAATGGAGAAGGAATACAAAAATAAATATCTTTTTCGGAAAGTGTACTTTTGGTAGGTAGGCTACTGAAAAACCACTCGAACTCCTTACTGAAATGGAGACAGAAAATGCAGCATATATGAATGTTCAACACTCCACTTCTACAATTAATATAACAAAAAATTAACTAAAAAGAAATGACGTTCTAGGTTTGACCGTACAACTATAATTTCAAATAAAATTATTTAACAGATAATAGGTACGATACCTTGGTGTTATTTTAATTTTTCTAACCATAAATATAAATAGTTACATTACATACATGTATTCTTCAAATTTGTGCTGTTGTTGAAAAAGTTTAGTATGTAACATGTGTGGAAAGATACTTTTCTCACTCGCCCATCAGGCTTGTACCACAAACTTCTACACTCGTGAGAATAGTTAAATTTTCCTCACTCGAAAATTTTGATATATATTTCAATTAAACTGTTAATAACCTTAAAAAAGAAACAGCTAAATTGGTAGGACCATTAAATGAGCATGAGGCAAGAAAGAATAGCTAGGAAAATAATGGAAATGGATAAACCAAGGAAATAGCAAAGAAGAAGACCAAAAAGACAATGAAACGACAGGTAATTAAAGGAAAACTCTGGAAGATATGAAAAAACTTGCCAGGAACAGAAAGGGTGGAAGAGTCCCAATCTAACGCCCGAAAAGGCATAAAGGTAAGTCAAGAAGAAGATGTGTTAATAACCAATATTATGCAGAGCGCCTGTTCTTAATAAAAAAAGCAGAGTAGTTTTAAAAAAAACACAAAAAAACTAAAACATTAGATTTTTACAAAGCTTGTTTTTTCAAATCACAACACATAACGTGTTACCAATCTTTTAAATTTTTTTTTAGATCCGATGTTTCCACGTTTAACGAAAACTTTTAAAAGATTTAGGGACTTTATTGGTCGTTTCTACGTAACAATCTTTGACGTGCTCGACCAGCCCATCTAGTGACTCTCTGATAAGCTTTTCCGGCCCTGGAAACAAACACCGCTCTACTCCACCAAGGGCCTGAAATAACACACACACTTTTGACGTTGTCATACCATCCCCCCATTCCCAATAAATCATAAAACAAGCGCATCAAAAACTTCAAAATTACCGAAAAAGGAGAATCGAACATAAAATTAAGAATCTTACCTCTTCGTCTCTTCTTGGGTATCTCGGTCGGTTTCTCGTCGGAAGTACGTTTCATTTTTTCAATACCGGCCGGATTGTCGGTATCGTAGAGGCATATAACTTGATTCGGCAACACGACGCCTTTGTTCAAATTAGGATATCTTGTACTAGGATCTAAAGTGTAGGATTTCCAATCTTTGTTCAAATTATCTGGTGTCGTTTGAGCTAACAATCTGTAAATAGATTCCCGTTCCGCCATTACTTCTAACGGCGAATAATTGCCCAAGGCCCAACTTCTAATAGCCCAAGCTGCATCTAAGGAAGATAGGAAACCTCTTGCGCAACCAGAACCAGTCGGCCAGAACGGCTGAAAATACACAAAAGGATACAAGTTACAAATATAGGCAATTGTAACAAATATGCACTGTGGCCGCCCCTGGTAGTGCTGCTTACGTGTGCGCCAGCAAGAGGTCGCAAGCGACACCCGCTACAACGGCGACCGGCGCGAAGGGGAGGCAGTATGATAACCGCCATCGTAATATAATAACGAAGTTTTGATACTTTGTGTTTTCACGTTAATATATTTTTTCTATTTAACTTAACGTATTTCTTACTCTGAAAACCCAAAATCCCGAGTCGTACATGCTACACAATGGTGTTTTAAATAATGCTCAAAATCTTTATTTAATTAAATTCTCTATATGGTATGTTTCATATCTTATCATATTATACTCATTTGACACCTTCATCTTCTTTACCTTTATATTTTATTTCAGCTTTAGACATAGCCCTCCTACAACTCCATTTATCTACCTCATCAGAAGGAATTCTCTTGTTCATTTCTCCAAATACAGTGTTAACTGACATATCTCTCTCCCTCTCACCCTCACTCTCTCTCTCTCTCAGCCCTCCCCTTGCATTGATATACATGATTATTGAAATCCATTTTAGCTAGAAGCTATTAAATCTACATCCCCATCATTCTAGGACTTTTGATATACACTGGGTCCATATAGGCTACTAAATGTATTTAAAACATTAAATTACGGTTAAAAACTTTCATTTTTCCCCAACCACGGTCTCCATTCCATACTTTCATCTTTCATATACACAATTATTTAAGTTTGAAACAATTAGACCTACATTCATGTCATTCTAGGATATTTGATCTACTCTGGGACCATACAGATTAGAGTGCAGGCCTATATGTGTTGAAAACATTAACTCATGACGAAAAAACCCTCATTTTTCCCCAACCATGGTGTCCGTTGCATTCTTTGATTTTTGATAAACATTATTGAGATCCGTTCAAGTTTGAAGCAATTAGATCCACATTCCCATCATTTTAGGACATTTGATCTACTCTGGGACTATAGAGATTAGAGCACAGTCCTAAATGTATTGAATATATTAAATTGTTACCAAAAAACCCACATTTTCCCCAACCGACCATGGTCCCCATTGCATTATTATTACACAATTATTGAAATCCATTTAAGTTTGAAGAGGTTAGATCTACATTCCCATCATTTTAGGACATTTGACCTACTCTGTAACTATACAGATTAGAGCACAGTCCTAAATGTATTGAAAATATTAAATTGTTACCAAAAAACCCACATTTTTCCCCAACCATGGTTCCCATTGCATTATTATTACAAAAGTATTAAAATCCATTCAAATTAAAGCAATTAGATTTACATTCCCATCATTATAAGAACATTTGATCTACTCTGGGACCATTCAGATTAGAATGCAGTCTTAAATGTATTGAAAACATTAAATTATGACCAAAAAACCAACATTTTCCCCCTACCATGGTCTCCATTGTATTAATTCATCTTTGATATAGAAAATTACTGAAAATTTGGAGCAATTAGATCTACATTCCCATCATTATAGAACATTTGATCTACTCTGGGACCATACAGATAGAGCCCAGTCCTAAATGCATTGAAAATATTAAATTATGGCCAAAAAACCTCGTTTTCCCCAACCTAGGTCTCCATTGGAATTGATTCACCGTTAATATACACAATTATTGAAAATTTGGAGCAATTAGATATACATTCCCATAATTCTACTACATTTGATCTACTCTGGGACCATACAAGTTACTAAATGTATTCGAAATAAAAATTATTACAGTGCTTATATAAAAACTTTGGAGGAATTCTATGAAAATAGCAACCCATTGGAAAAAAGAAGACCGAAAAAGGGGCAGTACCTACCTCAATCTGCCAAATTACCATTAACCCATTACAAATCCCATATAGATATAGTATATTTTGGGTAAAATAAAAAATATGTTACCTCCAGTAAGCTATCTCCTACCAATATCTTCAACAACCTATATCCGTTTCTTTCGACTACTTTGGAAGCATTTTCCGCAGCGTACATCGATGTGAAATCAAACATGGCGATGTCTGGTTGACCGTAATGATTAACGGCAAATTCCAAATTAGGCAGTTGATAGTTAGTACTAAAACTGGCAGCTTCTATGGCGTATTGTTGGAGAGCCTCTTTATCCACGTTTTCGGGCGCCAATAATTTTTCAGTATCAGCATAATCCTATAATATAAATTAGTTTCAAGGGGGGGTATTAAAAGAATATGAATATAAAAAGGTTCTATTACTGATGCATGCGGTACCCCATTTATAATACTTACTTGTTTGATGACGCCCTTTTCAATGAGGCTGTGCTTCTTGGCAGTCATAACGAAATAATGCGTATCGTCCTTATAATAAACAATATTTTCTAAATCAATTCTAGTGACTTCTTGCAAATCCTTAAAGAACTTCTGATTGAATATAAAAGCTACGCCGCTGATCTCTTCTACTCGCGCTTCCGCTTCAGTTTTTCTATTAATAAAATTGGCAGTTATAGCTATTGCAAGCTTTCCCCTAAATTCTTTTCGAGTGAATCCCTGGAGGGTGTTCCGTTTTCCGTCCGCCCCTATCACTACGTCGAATTCGTATTGGGACACCGGATGATTGGCAGGCTTGAACTGAGCCCTCCATCCTATTTCTGAAATAAATCAACATTTATTGATAATTTTATCCATCCTCTTTGAATGATTTAATCAGCATCCCCCTTATTGATTAAATTTGAAGATACAATTTGCTGAATGCAATGAATCACATAGAAAAATTTGAAATGTGGACTCCAATACCTTGTGTGGACCACATTATCCATCCTATTTAGCGGATTTGATCCCCAGGTACTTCTAAGTATGAAACCATTGATTCAATATTCCAAATATGAAACTAGAACTTGCTGAATAAAAATTAGAGCGATGAATTGCATAGAACAGTTTGAAATGTGGACTCTAACAACTTGTGTGGACCATATTGTTAGCCAGATTTGATCCCCAGGTACTTCAAATTATGAAACTATTGATAAAATATTCTAAAAATGAAGCTAGAACTTGCTGGATAAAAATTAGAGCAATGAATTGCGTAAAACTGTTTGAAATGTGAACTGTAACATCATGTGTGGACCATATTATCCCCCTTATTTGCCGGATTTGAACCCCAGATACTTCTTAGTATGAAAGATAACTCACTTAAACCACATATTGAGATGTTCTAAATGTAAAATCCCTCAAGAAATATTAATGGGTAAAATAGAAGGTATGACAGACACCAACAACTATATTAGTTGATAGAGACATTGGGAATTGACGTGGTATCACCAATTAATATAGGAACAATATTCAGGAAAATGAAAGGATCAATTAAATTAAATATGTACAACATAACTCGCTTATATCCCGCAGGATTGTTACGTATAAATTTAAAGTATCAGCTATCCATTATAAAATCCAGATCTGGAGAGTATTTTGATGAAAGTTGTTGGTTTAGTTAGATCTGTATCTCATCGATGTGTTAAATGCTAGGCTCAAGATACTATTTAATGAATTTGACAAAAAAATTACAATTTGATGAAACAATACTGTTTATATATCTATGATAATACTAGTGCTCCTATTCTACTTATTTTAATATATTTTTGATACATTTCCTCAAGTTATTTTTGTTTTCCCTTTTTAAAAACAAATCATTAACTGCAAGTTGTTTTTCTGACTCACAATGTAGTCGCGAACAAACGAACAGGAAAAACCAAATTGGACGAATGCCAAACTTATGAATCAGATGAATTTTCATAAAAGTGTCTGTACCTGATCAATATAAATGTTGTTCATAAAGTAATTCCACATACTTAAATTCATATTGATGATTATATAAGTATTACTTACTATCTGTTGCATTTGGTTCTATAAGACTCTCGAAACTAACTTCAGTATGTACTTCTACTCCCAAAAGAAGGGCTACTTTCAATAAAATGCACTGCAATTGTCTGATACTGACGTGGTCGATGGCTCCAGCGCAAAATTTTCCAAAAAACTTCTTCGCGCCGAGCATCCTCAGATCTTCTATCACAAAAGGCCATAAATGTAGGACGTTATTTCTTGAAAATCTGTCCCTTTTTTCTATTACAACCTATTAATAAAAAGAAAAACATGAAAACTGTTACTGTTGTGATAATTAATATATATCTCTTTATTTAGTCAAAATAACTAATTCTATTTACATAATATACACAACATAAAATAAAAGAATAGTACAACATATAGTGGCTATAGTATAAAAAGTAGGTACGTCATAAAGAAATTAAAATAAAACAAATTTAAACAAACATAAGATTACACTGTGACTGCTCACTCTGACAATAAATAATCCTTTAAAGCTCTTTTAAAAGAATTTACAGATGAACTTTTTTTAATGTATTCTGGTAAACTATTGAAAGAACCAATACCTTTGTGAAATACAGAGTTGTATGTACTGCTTCTCCTACACATTTCAATTCTCAAATTTTCCTTATTTCTTGTGTCATAGCTATGTACATCAAGATTACTAGAGAGCTTTTCCTGCAGATACACTGGTGCATGTCTAATTTTAACTTTGAAAATAAAAATTAATGTGAAATATAGCATTAATTTAGTTATTGGCATCCAGTTAAGTGTCTTTAGCATGATATTTATAGGAGTGTACTTAGAACACTTGAATATTATTCGCATGGCACGGTTTTGCATCTTTTGAAGACGATTGATTTCATTTTGGTTGAGTAGATACAAAATTGTAGGGCAATAACTAAAATGTGGTAATATTACAGTGTTAAAGACAGTTAATTTAGACCATTGGCTGAGATGTGGAGAGCATCGTCATAAATAGTTAATTTTATATGCCACAGTTTTAATAACTTGATTTGCATGCTCTTTAAATTTCAAATTATTGTCAATAGTTACTCTTAAATAGACAAATGTTTTTACTGCCTCTATCGTTTCATCGCCTAATTCTATATTTGAACTAGCTTCCCCATACCTATCCTTTATGCCCAATACCATACATTTTGTTGTCTGTATATTAATTTTTAATAAATTTGCGCAACAATACATATGCACCCTTTTTAGGGCGTCGTTTATAACCCTTATGCAGTGCTCAATATCACTACAGCAGTAATATAGTAGGGTATCATCTGCAATGTCCACAATATCATTTAAATAAACCAAAAATAGCAAAGGCCCCAACACACTGCCCTGTGGCACCCATATCATTACATAATCTGTTTGACTGTATGTTATTGAGTTTTACCAGTTGTTGCCTGTTGTTAAAATAATCTATTATCCAACTAAGAGCTGCCCCATCAATACCTATGCTTTTAATTTTCCTTATTAGCCTATATCTATCTACTGTTTCAAATGCTCTTTGTAGATCCAAAAATACCGCAATTGTGACTAAGTTATTTTCGATATTATTTTTCCAATCACTCAAAACACATTGTAGAGCCGTTTCACAACTATGTTTATTACGGAATCCTGATTGATACTCACAAAGAATTTTATTACCTTCTAGATAATCCACCAGATGGTCATATACAGCTTTTTACAATACTTTATCAATTGCAGTAATCATATTAACTGGTCTTAAATTTGGAGCTTTATTTGTACCTGGTTTCTTGGGTATAGGTACTATAGTTGATATTTTCATTTCTGTAGGAACTTGATTTAACTCTAAAGAACTATTAATTATGTTTAATACAGGATTACAATTATCCTTGAAACACTTTTTTAATAATTCTACACTGATATCATCGGGACTACTTTTATTTTTTAATGAACTAATTCCTCTAGACTAATTAACTTAAAAGTGGTGATTTTATTAGTAATAACTTTATCTACTACTGGAAAACTATTTGTGAAAGTTTTATCAATTTCTTCTGTTATATCCAGAATGCTTTTAATATAATGTGTTTAAACAATTTGGTATTACGTTTATATCCGAGACTAACTCACCATTATCCATATCTATTATATTTAAACTATTTCCTTGTTTGTCATTTGTAATGAACGCCTTTAAAATTCTCCATATTTCTGTAGGATTTTGTTTATTAAGATCTATCTTATTTTCAAAATACTTTCTCTTTTCTTCCCTTATTGTTTTTACAGCTATATTTCTTTTTTGTTTCTATATTTCCCAGTAGTCAGTTGTTCTGTTCTTTATGTATATTCTATAACTTTCATCCTTGTCTCTTGCTGCCTGCTTAACTTTTTCATTCCAAAATTCCTGATAATGTTTATATATTTTTACCTCCCTTCTTGGAGCTACTTCATCTAGTACAAAATATACCTTTTCCACAAACATTTTATATCTTTTATTCAAATCTATTTCTGTATAGTTCCAGTTTATATTTTTCAATTTTAACCCAATTATTTCAAAGTCAATATTTCTGCCTCCCGTTTCTATATACAATTCTTTTCTTGGTACTTTTATGTGTTTCAAAGATATCAATAGATTCGGTGTTGAACCTTTGTACAGTACAGTTGTGCGCTCCGAAACGATTAAGTAGTTAAAAAGTAATTAGTGAATATTTCAAAGTGAACCAAAACAAGCAAGTAAGAATATCAGGTTAACTTTTTATTAAAACATTAGTAAAACAACACATTAACTAGAAGTGAATCTGAATTTAATATCAGATATAAATAACAGAAAATACTTCGCCAGATCCGTATTAAGGAAAACCTAAATGATACTTAAAAATGGATGACAACATATCTCAAATAGGGTGTACACCCACTAATAACACAACCCAACAACCCAAAACATATTCCTCAGTAGCAAATCAACAAACCAAAACAAACAATTTCCCATCCAGAAATCAAGCTATACTATTCGACGCAATCGAAAACACTAGGCTAGAAGACTACCTAAAGGCACTATGCCAAACAATCCAACCAAATAACATAATTTTTTGCTCAAAGCTATCAAACAACAGAATATGTATTTATTTGGCAAATGAAAATTTAGTGAACACATTCATCAACAATCACGGTAAAATCCAAATAAACCAACAAATACTACAGGCACGTCGACTAGTCACTCCTAGTCAAAGATTAATATTATCCAATGTTTGTCCCTCTATCCCCCACTCAGTCCTTGAATATGAACTTAAAAATCTAGGGATCAATCCTCTTTCACCCTTATCTTTCTTGCGAATAGGAATCTCAGACCCAGCATTTCAACATATCCTAAGTTTTAAAAGACAAATATTTATATCTCCATTCAATAACCAGTCCCTTCCCGATTCATTTTTAATCACATATGAACAAACCTCATATAGGATATTTTTGTCCATTGATAATCAAGAATGCTTACAATGTAAACAAACTACTCATACAACAAAAAACTGCCCAAATAGAGCAATCACTTCAACTCACTTTAACCCATCAACAGAATCATCACCAGAAAATCCAGCCGACAATCAAACTGAAGAAGAAACAAACAACATTTCACAATATCAACAGGATCAATCAAATAACCAAAACTCAGAACAAATTTCCGAACCTCAAACAATGAATACCCAAGTAGTTAAACACACCGAAAATAGTAAAGACAGCACACCGACTGTCAACAGAAATGAAATCAAAACAACCAAACCACAAAATAAAAGAACATCAACAGAACGTTCCCCATCACCTACAACAACTGAACACCTACCTACATTTGTGAAACCAACAAATAGTGAAAAGAAAATAAAACAAACCGAAAACAAAAAACCAAAAAAATCAATAGGAGAAATGTTAAGTCACACTAAAGCGCTTTTCAAGAATACAGATATTAATTATCCTCTAACCTATGAAGAACTTATAGATTTTTTTGAAAATTGTGAAGGGTGTACAGATCCTCTCAGTATCGTGAAAATGTACACCGAAGAAATAACGGAAGTCACAGACCTACTTACCACAATATACCCCTATTTAAAGGATAAAAAAATGAAGATGAGATGCACTCGACTTAAAAATAAAATTCTCAAACAGATAAACCCTGAATACCAAACAGAACTGGACACAGATACCTCTATTGAAACCTATTAATCTTGTTTACCTTCACTTCCTTAATTCAGTGGAATATAAATGGGTACTATACCCACCTAGAAAACTTGCAATTAATAATTTCAAAATACAAACCCATCCTAATATGCCTACAAGAAACCAATTTTCAAAAACAATAGAATCCATAATCTAAAAAATTATAATTGTTTCTCTAAAAATCGAGAAAATGCAAGAATAGCCAGTGGAGGTGTAGCAACATATATTAGAAATACAATAGATGCAACATCAATTCATCTAAAAACTACTATTGAAGCAGTCGCCGTTAGAGTGAAAGATACAATGACCTTTTCATTGTGCAACATATACATTCCCCCAAATCAGGAACCTACTACAGAAGAACTCACTGAGCTGCTGAGCCAAATTCCAGCTCCTCAGATAATAGTGGGAGACTTTAATGCCCACAACTATATCTGGGGCTCTACTAAGCAGACACCTTTTGGAAAAAAAATTGAAAATCTATTAGAAAAGTACAATCTTAACCTCCTAAACGACGGCCAAAAAACCAGACATGACATAATAACTGGTGAAGATTCAGCAATACACCTAACAATATGTCACCCATCTCTCTCACAAATACTAAATTGGGATGTATCAACGTATTTATACGATAGTGACCACTATCCCATAATAATTAGCAGCGAACCGGAAAATACACCGGACCCAATAACAAAATGGAAAATAAAATCAGCAAATTGGAACGAATTCCAAGAATTTATACAAGTAAATCTCCACGAGTTAAAGGAAGATGCGATATTGATCAAGAAGTACACTTTATCACAGAATTAATAACGCAATCAGCAGATAAACATATTGGACGGTACGAACACAACAACAAACACCAAACGGTTCCCTGGTGGAACTTGGACTGCAAAGAGGCTGTGAAGAAATCGAAAGAAGCTTTTAACAGATTCAAAAGAAGCAAGACGGAACAAAATTCAATTGAATTCAAACGATTGAGAGCCAAAGCCTGATACACAATAAAAAAAGCGAAACGGGAATCATGGAAAGACTATGTTTCAACAATAAACAGCTCAACTCCAATGTCCACTATATGGGAAAAAGTCAAAAGGATATCCAAACCAAAACAATCCAATACAATAAACTTTCTGGAGATAAATAACACTATTTATAAAAACCGAAATGAAATAACAAACATCTTATCAAGTGAATATCAAAAAAACTCAAGCAACTCAAACTACACACCAGATTTCTTGAATCATAAAAACAAAGCAGAGCAGCAAGAAATTGACTATAATAATAATAACCAGCAAACGAACAGTTTGAACTATGCAATAACCATTGACGAACTTGAAAATTCACTCCAAAACTCTAAAAACTCCAGCCCAGGTCCTGATAATATTCCACTCATTTTTCTAAGAAATCTAAGTAAACAAACCAAAGAACATTTACTAAAGATATATAACCTAATCTTAACAAAGAAAGTATATCCCAGAGCATGGACAATTTCCATTATAATTCCCATTCCCAAGCCAAGTAAAGCGAAATCAGATCCAGAAACATATAGATCAATTTCACTCACCTGTAGCATGGGAAAAGTTCTTGAGAAGATAATTAATAACAGACTTTTATGGCACCTAGAATCAGAAAAACTAATTATACCCGAACTGTGTGGTTTCCGTAAAAATCGCTCCACATTAGACAATCTTATCGATATAGAATCTGAGATCCATTAGGCCTTTGCAATAAAGCAGCACTGCATCGGAGTATTTTTTGATATTCGTAAAGCCTACGATACAGTCTGGAAATACTCAATAATCAAAACTCTTTACGACTGGTCAATACGGGGTAACATATTGAAATATATATCGAACTTTCTAGATCAACGACAGTACCAAGTACGAGTAGATGGCGTATACTCACAGCTGAACACCCAAGAAAACGGCATTCCACAAGGGTCAAATCTCAGCACGACATTATTTCTCATAGCAATAAATTCAATTATAGCAAACTGCAAATCACCCATGAAATGCAGACTATATGCAGATGACCTGGTTATCCATTGCAGAGGGAAAAATATGACTACAATACATAAAACCATCGAACAAACAATAGCTACAATAGAGGATTGGTCAAAAACAAGTGGACTGCGTTTCAACACGACAAAAACCAAAGCTTTATGTTTCTCGAAAAGGACTCAACCACAACCTAAAAACTTGTACCTTTATGGACAGAAAATAGAATATGTGAGAGAAATAAGTTTTCTAGGAATGATACTCGACCAAAAGCTGACATGGAAATCACACATTCTGACATTGAAGAAAAAATGCCAACCTGGAATTAATTTACTCAGATCACTAGCATTCAAAAACTGGGGCGCAGACTACTCAAGTTTACTGCACACCTATAAATCATTGATCAGATCAAAACTTGACTACGGAGCGATTGTCTATAACTCTGCCAACAAAAGCCTTCTTCAGTCAGTGGAAGTTATACAAAACACAGCTCTTCGCATCTGTTTGGGTGCCCATCGTACAAGTCCTATCCAAAGCTTACATTGGGAGACTGGAGAGTTACCGCTTTCTTACCGAAGAGAATATCTAAGCATCTCTTATGCTGTCTCTGTAATATCAAACAAAAGAAATCCAGTAGCCCACAACGTCTTATCTGATCGTTTTAAAGCCAAATTTTTATCCAGCTCAACTACTCCTCCTTTCTATCACAGAGTCAAAACATATTTAAACAAAATAAATTCGCATTTCCCAAATATTTATGACGTCCCATCAATAAATTATCCTCCTCCATGGACAATAACACTCCCTATTCTAGACCTAAGCCTCGCCTAATAAACCAGAGACTCCAACAGCCAAAATAAAACAAGAATTCCTAAGAGCCTTAAATAAATACGGTAGCATTTATAAGGTATACACAGATGCTTCAAAAAACCAAGATGAAATTGGGGCTGCCTTCTACTCCGAGGACTTTTCGAAATCCTACATACTCCCACCCTTCACATCTATTCATTCAGCTGAATTATTCGCCATCTTAGAAGCACTCAAGAAAATCCAGAAAATCAAGCATAAAAATGTCCTTTTAATATCTGACTCTCAAAGTTCACTAACAGCACTTCGTCAACTGTACTCTAATCACCCTATAGCCATACTGATCAAGAAAGAGCTACAGAATTGCAGAAACAGCAGCATACATATTAAATTCATGTGGGTCCCATCCCATACTGGAATAGAAGGGAATGAGAGAGTAGATCAAATAGCAAAAAATGCATTCACCAATCAACAATCAGAAAGGAACGATTTTACCGTACATACTGATTTGAAAGCGTTCTACAAGAGCAAAATCTACGATAAATGGCAGGAAGAAGCAAGACATAACCAACACAAATCATATGAAGTCACTACAAATTCTCACGGCTGGAACTGTAAAAACATAAATAGAAGAGAACAAGTGATCCTTTCTCGTATTCGAATCGGTCATACGCGCATCACACACGACTACTTACTAGCAGGAAAAAATAAACCAATGTGCGAAATGTGTAACAGTGAGTTAACCGTGAAACACCTGGTAATCGAATGTGCGAAATACGACAAGGAACGGAAAAAGAATCAACTACCACTATCACTAAAAAAACTATTACAAGAAAAGCAAGAAACTAAAAAACTTTTAAACTACCTAAAATACTGCAAATTAAGTAGCAAAATATAGAGACTATAACCAAGCTACAATAAGTGAACTTCCATCATTTTAACTCGCTAATAACCCTACGTGGTTGATGCGATTGATATATAAAAAAAAAAGATATCAATATATTGCGGTGACAGCTTATTTTAGGGAAATCAAAAACACTTACATCTATTTCTAAATTCGATAAAGCCAGATCAATTAATGTACCTCCCCGCTGTGTTAAGTGTGTATATTCTGTCACTGAATTCATAAATCCCATATCGGTTATAAAACTTCGTAGCCTACCACTGCAATTGTTATCATTATTTAGCCAATTCAGATTAAAATCCCCACATAAAATAGTTTTATCGTTTACCTCATTGATATTTTCCTCAAACCAATCTTCAAATAATTGCAAAAACCCCACCATGCTACTGCTTGGAGATCTATACAGAACAAATACCCAATACTTTTTATTTTGGAATATAATGGACACTCCAGTTATCCACAAGACTCCCTCAATACAATATCTATGCACATCAACTATTTTTAATCTATTATCTACAAATACTACAGTTCCGCTCGTGTGTCTGCTATTACTGTCTGTCCTATGAACAATATAATTACTAATATTAATTTCAGAATTAACTATGTCCTCTGTCTTAATGTTATTTGACCATAAAGAAATTTAATAATGAAAATAATTTGAGAAGAAAAACAATGTAAAGTGAACCAAAGATAAGATTTCATAAGCTGATAACATATCTTGACTTGAAAAATCGTACAGACCAAAATAATCAAAACATTAAACTCATATTACACAGGAATTCTCTGGAAAGTTCAATTTACAAGAAAAAAAATCAGGAGTGTACCAAAAGGTTGTATTTCTGAAGTACGGGGTGTTAAAGTGGTGGTATCGAAAAACACAAAAACTGTTACTAATAATGCAAGCAAAATTCTGATATTTAATGTAATTTAATCATAAAGGAAGATTATAATGGAAAAAATCTGAGAATGAAGGATACAAAATGACTCCAGGAGATGAAAACATCTAATAGCTTGTTAAACAATGGTAATATGCTTCCACAAGATAAACATATATAGATTTTAAAAATCATACAGACTAAAATAATTCATATAATAAACTCATATTACACAGAAATACTCCTCAAAGTTCAATTTACAAGAAAAAAATCAGGAGCGTACCACAATGTTGTATTTTTGAAGTATGGGGCATAAAAGTGGCAGTAATGAAAAACAGGAAAACTGTTCCTAAAAAGGAAAGCAAATGAAGCAAAATTCTGATATTTAATGTAATTTAACTATAAAGGAAGCTCGTAATGGAACACATCTTAGAAGGAAAACATAAAAGACTCCAGAAGTTGAAAACATCCAACAATTTCATAGCTTGTAAATAAATGGTAATATACATCCACAAGATAGACACATCTCGACTTTAAAAAACGTACAGACCTAAATAATTAAAGTCATATTACAGGTGAATGCTCTCGAATGTTCAATTTACTAGAAAAAAAAAATCAGGAGTGTGCCACAAGACTGTATTTTCTGAATTACAGTGTGTCAAAATTTAGTATCGAAACTAGTTCATTTGGAAATGTGAAAATAGTAAAATTTGCAAAGGAGTTCTTCCTGAATCCACAGGGAATGCGAATAAGACTCTAGGACAAACGACTCGTAAGATATGATTAAAATAAGAGGATCATGTCATTTTATGCGGTTCAAAATGGAAACCGGACGAAAAGTAAGTGTTTTGACTCGATTCTGAGGCCAAATTTGTTTTCTTTGGGGTGGATTTAGGGAGTGTAGACGTATTTTTAAAATGCTTAAATCAAAGATGAAAAATTCTACATGGCAATTTTTTCCGTTCCATAATATATTCCTTCATAAAATCGTATAGACCAAAATAATTGAAAAATTTGAGCTCAAATTCTACAGAAATACTCTCAAAGCTTCATACTACGAGGAAACAAATTAGAAATGTACCACAAGCTTGCGTTTCCGAAGTACAGTGTATCAAAGTTGCAGTATCGAAAATTGAGGGTAAAAATGAAGGTTAGATTTTATATTCCATATCTTGGAAATCAATCGATTTGAAAATGAGAAAATAATGAAATTTGTTAAGGAATTGTTCTTAAAACCATATGGAGTACGTATAATATTTTAGGACAAACGACTCGTAATATATGAGCAAAATTAGAGGATTAGATATAGGGGATGTAGACGTATTTTTAAAATGCCTAAATCAACAATGAGAAATTCGAAATTTTTAGGTTATCAAAAATAAAAAAAATACACCTAACTTCAAAAATTGACGAGATATAGAACTAAAAATATTACCAGTCGATACGGAAGAAATTTCGTGATGATATTTCCAAGAAAAATGGTCCAGAATAATGTGTTAAATTTTTTTTGAAATAATGCTGTTGTTTCTGAATAAAAAATTCCAATCAAAATTCTTTTCCTGCAGGAACCCGGGTTTTGGGTGTGAGAAATTGACTAGCGGAATCCGCTTTTCGATAAAATAGTTTTTTCACCCCAAACAGAGAGTTGAAATGAGAAAAAAACATGCCTTCGTTCATAAAATCGTACAGACCAAAATAATGGAAATATTTAGATCATATTCTGGAGGAATACTCTCAAAGTTTCAAAATACGAGGAAATTTTTTTTGAAATGTACCACAATGGCACGTTTCTGAAGTATAGTGCGTCAAAGTTGTAGTATTGAAAATGTAGGATAAAAATTTAAGGTTAGATCCGATGTTCCATATCTTGGAAATCAGCCGAATTGAAAATAGTGAATTTTTTTAAGGAATTCCTCCTGAATCCATAGGGAATACATATAAGACTCTACTGATCGTAAGATATGAGCAAAATTAGAGGGTTATGTAATTTTCTGAGGCTCCGACGAAAACTAAGTGTTTTGATTCAATTCTGTAGTAAAATATGTTTTATTTGGGGTTGATATAGGGGGTGTAGACGCTCTTTCAAAGTGCCTAAATCAAAAATGAAAAATTCTAAATTGTAATTTTTTCCGTTACATATACCTTCGTTCTTAAAATTGTACAGACCAAAATAATTAAAATATTGAGCTCAAATTCTAGAGAAATACTCACAAAGCTTTATACTACGAGGAAAAAAATTAGGAATATACCACAAGCTTGCGTTTCTGAAGAACAGTGTGTTAAAATTGCAGTATCGAAAATTGAGGGTAAAAAATGAAAGTTGGATTTTATGTTCCATGTCTTGGAAACCAATAGATTTGAAAATGTGAAAATATTGAAATTTGTTAAGGAGTTCTTCTTGAAACCATAGGGATTGCGTATAGGGTTTTAGGACAAACGGCTCGTAATATATGAGCAAAATTAGAGGGTCATGTTATTTACTGAGGCTCAAAATAGAGCTCGGAAGAAAAGAGTTTTGATTCAATTCAAAAACAGGAAAATTAGAGCATTAGAAATATTACCAGTCAGTTCGGGAGAAAAGTTTGCCTACAAGAATCAATTGTGAGTGTTTTAGGGTGCGAAAATCGACTGGTGGAATCCGTTTTTCGATAAACTAATGTTTTCACCCCCAAACAGCGAGTCGAAATTAGAAAAAAAAAAACCTTCGTTTATAAAATCATACAGACTAAAAAAATTGAAATATTGAGCTCATATTCTGCATAAATACTCTCAAAGTTTCATACTACGTGGAAAAAAAAATCGGATGGACTACAAGATTTTATTCCTGAAGTACAGTGTGTCAAAGTAGTATCGAAAATGGAGGGTAAAAATTTAAGATTAGATCTGATATTCCATATCTTGGAAACAAATCGATTTGAGAATGTGAAAATTGGAAAATTTGTTAAGAAATTATTCCTAAATCCATAGGGAATACGTATAAGATTCTAGGACAAACGTACCATATAGTTCAGGATAAGAATTCAACAAAAAATTTTTTCCTCCAGAAAACGATGCAAAAATAAGAAACCGGGTTTTTTTGGTACGAGAATTAAACAGGCGGAATCCGTTAATTGATAAAATAATATTTTCACCCCCAAACAGCGAGTTGAAATGAGAAAAAAAGATGCTTTCGTTCATAAACTTGTAAGGAACAAATTCTATAGAAATACTCTCAAAACTTGATACTACAATAAATAAAAATATAAATGTACCACAAGCTTGCGTTTCTGAAGTACAGTGTGTCAAAGTTGTAGTATCGAAAATTGAGAGTAAAAAATTAAGGCTAGATTTGATGTTCTAATATATATTGGAAACGAATCGATTTGAAAATGTGAAAATAGTGAATTTTGTTAATGAATTTTTCCTGAAACCACTGGGAATACGTATAAGACTCAAGAACAAAGGGCTCGTGAGATCAAAATAGATCTCGGGCGAAATATAAGCATTCTAGCTCAAACCATTGTTTTTTGCAAGGATTTATGTATTTTTAAGACATCAAAGATACAAATAAGAGCATTATAGAGGATCAGATAAAATCATGACTTATAGATATCCTAGCTAGATAATTGAGACCAATCTGTAAACTTACCACTTTGGCACCCAACAGCTGTGCTTCGATAGCAGTCCTCATACCGCACGGTCCTCCTCCGATCACCAAAACTTTGGTATTCGCCGCCAGCCTCCCTTTCTGATAACATTTATGCGACGCTCTAGTATCGAACTTTTTCAAAAGCGCTTTCGCCCTCCACGAACCCAAATTAGCTTTCAGCTTTGGATAAAATAAATTGAATACGTTCGGTCTCAAATGGAGGCAATCGATGAGACCTCGATAATAACCTAAAATGTTTTTCAAGCTTGAAGCGTTGACGAATTGTTCGAAATATTCGTTTGCGTGAGCTGAGTCGAGTACCGATACGGGCAGACCATGTTGAACGGCTTGTATGTTGCGATCCATAATGGAGATGAGTGTGGTGTAATGTTAAGTTTGTTGTTGAGCAATTCTCATCTGAAAAGAAAATAAAGGGGTAGATTTACGCCATATTTTCAAATTTGGGCAGATTTTAAAGAGGTACGATTTTTTTTTGGCAATTTTGTGTTACATGGATTTTTTTTTATAAATTCCAGATTTCTGCTGTAAGGACTTCCTGTACATATATTGTCCTAAAGTACAAAATCATTAATAAATATATTGTTTATCAACTTGGTCTCAATAGAACGAAAACTAATAATTGTTTAATAAAGTATAGCTGAAATGCAATAACAAAGGTATTTTATTTTGAGGAGGATCTTTCAAACATTACATCATTATTATTATACTTAAAACTGTTCAATAAACTTCAAAACACATTCGGTATTGTCGGTTATTTTTATAATAAAACCTGAGACATAACAAATAAAGAAGTGCAGTAAGAAGTGACCATTAGTTGATTTTTATCGTCCTTGCCCCATATCCCCGCATTACACTGCAATTATTTTTGTGACATTTGCATAACAATAATTTTTTACTACATTTTTCATAAATTTTGCAATTTTGTCTTCAAAAACTTTTTATAGTATATTCAACATACAGAGGCGGTCAGTGAAAACAATATACACATTCTCGGCTCCAATCGATTTAATTTTCGTCAACAGCAATAACCATGTAGGCAGCTGATGGTAAAATTCTAAAAGGTGCGACAATTTTTTTTTGGAAATGTTGTGGTTTTTCGAGAATTTTTGTAATACCTTTAGAGTTATTTGCAAAATAATAATTTTTTAAAGTGTGTCCACGGATGAGGTGCCGAAGAGGAAACACTTTTTTATTTTCACCTTTAGCGAAAAAAGTGATTCGTGCTTGTTCAAAACCTCCTTAACCCATTAACGCCTACGGGTTCCATATGGGGACACAAAACCTACCATTGTTTATGTGCGTGTCTTAACTGTCTAATTCAATTTTCACGAAGCCGGTTCGGAAGTAATCGTTCTAAATAGTCATCGAATGTGCGTGACAGCGTTCAGTAGCTTGTCATTGTCGCGAGTGAGAAGTTATACTGTTGGTTACTGGAGAGATTTTTTTCAGCAAAGAAAATATGGACATCCCATGTCGGTAAGTTGAATTATGTCAATCTGAATTATTTTATTGTATTTCTGATCGATGGATTCTATATAAGGACATTATTTGTGCAATATTATAAAGTTATTCTCTTGATATACGATTTTAGTTTTTCATAATTTAGTCGTAAACGTCACCGTCCCCATATGGGACCGGTAGGCGTACTACGGACTATTGTTATTGACTTACATTTTCATACAGGAATGTTAGTTTCAGCGGAATAACTCTTCAAGAAGCATTAGATATCGCTTACGAATCTGATAACGAAGTGACTGACATATACATACAGCCACCGGATTGTCAGGATCTGACAGACGAGGATTCAGGGGATGAAGATGAAGGTGGATTAGTTGAAAATTTGAGTGGTCGTCAACTGTTAGCTCCGGCTGAAGTTGTATTTTCAAATGGTAGGAGAATACAGGACACTTCTGAAGATTTAGACAATGCGCAATTACCCACAGTGGTACCAAATGACGCCACAAAAGATTTAGGACTGACTATAGTCGCTAAATCAGAAAAAAGTGAATTCATTGAGGCCGATCTCGTTCATCCCGATTATCAATTTCCAACGCCGAATTACTCGTCATATCAAAATTTGAGTCCAGTTCAATTATTTGAGTTGTTTTTTACAAAAGAATTACTTCAAGAAATTATACAGGAGACAAGAAGTTATTCACTCCTCAAGAATCTACCGGATTCAAAGTTGTCTATAGAAGAGATGAAAGTTTTCATTGGTATACTAATTGTAAGTGGCTACAATGTATTGCCAACAAAACGAAGCTATTGGGAAAACTCACAGGATATGAAAAACGTTTTGGTTGCAGAATCTATGAGACGCGACCGATTTTTACAAATTTGTCGATGTTTGCATTTTGCTAGTAATGAAAATATTGACTACAATGACAAAATGTATAAATTACGCCCCATAGTAAATCACTTGAAAAAAAAGTTTTTAGAACATTTTATACCCGAACAAAACCTTTCGTATGACGAGTCCATGATAAAATACTACGGGAGGCATGGGTGTAAACAGTTTATTCGCGGAAAACCTATTAGGTTCGGGTATAAAGTTTGGTGTTTGAACACCAATAGTGGATACCTGATAAATTTCGAAATTTATCAAGGAAAAAGTATTATAAAAAGACAAGGTTATGACGCAATATTCGGAAAACCTGCTGCTCCACTTATACACATGATTGAAGATTTAGGAGACAAAAAGGATTTCCGCTATAATTTCTTCATAGATAACCTATTTACTGGCGCTAACCTACTTTGTACCTTGAAAGCTAATGGATATGGAGCATCCGGCACAATTAGAGACGATAGAATTCCAAAAAATGTCCCTGTACCACCAAAAAAGATCATGGCCAAAGAAACTCGAGGCACTTACATTTCTACTCTTGAGAAGAACGACGGCATTCTTTACGTGAGATGGATGGACAATAATGTTGTTACAGTAGCCAGCACGTGCTATGGAGTTGCTCCAGTGAAATCTGTAGATAGATTTTCCAGAAAAGATAGAAGAATGATACCTATACCACGCCCAGATATAATTTCAAAATACAATAAGAACATGGGAGGTACCGATTTGATGGATTCAAATGTATCTTGGTACGGTAAAGTATAATGATCATAAAAATATAATAACAAATACTGTTTCAGTTATAGAATTGGTGTACGATCAAAAAAGTGGTACTGGTCGATATTTACATACCTTATTGACGTATCTATACAAAATGCTTGGATTCTCTACCGCAATAGTGGCCGAAATATCAGTCAGTTGGAATTTAGGAGAAATATTGCCCAGGTAATGTTGTCAATAATTCAGTAATGTTCATTACTTCTTTTACATTGTCTTACAGATTGTTATGATTTTTAGACATATTTAACAAATTATAAGACGATAGCTAAAGGACCAGGTCGAATGCCTAAAGCTGCTGGAAGTAGTAGCCGTGTTGGAGATGATGTTAGATTTGATGGCCTGAACCATTATGTAGCCCAGGTGCCAGAGGGAAAAAGGAGAAGATGTGCAGGGTTCAACTGTACAAGCAAAGGCCGTACAATGTGTTTTAAGTGCGATGTTGGTTTGTGTATAGAATGTTTCATGAAATTTCACACCAAAAATTAGAATGCAATATTTTGTTTATTGTTTTTGTTATACAGTGAAACGCCTACGGGGCCCATATGGTGACAGACTGTTTTTTGTATATTCCAAAATAAACATTTATTTTTTTCTTAACGGTGGTTAATTTCATAGCTTACTTCATCAAAATTTTGAAAAAATAATAATAAATTCAAAAAAATTTTTTTTTCGGCGTTAATGGGTTAAAATGAAATAAAATTCAAGTCTTTCAAAACATGCTACATTTTACATTCATAATCTACGTTATTCTTGAAGTATACTATAACTAATTCGAAAAATGGTCTGTATCTGTTTATTTACATTGCCGAGTGAACCTGTTAAGTGACATTCTCTACAACAGCCATTCTCTAAGTGTACCCCTGTTGGGATTCCGTAAGAATTCAAAAAAAAAATCAACTACAAAAAACACGATTCGTCTTGCAAATGGATGAGTCGACTGATGTCGCTGGTTCGGCTATCTTGCTGGTTATCGTGAGATATGAATATGAAAGTTCTTTTGAAGAAAACATGCCTATGTGTTCATCGCTGCTCATAAACACTACCGGAGAAGAAATTTTTAATAAAATAGTTGGAACGATTGCATTGGCATTTGCACAGATAGGGCCAAGGCGATGACGGGTAAAACAGCAGGAGCAGTGCCACTAATAAAAAATAAAGCGCCTAATTGTAGTTCCAGCCATTGTATCCTGCAAGACAAGTACTTGCGATAAAGCAAATGCAGTCACATTTAACACATTCGTCTCCGGTATAATTTTCAAATAATAGCTAAATACCAGTAAGAGTTTTGCAAAATATTGTGTTATATTTTATTGTTAAATGTTAAACTGTATCTAGATAAACAGATTATGATTTTTTTTCGTGTAAAATGAAAATAAAAAATGAACGCGCCTGACGCGGCGCTGGTATATGGTTTGAAATTTTTTTCCTTGTGCCGCCACCGCATTGAGTGCGTTTCAATTTTCAAAAATAATGTTAACATTTATTTTATTTTTGTGCAAAACGTAACAATTATTTTTTAAAAAGAACAAAAACTCGAAATGCATGGAACATGAATGGAACAAATAAATTAAATACAAGAAATTAAAACTATATCCAACAGTAACGTAACACTAACAAATTTTCATTATGCAAGTTCTCATGGAATAGTCTTCTCTAAACACAAACCAGAGAGCGCGTATTCTGTATCGTCATAGAGAGGAAATTCTTTCTATAAATTCTCTATACCACTTACCTTATTCTGTAAGCAACATCGGCAGTTGTCGTGCTTCACGAACGCTTCGTTCGGTAGAATATATCTTTCTACCGAACGGATTCCACCATTTTAGGTCTTTCTATGATACCTGTCTCTTTTTAACACACAATCATTTAGATTTATCTTTGTTGGCATGTTTACATTTTTCAAAGGAAAGGTGCATATCGTTATGTTATGATTATGGTGTTTTGTGTATTGTGTATTGCAATTTAATATGTAAACAACTGCAAAGGGTACCTAAATAATACGTATTTATGGCCATTTACGGTGTTACCTGTAAATGTGAAATATTTCTGTGTTGAACGTTGTGTAAAATTAAATACTAAACTTCTTAATTTTTGTCATTAATCCAATTCTTAAGAAGTTCAATATATTTAACATTGGCGATTTTAAGGATTAATAAATTCTTCTCTCTAAACGTAATTGGTTTTGTCGTACCTACTTCATCTTCTACTTGTAACAAATGAATTGTTTCCAAACTTTATAATGTACTCGCAATAAAGATTAAAAAACGAAAACTAGCAACAGATAATATGCTATGCTATAGTTTATAATATTTACACCACACACTATAATAACAGTTATAATAATAATTGACTCCCACAATGAAATATGAAATAATTCTCGTAACTATTATTATCCTCCTGAGAAATAAACAAACAAATGTTGCTATTGTTGCCGACTTAATCAAGAGATATCCCAAATTCCCCTAAAAACAGGTCAATGTTTTTACATCCAATAATTATCAGTTCTCTATAGCCGAGCATTACCGAACAGATATAGAAAGAATCGTACAGAATAGGTTCACGAAATAGAAAGAAATTTCCTCTCTATACTCATAGAAAGAAATTTCTTTCTACGAGACGATACAGAATACGCGCCCAGGTTCATTTCACGGTTCTTAGACTATACGGTTGCCTCTTCCCATGGTGGAGGGGAGAAATTAATTCTCTTTCTACGTCACAAGAGTACAACGGTCGAACCGCCGAATTCAATCAACGTAATACGTTACAAGTTTGCGAGGTTGTCTTTTGTGTTTTGTAATTTGTTGAAGTTTATTCACAAGATTGAAGTGCATTTTTAGTGTAATAGAATGTTTTTAATAAGGTAAACATGGGATGATGTTTATGGAATTGCCTTAAACTTAATTTTTACACAATTTTAGAATGCCCGGTAAGAGTTGCAGTGTGACCATTTGTGGTAATAATTATTACAAACAAAAGTCTAGAGGGCAACAGCAAATAGCATTTTTCACCTTTCCCAAAGACGAAAAGTTACAAAAATTATGGATTATGCGTTGTCATCGTGTCATCGTAAAGATAAGATTAATATAAGGACTGCAAGAGTATGCAGTGATCATTTCAGAGAGGAAGATTTTGTTGATGATATGTATTCACGAATAATGGGAACTAAACCAAAATTGAAATTAAAGAATGGTGGTAAGTTTTGTTGGCCTTAAAGTTTTTTTTATTCAGTATTATGTTCTAGCAACTCCAACTCAAAAATTAAAATTTGAAAATTTGAAAAAATGTTTTCAAAAGAAAAAGAATCTGCAAGAAGTGATAGAAGAATGGCTGTGAAAAGACACAATGCAATCATTAAATAATTAATGCAAAGAAGTAACTAGAGTAAACATAGATTTGTTTGATGTCCCTTGTACAAGTAAAGAATCAGATGAAGACATCTTAAAATAGAAGTATGATGAGCTAGTTGTAGAAAACTTAAAATTAAAAGAAAAATTGGAAGAAAATGAGGGGGAATTGTTTAATGCAAAAATGAAAATTACAGAATTAAGTAAAATCAACAAGGACAAAGACATTGATATTGAGAAAAACATTTTGGACCTGTTTCAAGTTTCAACACATATTTACTAAAAATGAATTAGAAATTATTTTAAAAAAGAAACAGAGAGCATGTTGGAGTACAGAAAAAATATCAACGGCTTTCACAATACGATATTTTAGTAAAAGGTATTATATTTATTTAAGAAATACTCTTAAATACCCTCTACCTGGAATTTCAACATTGCAGAAATGGGCTACTCATATTAACCTTAAATCTGGTCTTCTAAAAGATGTTCTTCGAGTAATGTTTACTGCTGGAAAATCAAATACTGAGCTACAAAGAGTAACCGTCCTCTCATATGATGAAATTAAAGTGTGTTCTGTTTATGAATTTGACTAAAAAGGAGATGAAGTGGTAGGTCCGTATAAATACATGCAGGTAGTAATGGCTAGAGGAGTTTTTGATAGATGGAAACAACCAGGCTACATTTGCTTTGCCAGCATGACACAGAATATTTTATCTGAAATAATTACAGAATTACATAAAATAAATTATGACGTGGTTGCATGTGTCTGTGATTGCGGTGGAGGAAATCAAGGATTTGGAAAAAAAATGAATATTTCAATTGAGATAACATACTTTCCACATCCAGTTACAGAAAAAAATATATATATGTTTGCCGATGCTCCCCATCTTCTAAAATTACTAAGAAATTGGTTGCTTGACACAGGATTTGAGCTAAAAGAGGGATATGTACTGAAAAAAGATATATTAACAGAACTAATCGAATCTGGCTCCACAGAAATAAGCTCTTTATATAAATTAACTTCAAGACATTTAGAGGTAAAAAAAGCTCAGAGACAAAATGTTCTACTTGCTGTTCACACAACTGCAACAGCCTTGAAACATTATTTTCACAATGCAACTGAAGAGAAAAAAATAGCAGCCATAAAACTTGGGGAGTTTATTGATCTCTTTAATAGCTGGTTTGATTTAATGAACACTTTTTTGCACCTGCTGCATCTACAATAAAAAGTCCTCACGGAATGTACTTAAATGGGCAAAATAAACTTTTATCCGATGTACTAGATACTGTTTCTACCATGAGGAGTCTCTCAAAAAATACAATGCAAGTTTTCCAAAAAGGCTTTATAATTTCTATTAAATCTATCCAGTCTCTATTTACTGATTTGCAAGAGAAGTACAAAATTTTGTATTTGGGCTAAATCAAGATTTTCTACAAAATTTTTTCTCACAGGTAAGAAATTATTTCAAAATAAAATCATATATTTAATTCTTCTTTAATTGTAGTTACGAACAAGGGGTGGGTTACATGACCACCCTTCACCTCTTGTATAGAGTACACATGATTATATTAGGAAAAAATCCAGGTGCAACAAAATACAAATGTCTCTCATCATACTTATGAAGAGGATGGAGAATATATTGTTCCTAGAGCACTACAACCGACAAAAATAAATACTTTACCACCAGAAGCATCTACTGAAGATGATTTGGTATTCAACATACAGAGTCAACGTAGCAGTTCAGACATGTCCGGAGTTTCAGAGAATATTACTAGACAAACAGAAAAATATGGGCTCATATATATTGCTGGTTACATAGCTTCTAAATTTAAAAAATAGTTCCCGAACTTAGGAAAATATACTCATGAAGAACAAAGCATAAATATTCATAATTATGGTTTACCTCCATGGGTACAACATTTATCATTTGGTGCAAATTTTGTGGATTACTTTTTCTGTCTTGTCGCAATGTGCCTGTGACGTATGCACTATTTTCGAGTAATCCTTTAGTCAAATGAACACTATTATAATAGTTATCCATATACCGAGCATGTCCAGTGTTCATATGACTGTCAATTAATTTCAGTACGACTTTTTGAGTGTTATCTCTTCCTCCAATTGTACGATCTTGTGAACCACCGTAGACGATTAGCTTTTGAATAATTCCAGTATATTCTGTTAAAATATACAGTGTGACAATTTAAAAACTTACAATGGGCTATATCTCACGAACGAAAGATGATATCAAAAAAATCTCAAAACCGTTTCTAGGATAGGAAGGGGGAACTAAAATGACATAAAAAAGAGCTCGCCCCCATCAACCCCCTAGGCCCTACCTACCCCAACTGAAAAAATTTAAATGGCATACCCCTACTTGTGATACATCATAGAAAAGCCTACAAAAAATGCTATCCAACGGTATGAATAATTATGGTACAGGGTTTACCAAATTATTATCTAACGATTTTAAAAACAAACGTAGGAGCCCTACTTGTGATACAATGTTAAAAATTTTTAAAGGCCAATTGTTAAGAATTCAACGCTGCCTATAACCTTTTTTCCGAATAGGAACATATTTTTTATTTCTTTTTGTAATTAAAATTTAGAAATAAATCTAAATTTAGCGCGCCTATGGCCATTTTAATGAATTATTTCTCACTATTAAATGCGTAAAATGCACAGGTGGAAAAGGACAGAGCGAAAACGTGTAATCTCCCGTAAAAAGCGGAAACAATTATTGCAAAAGGGACTTGCCGGTAAATAATCGTCGTGTTCGCATCGAAACATACGAGTAGTGCGAATTCATTGTTTTCACCTTTGTTTTTCTAAAGAAAATAAAAATCGCCTTTCATATTAGTGAACGTTGCACATCGGAGCATCTGGGGACCCAAGGAAGCAGTGGAGGATCAACAGGTGAGCTCATTTTCAATTCTTCCTGTGCAATTAGTAAGATAAAATTTTGATTAATATATGTTTTCATATTTTCCGCATTCACCAATAAAACCTTATTTTCAATGATAAGTGTCCGAGGCGACTTTTTGTTGTTGAATAAAAACTTTAATTTGCCGTCTTTGCAAAAACAAGTTGTAAGCATCTGTTTTTTGGTTTCTGTCGCAGTCAATAATTTTTTGTTTATTTGAGACATTTAAATGTCATTAGTGTCATCATTGTGTACGATCAGTACTGTCATTCGCTGTAGTTGTCACGTTGGTTTACAGTATACCTGAACGTGTGGAGATCATTTTCATATTTGGCTCCCATAACCAGTGTTATTTACGAACAGCTCAAATATTTAATGAGAGGCATCAGGACAAATATGTAAGTCACGTGTACATCCGCGATTTAGTTGAAAAATTTAGAGAAACGGGATCAGTGCAAAATAAAAAAAGGGATGCCCCAAGATTACTGAATGAAGCAAGTTGAGGTCCTTGGGCAATTTGCAATAGAGCCTACTGCATCAACACGTCAGGTATCTACAATGACAGGACTATCACGTGAGTTGGTCAGGAAGGTGTTGAAATTACATAAGTTTCACCCGTACAAAACGCAAATTCTTCAATAACTATGCGATGATGACCCAGACCGACGAATTGAGTTTTGTGAACTAATGACTGAAATAATTCGCGTTGAACCTAGACTATTGAAAAATATTTGTTTCAGTGATGAATGTACTTTTATAATGAATGGCAATGTGAATAAACAAAACTGTCGGTACTGGAGTGATACGAACCCGCATCGATTTAGAGAAGGTCACACTCAATACTCTGAAAAACTTAATGTCTGGACAGGGGATGCTTTAATTGGCCCCTTGTTTACACCAGGCAATTTAAGTGGCAACATTTCTCTGGATATGCTGAAAAACATCATCCAACCTTTAATTGTGCATGAATTAGAGAATCAACGGGATGACCAAGGCAATCTAGCTCTAGAAGAAGATTTGCTGCACTACCAACAAGATGGAGCACCTCCTCACTATGCAGCTGCAGTTAGGCACTGGTTGGATATCAATTATCCGAACAAATGGATTGGAAGGAGAGGTTCTATTGAGTGGCCACCGAGGTCACCAGACTTAGCGCCACCTGATTTTTTTATGGGGTTACCTCAGGTCAGTTGTGTATAAAACTCAACCTGCGTCACTTGGGGACTTGCGGGAAAAAATTACTCAAGCATGTCGCTAGAACAACATTTGTCAAAGTTCGTGCAGAATTTGAAAATAGCTTGTACTATTGTTTACAAAACAACGGAACCCACTTTGAACATTTACTTCATTGACATTTTTAACAAATTTGTAGTTCAACAAAAACTTCATTAAATTTTCCTTTTAAGGCAAGGTTTTGTAATATTTATTCACCCTGTACCATTATTATTCATACCGTTGGATAGCATTTTTTGTAGGCTTTTCAATGATGTATCACGAGTAGGGGTCTGCCATTTAAACTTTTTCAGTTGGGGCAGGTGGGGCCTAGGGGGTTGATGGGGGCGAGTTCTTTTTTATGTCATTTTAATTCCCCCTTCCTATCCCAGAAACGGTTTTGAGCATTTTTTGATATCATGTTTCGTTCGTGAGATATAGCCCATTGTAAGTTTTTAAATTGCCACACCGTATAATTTTATACCAAACTTGTGTCGTTTACCTTTTATATACTGTCTAAATTGAAGTCTTCCTCGCCACAAAATTAAATTATCTCCCTTTTCGGATAAGAAATGGCTGCCATTCTATCGTTGAAAAAATCAATCAAAGGGGATATTTTATACAGTTTACTCACGGCTTCATCTGTATTCGCACAAAAATTCAAGGCACGTAAAATTAAAATAAATCTATTGCGACTCATATAATTCGCAAAAACTGGCAGACTAAATAACGGATTAGTTTTCCAATAATCATTTATGCGGTTTAGCTTTATTGTTCCCATATGGAATAAAAGACCGAGAAAAGTTTTAAATTCACCTACAGTTAACTCTTTCCAAAAAGAAATCCTGCTTGATTCTGTTCCACTTTTTGCAAGAATTTCAATAGCATAGTCATTAGTGTTTGAAATAAAAAGTTCATAAAAATCATTATTGGCTACCAGGTTGAAGTAATCTATAGGGCCATTTCCATTTGGATTTATCCTGAAACCAGGTTGGCCTGTAAATGGTATTTTATCGGGTTGAATCACCCGTGAAGACCAAGTAAGGTCATTTGTTTGTGGAAGCTGTTGTTTATTTTTATTTTGATATTGATTATCTCCTTGAAGAAATTGCTGGATTTCAGATAAATCCTCACCTTCAGAATTACCATTACTAACACTATCTTCACTTTCATACTTTCATTTTGCCAGTCAAAATCATGTATATACTCCACTTCATCATCACTAGAACCTGCAATGAGCAGAACTAAGTTTATATCAATCAGTATTATATGAATATCTAATGATGATGATGTGAATTAATGTTATGTACTTATTTTAGTGGATGATTCTTAGACTTAAATGATAAGGTGATAAAACTTTTACAACCCTGTATATCAAAAACCAATCCTCTGAGGACATCTTTATATAACCTTTTCGACTCAAAATTAGCTCAATAAAGCCATTAAAATAAGTACATAACCTTAATTAACCCCCTGTATTAGTATAATAAATATGCTACTGACTACCTATTTTCGTTTTAGGAAAATCGGAATAAAGAAATTGGGAACGCGTTAGTCACGTTACTGGCATAGAGTAACATTTACATTAGCGCGCGATCGGCATTGCCGTAGACGAAACCAAGTATTCCCTGAAACGAATTACACCTTATTTTATGTACCATTATATTTTCAATACTCTACATAACATGGTACCATCAATTTAGGCAAATATGAAAAAATAGGTCGTTACATCAACGCGCGACGTGCGTTGCTGCAGACGAATGTGTTAAAATTAGTTATGGATGAAGCGGTAAAAATAATTACTTTTATCAAATCACGACCACTACAATCCCGATTGTTCTCATTATTGTGTGAAAATTATGGCAGCAAACATAAAACACTGCTGCCCCATACAGCATAAAACTTTAACAAGGCTATTTGAACTTAGAGCAGAGTTACAAATGCTACTTACTAATTTATTTAAACACTAAATTAATCACTAACACTTAATTTATATATACTCAACTAATCACTTAAATTTAATATATATGCACACAAACCTAATTATTAATTTATATCAACTAAGTGAGTGAGTAGTTCGTTTGCTCCGTTAAATTTAGAAAATAAAGTAGGCAATCGTACTTAAAAAAATTTGGAAATCAGGAAATATAACTGTTAAGTGACATTACATCTAATACATGTGAGTACAAAAAGAATTTCTATAAAAACAAACAAATAATTGCAATATTATCAAAACCTAACCAAAACACGAGGACATTCCAACATTAATTGGAAAAGCACAAAAAACACAAGATCTGATAAAACAAGACCACTATATTAACAACAGATAGTCAGGGAGCTTAGGTCATGAATTTTAAATTAATTAAGGTGAAGTAGTGAGTACACTCTTATGATTTCACTTCTTACATAGGGTGTACTAGACTTTATAGAGGGTGGACGTGTTTGGAGGTGCTCCGATGTTTTTATTTCAAATGGATTATAAGTATAAATTATTGTTTTTGTGATTGTGCAGTGGTTGATTCTGAGAACCCGATACAATAATAACAAAAATATCGTCCCCGTAGAAACGTTATCATCATACCACATTTTTACAAACATTGGCAATGTCCATCACAAATGAAACTATACTGGAAGAGATAAGGAAAAACAGGCAGGAACTGAAATCTTTGATTGAAGCAGTAGAAGTAAGATTAACACTGAAATTCGAAGATTTGAATCGGCGACTCAACTACCTGGAACAAGAAAACGAAATTACAGCGAATCGCATCGAAATCCAAGGAAAATAGTATTATTATTTTCGGATTGAAAACTATATCGGAGGAGATAACAACTGATTACATCAGACAGGAGGTAAAAAAATTAGTTGATGTGAATATTGTTGACAGTGATATAAATCATTTTTACAAATTGGGGAAAACAGATAATCCACCAATCAAAATTGAATTCACTTCATACTTGAAAAAGGCGGCTGTTTTCAAAAACGCTAAAAACTTGAGGGGTACCAATATCTCGATAGAGAGAAGAGGAGAATTGTTTCATCAGAGGAAACAAACTACACGTGAACGGAAGAAGTTACACACCTGAACAACTGGAAAATCTGGAACAAACGGAATATCACAATTTGGAAAAACCGCGGAGCACTCCAAGTACCCCATCGACGATAAGAATAAACAAAGAAATTACTAAACCGAATACAAACCCACCAGAACCCTCAGCAAATAATACGCAAGAAAAAACCAATACCCCAGAGACATCACAGTTACCTGGGAAACCATCAAGAGAGATAGGTGACAGACAAAAAATGAAAACACGCTTGAACAGTGCAAAGTAGTTAAATTGTTCCTTCTTAATGTCCGCAATAAACCTAGATTCATCAAATTGGAACATTTTTTCTTTTTGATAAGTGTCATGGAAGTTTTTGCTGTTGCTTTTATAGTTTATAAGTATTTTGTTTTTCAGCCTTGATCTTAATTGAAAAATGGATAACACCCTCTTTGTCTTTAGTTTGTGGTTTATTTATTCATTTGTTAATTTATTTGTTTGTGATTTACTTTTGGTCTTTAGTCGTGGTGTAGGATATGGATCAATACATTAGGGAATTTCGGGAAATAATTGTTGACACAAAATTAATACCGCCAGCCGATCTACTAAATGCCTCTCTTGAACAAAATATAACAAACAATTCATTTTCAATCTACCATATGAATATAAGAAGTATCTATAAGAATTTTAACCAGCTAGAAGTATACCTTTCACAAATTACACAATCCTTTAGTTGTCTGATTCTAACAGAAACATGGGAAATAAAAAATAAAAACTTATTTGTTTTGGATGGTTATGATGTCATACAGTCAGATGATAGGAATAATGAAAATGATGGCATTCTAATATATGTTAGGAATGATCTGACATTTTCTCATAAATCAACCGCTGTAGTATTAGAGATAGAAATTGAAAAAAAAACAATAAATATTCTTGCAATATATAGATCTCCAACAATAAGTAAAATTGAGTTTTTAGAAAACTTTGAGTCTATTAGACTCTAAGTACTTTACTAGATATGATCAGGCGTTTATTTTAGGAGATGTTAATCTCGATATATTAGAGAATAGTGTCGACACAGATCGCTACCTCAACCTAATGTCTGAAAACGGTTTCATTTCGTTAATTAATAAGCCAACACGAGTGACTAGCACTTCATCAACCTGTATCGACCATATTTTTGTTAAGAATAAATCTGGGTTGGTTGACGATGATTCCTTTTATTCAGGAGTCTTACAAACAAATATAACTGATCATTTCCCTATAATTGCAATCTCAAAGGACATTAGACATAAAAATAAAATTAGTACTACGACTTGCTATGAAAAGTTTAATAACGCAAAATTTATTGAGATATTGAATGAATTATCGTGGGATCACTTAGATACTTCGGTTGGCCCAGATAAAATGTTTATTGCATTCTATACAAAATTTAAAAATGCGATTAGTGAATCCACTGAGTATCTTTCAAAAGTGTTAAAAGAAACCTTGGATAACATTGGGACTAGTACATTCAATAAAGAAACGAGGTCGATGGTATAAAGGATATATGAAAGAACCACTAAATATACAGAAAAAAATAAAGTACACTACGTACAGAAATTGATTAAATAAATTATTGAAAACAACAAAATCCAACTATTTTAGACTTGAAATGATAAAATCAGGTAACTCATCAAAGAAAATGTGGAATGTGATTAATAGATTTAGTAACAACTTTAAGGAGCAAAATCATTCAATAAAGAAATTAATCCTGGAAAACAATACTGAAATCACTGATAAATATGAAATATCAAACACAATAAATTCTTATTTTGCCAATATTGGAAGAAACCTTAGTAAAAATTATATGCAAATTGGGGAACGTCAGCAAATGTACACTGTCGATCAATCTTTATTTTTAACACCAGTAACACCTGCAGAAGTATATGCATTGTGTTTATCTTTGAAAGACAATAAAGCTCCAGGTCCTGACAATATAAAAAATGAGTATGTTAAATCATCAGCAAAGTGTATCTCTACACCGTTGTGTAAAATATTCAATATGTGTTTTCAGACGGGTACAATACCTCAACACTTCAAAAATGCGGTGATTAAACCGGTATATAAAGGTGGAAAAAAGACTGAACTGGCGAATTATAGACCTATATCGCTAACCTCAGTTTTGCAAAACTTCCTGAGAAGTTAATTAAGGGACGGTTGGTCTCATATTTAGATAAATTTAATGTAATATCTGAGTCACAATTTAGATTTCGAGAAAACAGGAGCACTCAAGATGCTATTGCGAAGTTGATATCACGTATCTATAACGCAGTTGATAGTAAAAAATCTGTTTGGATGTATTTATTGATCTAGCAAAGGCCTTTGAAACACTAAGTCATGATATTTTGCTGCAAAAACTTGAAACACTTGGGAATTAGAGGTGTGGTTCTGGATTTGTTCAAAAATTTTCTTTACAACAGAAAACAACGTGTTATGCTGGATGGTGTCATAAGCTCAGAAGAGACGGCCACGTGTGGAGTTCCACAGGGTACCGTTCTTGGTCCAATTTTGCTTTTAATCTATATCAACCCATTACTACAAATGACTACCACGGGGGAATGCATTTCGTTTGCCGATTACACTGTCTTGTTGTATACGGCCGATTCTTGGAGTCAAGTCAAAGAAATAGCAGAAGGGGACCTAAAAAATATTACAAGTTGGTTTAGGACAAATTTACTTACTGTTAATGTAACTAAAACTAAAGTCATATCTTTTACCTCGTACAAGCAGGCAGTACCAACCAAACCGTTCTATAGAAATTGAAAATAAAAGTGTACAGTTGGTATCATCAGTAAAGTACTTGGGTATATTTTTGGATTCTCATTTAAAATGGGATGTTCATGTGGATAATTTGAAAAATAAAATTAGAACCTTATTCCATAAATTTTATTTGTGTCGCCAAATACTATCGATGAACAAACTAAAATCAGTGTACTACGCATTGGTTGAATCTCTATTAATGTATGGTATAATAGGTTGGGGAGGTATTAGGAAAATTAAAATGCAATCTGTAGAGGTAGCTCAAAAAACAATCCTTAAAATTATTGTAATGTTTTTTTGTTATTTATTTAAACAGTAAACGGGTGGGATAAATTTTAAACACACGGTAGGTTCACTTACTTAATTTATTTAAACACTAAACTAATCACTAACACTTAATTTATATATACTCAGTACATTCACTTAAACTAATTTATATGCACTTATTTACTGTTCAACTCACGATGTCAAATTATAAACTAACTAACTCTTCCTGATTAGTCCCCTTATATATTAAAGCCATTTTTACTAGTAAATTCCGGACAATTGATTCTGGCCTTTTGTAGATAACTCTGATCACAAAAACAATGTTTACATAAGATAGTCGTAGAGTCGTAAACAGTTTTTTATAACTGCGTATCCGCCATAATTTTAACTTTTATACCTGGCTTAGACAGAGTCAGTTTTAGGGACTATACCAGGGTGCTGTTTCGTAACATTACCCCCTCCTTAAATGGAAGTTCCTCCTGGAACTTTTGTGTAGCCGAGACTGGATGTTTAAATCGGCAACTGGCCCCATTTCTACACTTTCCGATCTTATGGAAATAGCAGGGCACCGTCTTCATCGGATACTGATAACGGGGGTTGTAGCTGCAAATTAATATCTGGACACCGGTATCTTGGAAGATAATCTCTACCATGTTCCTGATGATTCGCCAATCCAACTGGTTACTCGCTATCTTAGGCATAGCCAGTTTCTTCACGTTGGATTCCAATACATGGTCTCGGAGGTTTCGAAGTGCTTCCCACACATCGCGGTAGGTAGATCGATCTTGGGATTCATTTTTAGTTACCACGTAGAAGACGCACCGCGAATTATGTTTCAGTTTCAGTGTCTTGCCAGGGACTGGAATCTGGTCTTCAAGTTTTTCTAATTGCCCGAACTTCTTTCGAAAGACGGTTGCCAACCCTCGTGCGTTCTTGATACGGGCGGGGATGTTGTATGCCAGTGAATAATCTTCCGGGAGAGTGAACAGATCTTGTTGTTGTTCCGAAGTGACTCCATATCTAGCTTTCCCGGTACCTCCATACGTGCCCATAAATTCCTCGAAGGTAGGGTCAGACACATCTCGAATAAGGTTTACTCCTTCCTCCAGGTCATGGTCTCTTTCGAATGGCGCTAGTCGGTTTTGGTGAACTACTTTTGGTTTTCCGTTGGGGATCTTGCTTATGCGATATATTGATCCTTTTCTTGATTAAGTATGGACCTTCCCAGGATTTTTGTAATTTTGGAGAAAATCCTTTTCTCCTCGCCGGGTTGTGTAGCCATACTTTGTCCCCTTCTTTAAAACCGCCTTCTGTGGCCTGCGTGTCGTACCGACTTTTCATTCTGTCGCTGGCAACTTGAAGATTTGTTCGAACTAATTCATGAATATCGTCCAGCCTTCTTCTCTATTGGATTGCGTAGTCTTCGCCTGCTAGATCTTCTCCAGGCCGGCAGCCAAATTCCAGGTCACAAGGAAGCCCCATTTTACGTCCAAACAGGATTTTCGCCGGTGTTTCACCCGTGGACTCATTGACGGCAGATCGATAAGCCAATGCGAATAGGGAAAGATACTGGTCCCAATCTCTCTGATGGCTGGATACTACTTTGGACAGGTATTTTCCAATAGTCCTGTTCATTCTCTCGACCATTCCATCTGACTGTGGATTTAATGCTGTTGTCCTGGTGATGACTTTCGAAATTTCTTCCCTGGTCGCTGTGGACTTCCAAGGGCACTCCATATCGGCTGATAAATTCTTTCACCAATACATCTGCTACAGTTGTGGCCTCTTGGTTGGGAATAGCGTAAATTTCCACCCATTTTGTGAAATAATCCATTATAACCAGTATGTATTTGCTACCATTTTCTGTTGTCGGGAATGGTCCAGCGATGTCTAAAGCAATCCTTTCGAAAGGGCTTCCAACATTGAACTGTTTCTCTTGCGATGTGGTCCATTACTCGTAGCACAAGTCGTACATTTCTTACACCAGTCCTTCACATCGTCGGAGCTGTTCATCCAATAAAACCTTTCACGTACTCGCTGAAGGATTTTCTTCACTCGCAGATGACCTCCCGATGGACTGTCGTGTAACTTCTTCAGTACCTCAGCTACTCTTGTTCTCGGGATAACTAGCTGTCTCCTCATTTCAGAACCATCATCGTTTTCAAGGACTCTTTTCAACAGCCCTTCTTCCAGGACAAGGGAGTCCCACTGAGCCCAATACGCCTTGAGTTTCGGTGAAAATTTTGACACTTCCTGCCAGGTAGGTCGCCGATTTTCTTTCTTCCATTGCCGGATCGTCTTCAGGTGAGGATCATTCTCCTGATCTTCTTTGATCCTGGCGGGTGACGATTCCTCGTTGACTATTGTAATTGTTGAAACTGCAACTTCCTTAGATCTCGACTTGTTGCATTGTGAATAGTCTACAGGGCATGACCGTCTAGGTAAAGAGTTGGCTTTTCGGTGATTCACATCAGCTGGATGTTCACCCCTGTCTGATTTCTCCTGTGACTGAAGTTCTTGGGTTACAGGAGTCTTGGGGCGCTTAGAGGGACTGCGTACGTGCTGTAGCTCGCCACACTTCCGGCATTTGATCTTCTTCGGCTTCCTGTCTGCCATACCTTTCAACAAGTTGACGATCTGGTCAAGTTTGTCATCGTCATCTTCTTCCTGCATGGTCCTTACTCTGTTGTAACTCGAAGCCTTCGTTGCTGCTTCATATTCAAGAACAGCTGTCAACGCGTCAACTAATGTTTTGGGGTGGACTAAGCGAAGCGTCCTCTGCATATCGGGGTCACGTAAGCCATCAATAAACGCCTGTATGCCCAGGCATTCCATCATGTTCTCTGCTGCTGATGGATAAGCAAATCGAACGAGTCGGGCAATATTCACTTCATATTCTTGAAGTGCTTCGTCATGTTTCTGCCTTCGGTTCTTCAGCTGAGATTGGTACAAATGTTCTAGATGTTCGTGACCGTATCGCATGTCCAACCTCTTCTTCAGCAGCTCGAAGTCATCCGTTTCTTCAAGCGGTATCGTCTGAAGTACATCTAAGGCATCTCCCCGAAGCGATATAGTTAGGTTCACTGCATTCTCCTTATCGGACCAATTATTCACTCTAGCGGCTGCTTCAAACTGTTTCACATAATTGGTCCACGATGTCTTTCCGTCGAATGTTGGGGTCTTGACTCGTGTAAAACTGCCAATGTCCTCTATCCTGGAAGTTATTTCTGGCTTGCAGGGTTTTATATGTTCAATCTTCTTTCCTTCTGCTGGCGTGTCTTCTGTTCTTAAATCTGCCATATTTCTCTCCAATTCCTTGATTTTCTCGTCTATCGTTGTTATCTTGTTTTCAATGTCTGATTTTAGAGACGTAATTTTATTCTCGACGTCAGCAGCAATGTCATTTTTTAACGATAAGATATCGGCAGAAATGTCATTCTTCATGGTGGAAATCTTCTCGTCCATATTAGTAGAAATATCCTTCTTCATAGTGGAAATCTTCTCGTCCATATTAGTAGAAATATCATTCTTCATAGTGGAAATTTTCTCGTCCATATTAGTAGAAATATCGTTTTTCACATTCGTTGAAATCTTCTCTTCCATGGCAGAAATATCGTTCTTCATTGCAGAAAAATCATTCTTCATATCAGAAATTGACGAGATTAAGGTGGAAGCCTCGTCTTTGAATAAGAATGTTTCTGGATCCAAGCCTTCACTTTCCAGTGCCATTTTGAGTCTTTCTATTAATTCGCTCTTCTTACCGGACGTTTCCAACTCGCGATCTTCCAATTCAGCTCTTAATTCCGCCACTTTCAGATCACTCAGTCTCTTGGCCATTTTGATGTAGCTATTTATTTATATTATCCCACTTCTGACAGCAATGTAATGTTTTTTTGTTATTTATTAAAACAGTAAACGGGTGGGATAAATTTTAAACACACGGTAGGTTCACTTTCTTAATTTATTTAAACACTAAACTAATCACTAACACTTAATTTATATATACTCAGTACATTCACTTAAACTAATTTATATAATCACTTAATTTATATGCACTTATTTACTGTTCAACTCACGATGTCAAATTATAAACTAACTAACTCTTCCTGATCAGTCCCCTTATATATTAAAGCCATTTTTACTAGTAAATTCCGGACAATTGATTCTGGCCTTTTATAGATAACTCTGGTCACAAAAACAATGTTTACATAAGATAGTCGTAGAGTCGTAAACAGTTTTTTATAACTGCGTATCCGCCATAATTTTAACTTTTATACCTGGCTTAGACAGAGTCGGTTTTAGGGACTATACCAGGGTGCTGTTTCGTAACATTATGTACTTTAAAAATACAATGACCTTCAAATTATGGATATTAGACAGCTGTATGCAAAAGCAATTACAATTTATTTGTTTAAAAACAAGCATTATTTTCAAAACATATTACATCCTTACCAAACAAGGGCAATTTATTCGGATAATTTGACGATTCCTAGACCTCAGAAAGAAATTGGAAAAAGAAGTTTCGCTTACCTTGCACCTCACATATATAATAAAATTCCTGAAAATATTCGATGCATAAGAAATAGAATCAGATTAAGAAAAGAAATAAATAGATGGATACTTGCATGTGGTAGAGGCTTCTTTCATAAAATAATTGATCCTGATATTGTGATCTAATCTTGTTCCTGAAGTATGTGTTCCATGTCATATGCTAAAGTTTAGTGCTAATTGTGTTATGTTTATAACTGTCTCTTTTTTGTTAATGAAATTGTACTTGCCTCCTAATTACGTATTTGTTCCACTTGTATACGTGTGTAAGAATGAAAATGTAACCATAGACAGGTTTCACTCTGAACCTATTTGGTAATCATTTTTATTTTGCATAATACTTCATAGATATTTTGTATAAACATATTTGGCAAAATAAAGTTATTATTATTATTATTAAACTAAACTCCGCTGATCGCCCTTTATTTATATTAGTTCCTTTTTTACTAGAAAATTCCGGACTGCGGCTTACTCAAAAACAAATGGTTTTCTGGCATTTTCTAGATAAGGCTGGTCACAAAAACAATGTTTAGATAAGATAGTCGTAAACAGTTATAAAAAGAACTCTGCGTATCCGCCATAATTTTAACTTTTATACCTGGCTTAGACAGAGTCGGATTTAGGGTCTATACCAGTGTGCTGTTTCGTAACAGTAGTAACTGTTACATTGTACTTATTAATAAAGAATACATTTTTAAAAACAATTGTTTTATTGTAGGGTTCCGTCAAGAATTTCGCTTTCCAAAAGGATTTCGTCACCAAAAAAGTTTCAGAAAAGCTGACTTAGAGCATTCTGTGACGGTTATTTGGGACATTCTGTACATCATTTCCGTTAAACGATTTTAATTAAACTAATTGAAAGGTATGCTCGAGTACGGTAAATTTTATAAATGAATTCGAGAGCAAATTGCCTACTTGCATGTTTTGATAGTATGCCAACACATCTAATGGACTTCGCTTTCAATGTCAATGGGTCATTAATGATCGGACCTTTTAAATTCAATACCGAGCACGTGACACAATGTCTCCTACATAACAAACCTTCTCTATACCAAATCAACCCACAATACAAGACTTGGAAAATGTGATTTGCATTTATAATTGACACCGGAATCATGATTATTATTATAGCGATTGTATTTTCGATATTTGATACAGTTGTTAAAAATAAAAATAGGAAATAATGTTCGTTATTTTGATTTAAATAAGGATTCAAAATGGTTGTCGATTTCTTTTGGGAAATGAAAAAGTAAAAATTGCAAATATTGTTGAAAACAATTTCTACGGAGGTTTGCGAACTTTAAAAAGTGACATTTTTTTAAATCATTCATTGCACGTACATTGATATTTAATGCACTGTATTTCCAGTTGTTAGATTGTTTATAAAACCTACCTAGTAAGTATTTGAAATAAGTGCCACTAAAAAATCACTGTAGGATAGCGTTGATTGATGACTTATATCAATCAACGCCGAAAACACCTTGATAAAATATTTACAAATTGTGAAATCAGAGTTTAAAAGTTTCCCAATAGCGGCTTGAATGTTAAAATTAAATAATACTATTGTTTATAATTTGTTTGCTATTTTCCAGATACAAAGAAAAAGAGATTTAAAATGAATATGTTTTACGTAGTTTATCTAAAATATTATCTTCATAGTCCATTCGTTTAGCGTGCGAAGCGATTTTACCTGAGTCAAAGCAAAAAAAATAAAATTAATCTTCATAAACCATAACAGCCCCTTGAAAAAAAGTTGGTTTTAAACGGATCGAAATCCATCAAAATGCACGTAGCGAACCTAACCTACCGAGATTTCCCATACAAAAAAAATTGGACCTTCGAGCCGGATAATTTGGTCAATCATCATCATCCTAATCTAACCCGCCCATCCTAAATTAATCCCAGATTATGCAAAAAAAGACAAGATCTGAATTTTAGTGACACTGTAGATTCTTCCAACACTGATTTGGACAGGGCAGAACTAAGCTTTTCTTTTTGCAGAACTCTGCACTTTAAATGATAATGTGAAAATTTTGCAAATAAATATCAAAAACAATGAAAAAATGTGTTTTATTTATTTTACTTCCCAAATATTGAAACAATATAAAAAATGTATACACAACAAACTAAAAATAGTATGAACTGAAACAAACACAAACTTATTTTAAACAGCTTGGACAATACTATAGGCTTCGTAAAATTATAGAGGAACTTCTGTCATTTCCAAACAGTACATGTGGTACCATTCTATTTTGTAATTATCATTATCACAGACAGTCAAAGGTCGTTTGTCACTAATTAAATTAAAAATACAAAATCTTGAGGTAACATTGAAATTTCTTATATAATAAAGAGACCGCATACAACAGAATCTGTGGGGCAATTTGGAAACGATTAATATGAAAATCAAAGAAAATTAAGATTGACTGCTTCTCTCTTTGGACAGGTTGTCAACAGGGCCGGCCCGTGCAAAATTGGCGCCTGAAGCAAAACCCAATGTTGACGCCCTTTGAAAAGAAATTAAAATAGAATTCAATAAAATAAAAATTTATTATACTAAAATATACAGATTCCCAAGAACAAGGTATTAATAAATGAAAATAAAACATAAAATATTGCTAAAACAGATAACAATATTTATCATTTTATAAGAAAACTTTTCTGCATTTTTCTTTGGGTCTTCAATAATATCGTCGTATTCTATATTTACACATATATCGTTCGCAAGTAAGTATGGCGAGATCTGTTAATCTGTCCTGCGTCATTGTTGAACGTAAATAATTTTTTATTAATTAAGTTTAGAAAAGGAGCGTTCTCCACTTGCCACATATACAGGAATGGTAAGAAGAATTCTTAACGAAACAGCTACATTGGCTTTATGTTCTGAGGAGAAATGGTACAGAAAAATGGAAGTTGTATTAATAAATATGAAGACAAATCCATTAAATTTGTAATAATAATTTTTATAAAATATTTTTTATGTTTGTTTTTTCAATAAAAACATACAAGAATTTTTGCTGTAATTTTTTTGAATAATTAATAAGGGTCAATGAAAAAGTAGACATGTCTGTTTATTGCTATAATTTATTTGAATGATTAAGAGGGGTCAGTGGAAAATCAGTCATTATATATTATGATAAATATAAAAACTACCTACTTACTTACTCTCTACTTCAAATTTGTAATACTACAATTATTAAACAAACAGATTGCTTAAATGATTTGTTTTCGTTTTCAATAAAAGAAATCATTTTTGCTATAATTTACTTGAATAATTGAGAAGAGTTAATGGAAAAACAGGCATGTCCGTTTATTACAAACTGGAGGAAAATGCAAAAAATTTTTAGAATAACATTTCGATACATAACCTGGAAAAATTGAAGATCACTTAATGGCTTATATATTTTTTATAACAATATAAAACTTAACCAAAATACCTGATCCCCAAGACAAAGGTCTACTTTCAACACTTAATTTTACTACTGTCTTCCTTAGATTTATTGTTTACAAAACGACCTAAATTTCGTTGTAAGTCAGGGGTGCCAACTATAACTATTTTGAGGTCCCTAAAATGTGAGGATCCTCTTAAATCAAACATTCGGTTTTGTTTGTATATTTGAAAATACTGTAATGTTTTTCTCATTTATTTAAACAATAAACGGATGGGATAAATTTGAAACACACGGTATGGCTACTTACTAATTTATTTAAACACTAACTCACTAACACTTAATTTATATATATTTAACTAATCACTTAAATTTAATTTATATGCACACAAACTTGATTATTTATATTAGCACTTTACTGTTCGGTGTATTTTTGTTTATTTCTCGAGATCACTTTATCAACTAAACTCCTCCGCTGATCGGTCCTTTATTTATATCAATTCCTTTTTTACTAGAAAATTCCGGACTGCGGCTTACTCAAAAACAAATGGTTTTCTGGCATTTTCTAGATAAGACTGGTCACAAAAACAATGTTTAGATAAGATAGTCGTACACAGTTATAAAAAAAAACCTGCGTATCCGCCATAATTTTAACTTTTATACCTGGCTTAGACAGAGTCGGGTTTAGGGACTATACCAGTGTGCTGTTTCGTAACAATACTTATAACCGCACTTCAACATAATAAAATGTAAAGATTTTTTTATCGAATATTTAGATACTCCTTTAAATTGGAATCATAAAAATCTAACCCTGTCTCAAAGGATGTTGTTGTACAGATTTATTTTCTTTCACTTAAAAGTGTTAAAATAATAAAAATGGAGTGATTTTAGTTGAAACTAAATTTAGAATTCTAACAGCCACAAAAATATCCGGATGTACCAGTTATGCGGAATGTATTAAAAAAATTCGATGATAAGACAGAAAGAAATCGAAAAAGAGGTACAATGAGGACGGTGATACAACTACTGCCCTAGCTATGCATCCAGTATGGTATAATCCCAAGTTGGATTTGCAAAAAAGAACAACAGAAGTTGGTTTTAGCAAAAGCCACTTAAAGAAAATATTCAAGCTAAACAGAATTCATCCATTCAAACCGAAATTTATTCACACTTTACAAGATTGTGATCATGACATGAAACTTGACTTTATGTCCTTATTTTTTTCCCTCATAGAATTCTTTGAGAATACTCGTCTAGAATATGAACTGAATATTCTCATTATTTCGGCCTGTGCGATTTTTTAAGTGAAAGCGTTTCTTGATTTTCCAATAACTAAACTTTGACGTTCGGCAATGTGAACGTGGAATACATTCTAGATTTTTTTCCTCATAAATTATACCTTTGAGAATACGCCTCTATGACTTCAATATTTTCATCAGTTTGGTCTATACAATTTTTTAAGTGAAAGCATGTGTTTTTGAATATTTCAACTTCTATTTAGGGGGTGAAAAAATACTTTATAGAAAAACTGATTGAGACAATCGATTTCTCATCCCCAAAAACCCCATTGGCCACAATTTCAGCCTTTTCTTTGAGAACAACATATTTTTCCCAATTTTCATCATGGAAAAATTCTCGATTTTCATCTATGCTTAAATTTTACAATTTTACGTTGAAATATTTCCAGTAAACTCGTTCTTATACGTAAAATTTCGGCCCGAATCGATTGGTGGCATTTTTATTATTCTAACTCTTTTATTTTTTGAGTTACGAAGAATATTCGATATTACTCCTCTTTTTTTCAATTTTGACGCACTGTACCTCACTAAGGCACCATTGGGTTAAACTCTTGATTTTTTTCTTCATATACTGATCATTTGAGATTACTCTTCTACAATATGAGCACAATATTCTGATTATTTTGGCCTGAGCAATTTTTAAGTAAAAATGTTTCATAATTTTAAAGTTACTAGACTTTAGCCCTCAGTATCTCAGAAATGGGAACCTATCGTACATTCTCGATTTTTTTCCTCACAAACTATACCTTTGGGGGTACTACTCTATCATACGAGATCAATGTTTTCATTATTTTGGTCTGTGCGATTTTTTAAGTGAAAGTGTTTCTTAAGTTTCCAATAACTAGACTTTGACGCTCGGTATTTCAGAAATTTTTTATGTCGCTACCTAAAGGAGAAAGTTTACGAAAAAAATGTAAACCATAGATCTAAAAGAAGCAATAGCCAAAGGTAGTTTTTTTTCCATAGATGTAGAGAAATTTCGACAAAAATTAATTCTAATCTATTCTGGTAATTTCATCATTTTAAAAATTTTCTTAGATATTTACAAATATCCAGTTATAAAAAAAGTTTCCATAATATAAAAATTCAGATATGCGTTGATAAAAATAGCATCGTTTGAATTTATATCACAATGTTTACATCTTATATTTTTCCCAAGAATCTGACTCATATTGTACACCCCTTGTGACAAGAAACAAATTTACTCAACCTATCTCCATAATAAATTACAGCAAACAATAGTTTATTATAAAAATAAGACTCGCAATCATTTCACTACCAGTATAATTAACGATGAATGAATTACTAGTTTTAACTGTTTTCGCAACCATATTCAATGGTTTCGGATGTCAAGTTTATTATCAACCAGTGCAAGTTCTTATACCGACCGTGAATGGATCTGTAGCTGCAAACCATTCCGTCTATAATAATAGTAAGATTTTTTTCTATATAGTATACCAGTTGATACAAAAATTGTTATACTAATAACTAATTTTTCAAAAAATAATTATTTTTTTATTAGTATCAAACGGTGTGCAAGGATTAAATAAAAACAAGTCTGTAGAGAATCGTGAAAATGAAAACATACCGTATAGATCAACATTATAAATAACATTAGTCGATCAAATCGAATACTCAATGTGGAGCAATGATTCAAATTTTACTATCGCTAGAACTTATATTCATAAGCTGAGGTAAACGAAATTTAACATAAAAAGATAGTAAAAAGAGAAATAATCTTTTTGATATAGAAAGTAAAATATATTGATATCATACGAATATATAAATGTTTAGTGATCTTTATTGATGTCACTACTAGTTTCATTCAAATTAACAACAACTCGATTAATTGGGTTATCAATTGAAAAATCCATTTGCCACATATTTGAGTCCACCTTTTTTACATGATCTATACATTTTTCCTATTTCTGTGCATTTACAGCATCAATAGCTTGTAAAAGAGTATGTCGAAGATCTGCAAGTTTAAAGGTTCTGTTTAGCCTTGCTACTGTTCCTTTTATATTCACCCAAACCAGTTCAATGGGATTTAACTCGAAATGATAGGATGATTGATTAAATAATTCTACTTCTATCCGTTTCATCAACATAATATTACTTGTCTTTTGAAAAATAATGCTTTGAAATTTATTGTATCGACCCTTACTTCGTGGAATCTACTCATATTAGTGTTTTAAATGAAACTCACTGTTTCTAGCTAATTCCACAATATAATAAAAATTGTTGGAAATTCTAAAAAATTGACAATTGTTTCGATAAATCAATATCATCTTCAGAATGACAGAAGTTACATTTCATTTGATGCCTACCTGATGTTAAGTACTCGTAGTTATTTTTGACTAGACCAAGAATTAACCTAACTTGTGATTGACTTAATATATGTTAATAGAAAAAAGAAGATGTGATATTACAAATATTGAAGCTTAGATATTATTATCCCTATGGTGATATCCTGGATATCATTTTTCCAGTTAAGATCAGTATAACTGTGCAATGATATAGGAAACCAGGAAAACTATATCTACTGATCTTTACAATTATCACTTAAGAAGATAGTTTATTAGTGGAGAACTGCCTATATTTATCTGTTCATTGACAACTTCATATTGTGGGTTTCTTAAATGTCTTCTAATTTCCAATTCTTCAAGGAAATCCAGTTCTTGTTTCTTTTCACAAATATGCTGCACTTCTAGTTCTCTGTTATATGTCAATGAATGATTGGTGTCAAGTAGATGTTTTGCGTAGTGGGATTCATCTGGTTGTTTTAATCTGTATGCTCGTACGTGTTCACTGTATCGGATTTCAAAATTTCTAAGGGTCTGACCCCAATAGACAGCATTATATTCTGGACATTTGAGTTTATATATACCTGATTTCTTTAATAGGGGTATTTTTGTTTTTACATTTAACAATTTTGTACTAACGTTACTTTCTGTTTTAAAAGAAATTGTTGTATTCGTTGCTAAAGATATTATCTTTGAAATACTATTAGAAATATTTCCTGCATATGTGATGGTTTTATAAGTTTTTATTTCATCATTTTGTTTAGGAAATATTAGTTGTAATGCTACTTTTTCCTCTTTTTTATTAATTAGCTTATTTATCATATGTAATGGATAACCGTTGGATGTTGCTATTTGTCTAATTATATTATATTATTTATTTTTATTATATCGTGGAATTAGCTAGAAACAGTGAGTTTCATTTAAAACACTAATAATGCTTTGCTTTAAGAACGGAAGATTCTAACAGGGCATATCTTTAGTGAAGCCAATTTTGGATGTCATCTTTTCAAAATGTTTCCAAACCATTCTTCAAAAACCATTGAATTCATTTCTTCAGGATAGTCTCCCGTTTTTTAGATTCAAATACCAGGAGGCCATCATCAAAAAAATCCTTATGCGCTTCCCAATATACCTTCGCCTATGCGATTTTTTAAGTAAAAATGTTTTTAATTTTTCAATAAGTAGACTTTGACGCTCGGTATCTCAGATATGCGAACGTGTGGTACATTATCGATTTTTTTCCTCATAAATTATATATTTGAGAGTACTCATCTAAACTATGACACATCAATGTTTCCATTATTTTAGTCTCTGCGATTTTTAAGTGAGAGAGTTTCTAAATTTTCCAATAACTAGACATTGACGTACTGTATCTCAGAAATTCGAACGTGTGGTACATTCTCGATTTTTTACTCATAAATCATACCTTTGATAGTACTCCTCTGTAATATGAGCTTAACTTTTTCATTATTTTGGACTGTGCGTTTTTCAAGTAAAAGTGTCATAATTTTCCAATACTTGACGCTCGGTATCTCAGAAATGCGAATGTGTGGTATATTCTCGATTTTTTTCCTCATGAAATATACCTTTGAGAGTACTCCTCAATAATATTAGCTCAATCTTTGCATTATTTTGGTCTGTGCTATTGTTTAAATGAAAGTGTTTCTTAGTTTTCCGATAATTAGACTTTGACGTTCGGTATCTCAGAAATATGAACGTGTGGTACATTTTATAAATAATAAATTATACTTTTCAAAGTACTCCTCTATAATCTAAACTCAATTTTTTCATTATTTAGGCCTGTGTGATTTTTTAAGCGAAAGACTTTCGTAAGTTTCCAATAACTAGAATTTGACGCTCGGTATCCCAGAAATGCGCACGTGTGGTACATTCTCAATTCTATTATTCAGAAAATATACTTTTGAGAGTACTTCTCCAAAATATGAATTCAATATTTTGATTATTTTGGACTGAGCTGTTTTTTAAGTGCAGGTGTTTCTTAATTATCCAATAACTAGACTTTGACGCTCGATATCTCAGAAATGCGAACATGTGGTGTATTCCCGATTTTTGTCCTCATAAATAATACTTTTAAGAGTACTCCTTTACAATATTCCATTATTTTGGCCTGTGCGATTTTTTGAATCAGCGTTTCATAATTTTCCAATAATTAGACTTTGACGCTCGGTATCTGAGAAATGCAAACATTTAGTAAATTCTCTATTTTTTCCTCTAAAATATGAGATCAATGTTTTCATTATTTTGGTATATGCGATTTTTCAAGTGAAAGTTAAGCCTTGTCTTGTCAAACTTTGGAGACGGTATAGCCTTCAATCACCCAAGTTTCGTCCAAATATATATTTCCTTCGCCAACAAATAATTTCGTCTTTTTCTAGATGCACACTTTTACTATATAAAAATTTAAATTTGTGTTTTCCTCTTACCCCTATAGAAAGTACACACTTTCCTCCCTCAAATCAGGGAGGAAACTCATACTTTTCCTCCCCCTCATTACAAGTAAGTTGTAAACGATGAAACTTGTGAATTCATTATATTCATATTGTTTCCATAATTTCTAGAACATCCTGTATATCCTGTTTTTTTTTGGTAAAAATCAAACATTAATGTTACTTCAACGTAGTTCTTCAATACAAATTTCAACTTCAGAAATCTTAGATATACGTTTTTTGAGTTCAGAATAAGAAAAGTATAGTATGCTGTGGCTCACTGACAGTAAACACGGCGATTGATTTTTGAGGTGCAAAGTCGCTACATTCATTAAACTTAGTTGAATTTTTTAAAAATGGAGAGCGATTCAAGTGATTTTGAATTTCCAAATACACCACCTAATATTAAGGAACAAGCCAACGTAGCGTCATTAACCTTATTATCCAAAATACCACAAAAAATTGCAGAATATCTCAATCTTCCAAATGCCGAACATTACACAGGGCACAGTTTCGGAAGAACTTCAGCAACTCTGTTAGTAAACGCTGGTGGGGATATTTTAGCTCTAAAACAGCATGGCGGTTGTAAATCAACCAATATCGCAGAAGGTTATGTAGAATCTTACACAAAAAAAAGAAAAATTTCTGATCAAATTATGGGAAATAATGTAGAACCTGAACTTGATCAAAATCAGCCAAGCACTTCTAGAAGTTACCACCATTACAATGTGCTAAGCGAAAATATTTCAAATACTAAAGCTCCTGTTCAAACCCTATCTTCTTCCAATGGTGTTCATATAAGTGCTGCTCAAAACTGCACATTCAATATTAACATAAATAATTCTAAAATATAGTTAAACAATACTATGTACTTAATTGTATAACATATATTGATAAATTTGTTTAATAAATAATTCTTGTGTTCTTAATTATATTCGTTACCTATTTGTGTCGTAAATCAATTTTCAAAAAAAGGTGGGTAGGAGGAAATATCATATGTATCACATGGGAGTAAAGTGCCTTTTCCTCCCTTGGATGTTTACTACATTCTGCGGGAGGAAAAGTGGCACTTTCCTCCCTAGTAATACAAATAGCTATTAGTATCATTACATTTATTTTTATTCCCTTATTTTTAAAGTACGCACATGGGCCTCACTGACTGCTACATTGATAAAAGGTTCACATATGCTGCTTTTTCAGATTTTCACTTATAGACTGTACATCTAAGACATCATCGGCCTTTTTTGATTTATTGTTGTCTTAACAGATCAGATCTCAGTTGAAAATTCTTTATCGAACGTTGACAGATAATTAAATTCATCTAAAGAGTCTATTACTAGATTATTATTAAATTTTTATATTTATTGTAGCTCCAGCTTATAGACCGCCAGCTCAAAATGTATATTACCCAAATTACAATAATAAACAAACCAATTATACATACAATAACGGCAGTCAGGATGGTCACTTATTTTTAGGGGTTATTCAAGCGTTTGACCGATTATTGTACCATCAGGTAAGTGCATTTAAATTTGAACAATACCATCCCATTTGTTTAAAAATCTCATTTTATTTACATTGAACTGAAAACAGAGTGTAATTTTTTTTATCAAAATTTGGTCTCGTTTTATTTGGATTACTAGTTTGAATTTAATTTACCTTAATACAAATGTGAATGTTATATAAATGTATATGAACATTGTAAATTGTGTTTGTAACAAGTATAACTTTATTTTAACAAAAAATATAAATTATATGTCACATTTAATTATCAAAGAACAGTTATTGTTCAACACTGAACTGCTTTTATCTGTACTACTTATAGTCAAAGGTTACTGTAATAAATACAAATACCAAAGAGAAAAATTTAATGTAGTAAATTTCAGAATACACGGTAAAACATATTTTATTTCAAATAAAAATAAAAGTATAATGCGACCCACATTTTGTTTAGAAAAATGATACAAAACCATAACAGCTTTGAAACAAATAAAACATTTTACTAGGTCAAAATGAAATAATTGTTTTGTATACCACTAGTTAATAACGTAAAATTTAGGCCGCTTCAAAACAAAAAATTTGATTTTGCAATTCAACAAAAAAAACCCAAACCTAATTCGGGGGGATAGTAAAAACCAAGTACAGAGCAGTAAGAGCGACAGACAGTGTCGGGGCGAACACGCGAAGGGAAAAGTCCTTTCCCCGTCACGGTAACGGGCATCAGTTTTTTTTGTGTTAGCGGTTTCAGAGGAAAAAGTTCTCTCCGTTGTGTCAGGGCGTGAAAGGGATACTAAGCTATCCTTGACGGTGAACACTGTCCCCCTTCGTGACACAAAAGGGGAAGACTCGCCCTCTCAGCATAGCACGATACCGGTTACTGGCACTACCCGCGGTTGCTAAAAAGATATTGAAGATAGGCAGTAGCAAGGCCGGAGAAAGGAAGTTTTCCAACGCAGTAAGTTTTTAAACAAGTTGAGAGTTAAATTTTGTTTTTTTTATGAGACATTTATTCGTTTTATCATTTTGCGCTGGGTCTGAACTTGGTATTTATAAATTCACTGTTTTAGATAGGGAGTAGCTATAACAAATTTATTTTATTGTCTGTTCTCTTTCACGGGGACTGGACAACTAGGCCGCTTTCAGTTAAATATTGAATGTCCAGGCTCACAATTTGGGCACAGCTCATTCTGTAGGATATTAATTTATCGTGTGATGACATAATAAGATTTCACAGGGCAACGCCAACCTGACAAGAGTTAGGTTTCTAATTATTTAATTATTATTTTGTTGCGCCACATAATTCGCTTCCACCTCGTAGGTTGGATATAAATAAGAGTTAAAACAAGGTTAATTTGTACTTAGTATCAAAGGGCCGGAGCGTATTATTTTCTTTTTCCTCTTGTTCTCAGCGAACTTGTGCTACGATAAATAATTTTAAATTGTTTTTTGTTCAGACGTGATTAGGAGTTTCTTTCAGATTAAGTAAAATAAATAAACATCGTAGGTTATTCAAAGACCTGCAAATTTTGCAGCTCGGAACTTACGCATTGAAACGGGGGTGTCGATAAACAATTATTGTTCATAGATCAGCAGAATTAGTTTACGACTCTACTTTCACTTTTTATCAAGGGCAATGACACGAAACCACAGTAGTTTCGCATAGTACTACGTTTAAGAATAAATAAATATAATTTTTTTGCGCCTCGAGACAGGTGAATATCGAGTTAAGGGTTAAATCATACGCCCCTCACGCACGTTGAAATACTAAAACAATAACGGGGTAATTTATTTGTTCTATCTCAGGGCGAGGGTTATATTATAATTGTTTTATTGATAGTTATATGTTATACAGGGAAAAACGTAGGATGTACAATTTATGAGTAAGTGTATAGGTAATTTTTATACCGGGGGAATTTAATAATTTGTGTTGACATTGGACTTTTGACTTATGTATATTTAGATACAGAGAAAGATTTATTATATTTTTTTATATAACTTTGTGGTTCTCCCATACTTTATTTATCATCCCTATCCGAATTTTCACTAGAGTGTGTATCAACATTGGATACGAGACCGAACCGAGAGAACAATCCTGTCCTGGCGAATGAAATCAAACCGTTTTAAGCCCAGGCGTTCCCAGCTTAAATCGGACTGGGGGTTGCCTTACCACGCTCGGCTACAAATACAAAGGTAAAAAGTTGTTTAAAGAAAAGGCATTGGAGTGGTGACAGCATTTGTTAGAGTGGTGACAGCGGTTTGCGAACCGTCCTATATTGGAACAAAAATCCCACCCAGGGAGGGTGTGGTATTACAAGTGGTGACAGCGGACCCGGTATAGCAGGGTCAAACCTATTACATTTGGGGGCCAGGTATTACGTTAGGGTCTAGCACTTATTACATTACCATTAGACGGTAATACCGTAACGTACGCCATCTACGAGGTGATGGAATCTGCTGGAGACTTCTGTGTGATGTTGGTTGCGTGGCACGTATTAATGTTAATACAAGCAAAAAATATTTTCATGGGTAGATCACGTAAAAAGGTAACCGCAGACATGCATGTTTTTGGCTCATTAGCCGTCATCAGCACGGTATAACCAAGTAAGGGTGTAAAACTTGGGAGCAAATATGGGAAAACAGAAACAATGAATTTCAACAGGACGACCAAACGCAACATTTTTGTCATCAATTGGAAGATCCCGATACAAATGTTCAACATTCGATTGGGTTAGGATCTGCATTACTGGGTGACCAAACAATGGCGTCTAGGTATAGCTCGAAAAGATGTTGCCAAACTTCATCAGTGTAATATGGATATTTCTGCATATTAAAACTGATATTTTTAATAAGCACTAAAAGGCAAAAAAGTATCAAATGTGTTTAAATAATGTTCCACAATAATTAAATTGTAACAGAAAATTGGAGAAGAGGTTGAGGGGATTTTAACTCTTCATTTTTTAAAAATACAATGTATATATGAATATATAAATAAATTTTGCAGAAAAAACCAAATAAGACATTGGTTCACAATGAAAATATACAATTTAAAAACTAATAAAAAAAATTATTAAACTTAAAGGTGGGACTTTGTGTCATCTTGTTCATAGAAGAGAACATATGCGTCTCCACTGACTAAAGATTTCCAGGATATTAATTGCACCCTTGAATCGTTATATTCGTGCCACTGTCCCGTGTAGGGATGTCGGCAAAATGCTATGTAGTGACCATTATAAGTGGTTCCACAGTGATTTGCTATAGCGTAGAGGTTGTACATACAAGGTGCCACATTATCATTCGCGTAATGGCTCATATCAAGCCCTTCTATTCGAAAATCTATTGAAACATTAAGTTTTCCATTAAATCTTTCTGTTTGCGAAAAGCGCTTCAGGTGAATAACCAATATTTTAGGAAATTTATGAATTGAGAATGATTTAGTGCATCGCCTTACATTTCGAACATGTTGGTTTCTCATCACCGTCAAGAGTTTCTTCTCTTGTAAACGAATCTAAATATTGTGAAAGTCGTAATTGACCTGTTTTTGGGGTATCAAAACAGATAAATCCCAAAAGGGATCGTAGGTAACTGAACAGTGACCACAGTGTGTGCACTTGATTGTTGATTTTAATTGACCGACAAAGTTATCCACAATCTTGGAGTTGTCCATTTTCGGATATCTCAACCAAGATTCTTGAGCTTTCTCGATGTCACTAAGTTTGTCATCAATTTCTGTTAATATGGGCATTGGTTTTTCATATACCTTGTTGACATATTCGTGAAGTCCTGCTAATAGGTAACGAAGAAACTCCTGTGCATCATGTTGAGTGTATCCCATGAACCTTGAAGTAAATCGCTGAATCTGACTTTTCAATGATACTGTATTAACCACTCTGTCTGAACCGTCTTCAGAATAACTTCAGCAAATGCTTTAATTAGTGCTTCTTTCATGCTAGATATGATTATGTTAATATCTCTTATGTATGCGCCTTTCTTTAGATATTCTAATAGCCACCTTGTGTTTGATAGGCATTGGATAATACTATTCATGAAACATGTGTTACCAATATTTTTGATGCCTTTGAGACCCAAAGATTCTTGGGGAATACCCTTTATGGATCTGATTGTGGAGATATTGTTAAGAGCTCTTTCGCAACTACTATCATTGTACGAATAATCTCGGATTATATTATTGTCTTTCTCACTTGATCGGCGTGATAAGGGATTTGAATTGATGTTGTTTGCTATTGAATTGGATGTAGATATTACGGATTTGGAAAGTTTGGTTGATGTCGATAGATCATTGGTCTGGTTCACTTTGTTAATATAGTACATCATTTTTAGAAGTGTCCTTTTGTTCTTGTTGAGTTTCATTCCCTTTCTGAAAATCTATCGAAAATGAAATGTATAAAGAGAAGTTGTTAACTCTAGGATTATTTTTAGAAAAGGAATTGATGTTTATTGATTCCTCAGTTACTACGACCCTCTCGACTTCTGAACCATTATTTTTTTCTACGTCTTCATTCTCTTCCAATTTTGAATTTGACTGGAAAACATCGCGGTTATTTTGACACTTATTGGAGGCAATGTCATCTTTTTTGGTCACCGAAAAATTATTACTAGATTTTTTTAACTCTGGTTGATATTGATTTTGTACTTATTGGTTTCACTCTATTGGTCACATCAGATATTTTGGATCTAACCTCAGTTGTCTTATTGGCGAGGTTAGTACCATTTTTTACTGTTCTGAAGAGTTTGTCATTAAAATTTTTACTCAAATCGGCTACTGATGTGCGATTTCCGTTATCATCTTCATCATACAACTTGTCTATATTAGTATTGTTAGAGTATGCCACACTGTTAGTATAAATAACTTCCATTTGGTCGTTTACCTTTTTATTTGATGTCTCCAACTCTATTGGGGGTAAACCAGTTTTATATTTTGTTTTGGTCAAAGATAATTTATTGCGTATAGGAATCGCATCATTCTCTAGCATAGTCATCTTCTTCAGTATTCCGATGAATGGGACATCATCTGGCTGGTAGTTATCTATATTTTTTAGTACACTGAGGCCCAAAAGCTTGTTGGAGGTATAATTTATAAAATTGTCAACGCATGTATTATCAGAAGGCACACATTCTGAAGAAGAGAATGAAGATGTTAAATAAGAATTTAGGAAAAAGGAAAGATCACATGTTTTAGGGTCGGTAATGTGAGAAAGTTTGAAAGTAGTAGAAGAATTAGGTTTCATAAAAAGTTGCTCTTGAATCATTGGTTTATACTGATATTTTTTTACCGATTTCTTTAATGAATTTTAAAGCTTCATGACCGAAAACACCAGAGGTTTCAATTGCTACAGGAATAAAAATGTTCTCCAAATTTTTGTATTAATTGATTTTAAAAGTTTCGCCTTGTATAGCTGCAGCACCTGCGGAAGTAGATGTGGATCGGACATGGGACGGAGCCCAAGTGTCAGTGCAAGTGAAATCCCATATAACTGGTCTGCCGCGTTGCCATGGAATGAGGGTCATACCATCTGGACGTTTACCGTCGTCGCGGCAAGTATCTAACGGTTCCAACGAACAGGGAATCTTTGCAGATAACAGGCCTCATTTGATTAGGTCATTTACTGCAGAATGACGTGAAAAACGGCCGGCACTTAATTTGCAGCTTAGGCCGTGTCTACCGTATTCATCAACATCAGTTCCGCAACGACAGCGATGTTTTACACAAATTTGACAACCTAAACGGAGACCAATAGAAATACGGAAACTTTCGTCATCTAAAAGCGTACCTAATGGGGCCGACGGTATAGCGTTCAACCATGCTCCTGATTCCTTTGAAAATGCTGCATTCAAACGAGCATTGTCTGGTAAATTGATAGCTTTCTGAAACAGATTTTCTTTTTCAATATTCAATATTATATTCATTTTTATAGGGGACACAGTGTAAATATATCAAATAAGTCATTATTTGAGCAAATAAATTTGCTTTTGGTTACTTTTTTTGTATGCTTATTGTAACACTCCGTATAATTTGTTTCCCCTAACTGAAAATATCTCGTTTAATAACATTCACATTTATATTATTATTATTTAACTGCTAATCTACGTGTTATTACAAATATCAGTTATTAGGAAAATTATTAGTCATAATTTTTGGGGCTATCAACAGACAATCTGCTACTAATAGATAAGGTATTAATAGAACATTTTAATCGGAATTAATTTATCAAATGGCAATTTCATCGAAACGCCTAGTTTAGGCCTAATTCAATACAATTGAATTGGTACATTAGAGAAAATAAGCGTTTATTCTTTAATTTAATAGAAAAAACATTTTTACACAAAAATATTTTATTTTTACAATAAAAATCGATTTTACCGAAATCGACTATGATTGATAAAGAAAAAATCGATTTTTAATTAATCAATTACAATTAATTAAGTTACAGGCTATTTCTATTGTACGCATTACTTAGTTTACTATTTTAATTTTAGGAATTTACAAAAACTGGAAGATTCTGGAGCAGCAGGGAAAAAATAATCGAATACCCCAAGGACCTACCGGCGGGTTACTCCAGACACGAAACCATCAGCGCTATAAGAATCTACAACCAATTTTTAGACGGACACGGAGCAAAAGCTGAGCTTTTAGACGGTGGTATAGGAAGGCAATTAGTGAAAATTAGACTACGATCACCGTGGGGAAAGGGATTCAGATACAGAGTACAAATTTACGGACGATAAAATTATATAGAAACCGAAAAATTATTTAATGATTGAGTAGTAATTGTTTTATGTTGAATAAACTATAAATTTGAACATATAATTACTGTCTTTCTTCTCATTCCAATCCTATCTCCAGATACTTGATCTTAACAAGAAGTTTACATCTTTCCTCTTACATCTTTCAGGGTTACGACGACATCCTTTACAATGCAGTCGCCACTTTAAATACCGTTTGATAAAATTGAACCCTAACCATACAACTTTTGTATACAAGTTTTTTTCTAGTCAATAATGTCGATGATAAGAAGCAGGGGTTTTATAATGAAAAACCCTGTATATTCTTGAGATCTATAACATTAATTGGTGTAAAATAAGTTACACCTTTTATATATGAGACATTCTAAATTATGAGCACAATATTTTCATTATTTTCTGTGCGATTTTTTAAGTGAAAGTTTTTCTTCATTTTCCAATAACTATACTTTGACGCTCGGTATCTCAGAAATGCGAACGTGCGGTATATTTTCCTTCTTTTTTTCATAAATTATACTTTTAAGAGTACTCCTCTAAAATATGAGATCAATGTTTTCATTATTTTTGTCTGTGCGATTTTACAAGTGAAAGTGTTTCTTAATAGACTTTGATGGTATCTCAGAAATTCGAATGTGTGGTACATTCTCGATTTTTTTCCTCATAAATTATACTTTTTAGATTACTCCACTAAAATATAAGATCTATGTTTCCATTAATTTGATCTATGCGACTTTTTCAAGTGAAAATGTTTTAAATTTTCCAATAACTACACTTTGACGCTCGGTATCTCAGGAATGCGAACGTGTGGAACATTTTCGATCGAGATAACAAGAAATAAATCGTTCTTGATGCAATAATGTTATAGTTTTAAATAACATTGGTGAAAACCGCATTCAAATCAGTGAATGAGACCGTGTTTTGGCCAAAAATGACAGCACTCCTGGACTCCTTAATTCAATGCCAACGAATTTTCTAATGTGCATACCACTGAACTGTATACTACACGTAACTGGAATGGACCCGGCCGTAGAAAACGGCTCGAATAAGTGAGGCAGGGGCAACAGACAAAGAAAGACGTATACTGTAGTAGTCCTGTGTTTATCGCACTCGTTCGAACGAATTGATGTAACGTAAATCTTAGGATAAATGTAATTTATTTCATATTTTAAGGAATTATTTCCACAACGGGAATTTAATTGGGAATTTGTTTGAAAAATTGTTGATCAGAACAATACAATTTTCAACTAAAAAGTGATCTAATACTTATCAGTTTATCATGAATGTATCGTGAATAATGCTGTTGCAACTGTGTAAATATACATTCAAAATTCCAACATACAAGAATAAAACTTTATTTTATTTAAAAGAATAAAGAGAGTAGGTGCATGAGTATTGAAAATTGTAATTACTTCATAACTAAAATATCACTAGTCACTACCGATGTGAAAGTAATAATTGTTTGAATTGTCTTTGGTCACTATATTCACTTTGTTGTGCATAATGCACCTTCGGCATATACTTTCTAGTAAGAGTCTCATTTTCATCATCAGATGCGACGTAATTAAAAATTCCCAAAGTTGGGATTAAATTTATGTTTTGGGAATATTCCCTGATAAATTTCCATCTGTGGTCTGTGGGAATATTCCCACTTAACATCGCTAATTGTAACCACCTCTAGATTCAAAATTTTCTATGGCCTATTTTCTATAATAGGCATTTTACGCCATGAATTTAGGAAAATAGCTAAACAAAAAAGATGTTTTATAACAATAAATCATTGTACTTTTAATTTTAATGGTTTATATAGGTGTATTATATTTTTTCACAAATAAAATATTTAAAAAACTTCTAATTGAAATCGTATGCCTATTTACATTCTACAAGACAGAAAAGGATGGGTATACTACGCCACTGCGGGTTGCCCACATTTCCATTTGCCTCAATTTGCACGATTAACGGGCCATTCCAGGTACTCTGTATACAGTTCACTGGTGCATACGACGTAGCGTGCGTCCTACGTCTCGAATGAGACGGGATTTAAATCGATTGACAAGTTCTCTCGATCCCTTTGTAACAATTAACAAAACTAAAATTATTAAATTCTGTTAAGGCCAAACCTATCGACGTTTAAAGAAAACAAACATTTCATCTATACATTTTTAATACCTATCCGCTCACGTCGAAAAACCTGGAAATAAAGAAATTTTCCATTTAACCAAAGTTGTCCATTTTAACCCTTTAGCTACCTACGTACACATTTGTGTAGAGCGCTTTCAATGCTTTTGTAGCAGTAAACTACAATAATTTTGTACATTTGCTCCCAACGTCCACATTCGTGTTGGAGTTAGGGATCACTCAAGGACGTACAGTGCCATCTGAACCGGCAAACGATAAATGTGAATTGGAATGAAATGGAGTAGTAACTGGTTGCTAGTGAAGACGTATGCAGAGGTTGCTAGATATATTTCATTTGACTTTGGTCCTTTTAGTTGTCAATTTTATATTTCGTTTATGAGAGCTCGTTTTTCACGTTCAGAGTGAGATAAAGACAATTTGATTGATAGACTTTGATATTGGTTACTTTGAAGTTGTGTACACAATTGTGCATTGCAGTAGTAAAGTACTGTAAGGTATACCTAACCTCAAAAGATTCTTTTGGTTGATTTATTTATTTTTTTATCAGCTTTAGACTCTAGTATGACAGGAAATAAACCTCTTACGGAAGCGCAACTGCTGGAGTATATAGATGCATTGTCAGATATCAAAGATTTTGACAACGCAGGTGATTTTGAGGACGATGAATGGCAAAATAATGAAAATGCTAGTGATATTTCACTTTCGGAGGACGAAAATCATGAAGAAACAGAGCAGATGGATATTTCAAATCATGTTGAAATTGAAGCTACATCTATACTTCCTACATTGGACACGGTGAAAGCTGGTACCAGTAAGTCATGTACTGCTACAGTGAAAGGTGTAATAGGGGAAGAGTTTTTCACTGCAAATAATTTGACAAGAAAAGCAGATAAAAAATAGATGAAAAATCTCACATATCAAACACCACCAATTACATGGTTTTCGCATACCATTCCAGAAGTTGTATATTTGGAAAGCCCTACACAATTCTTTTATCAGTATTTTACAAGTGAACTAATTGATTGCATGGTTGAAAACACAAACCTGTATGCAGTTCAGCCAGGATCCCGATTTCAGACGACAAATGCAGCTGAGATGAAGGTATTCATAGGTATACACATATTGATGGGTAATATCCGCTACCCAAGGGTACAGAATTATTGGGAGGCTAGGTTACAGGCTCCCATCATAGCCAAAAGTATGTCCCGTAATAATTTCTATAAATTGAGGCAACATCTCCATTTTGTAAATACGATGGAAAAGCCTAATAATAACGACCGTTTTTGGAAAGTCCGGCCCCTTTTCAATTCTATTCGGAAGAAATGTTTGAAACTTCCTTTAGAAAAGTATCTGTGTGTAGATGAACAGATGTTGCCTTTCAAAAGTAAGATTGATGTGAAACAATACGTAAAAGGGAAGCCGTGTCCTTGGGGCATCAAGATCTTTGCACTTTGTGGCACCAGCGGCCTGCTGTACGACTTTTTATTATATCAAGGGTCTGCAACCGAGTTAGACGAAACTGTCAAGAAGCATTTGGGATTAGGTGCTGCAGTGGCGTGGAAGTTGGCAGAAAGAATTTCAGAACAAAATGTGCAACTATATTATGACAACTATTTCTCAAATTATCAACTTCTTCAATTTTTGAGACAGAAAAAAATTTGGGCATCCGGAACAGCACGGTTAGACCGTTTCAAAGCACCTCCGTTTTCATTAGATAAAGTGTTGCAAACAAAAGGTCGTGGGACATCCGAAGAACTCATTAGTAATGACGGAGAAGTTATTCTCACCAAATGGTTCGACAACAAAACTGTAACTATGGCTTCCAATAATATGGGAATCGTCGAAGCAGATAGGTGCAAAAGGTGGGACAAGAAACAAAAAGAGTATGTGCATGTATCACGACCACAAGTAATTCAGCAGTATAATTTGAATATGAGACGTGTTGATAAGCTCGATTTCCTGGTAACTATTTATAGGTCATTTATACGATCTAAGAAGTGGACCCTGAGGATGTTCACGCACGGAATTGATTTATCCTGTGTGAACGCATGGTTAGAATATAGGACCCAGGCTATTGCATTAGGTGTGCCGAAAAAAACAAATTTTAGACCTACTACACTTCAGAGCTTATGTGAGAGAAGCATTGATTTTATCATCAACATCAGGACCTATGAAACGGGGACGACCATCTGCTGTATCTGATGAGGGACCACAAACGCCTAAATCTTCACCCAGACCTAGATCTGAAATAAGGCCTATTGACGATATTCGTTTTGACGGAATAAATCATCTACCTGAGCTAGACGACAAGAACTTCGCACCGAGGTGTAAAAATGAAAATTGTTCTGGGAGATCACGAACCATATGTTCGAAATGTAAGGTACATTTATGCCTCACCAAGAAATCAAACTGCTATATAAAATATCATACCAAATAGAAATATTGTTACGAACTCGCACACCGAAGCAGATACTAAGTACGGTCCTATAACCTTATGTTAACGGAGTTAAAAAAATGGCGAGCGCGCCGAATTCTGAGAAGGTCTATTGGGATTTATTGTGACAGTTCTTATAGACATGTTCTCGGAAGGTATTTTAAGGATTGAGCCGGCAATCGAGAAATATCGCGAAAGGCATTTGTTTTGTGTAAGCCGCAGTCCAGAATTCTCTAGAAAAAAAGGAACTAGTATATAAAAAGGACCGATCAGCGGACCAAGGCAGTTGATAAAGTGATCTTGACAAATAAACAGTAAATAAGTGAATATAAAAGTATTGATATAAATTAATAATTAAGTTTGTGTGCATATAAATTAAATTTAAGTGATTAGTTAAATACATATAAATTAAGTGTTAGTGAGTTAGTGTTTAAATAAATTAGTAAGTAGCCATATCGTGTGTTTGAAATTTATCCCATCCGTTTATTGTTTAAATAAATAACAAAAACATTACAATATGTTTCTTTTCATTGTTCAATACACTATAAATAAATAAATAAATAAAATACATTTTCATATTCTTTTGCAGCCTCTCACTACCACCGTACACTTACGTGTACCTTTCAAAAACTCAAAAAAATATAATTTTTTTTAAATTGGTACCCATTTTAAAAAAAAGTAAAAAAATTGAAAAGTCTATGTACCAAATAGCAAAATTTTAACTTTCAAATTAAAAATTCGGTAGCGAAAGGGTTAAAGCTCATATTTTCCATATGTGTGCATACATGATTTTCCTTTAAATTGATAAGTTTTTGTAAATTGGCGATAATTATGTTCCAAGATTTTGGTCTAGGGCCACTTTTATTATGTTCCTGAATATTAGCAGACAGTTTTTATTAAAACACTTTTATTATAAGAAATACGCAGGTTTACAATTTAGAATTAATTGGTATTTTTAGAAATTAGAAAACAACAATTACTTGTTAAATCTAGTGAATTCTAATTATTATTACTTGAAATACCAACCCTGGTCAAGAATTTTACGAGACTTCATGTACAGATTATAAATAAATACTATTGTGAATATTTTAATTAAATAGTATTAAAAAATTCCATTACGGTCCTGTTCGTTCTGTTGTTCGGTGTATCAACGTATTTTATCGATGTTTGTAAAATAAATTACCTTCTTTCGCGTCAAAGTCATTTTATAAAAAGATCAACCAACTAAATTTCAAGCATATATTGTGCCCATTCTTGCATTTATAAAACATGTTGAATATATTTTTGAACCTCTAACCCATTGGTTCCCAACGGGGGCGATAACGTCTCCCTGTGGGCGCTGCAGCCTTTTAGGGGGGCGGTAGCGGATTCAGAAGCAAATAATAAGCATTCAAGAGGAATGGTGAAATAAAAATGATTTCATAAGGGTTAATAAGCAGTTTTAAATTAGCATTAATAATAATACTAATAATTATAATAATTTCTTTTAGTGCAGAATAGAAGTATATGACTTGTCCTCGCACGTTGATAAGCGAACGCGCGATGTTCATACAAAATAACATGTTTCGACATGTTCGCACACAGACAAGTTGAATCATGCACGAAATGAAACGTATAAAAGCAACAGCTCTACGAATTTTTTGTTAGTTAGTTGTATGTGCTTGGCCGCGATATATAGTCGTGAATCATAAGCTCTGCCGTAGTAAATAATCGTGAGTGGTGTGTCATTTTATAAACATTACAATCTATAAATCTATTGAGAATTTAATTTTTGTATGAAAATGGCTGAATCTACTTCTAAATTAAAAAAGAAATACCGGCAATACAGTATTGAATATTTAAAATATGGATTTGCGGAATCTTCTACAAACAAATCATTACCTATGAGTTTAATTTGCCGAAAAGTTTTTTCCAATGAAGCTATGAAACCTTCTAGGCTACAAGAGAATTTACATAAAATGCATCCTGATAAGAAGAACAAAGATATATTCTATTTTCAAGAACTCGAAAAACAATATTTAAAACAGCCAACTAATCAAACCTTTTTGCATCGTCTTCTAAACGAGACGATGATGGGCTACGAGCCTCATATAATGTTTCATTGTTAAGTCAGGAAAACCACACACCATTGGCGAGGAATTAATTTTGCCGGCAGTCGAAGAGATATTAAAAACTGTTTTCCATCATAAGACACCATTTGGTATCATTAAAAAAATTCCTCCCAGTAATAATTCAGTGCAAAGAATAGATGAAATGGCAAATGACGTTGAAATATCATTATGCGATTACCTAAAGACTTGCAAATTTTCCATTCAACTCTATGAATCAACTCTACCAAGTAACCTCTTATCATACGTACGATTTATAAAAAAAGAAAAAATTCATCAAGAGTTATTATTTGCTAAGAATTTGGAATCTGATACAAAGGGACATTCTATATTTAATATCATGCAAGAATTTTTTCAAGAGAAAGAAATTCCTATTAGCAATATTTTGTCTGCTGCTACTGATGGTGCTCCAGCAATGACCGGGCGTCATAAGGGTTTTATAGCACATTTGAGAAAAGCAGTGCCAAATGTACTCGCTGTACATTGTATTATTCACCGTCAGCATTTGGTTGCAAAAAAATTAATTGAACGCCTGCGTGCGTCCCTCAATAACGTTATTAAAGCAATCAATATCATTAGAAGCAATTCATTGAATGACCGTTTGTTTCATAAGCTTTGCAATGAAAATGATGAAGACTACAATCGCTTGCTGCTGCACACAGAAGTACGTTGGCTCTCTAAAAGTGTTTGTCTGAATCGTTTTTACAACCTATTTGACTCAGTTTTGGAATTTCTTGAAGAAACCGAACAATTGCGCGAAAACCTGATTACGTCAAAAAATGACATCGCTTATTTGACGGACCTGTTTAAAGTATTTAATCAAGTTAATCTACAATTGTAAGGTGATGATTTAAATATGATTAAAACTGAAAACATCATAGCTGCTTTTGCAGGAAAACTTATATTCAAAAGAAATCTTGATAGAGGTGAGTACCACCATTTTCCCACATTATCAACAGTGTCTGCAAAACCGGAAGATTTACTTACTTACTGCCACCGCTTGGAAGTTCTTCATGTTGATTTTACAGAGCGTTTCCAAGATATTTTAAACATGGAAATACCAAGTTGGGTTATAGATCCTTTCGCAAACACAGATACTGAAGGCTCGTCAAATTTGGAAGAGGAGCTATTAGAACTCACAACTAACGAAGAACTGAAAGTAAAATTCAAACGTGGAATTGCATTTCCTTCGTCCTATATGGCTGAGCGTGCATTCAGTGCAGTAACTGATTTGCTGTCAAAGAAGAGGAACAAACTACACATCACTGAACGTGGCGATCTGCGATTGATGTTAACGAAATTGGAACCCGATATTAACAAACTGGTAACACTCCACCAGCCTCAACCGCCTCATTGATTTTTTCTTTATTATTAATTTTGTATTTCTTATTTCTATTGTGAATGTATTTCTTATTGATTCTGTGTTTATATTTAAAAGTTTAATAAACAATTTTATTGTACATTTGGTAGTCGTTTAATAAATTTCTACTTCATCATTCCTCTAAAATAAAATTTAGACATTAACTGAAATTAAAGCTAAATACAGATCAATTGGGACGGTACAGATGATATTCAAATAAAATTAACTACTTTGGATTAACCAGCGACTGGGGCGGTGAAATTTTTGTTCTCTTCTATAGGGGGCGGTGGTCCAGAAAAGGTTGGGAACCACTGACTCTAACCTATAAATGTGTTTTTATTGTTTTAAATGAAACTTAATGTTTCTAGGTAATTCCACAATATATTGAAAAAAATTTAAAAACTCTAAGAAAATTGACAATTGTTTCGATATAAATATAAATATTTATATAGTTATCAATAACATGGTCAGCCATATTGTCCCACTCTTCTTGTACTTCAGCAGTCAAGTCTTAAAGGGTTACAGGTGAGTTTTCTTGATTAAATGTTGCTCTGCCAATATAATCCTATACATGTTCAATGGGATTAATGTTTGGTGAATTTGCTGGCCAATTCATTCTATAGATATCTCCTTCCTCTAGGATGTTTTGTACCCTTTCCGTGCGATGTGGTCTGGCATTATGGTTGAAAAATGAATTGTTTTTTCATATCCACCCTGATAGGGAAAACATCTCTGGCAAAATTGAGACGTTCCTGTCTACTTGGGCCTCTCCAAACCCTTTCCCGCCGACTATCATTGTGGAAACCAAATCGGGACTCGTCGGAAAAAAGAAAGTTACGCCATTGTTGTAAAACCCAATCCCTGTGCTCTTCAGCCCATTGGAGACGGGTAGCTAAGTATCGACGTGAAAGTCTAGGCACCCTTAAAGGTTTTCTTGCCTTTAGATTCGATGAATGTAATCTTCTTCTGATGGTACTTGTCGAAACTGCTCTTCGGTACATTTCCAAAAAACGACTATTACTGTTGTAAATCGGTTTCTTCGGATGAAATTAGCTATGTAACGGTCTTCCCTCTCTGATGTAACTCTGGGTCGACCCGTGACGCGCAACACTACCAGTTTCCTGGAAAATGGCCACTATCCGCCTCACCGAAGTCCGTGGCATATTCAGAGGAAGGGCAATCTGGTGATTAGATAAACTTTCTTGATGTAAGGCCACTATTCTTGTTCGATCAAACCCAGAAATCAGATTACCCGGCATTTTCAACGAAATTTAAATGAACTCGTCGTCAAGTTAAATCAGATTTCATTTGCAAAAATTCATATATTTACGGACGAAAATAATTTTTTGTTACGATATTGTTTTTATTTCTATGATAAAGTGCTACAAAAATTAAAAACAAAAAATGGGCTCTACACATAGGCAAACTTAAAAGTTTACAAGGGGGCCAAGACTTTTGGAGATGTGTGTATAATAAGTTGCATTCTTGAAAGCAACAATAAATCAATATTAAAATAAAATTGTTATATAAGCAAAAAATTATAAAACAACTTTGCTAGTTGGGAGTGTTTCTTAATTTTTCAATAATTAGACTATGACGCTCGGTATCTCAGGAATCCGAACGTGTGGTACATTCTCGATTTTTTTCCAAATAAATTATACTTTTGAGAGTTTTCCTCTAAAATATGAGATCAATGATTCCATTATTTTGATCTATGCGATTTTTCAAATGAAAGTGTTTCTTAATTTTGCAAAAACTAAATTTTGACGCTCGGTATTTCAGGAATGCGAACGAGTGGTACATTCTTGATGTTTTTCTCATAAATTATACTTTTCGGAGTACTCCACTATATGATATGATATCAATGTTTTCATTATTTTGCCCTGTGCGATTTAATAAGTGAACGTGTTTCTTAATGTTCCAATAATTAGGCTTTGACGCTCGGTATCTCTGAAATGCGAACAGGTGATACATTCTTGATTGTTTTCCCCATAAATTATACTTTTGAAAGTACTCTTCTAAAATATGGTCTATGCAATTTTTAAAGTGTTTTTAATCACTAGACTTGGTATCTCAGCAATGAGAACGTGCGGTACATTTTCTATTTTTTCTTCATAAATTATACTTTTTAGAGTACTCCTCTAAAATATGAGATTGATGTTCTAAACTCTCTAAACTATGAGATCAATGTTTTCATTATTTTTGTCTGTGCAATTTTTTGATTTTTTAAGCGAAAGTCTTTTTAATTTTCACTTGACTTTGACGCTCGATATCTCATAAACGCGAAGTTTGGTACATTCTCGATTTTATATTTATACCTTTGGGAGTATTCCCCTATAATATGAGACCAATATTTACATTATTTCGGACTGTGCGATTTTTTTAAGTCAAAGTGTTTTTAATTTTCCAATAACTAGACTTTGACGATCGGTATCTCAAATAATGGAAACGTGTCGTACATTTTCAATTTTTTTCCTCATAAATTATACTTCTTATAGTACTTCTTTAAAATATGAGATTAATTTTTTCATTATTTCAGTCTATGTAATTTTTCAAGTGAAAGTGTTTCTTAATTTTCCAATAATTAGACTTTGGCGCTCGGTATCTCAGAAATGCGAACGCGTGGTACATTTTCGATTTTATTCCTCATAAATTATACTTTTTAGAGTGCTCTTCTAAAATATGAGATTCATTTTTCTGTATTTTGATCTATGCGATTTTTCAAGTGAAGGCGTTTCTTAATTTTCCCATAACTAGACTTTAACGCTCGATATCTTGGAAATTCGAAAGTGTGGTACATTCTCGACATATTTTCTTATAAATTATACTTTTGAGAGTATTCCTTTGTAATATGAGCTCAATATTTTCATTATTTTGGTCTGTGCGATTTTTTAAATGAATGTGTTTCTTAATTTTCGTATAATTAGACTCGGTATCTCGGAAGAGAAACCCTGTATATTCTTGAGGTGTATTACATTAATTGGCGTAAAATACGTTACACCTTTCATGAGTTTATGACACTTTCTAAATTACCATCGTCTATGAAAGCCGAAATAAATAAAAAAATGTTTTTTCTACTTATAAATAAATAATTTTGAAATATTACCATAAAAAATGTATATTTAACGCCGGTTACCGTTTCTCTGTGTACGGGTGTTTATCAGAGTGTGAGATAAATATTAATACACGAAATAAAAGTCTTAAAATTATGTAAAGCTTAAAGAGGTTGTTGCTCTTTGTACATTTTCATTAATTAACACACTTTGTAATTATTACCGTGTTAATATCATATTTTTAGAAGTACGAGCACGGCAATCAATTAATTGTTAAAATATATATTCTACAATAGCCATATCTATCTCCAAATTCAACTCCCTTGGATTTTTTACGGAGGATTTTTAAAATATATAGGGGGCATAATAGTGTGTTCCAAAAAGTTTATCTTATATTTCAGAAAAAAAAATATTCTTAATAAAAATTTCTGCATACCCTAAAAAATATACAACTACCAAAGTATAAAAATAATTATTGTTATACAGGGAAAAATGTGAAAGCGAAAGTATACGGGGCTATTAAATTGGGAGAGAAAACGTGTCTAATAAAATTAAGCAATGGAAATGATTATGAAAAACAAAAATAGATTTAGGAACAAAAAAGAACAGAAAATATTCATTCAAGAAGACATGTCACCAAAGGATAGTAGAGAGATACTAAAGATAATTAGAATAAGAGTAAATGAAGAAAAGAAAAAAGGAACATCAATTAAAATTGGACACAGGAAGATTTATATTGCAAAAGAAGAATGGAAATGGGACAATACAGAAGATAGGTTGATGAAAGTTAATAACAATGAAAACCCAAAAAACTGAATGAAAAGGAAGAAAAAAGAAGAGAAGTAGAAAAAACAACGAAAATTAAATTAGATTATAAGTTAATAGTAATAACCTTTGTAAAAATAGTTATAAGAATAGTAATAGTTATGGGCATTTTAGTAATAGTAATGTTTATGGTAAAATTAGTAATGGGGAAACGGGAAACATAAATAAACATGAAAATAGCAATATTAAAGATATACATATTAATAATAGTAATAATTATAGCAAAATTAGTATTAGGGAAATGGTAAACATAAATGAAAATGAAAATATGAATATTAAAAATATACAGATTAGTAGTAGTAATAAGTACAAAAGAAATAGTAGTGAGGAAAAACAAATCACAAATACCGATAAAAATAAAAATGGCAAAGATAACGATAATAATAATAATTTCGAAAACAAGGACAATGACAAAGATCAGCAGATATAGTTTTCCTGGTTTTATATATCATTGCACAGTTATACTGATCTTAATTCGAAAAATGATATCCAGGATATCACCATAGGGCTAATAATATCTAAGCTTCAATATTTGTAATATCACATCTTCTTCTTTTTCCTATTAACATATATTAAGCCAAAAATAACTACTAAACATCAGGTAGGCATCAAATGAAGTGTAACTTCTGTCATTCTGACGATGATATTCAGTTATCGAAAAAATTGTCATTTTTTTAGAATTTTCAACATTTTTCATTATATTGTGGAATTATCTAGAAACAGAGTTTCATTTAAAACAATAATGACAATGACAACAACAATAATAGAGGCATTAAAAAAACAAGTTTCTTAAATAATAATCAAAGTGATATAAATAGTTAAACTAATAATAAAGAACAATTAAGAACAAAATACACTAATATGGAAAATAGCGACATGGAATATAAAAAGTATTAAAGGATTAAAAAATAGAATTAGAAGAAGAATTTCAAAAAATGGACGTTGACATACTAGGAAAAACAGAAACAAAACGGAATACAAAAACTAGCAAAAGATAATATACTAATATATAGCGGAGTAGCACAAGGAAGAAGAGCAGCAGCAGGAGTAGGACTTTTAATACATAAAAAACTAGAATCACAAATATTCAGCTGGAAAGCATGTTCAGAACGGTTATTAACAGTAGAGATGAAAGTGGAGAAAAGCCAAAAGAAAACAATAATAGTAGTATACGGACCAAACGAAGATGATAAAGCGGATAATAAGCAAATATTCTGGGATGAATTGACAGAAATAATAGAAAAATCAGAAGGTAGATTGTACATAATAGGTGATTTTAACAGTAGAGTTGGTCAAAAAGATGAAGAATATAAAACAGTTATAGGAGCATATGGGGAAAATGTTAGGAATAATAATGAGAGGAGAATGCTTGATTTTTGTCTAATAATTGATTTGATAATAACTAATACATGGTTCCAACATAAGGACATGCACACATACACAATAGAAGTAAAGAGCAGAAACGAAAAATCAATAATAGATTATATACCAATAGAAAGACAATACCAAACATTGATAAAAGACACAAGAGTAAGGAGACAACCAGAAATCGGCAGTGATCATTTTGTAGTAGAATCCAAATTTAAAGAAGACGAAATGGCAAGATACATAAATACAACACCAAAAAAAGAAAAAGTCCAGCATGAAACAATATAAAAGTACAAACTAAGAGAAAAAGAAATAGCACAGAAATACGAACAGGAAGTAAATAAAAAACCTGATTATAAACAAATTATAAAGGATAAATGGAACTATTTTAAAAACGTCATACTAGATACTGCAAGAGAAGTGTGCGGGATAAATACAAAAGTAAGCCTTATGAAACAAACTTCGTGGTGGACGATAGAAATAAAAAAGTGAAACAAATAAAACTAGTATGGAACCAATAACTATCTAATAGAACGGAAGAAAAATATAATAACTATAAGGAAGAAAGAAAGAAAACTAAAGAACTGATTAAAGCATCGAAGAACGAACAATGGAAGAAATTTGGAGAAAAAATATAAGATGATTCTAAAGCAAACCAGAAACTTATTTATAACGCATTAAAGAATATAAGATCAGAAAAGAAGCAGGAAACATATTTTATAAAAAAAAAGAATGGTGAAATATTAACAGAAAAGGAACAAATCATACAAAGATGGAAATAATATTATCAAGAACTACCTAATGATACAGAAGATAAAAAGGAACAAATCCGAATTAATATGCCGCAAGATGTAGAAATAATAATTAGTAAGGAAGAAATAAAACAAGTAAACATAGAAATTAAAAATGGAAAAGCACCTGGATATGACAAAATTACAACAGAGATGATAAAAAATATTGAACAAAAAGGAAGATATATACTCAACAAAGCTATAGAAGAAGAAGTACTCCCAACTGACTGGCAGAAGGCGCTCATTGTACCAATTTTTAAATAAGACTGCAATAACTATCGAGGGATAACATTAATTAACACCGTAATGAAAATAATGGAAAAAGTGCTATAGAAAAGAATTAGATCGACAATAGAAGACACATTAGAAGAATCACAAAGTGGATTTAGAAGTGGAAGAAGTACCCAAGACCACATATTCACTATAAAACAGATGACAGAAAAAGTAATAAAAGAAAAAAACTGTTCATAGCTTTTTTGGATCTAGAAAAAGCCTTTGATAGAGTACCTAGAGAAAGATTGTGGAGAATACTAGCAGAAAGAAGATTAAATGGGAAACTGATACGAATAATACAAACGATTTATAACAACAACGAGAACGCAGTCATAAAAAATGACAAAATATCCGAAAATTTTAATACAAATATAGGACTAAGACAAGGGGGAGCCTAAGCCCGTTATTATTTATTATATACATGGACGAGATTATTAAGAGATGCACAACACTAAGTGTTTGTGTAGGCCATTTGCAATTATGCAGAGTAAACATCAGTGAGGGAATATTTGCAGTCGACGTGATATTAATAGCCAAAAATGAAAAAGAGCTACAAGAAAATATGAATGTGTGGAATGGTACTGTTAGATATGGATATGAATATAAACAAAAATAAAACCATAGTGATGGTCATTGGAAGAGAAAAAGAAGAAATAAATATATACATAGACTCCGACAGAATAGAACAGATAAAACATATTCAATACCTTGGAACACAAGAAGCATTAATAACAGAGTAGTTGAAACTAACAAACTATACTATGCCATAAACAATAAGTTCATAAATAAAAAAGAAATATTTAAAGATACTAAATTAAAAGTATTCAAAACAATATACCGACCAATTCTCACATTTGGCTGCGAAACATGGATATTAACAGAACAACAAAAAAGTAAAATACAGGCGACAGAAATGAAATATCTAAGAAGAGTAATAGGTGTAACAAAAAAGGACAGGATGAAAAACATAGATATAAGAAAATACCTAAAGATACAAGATATAGTTTATTTACGATAAAAAGACGACGATGTCATGTTTAGTTACTTTCCTGCTTATCAGAATAAATATTAATTTACCAACCGTGAATACAATTTATCCTCAACAGCCAGGGCAATTTACAGCTAACGGGTTGGCAAAACTTCAAGACGTTCTCAAATCAATTGGTAAAATTCCCCAGTTTGTTTTGACGTTTATTGACATTCGATCATCGTCTAGTATTTACAAGTTTTTTGGTGCTTTTAAATTCACTGCTTCTTTAAGATTAAAAAAACAGTTATTTTCATAACTAATTATTTAGGCAAATCTGCAGTGTGTGGTTAATAAAATGCTGAAGCAGCTGAATAGAAAATGTCAAGAGATGGTAACATCTTTGTTGAGCTACTTTGAACGAGAATGCCGAAATGGGGGCCCGCTTCTCCCGCTTACTGCTGTAAAAGACGTAAGTAATAGTATTCGCTATTTGTATTCATCATTATTAATATTATTGTTACATATTTAAATGTAAATGATTAAAATGTTTTTAATGTTAGGTTAGGTTAATTAAACTTGATAATATATTATTCTTTCATAAATTGAAGTAATTATATTGTAGATAGTTGCAGAAGCTTTACAATTTAGCGTTACCACTGTTAACCGTATTGCCGCCAAGCATAATAGAGGTGAACAGCCTAAAAGCCCACCTAAAAAGAGACAACGCATAAAACCTTCTGTTGAAATTGATAACTTTGATCAAAATGCTTTCCGAAATGTTATATACGAAATGTATGGAAACAGTGAGTATATTGAATTTACTGTTTTATTTTATTCACAATTAAATAACACAATATTTTTTCAGAGGAACACATAACCTTGAAAACTTTAAGAGGTAAACTCCAGGAGCGTGAACTCTTTAATGGTTGTTTAACATCTCTCTGGAAGATAGTGAAAAATATTGAATTCAAATACCAAAAAGATTATCCTCGTCGTGGTTTAATGGAGCTGCCACATATTGCATTAAAACGTGTACATTTTCTACATGAATATGTCAAGATAAAAAGGGAAGGTTTATATCAATTTGTTTTTTTGGATGAGACCTGGATATTTAAAGACGGTACTGTTGGACGTTCTTGGCAAGATTCTAATCATAGAAGCGCGAAAAAACCAAAATTGGTGGTCCAAGGTAATTGAATAATAAAATTCAGCAATTAATTTATGATGTACTAACATTCCTGCCATTTTAAGACCTTTTCAAATATTTACTAGTCACACTATTTTATTTAAATCTATATAATTATTAATAGTTGTTTTGAGCTATGCAGTATATCTAGGAAACCTAGTAGTAATTTGTTATTTCCTTATTGTAGGTATATAGTATTGCATGCTGGTTCCTCTTCTAGATTTATTCCTGGAGCAGGGCTGGTTTTTTCTTCCAAAAAACAAGATGGTGATTACCACGGTGAAACGAACCGAGAAATTTTTTTGCATTGGTTTGGATACCAGCTTTTAGTGAACTTGGAAGAACCTGCCACAATTGTAATGGATAATGCAAGTTATCACAGTACAGTGATCAATAAAGTACCAACAACAGCTACCAAAAAGACTGATATACAGAACTGGTTGATACAAAATGATATTCCTTTTGAAAATATTTTCCTCAAAACCCAATTATTGAATTTAGTATAACGGGTGAAGATGTTTTTTTGAGTTACCATGGCTCACAAATGATTTGCGTTTTTGCTGCGTTGTTTGCGTTTTGATGATGTAAATTCCAGGGAGGACAGAAGAGCACAAGACAAGCTTGCTCCAATCGGAGATGTTTTGAGCAGAGATAATTATATACCTGGACATTATTTAACACTGGATGAGATGCTGTTTGCGAGTATACATTCTAAATAAGTCTGCCAAATATATCGATATTTTCCTAAGTGGATGCTTCGACCTTTGAGCATCGGGAGAAACTTCATTGTATTAAACCCCTTACCTCTTCGGCGGTGGACTGTAATGACCCTAGCTTCTCATGGGAACATGTATGGACCGAGAAATGCAAAACACCACCGGAAAAGTATTGGAGAAAACCTCCATTTCTTCATCCGGGCACTTCACAGAGGTAAAAAATGCCAAACGGCACAAAGGTCCTATGCGGTTCGATCTGTCAAAACTGGGAGAGCTGGGCGGCATGGACGACCCAATGAGAAAGGGTCTCAGTGGAGCAGCGGTGTGGAAATACCTGCGACTCCTCAATCAGGGAATATCCCCTGAAGAGGCCAGGAAGCAGGTTATTCAGCGCTCAACCCTCCCGAAGGAACCACAAACGAGGAAGGTAAAGCTGAAAAGAGGCCCGGAGCATATTACTCCTCCGCAGCGACCTCTTAGTAAAAAACCAAAAACAGCTAAATCGGTAACCGGATAATCAAATGTTTACGCAGCAGCTGTTAAAACAGTAGAAGCTTTCAGTGTGGGAATAATGCCCAAGGATTACCCTAGGGCAGGGCTTCCTAAACTATGGATCGCGACCCCATTTGGGGTCGCGTAGCAAAATTCTGGGGTCGCGAGATAAAAATACAATTTAACAGAAAATGTTTTTTAACTTGTACAATTATTGTTATAAAGATAAAACAACAATTATCGTAGATAAATATATCATAAAATCTTCTAGTTCGAAAGATTGTTTGTACCTGCATTTCTATTAAGAGTATTATAATAACTTGAATAACATTTACTATGAATTATGAAATGTTATTGGAATTAATAAAAAATATAAATTTATTTTTGACAATCTCTAAAAGCCGAAATAATCCCGAGAAATAATTATCAACAAAATTTCAAGGTATTATTGCTGAAGAAACTATATAAGCATTTGTCGGTAGAATTGTTTGTACCTGAATTTCTATTAAGACTATTATAATAACTTGAATAACATTTACTATGAATTATGAAATGTTATTGGAATTAATAAAAAATATAAATTTATTTTTGTCAATCTCTAAAAACCGAAATGATCCTGAGAAATGTTATCAACAAAATTTCTAGATATTATTGCTGAAGAAACTATAGGTTTGTTCGTAGAACATAATTTGCTAACGGTTGCCAACCAATTTCTGATTATTATGTACTCATGCGCGGTTTTCACTCTAAGAACGCAAATATGATATTTTCACTACTTGATAGCGACTTTTTGTAAACACAAATGCAACTGTGCCGAAATCCGAATACTAACCTCAATATATGATTGTTGAGGAATAGTATATTACACACCGAGGTGGGAAGTGATTCATTCCTGTCGTGAGATCAGTTAGTTAACCGAGACGCAAAGCGTCGAGGTTAGCTATGATCTCGAGACAGGAATAGCACTTCCTACCGAGGTTTGTATACTATTTTATTTACAACCATCATATTTCGATCAAAATTAATAAATCTCTGTTTCGTTCTGAACATTCCTAAAATATTACATTTAACGACAAATTACCAAGAACGCGGTTTCTCAGAATAATCAAGTAGATATATTGTTACCGTGACTACGAGGTATACAATTGTCACCAATATGAGTAAATGTCAGATAAAGTCAATAAATGTCAGATAAAGTTGGATATTAAATTCGCGAATTATAAATTGAAAACCATGTCTTCCGACGAAGAATTTATGGATTGTACCCCACCAGAAGTACGACAGGCTGCTCACGCAGCAGCCCAGGGCTTGGTGTCAGAGAAAAGTAAGCATCGGGTCCAGCGCTGGTACAGACCTAAGTATTTCAATAAACGCTTACAATAATTCAAATTTACCGATTAATATCAATAAGTAGTTTGTTGTATTTTAGTTCATTGTTGTTTTTTATTGTTTGCCATTAAATGGGTATTACAAAATTTGTAAAAAAAATATTTATCTAGAATAGATGAAATGAGGGCGGGAAGTAGAGGTGTGTAATGTGACACTTCCCAACCTTCAATGACGTTAGTAATGACAGCATTACATATATGGTTGTAAATAAAATAATTTGTGATAAAATATATATTTCTTAAGTGATATTAATATTGAAAATTATAAAGCTGGTATTTTCAGAAAAAGGATGGAAGGTATGTTTTTGGCATTTTACTTGTTGTCGACATTTTCTTTATATTATGTTTTTTAGCAAGTGATAACCTGATTCTGGATGAATTATTAGTTTTTAATACAACAAATAATAATTCCTTAGAACTAGAGAACCCCTTAAAGAGCACTGAGAATACAACTTTTGCTCATTTATTCTCAGATTGTAGCACATCATTTACATGGACAAGAACAAATACTCTTATGCTACTGGATATATACCAGAAGTATAGGTCAAAGGTTGGCACTTTAGAAATCCGTAATTTTTATTTACTTGTTATCAAATTCAAACACCAAAGAAAAAACAAATAAACAGCTTATTTTTAGTTCCTATTGGATTTATCAATGTCATTGTGAACTGCGCATGTCTGACATCTCTCCAACTTAAAATTTCTTATTAGTCAGCGAATTATTCTGACGGTTGCCAATGAGTTTCAAACCGACTATTTTCTTTGTACGAACGTTGGATTTTTAATCACTGAATTTTGGTTTGGCTTGTGCGAACGCTCTTTAAGGAAATACGCATGTGCTGTACAGTTGATAACGGTTTCTTACTGCTCTACAAACGAACCTTATATAAACATTTCGTTTTATTCTCATTTAGCCATTGTTTGATTGTGAACGAAGTGCACGTTGTTCCGAATTTGTCAGTTTAAATTTTTTTTTCAATTTATACTCGTATATTGTTGGATCTACCACCAGCCAGTTAATTGAATTTATTTTTTTATCAGTGAAAGTAGTAGTGTTAAGAAAATACAAGTTGCTAAGGCATTTAACGGTTTGTTTTAAGATTTTAAGTTTATTATTGTGTTTTTAATAAATAGTTATAAATATTTAATCTGGAAACGTCTTTTGTAATAAATCAATTTAATTAGTGGAGTATTGACGCTCTTCTTGTATAGTCAGTGTCCCCCGTGACAAGATTTTAGTTTTTCTTTTATTTATTCGGTAATTAATAAATCAATTATCTGCAATATGTTATTTTTATATATTTATTGTATTTTAGGATCAAAATAATGTTTGACCATGGATAAAGCTGAACTTAAATAAGAATGGTAATGACGGAGATGATAATGCTACAAACTCTTCTCAGGCAGGACAAAGTATTGGAAAAGAGGCATCTAATGTGCGAAAAAGAAAATACGATGAGTCTTTTCTTCAATTTGGCTTTACATTTCAAAATTGTAATGGTAATGAACAACCTCTTTGTTTGATCTGCAATGAATTATTGGCTTCGGAGTATGAAACCATCAAAATTAAAAAGACATCTTGAATCAAAGCATGTTTCGTATGTCAATAAACCAAAAGAATATTTTGAAAGACTGTAAATCTTTAAATAAAGAAAAGAAAAACTTTGAAAAATTTATAACCGTTAATGAAAAATATTTACTAGCATCATATGAAGTTTCATACTGTAATGCTAAAAATAAAAAGCCGTTCACCATTGCAGAAGATCTTGTGTTACCTGCTGCTATTAAAATGGTAGAAATACTACATGGAAGAAAATATGGCGATGCTATTCGAAAAATTCCTTTGTCGAACGACACTGTCTCGAATAGAATTTCTGATATTAACAAGGATCAATTAATACAACGTATTACAAGAATTAAAGAAAGCCCAAAATTTTCAATTCAGTTGGATGAAACAACTGATATTACTAAATTGGCTCAGTTGTTATAGTATATGTCTGGTACGTTTATAAAGAAAGCGTGGAGGAAGAGTTGTTATGTTGTCGTCCTATGGAAGACCATACTACAGGGAAAGACATATATTGTAAAGTTAACGAATTTTTAAAAGCAGAAGGTTTAGAATGGAAAAATTGCTGTGGAATATGCACAGATGGTGCAAGAGCGATGACGGGCAAAAATATTGGTTTTAAATCATTTTTTCAAGCTACTCATTATGATCATATAACGTTTACTCACTGCCTTATTCACCGAGAGGCTCTTGCAGCAAAAAAATTAGCACCAGAATTGAACGATGTGCTTCAGGATGCTGTTAAGATCATAAATTTTATTAAGAGTCACGCCCTTAACAGTCGCTTATTTTCAAACCTCTGTAAGGATACGGATTCCAACTACACAACTTTGTTATTACATGCAGAAGTAAGAAGGTTGTCAAGAGTTCAAAGTTTAAGAAGATTATTGTTATTAAAGGACGAGATCGAAATATTTTTAAACGAACGAAAATGTGAACTTGCTGCTTTTTTTCAAAATGACTTATGGCTATCCAAGCTGTGTTATTTGTCAGATATTTTTGCGAAGTTAAACGATCTTAACTTGTCTCTTCAAGGAAAAAATTGCGATATATTTACTTCAAATGATAAAATTGAAAGTTTTATTAAAAAGATCAACATTTGGAAAAGTAGGGTCGAAAAAAATTCGTTCGAAATGTTTTCCAGTGTCGACAATTTTGTAATCGAGAAAATTCATTGTAAAACTTTTATTGCAAAAACTATTGTAGATCACTTAAAAGCGCTAGAAATATAGTTCCGGACATATTTTATATTAAATATTGATTTCCAAAAAATAGTTTGGATTCAAAAGCCGTTTTGGATTGGCTTACGTGAGATTGATCACCTGCCACTTAAAGCTCAAGAGGAATTTGCTGAGCTTTCGAGTGACTCAAACTTAAAACTACAATTTCAAAAAAAGCCCTTGACTGAATTCTGGATCGGAACTAGAACTGCATTTCCCACAATCGCTGATATGGCGTTAAATGTACTTCTGCCATTCAACACTACATATTTATGTGAAGTTACTTTCTCAGCTTTAACACATATTAAATCCCAATATCGTTCACCGTTAAAAAATGTTGAAGAGGTCTTACGTCCAGCAGTTTCAAACATTCCACCAATATTTGATTTGTTATGCAATAAAAAACAGGCACATCCATCACATTAAATTTTTAACTTATACTTTAATTTAATACTTACCACGCAACTACTTGAATATAGTCCGGGAAAGTTAGATCGAAAAATCTGTTAACTATCAAAACTTTCCCATAACTGATTTTTCATTTTTAAATAAAAATATATTGACCCAGCATCACTCTCCTAGATTGTCTAATAATTTCCACTGGATCTTGCGACGCAACTTGCAAGCACAGCTCAGACCACCTAAAATTCAAGTGATTTATGCTCGTGTCATTCCTGGATGTGTTCTTACAAAAAAATCGTAGAGATGAAAATTGAAGCAAATCTTATGCTCTTGAAGGTGACGTAAATAGTTTATTCAAAAAAAAAATTTCCGATCTTAAATTTTCCAAAAATTGAAAAAAATTACGAAAATTATATTTTTGGTTGGTAATTATAAATAAAATATTAATATCGAGGTCAAAACATAGATAAACATAGAGGGCAAACTTCTAAAAATTTACATTTTTTCAGATTTGGAAAATTCAAAATGGCGGCTGCGCAAATTGGAAACAATTTTTTTTTCAATCGCGTCTAAATTTATGAAAATTAACGATATTGAGAAACGGTTTGTTGCAATCGACAGAGTGAAAGTTATGTTTTTATAAATAACATAAACAAAATTTTTAAAAAATTTTTTACATAATTTTTTAGAACATTTACCGAAAATAAAAAATTTTCAGATGCGACTTTTACAAGCTGAGATAAACAAATTCAAAATCTGCTTAGATACTGTCATAATATTCATTGAAATTTTCAAATTTTGATCACTTCGCTAGGTTGTTGAATCCCAACTCAACTTAAACAGAATATTTCATCAATTTAAAAATATCTTTATTACAATAGCTTAAAATATCCATTTACAAAGTTGGTGAAAAAATAACTATGAGTGGCCGATGTTCTGGCATTTCCCACCACCTTGGTGTACTTCTGGAGAAGGATGTGATTCCTTCCTTGCCGATGGCACTACTCACTTGTTATGACTGTGTTTAACAACTTAGTCCCGAATACACAAATATGACTCCCCAGAATTTTCGACTGAGTCGTCCCTGAAAAACGGCTGAAAAACAGGGTTTCAAACACAATATTTCATTTTTCTACCGTTAATTGGTGCATTCAAAAGAGAACAGTAATCCTAGCTCGCTCGGCCAAACGGTGCGGCGGCAGCTGCTTGGCGTTCTGGTGGGGGGTCAGCGCTCATTCTCTTCGAACATGACTGACGACGTACTTGGACCCGACGAATTATTGAACATTATTTGGTGTTCTTGTACCACAGGGTGCTCTACTACCAGATGTGGTTGTAAAAAAGTTGGCATACATTGTACGATATTATGTAAAAATTGCGAAGGCAAAAACTGTTGTAACATCGAAATTGTAAGTACGGTATTTGACAATGACGAGGATGATAATGAATCTCTGAGTGATGAGCTAAATTTTGATATGACTCAATTAGTTCATTGTGAACTTGCAATTGATAGTAGCAATAATATCGATGAGGATTTGTTTGCTAATGATAATGACGAGGAAAATTGTACAGAGCCATTTCCTCAGAGACCAAAAAGGGCGAGAATTTGTAGAAAATAGATGTAAATTTGTAAATAAATATTATTCTTAGTATCTACGTTTCGAATTATGTATAATATATATAATAAATGGATTTATAGATATAAATTATAAATATCATTGTACCTTATTTCTAGCAATATGTAATGGTTGATAATAACCATACTATTAGCAAACCACAAATGCAAAATTTTTACAAAGAAAACCAAAATAAAAGCTTGAGCTTCGTTCAACTGCGAACGAGCGCTGACCCCCCCCCCCACAACGCCAAGCAGCTGCCGCCGCACTGTTTGGCCGAGCGAGCGGATTACTATTCTCTTTTGAATTAACCAATTGACGGTAGAAAAATGAAAATTTGTGTTTAAGTTGAGTTGGGATTCGACAAACTAGCGAAGTGATCAAAATTTGAAAATTTCAATCAATATTATCACAGAATCTAACAGACTTTGAATTTGTTTATCTCAACTTGTAAAAGTCGCATCTAAAAAATTTTTTTTTAAATACTCGTCTTTCAAAGACACACATATTTATAACGTGAAAACATATTTTAAACAAATTTTACAACGCCAAAATGAGAAAAAACTAGATGTAAAAATTTTTATTTTCGGTAAATGTTCTAAAAAATTATGTAAAAAAATTTTTAAAAATTTTGTTCATGTTATTTATAAAAATATAACTTTCACTCTGTCGATTGCAACAAACCGTTTCTCAATATCGTTAATGTTCATAAATTTAGACGCGATTGAAAAAAATAATTGTTTCCAATTTGAGCAGCCGTCATTTTGAATTTTCCAAATCTGAAAAGGTGTAAATTTTAAGAAGTTTGCCCTCTATGTTTATCTACGTTTCGACCTCGATATTAATATTTTATTTATAATTACCAACCAAAAATATAATTTTCGTAAATTTTTTCAATTTTTGGAAAATTTAAGAACGGAAAATTTTTTTTTAAAAAACTATTTACGTCACCTTCGAGAGCATAAGATTTTCATCAATTTTCATCTCTGCGATTTTTTTGTAAGAACACATCCAGAAATGACACGAGCATAAATCATTTGAATTTTAGGTGGTCTGAGCTGTGCTTGCAAGCTGCGTTGCAAGCTCCAGCGGAAATTATTAGACAATTTAGGAGAGTGATGCTGGGTCAATATATTTTAATTTAAAAATGAAAAATCAATTATGGGAAAGTTTTGACCTTTATTTCCTTACTTTCCCGGACTAAATATATTCGAGAGAATTAAGACGGTCAGAATCCACTTTTATTTTTGAAACTATAATAAATACAATTTTATAATTTTTTGTGCAATTTTTAATTTTAGATTTTTGTATGTTTCAAAACGAATTCTAAATTTATATATTTTCATATGTATATGTATATTGTTACCTAATAAATAAATCATCAAAAAATATTAATTTATTTTTCTTTTATATTTGTATGGAGTCGTCAAGAAACTCGCACTCATAAATGGGGTCGTGAATTACAAAAGTTTAAGAAGCCCTGCCCTAGGGTCATCCTGAAAGCTGAGCAGCTCTCCACCCTAGAAGACACTCTGGTGGAAGAGCTGTGCAAGAGTAAGGCGAAGAGGATCGACTTCTCAGGTATCCATTGCCGTTCTGGAATGGTACTGGTGGACTGTGAGTCCCAAGACTCGGCAGACTAGAAGCGCCGAAATTAAACTCTTGACAAAGGTTCGAACTGGTGGCTCGGAGTGGAGACGACATCCCAAAGCCGGTCACCATAACGATGTTCTTCCCAAGAATCCACGACACGAAATTGGAAAAAGATCCTCCTACTTGACGAGGTTCAGAACTCCTACCTCACTTCTGCGGCTTGGAAGATCCTAAACTCTAAAAAAGAGGGACAGGGAACTATCCTCACGATTGGGATCGATCAGGGGAGACTCTGAAGGCAGGAGGTTACGCGCTAAACTTGGGGGATTGGGCTCTCTACAAGACCAATCTGAAGGACAATTTGGAACACATCGAAGTGAATGGGGAAAATCACCAGCACTACGACCTGCGACCCAGCGAGTCAAAAATGGAAGCTTTTTATTCCAGTTGCCCACTGTCAAAAGATCGATCAAATAAAGTATGCTCCTTGATGGAATGACCTGTCAAACTTCAGAAAAGAGGTCTGTCGGCTCCTTAATAGAGCCAAACGTGATGGAAATTAAGTTGTGCTCCTGCAGATGTAGTGATTCCACGCAAAAATAAAAGAGGTCGTTGTGCCTATTGTCCAACACATAAAACTCGTTATTTTCGTGTAAAGTGTAAAAAATGGCTTTGCTTAGAACATGTTCAATCAATGCGTGCACTGAAAAAGGAACAAGGGATTAAGGTGATTTTACAGCAAGTGAAGTGTGTATTTATTAACTTTTTTTGTGTCATAAATAAAAAATTTAAAAATCATTTAATATGTTTCAAATTATTTTATTCTGTCAGACACCACCCGACTGTTCATGTATTTTTAAGACACTCGAATACTCGAGGCTTTATATAAAAGAAGAATATTAACAACATGGGACACTTTATATAAAAGCTAAACCGTCATTACTTTTAACTGATTAGAAATTCTCGGAATCGTAATATTTTCTCTCCTTTAGATAAAAGCAAAAAAATGTTTTCACTGTAGCGAAATCGATGTAAAGAAAATAAAAGTGTGGACGTTAAATGCACCTGTATCATTAAAACTTGTGATTCAGTGTTCATTAGTTTTTTTTAAATACTGGTTTATGTTAACCTTGACAAACCATTGGGTATTTTCTTGAAATCTAAACTGTATTACGAAAGATAAATATTTACAGGAACCTACACCAAAACAAAATTTAAAAACAGTTTTTATAACAAAAAATTTTGCGTAATTTTTAACATGAAGTATACAGTATGTCTGAAAAAGTTGTCAACATATATGGGGAGCTTTTTTATTATTAGAGTAATTTATTCATAATAAAAAGGTATGCTTGTCCCTTAGTCCAGGAGGAATCGGCGCATGAGTACCGAAAACTATTCCACCTCAATTTTTTTATACGATCCTCTTTGAGTAGCCCTAATGATGATATAAATGCATGTTGCCGTGGGGCAACCTAGTGCCAGTGGCGTACTGACATATTTGGGGACCTGGGGCGGCTATAGATGGAGGGGCCCTCTATATATAGTAATCTTGTGAACGTCCACGTATATGTAGTGTGTGTTAAATGTGTTTTAAATGTATCCTTATAGTACAATTTTAAACAAAATTAGAGTGTAGAAAATAATTACCATGATGGAGCACTCGCTGAGGTTTGGTTCGCAGAGCTTTATAATCTGATGAAGGTCAAAAGAATGAGCGAAACGTTATTTTAATATATATGAAGAACACCTCACTTGTTTTAATTAATTAAGAACCAAAAATGCCCAAGCAATACATATAGAAAAATATAAATCATGAGCTCCAAGAAAAAACCCTTTATTACAAATTTGAATTTTCATGTTCAAGAGCTTTTGAAAAATTTAATGTGTTACTAGGTTATTCAGGGTATTTTGTAAAATAAGTTCAATAGTGTTCAAAAATTATCCCTAATTTATCACACCGCCAGTCACTAAATCTAGTAATGTGTGAAGATTTTTTCATTAGGTTATTATTTTGAGGTTATTATATTTTTAGAAAACAGGTTAGATTGGTACCTCGTATCTCTTGTGAAGCAAAACTCCAATTGAAGAATATTTCAAATTTTTTAAACGGAACACCCTGTATATTGTATTTTCATTTATGATGCAAAACATTTCCTTTAACCTTTAACATTTTAAGTTTTCAAAGGTTGATTTTAATGCATCATGATGAACACTCCACATAGTAACACTAATAAGTCTTTTCACTGTCACTTCAACAGTTTCGATAACAAAAGATATTACTATCAAGAACAATGAAGGTAACAGACAACAGACAAAAATATGTTTATAATGATATTCTATTCTAAAATTACATAATACTATGTATGTTGTACAATATTGAGAGAAAACAAGACATACAGATTTCAAAGAAAAGTAAAATCAAGAAGCACATTAAAATGTTTTTGCGAGCCTTGACTTCTGAAAATTGTTGGATTAATTCATCAAAATTCACATGTTTTGCAATGTCATTTTCAATTGATATTAGCTTGTCACACAAGACTGGCTCCTTGTAGACCAGAGATAGTTTTTAATCAATTTCAGTTGTGAAAAACTCCTCTCATAAGATGCCACGGACACACAAATAGTAAGAAACGGTTTGAGAGCCTCTGTTATATTTGGCAACAATTCACGAAAGTCCATTTCAATAATAAACGTCAGCATTTGTAGTGATGTCTATGAGGTTGCATCATCAATTTTTATACCAGAAGCCTTCAAATGCCTTCTGAGCCTCTTCACTTCTGGCAACATTTCTTCTTCCTCTAAATAATTGAAAGTAGCTGTGAACTGATGTATATGAGTTATTAGGTTTGTTCTCACAGGAGTCACAAACCATCAAAAACAGTCAGGATTCTGCGCAATACATTTCTCCGCGTTCATACATAAGTTTCTGATTGTTTGAAAACAGCTGGACGATGATCACACAGGTTTGACTGATGGTTTTCCAACTGTCCAACGTCCAGCTGTTTTCAAACAATCAGAAACTTTTGTATGAAAGCGGAGAAATGTATTGCGCAGAATCCTGACAGTTTCTGATGGTTTGAAACTCGTGTGAGAACAAACCTATTATCGTTTCATCATTTGATCTTACAATGTTTTCTGAGTGCACAACATTATACTGTTCATTTACATTGTTCATCGATGTCTTTTTTCCAGTTCTATATGGAAGTTGTCAGTACACTCTAACATAGAACGCTTCAATTATTGCTGTGGAGTCAAACCTGCATCCTGAGGCTTTCTCTCCTGGTATCATCTTTTTGACTCGCTTGCAATTTCTGCTTTCGACATAAATGTCCATTTCAGCACAGGTGGTGGGCGCATATTCTAAAGCTTAAAATAATAATAATTTTAGCCTATATTTTTAAAATACCAAAAAAGCAAACCCATGAATGAGAGATATAGTAGGGCTTGTAACAGGTTATATTTGTATTTTTTGTTTTATTATTTTTTATAACTGTTTTCAGATTCAATTTATTTTCGTTATTTTTTAGCTCTTCGTTATTTGAAAAAACATGAAGTAATCTAGGATATTACAATATTCCTGATCATGAAATTAAATTTCGATAAGACTTAATACAACCAATAAGCTACAATACATAGCAATAGACTTCTTGAAAAATTGTTTATGGCAATAGAAATAGGCCGACACTTAACTTGCAATATTTAAATATGAAACATTCGATAAATACGATGGAGTCCAGTAACAACAAAACTTACTATAAACGTGATGTCAAAGTCGTGCTTGGTGAATAACTAACTAACTAACCACGACCAAAGTCGTGGTTGAGGGCCGAAGGTTCTTGTTATTGGTGGTGGGGACTGAGAGTGGACACTCACTATCATGCCGTGCACCCGTGCAGACAAAACAATGCTTATGTTAACCTCAGCTCAGTTTGTAAATAGCCATGCAAAATAAAAATAATCGCAATTAAAAAAACTTAGTACTATGGCATATGGAGGCCTTCGCCGTCATGGGGCTTGATAATTTTTTTTTTGTTTTTTAAAACTATTTGTATGTTTTAGCCGTTTGGGGGCCTATGATGGTGCGGGGCCTGGGGCAGACCGCACCTACCGCCCCCCTTCGGTACGCCCCTGCCTAGTGCCATATTGTTTAAACCGAAATTGTTTAAACAATTGGAAGGAATTGTTATTTTTCAACTGGACAATTTTTTTTATATTCTTTATTGAAATACAAATAAAAAAGGTCCTATGACTTTTCACGATAAAGTTCATATTTTTAGAGATATGAATTTTTAAAGGTTCGAAAAATCTCAAATTTGGGCACTTTCGACCCATGAAAAATATATTAAAAAAATAAAATAAAATATAAATAATAATTTTTCTAAATTCTTTATACAATAGTTAATAATATTCTTAATAGAGATTTAGGAAAATGTCATTGTTTATACCTGTTTTTCAGTTCGGCTCTGACAATTGACAGAGTAAGACGTGTTTATATAGTCAAGTGCGATAAAATCTAAATTTGAGTAGTTTTTAAAAAAATAAACACCTAAATAAGGGCGTAATGAGTGGTCATCAGGAGGGTGATCCACCTGATCCGGGTGAAAACGGGTTCACAGGTTTTGTAAAACGGGATCAATCGGCTATGGAATGTGATTTGGTTGGCGCTTCAGGTTCTGAGATTCAGTCCGGTAATGTAGATAAAAATAAAATTCAAATAAATAATAGCCAGGTAAGTGAAATTACTATGAAAGCGTTTTTCAATCAATTACAACAAAATAAAATTAATGTCGGAAATGATAATAATAAAACAAACGAAACCAGTTCGGTAAAAAACATCGTAATTAACGACAATAGGGATAAAAACGAATCACCGAAAAACAATCCGATACAAAAAGAAAGAATCCTAATTAAATACGATGAGCTATCAGATACAGGTCCGTATCAAGTAATAATAGAAAATATAAATATGAAATCGAGAATAAATGCAATAAAAATTGGAGACTTGATATTAAAAAATTGGCCGGAATTAGATAATAAAATCAAAACTATAGATTTAGCAGGTAGATATAGGGTAAAGGTGAATTTTAAAGAAGCAAAATGGGCTAATTATCTAATAGAAAATTCTCCAGTTGTCTTTAAAAATAGTCAGTTGGAAGTGTATATTCCGAAATATTTGGTATACCGTCAGGGTATTTTGAGAAATATAGAAATTGAACATGATGAAAACTATTTAAAAAGCAGAATTCAACCTCACGATTTCCACTGCAAATTTTCAGTGATTAGCGTAACGAGAATAAAAAGAAAAATAATTGAAAATGATTCCGTAAAATATGTTCCTACCAAAAGTGTTATTGTAAATTTTAGATCTCAAACATTACCCAAATATGTTGTGTTAAATAAAGTTATCACTCACGTGGAGACTTATAAGCAGAGGGTTATATTATGTTATAATTGTTACCGCTTCGGACATCCGGGGAAACAATGCCGTAGTAAACCAAGATGCTGCAAATGTCACCAAGAACACAAATCCGATACTTGTCAAATCCCTTTGAAAGATTGTTTACAATGCGGAGGTAATCATTTGGTAACCGAATACGACAAATGCCCTGAATATGATAGACAGAAAAGATTAAAAGAAGTTATGTCTGAGAAAAATATAAGCTATAGTGACGCAATAAAGTTGTTGCCAAAAAACACATACGCAAGTGCGGTTAAGAATAATAATGGTACTAATTCTCTAGTTAATACAAATAACTCTCAGAATGTCGTTAGTCTTGCTAACTCTTTTAATGCATTAACAAATCTTACTTACAACCCAGAAAACTTCACTAACAACTCCCAATCTACATTGAAACAAAATAAATATACCATCCATAAAACTCCCGCTAAACGGGTTAGGCCTTCATTTCCCAATCCTTTATTAACAGAACGAAATGAAATAATTAAACCCATAAATCATGATTTAAGTGGGGGAATTTCAAGTCAGAGCTCATATAAAAAAAATATGGGAGGGATCAGAACTGAATTTGATGAAGACATTGTAGATTCTCTGGTACACATCATCACAGATGTTATAAGGTCTTTAAACAACAATCATTTTCAATTTCAAAAATCAGGTTTAATAAATATTGTTAAGGATAGGCTACGTTGTGAATTAGAGGTAAATTCGGGGAGTTAAATATCAACATAGTACAGTGGAACTGCAGATCTGCGGTTGCAAATAAAAATAATCTAGAATATTTTTTACACGATAACAAAATTAGTATAGGTTTATTATCTGAAACTTGGTTTAAAAAAATATCTATTACAACTTTACAGGGTATTATTGTCTAAGAGTTGATAGAGATGACGGCAAGGGGGGAGTAGCAGTATTAATAAATTCAAATATTTCTTATAAGGATGTCCCACTTCCTTACACAGAGAAAATTCAAGCTAAGTGTGTGTGTGTGAGTTTTGGTCATATAGAAAATGTATATATTGTATCTCTGTATATTAAACCTGTATCTAGAATAAGTAAGAATGAATTTGTACATTTTTTTAATTCCATTCCAAAGCCTTGTCTAATTGGTGGAGATTTCAATGCACATCATCCAGCTTGGGGCTCAGAAGCAGAAGATACAGATGGGAGGAACTTATTGGAGGCAATTAATTCTTCCAACTTAATTTTTTTAAATAATGGAGAAGCTACATTGGTTACTAGACCCGAACAAAGAAAAAATGCCATAGATATTACCCTCTGTTCCCAAAACATAAGTCACCTTTTTGAATGGACAGTAGTTCAAGACCCCATGGGATCCAACCATTTGCCAATCCTATTAAGAAGCAATGCACAAGGAAAAACAATTAAAAATAAAACAAATAGAATTTGGAATGTGAGAAGAGCAGACTGGTCTGCCTATAGTAGTTATATTGACAACAAATCAAAATATATGCAAAGAGATAGCTACGATCAATTGATTTCAGACATTAACGAAGCAGCAAATATATCAATTCCAAAATTAAACCATTCAGGTCTGCATAACCCAATGAAATGTAAGCCCTGGTGGAACGAAGATTGCCAGAAAGCTGTTACAGAGCGTAAAGAGTACTTCCGGAAATACAAAGAAAATCCCAACATAGAAAATCTTAGAAATCTACAAAAACAAGATGCATTAGTCAAACTAACTACCAATCAAGCAAAAAGACAAAGCTGGAGAGATTACTGTACTAGTTTAAATAAAAACACACCCATTAAAGTAGTCTGGTCAAAACTAAATAAATAAAAAAACAGAAAACAATCGAACACAAATCCTTCGGAATGGGGAGAATGGACAGAACAATTCCATAAAAATGCATCCCCCGACTGGGTAAATGAAGAGCCTATGGAATTACACCCAAATATGGAAAATAATCATTTTTTGAATAACATATTCACACTTCCTGAATTGTACAGGGCATTAAAGAAAAACTCAAATACTTCACCAGGTTATGGATAATATTCACTATCCCATGCTCTACGAACTCCCAATTAATGCAAAAAATCGTCTGTTAAACATCTTCAACAATATATATTCAAATAAAGTAGCAGTACCAGAACAATGGAAAAGATATGTAATAGTCCCAATCCTTAAACCTGGCAAACCCAAAGAATCTCCTGAAAGCTACCGACCTATCTCATTGAGCTCATGCGTCATGAAGACCTTTGAAAGAATTTTGAAAAATAGACTAGAGCACTGGACTGAGAAGAACAAAGTATTTTCTAAAGAACAATATGATTTCAGACGCGGTCGATCTACTCAAGAAGCCACAGCTCTTGTCACATCCGAAATTCAAGCTGCCTTTTCCCGTAACAGTTCAGTTTCTACTCTATTCTTGGATTTGAAGGGAGCTTATGACACAGTGAATTTAAAAATCCTTGTAACCAAAATGAAAACAATAGGTATTCCCGACAATCTAATTGAAAAAATATTAAACCTTTACATTAACAGAGAAATAACTGTGCAATTAAATGGTGAAAAGAGCCATGTAAGAATATCCTCAACGGGACTTCCACAAGGGAGCATATTAAGCCCATTACTGTTCAACATTTACACTCTAGATTTTGTAGATATCTTCGAACCAAACATTAGAGTTCTACAATATGCCGATGATTTTTGTGTCTTGGCCAAAGAGAAAACAATAGAACGAAAAATACAAAGGATTAAAGAAGCTGGAGATGCAATTAAAAAATGGTTAGATACACATGGATTCAGGATGTCACAAGACAAAACCATATTCTGCACATTCACCTGAAAACGTTATCAGACAGAAAATAATATTTCACTAGGGCCTTTGAACATTCCTTATAAGACATTGGTTAAGTATCTGGGCATAACTTTAGATCAAAAACTATCATGGAAAACCCATATTAATAGTTTGACAGGAAGATATGAAAATAGCATAAATATTATTAGAGTCTTCTGCAATACAAAATGGGGAGCAGATCCAAATATTGCTTTAATCTTTTATAGAGCTCTAATACGTTCTATCTTGGACTATGGTTCGGTTCTATACGGAAACTCAACAATGAATAAATTGGGAAAAGTGGAATTAATTAAAAACAAATGTCTACGTTTATGCCTGGGAGTCTTAAAGAGTACACCACTAAATGTCCTAGATGTCGAAGCTGCGGTGCCTCCTTTGCACTTACGAAGAAAATACTTGAGTGATGTGATGGTATCCAAACTTATAGCCCAAAATAGACATGAACAGTTGCACGAACTATCCTCACTATTAAATGTTCCCTATTGGAGAAAGAAAAAGCAACCCCTCCTCACAACAAGTTATCGGTTCCTTAGGCAATTTGAAGAAAATATGTATAAAAGTGATGTTCTTCCTTGTTACAATGTGGACTACACATTATTAGAAATTAATGTGTCAACATGTTACCTTCATACAGATATGCCAAATAATACTGCTATAAATACTTATATCAACAATAGCTTACATAACAAATGGCCAAATGCAGATTACATATACACAGATGGGTCAAAAAATACAGAAGCCACTGGATGTGCTTTTTTTCATCCAAACGATAATGTTTCCAAATTAGTAAAACTCCCAAACCAGATGTCTATATATTCAGCAGAACTAACAGCAATATTAGGAGCATTAAAATACATAAATAATCATGAGAAAACTAATTTCGTAATTCTAACTGACAGCAAAAGTTCTATAGATTCTATAAAAAATTTAAAATTGACATCTAATCTTTCACCAATCATTATTCGCATATTAGAAATCACCAGAACACTAAAAGAACAGGGGAAAAATTCAGTTTGGTATGGATTAAAGGCCATCATGGAATAAAAAACAATGAAAAAGTAGATCAATTAGCCAAACTAACAACAGATGGAGAAACATCAAGTTAAAATAAAATACCATTTACGGACTTACGTCCTTTAATGAAAGCGAAACAAATGGAAGAATGGAGAGAATTGTTTATAAATGAAAACAAAAGTTTGCGTTTTAGAAATATACAAACAAAAATATTTAGAAACACCTGGTTTCACAATACTCCCAATCGGCAGTTTATAAAAACATTAAACAGAATTAGATGCGGACATGGACGATATCCAGAACATTTATACAAAATAGGTTTGGAGATTCACCAGATTGCTCATGTGGGGAACTTGGAACATTGCAACACATAATTTTGGGTTGCCAAAACTTCCATCGAGAGATTGAAGAATTCCTACACCAACTGCGACAAAATGGGATAGACCTACCCACCAATTTAGACAGTATTTTGAGTACAAGGAATGATAATGTATATTATGTAGTTTACCAACATTTGAAAAAAATGAAAATAGATATATGAAAAAATCAAAAAAAAAGAAAAAAAAGAGAAAATAAAAAGAAATTTAAAAAAAAATAATAAAAATATATATATAAAAAAAGAAAAAAAAGGAGAAAAAAAAATGTTATCCCACCCTATAATAGATTAACTTAGTTATATTATAAGAAATGGTTGTTTAATAAAAAAAAACATGTATGTATAAAAAAAATATGTATGTAGATGTATGTATGTATGTATGTGTATATATATGTATGTGTGTATATGTATGTGTATATATATCATCATCATCATATGCAGCTTATTCAACCATTTTGTTATGGTGCAGCCTCCCTTTACATATTTATATATTCCACTTCCATGTGGGCCCATTGTTGTCTATTGCTAGCTATGCGGCCCCAAGTTGATCCTGCGAGTTTCTTTATGTCGTAGTCCCATCTTAAGTTGGGGCGTCTTCTTGGTCTTTTCACGCCTCGGGGATACCATTGCATTATCTTTGTGGTCCATCTATCGTCTGTCCTTCTAGCGAGATGCCCCGCCCATTGCCACTTTAGGGATCTGATTCTATTTATGACATCTATCACTTGGGTCTTTTGTCTGATCCAATCAAGCCTTTTTCTATCTCTCCTTGTTATTCCAAGCATGCATCGTTCCATAGACCTCTGCGTTACCTGGAGTTTTCTAATGATATCAGTTTTCAGGGTCCAGGTTTCACAGCCGTATGTTAATACTGGTAGTACGCACTGATCAAACGCTTTCTTTTTCAAACGGAGTGACATTCTAGACTTGAAGATGATAGAGTTCTGTCCAAATGTTCTCCATGCTAATTTGATTCTTCTGTTTATTTCTGGAAGTAGAGAGCCTGATATGTGTATTAGTTGACCCAGGTATATGTATTCCTCTACTATTTCCAGGGCAGTGTCATTAATTGTTATTTCTTGTGCGTTTATCAGTTTGTTATACATTATCTTGTTCTTACTCAGATTTATTTTAAGGCATACTTCGTTGCTTGCTGCATTCAATTCATTTATTTGTTGTTGCATTTCGCCAGGGTTACTCGCTATCAGGATGATGTCATCAGCGAATCTTAGATGGTTCAAGTATTCTCCATCTATATTCAGACCTGTGTTGTTCCAGCCCAGTTTTCTGAAGATGCTTTCTAGTGTTGCTGTAAATAACTTTGGTGATATTGCGTCTCCTTGTCTAACTCCTCTGCTGGTGGGGAATTCTGGTGTGCCCTCATATATCCTAACTCTCGCTTTGGCTTCCCTATATATATTTGCTAGGGTCTCAATATATGGCTTGTCGACCCCTTGTTCTGTTAGGGCATTTATTACTGCTCTGGGATATATAGAGTCGAATGCTTTCTCAAAGTCGATGAAGGCTAGTGCTAGTGGTTGGTTGTATTCTTTGGTTCGACTGATAACCTCTTTGAGGGTATGGATGTGATCTATTGTACTGAAGCCTTTGCGGAATCCAGCCTGTTCTCGTGGTTGGGCCGAGTTTAGTGTATTTTGTATTCTGTTGTGAATGATCTTTGTGAATACCTGTACGTCACTGGTAGTAGACTTATTGGTCTGTAGTTCTTAATGTCTTCTTTGCTGCCTTTCTTGTGGATCAACACTATAAGGGCGCTGTTCCACTCTTTAGGTATGCTCCTGGACATCAGACAGTTCGTGTATAGTTTGGCAAGGTACTTCCATGTTTTAGCTCCTGCATATTTGAGTATTTCGGTCGTGATGCCGTCATTTCCCGCTGCTTTGCCATTTTTCATGCTTTTCAGTGCCATTTCTACTTCCTCCACCAAAACTTCTGGTATGGCATCTTCTGAGTGTTCTATTATTTCTTCCAAATTTTCAGGGGCCTTGTATAGGTCTCCATAGAATTTGGCTACTAGGTCTATTATTTCATTCCTGTCTGTGGTTCTTGTGTTTCCATCAGTTAATGCAACTATCTGTCTTTTCCCTATTATTAGTGCCCTTTTTGCATTTTTGTAGCTTTTACGGTTTTCTATTGTTGTTTGTACCAGTTTCTCGTTGTAATTCCTGATATCTTCTGCAATTTTCTTTCGTATCGTCTTGCACAGTTCGGTGTATTCAATTCTTTGAATGTTTGTTGTCTTTTTCATTTCTCTTCGTTTTTTTAATAGTGCTTTTGTTTCCGGAGTTAGTTTTTTGTGTTCACCTCGTTGTTGCAGACCTCCCACTTCTACGGCGCAGTTTCGAATTGTGTCCATCAGTTCAGGGTTGTTATATTCCACTTTTTGTAGTCTTTCTTCTAGTAGTGCTTCATATTGGTGAGAGTTCTCTCTCAGCCTTTCGTTGTTTATGTTTTTCGTTGTGTTGGTTCTGATTAGTCTTGACCTTTCTAGTTTTATATCTAAGACCAGTCGAGCTCTAATTAGTCGATGGTCGCTTCCTGTAGTGAACTTGTTGAGCGTGCTTAGATCTTTTACTGTGTTAATTTTATTGGTGAGGATAAAGTCTATTTCGTTTCTGATAGTTGCACCGGGGCCTTCCCACGTCCATTTTCTGTTAGGGTTCTTCTTGAAGAAGGAGTTTGCCACATACATGTTCTGAAAGTGTGCGAACTGTATTAATCTCTCTCCTCTTTCATTCCTTTCTCCAAATCCATATTTCCCCATTCCTTTTTCTTGGTCTTTCCTGTGTCCTACGTTGGCATTAAAGTCTCCCATTATGTATTTGAAGTGACTATTGTCGTTGCTGAGCGCTTGGGTTATTTCATTATAGAATTCTTCTATTTCGTCGTCACTATGGCTGATTGTTGGGGCGTATACCTGAATAATCTGGATAGTATATCTTTTGGAGAGTCTTAGTGTTATGCTGGCTACTCTGTCTGAGGTGCTTGTTATCCTTATGATTCTATTTTTCCAGGTTTTCTTAATTAGGAATCCTACTCCGCTTGTTCTTCCTGTTGGTGTTCCTTGGTGGTATAGAAGATTCCCTGATTCAAGTTATATGAGTTCCTCATTTTTTCGTCTTACTTCGCTAATGCCCATGATATCCCACTTTATTTTTGCTGCCTCTGTTTCCAGTTCCATAATCCTAGCTTGATTAGAGAGTGTACGGCAGTTATAAGTTGCTAGGTGTAATGTAGTCAATGGGTAGTGGTTTAGACTCCGCAGATTCTTAGCACCCTCTGCCCTCGTGGCTGGATCCCAGGATCTACCCCTCCTAGGGCCCTTCGGGCTTACGGAGAATGAGGGCCGTAACTTGTCCTTGTCTGTCATGCTGGGGTTGTGAGGCGTACCTTACCACGCTGCCTCAATGCGGGTTGGCAAGGGGCGAGGGATGTGTATATATATATGTATGAATATATTATACTGTATTAGATATAGTACTAACAAAAAATATAGCGCTGGCCAATTAGTCCACGGCTAAGGCCAATAACTAAAACACACACACACACACACACACATATACCTGTTTTTAATTGTTAATTTCGCGCGCTCACAAGTATGCATCCCTACCTTTAAGTATCGCCGTCTCTCTCTAACTCATGCGCTGCAGCGGCCTCTCTGTGTCCTGAATCATTATTTATCATTTATCTAAAAAACCATTAACTTTATCAAGATTGGTAAAGAGAGCAATGTTATTAATAATTAAATTGTCTACAATTTGTTTTTAACAAAAGTAATTTAAGTATGAATCGGACCATGTAATTAAAATTACTTTTTTGTTATTATCATAGTAATTTATGCATTTTTATCAACAATAATAAGATATAATGGTATTTGAAAAATTTTTGGAATCACAATTATATATAAATAACAAGCTTTTGCTCAAACATACATTTGGAAAAATGCATTAAATCCGGAATATAAAACATTAGATCTTACGAATTTCGGATAGAAACTAGAGAATGATACTTTGCTAATACCTTTATTTATAAACAAAAGCCCATTTCCAACTGATCAAGATAAATGATAAATTATGATTCAGGACACAGAGATGCCGATGCAGCGCATGAGTCAGAGAGAGGCGGGTAGCGACGCATACTTGTGAGCGCGCGAAATTAACAATTAAAAAACAGGTATAAACAATGAAATTTTCTTAAATCTCTATTAAGAATATTATTAACTATTGTATAAAGAATTTAAAAAAATTATTATTTATATTTTATTTTTTTAATATATTTTTCATGGGTCAAAAGTACCCAAATTTGAGATTTTTCGAACCTTTAAAAATTCATATCTCTAAAAATATTAACTTTATCGTGAAAAGTCATAGGAGCTTTTTTATTTGTATTTCAATAAAGAATATAAAAAAAAATTGTCCGGTTGAAAAATAACAATTCCTTCCAATTGTTTAAACAATTTCGGTTTAAACAATATGGCACTAGGTTGCCCCATGGCAACATGCATTTATATCATCAGTAGGGCAATTCAAAGAGGATCGCATAAAAAAATTGAGGTGGAATAGTTTTCGGTACTCATGCGCCGATTCCTACTGGACTACCTAACATAAAACGCAAATATAGATGTCAAATTTTTTTATTCAATATCAGTTGCATACATTTTTTTCTGTTCAATTTTATTTATTTTTTATGCTTTAGTTTATACTAAATATTTTTGTTACTCAAACATTTTTTTTAATTTTAGTTTATTATTCTTTTGGATGTTTATTTTTTATGTAAAAAAAGACTGATCAAACATATTTTCGTTGTTTAACCCTTCAGTAGGCGCAGCCGGTCTAGGACACCGGGCGGAGTTAAGAAACGACGTATCGGAAATAATCGGGTGAGCTCGGTATTTTGCGTCCGTGTACCTTCCCGTTTTATGGTCAGCCAGTCAGTTCTTGTCGCGGAGTACAGTACTTTAGAAAGCGGCAGAGCAAATTGAAAACCCGGTGCAGGACACTGAGGTAATATAAGAAATATATTTAAAAGGCTTTAAATTATAGAATTTGTTGTAATTTTAGGTTTTGTAATTCAAATTAAAATGAACTACAACTACGAAAGAGATCAGCAGCGATTGTTGCGATTTTTTGAAGAAGTCCAGACAGAAGAAAAATTTGATGATGAGGAGGAAACAATCGAAAACGATGTTGTAGAAGAGAGATCTGAAGATAGCGATACAAAATAAGAAATCGAGGAAAACGAAAAAAAGGAAACTGGAAATACTATTGGACCTCATTTCATAGGGAAAGATAAAATTACCAAATGGGCCAAGCATGTACCTCCTAAAAACGTCAGAACTCGTAGAGAGAATATAGTAACGCAGCTACCAGGCCCAAAAGTTAATGTGAAAAATAAATCTAAAATTGATGATATTTGGGGTTCTCTATTCGATCTATACATTCTACAAATAATTGTTGATGAGACAAACAAAAAAGATGATTCAGAAAGTTCACATTTTGTTCCTGAGAGAGATATTTTGCCAACCAATATTGACGAAATTCGAGCCCTAATTGGATTATTATATCTTGCAGGTGTTAGGAAAGCAAGTCATTTGAATACTACTAAAATCAAAAGAACAGTTTCTCTCATTCTCAATTTGTTACTGTTGATGAGAAACTGGAAGCCTTCAGAGGCAGATGTTCTTTCCGCCAGTACATCCCAAGTAAACCGAATAGATATGGTTTGAAAATATTCGCTACTTGTGATGCGAAATTATTTTACACTAGTCATATGGAAGTTTATGTTGGGACACAACCAGCGGGCCCTTTCAGTCTAGATAACAGTACGAAAGCTATAACTGAAAGAGCCTGTAAGCACCTTTATAATTCGAACAGAAATGTCACAACAGACAACTGGTACACTAGCGTTGCACTCGGTATAGAACTAAAGCGAAATGGTCTAAACTTAGTTGGAACTATAAAGGGCAGAAGAAGGGAAATACCTAATTTTTTCAACCAAGCACAAAGTAGGCCAATTGGATCTAGTGTATTTGCTTTTGGCTGCGGAGGAACCTTGGTGTCATATAAACCCAAAAAAAATAAAAATGTTATGTTGTACTCAACAATGCATCACGGCGATAATGTTGATGAGGAATCTGGTTAACCAGAAATAATATTACAGTATAATTCAATGAAAAGTGGTGTCGATACTGTGGACCAGTTGTGTGCACAGTATAATGTAGCACGTTGTTCCAGAAGATGTTACAGGAATAAACGTGTTCGTTATTTATAGCTGTAACAATATTAATTCAACAAAACCAAGACGACAAATGGTAACAGAACTAGCTTTTGCTTTGACATACAACCATAAAAAAATAGGTATCTGAATCGACATATCTCAGCAAATATTAGAATGCGACTGAAAGAACTGTGTAATCTGCAAGATCCGCAAGAGGATGAGTCAGCTCAGAGAAATCCAGGGCAAACTGGAAGATGTGGTGACTGTAAAGGGAGAAAAAACCGAAAAACAAAATATTTTTGAGAACTATGTGCTAAATTTTTGTGTTCAGAGCATGTGAAGCCTTTATGTGCAAATTGGTATTATTCTCATCGCTGATTTTTGTACTTCTTTTTTATGTTCCAGGTACGCCTATGTATAGTAATTTTATTACTGGTTTCAATTTTTTTAGTGCTTTGAGTATATTGAATAATTGCTTTGTTATTGAACAAAAAAATATATAACCGCATTTGTGTAGTTTTTTTCAGCTCCTGTTTGAAAATAATGTAAAAGGGGTGTTGTCAAGCAAATGTCATATAATTGTAATAAAATGTTCAAAAAACTTATAGTTTCAACAAAACACTTATTAGTGGTCTCTCAAGTCTATTTGTTTTAACTGGTCTCGTACACCGTGTGCGCCCACTAATGAACAAGTTCAACCTGCGCCTACCGAAGGGTTATATGAGCAAAATAAAATTATCTAGTGTTGAGAAAAAATTCAGATGTCTCATTTTATTTACAGCTTCATAAGATGGATTTCGGGAATTAAGATTTTGAAATAGTTTTATTATTAGTTAATAGCAAAACTATTTTAGTATTTTTCTGTAATTACAAATGATATTAAATAATAGTATGTTAATAATTATTAATGATATCAAGGCAAATAGGAGATACCGATATTCAAATATTTTATCATTTATAAAAAACATAATAAAATAAATTTTTTATTTAAGCTTTAAAATACATAATTAATCATTGAAATGCATGGCATTTTCATTGTAAATGATCTGATTCGATTTACCCTAACCAAACGCTTACACTGAATGACGATATAAATTTGCCACCTGTCGTAACCTTCAATTGGTGTGTCAGTAATGTTCTGGAATTTTTGAACTGACAAACCATGATTATTTTAAAGAGAATAAAAACATGTCACAATGTGTGAGTCACTGTCTGGCATTTTTGAACCGATAGACCATGACAATCTTAGCAAGAGTAAAAAAATAAACAAAATGATGTGGCAACAAATTTGTAATGTCCACTTTTTGACGAAATCGATACACAATATATTTCGGTTTTTTCGCGCTCTATCATTTATCAGCCATTCTCTAAATGTGTTAGACCTTCAAGTTTTTTTCGTACAAGATTATATGTAAGATTGTGGATCTTATTGTTTCTGTCTGTTGATGGTACTCTGTAATTCGTGCATTCATATTATAAGTTTTTTATTGTTCTGATCACTGACCCTAGTCAAAGATGTTAATAAACTGGTTACCATAATAAATGAATTTTAGTGAGTACATCCATACTTTCCATAGACTCATTGCATCTGAAAATACCTCATTTAGAATTTCTCTCAAATCGCAATTTTTGAAATCTTTCCTGTAAATTTAAATTTCTGGCGGCCTATAATTAATTTTCTGGTTGATTAACTTCCAGCTTATATACCTACGACCCTAGCTCTCCAGTCAAACCCGAGAGCGCCATTTGCATACGTTTTCACTGTTTATCGCCCACTATCGTTCCGAATAATAGTTTTGTGTTTTGTTTCATTCTAGAAAACTTTGTACAGAACAGTTAAGTTACAAGGTGAAAACCGCCCCTTCTAAGCAAAAAATGTTTATAACCATAGATATATAATACAAGTGTATTATATATCTATGTTTATAACCTTTCCTGTGAAAATCAATAGTTTCGGAGTTAATAGCGATTAAAAATGCTAATTTTCTTCTTAAGAAATCACGTTTTTAAGCAGTTTTTTTTAAATATCTCAAAAACTAAACGTCGCATGAAAAATATTTCTTGTACAAAAATCAAAGCTTGATAATAAACGAACAATTTGAGATTTTGTTTGTTTACGTAGGTGCAATAGGTACTGAGACACGGGTACTTAAAGACAACTTCTTCTCCGCCGGTATTTAAAATATAACACGTTTAACATAAAATAACAAAAAAATTTCAAGTTTTGGAGAAAAGTATGTTAGGCATTATTTGAAGTACTTTAAAAAACCTTCAAAATGAGCTTGATATTATATCGTTAGCGTTATGATAGAAATAAAATGGCATAGGCGTTTTTTAGAAAAAAAAACAGTATAAAAGTTTGTATATTGTAATGTTTTTCTTATTTATTTAAACAGTAAACGGGTGGGATAAATTTTAAACACACGGTATGGCTACTTACTCATTTATTTAAAGACTAAACTAATCACTAACACTTAATTTATATATACTCAACTAATCACTTAAATTTAATTTATACGCACACAAACTTAATTATTAATTTATATCAACACTTTACTGTTCGCTATTTCGGTGTATTCTTGTTTATTTCTCGAGATCACTTTATCAACTAAACTAACTCTTCCTGGTCGTCCCTTATATATAAGTGCCTTTTTCACTAGATAATTCTAGATTGCGGCTTACACAAAACAATTGGCTTTCTGGTAGATAGTCACAATCGTAAACAATTCTAAGAAGACCCTGCGCGTCCGCCATAATTTTAACTTTTATACCTGGCTTAGACAGAGTCGGTTTTAGGGACTATACCAGGGTGCTGTTTCGTAACATTACCCCCTCCTTAAATGGAAGTTCCTCCTGGAACTTTTGTGTAGCCGAGACTGGATGTTTAAATCAGCAACTGGCCCCATTTCTACACTTTCCGATCTTATGGAAATAGCAGGGCATCGTCTTCATCGGATACTGATAACGGGGGTTGTAGCTGCAAATTAATATCTGGACACCGGTATCTTGGAAGATAATCTCTACCATGTTCCTGATGATTCGCCAATCCAACTGGTTACTCGCTATCTTAGGCATAGCCAGTTTCTTCACGTTGGATTCCAACACATGGTCTCGGAGGTTTCGAAGTGCTTCCCACACATCGCGGTAGGTAGATCGATCTTGGAATTCATTTTTAGTTATCGCGTAGAAGACGTACCGCGAATTATGTTTCAGGTTCAGTGTCTTGCCAGGGGCTGGAATCTGGTCTTCAAGTTTTTCTAATTGCCCGAACTTCTTTCGAAAGACGGATGCCAACCCTCGTGCGTTCTTGATACGGGCGGGGATGTTGTTCTGAAGTGACTCCATATCTAGCTTTCCCGGTACCTCCATACGCGCCCATAAATTCATCGAAGGTAGGGTCAGACACATCTCGAATATAGTTTACTCCTTTCTCTAGGTCATGGCCTCCTTCGAATGGCGCTAGTCGGTTTTGGTGAACTACTTTTGGTTTTCCATTGGGGATCTTGCTTATGCGATATATAACATCATTGATCCTTTTCTTGACTGGACCTTCCCAGGATTTTTGTTAATTTTGGACAAAATCCTTTTCTCCTCGTCGGGTTGTGTAACCATACTTTGTCCCCTTCTTTAAAACCGCCTTCTGTGGCCTGCGTGTCGTACCGACTTTTCATTTTGTCACAGGTAACTTGAAGATTTGTTCGAACTAATTCATGAATATCGTCCAGCCTTCTTCTCAATTGGATCACGTAGTCTTCTCCTGCTAGATCTTCTCCAGGCCGACAGCCAAATTCCAGGTCACAAGGAAGCCTCATTTCACGTCCAAACAGGATTTTCGCTGGTGTTTCGCCCGTTTGCTCATTGACGGCAGATCGATAAGCCAATGCGAATAGAGAAAGATACTGGTCCCAATCTCTCTGATGGCTGGATACTACTTTGGACAGGTATTTTCCAATTGTCCTGTTCATTCTCTCGACCATTCCATCTGACTGTGGATGTAATGCTGTTGTCCTGGTCTTCTTCAGTCCCAGCTTATCGCAAATCTCCTGGAATAGATGACTTTTGAAATTTCTTCCCTGGTCGCTGTGGATTTCCAAGGACATTCCATATCGACTGATGAATTCTTTCACCAATACATCCGCGACAGTTATGACCTCTTGGTTCGGGATAGCGTAAATTTCCACCCACTTTGTGAAATAATCTATTACAACCAGTATGTATTTGCTACCATTTTCTGTCGTAGGAAATGGTCCAGCGATATCTAAAGCAATCCTTTCGAAAGGGCTTTCAACATTATACTGTTTCATAGGTGCCATTCTCTTGCGATGTAGTCCATTACTCGTAGCACAAGTCGTACATTTCTTACACCAGTCCTTCACATCGTCGGAGCTGTTCATCCAACCTTTCACGGACTCGCTGAAGGGTTTTCTTCACTCCCAGATGACCTCCCGATGGACTGTCGTGTAACATCTTTAGTACCTCAGCTACTCTCGTTCTAGGGATAACCAGCTGTCTCCTCATCTCGGAGTCCCACTGAGCCCAATATGCCTTGAGTGTCGTTGAAAATCTTGACACTTCTTGCCATGTAGGTCGCCGATTTTCTTCCTTCCATTGCCGGATCATCTTCAGGTGACGATCATTCTCCTGATCTTCTCTGATCCTGGTGGGTGACCATTCCTCGTTAACTACTGTAATTCTTGAAACTGCAACTTCTTTAGATTTCGACTTGTTGCATGGAGAATAGTCTACAGGGCATGACCGTCTAGGCAAAGAGTTGGCTTTTCGGTGATTCACATCAGCTGGATATTCACCCCTGTCTGATTTCCTCTGTGACTGGAGTTCTTGGGTTACAGGAGTCTTGGGGCGCTTAGACGGACTGCGTACGTGATATAGCTCGCCACACTTCCGGCGTTTGATCTTCTTCGACGTCTTGTCTGCCATACCTTTCAACAAGTTGACGATCTGGTCAAGTTTGTCGTCGTCATCTTCTTCCTGCATGGTCCTACCTTTGTTGTACCGCGAGCTCTTCGTGGCTGCTTTACATTTAAGAGGTTCTTGGTTTGCAGGAGGCGTAGGACGCTTACACGAACTGCGTACCTGCTCTAGCTCGCCACAATTACAGCACCTGATTTTCTTCGGCTTCTTGTCTACCATACCTTTCAACAAGTTGACGATCTGGTCAAGTCTGTCATCGTCACCTTCTTCCTGTATGGTCCTACCTTTGTTGTATCCGGAAGCCATCGTTGCTGCTTCATATTCAAGAGCAGCTGTCAACGCGTCGACTAATGTTTCCGGATGGGCTAAACGAAGCGTCCTCTGCATATCGGGGTCACGTAAGCCATCAATAAAGGCCTGTATGCCCAGACATTCCATCATGTTCTCTGGTGCTGATGGATAAGCGAATCAAACTAATCGGGCAATATCCACTTAATATTCTTGAAGTGCTTCGTCACGTTTCTGTCTTCGGTTCTTCAGCTGGGATTGGTACAAATGTTCTAGATGTTCGTGACCATATCGCATGTCCAACCTCTTCTTCAGCTGCTCGAAGTCATACGTTTCTTCAAGTGGTATTGTCTGTAGTACATCTAAGGCATTCCCCGAAGCGCGATAGTTAAGTTCCCTGCCTTCTCTCTATCGGACCAATTATTCACTCTAGCGGCTCCTTCAAACTGTTTCACATAATTGGCCCACGACATTTTTCCATCGAACGTTGTGGCCTTGACTCTGGTAAAACTACCAATGTCTTCTAACTTAGGGCGTGTTTATGGCTTGCAAGGTTTTGTTTGCTCAGTCATCTTTTCATCCGCTGGCGTGTCTTGAGTTCTTATATCTGTCATCTTTCTTTGTAACTTCTTAATTTTCTCGTCCATCGTTGTCATTTTGTGAGTGCACCCTGCTCGGGCGCCAATTTGTGATTGCCTTGGGTAGTCAGGGGGGTAGGACATAAAGGGCTGTTTGATTAGAATTGCTTTTATTCAGATTTCGTTAAAGTTATGTTGGAAATAAAATTAAATAAACTCTTTCGTAGAAATAATAAAATTGTGTACAATAAAATTCTATATACAACTATGTACAAAGTATCTCGCTGCTGGTCCACACTGTTTCAATCTTGGCCGGGGGTCGCCGGTCGGGGTGGTCGGCTTCTATAAATCTCACGTACTTTGCCTCTAAACTACTCTGCGGTGTATTCTGGGTTTAATAAGGGTCGTTCTTCCGATATCTCCAACTTCTGGGATCTAACCACGTCTTCTCTGGATTATCTACAATGTCTAGGGTCTAGGTGCCTCCCCCCACGATCAATACTCAGCGGGGTTCGGTAGGGTGGGAATTCAGTACTATCTCCGGGTCGATACTCGACGAAGATTTCGTACCCGCGAGGAATGCTTCTGTCCCAGGATCAATTCTCACCGGGAATTCAGCGACGGATAGGGTTGGTTTGTGTTCTACCCTCCGGATCAATACTCGACAGAGGGGTAGGACACGTACCAAGGGTTAACCGTTATCTCCAGATCAATACTCAACAGAGATTAGACGGCGTTCGAAACTTCCTTGCAACGGCGATGCCAGAATCAAGTTTCTGGTAACAGGTTTCGTCTTCGCTTTTACGCGTAAAGGCTTAACCTTTAATATGAAGCTACCTATCACTCCTGGTGTCAGGTTCGAGCTTCACTGGTGTTCAAATTCCCTCGAATGTATGTCCGTGATTAATTTTTATCGTTTTACGGCGAAAGTACCGCCATCTCGGTGTGGGACGTCCAAACTTGTTATAGTATCGCTCTGGTCTGGTCTTACGACGTAGGTAACTGTTGTAGGAGCTACTCGCCGTGGTGTTGGAGTACTGGTTTGACGCCAGTGTCATTACAATCTTATTCTCGATTTCTGATTTTAGAGACGAAATTTCATTTTCAACGTCAGCGGCAATGTCGTTTTTCATTAGTAAGATATCGGCTGATATATCGTTCTTCATAGCAGAGATCTTCTCGTCCATATTAGCAGAAATGTCGTTCATCATAGCAGAAATATCGTTCATTATAGCAGAAATATCGTTCTTCATAGATGAAATATCGTTTTTCACATTCGTTGAAATCTTCTCTTCCATGGCAGAAATATCGTTCTTCATAGTAGAAATCTTTTCGTCCATGTTCTCTTCCATGGCAGAAATCTTCTCGTCCATGTTAGCAGAAATATTAGCAGAAATTGACAAGATTAAGGTGGAAGCCTCGTCATTAAATAAAACTGTTTCTGGATCAAAGCCGTCATTTTCCAGTGCCACTTTAAGTCTTTTTACGAATTCACTTTTATTACCGGACGTTTCCAACTCACGATCTTCCAATTCTGCTTTTAACTCAGTCACTTTTAAGTCACATAGTCTCTTGGCCATTTTTACGTAGCAATTTATTTATATTATCCCACTTCTAACACCAATGTAATGTTTTTCTTATTTATTTAAACAGTAAACGGGTGGGATAAATTTTAAACACACAGTATGGCTACTTATTAATTTATTTAAACACTAAACTAATTACTAACACTTAATTTATATATACTCAACTGTTCACTTAAATTTAATTTATATGCACACAAACTTAATTATTAATTTATATCAACACTTTACTGTTCGCTATTTCGATGTATTTTTGTTTATTTCTCGAGATCACTTTATCAACTAAACTCCTCCGCTGATCGGTCCTTTATTTATATCAGTGCCTTTTTTACTATAAAATTCCGGACTGCGGTTACTCAAAAACAAATGGTTTTCTGGCATTTTCTAGATATGGCTGGTCACACAAACAATGTCTAGATAAGATAGTCACAATCGTAAACAATTCTAAGAAGACCCTGCGCGTCCGCCATAATTTTAACTTTCATACCTGGCTTAGACAGAGTCGGATTCAGGGACTATACCAGTGTGCTCTTTCGTAACAATATTTACCACCATATTTGAAATTATAGCTAGCCCGTGTAAAAGTTTTTTCATTTATGTCTTTACAATATGTTCAAGTACTTACAGCGGTTTAGGATGCATATTTTTTAATGCAATTTTTTTTTTAAATTATAAAATTTTTTTTTTGAAAATTACTTGAAAATAAATGTAGGGAAGGAAGATAGTGTGTACGGAAAAGTTAGAATACTTTTCGCAGAATATTTTTTTATTTCCGTACGATAAAAATTAAGTTAGATATGACAGCTGAAAGTTTGTTGTTTAGAGTGTTAGCACAGAAAAATCTAAAAAAATGCCCTATAAAAAATAGTCAAAATTGCAGGGATCGTAGCTCTTGCAATTCCGTATAAAATGGCGATTGGATGAACACCTACGTAAACGAACAAAATCTCAAATTGTTTGCTTATTATCAGGCTTCAATTTTTGTACAAGAAATTTTTTTCATACGACGTTTAGTTTTTGAGATATTTAAGAAAATTTGCTTAGAAACGTAATTTAAAAAAAAATTGCATTTTTAATTGCGAATAACTCTGAAAATATTGATTTTCTGAGAAAAGGTTATAAACATTTTTTGCTTAGAATTCATCCCTCTATCGAATTCTGCAGTTATTTTTACGCTAGAAGGGTTGTTCTTCACCCCCTGGGCGGAAGCAGCTCTCGGCACCATATTATTTCTGTTTCTTAATCTTTTGTCTACTTCCTGTTCAATTTTCTCTCCAATCGGTCTTTATAAACGGATTTCGGAGGTTACCGTGTTATTTTCTCCTCAGTTACTGGACTAAGGGGGTATCGAGTAATTATATCATCTAGAAACGCCACTGTACATATTTTAATTAAAAAAAATTATCATAAGTATCTTTTATTCAAACGATTTGTAATTGTATTGCATTTATTTTCGTATGCGAAGGTCTCTATCTTGTTATATCTAATATAATTTGTACTCCCGCCGTTTGAGTTAGGCAATTTATTTTGACCAACGGACAGCTTGTAAATGATCGCACTAAATATAGCAAATGACATACGAGTTGGAAGTTGCGCGGTAATCCTACATTTATTTCTACGATTGAATGTTCCAGAAGCCAATGCTGTTCTAAAAATAAAATTTATATACAAAAACGTATCATCGAAGATGAATAGAGCTTGTTGCTACGTTTGTAACGAAATGGATTCAAGTTGTTGAAAAAATTTTATTATCTACCAACTCGCAAAGAAAAAATAAATAATTATAATCGGAAAAATGGATAACGATTTATTTTTAGATAATATCATAACGAAATACAAGGTGTGGCTAATAAATAATGAGACAGTAGCTTTTAAATATATTCCAATCATGTTCATGTATCATGTCCTTTCTTTCTTTCTCTTTGCGATAAATTCTTGTAATATATGTTATTGTTATACCATAAAATCTACCCTGTTTTTCAGGGATAACCCAGCCAAAAGATTTTAGGAACTACAACTATATACCAGGGACAAAGTTATGTATACAGACAAAAAGCATGGATAATGTTGGAACAGTAAGGAGTAATATTTCTGAGGATAGCCAGACCATCGGCTCATACATTTGATTTATGTAATTCTTAGATTATTCTATAAACAGGGAATTTAAAACAGTCAATAAAGAATATTACTTTTCCGCCCAACCTTTCTATATGCGAGAAAGGTATTGGTTTACCCCAAAAAAAGTTGGAATTTTGAAATTTTTTTTTTAGTTATTTTTACGTTTTCCATCAACACGAAAAAACGGTTTTTTAAAAAAAATCCTGTGTGTATATCGTCATCATCGTTGTCGTCGGCCACTTTTCCTTACATGTCTTATTAGCACAATACAGCCTCCGGAGTGCAATAAATCAGCAATTTTATGATTGAATATTGTCACAGATGATCCCTATTGATTTTCAGTTCACCAGAGCCAATACAACGGGTGCTATGGTACTTGAAGTACGAAATTTTGTCATTTTTTGAGAAATTTCAGTTTGTTAGCACGATACAGCCTCCGGAGTTCAACAAGTCACCAATTTTATGATTGAATATTATTCAGGGCATCTCACTGATGAACCCTATTGTTTTTCAGCTCACCAGAGCCAATACAACAGGTGCTACAGTACTTTAAGTACGATATTTTTGTAATTTTTGGTGAAGTTTCAGTTTGTTAGCCCGATACAGCCTCCGGAGTATATACAAGTGACCAATTTTATGATTGTATATTATTTAGAGCGTCTCAAAAATGAACCCTATTGATATTCAGCTCACTAAAGCCAGTACAACGGGTGCTATGGTACTTGCAGTACCAAATTTTTGTCATTTTTGGAGAATTTTCAGTTTGTTAGCATGACACAGCCTCCAGAGAGTATATGATTGATCAATTTTATGATTGAATATTGTTCAAGGTGTTTCATAGATGTACCCTATTGATTTTCAGTTGACTAGAGCGAGTACAGCGGGTCCTATAAATCCAGATATACTACATTTTTGGTTATTTTTAGAGATATTTCGGTTTGTTAGCACAATACATCCCCCGAAGTGTATACAAGTGACAATTTTATGATAGAATATTGTTCAGGGCATCTGACAGATGCGGAAAACTTAGTTTTAATCTTTAAAAGCATTTATTTATCTTGTACCACAACTGAGATCCAATTCCTATTTGAATTAGTACTGGTTCCAAAAGGAGAGAGGTTGGGTAGTGGTTTTACATGTTGGTTCTAATATTTTTCTTCTATACTCTGTCATTTCCAAAGAGTCTCCAGGGGCACAATAAACCTTAAGGCTGATGTGCAATGTAACCTGCTTAAAAATTTAAGAATCTTCAGTTCGTAGAGCTCTTCTAAAGTAAAGGAGTGTAGTATGAAATTTCCTGCCCATTAATAGTTCAGCAGGTGAAGGTAAGTCTTGTTTTGAAGTACTGTTATATTCCATTGTGACTATATAAGGATGCTTGTTTGGACATTTGGTAAATCACATAAATTCTAACTATTTAATTTTTCCTGATGACTTTAAACTTTTTAAACAAATACAAACTGTTAGAAATTGTGTAGCCTTACAGAAGGATATAAGTAAATAACATTCTTGAGTGGAGTATAACTAACACACTGCATCTTGATATACGCAAATGCAATGTTAAGTCAATTACTCATAAAAAAATACCATTATTTTTGATTATATGATAGATGGTGAAGTACTAGAACTAAAACAAAAAGTTTTGTATTTAGGTGTTATTTACAGCAATACATTTTCATTTCATAATCATATAACAAGTGTCAGAGAGTCTGCAAATTGAATATTTGGATTTGTCATAAGAAATTGTAACAATTTTAATAGTTTAAACATAATGAAAGTATTATATTACAGCCTTGTGAGATCCAAATTTGAGTTTGCATCTAATATTTGGTATGGGAAATATAAAACCACAGGGAAATGTATTGAAATCATTCAAAACAAATTTCTTAGGTATCTATATTTTAAAAAGCACCACAAATGTCCAGATTACAATGTAATAACAACATCTCACTTAAGAAATGAATTTAAAATGTTTTCGTTGGAACAAAGAAGGAATATAACAGCTTTGTTATTTATATATAAAATAATTAACAATAAAATAAATCCAGCCGACATTCTTGCTCTTATTCCTTTCATTTTTTTTATTTATTTATTAAAAATCAAAATATGGAGTGTACACACTCTTGTTTTAACAAGGATAAATGAATTTGTACAGACGTGTGTAATATTTTTTATTAAATTCAGCCAAGCGTCATCATCAGGGCTTTCGTCAATCGGTCCAGAGACGTGATATATGTGTTAATGTTTGTAATTTGTTGTTTGTTTACAATTTTAATACGTCTCTGGACCGATTGACGAAAGCCCTGATGATGACGCAATGTCGAAAGCGCTTGGCTGAATTTAATAAAAAATATTACACACGTCTGTACAAATTCATTTATCCTTGTTATTTATTTATTAGCATTCAAAACATATACAGTTCTTTAAGCTAATAGGATAGCTTCAGAGCACGCAAGCTCTACTATGGTGTGATGAGGTCTTCTCCAGCGACAACTCCTCTTTACCCATTTTGTTAGGTCTGCTGGCCAATTTCTTTTTAGTCTTCTACTGTATTTTGGTTCTATCAGTGGATGGAGTAACGTGTTTTCATGGTTAGCCAGTCATTCATGATGTTTCGTACTTCTCTCTTTTATGACATCTTTGACGAAACTGACATTTAAGTCTTTATGTACTGTTGGGTTTGACACATACCATGGTGCATCAACTATCCAGCATTCCACAGGGAGGTCACTGCTCGCCACTCTTATTTAATATTTTCATCAGTGATATATTTGATTGTGTTATAAACAGCAAATGTTTAAAATTTGCTGATGACTTCTAGCTGTGGAGAACGGTGGAAATTGTGCGAGATCAGGAATTGTTACAGGAAGATCTGGATAGGCTGGCTGTGTGGTGTACGGCAAATAACCTCCAGCTGAATATTGATAAGTGTTGCTGTATTAGTTTTTTTCGTAAAGCAAGTAGGGTTCAACCCATTGATGGTAAGGCTTTAAAATATGTTTCATCAATTAGGGAGTTGGAAATTGTTCTGGATGAGAAATTATCACTTATTGACCACATCAATACAATCTCGGTGAATACTTCAAAAATGTTGGGCGTTGTGATGAGGAATTGCAAGTATTTTTCTGTTGAATCTACAAAACGAGTATATTGCTCCCTTGTTAGGTCCATCTTGGAATACTGCTCAGTAGTATGGTCCCCATACTTTCATAATCATATTAATTAGGTTGAAAAAGTTCAAGATAGATTTCTTAGATACTGTGCTTTTAGGAACAGCCATAGAATATATTAGACCATACTTATGCTGAAATTGAAAAACAAACGTCACTAGCTCCTCTTGGTAATCGTAGAGATATGTTGGGGGCCATATTTATATTTAAGCTCCTAAATGGGCGGGTTGATTGTGGGGATCTGTTGAGTCAGGTAGGGCTTAGCATTCCTTGTTGAAAACTTCGCTATCAAGTTATCTTTCATGTGCCATTTCATAGAACATATGGTACTATGAGTCCTATACCTCTCTCTACTTTTTGAATAGCTTTAATTTTGATATTTTTAATATGTATTTGGGTCAGTTCAAACATTGCTTAGGGCTGTAATTTGTTGAGTTATGTTGTGTTCTTAATTTTTTTTTATTTATATAAGTATTGTTTTGTACCTGTAGCTACATGGAAAGTGTTATGTATTTTAAATTAATTGGTTATGCTGTATCAGTGCATTATTGGCTTTTAGGAAGTGGCCATATGAGACCTAAACTTTTTTATTATTATCTCTATATTTTTTTTTTGGCGAAAACTGGTTCTAAATTAGATTCGCTTTCCAGCATCTCTAAAACAGTCATTATTTTGACATTTTTGACATTCGGTGAGAAAGCTTGGATTCCATTGTCAGCGTTTTTTTACACACAACAATCGAACAATTGAAAATCTTGTTTTATGTGTCACATGTCAGTATTTCATAACGAGGTATTCGACTAGGGAATTATTTTCTTATATGTGCCTGGTTTGAAATGCAAAAATGAGGGTGAAAAGCGATGTTTTCAAGTACTTTACAAAGCTTTCTGGTCCTGGCCAAAGTAAAGGAAAAATAGACACGTATGGCCTACAAAAATATGCGTTACATGCGACTAGAATGCTTAATCAGAAAATTTAAAAGCGAAGTTATAACTCAAGAAAAGGGTTTCCCCTCATCAACTTACACATAAATTTACATTATCTGCTCTGCATCTACATCTGACAATGTTGGCAAAGGTCCAGTCACTGAAACTGACGATGACGGCCCTTCAAAAATAGACTCGGCAAGTATAAGTGTCATTTCAGCATCCAGTAAATCACACGGACTGAAAACTTTTATGGACAGTATTTCTGTCGAGGAAACATCAATAATTTGGAAACTATTATCAAAAGCCATGTATGCAACTGCCACCCTGTTAAGCATTACTGAGAATGTATACTAGACTGAAGCTTTCAAACATATTCGACCAAGTCTCACGCTTCCATCTCGATGCATTTTGTCAAATTCTTTGGTAGAAGAAACATTTAAAGATGTAGAATGCGAAGTTAAAGCTAAAATGGCAGATGTTAGGTTTATAGGTGTACAGACTGACGGTTGGTCAAATTTAAGACGAGAAAATATTATCAATTTTGTAGTCACTATCCAAAGCCAGCGTTTTATCAAACACTAACTATAAAGACTTCCTGACACACTGGTGAATTAATGGCTACTCAGATTTCCGAAGTATATGAGGACATTGGAATAGATTGAGTAGTTGGCTGTGTAACAGATAATGCCGCTAATATGGTTCGTGCGTGGGAAATACTTAAAGAAAAATACCTGAAGAATATGACCGCTTACTACGGATGTGCTGCACATATTTTGAATTTGCTTTGTGGTAACTTACTCAATTTAAATTCGGTTGCTTCAGTTGTCAATGCAGCGAAATCAATCCTAAAAGCGATTAAAAACAAACTAGTTTTAAATGCTGCATTTGTACAATTACAAGAAGAAATGTTGCCAGCAAAAGGAAGGCAATCTCTAAAATTACCAGTGGTGACGAGGAGGGCATCTGTGATAATATGCCTGGAAAGCTTACAGATGAATAAAAAGGTTCCACAGACATTAGCGATTAATAATCTTGGCCAAACTGAACTTGAAACCCACGATCGACGATATATTCTAGACACAGATATATTTTGGGTAAAGGTTGAAAAATTCACTTCACTGTTACAGCCCGTCAAGAAATGGATTATAAAGTTGCAGGCAGACACTCCAAATATCAGCCAGGTTATAGAAGCTTTTGGGAAATTAAGCAACAGTTCGAAAAGAAAATCCCTAACTCATCACTTATAAAATCAGAATAACAAAAGGTTCTTGATACATTGACCAAAAGAGAAAAAATGTGCCTTACTACAGTACATTATGCAGCGAATATCCTTGACCCTTCTTTCAGGGGCTAAAACCTTAATGCTGCTCAGTGCAATGAAGGTCTACAATATATACACGATTTTGCAATATATATTTTGAAGAATGTGGAAATTGATGCAGTCTTCAAAGAATTGGCAGAATATCGTTCTGGAAGTGGATTTTTTTCATATAGGTTTGTTAAGGAATCAATGAATAATAAAAGTATGTTAAATCTTGATTTCTGGAAAGGTATTTGCACAGATCTCTCTTTAAGATATATTGCGGAAGCTTTACTTGGTCGTGCAACGTCTGCTTCTACTGAGCAATCATTTAGTGCACAAGGAATCGTTCACAGTAAGAAAAGGAATAGACTCACTACATACAAAGCTGGAAAATTAACTTATATCCACCACAACTTAAATTTGTTTAATGTCAAAAAACATATAAATTCGGCTAGTAGATCAGAAGTTACATGCACATGTTCAGCATCTTCGACATCAACACATTCTTTACAAGCTCCTATTGTAATAGATTATGACGATGACCATTAGCCCAATCCTCTTGAGCAGGGTTCAGAACAGATGCCAACAGAATTAATCAGAAGATATGAATTAGGATTGGAAATAGAAACTGAAACTGAAGAAGATTAAGAGCAAATTCAAGATTTGGAAAAAAATGTAAAATTTCGAGGTAGGCTCTGCTCTGAATCTTCTGATCCAGAGCCAGAAGATTTCAGATTAAAAAAAGACTTTTTCGAAACAGAAGTAAACTGATAGAAGTAGATTGAATCTGAATCTAGAATATTTTTATTTTATTACATAGGTACCTCTCACTTACTTCGTTTCCTTATTCCTTACCTTCTTTATCTTTGTTAATATGATATGAGAATGTGTTTTTGTTTTTTTTATTTCTTGTTTTCTAGTAAGAAGTAAGAGTACATTCGTTTTTGGTTTTTGTTTAAGATTGATAATTTTATTTTTGTTTCCGTTATATTATTGATTACTCAGATTATTCTAAATGTTAATATTTATTTATAGATATTCATATTACCTAAGTTACCTAAGTATATCTTATACAACAGTTATTGTTGTATAATTTATGTATTTGGTACTTTAGTACCTTTCAAATTTTTAGTGTGGCGTGAAATTGGTCTTCTTTTTTATTTATGTTAATAATAAATTGTTTATTTCTTATATTCTTGTATCATTTCAAGATAATGATTCACATATCTGCATTTCACATCTTTCTGCATTTAGGTACATTTCAAAAAATTGAAAAATTAATGAATTGTAAATGATTATGAAAATGACCAAAATGATGGTCATTTGTCACAATGTTTAAAATAGCATTTTACAACACTGGCCCATAATGCCCAATATTTGCTGGTAGATCTGCCGTGTATGATAAATATAGTATATAGTAATGGCCCTGTAGTACGCCTGCTTTTATTGGATGATTATCGGAACTGTTCTGTCACTTAGGTAAGATGTTAACAGTTTTAAGTATGTTTATTGGAAGACGATTTTCAATTTTATATAATAGGCCTGTGTGCCAAACCCTGTCAAATGCCTGGCTAATGTCTAAAAACACTGGTGTGCAGTATTTTCTCTCTTTTAGTGCTTGATATATTGTGTCACTAGCCAGGGATGATAAAAAACACGTTTTTTTAGAAAAAACAAAACATGCTGTTTTTTTTGTTTAAAACTTTTTTTTTGTTTAAAACAGTTTTGAACATCTGTTTTAAACATAAAAGAAAGAGCGAAGGCAGATACCTCTACAGCCGCGAAGCATGTACCTATTTTCAATTTGGCTAACATATAACAGAGGTCAGTACTAATCAACTCCCCTAATTCGCTAGCAGATAAAATACTGTGTTTGGGATTAGTTTTGGGTTAGTTTAACAGCAACAGTCAATTTCACTTTGTGCGTTTGTCACTTAAATTTTGTGGAAATTGGAAATGACTGGACGAAGAAAGGATGCTGTTTGGAATTACTTCATTTCATCTACTGGAGCCAGTACCAGTAAAACAGCAAGAGTTCAGTGCAAGAAATGCAATAAAGAACTTGTTGCTTTAGTAGCACGGATGCAAAAATATGTAAAAGAATGTAAGAAAAGTGCAAGAGAAACAAAAATACTGACATCATCAACTCCGATAATCAAAGTAGCAGTGATATATGCGTCGATTTCGATTTAAGAGGTAAGTAATAAGAATAATTTTTATTCAAATTGAATCTGCTTTTATTTTTCATGTGGTATACATGTACTGTTCACGTAAAGCTGTGCAACATAATTAATTAAGGAAGGTTTTAACAATAAGTATATGTAATAGTAAAGATAAATCATGATTTTTTAAATTGCTTTACTTCCCCCTATAAACATTTTTTCGTTTATCTCAATTATAAATAAATAAAAATTAATTTCAAGCAGTACACAATCAGAAGCAAGCACTAGTTCAATTTCAGTTGAATCTTTCTTATCCACAGCAAAGAATATTTCTGTGTTGGCTACTGATCCTCAAAACTCCAAGAAAAGAAGAAAATTGGATTCATTTGTAATAAGAACCACAGTTAACAAAAAGAAGAAACTAGACATTCCAATTGCCAAGTTTGTGTATACGACACATTCGCCCTTTAAAAATTGTTGAGCATTCTCAATTTAAGAAGATGATTGAATGCTTGCGCCCGGTATACCAACCACCAAACAGGTTCCAAATCGGTGCAGAATTGCTAGATGAAGTGTATAATTCCATTAAATCCGAAATTCAGACTGACTTAGCTGATAAAGTAGTGTGTATGTCCCTAGATGGATGGAGTAATGTAAGAAATGATTGTATTGTGTGTATATCTGTAACTGATGAAAAAGTTCATTTAGTAAGTACTATAGATACGGAAGACAACAGTCATCCATCAGAATATTTGCTTGCTCTAGCCATAAAAGCGATAAAAGAGTGCCTAAAATTGAATTGTATTGTGACTGATAATGCTTCGAATGAGTAAAATGAGAAAATAAATTGCTACATCTGAAAAAGTTGGGAAGGTAGATATTCTAACTTATGGCTGCTCTGCACATATTTTAAATTTACTTGCAAATTCCGGCAGTAAAGGAGCAAGTTAAGAAAAGTATTTTAGAAATGTTCACTTTGCAGCTGCACATTATAAGCAGGAGGGGGGCAAGGCGCTTGTCCTGCCACAAGATGTGAGATGGAATACCCTAGCCGATTGTTTAGAATCTTATCTGGCATATAATTTCAAAAGTGTGCACTGAAAATCGTGCTGCAATCGATACTCAGATTGCTTCTTTAGTACATGACATGAATTTGAAAATGAATGCCCAAGATTATCTAGATAAACTCAAATTGATCGCTGTTGCTCTAGACAGAGTTCAAGGCAACTTTTGCACAATTAGTGAAGTTACAGAAATATGGTTAAATTTATTGAATAAATTTAGAGAAAATCTTACAGAAACAGACTTATCATGCTGTGAAAAGAGATTTGCAATGGCTATGACACCTGCTCATTTTCTAGCTAATATTCTTGATCATCGTTTTAGAGGTTTCAAATTAGATAGCAATCAACGTGAAACAGCCATGGAATATGCTGCTGCTTCATATCCAGATGCAATGACTCATATAATAAATTATGAAGCACAAGCATTTCCATTTAAAAACTATTTGTTTACGACAGAATAAGTAAAAATTGTTAAACCCATCGTTTGGTGGAACACTTTGAAAAGAGATTTGAATGCTGCCAACAATTACATTGTGCAACAGCGTCTTCGGCTGGGTAGAACGACTGTTTACTGCATTCAGATTAGTCCATACCATTTCTTGTTCGTATGTTGCATAATATATCTATATTATTTTATGTTATTTTTATATTATTTTTGATAGAATATTTTTATTTTTGTTAAGTACTTATACTTATATCAGGTAGGTGTCAGTTACAAATATGTATTAATAAAAAGCTGAGTTGTATTGAAGAGTTTTTTTAAAGTAATAAAAAAATAAACTTAAGATTAACAAATGTTTAAAACATATTTTAAGCAGTTTAAAACATGTTTTTTTCGGGTGTTTTAAACACCTTGTTTTAAACATCACAACCCTGTCACTAACCCCGTGGATTTGTTGTATAGTTGAATGTTCTTTGCTGAATCCAAACTGGTGTAGTGATATCCATTCTTCGGTGTTTGGTAGTAAGCTTATTGGGCAAAATGAATAGACAATGTTTGGGTTTTTGCCTTGTTTTAGGATCATTATTATTTCTACAGTTTTCAGCAGTTTTGGCTGGTAATTAATATGTAACATAGTATTAAATATGCGGGTGATAAGTATTATACCTTTCCTTGGTAAGTCCTTTATCATTTTTGAGGTTATTTTGTCTATGCCAGGAGCTTTTCTGGAATTTATGTAATTGATTTCCTGTTGAACTTCGTTTACCGTTAGCGGTTTAATTACTGACATGTTTGGAGGAATTTCAGATGATTTTCTTTCAATTTCAGGATTAGGTACGCCGTTGTTGGGATTAAACAAGGTCATCTAGCCCATTGTAGATTATGTCCTAGTTTGTTATGAATAGGTGGCACATATGTTTTGGTTTTTCTAGAATTTTTGACCAGTTGCCAAATCGAGTTGTCAAATTGGTGATGTAATCCATAAAAGATCTTTCTTTTATTTTTGTTTTCAGTTGGTTACTTATTCTGTTAAGTCTTGTTTTATCTGATGGAGCATGCCAGTTTCTTTATCTCGACTGGAACATTGAACGTTTTATTTCCAGTATTTGTTTCTGGTGTGGCATGCTGTACTGCCTCTTTAAGTGTAATGACTAAAGTTGTTAATGTTTCATCTATTTCCGTTGCCGTTTTTAGTCTTATTTGCAGTTTAATGTCTCCTTTTAACTTGGATTGATTCTCAATCCAATTTGTTTTGCTGTTGTGTAGTCTTCGATTTGGTTTTTTATGGATGATAAAGCAGCTAACTGTTGCTACTATACGAGAGCAGTCAGACGAGAGGTCATAGTTTGGGACAACTTTCATATACTCAGACGAAATACCTTATGTAATAAACAAATCTGGTAAATCAGGAACCTTGTTGGGGTCCGTCGGCCAATAGGTAGGAGTACCAGTTGATAAGAATTGATAGCACTTATCTTGTATACTACTTACCCTTCTTTGTGTTGTAGTAAGTCGTGACCCATATAATGTATGCTTACTATTAAAGTCTCCACCAGCTATGAATTCGTTTCCCAGAGTCTCAAATAGATTATTGAAGTTTTGTTTCTTCAAATTGTGAAGAGGTGGACAATACGCAGGTGCAATTGTCAATTCATAAGTTGACAATTTAACTTTTATGGTTGTTGCTTGTATATGGTCGAATTTATATTTTGGTAGTTCTATATGGCTGATGGAACTTCTGATTAGTATGGCAGAACCAGCATGGGCAGTGTTATCTGGATGATTAGTAGAGTATATATTGTACCATGGAATCTTAAAGTAGGATTTTTTTAAACTCATTTAATGGCACTGGCTACCGCCAACTGGCCAAAACTTCGTATCTTGTAAAGTATACTCAAGATAGTCTTTATTAGCTTATGGTTTGTCAATTTTCCCAGTATGGAAGAATAAACTATATCAATTGATTAACTGTTTTTCTGTTACTATTTTTTTTTCTGCACAATTTTTTTTTCTTTTTAATATATTTTTTTTCACATACATAGGCACTTTCAATGTGTTAGATGCTTCTATAGCCTTTTTTTAATTTAATATTTTTTTTTTCTTTTTTTCAATAATTTTTTGTTATTTTTGATCTTCTTTTGATTTTTTTTTATATTATTATTTTTTTGGAGACAGGGACACTTGTTAGGAAAATTTAATTGCCGGAGGACCTCCCGGACAGGTGTAGACTTACACAGGTGTTAATCCTTGGATGGGTAAACATAAGAGTGGGAAACACAGACTTATTCTATATTTACAATTTTATACCCGCGTCATTTATATATTTATGTGTTGCAGTGAAACATTCCTGATTGCTTAGTAGATATTCCAGATTAATGGGTAATGGGATTTTTTTTTGGACTAACTGATGAAAGAGCTTGTTGATCTGTAAGGTATTATTGCGACACTCTAGGGTGACATGTTTTAGATATCCTATGCTACCACATGTACAGTCTGGACTATTTACTAGTCCAATTTTAAATTGATACTCAGGATACATGGCATGGTTGCTCCTCATTCTGTTTATATTTGTAATTATTTTCCTGTTTTGGTATGTTTTAAACCATATTTGGTTGTATTGTTTTATAAAAGCGACCTTTGATGCTTTCTTGGAAACCTGTGTTCCATTTTTCTTTTGTTTGTTTTCTGAGTATCGAAAAATAGTCTGTAAATGGGTTTTTAAATCCTACTAGTTTTTGTCCGTTTTCTGCAGCAGATTTTGCTAACAGATCTACTTTTTCATTGCCCGTAATACCTACATGTGCTTTAATCCATACTAAAGAAATATGTTTATTGTCAAGTTTTATCTGGCGGTGAAGAGTCAGTATATAAATTATTATGTGATTTTTAACTGATGTAATTGTTGTGGTTTTTATTTTTTCCAGTGAGCTTTTGCTATCAGTGAAAATTACGAAGTTAGTCTTACATGAGTTTAGGCACATTTTCAATGCTTCTCTTATTGCAGTGAGTTCCGCTGGGAATATTGAAGAGTGCTCTGGTAGTTTGAATGCCTCATTTCTATTTATGTTTTTGTAATATACAGCGCATCCAGTATTACCTTGACTGACTGATCCATCTGTGTATATTTGTTCATAATTTGTCCATTTACAATTTATCTCCTGATTTATTATGTGTATATTCTGGTCATTTTGTGGTTTTTCTATGACAATGATTGGAGGGTTATCAAATATTTCATATTGTGTTATGTGACTTGCAAAGCTTTCTGTTTGATGTATGGTTTGTTTATATTCCTTGACTTGATTATATGATTCTATCAATAGTGGTTTTTTCTTGTGAGCCCAGTATTTGTGACTAGTGCATAACTGAGATAAAATTTGCAATTTCTCTGATATTCCATTATTTTTAGCTATAAGTTTTAATGTAAATTTTCCTGCCAGTAAAACCCTTCTTATTTCCATTGGTGGTTCTCGAAATTCAGCCTCAAGTATATTTATTGGTGTACTGTTCAGATATCCACCGCAAGTGGTAATGTTATGATAGAATAATGAGCCATAGTCTAATATTGATCTTATTAACGATCTATAAAGTAAAATTGCTATATTAGGGTCTGCTCCCCATTTTTGCCCACGTATTGACTTTAATATGTTAATTGCATTTGCTGCCCTTGTTGTGATGTATTTAATGTGTTTTTTCCAGTTAAGCTTCATATCCAGATATATACCCAGGAAGGCGGGGTTGGTTGTAAGTTGGCCATTGCTTTGTAGTTGGTTTGCTTATTTGCTTGCATGCGCTTTGCTTGTCTGCTTGTGGGTAGCTTTCTGCAGCCCAATGGAGAAATGCAACCATCGAGTGTCTGCCTCCTCGTGGCACCGCTGGATACGTTAGCACTGTTGGTCATCAGTGACAGCAGTGTTGACCAACCAAATGACACTCCAACAACCCAAGCTAAGGTGTGAGGAACGTGCCGATGGCTGAATGGCCGCAGGGAATGCGACCACGAACGTCCCCCTAGGGGTACCAGGCGACACCCCCTTGCAAAACAGCCTTTCCCTGGCATGCGGGGCTCTGCCAGGGATGACGAACATTTCCCTAGCTACTCGTGGGACCAAAATGGACCAAAAAGAAATAAAAAGAAAAACAAAACCGGAGGATGAGCGAGAACGCTCACCTCCACCAAAGCACCGTCGATGAAAAAGAATCTGCGGTGCTGAGGTAAAGAGAAGGAGGAAAGCGAGGCAGCAAGCTGGCGTCTCTACAGACACCACTAGCGCCACTCGCCCCTCCCTCTCTAAACCTGGCACCAGCGGCCAAAAACTTAAGGGTGGCGAAGGCAGTTCCTCCTCCAAAAGAGGCCCGGAACGCGTCGCGCCCCAAGTAAAGAACCGCATCCGCTCCAACACCTCAGAGGAAAACTCCTCAAGAAGAAAGAGGACGCGGATGGACGCTAAAACCATAGATAAAAGCTACAGCGAAGCAGCTACCAGCCACTTACGCGTAGCCATTATAGATAAGGCCGATCCATACGGTAAAATAATTACCGATAATGGAGACCTTATCAAAAAACAACTAATGGAGGCTTTGGACATAACCCTTATGTCCGCCTCCAGCAGTCTGAAAAGGCCACCTACTTTCAGGTCATGGTCGCACTCTGGTGAAATAATCAGAGTCACTTGCGATAATGACGAAACGCTAGAGTGGCTAAGAAATACAGTTTCAAAACTGAAACCGTGGAAGGAGGCTAAGCTCGACGTGATGCACGTCGACAACCTCCCCCAGCTGACAAAAGCCACCCTCTGGGTCCTCAGCGAAGCTCACGCTGACCTGGGTGACAAAGAGGATGTGCTGCGCCGGCTGGACAAACAAAACCCAGACCTTCGGGTGGATGCATGGTTTTCCTTCCACCACGAAGCAAAGGTCAACCCCAAAGGACACCTATTCGTCTTTGGCGTAAGAGACGAGGAAATGGGTGCCCTAAAAAAACGATCAATGAGGATGAGCTACGCGTTCACCTCATTGATTGTCAAAACCAAGAAACTGGACCCGGAACGAAAGGGATCGAGCACGGACCCCCCTCTCCCACCCGAGGAACTCCAAGAAGCTGTTGCTTCTGCGGAGACTGTCGAACCATCCTCCAAGATGGCGACTGACACTCTCCTGGCAGAACTAACAGCTCTAAGCCAGGACACAGGCGACGTCAACACACCTCCAAGTGAGGAAGTGGAGATGGCCTAAAAGAAATATCCATCTCACCACCATCAAGCCGAGATGGACAATGAAAAGGTAAGATTCATACAGTGCAACCTTCAACACAAAAAGGTGGCTTCGGCAACACTTTGCCGCCACCTGGATGTGATGCAGGACACAATAGCACTTATCCAAGAACCCTGGATAAGACAAGCCAAAATCATGGGTCTAAATAATCCAAAAGGTTTAATTTTCAGCTTTCCAAGCAATCAGCAACCTAGGACGGCCATATACGTCCCTAGATATTTCAAGACCTACCCACTGACGCATTTTTCGTCCTCCGACCTAACGGTAGTGAAGGTTGAATATGCACAGAAAGGTCAAAAGAAAGTGTTAATACTGGCATCTGCATACCTCCCCTCAGACGCAGCTAAACCACCACCAACTAAGGAGCTGGAGGACCTTGTGGAACCCTGTCTCACCCAGAAGCTTGAACTGGTAATAGGCTGCGATTCAAACTCTCACCATGTAAGCTGGGGCAGCAAAGATATTAACACTAGAGGTAAGTCTTTTTATGATTATATAACTAACAAGAATCTTTGCATTCTAAATAGAGGTACTGAACCAACTTTTATTAACTCTCGTAGTCAAACGCGAATAGATATTACCCTATCTACTATTAATACGTCGAATAAAATCTCCGGCTGGCATGTATCCGACGATATTTCAATGTCGGACCACCGCTGGATAAAATTCGAAATAAAACTTGCGCTCACAACCTCCACAATGACTCGCGACCCCAGGAAAACGGATAGGACAAAATATGTCCACTGCTTGAAAGGGGATCTGCGAGGAGTCGAGGATGTGTTGCCCAACAATAAAGGAGATTTGGAAAGTTATCATGAAACAATTCGAAACTCCATTATTAATGCCTACAAGATGTCTTGCCCACTCAGGCGGATCGATCTCGATGGAGCCTCCACTTCGTGGTGGTGCCATGAGATTAGCCAGCTCAGGGGGACGGCGAGGAAATCTTTCAATAAGGCAAAAAGAACAAAACTCAAAGAGGATTGGAACTCATAGAAGTCTCACCTCAAAGAGTATAAAAAAGTCATCAGACAAAAGCAAAGAGAGGCATGGAGAATCTACTGCGAGGAAATCGAGGATTTCCCCCAAGCAGCTAGACTCCAAAAAGCCCTCTCAAAAGAACCCCACCGTCATATCGGTATACTAACCAGAGAGGATGGCTCTAAAACTGCCAACCTAAAGGAAAGTCTACAATTATTGATGTCAACTCACTTCCCTGACTCCAGAACCACAAATACGGCGGCCTGGGAGGATGAGGAGAATCACTACCCGACGGACGATGACTGGCGTTTATCACGACAGATCGTCGACGCGGACAGACTGAGGTGGGCCATCTTAGGCTTCTCCCCCTTTAAATCCCCAGGAACGGACGGTATTTATCCAGCCCTACTTCAGTGGGGCCTGGATGAACTAATGCCGCACCTGGTAGGAATCCTCAGATCCTCACTGGCACTGAGGTATATTCCAAAAGGTTGGAGAGAAGTCAAAGTTGTGTTCATACCAAAACCAGGAAGAATGGACTATTCCATCCCAAAAGCATATCGACCCATTAGCCTCACATCATTTACAATGAAGACTTTAGAGAGGCTGTGCGAACGATACATAAGAGATGTGGTGATAACACGAAATCCACTGCATCCAAATCAACATGCATACACTCCAGGGAGATCCACGGATTCGGCTCTTCATCTCGTGGCGGGCCGCATCGAGAAATCGTTGGAAAATAAGGAGTCCACCCTGGGTGTATTCATAGACATAGAAGGCGCATTTGATAGAACCACTTTTCCTAAAATAACAAATGCACTTTCCAATAAGAATATCCCCCAAACCATAAATGGCTGGATATATAACATGCTCTCAAAAAGAGCAATCAAAATCAGTGTAGATGATGTAACCATCAGAGGCTTGGTTGTAAAAGGTTGTCCACAGGGAGGGGTGCTCTCACCACTACTATGGAACATGGTCTTAGACTCCTTGGTCAGCCACCTCAATGATAACAACTACTACACAATAGCATACGCAGATGACTTAGTGATTCTGCTAACAGGGAGATTCGAGGAGACACTCTGCGCTTTAATGCAGGAGGCCCTCAATATCATAGAACAATGGTGCAGAGACCATTCGCTGTCAATAAATCCAAAAAAGACTGAGATGGTCCTCTTCACGAAAAAAAGGAAGCTTGCAAAACATCAAGCCCCAAAGCTCCTGGATACCAAACTTAATTTCTCTTCAGAGGTGAAATATTTAGGGGTCACCTTTGACAATAAGTTAACATGGAACTCCCACTTAGAAAACAGAGTTAAAAAAGCATATATTTCTTATGAGCAGTGTCGTAGAACCATCGGCCGCACCTGGGGAATGTCACCTAAGGTTGCTGCCTGGATCTACACTGCCATCATCAGACCTATGCTAACGTACGGTGCGATTGCCTGGGGAGCTAAGGCAAACCAGCTGACAGTCGTCCGTAAACTGGACCAAATCCAAAGAACAGCATGCCTCAACACAACAGGAGGCATGAGAACCACACCAACAAGAGCTATGGAGGTAATCCTCGGTCTCACTCCCCTTGACATATACATCAAGGAGGTTGTTTTGATGACCATGGCACGTCTGCGCTCTACTGGTATACAACCTGATGTAGGATCCGGTAAACTGAGATGTAACTTGTGGCATGAGGCCCTCAGGGAGATCCCACTGCTGCAGGCCAATACGGACTCGATTCCACCGCGATATGCCTTCAACAGGCCCTACAAGGTGATTTTTAAAAACAACGCACAAGACCTAGTGGAAGAAGGCGAAATCCGCATCTTCATAGATTGGTCTAAATCCAACGTGGGCTCAGGATGTTGAATTTTTTCCAGACCCCTGAATCTAAACATAAAATGGGAAATGGGCTGCAATGCGAGTGTTGCTCAAACAGAGCTCACTGCTATCTGCATCGCTGCAAAAGAGATTACCAAAACGAAAACCACAGGTAATAATATATACATCCTTACGGACAGTAGACAAACACTACTAGCCCTGAACAGACCACGTATTACATCAGGCCTAGTACTAGAATGTCACATGGCCTTAATCGAAGCCTGTAACAACAACACGGTCACTTTAGGCTGGATCAAGGGCCATGAGAAATCGAAAGGAAACCGTATTGCAGACTCGCTAGCCAGGAAGGCAGCCTCCCAAAAACTCTTGGGACCTGGCACTTTCATTGGTCTATCGGCGTCAGCAACGGCCGACCTATTAAAGGAACACTCCCTTAATAAGTTTAAGGGTAGATGGAACGACGCAGAAGGCTGCAGGCTTGCCAAGGAACTGCTACAGTACCCGGACAGCAAAGTAGCCAAAAAATACGTGACTATGAACAGGCGGAACCTACGAACAATCACAGGAATTCTGACTGGTCACTGCCACCTACGAAAACACCTTCACAGACTGGGTTTATCTAACACCCCACTTTGTAGAGGATGTGAACATGAAGATGAGACTGTCGAACACATTCTTTGCGAATGTCAGACACTCTCTCAATTTAGGTTTCAAGTATTCGGCGAGTACAGGCTAACATACGCCAATATGAGGGAACTTAATTCACGCGACGTTATCGCCTACTTCAAGGAAGTAGGCTGGATGACGAGCTAGAAGGAAGTTTTGAACCTCAGAAGGATGCACAATGGGCCAATTGTGGCCTAAGTGCTGTAGGGCCACCCACCCTTCAAATCTTTACAGATACAGATATACCCAGGAATTTGAAATTTGTTTCATATTTAATATTGAACGATGACAGTAACGTGGTGGATTGTACCTTTTTCTTGTAAAAGTACAAACGTTGGATTTCTGTTCTGATATTTTTAAGCCAACTTCCTCGGTCCATTTTTTAATAATTGCAATATTCTGTGAAAGGGTGTTATTACAGCTGTCTATTTGTTTTGATTCTGCATAGACACATATATCGTCAGCAAATTGTAATATTTTAGTGTCTGTTGTTAATAAATTTTCCAATTCCTGTGTGTATATTATATAAAGGAGTGGGCTTAAGATGCTTCCTTGGGGTAGACCTACCTGTGTCTGTCGCATGTCAGTGAGGCCTCTACTAGTTCTGATATATAGCTGACGTGTTGAATATATCTTTAAAATATTTATTATAATTGTCTTTGGTATGCCGAGAGCCATCATTTTTGTATATAAGATATCCAGGTTTACATTGTCGTATGCTCCTTCTATGTCTAGAAAAATAGCAGAAATTGAGTTGTTTTTAGTGAAAGCTATTTGGATATCAGTGACCAAATTGGTTAAACTTTCTTGTGTAGATCGTTCCCGTCTGAAACCATATTGTGATTTAGGTAATAATTGATTTTTTTCTAACCAAAATTCTAAGCGATTTTTTATTAGCCGTTCATATGTCTTCAAAACACAAGATGCTAACGATATGTGTCTATATGATGGGTAATTATCAGGTGGTTTGTCCTTTTTCAATATTGGTATTATTATGTAATCTTTCCAGTCTTGAGGTATTGGGGATTGGTGGGTCCAAATATTATTAAACTGCCTGAGGATTTGTTCTTGAGAGTTTCTGCTCAGATTGGCTAACATTGGGTAGTGTATTTGGTCTTTTCCCGAAGACGAGTTGTTACTAATCTTAAGAGCTATAAGTAGTTCGTTCATCGTTAATGGTCTATGCAGAAAATCATTTGGTGCTTCAGGTAATTCCATATCAGCTTCCGTTTGTGGTACCCAATCTGGCACCAGTTTACTATGAAACTTGGGAATCCACTCATCATCTAAGTCAATAGTTTGATAATTTTCCTGCCTTCTACCTCTATATCTATTTATTCGCTGCCACACTTCTTTAATAGGGGTACTGCTCTATTCATAGAGTTGCAGTAATTCTTCCAAGTTTGTCTTTTCGTTGCTTTTGTTATTTTTTTAACCACAGCATCACTGTGTTTGAATTCCAATATATTTTCAAGGTTAGGATTTTCTCTATATTTGTTATACACGAGTATCCTTTTCTGGACTGCTTCTTCACATTCGTCATTCCACCACTGCTTTCCTCTTGATTTGATTGTTTTGACTGTTTATTGGGGTATCGTTGTTGATGCTATTTTATTGATAGAATTAACTATGTCTTCATATGTTGGTTCCTCATTGATGATTGAGAATATTTCTTCACTGGTTTCTGTATATTTACTCCAGTCTGTTTTTAATATCTTCCATTTTCTGCTGTTGTTGAAACTGAAAATATTTGGCTTAATGAAGCAGTCAATTATAATTGGTAAATGATCAGAACCACAAGGATCATCATGTGTTTTCCATTGGAATAAGTGTGATATATGTGGACTAGTAACTGTCAAGTCAATGGTACTGGCTCTTGAGTGTAGATTGTATTGGATTAAAGTGGAAGATCCATCATTTAGACAGATGAGATTGTTGTCTTCTAAACAGCTTAAAAGTGTGTTCCCATAAACGTCATCCCACTCACATCCCCACGCCTGGTTATGAGAGTTAAAGTCCCCTCCAATAACAAACGGAGCAGGTATAGATGAAAAAAAGGAATTCCATACATTTACATCAATATATGTAGCAGGTTTTATATACAAGGATACAAAAGTAATATTATATGAATCACAACTAATAGTTACACATTTATTTGGTATATCAGGAAAAACAGGTAAAAATACTTCTCTAAATTTTATATTTTTTTTATTAGTATAGCTACCCCACCCCTTCCGTCTAGACGGTCGGAACGAAGGATATTATAAAAGGGAAAATTGACAAAGACCCCTGGTCTAAACCAAGTTTCTGATAGTAATGCTATGTCTGCATTAGTCTCACTCAAAAGATTCTCTTTATTAGAAGTTGCAGATCTGCAATTCCATTGGCAGATCTTAAGTTCTTAAGTATTTATTAATTCCTTTACTTCTTCATCCATTTCATGATGTTGTGATCTGATATTAGAACAATATGTAGCTGATTCCCCCAGAAGTGGAGGGTAGATTGCATGGAGCTATAATTTTATTATGTGCATCTAATGTGAGATTTGGTGAACTGGGTCTGATTCTTTTGGGAGTTTTTATTATTGTTTGAGTATAATAGGATGACCTTTTTGGAGGAGATGGCTCAGTCGATGTAACTGTTGCAAATGTTCTTTTTGGTGTTTGATTGTCAGCATCTTTGTATGATACATTTTTTTCAGACATTAATTTTTTAATATCTTTTTGTCGTTTGAATTCGGGACATTCGTTAGTAGCATTGGTATAGTGTGTCCCGTTACAGTGGAAACATTTAGGGGATATTATTTCTGTGCAACTATCTGTAGGATGATTACCTTTACACTTTAAACATCTCGTCGATTCTTTACAGTGTTTACCCAAATGACCATATCTAAAACAATTATAACACAAAACCACTTTCTCAACATATGCTTCAACTTCACATATTACGTGATTAATTTCAATATATTTAGGAAGAGTTTGCGATTTAAATGTGACTAGTATCGTTCCAGTTGGGACATACTTGACAGTTTGATCCGGCAATATCACTTTTCTGGATAACCTTTTTGTTGATTCGACTTTGAACCTACAATGGAAATCGTGTTCTTTGATATTATTTTGAATGTATTCATCTGAATATTCTAGTTCAATTTGTCTAATTAGGCCTCTTCTGTGCAACATGAATCTTGGGATGTACGCAACTAAATTGCTCTTTGGCAGTTCTGAAGATTTTACTAGTGTATTGGCACTGTTAAAATCTTTACAATTTATTCTGATTCTATTTTTACCTATGGATTCTATTGACTTTATTTGATTGTTAATTTCTTTGTGATATTTGTAAATTATTTCTCCAATTTACAATTTACATAGCACTTAATTTTCCAGTGAAATTTTCTGAAATGTTTTCAATATATAAAGAATACGGGCCTGTGTCTGTAGATTTAAATAAGTATATTTCTCTTTTTTGTGTCTTACTAATTATTGTATTGGAATTAGTTTCATGGTTGGGTTTTTTGCTTTTGTTTACTTTGTTTTTATTATCATTTGGATGTTTTGTAATACTTTCCAAAAATGTACTAATTTGATCATTACTTACTTTGTTTAAAGTTGAGTTATTTTTTTTACATTACCGTTCGAAGAATTATCAATATCCATAGCATCATTATTTTGTTGTTCATTTTGACCAAAACCTGAAAATGCGTCCTGAATTCCGTCCGACTGGTTACTCATTATTTTTATTCACTAACTAAAATTACTTCAACTTATTTATTTTAAATGTAAATTGGGTTTATTGTTCAAGACTACTTTTTATCGCACTCCGTAAAACACGTCTGTGTACTACAAAATGTAGAATTGTACTGTTAAAGTAGGATCTATCTGTGAAATGTGTTTCACTTATCAGTACGATATCAATTTTATTGTTGTGCAGAAATATTTCAACTTTGTTTTTATGTTGTAAAAGCCCATTGGCATTCCATTGTGCAATTTTGATGAGGCTATTGAATTTTACTTACAAGTGTGGTTAGTATGTTTAAAACCATACTGTTTTATTGTATAAGTTGGTGGAACATGTTTTTGAACTCTTCTAAGAATTTGCTCATTATGCTGTTTATGTATTATTTCCTTGGGTGCGAGTTACTGGTACTGCCATAGTGGTTCTCTTTGGAGTTTCGTTAGCATTCTAACGGATGTTCAATCTGTTACTCGCATTATTTGGTTTCAGAAGTTTGTGATAGAGCTCACAACCTTTATAGCTAGCCGGATGAGCTCCATTGCATAAAGCACATTGTGCAATTTTGATGAGGCTATTGAATTTTACTTACAAGTGTGGTTAGTATGTTTAAAACCATACTGTTTTATTGTATAAGTTGGTGGAACATGTTTTTGAACTCTTCTAAGAATTTGCTCATTATGCTGTTTATGTATTATTTCCTTGGGTGCGAGTTACTGGTACTGCCATAGTGGTTCTCTTTGGAGTTTCGTTAGCATTCTAACGGATGTTCAATCTGTTACTCGCATTATTTGGTTTCAGAAGTTTGTGATAGAGCTCACAACCTTTATAGCTAGCCGGATGAGCTCCATTGCATAAAGCACATTTACCTGGAGTGTCCCTGGTTTTCTTACAGGGTGTAGTGTTGTGTATTGCACCACATTTAATACAGACATACGGTCTGTTGCAGTACATTTTAGAATGTCCATACTGCTGGCATCTTATACTTTGCGTTATTCCTTTGATTCTTTTTGAGGATTCTATTTATATGGCTCTGTTGTTGAGATTTGTCAATTTGTATGTTTCCTTATTATTGTCACTTGGCTCTAAATCGATAAAGAAGAGGTTCATTGGTTCTTTGGTTATCCTGTTCCTTCCATTTATTATATTTCTAACGTTGTCTCCACTTCTGAGCAATTCTTCTTTGATGTCTTTAACGTTTGCTGTATGATGCTTTTTTAAGACTACTCTATAAGCTCGTTCCTCTTTTGGTTGATATGTGTGATGAACAGCGTTATTATCACACATGAATTTTATTCGCTTTCTATAGGTATCTGATGTGTCATTATTGATTTTAATTGTGTTGTCTGCTATACATTCAATGATATACTGTTTATCATGTACCAAGGTTCTGAGATTGTTAATCATCTCTGCATGGTTTATTACTCCGTACACAAATATCAAAGGGGGCTTAGGAGATTTGCTTACATGTTCATCTTTATTTGGATCGCTGGTGTCTTCCATTTGTTCATTTAGAACATTGAATGTGTTGCTTGTGCTTGCCGCTTGTGGCTCATCACTTATTTTGTTTTCCTTCTATTCAATGTTTTTGTTTTTACAACTTGCCATGGGTTTTCTATTGTAGTAACTGCTACATCCATATCAAATCCTAGGAGTTTTTCTTCGTTACTGGTAGAGGACATTCTGTAGTAAGTATTGATTATTGTTTGGTGTGCTATGATCTGGTTTTCCATGACATGTAACTATATAATTAGGTTGTGACAAGTATAATCCACCATTACTTGGCATTAGCTGAGAAATGATTTCATTTGGAGTAAATTGTTATGACATTTTCATATTGTATATTGGTACACTCTGTATGACATTGTTGAATGGAACACCCTGTAAATGGGTTGACCGAAATTGTTGTGTGGGTCACCCTGTATGTTGTTATTTGTTGTAAAAATTGGTTGACTAATTTGTATACCTGGCTCATTAAAAGCAGGCGTTTAGTTCATTTTTATTTAGAATATTATTTTCAGTTTTTGTACTTTATCGTTAACTAATAAAATTTGTTTTATACTCTTTCACTTCTATCTTGTTTTTGCCGTAGCACTATTGTTAACATAGAGATCGAAAAAACGTCTGTATACTACAGATTTCTGCAAAACTACTTTTTTTTGTATATTTCCAGACTGCTACGTGAAGTTCAAAAGAAGAGTGTGCACGTTTTGGGTAAATATGTCAACAGCTTCTTTTTTCGTCAACAACAAACTTAATGCAATATGTAATATACCTAACAACTGTTGGCCGAGCTCCAAACACTACGTTTAAATTAGCTAGATACTTTTATATTTCCCCTTCGAACCAGTTGTTACTTACTTTTTCCTTTATAATTTTAAGGAAGTAAAACATAGAACATGAAACAATGAGTAAGGATTATACTATTGTTCCGGCACAATCATTAGGTGATTAACCTGTATATTTGGCATATCCCATGCTTTGGCGAAAATATTATATATTAATGCCAGTTGGTAATTTTCCCTCTTTAAGTTGAATGAACGTGTGTATTTTCAGAGATGAAGTTAACCTGATTCTAAGGAAAACAATGATTGAGAAACAAACTTTTTTTACGTAGGTGTATTGTGAATTTCTGGCAACTGATGTAGCTTAAAAATATTATAAATGATGCAAAACTTTTGCGTTTTATATTTGTTCTTTTTAGAAAGTACTTAGCGAATAATTTCTTACACAATTGCAACAATTTTATATATTCGCCACTATTTTTTTCATAAAATATTGGAAGATCCTACAAGAGAAGAAAGAAATTATGGAATTTATTAACAACAGCAAAACGGAAAAGATAACATAACTATGGAACTGATAAACTACAGAAGAGAGAATGTACCAACTGATAATAAAAATTTTGACGATATATACACAATTCATTTACTCTAATGTAGTCTTGTTAAACCTATTTTGGAGTATGCTTCGTCGGTGTGGAGTCCATACTATGCTTGTTATATTCACAAGATAGAACAGGTCCAAAGGAAATTCTTAATGTATTTTTTATTTAAAGTCAAGGTTCCAAAGCTAGACCAGTACCGGTATGACTTCAATACTTAAAACTGAGATGGTAACATCACGATTTAAAGTTGCTGTTTAAAATATGGTCCACAGTACCTTCTTATTGGGAAAAACTTAACTTGGCAGCCCCTACAAGAAGTTCAAGATCAACGAATTCCTTTTATAAAACGCACAGCCGGATAAATGTAGGGAATAATTCCTTCATCTCAAGAGCAATAAGATCGGCAAACGGCACTTCAAACTCCATCAATTTCTTTGCCCCCTTTAAAAAATGAGTCAACATGTTGTAGACACTAAGCAAAAAGGAAGAAGAAGACTTAAGAATAATAGAAAGATAATGCAGGCAATATTATAGTCACCCTGTACCAAAAAACACTATGGTCCACACCTAATGTTTGAATAGAGGACGGAATGTTTTCTGCTTTGAGTTTACTTATTATAACAACTGCTAATATTAGGACCAATCGAATTGAGAGATAATGAATACAACAAAGAACGAATTATGAAATACAGCAATAATTGGAAGTAGAGAACGTAGTAAGAAAAATAAAAAGGCAAAGAATTAAATGGCTGGGACACATATATAGAGCAGAAGAACAAGAAATAACACTGCAAATGACACAATGGGATACTGGGGGGTAGATCTACAATAAAATGGCTGGAACAGTTGAAGGAAGATAAGATGAGAGCAGAAATTGGGAGGATGGAAGGATAAAATCAAGAATAGGAAAATTTACATGGAAACTATATAGGGAAAACCGGGGATTGATCCATCCCAAAAAAAGGATTTAGAAAGCATAAAGTGGCGAAACTTTTCCAGGGGTACCAAACCATTATGTATGTGTATTTATTCATAAAATGCATCAGTTTAGTACTTGGATATGTCTTGAAAATAATTATTGCAAAAGAATTCATTATACTTGTTTGTTTTATTAAAAAAAACTGAATAGCAGTTTGTTGTATAAACAATTTACTTTCTTCAAAGTACCTTGAATTTCTACATGCTGTTTGTAGAATTTCATTTAAATGATAGCATATAAGGTATCAAGAACTTGTAAATAAGTAAACTGTGATAATAAAGCTGGTTATAATCTTTCCCTGATCATAATAATCCGAAAGCTTTTTAAAGTATCCTTTGACTAACATTCTGAAGTTTGAAACCAATTTTAAGAGAGAAAAATTCACTTTCAAATGTTACAACTTTCAACATCACTTTGAAATAAAATTGTACTTATTTCCAATCAGTTGCAAGATTATATTGCCAATATTGGACATAAAATCATTAGAACAAGATTCAAGTAATCTACCAGAGGACTCCTATCCATTTAGTCTTCTATTGTTGCTGTGTTTCTACACTGATAACATTTGTTGACATGTGAAATCATTTAACCATTATTATGAAAATTATATGTTCAGTTCATGCTAATACTTCCATTTTAATTTTTTTTTATGTTACTAACAGTTAATTTTTTAAATAATAACCACAGGTAAATAAAAATCACATAATAAATTGTAATAAATACATGTTAGGATCAATTCCACTTAATCAATTCCCAACTTTATTTTATTATATTTTATGATTGAAAAAAATTAAAACAGTTTTTATTTATATATTTACCTCCAATATACTATGAATTTATATCACACAACACTGTTTTTATTATTCATACACGAAATTTCACAAGTGCTAAAATGTAGAGAACAACGCGTACTGCTTATTAGAACAGCTGAAAGTGACTGAAATGTCTAAAAGGATACATATCCATGCATGTTCAGTTAGGCTTGACTTACAAATTTCTAAATGAAACTAAATTTAAATTCTAGAGTTTAAATTCAATATTTTAAGAATTAAAACTTTAATTATAGTTTAGTTTTTTTTCTTTGTTTTTTATTTAAATATAGATATTTATAAAAGATTCTCTAATGCTAAATTATTATTTAATAATTATAATTGTGCACTTAACCATTTGTTATATAACTATTCGTGATTGATTTTATTTATCGGGCGGTTTATAAATAGGAATCTCAATTAAAAATCACAGGTAATTTTAAATCTAAACTTGGGAGATTGTAAATTGATCCTTGGTCACATATATAATGGATGTCATTCTATTAAAAAATTAAACAGAAAAGAAAATGCTCACCTTCACAACTGCACACAAATTTTATAAACTAGAACCACTATTTTCTAAATTATTATTTTTCTACATAATTTGCACACCATTTAAAGTTAAATTTCTTTAAATTTAGTCAAAACAACACAAATGTCAATTCCACCGTTTTCATTTCCGTCAATGCACTGACATTTTTATACGGCGCCGTTGCCTATATTACGAAAAAGTAGCAAAAAACCACTAAAATTCCAATGATTAATAAAATAAATTATAACGTAAACTTGCATAACCTTAATTAATAGAGGGCAAGATCATTTAAATTATATTTGAAGTGATTAATATTAATAGCAGTCAATGTATAAAATATCTAATAATAAAATTTATACAATGATAAAATATACTTGTAAAAACCACACCTACTATTACAACACGTGATTAATATTTTTATATATAGTTTGTTTTTTATTAATTTTAATAAGCTGGAAAATTAAATTTTTATTGTTCATAGAAGTTAAATTTTAATGTAACATAACATACGCTATTATTTGTAAATTAAATCTACTAAACAAATCTTCAATAGATTTTTTTATTGAGCCGGCAACATTGTTTTATTATCACAATCGATTATTATCTTAGTGTTTGATAATCGAATGATTAGAAGGAAGGCCAGTTTTGAAAATTATGTTATCTACTTTGTATGCAACATACAAAGCAGTAAAATATTACGAGGTGAAGTCGAAAAATTTTCAGTTAGCTTTATTTTGATTATTTCATTATAAAACAAAGTCTGAAAGTTTTCTGGGTTAATTGTAGGGAAGAGTTATGTTGTAGATTTTCGTAGCTGGTTCAATTATTAACGCTGTCTTTGAGGGTTCATGAGAGTTTTCTTTTAGTAGGTGGGTATGTAGAAAAACGATGTATGTTAACACTCACTTTTAATGAGACACTTGAATTAAGAACAGTAAAATATTTACGTTGTTTTTTAACAAGATTGATGAGGCACAATGACCTTTTTTATGAGATTTAAACGTTGATTTTGTACAGTAACATGGACGTGTGGAGGGACATGATATTATGGTAAGAAATGAACGTTTAGGGTGAAATTGAAAGTGGAACATTATTTGTAAGGTAAGATCGATTTTAAGAGTAAGATATGAATGTTTAAGGTGAGGAATGATGTTTAAAAGGAAGGTTAGCGTGATTTTAAGGGTAAAAATGACATGCTGTTCATCTCCGGTTCGTGACAAAGAAAGCGATTTTTCAAGAGAGAGAAATTCGAATAATTTTTTTTAGTTTGAAATCGGTTTTTATGCATTTGAAAAATTATATTTTTAAAGTTTTGCTCCTGATACAGGATGTAGATCCGCTGAGGGGTTTAGCGATTTTTCAGATTGCTGTGGTATTTTTGTGAACTGTGTTGAGAAGGGTTGAGTGTGAGTGCCCGTTTCTTTTTGACAGATGTGTGGAGCATTGTCGGATGTATTTTAAGATAGTACAGGGTTGTCAAGTGAATCGTGTATGACTGAGGAGTTGCATACGTGTAAGGTATTCTCACAGGAAGGATTTTAAATATACGTACAATGTTAAAAATATAAAAATAATTTATTTCATACAAATGTATAAATACAATCAATATATTTAAACAGAATGGCTTAATCTATAATAGTATCATGTTGTTTATTACAACATAATTGCTAAAACAATGGTAGTTACTGTTAAAATAATATAAACTATTAAAGCTGCCCACCAAATGTACTTTTCAGTCGTAGTAACTTGTAAATTTCTTAGAATATAAATTCCAACTAGGACACCTGCTATCGCACCACCAACATGACAAGTGACTCCAATTTCGTTTACTTCATTCAGAAAGTATCTTTGGTAAGCTGCTGTACCTAAATCTCCTGCAACTAGTATGCCGAAAAATAAAAATTGGAGCCAGGCAAATTCCATTTCACTCCAGTTCTGAAAATTAAAAAAAAATAATTTTTGGTAGTTAGATTGTTTTTAGTGCCTCTTACCATAATAACTTGAGCCAGATGAGCTGTCAAGAGAGCGTACACTCCTCCACTGGCTCCTCCAAGTCTAATATTACCTTCTATAACACAATGAGCTAAGCTTCCAGCTATACCACCCAAAAAATATATTGTTAAAACTCTCCACCATTTGTTAACCATTTCCAGTGGTATTCCAAGCACTAACTGGACAATAAGATTGGTTATAAGATGAGTGTATCTATAAATATACTAAATAAACTAAAGTATCTGTAAAGAGAATTAGTTACTCACCCTATATGTACAAACATATACGTTACAAATCTCCATACTTCTTTTTTCTTATTGGGATCAAAAAGTAGATGTTTTCCAATAATACCAGAAACTGTCAAAGAAGATCCTTCTTGAGTCACTTCGTCTGTTATAAATAGAGCAAACTCGAGTACTGTTATGAGAAGCATAAAAACTGGCGGCGGGAAACAAGAGTATTCGTTACAGACATCGGGTTCATCTTCGTCGCTGATTTGAAGTGACCGTCTAAGAAAGTTAGTGGTTTTTGCTTTTTTAGGTTGCGGAATCAAATGATGAACGTATCTGAAATAAAAAAAGGTGACAAATTTTTCAAATTACTGCTGAAGATATATATTTCTTATAATATATTTTTTGTATACAAAAATTTCTTACGCCGTGGCATATTTATTGAGCTTATATTGGAAGTCTTTGCACTCTAACAGATCGACAAATTCTTGATAACACAATTTTTCGTCTCCATTTTGATCTGCCATTTTCATAATTTTTTTCAGGGCTCTCGTTGGTATAAAATAACATTCTGATTCGTTGCAGACGACGAAATTTTTCAATTCATCGATGGTAATGTGTCCATCTCTATTCGTATCACACTAAAAATGAATGAAAAAAATAATAAAAATGAATCATTACTCTAAAAACCAAACAACTTTTAGAATGCCCCCTATATACATTAAATAGTACTATGCCATATAAATAAGAATTTTGTCTCTTGAAAACGTTGAGAAATATAATGTACTGTATTTAATATTTCCAATATCAGTTTGGATATTTAGTTATCAATTTTGAGATCGAAGAAAAAATGTTCAGCAAAAATGAATGTCAAAAGTTTATTTTTATTCCAAACAAAGCCATTCGGCGTAAGCTCCGGACCTTTATTTTTATTTTAAGTGGCAGAAACTTTTTGTCGTCTTTTACACGAAAAAACTGTTATCACGCTTCATACACAAGATTACAAAAAAATTAGTAAATATTTGTGAAACAATGAGAACAAAAATAGTGATGAAATTTATGACTAACGTAATTCGTTATCATTAGGAATTTGCTAAACTATTTTTATGGCCAGAATTGTGTCAATAAATGATTCAAAACTGGTTTAATGGAATAGTAAAATAATTTGAATTAACAAACATTCACTAAAAAGAATGTTTTTTTACTTAATATAAACATGAAAAAGGAATATTAGAAAAACACAGCTTTATTCATGGAAATCTCAATGGAAATTAAGCAGACTGAATAGGTAATACTATTTATTTCCTATTTTTGAAATTTTATTTAAAACTATTATAATATAGGTATTTTTAACCTACTAGAAAATGGTATAGTTGAGTGCTTTTGTACGATATAAATTGGTGGAATCCAATTCATAAGGTAGGTATACTTTTTAAACCATAAAAAACTACTTGGCTGTGACAAATCATCTCACCTGATTAAACAATGCTTCGTGTTTGGGATTCCTGTATTCGAAATCGTTCATCGGTATATTTTCTTGCGTATCTCCGGACATTTTTTATTAAAAAAACTGCTCTTCTATTTTACTTAAATTCCACAACAAACATTTATCGATTGTTGAAATAACCGCTTTTTTCAATAATGTCAATAAATATATATACTCTTATTTTTTACTTAGATAAGATTAGGTCTTATCAATAAATACAATATTAATAATGGCATTTTTACAACACCTGCAATTAGGAAGTAGTTCGGTATGCGTCGGGAATCAATTATACAGAGTGTTTAATTATTAGGAACTTATTTCTCAAATATATTAGCCATAATAAAATTATCCACAATTATATATTGTTTAAACAGAAATGTTGCAAAAGGACAAGGTAAGCAATTTATATTAAAACTCCTTTTAATTGAATTTTATTATTTCTACTTATATGGAAATAAAACATTACGTTCTAAATTTCGGTTGAAAGAAATATATATTTTTATTCCCTTAATATTCTTTTACTACGTCTATGGAATTTATTGCGCAAGGCGTCATTTCTAAATGAGTTATAATTTAAAGAAAGCCCAAAGGATGTAGCTGTTCATAATTTGATCATTTTGTTGAATTTATTACGCGAATTTTAATGTATTTACCTACAAATAATGAAACACCCTGTATCACGTTAAACAGATAGGTAATAATGTTATTTTCACCATAAAATGATTTTCTTGTATACATACTATTTGTAATGTACGCGATCTATTATTAAATTTAACTAGACTACGAATCCGAACAGCTATTATAAACATGTATTATTATCCGTTTCTAATGATAGGTAACTACATATTGTGAAGGAGGATCGTTATATAAAACGTAGGTACAAAAATAATATCTTAATTACTATGAGTCATTTGTCAAATAAACTTTAGTAACGTCATATTTATTTTTAATATTTATGACATATTAATACGTTAAGACAGATTACAATCAATGAGAAAAAAATATATAGTGTAGAGTATGAAATCAAAATTCGCGAAAATAAATCTGTGCAAAATGACCTTGCTCCAATACTGTGTATATTTGTAACAATTTCCCCAACTTTTACGAATTATTACTTTCTTCAGTAGAAGTTTTGTCTTGGTTTGGTTCATTATAAGTTAACAATTCATTCTTCAAGTATTTAATATTTATTATCAAAATATTTGTTCAGAACAAAATTAACCAATGTTATAAACTTTACACCTGTATACAAACGAATCGGTGTAGTGCACAGGTTCCTATTAATTGCCGTTTTAAAGATGGGTCAATTATGATTATGATAAAAATAATAACTCTTTCAATCATTGCATTTATTATCAATTGAGATAAAAAATTGGTGTATTAAGTTTGATTAAAATTGCTGCCATCAGTTTGTCAAAAAGAATTGATAATAGATTAGATCGACTCTCAAGGTTATCGATTAATCAACTTCAAGCATTTATGCAACATACATTACATTCGGAATGTGAGAGTTATGTTTTGTTGTTGTTTTTAAATAGTCTCTAACTGATATATCGACTGAAAAATTAACGGAAAATATTGCAATTTTATACTGAGTAGAGTATATATTAGAATTATAGAATTTCTAAAAAATATTAACTTTTCAGAAATAATCCTGGCATACAACCTTAAAATCGCACTTTCCCATGACCCCGACTCTCGGTCTGAATATATTATTATATATTGAGAAGAAAAGAATGTGATCATTTAGTTAATCACGTTTATATTTATAAGATAGTTAACAAAACAAGTGTTTTTTATGCACAGTATCTTTAAACCGCAATTTGCTTCTATAATTATATATGCAAATACCTTTATAAAGTTACTACAAGACTTTGTAATAACAGTATAAAAATGCTGTATCGTAAATTGTAGATACTATAATATATCCGGTTTATTGAGATGACAAACACTGACAAAACCTACGTAATTTCCACAAATAAAGTGATATATCTTATCTTTAAAAAAACGTATCTTCATTTATCAATGTGAAGTAGTATATATCACCTAGCATAATATTATGCTACATAACAATGCACAACAAAGTTAATGATCAAGACGAAGAAGAACAAGAAAAATACAATGAAGACAAGTATTATCAAAGCATTTTCAACAAAGTGAGTACAAAAATATAGGCAATTTTTAACATATGTGGTAATTTAGAACTAATTTATTTGTGGTACGAACTATATATGCGATATTTTCCATTTTAATTTGATTTATGTATACGGGGTGCATGCTATAGTTTCTATTTGAGATTGGTCAGACACTGTTTCAGGACAGAAGAAGCCACCTGAAGTTGGAACATTGACAATTGTAGAAACCAAATTCTGTCTTGTTTATCTATGTCGCTTAGTAACAACCAATGGTGTAGAACGAAGATTTATGCCGATTGGTTTTGACAACAAATTCGCGAGTATCACTGCAACTTTAGGTAGCTTCTTCTCTCGTGAAATGATGTTTATAAATAATGTACTCATTTTAAAAATGAAACTATTTTAATTAATTAAATGTTGCCATAGTCTTCTTTAGTACTTATTTTGGCGGGTATCTTCAGTGACGTGGACGAAATATTTTTCTCAACTTATCAACAGAAACTGAAGTGAGAAATAATAGAAAAGAAAAACAAGGCATAATAGCCACAACTTTTTCTTCCTGCTCATTTACAAGAATTAAGTGATTCTATATTTGCATTTATTCTCCATTTTATCATAAAAGTTTCCTTTTTTATTATAGTTTGATAAGAACAAATCTGGCGGTATTGAACAGCTTGAAATGCAACAAATCTTAGAAAGTGAAGATGATGTACCTGATGCCGTTTCAAGAAAAATATTCACTGCTGCAGATAGAAATGAAGATGGTGTTTTGGATCCTAACGAATTCCAGTGTATGATAAAAGATAAAACATACAAATCAGTTTTTACCAGATATATAAATATGTAAGTTACTTTAAAATCTTTTGTTGTTGCATAATTGGAGTATTGAACTAATGTTATAGAGGAGTATTCTGAAAAGTATAATTTATGAGGAAAACATCCAACGTTCGTATTTCTGAGATAGCGAGCGCCAAATCTAAATGGAAAATTAAGAAATACTTCCACTTAAAAAATCGCACAGACCAGAATAATGAAAATAATGTCCTCATATTATAGAGAAGTAGTCTCAAAGGTATAATATATCATTAAAAACATCTAGAATTTACCACACGTTCGCATTTCTGAAATACCGAGCGTCGAAATCTAGTTATTGAAAAATAAAGAAACAGTTTCACGTAAAAAATCGCACAGACCAAAATAATGAAAATATTGAGCTCATATTACAGAGGAATACTCTCAAAGGAATAATTCATAAGGGAAAAAACCTAGAATTTACCACACGTTCGCATTTCTGAGATATCGAGCGTCGAAATCTAGTTATTGGAAAGTTAAGAAACACTTTCATATAAAAAATTGCAGAGACCAAAATAATGAAAATATTCAACTCATATTATAGAGAAGTAGTCTCAAAGGTATAATATATAATTAAAAACATCTAGAATTTACCACACGTTCGTATTTCTGAAATACAGAGCGTTGGAATCTAGTTATTGAAAAATTAAGAAACACTTTCACTTAAAAAATCGCACAAAGCAAAATATTTAGTTCTTATCAGGTTTCTATTTCTTTAGCTTGATATTTGATATTCTCCTTCTTCTTTCGAGTATATTTTGTTTCTTTGTGTTTAGATACATTAGATATGTTTTACCAAGAAAAAAGCACATTGGTATACGTGAGGATTGCGTAGATGGCGTTTATGAAGAACATTATACGTGGTGTCCGCCGCCAGTGATATTAATTTTAATCTCTGCTTTAGAATTAACTTTATTTATTATGGACCAAACATCTCCTGGGCTGGGACCTAGTGCTAAATTATTCATTTACGATCCTTTTAAAAGGAACGAAGCTTGGAGATTTTTAACTTACATGCTGGTACATATAGGGTAAGTTAAAAAATACAGTGTAATGAACTTTGGGTTCTATATAACAGTAATACGCATGTGCAATATCTGATATTAATATGGCATTTTGAGGTCTATTTGCTTTGGTATTGGATGTGTAGGATGGTCATAGTCAACAACGAAATGTTTTACTTGATTTTTAGATGAATAGTCAACCATTTGTCTTTTCGATTATTTTTTTTTCTGAATTTTACATAATTTGGTTTTAATCTGAAGTTGAACAAATTTTTTTAGGTATACGCACATTACAATCAACATTATAGTTCAACTTTTTTTGGGGTTTCCTTTGGAAATGGTTCATAAATGGAGAGTAATGATAGTGTATCTTTCTGGAGTAGTAGCTGGTTCTCTCGGTACATCCATAATGGATCCTAGTACTTACCTAGCTGGAGCTAGTGGTGGGGTTTACGCTTTAATCACAGGACATGTAGGAACGATATTTATGGTAAAAAAACTATTTTGTAAAGTTTAGTTTTGGTAAATCCAACTTTTTCGTAGAATTGGAATGAAATGTGTATTCCCGCCGTTCAACTGGGATTGTTTATATTTGTAATAGTTTTTGATGTTGGGAATTCCATTTACAGCAGATACGTCCAAGGAACTGAAGATAATATAGGTTATATCGCTCACGTTTCTGGAGCCATCGCCGGACTATTAGTTGGAATTTGGAATTTAAAAAATTTTGTACCATCTAAAAAAGAAACTTATATATGGTGGGCGGCACTTACTATTTATATTATTTTTATGGGTACTATGATACTGCTCAACCTATTTTGGAAGGAAAATTTTATGTATACCAATGTACATTAACATTTTGCAAGACTGATTCAACATACTCAAAATATAGATAATTTTATTATATAGTCATGATATTATTGTATAGTGTTGATTAGTTTATGCTAATTCACTCTGTATACCTAGTGGTTCTGTTTATAAATTTGTTTGATAAAATTTAAAAAATTGTTTTATTTGAATAAGTGGTCTTTGTACACATACATATTTGTAAGATATTTCAATACTCGCCTATTTTAAATTTATTTTCCAGTGTGTATTTCCTGACCGTATTTTTTAAGCAATGGAAATATGTGTACCATGGAAAATTATTACAATTTCATTCCGAAAATGACTTAGATGTTTTTAAAAAGTTCATTGTCCTTGTCTTATATGTATGTTTCCTGATAATTGTTTTTAAGAAACCAAAATGGATGTATATTAATGTAGCTGATTGTCATATAACGAATTCAGTGATAGAACATTATTATATGTATTGCACCAATAGCCCTGATGATGAATCTAAATAAAAGATTCGAAACGTTGGAAAAAGAAAAAAAGATAAACTTTTGAAGTTTTATCTCATATAAAAGAAGTTGGCGAAGAACGATAAATATATAAATCGTATTTTTTAAATTTTAGTTTTAGTTTATTCCTGCTAATCGGCCAACGTAGTTACTTAATAGTTAAAAATAAAGAGATATTTTGTATTGTTTACATTCTTTTCTCATTTATTTCATTTTCTCAAACGACGTACGTTTCAGCGTATTGCCATTTTCAAGTATTTCTTTTTCTCTGCAAAGAATAATAATGTGTTACCTAATTATAATACATTAAACAATAAAAGCTAAGACAAAAAATTAATTTAAAACAATGATCTATTGAAACTTACACATTATAAATTTGCTGTAGACTGTGGACATTGCGTTCTAAAATATTTTAAAATAAAATAAAGGTACTCGAACCTGCCTGATTTATAAAATCATCAACAAAACATACAAATAATAGTCAAAGGCGGGTAAGATGCAAAACACCTACAGTTACTCTATCAAATGGTTGTATATTTTTGGGAGACTTTGAAGGTCCGTCTTATAGTTAATTGAATTTTTGTTCTTTTTGATATAAATCATTTCTTTGATTCAACGTTTAATTCTGTTTTCTTCTTTGTCTAACATTTTAATGTTTTCAAGATAAAAATTATGGTGGTTTTCGATTGCGTGATTTGAAAGGGTTGTGGAATGTTCATTGTTGGTTTTTATGTTGTATTTGTGATTGTAAATTCTATTATGTAGGTATTGATATGTTTGACCCACGTATTCACCATGGCAATCTTTACATTTGACATTATACACTACATTATTTTGTTTCAATTTTTCGGTTTTCGGTTTAAGTTTTGTGAAAAACGTCTTGGTAAAATTATTAGGTTTGTGCACTACATTTATATTATTTTTTCTCAACAGCCCTTGAATTTTTTCTGATGCACCTTGTACATATGGTAAACTAATATATGTGTTGGTTGAGATATTATTACTAGAGTTATTAGTACTTCTATTGTTTGTGTCCCTTGCATTATTATTGTTATAAATTTTATGTATTCGTTTTTTTATTATAGGATTGTAAAAGCTTTCTGGATATTCATGACTTTGTAAAACTTCTTTAATCTTCTTCAAATTATCAGGTCTGTTATTAGGATGTGAGAGTTTTAGGGATCTGTCTGTAAGGTTATTAACAACACTTCTTTTGTATGTGATTGGTACATTAGAATTAAAATTTAAATATCTTTCAGACCATACATGTTTGGTAAACCAATTTGTTTCAATTTTACCGTTATTATCATACTTAACTGTTATATCCAAAAAGTTTATTAATTTTTCGTTATCTTTCTAAAAAGTAAATTGTTTTCTGGGGTGAAAGTTGTTAAATTTTTTAAGTGTATAATCTAACTTGGATGCTGGTATGCATAGAAGGCAGTCATCAACGTGTATCTTTTATAAAAATTCCGAACATAATTGAATTGATATATAACGGTATTTTCCAAATCTGCCATTACTAGATTTGCTATGACTGCTGCAATTGGTGATCCTATAGTTGTACCATAGATTTGTGAAAAAAATTCATCATTATATTTAAAATATGTCGAATTCAAACACAACAACGAGGCGCCTATAAATTCGTTTAAGGGCAAAGAAGTATATTTATTAATTTCTAGCCATCGGTTTTTTATACAAGTTATTGCTAGATTAGTTGGAATATTGGTGTATAAGGAGATAACGTCAAAGGAAACTAGTATATGATCTTTAGGAATAATTCTATTTTTAACAAATTCATTAAAATGCCATGAGTCTTTATGATAGTTGTTGTTACCAATTATGTTGATTAAGATATCAGAGAGAAATTTTGACAGTTGATATGTTGGAGCACCAATATTACTAACAATAGGTCGTAGAGGTATATTATTTTTATGTAGTTTCGGTAGTCCATAAATTGATGGAGGTTTACCGTTATAGCTCATAAGTTTGAATTTTGTACACTTTACTGAGTGACGAAACTACCTACAAAAAAGAGAATTCAGATCCCACTAACAAAATTCAAAAACAAATAAACACGTTAACCAATAAATGGTTTAAAGAAAAACTAATAAATATAGGTACAAAATTCAAACTTATGAACCATAATGGTAAACCTCCATCAATTTATGGACTACCGAAACTACATAAAAATATTATACCTCTACGACCTATTGTTAGTAATATTGGTGCTCCAACATATCAACTGTCAAAATTTCTCTCTGATATCTTGACCAACATAATTGGTAACAACAACTATCATATCAAAGACTCATGGCATTTTAATGAATTTGGTAAAAATAGAATTATTCCTAAAGAGCATGTACTAGTTTCCTTTGACGCTATCTCATTATACACCAATATTCCAACTAATCTAGCAATAACTTGTATAAAAAACCGATGGCTAGAAATAAATAAATATACTTACTCCTTTGCCCTTAAACGAATTTATAGAAGCCACGTTGTTGTGTTTGAATTCGACATATTTTAAATATAATGATGAATTTTTTTCACAAATTTATGGTACAGCCATGGGATCACCAACTGCAGCAGTCATAGCAAATCTAGTAATGGAAGATTTGGAAAATACCGTTATAAATCAATTAAATTATGTTCGGAATTTTTATAAAAGATACACGTTGATGACAGCCTTCTATGCATACCAGCATCCAAGTTAGTTTATACACTTAAAAAATTTAACAACTTTCACCCCAGAATACAATTTACTTTTGAGAAAGATAACGAAAAACTAATAATCTTTTTGGATATAACAGTTAAGTATGATAATAACGGTAACATTGAGACAAATTGGTTTACCAAACATGTATGGTCTGAAAGATATTTAAATTTTAATTCTAATGTACCAATCCCATACAAAAAAAGTGTTGTTAATAACCTTACAGACAAAGCCCTAAAACTCTCACATCTTAATAACATACCTGATAATTTGAAGAAGGTTAAAGAAGTTTTACAAAGTAATGAATATCCAGAATCCAGAAAAACGAATACATACAATTTATAACAATAATAATGCAAGGGACACAAACAATAGAAGTACTAATAACTGTAGTAATAATATCTCAACCAAAACATATATTAGTTTACTATACGTACAAGGTGCATCAGAAAAAAATCAAGGGCTGTTGAGAAAAAATAATATAAATGTAGCGCACAAACCTAATAATTATACCAAGACGTTTTTCGCAAAACTTAAACCGAAAACCGAAAAATTGAAACAAAGTAATGTAGTGTATAATGTCAAATGTAAAGATTGCCATGGTGAATACGTGGGACAAACATCTCAATACCTACATAACAGAATTTACAATCACAAATACAACATAAAAACCAACAATGAACATTCCACAGCCCTTTCAAAACACGCAATCGAAAACCACCATAGTTTTGATTTTGAAAACATTAAAATTTTAGACAAACAAGAAAACAGAATCAAACGTGAAATCAAAGATATGATTTATATCAAAAAGAACGAAAATTCAATTAACTATAAGACGGACCTTCAAAGTCTCCCAAAAATATACAAAAATTTGATAGAGTAACTGTAGGTGTTTTGCATCTTACCCGCCTTTGACTATTATTTGTATGTTTTGTTGATGATTTTATAAATCAGACAGGTTCGAGTACCTTTATTTTATTTTAAAATATGTTAGAACGCAATGTCCACAGTCTACAGCAAATTTATAATGTGTAAGTTTTAATAGATCATTGTTTTAAATTAATTTTGTCTTAGCTTTTATTGTTCAATGTATTATAATTAGGTAACACATTATTATTCATTGTAGAGAAAAAGAAATACTTGAAAATGGCAATACGCTGAAACGTACGTCGTTTGAGAAAATGAAATAAATGAGAAAAGAATGTAAACAATACAAAATATCTCTTTATTTTTAACTATTAACTACATTGGCCGATTACCAGGAATAAACTAAAACGAATATTTTAAATTTAAAAACGACATAATTCAACCATAGAGATATTAAAAGAATAGAGAAAAGGTTCGTATCAGATGCCACCACCATAGGCGTGCGCAGACTTTTTTATTAGGGGGGGGCATTGATTAATTTGAGTATGCCTATTAAAAATGATAAGCAAAAGTCCATTGCAGCCTCATCGGCGAAATAAAAAAAACGTCATTGCCCCATTTATAATTAAAAGATGTCATTGCCCCATTTCTAATTAAAAGATTTAGTAATTACCCAATTATAAGTAATAGAACAAAATATATTGAACCAAAAAATAAACTAGAAAAACAAAACGTAACATTCGTAACAATACATGGAATCCAGAGGAAAAAGATAGATAATGATAATATCCTATCAAGTAATCTACAAACGCATTCGACGTCTTGCTTCGGATAACAACTCGCGTCTACTTACATTGTCATAATTCACATTCGCCGTTTTCTCTTGTTCAATTAATAAAAAGAGAAGTGAATCGAGTCTCTGTTGTGACATGGTACTCCTCAGTTTTGATTTAACTTGAACCATTTTTGAGAACGAACGTTCACAAGAGCAACTAGTAACTGGTATGACAACAAACATTTTAAAAGCGTGAAAAAGCTAGTGTATATTTTGTAGTTGACTGAGGAAAGGATTCAAGCCATCCAATCATTAAGATGACCACCTTTAGGAATAGAATTATCAAATGTTATTACACTCAGTTCGGCAAGCAATTCTTCTTTTTTTTTAAATTTATTTTCAATTCAATGATAGTACTTCGTTCACACTTTTAATAATGTCTGTCGTTTCTTGACTAAAACGTTGGTCTATTCCGGAAACAAGTGAATCTAAAAATGGATAAAATGTGTTTATTCTAACAAAATCTTTCATATTTTCAAATTCATGTTGATTATCACACATCTGATCAATTTTACGTGGAATTTTTCTTGTTTCCAGAATTGTAATACCATGTTCGTCAGATATTTTTTCAACTTCAACATTCATTTTATTAAAAAAAGTTTCAGAATCCAATCTGAATTTTTGTAAACTTGATTGTAAACTCTTTACAGAATTGATTGCGGACAGTAAATTTAAATTTTCCGTTTGTAATGCTCTGCTTACTTTGAGTATCATTACTAGAATAGGATCAGTCATACGTAAACAAATCAAGAAATTAAATGATTTCAACTACGCCAGTAATCCCACATCTTTTATTTTAACATCAGATTGTTTGGTGGTTTCAATAATTTCTTGAAGAGCTAATATCAAAATTTCATAATTATCCTTTACTGCAGAAACCGTTTCAGATCTGCATGTCCATCTAGTTGTTGACAACGATTTCAATGTCTTGAGTGACATATTTATACTTTTAGCTATTTTCTCTAGAATTGCATGTCTTACGCAACTACCTTCGAGAAACGAATAAACACATTGAATTATTCCAAAAAAAAACAAATATTAACTTGTTATTCGAGTGAGAGCAGCAAGCATCTACCAGAGTTAAATTTAAACAGTGTGCGTAACAGTGAACATATAATATTTGAAATTTTAAATTTTTTTTTATTAAGTACCAAAATACACATCCAAAAAATACATTTTCTATTGCCACAGAAGAAAATTCTTGTTTGTGGCTCAAAAGATAACAAAATTAATGACTTACATATGTAATATATAATGCTATACTATTATAAAACAAAATCAAAAAATGTATTAAACTTTCTTAATATTTTAGAAATTTTCATAAATTTATGAATCTATGATTCCCCCCTAACGGCACCGGTCCAAAAAAAGCAATGCAAGGTGAGAATAAGTTTTTTCCTAATTAATGAGAAAAGATGTTATTAATTTGGTCATAGTTAATTTTGATCCATTCAACAGAATGTTTCTTAAAAACATTAACACGTTCTAAATTTCTAATAATATTATCGATAAAATTTATAAATATATGAATTTAATGTAAAAAGTATCTCCCCCCCCAATCTAGACTTTGTACTAAAAGAATAGGCATTATCGTTACTAAAATTTCTTGTGAAATAATTATGAGGTAATGCATTAGTGTAAATTTTTTTCATATACCAATTCATTATAAGTGTCTTTACATATATCTGTCTAATATTTAAGAACGAACTAATTTGAAACAAATCTTTTGTAGGAAAATCGAATGGTTTTTTATACATGATTTTAATTATTTTTCTATGAAGAATATCCAGCGGCTTTAGAGTAGTATCAAAAACTCCACCCCAACCGAGACAACCATACCCTAGAATAGAATTTACAAGTCCATAATAGATAATTTTTAAGGAATGTATATCTGTAATATTTGCTAATTTTTTAAAAACATATATTAAATATCTTAATTTTTTGCACATGTTATCAATTTGGTAAGACCAACTTAAAAAGGAATCTATTATTATCCCAAGATATTTAGCCTTATTTTGTAAAAGTAAAGTATTAGAGTTACACGTGCATGTAGAAGTATTCGTAGAAGATGCATAGCAGTCACAACTGAAATGTGTAATAATTTTGTTATATGAAGGTAAACTTTTTTTACGTTTGGCAAAAGGGATTATTACTGTTTTTGCTTCATTATAAGAAGTAGACCATTAATGTTCATCCATTTCTTAGCTAAGTAAAGTCCAAATGATACTTTATTCTTAAGTGTATCCCAATTATTATCGTCAAAAACCAAAACCGTATCATCGGCGTAAGCCGTAATTTTGCCAATATTTTTCAGGCTAAGAAAGTCATTGATGTAGCACAAAAAAAGAAGCGGCCCCAGGACTGTACCTTGGGGCACTCCTCTTTTAACAGTCATTTCTTCGCTAATAATATCTTTGATTTTTACTGCTTGTTCCCTATTTGTTAAATAACTTTTTAATAGTTTTAAAGCATTACCCCTAATACCAAATTGTTTGTCTAGCTTCTCTAATAAACGCAAATGTGGCACCAAATCGAATGCTTTGGTTAAATCTAATAGGGCAGCAATAGTTGGAGTGCTACCATCAACTGCTTTATACAACTGACCCACCACCTTCATGATTGCATCACTAGTAGACTTGCCCTCAATAAAACCGAACTGATTTGGGCTTAACAAATTACGATCAATAAAATATCGAGTAAGACGTCTTTTAATAATTTTTTCGCATACTTTAGAAAGGCTAGTAGTTCAGGATATAGGACGATAATTATTTATATCAGTATTTGTACCTCCTTTATGAATAGGAACAACATAGGCTTTTTTGAAAGCATTTGGGTAGACACCTTTCAGAAAAATATTATTGAAAATAAAAGTTAGAGGGTCTAAAAAATGACTTGAAAATTTTTTCAGTATAATGTTTGATATTTTACTTGGACCAGTTGAAGGAGAGTTCTTAAGAGAAGAGATTATTTGAGAGAGTTCCTCAGTATTAGTTTTATAAAGAAAAAAGGATTGATCGCAAGTCGAATTTATGTTAAAATCGCTTAATTTTAAATTTTTATTTGAAATATTATTTGACAGTTCATCACCGATATTTACAAAAAAGTTATTCATTTCATTTGCAATTTCTTTAGTATCAGTAATAGTTTTGTTATTATTTATTATTTTATTTATGTCCAATTTTTTATTTTTATAAATATTATTAGAGGATTCCATGGCCACTTTCCAGAGCGTCTTACTGTCATTTTTTCCCGACAAAATTTTATCTCTAAAGTAATTTTGTTTGCTAATTTTAATTAGATTATTTAATTTATTTTTGTATAGTTTATAGTCTTTAACAAACAAAGATTTGTAAGAGTTTGTTTATACATATAATTTTTTACATAAATAGAATTAACAAGTGCTCGCGTTATCCATGGTTTTCTAATAATATATTTAGGTATAATAGTGTTTGTAGATTTAACAATAGCATTTTCAACTTTTTGTGTGAAGTATTTAACCATATTGTTAACGTCCAAAAGAGTATAAAGAGGATCCCAATTAATATTCGCTAGTTCGTTTATAAACTGACTCTCATCTAATTTTTTTATGTAGCTACTCTCGTCAATATTATCATTAGTCAAAGGCAAACTTTTCTCAAAGTGTAAATTACAAAAAAAAGGTAAATGATCAGTGATACCATAATCCAAAACAGCTGCTTCTATTTTTAAATTACTTCTATTGTAAATAAAGCAATGATCAATGCAAGTGCCTGTATTATTAAAATGACCTCTCCTAGTGATGCAATTTATATAAGATCTAAAACCGTGCGTGTATAAAGTATTTAGATACTCATTTTTAATTCTTCTATTGTTGGCACAATTTAATATATTAATATTTGCATCACCTAAGAATACTTCCACATCACTTTTATTCGCATTTTGGAGATACTCATTTAAATTTTCAATAAAAATATCAGCATTTATATCGTGTGACGTATATTGACAGGACACAGAAAAATTAACATTATTAAATTTAAATTTAAGATTCATAGTATTTAATAAACCGCAAGTAGTATAACTTATGGACTCGCAAAGCTCTGACCTTATATAGCACACCACTCCGTCACATTTATTTGGCGAATTGTTACTACTAAAATACATTTTTTGATTAATCTCATTCCAGCTTTCTGAACATACTATCAAATGGAATTCCTCCTTAAATGAATTAATTAAAAATTGCAAAACATCAAAATTTTTACCCAGACTCCTCACATTGCAGTGCAATATTCTTAGACCAGTACCACCAAGAAAGATCGAGTTACAAACATCCTCAGGTGTATCACACTCATAAGTTTTATAATCTAGATCTTCAATATCATCAATAAAGTTTGTATTCATTCTAAATTATATATTATTCTAAAAAAAAACGAGTGAAAATAAAACTAAAATTATTATACTCTAAAAAATATAAATGAGCGGTTTTAAATTTAAATATATTTATTATACCAATGTTTTCATGGTAGAGCCCAAAATTTTCTATTACATTTTAAACAAGTCTTCTTCACATCTAATTCTAAACTTTTTTGCACCATCCATTTTCCTCACAAAAATGTCACCATCAACAATCCATAGAAATCTGTAACCTAAACGCTTTTTAACTTCTTTGGCCTTAGCAAGCAAAATTCTTCTATACGCAGTTAGGTCATGGTTTATGTAAATTTTATCAAACTTTCCATTACCATTAGTGTAATCCAGAACCTCCAATTTGATGTATTTCTTTTCTTTAAGTTTTGTTATCATATTCGATTTATTTTCACTATTGTCAAATTTTACCAAAATAGGGGCATCAGGCTTAGATGATACCCTGTAGGCCGAAAACTTATTTAATTCTTCCATATTTAACAGACTAGCAATTTTCTTCACGATTCCGACACAATCTTCATCATTTATTTTTGGTATGTTGCGAATGACCATATTATTTGATAATTTCTCCTGCTCTAAGCAGTCAATTTTATGCTCTAGTGAACTAATTTTTGATCTGCATTCCACTAATTCATCATCCTTTTTCGTGAGAAGCTGGATCAAGTTGAGATTATCATTCTGCAGTTTTTCCATCTTTATGCCCAGTTCATGTATTAGACGTACAACACTGTTTAAGGAAGGTTCTTATTCATTATCGCTAGAATCGGCTCTATTATGCTCATCTTTTCTTTTCCCCGGGGTTATAGATTTTCGTACTTTTGTACATTGAGAGCAGACAAAATCTATATCGTTTTTTTGGTAATCTTTGATAGTTAGAATTGATAGATTCGAACATCCACTGCAGTGCCATATCTTGCATTTAGCACATATTATTTGATAATATTTTTTTGTCACATTTCTTGCATTCCACCATTTTATCAGAAATAATAACCATAAAATTAATTTGTAAACAAAATCCAAAACCAGTTCGAAGGCACGGCAATCATACATATAAAATTGTACTTCAAACCACAAAAAAAACTGGTTCGTCTGATAAGGATAAACAGGGTATTTATTAGCAGCACAAATTGGAAGTTTCTATATAACGTAATTATGTTTTTAATTACTTACACGTAATTAGCGAAGATATTATGATCACACCAACAGATTTTTGATGGTTACTGGTACACTGATTAATATTTACTTTTTCACAATTTTTGGAGCTTGATTTCCCATGAAAAAACTAGTTTTTATACGAGCATTTTTGAAGCGTGTGATACGTTGTTAACGTTAAAACGATACGTACGATAAGTGCGGGTTATTTTGCTTGCATCGCGACTGAACACCAGAAATATTTCCAGACATGGTCGAAGCTCCGTTAAAACATACGGAAACTACTTGTTCCCAATGAAATTTCAATGATCTAAGAGCAAAGATCCAAAGAATTAAAAATGAATTCTGAATTTACAGAATTTAATATTTGTAAACCTATAACCGTTTCTATAGGTTTGTTTATAGAAGGGTCAAAAAATCGAATTATGATAAACATTTGTTCGTGATGACCACAATCAGATGTTCCATCTGCTATCAAAGAAATATGTTTTCCATTTAAAGTGGATACGATACTTTGAATTATGACATTATGAATAGACTATCGTTTTGGTTTTTATTGCTAACGTAAAGTGCATTTTTTGGTCCTTCTGTTAAATGAGCCTTCAGCAAAGTATCATATTGAGGAACAAGGTGAATTAATTCTAGAAAAAGTCCACGCTCAGAACTATTTTTTTTCTCATTATGGCCACGGAATTATCTTCCACCTTTTACTAAACACACTGTAATGTCTATGAGTCTCTTCATTACGTCCCGGTTTCGCAGACGTTCTTCATCTTGTTTTTTTAATAGCGCCACTCTTGAATCATCAAGCAAAGTATCGATACTCCTTGTTTTAGAGTAATTTTTCCAGACACTGAAACTATGTACGTGACATTGTGAAATTTGATGGCATTTGAATTTCTCTATAGTACGTTTCCAATTTTTGAAGCCACTTTCAGTGAAACATTTGTCAACGTGACCTTTGGAAAGTGCATTTTCCATCGCAAAGAAGCGGCAGCAAAAACAAAAGGCAGCATCTTTAGCAGGACTATACTCAAGCCAATTGTATATTTTATACCAACCTTCTTGAAAACTACGTATACTTTTCCCGAAATGGCTCCTTGGAAAATCATTTGAAACAGGTTGAAACGGTCCATCTGCTAAACGAGCTTCACGTTCTATACGGTCTAATGACAAATTAACGAATATTACGTAAACCTATTTCCGGCACCACTTTTTGTTAATAATAAGAACTTTATATATAATACAGCCCATGCATGACGGTGATGGGTTACTTTTATTGCAGACACTGAAATGGAAGTGAAGAAACGTAGGCTTCAGTACACTACAGAAAATCTCAAAGTCGCTGTTGAGGCAATCGAGGGAGGGATGCCTTTTAAAACTACCAGCAAGACATACGGTATTCCCCGATCCACTTTACAAGACAAAGTAGAAGGAAAAACTCCAATGGATAAAAATAGTGGCCCAGAGACAGTTCTGACCAAAGAAGAAGAATCCCATCTCATAAACTGGTTGCTCAACATAGCTAGCCGCGGATTTCAAGGAACCAAGGATCAGTTGTTAGATAGTGTACAAACTTTAGTTAAAAGCCTTCAAAGACCCAATAATTTTACTGATGAAAGATCTGGTAGAAGGTGGTATGAAGGCTTCATGGCTCGACATCCTGAGCTATCGACAAGAGTTTCCCAAAATTTGAGTAGTTCTCGGGCAAACCTAACTGAAACACGTATAAGACAATGTTTTTCTGATGTAGAGACTTATTTAAAAAGTACTAATAACTTTGAAATATTGTTAAGTTCAGACAGAGTTTTTAACTGTGACGAAACGGCTTTCTATTTGTGTCCAAAAGGCGATACAGTGTTGGTGAAACGAGGAGATGAAACCGTGTACTCATTTATAAATAATGATGAGAAGGAGTCTACTTCTGAATCGCATCATTGTGGTGCACTCCTGATTTTATTCTTCATAGATTGAACCGTTGTCAGTACTTTGCTAGAAAATTAAATAAATGTTATCATTATTTTGGTCTGTGCGATTTTTTATAAGGCATCTTTTCTTTCAATTTAAATCCTCTGCTAAAATTTGAAACATTCATCTCATCGACAAATGGACAACACCAGTCGATTTGTCGCACCAAAGAACCCCATTGCTCATAATTTCAGTATTTTTTGAGAGAAAAAATATTTTTCGACAAATGTGTACCTGGAAAATATTGCATTTTTCGCAATTCTCCAAAAATACATTTTTTGCCTATCTTCCTCTCGAAACATGCTCGATTAGATAAAACTTCGACTCAAATCGATGGGTGACTTTGTTAATGTCCTAATTCTTTTAATTTTTCAGTAACTATGGATACTTGATTTCATCCCTCTCCATTCCATACTCCAAGTAACGGTTTACAAAGGAAGCAGATCATTGGCATAGAAACAGCTCCAAGGACCAGACAAATGAAGATGAAGGTCGCAAGTCAGCAGATTCCATTTAGCAAAATTATTGTTAATCGTTTTGACGACACATGGGAAATAGTGCATTCTGATGTTGGGGTAGATCAATGCCGCAGTATACAGGGTGTACGAAACAAACTTCTGCGACTGAACGAGTCAAAACCCCTGACCTTCGTGCGCTGCCCTTGGGGTTCATTAAATATTTCAATAGGAATACATTGTTTATTAAATATTTTTGATAGGATTACATTGTTCATTAAATATTTCAACAGAAATATATCGTTCATTTAACATTCCCTTGGGAATATATCGGTCATTTAACATTTCATTAGGTAGACGTAGGACAGCGAGATTGTTAAGTTAAGGGTTATACTGTGTGTTATTGTTGGTAATATAGAGGCACCTTTTTTTGTTAAGTTGAATCCGTTTTATTCGGTCCCGCACCCTGATTCATCCCTATAATTTTTTTGGATGTTTCACGCACGTAGCTGATCGAATCAATCTGGTCCTGGCGGATGGTTAAGCCCAGGCGATCTCCTTATCGCTCGAGATCGGAAAGCCCCTCTCTCAGTTTTCTTTGGGGTAGAATTCATCGTTCAGCCTTCGATTTATTGCAAAGTCTAATTATTGGAAAATTAAGAATAAGAAATACTTACACTTAAGAAATCGCACAGGTCAAAATAACGAAAATATTGAGCTCTTATTATAGAGGAGTATTCTCATCGTTATAATTTATGAGGAAAAAATCGGGAATGTGTCACACGTTCGCATTCTGAGATACCGAGCGTCAAAGTCTAATTATTGGATAATTGAGAAACTCTTATTTCACTAAAAAATCGCACAGGCTAAAATAATGAAAATATTGAGCTCGTATCATAGTTGTAAGATATCTCAACACTCGCCGATTTAAAATGACATGTTCCAACCATAGAGATAATATAAGAATAGAGACAGATGCACGTATTAAGCGAGAGCAACGAATTATGCAGCGTTCTCTTTCTATTCTAATATTTTTTCCAAACGAACGTAGCAATGCATTACGAGGGTTGCCTTTTATATTTCGGGATTAGAGAACAAAAACAAATATTTATAATCGAAAATCACTTTATTATTTTTTAAAATATTCCCCATGAAGATCTATACACTTTTGCATGCGTTTGAATCAATTGTCGAAGCACTTTTGCCACTCTGATTGAGGTATCTCCAAAACATGCATTCTGAATGCAGCAACCGCTTGTTCAGGTGTCGAAAAACGTTGACCTATCAGCTTGTTTTTTACGTACGGGATTAAAAGGATGTCATTCGGTGCCAAGTCAGGACTATACGGTAGATGACTCATCAAATCTACGTTTTGAGTGCTCAAAAATGCAGTTGTTTGAGCCGATGTGTGAGAGCTCGCATTGTCGTGGTGAAGAGTGATCCGTCTTCGGTGGTTGGTTTGCCTGATTTCTTGGAAGACAACTGGCAAACAAATGATTGTGTACCACTCAGAATTGACTGTTCTGCGTTGTTCTGGTGGTACGGTTGCGACATGCCCAGTTTTTCCGAAAAAACATGCGACCATTTGCTTCGTGCGTGAACAACTTTTGTTGGATTTGGCTCATCTTGAAACACCCATACAGTCGACTGCAGTTTATTTTCGGTGTCATACGCGTAAATCCACGATTCATCACCTGTCACGATGTCATAGACGTGTTTCGAAGCACCGCGATCGCATTTCTTTCGACCAATCGACACGAGCCTTTTTTTGAGCGATTGACAAATTGTGTAGGATCCAACGCGAACAAATTTTGTTGCCAGTCGAATGCTTATGCAATATTGAATGTATGCTGGTCCCACAATATCAGTTCGCGCACAGCATCAATGTTTTTCGGAACAACAACTGATTTTGGACGACCTTCAGGAAATTCGTCTTGGAGTGAACTACGACCACGATTTAATTCACCATACCATCGATAAACACTGGTCCTTGATGGAGCTTCATCGCCAAAAATTGAATTAAGTTCATCCATGCACTGTTGCTGAGTTAATCCACGTCGAAAGTTGTAAAAAATAATCGCACGAAATTGTTCACGATTTAATTCCATTTTTGGGCTGAGATTAATCTTTTAAGTTACTGTAAACAGCACAAATAGCGCTCGTATGTCAAAACGTTCTGAGTACGTATAACCTCAAAAATGTCCAACTTTACGATAGAGCTGTCAGTTGCCAGATTGCAACACTAGGGTTGACACTTAGACTAGGAAAGAGAGGGGACGCGTAACTCTCTATACAAGCTGTGTTGTCAGTTTGAATACCTATTTTAAAACCGACGCCATTTTTTGGTGGTCAACGCTATAGTGAACACCAGAGAGTTTTTTGCGATTAAAGTGAATTTTTGATTTTGTTAAGATGGTTAATTGTTGTGCTTACCAGTATAAGAGTTCTAGCAGGAAGAAAGAACCTGAAATTTCGTTTCATAGTTATCTCTAACTTATTTTTTTGGTAGCTACTTTTTTCTTTATATCTTAAAAAATAAGCTTTTAATCATAAAACCCCACTAGTGGGTTAAAACGTATTTCATAATAAATTCAATTATGTTAGTAGAAAAGACAGTACGAAACTTTTTCGTTGAAAATTAACGAATTTATTGTTGTTTCTCGGAATTCCTAACCCCAAAAGATCATAATCACAGCATATAGAACACACAGCAGAGACTCTTACTTGGCGGGAACAGAATGCGCAGCTATTCGCGCATACACGCCCTTCGGGGTAAAACCTCTCAGATCAGTGGCGAGAATGCAGAAGGAGCTAGTCGTAACCATTGTCGTACGTACTTGGGTGTCTTTTAATCGGTAGTTATAAAAATTCAGATTGGTTTGATTTAGTATTTGATTTTTGAGTGTTCTTTTTCTTATTTTAGTTAGTTAGTGTCGTTGAGATTTTTATATTAATTCTGAAGTACCGTTGTTTTGTTAAACTGACTATAATGGGCTGTTCTTGTGCCGCGAAATTTTGCAAAAACAAAAGTTATATATGCAAAAAAAAGTTTTTTTAGATTTCCTGTAGATCCCATAAGGTAAATTATACATATATATGTTACTTAAATATAAATAGTTGTTGTCGGCCATGCTAAATCTCACCATTGAACTAGAATCACAAGGGAACGCCTTACTTGACCTATGGAAATAGTTCTCACAAATACATAACTTTATCGTCTTAGGTCCGGCCTATTCAAAACTGAACATTCGAATCATATTTTGTTATTTTAGAGCCAGAACTTGGGTTGTCGGTTGTAATAGGGAATATTTGTTAGGTGTAGTAAACACTTTAAATAAAAGTCACAGGATTTATCAGGACCACTTTGAACTGAAAATGTTCACAAATGATCAATGCAATCGGTTAAATCCGAATGCGGTTCCAACATTATTCCCATTACAAGAGGGATCTTCTAGGGGACCTAATTTTGATCATACATACACACCTTTGTATGACTTGAAATCTCTGGATAAATCAGAGAAAATATGCCACGGATAAACATTTTGCAATATATAATTATTACTCCAGGTAAATAATATATTGTACCAACAACGTGATTATACTTTTTACTTTTCTCGGATACGCCTAAGTTCAATACAGAGTATAATACTTGGAATTTAAAATGAATAATTTAAGGCTTTTTATGAATAAAAATTACTCAAAATCGCCTAGTAGGTACCTAAATAAAGCTCGGATTATAGGCAAATTGCCCTTTTTGTCTATTTTAAGTGTTTTTTTGCATATTTTACTTTTTTTCGTAACATCCATCTTTTTGCCTTTTTTAAATTTTATTTTATATATGTTAAGATTTTCTGTCTTTTTCAGTAAAAATCTTTGCCTATATAAGCGCATTTCTCTTCAATTTTTGTTGCTATAAATCCGAGCTTTATATATAGGTAAGTGCTTCAGGTTCTTGATAATTTTGAATAATTTGTTAATTTGTAATACAAAACAAATAATTAGATCGCTGTCAGTTAGTTAACTTATTCAGGTATTAAGAACTTTATTAAAGTGCTATTATTGTTTTATTTTAGGTGCAAAGTCAGATCAAAGTTTTATTGCCGATGTAAACTGCCAAACTCCACGTTCCACTTCATCCACACAAACTAGCAGTGATCTGTCCCATAATAGTCCACGAAAGAGGAAATATCGTAGTTGTGTTACAGATCTCAAGAATGAGATTATAGCTTTAAAGAAGAGTTGTGGACTTAGAACATAGATTCGAAAATATTGAAAGTGAAATAAGTTTGGAACAATTTTATGGAGGACTGACTTATAAACTTTGTGGCAACAATGAAGTAGCTCGTCTAGTTAATTTCCAAATTAGTCAATCAAAAAAAAAACCTAAGGGACGAAGCGCTATATTTTACTGGTCCGAGAACTTACAGACAAGTAATCGTAAAAAATTATTGTCTGCCATCACCTACAACCCTCTTAAGGATTTTAAAAAATGTGCAAATAAATTCTAGCTTGAATAATTCCCAAGTATTTGCCATGTTAAAAATGAAAGCCGATTGCTTCGATGACAAAAGTAAATATTGTGTTTTATGTATAGACGAAATGTCGATCAAAGTACATTTATTTTATAATCGAGGAACTGATGCTGTCGTTGGTCTTTCAGAAATTGAAGATACAAATAATATATTACGACCGGCATTAAATGTATCAGTTTTAATGTTAAGAGGAATATTCAGTAAACGGAAGCAACCTGTGGCATTTAGTTTTTGCCATTCTTCATGTCCTGCGGATATATTAAAACAGCAAATAATTGAAGCAATTACTAAGTTGGGCGAGATAGGTTTGAAAATATGTGCTGTCACAACAGATATGGGATCCAATTATATGCCTTTGTCAAATTTATTGGGTGTTACTGCAAATCGGCCTTATTTTTACTGCAGGGACAAAAAATTTATTACATGTTTGATATTCCGCACATTTTTAAAGCCATTAGTAATATGCTTATAAAATATGATTTCTTAATTGACAATCACAAAATTTCATGGTCATTTATAAAATCATTTTATGAGCATGACAAAAAATATGCAGTAAGAGCGGCACCGAAATTAACTACGTCCCATATTTCTCAAAGTTCATTTGCAAAAATGAAAGCCAAATATGCTCTACAAGTATTTAGCGCAACAGTTTCTAGTGGCATGAATCAGATTTGGACAATTGCCGCCTGAATCATATATCACACTTCAGAATGTGTATCCAAAATGGACAAACTATTTGATATGCTCAATTCATCCAGTACCTCTTCCGCAAAATGATATAATAGAGCTTACAAGAATTTACCCCATTATCAGGTGGAATTATTAAATGAATGCACTGCCCTTTTTAACAAAATTAAAATTATAAACGAACAAAACAAAAATGTGACGAATAGGATCAAAAGCTTTAAATGTATTAGGATTAGTATAAATAGCATTCGGAGCTTTTGGAATGACTTCAATGAGAAAAAAATGGATTATCTTTTAACTAAGCGTTTAAATTCAGATTGTCTGGAGAATTTTTTCGGTTCTGGCAGACAACAAAATGGCAACTGCAGAAATCCTACTCAAATTCAATTTAAAAGAACATTTAAAAAATTAGTGTATTTAAAAATATTTCACTCAGGGACCGAAAATTGTGAGGCAGATCCAGATTCCATCCGTTTGAAGTTGACAGATGTACCTGCACATGCGGTACCGTCTACAAAAAACATGCCAATATAAATTACCAATCAACTTATAGGTACAGATTATCAGCAAGATGAGATGTTACACAAGAATTTTGTACGGTATATCTGTGGCTATCTGTTAAAAAAGCCCTTAATATACATAGTTGCGACATGTGCATAACATTTTCAAACCATCGACAAGAATTAGATGATTCTTCATTATATATCTATTTTAGGGCATACGAAAATTCCGAAAAAACTATTTTTGGAAATTTAAAAAATCCAGTAGACATTTTTGTGGATTTTATTGCGAATGTTGACGAAATTTTTCAGACTATCTAATAGCAAGGACCAACATTTGCAATAATCTTTTCCAACTTGTACACAGGCAATATCTTGCGCATCCTTGTGAGAAATTTCCCAAAGAGTTTGTTTAAAATTGTACTTACGCATACGACTTTATTATACTTTAAAACATATTAATAATAATTTTAAAGATCAAAAAAATATTCGTATATATATGGCGTAATCAATAGGTGGAAGTATATATTTGTGTAAATACTTCTACAAATTTATTAAGTCACATAGAACAATTTTTGTTTAAATGTAGCTTTGTGTTATTGTATTTACTTTTTGTATTTGTAATGTTAGTATTGTTTATTTAACGTCATTATTGGACACATTTAATTTTTTTACTAATCTCATTACACCGTGAGTGAAACTATTATTAATTGTAAAAATGTTTGCGAAAGTATCGCACAATTTTAATAAATCGTTTTTCACATATGAACACATATCTAGATCTTATGTCTTTTTTAATTCTGTTTCCGGGTTGATCGTTTCACTTTTTATCTTATACGTATTAAATTAATCTGAATTTGATATTTGCATATCGTTAATTTTGATTATAACACTCCCATAATTCTCATTTAAAATCGTCACATATGGATTATCTTTTGACACTATACTTATCTATAAAAATTCCTTCAATTATCTCTATCGATCTTTTTTATCTTCTAAACTATTATAAGTAGGCTAATTTTATCAAATGCTTCTAAAAGCACATATAATTCTAGCATTCTAACTTTTTGATTGTATGTGGTCTATTAACGTGTGACCTCTCAAGTTATTTGATTTTCTTTCTAATCGAACTACCTACTTCCCAACGCGGTGATATAGCTAAATAATAAATATGAATATTTCACGTAACAAGAACAGCTTACCTATATTCTATTTTTATAATTATCTATGTAAATTCAAATAAACATAATACTCTCATGTTTACTTTAAATTTCTAAGTACGGCCCTGCCAGAGGTACTAAAATAAACCCATAGCCAACTCTGAGATTTACACCCAAATGGCTTCCTCGAGGTCACAGATTTTCAATAAATAATATCAAAGTGCCGACGTTAAGAGTCTGGGCTGTGTGTTTATTAGGCTGTGTCATAATTGCGATTACTAATGCCTGCAATTTTGATATAAGTTAAATAAATCAATATAGTTTTATTTTTAAATTTCCCATGCATAAAGATTAATTTATAAAATAAAAATTTTAGTCCTTTAGAACTATCATATAACGACAATGAAGTTTATGACTTTGTGGGCATTGGTATCACAATAGTTGACAGCGTTACGTGTCCCCTCTCTTTCCTAGTCTAAGGGTTGACAAATCCCGAAACATAAAAGGCAACCCTCGTATTTTCTTATATATCTATGGTTTAAAATTCAGTCCTAGTGACAGTTGTTACTTGTTAATATAATATTGAGGCACAGAACAAATGTTCTATGTATTGAGGTGTTTTCAATAGTGAATTTATTTTATTAGGCAGTTTTGTATTTAGTTATTTAAGACGAATAAACGAAAATTTAAATGTATCAATTATTTTCTTTTATCATTTTACGATACATTTTGCAAGAAAATAAAACTTCAGAATGTTAAAACTATTAAAATTTATTTAAAAACGGATAAGAGTATAAAAAATATAAAAGATAAACAGGAATCTAATGGAATTGCACAAGTGTTTTAATAAAAATGTAACTACCAACGGATCGAGTAAGTATCATTTGACCATACAACAAATTTTAAATGCTTTTTATTCTGTGGATTTGACCGACTAGTGTGAACACTCCTTTAGTGGAATGCAGTGATGCCAACTTGGGTTTTTTTTAGCAATAGGGAAAAAGTGAATTTCACCTATTATTTAGAGAATTTCAATTGCTTCAAACTAATCGACCTGTTTTTAGTTCAAATAATCCAATTTTAACAAAATTTTAAACTAAATAACGATAAAAGCTTTTATATGGAAAAATTAGGAATTTTCGGCGAACTCAGTTGGCAACACTGCTGGAATGATAAATGACACAATCATAATACAAATGAAGGTTTATGTTATTTTTTATTATTAATATTATTATATTTGTTGTTATTTTTGTTATTAAATATAAAAAATAAAGAGGTATAAGATACAGGTTAAATTAGATTTTGGCACGTTTATCAGGAAGCTCCCTTCTGAAGTATCTTTTTTGTGAACAATGATAAAATAAGTGAACAGATCATCACAGTTATACCGATATGAAGAAAATTAAGTGTTTTTCCTACTTTCTTTTCCTTCGAATGGTTTTTTGCAAGAAATACAGTAGACTTTCGATTATCCGAGCTAAAGTGCCATGTACACTAGATCGGCTCTGACAATTTTTTGTTTTCCCCCTATACCCACTAGGTCAGTCAGTTTGTGTTGCTTCGGCAACTCAGGGATTCCCCATAATTACCCTGTTGCTCGAATAATACGGCGTCACTCAGTTAATATGGATTTCAATCGCGGTATTACTGATAATCTAGTGATCGGAAAATAGAGATAATCGAGAGTCTACTGTACCAGAAAAGCGACCATTAAATAAATATAAATTCGAGAGTACTTCAAAATGTACCAAAATAGTGTATTAGGTTAACCTTAACTACAAAGTAAAATAATATGTTAAAATTTACGTTTTCAACAAATTTAAAACTTAAATTACTATTAACAGTTATAAAAATATCTATATGGTGTCAAAAATAAAACAGTTTCGGAATGTTATATGTATAAAATGAGATAAGTTGGTCCTAAAAATCCTACTAATATATATAGATAAATCATTTAACATATCATCGCAATAAAACAACAAAGTTCTATCTGACCATGGGACCCTTTCGAGAAATTGCTGATTAAATCTTTGATTTTGTACGGTTTTACTAGTTTAGCCTCAAATTAAGAATTGCTTTTACACAAATTAGATGATAATAATATCCTTAATGAAAGGAAGTACATACAAGCAACCTGGTTTGAAGCAAAAAATCTAGATACAAGCAGATACACCTTTGTTATCTACTGAACGTTTTTGAGTTCATTTAACAAGGTTCTGTATGGTAGATAGGGTTGACAACTGTTCCGATTTAATTGGGATGTCCCGATTTCAGGTGTTCCGTGTCTCGATGGAGAAGGTGGCGGGACGCTAATTGTCACGATTTTTAGTCCTGTCGGTCAGGAATGATAATAGTCCCGTCGCTCAGGAATTGGAATAATTCCTAGTTTACAGTATGAGTTTTTATAAACCGATTTTGAATTTTTTCACTTGAAATGTGTTTAAAAAATTATAGGTATTTAAAAAGTTAGGTTGAAAATTGAAATTGAAATTTTTTTTTATTAAGTACCAACATACACATCCAAAAAATACATTTTCTATTGCCACGGAAGAAAATTCTTGTGTGTGGCTCAAAAGATAACAAAATTAATGACTTACATATGTAATATATAATGCTATACTATTATAAAACAAAACCAAAAATTTTCTTAATATTTTAGAAATTTTCATAAATTTATGAATCCATGATTCTCCCCTAACGGCACCGGTCCAAAAAAGCAATGCAAGGTGAAAATAAGTTTTTTCCTGATTAATGAGAAAAGGTTTGTTCCAACTTTTAATCATAAACAGATTTCTTAAGGCCGCTTGACATTGAGCAATACGATCTGCAAGCAATTTCTTGCAAGGTCAAAATATTGCATATGATGAATCTTACACGTTGTTTAACATTATGCACGGCAAATAAAAGGTTTCAGTTTCACAAAAAATGTGCTCCAGTCTATCAACTGATCTTACTGGCCTCTGATTGGTTGTTAAAACAAAAGTAACTAGATTTCTTCTAAAGACCGCTTGACATATGGAGCAATACTATCTGCCATGCAATGCAAGACGCAATATTTCTTGATCACAAACATGCGCAGATGAAGCTCAGCTGATAGATCTCTCAATTGCAACTTTATCAGTTTGGTGCCATTTCTATTGCATGCAAGTTGCAATTATAGGGAAAAATCTAGTTACTTTTGATTTATCAACCAACCAAATGTCAGTCAAATCACTTGATTTATTGTAAGACATTTTTTTGTAGAACTAACCTTCTTGTTGATTCGTCATTTTTGTAAATGCCATGTTTTTAAGCTTTTTATTTGCCTTGCATAATGTCAAACAACGTGCAAGTCAACATGCAATATTTTGACATAGCGATAAATTGCATGCAATTACTGGCAGATTGTATTGCTTCATATCAAGCGGCCCTTAAAGCATTTAAGGCCGCTTGACATGGAGCAATACAATCTGCAAGTAATTGCATGCAATTTCTTGCAAGGTCAAAATATTGCATATGACGACTCTTGCACGTTGTTTGATATGCAAAACAAATAAAATATTTTAAAAAAATGACATTAATAAAAATCAAGAAGGTTAGTTTTGTAAAAAATGTGCTCCAGAGTCAATCAACTGATTTGACTGATATTTGGTTGGTTGTTAAACCGAAAGTAACTAGATTTCTCCATAGAATTGCAACTTGCATACAATAGAAATGGCACCAAAAAGATAAAGTTGCAATTGTGAGATCTATCAGCTGAGCTTCATCTGTGCATGCTTGTGATCAAGAAATATTGCATCTTGCATTGCATTGCAGGTTGTATAGCTCCATGTCTGTAAGATATTGTAGTTTATGTTTTAGGTTGGAACAGCTGATAAAGGGTTTGAAGTGTGTTCTAAACACAAACATAACCTCATTGAAATAAATCTATGTCCCAATATTTATTGTAAAAGGCGTTTTTATTCAGTTTTTTGATATTCTATCAAAAAAAGATACAATTTTAAAGATTAAAACTAACTTTTCCTATCTGTGAGATGCCCTGAACAATATTCTATCATAAAAGTGTCACTTGTATATACTACGGAGGATGTATCGTACTAACCTACCGAAATTTCTCCAAAAATAACCAAAAATGTAATATATCTGGATTTATAGAACCCGCTGTACTCGCTCTAATCAGCTGAAAATCAATGGGGTACATTTGTGAGACACCTTGAAAAATATTCCATTATAGAATTGGTCACTTGTATCCACTCCGGAGACTGTATTGTGCTAACAAACCGAAATTTCTCCAAATAGGACCAAAAATGCGGCACTTCTGGTACCATAGCACCCGTTGTACTAGCTCTGGTGAGCTAAAAATCAATAAGAATAATCTATAGGACGCCCTGAATAATATTCAATCATAAAATTGGTCACTTGTATACCCTCTGGAGGCTGTATCGTGCTAAAAATCTGAAAATTCTCCAAAAATGACAAATATTTGGTACTTTAAGTACCATAGCACCCGTTGTACTGGCTTTAGTGAGCTGAATATCAATAGATTTCATCCTTGAGACACTGAATAATATTCAATCATTAAATTGGTCACTTGTATATACTCTGGAGGCTGTATCGTGCTAACAAACTGAAATTTCTCCAAAAATGTCGTACTTAAAGTACCATAACACCTGTTGTACAGGCTCTGGTGAGCTGAAAATTAATAGAGTTCATTTATGAGATGTTATATACAATATTCAATCATAAAATTTGTGACTTATTGCAGTTCGTAAGCTGTATCATGCTAACAAGACATGTTACGAAAAGTGGCCGATGATAACGACGATGTACACACAGGATTTTTCTCTAAAAATCGTTTTTTCGTGTTGTCCTTGATGAAAGAGGGAGAAATAACTCAAAAAATTTCAAAATTCCAACTTTTTTTGGGGTAAACCAATACTTTTCTCGCATATTAGATAGGTCGGGCGGAAAAGTAATACGTGGGTAGATGAGCGCAATATTCAAATATGTTTTACATATCTTCAACGAATAACGAAATAATCGATTCTCATGTTTTGTGTTAACTGGAGTTGACACACACAATAATTGACAATTTCGAGAAAAAATATACTGCATACCGAATACCATTATTATATTTTGAATATTTTGTCTACATCTAACTAAAAATACGATTGACCTCTGATGTACAGATATTTCGAACTGATCGTTTACACAAACAGGATTGAAAATCAGTTGGAACAGAAAACTAATCATTTACTAACCGTCAGAAACTGGGGTTGGAACAGATTTGAGTTAATGCGCAGAATCCCGATTATAAGAAACTGTTTCTGACGCAGATTGCAACAAACCTATTAATCTATTTCGAGATGCTGTAATATTTTTATTTATAAAAAAATTAGTTGTAAAATGAAATATCTAGAAAATTAGAGAGAGAATAAAAAGATCTATTGAAAACAATCAGTAATTGTTGAATTAGATAGACCAAAACGCGTTTCCCGTTACACGATGTCCCGATTTTTTTCAATTAAATCCCGAATAACTCATTTTTAGAGTTGGCAACTCTAGTGGCAGATGAACCCTTGTGATAAAATTCTATCGCACATACCAATTTAATCGAAATATTGGGCTCACATTATAGAGGAGTACTTTCAAAAGTATAATTTATAAGGAACAAAATCGGGAATGTACAACACGTTCGCTTTTCTGAGATACCGAGCGTCAAAGTCTAATTATTGAAAAATTAAAAAACGCTTTCATTTAAAAAATGGCACAGGCTAAAGAAACGAAAATATTGAGCTCCTATTATAAAGGAGTACTCCCAAAGATATCATTTAAGAGAAAAAAAATCGGGAATGTACCACACGTTCGCATTTCAGAGATACCGAGCGTCAAAGTCTAATTATTGGAAAATTAAGAAACACATTCATTTAAAAAATCGCACTTACCAATTTAATCAAAATATTGGGCTCATATCATAGAGGAGTACTCTCAAAAGTATAATTTATAAGAAACAAAATCTGGAATGTACAACACGTTCGCTTTTCTGAGATACCGAGCGTCAAAGTCTAATTATTGAAAAATTAAAAAACGCTTTCATTTAAAAAATGGCACAGGCTAAAGTAACGAAAATATTGAGCTCCTATTATAAAGGAGTACTCCCAAAGATATCATTTAAGAGAAAAAAAATCGGGAATGTACCACACGTTCGCATTTCAGAGATACCGAGCGTCAAAGTCTAATTATTGAAAAATTAAGAAACACATTCATTTAAAAAATCGCACATACCAATTTAATCAAAATATTGGGCTCATATCATAGAGGAGTACTCTCAAAAGTATAATTTATAAGAAACAAAATCTGGAATGTATCACACGTTCACATTTCTGAGATACCGAACGTCAAATTCTATTTATTGGAAAATTAAGAAACACTTTCATTAAAAAAGTCACATAAGCCAAAATAATGAGTTCATCTCGTAGAGAAGTACTCTCAAAGGTATAATTTATGGGGAAAAAATTGGGAATGTACCACACGTTCGTATTTCTGAGATACCGAGCGTCATATTCTAGTTATTGGAAAATTGAAAAAATATTTTCACTTAAAAAATCGCACTGACCAAAATTCTCAAAATAGTGGGCTCATATTATAGAAGAGTACTCTCGAAGGTATAATTCATAGGGAAAAAAATCGGGAATATACCAAACGTTCACATTTCTGAGATACCGAGCGTCAGTCTAATTATTGGAAAATTAAAAAACGCTTTCATTTAAAAAATCGCGCAGCCCAAAATAACGAAAATATTGAGCTCCTATTATAAAGGAATACTCCCAAAAGTATAATTTAAAAATTGAATAGATGAGGCTTTTAAGTGATAAAGAGCCATACTGAACGATTAAATAAAACAATATAATTTGTTTAAAATTTCATTTATTTAAACTAATGTTCAATTTAAACTGGTTGACGCGTTTCACTAACACAGTGGCTTTGTCAAAACGAATGAAGGTATAATATAAAATTGTTTTAATATATACAGTGCATAAATACAGAATTCTATTTACTAATGTTAACAAAGGTATTGAAAGAAATTACCTGGAAATTCATTCACTACTAACATTCCTAAGCTATCTTCTAGGTAAAAAGGTTTAATAAAGGAGAGTGATTGATATCTATTTGGTCGTTAAGAAGATTACCTGAATATTTATTTTTGTTAATCGCAAGGGCCTCTAATAAATTTAAACTAAAGGATTTACCGACTACATGGAGAATTTCAAAATCTGGGTTGAAAATGTGTTGGTTTTCTAATAAATGATTTGAATAGTTAGAATCTAATTTTTTGTTGTCATAGCTACGTTTGTGTTCCGAAATTCTAGTTTTAAAATTTCTAAAAATTCTACCGATATAACTTTTATCACAGTTGTCATTACCACATTTTAATTTATAAACTCCTGATTTGTTTAATTTTGAAGATTTAGATTTATCATTTTTAATGAGTTTGGATAAATTCTAAGCAGTTTTAAAGGAAATATTCATGTCTAAAGTTTCTAAAAATGATTTAATTTTTAAGGATGGTGTTCCAAAGCATCTTAAGCTTTTAAATTGTTTATTATTATTTTTATCAGAAGACTAGATAACGGAAATACGGTAATAGCATTACCTAAAGAAGATTATATATTAAAAACCAACAATTTTATTCAGACAAGCAATTTTGAGACCCTTAAAAAAGACCCAACTAATAAATTTCAGAAAGAAATAAAATTAGCAGTAGATAACGTTAAATCAATAATTACCGATAAAGAAAAATATAAATTATTTTTACCCAATCCGCAACACCCTGAATTTTATTCATTAATTAAACTCCATAGAGACGGGTGCCCAATCAGACCAGTTCTTTCTTATTTCACAGCACCTTCATTCAAAATTTCAAAGATTCTTATAGATGACATTTCTAAATATTGTTCATTCAAACCTCGATCTTCAGTTAAAAACTCAACGGAATTAATTAATAATATTCAAGATATAATACTACCCCATAATTCTAAATTCATATCGTTCGATGTTACAAATCTATTCCCTAGTATACCTCCTAATAAAACTATAACTCTTGTTGATAACTTGCTCACATACAATAATGTTAATCCTATAATTCACTCTGATATCATTACTTTATTAAAAGTGTGTTTGAATCAAAATTATTTTCATTTCAATGGAGAGGTTTATAGCAGTAAAGTCGGTTTGATTATGGGTAACCCCCTCAGCCCCCTACTAGCAGAATTTTTTATGGATATTGAAAAAATAATTCATGAACGCCCCCTTAGTAAAAAATGTATGTACTGGCACCGATATGTGGACAACATTTTAGCTAGCTTCATCGGTACAAATAGACAATTAGAGAGCTTCATTACTTACATAAACTCAATACACAATAATATCAAATTTACCGTAGAGCTTGAACAAAATAAATCTAAAAACGTTTTACACCTTACAATTTCAAATATAAATAATAAAGATGATTTTTCTATATTTCATAAACCATCACATACAGATATTACAATTCGTTATAGTTCGGTCCACTCATTCAGTCATAAACTAGCAGCTTTCAATAGTATGATACACAGACTTTTAACAGTCCCATTAAATATTGATAATTATAACAAAGAATTAAATATCATAGAACAAATAGCAGTTAATAATAATTACGATCCAAATTTAATTGACAATATCATAAATAAAAAGATAAAAAAACAGACTTTAGAACAAGTATTCCCTTCTGATAAAAATAATAATAATTTAAAAGCTTACCATACTTTGGAACACCATCCTTAAAAATTATATCATTTTTAGTAACTTTAGACATGAATATTTCCTTTAAAACCGATTACAATTTATCCAAACTCATTAAAAATAATAAATCTAAATCTTCAGAATTAAACAAATCGGGAGTTTATAAATTAAAATATGGTAATGACAACTGTGATAAAATTTATATCGGTAGAACTTTTAGAAATTTTAAAAATAGTATTTCGGAACACAAACGTAGCTATGACAACAAAAAATTAGATTCTAACTATTCAAATCATTTATTAGAAAACCAACACTTTTCGACCCAAATTTTGAAATTCTCCATGTAGTCGGTAAATCCTTTAGTTTAAATTTATTAGAGGCCCTTGAGATTAACAAAAATAAATATTCAAGTAATCTTCTTAACGACCAAATAGATATCAATCACTCTCCTTCATTAAACCTTTTTACCTAGAAGATAGCTTAGGAATGTTTGTAGTGAATGAATTTCCAGGTAATTTCTGTCAATACCTTTGTTAGTAAAACGCGTCAACCAGTTTAAATTGAATATTAGTTCAAATATATGAAGTTTTAAACAAATTATATTGTTTTATTGTTGTTTATTGTTATTGAAAAATTAAAAAACAATTTCACTTAAAAAATCGCACAACCCAAAATAATTAAAATATTGAGCTCTTATTATAGAGGAGTACTGTCAAAGTTATAATTTATGATTTATAAAATCGGGAATGTATTACACTTTCGAATTTCTGAAATACCGAGCGTCAAAGCCTAATTAATGGAAAAATAAGAAACAGTTTCATTTAAGAAATCGTACACTCCAAATTAAAAAATATTGAGCTCATGTTCTAAATGAGTACTTTCAAAAGTATAATTTATGAAGAAAAAAATCGGGAATATACCACACGTTGTATTTCGGAGATACGAACGTCAAAGTTTAATTAATGGAAAATTAAGAAACGCTTTCACTTAAAAAATCGCCTAGTCTCAAATAATGAAAATATTGAATTCAGATTATAGAAGAGAGCTCTCAAAGGTAGAATGTATTAGGAGAAAAGTCAGGAATGAACCACAGTATAGCATTTCTGAGATACCGAGCGTCAAAGTCTAATTATTAGAAAATTATGAAACACTTTCATTTAAAAAAATCCCAATTGGACAGGCTTATTTTAGTAACATGTTTGCATAAAACCGAAAATAAAAAATTAGATACAAAAGTAATAGAATGTCTGAGATGTACAAACAACCAAAGTAACATTCTGGCATCAAATCAAAAATAAAAAAAAAATCTGGTAAATTTGTGAATTTCCTTAAATAAATGTTTTAATGTACGATTTAGAGAAAAATGTTAAATACAAAAGTTGTAGAACGTGTTAAGGTCTATAAAAAAGCTTAGTAACTTTTTTGCGTCAAATGAAAAACAAAGGAAATACGATTTTTTTTCAACTTTGACAGGCCGCCATTTTGTTTTTACTGGGCCGATTTGGCTCATTAACGAACTCGTCCAAGATTTTTGCCTAACCGATTTTGTAGCGAGTTTGGTTTCGATCCGTCAAAAAATACGCCCTCTATCGTGCTTACAAATTCCGTTATAATTTGTGATTTTTCTTAAATAAATGTTTTAATGTACGATTTAGAGAAAAATGTTAAATACAAAAGTTGTAGAACGTGTTAAGGTCTATGAAAAAGCTTAGTAACTTTTTTGCGTCAAATGAAAAACAAAGGAAATACGATTTTTTTTCAACTTTGACAGACCGCATATATCCTTTGGAACGGAGGGTGATTTTGGCATCTAGAAACACCAAAACGAAAACTGCATTGAAATTTTTCCGAAGTCGCGTCATGCTACTCTCTACAATAGCCCTATTTCATTCTGAAATTAGCCTAAAATCGCACAGGCCAAAATAATGAAAATATTGAGCTCGTGTTCGAAATTAGTACTTTCAAAAGTATAATTTATTAAAAAAAAATCGAGAATGTACCACACGTCGCATTTTGGAGATACGAACGTCAAAGTTTAATTAATGGAAAATTAAGAAACACTTTCACTTAAAAAACCGCTCAGTCTAAAATAATGAAAATATTGAGCTCAGATTATAGAAGAGAATTCTCAAAGGTAGAATTTATTAGGAAGAAAGTCAGGAATGAGCCTCAGTATCGCATTTCTGAGATATCAAGCGTCAACTTCTAGTTATTGGAAAATTGAGAAACACTTTCACTTAAAAAATCGCACAGGCCAATGTAATGAAATGATTGAGCTCATATTATAGAGGAGTACAACAAAGCAATTAATTGAAATATATTTGTGAATTAACCGACCACTGCTTGATTTGGGACTCATATTCTTCTCGAGTAGGTATGTTAGAAACATAGGCTTCTGAAACTTTTTTTGAGATTCAGCCTTGTCTTCATCAATACACACAGAACGCATTGCTAAAATGCTGAAATTTTTACTGTTAAAAAAGAAGATCAAAGTTATCTCAGCTTACCCATTTGAAATAATTTAGAAGTTCGTGATTCCTTAGTTAATAATGAACAATTAACTTTTAGTTATCCAACGCGTTAAAATAAACTTTTCAACTGTTTTAAAATTATCGAAAAAAACTCGTCTCGCAAAAAAGTATAAAAACAATGAACATATTAACAAAATTCGCGTGAAAATGTGTCTAAAGACGATTTATAGGAACAATTTCGATAACAAAGGTCTATCTGCACTCATATATAGAACCCTGTTATATTTAGATTCAAAGACATTACTGCTGTTTCAGCTATCAACACATAGATGGCGCTAATATTGATAAAAAAGTTGGTACGGAACAGATAGAATGATACTGCACTAAAATAAAAAATTTTGAGAATAATGCAAATTATAATTTGTTATATCAAAACGACGATCTGGCAAAAGAACGACCTCATCGTCCGAATCGACTTGATCGTCGCCTGGCGGGTTATGGACGTTCGTATTTTCTTCCTCGCTGTCATCTTCGTCGTAATAAGGTCGAAGTATTGGTTGTTCTAAAAAAGATGTTAATGTAATAACAGAATATCAATTTATTGTCTCTAACTGCCGTACTGTCTCAAATCGATTGTAACAGATTTTCAAAATACTTACTGAGGGTCGTTCTGCTGAAGATTTCATCTTCTTTTGATTCGTCTCTCAAATCGTATTTAAAATCTTCATAGAAGCTATGCTGCGCAACCAAACCATATTCGCTTCTTTTTTTACAAGCCTTGTAACAGGCCAGACCTAAGCCTAGTATACCAGCACAGACGAAACCTTATAAAAATAATAAAAAAAATAAAATTAGTTTTGGTTCACAGTTTTAGCTTAATTAGCCAAAAGAGAGATATTTGTTTTTGCGCAATGGAAAAGTATAAAATATTATGTAAATTAGTCAGCTACACTCGCATACGAATTTATAAACATATAAATGAAAAAGCGACAACACTGTCCCATCTCATTTAAAATTAATTTTAAGATATGTTTTTAACAAATTTCTAAATATAAATAAATAGATAGTACAGTTTTTTTTCGAACAACTGACACATTTTTTAGATTCCCCATATCAAAAAAACCACTGCAAAATTTCAAGAAAATCGGAAACAATTTTTTTTCGATTTTCAATCCACATGGGGTAGCCTGACAATATATTTTTTGGTATAAAAATGTCAAATTTGATGTTTAATAACTCGGTTAATAATGTCGGTGGAAAATTGCCGTATTTTTTAATAATAGTATTAACGGCCCTCTTTGGATTTTTACCAATTTCGGACTTTCCAATTCATAAACGTAGCTGCTACGAATTTTTTACGGTAAATTTTAATAAAATTTGTTAGCTCAATTTTAACCCTGTATAATTCCTACAAATATTAAATGGAAGAAACGAAATATAGTCAATAATTAACGTACATCAATCCACTATCGAATGGTGTGAGAAAGAAGTCGATATCTTTCTTAGTTTCGAAAATATAAAATTTTAAATGGAGACATATTAAAAAGATTTCGAAAATTTTGGTTTCCAGTGAATGTATGTCAAAAGTGATATAGAATTATGTATTTCACATTGTAAAATCCAAAAAATATGTCAGTTTTCGATTTTGATGTATAGTTTTCCGGAAAATTCTATTTTCGATAATTTTCCACTCGAAATACCGTAATTTGGGGTAACTTGAGACAATTTGCTGACACCATTATTTTTCGTAATGTTGGCAACCCTGTTGACATAGGTGGTGTTGTTTTGTTCGCAAGAGGTGTGGAACGTGGTATTATCAACCGTTAATAATTAAATTCTTTTATACTATCTAAGGTAAGTTCATCAGTTTTCACTAAACTTCAACTTTGAAACTGTCAAATTTCATATATTACATAACTTATATTATAATTTTATGACTAATATATAAAAACACGTAATTGTTGTAGAAAAACAAACCTCTAATATTAATTGTGATATATCATAAATTTCATTGCGGCGTTGCCAAGTTTATGGTTGCTACAAAATATAAATTCACAACCTGACCTTAATTGCGTAACTTGAGACACCTGTCTCAAGTTACCCAACTTGAGACAACTGTCACAAGTTACCCCACCACAAATTATGTACTATAAAATCTTGGTACCAACCTACCTACTGATCAGACTTTCATTGTTTCAGGTCAGTAATGGTTCGAACCCAAAAAAAAGTTTTGGGGACTCGTAAATACCGAAGTTTCTCGAATGAGCAGCTTGTTAAAGCAGTGGAAGCTGTCAGGTCTAGACTTTCTTTGAGAAAAGAGGAAGAACAGTTTGTTATATCACGATGCTCTATCAATAGAGCAATAAAAGGGAAAAATACAGGGAAGGTCGGCAGACCATTTGTTTTGCATGAAGTTGACCAGAATGCATTAGTAATGTGTCTATGTTCAGCAGGGGATTGGGGCTTCCCCCTCACACTATACGACATTAGACTCATTGTAAAAGCCTTCCTTGACCGTTCTGGAAGAAATGAATCAAATTTCAAAAACAACATGCCAGTTCCAGATTTTGTCATGTCTTTCTTGAAGCGTCACCAGAGCACATTAAGTAATAAAATGTGCCAGAACATAAAGAGAGCTCGAGCCAAAGTCGACCATAACGCCATAAACCTGTACTTTGATGAGTTAAACCAGTCAATGGAGGGAGTTCTTCCTCATTCTGTCATTAATTATGACGAAACAATTACGACCCTGGCCGTAAATAGGTTGTTGTTAGAAGAGGATGCCGAGATCCTGAAAGGATTATTGACTCTTCAAAGTCGAGCACTTCTGTGATGTTTGCTGCTGCCGGGGACGGTACACTTCTCCCCCCATATGTGACATATAAAGCTGAGAATCTTTATAATACCTGGACCGAACATGGCCCTAAGGGGACAGATTATAATAGGAGTAAGAGTGGAAGGTTTACTTTGGAGATATTCGAAGACTGGTTTAGAAAAATTGCTATGCCCCATTTCTCGAAGCAAGATAAAGAGGGGAAGAAAGTTATGATTGGGGATATTTTAGCGAGTCATATATCCCCATATATAATAGAAGAATGTAAAAAAACAACATTATCATCATTCTAGTTCCTCCAAACAGCACTTCCTCACTCAGCCGTAAGATGTAGCATTTTTCCGTCCACTTACAATTAAGTGGCGTGAAACTTTAGAGTCATGGAAAGCAAAAAATCATGGAACTATTCCAAAAGATACATTTCCTCGTTTGTTAAAAAAATGTCTGGAGGAAATGGGAAAGGAAAATATTTCAAAAAATGTCATGAGTGGATTTAAAGGGGCAGGATTAATTCCACTAAATCGAGAAGAGGTATTGAAGAGACTTCCAGGTAAAAAGGCAGTAGAAGAAGGCAAAGAAAATGACAATACCGCCTGGGTGTCTACATTTCAAGAATATTTGGGAGAATGTAGAAGGAAAGAAACAGATGGTTTAAGAAAACAGACAAAAAAGAAATTAAATGTTCCCGCTGGTAGAGGAATCTGTGAAGAGGATATCGTTATATTGGAAGACAACCCAAAGCAAGAAAAAAGAAAAGAAAACAATTAGTGGAAGATCAAAGTGTCATAAATAAAGAAAAACTAACTAAGAAAAGGCAGAAGACACGTAAAGTACTTGAGTCCAGTGAAAGTGACGAAGACAGTTGCAATAATGAGGTTGTTCTTGAAGACAGTTCAGATGATGACTGGGATTCATTTCGAGCAAAACAGTTTATGAATATTGAAGACCATATTGAAGACAATATTGACGATAATATTGAAGACAATAACCAAGAGAGTATTTACTCTCATCCTACTCTGCAGCCAATAAATAAATAAGTTGGAAGTTTTGTTATAGTTCGTTATGATTCAAATTTTTATCCTGGGGTCATTGAGAAGCTTGACGATAAAGGCGCAACAATAAGTGCAATGACTAAAACAATACGAGAAAAGTAGAAATGGCCTGAACATAAGGATGAACTCTATTATTGCTGGCAGGATATTGTAGGTGGCATTAATCCTCCTACAGCGCTGAATAAAGGAGGTATTTTTTAAATACCAGAAATAAAAGCAATTTTCTAAAGCTAAATTACTATAATCAATCATTATTAAATACATTTTTTAAGTTCTTAGTGTTTTTATTGACCCCAAAAATATTTTCATTGTCTCTCACGTTAACATAACACTGTCTATTTATATTTCCATTGTTCCAAGTTACCCCAACAACGCATAATTTGAGCCGTTCATTGATTTTATATAGCTGTCTTAAGTTACCCCATTCTAGTGGGTAACTTGAGACACTTAAAAAAAATAAAAATACTTATGACAAAATAAAATGAAATATTCTATTAAAATATCATTGTTACCTATATGACTAATGTTTTTAAATAGTTTTTCAACATTCAGTTATTCTAGGTATGTCGTAAACTTCACTTTAAAGTTAAAAAGTGTCTCAAGTTACCCCAATTTACGGTAATTTTTTTTTTCGAACAACTGACAATTTTTTTGGATTTCCCGTATCAAAAAACCCCCTTATGCAAAATTTCATTAAAACCGGAAACAATTTTTTTTCGATTTTCAATCCATGGTGGGTAAAGCTTGAGAATAGATATTTTTAGTATAAAACTGTCAACTTTGACCATTAATAACTCTGTTAGTAATGTCGGTGAAAACTTTCTGCATTTTTTTATAATAGTATTAACACCCCTCTCTCGATTTTTACCAATTTCGGTCTTTCCAATTCATAAACGTAGCTGCTACGAATTTTTTTAGGGTGAATTTTAATAAAAAATTTTAGCTCAACTTTAACCCAGTGTAATTCCTACAAATATTAAATGGAAGAAACGAAATATGGTCAGTAATTAAGATTCATCTTTCCTCTATCAAATGGTGTAGAAATGAAAACAATATCTTCTGCAGTTTCGGAATAATAGAATTTTAAATGTCAAAAAGTTTTAAAAGATAAATCATTAAATTTATCGACGAGGAAACGATGGAGGATATGTTCCCTTAATTTTCAAAAACAGTGTTTCTTTAGATTTGAGAAAGACGAAGGGACGTTATTAAGACAGTTTGATTTGCTTCCCATATGAGAGGAAATTAACAAAAATTGATGGTAAGTTTTATTGTATTCAATATAGCATGCTATAATTTTGGACATTTTAAAATGTAAATTAAGTGAATGAAAAGACGAGTACTGAGTGTGTAATTTTATTAAAATTCCAGCTAAGCCCTTTCAGCCATTAGGCCATTCTCAAAGCTGTCATCAAGAAGAAAACATACAACAGGTGTCAAAAAACATCAAACCCTGTAACTGCTAAATACAATGAATTGAAATGTTTGATGTTACATCATTATTTAAGTAAAATTTGTTAAAATTACCCTATAAAATACAACTGTAATTCACATAACGAAATGTCTAATTTGAAATTATCAACTAAATGATATGTGCATGTGTACACCCTCTTTATGGGGTAAGGTATAATTTATGAGAAAAGAAATCTAAAATATACCACACGTTCGCATTTCTGAGATACCGAGAATCAAAGTCTAATTATTGGAAAATTAAGAAACACGTTCATTTAAAAAAATCGGACAGGCAAAAATAATGAAAATATTGAGGTCATATTATAAAGGAGTACTCTCAAAAATTTAATTTATAAGGAAAAAATCGGGAATGTACCACACGTTCACTTTTCTGAGATACAGAGCGTCATGAAAATATTGCGCTCATGTTCCGTAGAAGCACTCTCAAAAGTATAATTTATGAAGAAAAAATTCGAAAATGTACCATTGGGCGACAAAATTATATGAAGAATTCAAAGTATTTAGGTTCGAATAGAACAAACTGTTCCTGCAAAATTTTACTGAGATCGAGAATAAAAAAAGGAAAATTTGTGGAAAGGAACGACTGAATAGCAAATAGTCCAAAATTCGTTCTAACATATTTTTCTCGATTCTTGTAGAATCAAGATTAAGACATGCACATTACTAATAGTTTCCTGAGCGTCCAATTGCGATACAGAAGTCACATGTTGGAACAAACCTAATATTTACTTCCAATTGGGATAGAGATAGAAGTTTCTACTCTCTTCCTGTTAGTTTGAAAATAACAGTTTTTTAAATCAGATTTTGACAGTTTCACTAGGAAAAGGCGGCTACTTTTATAGCTCTATTTATACGTCAACGAATATTGAAAGACATATAGCAGAAAAGTAGTTTCTTCCACGAAAAAATGTCAAAATCTGGTTTAAAAAAACTATTATTTTCAAACTGACAATTAAAAAAACTATTATTTTCAAACTGACAACGTTGTAAGTAGAAATTCCCCTTATGATACATAAAGTATGTTTATTTAATAATGTCGCAATTTAACCCTGAATTTAAAATATGATAATAATAGTAAATATTTATTCAATATTCGTTTTATTGTTTAAGCTGTGAGTATTTCCCCATCTAATACCTGTGAATTAAAATAAAGAGTTTTTATGATTATAAAAGTTATATTACCTGTTATGAAGATAAAAGCTAGTCGTGGAATGCCATAAAATGTAGAATCTACTTTCAATTTGACAATAACTACTGCGGGATAATTTCCAATGTCGCTTACATGGACTAATTTGACATTTGGATAAAATCCGAGAGCGTTATACTTGACTGTGTAATTTCCAGGCGGCAGGGGGATACCATATTTGCCTGATTGATCAGCAAACACTGTCAAATTTTTTTCTAATACAATTATTTTGGCTTCTGTTACCGGATGATTGAAATAATCTTGAACGTATCCTACAGATAAATATTTTTTTTATTATACATTATACACTATAGTTCATTTTTATTTACCTCGTATACCAGTCGAAATTTCGCCGTCAAATGGTACAAGTAAATTGTTATCTTTATGAACTGTAACAGTTTCTGTCATTTCTACCTCTTCACCCTTTTTCTCCAATACAACTTTTAAAATAACCAAATTTTCTTCGTTAACATTTATTTGCAATATTTGCGATCGATAACCGTGACAAGAAAATTTCAATTCGTAATTACCAGGCGGCAACATCGCTTTAAAGCTAGCGCTTTTTTTGGACACCTCGTAAATTTGAGCAACGCCAGATATCTTTACAGAAGCGTTCCTCATCGGTTCTCCTTCGGTATCTTGTACAACCCCCTTAACACCTACAATAGAGACAGCGTAACGCTTATTTGTCATTACACAAAGTATTCTATTAGGCTTTCCAACGAAATGTCAAAATTGATTCAATATGGTGTCTGTGGGCAAATGAGGTTATTTTATATCGTATGAGGGTGCAGGATTTAAAACTTTTTAAAGTGCATTGTGAGACTACATTTTTTATCTTATTGCTTTTATAAGTGTCATTTTTAGTTGAAAATGCCATAAACGTATCTTGTAGATAGAAATTTTATAACAAAATAAAGTGTAATTAACTCGAAAATATGTACACACACTTATGTAAACCTTAAAAATGTTTGCCCATAGACGCCCTATTGAATCACGCGGTTTGGAGAGCCTAATTTACCTGTCAACGTAGCCGAGAGAACTCTCATGATTGGATCTAAAGTATCCCGCCATATGTATGGGATGTTGCCTACGTCGGGGTATTCGCAACAGCTTACTTTTGCCGTTAACATCGGTATATTGTAACCGTGGAATAAATATTCGGTGATTAATTTGTCTGTGCCTGGTTTGGTTACGGAACAAGCCCGGGGTATTTTTATACCAGCCGTAAAAGATTCGGCGATATGTTTGTAAATTTTTACTTCGTCTTCAGTATGAGGATATCTAAGAAGAATAAATATTTTGAATGGTTAATTAAAAATAACTGTCCAAGTAATTCATTTATAGGTTATTGCAAACATTTACAAAGTGGGTGTTAAATAGATCTTTACTAGGAGAACGAGTGGAGATTTCTAAATAAATAAATAAATCGTCCCAACAAAGTTTACTTTCGATACTCTCGAATGTTTATTTTTATTTATACTAGAGGACCCGTGCTGCTCCGCAGCATTAGGATAGACTACGTATGAGAGGGTGTAATTATTACATAAAATCATTTTACAGTACTTCCTTCCAGACAATAGGGATCGAGACGGAACTATAGAGACAGCGCTTATGCCGAAAGTAGAGCGCCCTGGTGTTAAATAAGAAAAACATTGTGATGTAAACAGTATAATAAACAACCGACAAAACGCAAAAAATGAATAGATCTTTTTATTTTCTTTGCCAGGAAAAATTGTTGGTAAGTAAGATGGGTGTAGGGGATTATCTGATTTTTGATTATTGACAAAATGAGCATTGCGAATTCTAGTATTTTTATTTGGTTCCCAATCCTCCCGATGTGTTCTGAAAGGTAATTAAAAAACTTGAAGTGATTCGTTTTGTACAAATGTTTACTTTCTTCCCCTTAATAGTATTTAATTATTTGAACTTATCTAATATTAAGGTTAAAAATAAAAAGATTTTTTGTAATGTTTACATTCTCTTCTCGTTCATTTTATTTTCTCCACTATGTTTCGGCATATTGCCATTTTCAAGTATTTCTTTCTTTTTCCTCTACAATGAATAATGTGTTATTTAATTATAATACATTTAACAATAAGAGACAAGACAAAATTAATTTAAAACAATGAGCTATTAAAACTTCTTCTTCTTACAGTGCCATATCCGTGATCGGACGTAGGCGACTTCTCACTTCTATTTGTGTTGTGCTCTCCAGTTACCACAGATAGAAGGGACCTACAGTTTAACGACGGATCCGAACGTCTCTGTTGAGAGGCTGTACTAGGCAGAATACTGTCGGTGGTTTGCCATTGCCTTCCGACAGGTGGCTCTCCGAATTTTTAATTATGATGTTAACTAGGCCCGGGTTTGATCCCGGGGCCTCTCGGTTAGCAGACAGAGTACCATTCCACTAGCCTACGGAGACCACTATTAAAACTTACACATTATAAATCTACTGTTGACTGTGGACATTGCGTTCTAAAATATTTTAAAATCAAATAAAGTTTCTCGAACCTGTCGTCTGATTTATACAATCATCAACAAAACATACAAATAATATTCATAGGCGGGTAAGATGCAAAACACCTACAGCTACTCTATTAAATGGTTGTATATTTTTGGGAGACTTTGAAGGTCCGTCTTATAGTTAATTGAATTTTTGTTCTTTTTGATATAAATCATTTCTTTGATTCAACGTTTGATTCTGTTTTCTTCCTTGTCTAAAATTTTTATGTTTTCAAAATCAAAACTATGGTGGTTTTCGAATGCGTGTTTTGAAAGGGCTGTGGAATGATCATTGTTGGTTTTTATGGTATATTGGTGATTGTAAATTCTGTTATGTAGGTATTGAGATGTTTGACCCACGTATTCACCATGGCAATCTTTACATTTGACATTATACACTACATTACTTTGTTTCAATTTTTCGGTTTAAGTTTTGTGAAAAAAGTCTTGGTATAATTATTAGATTTGTGCGCTACATTTATATTATTTTTACTCAACAGCCCCTGAATTTTTTCTGATGCACCTTGTACGTATGGTAAACTGATATATGTTTTGGTTGAGATATTATTACTAGAGTTATTACTACTCCTATTGTTTGTGTCCCTTGCATTATTATTGTTATACATTTTATGTATTCGTTTTTTTATTATAGGATTGTAAAAACGTTCTGGATATTCATTACTTTGTAAAACTTCTTTAATCTTCTTCAAATTATCAGGTCTGTTATTAGGATGTGAGAGTTTTAGGTAAGATGTTAAAACTTGGAGGTAACTCCTAATTTTCTTAAAATAAAATGAAAAAAATACATAGTAAAAAGTAATCATTGCAAAACAAAATATAACAACATTTTATCTACAACTTTTGAATTTATGTATTGATGATTGTTTTCAAAATATTAAGGCGTTTAATAGCAGAATTAATTTTCTTAAAAATAAAATTTATCAAAAATACTCAGATAATTTTAGCAATGCGTACTTTGAAAGGCAAAACGAAATATACGAATATAAATTTCAGCAAGTAAAAGAAAGACATCAAAAGAAAATAGAATTTTTAGTAAAGAAACAATATGAAAACAAAAAACAGGTAAATAATAAATGGTTAATAAACTTCCTGAAAACATCAAATACTTTTTAGGTCTTGGACCCAAATTTTCAATTCCAGATTTTGAATTACCAACAAATGAAATCATCAGTAGCGTAGAAAGTGCTCTCCGCAATATCGATAACAACCATGTAGAAAAAATCAGAAATAAAATATGTAACAACATCACAAATCAAAAATACAAAATAGCTAATTCAAATTTCCAAATAAAAAAACATTTCAACTGTTTGATTAAACAAACTCAACATTTCATTAAAAATAACACCAACATTTTAATACTACAGGCTGATAAATGTAATAAAACTGTGATTATGTATAAACAAGAATACATCAACAAAATAAACACTTTATTGAGTGACGAAACTACATACAAAAAAGAGAATTCAGATCCCACTAACAAAATTCAAAAACAAATAAACACGTTAATCAATAAATGGTTTAAAGAATAACTAATAAATATAGGTACAAACTCAAGCTTATGAGCCATAACGGTAAACCTCCATCAATTTATGGACTACCGAAACTACATAAAAATAATATACCTCTACGACCTATTGTTAGTAATATTGGTGCTCCAACATATCAACTGTCAAAATTTCTCTGTGATATCTTGACCAACATAATTGGTAACAACAACTATCATATCAAAGACTCATGGCATTTTAGTGAATTTGTTAAAAATAGAATTATTCCTAAAGATCATATACTAGTTTCCTTATACACCAATATTCCAACTAATCTAGCAATAACTTGTATAAAAAACCGGTGGCTAGAAATAAATAAATATACTTCTTTGCCCTTAAATGAATTTATAGAAGCCACGTTGTTGTGTTTGAATTCGACATATTTTAAATATAATGATGAATTTTTTTCGCAAATTTGTGGTATAGCCATGGGATCACCAATTGCAGCAGTCATAGCAAATTTAGTAATGGAAGATTTGGAAAATACAGTTATAAATCAATTAGATTATGTTCCAAATTTTTATAAAAGATACGTTGATGACTGCCTTCTATGCATACCAGCATCCAAGTTAGATTATACACTTAAAAAATTTAACAACTTCCACCCTAGAATACAATTTACTTTTGAGAAAGATAACGAAAAACTAATACACTTTTAGGATATAACAATTAAATATGATAATACCGATAAAATTGAGACAAATTGGTTTACCAAACATGTAAGGTCTGAAAGATATTTAAATTTTAATTCTAATGTACCAATCACATACAAAAGAAGTGTTGTTAATAACCTTACAGACAGTGCCATAAAACTCTCACATCCTAATAACAGACCTGATAATTTGAAGAAGGTTAAAGAAGTTTTACAAAGTAATGAATATCCAGAAAGCTTTTACAATCCTATAATAAAAAAACGAATACATAAAATGTATAACAATAATAATACAAGGGACACAAACAATAGGAGTAGTAATAACTCTAGTAATAATATCTCAACCAAAACATATATCAGTTTACCATACGTACAAGGTGCATCAGAAAAAATTCAGGGGCTGTTGAGTAAAAATAATATAAATGTAGCGCACAAACCTAATAATTATACCAAGACGTTTTTCACAAAACTTAAACCGAAAACCGAAAAATTGAAACAAAATAATGTAGTGTATAATGTCAAATGTAAAGATTGCCATGGTGAATACGTGGGTCAAACATCTCAATACCTACATAACAGAATTTACAATCACCAATATAACATAAAAACCAACAATGAACATTCCACAGCCCTTTCAAAACACGCATTCAAAAACCACCATAGTTTTGATTTTGAAAACATAAAAATTTTAGACAAAGAAGAAAACAGATTCAAACGTGAAATCAAAGAAATTATTTGTATCAAAAAGAACAAAAATTCAATTAACTATAAGACGGACCTTCAAAGTCTCCCAAAAATATACAACCATTTAATAGAGTAGCTGTAGGTGTTTTGCATCTTACCCGCCTATGAATATTATTTGTATGTTTTGTTGATGATTGTATAAATCAAGACAGGTTCGAGTAACTTTATTTGATTTTAAAATATTTTAGAACGCAATGTCCACAGTCGACAGTAGATTTATAATGTGTAAGTTTTAATAGCTCATTGTTTTAAATTAATTTTGTCTTGTCTCTTATTGTTAAATGTATTATAATTAAATAACACATTATTCATTGCAGAGGAAAAAAAAGAAATACTTGAAAATGGCAATACGCCGAAACGTAGTGGAGAAAATAAAATGAACGAGAAGAGAATGTAAACAATACAAAAAATCTTTTTATTTTAAACCTTAACCATGTTGGCCGATTACCGGGAATAAGCTTAAACGAAAATTTAAATAATACGGTCAGGAAATACACACTGGAAAATATGGGTTTTTACTGCATTTATTCATTTTTGACGTTTCAAGGTTATCCACGCAGTGTTCAATGAATTTTCGGAGAAACTATAAAATTTCAACTGCGTAGTATTTTTATACAGCATATTTGAACAGCCATGAATACAGAAAGATACTTTTGATGAAGACATCACAAACATTTAATATCAGTTTTAAAAAATGAACATTTAAAAACGCTGATTATACAAAACTACTAATAGTGTTTACATCACATTGTTTGTGTTTTTTCACGGCAGATGGCATAAACGTCATCTTTCTCGGTCCCTATATTAGCTTTGCGTCGGCCCTTAGGTTTAATTTCTACCTTTACATTTCTCAATGTTCTTCCTCGAGATAAAGCAACATACAATTGTCCGTGGCTAAAAACAGAATCAGGCAAATAGGTTCTAACTCAATCTAGCGTTTGATCCTGCGCTTTGTTGATGGTAATACAAAACGCTAATGTAATCGGAAATTGCCGTCGTTTAAAAGAGAAGGGCATTGTCGTGTCAGATGGTGATAAATCGATGCGAGGTAACAGTACTCGATCTCTAATACTCACACCAGTTAAAACTTCTAAATCTAGGGTATTGTTGAATTTAAAGTAAAGTTGATTGTGCCCACATAACATTCCTCAAACTCAACGAATTTAAACAGTTATTAACTAAAAAGAAAGGGCTTGAACCACTGAGTGTTAGACTTGTGTCAACAGCCTACGTTAATTAGAACTCTAGTTATAGAGCATTGGTTCCCAACGGGGGCGATACAGCCCCCCTGTGGACGCTGCAGCTTTTTAGGGGGGCGGTAGCGGATTCAGAAGCAAATAATAAGCAGTCAAGAGGAATGATGAAATAAAAATGATTTAATAAGGGTTAATAAGCAGTTTTAAATTAGCATTAATAATAATACTAATAATTATAATAATTTCTTTTAGTTCAGAATAGAAGTATATGACTTGTCCTCGCACGTTGATAAGCGAACGCGCGATGTTCATACAAAATAACATGTTTCCACATGTTCGCACACAGACAAGTTGAATCATGCATGAAATGAAACATATAAAAGCAACAGCTCTACGAATTTTTTGTTAGTTAGTTGTATATGCTTGGCCGCGATATATAGTCTTGAATCATAAGCTCTGCCGTAGTAAATAATCGTGAGTGGTGTGTCATTTTATAAACATTACTATCTATAAATCTATTGGGAATTTAATTTTTGTATGAAAATGGTTGAATCTACTTCTAAATTAAAAAAGAAATGCCGGCAATACAGTATTGAATATTTAAAATATGGATTTGCGGAATCTTCTACAAACAAATCATTACCTAAATGTTTAATTTGCCGAAAAGTTTTTTCAAATGAAGCTATGAAACCTTCTAGGCTACAAGAGAATTTACATAAAATGCATCCTGATAAGAAGAACAAAGATATATTCTATTTTCAAGAACTCGAAAAACAATATTTAAAACAGCCAACTATATCAAACCTTTTTGCATCGTCTTCTAAACGAGACGATGATGGGCTACGAGCCTCATATAACGTTTCATTGTTAATCGCAAAGTCAGGAAAACCACACACCATTGGCGAGGAATTAATTTTGCCGGCAGTCGAAGAGATATTAAAAACTGTTCTCCATCATAAGACACCATTTGATATCATTAAAAAAATTCCTCTCAGTAATAATTCAGTGCAAAGAAGAATAGATGAAATGGCAAATGACGTTAAAATATCATTATGCAATTACCTAAAGACTTGCAAATTTTCCATTCAACTCGATGAATCAACTCTACCAAGTAACGAAGCTCTACTCTTATCATACGTACGATTTATAAAAGAAGAAAAAATTCATCAAGAGTTATTATTTGCTAAGAATTTGGAATCTGATACAAAGGCACATTCTATATTTAATATCATGCAAGAATTTTTTCAAGAGAAAGAAATTCCTGTTAGCAATATTTTGTCTGCTGCTACTGATGATGCTCCAGCAATGACCGGGCGTCATAAGGGTTTTATAGCACATTTGAGAAAATCAGTGCCAAATGTACTCGCTGTACATTGTATTATTCACCGTCAGCATTTGGTTGCAAAATAATTAAATGAACGTCTGCATGCGTCCCTCAATAACGTTATTAAAGCAATCAATATCATTAGAAGCAATTCATTGAATGACCGTTTGTTTCATAAGCTTGCTGCTGCACACAGAATTACGTTGGCTCTCTAAAGGTGTTTGTTTGTCTGAATCGTTTTTTCAATCTATTTGACTCAGTGTTGGAATTTCTTGAAGAAAACGAACAATTGCGCGAAAACCTGATTACGTCAAAAAATGACATCGCTTATTTGACGGACCTGTTTAAAGTATTTAATCAAGTTGATCTACAATTGCAAGGTAATGATTTAAATTTAATTAAAACTAAAAACGTCATAGCTGCTTTTGCAGGAAAACTTATTATATTCAAAAGAAATCTTGGTAGAGGTGAGTACAACCATTTTCCCACATTATCAACAGTGTCTGCAAAACCGGAATATTTAGTTACTTACTGCCACCACTGGGAAGTTCTTCATGTTGATTTTACAGAGCGTTTCCAAGATATTTTAAACATGGAAATACCAAGTTGGGTTATAGATCCTTTCGCAAACACAGATACTGAAGGCTCATCAAATTTGGAAGAGGAGCTATTAGAACTCACAACTAACGAAGAACTGAAAGTAAAATTCAAACGTGGATATCAAGAGTTCTGGCTTCAAAAACCAATACCAGTTCTCTATCCTGGATTGTGGACAATAGTACAGAAGTTGTTAATTGCATTTCCTTCGTCCTATATGGCTGAGCGTGCATTCAGTGCAGTAACTGATTTGCTGTCAACGAAGAGGAACAGACTACACATCACTGAACGTGGCGATAAGCGATTGATGTTAACGAAATTGGAGCCCGATATTAACAAACTGGTAACACTCCACCAGCCTCAACCGTCTCATTGATTTTTTCTTTATTATTAATTTTGTATTTTTTATTGTATTGCATTTCTTATTTCTATTGTGATTGTATTTCTTATTGATTCTGTGTTTATATTTAAAAGTTTAATAAACAATTTTATTGTACATTTGGTAGTCGTTTAATAAATTTCTACTTCATCATTCCTCTAAAATAAAATTTAGACATTAACTGAAATTAAAGCTAAATACAGATCAATTGGGACGGTACAGATGATATTCAAATAAAATTAACTACTTTGGACTAACCAGCGACTGGGGGAGGGGGGCGGTGAAATTTTTGTTCTCTTTTATAGGGGACGGTGGTCCAGAAAAGGTTGGGAACCACTGTTATAGAGGTTTGAGTGAAGGAAAATCTTGAAAAAATTGATTGTGCACGCACAACTTTCCTCAAACTCAACGAATTTAAGCAGTTAATAGCTCAAAAAAAAGAGCTTGATCCACTGAGTGTTCTGAGAGTGAAACGATCAAGATCCATTCATAAGAAGAGGAGCTATGAGAATTCGAATTGCTTGAGTGAATGTGTCCCATAAGAAATGTATAGGGAAGAATCGCGTTTGAGTATAACCTGAGTAAGGTGGGACTTGAGTAAAACTCCCAGACGATGAGTTTATAGTGATTCGGTAAGTTATTCCAACAAATCTCCAAGGGATGACGTTACAAGTCAGGTCATACGATGCACCAGGTCCTCCGGCGTGAGTTACCGATGTCAAATTCGTGACGAGCGATCCGAAAAAATCCCGGACGATGAGTTTCCAGCGATTCGGTAAGTTGTTCCAGCAAAACTCCAAGGGATGATGTTACAAGTCAAGGCTTACGGTGCACCAGGTTCTCCGGCGTGGATTACCGATGTCAAATTCGTGACGAGCGATCCGAAAAAATCCCGGACGATGAGTTTCCAACGATTCGGTAAGTTGTTAGAGCAAAACTCCAGGGGATGATGTTACAAGTCATACGATGTACCAGGTCCACCGGCGTAGGTACCGATGTCAAATTCGTGACGAGCGACCCGTAAAAATCCCGGACGATGAGTTTCCAACAATTCGGTAAGTTGTTAGAGCAAAACTCCAGGGGATGATGTTACAAGTCATACGATGCACCAGGTCCCCCGGCGTAGGTACCGATGTCAAATTCGTGACGAGCGACCCGAAAAAATCCCGGACGATGAGTTTCCAACGATTCGGTAAGTTGTTAGAGCAAAACTCCAGGAGATGATGTTACAAGTCATACGATGCACCAGGTCCCCCGGCGTAGGTACCGATGTCAGATTCGTGACGACCGACCCGAAAAAAACCCGGACGATGAGTTTCCAACAATTTGGTAAGTTGTTCCAGCAAAACTCCATGGGATGACGTTACAAGTCAAGTCATACGGTGCACCAAGTCCTTCGGCGTGGGTTCCCGATGTCAAATTCGTGACGAAAAGCTCCCGGACGACGATTTTATAGCGATTCGGTAAGTTGTTCCAGGAAATCTCCAGGGTATGACGTTACAAGTCAGGTCATGCGGTGCACCAGGTCCTCCGGCGTGGGTTACCGTTGTCAAATTCGTGACGAAAGACCCGAAAAAAATGCCGGACGATGAGTTTCCAGCGATTCGGTAAGTTGTTCCTGTAAAACTCCAGGGGATGACGTACTAACCAGGTTGTTCAGAGCCCCATGTCCTCCAGGGCGGGTTACCAATGTCATGACGAGCTATCTAAAAAAAACGCAGAGAACGAGTTTCTCTTGATTTATCGGTGAGTTAAACGAGAACTCTAAGCGATGACGTTCCTAGTGCCCTACTGACCTCCAGGTGTGAACGAGGCTATACAGATTTCGCGACTCGAAAAATTTTGTATAGGTAGATATGAATGTTTTTCCATCACTTGAAAAAATATGCAGTTGAAGGAATGCACTTTTCGGTGCACAAATGCATTTTCAATCCGTTCCAAAAAAATTGTGCATAAATTTACTGGGTTTGGGGATTTTTGTACCAAATTTCCTCGCCTATGTTTGAAAATCAGTGGAAATAATTTGACGTAAAGTTAAAATATGATATTAATAGTAAATATTTATACAATTTTTATTTTATTATCTAAACTGTGGGTAGATGTTTCCAACGATTTATACATATAGGAAACAATCTCAATGATGGAAAAGTTAAAAGGAATTGATATTGGCTATTATGTTCACGTTAGATTAAAAAAAAATTTCTTCCCATAACATCCATAGACCGTTCCTTAACACTTCAATCCAATTTGGTAGAGTATCCGAATGGTGCTTACAGAATAAACTGACATTAAATATATCAAAATGCCAAGTAGTGACCTACACTAAAAAACTAAACCCAATTCACTTCTACTATAACATTAATGGGAATTTGTTATCTCGTCTTACTTCTGTAAAAGATCTAGGAGTGAGATATTCGATTCCAAACTTAGTTTCACTGAACATATTAATTCTAAGGTTGCCGAAGCATCGAGATTTTATGGATTTGTGGTTAGAAACTGCCGTGGATTTAAGGATATTCGTACTTTAAAAATGTTATATTTTTCGTACATATGCTCTAAGTTAGAATATTGCTCTGTTGTATGGGATCCCTATTACAATGTTCATATCAGCAAGGTAGAGTCGGTTCAGAAAAGGTTTCTAAAATATTTAGTTTTAAAGGTTAGTGGCATTTATTCACAGAGAGGCTCTGATTATCAGATTTTATTAGTTATTTTTAATTTTGAAAGTCTTGAATTTCGTAGAATTTGTAAATCATTGTCCTGTTTATATAAGTGTTTGCACAATTTAATTGATTGTTCAGACTTGATATATAAAATTAATTTTAATGTACCACAGTTCTACAATAGACAACATTTACCTTTTTATTGTGATTGGTCTCGAACAAATGTTTTATTTCATTCACCAATTAAGAGTCAATGCGCTCTGATTTACCCGCGTAAGCTTTGAAAGCTTCGAAATTTGGAGGACAAACTCTGATTAAAATCCAAGCGTTAAACAAGGTAGTACGAGTCAGTCGGTACACTCTGTGCAAAATGTAAGTTGAAAGCGAAGAATTATGTACAGCGATTAGCCAACTGTAATATTTCATTTATTGTCGAAATTACCTTCAACTAAACTTGTTTGAATTACTATGAAATACAATGTAGAACGCAACATGTACTATTCAGTAGACCACATCTATAGAGATATCGAACGTCGCTCATACGTCTCCATTACTAAGATGGACTACTTACTTTAGAGGGGATAGACGAGTAGGCGATAACATTTGCATTTTCAGAAATGGTATTAAATGGATATTTTGATATTTAGTAAGCGACACTACCTAGTTCGTTGAAGTCGTACGGCGGCTATAGTGATTATTTTATTATTAAATTATTTATCATATATTGATATTATATAATAGAATAGTAGCCATTATCGTTATAACGTGTTCAAATTGAAAATCATAATAATACTGATCTAATTACCTACTTCTCATTTATTAACTTGCAATTTGGGAGTCAATTAAGACTAAATAGACTAGAATATAAAAGCAGGAAATATGATTGAGTAGTAATAACTAGTTTTATTCATAAACACAAATACAAAAAATATATATACAAATTTTAAACATATAAATCCCTAGATAATAATAATAATAAAATTCCACTGTAATATAAAAAATATAAATATGATACATACTCGATAAGCGAACAAACGCTTTTTTCAAAAAAAATTAAAATATATACAAGTACTTACATTTGAACATAGGTATAGGGAAATGGTATAAAAACTAAGTTTTTTTTAGGCAGAAAGCCATTTATGGTAATCGGGATCCGTATTTCAGTTTTGAGCTTTTACTTTGATCATACATATTTTTTATTTCATTTTCTAGGTCTGTATTTCACGAAATTTGAATCAAATAATATAAAAACAAGTAAGGTTACAACAAATTTCTATAAAAAAATTAAATTACTTAGTAGGTATATTATGCAACGATCATGTAATGATAGATATCAATACACGAGCATTACATGAGAGTTGCATGCACTATTTTTTCTACGACAAATAAACTTTACTTCAATTTAACAGCATTGTTTAGGTTTTTTAATTTTTGTAATATTTTTTTAAGAAACAATAAGAAATTAAATATGAATGAATCAAGTAATCACTACATTTCAGGTTGTATGCATGGAAAACCTACTTGATATTACAAAATGTAGACTTCTAGTGGTCAATTTTTCAGTTCCATAATGAAATCCAGTGTTATATGAGTATAATTATGAAACTGAAAATTATCAAATGTAATTACCAACTTATAGGTAGTATATGAGTAGAAAAATATTATCAGATAGGGTGTTTTATAATCTCTGTTATATAATGTGTGGTGAAAAAATTATATAACTTTTTCCTCATGTTAGTTTCCCAAAATCGGTCTAGCTTTTCAATTTTTTCTATATGGAAATTTACGGGACTCCACACCATAAAATAACAATATTTCTTTTTAGATAAATGTAGTTGGCCTTGAATCTGATAATAATAATTGTGGTTCTGTTTAAGGGTAATTTTACCGCTTTCGTCCATTTGTAGATGTTTTATTTTTTTACTGCTTATTCCATCCCCCACGGTAATTTTCTTTAATACTGCGGGACATTTAACTTCTAATATCGAATCTGTACTAACAATTCCATCTGGACTAGCTCCTAAAAAATACTCTTCATCACGACCTACAAATAAACCACAGCTATTGACTTTTAGGCCTGTAACTTCCTCAAAATTGTTCATTGCCAGAGGTTCAAAGTCTAAGCCGTATCTAGTGCTTTTATTGCCTGTAAAAGGGTTACTGTAAAGCCTTTTTGCCAGTAGATTTGGATTAGCTTTTCTCAGTTTACAAATCAAACCGAAGTTGGAAGCAGTTAATCGGCAACTTCTTTCTTCTAGCCATCTGTGATTAGTGCCTTGACCTCGAGTATTTTTTTCCAGGTCAAGTATTTCCTCTTCTGTTTTCTTCAAAATTGTTTGTAGCTTCATCTTTCTTCGTTCTAACTCCTCTGCACTTAAAGTTTCCTCAATAGCGCCATAGTCCGCGTCGCGCTCGTAGTTGGCTAGTGTATGTTTACATTTTTTTTTAATTCTTTTTTCTTTGAACTGTGCTTTCCGTTTTCTTTTTAATCCTTTGCCTTTTACCAGATTATTTATGAAATGCCCTGCTTCAATTCCAGCTGATTTAAATATTTCCAGGAAATAAGTATCCTTGCAGTTATATGAAATGGCTGCCAATTCACACCTCATCTCGTACGACTTTTGACCAGAAAAATGTATCTAAAAATATACATATTAACAATAAAAGTATAAAAGTGCTGTTTATAAGCTTTTTTTTAATTCCTAAGTCAATTTTTGCGATGAAAAAAATGCTGTGAAACACAGCTAGACATTTAGGTGGTCCCTATCATTTTTCAATAACTAAACTATTAGGAAAATAGTTTTATCAAAATACTTAGATGCACATGGTACTTACCCTCTTTCCTCCCACAAATTTATTGACAACATCAATAAATTGTTCAGCTGGGTTGTTATTTTTATTTAATAAAATCGAATGTGCACAGCCTACAATTCTTTCTAATGCGAAGCAAATGCCCTGATACATTCCACATTCTATCAGCATTGGCACTATATTTTCATCTTTATCTTTTTGATCGCAAAAGTACTTATCACAATTTTTATGTTTACCAAAAATGTGATTGGGGGAGTTCAGCACATCTTTTTTAAAATCGTCCACTTTCTTTAAGAAGTCTGTTGGTTAGTTGTTTCTAAATTCAGCAGCTTTCTTGATGGAGGTTCTAAATTTTAAAATATTGTTTTCCAATTTTTTTCTTAATGCCACTGAAATATTTTTAAGCAAAGAACTACTTCTTGCGGACTTTGTAATGTCCTTTAACTTTTTGCACATATTTCGTAGTAAGTGATTTACACACTCAACTTTTTCAACGAGTACAGTACCATACGGCTTTTCCTCCAATAGTTTTTTTGTGATGCTACTATCCCCATCACCTATTAGTTTTGTGTACCTCACTCCATGCATCGCTTCACTATTTTTAAATACCTCCATTATAATCGCAGATTCCATGGACGTTGAAGATCCTGTCCAGTTTTTAGCACAAACGTGTTCTTTTCCTCTAGTATCAGTCCGAACACATACAATGCAAAATTTATTTTTTACACCCATAAACAAGACTTTTTTGGTGGCTTCTCCAATGATAACTGCTACTCCAGATAATGCATTGTAATTAGTTTTATACGATCTTTTAGACCATGCTCCATCTGCAATTACCGTTATAAAAGGAACACCGTTTCCGTCAACATCGCCCCTTTCAACGACAAGCTTTTTTTCTTCTTTGCCGGCCAATGCTAGCTGTTCCATTAAAGTGGCGTGGACATTATCCTGAAGGGTTCGTTGAATCTTTGTAAATAATGAAAGGGTAATCGGAGGCAATTCCATAGTTGTGAGCATTTCATTCATTTGAGTATAACCGGCTCCGATGGAGATCGTTCCTACAAATTAATGTAAAACAAATAAAAAAAGATTAGAATGAAATAGGTTTATACCCAAAACTGTAGATATGTTAACATCTGCTGATGTTGATGGCTCTGTTCTAATTGAACTCAGTTTATTGCAAACGTTGCATTTGATCTTCAATGTTGTTAATAAACCATATCTGCTTTTGTGAATAATATCACAGTCCTGTATACTACAATTGAAGAATGGATGATGGCTAATATTTTTAATTTGGTTCCAAAAATAATCTAGCTTTACAATTCTCCGTCCTGTAAATGTTGATGTAAGCACATCGCTAGTACTGATTTCAGTAACAGAACCTCCAGTAACCTCAGGTTCAGTTAATCCAGCGACAGCAGGAATTTCATTATGGTCGGGTTGCCTCCGATCCTTTCTCCACCTGACTAACGCAGCTCTACATCATAAAATAATGTTTAAAAGTGAAAAAACTTAGGTAATAATTAACTCACCTTTTTCTTGATGATTTAATTGTTTTTACTTTTCCCATTTTAGTCCTGTAATAAACATAGCTAAATATTAGTATTTTCAAATATTATAATACTCTAGTTAACAAATGCTTTTTTGTGCAACTTTCAACAAATTATAAATATTGGTCCTACAGTTACGATAGTCAAGAGTTTTTTAGGAACTTTCCTCCTATTTGGAATCTTTTTCTAAATTTCAAAAATCTGTATTAGTTTTTGTGATATTTGCAAAAAACCAAACTCCCATTTTTTCCAGTAAATTGTTTTTAACTTTTGCACTTTTTTCTAGCGGAACTATAATTTTTTCAAATTACACGCTATTCCGAATCGAATGACACCTCATTCATATTTTCCGGAGGCTGCTGAAAAAAGTTGAACAGAAAAGCACTTGTTAACTAGACTAGAAGTAAAAATTATTTTTAAATTTTGAACCTCTGAAAATTTGGCTTGATAGTTTGCAGTCTTTACAAATTTATAAATAAGATTTTAATTATGTGATGTATGTACAAAGGTGGTTTTAAAAATATAATATTTGTACATTTTTCTGAAGCCGATCCTGGACTTTCATATCTAGGACACATACAATAATTGAAATGTTTACCCTCACCTCATACCCTGTACCAATATTTTTATTTGTTTTCGTTGAAATAGATAGGTATATTAGGTACCTACTTAAAAATGAAGTATGCTTTCTTAACTAGAGCTTTTGGTGACAACTTTTATTTAAACATATAGGTATTAAAAAGTTTGTACTTACCTAGAAATATTTACACTAACTTAACAATTAAGCTTAATTACCAGCAAGTTTCAAATATTTGTCCAAATGTCTTAATAATGTGCACAAATTTACAAATTTCGCTGGCTAACAATGGGAATAAAAGATACATACAGTAAGCGTCACACCGATCGGTTCGCCAGATAAATTATTAGAGTATATTCCTCTATAATAGTAATTTATTTTCCAACTGGTCCGTCAGTTCTTACAATTCAAGAGCTCTCGCACATCGGCACGCTGAAATACTCCGATTTGCGGTGTGTACAGGAATTAATCCGTATGAGGGCGCTTTTATCAGTCGTTCAAAATTGAATTTGTTCGGTTCTTTAATACCGTTTTTCTCAGTTATTAGAAGATATATTTGAATAATATTTTAAGGGTATATTACTGACAGCTAGTTGCAGAAGCTATGCATGTTTAATTTCAACTTTTTTTTTGAAATTAACAGAAATTAATTATCATTTGTCATCAATATCAAACATATTTAAAATTTGAATATGCATAGCTTCTGCGCTATTGTGAGCCACATACGTCCTGAAAATTTGGGCAATTTTCATGCAATATTAACAAAGAAAAAGGGGTTTTTTGAAAAAAAAGACAATTTTTCATAGATTTGTACAATTATTTTACTTTATCTTCGAGTCTATTTGTGGAAGTTCACGGATATATACTTATTACTCTCAATTATCAGCACACTTCAAATATGTAAACATTTTATTAGCCGATATTAGATAAAATGTGGAAATGGTGAGAGCGCTAATGCAGCATTGACTCTTAATGTTATGTGTAATAATTTTAATTTATTGTGCAACACATGCGACATTTTTATAAATAATTTTAAAGTTATTAAAGCTTGTGCTACTGAACGTTATACAACTATGTGAAATGTGTTTTTTAATTTTTTTATTCTTCTTTTCTTAATTTAATTTAAGGCTGTTTCTTCTTTTATTATATAACCATTGTTTTTGCTCTGTAAAGGGATTTGTATAAATCTGTTGGGCAATAAGGGCTATTATTATTATTATTATTATTATTATTATTAAATCAAGTCTATTTGGTGGGCAACATTTTCAGACAAACAATAAATATTGTGAAAAATATGAATAAAAATCGATACTTACAGAATTCCGTGACTTCCTCCTTCGATATTCAATACCAAATCCAAATTCTTCTCCACCAATAAATGTTTAAAAGCGTTAGCGACACTCTTCGTATCCTCATTGTTACTAACTCTTCCGTTTAAATTAACAATTTGTTCCCCGACTTGTTTAAAATCGGCGGAAATTTCGTTACACAAGAACTTATCGGGTTTGGTGCTGCCGAGTACTTCTTTGGTGTAATCTCCCCAAATTTTTTCGAAAGCTTTGTCGATAACGGGAATGACGTGAATAACAGCGTTAGACAGTATCTTAACGATCCTTATATCTCCGATTCGATTACCCTCCAATAGATGGCGCGCTAGATATATATTGAGTTCCCTGCCGATTGGTTGCGTGGCAAATAAATTACCCATCACCGCGATGTGGAATTTATCTTCGTCGTCTTCTTCGATCTTATTGGTTATCTTTAAAGAATGTATCGCCATGGAAACGAGGTTGTCTCCTCCTTCGAAAGAAGCTACGTCCGGATATTTGTTTTCCATTTTGGTCAAGATGACGTTTATGTCTTGATTGGTGTGATATGCCGGTTCGTACTGATTTTCGGCTATGCCGAAATCGTATGCGCTTGCCCAATGAAGGGGATCGTCTTTCATTAATGTAACGTTATATTGGATGTATCCAGAATCCGGTACAATCTATTATTATAATAAAAAGTTTGACATTAATGACAGATATTGAGTATGTATTAGAAAAATCGTACTTGGTAAAATTATGAAAATATCTTGCTGAAATTTTAGAAGAGTATTCTCGAAGGGTCATTATACGAAGAAAAAAATCAGGAACACTAATAGGGGTATGGTTTTGGAGAAACAGGGTTTCTAAGTTGAAGTATCGATATAAAAAATTATGGTTGAGTTTGAGGTAATTTTTTGACCAAATAAAGATTGTAGTAATGTAAGTTTTATAGAGAAATTCTTTGTGAATCGTTTAAGAGTATGTATAAAGCTGTGAGACGAAACGTTTGGAATTTATAAGCGAAATAAGGCGACTGTATCTGTTTTTGTAATGATTGTTTATAAAGTGAGTTGATAAAATAAAAAAATGTCGCTTAAGTTCTTAAATTCGTATTTTTTAGATCAATTTAGGGGGTAGTAAATATATGTTTCAACAATTATTAACAATTAAAAAATTTGCGGAAAAAACACTCTTAATTTCAAAAATAGACGAGTTAGACAATTGAAAATATCACCAATTGATTCAGCTGGAAATTTTACGTTTAAAAATGAATTTCGTGGGAATATTTCTATGAAAAATGTGTCAAAAATACGTTTTAATGAATTGCATATTTTTACACAAGATAAAAAATTTCAAAAAAAAACTTGCCTTCACTTAAAAAATCACACAGACCAAAATAATGAAAATACTCATTCAATATTCTAGACAAGTCCTATTAAAGGTCCAATGTATGAAGAAAAAAATAAGGAATGGGCCAAATTGGCGCGTTTTTGAAATAAAGTGCGTCAAAGTAAGAGTATCGAAAAAAAAGAGATAAAATCAAATATCCCTCGTAACTCAAAAACTAGAGCAGTTAGGATAATAAAAATATCACCAATCGATTCTGCACAAAATTTTAATCAAGAGGACGAATTTCGTGAGAATATTTCTATGAAAAATGGGCCAAAAATATGTTTTAAGTGAATTGCGAATTTTTTCGAACAATAGCTCAGGATAAAAATTTTTGGAAGAAATTGTTTCTCTAAAAAAATGCTGAAATAATGAAAAATGGGTTTTTTTATGCAAATAATCGACTGGCGTTGTCCATTTTTCGATAAAATACGTTATTAAAATTTTAGCAGAGTTAAAATTAAAATAAAAAACATGCCTTCACTTATAAAATCGCACAGACCAAAATAATGAAAAAAGTTATTTCATATTCTAGACAAGTACTGTACCACAACGGTACATTTTTGAAGTACAGTGCGTCAAAGTAAGAGTATTGAAAAAAGAGTGGTAATATCGAATATCCCTCGTAACTCTAAAAATAGAAGAGTTAGGATAATAAAAACATCACCAATCGATCCGTACGAATTTTACATATATGAACGAGTTTTGTGAGAAAATTATTATAAAATTTACGATATTTTACGTCAATATTTTGACTAAAAAGGATAAAATTACGAAAAACTGGGTTTTTGGATGCTAGAAAATAATTGTCGCATTCCGTTTTTAGATAAAGTAATATTTTCACCCCCAAAAAGGTTATTAAAAATCGCTGAGACTAAAATAATGGAAATATTGTGCTCAAATTCTACAAAAGTATTCTAAAAGGAGCATTCTATAGAGTACCGAAAACTTTGTAATTACTTTCTAACCAAATTGTTCTGTAAAATATAAAGGAAACAACAAATATACGTCTTCTACTTACTATTTCAGAAGTATAACTTTCGTATCCTCGAGCGGAAACTGTCAAGTTATATTTTCCTGGCAACAATATCCTCCAATAGTCCCCAAATTTGGACGTTTTCACAGCATGACCTATATTTTCCACCATTATTTCCGCTTCAGCTATCCCATTGCCTATAGTGCTAGTCACATAACCAGAAACTCCTTTGTGAACCTTAAAAATATAACAAAAAATACATGAAACTCAACAAACTTCTTGCTTAAAATTAAAATGACAGAATTTAAAATGAGAAAATATAAAGCCTAAATTGGCGCCCAACGTGAACCACGAACTTAAGAATTGAAGTATATTGAGAAAATAATAGTCACAGTTAGCTCACAACGTGAATCCCTAAATCCAAAATTGGCGCTCAACGTGAGCCAATGGCTTAAGAATTGAGGTAAAATTAGAAAATATCGAACTAGTATTATCGCCCAACGTGATCTCAAGCTTAAGAATTGAGATGAAATTCGGAAGTATCCGTCCATCCGCAGCGTCAGCTACGAATTTAAAAATTGAAGTAAAATAAGTAAAATATCGCACTAAAATTGGCGCCCAACATGATTACGGACTTAAGAGTAAAGGTAAAATGAGAAAATATCAAGCCGAAATTGCAGCCCAACGTGAACCGCGAACTTAAGAATTGAGATAAGATAATATCGAGCTAGAACTGGCGCCCAACATGAGCCACGAATGTAAAAATGGAAATAAGGTAAAATAATATCCAGTCAAAACTGGCACCCAAAGTGAAACACGAAACTTGAGAATAAAAATAAAATGATATCGGGGCAAAACTGGCGAACTTAAGAATGAGGTAAAATGAGAAAATACGTGCCATAATTGGCGATCTACGTAAAGCACGAATTTAAGAATTGAGGAAACATCTGTCCCCTAAAGGGCGTTTCGTGGGCGGCTCCGTAGGACTGCTCTTCCATCTAGGGACAGGTTAGGTTAGGGATAGCTGGCTTTTACAACGTAGTTCTAACCGAAGAACGACATGTTCGATGAGTTCATAAATAAATAATATTTATTTGGAAGGTGAGATTAATAGGCCCGAGCGATATTGAAAAATGACTAACGCCAGCTTTACTAATGTCAGTCACTTAACTTAACTTGCCAAAACGACACTAGCGCAATTAACTCTGCTCTCTTCCCTGTCGCTTGATCTACCTAGTAGAGAGATCTAGTGCTGCAGGTTAATAACTAAAACGACTAGTTTAAGTTTATTTGATACCGGGGCAGTTCGATCTCTAGGAAAGTTCAACCAGAGCGTAGTGTCAAGCAGCTAATGCCGACTGCATGAACAGCGTCCAATATTTATACCCGTTTGCGCTTGGTAGGAAGCGCAACGGCGGAATATAATTGATGGGGGCGATCTAGTGACAGATCAAGCCCAAACTGGTGCTTACCGTAAGCCACGAATTTAAGAATTGAGGTAAAATGAGAAAATAACTAGATAAAATTGGCGCCCAATGTTAACCACGAACTTAAGAATAGAGGTAAAATGAGAAAATGTCGAATCAAAATTGGCGCCCAACATGAGACACAACCTCAAGAATTGAGAAGTCTTATATTGAGCACCAATAATCATGAAATAGAAACTTTAACAGGTTATGGCGGTAGTCAAGATCGAAAATACGAATAATATTACGACATAAATACTAACCTGTTCTAGATACGTTATTAAAGCTTCTCTATTATCCAACCAATATTCCGGTAAGTCCTCAGATCTAGGATATTTATAACAACCGATTTCCAATGTAATGCCCATACAACCGGCCACCAAATAATTCCAATCTTGCATACCACCCGTAACAGAATACCACTTGGCCCCGTTTGTGATCCCCCCTTTAAATATTTCGTTCGGAAACATGGGACACGGAACTGCGTTATGCATAGTTCTGTGAGCCTACAAAAATGAATTTAATACACTCTGATGAAATATCTAACACGGGACTGTACTTACGTTAGAATAAGAAAAAGCCAAATATTTGAAAACTTCATTGTCCGGTGACGGATTTTCGATTGTCTTATCGTCCGGAGCATCGTCGTATGGATAATTAGCTACTAAAGCTCCGTTATGAAGATTTGCGGACAGAACGAAAGGTTCAGATAAAGTCCAGTTCATAACAGCCAACGTTTCAGGTTGCGTTATCTTATTAAACTAAAATACTAAGCTGTTAATTGTTGATGTAATAAATTGAATGAAGACTTTTACCTTATTTTCGCCGAATTGATCCGGAAAATTACGATTTAAATCGTAATCGTTCGCGTTGTTTCTACCTATCACGCTGGATTCATCACCTAAATATAAAAATAACATGTTTCATTTCAATGTAGTTCATACATTATAAAAATTGATGCAATAAACTGTTGTCCACTTATCGATTTGTATATGAACTAATAGCAGCTAAGTGCAATTTGAAAAGAAAATTGTAACTTAGAGCTTTGACTTAGCTTACGGCAACGGTACAGGTATACAAAGGAATACAGTCACGTCTCCGCGCTTTTGGGTTGTGTATAATTGTCTTTTTTATTTTTTTATTATTAATATTTTGTCATTAATTATTACTAAATGTAATTTTTCAATACCGCGTTTATTTATAAAGTCTTGCTTCTTCGTAATTTCTCGGTCCTTGTCGTATGATATAGCGCTGTCTACGCTATAAGAGAATCGAAAGCTTCAACTCTTAGGTGTAGATACACTATTTTTACACCTTTCATTAAATAATTTCGTTGTATGTGGGGTGTCTCTACAATGTACATACAAGAAGGACCCCCCCTCAGAAATCTTCATCCAACTACAACACAGCAGATCAGGTACGCAACGTAGGACAAGGGCTTATTTATACCACCACCACTTTTTTTGAAAGCGAAAAAAATTTAAGTGTTACTTTTGTGAAAAAACAGTGTCTTTGCAATCAATATAACCTACCTGTAATCACTTAATTGGAATTACATGCTCAAAACTTAATTCCACAACAAGTCTATTTGAGCAATTAACAAACAGTAGTCATAATGCTATAAATGTTGAAGGTTATGTAAAAAATTAGGTTAAGTGGACCATTTTACAAAATTTGTCTAATCAAAGGCGTATTAGAAATACGATACCAAAAATTATGTTAAAAATATCTGTTAGAACATTAAATGAAATCAAAGTATCTTACCTTCCATTGACATCTCGTAACCATCCGGGTTCATACTTGGTAAAATATGAATTCTTGTTGTATTAACTAGAGTAGTTATTCTTTCGTCGGTGCCATACCTTTCGCAAATATATTTTATTAAGTACAACAACATTTCTTTTCCTACTACTTCATTTCCGTGCATGTTGGCTATGTATTTAACTTCCGGTTTTCCTTAAAAAATATACTTTACGTGTAAAAAGTATAAGGAACTGTTGGATTATAAATATTTACCTGCTACATGACGATCTGGAGTATTTCCAATAATGAAAACAACAAGATCTCGACCTTGAACGGATTTCCCGATTGTATGCATCTTGGTGATAGCTGGGTAGGTTTTATGGAAAAACACCATAAATTTGATCATGTCTTCATAATGGTGGTGTTTGAATAATAAGTTGTCGCTAATTACAAATCCATATTTGTCGTAAGTTACGTTTTCGGATGTCTCTTGTGTTAAATAGTTATCTACAATAGTTATTTATTTCAAATACTTAATATACAGGTTAACGAGAAACTATGTATTTCCCCCCGTATAATAATATGTGCTATTGTATAGATGGGAATGTCTATTATACTGTCAAAATATGTTTTAAAAAACAGTTACTTTTTAACTGCTAGCGGTGCTAGTAATAATTCCCAACTCTACACATGAATAATGAGCTAGTTTCATGAATTTCAATGATTATTTTTTTATTCACAAATTTTTACAATAAAAAAGATTGTCTTTATTACTGCTTCTTTATAATCATTTCCGTCTTTTCTTTTCATGTTATAAGCCCAACCTTTCAATATTAATGCCAGAGTAGCTGTTGTAGTAGATTGATCCAGAATATCATTTTTTTTTCTTTGGCGAAGGTCTTAAATTGTTTCCATATAGACTGATTACTTATTAGAGTATTTTTCGAAGTAGTTTCTAAAATCTTTTTTGTTATTTCTGCATCAGAAAAGGTACTAAACCGATGATTTTCACCCATTTTATATATCGCGTTGACACAATTAGGTAATTATTTTGACAACTATCTGACACTTGCTAGGTAAATAAAAGCCACATTGATTATTCCCGAGAATAATCACAAGAGATTTATTCCCACTATAATAATGACATAATTGGTTGAAACTTACCCTTGGGACAAATAAAGAAACATTTCATTGGTTTTAAGAAACGTCAAAAAATAATCACTTATAATCTCCCAAGAGCTTGTATAATTTCCGAAAAATTTTTCGAGGTGCAAATTTTTTGAAAATTTTCTTAAAACAATTTTCCACCGAGAAAAAATTTACGGAGAACAATTCAGGCTAGGGGGAGATTCGGTACGAAAATGTTTTACCTACATTGTATTTTAAATAGTTTCATTTTTATTTACTTTCCCTTTGCCCTAGTGAAAAAAAGTAGGAATCAGAGTCTTAAATAAATACATTTCTTCATACTATAAATAATTTTATACTTCTAGAGAGAAAGGAAAATTAATAATAACCCATGCAAAATCAAAGACAAGTTTACGCGGAAACAAAAAAATATAGGAAGTGGGCTGTGACTTTGCAGTACTTTGGTAGAATGACGTTTTACATTTTTCGCCATATTAGATTCAAATTTATCAAAAAAATTAAAAATACTTAACGTATTTGGTGAACTACTATAGGAAGATAGTAGTAATTCGGCTAGAGATGCTAATTCGAAATTTTTTATATTTAGCGCCATTTAAAATGGAACTGGAAGGACTGCACAGTATTTTCTTTAAAGGCAAATAAAATTGAACTGAGAGCGCACTCGGACAGTGCCGCTTGTAAATCGAGCACGTGAAACTGGAAAAGTGCAACTCTGAAAATCATATTCGAATAAAACTTTTGAACTGAGTGCGCACTCAGTTCAGCCGAGGCAGGTAAATCGAAAATGCTATATCACTTATTAATTTTGCAAATAGGTCACGTAACCGGAACATTTAGGTTGTCGTCATAGTAACCTTCATAATCAAAGCATCTTAAATAACGGGTAAAACATTTTCGATATTATCTATCACTTATGTACACAAATCAAATAACATTGACAACAGAAAATTTGATGTTAGTTACACAAAATACTATAACGTGTAACGTCATTCCATAAGTTTATTGGCTTCAAAAACTAAAAAAGGTAAAAATATCACACCTACGCTATTTTTTAAAGTTTGCGCCTGCTCACTTTAACGTGTAACGTATTTCAAAATTTATGTGGCTTAAAATATTTTTATAGCTTAGTAGCTCCACTCCATCGCTTGAGGAAGGTGATACAGCAGAATTGGTCCCTGATCCAAACCAATTCATAGTCAATTTCACCGGCAACGTGGACGTCGCCAACATGTTCTGTCGAACAAATCAATCGAAGCCACACCCACTAAAAGAAGGAAGGACAATTAGCACTTAGGTAAATATAAAATTCCCTGAAAGGTAATAAGTCAGGAAACCTTTAACTAGGGTGACAACTCCCTCCGGCATTGAATCCGCTGTCACCCCCAAATCCTAACACTAACACACACAAACCAGCAAAATGTCCTTCAGACACACACGTAGTAGTTAAACTGCCAAACCCTCTTCACTATCTCTCCAGGAATGCAAGCAATGCTTGACCAAATCAACCATGTCCCCCCCCCCCCAATTTCAATCCAGAAGTCGCCAAAGCCCACAACGAATACCTCAACTTCCCCGTTAGCCGAGAATCTTAGCCCAGCTCGCGAAAGAATCATTCCCCCATCTTAAATCAATCAAATCCAAAACACTCTCACAACACACCTCAAATAAAACCAACATCCTCTCCTCAAATCTTCTCAAAACAAACACTAAAAGGCACTTCATATCCCATACCAGGTCTTACACTTCCTCCGTAAGATCCCTATATCCCACCCCTTCAATCACCCGACAAGGAATTTACTCTCGTCGGGAGAACCAAACCCCGACCCACACAAACCACAATACTCTAACTAAAAATCCCTTTACAACCTCCTAAACAACCTGGAACTCCTAAATAGACATATCCTCTACCTGAAAGACAATTTTAACAGAACCGCCCTCCTTAAAACCTCTTCCCCAATGGCACCTTAACACTTCTCAAAAAAATCTATAATTCTACTGGTGATCCCAATATCACCATCAATATTCTACCTTCCACTGAACGTCCACCCATCCAGTCAAAACTCCCACACCCACATTTTCACTCGTCTGTAGAAATATTGACGCAACGATCCCTCTCGAAGAATTTGAAGAAATTCTTCACGATAAAAAATTCCCGTTCTTAAAAACTTGGCGAATCATTGCTAAGACCACTAACAAGCCAACGTTTATGTTTCGAGTTATAACAGACTCCGAAACTTCTTACCACCAGCAGTGGCGACTCCTCCATTAGGTCATTGAGCCAATGACCTTCCATTAAAAAATAATTTGAAAAAATATTAAATAACTATTTAAAACAATAAAGTATACCTACTAAACGTATAGTAGATATAGTATAGCGTTTCTCTTAAATAAAATTTATCTAAAACGTTTCAAGACCCCGTGTAAACGTTTTTCAACACAACCGTGTAAACGTTATTCCACAGCAAGTACCTACATCTCTTCGAAAACCAAAATTGAAAATCGGGCTGGTTTCCATCATTGACCTCAAGGCGTTAGGTGGGGACGGAATTTGCCGAGCCGCTGACAATCTTCGTGACTTGAGAGAAACACGCCCGAAGTTTACATGTGTTGGGTCAAAAGCCCGGGTTAATATCGACGATGAATCGACTTACGTCGTTTCATTATTACACGCTTAGAAAAGAGATGAGTAGAGGGGTTGGCAGGCCGCGCTAAATTTTGATTTAAAGGAGATTATTTGAAGCCAAATAAGGAGTTGTGCTTTGACGTAATAAGTTATTGTTATTATTTTGATTAGTTGTTTTTGAGGGCTTGTGTTTTAATTATATGGTGTTATTTTATTCTACGCCTTTTATCATGTCTGTGGTGCAAATGGTTCAAAATTTGAAAACTAAAAGTGAACGAAATTTTGAAAAACTATTAAAACTGAAGGAAAGTGGTCGTTCTCTTCCAGATTTAAAAATTAAACAGACTAGCAAGGACAAAGAAGTTCATTGCAATTTTTATAGGTCTATGTATGATTTGTCTGATTGGATTTGCGGATGTGAAGTAAGTGATGCATTTTACTGTTTCGTTTGTCTACTTTTTTCGAATACTTCTTTATGGCGTAAAAACGGTGTCCAAGACTTAAAACATTTAAAAGAGAAAATAAAAAAACATAGTTTATTGGCAGACCATATGAAATGTGCCATGAGTTTTGCTACAATCGGTAATGTGGATATTCGTTCTCAATTAGACAATGCTTATAGACAATCGGTAAGAATTTTTAATGAAAATGTGTCGAAAAACAGATATATTATAAATAAAATAATTGACTGTGTGAAAATTTGTGGGGCGTTTGAACTTGCTTTGCGAGGGCATGACGAGACAGAATCTTCTGTAAACCCGGGAATATTTCGTGGACTTAAAAATTTGTTTCCGAGCTGGATCCAATATTCAAAGAATACTTGGATAAAGCTACGGTTTTTAAGGGTACTTCTAAAACAGTGCAAAATGAATTACTTGATTCAATGTTATTGGTGACTCAAGAACTACTTAAATTGGACATTCAGTCAGCCGAATATATCGCAGTTAAGGTGGATGAAACTACTGATAGCTCGAACAGAACTCCAATGACTTTTGTTATATGGTACATTTTATCCGGTGTCGTTCACGAAAGGTTTATAAAATTTGTAAATCCTACAGACACCACAGCCGAACATTTATCGGAAATAATTTTTAAAGAATTAGAGGTGCTAGAAATTAATAAAACACCGGAAAAGTTAATTGGACTTGGTGCAAAAAGACCAAGGAAAAATGAACACTCTAAGCGCCAAGTTGCTTTGGAGGTTTGCGACATAATAATTTCTGAAATTACCACTGCTTTAGTTTCAGTGATCATTTAGTGATTGCCCAGTTATTATACAGTAACCAGTTCGAACAATATATAATTAATTTTCCAGATCATATTCTTAAGTCAGTAAAATAAAACTTTTCTAGTATTAATTACTTAAAACTAAAAACTGAACTTCAAGTTATTTATGAACGCAACGATTTTAATAAGAGTTCAGGAGCTGTGTCAATGCTGCAATTATTTATTAATAACAATCTCTCGGAAGCTGTAAAATTGTTGGCTATTTTATGTACATTACCAATGACAACTGTAGAAAGCGAAATATGTCTTTCTACATTAAAGATAATCAAGACATGTTTGTGTAATACTATGGGACAGGAGAGATTGTCGGCGTTAGCTATGTTAAGCATAGAAAAGCAATTTGTACATAGTATTCATAATTTTAATGAAAGGGTTATTAATCACTTTACAAAGACAAAAGATCGAAGGCTTCACTTAAATTTGGCTTCACTTAAATTTTAAAAAGACTTAGACTAATTATCATTTAAGTTTGTCATGTTTAATATGTATAGTAATGAATAGAATATGGTTGTTTTTTGAGATAGCATTATTTTTATACAAAATAAGCATGGCCCAAAAAAATGTTTGTTCCACAAATTTTGCTTTTTTAACGATTTTAACGACTTCTGGGCAAAAATTGGGCGTGGTTGTTCGAAAAATTTCCGCCCAGAGCGAATAGGCCTCCGGTCGTTCTGTATTTTAAAATGTTGGACGCATCACTTATGACCCCCCTATAAAATATCCACGAGCCGCCACTGACCACCAGGCCCTCACCTCATACTTCACATTTCAAGTAGTGTTTGGCGATATATCGGTAACCGTGATATTTCACCGGTTGAATGGAAAATCATTGGCGCTACCGGTGATTCACTTATTGCAGATGCGGTGATTCAATTTCGCCTGCTCGGAATCTCGAACCGAATAGTCCAATTGACATCGTCACCAGCATTGAAGACCGCACCAATCCAAAAATTGATATATCATTGTTTACAAATAACAATATGTGAAGGAAAAACGGTGATTTAAGTCGATATCGTATTATTATTCGTATTCAGTCACCGCGCTGTTCTTATATTTTGATTTGTCTTTACTATTAATACTCAGTCACTGTAGTGATCCAAATTACTATTTAAAATCACGGTGATTTAGTAATCACTATCGCCGTTTCACCGGATAATCACCGTATTTCTCAACACTAATTTCATGGTCTCCCACATCAGTGCGAGCCATCCAATGTCAACCCACTGCCCCCAATCCCGTTGCACACAAACCGGACACTCTTCCGAAACTTGTCTGTCTTAACCGGTCTGTTCATCTTGCGGCCAAACCGGCCACCGCCCTGAAAAATGCCCCAAGTCTGAAACCCCAACCTGTCCAAACGTAACATTTTCTAAAATCTCTTGTGTTATCTAGTTATCTACAATAGTTATGTATATCATATAAATATACAGGATAACAAGAAAGTATCTATTTCCCCCCGTATAATATGTGCCGGTGTAGAGATGGGAATGTCTATTATACTGTCATAATCTGGTTCGGAAAACAGTTATTTTTAAACAAGTAGAGGTGCTAGTAGTAATTCCCGTCTCTACATTAAAATCATATGTACAGAGTTTCCCAAAAGTTCTGAGTCGGAGCGACTGAACAAATAATTCTGCAAATTTGGGACCGTACAAACTACAATTTTAAATGGTTTAAAAATTTCATACATCGGTAAATGAGCAGCAGCTCCTGTCGAGTTTCACTTTATTTTTAAATTATTGAAGAAAAAAACATCCTCAAAAGCAAAACTCGATATTTTAACACGTTGACTGGGTGTAAGCATCCAATCAACAAACAAATTATTTGTAAAATCGCATCTTACTTGAAGAAATCACCATTATCATTCGGAATACGATCCAAAAGGTTAAAAATTCCATTTATGACAGTTTGTGTCATTGCGAAGTCCACGACGGTGAACCAATTTGAAAATTTATTATAGAAATCGTAGTAAAGTGCTGGTTGTCAGCAGCGAATATAGTAGACGCTAGTGTCAGTCCACGACCACACCAAGGTGATCAACGGCTGATAATAGCAGCTACTAAATTCGTTGCTAGCAACCAGGCAAGCCTGAACTGCACTTTAACGATTTTGAGGTTATCACCCCTTAAAAAAACTCCCCAGTGTGTGAAACCTTTAAATCACCTACAAAATATTTTTATGTCACTTTAGTGATCCTCATATTTTGTTCTTGCTTGTTTGAAACTTATGGCTCCTTTCGAGATTTTTGGGAAATCTTGTATAGTAATCTAATTTTAGAATTTTGGAAGGGATTGTATTCTGTGTTTTTTATAAGACATCAGGCTTAGTTGGTGTCCAGAATAGTGGTTCTATATTGTTGATTATATTGTTAAAAAATTAATTAGATTTGTTAAACTATCTACGAATGATTGTGCAAATGTGCCCTTTTCTTTCTACCTAAAGTGCAAACGGTAACGAAAAGGTGAGTAGAGAAATAAAATACACATGTCTTTTTAAGAACTTTATTATTTAATAGAAAAATGAGATTCACAATATCAGTGTGTGTATGTATATCAAAATATATATATAAACGGTAATGGAATGTATCTTTTTTAAATAACCTTAATAAATATCGATACAAAATATTATAAAATAATTTATCTTTAAACATATGTATTTTATTTAAAGAAAAGCTGGTTAGTAATAAAAGTTTAGACAGTGTCCCAAAAAATTTATAAAACTGATTAAACATTTGCTTAATCCATTTACAGTAGACTCAATAATATTACAGCCTTTACCAAATAATTATTTATACTAGAAGGGATGTAAGTAACATTTACTAGTACTTACATTCCGTGAAGTATATAAAAAATTTTCTCCTCCTTGCATAATTTATTTTTGGATTTTTATTAATTTAATTCGATAATTTTCGCATGAAATTATGAAGACAGCTCTAACCGGTTTCTGTAGCGTCATAAGCATTTTTACTCTATCAACAACGTCAAGTTGACAGTTTATTATCAAAAATTGAGATAAATTGAAATTATTGATTTGTTTAATAGCCAAATGGATATAGAAGAATCAGTAAATATCGCTTTGAAGCCACGTATTACTTCAAGAAATGGTGCCAAACTAAGACTGTTACTGCAGCTTTAGAAACCGTGCTTTTGGCGTAGTCAGGAAAAATCTGCAGGTCCGTGAATTTAGCCCCCAAAGTTTTCGCGGTTTAACTAAATTTAGTGTCATCAGTTAGTGCTTCTATAAATTTCGTTAGTACTTCCGTGGTTTGGTACATATTCAATATTAATTTATTTCAAGGTCAGTCCGCAAAGTATTTACGATTATTTCCAAGTTAGTGTCATTCGTTAGTGCTTCGATAATTTTCGCTAGTGCTTTATTGGTTTTCGAGATATTTAATGTTCTTTTTCTGAGGTCAGCCCCCAAAGTATTCACGATTCGATATTCGATTAAATTTAGTGTCGTTCTTTAGTGCTTCAATAATATTCTTTAGTTCTATCTTCATTTTCGAGATACCTGATATTAATTAATTTGCGCTTCCGTGAAGTTAGCCCCTCAACTAAATTTAGTGTCATCGGTTAGTACTTCTATAAATTTTGTTAGAACTTCCGTGGTTTGGTACATATTGAATATTAATTTATTTCAAGGTCAGCTCCCAAAGGGTTTACGATTAATTCCAAATTAGTGTCAATCATTATTGCACTTAAGTGCTTCAATAATTTTAGTTAAGGCTTTATTGGTTTTTGAGATATTTAATGTCTTTTTTTGAGCTTAGCCCACAAAGTATTCACGATTCGATACTCGATTAAAGTTAGTGCCTTTCGTTACTGCTTCAATAATATTCATTAGTTCTATCTTGATGTTCGAGATTTTTGATATTAATTTATTAACACTTTCGTGAAGTTAGTCCCCCAACTAAATTTAGTGTCATCAGTTAGTACATCGTTAGTGCTTCTATAAATCTCGTTAGAACTTCCGTGGTTTGACACATGAAGGCCCTAGTATCTAAGGCGGAAATCTCCACTTTTGGACGAAATTGAGTTAAATACAGGATATTTTTGAATTTTTCGCGCTCTTTCTGAATATGTGGTTTGCGAGTATCAAAAACGGCTATAACCCATTACAAAACTGCTTTGAAACGTCGCCTGAGAATCAAACCCGGCAATTTCCAAGGCCCGTTCAGGACCAAAGCCGGCAATCTCCGTTTTGGCCAATCAGAAGCCAAATGTTTGTCGTGACGTACTGAATCACCTGTTTCGGATTCCGATAGTCAATTCAATTCGTTTTGTTCGCAATAATTAGAGTACGGTTTGTTAATTGCCGATGAAGTTGTTGGGTTTTTTTTAAATTTAATAATAATTATTGGAATAGAAAGTGGAATAGAAAGTGTTACAACAACCATGTTGGTGGGACCGAGATATTGAATCAAAAATGCGGAAAAAGAAAGAATTACATATAAAAAGAATACAAGATAGAAACAACGTAGAAATTCAACAAGAGTACAGAGAACTGAATAGAGAAGTAAAAAGAGAAGTAACAAATAGGAAAAACTCAACATGGATGAATAAATGCAAATACATTGAACAACATATAGGAGGAACAAGGAGCTCGGAAGCTTGGCGAATAGTTAGGAACCTTAGAAAGTCTAATAAAAAAAATAACCTATTGAAATGTGTATCAAATAACGACCTAAAGGAACACTTCCAAAAACTACAGGAGAATACAGACCGATTTTTACCAACACATCCAACCGAAGAAGAACAGTTACTGAACAGAATATCCATCGAGATCTCGAGTATTGAAAGAGCCATACAACAAATAATAATTTAAAAAACACCTGGTATTGGAGGAATTTACCCAGAACTAATCAAGTATGGACCCAAAGAACTGTTCGAGAAACTTCGAGAGCTATTTGAAAGATGTATTAACGGCGAACCTCATCCAAAAGAATGGTTAACATCTTATATAACACCAATACACAAAAAAGGACCGAAAGACAACCCACAAAACTATAGGGGTATTGCTGTTATTTGTACCATTGGAAGGCTCTACTCCCGCATACTACGAGACCTAATGGAAAAAGAAATAGAACATAAACAACCGGAGGAAGAAGCAGGATTTAGAGCAGACCACAATGGACAATATATTCATTCTTAAAATAGCCTTCGAAAAAAGAATGCAGAGAAATAGAGAAGATCATATTGCGTTGATCGACTTAGAGAAGGCTTATGATAGCGTGCCGGTATCGGAGATATGGAACGCTCTAAAAGGACTCGATATTAATAAAAGTCTCATCAAAACCTCTATAAAAATAACTCGACGAGAATAAGAAACGGACAACACTTCACATCAGCGTTTTCCACCTCCAAAGGTCTACGGCAGGGATGCTGTCTATCACCTACGCTTTTTAAAATATACCTAGACAAAGCTCTACAGAATTGGACTAAAAAAATCAAATATATGGGGCTGCAAATTGATGAAAACAATCTATATAGTCTCTATTTCGCCGACGACCAAGTAGTTATAGCTGAGGATCAAGATGACTTGAATTACATGATAAGGAAATTGAAAGAAAGTTACCAGGAGGCAGGACTGGCCATCAATACGAACAAATCCGAATACTTAATTATCGGAAACGATGACACAAATAACCTAGAACTGGACCAGGACCTTATAAAAGGAGTGGGAAATTGTAAGTATTTGGGAGTTATATTTAACAAACAAGGAAACAGCCAAGATGAAATTAAAGAAAGAATTAATAAGGGGAAACAAGTCACACGATCTCTAAACTCAATACTTTGGGACAAGAACATCACTATAAAAACGAAGAAAAGAATATACAAAATCATTTTTGAAACTGTAATAACATATGGAGCAGAAGTATGGGACATTACTACTAGAAACCGTAGTAAACTCCTATCAGCTGAAATGGATTTCCTAAGACGGAGCTGCAGAAAATCTAGAGTAGATAGAATTAGGAACGAAGCAATTAGAAATATGACGAAAACAGACACAAATCTGATAGAAAAAATTAAAGAAAAACAGCTCACATGGTTTGGACACACAAAGAGAATGGGAGAACATAGATGGAAAGGAAAAGAGGACGACCGAGAAGAAGCTGGAGGAACGAGATAGATGAAGCCATGGAATTGAGGGATTTGGAAGAAGACTTGTGCTTCGACCGAAAAAATTGGAAACTGGGAACGGAAAATAATGAAGCTCGTAAAAGGCTTCGAAAGCCCTATACTTGGAAGCAAAATATATGTAAAAAGACAAGGTATGTTATATTAAAATGTCCATTTTTTTTTGTTTGTTTACTTTGTAGCGTTTTTTGTAGGATAGCAATATTACTGTGTATTAAGTCTGTATATTATAAAAGTTTTGGAATTTGCTGTATATCCTTTGAGTTTTGAAACTTCGTGGAAACTATTTTCCTTATAATGACATGGTTTTTTTCAGATATTCTCCACATGAGTTGCCAGAATATCCTACTTGTGGGCATAAAACAAAGGCTTATCAATGTAGTACGTATGCTCCACATGTATAGAACTCGCCGAGAAGATCTACAGATGAGGGGGAGAAGAATAACTTAAACATTGAGAAGAATGTTCACAAACGAAGAGCAAATGCATTTTTTCAGTTGCTTAAAGAAACTAAGGATAATTTGATAACATTATCTTTCGATTGCCAGAAGAATCTTGTACTCCCCAAGGTCCCAGATCAAACTGCTAACTACTCAAGGCAACTGTACCTGTACAATTTTATCATTGTTCATGGGTCGTCTCAATCTAAACTTACCAAGAAAAATGTTTTTTCCTATTATTGGACCGAAAACGAATTTGGAAAAGATTCCAATGAAATTTCATCCGCTGTGTTTGACAGGCTCAATAAAATTAAATTTGGTCCTACCGTAACAGTAGTCGGGCTGATGGCAGATGGTTGCAGTGGACAAAACAAGAATACGACTCTCATTGGAATGTGCTGCAAATGACTATCGGAGAGAGCGCCAGAACGTATTCAGAATATTGAAGTGATTTTTCCAATAGTAGGCCATTCATTTCGTCCTGCTGATAGGGTTTTCGGTAATATTGAGAAGGAGATCAGCAAGTTGGAGGTTATAACGCAGCCAGAAACCTATATAGAGCTATTATCAAAAAATTGGACGGCTGTCCATTTGGGAGAAAACTGCAACGTTTTTGATTGGAAAGAAACCATCTTAAATGTGGTGAGACCCACAGGAACATGGCATTTTTCTTTCAAGAATACAAAACGATTCTTGTTACAGAAATGTAAAACTGGAAATGTTTTGATTAGAGGTGAGTTCTATTACCAGAATGATTTGCAAATATTCAAAAGTGTCCTAAGAAAGGGAAAAAGCCTTCACATGATTAACCCTGTCATCATAAAAAGTGGTCTACAACAAGTGAATATGTTGAAGCTTAAATATGTTGACAAACTTCTTACAAAACACTTTGGGGCTACTTGGAGATCAATGGAAGAACTCCGTTTTTATGTAACTACTCTTTCTAATGAAACTCTTGAGCCAGCGCAACCCGGCCAGGAAGAATAAAACGCATTGCCAGACGTGGAAGAAACAGCAACAGAAGAAACAGCCTGCGAATTTATTGAAGAAATACCATCTGCACTTGTATAATGAATATTGTTATGCTCATAAAAATATTTTTGATTATACGTTTTCTCGGATTAATTTAGATATTGTGATTCTTTCATCCGTGAATCTATTCCAAACACTTCATATTCAGTTCACAACTGATTTTAGTCGAACCTTTGGTATCAAATCCGGCAAAATCCAACATTCAGTATCAAACACGGCATTCTCCATTCATTTTTTTTCTAATTTTTTCAAAAAAGATGAAAAAATTAAGCATAATGACCTTAAAATCCGATGAAGTTTAGCATTTTCTTTCATTAGAAACTACGCGCGTAGTGAAATATACACTAATATGGATGTAGCACTTTTTTGCGCTTTATTCAAAATTGAACATGGTGGAGATTGCCGCCTTTGATACTAGGGCCCTCACATATTGAATATGAATTTATTTCAAGGTCTGCCCCCAAAGTGTTTACGATTAATTACAAATTAGTGTCATTCGTTAGTGCTTCGTTATACACTATAGTTTTTCAATAATTTTCGCTAGTGCTTTAATTGTGTTCGAGATATTTATTGTTCTTTTTTTGAGCTCAGCCCCCAAAGGATTCACGATTCGATTAAATTTAGTGTCATCCGTTAGTGCTTCAATAATATTCATTAGTTCTATCTTGATTTTCGAGATATTTGATATTAATTTATTGGCACTTCCGTGAAGTTAACCCCCAAAATGTTCACGATTTAGTTAAAGCTAGTGTTATTCGTAAGTGCTTCCATAAATTTCGTTAGTGCTTTCTAGTTATTTCCTATTATTTATTTTAATATCAGCTCCTAAAATTGTTTACGGTTTATTCAAAATTAGTGTCGTGCATTCGTTAGTGCTATTTAGTACTTCAATAATTATATTTCTAAGTGCTTTATTGGTTTAAAAATATTTGTTTTACAGAATCGAATACGTTTAGAGCCAGTTTTCGTATTTTCATGCACAAGCTTCTTTATTATAAAAAATAGAAAGATGGGGTTTGCAGTTTACTGCTTCATTTTCATGAAATTACATTGCCGCTAACAAAATTTTCTTAGTCCTCTCAGTTTCTGACTTTCAGAAATATTTTGAAAAATTTGTCATTTGCGAAACTCGATTATTTGATAACTTATCAATAAAATAAAAATGGATTATAGTAGATAGACTAGGACGGAAGTCGGCCATGTTGGCTGCGCTCTCGGATAGTGTGACGTAATATTTGTGACGTAAGCATTGAATATATTTTTTTAAATAAATAGAAAATGTTTCGTCTCGACGGTGATTCGAACCCACGATCTGCAGTATCGAATTTATTAATTCAGTGAGTATACCATCTACACTATTAGATCACGATACAAATAATGTCGAGACGGAGGTATATGAGTTATAGAAAAAAAATGAATAGAGTTTTTTATGTAGAATTCAGTAGTTTTTCTAAAATGTTTGGTTTTTGAATCCTAGCCAAATTAGTGTGTTTTTTTTAAATGAAGGACTATATATATTATTTCTTTGTTTTATTTTGGAAAACTCAAGGATTCGCTGAAAAACAAATGTTTTTTAACCAACAAAACACTTAGGAAAATAATTATTGGAGTACTAAATAGCACTAACGAATCAATAACACTAATTTGAAATCAACCGTAAACAATTTTAGAAGCTGATATTAAAAGAAATAATAGCAAATAACTAGAAAGCATTAACGTAATTTATGGAAGCGCTAACGAATTACACTAACTAACTAAATCGTGAATATTTTGGGGGCTAAGTGCCAATTAGTTAATATCAAATATTTCCAAAATCAAGATAGCACTAATGAACATTTTTGAAGCACCAAAGAGCACTAATGAACATTTTTGAAGCACTAAAGAGCACTAATGAACATTTTTGAAGCACTAAAGAGCACCAACGAATGACACTAAATTTAATCGAATCGTGAATACTTTGGGGGCTGGTCTTAAAAAAAGAACATGAAATATCTCGAAAACCGATAAAGCACCAGCGAAAATTATTGAAGTACTAAAGTGCACTAACGAGTGATACTAAATTCAATCGAATCGTGAGTACTTTGGGTGTTGGCCACAAAAAAAGAGCATGAAATATATCTAAAACAAATAAAGCACTTGCAAAATCTATTGAAGCACTAACGAATGACACTAATTTGGAAATAATCGTAAACACTTTGTAGGCTTACCTTGAAATTACAACGTCAGTTATCTCGATAACCAATAAAGCACTAACGAAAATAATTGAAGCACTAAGGTGCACTAACGAAGCATTAACTATTGACACCAATTTGGAATTAATCCTAAACTTTGTGGGGGCTGACCTAGAAATAAATTAATATTCAATATCTACCAAACCAAGGAAGCACTAACGATGAACTAACCGATGACACTAACACTAAATGTGGGTACTAAAACTCGATGAATTTCGGTTAAAAAATACTCGGGGAATTTGTTGCTGGTGTATTACTGACCAAATATGGACTATATCGCTTTAAAATTAGAAGTGCAATTTGTTGTTAGGCTGTGGATACTAAAACTCGATAAATTTCGATCAAAAAATACTCGAAGAATTTGTTGCTGGTGTATTACTTACCAAATATGGATTATATCGCTTTAAAATCAGTAGGACAATTTGTTGCTAGGCTGTGGTTATTAAAACTTGATGAATTTTGATCAAAAAATACTCGAGGAATTTGTTGCTGGTGTATTACTGACCAAATATGGACTATATCGCTTTAAAATCAATAGGGCAATTTGTTGCTAGGCTGTTGCTACTAAAACTTGATGAATTTCGATCAAAAAATACCTGAGAAATTTGTTGCTAGTGTATTACTGACCAAATATGGACCAAATATCACTTTAATATCAGTAGGGAAATTGGTTGCTAGGCAGTTGCTACTAAAATTTGATGAATTTCGATTAAAAAATACTAGAGGAATTTGTTGCTAGTGTATTACTGACCAAATATGGACTATATCGCTTTAAAATCAGTAGGGCAATTTGTTGCTAGGCTGTGGCTACTAAAACTCGATAAATTTCGATCAAAAAATACTCGTGTAATTTGTTGCTGGTATATTTCTATCCAAATATGGACTATATCACTTTAAAATCAGCAGGGCAATTTGTTGCTACGCTGTGGCTACTAAAACTCGATGAATTTCGATCAAAAAATACTCGAGGAATTTGTTGCTAGTGTATTACTGACCAAATATGGACTATATCGCATTAAAATCAGTAGGGCAATTTGTTGCTAGGCTAGGGCTACTAAAACACGATGAATTTCAATTAATATGAGATACGGGATGATTTTTTTTGCAGTATCGGTTAGTGTCATCTTTTAGCAACAAATTAGCGACAAATTCTTGTGTATTTAGTTTTTTTCAATATTACTTATTTTTATAGTTATAACGTCTGGCTACACTAGCTTAATATTACGCTAGCATAGTTTGCGTTTTCTTGGAAACAGCATTAACAACAAAATCAAGCTCAGCGTTACAAATTAGTAACAAATTATTAGCCTGGTCTGAAGGGTGCCCTGTAAAATGGCTATGCTAGCATAATATACTTGATATTTGTCTCGATTGTCACGTTATTGCACGACCCCTCAAAGTTGATGTACAGATTGGTGTATTTGAGGCTTGCTTTATTGCAGCTACATGCTTTAGCGCATCTGTATGATACCAGACGCAGCAGTTCGCGAAGAGCAGAGGCTTGTAGAAAGATGATCGGTTCCAGGCCATTTGTAGCTCGTTTCCAACCCCAAACTTCGGCATTTTTCTCAACCCTCAGCCATTGCTACACCTGGTCATATATCCTAAAACCGTGTTGTGCAGCTGCTGCTGCTGATGGTGGCAGATATTTTTGATGAGGTCTTGAAAGCTGCCTTCTTATAATTAATATACCTCAGAATATTTATCGACAGTTCACTTCTTCCCATGTACTCGTATCCATTGACCAGGAACATCTACTCTGCTGCTGCAATGCTTTCTGGAGTTGCTTCGAGGGTTTTGAACACATTTATAACATCCGCAAAGTGGTTGGTGAGAGTGTTCACAAACTTCAATTTACATAGGTTGTTAGGTGACGAAATCGAGTCAAGATCACTCATTGCACTCATTTATATAAAGAAAATTGCTACAATAAACTAGCGGAGCAATCAAAACCGCCTTTTCTATATTGTAAATTTGACAGAAATGGAAATATAGACCCTTTAGGGCGAAACAGTTAGTCTTACAAAAAAATGTTATGCATAATAAATATAGGAAATTTTGTCTGCTTTAATTTTGAATAGAGTGGGCTTGTCGAAAAAACGCTTCCTTTTTGAGATACAGGCCGAAAAACTTAAAAAGTGCCCAAAAAATAGAGTTTCGGCTAAAATGTTTGCCCGGAAACTTCAAATTCGTATTCAGGAATCCAAAAAAATATAGGGAGTGGGAAAATCAAAACTATAGCAAAAATTTCATTTCATGATGAAAGTTTTCGATATTGTTACAAATAAAGATACACCAAAGACATACTTTTTGAGAAACCTCGTATACAAACAAAAAAACTGACATCTGATATTTGTTTTTTACGTTACGGACAATTCCGAACTTTTTATAAAGAATAACTTTTTTCCGTAACATTAATAATAAAAAAGTTTTTCGTACTATGTTGCCAACTTTTTCAAACACATTGTATATAAAAAAGAGAAAGAATAGTTGTAAGTTGGAATTTCTGGAACAATTTGGTATTGAATACACTATTTACCACCAAAACTCACATAGTCTGAAGTTCGTTTCTATAACAAAATTATCATCTTCAGAGTCTAAAAACGATAACTTGGTTAATGAAACGTGCGTCGGGCAGTGTAAGTGTATTATCGAATCGTATATTTTGGAAATATTATTTTTTTAAATTAATTATTTCTATATATTCAATATAAAAAATAATATTGGTATTTTTTGGGACACTGTGTATTTAATATTGTTTCTACTATAAAAGTTGTTAATTCTGCTTAAAAAAATCACATAAACTTCAACAATTTATATTTTTAATCTTTCTGAAAGTAATTTTTTTAAATTGTAAAAATAATGAAAATAAATGTGATTTTTTTCCCTGGGCTATTAATTGTATCACTTAATTAAAGTCTGTTTGGAAAATAGAAATAATCTGCTCCACAAAAGTTAGAGAAGTTCATATATATTGGATTTATGTTAAAAATTATTAACTGTTTTATTCACTCAGGTTTTGAATATTTATTTGCAATTCATGGAGATATAATAGTTGCAATGTTTGACACTATCAACCTAAGTAATGATAAGTCTTAACTTGGTTTTAAAAAATCTCTTGAATCTAAGTAGAACGAGAGGTCTCATGATTCTGGTAAGAATTTTGATGAAAAGATAAAGGAAAAAATGCAATAAATATATTCAGGAAATATAATAAAAATTGTTCCCTTGACATTTTGTTTGTTAATAGGTACAAAAATAGTAAGCTTGCTCTTGCTCATAAAGTAACTCGTTTAATAGAGGCAACTCTACCTGTAAATATGATTCTCAAAACAGTTGCCAGAAGTGATGACATTGTCAAATTTGATAAACACAGAACAGTAATTGTAAATAGTAATGTAGATATTGTACCAAGTGTAAATTTTATAACCGAGCCTCAGATAGATATAGAGCTGGGATAACTTTAATTGGGGCAGTTAACCAAGTCAATTTTAAAAATTTTATATCAACATTAACAGTTTAAGATATAAATTAAATTACCTGGATGCTCTATTTGCTAATAACTCAAATCCTGAAATTGTTTGGATAAGTGAACACAACTTTCATGGGAGTGACATTAACAACTTTCAATTTATTAATAGTTATAATATAATTAGTCACTTCCAGAAGTATAATCGATAGAGGAGGGGTTGTTATTTATGCCCACCAATCTATCCAAATGACTGATGTATTACTGTATCAATACCTTCAGTTGAGAAAGACTTTGATTTTGTGTGGGGAGGATTGTTATTAACAAGAAAAAATATGTTGTGATTTGTATATATCGATCATCATGTAATAGCTGGAAAGATTTTATGCCGAATCTGGAAATACTTTGTTATGAACTCAAAACCAGGTCGGAATTCATTATCATGTGTGGGAACTTTAACGACTTTCTGGTGCCAAGTACTTACCTAAAAGCAATGCTAGAGCTATTATATTCATATAAGATTGTACCTCACATCGACAAACCAACACGAGTAAGCAGGTGATTAGATAATATTACGAGTAACATTGATAATGATTTAATGGCTGATGTTGTCTATGCGCCTTTCTCTGATCATTTAGGACAAATAGTTTGCCTAAAACTCCAGCTAAGAGGCCACTATTTCAATGAGTAGGCCCTTTGATGATATTAATAAACAGTCTTTAAGTATTAGTGTTTTAAATGAAACTCACGGTTTCTAGTTTATACCACAATATAATAAAAATTGTTGAAAATTCTAAAAAATTGACAATTATTTCGATAAATCAATATCATTGTCAGAATGACAGAAGTTACATTTCATTTGATGCCTACCTGATGTTTAGTAGTTATTTTTGGCTAGACCAAGAAGTGACCTAACTGGTGATTGACTTAATATATGTTAATAGAAAAAAGAAGATGTGATATCACAAATATTGAAGCTTAGATATTATTAGCCCTATGGTGATATCCTGGATATAATTTTTCCAATTAAGATCAGTATAACTGTGCAATGATATAGAAAACCAGGAAAACTATATCTGCTGATCTTTACAATTATCACTTAAGAAGACAGTTTATTAGTGGAGAACTCCCTAGATTTAACTGTTCATTGACAACTTCATATTGTGGGTTTCTTAAATGACTTCTAATTTCCAATTCTTCAAGGAAATCCAGTTCTTGTTTCTTTTCACAAATATGCAGCACTTCTAGTTTTGTGTTAGGTGTAAATGAATGATTGGTGTCAAGTAGATGTTTTGCGTAGTGGGATTTATATGGTTGTTTTAATCTGTATGCTCGTAAGTGTTCACTGTATCGGATTTCAAAATTCCTAAGGGCCTGATATTATGGACATTTGAGTTTATATCTACCTGGTTTCTTTAATGGTGGTATTTTTGTTTTTACATTTAACAATTTTGTACTAACGCTACTTTCTGTTTTAAAAGAAATTGTTGTATTCGTTGCTGAAGATATTATCTTTGAAATATTATTAGAAATATTTCCTGCATATGTGATGGTTTTATAAGTTTTTATTTCATCAGTTTGTTTAGGAAATATTAGTTGTAATGTCACTTTTTCCTCTTTTTTATTAATTAGCTTATTTACCATATGAAATTGAATTTTTTTTTATTAAGTACCAAAATACACATCCAAAAAAAATACATTTTCTATTGCCACGGAAGAAAATTCTAGTGTGTGGCTCAAAAGATAACAAAATTAATGACTTACATATGTAATATATAATGCTAATGTAATATTATAAAACAAAACCAAAAAATTTATTAAACTTTCTTAATATTTTAGAAATTTTCATAAATTTGTGAATCAATAATTCCCCCTAATGGATAACCGTTGGATGTTGCTATTTGTCTAATTGTATTAATCTCTCTATCAAAATTACATTTGTTCATAGGAACTGAAAAAGCTCTATGTATCATTGAATTATATGCCGCTACTTTATGGGACATGGGGTGATTGGAATTAAATGGAATTGTCACATCAGTCTGTGTTGGTTTTCTGTAAATTGAATAATCAAGTACATTATTAAAACCATCACATATGCAGGAAATATTTCTAATAATATTTCAAAGATAATATCTTCAGCAACGAATACAACAATTTCTTTTAAAACGGAAAGTAACGTTAGTACAAAATTGTTAAATGTAAAAACAAAAATACCACCATTAAAGAAGTCAGGTATATATAAACTCAAATGTCCAGAAGGTAATGCTGTCTATTTGGGTCAGACCCTTAGGAATTTTGAAATCCGATACAGTGAACACTTACGTGCATACAGATTAAAACAACCAGATATATCCCACTACGCAAAACATCTACTTGACACCAATCATTCATTGACACCTAACACAAAACTAGAAATGCTGCATATTTGTGAAAAGAAACAAGAACTGGATTACCTTGAAGAATTGGAAATTACAAGACATTTAAGAAACCCACAATACGAAGTTGTCAATGAACAGTTAAATCTAGGGAGTTCTCCACTAATAAACTATCTTCTTAAGTGATAATTGTAAAGATCAGCAGATATGGTTTTCCTGGTTTTCTATATCATTGCACAGTTATACTGATCTTAATTGGAAAAATGATATCCAGGATATCACCATAGGGCTAATAATATCTAAGCTTCAATATTTGTGATATCACATCTTCTTTTTTCTATTAACATATATTAAGTCAATCACAAGTTAGGTCACTTCTTGGTCTAGCCAAAAATAACTACTAAACACCAGGTAGGCATCAAATGAAATGTAACTTCTGTCATTCTGACGATGATATTGATTTATCGAAACAATTGTCAATTTTTTAGAATTTTCAACAATTTTTATTATATTGTGGTATTAACTAGAAACCGTGAGATTCATTTAAAACACTAATATGAGTAGATTCCACGAAGTAAGGGTCGAGACAGTTAATTTCAAGTCTTTAAATAATCAAATATCAAGTGAAAATTGGAATAATAGAATCCTCCACAACAATATATATATATATATATATATATATATATATATATATATATATATATATATATATATATATATATATATATATATATAGGAATAGGTTAAGGAATTTTATTTTTGATATGGGGTTTATAAATTTGGTGACATAGTTTACTCATATAAGCAATACGAGAAATTCTATAATAGATTTGGTACTGAGCAATACAGAAGCAGTAGTGAATGAATGCAATACACCAAAAATTAGTACTCATCGAAACATTATGGTGTCGTTAAAAATGGATTTTAAAAAAGTTGATGCTGTGTGTATAGAAACTAGAGGTAGGAAAGTTGATTATCAAGCTTTAAGTAATAAATTAGACATATTGCATTGGGATTATAACCAATGGGATTTGAATGAGAGGTATATAAAATTTGAGGAAAAGGTTTTGTCAATATTAAATGTGGTAGCTCCAAAACGGCAAGTAAAAATTTATAATCACTATAAGGGGTTTTGGAATGACAGGGTAAAACAAGCTACAAATGAGAGAAATGAAATTTTTAAAACATACAGTTCTAATAAATCAGCTGAAAATTGGGAAATCTATAAACAAAAAAGAAATTTTGCAGTTAAAATAATTAGAGAAGAAAAGAGAAACTATTTGGAACGAAAAATAGATTTATATAAGAATAATCCTATTGAAATGTGGAAAACATTAAGGGAATTTGTCCCAACAAATGATCAGGTAAGTAATTTTAATGTGTTGGATATGGGGAATGGTGAGATTTTATCAGATATGAATGAAATGCCAAATTCTTTGAATAACTATTATATTAAAAGAATTGAAGGAATTACAGCACAAATAGATAAATCATTTGCAACTGATGTCATAGTTAGCAAAAGTAAAGAAAATAATTTAATCAAATTTAACCTTATTGATCGCTTTGAATTAAAGAAAATTGTGGATTCATTAAAAAAGAAGAGCAGTCCAGATGATATCAGTGTAGAGCTATTACAAGAATGTTTTAGTAGTTTGTGTGATCCCTTGCTAAATTTAGTGAACAGTTCATTGGAATTGAGTAAAGTACCTGCTGCAATGAAAGTAGCAACAATTGTACCAATACCTAAAGTACCTAATACAAATCAAGCAGCAAATTTAAGGCCAGTGAATATGATTAATGCTACTGGTAAAATATTGGAAAAAGTCGTTTATGAACAGATAGTAAACAATTTAGAGAAAAATAAAATACTATGCAAATACCAGTCGGGATTTCGTAGTAAACATAGCTGTGAAACTGCTTTACAATGTGTTCTAACAGATTGGAAAATGTTTATTATAGCAGTATTTCTTGATCTCCAAAGAGCCTTTGAAACAGTGGGTAGAGATAGATTAATCAAAAAAATTCAAAATATTGGTATTGATGGTGATGCTTTGAAGTGGCTAATAGATTATCTCAGTGAAAGACAAAAGTAACTGAAAATGAACAATTTACATTCGGATAGAATAGATAATAATTTAGGGGTACCTCAGGGTAGTATTCTGGGGCCGCTATTGTTTCTGATATATTATTTTTGTATCTAAGTGGTCATGTTAATATATGTTCACGTTAAAAGGTATTTTTAAAGTGAATTTTACATGGTTAATTGTGGTATGTGATATCAATTTGTAGTGTATTAGATAATCTACCTACTGATTGTGAATTTACTTCAAAATTTCCAATAGGGACTGTGAAATTGAGCAATTTAAGTTTCTGTTTTGGTTCTTTTTCCTACATATCAATTAGTAAGCAACTTTTTGTTGGCAAGTTATAAAGTGATTAAAGTAAATAGTTGGTAATAGTCCAGGAGCTTACAATAAAAATGGAATGAGGATATGTCTGAAGCTATTTATTTTTATAGTGAAGATTAAATCAACTGTATGGATGCGTACAAAAAATAAGTAAAAGAAAAAAAGATGGAAGGGCATTTTAAATGTTGTAAAAAAAAAGGAATGTTCAAACTTAATATGTATTGTTTGTTTTGATGTGTACCATTTTTCTTGTTTGGATAGAAAAAAAGCATATAAACTAATTGATCAGAATAAAATTTATTGCTCAGTAAAATGTGAAGAAAATGATCAAACAATAAAGATTAACAATCTATATGAAGAAGTAGCTAAATTGAAATATAAAATTAGAGAAAGGGATCTAGAATTAGTAAAAGTAGAAGGTGAAAATGTTGACAAAATGAATGAAATGCAACTAGAAGTAAATGAGCTGCACAAAGAAATAAATGATAAAAATTGTTATATACAAAGATTGAATAAAAGGACGCAGGACTTTGAAGATGAGGTATTTGAGTTTGAAAATAGAGATACCCAGAGAATAAAAGAGCAATATGAAAAAATAAAACTATTAAATAAGGAAATTACACATATTGAAAATAAATTGAAAACGCAAGAGAATGAGTTATGAAGCAGAAATGATAACCAAGTTTTACTGAACAATAGAATTAAGGAAATGGATAATGTTAGTCAGGAAATGGTGGATGCAATACGAGTGCTTGAGGAGGAAAATGATAGGGTCAATGAAGAACTATCTAGATATAAAAAATTAGAAAATGAAAGTAGGATAGGGCTGACAGTACTGGATAAAGAAAAAAAGGCAATCAGGGATGCAACGCAAACAGTGCAACTATCAGATAAAGTAGAGAAAACTATTAATAAACGGGACATTGAAGAAGGAGGAAACATTAAACAGAGGAAATTATTAGTACTGTGTGATGAAAATGGACGTAAGTTAAGAAGGACAATAGAGTTAGAATTAGATAACTTAGGATGTAAGGATTTTTTATTAGAAACAATTATAAAACCGGGGGCTACTTACGAGAATATTATTGCAGACATAGATAAACTTGTAATTAATTATAATCTAAATGACTGTGTAATTATTTTAGGTGGTATAAATAATTTTAAAAATAATAAATACCCGAGTATAACATTCATAAATAATAAGGTAGAACACTGTACACATACAAATTTGGTATTTATTAACATCCCAGAGGGAAACTTTAAAAACTATAGTAAAAGATATGTAAATAGATTTAACTTTAGATTTCAGGACTATATCAAAAGGCTGGACAATTATGCTCAGGGTTTTGCAAAGGTGATTGATTTATGTGATAGAAAGGGATTTTTTAATATTAATATGTCTGGAAAAGTCTGCAATAAGTTAATTAAAGAGATATTACATTCAAAAAAGAATAATAATCTTATATTTATCGATACTGTAAATTATAAAAAAATCAGTGAGCAACAAAGTGATGAGGACAGTAAAAATAATAGCAGCTCTTTTTTAGAAATAACAAACAGCGAAAACATCACAACATAGAAAATAAATTTGAAAATAACTCTTTTATATTGTACCTAAATGCTCAAAGTCTTCCAGCTCATATAGATGAGGTTAGGAATTTAGTTAAAAAAAAAACCTTTACTTGTATGTCTATCAGCAACTCATGTTACAGAGGACATATTTAATTCTGAAATTAATATTAGTAATTATATTGTTCATAGGACAGACAGTAATAGCAGACACACGGGCGGAACTGTAGTATTCGTAGATAATAGATTAAAAATAGTTGAGGTGCATATATATTGTATTGAGAGAGTCTTGTGGATAACTGGAGTGTCCATTATATTCCAAAATAAAAAGTATTGGGTATTTGTTCTGTATAGATCTCCAAGCAGTAGCATGGTGGGGTTTTTGCAATTATTTGAAGATTGGTTTGAGGAAAATATCAATGAGGTAAACGATAAAACTATTTTATGTGGGGATTTTAATCTGAATTGGCTAAGTTATGATAACAATTGCAGTGGTAGGCTACGAAGTTTTATAACGGATATGGGATTTATGAATTCAGTGACAGAATATACACACTTAACACAGCGGGGAGGTACATTAATTGATCTGGCTTTATCGAATTTAGAAATAGATGTAAATGTTTTTGATTTCCCTAAAATAAGCTGTCACCGCAATATATTGATATCTTTGAAACACATAAAAGTACCAAGAAAAGAATTGTATATAGAAACGAGGGGCAGAAATATTGACTTTGAAATAATTGGGTTAAAATTGAAAAATATAAACTGGAACTATACAGAAATAGATTTGAATAAAAGATATAAAATGTTTGTGGAAAAGGTATATTCTGTACTAGATGAAGTAGCTCCAAGAAGGGAGGTAAAAATATATAAACATTACCAGGAATTTTGGAATGAAAAAGTTAAGCAGGCGGCAAGAGACAAGGATGAAAGTTATAGAATATACATAAAGAACAGAACAACAGACTACTGGGAAATATACAAACAAAAAAGAAATATAGCTGTAAAAACAATAAGGGAAGAAAAGAGAAAGTATTTTGAAAATAAGATAGATCTTAATAAACAAAATCCGACAGAAATGTGGAGAATTTTAAAGGCGTTCATTCCAAATTACAAACAAGGAAATAGTTTAAATATAATAGATATGGGTAATGGTGCGTTAGTCTCGGATATAAACGTAATACCAAATTGTTTAAACACATATTATATTAAAAGCATTCTGGATATAACAGAACAAATTGATAAAACTTTTACAAATAGTTTTCCAGTAGTAGATAAAGTTATTACTAATAAAATCACCACTTTTAAGTTAATTAGTCTAGAGGAATTAGAAAAAATAATTAGTTCATTAAAAAATAAAAGTAGTCCCGATGATATCAGTGTAGAATTATTAAAAAAGTGTTTCAAGGATATTTGTAATCCTGTATTAAACATAATTAATAGTTCTTTGGAGTTAAATCAAGTTCCTACAGAAATTAAAATATCCACTATAGTACCTATACCCAAGAAACCAGATACAAATAATGCTCCAAATTTAAGACCAGTTAATATGATTACTGCAATTGCTTAAGTATTGGAAAAAGCTGTATATGAGCAACTGGTGGATTATCTAGAAGGTAATAAAATTCTTTGTGAGTATCAATCAGGATTTCGTAATAAACATAGTTGTGAAACGGCTCTACAATGTGTTTTGAGTGATTGGAAAACAGTAGATAGATATAGGCTAATAAGGAAAATTAAAAGCATAGGTATTGATGGGACAGCTCTTAGTTGGATAATAGATTATTTTAACAACAGGCAATAACTGGTAAAACTCAATAACATACAGTCAAACAGATTATGTAATGATATGGGTGTACCACAGGGCAGTGTGTTGGGGCCTTTGCTATTTTTGGTTTATTTAAATGATATTGTGGACATTGCAAGTGAGTGCAAAATTCATTTATTTGCAGATGATACCCTACTATATTACTGCTGTAGTGATATTGAGCACTGCATAAGGGTTATAAACAACGCCCTAAAAAGTGTGCATATGTATTGTTGCGCAAATTTATTAAAAATTAATATACAGAAAACAAAATGTATGGTATTGGGCATAAAGGATAGGTATAGGGAAGCTAGTTTAAATATAGAATTAGGCGATGAAACGATAGAGGTAGTAAAACATTTGTCTATTTAGGAGTAACTATTGACAATAATTTAAAATTTAAAGAGCATGCAAATCAAGTTATTAAAACTTAAAATTAACTATTTAAGACGATGCTCTCCACATCTCAGCCAATGGTCTAAATTAACTGTCTTTAACACTGTAATATTACCACATTTTAGTTATTGCCCTACAATTTTGTATCTACTCAACCAAAATGAAATCAATCGTCTTCAAAAAATGCAAAACCGTGCCATGCGAATAATATTAAAGTGTTCTAAGTACACTCCTATAAACAGCATGCTAAAGACACTTAACTGGATGCCAATAACTAAATTAATGCTATATTTCACATTAATTTTTATTTTCAAAGTTAAAATTGGACATGCACCAGTGTATCTGCAGAAAAAGCTCACTAGTAATCTTGATGTACATAGCTATGACACAAGAAATAAGGAAAATTTGAGAATTGAAATGTGTAGGAGAAGCAGTACATACAACTCTGTATTTCACAAAGGTATTGGTTCTTTCAATAGATTACCAGAATACATTAAACAAAGTTCATCTGTAAATTCTTTTAAAAGAGCTTTAAAGGATTATTTATTGTCGGAGTGAGCAGTCACAGTGTAATCTTATGTTTGTTTAAATTTGTTTTATTTTAATTTCTTTATGACGTACCTACTTTTATACTATAGCCACTATATGTTGTACTATTCTTTTATTTTATGTTGTGTATATTATGTAAATAGAATTAGTTATTTTGACTAAATAAAGATATATATATATATATATATATATATATATATATATATATATATATATCTGAATGATATTGTAAGCGTTGCAGGATATTGCAAAATGCATTTATTTGCAGATGATGCTTTAATTAACTTCAATGGTAATGATTTGCAATATAATACTAAAACTATTAATATCACACTTAATAACATTTATGAATATTGCTGTGTGAATCTATTAAAGGTAAATGCCAATAAGACTATTGGGAAGAATTGATAGTCGCCAGCTGAATGAATTAAATTTAAAATTAAAAGTTGGGGAAAATGAAATTGAAAGGGTAGACAAGTTTTTGTATTTGGGTATAACTTTTGATAGTGAATTAAAATTTGAAAATCATGCCAATCAGATTATAAAAACCATTGGTTTTAAAATCAACTATCTTAGGAGGTGTTCTCAGTATCTTAGTCAATGGGCAAGATTAATGATGTACAATACTATAGTACTACCTCATTTTAATTATTGTGCAACTATTTTATATTTTTTTAATCAAAATGAGATGAATAGACTTCAAAAGATGCAGAATCGTGCCATGCGAATTATTCTATATTGCTCAAAATACACTCCAATAAATTAAATGTTGGAAACACTCAACTGGTTGCCAATAAAAAAGCTGTTCGAATATCATACTCTTGTATTTGTTTACAAAGTTAAAGTTGGTATTACACTGCGAAATAATTTAATTATTAATAATGAAGTACATCATACCAGACATAGCAGTAACTATCAGGTACGTAGATATAAGAAAAATTTAACTTATAATTCCGTATTTCTAAAAGGATTGGATGTGTTCAATGCTTTACCATCCGATATAAAAAATAGTATAGGTTTAGAAATTTTTAAAAGGCGGCTAAAAAACTATTTGATTGGGAAGTGACTTCTCATTTTTGTGCTTCTTGTTTTAATATTGTTAAATAGCCGTGACTACTTTGATTTGTATGGTTTTATTTCATATTATGTGTGGATGTAGTATTATTGTTGTATTTATTTTTAGATTTGTTTTTAGTTTTTATGACTAATATATGTTTTTAGAGCTTATGTGTACTATATTCTAATGTAGATGTGTTTTCATTTAGATTAATATTGACTTTTTATATATTGTTGACTAAACCTAATTGTATTAGCTCTATTTTAGCTAAATAAATGATACATATATAATTATTACTTTGAAGACAGTTTCCCTATGAGACGCAGCTATGTAAAAGACACCAAAAAATCATGGGTCAGTGCAGAAGTGAGAAAATTGTCTCTGGACCTTAGATACTTACATCATCTATGCCTGAACGATGTAAATAACAGGAAGTTACAGCTTTTGTACAGGACTAAAAAGCAGGATTACAAACATTTGGTGGACAATTGTAAACAAAATTAACCGAGTCATTATTGTAAATTCTAGTAATAAATCCAGAGCTGTCTGGATACAGCGGGATATTGGAGTTAGAAATTTTTCAGTGCCCTTAACAATGATTAATAATGAAGGTCAGGTCATCAATAACCCTTTAGATATTGTTGAGATGTTTGTACATCAGTTTACACCTGATATTCATACTACTTCCAACTTAAATGTCAAAATTAGCCCTAATTAATTCTTCTTGAGACCAAGAAATTTTGAAAAAGTGGTGATGATAATTAAGAGTTTGGCAAATAAGTACTCCAATGGGGCATTCCGGCAACTATAATTAGATATGTAGCTGAAGATGTTGCTGGGCCTCTGGTAGATCTTATAAATTTGACATTTGTCACTTGTCACTTCCCAGATAAACTTAAGCATGGGAAAATTACTCCTGTCCATAAGGGAGGTTCAAAACATATTTTCACGAACTATCGTCCTGTCTCTGTTTTCAAGGGTGATTGAGAGTTATTTACAATAGACTTAGAATTTTTAAAATCACAAAAGTTACTGGCTCGATGTCAATATGGCTTTCTGCATGGAGAGTCAACTGAAAAGGATATATTTAACTCCCTGAAGAATAGACAGAGGAGAATTGGTTGCAGGCATTTACTTTGATCTCTCAAAAGCCTTTGATACATTGGACCATGACAGATTACTGGATAAGTTACAATGTTATGGGGTTAGGGGACTTTCACTACAACTTTTCTCATCTTATCTGACTGGTAGAACGCAACAGGTGGTACTTACGTATGAGCTTGGCAATGAGATACGGTATTTCTGCTCTACTTTTAAAAATATTGGAATGGGAATTCCACACGGTTCTGTTTTGGGACCTCTTTTATTCATAATATCTGTAATGATCTTTCGGAAGCTCTGTCCACATCTGCAGTATATCATGCACATCATGCTTGGTATCTGGTCTGGATCTAAAGGCCATATCTACGGGGTCTCACATTAAATAAACAAAAAACAGCTGCAATTCAGTTTTATAATAGAATTAAACCTGATCATGATGTTTATATAAGGGTTGATAGTAAGCCATTATCTATTCAACGAGAAACTAAATTTCTAGGGGTATGTATTTTGAACTGTACATTTCTGGGCTTGTCAAGAGGTTGAATTAAGCTTGCTACGCTGTGGAGAAGCTGGGCTGTTCAGTTGATCAGAATGTTGTAAAAACATATTACTATGCACATGTTCAATCTATTTTAAGTTATGGTTTGATATTTGGGGGGGGGGGGTTGGATAATCAGGTGTTTGCTAGAGTGGGCGTGTTGGAATCGTGTAGACTTCTATTTAAAAAGCTGGAGTTGATGTCACTCCCAAGTTTATACATGTATAACCTAGCAATGTTTGTCAAACGCAATGGCAATCTGTTTACGAGGAACATAGATATGTACAACAACCTTACAAGATCAGCTAAAGAATTGAGAGTAAGTTCTCACAGAACAGTGTTCTTTGAGAGAGGTGCTGAATTCAGAGCTGTAAAGGTGTATAATAAGCTGCATGTTGAAATTAAAAATATTAATAGCATCTATTTGTTTAGAAAAAAAATATTTTGCTCAACCGTGCTATTATTCCGTTGAAGAGTATTTTAATATATAGCATTGTATACTAGGTAATGTTTTAATGTGTTGTGCTGAGCTTTTAACCATAAACTTTATGTTTGTATTAGGTGGATATACTTATAATTAAAAATTCAATATCATTTTTTATGATCAAATGATTAAATATTATTATTATTACTGGTACGTTTGCGGATGATACCGTCATCTTAGCAGCCCATGAATATCCAGTTACAGCGTCTACCTCCCTCCTGACAGATCTAAATGATATCCAGACGTCGTTACGTAAGTGTAGAATCAAAACGAAATCAAGTCACTTTCACCTTGAGAAACGGCCAGTGTTTTCCAGTTTCACTTAATAACGTACAATTTCCACAATCCATCAGCACCAAATACCTAGGAATGCACCTTAATTCAAGGCTCAACGGAGGAAGCATATACTTAGAAAAAAGAAAGAAATTGACCCATGGTTGATTGATAGAAGGTCGAAACTGTCTCTGGAAAACAAAATACTAATCTACAAAGCTGCCATAAAGCCCATTTGGATGTATGACATCCAACTCTGGGGATGTGCTATATATCAAAAGCAACCATTACACAAAGGAGCCAATCGAAAATGCTAAGCATGATGGCTGATGCACCCTGGTACGTCTCAAATCTCACACTCTACGAATATCTAAAAATCCCGATCGTAGAGGACGTAATCATGGAACAAAGCACAAGACATCATCAAAGGCTAGAGTCACATAGCCACCCCTTACTTCATCACCTACTAGAACACCAAGCTGATAGACGTCTCAAAAGAAGGTGGCCAGCAGATCTAAGAAATGATTAAAGAGGTCGTATCCCTGGAGAAAACCTCGCCATGTCCATATTATCGAAGAGCAGTGCAGGAAGTTCATATATTCAGAAGTGTACAGTTGTTGTTTGGCAAGGCATTTGTTTAAATGGGCCTACAAAATTGTTCGTCTTTGATGGAAACATGACTGCGCAAATTAACATACAAGTGATTAAAAATGTTATACATTTGTTTTGGTACTGCTATTTGACCAGCTTCTATCATCTTTTTAGAAGAAAATGCTTGAGCGCATCACACAAGAGTAGTCGAAAACGTTATGGACTTCCATGGTATACCGCATTTGGCCCTCATCAATCCCATCGAGCATACTTGAGACCAGCTACAAAGAGCCTTGAATTCATATCAACCACCCCCACAGACACTTCAAGAACTTAGACAGGTTTTACCCAGATTTTAAAGTCAAATCGATCAAGGCTACTTCAACAACCTTATTAAGAGAATGCAGAGGTTGTAATTGATGTTAGAGGATAAAATTAAAACTACAAACGTATTGCACAAAAGGACACACAAACGCTGATATAAAAGGAAAAACATTCAATGTATAAAATATAAACACTTGATGAACATTTTTTTTTAAACACAATCTCAGAATTTATCAAATTCCTTAATTTTTGTGAAGCAGTTTAGGATAATAAATACAGTTAAATCTTCAAATAAAACTTAACAAGGAATAAGAAGTTATGAGGAACATTGTGTACAAACTGCAAATAAACGTTTATGGTATCTCGCAACACCGATAACTGTTATACGAGGGCTGTAAAGAAAGTAACAGTTTTTTTACTTTGTTTATTTTTCATTTAAAAACATCTGTTACTTTCTGCTCAGACCTCGTGTGTTAAATGATAAAAAAATTCGAAAATAAACAGAATTTACTGAAAGATCAATAAGCAAATCACACTCTCCTAATCCTTGCAGTGTTGGTGTTATATCAACAAAGACAATAAATATACAAACAAAAAAATTAGATTCCTACCAGAAAAAGATATGATATATTATTTTTTTGGAGTAATTATTAAAAGATCGTAAATATTTAGAAGAAATTCATCGGAAGGACTGAAAATACTTTGTAGAAAAAGAAAACGAAAAATTCGTACATTATATCAGTATAAGAAGATGAAATTACTATTATAGCACATTTTCCAAACAAACTAAACAAAATATAATAAAGCATCACACGTTTTAGCTCAAAAAAAATATAGAGAGCTTATTTCTTTTTTTAAATTCCACCTTAATATTACTAATTCCAATACCAAACATCTTCATTTTCAATGTTGTATCTAGAATTACCTGATGCCACTTGTTGTAACTTCAAAGTGAAATTTTGTATGGTTGTTTTTCCTTCTTCTACTATTACCACTATTGGATCAGATGGTTGATATCTAGAATTTAAAATTTTGAAGCTATACCATCCTAATCACACGGTAACATTCAGGAATTAAAATGATATACACTGGGGATCAAAAAATCACAATACAATCTTCTTTCGTTGACCGTTTATTAATTTCGATATTAATGAATTATTTTATTTAAAAAAGGTTGTATTAATACATTATTGAAGTGAAACTTCTAATGCGACTTCCAACAATGTTGCGTTAAACATTTAACACTCCTGGGGAGGGGGAATAGCACGAGACAGAGCGAGAGTGAATGTGTGGCACTCAAACACATGCGTGTAGTATATAGTCCAGCAGGCGGTAGAGCAGTAAAAGTAGGGTGTAATGGACGTTGTGTGATAACGCAAAAATTTTTATGCAGAAAGTTGCCGAATATTGTGTACAACAATAATCTATGTTTGCATACTCCAAAAAGTGCTTGCTAAATGCTGTAGAACAACAAATGTACCGAAATATCGAAAAATTACCCATTTTTCGATACATTTGTGTCTAAAACTTTGAAACAAAGCCTTAAATCAAAAAATTTACTGTTTCTTTTTTGTTTATTTGACGATTTCCTATAAGGTTATGAGAATCGCGAATCGAAAAACTTTAATTGTCCATGAATAATATGCGAAAATTAGTAAAAAATCATACGTAAACTTTGAGAAATTTTTTCGGTAAATAAAAATTGATAAATGTTTATCAAATTTTCAGAAAAAATAGTTAAACATATGACAATTACGCACAAAAATTTTTGTAACGATCGACCGCGTAGTTTTTCACTGCCACAATTATTAATTAACAAATTATAAAAAAGTTGATCGCGCGTACCTTGTTTAAACAACGGTGAAAAAGGAGCACGCAATTTTTAACAGTTACTTAGTGTCGTAACAAACAATAAGCAATTATAAAAATATCCATTTTACGTTTTAACAATGTTTTACAATTTTTTAAAATTTTGTCAAATTTTTTTCATTATAAATAATTTCTCGTTTACAGCATCGGTTTGATGTAATTTAAAAATTGTTTCCTATCTGAATACTGCTTTGCAAGCACTTTCATTTTAGCCCAAAACGACGAAATTTGACCGTGTAGATCCGGAGATAGAGGCCCACAAAGTTAATAATAATTTATGGCTTACTTAATCGTTAAATCAAAATTAAAAAATACTCTCTTATAGCTGGTTTCAAATACTTTCTATATCCGTCTTGTGCATTTTCGACAGATGAAAGCCTAATGAGAGAAAAATCGATAAAAATACCATAATCACAGGAGTTCGTCGGCCGAGCGGCGTGGGAGCAGGAGTGGGGATAGCGGAGAGCAGCTGTGCTGTTGCGCGGCCTGGGTGTTTCAAAATGCGAACGCGCGGTAAAACATGAGTTATCTCGGCAACGGTAGCACTTATCGAGACGATTTTTTTTTAATTCGATGTAGCGAAATGAGAGGAATCAGAATATGTCATCAAAAAACAATATTACAAAGAAATTTTGCACGAATTTCAAGATAAAAAAGTATGCTATTTTCATTTGCATCAAAAAAATAGTTGTATGATTGAAAAATTATTTAGTTGCTTAATGTTCATCAAATCATGCAACTAATTAAACGTTTCAATAATAAATATTGATAAAAAGTATATTTTCTTTCTTAAATGGTCTTTGTTTATCATAACTAACCGTCCTTTTTTATAATAAATTGTATAAATATGGTAGCGTTTTTTTCCATAAAATGACATTATTACAGTACAATAAACATGTTGCAGTAATAATACTTCGGCCCAGGTATTTGTAACCACAAAAGATGTATTATTATGTGTATAATTTTTATCTATTGTAATAAAATAAATTTATATTAATTATTCGATGTTATAACACATATTCCCTTATTAGTAAATTTAATTAGTTATTCTACATAAGTAGGTTATCAAAGTATTGAAAAACGTAAAAAATTTTTTTTTAACTTTTATTATTGAAACTTTTAATTAGTTGCATGATTTGATGAACATTAAGCAACAAAATAATTTTTTAATCATACAACTGCTTTTTTAATGAAAATGAAAATAGCATATTTTTTTGATCTTGAAATTCGTGCAAAATTTCTTTGTAATATTGTTTTTTGATGGCATATTCTGATTCCTCTCATTTCGTTACATCGAATTAAAAAAAAATCGTCTCGATAAGTGCTACCGTTGCCGAGATAACTAATGTTTTACCGCGCGTTCGCATTTTGAAATACCCGGGCCGCGCGACTGCACAGCTGCTCTTCGCCATCCCCACTCCTGCTCCCACGCCGGTCGGCCGACGAACTCCTGTGATTACGGTATTTTTATCAATTTTTCTTTCATTAGGCTTTCATCTGTCGAAAATGCACAAGACGGATATAGAAAGTATTTGCAACCAGCTATAAGAGAGTATTTTTTTTAATTTTGATTTAACGATTAAGTAGGCCATAAATTATTATTAACTTTGTGGGCCTCTATCTCCGGATCTACACGGTCAAATTTCGTCGTTTTGGGCTAAAATTAAAGTGCTTGCAAAGCAGTATTCAGATGGGAAACAATTTTTAAATTACATCGAACCTATGATGTAAGCGAGAAATTATTTATAATGGAAAAAATTTAACAAAATTTAAAAAAATTGTAAAAAATTATTAAAATGTAAAATGTATATTTTTATACTTGCTTATTGTTTGATATGACACTAAGTAACTGTTAAAAATTGCGTGCTCCTTTTTCACCGTTGTTTAAACAAGGAACGCGCGATCAACTTTTTTATAATTTGTTAATTAATAATTGTGGCAGTGAAAAACTACGCGGTCGATCGTTACAAAAATTTTTGTGCGTAATTGTATTTGAGTACCGTTTCTATTTTATAGTAACGGAACCAAATCTTAACACAATGCTATTTGCAGAACACCTTGCAAAAGTGTTTAACCCCAACAACAACGTACCTAATCCAGAAATTGAAAGAAAATTATCTGAAATACCTCCAAATGTGTCAGAAATTAAACCACTAACGGTAGACGAAGTTCAACAGGAAATCAATTACATAAATTCCAGAAAAGCTCCTGGAATAGACAAAAAAACCCCAAAAATGATAAAGGAATTACCAAGGAAAAGTATAATACTTAACACCCACATATTTAATGCTATTTTACATCTTAATTACTGGCCAAAACTGCTGAAAACTGCAGAAATAATAATGATCTCAAAACAAGGCAAAACCCCTAACATTGTCTCTTCATATCGCCCAATAAGCTTACTGCCAATCTTGTCGTAGGTTCTTGAAAGATTACTACTACAAAGAATAAACTCAGACCCAAACACCGAGGAATGGTTACCACTACACCAGTTTGGATTGAGGAAAGGACATTCAGATATACAACAAATCCACAGGATAAGTCACAATAAATCAAACACTAGAAAAACAAAATACTGCACATCAGTGTTTTTAGACGTTAACCAGGCATTCTACAGAGTTTGGCACACAGGCCTATTATACAAAATCCAAAACTGTCTTCAAATCATATACTTTAAACTGTTAAAATCTTACCTAAGCGACAGAGAGTTCAGAACAAAAATCATTGAAAGCAGTTCTAATAATCATCCAATAAAAGCAAGCGTACCACAGGGGAGCGTCTTGGGCCATTATTATATGTATTATATACAGCAGATCTACCAGCAAATATTGAAACCATTATGAGTACCTTAGCCGACGACACAGTCATATTAGCAAGCAATGAAAGTTCAGTTGCAGCTTTCAGGATTCTGCAGACACATAATGATCCTAATGTGGCTGAGCAAATGGAAAATCGAGACAAACAAAACAAAATCCGTCCAAGTGACCTTCATTATAAGAAAAGGTCAGTGCCCTATGAACTATGTACAAATACCATAAGCTACCAACACGAAATACTTAAGCATGTACCTAGACATGGAAAGACCATATCATTAAAAAACGCAAACAAATTGACCTGAAAGTAAACGATCTATACTGGTTTATTGATAGAAAATCCAAATTAACCCTCGAAAACAAGCTCCTACTCTATAAAACTACAATCAAGCCTATCTGGATGTAGGGTATCGTGCTCTGGGGCTGTGCAAATATATCAAATACAGCCACTATACACAGCTGATGCACCATCGAACCTAACACTATATAAAGACTTAAATGTCAGTTTCGTCTAAGATATCATAAAAGAATGAAGTATGAAACATTATGAGCGACTGGCTAACCATGGAAACACGTTATTCCATCCACTCATAGAACCAAAATGACAGTAGGAGACTAAAAAAAATTGACCAGCAGATCTACAGAACAGGTAAAGAGGACTTGCTGCTGGAGAAAACCTCATCACACCATAGTAGAGCTTGCATGCTCTGAAGTCATCCCATTGGTGAATATGTTTTGATTGCTAATAAAGTAAATAAAAAAAGTTCACAATGACAAATTTTTTTGACAAATCGCATTTCATATTTTTCAATGGCAACTGTTTTTTTTAGTACACGTGAAATTAAAAATGTATGGAGTTGACATTATTGTCTCCTGATAGTAGTATCTGAGAAAAAGTGAAAGGAAAGCGTTGAAAAATTTAAAAATGTCCTACCACAAGGACACAAAAATGTTGAAGGTATTTTATAAGCTCTCATCTTTATCAATGCGATAAAAAATATGAAATTGGTTTTTATTTCGAATAAATTTCTAATTTAGTCACACCAAAAATTACGGTCAACGAAAAAATATTGGAATCAACTCATTTGTTGTTAATAGGCGATTAATAAACTCAACTATTAAAGGCACTCACTCACTATCGCTCGTTCGTGCTTTAAACAGTTTCGATTTATTAATCGCCTTCATTAACAAACTAGTTTTTCAAAAAACTATTAATATGAGGGACCTTCCAAAAATTACGTTACACCTTAAGGGGGGGAGGTAGTCAAAATTAAAAAATTAAGATGCGAAATTTATATGTAAAAAACAAGTCCCTGATAATATGTCAGTAATAAAAAATATAAAGGAGTAGATCCAAAGTCCATGGACACAAAATGATTAGATATTGTATTTTGTATTACGTTTCTTAATAATAATCCTTTGTTTTGTCTATTATGTCAATTTTTTTTATTTTATGTTGATTTTATCAAAGATTATTTAATGGAAATAAAAATTACACTGCTGTTTTATTTTAATTATTTTTAAACAAAATTTGAAAAATATGTGACATTACATCAGAGAAGAGGTGGTTTCAAAAATGTAACCACCTGTGAGAAGGAGGGGTTAAAAAATCGTCAAATTTGTGTAACGTAATTTATGGATATCCCCTTAGTTACGGAATATTTCCTTACCCATAAGCAACGGCGTACATCTCGTATTGACCTGGTAATAACAATCTCCAATATTCTCCTCTGTTTGAGGTGGTGACATTATGGGAAATCCCTTTAACAATAACGTCAGCGTCTAGTACTGCGTCTCCATGTTCGTTTCGAACTAAACCTTTGACGCCCCAATGAACGGATTCCATAAAAGTTAAGAGCGATTCTTTGTTGTTCGCCCATTCCTTGGGGAGTGTGTTGGCGGAAGGGAATTTGCAGCAACTCAATTCAAAAGTAACTTCGAAACAATTTGAATTGACGTAGTTGAAATCTTGCATACCACCTTGTAAATACGAAAATATCTCAATTATAAGAAAATTGTTAGTAACAATATTGATTTAAGATTAAACATAAAAAGTTTTCTAGAGTAGGAAATTATTTATTTTACTGAAAAAAAGTAACTACTCATTGATAAAATTAAGAAATTGTAATTGTTTATCTAAATAAAATATGTTATACGAGGACTGTCTAGAAAGTAATAGACGTTTTTAAATAAAAAATAAATAGACGATTTATTATACAGTTTTAGGAATATTCTGTGGGCACGTATGTTTAATCGTCAATGTGTTAGAAAGAAACAAATACATATAAATTCAGTGTATTGTTCTTTTTGCTAACAAGATATCATAAAGTGGAAAACGTGCAATAGGTACATGTCCAAACGTCAATGTATTACAAATTGTTTGTAGGTACTAACATAACAGAAGCAGTGTTGCCAACTTTCATTGTAAATTTATATTAATTGTAAAACGCATTGTTCTAACACAAGAAGCTTTTAATTATGATAATTCGAGAGATTGTAACAGATCAAAAGAATTAATCGAATTTGTTGAACATTTTATTGTAATGCTAGAAATTGTTTTAGTTTTTAGTTTGAAAGCGGTTAAAACCTTTACTTTTTTCAGATTTGGCAACGTGAAAGATGTCGCTGAATACTTGGTTGGAGGATACATTACAAGTAAAGAATTCACAGCCAATCAAAGCGCGCGAAATTTCTTATACCGAATTGCTATCTGAAGACATTCGTTTTTAACAGAAAATATCTCTGGTTCCTGCTGTTTCTAATTTTAACCTAACATTTTGCATTGGATATTTGAGTTGTTCGCAACTTTTTGGTGCTTTTGTGAAATACATTCTCAAATTCGTTTATTTAATATCTTACAGCAGCAATTATTATTGCTAATTAAATTTACCTTATACTTGTAGTTAATCTTAAAAATCGGTAGTCGAGAAATTATTGTAGTATGGGCAAAGACAGGTATGTAATGAAAAAACTTTTAGTAACGGTGAAATTGGATTACTATTTAGGATTATTTGTCACTATTATTGAATGCGGAAAATATGAAAACATATATTAATTAAAATTTTATCTTACTAATTGCACAGGAAGAATTGAAAATGAACTCACCTGTTATCCTCCACTGCTTCCTTGGGGACCCAGATGCTCCGACGTGCAACGTTCACTAAGATGAAAGGTGACTTTGATTTTCTTTAGGAAAACAAAGGTGAAAACAATGAATTCGCACTACTCGTATTTTTCGATGCGAACACGACGATTATTTACCGGCAAGTCGCCTTTTGCAATAAATGTTTCCGCTTTTTACGGGAGATTACAGGTTTTAGCTCTGTCCTTTTCCACCTGTGCATTTTTACGCATTTAATAGTGAGGAATAATTCATTAAAATGGCCATAGGTGCGCTAAATTTAGATTTATTTCTAAATTTTAATTACAAAAAAGAAATAAAAAATATGTTCCTATTCGGAAAAAAGGTTATAGGCAGCGTTTAATTCTTAACAATTATTATTAAATCTTTTAGGGAGAACGAACTTGACTTGTTCAGTATATGTCAGTTGAAATATACTTCCACAGGGGTGAAGAATCGGCATATCAAAAATTTTCACCCATAATTAAATGAAATAAAATCAATAAACAAACATATCCTTTGTCCAATATGCACATGCACAACAAAAGAGTCATTTAATCAATTAAATAAACATTTTAATGATGGTCACAATAGAAACAATAGGATTGTCAATTTTTAAATCTGTAATTTTCTTAAGCGGCCAAGAAAATTTTCCTAGATTGGTTATTTTTTCCCTAAATCTCTCAATGTCATTAACTGAAATTTAGGGGACACAACGAAACTCACAATTATTAAAAAAAAAACGAAATTTCAAAATATGTTCTTGATTTATTGGAAGCTACAACTACTGCTCAGTATGGAGTAAACAAAATGAAATAAATTAGAGACTTACAGATTTTAGAAATAGAGTTTTTCTTTGTAGGATTCTGTAGAAAAATTTTACTTATAAAAAAACGCAAAAATCGCTCATTTTTCCGATATTTCTTAATATAACTCTTTAAATATGCAAGATAGAGAAAAAACGTATACTTACGAATTTATTCTTTATGAAATTCTCTACAAGATAGAATTGGTTTAAAATCGATATATTCAATTTGTTCGTTAAGAAATGGCGATAAATGCAAAAAAGTAGCTAAAAAACGAAGTTATTTTAAAACATTGGGATTCAAGAACCTTATTATAGTATAAAACAATATTCCAAAGGCCGATTAAATTGGCCTGATAGTTTTTACATGAATTAATTGTTAATTAATTTCTGCGAAAAAATTAACGTCATTTTTGCGTTCATGCCAGGCTTACATTTTTGAGTTGTAATAGGCGCCGATTTTTTTACAACTACTTAGACCTCTAAACTATAATACGCAATAGTTATAATGAACAATTTTTAAGTTTTTATCATTTTTTTACGCGATTTTGAAAAGTTGAAAAATTTCGTCTTATAAATAATTAATTTTTGAAGCGAATTTGAATACTGTAGAAAAATACTCAAAGTACCTAAAAAAAGTTCTCGGAAAGACGCTCCTTTTAAAAAAATGCGTTTAATTTGGCCGAATAGGTGCTGAGATAATAAACGTCAAAGATCGAGAGTTTTTGCGGTATACGAATTTGCAATGAACAACACAATCCTAGCATGGACATAATTATAATCAATGATTATTACCAACATAAAAAAATGCCAAATTATAAGTAGTTACTGTAGATGCTTAAATTGTCATAATTGGTAGACGCCATTCTGAAAAATGAGTTTCTTTCATTTTGCTACATCGATTTAAAAAAAATCATCAAAATCGGCCCAATAGAAGCCGAGTTACAGCAACTTTTTGCGCCGCGCTCGATTTCAAGTTTCGCACTCTACCCCCACTCCCCTCAGATTTTACGCGCCGAACGCTACCTCTACAACTTTTTTTGATTTTTCCTACTTCATGCACAAGGGCGATGTTATATCACAAAGCACATACAAAAACTTCTCGGAAAAATCTATCTGCTGGCATTTTTTTTATTGTTACAACATTAATAGTTATACCGCAAACACTCTCGATCTTTGACGTTTATTATCTCAGCACCTATTCGGCCAAATTAAACGCATTTTTTTTAAAAGGAGCGTCTTTCCGAGAACTTTTTTTAGGTACTTTGAGTATTTTTCTACAGTATTCAAATTCGCTTCAAAAATTAATTATTTATAAGACGAAATTTTTCAACTTTTCAAAATCGCGTATAAAAATGATAAAAACTTAAAAATTGTTCATTATAACTATTGTGTATTATAGTATAGAGGTCTAAGTAATTGTAAAAAAATCGGCGCCTATTACAACTCAAAAGTGTAAGCCTGGCATGAACGCAAAAATGACGTTAATTTTTTCGCGGAAATTAATTAACAATTAATTCATGTAAACACTATCTGGCCAATTTAATCGGCCTTTGGCATATTGTTTTATACTATAATAAGGTTCTTAAATCCCAATTTATAGCGTGATTGGATGATTTCTTATCTGCAAAACAAATGCTTTAAAATAACCTAGTTTTTTAGCTACTTTTTTTGCATTTATCGCCATTTCTCAACGAAAAAATTGAATATATCGATTTTAAGCCAATTCTATCTTGTAGAGAATTTCATAAAGAACAAATTCGTAAGTATACTTTTTTTTCTCCATCTTGCATATTTAAAGAGTTATATTAAGAAATATCGGAAAAAATTAGCGATTTTTGCAGTTTATGATTTTTCCTGCAAATAGCACAACTTTTTCAGCTGGCGGACCTTCATATTTTCTTTTCTTACATGATTTCCGAGCAATTCCAACCAATATCAAATCTATGTCACGACACAACCATATTTCAAAGGTTTGGGGTCTAATTCTCCTGGACTAATAAGGCAACGCTGATTCTTGCAATCTTCCACCTTAGCGCATTAATCCATGGTTGTCTAGAAATGGGCTCAAACTGAATATCTTAGAAGTGGTATGTATTTCCTTATTTTTTATTAGATTCGATATCTCTTCGTTAAAATTCTGACGTATGGTTTTTATCCAATAGTCTTCAGACAACTTTAATTCATCAATTCACAATCTTTTGGTACGTTTACTTTCGGGAAATCTTATTATTTTAATGAATCTAAAGAGGTATGCTGTAATTCTAATTACCTTACCAAAACTTTTTATTTTCGTTAGATCGAATATTGGATTCGTTATTTCTAACCGATCAGACACTTGTACAGAAAATGCCATTAAAATTATTTCATGATCTAAAACACTGTCGCTTTCTGGTCAATATTCTTTATTCTCTTATCTTCTTTATCAAAATTCTTAATCTTACTCCTCTTGATAGAAGATCACTTGGATTTTCACCTCCAGGACAATATATCAATGTTCCTTTAGATAGTTCTTGAATTTCTTTTACTCGATTAGAAACATATGGTTTCCATCTCAATGGCTTGCCCCTTATCCAATATAATGTTATTTTAGAATCTGTCCATAGGTATACTAGATTGATTTTTATTCTTAGATTCTGCAGAATAAAATATTGTAATCGTGGGGCATACAAAGCCGCTGTTAATTCCAACTTCAGTAAGGTGAGATAACTATCTCTTTTGGGGCTCAATGGAGCTACATTATTTTTTGATACATACCAACATATTACAAGTGACTTCACCATTTCTTTGAGTATTTTTCAAATAGGCCGTGGCTCCATATGCGTATAGGAAAATATGTGTAATTCTATGTGCATGTGATTCGTAATTGCACATCTGGGTAAATAATATTCATTTAATAGCAGAGCATCTAGTTCAATATTTCATCCCATTCTTGTAAATCCATTTTTGCGCTTAACAGTATTTTACTTGCTTCATTCTGCAATCGATTTCCAAACTTGATAAAGTCGACAGCAACAACTAAGTCGTCTACATAAAAAGATTGCTTCAAAATATCTGAAATTTATTTAAATTTTTTTGGTTGAGTTTCATAAAGGTCTCTGGTTTCAACACCAATAATATAAATTCGTTAATAATACTCCCGGACGTAGCAAAGAGGTTTTAATAGATTACAGTGGAAATTATCTATTACTAATAACAGAAACATCATTTATCAAATCATCGGTCGACTATCTAGAGTCAGCTCGAGTAAATCACTTGTAGGTTACTCTTAAAAATTGTATGGGTTTTTGATGAAATGACATATTTATAATTTTAAATTGTCACACTGTTAAGTACATCCGTTATTTTCTGGACAGCACTCGTATATTAAAAAATATAGCCTATGGAATTTGTTAAAATTGATAAATATCAGTTTTTTACTATTTGTATTCTATTTTCAAGGTTAATATTGAAAAGATTGAATATTTACTTTACATATTGACAAATATATTATTATAATCAAACTCCAATTAACGCACTACTAATCTACAATATCGCCTAGCGAAAATAAATGGTTATTTGCACATGTATTGCAACATAACATTGTTGTCACATCGACCTCTTTCCTGTGTTAGTTTAATTACGTTGTAATTCAACATTTTGATTTTATTTGTTACGAAAAGCTTTAATTTCATGATTTCAACATTTTTATTTGATTAAACATAATAATATAGATACATTGAAAGAAAAAGATTATTTGAATCAAAAACTCACCCCTCACTTCATACCAATAAGCACCGTTGGTGATACCTTTATCGAAAGTATCTTCTCTACAAGCGTTGCCCTGTTTCATCACTGGATTTAATTGAGCATAATTTAAAGCTAATTTTCTAAAGATGCCATCGTCCGGCGATCGACTTTCTTTACAACATGTCCTACCAGAACTGGAACAAATAAAAACTTGCATAAAATAATCGTCAATATTTTTTACTACCGTATTGTTCTTACTTAGAATCGTCGTAAGGGTAACTAGCGACGACAGCTCCACCGTGGAGATTTCCTGATAAAACAAACGGCCTGGAAATAATCCAAGTCATCATAGCTATAGTTTCTGGTTGTCTACCAGACAAAGTTGTGCCTAGCAAAAAAAGGATATAAACATTCACTAATTCAAGTAACATACCGAGTGTAAATGACACATGGGCCACCCTATAGAAGTAATAAATGAGTTATCAATGACAAAATTTATTCAATATGGCGTCTGTGGGCAAACAAGGTTATCAGAGAGACTAAACTCTAGTTATTTTTTATTTTATTGACTTTATATACGTTATTTTTAATTGCAAATGCCACAAAAGTGTCTTATAGTTGATTGTGGAAATCGTTCCAACTCTTTTTAATTTACGCTTGCCACCAAAACTTCATTAGTTTGTACTGATTTTGTTTTCCGTTCATGTTTGCGTTGCTAGTTACTATAGCTCACGCGGTTCTAACCTAAAACTGTGAGTTTGGTACATTCAAAGACATATTATTAAAAGACAGAACAGTAAGTGGAATAAGAGATCAAAGATTTAAAGATAGATTAGATTTGACATACAACATATGTCAGAAACAAGACTCCCTAAACAAGTAATGAACTGGCAACCGATAGAACGTCGGAAAAGAGGAAGACCGAAAACCACTTGGAAACAGGGCGTGGTTAAAGCCATGAGTGCTAGAAAGGGTATATATATATATATATATATATATATATATATATATATATATATATAGATTTGACGAGGGCTATTGAGATATGCAAGGCTTCAGAACGAACAGAACAACAATTAGGTGATATTGCTGAAGGGGAAGCCACAAAGTTTGAAATAGAAGAAATTGGCTTCAAGACCCAGGCTCTCGGCTGGACTAGACCGAAATGCGCATAAACAAAGTCGGGTGGCAGAATTGTGTACAGAGTTTAGGGTTTTCAGGACGTTTTTGGACGCTGACATATATGCTATACTGCCATAATCTAGTTTGGATCGAATGAGAGCCCGGTATACTTTCAGAAGGGTAAATTCGCTAGCTCCCCACTGATAGCAAAGATGTTAGAAATAGTTTGGCTATTGCTGGAGGAAGTGCGATTATAAAAAAGATGGGGAATTTTGGTGTTAGTTTTGTGACCTTGGACCTGTCGAATTTTTTTCCATGTTTGGGAGGGGTTTGAATTATTGTCCAAGGTTGTTACATAATTATGCCAGGAGTTTTTTTTGCTCTATTTGATTACATATTTGCTTTTGATTTAAGTCTTTTAAATTTAACTACGTTTTTGGGACTTTTGTGTTTGCGGAAAAAGTTGCAGGCAGTTTTGGATTGTCGCACTGCTTGTTCGCATTGATGGTTCCAACAAGGAACGATTTTGTGACGGAGGATATGGGTGATTTTACCAATATGATTGAATGCTGCTGTAATGATGGCATCCGAGAAAAGCTTAATAGAATCATCAATATCATTGGTGGCAAGTAATTCACCCAGGAGAGATTCAGCCTCCCGTAAGAACTCCGGCCATTTCGATTCTTGAGGCGCCAATAACTTCTCACGTGAGCTTTTTCATTTGAGTTGTCACTTATAATTATGGGGTAATGATTGCTATCACATAAATCATCAGCAGTTTGCTAGGTTAAATTAGGGGCAGTTTTGGGGTTACAAATGCTTAGATCAATGGTAGAAAAGGTACTAGAAGCGATATTTAAGTGGGTACATGATCCCGTATTGAGGAGGCATGAATTAGTACAATTTAGAATATTCTCAATAACTTTACCACATCCAAATGTACGTGAGGAGCCCCACATACTGTTGTGGGCGTTGAAGTAACCCACATGTACAAAGGGCTGGGGGAGATCATAAACCAAGTCAAGTAGCTCTTCTTCATTTAGTTTGTGGTCGGGGGGAATGTATATGGAGCAAATGGTTAATTTTTTGGGGACAGTAAGCTGTTATGGCAATGGCTTCAAGATTAGTAGTAAGAGGCAGATGAGTTGAGTAAAGATCTTTGGATACAAATATGGATACTGCACCACTGGCTCTGGAGCAGATAGTTCGAATGTAATGATATCCTTCAAAGTCCTTTGGTGTAGGGATATTTGATGACGTAAAATTAGATTCCTGGAGACATAGGAAATCCGGGTGGTAGAGGGAAATAAGTTGTTGAAAACGTTCAAGGCGAGGATAGTATCAGTCGCAATTTCACTGAATTATCGTGAATTTTTAGTAATATCAATAGAGGTCACAATTGGAGTCACTATCATTAGAGTTAAAAGATTTAAGGCTAGCAGAGTCGATTGCATCGTGGGGATCTGTATCGGTTGGAAGGGTGGGTAGATCCCACAGCACTTAGGCCACAATTTGCCCATTGTGCATCCTTCTGAGGTTCAAAACTTCATTCTAGCTCGTCATCCAGCCTACTTCTCTGAAGTAGGCGATAACGTCGCCTGAATTAAGTTCCATCATATTGGCGTGTGTTAGCCTGGGCTCGCCGAATACATGAAACCTAAGATGAGAGAGTGGCTGACATTTACAAAGAATGTGCTCGACAGTCTCATCTTCTTGCTCACATCTTCTACAAAGTGGGGTGTCAGAGAGACCCAGTCTGTGGAGGTGTTTTCGTAGGTGGCAGTGACCAGTCAGAATACCCGCGGCTGTTCGTAGGTTCCGCCTGTTCATAGTCACGTATTTTTTGGCTACTTTGCTGTCCGTATATCGTAGCAGTTCCTTGGCAAACCTGCAGCCTTCTGCGTCGTCCCATCTACCCTTAAACTTATCATCGAAGGGATTCATGGTACGTAGTATTTTTTTTGTTAGATGGGTAAATCGATTTTTGAGTGACCTATCAGAGATGGCATGATATGATCTGCAAGGAGGGATTTAATGTTTGAAGTAAATTGGTAAGCTTCAGCTAATGGATCGTTGCTTCCGAAAGAATTTTCCAGAAATGCTATTAATTGTTCTGAAGTAATTGAGAAGGATATACGGTCTTTTTTTGTTAAATTTTCAATGATTGAGCGTGTAGAGGGGCTAATAGTTGTTGTTAGTTTTAGACTCTTTTTTCTTTTTGGGGGCAGGCTAGGGGGTACAAAAGGTGTTGTCAGATAGTGAATCTGTTTTGTCTTCGCTGAGTGTGTGAGGAACAGACATGATAATTACAGGGGGTGATTCGAGGCTAAAGTCAGTAGAATGAAGTCGTTTGAGCCCAGAAGTACTAGGAGTAGGCTGGTCTAAAGGAGGGAGTGTGTTGGCGGAATGATTGTCGGTGGAGGATATAGGGGCAGAGGTAGTAGAGAAAGTAGGATCATTAGAAATATTATCGGTAGAATCGTTCTGGATAGGGGTAGTTCTGGAGAGGGAAGAAGTGTCAAGAGGATTTTGGCAGGTTTCAGCAGTATGTCCAGATTGTTTGCATAGGAAACACTCCAATTTATCTGAGGTAATGAAGATCCGGAAAGCAGTATTTTCGAAAAGAATTAAAACAGAAGTTTCTATTTCAAAGTCATCTTTGTCTGGTATGACATAGATGGACTGACGAAAGCTTAGATATGGGAATAACCTTCTTCAGGTGAGTCAGTACGAATATTGGTGATGGGGGATGCAAGTTGAAGTCTGAGATCGTTTTTTAGTGCCTGTTCGATGAGTTGATTAGGGATATATGTTAGATATTAATAATCTTTTAAAGGGGCTGATAAGTCTGAGTATGGGGACAATTTCTTCTTTAACGGTAAATGAAGAGTGGTTTTTACAGAGGTTATCAACGACTAAAGTAGAAGCGAAAAAGATGCAAATACATTGATTAGATATATGGGAAGCATGGATGATTCCTTTTGGTGTCACAATTTCACCTATTGCCTTGATGTAATCGAAGAGAACTGTATCTGGAAGCGCATTTATTACGATAGTTTGATTTCTGCAAGGATATGTTGTAGGTGTCAAAGTTGATTTTCTTGAATTTGATTTAGTAACCGTAGCAAAACTATATAGACCAAGCAACTGGCCTATAGAAGAATTAATTTTAAGTATCAAACAGTGTAATTAGTGTAAATAGACACATACCATAATATAATTTCATTTTCTTCTGGAGATTCAGATTCAACCTACATAATATATTTTGTATTTTTAGTAAGCATAGGCACAATAACCAAAGTCACCACAGAGTAGTAAGATATTTGCACTAGATGTTGCCAAGTTTCTAGGTCAATAAATAATTGGCTTGTTTATATTGTCCCATGGGCCTAACTTTTACATCTTTATTTTTTTTCAATAAAAATAAATAAATACGAAGAGTCAAAAATCCCTAAAAATGTAATACCCCTGAAAAAATCCCATCCTACTTATGTATCCTCTAAATTTGGGGGGAAAACCGCTAAATTGGTGAATGTTCTGACTTATTCAGTGTTACCAACTTAGTATTTTTTGGGTAAATTCAATGTAGCCAACATAAATTGTGAAGCGATGATGACTTGCATGCAGCAGTCATTTTAGTAAAAAATATTTTCCATAAGTGCTAGCAATCCATTTTATTTGCCTATATCCTTGCTTCAAATACATACATTCCACTTGTTAAATATCAATTCTGACACCACTTTAGAAACATAGATAGGCCACTCTTATAGTAAATAGCTCCAATAATTTATTTTAAAATTATGTACAGATTAGTTTCTTCAAATCCTAAATAAAGGAGTAATTTATAGTTATCCAATTTTTATTAAGACCCTTTGAAATTACATAAATAGGCAATTGATACAGTTAAATATCGTAGACTTAAGCAAAATCATTGCATTTTTTTTAAAGTGTTAGGTATTATTTCCAAAACTTTTTATATTTCGTAAACAGGGCCGGTTTCAGGAGCATAGTGACCGAATAAAAATTAAAAACTAATCCTTTATCTAGGAATTAAGGAAATTAATGAGGGCATCATGTTAAAGTAATTTAGTAGAGTAATATTTTACAGTGTGGCCCACGTATGTTTCTTTTTAAAAACTATTTTTTTTATTTAAAAAATACGACGAAAAAATCTTTAAATAACCAAATTAAAATGGCGTCAAAATTCATTGTTGAGAGATGAACTGTATGTATTGTATTGTTTCTAGTGAAACCTGAAGTCAACCATATTGATTTATTATGTCAACATTTATAGGGGTGGCCCATTATAATTGATATTAAACATGATATATCATTAAATATTATACTTTTGACTATAAATAATTCTGGTTTCTGGTCTACTTTAAAGTAGACTTTGCAAACTATCAGTTTAGAAAGAAGCAAAAATTGAATCCAGATATTACTTCCACTAAAATTTAATCACAATAAATATATTTCTATCAATATTTGATTACTAAAGTATTTAAAAACGGCAAAAAGCTCACCTACTCTTGCAGAATCAAACTGATCGGGAAAATCTCTATTTAAATCAATATGATTTTGGTTTTCCCTTCCTACATAACGATCTTTCGATTCACAACGTCCTTCCTAGAATAATATTTTATATACTATCACAAAATTTACAAGCTATAACCAATAGTTACAAATTTTGCTAAAATTCATTCAAAGGTTATTTTAAGCACAGAACCCTGAAAGTTTTGTACACACTGTATCTTAAGGGTCAATTTTGGGTATATTATTTTATGTAGGTACCATACAGTAACGCATAAAATCATTATTAGCTAAATAAACAATAATATTAGAAATTCTCGAAACAGGTCGATTTTTGATTTTAATTTACTATTTTTTCAAATTATAATCTAATATACAGGGTAAACCATCTTCGTGTGATGACGTCATCACCATTTTTTTAAATGGAACCCCCCTTTTTTCAATTTCCAGATTTCCCTTGCTGAGCTGATCCCAAAAACGTATAATACGTTACTTCAAATTGGTACAGGGTGGGCAAGAATACAATAAAAAATTATGGAAAGTTACTGAATGTAATAAAAATTAAATGGAATTACATAGTTATGCAATTACTGTGATACACTACCAAAAACAAACAAAAATTTGCAATAAATGTTCAAATTGTTCATTAGACAATGACTGGACCTGACATTAGTTTCGTCTCTAACATTCTGTAGTATAACATTATGTTATGTTCTGTATTTCTTGTCAAATTCATTATTTTAGTTGATGGATATTTCCAGGACTGTTTGTGTAGACTTTAGATTTCAAATAACCCCATAAAAAGAAGTCTAATGGGCTCAGATTAGATGATCCACCATTGTTGCAAAGTTGTGTTTAAAAAATCGCGCACAGTTACTGTGAAATGTGACGGTGTGCCATCCTGTTGAAAGCGGATTCTGCGGTCTAAATTAGTGGGCATTTGAATATCAAGAAAAAGCTGGATCAGATCAGGAATTAATGTATTTTGTAGGAAATCCTTGGATAGTTTTTACGTAAACATACCTTCTCTAAAGCGTTAACGATACAGAATTGTAATTTAATGTTTCTAACAGTTTTTAACGTCAAATGAAAAAAAAATGGTAAAAAATACTGAAACAATAAAAATATTTTCATAGTTCACGGGCTTGGATCACTAGTAAAAGCTGTTAGATACAATGATAAAAATAATGCAGGGTGTTTTTAATAGTTTATTAATGTAGTTGTATAACAATATGTAATTTCTTTTAATGTGTTTATTACGTTTATTCTTTATTTATTATTTTGAAAGTAACTTGAAATTTTTGCATTTTTGCCCACCCTGTACCAATTCGAAGCAACTTATTATACATTTTTGGAATCAGCTCAGCAAGGGAAATCTGAAAATTGAAAAAAAAACAAGGTGTTCCATTTAAAAAAAATGGTAATGACGTCCATCACACGTAGGTGGTTCACCCTGTATATTAGATTATAATTTGAAAAAATAGTAAACTGAAATAAAAAATGGACCTGTTTCAGGAATTTCTAATCTTACTGTTTATTTAGCTAATAATGAATTTATGCCTTACTTTATGGACACAACAGGGATATCAAACCATTATATATATACGCGGGCAATTCAGAAACTAACCTCCGATTGGTCACAGTGCGGGTAGTGGGGGGAGTAGCGCGCCATCTGTGCATTCACACGCTCAGCAGGTCAGTCGGCATCAAGCCGTAGTCGAGTGAACATCGTACCTGCGCTAGTTTAGTTTTTGTGGCAGTTTGAAATGTGTGCTGCAATAGAAAATCCCGCCAAATGTGAAGTGCGTGCTGTTATAAGGTTTTTTACAGCCAAAGGATACTCTGCAGCAGCTATTCATCGTGAGCTTTGTGCCGTGTACGGACCAAAAGTTATGAGTGAAGGAGTTGTCCGTGAATGGGTACGTTTATTTAAAAGTGGACGAGAAAACGTTCATGATGAAGAGAGGAGTGGTAGACCATCCTTGGTGACTGACGAACTCGTTCAGACAGTTGATGCAAAAGTTCGTGAAAATCGACGTTTCACAATGGCGGAGTTGTCTACTGATTTTCCACAGATTTCTAAGACTCTTTTGTACGAGATAGTGACAGCAAGATTGGGTTACCGTAAGTTCTGTGCACGATGGGTGCCCAAAATTCTTACCGACCACCACAAAAGTCAAAGAATGGCCTCTGCATTAGACTATCTGTCACGTTATGAGGACTAAGGAGAACCATTGTTAAACAGAATCGTGACCGGTGACGAAACCTGGATTAAGTACGTGAACCCTGAGACAAAAGAACAATCAAAGATGTGGGCACATTCAGATTCGCCTACCAAACCAAAAAAAGCCCGGCAAGATTTTTCTGCCAGAAAACTGATGGCAACGGTGTTTTGGGATGCCAAAGGGGTGTTGTTGGTTGAATTCATGGAACATGGGACGACCATTAATCAAGACGTGTACTGTGAAACACTAAAAACATTACGACGGGCTATACAGAACAAACGCCGTGGTATGCTGACTTCCGGTATCGTTTTTTTGCACGATAACGCCCGTCCTCACTCTGCTCGCAGAACAACAGCCCTTCTTGAGTCCTTCAAGTGGGACGTTTTCAACCATCCACCTTACAGCCCAGATCTGGCGCCAAGCGATTATCACCTCTTCATGCATATGAAGAAATGGCTCGGGTCCCAGCGGTTTGATGACGACGAAGAGCTCAAAGATGCGGTCACAGGCTGGCTCAAGGCACAAGCGGGTGATTTTTATGCAGAAGGAATTTCAAAGCTTGTGAAGAGATACGATAAGTGCCTCAATCGTTATGGAGACTATGTTGAAAAATAGTGCAAAGATGTAGTTGTAAGATGTATATATTAAAATATTTTTACTTAACTTGGTGTATTTTTTTCAATCAACCGGAGGTTAGTTTCTGAATTGCCCTCGTATATATATATATATATATATATATATATATATATATTAGGTGGCAATGCTGCCGGAGATGTTTTACCTCATTTTTAAATATGAGAGGATACCACGCGACTTAAGTACATCTGTTCCTGAATCATGGGGTATTGGGCAGTCTGAAAACGGCTGGATGACCAGAGAGACCTTTTATGAGTACATGTGCAATATTTTTAACAAATGGATAGATGACAACAGTATACCAAAACCAATTTTACTTTTTATAGTTGGACATATGTCACATCTTTCTTTCCATGTCAGCAAATTTTGCTCGGAAAAGGGTATCATCTTGATAGCGCTTTTCCCGAATGCGACACATTTACTCCAGCCAATGGATGTCGCAGTTTTTAGAGCCCTCAAAGGAGCCTAGAGAGCTGCAGTACATTCTTGGAGGCTGGAAAATATAGATTCGCAAATTTTGCAAAAAGTGAATTTTTGTCCACTTTTGAAGAATACATTAGCCTCTAGTATATTTAAAAGTGGTTTCCGTAAAGGTGGACTTATTCCATGGAATCCTGAGGAAGTTTGCAGTATTTTAGAACCGACAAACGAATCAACCGAATTAACAGATTTACTGAAAAAGGCAAAAATTAAAGAATTAAAAATTGGCAAATTTTTATTTGAAAAATACATAGATACCGAAAAGATTACCCAGTTTAAAAGATGTGATGTGTGGATTGGCACCAAAGAAGATATTGAACTATTTAAATTCTACAAAAAAATTGAAGAATCACTTATAAGGACTTGATAGGTAAGCAGTGCAACATTTCCTCAGAAAATACATCACCAATTATAAATAACAGTGTAACACCTCCAATAATAGATAACTGTAATAATGTCCCATCATTGAATACACCTGCTAAACTAAACGATAATAAAAATTTGAACTACACGACCATGAGTAAAAGTTCAATAATGATACATCAAAACTACCAGAAAGTGCCTCAAAAAAATGTCTCCAATTATAAATAACAGTATCACACCTACAATTATAGATAACTGTAATATTGACCCATCATTAAATACACCTGTTAAACTAAACACAACCACGAGTACAAGTTCGATAATGATGTCATCTACATCAAAACTACCAGAAAATTACTCAAACGATTTGTGTACCATAATACTATCTAGTCCCTTATTTTGGCCAACGCCTAAAGAAAACTCTAGAAAAAGGAAGAAAGAAAAATACCCTCTGTTATATCTTCAATGCAATGACAACAATAACATGAAAACAAGGAGAAGAAAAAGAATGAAATAGACGAAGAGAAAAGAAGAAGATTAGAGAAGAGACAAAAGAACAAAGAGCAGAACAAAGATGCACGAAAACTTAAGACTGCCCAGAATTTACTTTAAAAAACCAAAAGAAAACTAATAAGACTATTATTGTAGTGACACTAGTATGGAAGAATGGATAGAATCCGGAGATAGCCTTGATGGTATATCAGATGAACATGAGGGTGATAACGAAGAAAACTAATATACTGATTACTATGGCGAAAGCCAAATCAAGCAGAGTGATCATGTAACTGTTAACTTTCCTGGAAAAAACAAATATCATAAATTTGTCTGCATTTTGCAAAAAATTAGTGAGGAAGATATTGAAGTAATGGCAATAGTGTGATGAAACTAAAACTTTATTCAAAGAAAACAACAAAGATATTAGCATTATTTCTGAATCTCAACTTGTTGACGTCGTTAATTCGCCAAAAATGGTTATAACAGGTGATAGGATTAAGTATAAATTTGATTTTCCCTTGAAAGTTGATGGATAATTTTTATGTGATATTTCATAGGTTTAAGCAAAGTTCAAATAAATTATAAATTCTCAACATTACAAAAATATTATAATAAATGATAAAATTAAGTTTTGATTTCCAGTTAAAACTACATGTGATTAAAAAGTTATGTCTAGTATTAGTTCTGATGGCTGTCTATTTATAGTGATTTGATATTTTAGCTATGTCATCTACTAGTGATGGCTATGACATAGCACAAGAGAATTGAAATTTAAGTTTAAAATAAGTTATTGTTTATAGCTTTAACATGAAAAAGGCAATTTTTACATGATCCTCTAATTATAAAAATAATTTTGTGATAAATTAACTCCAATGTTAAAATGTCATATACCTGGAAATGTTATTGTCACTTTGCCATCGATAAAAAAGGTGCATCCTTTTTTATCGCGATAAAAACTTCTCTTCCTCAATATCTAGTAAGCGGACGTCACTTTTACACAATGACAATGAGTCGCAATTATTGTTGTTGTTCATCCATATATTCTGTCGTTAATTTATCTTGCCAAAAAACACTCGAGCTTTTCTTTTATTAGATAAATTCCTCTTTGACTCAAAGTTTTGCCAATCACTAAATTTGCTCGAAAAACTGACATTAGATAAAATCGCTCCACCTTCGGTGTCGCGATTTTATCATGTCAGTTTTTCTCGTAAAATTAGTGATTGGCAAAACTGTTTCGTTGCAAAGAGAAATTTATCCGATAAAAAAAAAGCTCTTGTGTTTTTACTGTTGATAAATATATTTTATTTAAAAGTATTAAAATTTTGGTTTTCTTATAGTGTCAAGCATTAGTGCCTCTACCTTAAGTGAGTGCTCCTACTTAAGGGTTAAACAGTGCTAATTATCGTTTCTGTAAATTCTTATGAAAATAATTTATCTTTGAAAAGTGATGGATAAATTGAGTTTTTTATATCTGTTATTCATCATGTTAATGTCTATATTCGAAACTTCCTGTTGATAAAACACAATTGGAAACAATAAAAACAATATTCCAGTCATTTCAAGATAAATATAGACATAATAAATTGTACTTAGAGATATTTATGGAATTTTGAAATTGTATATTCATTTATTCCATACATTTGTTTGTTTCTATCAAAAATGTATCATTACAACAACATTGATTAATTTATAATTATAGAGAAATACAATTTTTATTATTTATTTATTGGTCAATAAAAACAATAATTACCTCTGAATTTTCGTAACCATCCGGATTCATAGAAGGCATTAAATAAATATCGGTGCTATTAACCAATTTAGTAACTCTATCGTTGGTACCATAATTATGAATTAAATAAAGTGCCAGATAAACCATTAATTGTCTGCCGACTGTTTCGTCCCCGTGCATATTGGCAACATATTTGAACATGGGAGTCAACAAAGTCCTGTTTTGTACATTCGAGTTAATTTCCAATGCCCACAGATCTCTATTTTTTACAGATTTTCCTACGGATATTAATCTCACTAATCCGGGGTGTTCCGTTTCCAATTTTTTAAACAAATTCGTAAGTTCATCATAATCTAGATACTTTGGTTTTTCTAAGAATTTCTCGTATTCCACACTTCTTATACTTAACGTTTCACTTAAATTAAGTATCACACACGATAAAATTATTGCTTTTAGTAACATGTTGTTTATTGAGCAAATTTATTTACACTAACTGCTTCATCGAGTTAGTTACAGAATGTTTAACGAATTTTCAATGACGTGTTCGCTAATGGTGTTTTCCCGTTCCCTTGTTTTTAAAGTTACAAATAAAAAAACTACATGACATCTATCTGTGACTTCACTACTATCACTAAACAAAAACAACCTTGACATTTGACAGTGGAAGGTTATTCAGCTCTATGCTCTTACATCAAAATTTATTTATTCAGACTAGTTGGAATTTAAATATAAGAGCATAATATGTTTTGTTATCATACTATAATCACCTGTATCATCGATAATACCAATTATTAAATATCATAAATATAATTGTAAAAATTTGTATCTTGTCTGTGCCAATGATACTAAACCTTACAGGATCGTTTATTTCCATAATTCTATGTTCGCCTCGCTCAAGTCGGACGTTACGTCATCACTGGACCTAACACTTTTAATTTTATGTATCTGACGACATTTCTAAAAGAGATTTATATAGCTCGATTGACATACTTTCGGGCTTTTGCAACCCTAGGGTTCCGCGGAACACATCTAGAGCATGGCTGCTTTAGTGTGCATCCACATGAGTACGTGATCACGGATCCGTTGTAACCACGTGACGACTACCAACCAATCAGAGTGCTGGATGGTTTTACGTACGTCCGTGAAGGTCATCACGGAGAGAAGTTAGTTAATTTCAACTTCAGTACGTGTCTTCAGTCCGTACTATTTACATTTTTTAAATTTATTTTGACGGTTTTGTTCTTGGTGTTTGGAACGTTTTTAGTTTGTGTTTTACGATGTCGGCTGAACAATCGCAGTTCAAAAACGGATATTGTGGCTTTGACTTAATCGTTGCCACACAGTTTTCTTTCTCAACCCTTTGGACTTAGCTTCAAGGAGTAAAAAATAATTATTACTAGTCATTCTTCAAAAAAAAACTAGAAAATATTGATAAAATACCGAAAATCAAAAGTTCAAAACATTTAAAAAATTGTACACCAAACAACAATAAAAGGAAATGATAATATTGGTGATGACAGTCATGGATACATAACAACGGATGCTCTATTTGGATGGCGTAAAATTCACGTATACGTTTAACGGATACGGATGTCCGTGATCACGTACCCATGTGGATACAGCCTTAGAGTGTACAGCTGGGTGGCTAGCAAAGAAAATTATAAATTAAAAAATGATCACAGCTATCAGGATCAATCCTGGGTACAACAACTTTCATTTGGAGGCCTCATCAAACTCACAAAAAAATGACTAGAGGGTGTAAAACATGGAACAGATATTTTAAGCTGCATTCCAAAGACGGGTTTAAAACTAACCCGAAATTTGTTGCTAAACTGGCACTAAAAATAAAAAAAGAGCCGGATTTTACATATATTATAATTTTTTGAAGTGTAACATTTAATAGAACACTATATGAGTTTTCGTATGAGAGTAATTTCGTAAAAGTAACAACATAACCAAAACACTGAAAACGACTACTAAAACACTTTAATTATCTACACAAGTACACAAAACACCATAGCATAAACAATGGCAATGTACTACCATGGCGCTCCAATATTAAGCCGGGAAGCCTATTCTACCATTCTAAAATTCTGCTTTTCAAAACTAGTTTTATAAGAAAATCTATTTCTCAAATCAAACTTTCGACTTTTCAATCGTTTTATTTTTCTTTTATGATTGAGATTAATTATTACTATATCCACAAATAAATTTATAAAAAAATGTATGCAAATAAACAAGAAAAAGCAGGCAATATTATAGACAATTGCAATATATTTTAAATGAGACAAGCTGAGCCGAGGCCCACTGGTGACGTATAAAGTTCTCGTCCATCAGTGAAATATTTAAGCAAATAAGCAATCCTGGTAGAGTGTGTATCTGTGCTCTGTGAGTTATCTGTGCAGTCAATTTGAAAAACAATTATTGAATGACAGGAATTAATGAGGTTATGTTATTTGTGCCAAGTTCCACATCAGTAAAAAAACAAAATGTTTGAATTAACAGACACACAAAGTAAATAAAAATACTACTATTACTTATTAAACAAATATTTATCATGTTTCTTTTCAGAAATCGGAGTTGGATTATCAACCTTTGGGATTTTTTTCATATTCTTAGGTATCTTACTCCTATTGGATAGAAGTTTATTAGCTTTAGGAAATGTATGTATACATATTTATATATGATTACGAAAACATAATTTCTAGTCTATATTGTTATTTGAATTTTTAGATATTATTTATCTCTGGTTTGGTAGCTATAATAGGAAGACAAAGGACGTTTTTGTTCTTTTTTCAAAGACATAAAGCAAAAAGGTCGTTAGCCTTTTTTGGGGGTATATTATTAGTATTATTAAAATGGCCCCTTATTGGTATGTTACTGGAACTGTATGGTTTCTTTTTATTATTTAGGTAATACACTAATAAACAATATAAATACAAAAAATTATAATCGTAATTATTTATTTTAGTGATTTCTTCCCTATTGCCATTAATTTTTTAAGAAGGATACCAATCTTGGGCACCTTATTCAATTTTCCCGGTATAAGTATGGTAAGTTCCTATACTTTGAATTAATTACGTTTTACAGAATGATGAGCGAAACAAAATGCTATTTTGTACTATTTATTTATTTTAGGTTGTGAATAAAATCACAGGAGATTCAAATCGAGTTAGAGTATAAGATTAGAAACGAAAAAATATCAATGTTATTTATTTTATCACGTTTTAAATATATTCCATTTTTTATTTGTTTAATATATTATTTATCACGTTCTCTATGTTGTAAATGATATATTTTCTACGTATCATAATATAATTAGAGAGCATTTAATAAGTAAATGCAACAATTTACGTGACGTTCAAACCTCTAATAAGAATGTTAATCTACAGGCGGTGCCCAAAAATATAAGGAAATCATATTTGTTTATGAAATGTGTCTGTTGAAATGAATTAATTTAGGGTGGTGCCACATTAGCATTAGGGTAAATTTTAAAAAAGCACCAAAAGTTATAAGAGTAGGATCAAAAAATCAACAAGGTAAATTAGTTGATTGATTAAAAATATAAGAATAATAAATCGTTAATGAAGTAAATTTCTTATAAAAATTTTTTTCACATACTGTTGAAATGCGAAAGATACTAAAGTAAATAATTTTTTGTTTTTTGAACTTGAACTACTTTTCACAACACACATTTTTCCTGTCATTCTTGAATGATTCACAAAATTTTTATAAAAGTAAATATTTAAAAGTTCACGAAATTAAATCACTCTTCGTCTTCGCATAACAATTCTTTGAGATTATTTTGCTACAATGATATCATACCCAGTGTCTACACGAACGCCATTTTGGACGGTTTTTATATTGTTATTTACAGCGTAAATCTGGACGCTTTGTCAAAAAATTTCCCATATTAGCTGTTATTCCATTTTCTCTACCCTACATACTTCCGACTTCAAAATAAAATCTCTTTGGGTCAGTGCCATACCGAAAAAAATAAGCCCACCCTTCCCTCACCCTCCAATTTAACTGATTCTCTGCAACAGATTTAAAAAAAAACACGTTTTCACCTAAAAAATCGCACAGACCCAAAATAATGCTTCTATCGAGTTCATATTGTAGAAAAGTATTCTCAAAGGATCATTCTATAAAGAAAAAAATCAGGAGCGTAACACAATGGTGCGTTTCTGAGTTATAGTGCGTCTAAAGTAGAAATATCGAAAAAAGAAGGGGTAATCTCGAATATCCCTCGTAATTAAAAAAATAAAAGAGTTAGGACAATAAAAATGGTACCAATCGATTCGGGACGAAATTTTATCTACAGGAACGAATTTTGTGAGAATATTTCTATGAAAAATCATAAAATTTAAGCAAAAATGAAAATCAAGAATTTTTCCTTACATTAAATGTTTCAAACATCGCCCCTTGACACAGATCAATTAATAATATCAGCTTAAATAGTATATATAAATGTTTTAAACATCGCGGTCGAAATATATTATTAAGAGGGGCCTCCTCACAGTTATATGCGTATAATTTGTTTATAGACGAATGTATATTACAAAGATTTTAAAAGAAACAAGAATTAAACATACACAAAACACTATGAATGTTTCAATAAAAAAATTTTACAATGAATATTCACAAAATACTCTAGAATATAATTGTTAATAAAGAATAAAGACTACTAAATTTTAAAATTTGTGTATGTAGATAAAAATAGTAAAAAGTCGCAAATAACTTTGGCAACGCCGCGGAATATTAAATAGAGAAACGTCAAATAATTAAATTACAAATTTTTAACCTAATTCTAATAAAATCATTTTTTTTAATTTCAAGAAGTAGATATTTATTGAAAACATATAAATAATATACATTTTTTTTATTTCTACACCCAAAAGGTTAGTTAAAAATTGTAATTCATATTATTTGAGTCAAATAACACAAAGCGTTATCTGTAAAGTCAAACTAGGTAATTACTAATTTTGAAAATGTATATCTCCAAAAGAATTTATTTCCGCATCTTGTGATTCTATATAATCTTTTCTTATAATGAGACTTATCTTTAAAAAATATGAACCCGGAATTCGACCAGCCGCGCCGGTGAAATAAAAAGAAATGTATAAATAAATAAATGGCTTTTATAGACTTTGGCAAAACATTTTCGACAGCCTAGAGAGCGGATGATAAGTAGCTTGAAAAAGAATAACGAGCTAAAAGAGAAACAATTATGAGATTGTTTAATAAAACTGGGATAAAATTTGTGTGAGATACAGAATATAGATGAGTATTAATCAAAACTGCCGCAGAATTTTTTATCAACAAAATACATACTTAATATTCGATAACCTGTTTAGCCTCTGAACCGTGTTATCTTCATTTCATAAATATCCAGTAAATACAGACTATAGTTTTATTCAAAGATTATATATGCTTTAGTGTGGTCGACGTTCTTCTCAGATAAAGTACGCAAACTACGCATATTAATTTTGTTTTTTTTTTGAAAATTTTGTATTCAACTTTCTGTATGATTTTTTCAACAAGATTCGACGAAGAATTCTTAAATCTGGGGAAGCACATGTTATTGCCCTTTAATAACAAAGAATATTTTCATTTGGAAACTTTATCAAGTAAGTTTATTTATAATTTCAAATGGCTTCTCCTCAAATATTATAAACTCTCAGATATCGAAAGTATATAAACGGTTGTTAAAAAATGTGAGACTTCGTCATTTTACCAGTTTGATATTATACGGATATATGGCAGTACCAATAATACCCGTCGTTATATCCCACAATTTATAAAAATTTAACAATTTGTGCTTAAGAATATTAATAAATAAAATGTTATGTGTAACAGCTTGCAATTGCAAAGAAATCGCAGACATGGCTTCAGTACCTCAGGCAGCGTTCGCAGCTAGAAAAATGCGAGAACGAGAAGAAAAAATTAAAGGTAAATCTCCATACTACTACATATATTTATTGTATTACATCATGTATTGCCGGTTGCATAGCTGTTGGCGTTAGAATAGACCAACCGTCTAAATAATTTATTACACAATATATTTAGCCGGATAGTTAGCATTTAAAATGATTATTAAATTTAATTGTTTATAATATCGAATTTTGTATAGGTACATCTCCTTCTTTAATTTTTAGATTGTTTCTTTTGATATATTTATTGTTTTACATCACGCATTGTTGGTTGTATAGCTTAACGGTAGACTAGACTAACCCTACCGTCTAAATAATTTATTACCCAAAATATTTGTATTTAAAATGATTATTATCAACACTAGTTCAAATAACAAATGATGATAATCAATAATGAAATAACTTTATTATAATTGCGTAAAATAATGGTATAACAGAGCAGTTTATTATTCCGAATCCTATCAGTGAATCTTCACCTCATCGTCCCCGAAAAACATCCCGTACTTCAGTCTAGGTATGAAAATGTACCCGCACCCTTCAGATAACGAAACCCAAACATTTGGTGTGAAACGTGGTGTTTTTCTGAAACGACCGTACAGGGTGATTACAGTCGGCTAACCTGACGGTCTCTCACGTCCTCATGAGCTACGGTCCATTCTGTAACATACAAATAAAAAAAATTATTGATTCGTAATCAACCATTAATCAAATTATTCGCTATCAGAACTATTCTCATCATCTGATGAAACTCTGGTAACAAATAATTCAAATAATTTCATCCGTTCAGAAGGGAATATCCCTGTATATGCCTTCCTTGATCTTTTCGATCCTGACAGTTCCTCAACCACATACCGTTCTTTATCGAGAACACTATCCACCTCACTTCTTATTGTACTTGTAAAGCCCTTAGAGTAATAATAAATAATATTTGTTAATCTGAGGTAAAGCCCATATATAGCCTGGCTTCTAAATTTTGAAGTTTCAATTACATGACATAAGTCTATATATATAAGCTTCTGTAGGTTTAGTGTGTCATCATGTAACAGTCTTTCACGTACCGTGTCATTCATGCCACACGTTAATACTGTTAAAATGAGGCTGTCTTGTAAGGTCTCCAAGTTACACCTGCTAGCTTTTTTCTTGACTTCGACTACAAAACCTTCTTCTTGTCTGTATGTAAATAGCATATACCTTTCGTAGGCTACATTTTCTTTTGCTATAAAATGCTCTTCAAGCTTTTCTAGTAAAGGATTTAATTTGTTTTTTTTTTCATCATTTTCAAGTTTGAAAGTCGTGTATACTTTAAAACCATCGTCTCCAATGTAATGCAGTAATTGCGCACAATGAGTTTTTTCATCTTTTTTATGGACTTCTGATGCAATCAAGTAATTTTCGAACCTGGCACGCCACAGCTTCCAGTTCTCGGAAACGTTACCTCTCAATGACAATGGAGCAATGCCGCGATTTGTCACTCATATTTTAATTATTTTGCGTTTCACTCAACTATATGAGGTTCAGTCAACTTTGTATTTATTTAGTTACTGTTCTGCGCCATGTTATATGTTGTATATAGGAATTGGTTGGAATAACTTATAATAAAAACTCACTATCACTGACAATCCGTGTGTCGGAATTCAGACTGACTTTTTATTCTTTTTTTTTCGCCGTCAACATTATATAGTAATCTATTTTCTAAAAACACACTTTAACTTCTAACCTATTGTAATGTTTTTCTAATTTATTTAAACAATAAACGGGTGGGATAAATTTCAAACACTCGGTATGGCTACTTACTAACTCACTAACACTTAATTTATATATACTTAACTAATCACCTAAATTTAATTTATATGCACACAAACTTGATTATATTAGCACTTTACTGTTCGGTGTATTTTCGTTTATTTCTCGAGATCACTTTATCAACTAACTAACTGTTCATGATCAGCCCCCTTATATATTAAAGCCATTTTTACTAGTAAATTCCGGCCTGCGGCTTACATAAAAACAATGGATTCTGGCCTTTTCTAGATAACTCTGGTCACAAAAACAATGTTTACATAAGATAGTCGTAGAGTCGTAAACAGTGCGTATCCGCCATAATTTTAACTTTTATACCTGGATTAGACAGAGTCGGCTTTAGGGACTATACCAGTATGCTGTTTCGTAACATTACCTCCTCCTTAAATGGAAGTTCCTCCTGGAACTTTTGTGTAGCCGAGACTGGATGTTTGAATCGGCAACTGGCCCCATTTCTACACTTTCCGATCTTATGGAAATAGCAGGGCACCGTCTTCATCGGATACTGATAACGGGGGTTGTAGCTGCAAATTAATATCTGGACACCGGTATCTTGAAAGATAATCTCTACCATGTTCCTGATGATTCGCCAATCCAACTGGTTACTCGCTATCTTAGGCATAGCCAGTTTCTTCACGTTGGATTCCAACACATGGTCTCGGAGGTTTCGAAGTGCTTCCCACACATCGCGGTAGGTATATCGATCTTGGAATTCATTTTTAGTTACCACGTAGAAGACTTACCGCAAATTATGTTTCAGTGTCTTGCCGGGGGCTGGAATCTGGTCTTCAAGTTTTTCTAATTGCCCGAACTTCTTTCGAAAGACGGTTGCCAACCCTCGTGAGTTCTTGATACGGGCGGGGATGTTGTATGCCAGTGAATAATCTTCCGGGAGAGTGAACAAATTTTGTTGTTGTTCCGAAGTGACTCCATATCTAGCTTTCCCGGTACCTCCATACGCGCCCATAAATTCATCGAAGGTAGGGTCAGACACATCTTGAATAAGGTTTACTCCTTCCTCTAGGTCATGGTCTCCTTCGAATGGGGCTAGTCGGTTTTGGTGAACTACTTTTGGTTTTCCGTTAGGGATCTTGCTTATGCGATATATAACATCATTGATCCTTTTCTTGATTAAGTATGAACCTTGCCAGGATTTTTGTAATTTTGGAGAAAATCCTTTTCTCCTCGTCGGGTTGTGTAACCATACTTTGTCCCCTTCTTTAAAACCGCCTTCTGTGGCCTGCGTGTCGTACCGACTTTTCATTCTGTCGCTGGCAACTTGAAGATTGGTTCGAACTCACTCATGAATATCGTCCAGCCTTCTTCTCAATTGGATCACGTAGTCTTCGCCTGCTAGATCTTCTCCAGGCCGACAGCCAAATTCCAGGTCACAAGGAAGCCTCATTTCACGTCCAAACAGGATTTTCGCAGGTGTTTCACCCGTGGACTCATTGACGGCAGATCGATAAGCCAATGCGAATAGGGAAAGATACTGGTCCCAATCTCTCTGATGGCTGGATACTACTTTGGACAGGTATTTTCCAATAGTCCTGTACATTCTCTCGCGACCATTTCATCTGACTGTGGATGTAATGCTGTTGTTCTGGTCTTCTTCATTCCCAGTTTCTCGCAAATCTCCTGGAATAGATGACTTTCGAAATTTCTTCCCTGGTCGCTGTGGACTTCCAAGGGCACTCCATATCGGCTGATAAATTCTTTCACCAATACATCCGCAACAGTTGTGGCCTCTTGGTTTGGGGTAGCGTAAAATTCCACCCACTTTGTGAAATAACCCATTACAACCAGTATGTATTTGCCACCATTTTCTGTCGTTGGAAATGGCCCAGCGATATCTAAAGCAATCCTTTCGAAAGGGCTTCCAACATTGTACTGTTTCATAGGTGCCTTTCTCTTGCGATGTGGTCCATTACTCGTAGCACAAGTCGTACATTTCTTACACCAGTCCTTCACATCGTCGAAGCTGTTCATCCAATAAAACCTTTCACGAACTCGCTGAAGGGTTTTCTTCACTCCCAGATGACCTCCCGATGGACTGTCGTGTAACTTCTTCAGTACCTCAGCTACTCTTGTTCTCGGGATAACTAGCTGTCTCCTCATCTCAGAACCATCATCGTTTTCAAGGACTCTTTTCAACAGCCCTTCTTCCAGAACAAGGGAGTCCCACTGAGCCCAATACGCCTTGAGTTTTGGTGAAAATCTTGACACTTCTTGCCAGGTAGGTCGCCGGTTTTCTTTCTTCCATTGCCGGATCATCTTCAGGTGAGGATCATTCTCCTGATCTTCTCTGATTCTGGTGGGTGACCATTCCTCGTTGACTACAGTAGTTCTTGAAACTGCAGCTTCCCTAGATTCCACCTTGTTGCAGTGGGATCAGTCTGTTGGGCACGGCCGTCTGGACAGGGAGTCGGCATTTCGGTGACTCACACCGGCTCGATGTTCGATGTTGAAATCATACTCTTGAAGTCGTTCAATCCATCTAGCGATCTGGCCCTCGGGATTCTTGAACTGCATCAACCACTTGAGTGCTGCATGATCAGTCCGGGTTAAAAACTTCCTACCATAGAGATACTGTTAAAAGTGTTCCACGGACTTCACTACCGCCAAAAGTTCTCTTCTTGTGACTCAGTAGTTTCGTTCTGGTTTGGAGAGGACTTTACTGAAATATCCCAGCACTCTTTCTTGCCCTCCTTGACCTATTCATTCTCTCTACCTGTTCGTTAGCCCATTATTTTGGTCTGTACGATTTTTTATATGACAGCATGTTTTCTTTCAACTTTAAAATGCTCTTGTAATATTTGAAACATTTATCTCATCGAAAAATGGACATCACCAGTCGATTTGTCGTACCAAAGAACCCTATTTCTCATAATTTCAGTGTTTATTGAGAGGAAAAATATTTTCCGACAAATATGTACCTGAACTGTATGGAAAATATTGCATTTTTCGCAATATTCCAAAAATATATTTTTGGCCTATCATCCTCCCGAAACATGTTCGATTAGATGAAATTTCGTCTAAAATCGATGGGTGACTTTGTTAATGCCCTAACTCTATTAATTTTTGAGTAACTACGGATATTTGATTTACCCTCTTCATTGGATACTCAAAGTTTGACGCACTCTACACTTCCGAATCGCATCATTGTAGTGCACTCCTGACTTTTTCTACCATAGATTGGACCTTTGACAATACTTTCCCAGAAAATTGATTGAATATTTCCATAATTTTGGTCTGTACGATTTTTTATATGAAGGCATGTTTTCTATTAACTTTAATGCTCTGCTAATATTTGAAACATTTATCTCATCGAAAAATGGACAACACCAGTCGATTTGTCCCACCAAAGAACCCTATTTCTCATAATTTCAGTGTTTTTTGTGGGGAAATATATTTTCCGACAAATATGTATGGGAAATATTGCATTTTTCGCAATATTCCAAAAATATATTTTTGGCCTATTATCCTCCCGAAACATGTTCGATTAGATGAAATTTCGTCTAAAATCGATGGGTGACTTTGTTAATGCCCTAACTCTATTAATTTTTGAGTAACTACGGATATTTGATTTACCCTCTTCATTGGATACTGAAAGTTTGACGCACTCTACTTCTGAATCGCATCATTGTAGTGCACTTCTGATTTTTTTTATCATTGATTGGACCTTTGACAATACTTAGAAAAATGAATGAATATTTCCATTATTTTGAACTGTACAATTTTTTTATATGAAGGCATGTTTTCTTTTAACTTTAATGCTCTGCTAATATTTGAAACATTTATCTCATCGAAAAATGGACATCACCAGTCGATTTGTCGTACCAAAGAGCCCCAATTTTCATAATTTCAGTATTTTTTTAGGGGAAAAATATTTTCTGACAAATATGTACCTGAACTATAGTATGGAAAATATTCCATTTTTCGCAATACTCCATAAATATATTTTTGACCTATCATCCTCCCAAAACATGTTCGATTAGATGAAATTTCGTCTAGAATCGATGGGTGACTTTGTTAATGCCCTAACTCTATTAATTTTTGAGTAACTACGGATATTTGATTTACCCTCTTCATAGGATACTCCAAGTTTGACGTACTCTACTTCTGAATCGCATCATTGTAGTGCACTTCTGATTTTTTTCTATCATAGATTAGACCTTTGACAATACTTTCTTAGAAAATTGAATGAATATTTTTTTATATGAAAGCATGTTTTCTTTTAACTTAAATGCTCTGCTAATATTTGAAACATTTATATCATCGAAAAATGGACAACACTAATCGATTTGTCGTACCAAAGCACCCCAATTCTAATAATTTCAGTATTTTTTGAGAAGAAAAATATTTTCCGACAAATATGTACCTGAACTATATATAGTATGGAAAATATTGCATTTTTTGCAATTCTCCCATTTATTATATTTTTGGCCTAACATCCTCTAGAAACATGTTCGAGTAGATGAAAGAAGTTGCACACAATACTGAGCAGTACCACGATCACATATAATCCGCCTTGGGACCCCAAAATCCTCATATATATGTGGTCCAGGAAATGTATTACTGGTACCGTTTTAGTACTTGTAACATCCTTCAAAAATACAAATGTAGTGAATGCGTCTACTACAACCAACAAATATGCATTATTCTTCGGGCTCTTGACAAAAGGATCAAGATGATCTAAATGTAGTGTGTCCATTGGATACGGTTGTTTCTCTATAGGAAACAAGCTACCCGGAGTTTTTCCATACGATTTTTTATTATATAGACAACCTAAACAGGAATTTAGATAATTCTTGACATATTTCTTCATGTTCGGAAACCAATATTTGGCACGTATTAACACCAGTGTTTTGTCGACCGAAAATGACCAAAATCATCATGATAATATATTAAGATTCGTCTTCGAGCAGACTTTGGAATCACCCCCAACCCCCTGATCAGTTTTTCGAAAAAGTCGATTTTCCTTTAGGTAATATTCTTCATGAATTCGTTTGTCATCTATATTCTTAGCGACACACTTTAATGTATCTATCAGATTGTTGCACTTTACATCTTGAAGTTGAGCTGACAGTATCCAATCTGTTTCTTCAATATTGACAATTAATGCTTCTACTAATTCTTCATCATGTTTATAGAAGCTTCGATTCAGGGCATCAACATGAGCCATTTTTGTCCCTGGGCGATATTCAATGTCAAAGTCGAACTCTTGAATCGCCAGCCACCATCTAGCGATTCTAGGAAGTAAATCTCTTTTCAACAAAGTGTGACATAACGAATTGCAATCAGTTATAATTTTCGTCCAATAAGATAAATTCGAAACTCCTTCAAGGCCTGTACAACTGCTAGTGTTTCGAGTTCATATGAATGGTAGTTTTGATCTTCCTTTCTGGTACCACTACTGAAACACTGCACTGCACTGGTTTAAGGATGTCGTTATCTTCGCGTTGTAAAAGTATAGCTCCCAAACCAATTTTACTAGTGTACTTCATGTTCCAATTCACTATTGTGAATTGCGAGAAGAGGTATTTTGGTAAGTATGTCTTTAAGATTCTGGAACGCTGTTTCTTGATCATCACTCCAAATAAAACTTGTATTTTTGTGAGTTAAGTTAGTTATGGCTTTCGAAATACTGGCAAAGTTCTTAACGTATTTCCTGAAATAACTTGCAAGACCAAGGAATCTTCGCACCTCATGTACATTCTTTGGACGTGGAAAATTCGAAACTGCATTAATCTTATCTTTACCAAGTTGAATACCTTCGCCGCTTATTTCATTACCTAGATACTCTATTTTAGATTGGAGAAAACGACACTTACTCATTCATGGTGTAAGACGACCAATTCTCAATTGCTTTAAAACAAACTAAAGCCTTCGTATTCCTTCCTCGATTATAGCTGACGTTGCTAATACATCGTCCAGATAAACCATCGCTGAATCAAAGCGCAATGGACCTAATAATTAATTCATTCGTTTCTGAAAAACAGCTGGTGCGTTAACCAATCCGAATGGCACCCTTAAATGCTCATAATGGCCGTCAGGTGTCACAATTGCTGTTTTGGGGACAGATTCCTCTTCTAATGGAATCTGGCAATATCTCGAAGCTAAATCTAATTTTGTATTAAATTTACTACCATGCAAGTTATCTAAAAGATCATCAATTCGAGGTAAAGGCTATACCATCTTAATAGTTTTACGATTTAATGCCCTATAGTCAATACACATTCTTTCTTCTCCATTTTTCTTTTTAACTAGTAATATGGGACTAGCATAAGGAAACTCTGACTCTCGGATGATACCATTATCTAAAAGATCTTGAATAATTCCACGTACCTTTTCACGACTTTCAGTCGACATATACGATAGAGTCTATAGGTTACAGGCTCATCATCGGTAAGTTTAATCACCATTTTCGTAACAGATGTCTTACCGAGTTCTGCTAAAGATGTCGCAAAACAATCTCGGTATTTGTTGAGTAGGTTAAGAAGATACAAACGTTGATTATTGGTCAACTCTTGATTAACATAATGATCCACATCACTTAATGTGAATTGTTTTATTTCAGTGACGTCAGCAGCTAAACAGGGTGTCAATTTAGTTAGTTCACAAGTATAACCTCTAGCAATCACTCTAGCCTTTTCATACAAGCTGTTTTAGACTACACAATTTCTTGAACAAGATTTGGTTCAATTTCTTGAACGCTACTATCATACAGCAAATTGTTTCAATGTGTCGGAAAATAGAACATGTTCTATTTATATAAAACATGTTCTATTTCTACACAATTTCTAGGCCAAGGGCATGCGCAGTTGGGATATATTATAACACCCTGTAACCTAACATAGTTGATTGTTTACAGTTTCACGTTTATCAAGGTTTATGTGTTAGTTTCATTTATAACAATAAATTAATCAAAAGTAATCAATAATTCACACACTAAACGGACCAACCAAAGCCCAAAAATTTTAGGTTGTTTTATGTTTGACATTATCATAGAACATTACATTTAGCTTTTAACATAGACGATTCTGATTTTAACGCGAGGAAAACGATGTACTGCGCAGAATCACGAACTATTTATTGAACAATATATTGTACAGTATAATACAGAATAACATATCGGATTTTCAGAAAAATTTTGAATACATAGATAATTGTCATTCGTAGAATTAATTACGCAATGTAAAATAATATGAAAATTATTTACCCAGTTTCGGTGTTTTATATCAATAAATATGTCTCCAGAATCGTTAACATTTTGAACAGCAAAATTTGGAGGAATAACAGTGGTTTCTTTGGCACAGAGGTTCACCTTCTTAGACAAAAATGTATCAATACTTTAAGATTATTTTGATTATGAAGACGTATCTGATTTCCCATTAGCAAAACAGTGATATTTTCATCGTTAACAAATGGATGTCCTACATAATCGGAACATTTTGTACATAATCAGGCACCACTAAAGCATCAATAAAAACTTTGGCTAAATCTACTTTCAGTTCTATGTTTACTTTAGATTTTGCTACAACTGATCCTCCCGCATAACCACATAATCGAACCAACGTAGGCTCCTGTAGTAGTTTTAATCTTTTCACTTCTGACTCACGAATAGTAACAGCGGCATAGCCTGAATCTATGTAACCTCTTAGTGCCTCGTTATTAATAATACAATCGATAAAGTAACAAGTATTATTAGCAGAAGAATTACTACTAAGATTTAAGATTGCCATAGAATCACTCTTACGATTTGGTGGTTTCATTCTGCAGTGCTCAGCATTAAGACCTAACATTGGCACTTCACACATCCGTGGTTTCGTACACTTCGACTGAAAATGACCTATCATTTTACAGTTAAAGCATGGTACATTTTATTCATCAGGCTTCGCATTAGGCAAATTATGACGTTTCTTCGAAAGCGAATGACGTAAATCTACTATTGAGGATCTTTCCTAAGGGCATCTCTGACTTTTGCGTAGATACCCCAATGATTCTTTCCTCACGTAACATTGAAAGATATCCTTCAAACAATGTCACAGGTTTTTCGTAACGACCTGCTCGTGCTGCAATTTGAATTGTCACATCAGAAATTCCATCGCAATTGCGTTTTTCCCGTGATCTGACAAGTTCTTATTAATTCCATTTTGCTAAAGTAATACGATGTCATAGTTTCAGTTGATTGTTTTTCTCTATTCAACATTTTCCGTAAGGCTTTTACATAAACATGATCTGGAAAAGTTTTAGCAACTATAAAGCCGTCCATTCAGGCCAGGTGTATCTTACGGAACTTAAATTATGATACCATGTTCTCGCCATTCCTGAGAAACGTGTTTGCATGTGGTAAATTCTCGTGGCATCATCCCAATTATTAATTTGTTTATTGTTAAATTTTCTCTAACCACTTAGCGGCAGACATGTTCTCATTTTCGGGCCTGAACTGAATCGAGCTTCATAAAATTGGCGATCAACCTCGAATAATGATGGAGTTCGAGAATAGTGTTGCTGGTTTTCATCAATGGATGTTTATTGAACATTTGGTTCACGAGCGGAAATTTCAGATGAGCTTGAGTGGCTTGCGATATTTTGCCACCATTTACCTTACTGTCGTGATTTCGTATTCGCATGTCGGATATTTTTACGTTGACCCTCGTATAAGGGTGGAGCATGTCCACGTTCCGATCTAATTCTTCGGTACCTGTGATTAGAAGAACCGAGGGATTCACTGCTCGATCCACTTGATGAGCTTGAACTGCGAGTTCGGCAACGCCGTTTAACTTTGCCCATCTTATACGGACACACCCCACAGTATGTTTACGAACGCCCGGTATATCAACTAGCACACGTTTTTGCCCAAAGAAAGTTTAGAGTTTAGAGATTCACCCCGTACCTGAACTATTAACACTAGTTCAAATAACAAATGATAATAATCAAGAATTAAATAACTTCATTATAATTCCGTAAAATAGTGGTATAACAGAGCAGTTTATTATTCCTATCAGAGAATCTTCACCTCATCGTCCCCGAAAAAATCTCCGTCAAGCTGCCCCCCCCCGGTTAGATTTTTGTTACCAAAATGCTAGCACACATAAAGGGTACCTAGCACAACAATTTTTAAAGCTAGCACAACAATTTTTATAGCTAGCACAACAATTTTTATAGCTAGCACACCAACTGCTCACAATAAAAATGCTTTTGAAGTCGGGTGGGGCCAGGTTAACGCTAGCCCTCCTCCCCCCTCCGGTTGGAATTTTTTCGCCAAAATGCTAGCACAGATAAAGGACACCTATCACAACCTAGCACACCATTTTTTATAGCTAGCACACCAACAGCTTACAATAAAAATGCTTTGGAATTCGGGTAGGGCCAGGTTAACGCTAGCCCACTCCGGTTGGAATTTTTTCGCCAAAATGATAGCACAAAGAAAAGACACCTAGCACAACCCAGCACAAAATTTTTAATAGCTAGTATAATGCTTTTGAATTCAGGGGGTGGGGGGCGTCGGCAAAATAATGCTATGGTTACACGAATGAATGAAAATGTTGGATATATTTGTCCCTAAACATAATTTTTCTATAAAAAATGGCCCCTAAAGAGATGTTGCCAGATTGTGCGTGATATCTATATTTTCCCATCTAGCAGGGTATTTGATTAATTAATAATTAACTATTATTTAATTAATAATTATCTATTTATTTTCAATTAATGCTAAAAAACTAAAGAATACAAAGAACCTTCACTTTTAAAAATAATTTTGTTAAAATAATAGTAATTTTAATAAAACAAAATAATTAAATTCAACCATTTAGTCACGGAATCAGAAACAATCCGTGCACCAATAATTTGCAAATTACGTCACGCTATAAAAAGGCAACGACAAACGTTTGCGTACAGACATGTTGGATAAATAAATGTCCAAAAAAGCGAAGCCGTGTTGGATATGTACTTTGGACAAAGTTGTGCAATCTGGGAAGGGGCGGCTGAGATCCCTAAAAATGTTCGAATATATTGAGAATGCATGTTTTAGACTGATCGTGGTTCACTGTAGTCCTTATTTAAAAGAAACACTCAAACTTTATATTTAAATTTGCCAGAATATTTATTGCCGAAGTTGATGGTTAATTAACCATTGTAATGATAACATACATTTTGCATTTCACTATCAGATTTTTTTTAAATTCCCAAGTTAACTTAGGACGTGCAGCTTTTAATTCTTAGAGCCGGATAATGATCAGAGCTTCGAATATTTCTGTGGCATATCATAAGACACCAACACTACTATATATTTTTCAAAGTTTTTAGTATGTAACTGGCAATGTATGTTTGTTAGGTTGCAATCTTGCAACTCAGTTTTGAAGCAGATATCTTCAACCGATTGATTTGAAATTCTGTATATACGTCTAGTTTGCATGCCAATCCATGATTAGGTATGTGACGTCATTCTAAATTCAACATGGCGGATCACCAAAGTTGGCGGACTAATTTTTTTGCTTTCTTACAATATGGGTATTAAATGGAAGGCAGCAAAATTGATGACATAGGTATTCTTATTTTTCTAAAAACTAGGTATAATCCATCTGAAGTTCTCATCGGACTTTTTAAAAGGGTCGTTAAACCAAGTCTATCGTTAAAATTTGAATCATTTTTATAATGCCGTTTTTATGGGTCTTAAGAGTAAATAAAATTCTTGTAGGTACATCCAAACTGGCCGAATCAGATGTTTGGGTTAAGAAAGGGTTGTTTCACCGAAGGGCTGATGGTTGTAATAATATGTATTCTTTCTAATAATATTACAAGTAACATGGACTATATAAGTAAAACTTTTGATCTAACTATTTTCATGAGTGTAATTCGATGGAATATTTCTCGATTAGACGACATAAAACTGTATTAATGCGAAATTTATATTATTTAAACAACATTACATGGTATTTAATAACCCTTTTTGGTTCATTTTCAATCACTTATTTTTGGATTAAACTTGAAGAATCGTTTTCAAACCGTGACATTTTTATGATATTTTAAATTAAAATTATGATAATAACAACAATTGTTACTTAGATACGGATTTAAAAGGGAAATTATCGGCACTGCCGGAGAGTTATCTCCGAAAAGATCCTGCTTCATTTGGAATTTTTACCATATGAGTGGAATATTCCGAAAATTTTTCGTTACTACAGTAAGAAACAATTAAACCAGCCGTTTTACATATATATCCAACCTATTCATTTATCCATTTATTTATTCCTCGAGTAAGTATAGCGTTATTTCACTGACCTCCGTCCCACTCCCCAGAATTAAAAGTGTAGTTGCTATGCTAGCTATACAAAATGGTGTGCTAGATTGTGATAGGTGTCCTTCGTTTGTGGTAGCGTTTTGGCGAAAAAATTCCGACCGGAGGTAGCTAGCGTTAACCCTGCCCCACCCGAATTCCAAAGCATTTTTATTGTAAGCTGTTGGTGTGCTAGCTATAAAAAATGGTGTGATAGGTGTCCTTTATCTGTGCTAGCATTTTGGCGAAAAAATTCCAACCGGGGGGGGGGGCTAGCGTTAACCTGGCCCCACCCGAATTCAAAAGCATTTTTATTGTAAGCTGTTGGTGTGCTAGCTATAAAAATTGTTGTGCTAGGTGCCCTTTATGTGTGCTAGCATTTTGGTAGAAAAAATCTAACCGGGGGGGGGGCAGTTTGACGGACCTCCCGAAAAACATCCTATCCTTTAGTCCAGGTATAAAAATATTACCGCACCCGTGTGCGAAACCCAAACATTTGGTGTGAAACGTGGTGTTTTTCTTGAACGACCGTACACAAGGTGATTATTAATTTTAATTGTGTAGGCAAATCTCTTTCTTCTTTAATTTTTAGGTTGTTTCTTCTGATGTTTACTGTTTTACATCATATTGGTTGCATATATGTTGGCGTTAAAATAGACCAACCATCTAAATAATTTATTACACAATCAAATTGGCCGGATAGTTTGTATTTAAAATGATTATTAATTTTAATTGTGTGTAATATCGAATTTTGTATAGGCAAATCTTCTCTTGCTTCTTCAATTTTTAGATTGTTTCTTCTGATATATTTATTATCTTACATCATGTTGGTTGCATAGCTGTTGGCGTTAGCATAATTTGGGAACCAACCGTTTACAATTTCATAATTAGATCAATCATTATTAATTGTGTATAGCCGATTTTTTGGTCGGATGGATGGATAATTTTGCGACTGCCAAGTTTATTAACTCTGTAAATCGTTTAATTTTCATGTTTTAGCAATACTGGATCCAACTCAGTACAACAGTAAATTTATGAATAGTATCTGGGGACAGTACAATCGATATTCAGTACATAATCTGAAAAAGTTGATAGATGAAAATATACCCCAATATTTTGTGAACCCAGTCGAGTAAGTAAAATACAGATCTAATTATGTTAATTATTATTGATTATTATATTTTCAGGAAAGTATCTGTGGAGAAAAGAATTTTTTCTGCCGAGATATCTTCTACTATCAATCTATAATCGTCTGGGATTGCAACAAATGTATAACATGTACGTACATTTTATAATATAATCATTTGTATCGAAATAAAATTATGTGTACATATTTATGTTTTATTGTGTATAGAAATAGAACAAATATCACAATTCGTGTCTAGATATAAATGAGCAATAATTTCTTTGCAGTTGTCTTAATTGGGTCGCCATCTTAAATTCGTTGCACTAAAAAGGGGATCAATATATAGATTTGGCAACGTTCAATATCAGTAGTCCAATGCTTGATTTTAAAATTTCAATGGGCTCGTTTCACGAATTTCAATGAAAATGTCACAAGATATATTGGGTCTGAATTAAGTATTTGCAAATAATAGCTACTCTGCGATTTCAAATAAAAATAATGTAATGTTTTTGTTATTTATTTAAACAATAAACGGGTGGGATAAATTTTAAACACACGATATGGCAACTTACTAATTTATTTAAACACTAACTCACTAACACTTAACTTATGTGCACACAAATTTAATTATTAATTTATAGCAACACTTTTATATTCACTTATTTACTGTTTATTTGTCAAGATCACTTTATCAACTGCCTGGTCCGCTGATCGGTCCTTTTTATATACTAGTTCCTTTTTTACTAGAGAATTCTGGACTGCGGCTTACACAAAAAATGCCTTTCGCGATATTTCTCGATTGCCGGCTCAATCCTTAAAAGACCTTCCGAGAACATGTCTATAAAAACTGTCACAATAAATCCCAATAGACCTTCTCAGAATTCGGCGCGCTCGTCATTTTTTTAACTCCGTTAACATAAGGTTACAGGACCGTACATAGATCTGCTTCGGTGTGTGAGTTCGTAACAATAATTACTTTGTCGAAAAATGGATTGTACTAATCAATTTCTTATATCCAAAAACCCCATTTGCCATATTTGCAGCTTTTTATTTCAGGAACAAATATTTTCCCGAATTTTCACCCTGGGTATGTATATATCTTTGGGAAAATTCTCGATTTTCATCTTTGCTTAAATTTTACCTTTTTTCATTGAAATATTATCACGAAATTCGTTCTTAGAGGTATAATTACGTCCCGAATCGATTGGTAACCTTTTTATTCTCTTTTATTTTTTGAGTTACGAGGGAAATTCGATATTACCCCTTTTTTCGATACTTCTACTTTGACGCACTGTATCTCAGAAATACATTATTGTGGTACGCTCCTGATTTTTTCTTCATACATTGGACCCTTGACAGTACTTGTCTAGAATATTAAATGAATATTTTCATTATTTTGGATTGTGCGATTTTTTAAGTGAAGGCGTGCTTTTTAATTTAATTTCAATATTGCTAAAATTGGAAGAATTTATTTTATCGAAAAATGAACAAAACCAGTCTATTTTTAGCATCTGAAAACATCTTTCCTCATTATTTTTTAGAGAAAAAGATTTTTTTCCTATAAATTTCATTCTATGAGGAAAAAATCGCTATTTTTCGGAATTTGCTTAAAACATATTTTTGACCCATTTTTCATAGAAATATTCCCATGAAATTCGTTCAATAGGTGTAGGCTTTTTTTGAGTTACGAGGGATATTCGATGTTACCCCTCTTTTTTCGATACTTCTACTTTGACGCACTGCACCTCAGAAACGTACTATTCTGGTACGCTCCTAATTTTTTTCTTCATAGAATGATCCTTTGAGAATATTCTCCTGGAATATGAACTCAATAGATGCATTATTTTGGTCTGTGTGATTTTTTAAGTGGAAGCATATTTTTTGAAAACTTCGGTTTAGAGGATGAAGAAATAACTTTATCGAAAAACGGATTGTGCCAATCGATTTCTCGCACCCAAAAACCCTGTTTACCACACTTTTAGCATTTTCTTTGAGAAAAAAATATTTTTCCCAATTTTCCTGGAAAAATTCTAGATTTTCATTTTTTATTAAATTTTACCATTTTTTGTTGAAATATTCTCACGAAATTCGTTCCTATAAGTAAAATTTCATCTCGAATCGATTGGTAACATTTTTATTATAGTAACTTTTTTATTTTTTGAATTACGAGGGATATTACTAATCTTTTTTTCTACCTTGACGCACCGTATCTCACAAACGCACTATTGTGGTACTTTCCTGATTTTTTCCTCATAGAACAATCCTTTGAGAATACTTTTCTGGAATATGAACTCAATAGATGGATTATTTTGGTCTGAGCGATTTTTTAAATACAAGCATATTTTTTTTGAAAATTTCAGCTTTCGTTTAAGAGGATGAAAAAATAACTTTATGGACAAACGAATTATGTCAATAGATTTCTCACACCCTAAAACCCCATTGGTTCCACTTTCAGCCTTTTCTTTGAGAAAAAATATCTTCCCAATTTTCATCTTTGCTTAAATTTTACCATTTTTCGTTGAAATATTTCCACAAAACTCGCCCCGAACCGATTGGTAACATTTTTATTGACCTAACTCTTCTATTTTTTGAGTTACGATGGATATACGATACTACTCGTCTTTTTATCGACTTTTCAACTTTGATGCAGTATACCTCTCAAACACACTATTGTGGTACGCTCCTGATTTTTTTCTTCATAGATGGAACCTTTTACAGTAATCCTATAGAATATAAACCCAATATTTCCATTATTTTGGTCTGTGCGATTATTGATATGAAGGTATGTTATTTGTGAAAATTTCAAACCTCAATTTTGAAGCCTTGTATCTCATAAATACACCACTGTGGTATACCCCAAGTTTTTTTCTTCATAGATTGGACCTTTGACAGTACTCACTTTACGACCCCCTTTACAATCTATCTAATTGAGTTATCATCATACTAATCGTCGTCTCGGATTTGTTGCAGGCGACCGAATGTATAAATGTGTTTGACAGAAAAAAGCGCTGGAAAAAATGGCGACACGCGCTAGCGTGGCTGAACGCGCCCTATCATTTAATAATAGGTGCGCTCTTTTTGACTGAGATCTCAGGGTCCCTATTCTGTAACTCAAAAGCGAGAGATCGTGCACGACTATTCATTGGTATAAGTACTCTCTCACTCCTCACTCACATAATTCTTAAGACCGTATTCACGATGAATCGGCGACTCCACTACATTTGGCTCAGCGTTGCCAAATGAAACGGCCAGTTTTTTTAAATGTACTTTAGGTTATATGAGGATAAGAAACGAAGAAATATTTTTAGATTCTGTTGTTGTCCAACGTTGTTATTTGTGGGTGATTTGAGTTGTGTGTATATTTCAGTTTTGTGTATTAGTTATTTACTATATTAAAAAAAGACGATAATAATGTTGTGTAAAGCACAAAAAACATTGTTAATTGAATTTATGAACAATCATCCAGAATTGCTTAATGGAAAATTTACGCCAAATTAAAAACCACAAAAACTAAAGTGTTAACTCTTCTCTAAAAATAAATAACAACTAAAAACTAAGTCTGAACTGTGAACTAAACCACTTGTTCTATTAAAATTAAACCTGTTTACTGTTTTAATTACAACAATCCAACAACATACAACATAGAAAACTTGTTGATTATGATTAATCTTTGATTTTTGAGATTTAGTTAAAGAACAAAAATAAAACGGTCTTTGTCATCATTTTATTGGCCTCTTATTTATATTTATTCTGTGACTAAAGATATGCGCAAGTCCGTTCTCTTACTCCCCTGCTTTTACCCAGTAGAGTAGTCGCATAGGAGTATGTGAGCACTCTCCTACCTTAGAGAATACGGATTTATGATATTTAGGAGAGTGGCATGCGCAGTAACGTTAAATTGTGAGAGAGAACTCGTGCACGAGCTCTCGCTTGAGTTACAGAATAGGGGGCCAGATAATCTCAACTCACATCAGTAATGTGAGCGTTCTTTTTGTTTTACTCACTTCTAAGTGAGCTGATATTTTTCCTCCCACTTTACCGATGCTGAATGTGTTGTAAGGGGGTATCAGTTGGAATTGAGTCGGAAATAAAGTGGAGGGGATGAAGAAATATTTGATTTGTTTGAGTTATTTGTAGTTTTAACCAATGTTATCTATGGTTTTAACCATTGACATATAAACAATAAACACACATAATCTATTTTTCTTTTGTTACAAATTATGGATACAACATTATTAGATGCTGGTTCGAATCTGTCGTATTTTAAATCTATCCCTTGAAGATGCACAAAGAGCGAAGGAAGGTAACAACTAATATTGTTGGAATATTAGCCATAATACAAATCTTAACTCAAAGAACTATTTGAAACAAAAAATAACAAAATCAAGCGTGGTTATCAGAGATATCGAGATAGGTTATGTTTATATGTTTTGTTTCTTATTCACGTATGCGTCGACAGATCGCGCGCTTCAATTGAGATATCGTTCTTTTTGGTGCTTACTCACATCACTTTGTCTCAGATCACCTTAACTGAAGTGATCTGAGATCTCAGTCAAAAAGAGCGCACCTAATGTTATATGAATTTGTAGAAGCTGAAAGAGACCATCTGTTTGATTTACAAGTAAAAACGATAATGGCAATGACAGATAACTCTTTTACATCACTCACAGAACAGTGTCTGTAACAACACTAAGGTGTTTTGTGATACTGCGAATGTGTTGTACTTGTAACTATAGTCGAACCATAGAACTATAAAATGCGTGTAGGCTACCATTAAATAAATGAACAAGGCAGTTAAAGAAAAACACTCAGTTGGTTTAATTTTACTTTATTTTACGATTTAAGAAAATTCAATTTAATTTCATATTCCTGCAAAATCAAAGTTATATTTCAACAATTGTTTTGAAACATCCTGGTGGTATTCACTATGTTTAAAAAAACAAATTGTTACTATAATCATTTTCTTAGAGCAGACAAAAAAATAATTTATTTAAAAGTCTAGTGAAGTAAGTCTAAATTCAGACAAAAATTACCTACAACGTATCAGTCTACTTAAAGAAAAAAAATTGTATTTTTAAATAGGAAAAATACTTTAAATTAAACAAAAATTAACCAAAAAAAAACAAAACAATCTCTTCAAAACTCTTAATATCTAGGTATAAATACATAAGAAATAGGATACATTCAAAAAACTGGAGAAAATCGTTTTATTATTTTAAAAGAATATAACTTCAACCCCTTTAAGGAATTAATTACCAATTTCAATCTTATAAATAATGAAAATTTAAATAATGAGTGGAATTTACTATAAAACATGTTTCTTAGTGTAATGACAATTTCTAAATTCATACACATATAGCACAAGATATATTTAAAACGTCCATAATGAGCCTTATGGACGTCTTAAGCCTCAAAAAAGCTGACTCAAAGACGTTTTTGAAACATAGTACTTTTAAATTTTAAAGGAGTTCTATATAGATACATATTGAGACTGGACGATAATGATATCACCAACTCGAATTAATAAAAAATAGTAATAATATAGCGCTAGGGAAAAAAGAACTGCATAGAAGTTTATACAAATTAATAATAAGTATATTGAGAGAGAAGAGAATACCAAAACAAGGGAATATAAAGCTATTATTTGCCCGATATTAAAAAAAAGGAGATAAAACCCTATGTGAAAACTACAGAGGAATAGCCTTATTCGATGCGACTTATAAAATACGTTCAAGACTCAAGAATTTCATAGAGTCAGTAGTGGGAGAATATCAGGGAGGCTCATCATTAGTCAAATATTGTAGATTCACACGATGGAGTTCTGGTACATCACACTGCTTTAATTCACAATTAATCGAATACCTATTTTCCTGGCAGATGGGTAGGAAGAGGAGGGACCCATTGCATGGCCACCTCGATCACCAGACTTGACTAAAATTGACTTTTTCATGTGGGGTTATGTAAAAAAACGTGTTTATCAAATACCGCCAACCAAACAGAACGATATGAAGGAAAGAATATATTTCAGAGTATTAATGTAGACATTGAGAAATGTAAGTCGATCTTTTGAACATCGACTGCAATGTAGTATTGACATTTTAGGTGATCATTTCGAACATCTGGTATAGAATCAGTTATCAATTTATTTTGATTGATATTTAGTTATTTTTGTAAAAGAATTTGTATTTTTCTATATCTCACTTCTTTCAATAAACTATTTTTTCAACTTTTTGTTATTAAATTGACAATATCTTAGAAATTTAATGATTTTAGGTATAGGGAATACCTGATAAAAATGAAAGTTTATAAGGTGTCTTTTCACTTTTTGAAATGAAATACAGGGTGATTCAATTGAAAAAATAGAGAAAATCATGTGTTCATCTCTTGGCTCACCCTCGATTCAGATGTTGGAATATCCAAAAAATGGCACTGTGTTAAGAAACTAGACCAATATCAAAATGTTTTGTCTGCAAAATATTTATATCAAATTGTTTCGTTTGGCGTTGAAATTACAATGATTTTCATGTACAATTGGGCATAACTTCTGAAATACCCTAAATCCTTATATGAAAGTAAGTATGGGGGAAGTGAGCTCAATCTGAATCTGAAATAATATATAGGGTATCTCATTCAAGATAGGTATGTTTGCTTCACCCTGGTGATAGGGAAGACCCAGTACAAATGAAAATAAATTTGAAATGTGAAGCTTACAGATGTCTACAATTTTCGCATATAACTTTATTCCATATCTTCTACAATAACAGATATATCGAACTTTGTCACACTGATGGCGCTCCCTGTATGTAAATTTAAAACCCCTCAATTTAGTACATTTTTCCGTAATTTGAATTTTCTGTAACTCGAATTCGACATAGGAGATTTGAGTTAGGGAAGTTCCACTATAATAATTTTGAACTCAACAAACTTTTGAAATGGTGTCTGCACGTTTATTCGTACACATTCACTATATTTTCCAAATGCTACATTATTATTTTAAAAATCATATATAAGAGTCAAAAGAGGTATATACAAAGTACCAAATATTTTGTGTTCAAAAAATATCTTTAATTTGGTAGTAATAATGAATTCATTCGTTTATGTATAGTTTTCAATATATTTGAATTTCGAAAAAAAAATTTAAAACGATTTTACTCCTAAACAAAAATCGCATAATAGCATACATTAATATCGCTCATAGCCTACCTACAATGTTTATAAAAGGTAGTGTTTTCAAGATCCTCACTAATATTTACATAAAAGAACAAAAAAACGTTTTGCAAATCCATCCAATCAAATAGAAACGGGAAAAAAATAAATTTTTATATAAATACATTCACTAATTTTATAAAAACGGCCAAAATAGCTGCCTTACTATTAGTAATAGTTATAGTATTTACCCTACTACGAGTTAAGATGAGATAAGTTTTTAATACAACGTGAAGCATCTGCCGCACTTTTTACCCTACAACAAATTTCCTACTTTCCTATGCCTTTTTGAGTCAAAACTCTTTCTCATCTTACCCCCCAACAATGTACAGGTCGGGCCAATTCAATGCATAAAGTGATGTCGACCACTCATCCTGTACATGATTTTTTTTAAATAAAAAACCTCTCGAAAGAGATTTCTTATAGAAGGTTCACTCTTCACCCTGCCAATACGTTTTCTTACTGAGGAACCATATAGAGGTAGAATTATTTTAGTAATTTTTCGATATATTTACGTATCCATATTTAGAAATAATAAGATTGAATCTATAAATATGGCAGTTTTGGGAAGTATAGAGAATATTGTACGAAGCAAGTCCGGCCCTGCTGTGTTTTTTACATTGCCAAACTAACCTTTTCTAGAAATATCTATTGTAACTCATCATTATTAGTCAATTAGTTTCTCTTTTTCTTTCAATTTCTTGTGTCAAAAGAAACAACGGTGATGGTAGGAGAGCTGGTAGATATTTTTGGGTAGGCTGAAAATTTGTCAGATACCTGAAATTGAGTTTGATGTTTTGGACAACAAGCCGACAGGTAAAAAAGTAGACGAACATCTCTTAAAAACGCCCCACTGATTAGGCTCTATCAAGGAATAAGACCACACGTGATATGATGGATCTACTTCAGTTTATCCCTCCAGTGAATCACAACTTTTTCCAAAATCTGTGCTACTGATGAGGAAGACATTGGTCCTCACTGTTCATTGAGAGTTAAAATAATGAACTGAAAGACAATTTGATTTTAAATCTTAACTACAGTGTATTTGATTCAGACTTTGAATCAGTTATTGTTGTAAAATAAAAATAATTGTTTATTTCACCTGCCACATACTAAGATGAAAGTGGCTTAAGTCACTTAGGCCCTTTGGTATCCATGGTTACAGTATAAATCATAAAAATATAACTTTGGTATGAGATTGACAATTTATTTCCTGCATGTATTAAAAGCTAATCAAATGTCAAAAAAAATCAAATTTCAACCAATGACAACTGAGTTTTCTTGATAAAATGGCGTCTAGCTGGACCCAGCTGTGAATATTGGAAGTGATTAAACATCAAATGTCAAAAAAATTTAAATTTCAATCAATGACAACTGAGCTTTCTTGATAAAATGGCGTCTATCTGGACCAATGAGGTTAAAAAAGAGGGGAAACGCTATATGATGTTTGAAAGCGGTTCTTGATCCGCCATATTGGCGCTGGCTTTTCGTTATATCAGCTGATTGTGTTTATCGTGCATAATTTTGGATAAATTAGAGACCGTTTTTGTATTTCTTTTTGACTATTTGAAACTTTGAACATGATAAGTTGCTTTTTCTCAATATCTGTTGTTAATAAGCCATCCACTCCCATACGTTTGTCTGACGTCAACGTTTCGGATTCTGTCTCTTCTGGATGTTCTAAGAGATCGTTTGAACACATCCATCTCGGTCGTCTCAAGTTTTCTTCTATTGTTTTCTGTAATTCTCCATGTCTCTGCGCCATAGGTTAGATTACTTTTGACAAAGGTTTCGTAGATATTGTATTTCCGTTGTTTTCCCATATCAGAACTCCACCATATCCCATTTAAGCAGCCTATTGTTCGTCTGGCTTGTGCTATTCGTTTTTTGATTTTATAAACATGATACAGGACCTTATTAATTTTTTTTAAATAAACTTCGTACTAACAATGGCTGTAGTACTCTTATGAAAAAGTTTTTGAGTCGCACCGGGATGTATATATATCACCTGATGTGATGTGATATAGTTCTTTCTAGCCACAAAAATGTCTAATGTTTTGAAAATGGAATAAAGTAAAGCAATTAACACTAGAATGAACAAGTTTGTCCTAGAAACAATGCAGGTTAATTTTTCATTAGCGTTAAATGTTATGAATATAATTAACTAACTATATATGCTCTCCGTTCCCCATAATCACTATTTTTTATGTTTACAAAAAGAGTAAAAATCACAGACAGGATTTTTTGTGAGCTTTTTTCTTCTTTCAATCCTCTTTGATTTGAAATTGTTAAATATATTAAATTCTATACTTGTTTATAGATTTCCCAAAAATATGATCCGACGAGAAGTTTGGGTTAGTTTTGTCAATAGAAAGAATTGGCAACCTAGAAACTCGAATGTCATATGTTGAAAACATTTTTCGGATGATTGTTTTGATAGAACATCACAATGTGTTGTCCGTTTAAAGCCTGATGCTGTTCCAACATTTAATAAAGTAAAAGAGACTTGGTTAGAAAATATATCAGTAAAACTTTATTTTCTTGTAAGAAATTCAATCAGTCCCTGAGATCAAAATGCAAACTGTTCTACAATGTGATGCCGCACAAAACATTTCTGTGGTGAAACCGGTTTCCATTATCTACGAGTCTGTACCAAGTACTTCATATTCTGGAGAAGTGATAGCAACAAAATCCCGACTAATCGATCGACAACAACCACGTCAGTTTCTACCCCACTCATAACTCCAACATATTCTAATATTTCTAGCACTGATTTCAGTAGTAGTGAGTTGATACCAAGAAAGAGGAAATTACTCAATAAATTGAAACGTGTGGAACGAATAAGCGCAAAGAGAAAATTGGAGTTAACCTTATTAAAAAGAAAATTAGCACACAAAGAGAAAATAATCTCCACTATGAAGACGATTATTAATAGTTTAAAAAAGAAAAAATTATGGAAGATGAATCTTTAGACATGATTTCAAAGCTTGGTGGACCACAAGAGTTCTACTTCAGACAATGTGGTAAAGATTTAAAGAAGAAGCTGCCAAAAAAATGTTCAGAGGATCTGAAGGTCTTTGCACTTACTCTGCATTATTACTCACCAGCAGCATAGAAATATGTAAGGACCTTTAATACTTGTTTGCCTTACACTAGGACAATAAGTCGATGGTACCGGAGTATAAATGGATTACTTGGTTTCACTAGTGAAGCATTGATATTTAAAGCTGCTTCTTCAGATAGTGAAATAATCTGTTCTTTGGTCATGGATGAGACGGCTATCAGACAGCATGAAGAGTAGGTTCCTAGCCAAGGAAGATCCTATGGATAATGGATATGGGGACTGGTGTAAGGGAGACTACAATTGCAAGCAATTCATTAGTTTTCTCTGCTCAATTGCGTTAATGGTAATTGGAAAATACCTGTGGGATATTTCTTAATAGCTGGAATAAAGGCAGAGACAAAAAAAGGGTTTAAACAAATGTTTTGAAGCGATCACCTTAATATTTGATGAATCTCCAACAAACTTCGTCATGACTAATTTACTGGGATGCAGTTTAAATCATACCTCCCTAAAAACAAGCTTTCAACATCCATCAAGTGACAATGAGGTCGTCATTCTCTTGGATCCATCTCACATGATCAAACTCATACGGAATATGTTGGGGGAAAAAGGATCATTGGTGAATGGAGATAATGAACTCATTGAGTGGAGATTCTTTAAACAGTTACATGAATTGCAAGATAAAGAAGAATTTCACTTGGCTAACAAAGTGAGGGAGCAACATATAAAATATAGTAAACAAAAAATGAAAGTTTGCCTTGCAACACAACATTTCATTTAAAGTGTAGCAAAAGCATTTGAATTCAGTTCAAAAATATTGATGTTGGAAGATTTCGCCAATGATTGTAGAGTTTATCCAAATCCAAAATCTATGCCAGTATTCTTTTAAAAAACCTCTATCTATGAAAAATTCCGACTTAATTTTGCCATTTTTAGATAAAACAGACTCATATATTAGGGGATTGAAGACACATGCGAGTGGTACTGGTACTTTGTTGCTAGCTACCAACTGATACACTGGATTTTTAGGATTAATAGTGTGCATTAATAGCATCAAAAGACTATACACACATTTAATTGTAAAACAACAATATCTTAAATTTTTGCCAACTTATAAACTGTCTCAAGACTGTTTGAAACTGTTCTTTTGCTCCATACGAGCTCAAGGTGGTTACAATAATAACCCAACCGCAAAACAGTTTTAAGCAGCATACAAAAAGCTGTTAGTTCATGTTGAGGTGAAAGAAAGTTTTCGAGGAAATTGTATTCCATTGGAGGAGCTAAATATTCTTAAAATTAACCCTGTTCAGCAAATAAATGTAACCTCTAGGGAATATTCTGCCTCTAACTTTTCTAATATTGTTATCCATACTTTTGATCAAGCTGTATTAGATAATCATCGCTTTTATTAATCAAAAGTCTAATTGAGAGATACTTAGAAATAAGAATGATTTATCTCTATAAAAATATAACAAACAAGAGTGAGGCAGTAAGTATGAGACATTGTAGCAAGAAAACTGTTTTATTTAGCGGACAATAAATTGTTTGATGGGATATTTTTTACATCTGATACGACTGAAAAAATATCTGACGCTACCAGTTTTGTTTTTAGAAAACATTTTGGACATGTTTCATCGAAATGAAACTAGAGCAATTCCAAAAATTCAAATTTGTACCTACTCATTCTTACATTCAGAGAATAAAGTTTTATAAAATCAGTATTTGTCTCGTTTTATTTGACCTGCATAATTAATTGTTAATATAAAAAATGCAAGAAGAGCGTTTGATTGCATATAAATTTTGTATTGAAATTCGAGTTAACAATAATTACACTGGATGTGCAAATTACGATAGTCCGGCTCTGTATACGTGGCCATATGGTGCTGAAATGAGCTCCGCCTAGTGATACCGTTTTCACTTGGCTTTTCAAATGTTAACAGCGCCCTTCTTTTGAACCTCATTGATCTGGACTCAGCTGTGAATATTGGAAATGATTAAACATCAAATGTCAAAAAAATTCAAATTTCAACCAATGATAACTGAGTTTTCTTGATAAAATGGCGTCTAGCTGGACCCAGCTGAGAATATTGGAAGTGATTAAACAGCCTGCAGCTTTTTGAAACACTATAGCAGCAATAACATTGTTTGTAGTTGGTTTCAATCTCAGTTATTCATAAACCCGAGCTCCGAGTTTTGACTCGGTAATTTTCGAGAACATGTTGCACAGCAATTGAATCAGGTAAATTTTATAATAAAAGCTCTTCAGCTACGCTGTCGAGCTTTTAATACTTATCAAATTTGCACTCTTCGTTGCCATACAACACGTTCTCTCAAATTAACTGACAAATATGGAGCTCTCAAAATTTAACCTATGAGAAAAAATACCCTTTGAAAACCATTAAAAATCTCAGAGCAGGAAAATGTGACTTGAACCACTTTCATTCTCAGTGATTCATATTTGGGGAGTAGAAATGATCCAATGATCCAAGTTATTCTTTATAAGAAGTTCTGCATGGTCCAAAACCTAAAATTCAATCATCAGATGTTAAATTTTTTCAGTTGTGTACGAGGTTTGTCAAAAAATGTGATTTTTGCTCTAGAGTAAAGTACCTTTCTTTTTGACAATATCGAAAATTGTTACAAAGAAAAGATGTTTAGAATTAAAAATAGCTCTCAAATATTCAACATTGTTTATTTACATTAAAAAAATATTTTTCTACATTTTCTCTGCGATTACGTTGGAAATTTAAGTTTGCACATTAATGCATTGAATTTATTAATTATAAATTTGATTAAACAATTCTAAATAAACTTTTAATTTTTATCGAACACTGATAACCTTTAAGTTGCTTAATCACTAGTTTGTAACATTCTAGTGATGCATTTAAATGAATAACAAGTTGTATGCATAATTCACTTTGTTACAATAAATACTAATGAATGAATAATCACTATCTCCAATTTACTAATGCCTCCAGATATCCTCCATTTCTGTTTATACATGTAACAGTTCTATTACAAAATTCTCTTATGACATTTCTAACCATATGGGGTGTTATATTACGAACCGTTTCTGCAATTATTCTCTCTAAATGGTCAACATCTTGAAATGGCTTTTGAAGGTAAACTTTTTGCTTTAAGTAACCCGACAAGAAATAATCGAGTGGGGTTAAATCTGGAGACCGTGGAGACTAAAGAATTTCCTAAAAAATGATGAAAAACCCTTCCATTAAAAGTATTTTCAATGTATCGACGTACATCTAATCTGCTGTGACAAGGGGCACCATCCTGCTGGAACCATATCTGCTGACGTTCAAGTAAGGGAAGGTTGTCAAGAAAATGATTTATTTTATTGTTTAAAAAGGACAAATAACGAACAGCATTCAAGGTTTCTCGGATAAAAAAAGGTCCAATTATTTGATTTTTATACATTCCGCACCACACGTTTGTTTTGAATGAATATTGGTCCCGAGTTTTCTACGTAAAATGTTGATTTGTATCACTCCACCAACGAAAGTTTTGGCTAGAAACTGTCCCATTTGATGAGAATGTTGCTTCATCCGAAAAATAATACACCTTGACATAAATGGGTTATCTACTAAGATTCCATGTATGTCTCAACAGAATTCAAATCGTCTATCATTATCTCCTGGTATTAAAGTATGAATTTTTTGAGGTTTGTAAGGGTGATATTTGTATTTATTTAGAATCTTTGAAACTGTACTTTTTTTATATCCATTGGCAATGAAGATGCCCTTTTTCGCAAAGGATATTTAGGATGCTCAGTTGCAGAGAGCATTACTTGCAACACAACGTCATTATTTTCTACCATGCTTTGGCGTTTTTTGCTAAATTTATTATGTACCGGGTGTCCCAATAAGAATAGCTCTCGGCCATATCTCGGGAACCGTTTATAGTACAGTTTCGGGAAAAAAAATTATAACAAAAGTGACCTCCAGAAAAACCTGGAAATTATTTACTGAGTTGTAGGTCCACCGCCAGAGGGCGTAATTAAATACCAAAAATTATAAAATGAATAATTTACAAATTTTGCCTAATTAAGATGCATTTAAACTATGATTATCGTATTCTACTTAACCTATCTATGAAAACTTAGTCTTTTTGAAGAGAGCTCCTTTCTACCAATGTAAGAGTTATAATTTCGAAGCAACCTAATGAGTAACGTATACGCTAGAGGGCGATATTTATTTATTTTTTTAAATCTAGCTATCCTTGAAAAATGTTGAATGGAAACATGCAGTTTTAATTAAGGAATATAAAAGTAGACCAAATTAGCAACAGAATCGCGAAAACCGCATGTCGATATCTTTTTCCTATTACGAGATATCCTAAGAAATGTGTAAATTTTAAGCATTTTCCTTTAAACATAAATTACTCCGGTTTGATTGAACGGATTTTAACATTTTTTGACTCCTCAAAATTGTCTTTCCTTGTTATATTAATAATAGTTCCAATTATTATATCAATATTACTTATGCTGTCACCGGGAAACTGTGTTATGGAAGTTAAAATGGAAATATATAAAAACAAGTAGTGGGCCATGAAAAAAACAAAACAAAAAGATATGTCTTGTGTCAAATTAATAAACCTAGTAATTTGTTCATTTACGTGTCATTGCGATTTGTGTGCATTAAATTCGATATGAAATTTACTTAAAAGTTATATCTAAGATGAGTCTTACAAACGAAGAAGCATTTGATATGATAGGCATTTACTTTGAATGTATGAGAAATGCAACTGTTGCGGCTAGGGTATATGCCATACTTACCAGAGTTTTTCGTCGACTCATACACCGTTTAAGAACGACTGGAAATGTAAATCTTCCTGTATTTAGAAGAAGCGGCAGAGGTCGCTCAGGGGAAAACACAATGTTTTGGCATATGTGCAATTTTATCCGCATTTAGGTATTAGAGCAATAAGTAGAGACTTGAGAATAAGCAGAACCACCGTTCAACGTATTTTGACAGGACACATGTAAATTATGATGTAAAAAGATATGTTTCTTAAACAAAATATACCCGCATAATATTATTTGTGAGCATGGTAATATGTTAACATAATAATTTATTTACCATTCCGGAAAGATATTTAATAGGACATTATATATCTTTTAGATTTCATCCATATCATACAGTACTGCATCAACAATTGGTTGATCGTGATTATGACAGAAGGTTGGATTATTGCAACTGATTACTACATATAGTATATGACAACCCTCAATTACTGTCACTAAAGGTGAAGAACTATCGATAGCACTATCAAAAACTATCGATAGTTTTTAGTGCTATCAAATACTATCGATAGTTCCAGATGTTTGATTTTTAAAACAAAAAATCAACAGCTACTGATTTAGTTTCTTCAGTCCGTAGTCCAAATACCCCAATATCATCTAATAATGTAAAAAAACAAAACGAAATTTTATCCTATTTCCATCAAACCTTTAAAAGTTAACCGCCACCTAGTGAAAGCTAGCATAGTTTGCAAGATTACAGGTTCCTCTTTGCCATGTTCAGAAATTCTACTAGAAATTACACTAGAGGGATAGGGTGTGGTATATTTCTGATGGGGGACTACAGAACTACACAATCGGCTAACACAAAAATTAGGAAAGTGGATGTAATAATATTTTTGAAAGTGAAAGTACCAATTGGGTGTGCACCAATTTTAGTTGAATATTACTTTGTGAAATGGATAAATTTTTGATATTAAAGTCTGAAAAAGGAGAGAGAAATAGTGGCTCTCATACAGGTGAATTATAGAAAATACTAGTGCTAGTTTTTTTTTACATATTTCATATTTTTAGAACCAAGTGTAGAAACTCCTGCAAGTGGCAATGAATCAGATGCTTCTACTACAAGCACACCTAGAAAAAGGAGAAAAATATCCATGGTGTGGAAATATTTTAAAAAAACAGCTGACAAAAGATTTGCCAAATGCTTGTCCTGTGGTAAGGAATATAAATGCAGTGGTAATACCAGCAATTTAGCTGACCATTTAAAAATATATCACTACACTGACACTTTAAATTCTGCACAAGAAAATCCCTGTTCAACTAGTGATCCTAATTCAGCTATCTCAAGTTTTCGATCTATAAGTCCTTTTCTCAAAAGAACGTTAGAGTATTATAGTTCTTCACAAAGAAAAAAAGATTTAGATAGGTCTCTGGGTATGATGATTGCAACTGACCTCCAGCCATTTAATATTGTAAACGATGTTGGATTTCAATCATTTGTCAGACTTCTTGATCCAAAATATGTTGTACCTAGTTAATCTACAATACGGGACTCGGTATTGAAAAATTTGTACTTAGAACGTGTTACCAAATTAAAAGAAATCATAAAAGATATTAATTTCTTCGCAATAACGACAGACTGTTGGACCTCTATTGCAACAGAATCCTATATTTCCGTAACATGCCACTTCATAGATCAAAATTATGAACTTAAAACTGCAATTTTAGCTGTTAAACAAATGACAACAAATCATACTAGTCAAAATATGGCTAATGCTTTAGTTGAAGTGTTTCAAGATTGGAACATACATCATAAAATTATTTGTATAGTCACAGATAATGCTGCAAATGCACTGATTATGTGTGAAATTATGAAAATTAGGAACCTTGTTTTGCTCACACATTAAATTTGGTTGTCCAAGCAAGACAATTTGACACTAGAATGTTTAAAAGAGATATTGAAAAAGTGCAAAGATATTGTAAGATTTATTAAAAGCAGCAATGTTGCTGCAGACACTTTTAGAGAAGAACAAGGAGTAGGAAAAGGAAACAAGGTACCTTACAAATTAGTTCAAGAAGTTTCAACACGCTGGAACAGCTCTTTATATATGATAAAAACAATTATTAAAACATCAGATGCCTTGAACCGAACTCTTTTAACACTTAAAAAAGCTCCACCGCCATTAACGGCAGAAGAAATCACAATTTTAAAAGATATTCACGTGTTTAGACATTTTTCATGATGCAACAAAGTATCAGGTACCAAATATGTAACTATATAATACCAATTGCTTTTGGCTTATACATAAACCTTGATGAGATTAAGAATGAATGTATGTCAGAAAAGGGTAAAACACTTTGTAGTGGGCTTATAGAGTCAGTGAAACAACGCCTGTTTCCGTACGAATCCAGAAGTTTGCCAAGAATTTCTACCATTCTTGACCCAAAATATAAAAAGGAAGGTTTTAGATCTGAGGAAAATTGCAATCAGACAATCATTGGAATCTCATCAGGAAAAACCAGATGAACCTCAACCAGAGACTTCTATACAAAGAAATCTTTGTTTTCATTTGTAAAAAACAAAGTGTAAGAGAAATCGAAAAGCGTACTAGCTGGCGTAATTATACTGAAGACAGTATTTCGAACGAAAAAACTCACCTGAAGCTACAGATCCACTATTATTTTGGAAGGTAAAATTAGTCTAGTTTTAAATATTACATATTAAACTGTACTTTTTTAGGTAAATCAGGAACTGACACCCCTGCCAGAGCTTAGCAAAAAATATATGTGTATACCTGCATCTTCCACACAATCGGAAAGAGTATTTAGTACTTCAGGATATATTATTTCAGCCAGGTGTTCAAGAATTAAGTCGATATGCTAATATTTCTAAACAAAAATCAATGGATTTTTACTTAATATCATTTGAAATAATTAATAATTTAATAACATAATGAAAGATTCTACTTTCATTCATTTGTTTCAATTTTTTTTATTATGAAGAAACTATCGATAGTCGGGTCTCTGACTATCGATAACTATCGATGGTGATGACTATCGATAACTCTCCACCTCTAACTGTCACGTATTTTGTGGTCAGACGAAGCTACATTTGGTAGTGATGGTACGGTTAACCGGCATAATATGCACTATTGGTCACAGAATAATCCACGCTGAATGGAAGAAGTTCAGTATCGGGGGCGATGGTCGGTGAATGTATGGTGTGGTATTGTATATGGTCAGATAATTGCACCTTTTATTTTTGACAACGCAATTAACGAGGAACGCTACCTAAATTTTATAAGGGATGAATTACTACTTCTTCTAGAAGATATATCACTAGCAACTCGTAGGTCTATGTTGTTTCAGCACGATGGGTGTCCGGCGCATTTCTCCAGACAATTTAGATAATTTTTAGATAATGCTTACCCTGATAGGTGGATAGGACGTGGAGGGCTAATTTTTTGGGCAGCCAGGTCACCAGACCTAACCGTCTTAGATATCTATCTCTGGGGACGGATTAAAGACCTTGTTTGTGCAATTAGACCCACTACTATAGTTAACATGATCGAAAGCATACGAAACGCCATTCAGAGTATTTCCGAGAGCCGAAATTGAGACTGCTGTTCAATCTACTCTTTAAAGAATAAACGCTTGTATCGAAAATGATGGGCGACAATTTGAACATTTAGGTCATTACTAGCGAGGTACCTTAAGTTATATTTCCATTTTAACTTCCATAACGCAGTTTCCCGGTGACAGCATAAGTAATATTGACATAATAATTGGAACTATTATTAATAGAACAAGGAAAGACAATTTTGAGGAGTCAAAAAATGTTAAAATCCGTTCAGTCAAACCGGAGTAATTTATGTTTAAAGGAAAATGCTTAAAATTTACACATTTCTTAGGATATCTCGTAATACGAAAAAGATATCGACATGCGGTTTTTGCGATTCTGTTGCTAATTTGGTCTACTTTTATATTCCTGAATTAAAACTGCATATTTCCATTCAACATTTTTCAAGGATATTTAAAAATATAAATAAATAGCGCCCTCTAGCGTATATGTTACTCATTAGGTTGTTTCGAAATTATAACGCTTACATTGGTAGAAAGGAGCTCTCTTCAAAAAGACTAAGTTTGCATAGATAGGTTAAGTAGAACTGGAATTACAGGCGTTTTTTCGTAATTAAGTTCCCGCTTTCCCCCACCTCTAATTTGAAGAGATAGGCTAAAATTTGTAAAATCAAATATACGCTGAATTTCTTGAAGAATACGATAATCATAGTTTAAATGCATCTTAATTAGGCAAAATTTGTAAATTATTCATTTTATAATTTTTGGTATTTAATTACGCCCTCTGGCGGTGGACCTACAACTCTGTAAATAATTACCAGGTTTTTCTCGAGGTCACTTTTGTCATAAATTTTTTTCCCGAAGCTGTACTATAAACGGTTCCCGAGATATGGCCGAGAGCCATTCTTATTGGGACATCCAGTACATCTCCATAAGTCTTAAATTTATTAAATATTATTACAGTTTCATTGTGGATATTTTTATCTGGATGTCGGAAATTAAAAACGTCTGCTGCTTCTCGAAATGTTTTATACTTATCACCCACTATTAGCACAATCTCAATTTTCTCTTCCAGACTTAATGTTGGTGGCATGTCTAACTTTTCATAAACAAATACTGTACAAAATAGGGATCTCTAAAAACTATGAAAAACACTGTTAGACTGCCTAAAAAATGTGTTTATACCGTGGCACTTTTTGAAATACGATTGTTGACGTTTTTTCGAATGTTCGATATTTAGACAATTCGCAAAGGCTACTATAATTATCAGTTTTAAAAAATACCAGTGCATCCCAGATTAATTATGCATGCAAACTTGAATTTCCAACGTAATCGCAGAGAAAATGTAGAAAAAATATTTTTTTAATGTAAATAAACAATGTTGAATATTTGAAAGCTATTTTTAATTCTAAACATCTTTTCTTTGTAACAATTTTCGATATTGTCAAAAAGAAAGGTACTTTACTCTAGCGCAAAAATCACATTTTTTTACAAACCTCGTATACGACTGAAAAAATTTAACATCTGATGATTGAATTTTAGGTTTTGAACAATGCAGAACTTTTTATGAATAATAACTTTTTTTCGTAAAATTTCCCATATGCTGTGGACACAAGGTAAAATTAATCAGCAGGTCAAAATACACAACTTTTGTTTCAACATTTTTATCTAAATCGACCCGTTTACATTTTTGACCCTTCTTTAATTTACATTTGCCTCCAAAACTTTTGACTGGTTTTATATTCTGTTCCTATTTGGTTGCTCCTTATTACAGCTCACGCGGTTTTAACCTAAAACTGCCTCTATTCAGTGTTTCGATTTTAAATTATTTTGAACAGTGGTACTGTGGGTAGTCTCTGTCTCGGCCGCAACTACAAACAGTGGAAACCCAGTTTTTTATTCATAGATGGAGCATCAAGCCACAGAAATATCTTCAACACTACTTGATTTTCAAAAAAAAATCCCCCTACACTAGATATTCTTCACCTTTCTTCGGATGGGGCAAAAATAAAAATAATTTTACTATTCAAATGCTCATATTGCAGCTACATAACTTCGCTTCAGAAACGATTAAAAAATAGAGTTAACATTTATGGTGAGTGAACATTCATATCTACCTGCAAATAGAATTTTTGGAAGAGTGGAATAAATTTTAAGACGCAATGCGGGGAAACTTTATTCAAAAATGGAAGAAATCAGAAAGCTAGGAATTAAGTAGTCATGAGGTTCTCTAAAAAAAGTCGTAGCTCAAGTAAGAGAATAAACATTAAGAAGAGGCCAGCGTCAAGGGTTGTGATGAAATCTGCTTCTCAAATGTCACTAAACAGGTTGGCCCAGTAATGTAAATAAAGGGCAGGATCGGACTGGCTCAAACGTTCCGCATAACAATATTGAAGACTTTTGACAAATTTGTACTATTATTTAACATAACTCCTAATAATATAAGATTATAGCAATGTTTATCGAATTTTTCTTCGTTTTTGTATGGTAGGCATTCGTGTTTGTGTGCCTTAAACCGCTGCATCATACTAAAATGACAGATCTTCGTCGTTCACTATAATATATTCATATCTTCTATTATTGTGCTAAAAAGACTCAACAGAGTCGTAAGTGTTAAATATGGGGAGAATGTCTTATGGTGTTTTTCAATATCGAAAAATTACCTTCAACTTTTAAGTCCTTGTTTATTATATATTACAACTAATGTAGTGTCAATATCGGAACACGTATTTAGACTAAGTTTATACTAATTAAAGGCGCGATTTAATTAGTAGATTACGATTTTAAATATTATATACAATTTATCGCAATCAAAGTGTTCTGAATTTTTGCTACCTTTAATATTTAATCTAGTTTAAAATATAATAATAAATACATTACGCTATTTAATTTATTTCTTTTTTTCAATTTTTTCTTTTCGTTTACTCGTTTATTTTTATATATACAAAAATACAATATAAAAATTTCTCGAATTTGTAAAGAAAAAAATGAACCAGCTTTACGTAAAAAATATTATTAGCCACTTTTTTTTTAATTACTTGAAAAAAATTAATGAAACAATTCTATACACCCCCCTTTTTTTCTCGCTTTGAAAATACACGGCGAGTCATAAGTAAATATGACTAAACCTGTTTTCTATTAATTAATTTAATATTTTCTTATCCCCCATAAATGAAATATTTATTATCTATATCTAGTAAATTTTGAAGTAGGAAAAGGTTTAATTGGCTATAAGATATATTATCACGTTCATTATGACAGCCATTTTCTGAAATACAATAAATTTTACGACAAATATACGCACCAGACTCAATACGGTTCAAAATAAAATTAATAGGTTCAAGACAAGCTAAAATAAAACCAATAGATTCAGTAAAAGCCAATATAATGTTTCCAGATTCAATAAAGATTGAAATAAAACAATAAATTTTAAAAAAGAGTTACCATATTCAACAAGTAATAAAATCGCTAGACTGAAATTACTTCAAAATAAAAATAACGGATTCAATGAGAGCAAAATAAAACAGCTGGATTCAACATAAGTCAAAAAAATATAAAAAGATTCAACATGAAAAACTGAAATAAACGTGTTGTAAATTAAAACCGCAAAAATTTAACTGTAAAATCCAATAAGTGCCAAAATAAAATCATCGCACTCTGCTAGTGGCAAAATTATATGCAAAGATTGAAATAAAACATTCGGATTTAAAAAAAAGAGTTGACATATTCAATAAGTCAAAATAAAATCGCCAGATTCAATTTACTTCAAAATAAAACTGATAGATTCAAAATAAAACTAATAGATTCCAAAGGTGCCTAAATAAAACATTGCTGGGTTCAACATAAGCCAAAATATCATTAGATTAAACATAGTAATGACCAAAATAAAAATGTTGTGAACTAAAACCTCCAGAATTTAGCTGTCAGATTCAATAAGTACCAAAATAAAATCATCGGATTCGGTTAGTGGCAAAATGATATGCAAAGATTGAAATAAAACATTCGGATTTAAAAAAAAGAGTTGTCATATTCAATAAAAGTCAAAATCAAACCGCCAGATTCAATTCACTTCAAAATAAAACTAATAGATTCCAAAGGTGCGTAAATAAAACTGCTGGATTCAACAAGCCAAAATAGCATTAGATTAAACATAGTAATGACCAAAATAAAAATGTTGTGAACTAAAACCTCCAGAATTTAACTGTCAGATTAAATAAGTGCCAAAATAAAATCATCGGACTCGGTCAGTGGCAAAATGATATGCAAAGATTGAAATAAAACATTCGGATTTTAAAAAAAATGTTGTCATATTCAATAAAAGACAAAATAAAACCAATAGATTCCAAATAAAACTAATAGATTCCAAAGGTGCCTAAATAAAACTGCTAGATTTAATATAAGCCAAAATATCATTAGATTTAACATAGTAAAGACCAAAATAAAAATGTTGTGAACTAAAACTGCCAAAATTTAACTGTCGGATTCAATAAGTGCCAAAATAAAATCATTGGTGTCGGCGAGTGGCAAAATGATGTTTAAAGATTCAACAAAGATTGAAATAAAACAAGCAGCTTAAACAAAAGAGTTCCTATATTGAATAAGTGAAAATAAAACCGATATATTCAATTCACAACAAAATAAAAATAACAGATTCAATGAGAACCAAAATGAAGCCGTTGGATTCAACATGTGCCAAAATAAAACCAGACTCAGAGATTGTCAAAATGATATCTCCAGATTCAACAAAGATTAAAATGAAACAATCGACTTTAAAAAAGGCTTAATAAGATTGTCACATTCAATTAAAGTCAAAATAAAACCGACTCATTTCACTTTAAAATAAAAATAAGATTCAAGAAGAGCCAAAATAATACCTCTAGATTCAACATAAACCAAAACAATATCATTAGATTCAACATTAAAAAAAACCAAAATAAACATGTTGTGAACCAAAAGCACCAAAACGTAATTGTCAGATTCAGCTGAAGCCAAAATGATATTTCCAGATTCAACAAATATTTAAATAAAATATAGATTCAGCATTAAAAACCTTAATAGAATTGTTATATTCAATAAGAGCCAAAAAACCGATACTCAATTCACTGAAAATAAAAAAAATAGATTCCAGAAGAGCCAAAATAAAACTACCGGATTCAAAATAATACCAATAGACTCAGCATTAAAAAAATCATAACTGTGAACTAAAACCGCCAAAATTTAACCGTCAGGTTAAAAAAATGCCAAAATAAAACCACCAGACTCAGCGAGATCCAAAATAATGTTTCAAGATTCAACAAAGATTAAAATGAAATAATTGGCTTTAAAAAAAGGTTTAATATGATTGTTATATTCGATAAGAGCCAAAATAAATAAATCTGTTTTCAAAAATAAGGTATAATGATATTGCCATGATTTCGCGAATGCTAAAATAATTTTTCCAGCTTCACCAATAATTAAAATGAAGTAAATGTCTTTAAAAAAGGCTTAAGCTATGTTCAATAAAAGCCAAAAAAGAACTGCTGGATTCAGTATTAGCAAAAATAGTTTTAACATTAGAAAACCCAAAATAAGATATTCAGATTCAACGAGACCCAAAATAATATGCTTGAATGTGTGCCAAAATGATTTTGTTTTTGTTTTTTTCTTTTCAAATTAGTTACGGTTTGATTAATTACTTATGACTCACTTGGTATAATAAATTCAAGCTTTGGCTATTTAAATATATCCCTTTGTATTATGAATAAAACACTACAAAATGTTGATTTCCTCTTTTTTTAAAAATAGCTATATGCATCTAATTTTTGTTAATTTAATTTTTTTATATACAAAGTCGCAGTTTTTTTTGAAAAGATATAAAAAACAAACTAAATTTTTATTTTACGAATTTCCTCAAAATTGGCATATATACAAATATGTTTACAAAATTAAGGTAAATCGGATTTCAAAAAGTTGTTAATTTGATATACAAAGTGTCCCATAACTAACTTTTATCATATATATCTAAATTATCATAAACTTCACCAAATTAAGATCAAAAATCATAAATTACTTTAAACAAAATACACAGTGTATTATTTTGAAGCGACAAATTAAAAAAAATACTCAAAATTGACCTATATATACAAATTTATTTAATTCAACTTTTTTGTATAAGTTGACTATGTTAAACAGAACACTCTGTATATTTTTAAAAATCCAAATAAAGCTCCCTTACTTTGCACATAATTTTCTCAACGTTTGTTGGGCAAATATTTACAAAATTTTAAGTTCAAATGTTTAAAATCCAGTGCTTAAAAAACTTTTATACAAATTTTGGGTGTTTTACGAAACTTAATTATATTAAATAGAACACCCTGTACATTATTTTCGAAGCAAAAGCTGAATTTTTTTGAGTAATTTTTTAGAATATATACAACATTTTTAATAAATTAAATCTATTTTTTACACAATTTAGTCGACATAACAAGAACAAATCGTATTTTGAAAGACGAAACTATCAATAGCGTCCCAAATAATGAATTCGATTTTCCACGATTACCAACCAAATTTAAGACAATTAAACGAACATATAATATTTATAATAGAACAGCTACTTCAGATTAAAGAAAAACCGTGTAAGCTATTTTGAAAAAAGATAAGAAGACATTAATTAATCAAATGTGGAGTATTGGATAATATCAAATCAGTTCAGCCACTCCAGATTAAAGAATCACCTTATATGATATTTAGAGAAAAGAAGAGAAGATATAAATTTTCCTGTAAATAGAAAGAGATGACAAGATGGTTTCTCCAATTACCAAAACTCTTAATCGAAAATGGATAATAACGAATCGGTTTTAAAAAGTGAGTTAAATACAGTGTGTCCTATTTTTATGAATGGTAAACAATGATCTTGACTATACAGAACGTAAATAAGTTAAAAATGGCACATAAAGCGATGGAATGTGCTTTAAGAACTTTTAAACATTTAATTTGTTTTTGGAAATTTATTAAGCATTGATAGTTCAGTGGAAGTAAAGTTTTGTTGAACAAGATAAAGTTTAACTGGTCCTTCGTACTAAACCCCATCAAACAGGTGCAATATTCAAATCTTGAGATATAAGATCTGAAATAAGAGGTAGAGAGATGAACCAGATGTAATGGAGGAGATAACCGATTTTAAATAGAGACAAAACTCGAGAGAGATGGAGAATACAGAGACTTCAATGGAAACAGAATTCGGAGAAATGGAAGGTACTGACACTTTAATGGAAACCAGGAGAAACAATGGTACCAGGAAAAACAATACAGGCCAGGAGAAACAATGAAAATAGAGTACAAAAAGACACTTCAAAGGAGACCAGGAGAAACAATGGAAACAGTACTCCGAGAGGGAGAAAAGGAATTTTTTGAAGTTTTGAAAAAACGAAATTTTCAAAAAAAAATAAAATTTGATAAAAAATATTTTTAAAAAAACTGGAAAAAATAGATTAAAAAAAAATCGATGCAATTTTTTAAAAAAATCGATGCAATTCTTTTTTGAAAAATGTAGAAAAAGCAAATTTTGTGCAAAAATTTTCGAGAAAAAATTTGATGGAAAACTTGAAAAAAAAATTTCGATCAGAAATTTAAAAAAAATGAATAATTAAAAAATTGGGAAATATAAATTTAAAAAAAAAATTATACAAAAATTTAAAAATAAAATTGGTATTAAAAATTTTTGAAAAAAATTTGATAAAAAAACTGGGAAATTAATTTGATACATTTTTTTTAAAAAGACGTCACCCAGCCTGAATTAGGGCTCTCTGACGGATATAAGTATATATTCCACAATTCTATAACTCAATGTTTCACATCAAGCAATATCGATATCACAGAAGTAGACGAATGACTAAAGCTTGTAAACAAAATTTATTCAACAGTTGCTGTTCTATTAAATTGTTTAGTTCTAATTAAAAGCGCTGTTCTTTAGTGGCGCCAGAAAAATAGTAAATTTTACGGTTGATTCTTTCTCGAATTCATTGTGGGGATAGATAAATAACGTTTCACTCGATTTATCCTTTATATGAGGACTCTCAAAAATACTCTACATATTTACAATGATTTCGTTATTTTTACATAATTCAAGCAACTGGACCTTAATTATCGGTATATATATTCATGAAATGATGTAAAAAAATTTATTAGTTAAGAGTTTGTTGCATTCACTTAGAAATAATAAAATGTTGAACACAAAAAATCGATTTAATGCTTAACTTTAGCGTTACTACTACTACTACTACTACCTAAACTTTGGTTATTCTGTTTTAAACCGTCACTTTTCACGAAATCGATTTCCGCGTAAACGAAAGTAGGTTGCCCGCTAGCTTCTCCTAGGTTTTCTTCTTCTTGTTTAACTAGATCTAAACTAGCGTATACGATTCTATCGTTTTCTACAGTTTCTTCTTTAGATTCCTTTATCGCGTTTTGATCGATCCCATCGGAATTCACGGATTCCGGCCGCGAATTCACTAAAGTAGACGAAGACGACCACAGTTCGCTCGTCGTCGAGCTAGGTCGCGAACCTACGATACGCGAACTGTCCAAAGATACTGAAGACGGTCGCGTTTTGTCCAAGGTACCGCGCGATTGGATCGATTCGCTGTTAACTGAATTCGGGCGGGAAATTTTTGTTGCCGACGACACGCGATCGGCGGTCGAGGGCGACATTCCCAATTCCATGTAGTCGGAGGTGTCTACAATAAAAATAAATTATATTTCGATAAGAATTTTAGTTCATATTATAAAAATAAAATGAAATTATTTCAGTTTTTACGCTGAATATCTATTCAACTGTGACGTAATTAAAATTTGGCAACGCTGTACATTGTTTCATTATTGTATAAGTAAATATTATAGGCATAATCTGATTCCTATATTATTCAAAAAGTCAAAATAAAACTGTTAGGTTCAATTCACTGCAAAATAAAACTTATGGATTCAATATAAACCAAAATATCATCAAATTTAACATTGTAATAACCATAATAAACGTGTTATGAACTAAAATTGTCAAAATAACATCATCGGACTCGGCAAGTGTCAAAATAAAATCATCGGACTCGGCAAGTACCAAAATGATATACGAAGATTGAAATAAAACATACGGGTTTATTCTATAAAAGTTAAAATAAAACCGATATACTCAATTCACTTCAAAATCAAATTAAATGATTCGATGAGAGCCAAAATAATACCACTAGGTTCAATATAAGCCAAAATACCATCAGATTTAACATTGTAAAAATATAACAGGATTGCTAAATTCAATAAAAGTCAAAATAAAACCGATAGACTCAATTCACTTCAAAATAAAAATGATAGATTCGAGAAGAGCCAAAATAAAACTTCTGGATTCAACATAAGTGAAAATACTATTAGATTTAACATTGTAAAAACCAAAATAAACCTGTTGTGAACTTAAGCCGTCGAAATGTAACTGTCAGATTCAATAATTGTCAAAATAAAATAATCAGACTCAGTGAGTGTCAAAATGATATTTAAAGATTCATCAAAGATTGGAATAAAACAATCAACTTTAAAAAGAGAGTTGTTATACTCAATAAAAGTCAAAATAAAACCGATAGACTCAATTCACTTCAAAATAAAATTAATAGATTCGAGAGGGGCCAAAATAAAACTGCTGGATTCAACATAAGCGAAAATACTATTAGATTTTACATTGTAAAAACCAAAATAAACCCTGTTGTGAACTTAAACCGTCAAAATGTAACTGTCAGATTCAATAAATGGCAAAATAAAATGATCAGACTCAGTGAGTGCCAAAATGATATTTAAAGATTCATCAAAGATTGAAATAAAACAATCTGCTCTAAAAAAAATTGCATTATTCAATAAGTCAAAATAAAACCGCCACATTCAATTCACTTCAAAATAAAACTGATAGATTCAAAATATAACTAATAGATTCCAAAGGAGCCACAATATCATACGTCTTAACATTGTAAAGACCAAAATAAAAGGCTATAAACAGATTCCAGAGGAGCCAAAATAAAACTGCTGGATTCAGCAAAAGCCAGGCTAATCATTAGATTTAACATTGTAAAGACCAAAATAAAATTTTTTTGAACTAAAACAGCCAAAATTTAACTGACAGATTCAATAAGTGCCAAAATAAAATCATCAGACTCGGTGAGTGTCAACATGATATTTAAAGATTCAACAAAGATTGAAATAAAGCAACCAGCTTTAAAAAAAGAGTTGTCATATTTAATAACAGTCAAAATAAAATCAATGGACTCGATTCATTTTAAAATAAAACTAACAGATTCAAAAAGAAGCAAAATAAAATCACATAGCATAAACCAAAATAAATTATATTTCGATAAAAAATTTAGTTCTTGTTCAAAAATTTGATTGAAAATAAATTCTACGAGGTACATGGACATTTTTATACGTGGGAAAAATGGAATTTATTGATCGGTGGGAAAACTGGAATTTATTGATCGGTGGGAATAATGGAATTTATTGATCGTCTAATTATTTTTTTTTTACTAGAAATATCTGCTAAACTGTGACGTATTATACCGCCATGACAGAGTTTTTAACGATATGCGACGTTGCCAAGTTTAACAATATTTCAGATATGGTCGGAAAAACATATTTTAGACGAAATTTTCAAAAATCTACATACCAAAAACAGAATTTTTAACGATATGCTACGTTGTCAAATTTAATTATATTTCAGAGAATATCGGAAATACATATTTTTGGCGAAATTTTCAATAACTTACACACACAAGAGTTTTTAACTATATACGACGTTGCCAAGTTTAACAACATTTGAGAGATGATCGTAAATGAATATTTTAGACGAAATTTTCAAAAACTTAGACACACCAAATGGAGTTTTTAACGATATGCGACGTTGCCAATTTTAACTATATTTCAGAGATTATCAGAAATAAATAATTTAAACGAAATTATCACAAATTTACACACCCAACGGAGTTGAGTTCTTAACGTTGCCAAATCTAATTATATTTCAGAGATGATCGGAAATCAAAATAATTTAGACAAAATTTTCAAAAATTTACATACACACACTAGAGTTTTCAACTATATGCGACGCTGCCAAATTTACCTAAATTTCAGATATTATCAGAAATAAATACTTTAAACGAAATCATCACATATTTACACACCAAACGAAGTTTCCCACGATATGCGACGTTGCCAAGTTTATCTACAAATATATATTTTCAAAAATTTACGCATACCAAACGGAGTTCTTAACGTTGTCAAATCTAACTAAATTTCAGAGATGTTAGGAAATATATATTTTAGACCAAACGGAGTTTTTAACGATATGCGACGTTGTAAAGTTTAATTATATTTCACTGAAGATAAATAAATATTTTAGACGAAATTTTCAAAAATGTACACACACTAGTTGGCAAGTTTAACTATATGTCAGAAATGATCGTAAATACATGTTATCAAAAATGTATACACGCCAAAAGTTTTTGAAGTTTTTACCGATATGCAACGTTCAGAGATGATCGGAAAAAATATTTAGACGAAATTTTACAGACACGCACTAGAGTTTTGAACGATTTGCGACGTTGCCAAATTCATCTAAATTTCAGAAATGATCAGAAAGAAATATTTTAGACGAAATTTTCAAAAATTTACACACAACAAGCGGAGTTTATAACGATATGCAACGTTGTCAAGTCTAATTATATTTAAGAGACGTTAGGAAATAAATATTTTAGACGAAATTTTCAAAAATGTACACACTAGTTTTTTACGTTGCAAGTTCAACAATATTTCAGAAATGATAGGAAAAATATTTTAGACGAAATTTTCAAAAATTTACACACAACAAACGCAATTTATAACGATATGCCACGTTGCCAAGTCTAATTATATTCAAGAGATGTTAGCAAATACATATATAAGATGAAATTTTCAAAAATGTACACACACACTAGAGTTCTTAACGTTGCCAAATTTAATTACATTACAGATATGGTCGTATACAGATATGGTCGTAAATAAATGGTTTTAAAATTGTATACACACACCAAACGAAGTTTTCAATGATATGCGACGGAGCCCAAGTTTAACTATATTTCAGAAATGTTAGGAAGTCAATATTTTAGACGACATTTTTTTATGTCTATAAAATATATTATTGGTTTTCAAAAATGAATACGCCAAAAAAATTCTATTATTTTATAATTTCAATATTTGTGATTTAGTCAAGTTTGAATATTTGGAGGTTATTGTAACAAAGAAGATTAAAAAGGAAAATATAGGAGGCGATAATAAAATCGAAGGAAATATACAGGTGTAAACAAAAAAGTAATATCAATGAAATAATCTAAAAACTGCAGAAAAAATAAAATTTGAAGGTTTCAACAAAAAAATTTGATTGATCAAAAATTTAATAAATAAAACAAATTTATAAAATATACTCACCGCTAGTTCTCCTAGTAACTTCATTAACGGGTGACGAAGTGAGGTCTTCTTTGATAGGTTGGAAACACATCGATTGACTCTCCTTCAAGCCAATCATCGAAAGATGTCCTATTAAAGGAGACGTATCCAAACTGTCTCTTCTGTCAGCGCCATCTCTTACTCTACCAGTCGCAGGTTGCATTAAGGCGTAATCTCCCAAAGAACGTTCCTTCCTCGTGTTCCTATCAAACTTATCCTTAGGATCGGATACGTTGCTCGTAACCAATCTATCAGAAGCCGGCGTAAAATTAACGTAATCGGTGTTTTCTTTGTTCTTCTCGTTGCGGTTACACTCGAAATCCATGACGGCGTAATCATCAGAGGGAGTCGGTTTGCTGGTGGATTTGTACATGTTCAAAATAGACGCGGTTATCTTCGAAGACGGCGTTTCGGGTTTGCTCGCTTTTAGAGGTGAACTCGGACTGTTAAGACTCAAAGGAAAGATGGTGCTGGAGCTGCTGGGCGTAGTTACGCTCGAACTGGAACTGTCTTTCGAATCCTTCCGCACTCTGGTACGAGGTAAACTGGAATACAACGAAGACGGCGACCAAGACGACAGAGGTAGATGCATTTTCGGCGGAGTACCCGTAGAAGATTTCCTACCGAGAAAGGAAATCGAGGAACTCTTCGATGATTGAGAGGCGGTCGGGAGGATTGAAATCGGTTGCGAACTTTGATTTTTTGTCGGTTTCTTCTTCGGTACCACCGACATATTTAAATAATCGTCGTTGTGTCCGGATGATGATTGAGAACCGTCCAAACTGCCTTGACGTTGATGCTTCTTTCCCATCGACATCTCGACGTAACCTTCCGGGGTCGTTCTGGTATTCTCCTGGGGGGAGAACGACATTGGAAGGTAATCGGGGTTACGGGGAGAAGAAGCGTTCGATAGTTGAGAAGAAAAGGAAGATCCGCGCTCGGATCTACGCGAACTGTTTGTGCCGCCGGACATATCGAAGTAATCGGAATTAGATGTCGGTGAGGCGGCGGAATTTAATCTGCTCCTCCTGAAAATTAATTTATATAAAGAGTGATCGAGAAATTTGTATAAATGCTTACCTGGCGTCCATGACGACGTAGTTGTTATTAGACGGCAATTTGTACTGTCTGTTAATGTCGACGAAAGAATTATACTCCGGTTCGGGTCTCGATGAAGGCGAGCTGCCGCTCATATCCATATAAGCGGAACCGGTCATGTCTACGTACGGAGATACATCGCGATGTTTCGGTGCTATTTCGACGCCAGGTTTCATCTCAACGTAACCATTGTTAGCAGTGGTATCTCTGGCACCTAGTAAGAAAAAATATTGAGACATTAACATATTTTCAAATGTTTATGTTAAAAAAAAAACAATTAAAAGGAATCGCATAATGAAAATTTTGAACATTAGTTGGTAATTTTAGATTTTCTTTTAGTTATCAAAAAGCATAGCTTTTCCAATACCTAGATTTTAACTCTCGGTATTTCCGAAATGAGATCGTGTGGTGAATTCTCAGTTTTTTCTCTCATTAATTATACCTTTAAGAGTACTCCTTAATAATATGAGCTCGATATTTTCAATATGTTGGTATTTGCGATTTTTTAAGTGAAAGTGTTTCTTAATTTTCCAACATCTAGACTTTGACGCTCGGTATCTCAGAAATGCGAGCGTATGGTACATTCTTTATTTTTTTCCTCATAAATTATACATTTGAAACTGCTCCTTTAAAATATGAGTTCATTATTTTGGTCTGTGTGCTTTTTTAAGTGAAATATTAAACGTTGATATTCTGTATCTCACAAATGCGAACGTTTGGTACATTCTCGATTTTTTCCTCATAAATTATACCTCTGAGTACTTCCCTAAAATATGAGTTCAATATTTCTATTATTTTGGCATGTGCTATTTTTTAAGTGAAAGCGTTTCTTAATTTTCCAATAACTACACTTTGACGCTTGGTATCTCGGAAATGCTAACGTGTGGTACATTTTCTATTATTTCCTCATAAATTACACCTTTGAAAGTACTTTTCTATAATATGAGCTCAATATTTTATATATACGTGTCAAATTGAGATCATGGATCTTTTTTTGTCAAGTTGGGATCATAGATCAATTCGTGTCACGTTGGTATCATAGTTTTCTATTTATGTTAAGTTGGGATCAAAGATCTATACGTGTCAAGTTGAAATCACAAATATAATTGTGTTAAGTTGGCATCATGGATCTATTCCTATGAAGTTCACAGGCACTATACATCTAATCGTGTCATGTTGACATCATGGATCTATTCGCGTCAAGTTGACAAGCAGAATAAATATATTCGTGCCATGATGACAAGCACCATCCGTGTCAAGTGGGGATCATAGACCTATTTGTGCCAAGTGGGAATCAAAGGTCTATTTGTGTTAAGTTGTAAGCATAGATCTATACCTGTCAGGTTGAGATCATAAATAGATATATGTGTTAAGTTGGTATCACGGAACTATTCGTGTCAAGTTCACGAGCACCCTAGATCTATTCCTGTCATGTTGACAGGCAGCATAGATCTATTCACGCCTTGTTGACAACTATTCGTGTAAAATTGAAATTACAGACCTATTTGTGTCAATTTGAAATCATGGATCTATTCATGTTAAATTAGCATCATAGATATTCGTATCAGGTTGACAAGCACCACATATCTATTCGTGCCATGTTGACAAGCACCATTCGTGTCAAGTTGGGATCATAGATCTATTCGTATCAAGTTGGGATCATGGATCTACTCGTATCAAGTTGGGATCATAGATCTATTCGTGTCAAGTTATAATCATAGATCCATTCGTGTTAAGTTGGGATTATAGACCTATACGTGTCAATTTAAACACAAAAATATATTCGTGTTAAGTTGGTATCATGGATCTATTCGTGTCAAGTTGACAAGCATCATAGATCTATTCGGGTTAAATTGGCTTCATAGATATACGTGCGAGTTTGACAAGCACCACAGGTCTATTTGTGCCATGTTGACAAGGACCATTCGTGTCAAGTTGAAATCACAGATCTATTTGTGTCAAGTTCAAATCATAGATCTATTCGTGTTAAATTGGCGTCATAGATATTCGTGTTACGGTAACAAGCGCCACAGATCTATTCGTGCCATGTTGACAAGCGCCATTCATGTCAAGTTGGAATCACAAAACTATTCGTGTCAAGTTGACAAGCATCATTGATCTATTCGTGATAAGTGGACAAGCATCATGTTAACAAGCATCATGGATCTATTCGTGTCAAGTTGGCATCATGGATCTATTTGTGTTAAGTTGGGATCATAGATCTATTCGTGTCAAGTTGGAATCATAGATCCATCCGTGTTATATTGGAATCATAGATCTATGCATGTTAAGTTGAGTTCAGAAATATATTCGTGTCAAGTTAACAAGCATCATAAATATATTCGTGACAAGTTGACAAGCAGCATATACCTATTCGTGTCTAGTTAGCATCATGGAACTATTAGTATCAACTTGGCGTCTTGGAACTATTCTTGTCAAGGCATCATGGATCTATTTGTGTTAAGTTGAGATCATAGATCTATTCGTGTCAAGTTGAAATCATAGATCTAATCGTGTTAAATTGGCGTCATAAATATTCGTGTCAGGATGACATGCACTACAGATATATTCGTGCCATGTTAAAAAACACCATTCGTATCAAGTTAGAATCATAGATTTATTCGTGTCAAGTTGAGTGCTCTATGCCGATTGAAATGATAATTGATACATCTGTTATTTGTCGAAAGAAGTGTTTTTAGGATTTTTCAAGATTATGGGAAAATTTCTAAAGATCTAATTTCTTTGTTATTCGAATCCACGGATATATACCAACATTTCACAATTTTTTTGACTTTTAAAAGTTGTAGCTCATGTTTATGAAAACAACAATTACGAGGACCATAGATCTAAAACGTTTTTATGTATTTCTATAGTAGTTACTCTGTGTTTGTCAAACGATGTGCGTTTTAGAAATTTGTAGGATTCTGAGTGGGACAGGATAAAGAACGAAGATATTAGAAAAGTAGCAAAATAATAACCAATAATAGAAAAAAAACAAGAGAATTGGTATGGACACGTCGTAAGAATGAAATCACATATATTAACGAACAACAAAATGGTGTCAGGGAACCCCATTAAAAGACGAATGAGAAGACCAAGGAATAAATTGATAGATCAAATAAAGGAACTTGGGATAAAAAGAGAAAAAACTTAAGAGGAAATGAGGAAGAATTTATAAAATGAGTTTTTTAAAAATGTACAACATACAAAGAAGAAAAAAGTTATTTACTTTATTATTTCAAGATTGGTAATTTAATCAAGTTGTTAACTTATAAATGTTTTTAATTAATTTTTATAAAAAAATATTCATCAAATAAATAAATCTTAATATTTAATCAATTAAAATTTTTTCGACTTTTTTTGAAAATATTTAGAATAAATATTCAGTTGACTAGAAGCATTAAAATTTTCTTAAAACAAAAATTACTAAAAATGTCATTTGTTAAATTTAAAGTAGAGTTAGACATTTACCTGAATAAGTGTTGTTGGCTCCTTTGGTGAAATCCAACTCCATCAAATCGTCCATTCGATCGCTGGAACTGTGAGAACTGTGGCTTCTCGTATTACTCAAAAGCGGAGCGCTGGTAGATTTCAAACTAGGATGATGATGGGGATACAATATCCTGCTCGGCCATTTTTTGGCATTAGAACCCATACTGAAGGCTCTAGCTCTTGCACTATCTGTTATCGAAAATATGATAATAAATAAAATTATCAAGTAAAATTTCATCATGTATCATCTACCTGATAAATCGACATGCTTTTTAGCTTTGGACGTTTCGGGTTTGGATCCGAAGGAATAAGCTCTGGCCGGTCTGGCGTCGCCTTCGTCGCACACCAAATAGGAGCAAACTTTTTCGAGGTGGTATTCGGAGAAGCGGATGTCGGTAGACGGCGTGCCCGAAACTATGCTACTGACACTAGTAGCCGGCGAATTAATTTCGTTTGAGGGCCGGTACCCCATTTCTACGTATCCGTTGTTGGTAGTCGGTACCCCTTTTGAAATGTGCATACAAGTACCTAAAAAAAGAATTTCATTAAAATAAATAAAATATTTAAAACTATGTGTCGATTTTACCTCGAGGAGATTCAGGACAATCCTCTTCAGCTATAGCTTCTTCTGGTGTAACAGTATTGTTGTTGTATCTTCCCGTATCTGGACATTCGACGCACATCAATTCTGTTTCGTCCGATATGCTGTAAGTGGATCCTGTAGAATCCGTTGAACATCCTATACTGGGAGGACTTATGGAATTAGCGGCAGGAGGACTGCGGGATAGGAAGGAACGATACGGTGCAAGATACGGTTTCCAATGAGGTAAATGAGTACCTTCGCTCGTTCTAGATGGCATACTGTCGCATCTTTCACGACCTGAAAAGTTAGGTTAAATTTTACGTTTTATTCTGAAGTGAAACTTTTTATAGAACACTATACGAGTTTTGACATAAGAGTAAACCACGTTATTGTTTCTACGACCAAATTTATTAATAAAAGAAAAAAGTAACTTTTATATATAGGCGAGTGTCGCAAATCAAGGGAGCGGTAGAAGTGCTTTGCGTACATGCTGTACACAATATTTTAATACGACCACGTTTATTAATGAAAGAAAAAAGTAACTTATATAGATAGTTGAGTGCCGCAAATCGAGGGAGCGGGAACAGTGCTTTGCGTACGAGTTGTTTACAATATTTTTTCTACCTCATTTATTAATGAAAGAAAAAAGTAATTTATATAGATAGACGAGTGCCATAAATAAAAAGTAGCGGGGGAAGTTCTATGCTACGAGTTGTACACACTATTTTTTCTACGACCACGTTTATTAATGAAAGAAAAAAGTAACTTATATAGATAGGCGATGGCCGCAAATCAAAAGAGCGGGAAAAGTGCTTTGCGTACGAGTTGTTGACAATATTTTTTCTACCTCATTTAATGATGAAAGAAAAAAGTAATTTATATAGGTAGACGAGTGCCATAAATAAAAGATAGCGGGGGAAGTGCTATGCGTACGAGTTGTAGACACTATTTTTTCTACGACCACGTTGAGAAAAAAGTAACTTATATAGATAGGCGATTGCCGCAAATCGAGGAAGCGGGAAAAGTGCTTTGCGTACGAGTTATTCACAATATTTTTTCTACCTCATTTATTAATGAAAGAAAAAAGTAATTTATATAGGTAGACGAGTGCCATAAATAAAAAGTAGCGTACGAGTTGTAGACACTATTTTTTCTACGACCACGTTGAGAAAAAAGTAACTTATATAGATAGGCGATTGCCGCAAATCGAGGAAGCGGGAAAAGTGCTTTGCGTACGAGTTATTCACAATATTTTTTCTACCTCATTTATTAATGAAAGAAAAAAGTAATTTATATAGGTAGACGAGTGCCATAAATAAAAAGTAGCGGGGGAAGTGCTATGCGTACGAGTTGTAGACACTATTTTTTCTACGACCACGTTTATTAATGAAAGAAAAAAGTAACTTATATAGATAGGCGATGGCCGCAAATCAAAAGAGCGGGAAAAGTGCTTTGCGTACGAGTTGTTGACAATATTTTTTCTACCTCATTTATTGATGAAAGAAAAAAGTAATTTATATAGGTAGACGAGTGCCATAAATAAAAGATAGCGGGGGAAGTGCTATGCGTACGAGTTGTAGACACTATTTTTTCTACGACCACGTTTATTATTGAGAAAAAAAGTAACTTATATAGATAGGCGATTGCCGCAAATCGAGGAAGCGGGAAAAGTGCTTTGCGTACGAGTTATTCACAATATTTTTTCTACCTCATTTATTAATGAAAGAAAAAAGTAATTTATATAGGTAGACGAGTGCCATAAATAAAAAGTAGCGGGGGAAGTGCTATGCGTACGAGTTGTAGACACTATTTTTTCTACGACCACGTTTATTAATGAAAGAAAAAAGTAACATATATAAATAGGCGATTGCCGCAAATCGAGGGAGCGGGAAAAGTGCTTTGCGTATGAGGTGTATACAATATTTTTCCTACGACTTTATTAATGAATGAAAAAATTAACTTATATAGATAGGCGAGTGACGCAAATTGAGAGAGCTTGAAAAGTGCTTTGCGTACGAGATGTACAAATTTTTTTTTGTACGACCATGTTTATTGATGAAAGAAAAAAGTATCTTATATAGATAGGCGATTGCTGCAAATCGAGGGAGCGGGAAAAGTGCTTTGCGGACGAGTTGTTCACAATATTTTTTCTACCTCATTTATTGATGAAAGAAAAAAGTAATTTATATAGGTAGACGAGTGCCATAAATAAAAGGTAGTGGGGGAAGTGCTATGCGTACGAGTGGTAGACACTATTTTTTCTACGTCCGCGTTTATTAATGAAAGAAAAAAGTAACTTATATAAATAGGCGATTGCCGCAAATCGAGGGAGCGGGAAACGTGCTTTGCGTACGAGGTGTATACAATATTTTTCCTACGACTTTATTAATGAATGAAAAAATTAACTTATATAGATAGGCGAGTGACGCAAATTGAGAGAGCGGGAAAAGTGCTTTGCGTACGAGTTGTACAAATTTTTTTTTGTACGACCATGTTTATTAATGAAAGAAGAGAGTAACTTAAATAGGTAGATGAGTGTCGCATATCAAGCGAGAAGGAAAATTGCCTTGTGTACCAGTTATATTGACAGAAAAAAGTAACTTATAAAGGTATTTTATATAAAATTAGACCAGTAAGAATTTCAAAAATGAATATTGAATATAGAAAAATCAGTTAAACGCAGATACAGTTAATAGTGAAATTTGAACAATTTTGAATTGTTATGCCTGGTCTATCCAGAGTTTTTAACGATATGCGACGTTGCCCAAGTTTAACTAAATTTCAGAGATGATCGGAAATAGATATTCTGGAGGAAATTAACAAAAAATTACATAAATATGAGAAAAAAAACATCAATAAAGCCTGCAGATGTTGTCGTTTTAGGTTATAACAGCCAACGGAGTTTTAATGATATGCGACGTTGCCAACTTTAACTATACTTCAGAGATCTTCGGACATATATATTTCAGACGACATTTTACCGGTCTTATGTGTTTTAGCAACATTTGGAACGTCCATGCTGTCGCCATAATCGATAAACCAGAATGAATATTTTAGACGAAATTTTCAAAAATTTACACAAAAATACGAGAAAAAAAAACCGAAATTGGCATTCTAAGTTATAACAGCCGCCATGAACGATAAGCCAAACAGAGTTTTGAACAATTTTGAATTGTTATGCCTGGCCTACCTTTTTCGAAAATAAGTTTTAATTAATTATAATTGTAATATTAATGTCTCTCAACGAAATTCGCTATAAAGATAATGTTAGATTGTCGATAACTTTGACATATCCGTGGGGAAAAGTGCCATGGCGTGTAAGTAGTGACCAATGTTTGGCAGGACAACGTCTACCGGGTTGATCTAGTATGTATATATCGATTGTTGTCCCTCTATATCAGTGGTCGCCAACCTCTCAATGTGTTGAGCTACTTTGTTAATTTTGGAATAAACAGCGAGATACCCACACGGAAGCCACGTAACGCAACGTAAATGAAATAATCCACAGTTAATTCATCATTATATGTATTTATTTTACTATTTAACTGGTAATACATAATACATAGGTACTAATAATAAACTAATAACAAAATAACTAATATTACTAGTACGTACTTGTTCATAGCTACATTCCTACCTACCAAACGAAGGTGTTTGAAAAATAAACACAAACTTTTATCCAGCCACAACGGCATGTCATGTAAGATTTAAAAATAGTTAATAATAACAACAAAAAAGTAACGCACTATCATGAACATAAACATTGAAAAATAAAAAAGCACGTTCAATGAGAGGGCTGACACTCAGACTCATCGATAATTTTTTTAATGTTTGCAGTTTAAGTTGATACAACCATTCGAATACAATTATCCAAATGTTCATCCGTAAGTCGATTGCGATATTTGTTCTTAATAAACTTCATATTGGAAAAAGAAGATTCACACAAATAGGTTGAACTGAATAATGCTTTCACTTTCAAGGCAACACGGCATAGAACTGAATATTTGTCTTTACTTACAACAGGCCAGATACATTTGGTACTTGAGACTAACGATTTTAAGGCTAAATCATTTTGAAACTCAATTAGTTCCATTTCTGTTGCAGCGATGTCTTCGCCAAAGTTCTGCATAACACAAGTTGCAAACTGTTATCAATTTCCATAAAGGGTGAAACAACAAACTGCGCTACTAAAGCCATTTCGTTGAAATCCTTAAAACGATTTTTCAAGTTATTCTTCAGGGAAGAAACTATTTCTACATGATATTTGCTGTCATAGGGTTCTAATGGATTTTGAGATATTTTTTCTGAAAGAATAGGAAAATGCTTGGCATCGCTGTTAATTAGGTTTTGTTCCCAAAACTCCAAATTTTTGATAAATGCTTTTATATCAGAAATCATTTCCACTAGTTCTTTATCTCTCCCCTGAAGCTGCAAATTAAGTTCGTTTAATTTCTCTGTAATGTCCACGAGAAAACCAAAATCTCTAAGCCAGATTGAATTTTCTAGTTCCGGAGTCGGTTCATCGCGTTGTTTGAAAAATTGAACTATGCCAGATAGGACATCATTAAAACGTTTCAGGACCCGTCCTCTACTTAACCATCGGACTTCAGAGTGAAGGAGTAGGTCCCCGTATTGACAGTCAACTTCATCGGCCAAGGTTTTGAATAATCTTCTTTGTAACGCTTGAGTTCTAATATTGTTCACAATTTTTACCACCAGTTTCATAACGTTAAGTTTCAGGAAATCTCCACATAATGCTTGCTGATGGATAATGCAGTGGTAACAGAGAAATTGCGGAAAAGTTTCATCTTTACGACATAACGCCACCAGACTCTTATCACAATCCACCATAGCTGGAGCGCCATCGGTTGTCAAGCCTACCATTTTCGATATTGGAATTTTCTCGGAAGAAATAATATTTTTTAAATGAGAAAACAATTCCTGTCCAGTAGTGTGTCCTTTCAGTGGAATAAACTTCAAAAGATCTTCTTTAATCGTAAAATCACTCAAAACCATCCTGACGAACACGGCCATCTGCGCAGTGTCAACGACATCTGTTGATTCATCCAGTTGAAGTGAAAAATATACGCAGTTATCTAAGTCAGTTCTTAACTGTAAAAAAATATCATTGCTCATTACTTCTACACGTCTCATCACTGTATTAGCAGAAAGTTGCATAGATTTTATAGCTGAAACTATCTCGTCTTTATTTCTAAAGTTGGCAAATAACGAATCAGCAGCTTCTAAAAACGCCTGTTTTATCATTTCCCCGTCTTCATAAGGTTTCTTTTTTTGTGCAACTATCTGGGACACACGGTACGATGCTGTTATTAAAAATATTAATTGTTGTCCAATTAACTGCTTTTTTAATTGTTTCAGTTTCTCCTTTCTGGCGGCAGAATGTAGTGGGAATGATTTTTCAAAATTAGAATGTACAGTTTTATGATATTTCTCAATATTTCCTTTTTTAGCAACGGAGAGCGAAGTACATTTTTATCTCTAACTTCTGTAAAAAAGTATTGTTCTTCCCATTCCGAATGAAAGTGGTATGTCTTTACCTTCTTACAACTGCTTGCCGCTTGCCATAATATTATTTTTTGTTGTTCTCTACTAACCCAACCGCTGGACGTTGGTTACGCGTTCAGTTTTAAACTAAGCGCAATGTCGCCGCGCCGTACGTATTTATCCCGTTCAAAGCAATCTTGATCGTTCTCGAACACTAACGCGCTGGTCCGGCTGGTCGGTTCTAGCCGATTCTAGCTTGATGGCGTCAGCGGCAGATCGCTCACCGCAACGTTGCCGCTCTTTATGTTTAATATTATGACAATTCGATTTTTTTGTGGAATTTTCGGAAACTTCTCTGATTTTTGCAGTTTGTATTTTTTAAATTAAAATCGTTGTGAGAGCTACCAGAATAACCTCCGCGAGCTACCGGTAACCAGCGATCGACAGGTTGGCGACCACTGCTCTATATACTCTCTGTGTCTCTGAATAAAAAGGAAAAAGAAGAGTGATTTGACAGAGAGTGTGTAGATGGTCAGCGTTAATGGTAGATGATTATAAAAGTAGTTATGGAAGGTTAAAAAGATAAAATATTCAGTTATAAAATTGTGTATATAGTTAAAATTAAGATTGTACAAATAAATTGTAAATAAAGAAATATAAACTAACAAACTCATTTTTTGTGATTTCCAATTGCTACACACCCTGTAAATTTATCTTATATAAAAGATGATTTAAGAAATTAATTAAATGTACTGAGAGATTTGAAACGTTATATTCACCCTTAGGTTCGAAGCATACAATTTTTTTTCTCCTTTCCTAACCATTAAACTAATTTTTTGTTATTTCTAAAGTTACACACCCTGTACATTTTTTATTATTCTAAATCGGCGCCAAAGATGCGAATGGAAGTAAACAGATAAGAGTTTAAAGAATGTTTCTCGGTAATATTTTATCAGTTTTACTATTTTTACGTAAACAGATAACACGACCACTTTTCTGATGTGTCATCAGTATATTTCCAAAGTAAACAGTAATTAAAAAATAGTATATGGCGCAACAAATGGAGAAAGTTTAACTTTTCTCACGAGTGGAAGTTTGAGACACGAGCGCAAACACACAAAAAGCACTTATTCGCACATGTTGCACACTATACTTTTTCTATAACTGCACAAATATAACGAATACAAGCAAATAGTTATATAGAAAAAGCATAGGCATCGATGATGCCCTTAATGGAGAAAAAGTCTTTACATTGACGATTCCCATAGTGGAAAAAAATATGTTGATTCTCCACATAAATGTATGTGGTGCCGTGAGTAACATTTCTCACAGTATGAACTATATATGATTTTGAGATTAAGTAAGCTATGAGAGATACGCTACTTTTTATAGCAGTTGTAGAAATTAGTAAATTGTGCAACAAGTAGGGAAAGTTTAGCTTTTCTCACGAGTGTGGAAGTTCGTGGCATGAGCCTGAAGGGCAACGTACCACCCTCTAATTTTGACACCTACAGAAAATTTAAAATTCAAAAATATGTCAAAAATGGTAGAAAGAAGTCAAACAACCACTGAAGTAGGAAAAAAAAGTAGGCATAGGTCAAAAAGCTACGATCTATTTAGAAGAAAAGTGAGTTGGTTTTTTTTTATTTCTTTACTGCAATTGAATCACAATTTCCCACGGAACCTCCATTAGAAATATTGTCATTTTCTTATATTCATGCAAACTTTTTATTCCACATTTTTTACCTTTTTAAATTTATATTTTTGTAGTTAAATTAGATTGCGAAAATAAATCTTTTTTAAAAAAGTAATTTCGAGTATTGCAATATTTCTATCTAGTATTTTGCCGTCTAAGAAGGAAACGTGGCAACGGCGCTTTAGTGTTCCGGATACAGTTGGTGAGACCCTACCAAAACCGGTCGGTTTTGGTCTTCCTGTTTATTGTAAACATCTAATTAGTTACTAATTATGTTGTTGTTGTTGTTTAATAAAATTGTTTACTTTATTTCGGTCGATTCACTAATTTAATTCGGAATATTTTTTTGTTTTGTCGGTTCAATTAATTTTTAATTCATTCTTGGAATAATTGTGTTTCGAAAATTAGAAACTAGATCGATGTGAGAATAGAGAAAGCTAAAGGAATTTATCAAATATTTTACATTATATAGGTGCAGATATTAAGTATATAATATGGAAAAATGAAATTATATCGTATAATTTTACATATATTAATGTAACGGCGATAAAAATATATAAATAAATTCTTTTTGGGTGGGGACTTTATAAAGAATGTATATAATTATTGTTCTAAACCCGTGTTATACAGCACGATTATTATTATATGTCATTTATGTTATCAAACTTGTTATAACAATAAAAATTACATGAAATTCAAGGTCTTCTTGAAACATATACAGTGCTATTCAAAAGCCCCCTCCCCCCTCGTATCTTTTGAACGGCTACACTTACATTAATAAAATTTGGAGGGTGAAAATAAAGTGTTGTAAACTTCTCTACGAATGGTAACAGGTGATGTAATAGTAATAGATGGTGCCACTCTGGCCAATAATTTTAAATAGGACCTTATGGCTAGTGATTCTCGTTTGAAAGGCATTGACATTGGCTACATAGCCATATTAATTTTGTTTGGGTTTAAATTAATTTTGACGGATAAATTAAATAAATAACACACCTATTATTTCACATTTGAATATTGGAAGATTTTTCAGTCCGCCTCTGGTTAGTTGTCAAAAAAATTGATGTTTTTAATTTAATTGTATTATGTTGCTTTGCAAAGTTTTTCTAAATAGCTTAAATATTCAATTTTATTATTGTTTAACGAGACGTTTAAGAGTTTACATAGGCAAAATGGTACGTACTCAAGCCGACAAAGTAGCAGCTATCTTAATAATTGGTGAATCTAGAAAGAATCTCCATGAAGCGGAACGTTTATTTAATGAGAGATACCCAGATCGCCATATCTCGAGAACTTAATTGAGGGAGCTTCTTCACAAGTTTGAAGCAACAGGTAGTGTTCAAGATGCCGAACGATCTGGTCGACCAACATTTAGTGATGATAAAAAAATTGATATAGTTGCTGAAATGGTAGTAAACCTTACTTCCTCTTCAACTAAAGATGCGTCTATCTCTGTGAAGTAAGTAAAAGTGACACAAATCCTCACACCTTTTGTGAACAACATACCCAATTTCCAGAAAGTCAATGTTTGGGTAGGTATTTTGGGAAACCACATAGTTGGTCCTGTTTTCCTAAATTCAAATTTAAGCGGTGAAGTGTATCTGGAGATGTTACAAAATGCAATTGAGCCGTTAATTCTTGAAATTCTAGAAGATAATCAAGATGAATTTGGCCATCTGGAAATAACATTTCAACACATTATTATGGTGCAGTAAGACGTTACCTGGATGAAGAATATCGAGGTAGATGGATCGGCCGACGAGGTCCTATAGAATGGCCACCTCGGTCACCAGATCTGACATCATTAGATTTTTTCTATGGGGGTACTTGAAATCCAAGGTTTATACTGCGGCACCAGATAGCATTGGCGTTTTGAAAGAAAGAATTACTGAATAATGCAATGCTATTTCAGCTGACACATTCGAACGAGTACGACAAGAGTTTACTAATATGATGTATTACTGTCAGGAAGTAGACGGAGCACATTTAGAACACTTGCTATAAGAATCCATTGTTGATATTTGATTCATTAAATTTAAAAAAATAATTTCAATATTTTTGGTATTTATTTAATTTATCCGTGAAAATTAATTTAAACCCAAACAAAATTAATATGGCTATGTAGCCAATGTCAATGCCTTTCAAACGAGATATCACTTGCCATAAGGTCCTATTTAAAATTATTGGCCAGAGTGGAACCGTGACGTCATCTATTACTATTACGTCACCTGTTACTATTCGTAGAGAAGTTTACACACTTTATTTTCACCCGCCAAATTTTATTAATGTAAGTGTAACCGTTCAAAAGATACGAGGGGGGAAGGGGACTTTTGAATAGCACTGTATACCGGTTGACCCAAATAAACGCATATATCATTGGGTTAAATTGTGACAAAGTTGCGGTTTTAAGGAGAAAGAGATTTATCGAATGTTTTTTTTACAGAGCCACTTAAAGAGATGTCAAAAAGCAGTTAACACTTGTTCATTATCATTTTTGATCGCATTTAATGTCATGTCATCTACATATCTACTTGACATTTCGGATTCCCATATTCATCTTCAACTTAATTTTGTTCAACTTTGATGTTTGTATTATAGATGGAAAATGTCTGTAATTTTTTTATAATAGTGTTACGAAATCGCATCCTGGTGTAGTCAACGAGGCCGACCCTGTTCTAGTTCGATATCTAAAGTTAAAATTTTGGCGGAAGCACTCGGTTTTCTGGGAAGGTCCTTTTTTATTATTGTTTCTATAGAGGTGTTTCTAAGAAGGTCGATTGTTTGTAGGAAGCCGCATTCGAGAAATTTCAGGAATCCAAATGTTCCAGAAAAACGTTTTAATATATAATCAACTACCTGCAAACCGTTTCATTTTCAGTAGTAATAACCCAAGGACATTGATAATTGTTCGAAAAAATTTTATAACAGATTTCGAAAGCTTGTTGCTTGTTGCTTGCCTATAAGCAACAAGCTTGAGAAAGTTATAAAATTTTTGAGCATTTATCAATGTTCGAGGGTTATTCGGATAGAAAATGCTTCGCTAATTATAGAAAAGAAGTACAGAGCTTCTATAATTTCATTAATATTCTCGTCAGTATTATGACCAAATCGTGACATTTTGAAATATCAAATATTTGAAACGTCAAAATCGAAATAAATAATCAAATTGTATCCATAGCAACGTGATAGAGTGAAAACAGCCCATGGGATCTGTTTTCAGTATAATGTTGTTCTGATTGGTTGTGTTCAATCAAATGACCTCAAATAAACAATAAAAGTGAACATAGTTTCGGAATTAAAAATTTTGCGCTCCTGACAAATTTGAAATTTTGGATTACAGTGAATGTTTAAAAAAAATGAAGGAGATCATACGTCGTTGTTGTTTTTATTGAGGAAGATGTAAAACAGTATGGACGAGACATTTTTGACAATGTAGGTTTACTAACTTTTTTGACTCTTATATACATACTGGTTAAAAATTAAACTTTGAAAACTAAATCTTAACACATTGTTTGAAATATTTATTATACTAACGAAGACTGTGGTCAGCTGATTAGAAGCGGCCAACTTGAATTGCCGATAAATTCTAGGGAAAATTTTTACGAATATCTAGGGAAATGCAGTGTTGCCACTATAACTTTATATCAGGCATTTTGATGTGCATTTTTCCCTAAATCTAGGGATTTTTGGGCGAATCTGCCCCCCAAGTGGCTTCTTATCTACTCATGTGCTTTGGCACGTTTTCCACTTTATGATATCCTGTTAGAGAAAAAGATTAATGCACTGCAGTTATATTTGTTTTTTTTATTGATGCCTCATATTACCTTTTTAAAGCACGCGTCAGCGTGTTTAAATCGAACTTTCAAACACGCGCGTTTTTTAAAGTCCCCATAGTAACAACAATAACTTGAGAAACGTAAGTATCAATGACAACTTTTTTTATTAGTTTTTAAATAGTATATTTTCATTGGGAACCAATGTCTTATTTGGTTTTTTCTGCAAAATGTATTTATATATTCATATTTACATTGTATCCTTTTAAATATAAATAAAGAAACTTTTTGATTATTGATCTGACAGCAGTACCCCGTAACGTCAAATAAAAATAAATACTATTTGACGTTCACGAAACTTGGCTGGGCATCGAGGATGGACCTCCATTTTTTTGTAGTAATAATATAATAATAATATTTTATGATTCCAAAGTGCACCAATAAAAAAAATAGCGTAAAGTATTCGTGGATAACTGGTCTTTCAAACACTTGCTCTATTTCGAGCACTCGGCTGCGCCGTCGTGCTCGAAAAATCGCGCGTGTTTGAAAGACCTCTTTATCCACTTATACTTTAATATACTATTTTGTCTAACACATTAGGTTTGTTATCACACGAGTCACAATCAGAAATAGTCAGGATTTTGCGGAATCCATTTCTGATTGAAAACAGCTGGACGATGTTCACACAGGTTTGACTGATGGTTTTCCAACTGTCCAACGTCCAGCTGTTTTCAAACAATCAGAAATTTATGTATGAACGCGGAGAAACGGATTGTGCAGAACCCTGACTGTTCTGATTGTTTGTGACTCGTGTGAGAACAAACCTAATGTTGCTTAAACATATGTGACCACAGAATATTCCTAATACTGTACACATCTTCTATTGCATGGGCCATTTTAATACAAGGAATATCAATGGATTATTGATTTGAAGACGTATGTTAAATAATTACATCGCTTAATGACTATTATTTATTTGTATTGTAATGTTTTACTTATTTATTTAAACGTTTTTGTTACGACGGGTGGGATAAATGTATACACACTATACAGTGTGGAACAGCCAAATGGAATAAATTCGATAACGAATAAATGAGAGCGCTTGGACACGTCGATTTGTAATTTTTATATACGAATTTTTTTCAAAAAAATATATATAGGGTGTGTCATGTGACAGTGGCCGATACCAACTTTCTTATTTTAAATACAACCCCCTGTATATTATTAGTTTTTTGGATTCTTCAGAAAATTCTAGATATAATTCATGTACAATGTCCCATACCTATTTTCAACTGTTTCGGAAATATTAAGTGTTTTCAGATGTATTACAAATATTAACATTAAAAAAAGAATATTTTATTTCACAAATTCGCTACATTACACTCAATATTTATTTCCCATTTAGCTCTTAATATTGAGAAAATAAGCAAAAACCATTAATGCGTTCCTTTTTACTGATATGAAATAAAAAAAAATTCAAAAACAGTTTTGTTTATTTTCGTATAAAACTCACAGCCTTAGCAACTTGTTGTCTGTCTGCATGACAGTAGTGATCAGTGTCAGTGCTATTGTCGTTTGAATTTCGTTAACTGTACTTAATACTATCAGAAAATAGGTTCATTTAACAGAAATGCAGAAAATAACCATTCTACAAATGATTGGTTATGGAGATAACACACGGACACAAATGGAAGTTTCTCGCTTATTTCACGAAAAGTTTCCAAATTTGCCGCCTATATCCCAAGGAACAATTAGCAAAATAGAAAAACAGTTTCGCGAGCTTAGTCATGTAAGACAGACCAAAAAAGGAGTTGCCAATGAACTAAGCGATGAAACGAAATTGGATGTTATGCTTGAGTCCCACATAATTCTGGTCGAAAAGCAGCCTCACTGTTCAACATTAGCCACACATCAATTTTTCGAATATTAAAGGAAAGTAAAATGCATCCCTATAACATGATGCCAACTCAGGAGCTAATGGAAGACGATTTCGACAGGAGAACGTATTTTGTGAACAAATGATGGAAATGTTAGATAACAATATGATCCAATTAGAAGATGTTTTGTTTTCTGATGAGAGCACATTTACACTTCACGGTCATGTTAATCGTCAAAATTGCCGCTATTGGTCTAATGAGAATCCTCACTGGATGAGAGAGGAACATACGCAATATCCTGAAAAAGTTAATGTTTGGGCAGGAATTGTTGAAAATCATATCGTAGGTCCCTTTTTCATTGATGGCAACTCGAATTGAGATAAATATTCAGAAATGCTCCAAAATAATGTCGTGCCAACTTTGACAAACTTATATCCTGATCCAGCACAAGTTCCTGCCAATATACTATGGTTTCAGCAAGATGGAGCACCGCCCCATTACCAAATCAATATCCGGCAGTACCTGAACCAAAATTTTCCAAATCGGTGGATAGGGAGGCGCGGATCGATCTCCTGATCTGACGCCATTAGACTTCTTTTTGTGGGGATATGTCAAAAGTATTGTATACCAAACTAAACCACTAAACTTAGATGAATTAAAAAGACGAATCACGCTTGCGATTAGATCAGTCACGCCTGAGATGTTGAGTAACGTTAGAAGACATTTCTATACCAGATTAGCATGTTGCCAAGACGTTCGCGGCGAACATTTTGAACATCTCTTACATTGAAATTAATGTTTTTTTGTTTTTTATCTACATTATTTGTGAAATAAAATAATTTTCTTTTTTTAATGTTAATTTTTGTAATACATCTGAAAACACTTAACATTTCCGAAACAGTTGGAGATAGGTATGGGAAATTGTACATGAATTATGTCTAGAATTTTCTGAAGAATCCAAAAAACTAATAATATACAGGGGGTTGTATTTAAAATAAGAAAGTTGGTATCGGCCACTGTCACATGACACACCCTATATAATTATTTTTTTTGAAAAAAATGCGCGTCTAAAAATACAAATCGACTTGTTCAAGCGTTTTTCCCAACACGCTCTCATTTATTCGTTACCGAATTTATTCCATTTGGCTGTTCCACACTGTATGCCTATTTACTTAATTTATTTATTCACTAAACTATTAACTTACTACTGTTTATTTACTTAGACTTAATTTATATGTTCACTATTTATCTCACCAGATCAAATTATAAACTAATTCCGTTGATAGGTAGCCTGTCTTATATATTAAGTGCCTTTGTTCCTGGATCCTTCTATATTGCGGCTCACTAAAGAACAATCGCCTTCCTGGAATGGTCTAAATAAGACTGGACACAAAAAAATAATGGTAAACATTCGCGAAAGTTTTAACTTTTATAGACAGAGTCGTATTCAAGGACTACATCAGTGTGCGATTTCGTAACATTACCCCCTCCTTAAAAGGATGTTCCTCTGGAACTTCTGTGTAGCCGGAACTGGATCGGCAACTGGATCCATGTCTGCACTTTCCGATCGTATGTAAATAACAGAGCACCGCCTTCAACGGGTACCGATAATGGAGGGTATAGCTCCAAATTAATATGTGAACACCGGTATCCTGGAAGATCACCTTATCATGTTTTTAATGACTCTCCAATCCTGGACATTGCTAGTTTCTCCACGTGGGATTCCAGCACATTGTTCTCGAAGGCTTCGTAGCGCTTCCCACACATCCCGGTAGGTGGATCGATCTGAAAATTCGTTTCTAGTTACCAAGGAGAAGACGTCTCAGTCTCTTGCCAGGGGCTGACATCTGATCTTCAAGATTATCTAATTGTCCCAACTTCTTTCGAAAGACGGTTGCCAACACTCGTGCGTATTTGTTACTGGCCGAGATGTTATGTGCCAGTGAGTACTCTTCCGGGAGCGTGAACAAATATTGTCTTTATTCTGTAGTGACTCCGTATCTAGCTTTCCCGGTACCTCCGTATGTGCCCATAAATTCTTCGAAGGCTGGGCCAGACTGTTATAGATGGTTCACCCCTACCTCTTTGTCATGGTCTCCTTCGAATGGCGCTAGTTGGTGAACTACTCTCTGTTTTCCATTGGGATCTTGCTTATACGATAGATGATCCTTTTCTCATTGTCGGGTTGTGTAACCATACTTTGTCCCCTTCTTTCAAACTGCCTTCTGTAGCCTGCGTGTCGTGCCGTTATTTCATTTTGTCGCTGGCAACTTGAAGATTCGTTCGAACCAATTCGTGCACGTCGTCCATCTTTCTTCTCAATTGGATCACTTAATCTTCTCCTACTAGATCGTCGTCAGGCCGACAGTCAAACTCCAGGTCACAAGGAAGCCTCATTTCACGTCCAAACAGGATTTTCGCACCTGTTTCACCCGTGAACTCATTGATGGCGGATCGATAAGCCAACGCAAATAAGGAAAGATACTGGTCCCAATCTCTCTGGTGACTGGAACCTAGGTATTTTCCAATGGCCCTGTTCATTCTTTCGACCACTCCATCTGACTGTGATTGCAACGCTGTTGTTATGATCTTCTTCATTCCCAGCTTGTCACAAATGTGGACTTCCAATGGCACACCATATCGGCTGATAAATTCTTTCACCAATACATCCGCGACAGTTGTGGCGTCTTGATTCGGGACTATGTGAAAGGATCCATTAGAACCAGGATGTATTTACCACCATTTTCTGTCATCGGAAATGGTCCAGCGATGTCTAAAGCAATCCTTTCGAAAGTGCTTCCAACATTATATTGTTTCATGGGGGCCTTTCTCTTGCGATGTGGTCCATTACTCGTAGCACAAGTCGTACATCTCTTACACCAATCCTTCACATCGTCGGAGCTGTTCATCCAATAACACCTTCCACACACTCGTTGAAGAAACTTCTTCACTCTCAGATGACCTCCCGATGGACTGTCGTGTAACTCTCACAGCACCTCTGCTACTCTCTTTTCGTTACCATCATCGTTTTTAAGGACTCTCTTCAAAAACAACCCTTCTTCCAGGACAGGACAAGGGACTCCCACTGAGCCCAATATGTCTTGAGTGTCAGTGAAAATATTGACACTTCTTTCCAGGTAGGTCGCCGATTTTCTTCCTTCCATTGCCGAATCTTATTTAGGTGAGAATCATTCTCCTGATCTTGTTGGGTGATCACTCTTCATTGATTACTGTAGTTCTTGAAACTGCAGCTTCCCTAGATTCCGTCTTGTTGCAGTGGGAAGTCTATTTGGCACGGCCGTCCGGACAGGGAGTCGGCATTTCCATGACTCACACCAGCTCGATGTTGAAATCGTACCCTTTTAGTCGTTCAATCTATCTGCATGATCAGTCCGGATTAAGAACTTCCTACCATAGAGATACTGGTAAAAGTGTTCCACGGACTTCACTACCGCCAAAAGTTCTCTTCTTGTGACGCAGTAGTTTCGTTCTGGTTTGGAAAGGACTTTACTGAAATATCCTAGCACTCTTTCTTGCCCTCCTTAGATCTGTAAGAGCACTCCTCCAATTCCGACGTTGCTTGCGTCAGTGTCAAGAATAAAGTCTCCCTCTGGTAATGGGTATCCTAATATCGGCGCCGTGGTTAAATGCTTCTTCAACGTTTCAAAAGCCGTTTGATAGTCTTCGTCCCATTGGAAAGCTCTTGTTTCTTATGTGAGTCGAGTTAGGGGCTTGGGAATATCTCCAAAGTTCCTGATAAATCTTCTATAGTATATGGTAAGTCCAAGGAAGCTCCTAATTTAATGTTTGTCGGTGGGTTGCGGCCACTGCCGAATGGAAGCAATTTTCTCTGGATCCACCGCCACTTCTTCATTACTCACTATATGACCTAGACAGTTGACTCGGTTTTGGAATAGCTGACATTTCTTCGGGTTTAACATGAGCTGGGCAGCTTGGAGTCGTTTGAATACGTCTTCCAAATTCTTCAGGTGCTCGTCAAATGTCTTCCCCATTTCTTCAAGTGGCATCGTCTGAAGTACATCTAACGCATCTCCCCGAAGCGCTATTGTTAAGTTTACTGCTTTCTCCTTATCGGATCAATTATTCACTCTAGCGGCTGCTTTTAATTGTTTTACGTAATTGGTCCACGACGTCTTTCCGTCGAACGTTGGGGCCTTAACTTGGTCAAAACTGCAAATATCATCTGCCTTGGGTTGTGGTTCTGGCTTGCAGGGTTTTATATGTTCAATCTTCTTTTCTTCTGCTGGCGTATCTTGTGTTCTTAAATCTCTCTAACTCCTTGATTTTCTCGTCTATCGTTGTCATCTTATTTTCAATGTCTAATTCTATTTTCTCGTCTATCGTTGTTATCTTGTTTTCAATGTCTGATTTTAGAAACGAAATTTTATTCTCGACGTCAGTTGCAATGATAAGATATCGGCAGAAATGTCGTACTTCATAGCAGAAATATTGTTATTCATTGAAATCTTCTCTTCCATGGTAGAAATATCGTTCTTCATATCAGAAAAATCGTTATTTATAGCAGAAATTGACGAGATTAAGGTGGAAGCCTCGTCATTAAATAAAAATGTTTCTGGATCAAAGCAGTCATTTTCCAGTGCCAGTAATTCACTTTTCTTACCAGACGTTTCCAACTCACGATTTTCCAATTCTGCCTTTAGTTCTGTCCGAGGGGTTAACCACCTGGCAAATGTGGTGTACAATGTCTGGCAAATGTGGCGAATGTAGCAAATGTGGCAAATGGTGAGTGCTTGGCAAGTGTAAAACATATTTGGGGAATGTGAACACTATCTCGGAAATATACTACATGTCTGGTAAATGTAAATAATTGACATACAAGCTATTGTTTCAGATTTAGATACTTTCCGTCTCTCTGCCGTCTGTCTGATGGAAATTTTATTAGACACTTAATCTCAGAAACTATTGAACTCGCTACTGAACTATAATTTCTTTGAAACTTCGAACGCAAATTAGGGACATCTCAAACGATCTCAAACTTCATAATGCCTAACACCTTTTCAAAAAAATATTTTAGAACAAAAGGACCTTCTTGCGTTCTTCATATTTGTCATACATTAATCATTTGAAAACAATTTTTTAATACTATTCTTTTCTTTCATGATTTAAATAAACGGTTTTAAAGATTAAAACTAACTTTTCCTACGATCACTACCCAAAGTAGGCTTTTGCACACTCAAATCTAGCCGCAAAGTTGGTGTTTTCCGTGATCTGTCATAATTTGACATTATTTCCGCTCTAGAGCGTACTTTTCCGCTCACATTTTTTCATTTACAATAAACTAAAGAAAGTTAGTAAATAATAGTGTAATGTTTTTCTAATTTATTTAAACATTAAACGAGTGGGATAATTTTTAAACACACGGTATGGCTACTTACTAATTTATTTAAACACTAAACTAATCACTAACACTAATTATACACGGTATATTCACTTAAACTAATTTATATAAACAGTTTACTAATTTATATTCAATGATTTACTTGTTTATCTCACGATGTTAAATTATCAACTCCCTCATCCGCTGATCGGTCCTTTATTTATATTAATGCCTTTTTTACTAGAAAATTCCGGACTGCGGTTTACTCAGAAATAAATGGCTTTCTGGCATTTTTTAGATAAGACTGGTCACAAAAACAATGTTTAGATAAGTTAGTCGTAAACAGTTATAAAAAAACCTGCGTATCCGCCATAATTTTAACTTTTATACCTGGCTCAGACAGAGTCGGATTTAGGGACTATACCAGTGTGCTGTTTCGTAACAATAGGTATATTAATAGTAGATTATACACCAAGCGACTAAAGTGACCCATTTAATCCCGCGGGTGGGACCCATTTAATCCCCGTGGGAATCAATCCATTACATTTTTAATAAAAATAAATACTACTTAGGATGTACTTTTACGAAACTTGGCCGGGCATCGAGGATGCACTTTTATGAAAAGAAACTTGGCTGGGCATCGAGGACGGACTTTTATGAAATGAAACTTGGCTGGGCATCGAGGACTTTTATGAAATGAAACTTTGCTGGGCATCGAGGAAGGACTTCCATTTTTTTGTAGTAAGTCAAAGTGCGCCAATAAAAAAAAATAGTTTAAAGTATTCGTGGATAACTGGTCTTTCAAACACGCGCGATTTTTCGAGCACGGCGGCGCAGTGTTATAAGACCTTACAGATTAGACCGATTCAGACGTCATTTTAATTATTATTTTCTATCTTATAAACCCATCCAAAACACCTATGATATAGTTGTAGTTAATATTTAAAAATATTCAAAGTGTATAACTAATTACTCCCAATATTTTTCGAACCTCAATTTGTTTAATCTTGTAAATGTCATCTTAATGTCATTTACGACTTTTGTAAGTTTTAAATTGTCATTAGTTGCTTTTACGCCGTTTTTGATAGATTAAGTTATTTTACTTCTCGAAACCTTGACTTAAAACATCAAATTAGAAGAGGTTATGGACACAGGACACGCGTGAGACACCATTGAAGCTTCTGGAGTTTGTAATTTGTTGAATTTTTGTGTTAATAAGTGATATCATGAGCCAGCTTCCGCTGATCGAGCATCTAAAAGGGCACGAGAACTATGGTACGTGGAAATTTGCGGTACAGATTTATTTAAAACACGAAGAGCTTTGGGAGGCAGAAAAGGCTTTTTCATGCATTTTTTAAATTATTTGTCTAAAAATAAGGTGATCGTAGAAAAAATCTTGTGTGCAATTCGAGCAGAAAGTGCGTTGACGCTTTCGGCAGATTGCGGCAAAGTATCACTTTCCGCTCTTAATACACAAATAGCTATTTCCGCATCTGTGGCCCTGAATAATATTCTATCATAAAATTGTCACTTGTATACACTTCGGGAAATGTATCGTGCTAACAAACCGAAATTTGTCCAAAAATAACCAAAAATGTAATATATCTGGATTTATAGGACCCGCTGTACTCTCGCTTAGTCAGCTGAAAATCAATAGGGTACATCTGTGAGACACCTTGACCAATATTCAATCATAAAATTGGTCACTTGTATACACTCTGGAGGCTGTATCTTGCTAACAAACTGAAAATTCTCCAAAAATGACTAAAATGTCGTACCTCTAGTACCATAGCACCCGTTGTGCTGGCGCTGGTGAGCTGAAAATCAATAGGGTTCATCTGTGACATGTCCTTAACAATATTCAATCATAAAATTGGTGACTTGTTGCACTCCGGAGGCTGTATCGTACTAACAAGACATGTAACGAAAAGTGGCCGACGACAACGACACACACAGGATTTTTTTTCTAAAAACCGTTTTTTTTTGTGTTGTTGTTGATGGTAAACGTAAAAATAACTCAAAAAAAAATCAAATTTCCAACTTTTTTTGGGGTAAACCAATACTTTTCTCGCATATTAGATAGGTTGGGCAGAAAAGTAATAGATAAACACTACTTTTTGTAGTGAAGTAATTTTATGGAAAATGAAAATTTGGTTATTTCAGAATAAGTGTAAAAGCCAACACAAAAATATCTAGTGCAAATTATTAATAAAACCGAAAAACATAATTTGAGCAGTAAAGGGTTACGTGCACAGTTGACAGATCGTGTACTGTTTGGAGGACCAATAAAACGAAAATTTGTAAGTTGCAACGAGTATTCCCTTACTATATTCATCTACAAGAAAACAAACCACAACTACTGTTTATTAACTTACAAAAATCTTTAAAAATACCCTCGCAAATACCTAACGTTTTTCAATGGTAGAAGAAAAATACCAATACTAACGTCACCAACAGCGACTCCTCTAATTTTGAGCTCTTAAAACTTTTTCATGATCTAAATTATAATAAACCTAATAAATTAAATTTTATTTCACGAAATAACGTCAAAAATATGCAAAGAATGGAACACTGTTCCACTCTTTACCGTCTGTACCGGTAATTTCTTCTGTCACTTTCAGGTCACTTAGTCTCTTGGCCATTTTTACGTAGCTATTTATTTATATTACCCCACATCTGACAACAATGTAATGTTTTTCTTATTTATTTAAACGTTTTTGTTACGACGGGTGGGATACATTTATACACACATACATGATGGTGAAAGTGGGAATCCGAAACGTGAGATGAATACGTAGATGACATGATATTAAAGACAATAAAAAATTACAATGAAAAAGTCTCGATTGTTTTTTTGATATCTCAATAAATGGCTATCCAAAAAATTTAAACCAAGTACGGGAAATCATAAAAACAACTACTTTCTTGGCTATTAGTCTCGACGGATATTGAATTCCATCTTCATCGAAAAACGGCAAAATTGATTTAATATTTCATAAAAACTAAAAATGGTAAATTTGAAAGACCTAATAAAATCAAAATGTGAACGTCTACCGAATTAAAAACAACTCTGGAAATTAAAATTTACCAAATAAAAAGTTGTATTTATATTGCTAATAGAAGACGTAATCTCCGACGAGTGTTACGCACATGTCCAATCGATCTAAACAGAGTTCATACATAACCTATCATTTAATTTTTTTATCAACATGAAAAGATATTGCGTATTTTTATTTTGTATTCAGTTTTTTTTCAACTTTTCATTCAAATCAAAACAGAGTTCATACATAAACTATCATTTAATTTTTTTTTAACATGAAAAGATATTGCATATTTTTATTTTATATTCAGTTTTTTTCTCAATTTTTCACTCAAATTTTCATAAAATGGAAAATATACTTACTGTGAGAAGTAATAATCGGTGTGGTGGTCGCCTTAGTTATAGACGCCGTGGTGACGGGCTGTGGATTATTTACAGGTTTGGAAGATTCCGTAGCTGAAGACGATCTAACGCGCATTTCCAGTAACCTCCTATTCTGTCCCATATTACTAAACAGAAACATATACTATGTTACCAATAAATCTAAGCATCATTCTTCAATTTGGCAACTGAAGCTTCTCAAAGAAACGAAGAATTGATATCTATCGTCCACCATACAGTCCTCATTTGGTCACAAGACTTTTTATTCCAGTACAAAACGTGTACAAAAAGTTATTTTCATATATTAATACTAGACAAAAATCATTTTCGTAGCAATGAAATCATTAATGAAACAACTGAACGTCATTATTTAATTTCTCATATGTAAAGGGCGGAATATATGCAAAGTGCATATATTTGCATATTTTTACAAATTTCATAAAAAATTGCATATTTCGGTAAAAATAAAATTTGTGTGCATATTTTTATGTTTTTCGTTTTATCAAAAGATTAAGTGCGTCCCTTGCAGATAATTGAAATATTTTAAAAGGTGGGTAGGTTTTATTATTATATGGTTTATGGACCCATTTTATTATTATATGGTTTATTGCCGGCATTTATTGGGTGTTTAGGAATTCCCAAGTAATCAGCTTGCCTAATTCACCGAACCGAAGTCGTGTTCGGTGGTAGTAAGTATTGTCACCGCGAATGAGTTCATAACAAAACTTTCTTTTTTCGGGGTCTAGGTTTATAGTTCGGACTTCAAAGTATCGACACCAAGTGTCTTGTTTCTTTTCGGTGCCTAATTGGAGATAAAATGTGGTTTCTTCTTTTGTATTTATATTGTATAGTTTAGTTTGTCGATAGATTCCAGTGTGAAAAGAGTGATTTCGAAAATATTTATTTCAAACGCCTAAAATGCCGAAAGCCGCTTCGTGGATTAATAATTTTCCTGAGTTGGAGTTTAGTGGGGATAAAGTGTTTTGCAAAGTTTGTGCCAAAATCATTGTTTGTGAAAAGAAGTTCCAAATTGATCAACACTTGAAAACAGCTATGCATAAAGCTAAGTTGCAGAAAAATAAATCTGTGCCTGTTCAGCAGTGTGTGCAAACCGCATTTCAAAATGTCAAACCAAAGAGTGAAAAGGAGGTGTTTCATCAAGACTTATGCAAAGCTTTAGTCGCAGCAAATATACCTTTGAAGAAACTGCAAAATACACAATTCAGAGATTTTTTGCAAAAATATTGTAATCAAAACATCCATGACGAATCCACACTTAGAAAGAAGTATGTGCAAACAGTATACGAAACCGTAATGGGAGAAATTAAAGTTTCACTGGGCGATGAACATTTTTATATTATTGTTGATGAAAGCACAGACTCATGTGGTCGATATATCGCACATCTTATGTCAAGAAAATGAGCCAGGGAAGTAATATTTAATATCTTCTAAACAGTTAGACAAAACAAATAATGTGACCGTAACTCGATTTATTCAGCAGTCTCTATCAAATTTTTTTTTACCAAATCCAGTTCCAGTAGAGAAGTTTTTAGTGTTTTTGTCTGACGCAGCGCCGTATATGGTTAAAGTAGGCCAAAAATTAAAAATATTTTATCCCAATATAACATGTCACTTGCCTTTTACACGGGATAAACAGAGTTGCAGAAACTATTAGAACAGCATATCCCTTAGTGAACAAATTAATTTTAAATGTAAAGAAAGTGTTTATGAAAGCACCTCTAAGAGTGCAGATCTATAGAGGGAAATTGCCAGGAGTTAGTTTACCTCCAGAGCCCGTAAGTACTCGATGGGGAACATGGATTAAGGCCGCGTAATAACTTCGTTAGAAAGTAGGAATATAAGTTTAAGAGAATCAATTAATATTGTTGAAACTTTTTCCGACAAATGCAAAAAAGTTCCCGCTGATGTAGGAAATCAAGTAAGAAGTAAACTCGAAGTTATTGTGGAAAAGAATAAAGGCTTCAAGTATTTAATGGAAGTCAAAAATATTTTTGATACTAAACCATCCAACGAAGTAATACCTTGGCCTTATAACTTACCACCCAAATTAAAATATTGCCAGATCACATCGGTAGATGTTGAAAGAACTTTTTCTTTGTACAAACATATTTTTACAGACAGAAGGCAAACACTTTTATCGGAAAATTTTGAAAAATATATCGTTATAAATGCATTTTATACTATTTCAGGTTAAAAATTTTACCTATTATATTTTTCTTTTAATTTTACTTAAAATAAATAGTTTTTGTAAGAGTCGGCGTATCTTTATTTCCATTTTTCCATGTTATATTCAAGGCATATAATTGCATATTTTGACAAATAAATGCATATTGTTGCATATTTCAAAGAAAAACTATGCATATATATTCGCATATTTTAACTGAATTGACGTGCATATATTCCGCCCTTTACTCATTATGTTTATTCAAATCCAATAGTCCAGGAGAATTAGACCTCAAACCTTTGAAATATGGCTGTGTCGTGTCGTAGATTAGGTGGTTGGAATTGCTCGGAAATCATGTAAGAAAAGAAAATATGAAGGTCCACCAGCTGAAAAAGTTGTGCTATTTGCAGGAAAAATCATAAACTGCAAAAATCGCTAAATTTTTCCGATATTTCTTAATATAACTCTTTAAATATGCAAGATAAAATAAAAAGTCTACTTACGAATTTGTTCTTTATGAAATTCTCTACGGGATAGAATTGGTTTCAATTTTTTCGTTGAGAGAAATGGCGATAAGTGTAAAAAAAGTAGCTAAAAAACGAGGTTATTTTAAAGCATTTGTTTCGCAGATAAGAAATAATCCAATCACGCTATAAATTGGGATTTAAGAATCAAAATTACAGGTAGTACAATTAATTGTTATGTATATTAATGGTATATTTTATTTCATTATAAGATCTACATACAATAAATAATGATATTTCGCTTTTTTGTTACAACATTATTGTATTCTACTTTTTTACATAAATATATTATTTTGTTTTATTTTAACTATACGAATTTGCTATGAACACACAATCCTAGCATGGACATAATCGAAGACACAAGTGGATAAAGGTGTCATGTCGCAAATTCATTTTTTTGAGATAATTAACTTTAAACATTTTTTATTGGAACTTTTTTGTGTGATTGAATTGAAAATGTTAGTTTCAATATTTCGTTAAGGATTATAATATACAACTTTGAATTATATTTAAATTTTTGGTGAAAACTCATCTTAATGAAAAAAAATGAAGTTTGAATGTACATGACACCTTCATCCATTGAAGATTAAAAAAAAATTATTATCTATTAAAAAGTAAAAAGGCGTCATGTACAAAAACATGTATTTTATTAAGTTAAACAACTACAAAAAAATGTCAAAAATATTCTTATTTCAATGTTATTTGGTTTTTCTCTTTTTCTTAGGTTTTTTTCTTCTTCCAAGATACGTTCATAAAACCATTTTAGTCCAGTAAAAATCGGCGCATGAGTACCGAAAACTATTCCACCTCAATTTTTTTAAGCGATCCTCTTTGAATTGCCCTACTGATGGTATAAATGCATGTTGCCATGGGGCAACCTAGTGTCATATTGTTTAAACCGAAATTGTTTAAACAAGTGGAAGGAATTGTTATTTTTCAACCGGACAATTTTTTTTTATATTCTTTATTGAAATACAAATAAAAAAGGTCCTATGACTTATCACGATAATGTTAATATTTTTAGAGATATGAATTTTTAAAGGTTCGAAAAATCTCAAATTTGGCTACTTTTAACCCATGAAAAATATATTAAAAAAATATAATAAAATATAAATAATAATTTTTTTAAATTCTTTATACAATAGTTAATAATATTCTTAATAGAGATGTAAGAAAATTTCATTGTTTATACCTGTTTTTTAATTGTTAATTTCGCGCGCTCACAAGTATGCATCCCTACCTTTAAGTATCGCCGTCTCTCTCTAACTCATGCGCTGCATCGGCCTCTCTGTGTCCTGAATCATTATTATTCATTTATCTAAAAAACCATTAACTTTATCAAGATTGGTAAAGAGAGCAATGTTATTAATAATTAAATTGTCTACAATTTGTTTTTAACAAAAGTAATTTAAGTATGAATCGGAACATGTAATTCAAATTACTTTTTTGTTATTATCATAGTGATTTATGCATTTTTATCAACAATAATAAGATATAATAGTATTTGAAAAATTTTTGGAATCACAATTATATATAAATAATAAGGTTTTGCTCAAACATACATTTGGAAAAATGCATTGAATCCGGAATATAAAACATTAGATTTTGATCAGTTGGAAATGGGCTTTTGTTTATAAATAAAGGTATTAGCAAAGTATCATTCTCTAGTTTCTATCCGAAATTCGTAAAATCTAAAGTTTTATATTCCGGATTCAATGCATTTATCCAAATGTATTTTTTGATCAAAAGCTTATTATTTATATATAATTGTGATTCCAAAAATTTTTCAAATACCATTATATCTTATTATTGTTGATAAAAATACATAAATTATCATGATAATAACAAAAAAGTAATTTTAATTACATGTTCCGATTCATACTTAAATTACTTTTGTTAAAAACAAATTGTAGACAATTTAATTATTAATAACATTGCTCTCTTTACCAATCTTGATAAAGTTAATGGTTTTTTAGATAAATGAATAATAATGATTCAGGACACAGAGAGGCCGATGCAGCGCATGAGTCAGAGAGAGACGGCGATACTTAAAGGTAGCGACGCATACTTGTGAGCGCGCGAAATTAACAATTAAAAAACAGGTATAAACAATGAAATTTTCTTACATCTCTATGGCACTAGATTGCCCCATGGCAACATGCATTTATATCATCAGTAGGGCAATTCAAAGAGGATCGCATAAAAAAATTGAGGTGGAATAGTTTTCGGTACTCATGCGCCGATTCCTCCTGGACTATTTATATTCTTCTTTAATAAACACCAGTTGTTCACGCAAGTTCGACAGTTTTTTAGATGTGAGTCCACCCCTTTTTGCGTAATTCTTTGAACTTTAATATTATCTGCTCTAGTCATTTCGTCAAGATTTAACACCATCTCTAAAATTAACTTTTTCATTCAATGTATTGTGTTTTTTATTCCAAATATGTAACTTTGTAGGTAGTTCGTCGAAGGCAAAAAAGTAGTTTTCCATATTACTACATACAGGCACTTGCAGCCTTAATAATATCACTGTATTGTTCTGGCACGTAGATATTCTCATACTTCCTGAGTTTTTTCTCTATTCGCCCAAAATTTCGATCCGAATCTAAGTAGCTGTGTCCCACTCCTGGGTACTTATGGTCAATTACTTTAAATATGCCATTTAAAAAACAACTTGCTATCTCAAGACTTCCCCGATTAGCCACGTCTTCCGTCCAATTAAAAAAAATGGTTTAGGCCCGTCAGGAATTCCAAAATTGTATAACCACATTTGACGCAAATAAAAAGCTTTACTAGTAGACAGTTTTGGAAGGGGCATGGTCTGCTGTAAATCCATGGTAATAAAGCAGGTATTTTTATCAGTTAATGGTTTTTTCCTGTCTCGATTTTACGCAACAAATGCAACTTTATAATTTTCAGTGTGAATTTCTGTGTTCCGACCAGAATCACAGGTGCTGCACGTATCGCTTCGTGGCTGGCCAAATGATAAATTAAATGCACTTGAAAATATATAGACATACGATGAAAGTTTAACTTTAAAGGAGTCATCAAGATTATTTTCTTCACATTCTTGAAGATACATCTTGTGCATCACACTCATATTAAGAATGGGAGACAAATACTTTTTATGGCAATTTTTGTTGCGTGAGTAGTGTGATTCTTCCGCAGGATATTTTTTGATGTGGTTAGTGATATAAGTCACTACTTCTTCATTAATCTTATGGGGCCGATTTCCGTGTCGGCCCCTCATATCTGGCGATGGCGCATTCAGTCCCTTTTTTAACTTATTTTGTATTACTTCAATTTTTTTTCGGCTAAACTGATAAAGGGAACACATCACATCTCGGCACATTACCTCTGTTTTTTTTATTAAAGACAACTGAATAATTAAATGTAAAGCATGTCTCTTTTTTTGCACCAGCTCTATGTCTTTTAACAGGATGAATGTTAATACTTCTAAACAACAAAGAATTTTTGGAGTTTACGTCTAGCGAATAATATTTTTTCAAAATCGCTTCTCTGTTTTGTTCGTTAAACTGTTCAGAGCATTTTAAGCTACACTTTTCTTTACATAGCAATCCTACCTTTATTTTATTTTCCGGCATGAGTTTTCCTCTCTGAGAAATATATTCCTTCGCCTTTTTGTCTAGCGATGGCAGATTTATTTTTCTTCCAATTATCTGGATTTCTGATGATACGAACCTTTGCAGTTTTTTACTATGTTTTTTAACTCTGCCTGGGGCAGCTGTGGGTGGATTGAGTAGCTCACAGTTGTCACTGCCGGTCCCAAGCCCGGACAAAGGAGGAGGATTCTTAGGTAAGGCTAGCAACCTGCCTAAGGTAAAACACTCACATGCACAAAGCACCGGTAATACAGCCTCGGAACTAGGATTGATTTCACAGACAACGACCCACGCGCGAAAAAGGACAAGGACAAGGAATAAACTTAAACTTAATATGAAGAAGCAACAAATAAGAATTGCATGCTGGAATATAAAAACACTCTATTCGAAAGACCATGAACTAATTCCCGAACTCAACGAACATAAAATAGACATATGTGCACTTTCCGAAACAAAAAAGAAAGGTAAAGGAACGACAAAACTAAATAACTACATCTTAATATACTCAGGCGTGTCAAAAGACCAAAGAGCAACATCAGGCGTTGGAGTAGCTATAAATTACAAATACGAACAGAATATAGAAAGCATAGAATACATGTGCGACAGAATCCTGAGAAAAGATTACGTTTGACCAACCCATTCACATCATATCAGTGTACGCACCCGACATTAATAAACCTGAAGAAATGTCAATGGACTTCTACGAAAGACTACAGTCAGCGATAGACAAAATACCAAGACATGAAAAGATAATCCTGTTAGGGGATTTAAACGCAAAAATTGGAAACGAGGTCGTGAATGGAATAAAACAAAAATATAGCGAGAATTTAACCAATTGAAATGGCGAAATTTTGACCGAATTCTGTGACAGAATAAACTGAGAATAAACAACACATATTTCCCCCATAAAGAACAACACAAATACACCTTCTATGACAATAGAAACAATAAATCAATAATCGATTATATCATCACCAATCGAAGTTTCTTACCTCAACAAATAATAGACATAAGAGTCCTATCTTCAGCCAACATCGGAACAGACCACAAACTTGTGCTAGGAAAGATACGAATAGGTGCGCCGCTATCCAAAAAAAGACCATCGATAAAAACTGAAAAATTCAATATAGAATCCCTCAATCACGAAAGCACTAAACAACTTTATTCAAACAGATGCCAAACACACGTCACTTTTAACCCCATAGCACAGTCTGATACCCCTAACACAGCCTGGAACAAACTGAATGAAAACATCTGCAAAGGTGCTAAGGAATCCCTAGGAACACGTACAGTGTCACACAACAGCAGACCGAACATTAAACCTTGGTTTACATTAGAAGTCAAGAACATTACAAGGGAAAAGAAGGAAAAATACTTACAATACAAGAAAACTCCAACACCGGAGAACCGAAACATCTATACCGAAGTAAGGAACAGGACTAATAATAGAGTACGAGAAATAAAAGAGGAATATTGGCAGCGATTTAGCAACGTAATGGAGGCGGATATGTACGGAGCACAAAAACGTATTTGGAAGATGTTGAGGGGTCTTAAACGAGAAACAAATGAAACAATACAATTAAGAACAATTGCAGAAGATACGTGGGAAAAATATTTCAGAGACCTGTACGCAGAAACAGTTGAACCAATGGAAGCACAAGAGACAGACCAGAGAGATAATATAGAAGATCACGCGCAAGTCACTTACGAGCAAGTAGAAGAGACAATAAGGAAACTTAAAAACAGAAAAGCTCCCAATCAAGATAAAATACCAAACGAGCTAATAAAAAACGCAGGCACGACTATCATAGAGGAGTACACAAAACTGTTTAACATTATATTACAATATAAGAAAATACCAGAAGAATGGAAACAAAGTATAACAATACCCATTTTTAGAAAGGGAGACAAAACAGACCCAGCTAACTATCGAGGAATAACACTACTGAGCACCTCGCTAAAACTTCTGACAAAGATCATTACGGACAAAATCTCCTCAACAGTGCCAATAAGCGAGGAACAGCAAGGATTCCGAAGAAACCGCTCCACTACCGATGCATTATTCATACTCAGGCAACTAGTTGAAAAAGCTTTAGACTATAACTCTCCAGCCTATCTATGCTTTATCGATTTAACAAAGGCCTTTGATAGAGTCCAATTAAAAGACATCATCACCATCTTGGAAAGCAGTAATGTCTCGAAAGAACTCACAGAACTTATCAAGGACTTAAACACAAACACAACAACCCAAATAAGAACAAACTCTACCTTAACGCAGCACCTCCGAACTACAACTGGTATTCGCCAAGGCGACAATCTCAGCCCTCTGTTATTCAACACAATCATGGATCAATTAATAAAAACCGCCAAGAATACTGGATTAGGATATCGAATGGGAATACATAAAGTAAGCATCAACTATGCCGATGACGCAGTACTTATTGCAGAGTCAGAAGACCCGACAGAATAGCCATAATAATCCGGAACAATGTACCCCACGGCAGAAGACCAACTGGACGTCCACCTAAACGTTGGCGAGATAGTTGGCAGTCAACCTCGCAAGAGTTACTTAGACGAGGAGGAAACCGGAACTAAACAAAACAGGCGATTTCGCCTTCTAATGAAGAAGAAGAAGAAATATCTTTTTATTTACTTTCTCTCTATTTTCATCAAAATTTTGGTTTTCATTTAAATCTATCCATGTATTACTATCGCCTGTAACATGACCACAAAAATAATTTTCTGGAGTGGCCAAACCCTTTTCCAAAGAGTTATGATTCATTTGAAACGCTTTATTACGAATGTTGGATAATGATTCATTATCTGAATCATCGCTGGATTCGTCCTCAGGTATGTATTCACTACCAGATGGATCATATTCTTCACTGTAATCAGTTTGTGACAATATGGAACTATTAAGACCTAAAATTGCATACCAAAAATTATTAAGTATGTTTCAAAACAGTTTAATTTGAAGCATTTTACCTGATGTGACGATCGTACTAGCAGACATTAAGGTTTCAGCTGCAACTACTTCTTTGCTGGTACTAGGTAGGCTAGGAGTATATCTCGGGGTAAGTTCATAATTTTCCGTCGCGACTACTATTTTGCAGGTATTATGTAAATTTTGCCTTCCTCGTTCAGGCTCAACTATCACTTTTTTTGATAGATTCTCGATATGTCCACATATTTCTGTTTCAACAATTGCATTTCCGAAAGATGTTCTCGTATTATATAGGTTATGGGAGAAATCCGTATGGGTGTCTAAACCAAAATTGAGACATATTACAATATATTAGATAGCAAAAAATCTAGTAATTTCTTACCTTTTGTTGAATGATTTTGTTTCTGTTGCTTCTCGAGTAAAGACAATATATGTTTTCCTCGAGACATCACTTTTTTACTCAACCCTTTAAAAGATATTCAAAAAAACTTTTGAGCTCACGTTCACTTTCACACACTTTGGCATGAAATATTGATTTGGCATAACCTCAAAAGAATGTGTCATGTACACTCTTGCTCAACCGACCTCCAGATAAATTTTAGTGGATAAAGGTGTCATGTTACCTTGACCCCTTCATCCATCGAAATTAATCTAAATATCGGAACATAACACTTTTATCCATGAAAAATCTGAGCTATTTACAGAACTTTCGAAACAAAAGTACCACAGAATAAAAATATCATATATAATAATATGTTTAATCAAAAAAAAAACAGTTTTTTGAAAAAATGTTACATGACACCTTTATCCAGTTGTGTCTTCAATTATAAGCATTGATTATTATAAAAAAATGCCAAATTATAAGTAGTTACTGTAGATGCTTAAATTGTCATAATTGGTAGACGCCATTCTGAAAAATGGCTACATCGATTCAAAAAAAAATTATCAAAATCGGCCCAATAGAAGTCGAGATACAGCAACTTTTTGCGCCGCGCTCGATTTGAAGCGTCGATTTCAACTTTTCAAAATCGCGTAAAAAAATGATAAAAACTTAAAAATTGTTCATTACAACTATTGTGTATTATAGTTTAGAGGTCTAAGTAGTAGTAAAAAAATCGGCGCCTATTACAACTCAAAAATGTATGCCTGGCATGAACGCAAAAATTACGTTAATTTTTTCGCGGAAATTAATTAACAATTAATTCATGTAAAAACTATCAGGCCAATTTAATTGGCCTTTGGCATATTGTTTTATACTATAATAAGGTTCTTAAATCCCAATTTATAGTGTGATTGGATGATTTCTTATCTGCGAAACAAATGCTTTAAAATAACCTCGTTTTTTAGCTACTTTTATTACATTTATCGCCATTTCTCAACGAAAAAATTGAATATATCGATTTTAAACCAATTCTATCTTGTAGAGAATTTCATAAAGAACAAATTCGTAAGTATACTTTTTTCTCTATCTTTCATATTTAAGAGTTATACTAAGAAATATCGGAAAAAATGAGCGATTTTTGCGTTTTTTTGCAGTTTACGATTTTTCCTGCAAATAGCACATTTTTTTCAGCTGGCCTTCATATTTTCTTTTCTTATATGATTTCCGAGCAATTCCAACCAATATCTAATCTGTCACGACACAGCCATGTCAAACTGTAGTGCTCCTGGCCTACAAAGAGTACAAAGTGAGCGTGACATATGACAGTTAACGTCTGCGCGACCAATCAGAGCAGCAAAAGTGGAGTGGGCGTGGAAGTGACGCTACAAAATTGGAGTGGTGGGGGTAAACCTAATTGTGACAACCAACATATAGTCCTGATTTAGTGACAATTTTTTTATTCTTCAACGATAGGATTAAACTTACAAATTTAACGTCGTGGGACATGTTGTATAAAAAATTATTCAAGAACGCCTAAACGAAAATTTAATAGGACAATATAATTTCATTGTTTAAAAGAGTAAACAATTTTGAATGAAATAAAAGTTTTGGTAGACGTTAAGGAATTTTGAAAAATAGGATTGAGACGCGAGATATTTTGGGAAATGTCTAATTTACCGTCTCTTGGAACTGAATTTATTTTTACATCCGTCTAGACTGGGTGACAAAACACGTAACAGTAATAATTATTTCCTCGGTTGACACACATTTTTTGAATTATTTTTATCTTAAAAATCCGTTGAGGAATCAATATTGATTTGATTATTATTTCTACTTTTCAAACAGACTAACAAAAACGATGTAATTAACATGCTTACCAATAAATGACGGCGTGCATATTTTGAGTAACGGCGCTGTCTATTGACGTTATCCAGAATTCTCCAGCTCCTATTGGGCTATATCTACCAAGCTGTAAAAAAATAAAAGTTCATGGATTTTTCCTCAAACAATTTTCAAAAAAAATCCTTTCATATGATTAAATTGCTTATCGTATATACAGTACGTTAATAACATTTGAGAACAGTTCTTTTTTGAAAAAATGTATTTACCAAATTAGTTATTGAGTTTGTATTGTACAAAAGTGCTTGGAGGATTAAAAACAATTGCGGGTGATCAGTTAAGGGTAGCGAGCGGCCATATCTCATAAGATATTGGTCGTATAGATTTAGAAAAAAAAATTCATGATAAAAGTCGCCAAGAGAAATTGCTGGAAATTATTTTCGAGATTGTCAAACGTCCGCTAGAGGGCGTAACAACTAACAGTAAGTAGAAAAATGGGATTTTTATAGAATTTTGCCTAATGAAAGTATATCGATGATATTATTTTTATATTTACTGACTATTCACCTACACTTTTTGACTAAAATGTTTTCTTCTATCTATCAAAATAAAGCAACAATTGTTTTTTTAAACAAACCAAGATTTCTTCCGTTTCCCTTGACCGATTTTAACAAATTTGGACTCATATGAAAGAGCATAATTTACACTACAAGACGATTACTGGGTTTTGACTTTTTGACTTTCGTCTTCGCCGCTAGATGGCGTTAACTGAAATGGTAGCAAATTTTTGAGTTTTTTTCAAAAAAAAAACAAATGTAATGGTATATTCATTTTCACATGTTTTAAAAGAGGATACGTTTTTCTAAAATTTAATGAAAAAAATTAATCTACCTTTTTTTGAAACGTTGATATTGAACAAAATATAATTTTATTACATTAAAAAATTGTACGCCACTGCTTTTTATCAAAATAAAAATCATTTTCGTAATCACTTATTAGTTACTAACAAAAAGAACCCCCTGACTGTTTAAACTAACATCGCATTTAAGCGAAGCAGGCCATGATCTATATTAAGAAAGAAAACACCAAATTGTCAATCACGCTGATATTCATTTTGACAGTTCCTGCTATTAACATCTAACTTAATGTTATGTAAAAAGCATTTTTACAACAAATCATGCCTTTTACGAATGAAGAAGCCTTTCATATGTTGAGAATTTACTTTCAATGTTTTGAAAATGCGGCGATTGCTTCTAGGCAGTATGCACTGCGTTATCCCCTCCGAAGACGGCATTCGAGAATGGTTTTTCGTCGTTTAGCTTTACGTTTAAGGCAACATGGCCAAGTGCAACCAACTCCAACTTTGAGAAGAAATCGTAGAGTAAGAAGAGAAGATAATATTATAAATGTGTTGGCTTATATCCCCATTTAAGCATAAGAGAGATCTCCAGATATTTAGGAATATCCTATGGCTCAGTGCAGAAAATATTAATGGATTTTAAAATGCATCCGTATCACGTCGTGATTCATCAATCCTTAAATGAGACTGACTTTGAACGTAGGCTCGATTACTGCTACTGGCTTAGAGATTTCATTAGGGAAAACCGTCATATTTTGTCACAAATATTGTGGACAGATGAAGCATCTTTTTGCAGTAATGGCAGGGTAAATCTTCATAACATGTATTACTGGTCAGACACTAATCCACAATGGTTACGTGAAGATTATCAGCAGGATCGATGGAGCGTTAACGTCTGGTGCAGTGTTATTAATGGTGCTATTATCGGTCTGCACATCTTTAATGGCAATCTAATCGGTGACATGTATTTGAACTTTTTATTCAACGATTTACCAGGACTCTTAGAAATGTGCCTTTAGAAGTAAGAAGAAACATGTGGTTTCAACAAGACTGATGCCCGGCACATTATTCTCGAAATGTGCAAGATTTTTTGAACAGCCTTTTTCCTAACCGTTGGATTGGTAGATGCAGTCTATTTTTCTGGCCACCACGGTCCCCCGATTTAACTTGCCTTGATTTTTATGTGCGGGGCCGAATAAAGGATTTGGTGTATATAACTCGACCAACTACTCGAGAAGAGATGATAGTCCGAATTCAAAACCCCATAAATAATATACCAAGAGCGGAAATTGAGGCAGCTGTCAACTCCACCCAGAAAAGATTGGACTAGTGCATTCAAAATAATGGACAACATTTTGAACATTTACGACAAAACTATTAATTTATTTTTAACGTTTATTTTTAAAGTTCTGCGTTCTTGTTTTTAGTGTTATTGCTTCTGCTGATGTTGGACAGTTTTATTAAGATTTTTTTCCAAATATGTAAATTAGTATGTTTCGAGATATGGGCGCCCCATGTAAATTTATTTGATTTTTTTAATCCAAAACCGTTTGTCTATCGAAAAAAGTCAGGGGGTTCTTTTTGTTAGCAACTAATAAGTGATTACGAAAATGATTTTTTATTTTGATAACAAGCAGTGGCGTGCCATTTTTTAATGTAATAAAATTATATTTGGTTCAATATCAACGGTTCAAAAAAAGGTAGATGATTAATTTTTTTCATTAAATTTTAGAAAAATATATCCTCTTTTAAAATATGTAAAAACTCATATACCATTACATTTGTTTTTTTTTGAAAAAAAACTCAAAAATTTGCTACCAGTTCAGTTAACGCCATCTAGCGGCGAAGACGAAAGTCAAAAAGTTAAAACCAAGTAATCGTTTTGTAGTGTAACTTATGCTCTTTCATAAGAGGTCAAATTTGTTTAAATCGGTCAAGCGAAACGGGAGAAATCTTGGTTTGTATAAAAAAACAATTGAACTTCCCCCACTGCTTTATTTTGATAGATGGAACAAAACATTTTAGTCAAAAAGTGTAGGAGAATAGTCAGTAAATATGAAAATGATATCATCGATATACTTTCATTATGCAAAATTCTATAAAAATCCCATTTTTCTACTTAGTGTTAGTTGTTACGCCCTCTAGCGTACGTTTGACAAACTCGAAAATAATTTCCAGCAATTTCTCTTGGCGACTTTTATCATGAATTTTTTTTATAAATCTATATGACCAATATCTTATGAGATATGGCCGCTGGCTATCCTTAACTGATCACCCGGTACAGATCAAAATAATGAAAATATTGAACTCATATTATAGAGAAGTACTATCAAAGGTATAATTTACGAAGAATATCGAGAATGTACCACAAATTCGCATTTCCGAGATACCGAGCGTCAAAGTATAGATATTGAAAAATTAAGAAACACTTTCACTTAAAATATCGCTCAGACCAAAATAGTGAAAATACTGAGCTCGTATTATAAAGAAGTAATCTCAAAGGTATAATTTATGAAGAAAAAAATCGAGAATGTATCACACGTTCGCATTTCTGAGATACCAAGCGTCAAAATCTAATTATTGGAAAATTAAGAAACACTCACTTAAAAAATCGCACAGTTCAAAATAATCAAAAAAATTGGGCGCATACTTTAAAGGAGTACTCTGGAATGTATAATTTATGAGTAAAAAAATCGAGAATGTACCACACGTTCGCATTTCTGAGATACCTAGCGTCAAAGTCTAGATGTTGGAAAATAAAGAGACACTTAAAAAATCACACAAGACTAAAATAATGAAAATATTGAGCTTATATTTTAGACGAGTACTCTCACAGGTATAATTTATGAGGAAAAAAATCGAGAATGTACCGCACGTTTGCATTCCTGAGATACCGAGCGTCAAAGACTAATTATTGAAAATTTAAGAAACAGTTTCACTTAAAAAATCGCACAGAGCAAAATAATGAAAACATTGAGTTCATATTTTAGTAAAAATAGGGAGCTCATATATAAAGAAGAACTCTCAAAGGTCTAATTTGTAAGAAAAAAAATCAAAAATGTACCATAAGTTCGCATTTCTGAGGTACATTGCTTTAAAGTGGTAGTTTCGAAAATTGGAGATGAAAATTAATCTCTAATATACTCAAATGACTCAAGATACACATTTCTCTCCATACTACTTTCCGGGTTTTTTCAATTGCCTCTGTAAGCATCAGAAAATTAAAAAAATTACCAAATAACCCCATATTTGATTCTACTTGTTACGTTTAAACAGTTATTTTTTAAAGAATGCATTCAATAACACAAATAACGATCTAATCAAACAACTTGATTGTTATTCTAATTAATTATTTGTTATTATAAATAACAAACATATTAATAATAATATCAATATCACTCGGGTTGATTTATCATTTTGCCTTTGAAACTATGTTAAAATTTTATTTCGTAAACATTTTGTGGTATTTGTAAATACATTTTTTCATTCTTTGTTATTATTCGATCATTGTACCGCTTATCTTTCTTTAAATATTCCATCTTACATGTATAGTATTCACTAATATCAGTCACACTACACGTGTATTACTTTAAATTACCACCATGATACACGATACGAGGGAATGTATTTAAAAATGACGACACGTCCGTTATTGTGTAACATATTTCGATATCCAGGCTCTTTAGTGTAACCCTCAAATTCGTCCTCGTTTCCTAGACATAAGGAATCCTTGTTTCCAAAAACGAAACTTTCTTCAAGGAAACGTGAAGAGCTGCCTCTCTCCCTCCCCGAAACGTCTGCCATTGTGACATATTTCGATATCCAAGCTCTTTAGTGTAACCCTCCAGTTCGTCCTGGTTTCCTAGACATACCCTGGGATCCTTATTTCCAAAAACTAGACCCTCTTCAAGGAAACGTGAAGAACTCCCCTCAAATTATTCTGAGGTTTTAATTGCAGCCTAGCTGAACTCCCTTGTACTCGTCAGTCATACTACGAGTACCTAATTTATAAAAATTCAATACGATATCCACTTATCACCTCCCAACACAAATCAACCACCGTATACTCCAGTTTTGGCCACCAGTGACTACTGGTTGTTTACAGATCTCAAGGGAAAGAAGTTTGGCTCAAATGGAATATTTCCCAATACATAAAATTGTTGATATGCAACTATATGGCTCTTATTGTTAATTCACAAATGTTACATCTTATTTTTTAAATCGAAAGCATGTGAGATATATTATTTGACTTACCTCTAAGAAGAAGAAACTTTTCAAAATTCCGCAACTCCTAATATGCCACAGCATGAAATTTACATCTAGATTGCTGTTGCCGTCTTGATTGACCAAACACAACATGGTGCTCGAAAGGCAGAGACGATAGTTACCCGACCTCGTCCATCCCAAACCTCTCTTTACGATCGTTATATCCCAAACATGTTCTGAAACAAAAAAATGTTATTTTAGACCAATTCTACACTCTTTTTTTACTACTACATATTACTTTACTAGTCATGGAGAAGGAGTAATAAATCAAAATTTGAGGGGTATCTACAATTACAGACCTTTTTCTCAATCATCAATGGAAGTAGTTTTAGGGGCTTTTTCAAGTCTTTGTATATTTTGTTGCTTACGATTTAAATGCTAAAAAGCTGCCTTTTATTAAATAAATGTACTTTAATACTAATTTGTTGCTTTATATTACTTTGTATCCTTTCAAATATATAACAGAATGTGTTTAATAAGTTACAGGCGTAGAAACTTCGAACACAACAAAAATAGAAGATGCAACATCAGTGTTTATTTATATATAAGTTTATTCTAGATTTTAGTTCGACAGTAATTGTACAGCTAAATCTCAAATTGTAACAAATTTTTGTAAAAAAATATTTTCTTCAGTTATACGTAATTGGCGCAGTCCAAGTACGATCCGTGCCGATTGAAGAACTTCCTCAATTTGATGTTTTAACATCTAGTGCGGTTTCCAAAGAATCTACCATTGCCGAAAACGAGCGGGAGTACTACAATCAACTGTGAGTAGCCAGTTCCTTATTTTTACCTTTCCTTGCCTTTTAAAAAGAGTATAGGAGAGAAATTTTGAGTATATTGAATCTATTTTGTTATGAATCATGTAGAAGATTTATTAAGAATATTTGATATGTTTAATATTAAAGGAAAAATACATAAAAATAGTTTTGAGAATTTAGAAGTATCTAATAATTTAAATTATATAAGAATGACTATATCAACTACAAGTTCTGACATTAATTGGGAGCTATTCAAATTAAAATTAGACAATATTAAGCCTTTCGATGGTGACTGTAATAATTTAAGCAAATTTACCGCACATTGGAATGTATCCAGAAAAAAATGGTGGAAAAAGCAGAGCCCATGGTCGAGAATAGAATGGAATTAAATACATGGCCTAAACTTAAAGAGGCATTGAGACAATGTTTCTCAGACAGGAGGGATTTAGACTGCGTATTGCAAGAATTGACAAGAACTTGGCCGTACAAAAATAAGATTTTGGGGCCAGGCTTCAACTATTAAAAAGTAAAACGATAAGAAATGGCATATAAACCTTTGCGACAAAACGGTTCTAAATACCTTCATAGCAGGATTTATTGGTGTCCTTAAAAATAATATGTATCTCAAAAAACCAAATTCTTTAGAATATGCAATGGCTTGTGTGGAAGAGTTTGAGAATTTTGAGAGATTGTATAGTCAATTTAGTGAACCAAAGTAATGTTTTATATATATATATATATATATATATATATATATATATATATATATATATAAAAATAATAGTTTTAGTTATCATGGAAATAATAATTTTAATTATCCTAGAAATAACAATTATTATAATCAATACCAATATAATAATGATAACAATTATCAGGATCAACTTAGTCAACCTATAAATATTCAACTACGAAATTCCCCAATTCTCAGGTGTTTAGACCATGGCGTAATGTATTTAGACCTTGCCAGGCACGTGCAACTAAACTACCAAAACCAGAACCGATGTCAGCAAAATCGAGAAACTTCACAGACTATCCAAGAAATAATAGTAATTTTACTTCTCAAAATAATAATAGTAGAAATTTAGAAAATAAAAGGTATCGTTTAAAATATTTTACTAGAGATCTCTAAATTATATTTGGCTTATATCACAAAAAATTTGTTAAGCTTATTTAAAATGTATTTATTTTATTAAAATATTTTTGTGACTCCCTAAAACAATGTTTGATAATCCCTATCCCTAAAACTAATGATCCGAGTGCCTTGAGACCCATATCCCTAACGTCATGTGTTTTAAAAACCTTTGAAATGATTATGAAGAATCGTCTAGAATGGTGGTTGGAAAATTCGAGCTTTCTCCCACAGCTGCAATGTGGATTTCGTAGAGGCAAAAGCACCATTGACTGTATTTCACACTTAACCACAGATATACAGATAACTTACTCTCAAAATAACTACCTTGCAGCCCTGTTCATGGATATATCTGGTACATATGATAACGTTATTTTAAATTTACTTTATAGTAAACTCTCTAATCTAGGCGTGCCTAGAAGATTGGCATACACCTTAGTAAATTTGTTCGTTAACATGCAAGTTTTCATTAGGTGTAACAACGGAATGGTTGAACTAAAGATAGTGAGCAAAGGTTTACCTCAAGGATCAGCGCTAAGTCCCTTATTGTTTAATTTGTATATCCTAAACTTACACACTATGGGCATTAGATCATCCATCTTACAATATGCCGATGATTTCTGCCTATACTTGGTTAAGAAAACAATTGATGAGAGTATAAATTCTCTTAAGGAAAATATGAACAGCTGTAAAAAATATTTTTTCTCCAAATGACATTAAAAGCAGCCTTTTAATGACACTTGGCAGGCTTAGAAGTTGTACTTTTAAGGCAGAAAAAGTTCGTTGCTAGGCAACCTTCCAAGTAATAATTTAAATCAAACTGGTTATTAAAATTGACAATAACATTAAGAAAACTCAAAATGATGCTGATGATAGTAAACTGGTTTTATTGCATTAAAACTACAAACTACAACACGAAATTTTTATTTATTAGATATATTTATGGTGAATTGTGAACAATTATTTAATACAATTGAACTCTGTCCACTTCCCTCCTTTCCAGTAAAACTAACAACTTTAGTATCCACACTTGATACTCCGGAAACGCCAGAAAATATTTTACTGCCGATGTTCGACTTATTGGCTAGCGAGTCCTCAATATAGCCCTTCCATCCTCCACGTTTCTTCAACATTGTTATGTCCCCACCAGAAGGCACCAGCAACGTGGCCGAAGTTCTGCGAAAGCAGTGCCCGGTATACTCTTTCGCATGGGATAGTCCCAGAAAAATAGCAATTTCTTCTGGCATTTTACCGAATTTGTGAATGCCAATGAATTGATGATGTGCTTTACCGTTCGCATACTTATAGAAGACACGCCGATTATTTAAATTCGAGGGCCTGGAGGCTGCATATTTTCTGTAAACGCTTAAATATTCCGTTACTACAAAAGATCTTGATCTTTTGGTCTTAGTATTTGGTAGCATAATTAGCAATTTGTCGCCCATATCTTTTAGATCATCTGTTTTCATTTGCAAAAGCTCATCAGATCTACAAGCCCCAGCGACTGCAACAATAAGTACAACCTAAAATATAAATTGAAAATTAGTTCTTTAATCCATAATAGATCATTTTCAATATATTCCTACCTTCGTACACAAATACAGTTCATCTGGGGCATCTGATAAAAATTCGGGACTCGGGATTTTTTTGCATGGAAACCGTCTGACTGGCGTTTCAAAAAAGCCCGTAACTTCAGGTATTTTGCCAAAACAATGTTATTTTTTATGTTCAGGGTAGCTTTCAACATCGAATAGGTAGACCATAACGTTGAAGGCTTCATTTTCTTTGAAAGATCGGAAAAATAGACAATCAGCACATTTTCAGAGAAAGATTCTATATTTTTCTTCTGTCTATATTCCATGAATCTGCTGTACGTGAGTTCATATACAGTTCTTGATTTTTCCGGTAAAAGGTTAAATTCCACATCTCGCGCAATTGCATCAATTCATCCTCACTTTGCAGTAAATCAATTTCTAACATGACAACTTTTCAAAATTGACAATGACAAAGTAAACAGTAAACAAACATATTCAACAAACGTCATCAGCGGTAAACATAGTAACGCAGGGCCCAGTTACCTTTGATAAAATAATTTAGTTATTTGGATATTGATAATGAAATGCAATTTAAATATGAAAAAGTCGATTTTGCGTGGAATTGGAACAAATTTGAAGAAAAAATTATATGTTTCACACGGCAGAAAAGCAGATTTAATGCCTTGGCTGTTTTCATAGCCTCGCTCCGCTCGGCTATGAAACACCAGCCGCGGCATTAAATCTTGTGCTTTTATGCCTAGTAAAACAAATAACTATTGATGACCATGGACTCGAATTATCACCTAACAAGTCAGCAGTGGTTTTCTTTACCAGACATCGAGTACTGGAAATAAGTAGTGTACAATCCTGTCAACTTGAGGTTCCGGTACTTAAAAGCTATAGTTATTTAGGCATTACGCTAGATTCCAAGCTAACTTGGGAGACACAAATTAACAAATGCGTAGGTAAATGTGAGAAAAGTCTCAATATATTAAAAGTGATCAATCGATAATGAATGGGGAGCCGATCCGAAAATAAATCTAATGTTTTAAAGGGCCTATACTAGATCAATCTTGGATTATGGTTGTTTTCTGTATGGATCTGCTTCCAAATTACGTTTAAATAAAATTGACAGAATACAGTACAAAGCCTTAAGATTGGTCCTAGGAGCCTTGAAGTCTACTCCTACCCCGGCTCTCTTGGCAGAATGTAATGAACCCCCCCCCCCCTCCACCTGAGATGCCTATTTTTGGCTGAAAAATTTGTACTTAAGTGTCAAGCTATTAAGCAAAACTCCCTATTAGATAAAATAGCTGCTCTCTCTATCCAAAATTTAACCTCTAAATGGTGGCAAAATAAATACTCTCCTATCTTAGCTATTGCTTTCCCTAATTTATCTCAATATCAATTTCAAGGTGAAGGAATCCTATTTTTCAATTCTAACTTCAACATTTTGTTCTCCGAACCTAATGTAGTATTTCCCTCTTATGACTCTCTAATCCTCCCCTATTTTGTACTAAATGAATAACTTCGTACCCGAGGTCCAATATGCAAAATATACACCGATGGTTCCAAATCTAGTGCGGGAGTTGGTAGTGTTTTGTATGTCCAAAACCTACAAGTATCCCTACAGTACAAATTAAATCCAAACTGTTCAATCTTCACAGCTGAATTACTAGCCATCAACAAAGCCTTGGAATGGATCATAAACAGTAACTTAGAATTTGAACAGTATAGGGTTTTATCTGATTCTCAATCAGCTTTAATGACATTGAGAAACTACCGGAAACATATATACATTAACAGCAGTACAATCAGCATCCTAGAAAAAGTAACACGACTGAAGAATTTAAACAAAAACGTTGGGTTAAAGGACATTCTCAAATTCCAGTTAATGAAAAAGTAGATGAGCTTGCTAAAGCTCCTGCTTCCAGTGGTCTTGTAATCAACGAATTATCAAAGGGAGATATAATATCACTTAGAAAAGAAGCCCTCAAACAAAATTGAGAAATTGAATGGGCAGATTTCACAAACCATAGTAACAATAGCTACTGCAAGATATATCCTGCTCTTCCCTATACTCCTCTAGCTGAACGAAGCCATCCTTCCAGGAAAATATATACTATGTATATCAGATGCCTTTTTGGATATGCTACAGTTAATTCCTACCGTTACAAAATTAAATTGTCTACCGCAGATACATGTGACTGTGACGGAAGTTTCGACGATCTCAACCATTGGATGTTTAATTGTAGGTATAATAGAGAAGCAACGGAATATTTACTTAATTCCCTATCAGCTAAAATATTTCAAGATGAGGTCAGATGTCACTATAGGTATTCAGTTGATAATAAAAGAAGAATAAATCTCATTTTTTTATAGAATTTTTGGAATTTAACCAATACAGGTCAGCAAACAAGTTTAGTTTTTTTTAAAAGTAAAAATATTTGTAATAAGTTAGTCGAATTTTATATTTTGAACGGAGAGGATCTAATTTTAAAAGATCTCTCAATATATGGGGCAAGTTACAGATATGTTAAAAATGGTATCAATGTTTAAAAGTTTTATTCGGTCGCAAACAATTTAAATTCTGTGCGTGTTTCGAGAATGACAAAACGATTCGTAATATGCGAAGTGTAATGATCCTGAAATGATCAGTTTGATCCAGATTACAGTCCCGAATGCAGATCATGGGTGAGATTTTTCTGAATTATTAATTATGAAAGATATTATATTATATTATCAAAGGGACCTTTCGAGAACGCTGGATAGGAAAAGAGCCTATTTCCTTGGCCGGCAAGATCTCCCGACTTGATATGTCTTGATTTTTACTTGTGGGGACGCTTAAAAGACATTGTTAATCAAACTCCACCAACAACACCAATGGATACGGAAAACAGAATTCGAAACTCAATTCGACAACTATCAGAGGCAGAAACCGCGGCTGCGATTCTGTCAACTCAAGAAAGACTGGAACAATGTGTGGAATATGACGGAAGGCAATTTGAACACAGAAGGTAATATTTTTTCAAAATCGGTCCTTTTCAGGAACACAATTTTATTTAAAAAGAAAATCGCTTATAAATACGAAATCACAGCACTAAATAAACTGACATTTCTTGTGAATATTTTAGAGAGGAGTTTGTCTTTTATTTCCATGGCCTACTACTTGCCTTCTTATCGAAAGCAACCAATGCATTTTTAAATGGGGATATATGAATTTTCCTGGTTTAGTATTTTTTTTAATAATTTGAGTTAGGAAAAAGATATTAAGATGCGGTTTGCGCAGGCTTATTGGTTGGTCATTTGTCTATTTTCTAGCCTAAAAAAGTCATATCGCATTTAATTTTTTTTGAAAAAATCCAATATTTTGGTTATAATATCGAATAACACCTTCTATCGGCGGCCGTGTAGGTCACAACTGTCATGATTAAGAGAAACTTAAAAGCCCAAGAAATGCTCTTTTCAATGATACCAAGTTTATCCAAATCCATTAAGCCGTTTCGAAGTTACAGGCACTTATTTAAAACAACATTCAAATACCCCCCACAACTTTATTTCTAAAGATAGAGAAAAATTGTTTTTACAAAAAATGTTCGACTATAACATTAAAACGCAAATACTTTTTTGTTACATTAATTGGGGAAAATCGCGAAAAACGTAACATTATGTAATTCAAGATGGTGGAAACGTCCACTGGCTCTTAGAAACTTGAAAATAATTTCCAGCATTTTCCCTTGCCCACTTTACCTATAAAAGTTTTACCGTAACTCTCTACGATCATTAGATACATGAGATACAGCCGCCGCTTATTTGCCCACCTTGTACAGTCAAATTTCAAATTGTAACAAATTCTTGTAAATGAATTTAAAAAAAGTATTTACTTCATTAAAATACGTAATTAATGTTATGTTTTTGTACCCCGTAAAAAATAATAAATACTTACACCTGAAATTACGATCTCGGACAATTTTTATATTACGTCTCGATCGCGATTCTACTACAGATACATTTTCATAAAAAACGGATTTATTTTTAGGTTAGATGTAAAAAAAATATAAATGCCTACGCAACACCTTGTATATATAAAGTTTTACTTATCGCTTATTTATGTTCGTTCAATAAAAATACTTTAATTGATGATAAACATATCAAACATCTCGATCTACAACGAAAACACGTCGTTACATTGTAGTATATAATATTAAACAATTCGATATGTTGCAAAAATGTTTGATCGTTATCTAAAATATTAAAAAATGCACAATAAAAAAATATTTGATAAGATATTTAACGTTACTGAAATTTATCATGAGTTAGAAACGGTTTTTCCCCACTTATTTCACATTATACATTTTCTACAACTGCGCAAGTTTAAAGAATGCAAGTAAATAAGTATATAGAAAGTCCAGAAAATCCCATACAGGAAAAGTCTAAACATAGAGGTTTCCCGTACCGGAAAAATTGTAGACTCGAAGATCCTTACTAAACGTGTAGGCATCGAGGATGCCCCTACTGGAAACACTGTAGATTCTCCATATAAATGTATGTGGTGTGGTCAGTAGAATGAGCAATATATGGTTTTGAACCGTTTCGTGGGCCTTGGGTATAAGTATTCGCACATCACATTCTTTGAACTTGTGCTCAAGTGAAGAAGTGAACCCATTTATATCATGTGCTGTCATTTAGCAGAGACATTTAACATTATTTCTGAAAATGTAAATGTTATCGCCTACTCGGCTATCCCCTTTAAAATAAGTTGTCCATCTTAGCAACCGAGACGTATGAGCGACGTTCGATATCTCTATTGATGTGGTCTACTGAATAGTACATGCTGCGTTCTACATTGTATTTTATAGTAATTCAAACAAGTTTAGTTAAAGGTAATATCGACAATTAATGAAATATTACAGTTGGCTAATTGCTGAACATAAATCTTCGTTGTAAAATTACATTTTGCACAGAGTGTACCGATTGACTCGCACTAGATTTTAATCAGAGCCTGTCCTCCAAATTTATAAACTTTCCACACTTACGCGAGTAAATTAAAGCGCATTGACTTTTAATAACGACGATGTTTAATATTACCCCATTTGTAACATCAAGTATTTCTCGGTTATAGTCTGTCACTTGTCATTGATAATTTCATCGCGTTTTTAAAAGTATCATTTCCAAAAATATTTTAAAATTTGAAACAAAATTATCCATACTTATCAGGTTTACTCTTCATATAGACTCGGAATGGTGCCTTACCCCTAAATGGTACAAGCTGCTCATCTAGACATAGATGGTCGCCAGGATTAAGTGATTTTTTACAATTAGAAGTGAAAATATCGAATATATCTCTTATAGGAGCTAGCTTATCTACTAATTTTCGTTCTTGTCTTGTTTGAAAATTATCAAAGCGTAAGAATGAAGTAATTTGTTTGAATCTGTCTCTTGACATTGCAGCAGGAATTATAGGACGACAGTAAGAAATATCTTGACACCAGAGCATATCGATAGCCTCTTTCGATCCGTGAAGTGCGCCAAGAATAAGCAACAGTCCAATATAAGCTTCAATCTTTGTAGAATCAACAGGTACAAAAACTTTAATTTTATTCGGGTTTTCTATATTCCATTTATCATAATATATTTGTGCCTTTCTGTTTGTTTCGGTTACTATTATGTTCAGAATATCCGGAGATAGGAAAAGAAGAAAAGCGTCCTTTATACTTGATATATCAGAACTGTAATTTGTAAGGCCTAGAGCATGTCTCCGAATATTAGCTTTTGAACGTCTAACTTTTGTGTTTCCTGGAATTTTTGACCACTCAGTTCCATCTTTAGATTTATATACTGGAATGCCCTGGCTGTTACTAACTGTTGGTTCCTCTGGGTTCTAGCGAGACTCATGGTACTTCGAAAAATAGGTCTCCCAGTCCCATCTGCAGCCCGCATTGATCGAATGTCTTCGTGTCCAGATTTAAATATACCTTGTAGATACAAAAGACCTAACAGCGCTTTTACCTCAGTTAAACTGGTGTCAGCAGTAAAAGCTGGTTTGCATTTCTTTTTCGCCTGAGGACGTCTTCTCAATGTCGCATATTTTTCTCTACACAAAGCAATTTTTATGTTAGTGTAGGTAACAATTTTTTGCAGCATCTCCTCAGAAAGCAGTAAATTCCAAGATTCGAGGGGGGTAGATGGACGATTATTTCGAGCAGCGCCGATTAATCCCGGCAAAACAGTAACTATATTATGAGATGCCGTTCGTCCTCTAATACTTGGTGTTTTTACCCATTTGGTATTGTCTTTTCCATACCAGGCATTTCTCACAATTTCTTCGTCTTCTTCGTCCTCTGAGTCGGATATTTCTTGGTCTGTAATAGTATCATGTTCGCTATAGATCTCATTATCATCTTCGTCTTGGTCACTTTCATTTGCGAAGGTCTCTATTTCTTGTAGTATTGCAGCCTCACCAACCACCGTTCCTAATTCATTTTCTTCACTTTCAGCCAATCTGTGCACACCTCGTCCTCTTCTTCTTGCCAAAACTCTTCATCATTTAATATCGCTTCTAGTTGTTAATCATTTAAAACTCCTGATCAGAATGCCATTTTCTGAAAATAAGTATGAACACTATAAGTTCACATTATTATTTAAAAAATTATTTTTTTTGGAATAAAATAATACATTACTGATTTAAAAAGAATTATTTAAATATTATAAATAGTGTAAATAAAACAAACCCATTTACCTGAGTACCACCGCAAAAATCCAAAACACAGTTAATGAAAACAAACTTAGAACACGTGCACTACCGACGGATCCTGGTGACCCGAACGTCACTATTGAACGGCAACTGTGATACTGAGAACTGAGCGTAGCACGTAGCACTTGAACTTGCTGCAGTAAGTAATCTTTGGAGTAGGAGAAGTACAGGGACACGCAAGATATTTCGCTACCTTTAAAAGAAAATACATCAGTTTAAAAATTCGTTCGTGTCCTCAGGACCCGTCGGTAGAAGTTGAGGGTTAAGAAAACACCAAATTGTCAATCACGCTGTATCCATTTTGACAGTTCCTGGTATTAACATCTAATTTAATGTTATGTAAAAAGTATTTTTACAACAAATCATGACTTTTACGAATGAAGAAGCCTTTGATATGTTGAGAATTTATTTTCAATGCTTTGAAAATGGGGCGATTGCTTCTAGAGAATGGTTTTTCGGCCTTACGTTTAAGGCAACATGGCCAAGTGCAACAAACTCCAACTTTGAGAAGAAATCGTAGAGTAAGAAGAGAAGATAACATTATAAATGTGTTGGCTTAATATTCATGCAGACCCCCATTTAAGCATAAGAGAGATCTCCAGATATTTAGGAATATCCTATGGCTCAGTGCAAAAAATATTAATAAATTTTAAAATGCATCCGTATCACGTCGTGATTCAACAATCCTTAAATGAGACTGACTTTGAACGTAGGCTCGATTACAGCTACTGGCTTAGAGATTTCATTAGGGAAAAAACCGTCATATTTTGTCACAAATATTGTGGACAGATGAAGCATCTTTTTGCAGTAATGGCAGGGAAAATCTTCATAACATGCATTACTGGTCGGACACTAATCCACACTGGTTACGTGAAGATTATCAGCAGGGTCGATGGAGAGTCAACGTCTGGTGCGGTGTTATTAATGGTGCTATTATCGGTCCGCACATCTTTAATGGCAATCTAACCGGTGACATGTATTTGAACTTTTTATTGAACGATTTACCAGGACTCTTAGAAAATGTGCCTTTAGAAGTAAGAAGAAACATGTGGTTTTAACAAGACGGATGCCCGGCACATTATTCTCGAAATGTGCAAGATTTTTTGAACAGGCATTTTCCTAACCGTTTGATTGGTAGAGGCAGTCTATTTTTCTGGCCACCACGGTCCTCCGATTTAACCTGCCTTGATTTTTATCTGTGGGACCGAATAAAGGATTTGGTGTATAAAATTCGACCAACTACTCGAGAAGACATGATATTCCGAATTCAAAACGCCATAAATAATATACCAAGAGCGGAAATTGAGGCAGCTGTCAACTCCACCCAGAAAAGATTGGACCAGTGCATTCAAAATAATGGACAACGTTTTGAACATTTACGCCAAAACTATTAATTTATTTTTAACGTTTATTTTTTTAAAGTTCTGTGTTCTTGTTTTTAGTGTTATTGCTCCTGCTGTTGTTTGACAGTTTTATTAAGATGTTTTTTTCCAAATATGTAAATTAGTATGTTTCGAGATATGGGCGCCCCATGTAAATTTATTTGATTTTTTTAATCCAAAACCGTTTGTCTAAATAAAGTCAAGGGGTTCTTTTTGTTAGTAACTAATAAGTGATTACGAAAATGATTTTTATTTTGATAAAAAGCAGTGGTGTGCCATTTTTTAATGTAATAAAATTATATTTTGTTCAATATCAACGGTTCAAAAAAAGGTAGATGATTAATTTTTTTCATTAAATTTTAGAAAAATGTATCCTCTTTTAAAATATGTAAAAATGAATATACCATTACATTTGTTTTTTTTTTGAAAAAAACTCAAAAATTTGCTACCATTTCAGTTAACGCCATCTAGCGGCGAAGACGAAAGTCAAAAAGTTAAAACCAAGTAATCGTTTTGTAGTGTAAATTATGCTCTTTCATATGAGCCCAAATTTGTTAAAATCGATCAAGCGAAACGGGAGAAATATTGGTTTGTTTAAAAAAACAATTGAACATCCCCCGCCGCTTTATTTTGACAGATAGAAGAAAACATTTTAGTCAAAAAGTGTAGATGAATAGTCAGTAAATATGAAAATAATATCATCGATATACTTTCATTACGGAAAATTCTATAAAAATCCCATTTTTCTACTTAGTGTTAGTTGATAAGCCCTCTAGCGGACGTTTGACAAACTTGAAAATAATTTCCAGCAATTCCTCTTGGCGACTTTTATCATAAACCTTTTTATTCTAAATCTATACGACCAATATCTTATGAGATATGGCCCCTGGCTACCCTTAATTGATCACCGGATACGTTCAACTTCATTACATTAACAATTTATTCTAAGCTTACCCAGAAATAAAATTCATGATCTGGTAGAAACAAAAACATTTGCAATTTATTAACATTCAATTGAAGAGTCTAGTGCCAAATAATGTTTTCTGTGTAACGAGGGTTTAAAGTTGATTGTTTACACATAATTCAGCAGAATTAGTACAATAACAGAAAGACTGGAATGAGCCAGAATAGGATGATTTTTTCTTTATATATGAATATAAAGTTATATATTTCTATAGTTTCTGGAGTTTGATGTACTTATACAGTTTTTGCACTATTATAAGCTTCACGACGTCCTACAAAAACTTTTTTATTTAATTTTTGTTTAAATCGTCAACAGAGTAGAAGAGCCCATTTTCGGAAACATTATTATATCACACATCATAGACCGACTCCAAGTCATCATTGACCTCATAGTCTTCATTCTCCTTGTCGAGATCATCTTCGATAGTGTTCACTCTTGCTTCATTATTTTCTTTGCTTTTCTTCTTCCCCTTCTTGTTTGTTTTTGGTCCGTGTGTAATATTGACATAAAAATCATGAAGGACATGAGGTATTTAGTTCAAAAAGAGTCTGTAAGTTTTTCCAGTTTTCAGTCGTAATTTTTAGTGGAACTGAATGCATCTGCAGATTTTCCAGAAGAGCAGACACCAATCGAAAATTGAAACGAATCATCAAGAGTTGGCTTGAAACTAAAAGAAAATAATGTTGTCACATTGGCTTCCTACTTGAAACGGGAAATTTGTTGGAACATGATTGGATTTTTTCAGTATCTTTCATTGGATAAATAATAAGTTTATCTAATTTTTCGAACGAGTAGAAGTCTTTCTGTATCATTTTGCGGACTGTAAAATTCTTTGATGATTTCTTGATTACATTTATCCAATCGTCTGAAATAAAAAATTGTGGATTTTTCCTTTTGTTTTTTTTTCAATTACGGCAAAATCTCGATTGCATTCCATATAGTTATACCCCGGTTCCAGAAATGTATGATGAATTTCCTTTATTTGACCTATTAGTGTTTTAAATGAAACTCAATGTTTCTAGCTAATTCCACAATATAATGAAAAATGTTGAAAATTCTAAAAAATTGACAATTGTTTCGATAACTGAATATCATCGTCAGAATGGCAGAAGTTACATTTCATTTGATGCCTACCTGATGTTTAGTAGTTATTTTTGGCTAGACCAAGAAGTGATTGACTTAATATATGTTAATAGAAAAAAGAAGAAGATGTGATATTACAAATATTGAAGCTTAGATATTATTAGCCCTAAGGTGATATCCTGGATATCATTTTTCCAATTAAGATCAGTATAACTGTGCAATGATATAGAAAACCAGGAAAACTATATCTGCTGATCTTTACAATTATCACTTAAGAAGACAGTTTAATAGTGGAGAACTCTCTAGATTTATCTGTTCATTGACGACTTCATGTTGTTGGTTTCTTAAGTGTCTTCTAATTTCCAACTCTTCAAGGAAATCCAGTTCTTGTTTCTTATCTCAAATATGTAGTACTTCTAGTTCTGTGTTAGGTTTCAATGAATGGTTGGTGTCAAATAGATGTTTTGCGTAATGGGATTTATCTGGTTGTTTTAATCTGTATGCTCGTAAGTGTTCGCTGTATCGGATTTCAGAATTTCTACGGATCTGACCCAAATAGACAGCATTACATTCTGGACATTTGAGTTTATATATACCTGATTTCTTTAATGTTGGTATTTTTGTTTTAACATTTAACAATTGTGTACTTACGTTACTTTCTGTTTTAAAAGAAATTGTTGTATTCGTTGCTAAAGATAATATCTTTGAAATATTATTAGAAATATTTCTTGCATATGTGATGGTTTTATAACTTTTTATTTCATCAGTTTGTTTAGGAAATATTAGTTGTAATGCCACTTTTTCCTCTTTTTTATTAATTAGCTTATTTATCATATGTAAGGGATAACCGATAATCAAAATTACATTTGTTCATAGGAACTGAAAAAGCTCTATGTATCATTGAATTATATGCCGCTAGTTTATGTGACATGGGGACATTATTAACTCTTTGAATTTTTAAATCAAGAAAATCGATTGAGTTATTTTCTTCAAATTCTAATGTAAATTTAATTTTTGGGTGTAAATTATTAATGCGGTTGAAAACTATATCTAATTGTCGTTCACTACCTATAAAACAAGCTAATATGTCATCTACATATCTATACCAAAATAAAACATTATTCAAATATTACTTTCAAAGATTTTTCTTTCTAAACTGTCCATAAAAATGTTTGCCAAAATAGGTGATATAGGGCTTCCCATTGGTAAACTTTCATTTTGAATATACATGTTATTGTCAAAAGTGAAATAATTCTGATTAATACATACATCAAATAAATTAAGTATATCTGATATTATTCCTGGATTAATATTTTTATCCTCTAGTAATTTTCTTACAAGTATTAGACATTCTTTAGGAGGAATTTTAGTGAACATATTAGTAACGTCAAATGAAATAAGCTTAGAGTTATCTTGTAATTTGAATGCTTTTAGTGTTTTTAAATGAAAGTCACGGTCTCTAGTTAATTCCACAATATAATACAAGTTATTGAAAATTCTAAAAAATTGACAATTGTTTCGATAAATCAATATCATCGATGATATTGATTTATCGAAACAATTGTCAATTTTTTAGAATTTTCAATAACTTGTATTATATTGTGGAATTAACTAGAGACCGTGAGTTTTATTTAAAAACACTAATATGAGCATATTCCACGAAGTAAGGGTTGAGACAGTCAATTTCATGAATGCTTTTAATTTTTTGATTAGTTCTATTGAATTTAGAATTGAGTATTTATATGCATATCCGTAACTATTAAGTATATTGTTAAGCTTCTTTGCCAATATATTATTAGGAGTATTAACATAAGAAACTACAGGTCTAATTGGTTTCGTTATTTTATGTAATTTAACGGTTCCATATAATTGTGGACAATGAGGATTCTTATTTATCATGGACCTCTTTTCGTAATCACTCAAAAGATAATTTGGATTATTAACAATATCCCTTACATTTCTTCTTTAGCAACGAATACAACAATTTCTTTTAAAACAGAAAGTAACGTAAGTACAAAATTGTTAAATGTTAAAACAAAAATACCAACATTAAACAAATCAGGTATATATAAACTCAAATGTCCAGAATGTAATGCTGTCTATTTGGGTCAGACCCTTAGAAATTTTGAAATCCGATACAGTGAATACTTACGAGCATACAGATTAAAACAACCAGATAAATCCCATTACCCAAAACATCTATCTGACACCAACCATTCATTGACACCTAACACAGAACTAGAAGTACTACATATTTGTGATAAGAAATAAGAGCTGGATTTCCTTGAAGAGTTGGAAGTTAGAAGACACTTAAGAAACCCACAATATGAAGTCGTCAATGAACAGATAAATCTAGGGAGTTATCCATTATTAAACTGTCTCCTTAAGTGATAATTGTAAAGATCAGCAGATATAGTTTTCCTGGTTTTCTATATCATTGCACAGTTATACTGATCTTAATTGGAAAAATTATATCTAGGATATCACCATAGGGCTAATAATATCTAAGCTTCAATATTTGTAATATAACATCTTCTTCTTTTTTCTATTAACATATATTATGTCAATCACAAGGTAGGTCACTTCTTGGTCTAGCCAAAAATAACTACTAAACATCAGGTAGGCATCAAATGAAATGTCATTCTGACGATGATATTCAGTTATCGAAACAATTGTCAATTTTTCAGAATTTTCAACATTCTTCATTATATTGTGGAATTAGCGAGAAACATTGGGTTTCATTTAAAACACTAATATGAGTATATTCCACGAAGAAAGGGTCGAGACAGTTAATTATATTTGACCTGTTTACACCAAAAACATGAATAGTTTACATATATATCTAGTTCTATTCTGACCCCCACATGAATCACAATATGCGATGATTTTTTTTATGTTCGGGGTTTGCGACTTGATAAACTGTAACAGGCAAGACCCTATCTGTTAGGTTATTATCTTCTACTTTCTTTTTGATTTCATTTAAAACTATAATGTCATTTTTTGTTTGACGTTTAACTTTTGAAGGTTCAATATGTTTGATTAAATTGGCAATTTTTAATTTCTCATAAGAAAATTATTTGAATTAGATTTTAAAGCTATTTCTGACTCTCTAGCTATAATTTGTTTAATATTATTCGTAAATTTTGGTGGTATGCTGTACTTTAAACCTTTTTTTAAAGTTCTATTTCACTATCTGTAAAATTAGTGTCTGAAAGGTTTTCAAATCGTGGTGCAAAGTGTGTTGGTATGTAGGTACTTACAGTTTCATGATGTTTATAGTATTGAATTTTATGTTGTGCGTGTTCAAGTTTCTGTAGCTTTTGTTCTTGTTTCTTAAATTTCTTATGCTTCATCGTGCTGACACTTTCTCTAATTTTGTCAAATTCTACTGGATGTAATTGGAACGTGAGTTCTGAATGTACAACTTTTATGTAGTTGTTCAAGGAGTCCCTCACTTTAAACCATTTCTTACATTCTTCTTTTATCTAAACTCGTTGAGCACATTTTATAGCTTTTTGCGCTTGTGGTGTTTTAGTGTGACATTTTATATTCACATAATTTGGTATTACCTTTTTCCTAAGGCATTCTTGGTTAAACCAAATGTTTGGTAACGTTTTTGTAGTAACTTCTGGTACAGTCGGGTCAAATCTTCTCTCGAAGTAAGGGTCGAGACAGTTAATTTCATTAAAAAATGAGTATTTTGTATTGGAGTTGTCCTTTCTGGAATAATGGCTTTTGTACCTTGGAAAGCTCGTGATATGCTGGATCACTTTATTTCGAGTATGTTCATCAATTTGGTTCACATTAAGGTTTTTTCCCCTTAAGTCAGGTTTGCAAATACATAAGCGTCCAGATTTTTCACAAACTATTGTAAATCGTCTATTGGTGATGTCGAAAGTCTTAAGGAAGATGTTTTTGCTTATTCATAATCATTATTTTTGTACTGAAAGTTCTATTTTTCCCATTAAATAAAAGTATTTTTTTAAAAGTGAGTTTTGAAGTGGCAATTCGTATTTTACAGTTCCCGAGATACGTTCCAGAATCATTGTTTTGGGACAGCCGGTCAATTTGATATTTTATTAGTTTTTAAACGCGCCTTTCTACTAAAATGCAATCACCCTATCGTAAAAATAAAGTTGAATATAATATAAAACATAAATTTTATGAGTAACATTCACATGTGTGAGATTCTGTGACGTAAGTTAGTGTTTGAAATTCGGAGGAATTACGCAAGTAGGGCGTAAAAATTGTGATACGAGTAAAATTATATAGATACTAAAAAAACAACAATACTCGTACGTAGGTACCTAATAAAACATTTTTTAAATGAGAGATTGACAAATTGATACTTAAAAAAAATGGGATTCAGATTAGTACGAATGCATAAACAATTTCGACGTATGTACGTAAGTAAATTTATTATTAAGGTAATTACCAATGACGTAGACCGTGTGAGTTTTTCGTATGAAACAATAAATACTGGCATGTTAATGTTGTTTAAAACCTTATGCAAATATTTTTACACTATTACGTTTCTAATAAGAACTGCAATTTTATTTACTAAGAAATAATGTCGAATTTTTACATATCGATGGTGTCAAATCAATATGTCGTAACTCAAAAAGAAGGCCAAAAAACTGTTTATATTGAAAAGAAACAACGAAATGAGTATCTTGTGAATTTTTATAGATATCAACTCAACAAAATGTAACAAATATATTCAACAAAATAAGAAAACTTCAATTCTAATAAAAATATTAGACTTATGACAAATTGTCGTAAGAATTCCTTGACATACATGTTGAACCCGTTCTGCTTTGATGCAGTACCTAGATAAAAAAAAACTTGAACGAAATAAATGGCTTTTTGAGCTTTAAAATCTGCTAGGGGAAGAAAAAACAACGATTTATCATAAGTGCTTACATAATATATTCTGAAAACGTAAAAGCTGCTTATCTTACAGTCAACTTACAAAACTTAACTAGCTGCTTAATATACTTAAAACAAACAATATAATACGATAGATAATGATTCATTCTTAGTTATTAATAATGAGGTAGGTTATCATAGAATTGCAAACAGTCCTTAGGAATTACAGATTTTAGTTCTTGTAAGTGTTTGACAAAATCAAATTTTATTAGCATAAATCTAAACTTTGAATTAAGGACTAATTTGTACCCAAATGATAATAATTTGTACCAACTCAGTTTTTCTGAAAAACCGTTATTTAAAGTGGGGGTGCTAGTTTAAGCTCAAGCTAGCACCCCCACTTTTACAAAATCAAATTTTAACAGCATACCTTTAAACTTTGAATTTAGGACTAATATGTACGCAAAAGCGTTTTATCATTATTATATCATTTTGTTTATAAAAGATGATAGTAAATTAGACCACATGTTTTATTAATATCCAAGTAAATCGTTAAAAGATTTGAAATTATCAAAGATAACTAAATATTATTAATTTTCGAATATAGGACTAATTTGTACCCAAAAAATTAAAATTTGTACACACACAGTTTTCCCTGTAAAAGGAGTTTTAATGTGGGTGTGTTGGCACCTTTAAAAATCCAATTCAATTTCAACAGCATACCTTTAAACTTTGCATTTAGGACTAATTTGTAACCAAAAGCGTTTTTTCATTATCATATCATTTTGTTTATTAAAGATAATAGTAAATTGGAACACGTGTTTTATTAATTTCCAAGAAATTATCAAAGATTACTAAATATTATTAATTTTCGAATATAGGACTAATGTGTACCCAAAAAATTAAAATTTGTACCTACACAGTTTTCCCTGTAAAAGGAGTTTTAATGTGGGAGTGCTGGCTTGAACACGTCCACCTTTAAAAATCCAATTTCAACAGCATACTTTTAAACTTTGCATTTAGGACTAATTTGTAACCAAAAGCGTTTTTTCATTATAATATCATTTTGTTTATTAAAGATGATAGTAAATTAGACCACGTGTTTTATTAATTTCCAAGCAATTATCAAAGATTACTAAATATTATTAATTTTCGAATATAGGACTAATTTGTACCAAAAACATTAAAATTTGTACCCACACTGGTCTCCCTGTAAAAGGAGTTTTAATGTGGGAGTGCTGGCTTGAACACGTCCACCTTTAAAAATCCAATTTCAACAGCATACTTTTAAACTTTGCATTTAGGACTAATTTGTAACCAAAAGCGTTTTTTCATTATAATATCATTTTGTTTATTAAAGATGATAGTAAATTAGACCACGTGTTTTATTAATTTCTAAGAAATTATCAAAGATAACTAAATATTATTCTTTTTCGAATATAGGACTAAATTCTACCCAAAAAATTAAACTTTGTACCCACACAGTTTTCCCTGTAAAAGGAGTTTTAATGTGGGAGTGCTGGCTTGAACACCTCCACCTTTGCAAAATCAAATTTCAACAGCTTACCTTTAAACTTTGAATTAACCCGTAAATACCATGGAGGGGTCAAATTTGACCCTGCACATTTTTGACAGCAGATTTTGCTACTAAGGCATAGTAGGCGATCCGTGCGCTTCCAGGTAATCTTCGACCGACAAGCCATTTATTTATTTCCGGAACCAAGGTTAGTTTACGTTGAACGTTCGCAGATATACGTGGGCGTAGGGTCAGATTTGACCCGCTTATGGTATAAGTGTCGGTAAATTGTTTTGTACGAGCGATTGAAAATGGCGGGATGCAGTAACGATAAGCGACCTTTGAAACAAAGTGAACTTGAAGATGAGGCACAAAATATAATGTCTTATGGTCTAGATAGTGACAATGAGTTTTCGGATAATGGTAGTGAACACAGTGACCACCAAATCGATACGGAAGAAGAATGCGATGATAGTGACGAAATATATGTACATACAGGAAGAGGCACTGATAGTGAAGCATCGGATGATCAAGAGGATACTTCTGGTTTCAGAAATTACTTCTATGGTAAAAACAGATTCAAGCGGGCAAAAAATCCTCCTGCATCTTCTCGTACTCGCAAGCATAATTTAATTAGCCATCTGCCTGGGATTATTGGAAAATCGCGAGATACAATGCCTGAAAAAGCTTGGGTATGCATTATTAGTGATGACATCTTGCAGGAAATACTCGAAACGACTAATGAAAGAATAACTAACATGGCCGCTAGGTATAACTTGCACAATCTGTCATGTCAATATACCATTCATTTGGATATTGTTCAATTCAAAGCCTTATTGGGTTTATTATATTTAGCAGGGGTTTTCAAATCGAATAATGAAGATTTGAGATCGTTATTTGCTACCAATGGTACCGGTCGTGATATATTTCGTGCGACAATGTCTTTGAACCGCTTTTATTTGTTACTTTCATGTCCTTGTTTTGATCAATTAGAAACACGACCAGGACGTATTATACATGGAGACAAACTAGCAGCTATTTCCAATATTTTGAAAATGTTTATCACTAACTGTCAGTCTAATTACAGCTGCGGGGAATATCTAATTTATACACTCATATTTTACTAACTGTGCTTAAATACTCCTAAAAATGCCTTATAAAATTGTTTGAACCAATAGAGAATTATTATTAATCAGAAATAGAAGCGGTAGATCAAAGACGCATATCATCTAAAAAACAAAAAATATCACCTTTCGGTATTTGCGAGGGTAACAAAAAAATGTTTTAAAATTGTTTAGTCCATTAGAAAGGAAAGTCTGACATGATATTGCACATCATTACTAAACCGCCAAGCAGTCAAAAAAGTGACAACACCATAGTATAATCATTCTTTTAACCACTTTGAACTATTTACGCACGTGCACTAGGGAATTTTTTTGTCTCGTCAAAGAATCGCCAGAGTTATCACAAAAGATCTCACTGAAAATAAAAATAAAATCTAACAAATATGGAATTATATTAATATAGTATTTTATTAGAGACAGAACAATATATAATATAGGAAAACAAACATTTCTGGGAAGTACTTGGTTAGGAGGGTGCCATGTTTCATAAAACACTTCATCTAAGAGTTCGTCTAGTTTTCCGTCCATTTTGAACTTTAATCAGGATGACTGCTGTGAGGTGAAGCACATTAAAAGCCGTTTTTTTGGGAAAACAGTGTAGATACAAATACAAATTGGTCCTATATTCGATAATATTTAGTTACTTTTGGTAATTTCACATTCTTTAACGATATACTTGGAAATTAATAAAACACGTGGTCTAATTTACTTTTACTTTAAAAACTTTTGGGTACATATTAGTCCTAAATTCAAAGTTTAAAGGTATGCTCTTAAAATTTGATTTTGTAAAAGTGGGGGTGCTACCTTGAGCTTAAACTAGCACCCCCTCTTTAAATAACGTTTTTTCAGAAAAACTGAGTGGGTACAAATTATTATCTTTTGAGTACAAATTAGTCCTTAATTCAAAGTTTAGATTTATGCCAATAAAATTTGATTTTGTCAATGTGGGGGTGTTAGCTTGAGCCCAAGCTAGCACCCCCACTTTAAATAGTGATTTTTCAGAAAAACTAAGTTGGTACAAATTCTAATTTTTTGGGTACAAATTAGTCCTAAATTACATATGTTTTTTTAAATTTGAAAAAGTGGGGGTGCCTAGCTTTACTGACGCCCTAAATATCGATATTTTTTTTCATTCAAAGCAATAAATAAATCTACATTCAACAAATAACATGATTCTATATTTCAGATTAATACACAAATTTTAACAAAAAACTGCCCGATTATTTAAAAATAATTATATTTTACTCACCTGCTATACACACTTGACAGAAAACAAATTAGGACAAATTGACGCTTGGAACTTTAACTATTGACTTACGATATGTTGAAATGCGCTGTTTTTGGTTAATTCTTTTAATCATACACGCTGGGTGGTCCGTTATGTTATATCGAACACAATGGCGCGAAAACAAAATTTGTTGGATTTCGGAGTTACGACATTTTGATTTGACACCATCGATATATGTATCAAAACAACAAAAATAGTATATTGCTCAACAAGTAATGAAAATTCAACTTTTCTCACGAGTGAGATATAGTAATTATGCGCCAAGGTAGAAATACTTATCTTACTCTTTTCTAAATAAAATTTGAATAACTTCATTTTATGAAAATTAATTCGGCACAAAACTACAGTACAGAACTGCATCGGGAGTACAATCTGACAGAACGGTGAGTTTATTAGGATGTGTCTACTCACCAATCCCAAGATAAGTGACCATTGATATAGTTTATTTCATTCCTCTGGTGAAACTCAAATTTGCTCAATCTCTGAAAGTGTTTACAATGTCTCTAAATTAAAAATAGTTGAAAAACACATTATTGTCCTTCTGGATTTTCCTTATAGATTGCCGAAAATTAATTTTAAAGAAATCCTCAATGCCTAAATTTTTTCTATATAATTATATATTTGTATTCTTTTCATTTGTGCAATCTTATTCGTGTAATATAAACAGTCATAATTCGATAACCCTCATTTAAAAATTTTTGTTTTTTTACGCATGCGTCATCTACAGACATTTAAAATAATAAAACTCAACGACAACAACAATTTCTTTTTAGGGGACAAACATCGCATTTATAAGGGTGAATATAACAATAAAAACAAAATCCCGCCAACCCATTCCCTGCTCATTGACCTGCATAGTCTCCACCTAGAAAAAGACATACAGGAACGCTGGGGCAGGGTCAACAAATCAAAATGACGTCGTTGACAAACTCAACGACGACGACTTCTCTCGGGCGTCTGGATGGGATGGAAAAGAACGTCGTAGACGTTGATGTCGCGTATTTCGAGACGGCCTTGACGTTAATCGACGGGGCCGACGAAACAACGTTGCCGATACTTCAACTAGACGATGTTTTTCTTAACAAGATAAAACAGGAAAGAAAAAAACACATAAGTTGGATGCATACGGTTTGACACCAAAATATAAATAGAATAATTAATATATTACATTTCGGAGAGTTATGTAGATCACAGACATTTGAAATCAAAAAATAGGAAAGGAAGTTTATTAAAAAGTTATGTTTTCCAGAATTGTTTACTATCGGATTAAAGAAATAATAAGGAATACATTTCGTAGTTTTTTTAATAAAAAATTCAGAAAATTGAACTTATTATAGAATATAGTCCATTCATATACAATATAATCTAAAACAAACTTTTATTGTAAATCATATAATTGATATCGGCAGCGTTATCGTTATAAAAGGACATTTTTCATATTTTAGAACGTAGCTACATTCATTTCAATCAATCTAAATTAGGTTTTAATAACAGCAGTTTTTGTAGTTATGTCGTAAAAATGGATTTTTCAGGAATTAGAAGTGTACGATGAAATGAAACAATATAATTTGTTTAAAACTTCATTTATTTGAACTAATGTTTAATCTAAACTGGTTGTATGATATGATTCTATAAACTAGTAGAGGACTGTAGATTCTATGTATATTCTAAATGGAACACTTACCAAATATCTGGGTGAAACAAAGGAACCCCAATTCCGGCTAAAAGGGTAAATAAAGGAAATTGACAAGCTCGTAGTTTACACAATGTTTCACCTAAATTCACTATTATTTTCGATTGATAAATGCTTCTATATTGAATTATTAACGATATTTTTTTATGATGATGGCTTATTCAAGTGCTTTATTCCAACTCACTATTTAAACTACTTTTTCTAATAATACTAATTATCTATATCGGACCGGTCTTTACAAACAAGGTGTGTTGCCTATTACTAAGGAATCAAAATTTTAGTATTGGCGCAAACACTGGTTGACACGTTTCACTAACACAGTAGCTTAGTAAAAACGAATGAAGGTATAATGTAAAAATGTCTTAATATATACAGTGCATAAATACAGAATTCTATTTACTAATGTTAACAAAGCTATTGAAATAAATTACCCGGAAATTCATTCACTACAAACATTCCTAAGCTATCTTCTAGGTAAAAAGGTTTAATAAGGAGAGTGATTGATATCTATTTGGTCGTTAAGAAGATTACCTGAATATTTATTTTTGTTAATCTCAAGGGCCTCTAATAAATTTAAACTAAAGAATTTACCGACTACATGGAGAATTTCAAAATTTGGGTCGAAAATGTGTTGGTTTTCTAATAAATGATTTGAATAGTTAGAATCTAATTTTTTTGTTGTCATAGCTTCGTTTGTGTTTCGAAATTCTAGTTTTAAAATTTCTAAAAGTTCTACCGATATAAATTTTATCACAGTTGTCATTACCACATTTTAATTTATAAACTCCTGATTTGTTTAATTTTGAAGATTTAGATTTATTATTTTTAATGAGTTTGGATAAATTGTAATCAGTTTTAACGGAAATATTAATGTCTAAAGTTTCTAAAAATGATTTAATTTTTAAGGATGGTTTTCCAAAGTGTGTTAAGCTTTTAAATCCTTTAGTTTTAATTTATTAGAGGCCCTTGAGATTAACAAAAATAAATATTCAGGTAATCTTCGTAACGACCAAATAGATATCAATCATTCTCTTTTATTAAACCTTTTTACCTAGAAGATAGCTTAGGAATGTTTGTAGTGAATGAATTTCCAGGTAATTTCTTTCAAAACCAGGGTTCGAAAATATCATGATATTTATGTAAATATCATATCACATGATATATATAGATATATATATATATATATTGTAATGTTTTTCTAATGGTCCTAGTTGCTCCAGTGTCAACCAGCAGAGCATATTTCTTGCCATTTACTTCGCCATCCACATATACACTGCCGTTGTGGCATCTGAGAGAAGCTATCAGTATGAGAGGGTCTTTGGAACGATCATGGGTCGGTGCTGCCCCCTCGTAGCCGACCCGTTCTAGTTTTCCTGTGACTGGGGTTCTTGGGGCGCTTACATGAACTACGTACATGCCATATCTCGCCACAATTCCAGCATCTGATCTTTCTCGGCTTCTTGTCCATCATATTTTTCATTAAACTGACGAACTGGTCAAATCTGTCTTCGTCATCTTCTTCTTGGATTGTCCTGATTTTGTTATATCCTGAAGCCTTCGTTGCTGCTTCATATTCAAGGGCAGCTGTCAAAGCGTCTACTAATGTTTTCGGATGGGCTAAACGAAGCGTCCTCTGCATATCGGGGTCACGTAAGCCATCAATAAAGGCCTGGATGCCCAGACATTCCATCATGTTCTCTGGTGCTGACGGATAAGCAAATCGAACTAGTTGGGCAATGTCCACTTCATATTCTTGAAGGGATTCATCACGTTTCTGCCTTCGGCTCTTCAGCTGAGATTGGTACAAATGTTCTAGATGTTCATGACCATATCGCATGTCCAACCTCTTCTTCAGCTGCTCGAAGTCATCCGTTTCTTCCAAAGGTTTCGTCTGGAGTACACTAAGGCATCTCCGCGAAGCGCGATGGTTAAGTTCACTGCCTTCTCTCTATCGGACCAATTATTCACTCTAGCGGCTGCTTCAAATTGTTTCACATAATTGGTCCACGACATTTTTCCATCGAACGTTTGGGGCCTTGACTCGGGTAAAACTGCCAATGTCTTCAAACTTAGGTAGTGTTTCTGGCTTGCAAGGTTTCGTTTGCTCGGTCTTCTTTTCTTCCTCTGGCGTGCCTCGCGTTCTTGAATCGGCAATCTTTTCCTCTAACTCCTTGATTTTCTCGTCTATCGTTGTAATCTTATTCTCGATTTTCTCGTCCATCGTTGACATCTTATCCTCGATTTCAGATTTTAGAGACGAAATTTCATTTTCAATTTCAGCGGCAATGTCGTTTTTCATTAATAAGATATCGGCAGATATATCGTTCTTCATAGCCGAAATCTTCTCGTCCATGTTCTCTTCCATGGCAGAAATCTTCTCGTCCATGTTAGCCGAAATATCATTCTTCATAGTAGAAATCTTCTCGTCCATGTTAGCAGAAATATTAGCAGAAATGTCGTGTTTCATAGCAGAAATCTTCTCTTCCATGGCAGAAATCTTCTCGTCCATGTTAGCCGAAATATTAGCAGAAATGTCGTTCTTCATAGCAGAAATCTTCTCGTCCATGTTAGCAGAAATTGACGAGATTAAGGTGGAAGCCTCGTCATTAAATAAAACTGTTTCTGGATCAAAGCCGTCATTTTCCAGTGCCACTTTAATTCTTTCTACTAATTGAGTGAATGAAAACGACGAATACTCAGTGTGTATTTGTTAATAAACAAATACACACTGAGTATTCGTCGTTTTCATTCACTCAATTTACATCTAGTGTGTACACCATATCAACAGACAGTTCTTTCTACTAATTCACTTTTCTTACGTTTCCAGCTCACGATCTTCCAATTCTGCCCTTAATTCCGCCACTTTCAGATCCCTTAATCTCTTGGCCATTTTTACGTAGATATTTATTTATATTATCCCACTTCTGACACCAATGTAATGTTTTTCTAATTTATTTAAACAATAAACGGGTGGGATAAATTTTAAACACACGGTATGGCTACTTACTAATTTATTTAAACACTAACTCACTAACACTTTATTTATATTGGACTAAAATCAGAATTGATAGGTTTGAAAGGATAAATTCAATGAAAACTCTACTAAAATAAATTATTAAGGTGGTTGAGAGAATATAAATTTCACTGATATAATTATTATGAATCCAATAATTATTAGTGTAAATGTTAATTTGTAAAAAAAACATTAGATAAGAAAATTTAAAGGTGTTCAAGAGTAGTGCGTGAAGTCCTTACTTAATCTCTATATGAAATAAAATATCAATCTAGTAGGAATAACAAGTCATGGATGGTTGCTAGGAAAAATAAACATTGATGACAGATTGAATTTTTGAAGGAGAGATGTAAAAATAATTATCCTAATAGAAAAATCAAGTAAAAAGAATCTACAAAGAAGTTAAATTATATAAACGAAAAGCTAAAGCTGAGAAGAATACTTTATAATTATTAATCAAGGTAAATTGTTGGAATTTATAAGAATGAGAAAAAACTTGAATGTTGTATATAATAGTGAATGATAATGATAGCAAAATCAAAGTTAAGATTTTAACGAATTAGATTAAAATAAAAAGAATTGTAAATTGAGAATACCTACATTATTATAGAGGAAGACAGATTGATAGTGACATTATAGGAAGAATTATAAATTTGAGCTATTTGGACATCCTATTCAAAATTAAAAGAAACAAAAAAAGGAATATCTTTGAAGAACTGAGTTTAAGAGTGACTACGAACTGTGAGGTAAAATTTTTCTTATATAAACTGTTAATGATAGCAATATAACCTAAAAAAATAAACTATTGCGTTAAATGAAGTAAAACAGCAATTTCTTATTGATCGCTGATGGAAAAAGTATAGGTATAAAGGATATTTAAAAAAAACTCTTATATTAGCAAATTAATATTGAACAATCAGTACTTACCACAAATATCAAAACATTTTACCTCTCGAATGTGAAAAGATTTATAATTTGTGCCAGCATTATAATCTTGTCAAATATTTGAATTTCTTTAATAGTTTCAATTGTGTTTAAAAACATAACGATAATTGTATTGGTCAATTAAGAAATTGTTATTTACAATTAAATAATAATACATTTGAAAATAGGTTAATATTTATGACACAAAACCAAATAACTATAGAGAAAGAGATCTTTCTTATCGACATTAGTTGATTTATTTAGTGTTGCCCTCTCTATTCCTATAAGATAACTAGAAAATACAGGGTTGTATTAGATATTTAATTATTTGTAAAGTTATTGGAACATAATAATTTGAGTGTTTATTATTTTATTTACTAATTATATTACAATTTAGATTATATCTCGAGTTTGAATTTATAAAGTAAAAGACGTATCCTCAACCACCATAATTCCTTGTTTATGGTTAAGAGTTTCATCCTCATAGACTGAGTATAGCTGGCTCACAATAATAACACACAAAAAATTGATAGACTAATTTCATCTGGCGCTCAACAACTGAAATTATAATAATATAAACCAAATAAATAATTAAAATTATAAATAAAAATAAAATATCATAACAATTGACGAACCAACTTGAGACAAAGAAAATTGAATAATTATAATACTCATAATATTATAAATAAATAAATTATTACAATATATACTTAACTAATCACTTAAATCTAATTTATATGCACACAAACTTGATTATATTAGCACTTTACTGTTCGGTGTATTTCTGTTTATTTCTCAAGATCACTTTATCAACTAAACTCCTCCGCTGATCGGTCCTTATTTATATTAATGCCTTTCTTACTAGAGAATTCTGGGCTGCGGTTTACGCAAAAACAATTGGTTCTGGCCTTTTCTACATAACTCTGGTCACAAAAACAATGTTTAGATAAGATAGTCCCAAACAGTTATAAAAACACTGCGTATCCGCCATAATTTTAATTTTCATACCTGGCCTGTTTCGTAACAATATATATCCGATATATAATCATGTTTAAAATTTATTTACTTAATTAAAAACGGCATTGTTTCTTGCACAAACTATATTTTAACAAAAACCTATATATATATATATATATATATATATATATATATATCGCGATAGCGGTAAAAGTGGCGTCCGTATAGATTTGTAGCGCTGTGGCATCCTCCGATATACACAATATGTATATAGAACAGCCCCAAGGCATAGAGATCACGCACAGAGTGGCTTCCTATTATTTGGCAACACTGGGACCTTGATCGATTATTAGTAGGTAGATTTGAATTTCTTTAATAATCGGTGTGTTCTGTATAATGTATATAGATCGCGATCAAAGTGACTTCCAGTAATTTTAAATATGTATTTATTTTTCTTTTGAGAGAGGAGAATGAAACATACTTTTTAGTAATTGGGATGTTGACGGTTGGTACAAATCCATGTGAAGCTATATTTTACACATAAAAGATAGTTTTTAGAAACCTAAAATAACATTTTAAAAAACTTATTATTCGTTTTAAATTAAACTTATTTCTCATAACCCAGTTATGGATATGAACTATTTTTCTTGATAATTTGTTGGAATAACGATAATATTTTACGATTTTTATCACAATGGAGACTGGATCCGTCAAAAGATATAGCTGTAACTTACCGAAGATTGATTCTATAATGGTGCGTACATTGACATACTTTATTACAAATGAAAGAGACACATTACTCATTTTATATATTCTTTTATCATATTTAGAGTTACTTAACATCTATATCAACGAAATAAAACTTGAAATCAGCTCTGTACACAAACTATTAATGAATAATTGACTTTTCATTTTTACCAGACCCAATAATATCTAAAACGATTTCCAATTTATATTTGTAGTTTATCAGAGATTATAACTTACATTAAAGACTATCCATCTCAAATGTATTATGTAGGCAAATAGCAGTATATAAAAAGCAAAATACGTACTACAGCATATATTATTACAAGTTACAGGGGCAACTAGTTTCGGCACACTGAGCTATCATCAGGGCTAAAATGTATATATCATTCACATGAAAAGTATTATAAAAAGAAAGTTGTCACATGCCCGTGGCATCCAGCAGAATCCAAGATGTGTCAGTAGGTAATATGGAAAATATATTGTAGGAAAATTTTATTAAAATCAGGAAAATTCACATAATTATGCAAATGTCAAACAAAATTAAAATTAGATAACGTTAAGAGAAGCAATTAAAATTAAATTAATGTATAAATAAAAGAAAAAGAAGGAAAATATGGACTTCGTCTTACGGCAGAAACCGTCTGAAGCAAGAAGTCCAGTAATTGAATAGTCGTATTAGGAAAATGAGCAATAGGGAGGACCGAATGCGAATTAACGAAAAACAACTTTTGCGTTCTGTTACTCCGCATGATAGTAATTATATACTCAGAATTCATATTTTAATACTCATAATTCACACCATTTGTATATTCATGACGTAGGAAAAATAGTGTGCATAACTCGTTAGAAATTGTTTCTTGCACTCGTCCGGAATATGTGACTTTCCACACTTCTTATACAATGCTATTCAAATTCGAGTCTATGCATTGGGATCATGGTTACGGTAAGAGTCATAGGGATAGTTAAATGGGGGCAAAGTTGTGTATTTCAGAGGTCATTTAAATGATTCAAGACAATCTAGCTTCTTTAGTTCTGGAGTTATTCCGGAAAAATTGAAAATTTTAAAATTCTTCTTTTGCCTACATTTTTTTATTTTGCGAGGATTTTCTAAAACTGTGCCATAACAACTTTTTGTATATTGAACTATGACCAGAACAATTTTAACATCTTTTAATATTCCATAACAGCTGTAATTAAAAAATATCAGTGAGTAAGAAGTGGATCAATGCCAAGTTGATCATACAACAAGATCTTGTTTAATTATTGTAGATTTCAAATTTTACCGGTAATAGTTCAATATTTCCAAAACAGTCTGTAGTTCAGATGTAAATACTACGCCGATATGAAACATGAGTCTTGGCATTTGAATCAATGCAATTTTAACGATACTTTGTATGTAATTTTTTTTCACATAGAGCATGCTGCAAAATTTTTTAGTTCGAATACAAAAGCTTTTCAATCTGTAACCTACAGAATAATCCACGTTATACATCCAAAGAAATTATTTTTTACTTTCTAGCGCATTTGAATAATTGATTGTCATTAGAAAGTTTTCTTATGATTTTATTTTATGCTTTTAGTCATCTCGTTAGTCTATGCATTTCTGATACAGCTTCATTATTATAAGGTAATTTTTCCGTGAGTTCTGAGCTATTATGATCAACTGGTTTGCCATCGTGGAGCCACGGATAAATTCGTAACCTCAACCCACAATTGGACAATAATCACAAATCTCGTCCGCCATTTTGGAGCCGCCATGTTTAATTCATGAATTTTGACACAAGATTAATATTTCAGGTATTCAAACATCTGACTATAATTTAGGGATCAAATGGATATTCAATGAAGTTTTTTTTTTTTTTCAAATAGGATAACCTAAATATTTTTTAATATTTGGAGTCTTGAAAACATGAAACATGTATCATACTTCATACTCTATCTTTAGATATGACGGTTCCAAGACATGTCAAATGAGTCGCTATTTTATCAGTTTGAAATAAAATAAACTATTATACCAGAAATCCTAAATATATTGCATTGTAATTTCGGCGGCATTGTATGTTCCAGTACTAAAAGCATTCCTTCCGATTCTAATGCTGTGAAATTAGATATTCAGACGCTGATTTTGAAAATAACTTAAGTCACATATTCAGAAAATTTCAACGTTATAAATTATTCTCATGCAGCCATTAATTCTCATCATCATATTAATCAAAATCCCAACATTGAAAATGTCATCATGAAACCTCTGAAAATCGGAACTTTAGACCCAGAACACTCTGGAAGATATTGAATATGGGGTTTAATAGTTGGCTTCCACTTGAAAATATATGACGTCTTCAACACCTGACTATAAGATTTAACACCACCTCTTGTAGAATCGGGAGGAATGTTATTGTTCTTATCATACCTACATACGTAGGTTTTTGTTAGAAAGGATAAAATGTACGACTCAAACATCGTCAAAGATAAGTCAAGGATATGATAAATGTTTAACATACTTTTTCTTAGAATCCAAATTTAAAAAACATTTAGGGAGCTCCTTTCGTAATGACGAAGTTCGTTAAGTTTCCGATTGAACCGGAAATGACAGGCAGATGTTTAAATACCTGAAATTTTTATCCAATGTACCTATACAAATCAGTCAAATTTCAAACCGACCGCCCATTTAATAACAAAATAGCGGGCTGGCTAGTAATTTCATTGGCAAACTATACATAAATGGAAAACATGTTTAATTGGATTATGTACTGTTTATTTTTTGTACGAACATTTGTATAAGTTTCATAAAATATTTTTTATGTCTATTCCCTCTAAAACGCACAATAGAAAGAGCTTTCTTGATGATACTGATTTGAAAACTTGTACTCAGTCATGATGGATTCCTCACTACTTCATTATTTCTCTAGATTCCTTATTCTTTTGATATGATCTTCATTAGCGTTACACCCAAGTCTAGAAATTGAAGTGAATTCGAGGCTTTTTTTTAAAATTTCGTGTTCACACTTTTCTTTTTGAAATTCGGTTTCAAATTTTTTCTTCAAAATTCAGAGCCTAACTTTTCACGGGTTTCGAATTTTTAAAAAAAATGAAAAAAAACCTTCATCAAACTCACACGGATCAATAGAGCATATAAAGGAAAGATGATTTCAATCGCCCTATTTTGATCTCTAGTTCACTCTGTAGGATTAATTGTATGTTGGTCTGGGCCACCCTGTATACAGACATCACACCAGTAGAACCATTAGCACATGTTTAAGTTTTGCATTTATCAGACTCCCTATATATTGGAACATAGCTTTCATTTTTGCTCTGCACTGTTAGGAACCGGTGGTGTAGCAATGAACAGACTAAACCGCTATGGTGTTGAGAAAAAAACTCTAGTGTATACATAGCTTTTATTGCCCTCTACAACTTTTATTTAAGCCATTTTTTGCCTTAGATCAAATAAGGATGCAATTATCGTCCATACAGTTATCATTGATACACCCTGTATATGCCAGAGAGAGTTTCAACGTCTCCGAAATTTTTGTGAAATTCAATATTCTAGGTCAACTACTAACAATCCACCTAGTAATCTGTTTGCATTTAGGTTTTCGGAATTTTCACAAAAAAAACTACTTCTGCTACAGTGAAGTAGAAAAATATACCCATTCGAAAATTAACCTGAAAATAGTAGAATTTTACTTCATCTCGTGGTTTACGTTGGAAAATTCAATTCATTTGCTCCTTATTTACGGAAATTCAGAATTCTTTAGTTTGTTTTATCGCCAGCTTTATTCATTTTTATCGCCAGTAGTTTTTTATTTTGCCTCTAAATCAAATTTAAGTGAATTGTAGAACGAAAATATAATTTTTCTATTAATAACGGTAGATATTCTGCAATAACTAGCATCCTCCGCACTGTCAACAATGGTATCAATAAATTGAAACAGATGTAAATCATCACATTCAATGTTAAACTCTTTCTATAACCAAAAGTGAGATCGGCAACGGAAACGAAAAAATAATTTTTTTATTAATACCGGTAGATATTCTGCAATAACTAGCATCCTCCGCACTGTCAACAATAGTATCAATAAATTAAAACAGATGTAAATCATCACATTCAATGTTAAACGCTTTCTATAACCAAAAGTGAGATCGGCAACACTGCCAGGATGCCAGAATGCAAGAAAAATACATATACAGACGCCAAACTATACCGTTCTTCGATATGTATACTGACGGATGCCACTTTGTGCGTCAGATGTATAATAAATATATACGTGTGCTACTATAACGCCGCGTACGGAGAATCTGTGAACCTTGGTGTATAGGTTTATACAAAAAACGACCAAAGTGACGTCCCGCTGATTTAATCAGCAATAGATTCCCAAGCATTCACTGAACCGATTGCGATATTTTGGAGCTCGATGCACTGTGACGTCCGTATATCCCGTATATCGGAAGTCATAGTGCCGCGGACGCCACAGCTACCGCGATTTTAACATGGGCGGATGCCACTTCCTGCCGTGAATGTATATATATATATATATATATATATATATATATATATTGAACTTATCATAATGAATATTCAAGAGAATGATACACAAATATGAGAAATTTGTAACTTTGTTGAATAACAAATAGAAATCACTTTCTTCAGACAGATAAAATTACTATTTATATTGACAATTATAATTAAACAATATGTATCATATCAAATCGAACATCTATGAGATTAATTATCCTTTATAATATAGAAATATATTAGCAAGATTAAAATTTGTTACCTTTATTTTCAGATTGTAAATAGTTATGAATCACAAAACCTTAACCCATTTTCTTAGTAAATTATAAATCCAAATTGTTATCAGCAACATAGACAATGAATTGTATATTCTATCTAGAATAACAAAAGAATCTGAAAAAGAACATAAAATTATTATTTAAACGATGATAAACAATATATATAACTGATACTAATATGAATACATGTTATATCATTTGTTGATTCTTATGTAGAAGTGTCAGTAAAAACTTCATGTCATGTAACACAGAATTAACAGAGCAGAAATATTTTCAACCATAGAGATATGTTATGTTCGAAGTATTGATTATTTTCAAAACAGCAGGAGTGTTTAAAGATTGATAACAATAATAAAGGTTAAGCCAAAGTTTATATAAAATAATTGTTGAATTACATATAAAAGAGTAATTGAAAGACATTATAAAAGATTTTAAGAAGATTATGATTATAAATTCATAGATATTGTAATTTAAAGTGGGATAAACATTATTATTGATATAAAAATAAGGCATATTTTGGAATGATATTGTATGTTAATAGATACAATGAATTATTTTAAAATTTTTCACAAATAATTAATAACAATAAAAATACGAGGAAAATAATTATAATTAATGTTAGACAGTAAATAAATTAAACCATGATATCTAGTTACTTGTTAGTTTTTTGTTGGAAATAACAAGGCTAGCAACGACAGTTTTGTTGATTTGAGGAACAATGAATTAGGTGTGGTGGTTCAAAAGCAGATGGACATGTAAGAAAATTTTTCTAATAATTTATTAAATTCTGCGGAAATCTTTAGAAATCAAAAGCAAAATTGAATTTAAATGATAAATAATAATAATAGAGACATTTCTAGAAGAAAATATTTGTAAACATTCATTATTTGTGGAAAATGCAGCTAATCCATATTTTGAGAAGGGATGCTATGTCTGAATTTTATCAAAAGTCCACAATGGAATATTGATTATTAGTTTCAAAGACATTTAGTAAGATAATAAACATTATAAGTTGTATTTACTGAACAATTAAACCAAAATCTCAACTTACCTACAACAAACTATCAAGTTTGTTTTCCTACGATATTCAACAAGAATACAGCTTCATTCCAGAGAGATGAATCCGAAGCAGAGTGCACAACAGAAACTTTAAAGTGATAGAAACAGGTCAGTGTATAAACAATTTATATGGTATACCATTAAAAATTTCACAAACATTATTAATTGGCCAAAAGTTCACTATTCGTTGTTTTATATGTATTAAAAATTCTAACCATTTCATGTATATTAGTTTATAGTTATAATTTGTTTTAACTGATTTTTCTTCATACCGATAGTGTTTTTCAATTCAATGATAGTTCGTATATATATAAACTAAATTTCATTTCATATGTTTGTTTTTATTTTAACAATTGACATAAATAGTTCCAGAAAATCATCATAGAGGTTCGAATAGGTATGTTCCGCATAGATATTCAAAGCGTTTTCAAAGGAGTTAAAATAATATAATATTTAGTAAATACAAATTTCGCATATTATAATATCTGCCAGAATCTAAAGGGAGTTAAGAGTTCTCATGCTTTCCAATAACAATAAAGTAAAACAATATAATCAAAATATCCTGAGCTAGCCAATTTACTATATAAATCCATCGACAAAAATAAAAAACATAAAGTAATTAAAAATAATGCAATAGACAAAATTCAAAAATAAATATTGTTTAAATATATTTATTTATAAACTGATAAATACATAAATTCATATAATAATATATATATATATATATATAATTATTAAAAATATTGAAATAAACAGATTTTAGTATTATTTTATTATTAACATTAATACTTCAACACAATCACAAAATTAAAACTTATATTCTAAACAAAAAACTTTTTATTCTAACGTTTGCTCTTAACTCCAATTAGGTAAAAAGAAAAGAATTAGAAACAAACAGATTTTAACATTATTTTATTAACATTGATATTGGTATATCATCCTCATCTGATGAATCATCATTACCATCAATATCAATAATGGTATTCTTAGTGACCGTAACTTCAGAATCTTCCGATAATGCTGGTTCCCATGCCCAATCAAGGTTGGTTTTCTTTTTGTCTGTATTTTGGTTCATATACTTGAACATAAAAACCAGCTTACTGGGTTTTTGGTTTCCTAAGCGGTTTCGTAAATCTGATTGAACCAAACCGAAAGAAGAAAATGCCCTTTCAATCCCAGCTGTAGAGGCCACTGCAGTCTGTACGTGTTCACATAATTTCAAAAAAGCGTCCTTATCTGGCCAGTCTGAGTCCAATACAGGGATAGATTTCCACCACGTTACTGGTGGAGTAAGTCTAAAATGATCCCCAAAAAAGTACTTTGGAAATGGGCTAACTTGTGATATAAGAGACATCACAAATGGAACAAAAGAACTATTGATAGTATTCAAATATTCAAAAGCCTCTCCTTTTTGAATAGCTGTTAAATGTCGTCCCAAAAATCAATGATCTATAATATTTGCTAGATAATGCATTGCCCCAAGTGCCATATTTTTGCTTTTAAAGAAACTTTTTTTCACCAAAAGTGGCTGTTCTGAGAAATCAAATTCTAATTTATGCCAGACCTCTACACACACAGATATAGTTGTATAATCCCTTTAAACTCTATCAAGAGCTATGGCTATTGGATCTAGACGAGCAATTAGGTCAGTGGCATTTAATGCAACCTGAGCATCATTGACTATATTTATATATAATGTCACTTTCGATGACATCTTTATTTGCAGTAGCTGAAGGAATTTCTAAATCGTTTGCCAACAAATTCAAAATGTGAGCTGAACATCCATATTGTATTATTCCGATTTCATTTTCTAGTTCGGAACGCATTTTCTTTACATTTCCTGTATTATCTGTGATAAAACTCCTTACATGAACTTGAAATTGGTTTTCTGTTTTCCTTATTGCCTCAAGTGCCATGATTTTAAGATACTCTGCATTATGTGATTCTGCTCCCGTTTCAGTAGTTTCCACCAAGAACGACTCACCATTTTGAGTAATAATACTACAGCATACCAGAGGCTCGTTACGAACATTGCTCCATCCATCCAGGGACATACAAAATATTTCTCCCTGCAATGCATTCCTACACTCCTTCAAAATATCATCATACACTTCATTTAGAATACGTTCTCCAATCTGATATGAAGAGGGGCCATTATAACCGGGCCGTCATCATTTTCTTAAATTCAGTATGATCAGCATGCAGAAAAGGTGTATTAGTTGTGTATTAGAAATATCTGCCTATTTGGAGGTTGAGTTCTTTAGAGTAAGTGTCTGAGGTTGCAACAACATCAGCGTCTTTTGCTATAGTTAAAACATGCTGTTCCATCAGTTTCTTGGTTGGCTGAGGCATATAACTCTCTGAAAAAAAAACTGTTATTAGCAACATGTTTTTTAATTATATTTACTTACAATATCCACACAAAAATTGTACAGACAGATTTAGTGATATTATATATAACAATTACCTTAGTACCTGATGTGTTGACACTTCTTTTTGTAGTAGTGGAAGGCAGAACATCTTCAGGAACAGAATGATGCTGTTGTGTTGTTTCACGACTTGGCTTATCACTGGGCATATTTTTTTGGTGTGTTAAAATATGTTTTTCCATTCGCGATGCTATACCCTGCATCTCCTTTGAACACTCCACATTTTGCCCATTTCCAGTACTGTTTTTGTTTTTAATTATACAGTCAAAATATCGCCAAACAGAATGCTTTGATTCAATAAAAATCACAACTAACTTACAGTCAACACAGAGTGAAAACACAGAAATAAAGATTTTTTGGGAAAGCAAGAGTAAAACAAATCGTCGCGTCGCGTACCTGGGAATCCCAAAATCGGCGCGGTGATGCTTGCGCAGTAGCCGATTGAATCGCTACAGTAATTATAATTTTGTACAGTGGCGTATTGAGACATTTTCGGATGTTTAGAATGGTGGAAAACATTTTTAATCTAATAAATGAAATTGTCGAATATATCGGATATATATCAAGTTATAAATATCATGATATATATCCTCCGAACCCTGCTCAATACCTTTGTTAACATTAGTAAATAGAATTCTGTATTTATGTACTGTATATATTAAAACATTTTTATATTATTCCTTCGTTCGTTTTGACAAAGCTACTGTGTTAGTGAAACGCGTCAACATTAGTTCAAATAAATGAAGTTTTAAACAAATTATATTGTTTTATTTCATCGTTCAGTATGGATCTTCATCAAGTAAAAGCCTCATCTATTCAATAAGAAGTGTATATCAAACTCTATTATATCGAACCAAAAACATCTTTGAGGTAAAACTATATCACTTATACAATATTTTTTGTGATATTTGGTTGTTTTTTTCGTGTCAGCATTGACTGGAATTTATAACCGACATAGAAGGACGTCTCTACAGACATGACTCATATCTTTCTCAGTCGGCATGTCTAACCGTGGAAAATGATTTCCTGGCTAACTACGTTACAATGATGCATTCGAAAGTAACACGAACATAAAAACCTTCTGTAATTAAATTAACAGTAAAAACGGATGTCATTGATCTCGCTTTTTATTTATACTCCGAAAAAAATAAAAACGTTATAGACCCGGATATAGAGAATCTAGACTGATTTTAGTGGGACAAAAAACGCTCTTTCTATAATAAGTACATCAACATTTTTTTGTTAAGTATTAGTTTTAGCCTCACACTTGTTAAAAAGTTTTGTCTGCTCAAAAACTCCTTAAAATTAAATAAAATACAAATTTTATGTAAAAAATTATGAATTTTTGCACAAATTAGGTTTTGGAACAAGCAAAGACATACATTTTTTTGTATTTAATATGTGAAATGATACGTTTGCGTTTAAGAATAGAAGTTATATTGCCGAACTTTAGCGAGGCAATATAATAATTCGAGAAAGCAAAAACATTTCGCATTCGAGATGCAAACAATATTTTTTTCAAAAACTGCATTAAAACTAATATGAGAATAAAAAATTTATAAATAAGTAGGTATAGCTGTCATTGTTAATTGACATTCTGAAAGCGAAGACGAGCATTGACCAGAAGAAGTATTGGAAGCGGCACAATTAATCCTCCAGAAATCATCAAGACTGTACGAAATTGCCGTAGTGTGTGGATCCGTATAATACACTTTTGATCACACTTTATGGAGGGGGTATCGTCGCGTGATGCTTTGCGTCATCCATCTTGTATTCTATGATGTGTGTCATCGGTCATGTGTCATCCTACTTGTATTCTGTGACGTGTCATCGATCTTGTGTCATCCTACTTGTATTCTGTGACGTGTCATCGATCTTGTGTTCTTTGACGCGTGTCATCTGTCATATTTGTTCTGTGTGTCAGATAACAGTGGTTATTTTTCGCATACGGCAGATATTATTTTTCCGCCCAAACTATCTAATATCGTTGTTAAAACCCGAAAAATGTGTAACTCCATTCTAGCTGATTTTACAGGAGACAAAAAACTTTTTTTTATTACCCGTACTCCCTTAATATTTTTCAAAACTCTACTTATTACTACATTCATTGCAGAAACTAACAATAATTATAGAAAGCAGCATTTACACAAGTTTGAAATATTTTTCTAGGTTCAAAAAGTTGGAGTTAAACAATTTGCTTTATTAAAAAACAATAAAAAAAAAGTTGAACAAAATTGAAAATTATTATTAAAAAAAGAAATATTTATGCAAAGAAACATAATTAAGATGGATAAATAGTTCTATTGTAAGCGATGTTGTTATAAAAATCATGGTAGTCGAGTTCCAAGCTATTTTTCAACTTTTGAAGGTGCTCAAATTTCTCTTTCTTTATTTTTCTTCTCTCCATGTACAGACTAGGAAGTTCATCAACATTATAAGCTTGTTGAACGGACCACCATTTCCTTCCAATCTCCACTATGTCTTACTTTGTACTCAATAATTCCATCTGGTCTGTACTTTAGTTGCTTTAAATCATTTACAACAGGATCCCCAATTCTACGTCCGGGTCGTATAGAATTATATTTGATAGTGGAGAAATCTTTGAAAAACCCGTAAGTGAGAAGTTGTACATTATAGGATCGAGGCTTAGAACGTGCTGTTTTGCAATACTGGATATAATCAGCAGGAACATTTATGTCACGGTTCCTCAACCGTCGTTCAATGGCAGAATGCATACTATCTGCCTCCATTTGCGTATGCTCTTTATATAAATATTTCTGTATGATGGTAATGTTATTATTCACAGCGGTAGATAGCAAAGCGTTTGATAAGACGTTGTTGCGATTCTGCGCTCCACAGCCATCGCTCGAAAAAATAATATTTCCCGGATTCGAAGAAATGTTTGCAATTAAATTTTCTTCAATGAATGAAACGAGAATGGAAGCAAATTTATTAGCGCCCACGGACCCATCCAGTTCACTCCACAGATTGCAATACCCATCGTTTGTTCTCACGTTATAAATGGTGAAATTGTGGACGGCCAATTTTGTTTTATAATACATCAGGGAAACTTTCGAACTGGGTGCCAGTAACACTGACTGCAAGTCCATTGTTAGGACTAAATCGTTATTGCCTGACATTTTGTCATGTTCCTTTTCGTTCCTGGCTTCTTTTTTTAATTCTAAATGTTCCCTGTATTCCTCTTCACTGATATTCTTACTTTTATGTTCCACGCAAACAACGCATTGATTCTTTTTTGGTCTGTACAGGGATAAATTTTGTTGATCAAAAACTGAATAAAATGTTGTAAGAGTAACAGGTTCAACTTGTTGTTCCGTGCACCATGAATCCTTGTAAAAACGATGTAGCTCTCTTTTACTTTGCCAGAGTGGTTCCAAATATAATTTCGTCGACGAGGCGCGGCAATAGTGCGACTCCATCTTCACCAAGGAGTTCAAAAACCTTTTTAGATCGTTAATTCATAGAGGCAACTCTACCTGTAAATATGATTATCAAAGCAGTTGCCAGAAGTGATGATATTGTCAAATTTGATAGTCACAGAACAGTAAGTATAAACAGTAATGTAGGTATAGCACCAAGTGTATTTCTTTTAATCGAGCCTCAGATAGATATAGAGCTGGGATAAGTTTAATTGGAGCAGTTAATCATATCAATTTTAAAAATTTTCATATCAACATTAACAGTTTAAGATATAAATTAAATTACCTGAATGATCTATTTGCTAATAGCTCATATCCTGAAATTATTTGTATAAGTGAACACAACTTTCACGAGAGTGACATATACTTTGTTATGAACTCAAAACCAGGTCGGAATTCATTATCATGTGTGGGGATATTAACAACGACTTTCTGGTGCCAAGTACTCACCTAAAAGCAACGCTAGAGCTATTAGATTCATATAAGATTGTACCTCACATTGACAAATTAAGGCGAGTGGGCAGGTGCTTGGATAATATTATGAGTAATATTGATAATGATTTGTTGGCTGATGTTATCTATGCGCCTTTCTCTGATCATTTAGGACAAATTCTGGAATTTACTTTGCCTACAACTCCAGTTAACCTTCATAAACCCGTGGTCAAAAACTTACATTAAATACAGAGTGGGGTCCAAATGTACCCCAACATTTTTTGGCTTATTTTTTTTTTAATGTTATAATTAGGGAATATTAAAAATAAAACACATTCTGCTTATAAAAAAATATATGTTACATAAAAAAGTTGTCAGCATTGATAAATGCATTGTAAGCACACTTTGAAAAAATATTATGAAATGATCCTCCGTTTTTAAAAGGCATGGAGTAATAAATCACTCATTTTGGCCGGAACCTTAGGCGTACCACATTTAGTCATTTAAAAAAAGTTAAGGCTTCTAAAATTATCTCATTTCCGAAAATAACCGTTTTGTAATATTATTTAAAATGAAATTTCAAATTATCAATAATATAATAAACTGTGGATTATATCACTGACATCAATTTTCCAGAAAATTTATTATTATGTATAAAAGGGCGTAGACGAGTCCCTCCACTAAGCTCCAGGTAGTTATAATCCTACAATCAGTAAATAATAAAATAAATGTTAATAACAATTTTATACAAATACATATATATATATATCCAAACCAACCCCATTTGCCGATTTTTTACCCAATTAGCAGGTAATTGAAGAAACTTGACAAACAGGTAGCTCAAAAATGGTTTTTTATTGTGAAATATAGTCTTTTCAGTTCTAAGAAAATGCCCCCATAATACAATGTACTTACTAGAACTTTTCAACTATAAAAGTAGCGGAAAGTTTGAATATTTTCAATTTACAGTTCATCTGTTCTGGAGAAACTGCTGCGTTGATTGATTTCCCCATTATTACTGTTATTTGTTATTATTTTTTACCGTTATTGATAACTGGTGTTTATTTTTGTTCATCTATACAAGACAAACACCTAACTACACCTTCCAACTATATAGTGTTCCAACCAAATTCGACCAGATATGGAGGATTTATCACCATCTAAGCGACCTAAAGTTGGCCCATTGTCGCTGAACGAAAAAAATCTGATATTAAATTGCTATTCCTCGTTGAAGAACGAAGAAATTAGAAGAAAAATCATGAATTTGACAGGAAGTGTTGATGAAACTGTGGAGATTACTGCAACAATGATGGGTGTTTCAAAAACAACAATTTATAATTTAATGAAGGAGAAAAAAATGGAAACATCACAGCCCCAGCAAAGTCCCCAGGCCGACCCAAACTTGAAATGGATGACGACTTGAAGAATGGAATAAGGCGTAAGGTGCATGCTTTTTTCTTTAGAAAAGAGATCCCAACTCTCTCCAAAATTATGGCGTCGGTTCAAGAAGATTCAGATTTTCCGAAAATGTCTCAAAGTACATTATGGAAAATTTTGAAGGAACTTGGATTTGAATATAAAAAAAATTATCGGAACGCAATGTTGATTGATAGAGACGACATTGTCATTTGGAGGAGGAGTTATTTGCGCAATATTCGGAAAGCAAGACTAGATCAAAAACGAATTTATTATTTGGATGAGACTTGGTTAAATAAAGGTCATACTGTTTCAATGTTTTGGCAAGACACGAATGTCAAAAGTCGGAGGCAGGCAGCTCTTGAAGGGTGGTCAACAGGCCTCAATCCACCAGCAGGAAAAGGACGTCGACTCATCATTACTCATGTCGGAAGTGCCGAAGGTTTTGTTAAAGGTGGATTGTTGTGCTTTGAGTCGAAGCAAACCGGAGATTATCATGAAGATATGGATGCAGACGTTTTCGAAGAATATTTCTCACAAATGTTAGATCTAATTCCAACGGGCTCAGTCATTGTTATGGATAACGCAAGTTATCACTCCAGGTTAGTGGAGAAATTACCTTCAACTGCATGGCGTAAACAAGATATCCACGATTGGCTAACCTCGAAAAATATTGAATGCCCAGATAACCCGCTGAAAAATGAGCTCTTGCAACTGGCCAATTCACATAAACACAAATATAGTAGATACGTTGTAGATCAAATGGCATCAGCGCGTGGTATAACGGTGCTGAGGCTTCCTCCTTATCACTGTCAACTCAATCCCATAGAATTAATATGGGCCCAAGTGAAAGTTTCAAGAAAGAATACGACATTCAAAATGAGTGACGTAAAAGTTTTATTCGAAGACGCGTTAGGTAACGTAACCAAAGAAAACTGGAAGAAATGTGTTGAACACGTGATACAAGAAGAACTAAATATGTGGGAAATGGATCATATAAGTGAACACATGATTGAACCATTTATAATCAATGTTAATAATGGAAGCTCAACAGAATCGTCTGATTGTGATATATAGACTAGTTTTTGTGTTAGTTATTACTATTATTTGTTAGACTTTTTTTTTATAAATACTACATTAATTCGTACTTTATTCCTGCATTTTTCTTTTTTCCTCTCCTATTGTAAACGGTATATTAGTAGTAAAGTTGATACCTACTGCAAAAAAATTTGCTATTTTTTATATAATACTTTATGTTTATTGTTTATTCATAGGAATACAAAAAAATGTGTTTTTATTGAATCGATATTGTGGACTCTTTTGAATAGTTTTCGTAATTATAATTTCATAGTGCCTTCATATTCATATACCAAGTTTGTTTTGTCCTGATTGCACGCCTCTGAGGATTAAATTGTTTATTTGTTCATTTAAATACAATAGAGCGACCCTTTCAATACAATAGGCGACCCAACCGAATACAGAGTTACGGGGTGTCTACCTGAAATTCGTAACAAATGAGAAATTTTAGTACAAAATTAGATAAACTTCGGAGATATTTTATTATACACCCTGTATCGGTTTTGCATACCTAATGAGCTTTTATTACTCCATGCCTTTTAAAAACGGAGATAGAAATATTAAAAACAAAAATAATTGTGAAAAAAGAAAAAGCATTTTAGTGATTTAATTATCACACTTGTTACAAACTGTTATATTTTTTGAATGTTCTGCACATACGAACCTAATACAAAACTTTCGAGATTTCCTGTCTTTACTTCTGTCGCATAAGAAACATCGCTGCTTTCTGCCAATAACGCGAACAGGTTGTTCATTCCTTATGTTTAATTCTGGCAAAATGGTTAACATGGATTGTTTTATATTGGAATGTAATGACTTGTCATTTTGGTATCTACGAATTATGTTTTTTCTAATTAATTCCTGGCCCAACTCCAACAAAAACATTCTTCTCCTATCCAAGCGATTTTTTTTCCAATCTGGACTTTTCAACATCCAAAGTTTATAGGCGTTGATGCCACCAATGTCCAGCAGATGAAAAAATATTGCCATCGGCCACCGATTACTTTTTCTTTGCGTCGTGAATTTCTTCGCTAATTTATCCGTCGTATCCACTGCACCCTTTGTTTTATTGTATTGTAAGATAATGCCTGGTTTGTAATTAGTTTTTCCTCCACTTATTTTGTCATCGTTATGTTCTGTCGATAAAAGAACTGCCGCATTTTTTTGGTACGTAGGAAACTAAGGTTTTATTTTCCATAAAAGCAAACATGCTTGAAAAGTCCTTCTTATATCTTGCTGGAAGTAGTTCTTTTGGAATGTAAGGTTTATTTTTACGCAGTGTACCACACAAGGTAAGGTTTTTATCTAAAAGCTTATTAGCTAACTCAATACTGGTAAAAAAGTTATCAGTAGTTATTCCACATCCTGAAGATAAATGGTTTAGCAGGTCCAGCACTACCCTTTGTCCTTGGCCTTTCTCAGGTTTGTTTCCTACTTTACCTAAAATTATTATTCTGTAATAAAAATCTACATTTTTTTTATGAAAAAACTTACCTAAATAAGGTTGCATATTCGCTGTATATGCCGAACTACAATCAGCCAGTGCCCAAATTTTTAAGCCGTACTTGTCCGGCTTACTCTTCATGTAAACCCGAAAAGGAGCCTTGCCTCGGAATGGGACTAACTGCTCATCCACGCACAAGTGTTCAGATGGATTAAACGATTTCTTGCAATTTGTTACAAAACCATCAAAAACATCTCTAATTGGGGCAAATTTATCAGTGCGTTTTCTTTCTTCTCTTGTTTCAAAATTGTCGAATCTTAGAAAGCACATAATCTGTTGGAATCTGTTGCGAGACAAGGCAGATGATACTAGAGGCCGACATATTGGCTCTTTAGCAGCGTGCCAGGCTCCAAAAATAATAAGCAAACCAATAAATGCTTCCAGTTCTTCTTGCACAAAAGGAGAATAGGCCTTCCTATTTCTCGCATAATATGATTCGGCTTTTCTATTCGTCTCCGATAAAATCACATCCATAATATCTTGTGAAAAAAATAGTTCAAAACCTTCTTTTATTGTGGAAAATTGGGAATTATATCTAGTCAAACCTGGTGAAACCTTTTGAATATTACATTTTCGCCTCTTGATCTTCGTAGTAAATGGAACCTTTGCCCACACACTACCATCTTTAGACGAATAAGTTGGATGATCGGTATAAAAGTTTACTGACGGGCCTACTTCATCTGCAGAATCTGTCGACTCATTTTCCCTATCACTAACTTGTAAAAAGTCATCTATCTCATCAGTTTCAGTCACTATGTCAGTCTCCTCAATATCATTTGCACCATCCTCTAGTGCTAAATCATTAAAAAAAGTGTCGTTATCGTCCGTTTCTAATATCGCCAATAGTTCTTCGTCAGTTAGCTTATTTTCATTTCGAAACTTCGGTGGTTCACTCATTTTTATAAACGCGTACTCGACAAGCACTGCAAACGTGAATAAACACACTAAAATTATACTGAGATAAATACGTGCACAAAGCCGCTATTAAATAAATTGGGAATCCCCGAGAGCGTTGACGCTAAGAAACGGGTAATCCCCGTCGTTTGAACAATTTGGGGTTTATTTGTACCCCGGTTGGTTTTTAACGTAGGCAAAATTCATACCTGTCGTTACATACCGAGCGGGGTGCAGCTGGACCCCAAGCAACAAAACTCTTTATAATTAGTTACAATGAAAAGCAATTTATTCAAAATTTTGTATACCAATTTAGATATATATTTAAGAAACAGCTCGAAGGAAATTAAATTTAAAAAAACTATTTTAGAAAATATACCCAAAAATTCATGTCTGGGGTACATCTGTACCCCGCTCGGGTTTATGAAAGTTAAGAGGCCACTATTTTCAATGAGTAGGCCCTTTTAAGAATCAAATATTGAGTGAAAATTGGATTGTATAATCCAGCATAATGATGTTAATATGCCCTATAATAGCTTCATTTCTATATTTAATTATTACTTTGAAGACAGTTTCCATATGAGACGCAGCTATGTGAAAGACACCAAAAAATCATGGGTCACTGTAGAAGTGACAAAATTCTCTCTGGACCTTAGAGACTTACATCATCTATGTCTCAACGATGTAAATAACAGGGAGGTACAGCTTTTGTACAGGACTAAAGAGCAGGATTACAAACATTTGGTGGACAATTGTAAAAAAAATTTAACTGAGACAGTGCCCTCAACAATGATTAATAATGAATGTTCGGTCATCAACAACCCTTTAGATATTGTCGAGATGTTTGTAGATCAGTTAACACCTGATATTCATACAACTTCCAACTTAAATGTCAAAATTAGCCCTAATTCATTCTTCTTGAGACCAAGAAATTTTGAAGAAGTGGTGATGAAAAATTTTGGAAACCAAAGAAGAAGAACAAGAAAAGCAGTACAAGATTAGTGCAAGTATCCAAAGTGGTCAAATCCATCAAACATTATTTGGTATAAAAGTGATGAGGAGGAGGAATTTACTGTGTTACCGAAATGCAAACTCTATAATTGCTACATATCTGCAATACATACTTTGATTAAATATTTATTATTTGTTTTAATAAGATATTGTTTATTTAGTTTTGATTTATTCGATGGAACACTGTTTTATATTAGTTCTGAAATTTTTTATTTTGTTTACTTCTTTATGAATAAACTCATGATTCAAAAGACCCTTTTAACTACTATACAATATTTAATATAGTGAGGGGTTAGGAATTGGTTTTGAGACCTTTGGAAATGGTCATAAATTGGTTCTTTGTATGTTTCGCCTTTGAAATTGTATTTATATATAATGTATTTGAAGTGTATATTACTTTTAAAAAAATAGAAGATTAAATCTATCTGAAACAGTTTTTAAAAAAGCTATAGACCATTTAGTACATATTTTGCAATAGGAGATGTCTAAAATAAGTGGTCACTAATAGAGCACTTTACCTTAATAATAACAAATACGCTTGTTTTAAACCAATATCATACACACAAATGTATCTTTAAGGCACAACCTGTTGATCGAGTTTCATTTTATGGGGTTTTAGAACAAGTAAAACGACATTTTTCGTACAAACTAAAAATATTTCTTCTTTTGGACACACTATTTGTGAACACATTGTAAAAATACTTTAGAGATATGGATAGTCGCTTTTTTTTTTCCCCGGAGGTGGGGTGGAAGCTAATGCCATTTCCGACAGCGGGCAGTGCAATGCTGTGGATTGGTGTGGGACTTTCACCTCACTAAACCACCCTCCTCCTTGTACCTTGGGATGAAACATACGCTGGGAGGACAGCAAGCTGTCATTACTTCAGCGTACCAATCCACTTAGTTTCATTACCATGAACTACCCTATCCCTGACTTTCTCTATCCTCAGACTCCTTTCTTTTCATAATTTTCACGATATAGCTTGTGATTTTCTTCCATTTCTCAGGACATTCCACCATCTCCTGAATAATACCCTCAACCTCAGGTATATTGCCAATTTCGCTGGTGATTTCCCTGCGCTCCGCCTCCCATCTCACACACTCATACAGGACATGTCCCGGGTCGTCCCTCTTATCGCAAATTGCGCATAGATCGCTGTCCGTCTTTTGGATCCTATGGGTGAAAGTTCCGAACGAGCCATGTCCTGATAGAAATTGTGTGACATAATAAGACGTGGTTTTGTGTTTACACGTTACCCAGCTTTTTATATCCCTGATTAGCGTCTTAGTCCATTGTGCCTTAGACGTCAAGTTGTCCCACCTGTCCTGCCATTTACGGTAGGTGCTTTCCCTCGCCATTCTCCTATTCCCCACCAACCTCCCTCCGACTGTGTATAGGAAACACCTTTCCGCAATCATAAGGTCTATTGGGGGGAAGCCCGAAATCACTTGGGCTGCCTCCGCTGATACCGTCCTGTACGCAGATATGATACGTAATAGGCTTTTTCTCTGCTCGGCTATTAATTTATCCCTATATTTTTGCACCTTAACCATGTCCTTCCAAACCGGGGCTGCATATAGTAAAACACTATGAACTACTTGGCATAAAACTCGTCGTTTGTGGTAACCCGGACCTCCAACATTCGGCATAAGCCTTTGTAATTGTGCGCTCTTAGCGGCCGCCTTCTCGATGGTCTGGTTAATATGCATAGCAAAGTTTAGGTTCTTAGTAATAATGACCCCTAGGTACTTTATACTGTCTTTAGCCTCAATCTTCTGCCCGTCCACCATTATGGAGAGCTTACGCATGGCGTTTCTCGGTCTTTTTATAACTGCCATCTCCGTTTTGTGTGGAGCCACCTTCAATCCATTTACTCGGGTCCATTGAATCGCGAGCCTGGTGGCCTTTTCCGCCCTATACCTAATCTCCTGGTCTTCATTCCCCTCGATCCAATAGATTATGTCATCCGCGTATGCCATAGGTGACACCTTTAGTCCGTAGTCTATTCTAATAATCCCATCATACATAACGTTCCACAGCACCGGTCCTAACACCGAGCCCTGTGGAACCCCCATCGTACATTTATGTACGATGATTCCCGAGACCACTTTCCTGTTATGTAGATAGTTTTTAACGAACTTAACCAAGTACTGGCTTACCCCTCCATTCACGAGAGCCTTAATTATCTTCTCCCACTTGGCTGTATTAAACGCATTCTGGATATCAACTGCAACCAGTGCACCCCACTTAGAAGTTCCTTCATTGATCTTCGATTTTAAACTTAAAATGGCAGACACAGTAGATCTTGCCGCCCTAAACCCGTGTTGTTGGGGGGATAGAACATTTTTGTCTTCAAGTTCCATCGTTAGCCTGTTGGCCACTAATCGTTCTAGTAATTTTCCAAAAGTATTTATCAGGCAGATGGGTCTATAACTAGAGGCTTTCTTCGGGTCCTTACCACCCTTAGGCAGTAATATTACTCTCGCCGTTTTCCAGTCCTCCAGAAAAACTTGCTTTTCCAGCAACGTATTTAGGCAATTTTGTATTCCTTCTGGCCTAACCTTATATGCTATTTTTAAAGCCTCCACAGTCAGACCATCAGGTCCCGGTGCCTTACCGTTTTTCTTCTTACGCATGGCCTCATCCAATTCCTGGATAGTAAATGGATCCGGGCTTGCGATCTTCTTGTTCCCCATACTTATTTTTCTCGAATTTATGGTTGGAAAAAGCTCCTTTAGGATCTGCTTTCTGAGCTTAGTCGTTATCTGACCCATAGCTTTATGTGCCAGTCTGCCGGTCGCGATGCGGTACCCTTGCCCCCAGATGTCCTCATCCAGGTCAGTAATTAGCTTCTCCCAGTTGATTTTTTTGGAGGCCATAATCAACTTCTTTAGCGATCTGCTTAATTCCTTCATTCTACCCGCAAGACTTATTCTTTTGTTCCTCTCACGTTCCCGGGTGTACTCCCTCCTCATTCTGACGTAGGTAGCTCTTGCCTCTTCAATTTCCGCATTCCACCAGTACGGTTTCACATTGCCCTTAGCCTCTTTGGTGGTAGCTATTTTGTACGCACTAAGTATGTCTATATAGGTGGCATTTTTTTCCTTGAGGGCTCTCGTATATTTGGCAATGTCCAGGTAGACCGTCTTTCTTGGAGTCGCTTTCCTGATGTTGCCGCTGCTTTTGATTTTGAATTTTATTTGTCCGTGGAGGGTATATGGGTTGTTGTAATGCACACTCCAACCCTTAATTTTCTTGGCCAACTTTTCAGAGCACAAGGTGACATCGATGTGGGTTTTAGATGTTCAAATGTATGCGTTCCGTCGTTCCACCCTTTTAATGAATCACCCTATACAAAGTATTCATGAGAAACCTTGTATACAGTGAATTTACTCACGGAAATCTCACGTGCACTGTGTTATTTTAACGTAAAATCGATGACTAATATTTACGCTTAATTCAATTTTTTGTCGGTGCCCCTTATAAAGTCTCCAATTTGTGTTATTTTTCATCGGAATATTCGAAACACAAGTGTTCAAGATGATCGGATGACGTTTATAACGAATTAAATTTCGTAAACAAGTTATTACTCATTAAAATAAATTGTTTTTGTTTTTCGCTTTCGTGATGTTTGTGACGATGCTCAATACACAAACATTCTCTTTATATTATTCTGTAATACAATATCGTTGAAAACAACACGTACCCAAAAAGGGGATTCAGATAAAAGTAATTTTTGAATAGGACGGGATAATTCACAAGGTTTTACTTTATTTTTAAAAAGTAAAAATAATATTTACCGTAAATAAAACTTATTAACTAAGTTATATACGATGCTTGAGAGAGAATTAGGCGAAAAAGACCAAATTTTTGTGGCAAAACGATGTCAAAATTTACAAATATGTCAATTCATAACGTTAAGAGTTATCATTTGCACGAACTTTTCCATAAACTTCACTTTTATTTTTGCAATTCTCATTAAGTTGAAAAATCAAAAGAATTCGTATTACGGTTCTCTCTTTCTCTTACTCGCTGTCTCGTGACATTCGACACTCCCCATTCGAGTTACGAACTTGCCAAACATTCGTGGTATATCCGGTATGGATCGAGAATACTACAAGAGAAACGAATTAAGATAAATAAAATTTCAATCTCCATTCAACTGAGACACATGACTGGCTGTTGTTTACTCAACGTGGTTTTTCCTTAATACTGTGACATAACAGAATAATAATTCAACCAACTAAAAACAGGAGCATACTTTTCAACAATTTAAATAATAAATTACAATGCTCAAAATAATCAAAGGTACACACAGTACATTAAATAATTTTGACATACTATAGGTAATAGTTAAAGGTATTTTCATTAGTTGGTAGTATTATGACGTAAGAACAACGTCATTAATGACGTGGAACGATATTTATATTAAAAATTCTATATATGATAATAAAATTTATAGAAAAATTATTAATAAAATACTGGACGTCAATATTCATGTTTTTTCATTCTTTTAGCAACCAGTTTCGCCCTTCAAAGGCCATCTTCAGGCTACACAATTATTTGGGAATTAGGAAAGAAAATTAGTAACAAACTCTATACCTTACATAAATGAATTTAGATGAATGTTTTTGGTTTAGTTTTCTCTTTAAATTTATGCACTAAGGCAATATCTTTGAAACATCGTGGGAGACTATTGTGCGGATTTGAAGGGACACATTCCCGTCGATTCCGACTATTTTACTAGTCAATCAAACGAGCTGTGTTTCCTTTTTTTGGGCTGGTTTTCTTCGTCGACGTTAACTTAAAATAAAACTCCGTAACAACTGTATAGTCACTTAAATTTACTTTAGAGTTTGCAATACGCACTTGCTAAGAAAAAATATTTTTATTCAAACATGAGGAACTAGAAGCCCCGAGCGGACTTGAAGGTATCACTGAACCGAAGAAGAATGAGAGCGATTTAAGGTAAATTCTGCCTTTTATATGTTCCCTTGTCCTATTACGGGTTTTTCCGAAAAGGTGCATTGAATATTTAGCTTATTATTATATTCTAAATATTATCTAGCCGAAAAGGGTATTTTTGAACTTTTATGAATGGTTTATGACATTGAAACCAGTAAAATTATTTATTGCTTAGAAATATATTGTGGAGTTTAGATAGTTTTAATAGATGTACTTTTTTCGCCGATTTCACTCAGTGGCGTATCGGTCAAACATGATGGATGTATACTTGCGAATTTGAAATACCGTGTTCATGACCCGGAGCATTGTGTAAATGTCAAATACAACAAGAATGCATAAAGACCACATATACTGCCTTCTCATAAATTAGAAATTATTCTTTATGCATGCGTCCTAACAGGGTCGGAGTAATCACCAACCAGGTAAAGCAAGGGTGCAGTCTATCAGTCTGCGACTTTTCATCGTTGTGCATTGTGCAAATAAAAATGGCAGTGTTTCGTCCATGGGAAAACATTGTGTCGAATGAAATGGAAATAGAGAATGAAGTGATTGAAATTAGTAACAGTGATACTGAAGATGATGTTTCGGACAACAGGAAGGTTAAAAGAAAACATTTGTCAAGTGACGCAAAAACGATAATAAAAAATGTTAAAGACGTCCCTGCGTAGGGTCGAACTGTGTACTTGGTCTTGATTTACAACGATGCTATTTACGGTCCATAAATTGTTCCCCACTGGGTAAAGTTAACCAGGGTCGAAGATAATAAACACGGTATTTCAAATTCGCAACTTTATTTCAAACAACTATTATAAGGTTTAATTCCCATTAGTGCAGGTGATTTCTTACGGATTTCTATATGCTGGTAAGGTATAGAGACATCTGTATATCTTGTGTCATGAGCATGAATATCACAAAACCGTAATGAGCTAATGTGATCCAATATATAAAGGCCGTACACAGTCAAAATTCTCAAATTGATAAAAACAGGTCTATAGGAGTCTACAAGTTTATACTTGTCAGCAAAGAACGAAGAAAATATATTTTTTGTTTCAACTTTGTAGCAGATTCTTTACATATTTTATTAGGGGGAATAATGCATTCCTTTCCTTTATTGAATATTGTACACTATGTACTTTGCCATTACACTTTTCTCTACCAAGTACATTACAAACATCTAAATCTGAAAATAACTTTATGAAAAGCGGTAAAAAACCTTCCGCGATAACCTCCAAGCGCATTTATACTCTATTGGCAACAAGGTCGGTAAATTATGAATGAAATAGCGTTCTTTTTTGTTGATCATAGAATAGCAGGGTTGTCAAGTTGACGATATTTTTTTCGTAATAAATGTATAACTTCGATTCATTTTTTCTAGCATATAATATAATATATGCATTCAATAGAAAGTGGCTTGTTTGCGTTGTGAACAATTTAACTAAATAAACACAAAAGGATTGTTTTACACATGAAACTATTGTTATTTAGGACAATGAGGCAAAATCGATGCATTGTTTACCTTATGTTTAATCGCAGCTTCTTGGATCTTAGGTAATCTATCATTAGTTGAATGTTTTTGGTTATTTCAAATCGAACCTGCACTATTGATTGTATATATCAAGTTAAATCCTATTACAATTTTATAATCTCATCAGTATTATAATGTAAAGAATTTTTAATATAAATACCGTTGCACATCACAGATCATTTATGTCTTCACGACCTTGCCGTGTTGTCTGATCGTCATAATCGTCGCAGAATGCAGGAAGTTTCGAAATTGTAAGGTTTTATGTTTTGTTTACATTACTAGGAATAATTAGTTTTAATTATACAACTAATGGAAAATATTGAATTCCTTTATGCATAACAAGTAACTAAACAAAAATGCTGTAACATATTGCAAATAGTGATAGAAAATAAAACTAGTAGGCATTAAACAACATAAACACTAAAATTCGTTCAGATTTAGCACAAAAAATATCTCCCATAGGGATTAAAGCAATTTTTGAAACTTTTTCACTATATGTAGATAAACCGTGCATCCACAAAAACAGAGGAGTTATAAAAGGAGTTCAGAAAAATCGAGAGAATCCAGACAAATTAATGGCAAGTACTTCTGAAAATGTGTCAATGTTGCTACCAAAGAAAGATTTACTTAGAAAAGTCATAAAGATAAAACGAAAAGATGAAGGCATGCTCCCAATGCCTAAGGATTAATTATACCCCAGGTTGTATTACTGAGCATGTTTCACGACCTACTTTTATAATGTTTCTTTTTTTATTACAGACCTTTCAACAAATTGAAATGGATGGACACATAGAACAATTTCTTCTCTATGATTCTGGATACGAATTACTAAAGGCAAGAAAATTTAAGATTGCTGCCTTCCAATGAAAACTACTACATTCAGCACTTTATCAAGTCTTTTCGAGCAATTATATACAATACATGTAAGAAAGTTCAATACTGTATTGTCTGTCATATATGCCATAATTTCCAATAAAACAAAAGCCTCTTACAAAAAGTTACTTCAAGAAATCAAAAATCTTCGACCAAGACTGCACCCATGGACGGTTTTATTGGATTTCAAGCAGGCTGCAATATCAAAACTCAAGGAAAAGTTTCCTGGGATACAAGTGGAAGGATGTTCAAGTGTTCAACGAGGTCTACAGGTTAGTTTAATATATAAGGAAATTTGTGCATAATATACTTATAAAACTGTAATAATTCTTAATTTTATTTTTTTTCAATCCTGAGGACGATATAATGAATCGGATCTATGGATTCGAAGAATTGCTGCACTTGCTTTCATCCCAGTGGAATCAGTAGTGGACCAATTTTACGCACTCGTAGAGGAAAATTTTCCACAAGATGCATTGCCGATTGCTAACTATTTTGAAGACAATTATACAGGATGAAGAAACAGGAGAAGAGGCGAGCTCCTCAATCTTCAATTGAAATGGGGAATGTCCATGAGAGAACTTTAAATGATCGTCACAGAACGAATTACAACATAGAAGGCTGGCATCACAGTTTTAAAAGCACCTGTGGAAATTAATTTCCAAATACAGGGCGTCCCATATAAGCCATATAAGAACCGAAACAGAGCAGAGACAAATAGGGAAGCCCAAAATATGGTGAATGGGGGCAATTTAACTCTATACCAAGTTGCAACCCTGAGGAGTTATAGGGCCCAAAATTTCAAAAAAAATAATTTCTTTGCAGCCCTTTAACTTAAAAATACCAAATTTGGTACACTGTATGAAACTGTTAAGGGCATTAAGTAATGGTAAGTAGAAGGCGATTGGACCATTCTGGGGGGTTAATTAGAGGTGACCTAACCTTAAAATTTCACAGAAATTTTTTATCGGTCAGTTGATTAGAAAAATTTTATTTTCATTCCATGTATAATTCAATTCTAAAATGTGTTTTACTCTAGTAATTTTGCATAAATCTTTGTCATTTTCAAGGAAAAGTCGAATTACTATTTAGATGCAATTTACTCCATCCATATCATGAATTTTATTTCAGACTTAACAAATTAGTAGATACATTTCAATAAGAACAATTTAATGGAAAAACAAATTAATAATATTGTAGAAAGAACATGAACATTTTAATTTAAAGAAATTGCTGAAAATTATCACCATTTTCTCTTAGACACAAAATTATTCTTCGCTGAAAATTGAAGCCGACTCTGGCCAGTAGCTGATGATCATTTTTTATTATATTGCATTTGTCTGCAATGCGATTCCACAATTCTTCTCTGGAATCAACTGAAGAAGAATAAACAGACTCTTTTTACACCCCCCAAAGAAAGTAATCATATTTATCGAGGTCTGGTGAGCGGGGTGTCCAATTATTTCCTCGTCCAATTCACTTATTTGGATATGGCGGTTTAAAAAGTCTCTTACATTGACACTAAAATGACGTGGTGCTCCATCATGCATAAACCAATGTTCCAATCTCAATTGTACTGGCAAATTGTCAAATAAATCCGGAAGAATCTTTTGGAGAAACTCTAAATATGTTTCGTCACTTAGCTGGTTTGGTAAAATAACTGGTCCAATAAAATAATGAGTTATGCATATTTGTAACACCCTTACGAGTAAAGCAGGCCTAATTAGTAAAAAGAATTTTCTTATGAAAGTGAATATCCTAACATAACATAAATCGACAGAAATTCACTTGCTGAACCAAGTCTTGAGGTAACAACTTTTGCACTTTTTGGACATGATATGGATGGAGTAAATTACGTCTAATAGTTCAGTGTCTAGATAAAATTCTAGACGTCAGTAAAGCTAGCTCCCCCACTTTTTCAAATTTAAAAAAAAACTTATGTGTAATTTAGAACTAATTTGTACCCAAAAAATTAGAATTTGTACCCACTTAGTTTTTCTGAAAAATCAATATTTAAAGTGTGGGTGCTAGCTTGAGCTCAAGCTAACACCCCCACATTGACAAAATCAAATTTTATTGGCATAAATCTAAACTTTGAATTAAGGACTAATTTGTACCCAAAAGATAATAATTTGTACCCACTCAGTTTTACTGAAAAACAGTTAGTTAAAGTAGGGGTGCTAGTTCAAGCTCAAGCTAGTACCCCCACTTTAACAAAATCAAATTTTAACAACTTACCTTTAAACTTTGAATTTAGGACTAATATGTACCCAAAAGTGTTTTTTCATTATTATATCATTTTGTTTATAAAAGATTATAGTAAATCAGACCATTAATTTGCAAGTGAATCATTAAAAGATTTGAAATTATCAAAGATAACTAAATATTATTAATTTTCGAATATAGGACTAATTTGTACCCAAAGAATTAAAATTTGTACCCACAGTTTTCCCAGTAAAAAGAGTTTTAATGTGGGAGTGCTGGCTTGAATACGTCCACCTTTAAAAATCCAATTTCAACAGCATACCTTTAAACTTTGCATTTAGGACTAATTTGTAACCAAAAGCGTTTTTTCATTATCATATCATTTTGTTTATTAAAGATGATAGTAAATTAGACCATGTGTTTTATTAATTTTCTAATATAGGACTAATTTGTACCCAAAACATTAAAATTGGTACCCACACTGGTTTCCCCTCGGGTTTCCCTGTAAAAGGAGTTTTAATGTGGGGGTGTTGGCTAGAATACCTACATCCACCTTTATAAAATCCAATTTCAACAGCATATCTTTAAACTTTGAGTTTAGGACTAATTTGTAACCAAAAGCATTTTTTCATTATCATATCATTTTGTTTATAAAAGATGACAGTAAATTAGACCACGTGCTTTATTAATTTCTAAGAAATTATCAAAGATAACTAAATATTATTAATTTTCGAATATAGGACTAATTTCTACCAAAAAATTGAACTTTGTACCCACACAGTTTTCCCTGTAAAAGGAGTTTTAATGTGGGAGTGCTGGCTTGAACACCTCCATCTTTACAAAATCAAATTTCAACAGCTTACGTTTAAACTTTGAATTAAGGACTAATTTGTACACAAAATCGTGTTTTCATTATTAAGTATATCATTTTGTTTATAAAAGATGATAGTAAATTAGACCACCTGTTTTATTAATTTCCAAGTGAATCGTTAAAAGATTTGAAATTACCAAAAGTAACTAAATATTAATTTTCGAATATAGGACTAATTTGTATACTCATATTTTACCCAGCCTAACTACTTTTTAGAGGTGTTCAAACAGACATATCAACCACAGGTACATCTTTTAAATTTTAAATAAAACACAAATTAATTATTGAATTACCTTCGAGGTTAATGAATTATAATCTTTAGTGATATAAATAATATATTTTAATTAAATTATAGGTATTCTCAATACTTATAAGTGTACTAAGTCATTATTGAAATTATTTCAAATTCGTAGTTTATCTCTTAAACCGCGCATTCCTAGTGGGATGCCCTTTAATTTTAGACATAGAAGTACAGTACTAAAAAGTATATTGAATGGGAAAGGTATATTGTATAAAAACATAGTTTTATTTATTCAATCAATATAATTATGCAATCAAAGACGCATATCATCTGAAAAAACAAAAAATATCACCTTTCGGTATTTGTGAGGGTAACAAAAAAATGTTTTAAAATTGTTTAGTCATTAGAAAGGAAAGTCTGACATGATATTGCACATCTTTACTAAACCACCAAGCAGTCAAAAAAAGTGACAACACCATAGTATCTATAATCATTCTTTTAACCCCTTTGAACTATTTAAGCATTATTTCGCTTTGAACTATTTAAGCATTATTACGAACTGCTTTGAACTATTTAAGCATTATTACGAACTGCTTTGAACTATTTAAGCATTATTACGAACCTGCACTAGGGATTTTTTTTGTCTAGTCAAAGGATGCCGCAGTTATCACAAAAGATCTCACTGAAAATAAAAATAATGTTACCAAACAGCAACCTGGTATAGTCCCTAAAACCGACTCTGTCTAAGCCAGGTATAAAAGTTAAAATTATGGCGGATACGCAGTTATAAAAAACTGTTTACGAATCTATGACTATCTTATGTAAACATTGTTTTTGTAACCAGAGTTATCTAGAAAAGGCCAGAATCAATTGTCCGAAATTTACTAGCAAAAATGGCTTCAATATATTATAAGGGGACTGATCAGGAAGAGTTAGTTAGTTTATAATTTGACATCGTGAGTTAAACAGTAAATAAGTGAATATAAAGTGTTTATATAAATTAGTTTGAGTGAATATACAGTTAATATAAATTAATAATTAAGTGATTAGTTAAGTATATATAAATTAAGTGTTAGTGAGTTAGTGTTTCAATAAATTAGTAAGTAGCCATACCGAGTGTTTAAAATTTATCCCACCCGTTTATTGTCTAAATAAATAAGAAAAACATTACATTGGTGTCAGGTGTGGGGTCATATAAATAAATTGCAACGTAAAAATGACCAAGAGACTATGTGATCTGAAAATGGCGGAATTAAGAGCAGAATTGGAAGATCGTGAGTTGGAAACGTCCGGTAAGAAAAGTGAATTAGTAGAAAGACTTAAAGTGGCACTGGAAAATGACGGCTTTGATCCAGAAACAGTTTTATTCAATGACGAGGCTTCCACCTTAATCTCATCAATTTCTGCTGATATGGACGAGAAGATTACCACAATGAAAAGCGATATTTCTGCTAATATGAAGAACAATATTTCTGCCATGGAAGAAAAGATTTCAACCATGAAGAACGATATTTCCGCTAACATGGGCAAGGTTTCTACTAATATGGACGAGAAGATTTCTGCTATGAAGAATGATATTTCTGCAGATATCTTATCATTGAAAAATGACATTGCTGCTGAAGTCGAGAATAAAATTTCGTCTCTAAAATCAGACATGGAGAATAAGATGACAATGATGGAAAATCAGATGGACGAGAAAATTAAAGAGTTAGAGACAAAGATTGCCGATTTAAGAACACAAGACATTTCAGCAGAAGAAAAGCAGATTGAGATCCTCAAGCCAGAAACACAACCCAAGACAGATGATATTTGCAGTTTTATCCGAGTCAAGGCCCCAACGTTCGATGGAAAGATGTCGTGGACCAATTATGTAAAACAGTTTGAAGCAGCCGCTAGAGTGAATAATTTGTCCGACAAGGAGAAAGCAGTGAACTTAACTATCGCGCTTCGGGGAGATGCCTTAGATGTACTTCAGACGATACCTCTGGAAGAAACGGACGATTTCGAGCAGCTGAAGAAGAGGTTGGACATGCGGTACGGTCACGAACATCTAGAACATTTGTACCAGTCCCAGCTGAAGAACCGAAGGCAAAAACGTGAAGAAGCCCTTCAAGAGTATGAAGTGGATATTGCCCGACTCGTTCGATTTGCTTATCCGTCAGCACCAGAAAACATGATGGAATGTCTGGGCATCCAGGCCTTTATTGATGGCTTACGTGACCCCGATATGCAGAGGACGCTTCGTTTAGCCCATCCGAAAACATTAGTCGACGCATTAACAGCTGCCCTTGAATATGAGGCAGCAACGAAGACTTCAGGATATAACGAAATCAGGACCATCCAAGAAGAAGGTGACGAAGACAGATTTGACCAGTTCGTCAGTTTATTGAAAAATATAATGGACAAGAAGCCGAGAAAGATCAGATGCTGGAATTGTGGCGAGCTAGGGCATGTACGTAGTTCATGTAAGCGCCCCAAGACTCCTGCAAACCAAGAACCCCAGTCACAGGAAAACTAGAACGGGTCGGCTACGAGGGGGCAGCACCGACCCATGATCTTTCAAAAGACCCTCTCATACTGATAGCTTCTCTCAGATGTCGCAACGACAGTGTATATGTGGATGGCGAAGTAAATGGCAAGAAATATGCTCTGCTGGTTGACACTGGAGCAACTAGAACCATTATACGACCAGAACTAATAAACTCCAAGAAGAAGCTTTTACCAACGAGACTGCGACTGCGGACCGCCCCAGGTGAGAGTGCCAACGTTTATGGTGAGACACAAATCCAATTGGGAATTGGCGCAGAAAAGTTCACGCATACAGTAATCGTAGCTGACATTGAAGAAGACGTGATTCTGGGAATGGACGTAATGAATGTACATGGTTTCCTATTAGACTTTGGAAACAGAACCATTAAAGTGGGTTCCGAGGAGGTGTTCCTGCATCCATATGGAGGCAACGCGGTGTTGGCAGCTGTACAGGAAGATACCGTTCTACCTGCACGAAGCGAAACAATGATAGTAGCACGGCTACAGGGAATCATGGAGGAAGGTACACCAGTTATGATGGAGCCAAGGAACCACGACGAAGAAGTTGGCAAAGGAGTACTAATTGGAAAAGGATTGGTTACATCGGCGAAAGAGATCCCAGTATGTGTGATAAACGTGAATGATTACCCAATTACCATCAAGAAGGAAACCAAGATTGGATCCTGCGTACCAGTGACGTCTATAGTTCGTCAAACAACGACCACTGACAATTCCAATGCCAGATTCGAACAAATGTTATCAGTAGCTGGTCAATCTTTGGATCGAGCTGAAAAAAAGAGAATGAGAGAATTTCTCTTGCAGTATCGAGACTTATTCGTGCCAAAAGGAGGAAAGACTGGCAGAACATCAACCGTCAAACACAAAATCGATACTGGTAATGCTAAGCCAATTAGACAATCAGCTCGAAGACTTCCACGAGCGAAGAGAGAGGAAGCTGAAAGAATAATTCGAGAGATGGCAGAAGAAAAAGTAATAGAACCATCTACTAGTCCATGGGTGTCTCCAGTAGTGCTCGTCAAGAAAAAGGATGGAACTACGAGATTCTGCGTGGATTATCGCCAGCTTAACAACGTGACGAAGGACAGCTATCATCTGCCTCGAATTGACGAAACGCTAGATTCTTTGGCCGGCAGCAAACTGTTTTCCACCTTGGACCTGAAGTCTGGCTATTGGCAAGTGGAAATGGACCCAAAAGACAAAGAAAAGACTGCTTTTACCACCGGATCTGGATTATTTGGACGACATCGTAGTACTGGGGAAGACATTTGACGAACACCTGAAGAATTTGGAAGACATATTCAAACGACTCCAAGTTGCCCAGCTCATGTTAAACCCTAAGAAATGTCAGCTGTTCCAAAACCGTGTCAACTATCTAGGCCATATAGTGAGCAATTAAGGAGTGGCGGTGGATCCAGAGAAAATTGCTTCCATTCAGCAATGGCCGCAACCAACCGACAAACATCAAATTAGGAGTTTCCTTGGACTTTGCACATATTATAGAAGATTTATCAGGAAGTTTGGAGATATTGCTAAGCCTCTAACTCGACTTACAGAAGAAGCAAGAGCTTTCCAATGGGACGAAGATTGTCAAACGGCGTTTGATACCTTGAAGAGGCATTTAACCACGGCGCCGATATTAGGATACCCTTTACCAGAGGGAGGGAGACTTTACTCTTGACACTGACGCAATCAACATGGAATCCAACGTGAAGAAACTGGCTATGCCTAAGATAGCGAGTAACCAGTTGGATTGGCGAATCATCAGGAACATGGTAGAGATTATCTTTCAAGATACCGGTGACCAGATATTAATTTGCAGCTACAACCCCAGTTATCAGTATCCGATGAAGACGGTGCCCTGCTATATCCATAAGATCGGAAAGTGTAGAAATGGGGCCAGTTGCCGATTCAAACATGCAGTCTCGGCTGCACAAAAGTTCCAGGAGGAACTTCCATTTAAGGAGGGGGTAATGTTACGAAACAACAACCTGGTATAGTCCCTAAAACCGACTCTGTCTAAGCCACGTATAAAAGTTAAAATGATGGTGGATATGCAGTTATAAAAAACTGTTTACAACTCTACGACTATCTTATGTAAACATTGTTTTTGTGACCAGAATTATCTAGAAAAGGCCAGAATCAATTGTCCGGAATTTACTAGTAAAAATGGCTTTAATATATAAGGGGACTGATCAGGAAGAGTTAGTTAGTTTATAATTTGACATCGTGAGTTAAACAGTAAATAAGTGAATATAAAGTGTTTATATAAATTAGTTTGAGTGAATATACAGTTAATATAAATTAATAATTAAGTGATTAGTTAAGTATATATAAATTAAGTGTTAGTGAGTTAGTGTTTCAATAAATTAGTAAGTAGCCATACCGAGTGTTTAAAATTTATCCCACCCATTTATTGTCTAAATAAATAAGAAAAACATTACAATAAGAGTTATGATATCTATAACAAATATGGAATTATATTAATATAGTATTTTATTAGAGACAAAACAATATATAATATATGAAAAAACATTTCAGGGAAGTACCTGGTTAGGTAAGTGCCATGTTTCATAAAACACTTATTCTAAGAGTTTGTCTAGTTTTCCGTTCATTTTGAACTTTAATCAGGATGACTGGTGTGAGGTGAAGCACATTAAAAGCCTTTTTTAGGGAAAACAGTGTGGATACAAATACAAATTGGTCCTATATTCGATAATATTTAGTTACTTTTGGTAATTTCACATTCTTTAACGATATACTTGGAAATTAATAAAACATGTGGTCTAATTTACTATCATCTTTGCTAAACAAAATATGATAATGAAAAAACGCTTTTGGTTACATATTAGTCCTAAATGCAAAGTTTAAAGGTATGCTAATGAAATTGGATTTTTAAAGGTGGAATGACTTTAAAACTCCTTTTACAGGGAAAACTGTGTGGGTACAAATTTTAATTTTTGGGGTACAAATTAGTCCTATATTCGAAAATTAATAATATTTAGTTATCTTTGATAATTTCAAATCTTTTAATGATTCACTTGGAAATTAATAAAACACGTGGTCTAATTTACTATCATCGTTTATAAACAAAATGATATAATACTGAAAAAACGCTTTTGGGTAGGTACATATTAGTCCTAAATTCAAAGATTAAAGGTATGCTGCTAAAATTTGATTTTGTAAAAGTGGGGGTGCTAGCTTGAGCTTAAACTAGCACCCCCACTTTAAATAACGGTTTTTCAGAAAAACTGAGTGGGTACAAATTATTATCTTTTGGGTACAAATTAGTCCTTAATTTAAAGTTTAGAGTTATGCCAATAAAATTTGATTTTGTCAATATGGGGGTGTTAGCTTGAGCTCAAGCTAGCACCCCCACGTTAAATATTGATTTTTCAGAAAAACTAAGTGGGTACAAATTCTAATTTTTTGGGTACAAATTAGTCCTAAATTAGTTCTAAATTACACATAAGTTTTTTTTTAAATTTGAAAAAGTGGGGGTGCTAGCTTTACTGACGTGAAATTCTAGTACTAATATGATGCCATTGATCGTCAATGGTATCCAAAATAAGTTCTTCATCTCGCACACTGATTTGAACAGTCCGTTCTCGATTAATACTATAAAACTTTCCTGTTTCTCGAACCCATCTTTCAACATTAGAAAATGTTTCTCTCTGAGGAACCACGTGATTAGGAAACCACCTCCAATATTCTTCCATGTTTCTTCTACAGTTTCCTTCACAAAAGCCTAACACCAATAACATATCCACTTGTTCACTAATTGAGAATTTTCCAGTTATTTAAAAAACAATTTATAACAATTTATGTACTACAACTGAATTGCAAATTGTCAAATTTGATGTATAAATCTCTTCACTCTTTTATAACTTTTTAAATAACATTGTAGAAAATGTCTTTGGTTATTCTACTTTTCCTTGAAAATGACAAAGTTTTATGCAAAATTACAAGAGTAGAAAAAGTTTTAGAATAAAATTATCCGAGGTATGAAAATAAAATTTTTCAAATGAACTGACAGATAAAAAACTTCTGTGAAATTTTCAGGTTAGGTCACCCCTAATTAACCCCCCCCAGAAAGGTTCAATCGCCTTCTACTTACCATTACTTAATGCCCCAATGTATAATAATAATAATAATAATAATAGAATAAATAAATAAAATAAAATTTGTTTGAGGCTATTATTACAATATAAAATACATCAAAATAGAACACTTGCAGATTCAAAACACCAAAATAAATTGATATTTTTACTTGAATTTCAAAAGTTAATCCAGTTTAACAAAATCAGTTTATTCAAAGAAGTCGTCATACTACCTCTGTGAAGTTGGCAGAACCATTTATAGTACTCATTTTGTACTAATTTGTACCACAAATAAAAATTATGTACCTTTACCAATCAAAGAAAAAAAACTGGAAAGCACAAATTACGAATAATTTAAAAAAATGAAGATCAATACAGAAAATTGAAAAACTGAATTTGTACTACAAAAAATATTAACGTCAACCCCCTCAAACAACCCCTGATTCGATAAATTGAATAGCAAACCCATTCTTCTCCGATCTTTTCAATATTTGTTGAAAAACTATACATTAATTAATTAATACTTAATGTGAACTAATTTGTACCGCAAAAAATATACCAAAATATTAAAGTCATTCCACTTAAACAACCCCTGCTTCGATAAATTGAATAGCGAGCCTATTATTCTAAGATCTTTTCAAAATTTCTTCAAATCGACTTTCATATTTCACTTTTTAGAAAATATTGTAAAGATCGGAGAAGAATGGGCTTGCTATTCAATTTATTGAAGCAGGGGTTGTTTAAGTGGATTGACTTTAATATTTTGGGAATATTTTTCATGATACAAATTAGTACAAATTTAGTTTTTAGATTTTAATATTTCGTTTTTCAAGAAATACTGAAAATATCAGAGAAGATTGGGCTTTATATTCAATTTATTGAAACAGGAGTTGTTTGAGGGGGTTGACGTTAATATTTTTTGTGGTACAAATATAGTACTGATAGAATCGACTTTAATATTTCGTATTTCAAGAAATATTGAAAAGATCGGAGAAGAATGGGATTGCTATTCAATTTATCGAAGCAGGGGTTGTTTGAGGGGGTTGACGTCAATATTTTTTGTGGTACAAATTTAGTAATGATAGAATCGACTTTAATATTTCATTTTTCAAGAAATATTGAAAAGATCGTAGAAGATTGGGCTTTTTATTCAATTTATAGAAAGAGGGGTTGTTTGAGGGGGTTGACGTTAATATTTTTTGTAGTTCAAATTTAGTACAGATAGAATCGACTTTAATATTTTGTATTTCAAGAAATATTGAAAAGATCAGAGAAGAACGGAATTGCTATTCAATTTATAGAAACAGGGGTTGTGGTACATATTAGTACAAATTCAGTTTTTTAATTTTCTGTATTAGTTTTCATTTTCTTAATAATTTAGGTTTTTTCTTTGATTGGTAAAGGTATAAAATTATTTTTTGTGGTACAAATTAGTACAAAATGAGTACTAAAAATTGTAATAGGTTTGATTTGATTTTGCCAGTTTCACAGAGGTTGCTTGATGTGTTATATCCATCGGATAGCCCTGAATCGGTGTGGATGACAGCAGATGCCTTGTAATATGCACCATTCGAAAGCTTGTGAAAACCCCTGAATTCTATTCTTTTGGCTATGGCCTCTACTCTGGCCCCATAAAGATCTTTTATGAAAATATTTCGACTAATGGTTTGATTGTGAAGCCACATAATATTGCATCAAGCACCACTTGGCAGTGTAGTTGTATTAAAAAATCTTATAATATAAAAATGTTTATATTCATTATTTATAGATATTAAAAAGAGTATAACTAATCTCACGGGTAAAAGCTATTCTTTTATTCTTAAACAGACTTTAATCTATATAATTAAACTTCAAGTCCTTAAATAGCCACCTCATTTACTCTATCTGAATCGTAAAGATATAAAGTTTATTAAAGTAGCTGATATAAATTTCTGAATGACCCTTTCACACCGTAACATATGGCAACACATTCAGTGTTGTATAAAATGAAAAACGAGTGTTTTTCTAAACTTTAACCTAAAATCTTACTGACTTTTATCTCGATGATTAGCATTATCTACATTTATAATATATATGAATATTATTATTGTTTACTACATTTTTACAGTTTTAATTTTGTTATTGTACAAGTATTTTTCATCAAACATTCAAAGAAAAATATTATTTTACAACAATTATTGATAAACATGATAATAAAACAATGTATCAAAATAACGTACTTATAGTAACAAAATAAAATGATTTTTTATCAGAAAACTTCCTAAAAACAAGTGGTGATCTGTGTGATATCTACAAAATATAAAATACGAACTGAAAAATCTTCAAATTCCGTTTATCATAATTGTTTTTATTGATAACTAGAAAAAAACCCACAGGAAATAAGACCACAGAAAAATACTCACATGTATAAATGCCCATAGGAAAAAAGCCCTCACGGAAATATGCCTACATAGAAAAACACTTACAGGTATGATTGCTGGTAGGAAAAAACCCATACAGAAATATCCCAACACATAGTAAAACTCACATGGAAAAATGCTCATTTAGTAAGATGCTCACATGTAAAAATTTCATATTAAGATTACAGATGTTTACATTTTCACTTATACTAAATGACAACAAAATCATTAGCCAGAAAGTCATTCAATCATTCAACATGAGATAAAAATATGGGTACTAATCAAAGAACTAATAAATAAATGGAAGCCACATCACCTATATTCGCTGCTTAAAAAAATGTTACTAACATAAATTTTCAATTTTTTACTAAAGATTCATAATCAATGTTCCTAGAGCCCCTATATTTCACTTTTGAGGCATAAATGGGAAAAGTTGAGTTCATAAGTGAGAAAATCCGCCATTTTAAATATTTTCTTTTTAAAAGTGTGCGTATTGTCATCCAAAATATATGTGTGATTCAAATTTAAGCTTTATTTGATCACATGGTATATAATAAACCTAAATATTTAGAAAATAAACAAAACTTATTAGATTTGTTGTAATATAAAATGTCACATGCTCCTGATATTCTGATTTTTTAGTCAAAGTCATAATTGTTTTTAAAACATCTGTGTTGGCTTCTAGATATGATAATTTAGAAAAATGTTGAGTTTAAAAAGCTTAAATGTGTATTTTTTTGATAATATCATGTTTCAATGTCAATGATTATCAGCTTTATATATTAAATAGAAGATTAGTTGACTGATAGCATATTAAATACATTTAAAAATTATACTAATTACTGCTGGATTTTGTTATCTACAATTTAACATCTTCATATTATTTTCATAACTGACATTCTTAAAAAATCTTGAAAAAAATTGTATGTAATATAAAATAAATGGCTAGACTTTCTAAAAACATGTTTGTATCAAATTGTTTTGTGGGTGTAGATAAAAATCCAGTGAAGAAATATTTGAAAACAAAAACTTAAAAACAAGTTAGGTTTTTTATCACAATTTACATATATACTGAGTGACCTGAGTAACATGTACACCCCATTATCTGTTCAGATTTGGAAAAAATGCTGCTGTAGTTCGGAAAACCTCCCATGGGCCGATACTTACCAAACTTGTTCCGCAGATAAAGAGAGACATGCTGAATCAAAATATCAGACGATATATGTGCACATGCGCCTATTTACAGCCTTTAGCTTTATTTGCGAGTCACAAATAGAATTGATTATGAACCAGTTGATAACTAATACAGGATCGCTGTAATCATATGCAGGGTGTTCCAATATTCAACTGACAATGCTTTACAGGGAAGAGCAATTAACAAATGTTGAAAATTGAGGTATGAACAGCTGGTGGTTGGCTTGCATCCTAGCAAAAACGAATGAAATGAATAAAAGTTAGTTTTTTGTATTCTCAAGGACCTACGGCATCATTCAACTATCCACAGCCAAATCTGACATTTTACTTGTACAAATTGAGACTCTACTGAAAAAAGTTGAACCAAGAACTGCAACTGGGAAGTCATATACACACTAACCAGTGAAGAAATTCATTCATTTCTTCACTCGTTTTACAAAATAAAATAAAAAGAATATAAAAAATAAATTAAGTTTTGGTACTTACCTGTAGTAACATTTAATTAATAAAAATACTGCGTCCTGTGCTTTAATTTAAATCCAAAAATATTTATAGTCTAATATTGGCAGACTTTAATGGAGATTTTAGTGTACATATTTTAGGTCCACATTTTTTATCTTGTGAAACCATTGTTTATCTACTTAGAAATTTGGCACTCGTTTAATCCCCACATGTTAGAAAAACAATCTTTTAATTCATTTCAAAAAGGGCGTTTTTTCAAAATTCAGAAGAGAAAATTTTAGTTTTGGTGGAAAAATATTAGATTTTGTTCTGTGTGATTTTTCAATTGAGTGTTTCTTCTATTTCAAATAACTAGATTTTGAAGCCCGATATCTCGGAAATGCGAAGGTGCGGTACTTTCTCAATTTTTTCCCTCGTAAATCATACCTTTGATAGTACTCCTCTATAATATGAGCTCAATATTTCCATTATTTTGGCCTGTGCGATTTTTTAAGCGAAAGTGTTTCTTCATTTTCCAATAACTAGACTTTGACGCTTGGTATCTCGGAAATGCAAACGTGTGATACATTATCGATTTTTTCCCTCATGAATAATACTTTTGAGAGTACTCATCTATAATATGAGCTCAATATTTCCATTATTTGTTCTGTGCGATTTTTCAAGTATGTTTCTTGAAAAAAGAATTTTGAAACTACGATAAAAAGTCAGTCCACTAGGTTAAAATGTACCTGCATTGGCATTTTTTCCAAAATTTGAACAAAACTAATATATTAGGCGTAAATATTAGTTGGGACACACTGTATATAATAAAACGCAGTCAAGTAAAAAGGGCGCGAAACGACCTCAAATTAGATGCTTGCTTAATATAAATACAATATATGTAATGTCTGTCTAATTTTCAATATTTATAATAAAAATATATGAAAGGTCAATATATATAGATTGTTGCAAAACAACATTTTAAAAGTTATGCAATATAATGAAACATACGTTTGTGAATATCTGTTGACCTGGAAATGTCAAAAAATGTTGATAGAAATAAAAGTTCGAATATCACAATATATATCAAATTTGTGTATGTATCAATTTTCATTTTTTAAATAATTTCCCACAACATAATATGTGAAATCAATAGATCAAAATCTATCTGTCCAAATTTATAAAATGTTTTCAAAAAATAAAAATGATGAAATATAAATAAATTTTCGTAATACAATCTGAAGAATGTTTTGTTGTATTTGTATGTACATTTAATATTAGTTAAATCCATCGAACTTACCGTAGGTTGGTTTTGGCGGTTCTCCATCGGCATCCTCTTCGCCATGCTGGAGTGACAAAAGTTCCTTCAACCATGACTCTAATTCTTCCTCTGAGTCTAACACCACACAAAAACAATCGTCCTTTGTATACAGTGCAATGACATGCTTGTATTTAGTGTCCTTCCTCCTGTTTATATTGAAGCAAGTTTTTAATACTATGCTTCTTTTGGGAGGCTGACCACTGAGGAATTTCTTTTCGGAATCATAATATTCCAACCGAGCCGACGTTTCAGGTGTCTCAGCACGTAAAACGAACCATTTCTTTCGCAACGTTTTCAATTTTTTGTAAAGTCCACAACGAAGAACCTCGCCCCCACTTATTTGCTGTTGCCCGATACTTTTAAAGAACATAATCAACATCTTAAAAACACTCATTACACATTTTCAAGGGCGTTAGAATTCACTTTTTTCTACGAAAAACTAGAACACTGGCGTAATATAGGTCATCGAAAGGTGTTTATTTAGAAAATTACGACGCCAGACACCCCAAACAATCCAATGCTTTCTAGGTCTGTATAACGCGCACTTTCGTCAAAACACGTTTTAACGCGAATTACGCAATGTTACAGCACTAACTATTTTAGTATATTAAACTATAACACTAAATCAACACTTTTTACTGTGGCTAGCATTTAAATAACAACTATTTTTATATTAAAAACGATACAACCCTCATGTGGTCGTTTGTCTATGTTGTACATTTGTAGACGTCTGCACAACGTTGCCGATCTGTAAATGACGTTTTCCCCATCTATAAATTCCGCACTCCCCACCAATCCCTATCCATGGACAAAACACGCTATACGTAATGGCAAGGTTTCTACAAATTTATAACCATGGACGTACACGCAATCAAAATAAACAATTTATTACAGATAATATGTAGGTAAATTTACAAAAATACATTATAATGAATATTGTTGTATATTTTATTTTATTGAATGAGTTGACAATATTAATAGTAATGAGTATGCTAGTGATTAATCGTAATCGATGATTACCAAACAAGCATGTATTTAAAAACTGTTTGGAATACTACGCCGCTGCATGTAATGATTCCTTAATTATCCAAATCATTGTGTTAACATAAACAATCCATTGATCATGAAATCAACAAATGTTTAAATCGTTTCCATTTAAAAGAAATAAAATGTATCTAAATTATGTAAAGTACCTATATTACAAAATATTTTCAATTTTGTATTGATAGCGATAAAAGAAGTTTGGATTTGAAGACGAAGAAAATAAAAACGCCGTGTTCCTTATTAAAATTACATCGGAAATCAAAATACAAACCTAAACCCAATTTACTAACAATGAAATCAAATAAAGTCGTTAATCATGGAATGACGAGACAAGGACTCTTTCACTAATAAAGGATCTTCCTGGATTTAATTATAAATAAATTGGCAGTTTCCTTTTCATTCTCCTACTATCCGGTAACGGAGTTTTGGTTTTCGTTATTGAATGACTTCCTCGACGAATGGTATACCAAGATCCTTGTGAATTATGTCATTTGATACGTACTATCAGCCATGGCGCGTCTGTCCTTTATTTTTTACCAACTATAGCTACCTATTAATCTTGTCTTGGATAATGTCCAATTCTTTTCTTTATAATTTATATACGTGTAATCTTCTATAATCTGTTCTGTCCTAAGTTTTCTCTATATCTTTATATATTCTACTAATTTGGCTCATCGGGTAACTTAAATGTATATAAATTATTCCATATTTATTGTATAATTTGCGAAATTCGACAACGGCGTGTCTGTGATGCTTATTGTATTAGATGTGTCTACAAAACACTTTTTATCGGTCGTTTCCTTCGTACCAATTGGGTTATCATATTTCCTTCTCTGTTAGGAAATGTTTACGTATTTCTAATTTGTGGAAGCTTACGAGCATAACTTGTAAACAAATAAAGCGCATGTGTCGGATGCCTAGTATTCAATACGTTGTAAGGGGGCGATCTTCGATTCCAGGACGGAATGGCGAATGGTATTTCTTCCAGGTATAGGATGTTTAAAAAACACGCGTTTAGGTCGTTGATCCTAGAGGCACCATGATTTTAAATAATAGCTGTAGTTGAGAAATTAATTATAGGGTCGATAGATTTGGAAATAGGGGTTATTATAATATAGAAAAGGAAACTTTGATTCGACTATTTTAAAGGGTGAATATTAACAGTTTTTCTTAAACCCGTTATTAATAATTATAACAAATATAGAAAATCTAATTGTTTTTTTTGTAATAGTATGTCTTCATTCTGAACATCTCTATTGTTAATAGTGGTCGTATAAATCGGTATTGTCTATAAAAATAATGTTAGTTTGAAGTGTTAAATCATACCGGAAGTACGTCCACTTTTTATAATGCCAATAAAAATAAATTACCACCTGCCGATAATCTATATGATAACAGGATTATTTACTAAATGCAGGTACAAACTATACAGAGTGGCACAGGAAAACAGAATGCCAAGGCGACTTGATTATTATCAAGGGATTTCCTTAATGAAATACATCGTTTTGAAAAGTTGTGCTTCAAAATGGGTGACATTTTTTGACAATAAAAATAAGATTAGGTTGAGAAATACGTCAAATATGAAAACAAAGGTAGTTGCAATAAATATAAAGAATAGCACAATAGAGTTAGTAAAAGAAGCAAAATAAAAGTACAAAAGACATATGATGGAAAATGATTATCATCTAAATGAAAAGCTATTCTATTGAATCTGAGAAATGAGAATCAAGAAGAGCTGCTGAAAAAAAGAAGAATGAAGACAGGAGCTTGATTAAGAAAAAATCAAAACGAGACACTTCGGGAAGAAAACATAGAAGAAGTAATTGAAATAATAAAAAAAAACTTAAAAGGGGAAACAGAATACTTTCAGATTATTGGGAAACTATAGGTTCCCTTTCCCAGTCTCTCCTCTTATTTAGCATCGTAGTGAAATTCTTTTCGATATTTACTTTCTTGATCATTTCGTCACTGGGAAGATTAGCTGATGAGATGTATTTCGTTAGAGAGGACCATGCTCCCTAATTTTTAATACTCTCATTGCCCCAACCTTCCTTAGATATTCTAAGAATTGCCTCTTGGGCAGATCTTTCTATCACCAGATGTAGAGGTGTGAGATCTTTAATGATCTCAAGTGCCCTAGTTGGACACGTTCTCATAGCTACAGTGATGCACACACAGTCAAGCCTTTGAACTTCGTCGAGGGTCTTCCTCGTGCTGTACTGACTTGCTTTTGTATGCCAAACTATTGCCCCATACGTAATTGCTGGCCTCACAATCATGGCGTACATCCATCGCAGTACTTTGGGTTACAGCCCCAGCTCTTACCAGCTAAATTTCTGCACGCCATCAAAGCTCTTATTGCTTTACTAGCAGTTATTTCAACATGCTTATTCCACAGAAGCTTACTGTCTAGGGTTATCTCTAGATATTTAACTTCTGATTTCCATTCTATGGTTTCCTCGATTAAAGATAGGGGTTTCATGGCTGGAAGTGCTCTTTTCGCTTGGGTTAATGTTTAGCCCCATTGACAAGCACCATTGCTCAATAATTCTGAGACCCTTTTGTAATAAATCACACAAGGTGCTTTCGAACTTACCTCTGACTATTAGAACTATGTCATCAGCATAGCCCATACATTCGAAGCCAAGCTCCGTTAGCCTGTAGAGCAACTCATATATTACGAGGCTCCATAGAAGGAGAAATATCACTCCCCCTTTAGATGTCCCGCGAGTGGCTTTAGCTGAGGTGGTTTGATTCCCCACCTGTGTCTCAGCTATCCTCGTCGTCAACAACTCATACATCCACTTTACAATGGTTTCATTTACTCCTCGCCTTTTTAGTGCTTCTTTGACAGACACATGAGTTGTGTTGTCAAAGGCCCCAGATATATCCAGGAATGCGCAGAGTGCGATTTCTTTGTTGTTCAGAGTTCTCTGGATGACTTCGGTCAGCTGATACAGAGCCGTCTCAGTTGATCGACCCACTCTGTAGACATGCTGACATTTATGAAGTGGTATATTCTCTAGGTTCTCTGTTCTTATGTAGTTATCTACTACTTTCTCCATCGGTTTGAGTAGAAACGATGTTAGACAGATGGGTCTAAAAGATCGGGGATCAGTCCCATCTTTTTTCTCTATTTTTGATATGAAGGTTACCCTTGCCCTTCTCCATTTTCTAGGTAATAGACCTACTACTAGATTGCTTCTTGTAATCTTCAGCCAGCGAGGAAGAATCTCCTCTATCCCTTGCTGCAGGAGTGCTGGAAATATTCTATCAACTCGGGTGATTTATATGGTTGAAAGGTACTTATTGCCCATTCCAACCGTTGCCTGGTAAATATTTTCTTGGCAATGTCCCAATCTTCCTTGCGGGATTTTTTGGTGTAATTTATTGCTATTTCAGTGGTTGTTGCTGGTTCACTACCTGGAAAGGGGGTTCTAAGAAGAAGAATCGATCGTTTCTCTTCACCTTCCGTGTATGATCCATCTGACTTTTTAAGCGACATTGTGGGGTTAGTTCCCTCATTGTCCATGACCTTTTGTATTCTGGCCACCGTGTGCTGAGTGGAAGTGATCTTTTCGCAAAAGGCTTGAAAATTAAGCCTCATCTGTTTATTGTACTGAGTAAGCTTCTCAGTGTACTCCTGCCAATTATCGTCACGTTTGGTTCTATTAAAGAGCCGACGGACCTCTCTTCTGAGGTTTGACAGGTTCTCATTCCACCAAGGAGCATCCTTTTCTGAACGAGGTTATGACAGTGGGCAACTGAAATGAAAAGCTTCCATTATTGCCTCACTGATCTGTTCGGCTCTTTGTTCCAGGTCGCATTGCGGGTGATTTACCCCATTTACTTCGACGTGTTCCAAATTGTCCTTCAGATTGGTCTTGTAAAGAGACCAATCAGTATTTCTAGGATTTCGTATTGTAGGACTCGAGGTAGTATCTCTCAATTCTAAATTCGATGATCCTTTAGTCGGAAAATGATGGCTCGCTTATCACCCTCTAATCTTTTACATTTTTCCTAGCAGCAACATTAACAATATTGTTAGGTCCAGGACCTCTTCTCTTGCTCTCGTCACAAAACTGGGGGTTGTCCCCATGTTTATTGTCTCAAGGTTATTTGATAAGTGATTTTCTAATAAACACTCACCTTTGGCGTTGTTTTTAGTGCTTCCTCACACGGTATTGTGTGCGTTGGCATCACAACCAATTATGATTGGCAGCCGTATGCTATTGCAGTGTCTCACTAGCTCTTGTACTACTTCTGGCGGTGTCATCGACCCGTCTCCAGCGAAGTAGGCAGAGGCAATGACGATGTCTCGGTCGATACCCCAATGTTAAGGTGAACCATGATTGGAACAAGGTCCCGTGACACGTATTCTGAAACACATATATATTTCATGTTATTTCTTATGATTACACAGGCACGCGGAGATACTTTTGCCTTTGATAATAAATCAATTTAGAATCCTTGCATGCCAAACCTTTGATTTGGCCATCTTTGTTGATCCATTGTTCTTGGATCTGTACAATATCCAGTTGTAGTTTAGCGAACAACTTTGCAATCATGGCTGACGCTCCCTTCGCTTGATGCAGGTTAAGTTGAGCTACATTCGTGAACGTGAAGGTGAATTATTATGGATGAGAGAGGCCAAGTTACTCAGCCTCTATTCATCCCCCCTCCTTTATCTCTCCCTGACCCTCCTCGACCACCATGGCAATATATTCCTCAGAGTTCGAGCAGGTTTCTTGATCTCGAGTCAGACCCAAGGCTGCTCCGCCCAGTTTCCCGGGATGCAGAGGCAATCTCCGCATCCCTAGTCACCCCAGCAGAGCCGGAGGAGATCTCGGGCTGACCCAAGGTCAAGCTTTCACTTTTTTCCCCTTTTCCAGAGGTTCCGATGTGGAGGGTATCTTAATGTCCTTTGGATCCTCGGCGGGGTTCTTTTTTTTCCAGCCACGAGACAGGGATACGCTCAAAACGGAAGTTTAGCGCGTAGCCTCCTGCCTTCAGAGCGTCCCCAGATTGGTGATCGATCCCAATCGTGTGGATAGTTCCCTGTCCCTCTTTTTTAGATTCAGGATCTTCTAAACCCCAGTAGTGAGGTTGGAATTCTGAACCTCAATAAGTTGGAGGGTCTTCTCCAATTTCATGTCGTGGCTTCTTGGGAGGAACACCGTTATGGTGACCGGCTTTGGGATGTCGTATCCACTTCGAGCCACCAATTCGGGTCCTTCTCAAGAGTTTAATTTCGGCTCTGACCTCATGATCCAGTCTGCCGATTCTTGGTATCCACAGTCCACCAGTATTATTCCACAACGGAAATGGATACCTGAGAAGTGGATCCCCTTCTCTTTGCTCTGGCACAGCTCTTCCACCAGAGTGTCTTCCAGTGTGGAGAGCTGCTCTGCTTTCAGGTTGACCCCAGGATCATCCTTGGGCATTATTCCCACCCTAAAAGCCTTCTCTGTTTTGACAGCTGCTGCTTAACCAGTGGCTTGCCCGGTTACAGGTCTCTTCAGGGGATATTCCCTGATTGAGGAGTCGCAGGTATTTCCGCACCCCTGCTCCACTGAGGCCTTTTCTCAGTGGGTCGTCTATGCCGCCCGGTTCTTCCAATTTTTGGAGGTCGAACGGCATACGACCTTTGTGCCGTTTGGCCTTTTTCCCCCTGTGACGTGCCCGGATGAAGACTACTACTTTTCCGGTGGAAGTTTTGCTTTTTCTGTCCATAAGTGGTCCCACGAGAAACTAGGGTCATTACGGTCCACCGCTGTAGAGTTCCGTATGCAGAGGTAAGGGGTTTAATACAATGGACTTTCCCCCGGTTCTCCGAAAGGTTGAAACCAGTAAGGACTGTTCTCCTATATAGCTACGCATTCTTCGGCCTGGTTTCCCACCTTGACTTTAGGTTTTTAATGAGGTTGTCAATGGTATAACAGGTGGTTTCGAAATTTCACCCGGCATCGTAACCCTGTGTGCAATCCCTTAGCCACGATACTACGGCTGGGACAGGTAAAGTTGGCCCGCGGCAGGGTATTCAAGGGCTGCCAGTTGAATTTTTAGACAGAACGAGCCCCCAGGTATTTCCCCGCTGACCTCCTCCTCATATAAAATCATCTCAGAGGCCCTTCTCCTATCCGCCACCTGGAGATGCGCCGGGTTGGTGCTTCACCCCCTGCACATCAATAAATATTCCGACGAACTACGTATAACTACTGACGGTAGATAGTTCTCGTGAAACACGAGTCGTGTTTGATTACAACGCTTACGCTCCCCAAAAGTTATTGCAAATGTAATAACATAAAATTTGAAGTATATTTAGCCATTACAACAATAAGTCGTATAATTATTGAAACACAATTTGACTCATCTAGCGATTCTGATAATGAATTAGATGTTGTTTGTTTTATAGACAAATGTTTATTTATTGAAATTAACTGTCTCGACCCTTACTTCGTGGAATTTGCTCATATTAGTGTTTTTAAATGAAACTCACGGTCTCTAGTTAATTCCACAATATAATAAAAGTTATTGAAAATTCTAAAATATTGACAATATCATCGATGATATTGATTTATCGAAACAATTGTCAATTTTTTAGAATTTTCAATAACTTTTATTATATTGTGGAATTAACTAGAGACCGTGAGTTTCTTTTAAAAACACTAAATGTTTATTTCTCTATGGTTTGTTTGTTGCGAAAATAACAGAGAAAGCGACTTCTTATTTACTTCATTAATAAAATGTTAAAAAATGTATTGAGATGTCATTATTTTAAATAATTGCCACAGCCGCCGAAATAATCACTACGTCACACTGTCACTAGTACAATATGGCGTCGGATTAATGACGTCACTACCACTGGCTAGGTATGGAGGGTAGAAGTACTTCAACCCTCTATATGGCTAGGGTCTTAGACTATGAAAGAGAGGGGACTCGTAACGCTGTCAACTATAGTGATACCAATGCCCACCAAGTCATAAAAACTTCATTATCGTTATATGATAGTTCTAAAGGACTAAAATTTTTATTTTATAAATTAATCTTTATACATGGGAGATTTAAAAATAAAACTATGTTGATTTATTTAACTTGTATCAAAATTGTAGGCATTAGTAATTAGTAATTATGATCTTTTGGGGTTAGGAATTCCGAGAAACTGAACAATAATTTCGTTAATTTTCAATGAAAAAGTTTCGTAATGTCTTTTCTACTAACATAATTGAATTTATTATTAAACACGTTTTAACTCACTAGTGGGGTTTTATGATTAAAAGCTTATTTTTTAAGATATAAAGAAAAAAGTAGCTACCAAAAAAATAAGTTAAGTATAACTTACCTATGAAACGAAATTTCAGGTTCTTTCTTTCTGCTAGAACTCTTACACTGGTAATCACAACAATTAACCATCTTAACAAAATCAAAAGTCCACTTTAAAATCACTTTAATCGCTCAATAATCGCCAAAAACTCTCAGGTGTTCACTATAGTGTTGACCACCAAAAAATGGCGTCGGCTTTGAAATATGCATCAAACCGTCACCACAGCTTGCATAGAGAGAGAGTTACGCGTCCCATCTCTTTCCTAGTCTAAGGCTAGGGTACTGATATGTACAAAGAATGGTTGGTGTATTATTTGATATGTATTTCGGAATACAGGTTACTTAATAACTGTTGAAATGGAGAAAAAATACGAAGGAAATGGTAAATAGCAATAATCTACCGAGGCGTATTTCACTAAAAATAGTTTCCATAGCGAAATTTAATTATTCAGGATATTAAAAATGTACAAAATTTAAAATTTTAACAAAATACAGATCCATTGTATAAAATGTAATAATAATCAAATATAATACAATAATATCACCAAAAAATGTTTGGTTATGCTGTGATAATATGCTTGAAAACATTTTTATTTGTATTCTTTCTGCGCCACTATTTACAAATTGTTTGTGTTTACAAACGTACCTCCAATATAGAGCATGATTGTAGAGTGCACTCATGTTAACAGGAGCGTTCGCTTTTTTAGGTAAAATTTTTGAAAATTTAAATTCCATAACTTGCCCCTTTCTACAAGACTTCAGGAGAGAAAAGGTAACATTTGAAAATAGTAATAGTTAGAAATATGCTATTATGGTACATTCTTGATTTTTTCTTCGTAGATTGAACCTTTCAGAGCACTTCTTTAAAATATGAACTCAATGTTTTAGTTATTTTAGTTTATGCGATATTTTAAGTGAAATTGTTTTCAATTTTTCATCTGCTTTCAATAACTCGACATGAACGTGTGAAACATTCTCGATTTTTTTCTTTACAAATTAAACTTTTGAAAGTACTCCTCTGTAATATGAGCTCAATATTTCCATTACATTGGTATGTGCGATTTTTTAAGTGAAAGAGTGTGTATTAATTTTCCAATAAGATTTTGACGCTCGGTATCGCAGAAATACGAATGTTTATTATTTTCGTCTGTGCGATTTTGTAAGTGAAAAACAAAATGAAATATTAGCCCAAGTTCCTACTTGAGTAACCCTAAAAGAAATAAAGTAAAACTAAAGTAAAAAAAAAAATTTCCATCAAATAAAAGAAATAGTGTAGTTTTATTTTAATAAATACTCCCAATTATTAACAATTTATCACCGAGAAAAACGTCACATCATCCTTGTTGGAGCTCCACAATCAATTACAAGACATGTTTGTGGCCTTTCCATTAAAAATATACTTAGGTATAAAGTCAACAAAATGAAAAATATCTACAATTTAGTTACAGAAGAATCACATAATGTACTTTAAAAAGCATTAAATCCTGCATTCTTATATAAATAACCTTGTTTTCCCACAGTCGCAGTATTGAATTAATTTGAAAAATAGTTTCCATACAAAAATTTAGTTATTCAAGTTATTATGATGTACAAAATTTATTTTTTTGTGTGCAGATACATGATACCATTATATAAAATATCTGTTTGAAAACATTTCAATTTCTAATCTTTCCTAGCCACTCTTTACAAACTTGTATTGTGTATATAATCGAACCCATAGACAAATAATAATATAAGCAAAGAATACAGAGACAGTTTGATGCATAGGCGGTATGTGCCACGAACTACAAGACTGTTTTACATAAACAAAATAGAACAAAATATCAAATTTCAATACATTTCAAAACATCGCCTTTAATGTGGATAAATAGTATAAAATATACTACTATATTAACTTTTACGTCATTAAAAATGGAAATATACAAAACCAATCTTACATTGGTTGGTGTCAATCTGGTTTCTGTTTGTCAAATGCAAAGTGACAGTGTCAAAAATAACATTTCCGAAAAAGAAGACAATACAAGAGAACAAGAGTGAGTATTTTTTAATTTATTTAGGATTAGTTTTAATAAAGTAAATAAAATAAAATTAAGTGAACCTTTAAATGTCACTACCAGGTAAAATTCGTCGTAGTTGTATAGCAAAAAATTGTAATAATACATATTTTTGGCCGCTTCGCAATTTGGAGTTTAAGAACAAAACATTTTTCAAATTTCCATCTGACATTAGTCAAAGGGAACAGTGGTACAACATTTTAGAAATTCCTTATACATCCAAAGATCAAAGGTTGTGTGAAGATCATTTTGATGATGAGGCATTTACAAATTGATTATGCAAAAGACAATAAATTTGCTTTACTTTTGCAACCCTTCCATCATACACCACCAAAAGTAGCTGAAGATAATAATAAAATTCAAGCTTTTGAAAATAATGTATTACCCGTAAAAAGAAATCTTATTTTTTGTAACAATAATGATAGTCTTAAAGAAACTGAATTTGAACCTTTGCCTAAAAAACAATGTTTGGAATCTAGTATTTTAAGTAAAATAAACGAAACTAGGGTCAGTAATTTATCTCCCAAGAAGGAGAAAATGTATTACATTAATAAAGATCAGAGAACTAGAATTTGTAAATTAAAAAAGACACTTATCAGTATCAGTAGTAATAACAAAATTAAAAAAGCAGTTAAATTGTCAGAATCAAAGTTATTTCAAAATTTTAATTCAAAATTAGATCCAGCAGGCATGGAGTTTTTAAAAAGTAGTACTGCTAACTCTAAGAAACATAAACCTTCATGGTCAATAACAGATAAGGCCCTTTCATTAGCCATTTATAAGAAGAGACCACGAGCATATAATTTTTTAAAACGTTTTATAGCTTTGCCCAGTAAACCTACTTTACAGTCACTTCTAAGATCAGTGCCATTTGAAACTGGAATTAATAAAGCAATTTTTGATAGGCTTAAAGAAAGGGTTGTCAAAATAAAGCAGATACATAAAAATTGTGTCCTCTTATTTGATGAAATAGCTTTAAAAGAGCAATTGACTTTGGATGTGGCTAATGACAAACGAACTCTTTGCAAAAAATCATATAAATTTTGATTGGTTCACTTGTCGAGAACATAAATCGTACGTATTTTCTCAACTCATAAAAGTTTGTGTCCCCTTATTAATTAAAAAATATAATGATGGTAAAAGGACTAACAAACAAAAATAATTATTATTTTTTTGGTAACAATGTACTGCGTTAAATTTTTTTTTTGTTTCAGACCTGCTCCTGTCTTCATGTAAAGGAGAATCTACTTTTTAAATGCTTTTTATTAAAATATTTGATGTAATATTGGATAAACTTTCTTAAGTATAATGCTGTAATTTGAGTAGAAATATGTAATTTTGTGATTAATAATAATATGTAACTGTATGGTAAATTAATGATATAGATAATAATAGTTTTTTCATGTTTTGTGTTACCAATTTAAAACATTATTTAATATTCAAGCTAGTGTGACATTTTTACTTTTAGTTTTTGCTAAGTATATGTTTATGTTGTGTATTTATACAACTGTAGGTTTCCTCTGATTTACATGTTTTGTCTTTTTAATTAATTTAAAGAAAGTAAATGTGAAGTTAAAAAGTTAAAAAAAGGTGAGCGCTGGGCAGCTATGGGGATGGCGGAAGCTGCATTAGATTTTTTTTGAAAAATGTACAGTCGTATAAATGCCTATATATAGTGCGTGTGGTAGGAAAAATAACTTTGAAAATAAAATTGTGTGGAAACAGTGTTAAGTGATATTAGAATAATTGTTTTAATAATAGGAGATATTATTGAACATTTAAATTTTTTGATTATTGTAACTGATAATTTAATCAGATGTTTTTGTACTTTAATATTATCGTTAACTATTAGAATAAGAATTTTAAAGTTATCAATGTAATAACATGTATAAATAACAGACCTATGTATAGTAAACAAACATTTTATTAATTTGTTTTTATATTATGTGTAGGTTAATAAAAAATTTAAATGTGTGCTGTTTTATTATTTATTACCTAAATTATTTGTCTCAAAATTGTTTATTATTATTATTTCATTACAAAAACGAAATATAATTTTTTGGAATGAAATAATTATATAATAAACAATTTTAAGACAAACTGTGTAAAATTTACCTACCCATAATCCAAACTACCAAATTTAAATATCCCGCCTGTAAGAATCAGTTCTGTTCCCCTCAAGGGGTGCGCTGAGATCGACGCGATGCCAGCTGTTTATATGGGAACGAACACTATCTTAATATGTTTATTTCTCTATGATCGAACCTCTATTATCAGAGCATAATTGTAGAACGCACCCACTGTGTCATTAACAGGGAGTCCCCATTTTTTAAAATTTAATTCATATACTTAGACTGGGATGTTTTCATGGCGTCTTCAGAAGAAAAAAGTTCAGATTACTGGAAAATTATGCAATAACTGTTGAAATGGAGGGATAATACCAAGGGATTGGTAAATAGTAATAATTTACTTACTTACTTTACTAAATGCTTCCGTACCAAAATTTAATTATTCAAGTTATAAATATAGAAAATTGATTGTTTTAACAGAGTACAGATACATGATATTATTGTATCAAATATAGTACATACCATAGTATGATTAAAAACATTTTTATTTCTATTCTTTCTTGGTCACCCTTTCCAAATTCTTAGTGTTTACAAACGTATCTCTATCAGATCATTATTGAATAGTGCGCCCAGTATTCTGTACTGTACAACGCACCCAGTTTGTTATTAGCAGCGCTCGCGTTTTTGAGGTTAAATTTTCGAAAATTTCAATTCCAAACTTGCAAGTTTTCTACAAGAATTATGGCGTCTTCAGGAGAAAAAAGGGAAAAGGTAACATTTAAAAATAGTAATATGTACAATAATAATCAAATACGTAATTCCAGCAATCGTCAATTCCTTCTGCAGATCAAAAAGAAAAGAAACGAAAGGAGTCTATTTTGGATCTTTCTAAATATTTAGAAAAAACCATTCGAGTTAAATTCGCAGGAGGAAGAGAAGCTAGTGGCGTTTTAAAAGGATACGATCCACTTTTGAACCTTGTACTAGATAATACTTCTGAATATCTGAGAGACCCTGATGATCCATATAAACTTATTGAGGATACCAGACAGTTGGGACTTGTAGTTTGCAGAGGGACCAGTGTAGTTCTTATATGTCCCATGGATGGAATGGAATCAATACAGAATCCATTTATTAGTCAAGATTAATTTTATTTTGTATGAAACTTAGTATAATTCGGAAAAACAATAATTAACATTTAGTTTATTTATACTTTTTTGAGTTATCAATTTTTATAGGTATAAGGTATCAAAAAGTTCCAAGTCTGTACATTATAATATAATCAATAAATTACTTTTTTAAAAATTAAATTGTCTTTATACTTTCCTTATAACATAATTTAATATTGGCAAACATCAGCTGTTTCACAAACGGTTTTTTTAACAAAAAACTTTTAAGGTTATTTAATAATGAAAGGAACAATAAGTATAAGTAATGATAAATATGTTTAACAAGACCTATTGAATGTAAAAAAATTGTTTCTGTTACTTTTTACATATGTTTGAACTAGATCATTATATATAGTTAAATTTGGAATATACCTTGGATTATCATCATTTACCATTATACGCGAGATTAGTTTGACGTCCAATTTGAAACTGTATCCAAACAAAATTTGTTGCCATAGGAAATCCCATTGAGTGTAGATTTTTGATTATTTAAGCGTTTCATACGTGTTTTTGAAAGGAATAAATTATTAAAAAGTAAGTAATCGTGTGTACTCATTATAAAAAATTATAGTTTTGATAATGTAAGTTATCCTGCAATCCGTATTTTTGATTTTAAAAGCTATTTTTGAGGTTATATTTACTGGATTATTGGATTTATTTGAAAATATAAGATAAATAATAGTGATTATTTGTTCTAGTGCCATCAAAACATGTTTCAACATTCTCTTGAAACCTTTTTTAATGATAATATGGGTTTGTTAGTGAAACATGCTTAATTGAAGTGAAGTATCCGAATGAAGAAAAATTAAAACAGCTCACAAAGGACAGGAATTAAATAATTCATTTTGATGAAAATAACTTAGTGATAATTGAAAAATATAACTATTATCACCAGATACAAGGTGCATTACAGATTGCATGAGAGGACATGCGCTATTTAATATTATGGATACCCAGTGACATTATTGTGGGAATTGATCGACATTAATAATGGAAGAAAAATTTACATGTTTGAATAACATTCTACCTTTACAAATTTGTACTGTTTATATTAACATAATAAAATGTTTTCATAATTATGAATTTTTGTTTGCTCCGTGCTAAGAAAATTAAATTGAGGAAACACTGCAAATTTACATGACTGGAAATATGCCATTTAGTCTGAAAACTCAGAACATCATGTCACAACTTTGCCTCAATCAAATCATATTTGTACGAGGTGCAGAGTTTCTGTTGGTTGCTTTCAAATTTTACTTGACCTGTAGGCTTTTTTTCAATTACATGTGTAAACATATTCAATTTTATCTAAAAACAAATAATATAAACAAAAACGTTTCCAAATTTCTTTATTACACAGAGAAATATTTACTTGTAATACAAAGGTTTACAGTTAATAGAAAGAGGAAAGTAAGGTACAGTAAGGAATTTCAATTTAAAATAGCAAATGTTTAAAAAATCATACAAAGCAACTTATAAAAAATGTAAAGCGAAAGATCTGTAATGACAAATAATAATGTATATGTTATAGAGAGATCGATATATACAGTACAAAATCTTCTACCTTGTTTGCAAAGATTAATCATGTACAAAAAAATAGTGGGCTAATTTTCTTTTCTCCATCCATAAAATGACAGCTACACAAAAAGTTCCGGGATCTGGTTCTATTGTTCTACAAATATTGTATCAACACTCAAAATAAAATGTAGATACCTTGTCAGCTTCATCCATTTGCTTCTTACTTTTGGATCCTTTGGAAATCTATAAAACTTACAGTTCTCTCTGACATAATGCTTACAGCCTGGTGGCCAGCACAGTACCATGACTCTTTATGTGAAGAAACTTAAAATTAGACAATACAGATAGAAAAAGAATTAAAACAATTGTATTTCATAAGTTTATAATAGCATGTTTAGGTTAGAAAGCTCTTTTATTAAATTTATATTGTTATACATACATATATTGGCTGGAATCGAATATATATCTTTGTAAAAGTCTTAGTGTATATCTAAATGTCTAAATCAGCAGTTATATTCAAAATATAGGGGAATAATATCTGGTTCAAAATCACACCAATGGTATCTAAATCAATAAATCAAAATAACAAAATTGACATAACCTAAGACTATGACGTCACCACTAATACCGCGTATTCCCTATCTTTTTGAATGAAAGGACTAGAGGTTTTGGTTTCTGATAGTATAATCTATCTCATACTTGTTATAATTTAATTCTTTTATCTCGACTGTACAAGTTCCTTGTGAATTATTATCAGAATGAAGACTTCATTTTTTATTGGAATAGTATAATACTGATTAAAATTTGGAGTGAGTATAATTTGAGATGATTTATATATATTTTCCATTTCAATAAAGATTAAGTGACTTATTCCATGGCTGCTGTCCTGCTATATGATTAGCGAATGTTGCTATTAGTGTTTTCAGAGTAGATGATATAATAATTACAAAAATATCTTTTTATTTCAAGCAAATGCTCCTCAAATTTAGTCTTTATCCTTCAGCAATGCGTTGCTGTTGTACATTCCTGATTTTTTACTTCATAGTCCGTGGATTGAACCTATGAGAGTACTTCTCTAAAAAATGGGTAGGGCCGGCGGAATAAGGCCCGTGTGTGCGCCCGCAGGGGCCGCCAACATATAGGAGCGCCAAATCAAGAGACAGTTATAATGATAAACTGGCAAGAACTAAAAGTGTCTAATATAAATAATAAACTAGAGCACAAGAAAATGTGTAAAATTATTTATTATCCAGTATAAATTAAGTGCAGAATATATCAATCAGTTTATTTGCTTATGATGTATTGTGCCTTACCGAGCGTGAACAGACGGGCGGTATTTTTTTATTGACAAAGAAAGGCGTCGTTCCCGCGCCCGTCGGTCAGAAGATAAGCAAGCCCAAACGCTGTTATTTTATTGGGGAATGAAAGGCGCCGCCACCGCACCACCTGCCGGTAATAAATATTTTTTGTTTTGTCTAGCTGGTATCAGGGTAGTGTTTTCAAATTCAAAAAGAAATAATTAGTTGCTACCTACTGTGTGTTACAGCAGTGTGGGTGTATATTGTTGTTGTTTAAGATAAAGTGTGATATTTATTTAAATTTTAAAGGGTTAACCTACTGCTTAAGATGTTTATATAAGTGTCATTATTAGTTTTTTTTAATATTTAATAAATAATTTTCTTCTGTTATTTTGTATTTTAATTTACACACGATTCACGATTATGAAAGTGAATATAGTATAACGTATTAGTTTTTCTTTGAGTATTTTTATTTTAACTTTCTAAATTGATTTCACATAACAGTTATTGCAAAACTTACAAAATTTTAAAAATATGTGTTTCATCAAATCGAGGGGGGAGGGGGCGGAAAATTTGTCTTTCGCACGGGCGTTAAACTAGCCTTTCGCCGGCCCTGAATATGGGCTCAATATTTTGGTCTGTGAGTTTTTAAGTGAAAGTGTTTCTTAAGTTTCCAATAACTAGACTATGACGTCAGGTGTATCTCAGGAAGGCGAACGTGTTGTACTCTCCCGATTATTTTCCTTATAAATTATATCTTTTAGAGCACCCCTTTAAAACACGGGTTCAATTTTTTCATTATTTTTGTCTGTGCGACTTTTAGGTAAAAGTACTTCTGCAAAATTGGAGCTCAATATTTTCATTATTTTGGTCTGCGTGATTTTTTATGTGAAAGTGTTTTTTTAATTTTCCAATAACTAGACTTTGACGCTCGGTATTCTCACATTCCGGACTCCCAAGCCCGAATCTGAAGATATTTTTGAACTTCCGAAAAATTTGGATTGGCCTAAAATATTTCTAGCTGTTCACAAAACTTTAGACATCTAGGTACCATAAAGCGTTGTTACTTTACCAATGCACGTGTATTTGCCAAAATATGCACATTTTGCAATATTTTTATTTTTTGAACATTTGGCAACAGTGCTGGAGTCGGCAACAAAGCAAAGTGATGGCTGAACATGTCTTTTAACCAAGACCTGTTGCGCGGGATTCTTGTGTGTGATTTTCAAAACATTTCATTAGGTATTTTAGAAGAAAAACGAAAATTTAGGGAAAGGGGAAATTTTCGAGGTAACTTTGCCATGATATATATTTTTTAATTTCAATGTTTTTTTCTTTTTAGAAACGCAAAAATGGGGCGTATTTACAAAAAAAATTGGGAAGCAGGCAATATTGCAACTAGACGAAAGAACAGTTGCAAAGAGCGATATCTGCCATTCAAAATCATAGAATGGACATAAAAACAGCAAGCTCCCTCTTTAAAATTCCAAGAAGAACACTTTACAACAAAGTTCATGGTAGGCATTTGGGAGTGCCTGGAGGCGCTACTATACTAACGGAATTATAAGAGAGGCATATGGTAGATGTGTTGCTAGCAGCTGCAGAATATGGAAGTCCACTTACAAGTCTTGACTTGTGGATGGTTGTAAAACGCTTTTTGGACAGAACTGGGAGAACTGTACCTAAATTAACCGATACTTTACCTGGAAATGACTGGTGCCTAAACTTTATAAGGCATAAGAATATATTATCAAAAAAAAAGCTGTAAAAATATTAAGTCTGTTCGTGCGGAAAAAACGGAAGACGAAATAAATGATTTTTTTGATAATTTAGAGCGAAGTTTCGAAAATGTGCCCGCAGAAAATATACTAAACTACGATGAAACTAACCTCTCTGATGACCCTGGGGTAACAAAATGTATTTTCAAAAGAGGTAGCAAATACCCCGAAAGGCTCATGAATCATTCCAAGTCAGCAACATCAATTATGTTTGCTATTACAGGGGATGGTAAAAGTTTGCCGCCCTACGTTGTGTACAAAGCTGAAAGGATTTATGATCAATGGACCAGCCAATACAAGGTACAATCGAACCAAATCGGGATGGTTTGACGGCACCACATTTGAGGATTGGTTTCAGACTATAGCTCTTCCCTAGGCACAAAAAAAAACTGGAACAAAAGTAATTATCGGTGATAATTTATCATCCCACCTAAATTTAAATCTGGTTATCGAGTACCAAATTCAACCCACCTGGCACAACCATTGGACGTGGGTTATTATGGTCCCTTAAAGAGATGTTGGAGAAAGTTGTTAACCACTTACAAGCTAAAAAATCCAAAAAAAAAAAAAGTTTTTTAATTACCTGTGAATTTTTTTTGTCCTCAAAATTTTTTAAAAACATATTTAAGAGGCAAACTAACCATTTACCGTATCACAAACTGCCAAAGAAAGTGTGTTAAAAGGGTTGGCAAAGTCTTACTGATCGTCAGGTGACTGCCAAATTTTTGACCAAATATATATATATATATATATATATATATATATATATATATATATGAGTGTTTTAAATCAGTTTTGAATGCATTAACCGATAGCTAAATGATAAAAATATCACATAGTTTGTAACAACATCTATTTGTGAAAAAAATCCAAGATAAAAACAAAAAAAACTGGAAATTACGAGCAAAGTAACACTGCTTTATGGTACCAATTAACTTCTCATGCACAATTTCTACTATACTGATGGCTCATAGGCAGAATTAAGAGAGTCGAATTCACTTATGATGTGCTCTTTATACACTCGTTACCAATATATAAGAATAATCCACTAAGTACAAAAATTAATTAGACAACTAAATAAACAATCAAGTCAACGAGCTACCTGAAGGGTGGGATTATCGTTACAACCTATGATGAATACTCATTTTTTCCTAATAAATTATATATTTGAAAGTATTTTTCTATAATATGAGTTCAATGTTTTGATTATTTTGGTCTGTGCAATTTTTTAAGTGAAAGTGTTTCTTAATTTTCCTATAACTAGACATTGACGCTCGGTATCTCATAAATACGAACGTGTGGTACATTCTCAATTTTTTTCCCAATAAATTATATCTTTGAGAGTACTCCTCTAAAATATGTGCCCAATAGTTGCGTTATTTTGATCTGTACGATTTTATAAGTGAAAGTGTTTCTCAATTTTCCAGTAACTAGACTTTGACGCTCGGTACCTCAGAAATGCGAATGTTTCCTCATAAAATATATCCTTTAATATGAGCTCAATATTTTTATAATTTTGGTCTGCGCGATTTTTTAAATGAAAGTGTTTCTAAATTTTCCAATAACTAGACTTTGACGCTCGGTATCTCAGAAATACGAACGCGTGATACATTATTTATTTTTTCCCTAATAAATTGTACCTTTAAGATTACCTCTCTAAAATATGAGCTCAATAGTTGTATTATTTTGGTCTGTACAAATTTTTAAGTGAGCGTTTCTTAATTTTCCTACAACTAGACATTGAGGATCGGTACCGTAATCTGGGGTGAAGTCGGACAATTTTTGGCCTTTTTGCCAATAACTCGTACCCCTTTGGGACATAAATTTGAAAAAAATAGTGAAGGAAGCCCTAAATCTCCAGAATATAATACGATATAAAAATATGCAAAAAAATATTACCCCCACTACTTTTTTTATTAAATGCTGTCCGCCTTCGCCCCTATGTGTGGGGTGAACATGGACACCTATTTATTTTGCATCAGAAGTCATCTTTACTCCTGAAATGGGGCGTAAGCGGACACAAAAAGTGAAAAATAATAATTTATGGCAATCCACAAGAAAGAAAAACGCATTTTTAAATAAGAAACTAATCTATTTTAGGAAAATAACACAAGTAAAAACAAAACATAAACCTTATACTTATTCTGAACTTATTCAATTCGAATGGCACTGCCTTTTAGGAATTTAAAACTACCTACATATAACGCAAAACAAAAACAAAATATAAATATTATACTAGGTACTGAACTGTTGTTGAATTATATTCAATTCGAATATTTTCATATTTTTTCAAAATGGGGAATTGGAGCCTATCGCGCCTCAAAAATTTTACATTTTTAAGAATTTTAAAAATTTGAGTGTGATTGTGTGATCTACTAAAGACAAATTTGGATAAATAAAATAGAGTCCTTTATCAGTGTTTTGCTTCCTTAGAAAATTGACATAATACAAATTATTAGTCGTCTCATTCTCAATGACCTCAGAAACGCATCCAACAAAATATTTATGGGTCTTGTTTGGGCATGGAAATTTAACTAATAAAAAAGTACCCGTTTGTATAGTATCATTAGTATCACAGTCAACTGTCTCAAAATTATCTTGGTGAGATTCTTCAGTTCACATCCTCAAGCTGTAGATCATTATCATCTGAATCAGTCTTGTTCCCTTTATATCACTACTGCTTTTAACGTCACTATTTTCATCCTCAAGAGGACGGCTAGTTGAAGGTTCCAGATCTTCTTTTCTAACTCCTTTGCCGGGCGACACTTTTAATTTCTTTCCTCGCTTTGGTCGTGTTTCTTCAGTTGTAACTGACCTAGTCGCTTTTAAAAATTCTTGTATTGTTTCGGTCCAGTGGTTCGCACTGTCTGTTAGAGCCACTTCTTCGCCTTCATCCACATCTGGTAATTTTTTTAACACAACGTCACTATTAAATGGAACAATCCCGCATGCTCTGAACCCGGATTTTATATTGTTTTCTAAATTTTCAATCTTCTATCCAGGTTGGATATAAGTGGACAGATTTGTATATCACATATGGGGGCAGTAGATGTCCGGATGCAGTCATTGCCATCATAATTGAGGTGCTTGATTTGCTGGAATCCTGTATAACTTCTACCCTTTTAGACCCACGGCGAAATAGAACTTTTTGCCTCCCTGGGTCGTCCGTGAGATTCGTCTCGTCATAGTTTACTATATGGGTAGACTCAACATTTTCCAATGTCTATTCTAAATTTCCAAAAAACTCTCTTATAGTGTCTTAGGTAATATTAGCCCTGTATCTTTTAATGTTTTGAGCTAATCCTTCGGTTAATATGTTGTCTTTTAAAAAAATTATAAAACCATTGAACTCCATCAGGTAAATTGTCTTTAAAAGTTTTTATTTTCTTTCCTTTTCTATCAAGGTAATTTTTTACTAAGCATCTTATATCTCTGCGAGTCAATGGAAAGTCCCACTCACCAAATTTGATTATGCCTTCTACTAACAACCTTTCTTCTTCTGCCGAAAATACAGTTTGGCCGCCATGTTTCCTTCTTTTATTTTTCTTAATTTTGTCATGGAGTGTAGATTTAGGAATTTTATAATATTCTGATGCTCGTCTCAAACTTTTCTTGCCTTTTTTCACATCGTCTAGTGTTCTCTGTAGATTTGTTTCATCATAATTCATGAAACTTAGGCCTATCTTCTTTTTGTAATTCCTCACCATGGTGTCCGCCTTTACCCCACCTGTGGACAATATTTTATATTTTAATTATTTTTCAAAAAACGAAAGGTATTTTCATTTTATTGCCAAATATTATAAATAAATTAGCTAACATTTTAGTGGTAAAACAAATGTTGTATATGTAAACCTTACCTGTGGGCAATAGTTTGTTTTCACTAGTTAAAAAAACAACACAAAACGCAATACGAAATAAAAGCCGATTTGTACGCGACCGGAGGAAATTACAGTCGCCACGACCATCCACCAATGTGTTTTGATGTCTACTAACGTATCTAGACAGGTCCAGCGCGATTTGGCACACCGGCGAGATGTCGTTGAAAAAAGTTATGGATAACGTCCTTCTGTCCGCGTTAGCCCCTACTGTCCGACTTCACGGTATCTCAGAAATACGAATGTGTAATACATTTTTGATTTTTTCCTGAAAGAAAATATATCTGTGAAAGAAGTCCTTTATAATATGAGCTCAATATTGTCATTATTTTGGTCTGCGCGATTTTTTAAATGAAAGTGTGTCTTAATTTTCCTATAACTAGATATTGACGCTCGGTATCTCAGGAATGCGAACATGTAGTACATTCTCAATTTTTTCCCTAATTATACCTTTGAGACCACTTCTCTAAAATATCAGTTTAATATTTGCATTATTTTGGTTTGTACGTTTTGTTTAGTTCTCAAAAATATCACTTGGTTGTAACAATTGATACCTCACACCCCAAAATGTAGTTTCTCGAAATTTGTATTGGAAACGTTTATCTTACATATATATTTTCAGAATTATAGTTAAATAAGGTGTTGCTTCATTTTGTACAAGAGTACAGTGCATTACACTCTATCTAGGTTTGATTTTATTCATAATCTTTTCTGAATTAGAACTGCTCCGTTTTGAGATTTATCTATGTAAATCACTTGAAAATTCTTTAATATATTAACTTCCTCTTCGTTTGCTGCTCATTAATGTATGTTTGCTATCTCATCTAACCACTTTTTCCTGTTTCTGATTGTGTGAATTAATTCTGTGGTTCTTATCTCAGTCCAATGTTTGATTTTTCGGAGCTGCGACATTCTCTTTCTGACCAATCTCCTTCTTCCCTCTATCTTTCCTCCAATTAATAGTTGGAGCAAATGGTATCTCTCATTACGTATGATATGTCCCAGGTCACTGTTTTCCTGTGTTTATTGAGGCCAGTAGCTTACGTTCTCGTTCTATCTGTCTCAGAATTTCCTCATTGGTTTTTCTTGCTGTTCATGAAAGTTTTAAGATTCTTTGGTAGATCCACATCTCAAATGCTTCCAGCTTGTTCATAGTATTAACCTTCAGTATCCAGCCTTTCATGTCATACAATAGCACGGACCATATGAAACATTTTGTGATGTGGTTGATGTCAAAGTCATAGTTCGTAAAGACTTATTTGAATCTCATGAATGAGTTCCTCGCTTTTTCTGCATGGCACTTGATTTGTACGTCTGAAGACCAGTGTTTACATCACCAAGATCCCAGATAGTTAAATTTTTTTACCCGTTCTATGTCTTCATTATCACATGAAGACATATTACCTACAGTAGATTTTATTATAAAAGTTTGTCCATCATCCCTTTGTAGTTTGTTACCTCAGATTTTCAGCATTCGAAAACATGGATAATAAAGGACATGTTAAAATGAAAAACACTTTTAAAATATAAATATTTTTATTAAAAATATAAATGCTCTATGCCCTAACAAGTTAATAGAAATCATAAATAATAATATTTGTTTAATTATAGTAGGTACAAGTGAAACATTTGCGTAAAATTATTATTTAACAACAATTGTCAATCGGAATAGTCCATGGTTTTTATGTATTCTACGGCTGCGCAAAATTGAGTCCACCAATATTCTTCTTCGCCGAAAAGTCTGTTGTGGAAAAAACTGTTTACGTATTGTATAGTTGACAAAAGAGCTTCCGGATTCACCTAAAAATAAACAACTAATCAGTATACATCAATAATATTTTCAAATTATATTTAAATAAACGAATTGGGGCAATGAAATAACACACTTTTTCTTAAAAAAGCGCATAGATCAAAATAATGGAAATATTGAGCTCATATTTTACAGGAGTACTCTCAAAAGTATAATTTATGAGGAAAAAAATCTGGAATGTACAACAGGTTCGCATTTCTGAGATACCGTGCGTTAAAGTCTAGTTATTGGAAAATTAAGGAACAGTTTCACATAAAAAATCGCACATACCAATTTAATGAGAATATTAAGCTAATATTACAGAGGAGTACTCTTAGAGGAATAATTTTTGACGAAAAATGTACAATACGTTCGCATTTCTGAGATACCGTGCCTCAAAGTCTAGTTATTGGAAAATTGAGAGACACTTTCAATCGCACAGACCAAAGTAATGAAAATAACTCATATTATAGAGGAGAAATCTCAAAGGTATAATTTATAAGAAAAAAAGTCGAGAATGTATCACACTTTTGATTTTTTAAGAAATCGAGCGTCAAAGTCTAGTCATTGAAAACTCATAAAAAATTAAGAACACTTTGACATAAAAACTGAAAATATTGAGTTCATATTCTGGAGGAGTACTCTAAAGGGTATAATGTATCAGGAAAGAAATTGAAAATGTATCACACATTTGAACTTTAACTTGAGATACCGAGTGTCAAAGTCTAGTTATTGAAAACTAATGAGAAATTAAGAAACACTTTCACTTAAAAAATCGCACAGATCAAAATAATGAAAATATTGGGCTTATATTTTGAAGAAGTAGTCTCATATTTTATGAGGAAAAAATAGTGAACGTACCACAGGTTCGTATTTCTGAGATACCGAGCGTGAAAGTCAAGTTATTGGACAGGGTTCGGACTCTCCAGTTAAAAAAAAATTCCCTGACTTTTCCAGCCACAAAAAATAAAACAAAATATCTTGAAGCTCTATATATATAAATTAATGTATTATCAAATAAAAGAAAACATTTAGACAGTATTTACAAAGTCTGTCTAGGGAGTTGGGAATTATTTTGTCCTCGGTTATTAAAGTAGTACAAATTTGGTGCACCAACTTTTTGATTTCATTCTTTTCTGGTGATTTGACCCATTTTAGTGGCTAATCAAAGCCTTCCTTCCCATGTTACTCAACGAAAAGCTTTTGTTGAAGAGTTTACATTTTGCCTCAATAGGGTTTCCGGGTATATCACCGAATATTTCACTTATACATGTTGTATAAATGCAACTAATGCTAAATTATTAATTGGAAATTCAAAAATTACAGTGGAAATTCCACATTGCTATGACAACCGTTGTAAGACAACGTTAAAATAATAAACGTGAAACGTCAAAGAAGAGTTTCTTAGAGGTCATGAATCGATTCGGAGATATAACAGAACGGGACATAGACGAAAATGTCATTAGAAGTGTACCCAAAAATACGGAAAAGAGTAAGAATCGTGTATGGAGACAGTTTATTTTATTTTGTGACGAAAAAAAGTACAAATTCTATCGAGAGACTTCAGTATCCGAGCTTTCGTTTATTTTGAAAAATTGGGCCCCTAATATGAGGAAGCAAAATGGTGAGAAATATAAAAAACATACAGTACAAGTCCTTACTGCAAAATTACTAATGGAAACGTATTTTCGTGAATATGAAATTAAAATAAACCCTTTCAAACAAATTGAATTTAAAGATGCCCGATATGCAAGAAATGCCAAAAGAAGGACTTTACAAAGCATGGAAGGCAAATGTGAAGAATCTGCAACATTTTTAACTTACAATGAACTAAAACAACTTGTCAAAACTTTTGATGAACAAATGCCAGAAGGTCTACAAAAAAAAACTCACATTCTTCAAAGAAGAAACCAATAACACCGGCGAAGAAACAGGTCCAGAATCCACACAAGGGAGTAGCCGAAAATTAGCTGATACAAAATGGCTTGTAAAGAATAATTCTGATACGAACTTTTGCCCAGTCAGACTATTTCTAAGACTCCTAAGGTAAAAGAGGAAAAGCCACCACCAGCTGACTATTTTTGACTCCAAATCCATATTGGAAAATCACCGGAAATTGGTTCAAAAACAGTCCCGTGGAAGTAAATGAGATATCAAATTGGACAAAAAACAGGCAGAAAAATTAGGCTTTAAACACCACAAAGAAAATTTCAAACCACTCACTTAGGGCCACCGCCGTATCAAAACTGGCGAAAAAGCGGAGCCTCAGAGCAAAATCTAATTAATATCACAATGCGAAGTCAATATCCAGCTACTTGCAAATGGACGAACAACCCCATAAAGAAATAATTGAAAAAATGAGATATCAAGGAACGCATCTTGACCCTCAACATAATATGCTTCCTCCTATGGCAAACAGCAGCAGTTCCATGCCAATGTCGATGCAAAATTGACATGTTGTTAACAATTATCATTACTGCAATTTGTACTATTCAATAAATAAATAATGTTCAGTTTGTTATATTACGTTACTGTTTCAATAAGTAAATAATTTGTTTTTAATTGAGATTTTTAAGTTAGAGACGTTACATTATCTATCTGAAAATAGTGGAGATATACAGTAATTTGTATTTTTATTCAAGAAATATTCTCCCTAAATACTGCTTGTGCTTAAAAATTAACTAGATCGTTTCCATTCAAGCTTGTTGTCTAATTCCACTCTCTCTTCGAACTCGTGGAATTATTAACAAGCTTGAATGGAAATTATAAGTAATTTTTAAACACTCGTGGTATTACCCCCGAATATTTCTGACCACTTTATGTTGATTCTCAGATTACACCACGCAGAATTAAATACTGTCTTCTTGTTCCCATATTTAATATTTTGAACTAAGAAAACTTAAAACTTTACAAATCCCATTTTTTTTTACTACATAACCTTGCATTGACAGACAAAAGAGTAAGAAAGACAAACAGTCCATGTAAAAAAAGAGACAGTGAATGAAAAAGATGCCCTGATTCTCACTTCACAGTGATGTAGTGCATTGACAGTGCAAAAGCAAAAATGTAAAGATGGAGAAAATGTCACGTAACCATTTTTGTCGCATAACCGTTACTATTCATATTATGTTATTTGAAAACTGTTTATTACGTTTGAATTTAATTTTCCAGCCTCATGTTTAAAATTCCCTGACCCTTTACCGATTATTGCAAATTTCCTCGAGTTTTCCCTGCCATTTTTGTGCAAACCATAAATTCCTTGACATCTTTAGTCTTCTTGAGTATCATTCCAATCAGGCCAATACGTACTCGATTCCACCGCGATATGGCTTCAACAGGCCCTACAATGTAATTTTTAAAAACAACGCACAAGACCTATTGGAAGAATGCGCAAATCCGCATCTTCACAGATGGCTCTAAATCCAATGTGGGCTCAGGTTGTGGTATTTTTTCCAGATCCCTGAATCTAAACATAAAATGAACAATGGGCTGCAATGCAAGTGTTGCTCAAACAGAGCTCACTGCTATCTGCATCACTGCAAAAGAGATTACCAAAAGGAAAACCACAGGTAATAATATATACATCCTTACGGACAGTAGACAAACACTACTAGCCCTGAACAGACCACGTATTACAACAGGCCTAGTACTAGAATGTCACATGGCCTTAATTGAAGCCTGTAACAACAACACGGTCACTTTAGACTGGATCAAGGGCCATGAGAAATCGAAAAGAAACCGTATTGCAAACACACTAGCCAGGAAGGCAGCATCCCAAAAACTCTTCGGACCTGGCACTTTCAGTGGTCTATCGGCGTCAGCGACGGCCGACCTATGTAACGAAGTTTCTTTTTCGTTACTAATCATTTTAAGGTTTCCGAATTTACTTTTATTTAATATTATTTAACCGTTAGATATGTAGAAATTACTTAGATATGAAATATTCATTCTAGATGTAACGAAGTTTCTTTCTTGTTATTAAGCTTCCGGATCTACTGTTATTTAATATTGCTTATAACCCGTAATATGTGTAGAAATCACTTTGATAAAATATTCATTCCGGAATTTTATTTGAAAATTTCAAATTTTGACCGCGATCCGATGGTAAATTTATGTTTACCCCTACCGCGGAATGCTGAGTAAGGAGCGCGCAGGTCGAACTAGCGGAAGAGACGGAAAAGCAGTTTGAAACCTGGTAGGTGAAATAGTCGAGAGTAGAGTAGTATCGAGTCCCGAGTTCCGACCGCCGGCAGTAGAACAACACTCCGAAAGTAAGCAATTAAATCAATTTATTTTTACCCTTCTTGTAGTCGTTTTTATAAGTAGTTTTTTTTAAGAATATTTGAAAATCAAAACATAAATGGTCTTTTCAATAGATTTTTGAATTTCTACTTTGAATTTATAAAATATTAGATATTTCATTTCACTATAAGCATTAGTGGTTTTGTGATATAGCAGAAATTGAACTGTTATCCGTTTCTTTTGAATGTTTTGAATAATTTTTTCCCGTTTTTCTTTTTAAACTAAAAATATTGAAGCTATAACTGTGAAGGTAAGAATATTTGAAAATTATAATAACAGTGGTCTTTAAATAGATATTTGAATTTATATTTTGAATTTATAAAATATTAGATATTTCATTTTACTGCAAGCGTTAATGGATTTGGTGATATATCAAAAATATAACGAGAAACAGTACATTTAAAATCACGACAATATTTTATTGAGTGCTAACCCGATTCCCTGTTTTGCGTTTCGGTTGAAATATCAAAGACTTCCAGGTGTCTAGCCAGGGCTCCTTTATATTTTAATTCCCGGATTTCAACCGTCAGTATCCCGTCCCGATTCCCTGTTTTGGGTTTCGGTTGAAATATCAAAGACTTCCAGGTGTCTAGCCAGGGCTCTTCTGATATTTTAATTAGAAGGCGTATATTCCGTTAAATTGAAATCTTAAGGACTTCCAGGTGTCTAGCCAGGGCTCCTTGATATTTTAATTCCCGGATTTCAACCGTCAGTATCCCGTCCCGATTCCTTGATTGGCGTTTCGGTTGAAATATCAAAGACTTCCAGGTGTCTAGCCAGGGCTCTTCTGATATTTTAATTAGAAGGCGTATATTCCGTTAAATTGAAATCTTAAGGACTTCCAGGTGTCTAGCCAGGGCTCCTTGATATTTTAATTCCCGGATTTCAACCGTCAGTATCCCGTCCCGATTCCCTGTTTTGCGTTTCGGTTGAAATATCAAAGACTTCCAGGTGTCTAGCCAGGGCTCTTCTGATATTTTAATTAGAAGACGTATATTCCATTAAATTGAAATCTTAAGGACTTCCAGGTGTCTAGCCAGGGCTCCTTGATATTTTAATTCCCGGATTTCAACCGTTAATTTCTAGTCCCGATCCCCCGAAATTCCCGAAAGTGTTCCCACCACTTGGACCGAGCTTTCGACAGTTTTATTCAAGAACCGGACCCTTTTTCGTATTTCCTTTCCCGATCTCTAGAAGCATTGTGTACTCAATACTCACATTTATTCTACATACCGGGTGCATCGAAAGTGATTGCACACTTTGCTAGCATCAATATAGACTCCGTTTTATTGATTTTAATTTATTAACCTGTATATTGAAAAGACCCGTGAAATAGGAATTTGCTTTTAACGCTTTTATAGTAAACATTGCCTTTGCTGATAAAAACTCTCTCGCTTATGTCCTGCCCGCTTCGTCTCTAATGATCGCATATTAAATGTATATAGTTCGCTAACATTTCTCTGCTTTTTTGGGGATACCAGAGTATGGGTTACCTTTAGGTGTGATAAGTTTTTTTTTCTTTTGTATATAGATAACGATTTGAGTAGCTACAAAGCCTGTATTTATTAGATAAAAACATTATTGTAATATAACCTAACCGAACCTCTGTGTTTTACTGACCTATTATAGACTAGTACTTCCTTATGGTAGAGTAGTTGTTTGCCTGCACGAATTTTAGCTTCTCCGTAGTGTGGATCAGGATAATAATATTTATTTCAGGACTAGCGAGAACATTTGTTTTATATATTTAGCAACCTCCCGAATTTTGACGACAATAGACCCCTGGAATTTACCGTACCTCCATCTGAGGCTACCTGGAACTCTCGACGAGTGAAGTCGAGGGGCCGTGGAGACGACCACGTTAAAAATCTGGCGCCCGAAAAAGTGCAAGGTTTCAAAGGTGTCAGGAGTGAAGTTTCCGAGGCGTTAAGAGGTAGAGCAAGAGGCCGCTACCGATAAACCACGCGCAGTGATCGCCTTAGGGAGGAGAACGTGTCACACATATTAAAGGAACACTCTCTTAATGGGTTTAAGGGTAGATGGGACGACGCAGAAGGCTGCAGGCTTGCCGAGGAACTGCTACAGTATCCAGATAGCAAAGTAGCCAAAAAATACGTGACTATGAACACGGGTATTCTGACTGGTAACTGCCACCTACGAAAACACCTCCACAGGCTGGGTCTGTCTAACACCCCACTTTGTAAAGGATGTGAACAAGAAGATGAGACTGTCGAACACATTCTTTGAGAATGTCAGACACTTTCTCATTTTAGGTTTCAAGTATTCGGCGAGCACAGGCTAACATACGCCAATATGAGGGAACTTAATCCAGGCGACATTATCGCCTACTTCAAGGAAGTAGGCTGGATGACGAGCTAAAAGGAAGTTTTGAACCTTAGAAGCATGCACAATGGGCCAATTGTGGCCTAAGTGCTGTGGGGTCACCCACCCTTCAAACTTTTGCAGATACAGAGAGTATCATTATATTTTTTCCTGACCTTTCCAGGTTCTACAGCCGAGTCCGAACCCTCATATTTTAAAGGAGTACTCTAAAAGGTATAATTTATTGGAAAAAAAACGAGAAAATACCACATGTTTGCATTTCCGAGATACCGAGCATCAAAGTCAAGTTATTGAAAATTAAGAAACACATTTAATTAAAAAATCGCACAGATAAAAATAATGAATTTTGCAGAAGTAATCTCAAAGGTATATTTTATGAGTAATAAGATCTAGAATGTACCACACATTCGCATTTCTGAGATACCGCGCGGAAAAGTCTAATTATTGGAAAATTAAAAACACTTTCACTTAAAAAATCGCACAGATCAAAACAAAGAAAATGTTGAGCTCTTATTTTAAAAGAGTACTCTAAAAGGTATCATTTATTAGGAAAATAAAACGAGAATGTACCACACGTTCCCATTTCTGAGATACCGAGCGTCAAATTCATGGAAAATTAAGAAACACGTTTACTTAAAAAGTAGCATAGATCAAAATAATGAAAATATTGAGCTCATATTTTGCAGAAGTACTCTCTAAGGTATATTTTATGAGTTATAAAATCTAGAATATACCACATGTACGCATTTCTGAAATACCGATCGTGAAAGTTTAGTTATTGGAAAATTAAGAAACACTTTCACATAAAAAATCACACAGACCAAAATAATGAAAATATTGAGCTCCTATTATGCAGAAGTACTCTTTAAGGTATATTTTATGAGTAATAAAATCTAGAATGTACCACACATTCGCATTTCTAAGATACCAAGTGTCAAAGACTAGTTATTAGAAAATTAAGAAACCGTTTCACATAAAAAATCGCACAGAATAAAATAATGAAAATATTGAGCTCATATTATGCAGAAGTACTCTTTAAGGTATATTTTACGAAGAAAAAAATAAAGAATGTACCACACGTTCGCATTTCTGAGATACCGAACGCCAACTTTTAGATATAGAAAAAGCAAGAAAAATTGAAAACGCTATAACTTGAAAAATCGCACAGTCCAAAATAATGAAAAAACTGAGCTCACATTTTAGAGGAGCACTCTCAAAGGTCTAATATACGACGAATAATATCAACAATGTTGATAGAGAAATTCATTCCCGAATCGGTAGGAACTAAAAATACAAAAAAGTATCACAATTCTTTCTTACCTTGATTATCACGAAAACCAATACGGGCATAAAATCATCAGCAGTCGTCGAAGTTACATTCTGAGACAGCGACAATAAATCCATTATACATTTCGAACAATGTACGACGCATTTGACTTTATCTCTGGGTGTTTTGTAAACGTTCAACGCCCTCAAAGCGTCTTGAGCAGGTAACCACGGACATTCACGGAGATACATCTTTTCGATAAGAAGATCTTTGTGATGAGGCGTTATTATTTTCGAAAGTTTCTCGATATGATCTTGAAGAACTCTAAAAATAAATAAAATAATCTCTATAAATTTATTAAAAAGAATATTGCTTATAATTGAGGTATATATGTGCAGTTCATCAGCAAATAACAGATCCGACTTATAGTTGTTCAAATAGAAAGAAAGTTACAACTGAATTCCTCACTGCTAGTTGCATAGTACCTGGCCAACTGTAACAATGTTGATTGCTTCAGTAGATGCTAATGTGCTGTGTAAATAAGCAACGCTACTACGGAGACATAAATAGTTGCAAAGATGGAAACTGTAATAGAGGTAGTCTAACATCGCAAACATATGCCCTGCTAAATCTAACTTCACAAAAACTTGCGTCATCTGTCTTGTGTCATCTTTCATGTGTTCTGTGTCAGCTATCACATTAGGCCAAGCAATAGAGCATTTCTTCATGGCATAAATACTACCTGAAAACCAACTGTGTGATTTTGTGTAGGACAGTTAGTAGATGAATTCTGCAAACTTTCCAACTCCTGAATCATAATTTTTAATTAGTTATTAACAATTTAGATGAAAAATTCGCACTTTTTTTAGTCTTTTCCTTATAAAATGGAAACTATGCGAGCAATCTTAATGCGGTCAAAAGAGGAATTGTAGAGAATAAAATTGCGAAGAGAATGAAAGGTCGAACGATCCGATCCGATGTTTTTTATGTGTGCAAAACACTAATTCTGTCGGACGAATAGTTTTCGCACAATCGCGATCGTAATTTTTTTTGCCATTTTTTTCGCGGAGGGCTGGATACTCGTATGAGTGTCTGATTAAAGTTTCAACAACGGAATTTGAAACTACTCAGGCATAGCAACAAAATGTCTATTCTGTGTTTTCAATAAAATGAAGCGAAGTCGGTGAAATATGGCCTTGAATATGTGCTGAAATTGTCGAGCGCGCGGAAAAGCTGCAGCAGTGGGTGTAGCTGCAGTAGTGGGTGTAGCTGCAGTAGTGGGTGTAGCGGCAGCTCGAGCGGCGGCTAAGGGGGAGCGCGCATATGTAGTAATACAGTACGATAGCCTCACTGCGCGCAACGTTCGAATCTTTATGTTTCATTATCTTAGCAACTACTGTACGTATTTTATTAATTTTTTTTTTATTTCTGGATAACATGATTCAAGGAATCGGATTCTTGACTAGGAATTTACGGTTCGTGAAAAAATAAAATGTGGCATGGGTTTTATAAGAATTTTTATTACAATCTTTCAAGATATCTTAAACATTTACAAATATTTTACATCACTTAAAATTTAATGTACTTATGGTATGTATGCATACAATTAATTTTTATTTTTGAACTAATTTTCGTTTTTTAGTTGGACTTGAATACTCGACTTCCTCGTTATTAAAATCTATATTTGGCATATAAAATCATCTAATTCATCGTCGGAATCATGATCAGATATCAATTCATTCTACTCTGTAGATATATCATTAGAATCCAGGTTGAAGCACGTGTCCTTTTGACAGTGCGCGCATAGATACGTGCATTTTAAACCATTTTTTTACAAGTACACGCCGCATTAACGCACCCTTTCTTACTACAGGAGCATGAAATCTGCTCTAGCAATTTTTGGGGGACATGTGGATCTTTAGTTCGAACTGGAGTTAATAAATTATTTCCCCTCAGCTGTCGCTACCCCCCCTACTCCAGCTTTTCCGCGCGCTCGACCATTCCAGCACATATTCAAGGCCGCGTTTCACCGACTTCGCTTCACTTTATTGAAAAACCAGAATAGACATTTTGTTGCTATGCGTGAGTAGATTGTAGATTACAAAGGGGTCGATTGGCCTATAGCTGGCCTTTCCACACTGCGACCTGAAAAGATCTTTTGTGTATACCCTCCATCTATTTTTTGTCCCAGAGATCAAGGCTTCTAAGGAAGCCTATTATCCGATTGGGAGCTATTTTTGTTACCTGGTCAGGTCTCAAGAACAACCGTTCCAGGTACCTATGGCGTTGGCGAACAAGTACACCGCTATGGCATAGTGTATGTTCAGCCGTTTCATCTGCACTGTCGCAGAATCTACATGTTTCTCTGTCCACGTTTCCCATCTTGCAGAGGTGATATCTGAGTGGGCAGTGTCCCGTAATGAGTCCTGTGATTACTCTGAGATCAGACTTCTGAAGCTCTAAGGGCGATTTAGCATAGCAAGTAGAATGTTGTAGCAACCTTTTTGCTTGTCTTTGGCCTGGAACATTTTCCCAGTAGGCTCCTTTTCCCAGTAGGCTCCTTTTCCCATTTCCGGACTTCTTCCACAATGTGGCTTTTAGTAATGCCACAAAACGGTTCGGGTCCGATGAAAGGAGTGTTAGCTCCTTCCTTTGCAAGACCATCGGCAGTCTCATTCCCAGCAATTCCCTTGTGTCCGGGCACCCATAACAAAGATAGTTTGTTATGTCTAGCCAGTAGCTTAAGAGATTGTTTGCAGCTCCAGACTGTTTTGGACTCATAAGTTATAGACCTGTCGGAGGCAATAAATATTATGGCTGCGTTGAGGCGCTTTTTGAGGCACTCTTGAGCACAGAAGTCTATCGCTAGTATTTCCGCTTGGAATATTGTGGGAGTCTTACCTAGGGCTACTGATAACCTAAAATTAGGTCCTGTAGCCCCTATTCCTACTCCTTCGTTTGTTTTTGACCCATCAGTATAAAATGTGAGGGCACCCCTAGTTATTTCTGAGATTTCGTTCTGTGTTAACTCACGATCGTTAATAATAACATCTAGAGTAATTTCGAAATCTTGTTTAGCAGGCATTATATTCCTAGGCATCATCATAGATTGGGTTGATCCAACCCTCAGTATCTCGAGATATCAAATCACCGGGTTTTAGAGATTTAGCCTGTGTTAACCTATAGGCATCTAGAGTAATTTCGAAATCTTGTTTAGCAGGCATTATATTCCTAGGCATCATCATAGATTGGGTTGATCCAACCCTCAGTATCTCGAGATATCAAATCACCGGGTTTTAGAGATTTAGCCTGTGTTAACCTATAGGCATTTTGCAGAGCAATCCTCCTTACATGTAAATGTAATGGAGGGAGATCTAGCATTACCTCCAAGGCCGCGCCAGGGCATGATCTCATTACACCCGTTATTCCTAAACATGCGAGTCTTTGCAATTTTTGTAACTCTATTGTAGTCCTTTGTTGCGTTGTTTTCTTCCACCATACAAGCGCAGCATATGTGATGATAGGTCTGACAACCGTTATATATGACCAGTAGATCATTTTTGGTTTTAGACCCCAAGTTTTCCCAAAGACCCTACGACTCGTCCAAAGAGCCCTTGTTGCTTTTGAGGTGATGTGTGCGAGGTGTGAGTTCCACGTAAGTTTCCTATCAAGGATGACTCCAAGGTATTTAACCTCTTCCGAAAAAAACAGGGTTGTACCATTCAAGCTTGGAGTCCGTATACTTAACTTCCTCCTGTTAGAGAATGGAACAAGTGTCGTTTTATTAGGATTGACTGAAAGTCCTTCCTTCGAACACCAGGTAGTTATGAGGTTCAAGGCACATTGCATGCGATCGGCAATGATGCCGTCGTGTTTACCTCTGACCACTATAACTAAATCGTCGGCATAGCCAAGAGCACGAAAGCCTTCTCTTTTTAGCTTTGTTAGGAGGTCGTCAACCACTAGTGACCACAGTAGAGGTTATAGCACTCCTCCTTGAGGACAACCTTTCACCGCTTTTATAGTAGTCGACTGGTCTCCGAGGTAGGTGATTATTTTCCTAGTATTTAGCATGGACTGAATCCATTTGATTATGGAAGGTGGAATACCCTTTGCAGTTACAGCAGCGCTAATTGATTCATATGAGGTGTTATCAAAAGCTCCCTCTATATCTATGAATACACATAGCGATACTTCTTTCGCAGCTATTGCCTTTTCTAGGTCTCTTACGAGACAGTGTAAGGCATCTAAGGTAGATTTGCCAGGTTGGTAGGCAAATTGTTCCTCGTGAAGCGGTGCATTTGATAAATATTCACTTCTCATATATGTGTCGAGTATTTTTTCCATACTTTTGAGTAAGAAGGAGGTAAGGCTTATAGGTCTATACGACTTTGGCTCCTCTGGAGGACGTTTGCCACTCTTAGGAATAAAGCAGACCCTGACCTCTCTCCACCCTTTTGGAAAGTATCCCAAGATGAAGTTCATCTTGAATATCTTGCATAAGTGGGGAATTAAGATATCGGATCCCTGTTGTAGAAGTGCTGGAAAGATGCCATCCTCTCCAGGTGATTTGTAGGGCTTGAAGCTGTTAATTGCCCATTCAATTCTATTCTTGGTGAAGATTTTTCCCGCTAGGCTTTTTGCCGATCTAGAAGCGTGAGTAGTTTCAAATTCCATTGTTGAAATTTTAATCAGACACTCACACGAGTATCCAGCCCTCCATGAAAAAAATGGCAAAAAAAATTACGATTGCGATTGTGCGAAAACTATTCGTCCGACAGAATTAGGGTTTTACACACATAAAAAACATATAAATAGCTACCGGTATGCCAAGTTTCATTTCTTAATATTGAAAAATGGCGGAGTTGCGAATTTTTCAAAAAAACGTCAAATTTTCCGGTTTTTCCGAATGTTCTCCGGTTCTAATAATCGGATCGGATCGTTCGACCTCTCATTCTCTTCGCAATTTTATTCTCTACAATTCCTCTTTTGATCGCATTAAGACTGCTCGCATAGTTTCCATTTTATAAGGAAAAAAATAAAAAAAGTGCGAATGTTTCATCTAAATTAAATTTAAATAACAGTTTTCCACAAATCGATTAAGTCTTATAATACTGTATATAATCCATATCAAAATTGTTCTGCCTGGACATATTTCTACAAAGAAAACAGTATTTGAAAAATTGGGGTTAGAATGTCGATCTCCTGCTCGAGTTGCAAGCAGGAAATTTCGGATGATGACAAGGTAATACAATGTAATAGCTGCAGAGTTTGGTTCCATCTTGTGGAAAAATGTAGTGGATTATGTGCAAGCGAAATCCGAGCTGTAGTTGTTCAAAAAAGAATTATAATGTTTTTCTGTGAGGTCTGTCGCTCGGATATTAAAAGAGTGCCATACCTACTAAATAAAATAACTTCATTAAAATCTGAGATCAGTTCCCTAAAAAAATGAGATGGAAACCATGAAACAAATGAATCCCTCCAACAATATGGATCTCATTCTATCGGAAGTCTATGAACGTTCCCGACGAGCGAATAACATGATGATCTATAATATGGAAGAATCAGGTGCACAGGAATTGAACCAACGTATTGAGTATGATAGAAGAAAAGTAGTTAATATCCTGGAGTCCGTGAGTGTTCATGAAAAGGAGCTTGTTCGAGTGATAAGAGTTGGTGAGAAATCCAATAAGCCGAGACCCGTCAAAGCAGTCTTATCTAACCCTGATTTTGTTACTAAAGCCTTGAAATCAGGAAGAGTTTTGTCCTCTTCTAGATATAATATTGGTCCTGACAGAACAAAAATACAAGAAGCGTTTAGGAAGGTTCACAATGACTTAAAATTACGCAGAGAAAATGGTGAACAAAATTTGATTATTCGATACAGAGCAGGTCATCCGGTTATTGAAACTAAACTCCTAAGAAAAAACTAAGCGAAACCCCTCTACAAAAATTCTAGATTTATTTTCAGAATATTGGAGGATTGAGAACAAAATTAATTGAATTGCAGAATGCTGTAGCATGCTGCGATTACGATATCATAATCTTAGTTGAGTCTTGGTTGACAGACTCATTTGCTACTTCAGAGCTTGGTTTAAAAAACTATCAAGTATTTCGATGTGATAGAAATGAATCAACAAGTAACCTGAAAAGAGGTGGAGGAGTTTTGATGGCATTTAAGACTGATTTACTTACAAGTTTATCAAATTACTGAAGTGAATATTGATGTTCAACATCTATTCGTACATCTTACACACAACAAAAGCAGTTTCATTTTTGGTTCAACATACATTCGTCCGGGCTCGGGCAACGTCATCTATGAAAGTCACTGTCAGTCAGTCGAAAATATACTATTCAATTATATGAACTCATCAGTATTTTTATTTGGTGATTATAATTTGCCATTGGCCACTTGGTACCCCCAAGATCGGGATGGACTATTACAGCATTGTCCAATTGGATATCCAGCATCGATACTGAATGAACATTTTTCTTTTAGTGGACTAAAACAAATTAATACGATACCTAATAACAATAATGTATTTTTAGACTTAGTTTTCTCCAATTCGCATGACATTATGTCAGTGAATCTTGCAATTGATCTATTATTGCCCAACAATCCACATCATGTAGCTTTATCCTGTGACTTAGTACTACTAGATAATAATGAGAGTATCAAGTTTGATACTTATTACTATGATTTTAAAAATTCAGATTTTATTGGTTTAAATCATTATTTTGCTGTTCTTGTGTGGTAATGTTGAATTAGCGGTTAAGAATTTTTATCAAATTTTCAATAATGCTTTGGCAAATTTTGTACCTTTTCGTAGATTCAAATCCTCAAGTTATCCAGTGTGGTTTAATTCTGAATTGAAGCAACTAATTAGAGAAAAGAAAATAGCTCACAAAAGATTCAAAGAGACATCTGATACTAATGATTATACTACTTTTTGTAATTTGAGAACTAGGTGCAAAAATTTATCCAAGTTATGTTATAGTGACTACATAGGTATGGTTGATAACAACATCTCAACTAATCCCAAATATTTTTGGAACTATATCAATTCTTTGAAAAAAGATCATGGAATTCCTAATATTATGACATACAATGATAATGTAGCCAGCTGTGGCACAGATATTGTGAATTTGTTTGCTGAACATTTTGGAAGTGTATATAGCAATATTGAGGTTGCTGATTATGTAAATTTCAATCCAGTTAATACTGTATCGATTCCCCCTTTGAAAATTACACTTCTGGAGGTTTTTAATTGAATAATGAAACTGAAAGACAATCTGAGTTCTGGACCAGACGGAATTCCTTCGTATATTCTGAAAAGGTGTGTTTATTCTTTAAGTAAACCATTAGAAATTTTATTCAATTTGTCACTCAAAAATAATATTTCCTACTACCTGGCGAAATAGTTATGTAACGCCTATTTTCAAAAACGGTTCTAAGGGAGAAATCAGAAACTATAGACCAATAAGCAAACTTTCTGCCATACCAAAATTATTGGAACAACTCTTGGTCAGTCATATTTCTTTTTATTGTAAAAATTTAATAATTGAACAACAACACGGTTTTGTAGGTGGTCAATCAACGGTAACTAACTTATTATTATATCAAACCGATATTGTCAGTGCACTAGAACAACATAATCAAATTGACTTGGTCTATACTGACTTCAGTAAAGCTTTCGATAAAGTGAACCACAACTTATTAATCAACAAGTTGTCTGCCGCTGGCTTTCCGTCATGGTTGACAAACTGGTTACATAGCTATCTTTATAATAGACATCAGTTAGTTAAAATTAAGAATTTTGTTTCCAATTCTTTCTTTGTCACATCAGGAGTGCCACAGGGATCACACTTGGGTCCCCTGTTGTTTAATATTTTTATTAATGACATAGGAACTATTTTTAAAAATTGTAAATTTCTTCTTTTTGCTGATGACTTAAAATTATGTACAAACATCTCAAAACCAACTGATTGTAACAAACTACAAGAAGATCTTAATTCCTTGATAAATTGGTCAGAATCAAATGGAATGTTGTTGAATCCTGATAAATGCCAATGTATTACTTTTAGTAGAGCAAATCCTATAATTCAAAATGACTATCATATTGATAATAAGATCATAAAAAGAGTATCGGTTATTATTTGATGAAAAACTTACATTTGTTCAGCATATAAATTCAACTGTAAGCAGCAGCTCTCGAAAACTAGGTTTTGTTCTTAGAAATACACGGGAATTTTCAATTCTTTCAACAAAAACATTATACATGTCACTCATATATTCTTGTCTCCAATATGCCTCTCCTGTCTGGAGCCCTCATTATCAAGTTCATATCCATCATCTTGAGCGTATACAAAACAGGTTTTTGAGAGGTGTTGCCTATAAAATGGGCTTATACCAGGGTACATACAATTATTCCCAAATCTTAGAGCATATATCAATTCATACCTTAGAAACTAGCAGAAATCGATCTGATTTGATTTTATTATACAAATTAATTCATGGCGTAATATCATGCCCAAACTTGTTGGCACAAATCAATTTTAGATTCAATAGAATACCAACACGTAATTCTGAACTTTTCAGCATTCCTTTCACCATACTAATTATGGCTACAATAGCAGTATATCTCGTATTATGAGACTGGGTAATCTACTTAACGCAAACGATGTATGTGTAACTGGTGTGAGCTTGTGTACCTTTAAAAATTCACTTAATGAAGTGGCTACTCCGTGATATCTTGTGATATATATTATTATCTTCTTACATTAATTCTTATATTGTTTATTGTCTATATATTGGAACAGTATAAACGGTCCATAAGAAGACAAACCGTATTACTCCTTAACGATATTATTTAATGACACATTCAAATAAACCTCAATTTTGTTATAGTTTAAAAACAATGTTCTTAATATTAGATCTCACATAGAGGAAGATAAATTATTGTCAATAAGATTCAAGTTCATAATGTATTCTTTCAGAATGATAAAATATTAGACTCTAAATTGTTATAAGTAATCCATAGGGATGAAATGCATCGTACTAGGTAGTCATATAATAACATGTGTATTATAATTAATCTATTTACTAACAAGATGGGTTAAATTATGTATGGACTATCCTAATTACTCTTGTTAGGAAATATTAAAGCAAAAATGACTGAAACTTTCATTTAATATTGAAACAATGTAATTTATTGTAAATCGAAGAGGTTAAATAAAATAGGAAATATTTCTTTCAAATATTTGTATTCAACACAAAGTGTGTGACACCAGAAGGAAGCAGTACTAAAGAGTGGTCAAGTGTTTCACTATAAACAGTAATATAGGGTGAAAAAGTGTTTCTAATAAGAAAAACTTTGAAATTCAATTCAATATCAAGAACTGTCAAACTCAAATTTATTTCTAAAATTTCGGACTTTATAACAATTTTGGGGGAAAAGGACATACTTTGGGCAATATAGTAAATCGTAATATTTAATTTTAATATGTTTAAAATTAGTTTTTAGAAAAATTCATATTTTTTATATGTAATAAGTGAGGTTATGTTAATCAAATTTGTCCTGGCAGTCGGTATTTGAACGTGGTAGACGGAGCTGTGTATAATTTTTGCTCCACAGTCATTTGTTTCCATGACGTAGACAACAGAGGTAACTATAATAAAAAAGGAATCGTCAAGTTTGTTTTACCTGTCGAGAAGTGACAGCAAAATTTATGTTGACATAGAAAATAGATAATTTGAACATTATATGACATAAATCATTATCAGAAATCTATATGGAAGAGTATTTTTCAATAATATAATTTCGTTTGTAACCTGTTATCCGGAAGAAGAGTTTCCTAGCAGATGAATTCGCATATCCACTGCGAATTGCCTAATGCCATAGTGGTTTACATAGTCAATTGCTGATGGACAACTAAAATAAAAACAATAAAGATATTATCTCTTGGTAAGTTTATCCATAATTTACTTACCCTAAATTCAATCCATAATATTAATCCGAACAACAACAGAAGACAGTCAAGATAAATCTGAATACAATTGCAAGGTTAAGTTTGACGTAACGAACTCGCACTAGATAAATGTTTCATAATGGGAAATTTCCCATCTATTAAATTGTTTTGAATTATTTTCATAAGTTCATCATCTCTATTTTAAATATCTATGTAAATAAATGTATTTGTTTTTCTATATTGAAGTTTTAATGAACAGTTTGTTTTGTTTTTAATTGGACAGTTATACAGTACAATCGAGGGCATAGAGTAAACTTATTTGTCTATGTTCGAGAGTTTTACTAATCTCCATGACCCGTACGCCTTGAGAGGAATCACATGCTCAAATATAATACCTACAGGGGTAGAATGAAAAGTATCAACGTCTCAGTCATCAAGAAATATTAACAATTATTTTTCTAAATTTATATAGGCGCCCAAAAGAAGAAGACGTAGTAAAATTAACGCTATAAATGGCAAACTCAACGTTTTGGCTCGATGAGATTCGTAAAATTATAAAAAATTAGTAAATTAACATTACAAAAATAAATGCGAAGACTCGATTGTACTTCCAATGTCGTAAAACCAAACTGTTTATTAAAAATATTCGGGAAAGGTAAGGAGTAATAAATACTGTCTAAATTTCATTTATTAATTACAAGCTTAAACTAAGTAACAAAATAAAAAAGAATCCTAAAAAAAACGAATCTCTTGATTGTGACAACTGTCGTGTTTAGGAGAATGGTTACTAAATAAATACACCTTTATTATTGTTATAAAAATTATAATAAAAAAAACGTAATCCAAATCATCATGTCGGAAAAATTGGAAGTATGTGAAAAGATGAAAATTTCCGAGTTAAAAGAAGCTCTCAGAATCAGGGGAATGGATGATAGTGGAGACAAACCTACATTATTGGTACGTTTAAAGAAAATAATGGAGGAAGAAATTGCAGATAGAGAGTGTACACAACAAAGCTTGATACAAGATAATTTAGAAGATCGACAAGAAGAAAATATACCAAAAGTTTACGAATATCTACCACAACAAACAACACAAACTAATCCAGGTATGAACGTAGAAATGGTACAAATAATGGAATTTATGAAAACAATAGCAGAAAATTTAAAAACGGACATACAAAAAACTAGAGCAGATATCTGCTAAATTTAACAAACAATTTGAGACACACCAAACAAAATTAACAGAAATGGAAACGAGGGTAGACGTAACGGAAACAAAAATCCGAGAATTAGAAGGAAATCTTGGTGAGAAAACAGAATCTCTCCATAATCAGATAGATTTACAGGCAACTAACTTTACAAAGGAGTTAAAGAGGATAGATAACAAGCATTTAGAGAATGAAATCAAGGTGGGTGGAAGAATTACAGATTTAGAACAAACTGTACAAAAGGGAATACAAGTAAATCTAAATATAGCTGAAGAAGAAAACAAGAATACTGAAGCTAAATTGAGGAAGGAATTTCATGAAAAACTATTAGAAAACCAACTCAACGGTAATCACAATACTATAGAACGTTTAAAAGAAGAGTTAGAAAGAAGATTACAAAATATGGATCAAAGTATTCAGAATTTTGCCGAAAATAGGATGGTAGGTAATACGGGTATTACATACATTACTTGTCCTAATAATAGTGACGATTCTACAAAATTTTGCGGTGATTTAAAAAAAATTCATCCAATAAATTTTATTAAAACAATCAAAAATAAAGCCAGAAAAATAGGGAATATGTATGACTTGAAGGAATTTTTAAGGGCTAATTTAACAGGTACAGCATTACTTTGGTTAAATTGTAAAGAAGATCAAATAAATGATTTTGATGATTTTATAAGATTATTTGTAAATAATTTCTGGGGTGAATTACAACAAGGCAAAGTACGCGAAAAATTGTATTTTGGAAAATTTGATTCACAAAGAAATAATTTATCTAACTATGCTTTGCAGCTTTATTCCCAGGTTCAATATCTAGAACCTAGTATATCCGAGACTGAAATTGTCATGTTCTTATCTAGACATTACAAACCAGAGATTTGTGAAACGATAGCGTTACAAAATATTTGTAAATTTGATCAATTGCTAGCATATTTGTCAAGAGTTGAAAGAAATTTAGATAGAAATTCTAATAATAGTAATTTTAACAAAAATTCCAATAGACAAACAGCTAATCAGAATGTAGGAGATAATAATAACTTAACTAATAATCAAAATAGAGTTAGAAATAATTACAACAATAATAATATGAGAAGGAATTACGACAATAATCAATATGAAAATTATAATAGAGGGACAGAGAATAGGAACTTTAACAGGTTTGAAAACCAAGGAAATGATAGGGGGAATGGGAATAGGAATTTTAATAGATTTGGAAACCTAGGAAATAATAGGGAGTATTATAATAATAATAACGATTTTCCAAGATACAATGATTACAATCGTGGTAATTATAGAGCATAAAATAGAAATAATTTTAACCAAAGAAATCAGCACAGTTCAAATAATAGAAATGATAATAATAGAGGTAACAATGATGAAATAGGTGAAAATACTCGAAACATAGGTGAATCTAATAGACGTATTAATCTCATAAACACGACACTTGCCAATTCCCAATCCAGAAGTGAGAACAGGGAAGTTTCACAACCTGTTCAGTCATGTCAGGATAACGATACATCAGGTAGGTCTCGTTCTTCTGAGACTGTCAGGGGTAATCATACTCCTAATCCACATTTTTAAAGTGGGTGTATGAAGATGTAGCTAGGTGTAATTTCATGCACCCTCGTGAATTTTTTGATTTCGATATAAGCAACCAACACCTAGAACAAAAGGAAGGTTTAATAATTATAACAGGAAAAATTTGTGATCATAGTATACAAATTATGTTAGATACGGGTTCTACAGCCTCTTTAATTTCTGAAAAATGTATTGCAAAGTTTTGTGATTTAAAAAGTAATATTATTAAAATACCAAAAATTAATTTAATCGGGATTAATGACAAAAATCTAGGTTATACAAATAAGTCTATAGTAGTGAAAATTAAGATAGGTTTGATAGAATTACAAATGAATTTACTGATAGTTCATCATTTAGAATGTGAAGTACTTATAGGTAACGACGAGATGAGTAAGAACAAATTCATTATTGATTACAAAAATAAAATGTTAACAATAGGTGATGAATATAAAATTGATTTCATGTTGAGGAAAGGTGGTAATTATTTAACTGATAAAAATATTATTAGTATTATAGAAGGGATTAGTAATGAGCGTGACTATGATGATTGGAATAAATTGAATAATGATACTGACAATAGAGTAGCTCGAAATAGAGAATTTCCATCTGAGTGGGGGAATATTTGTGAAAAAGATGAAATAATTAAGAATAAAGAGAAGTATAATGTAGGAAATATAGGGAAATGTAATTATATTGAGATAGGTTATATAGAGAGAGATTGTACAGATGTAGGAATTAAAGCCAAAGATGCTAAATATGGAGTGGAATTAAAGAGTTTCGAATTTGATTGTGAAAAAAGATGGAAATTTAAGGTAGAATTGTTAGTAGGAAAGTTTATAGGTCTGATAAATGAGGAAGCTAGAGTTGCAGAAAATTACGTTCATGAAATAAAAGCTAAGGATATGAAATCATTTAAACCAAAAAGTTACCCAATACCATATAAATATTTACATGATGTTAACGAAGCTCTACAGACTTTACTCAGAGATAACATTATTAGTTATAGTACTACACCATACATTAATCCGGTAGTTATCGTAAAAAAGGCCGATAATACAGTAAGAATTTGTTTAGATTCTAGAGTATTGAATAAGTGCACGTATCCAGAATTCGAGGCACTTTTAAGTGTAGGGGCTATTCTAGGAAGAATTACCAATGCTAAGGTATTCTCAAAGTTGGATCTCAAACATAGCTTTTGGCTCATACCTTTATATCCCAATAGTCGTCATCTAGTTGGCTTTAAAATAAATGGAAGGGTGTATCATTTTAATGTTGTTCCATTTGGGGTACAGAGTGCAAGCAGTGCTTTGCTTACGGCACTTAACAAAATTCTTGACAAACATGAAATGTATTCAATTCACTATGTAGACGATATCCTCATATTTTCAGAAAATGAAAAAGAACATTACAAACATCTTGAATTAGTTTTGAGGGATCTTGATTCAGCAGGTTTGAAACTTAATATTTCCAAGTGTTCTTTCTTTAAGACTGAAGTCATTTATTTAGGTTTTAAGTTAACTTCATCCGGAATTGAAATGGACCCAGAAAGAATAAAATTAATTAGAGAATATAAGCGTCCTAGTAATTTGAAAACTTTGCGTGGCTTCTTAGGTACTCTCAATTATTTTAAACGGATGGTACCAAATCTATCTGAGAAAGAAATACCCCTAGTTCAATTGTTAAAAAAGAATGTTCCATGGAAATGGACAACTTATCAAGAAGATGCATTTAACTCTATTAAGAAACATTTCTGCGAAAAAGTTAAAATTTATCATCCCGACTTTACCAGACCGTTTAAATTGAAAACAGATGCTTCAATTCAAAGGATAGCTGGAGTACTAATACAGGAGCAGAACGGAATAGAAGTACCAATTTCCTTTGTGTCAAGAATGACACGACAAGCAGAAAGGAACTATGGTATTAGCGAATTGGAACTGTTAAGTATCATTTTCTGTGTAAATAAACTTCGATATTTCCTTTTGGGTGGACATTTTGAAATTGAAACGGATAACCAAGCTTTGGTAACAATTTTGGAAAATAAATATAACAACTCCAGAATTTATCGTTGGGGTCTTCTACTCCAAGAGTATTCTTTCACAATTGAACACGTGCCTGGACGAGATAATATAGTAGCAGATGCGCTAACAAGGATGGATGGAGAAGATTTAAAACTAGGTCAACAACATAGAATTGGGTTAAACATCTTACAGAGAAAGAAAAAAAAGAGTATTGAGTAGAGACAACATTTATTACAAAATTATAAATGGGGTAGAATTGTATTTAATTACTCAAAATTTATCAACAAAAATCATAGATAACCTACATGTAACTTTTAATGATCCTGGTGTTCGAAGAACAAACTTGTTATTTAAATGACCTATCTTTAATTAAATCACAAATTAGAGTCTGCAAAGCATGTCAATTTAACAAAGAAAGGAATTTTCATAATGTAAACTTACCTAAAACAATTTTAACAAAAAAACCACTAGAAATTATCGCAGTAGATTTCATATCTAATTTAATTCCAAGTTTCCATGGAAATCTGCACATTTTTGTAATTGTGGACGTTTTTTCAAAATTTGTTTCAATACATCCCTGTGCCAAAACAAACAAAACAGTTGTTAAAAATTTATTAGAAGCTTTTAAACAAAATCATGGACATTTTGAGAATTGTATCTTAGACAATGCTACTTATTTTCGCAGTGTACAGTTACAAAATTGGTTTAAGAAAAATAATATTAATTTTACTTATACTAGTATTAGACATCCTCAAAGTAATTTAGCTGAACGTAGTATTAAAGAAGTCATGAAACACCTAAGATTATTAATTGGGCATGATCACAGAGAATGGGAAAATAAATTACCAGAGGTAGAAGAATTTATGAATAATCTACCTAATTAGTCCTATAAGTTTATTTAAAGGGGAAAATCCCACTAGACCATGGAATTCAAATACAAATTATGAGGAAATCATTAAAGTAGCCATAATAAAGGAGCAACAAAAGGCTGAACGATACAAGAAAAAAATGTTGAAAAAACATCGGTGTAAAAAGATTTTTAATAAAGGAGATTTAGTTTTACTCAAAGCATTGAATGTTGCAAATTACAAGTTTAATAAATGTAAAAAGCTAGAATGCTTATATGAGGGACCTTATGTTATTGATACCGAAAATGGAATCAATAGCTATGTGTTGAAACATCCAGAAACAGGAAAGACACGAGGAGTGTTCAATATTAATCAATTACACCAGTATTACTAGCTACATCTATAAACTATCATTATATGATAAGTATTTATATTCAAATTGTTATTGTTATTTGACAAAATAGTTAGACAGATAAAGTCTAAAGATAAAATAAATTATATAATAGGGATGTCAATCCTTTGAAAAAATTCTTAAATCCATAAAATTTTTATGAAGGATTGAGGGGGAATTTGGAACAGTATAAACTGTCCATAAGAAGACGAACCGTATTACTCCTTAACGATATTATTTAATGACACATTCAAATAAACCTCAATTTTGTTATAGTTTAAAAACAACGTTCTTAATATTAGATCTCACATAGAGGAAGATAAATTATTATCAATAAGATTCAAGTTCATAATGTATTCTTTCAGAATGATAAAATATTAGAGTCTAAATTGTTATAAGTAATCCATAGGGATGAAATGCATCGTACTAGGTAGTCATATAATAACATGTGTATTATAATTAATCTATTTACTAACAAGATGGGTTAAATTATGTATGGACTATCCTAATTACTCTTGTTAGGAAATATTAAAGCAAAAATGACTGAAACTTTCATTTAATATTGAAACAATGTAATTTATTGTAAATCGAAGAGGTTAAATAAGATAGGAAATATTTCTTTCAAATATTTGTATTCAACACAAAGTGTGTGACACCAGAAGGAAGCAGTACTAAACAGTGGTCAAGTGTTTCACTATAAACAGTAATATAGGGTGAAAAAGTGTTTCTAATAAGAAAAACTTTGAAATTCAATTCAATATCAAGAACTGTCAAACTCAAATTTATTTATAAAATTTCGGACTTTATAACAATTTTGGGGGAAAAGGACATACTTTGGGCAATATAGTAAATCGTAATATTTAATTTTAATATGTTTAAAATTAGTTTTTAGAAAAATTCATATTTTTTATATGTAATAAGTGAGGTTATGTTAATCAAATTTGTCCTGGCAGTCGGTATTTGAACGTGGTAGACGGAGCTGTGTATCATTTTTGCTCCACAGTCATTTGTTTCCATGACGTAGATAACAGAGGTAACTATAATAAAAAAGGAATCGTCAAGTTTGTTTTACCTGTCGAGAAGTGACAGCAAAATTTATGTTGACATAGAAAATAGATAATTTGAACATTATATGACATAAATCATTATCAGAAATCTATATGGAAGAGTATTTTTCAATAATATAATTTCGTTTGTAACCTGTTATCCGGAAGAAGAGTTTCCTAGCAGATGAATTCGCATATCCACTGCGAATTGCCTAATGCCATAGTGGTTTACATAGTCAATTGCTGATGGACAACTAAAATAAAAACAATAAAGATATTATCTCTTGGTAAGTTTATCCATAATTTACTTACCCTAAATTCAATCCATAATATTAATCCGAACAACAACAGAAGACAGTCAAGATAAATCTGAATACAATTGCAAGGTTAAGTTTGACGTAACGAACTCGCACTAGATAAATGTTTCATAATGGGAAATTTCCCATCTATTAAATTGTTTTGAATTATTTTCATAAGTTCATCATCTCTATTTTAAATATCTATGTAAATAAATGTATTTGTTTTTCTATATTGAAGTTTTAATGAACAGTTTGTTTTGTTTTTAATTGGACAGTTATACAGTACAATCGAGGGCATCGAGTAAACTTATTTGTCTATGTTCGAGAGTTTTACTAATCTCCATGACCCGTACGCCTTGAGAGGAATCACATGCTCAAATATAATACCTACAGGGGTAGAATGAAAAGTATCAACGTCTCAGTCATCAAGAAATATTAACAATTATTTTTCTAAATTTATATAGGCGCCCAAAAGAAGAAGACGTAGTAAAATTAACGCTATAATATATTGTAAAGAGGGGTTTGCCCGTTTATAAATAAATAAATAAATTATTAATAACTAATTAAAAATTATGATTCAGGAGTTGGAAAGTGTGCAGAATTCATCTACTAACTTTCCTACACAAAATCGCACAGTTGGTTTTCAGGTAGAATTTATGTCAAAAAATGGATGTTATTTTGCCCTGTTGCTTGGCCTACATGGTATTAGGTTTCAAAGTGTTGTAAATATAAATATAAAAAAAATAGTTTCACTTACTTATCTCTGTGTCTATCGCCGTCACCGTTGGGATAAATAGAATTTTTATACGTTTTGTTCATGATAAATCGTTCTAAGGTGATCTTTAATGTTTTTTCTCTATTACGGACAATACCTGAAAATTTTTGTATGAATCAACGTATAAATGGAAAAATGTGTACAATGGAATATTTACCTTTCCATACAGGACTGCTCTTCATAATCAACAATAATTTGGAATAGAACTTTTGCAAGAAATCACATTTTTCGTCTGCCAAATTCAGCTGTTTAAATTCTTCGCAAAATTCCAATATCATCGATTCTTGTTCTGATAAAAATTCTTTGACGCAAAGTACTGCCAAATACTTTTCGCATTGATATTTGTCATTGGCAATTTGTTCCTGCAAACTGTGAACAAAATTCATAAATAATTAAACTAATCACTGAAAGAATCATCATGTAACATCATCTTTATTGGTAGGTTTCATGTGAAACGCTTTGATTAAAAAAATCGTAGAGACCAAAATAATGTAAATATTGAGCACATATTATAGAGTTCATTCAAAGGTATAATTTATGAGGAAGTCTAAGTTTAGTTATTGAAAAATTAAGAAATACTCCCACATAAAAAATCGCACAGACCAAAATAATGGAAATATTGAGCTCATATTATAAAGGAGTACTGTCAAAAGTATTACTGTTGAGAAACAAAATTGAGCATGTACTACCCGTTCGCATTCCTGAGATACCGAGCGTCATAGTATAGTTATTGGAAAATTGAGCAACGCTTTTACTTAAAAAAATTGTACAGACCAAAATAATGGAAAAATATTGAGCTCATAGTATAAAGGAGTACTGTCAAAGGTATACTGTATGATGAAGAAAATTAAGAATGTACCACACGATCTCATATCCGAAATAACGAGCGTCAAAGTCGAGTTATTGAAAAATTAAGAAACGCTTTCATTTAAAAATTCGTACAGACCAAAATAAGGGAAATATTAAGCCCATATTATAAAGGAGGACTGTCAAAAGTATAATTTATGAGGAAAAACGTATAGAATGTACTACCTGTACGTATTCCTGAGATAGCGAGCGTCAAATTATTGAAAAATTAGTACTCCCACTTAAAAAATCGCACAGAGCAAAATAATGGAAATATTGAGCTTATATTATAAAGAAGGTATAATATATGAGGAAAAAATTTGATAATGTACTACCCATTCACAATCCTAAGATAACCAGTGTCATAGTTTAGTTATTGGAAAATTAAGAAACAATTTCGCTTAAAAAATCGTACTGACCAAAATAATAGAAATATTGAGAACACACTGATGTTTTGCATCTGGAAAATCTGCTTCCACACCTTTAAAAATTTGTGTTAGGGCATTCATAGACATGCAGAATACTTTGTTTGGCAAGACAAGAAATTCCCTTATTGAAATCATCCGAATGATGTTGCGCTGTTGTACGGCCCAAAAATATGCTAGTGATATAACCATTGCATACTCTATTAGTATTACTGTCAAAATATTTTACAATTAAGTCCATTTAACCCCTGTGTACAATTTTATTCATAGCTTCATCAAAACATACAATATTTTGACAAGCACACAACTGGCCAATGAGTAAATCAACAAAATATGGTGACAAACCATAGTTCATTATGTAGGAACATTTTGTTTCACCCAGCTGAAACTTGGAAGCTATAGCACTGTCTGGTAAAATGCCCCGAAAAGTATCACCTATATTTTGACATGAATGCAAAGATAGTTCATTTTGAACTACATTAAAAGCCCATTTGATTTCAGCATTGGTTATATCATCCTTAACACTGAAATAGTCAAGAAAATCACTACTTTGCTTCAAGATTGAAGGAGCAGAAGTTGAAGGTTCAGCTTTCTTGTTATTCTAACTAGACGTTTCAAATTCTGTATTTTGTGGTGTTAAAAATGTATGTAGTGAGGTATTTTGATAAGTTTTTTATGCAAGTGTGACACTACTGCTTTTTTCCCTATATTACCAAGTGCAAAACTTTTTTTGCAAACATCACAAAATCCGTGATAGTAAAACTAAAATGGCTGTAATCACATGGTTATGGAAATTTGTAAGTTTTTGATAAACAGACATATCCAATTTAAATGAACAATCGACAGCCTACTTAACTATAAAATGGAACAGGAGATCACAAATAGGAAAAAGACTTAGTATTCATATACTTATGCATTATATAGTGTCTAACAGCTTACTCATAAAAATAATTGCCTTAACGAAGGAAACAACAAATGATGTAACCTGTAATTGTATTTTGAACAAATTCTCATTAATTATTGTTGTGGAAAGGACAAAGGGAATGTTAGGGGGCAGTTTGCACATGATAATGGCGCTTGCAGCACAGCATGTGATGTACAGGGCGATGGGGTCGCCACATCTCTATACTGGAAAGCCAGATCGCACAGACCAAAATAATGAATATATTGAGCTCATATCATATAGGAGTACTCTCAAATGTATAATTTATGAGAGGATCTACCACACATTCCTGAGATACCGAGTATCAAAGTCTAATTATTGAAAAATTAAGAAATACCCCCACTTAAAAAATCGCACTGAGCAATAAAATGAGAATATTGAGCTCATATTATAGAGTAGTACTTTCAAAGGTATAATTTATGAGGTAAAAAACTGAGAATTCGCATTCCTGAGATACCGAGCGTCAAAGTTTAGTTATTGAAAAATTAAGACTCACTTTCACTTAGAAAATCGCCCAGAACTAAATAATGAAAATATTGAGTGCATACTATAGAGGAATAGTCTCAAAGGTATAATTTAAAAGGAAAATTATTGAGAATTTACTACACATTTGCATTCCTGAGATACCGAGCGTCAAAGCCTAGTTATTGAAAAAGAAGGAAACACCTTCACTCAAAAAATCGCGCATGTAAAAAATAATGAAAATATTAAGCTCTATTATAGAGAAATACTGTTAGAAATACTATTTATATTATAAATAAAATATAAAACGAAACGGAAAATACATATGTGTCAATGAAAATAAAAACAAGTGAAACTTATGACTTAAGCAAAAAATAGAAAGGATGATGCACTGGAGGAATCCATTGAAGGCATGACATTAAATGCGCCAATTTTGACTCATCTATAGGTAAATCCGTTGGATACTTTTCTGGCAAATCATTTTGAAAGTCTTCTTCCAGTGACAAGCATGGTCTACCACGCTTCTTTTTTAAGTTTATGGGCTTTGGAATTCCCAAGTATGTATCATAGACAAGCATAACATATGGATTATCAACATTGAACTCCAGCTTTACACAGTTACTTATACCAAACTTCGATTGAGCAAAATTTTCTTTTAGCTGTGGAAAATTCAAAACATCTTTTCACTCAATTCTGGTAACGATAAATGGATCTTGAGATTTTCTCAACACATCTTCCCATTCACAGGGGGAATATTTGTGCCGTTTTGGTTTTTGTTTTGTTTGTCAACCAGAACAAAATCCCTTTGTATGTACCACCTGTGGAAAAATATGCCCGATTTTCTTGAACCTTATGGAAACTAATAGCAGAAGCCAAACAGCTACGATTATCCAATTTTTGTTTTGCTCAGAAAAGGCATACAAAACATCGGTGCGGATATCAAACTTTTCAAAGTATTTTTTCAGGCAACTCGCAATCTTATTGGACCCTTGTTTAGCGACAGACTCATTCCAAAAAAAGAAGTAACCTTGCTCAGGTTTGTTACAGCAATCAACACTGAAGTGATAACACCAGAGCTTCTTGTAAAAACATGGGCCAGTTGTCAGTTTTGGTGTAGACAGAGCCTGTTGTAAATCAAAGGTTATTACAAGTACACTTTCACTCTTGGCCTCACCTACTGCTTGTTTGAGAGCTGTTCTTGCTGCCTCTGCTTTTCTTAAATGAATTCCCTTCATATTCTCCAGTTCCTTACGTTTTCCCTCGTCTCCTGATTCTTGACCAGCGTTTATATTAACTGCGAACTCATAACATTTAGCGCAAGTGTCGGGCTTGTGTGTTTTAAATGAGATATTGTAGTCTTCAACCAAAATTCTCCTGAATTTATCTGCAGACACAAACAAACATTATCTTCTTTGCATTTTTCACGTTAACGTTCATATAATATGTCTATGTTATATTCGAGACTCATATACTCTTTATTTGGATTCCTGTTTCTACTATAGTGGCTTTCATATCGGGGCAAACTGCGTATAAAATTGTGAACTCTATCGGATCTTCTTCTAAATATTTTCTTTTCTGCTTCCCTCTTCGATCTCTCTGTGGAACCATACATCCGTTTTTTAGTTTATTCATGATATACTCTACTCGTTCTCTACTAATACCATGAAGAGAGATAAAAGTCATATTGCAAATTTGTATGGGCCTACCATTCAAAGAAACAGAATAGATCATGATGGATGATCTTCTCGTATCTCTTTTCTTTGATCGTCCTTTAACACCCATTCTAGTTATGCAGCCGTGAAGGTGAGTATTTTGTAGATCATAACTACCAAGTTCCCAAATTTTAGAGAATAATGATTCCCGTTCAGCTTCTGAAAGGTTGTTCCAGCATTCTAATTTGCAAACACAAGGAGAGCCTGGTAACCATTTTGCGACTTCTTGACTGCTTCCATTATATTTTTTGTAACACTGTCTAGAGTTTTTTTAAACTTTTTAATTCTCTTTCTTCCTTGCTAAACAATGTTAGCCTGCAACAAAATTCACATTATAAGTATGTAAAACCTGCTAAGTGAGACCACTTAACAGCATGAAGCCTATTGCAAGTAAAACATGTTATGTGAAATCAGTTAACAGGTTTTACATGCAGAGTTAAATCACGCTTAAGTTGACCCAAACGGCACTTAACAGCTTATTTATGGGTGATAGGTGGCGACATCTATGAGCAGATGACCCAAGTTTGATATTGCAGTGAATGAAGACTGCAATAATATGAAATTTTCATAAAATGTCATTTACCATGTTTTACGCCCGAGTGCTTCAATTGATGAGAGGACATGCCACACATTCGCATTCCGGAGATACCAAGCGTCAAAATCTAGTTGTTGAAAACACATGAATATATACCTAATATAAGTGTCTCACCTGTTCAAATAACTTTCGTAAAAGAGCAATTCTTGTTTCGATATGACCAGATATTTAATGTAAGTCGATCTTAAAGCTACATCATCTCGCATCGATCTTAACAATTTAAGGCAAGTTTCGTCGTTTAATAAATTAATACATCTTATTGCCTCTGATATTCTCGCGACATCCGACCATTCTCTCAGTCTTCTCGCTTTCCCCAATTCCAACCTTAACATCGTCTCTATTTTATTCTTAATACTAAAAGGATTATTCTGAAAACAAAAAGGAAACTTTTTAATATCTGTAGATTTAGGAGAAAAACTTACTTTGAAGTAATGAGGAATCTCCCAAGTGTTACTTAAAACTAAACGTAATTTGTTCTTAATGTCATTAAACGTATTAACTTCTTCGCTATTGCTTCTATATACATGTTTCCCTTTTAAAGATTTACCCGGATCACAGATTTCTTTTATAGTTTTAGTTTCGACGAACGGTTTCGTTCGATATTTAGCCAATATATCATCCGAGACTTCTGAAACATAATGAATTAGTTACGAAAATTAAATATTTGTAGAAAATAATATTAGTTACCTGTGTTAGTTTCCATTTTTACTACATTTTTCCCGACATAATCGTCGTTTTCTAATCGGAACTCATCTTGATTCCGAACGCATTTTCCTCTCCTACTTTTAAAACCCATCCGCAATTTCCCGAAAAAACCGCCGCGTTTCGATCTGCCTTCGTGGTCCAATACTTTATCTGCGCTCATGTCGAAACTGATGCTTTTCGGAATCGCTCCCGTAGACACCGACGGTTTCAACCCCCTACCCGCTACAACATAAAATACATAAATTCATAGTTTTTGAAACAAAAAATTATTAAAACCAATGGTACCTGATGTCTTTTTTCCGATGCTCATAACCGATAATTCGCTGGTACTTTCCGATGGTGTAAGAGTGACGTTCAAACTACTGCCGGAGCTGTTCAACCACTGTTTACTTTCCCACTGCTCCGATGTATTTTTGTTTTCGAAACTGTGGCTACTCGAGCCACTGGAACTAGAATTTAAGCTGCAGTTACTGAGAAGGATCTCGTTGGGACGGTTATGATGATTCTTATCAGGTTCTGCTACCCCACTGGGGCCTAAAACATTCAATTTTGGATGTCATAGGCCATTTTTTTGCAAGATACTGAAAAAAATGATAACGTTTTGCCACTTTGAGCCACCAAGGTCTTGTTACAATGGCCTCTCTGAGCCTCCAAGGGTTATATTGGCCACTTTGAACCTCCAAGGTCTTGTTATATTGACCACTTAGAGCCTCCAAGATCTTGTTATATTGACCACTTAGAGTCTCCAAGATCTTGTTATATAGGCCACTTCTTTGAGCATCCAACATCTTATTATATTGCTCAGTTTGAGTCTCCAAGGTCTTGTTATATAGTAGGGACTGTGACTTTTTTGCAAGATATGGTAAAAATTATAATTTTTGGACACCTTGAGCCTGCAAGATCTGGTTGTGATGGCCACTTTGAGCCTCCAAGGTCTTGTTATATTAGCCACTTTGTACGTCTAAGGTATTGTTATATAATAGGGAGTTGACTCGTTTGCAAGATTTTGTAAAAATAATAACATTTGGTCTAATTAGATTGATCACTTTGAACCTCCAAGGTCTTGTTATAAGCCACTTCCTTGAGCCTCCAAGATCTTATTATACTGGCCACTTTGAGTCTCCAAGGTCTTATTATACTGACCACTTTAGTCTCCAAGGTCTTGTTATATAATAGGGCTTTGACCTTTTTTGCTAGATATTGTAAAAATGATAACATTTGACCACTTTGAGCAATTAAGGTCTTGTTATAATGACCACATAGGGTTTCCAAAGTCTTGTAATATTGGACACTTTGAGCCTCTAAGGTCTTGTTATATTTGCCACTTTCAGCCCTTAAGGTCTTGTTATATAATAGGGATTTTGACTTTTTTGTATTGTAAAAATTATAACTTTTGGTCACTTTGAGCCTACAAAGTCTTGTTATATTAACCACTTTAAGATATAACAGGGATATTTTTATCATATAATATAAATTTTCTCTTTGAGCCTCCAAGGTGTTGTTATATTGGCAACTTTATAATACAATAGGGATGTTGACTTTTTTACAAGGTATTGTAAAAATGGTAGTTATTGGCCACTTTGAGCCCTTAAGGTATTGCTATATATTAAAGGTTTTTACACTATTTTGCAAGATATTTTAAAAATATGGCCTCGAAGGTCTTGTTATATTGACAACTTAGAGCCTCCAAAGTCTTATTATACAATAAGGATGTTGACTTTTTTGCAAGATATTGTAAAAATGATAACATTTGGCCACTTTGAGCCTCCAAGGTCTTATTACATTGGCAACTTTGATCCTCTAAGGTCCTGTTATATTAGCCACTTTGAGCCTCCAATGTCTTATTACATTGGCCACTTTGTGCCTCTAAAGTGTCCTGTTATATTGGCCACTTTGAGTCTCCAAGGTCTTGTTATATTGTCCACTTTGTGCCTCCAAGATATTGTTATATAATGGGGATTTTGACTTCTTTGGAAAAATATTGTATTGGCTCCTTTGAGGCTCCAATGTCTTGTTATATAATAGGGTTATTGACTTTTTTCCAAGATATTGTAAAAATTATAGTATTTGGTCACTTTGAGTCCTTAAAGTCTTGCTATATAATAAACATATCAACTTTTTTGCAATATACTGTAATAGTGATAACATTTGGCAGCTTTCAGCATTTAAGGTCTTGTTATATATCAGAGAATTTTACTCATTTTTGCAAAATGTTGTAAAAATTATAACATTAGGATACGTTGAGTCATCAAGGTTTTGTTATAATGGCCATTTTGAGTCTCCAAGTTCTTATTATTTTGGCCACCCTGAGCCTCTAAGGCCCTTTTATATTGGCCACTAGGAGCCTTCAAGGTCTTGTTATATTGACTACTTTGAGACTCCAAAGTCTTATTATATAGCAAGGCTGTTGACTTTTTGCAAGATATTGTAAAAATGATCATGTTTGGCCACTTTGAGTTTCCAAGGTCTTGTTATATTGGCCACTTTATGCCTCTAAGGTAGTGTTATATAGTAAGAAGTTGTCTTGTTAAGATATTGTAAAACGGATAACATTTTGCCAAGGTCTTATTATATTGGTCCATTTCAGTCTCCGACGTCTTGTTATATTGGCCAGTTTGAGCTTTTAAGGTCCTGTTACATTGGCCACTATGAGTCTCCAAGGTCTTGTTATATTGGCCACATTGAGACTCCAAAGTCTTGTTTATATAACAAGAATGTTGACTTTTTGCAAGATATTGTAAAAATGATCATGTTTGGCCACTTTGAGTTTCCAAGGTCTTGTTATATTGGCCACTTTATGCCTCTAAGGTATTGTTATATAGTAAGAAGTTGTCTTGTTAAGATATTGTAAAACGGATAACATTTTGCCAAGGTCTTATTATATTGGTCCATTTCAGTCTCCGACGTCTTGTTATATTGGCCTGTTTGAGCTTTTAAGGTCCTGTTACATTGGCCACTATGAGTCTCCAAGGTCTTGTTATATTGGCCACATTGAGACTCCAAAGTCTTGTTTATATAACAAGAATGTTGACTTTTTGCAAGATATTGTAAAAGTGATCATGTTCTGCCACTTTGAGCCTCCAAAGTCTTGTTATATAACAGGGATGTTGACTTTTGGCAAGGTATTGTAAAAACGATAATGTTTGGCCACTTGGAGTCCCCAAGGTCTTGTTTTATTGGCCACTTTGTGTGTCTAAGGTATTGTTATATAATAGGGAGTCGTCTTGTTTGCAAGATATTGTAAACATTATAACATTTTATCTTATTATGTTGACCACCTTCAGCCTCCAAGGTCTTGTTCTATAATAGGGACGTTGACTTTTTTGCAAGATATTGTAAAAATCATAACATTTGGCCACTTTGAGCCTCCAACGTCTTGTTATATTGATCACCATGATCTTCCAAGGTCTTGTTATATTGGCCACTTCGAACCTTCAAGGTCTGAATATAAATTCCACTTTGAGCTTCCAAGGTCTTTTTATATTGGCCTCTTCAAGTTTCCAAGGACTTATTATACTGGCCACTTTGAGTCTCCAAGGTCTTGTTATATAATACTGAACACTTTTGCAAGATACTGTAACATAACATATGGCTACTTTGAGCCTCCAAGGTCTTATTAGATTGGCCACTTTGAGCCTCCGAGTTCTTGTTATATAAGCTACTTTGAGCTTCCAATGTCTTGTTATATAGGCCACTTTTTATAAGATACTGTAAAAATAACATTTGGCCACGTTGAGCCCCCAAGGTCTTGTTGTGTAGGCCACTTTGAGCTTCCAAGGTCTTGTTGTGTAGGCCATTTAGAGCTTCCAAGGTCTTGTTATATAGACCACTTTGAACCTCCAAGGTCTTATTATATTGGCCTCTTTGAGTCTCCAAGGTCTTATATAATAGGGATGCCGACTTTATGCAAGATATTGTAAAATAGCATTTGTCCACTTTGAGCCTTCAAGGTTTCATCATATTGGTCAGTTTGAGCCTCCAAGTTCTTGTAATATAATAGGGATGTTTCAAATTCATTAGTAGGTTATGTTTTACGCATTAAAGGCAAAAGTATAAAATTGATAATTAAAAACTCACCGGCTAAATTGTTCAATTCCGAATCCTTTGCGATTAGACCATTTTTGATAACAGTAGTTTTGAAGACGGACGTCTTAACCTCACTATTTTCAGTCAACGACTCCGATTGTTCCAACGTTAAAGCCTTAAATACTCTATTAGCGTTATTATCAGTTTGTTCTTGATACAATTTCCTATTCACTCGATCATTCTTATACTCAACTTTACTATATTCCTAAAAAATAATAACAACATATAGCTACGAAGAGAGAGAGTGAGAGGTGGGGGAGGTCGTGAGATGTGGGAGAGACATAGAGGGGTAGAGAGAGATAGAGAACGACAGTGGAAGAAAGAGAGTGGTGAAAATAGGAGGGAGAGACAGGAGAGAAGAGGAGGGAACGAGAGAGAGAGAGCGAGCAAAATAGAGAGAGAGAGCGGGAAAGACAGGGAGGTAGGAAGAGAGAGAAAGGGAAACAAGAGAGAGATGGAAACAAGTGAGGGAAGCAAATAAAGAGAGATGGGGAGAAAGGAAATAGAGAGTGGAAGAGAGTGTGATGGGTATTAAACCGAAAGGTCATAATAAATATAGGAAGATTTAGTCAGTAAGTATAAACCACGGATCTTTAGAAATACGAGTAATTAAGCAGTAGTAAAGACACGTTTACGGTTTTTTCGGGCCAAATACACCAAACAACAGACAACAAGGCTAAAGGCGGTAATTGTAAACAAGGCGACGAACTGAGTGTGTATTCATTTAATATGTATATATATATATATATATATATATATATTATATAAATATATATATATATGTATATATATATATATATATATAAATATATATATATATATATATATATATATATATATATATATATATATATATATATATATATATATATATATTAATAACAAGATGTACGAATAGTGCGTGACATATGAACAATAAGCAACGAATAGATTAGTGGGTATTACATGCAAATAGAAGAAGGGGCTACTGAAAAGAGTGGTAATCGCAGACATGCATGTTTCTAGCTCATTAGCCGTCATCGGTACGGTAAAACCAAGAAAAGATGTGAAACATGAGAGCAAAGGTGTTGAATTATATTTTCTCATGTTTCATTCAACACCTTATTGTTATAAATTGGTAAATATAATTATATTTGAATTTTTAAAAAAAAATTTTTCAATCATAAATCATTTTGACATTTTAACAGATTCATGAATGTAAACATTTTCTTTATATGCTAAAATGTTTTTGAAAACAAAAGAAGAAAATTGGTTATATTTGTAATATAGGTTATTAGTTATTCAAATATTCTTCTTTTATTATATAAAATTCAACCTCAAATTATTATAGATGTCATCATGTCATCTTAATAATTTAAAAGAATTGAAAACATTTTTAAAATCATTTACCTAAAATAAAATTATTTCTAAAAATCATCAAATAAGAATTTGAAATTTAGTTATTTTTATTATCAATTGTTAGTAGATAATAATAAATATCACTCAGATTATTATGGTCACTTTTTTTGTTGATAGTATTAGGTTCTTGAAATATATGAGCCATTTCTAAGAAAAGTCTTTTTTTGGTATTTGGTTGTATGTCCAAAATATTAACAGATTCAAAATCCATAAAGTGATCATTATCAATTACATGTTCAGATAAAGCACATCTTTCAGGATGTAACTTACAATCGCTCTTATGGAGACTTATACCAAAAAAATACGTTGATGATATTATTTTAGCATTACCAAAAACTAATTTAGATGAAGTTCTTTCAATATTCAATAACTATGATCTATATATAAAATTTACAATGGAAAAAGAAGACAGTAATCAAAGTGTACCATTTCTAGACACAAAATTTATAAGAAATAATGATAACACATTGTCTATTGATTGGTACAGAAAACCAATTAGCTCAGGAAGATTCATGAACTATTGGTCTTACCATAAATATTCAATGAAAATTAACTTAATTAAACAAATGAGAAATAGAATAACCAAAATATCAGATCCTATTTTTCATGAAAAGAACTATCATCTATTTTTGGATAATGGTTATCCAAATAAATTAGTTAAAAACATACTATTTAATTATTCTCCAACTATAGACATTGCAGACATTAATATTAGAAACGACCAATCAGATAATATAAATTATTATGTATCTTTACCATATATTAAAGAAATAACACCACAGTTGAGTAGGATTTTTAAACCAATGGACAACATTAGAATTGCCAATAAAACATGCTTAACCATAAAATCTATTTTCACTAATTTGAAAGACAAAACTTCAATTCTTAATCTTTCAAATGTAATATATTCTATTCCATGCAAAAATTGTGATAAAAAATATGTTGGTCACACTGGTCAGAAATTAAAGAACCGTATAAGTCTCCATAAGAGCGATTGTAAGTTACATCCTGAAATATGTGCTTTATCTGAACATGTAATTGATAATGATCACTTTATGGATTTTGAATCTGTTAATATTTTGGACATACAACCAAATACCAAAAAAAGACTTTTCTTAGAAATGGCTCATATATTTCAAGAACCTAATACTATCAACAAAAAAAGTGACCATAATAATCTGAGTGATATTTATTATTATCTACTAACAATTGATAATAAAAATAACTAAATTTCAAATTCTTATTTGATGATTTTTAGAAATAATTTTATTTTAGGTAAATGATTTTAAAAATGTTTTCAATACTTTTAAATTATTAAGATGACATGATGACATCTATAATAATTTGAGGTTGAATTTTATATAATAAAAGAAGAATATTTGAATAACTAATAACCTATATTACAAATATAACCAATTTTCTTCTTTTGTTTTCAAAAACATTTTAGCATATAAAGAAAATGTTTACATTCATGAATCTGTCAAAATGTCAAAATGATTTATGATTGAAAAAACTTTTTTAAAAAATTCAAATATAATTATATTTACCAATTTATAACAATCTCAATTTACTTATCCTTGATCATGGAAATAAACGTTTCCGAAAGCTTGGAAGAAAAACAGTAACAAGAGTTTTCTTTAAATTAACTTGCCGTTACCCCAATATTCGTGGTTTTATATATATATATATATATATATATATATATATATATATATATATATATATATTATAATATATTTATAATTCTTTTATAGTTGCCCCACGTTTGGGTGACAAATTATAATATATCGAATCCTTTAATTGTAATTTAATAATAAACGATATACAATATTATTTGTCGACGTTTTCACAATTTGTGATTGTAGCGACACCCTTGTACACACACCTTTAGTAGCGTATGTAACCTAATTTACTTTTGACAGTAGTTGTCAAACAATGCCCGGCCAAGATAAATATTAATTTCTGGATTTAGAAAGATAACCTAATTCACAATATACTTAATCACTCTAATCTCAGGGTGGGATCAAAATTTTTTAAATAATAATAATTCAAATTTTGAAATTTTCAAATATTCCAATCAAATATTATTCTATATTCCGAATCTCAGTAACTGTTTTTTTATATAATAAAAGTCACTTGAATTATTTTATGACATTTACAAATTAATTGTCACTGGAAATTAAGCAAATGTCACTGATTAAATCAAAATTACTATAGCATGAAAACTGTTAAATACGTTGAAAATAGATACTGAATAAATACCACAGTGAGTTGGAATCAAAATTATATATTATATAATCAGATAACAGATTATAAAAGTTTAATTATTTCCCAAAATATTGTAAACGAAACAAAGATAATAATTTCTACCAATCTTAAAATTACTACAACCTATTCTAAAACTTGACTAATTGTAAATTTTTTATGCAAAAGTTCAACTCGTTTAATATACCCTTGACGTATATCAATGTCAAATAACGCAAATTTGTCTTCAAATTGTCTATTCAAAATTTTTCACTTGATGTAAGATCTTTTATGTATAACGTTAATTTGGATTAGCTAATATTATTATTCTATAGATGCATCTATTTTCGAAATGTATTTAAAAGGCCTGTTAATTCTCGAGAAATAATTTTAAACTGGAGTGGACTCACCAAATAGGACAGGAAAAGTCGCACGTATTCTAAATGTATTTAGAATTCTGCAAAACTTTCTAAATATCTGATTTAGTAACTGGAACCATTTACACTTGATACGATGCAATTCTTCTATGAATTATGCACGCACTGGCTTTACAAAGTATGGCTTTATAATCTGATTGTATATTTATAATTTTTATTAAATTCTCAACAAAATTTGAGACAACTCTTATCTCGATGTTGTCACTTGGGGGTTTCAAATTCAACTAACTAAACTTTTCTCAAATAAATAAAATCTCTCCTGTGGTTACGAAAAATTCCTTTTTTTTTAAAAAATACTAATTCATGTTTCCCTATAACAAAGAGAGATTTGAATTCTTTTATTGCCATTGTAATTCTGATAGCAGAGACATCTGGATTTTAAAATTTCAAATATATTCTCCAAATTGTAATATAATCTGTCTGTCATTAAATACCGAATCTTTTAAAATTATTGATTATACATATAATACAGTGTGTATCAAAAGTATTGCATACAAATATGAATAGTTCTGTATCATACAAAGTAATTAATAATAATTCGTTGATAGTTGTACATTGTATTGTATGTCATCGACTTTGTTGACTATGGTTACGGCTTACTGTTATTAGTTCTTTAAATATATTAACCCAGGGAGTTTATACAAACATATGGTATTATTTATTTCCCAACGATTAGAGGTAAGTGTTTCCCTACATGAATGGCTTAACAAGTGGACCACTTACTTCTAATCACCACAAGAGTAAGATAGGGAATTATAAAGAGAGAGGGGGGTAAGGAGGAGTGAGAGGAGAGATAGTGGTAGAGAGGGAACAGGAAGAGAGAGACAGAGAGAGAGAGGTAGGGAGAGGGGGCTGGGGGAGAGAGAGGTGGGAAATGTGTAGAGATAGAGACGAGAGTACAAGAGAGATGGAGAGGGGAAGACATAGGAGGGAGGCAGAGAGAGGTAGGGAAGAAATGGAGAGAGAGGGAGGGGAGAAATAGATAGGGCCAGGGAGATGGAGAAAGGGGGGGAAATAGATAGGGCCAGGGAGATTGAGAGGGAGGGGGGATATAGAGGGATCGATATAGAAATGGTCAGGGGGAGAGGGAGGAAGGGATAAGGGGAGAGAGTGGGAGAGGAAGAGAGGGGGGAGAGTGAAATACAACAAATTCTTCGTTTATGTTCGTGTAGAGAACATGTGCATCAATTTAAAAATCCGTGCACCGAGAAAACCTTATATGAACGTGTAGAGAATTTAATTTGGAGAAAAAAATTCAAATAAACGAATGTTAACACTCCACCCTCGCTCGCCTTCACTATAGCTATCTCAGAGAAGATTTCATCATCGGACCCTCAAATGAAAGCCCTACGGGTCAACGCCGTCATGAAAAAAATACGTGCCCCTACCCCTCCTCCAAGGTAAAAACATTTTTTTATTATTCGGGCTGCGAGAAAATAAAAAATGTTTCTGAAATAGAAAATTTCAATTGGTACATAGGGTCAATAAACCGATTTTTTTATTTGAAGATTTATACAGGGAAAAATTTAAAAGTATTTTTGCAAAAATTGTTTTTTCTAATTTTCAGAAATCAATATGCCAGCGTAGGAAGTCACATCAAACCCTCTTAAAAAACATATAACAAAACTTTCCAGTCCCCCTTTTTGGTGGTCTAGGGGACCTCTTAAATCGACGTTGGTCTTAGGGCTGGGAGCTTTTTTTACTATAAACGATAGTGGAAAACTATCAAATACGTTTTAAAGAGAATAACTCGGCACGTACATAAGACAAATGAAAAAGGGGGGTTAATGGGGGGAAATATACAGGAAAAAAATCACAACTAATTTTTTTGTAATTACGGGTTATAAGTATGATGGGGTAACTTGTCAGGTCAAACTCTTTATAATGATATATGGGAGCACCCCCCCCCCTTTTTTGGGTGTCCAGCATTCGCTAAATATTGATGCTGGAATCGTGATTTTCGGGGAATCTTCCGGATTTCGAGCCCCCCCTCAATGGAACAGAATTGAACGTGGAAGTCCGAGATGATGTTTGTAGGCATATAACTATCCGGTATATAGCTACGGTTGTCGAAAAAAAATTTAACCTCAAAATTTAGCGTAGGTATCTTGTGGCGCCCTCTTCGTTGATACAATGATTAAACTATATATACCAATCGATAGAGAAAAATATTAGAATTTTCCTTAGTGTATACAGGGTTGTGAAAAAATTATTTAGAAATTTTTGTATTTCAAATTTTCGGAACTTATGAACAAAATATACTTCTTTTATAGGGGCTAAAAAATTTATATGTACGTGTCTAAGCGCCCTCTACAATTTTAGTCTCTAACTTTTTTTCGTTATCTAACAAAAAAATTCACTTGTCCATTGTTCGCGCCATCCCTTTAGTTTCGATAAAACTCGGCGCGCCCCTCATGGATTATTTTCATTAAATTTCAAAACAGAGTTGTACATTTTGATAAAGGACTAGTTTCTAATTCTGGTCATTAACGTTAACGCTCTCGCTTAGGAACAGTTCGTTTCAATTTTACTTAAAACCAATTCTCTCATTGTAAAACCACAAATTTGTTAAAACCGCGACGTGTGTCAAGTTCTTTATTTTTGTTCTACTATTATTCGCAAATATAGACATTGGAATAAACTTTATTTAGTGTCACAAAGGCCAGGACTTCCACTATCATCCAAACGATCGATTGTGAAAACTCATAGTGAATAGCAAACACCGGCTCTTTGGTAAGTACATTAAATTGGAGTTTATTGTATATGTTGTCGATTCGCTAATTGCATAATTAAATAAATCTACACTCCATTGTTCTTTGTGCTAACATCCATTAATTTCAATGCAGTTAGGGGGTAAGCTTTGTCCATAGGAGGCATATTTTTCTTGTGAGGTGTAACGAGTTATTTTTTTTGAAGCATTATATGATTTTGTTCGGATGGTATTTTAAGTTTAATAAGTGAATATAACTCGTTACTTACTTTCCAACTCTGTTTTCTGGTACCGTTTCAAGCCCTTAATATTAATTTAAGTATTTATTCCATTAGTAACTCAAAAGCCGTGATTTATCATTTAAGGAAATATACACAAAATGTATTAAATTCCACTTTTCAAAATTTAAATTATCAAGGACGCCCGGTATATAAACTATTTTATTTAAAACCGGAGTCGTCCCGTACAAATGGAAATACTTATTGCTGTAATTAAATCGATTCCCCTCACCACGATTATTGCCAAAATTTAGGTAGGAAGTAAATTATAAATTCAAAAACCGAGCGTTAAAAAGGCATTAATTATTTGATTATTGAAGTTATCATTCAATTATTGAGATTTAGTTGTTATATTCGGTTAGTGAAATTAAGCTATTATATTCAGTTATTGCGATTAAAATTATTGTTCAGTTGTTGGCAAAAGTCATTATTCAGCGATTGATATTAAGTTAGTTTAGAGTGAGAATTTGGCCGTAAATCGAGTGTCCGACCGTCCAGTACTTTCCGAGTAAGTGGAAATTATTTTATAAACCAAATAAAACATTTCACCCGAGTTTCAAAGTTTTATATTTAATTTCAACAAACAATTTAGTAGTTTGGTTATTAAGAATATAATTCCGTATTTTGGTAAAGCCGATAGCTGGTAGTTTTTTTTTCTGAAGCGATAAAAACAACCTTATTTACCGTTTTTATTTATTATTGCGTTCTGTATATTGTTTATCTGGAATTAGGGTCTGATTGAAATATCATTTTGGTTTTAATTTTACGAATAGTTCTAATAGTTCCTATTTAAGAATATTATTCCGCATTTTGATAAGACTAATAAGCCGTATATTTTGTTTGAAACGATGAAAACCAAAGTTATTTACAGTTTTTAACACCACGTTTTGTATATTGTTTCTTTGGAATTCAGGTCTGAGCCTTCAATACATTGAAGTAGCATTTTGATTTTAATTTTGCGATACAGATTGTTATACCTAGTGTCCCGTTTTAAATTACCCAAATACATATTCGATTTTATTTGCATTCTAAGACACAGTTTTATTTTGCTATTATTTGGGAAACCTATCTGTCCTATTCTCCGACCAGAATTTTAGAATAATTTTAACAGGTAATTTCGAAAATTTAAAGTGTAAATTCCCCTATATAAAAAAATTAGATTCTCAATCGAGTACGAGGCCGATGCCACTGATTGATCGATAATCTAGTTTAAATTATTTAGTTTCTTTTGTTATAAACTGGTCTGGTCACATTTTCCCATCTATCCCAATTGACTATCCCTACCGCGAAAATATAAAATTTAAAGTGTCAATTCCCCTGTATAAAAAATTAGATTCTCAATCAAGTACGAGGCCGATGCCACTGATTGCTTGGTAATCTAATTTAAATTGATTTGAAAATTTAAAGTGTCAATTCCCCTATAAAAAATTAGATTCTCAATCGAGTACGAGGCTGTTGCCACTGATTGATCGATAATCTAGTTGAAATTATTTAGTTTCTTTTGTTATAAACTGGTCTGGTCACATTTTCCCATCTATCCCAATTGACTATCCCTACCGCGAAAATATAAAATTTAAAGTGTCAATTCCTCTATATAAAAAAATTAGATTCTCAATCGAGTACGAGGCCGATGCCACTGATTGCTTGGTAATCTAATTTAAATTGATTTGAAAATTTAAATTGATTTGAAAATTTAAAGTGTCAATTCCCCTATAAAAAATTAGATTCTCAATCGAGTACGAGGCTGTTGCCACTGATTGATTGATAATCTAGTTTAAATTCTTTAGCTTCTTTTGTTATAAACTGGTCTGGTCACATTTTTCCATCTATCCCGATTGACTATCCCTACCGCGAAGATAGTTTTATTCCGTGGACTACCGTGATAGGTAATTATTGTTTTACTGCTGCTTACCGCATAATTTACAAAACTGCTTATACCGCTTCCGGTGTTATTAACAAATTGCATCTGCTTGCTTACACCTGTTTTATCGTGTCATTGCTCACATTCCTTAATACCGGCAAATTTCGCATGGTGCATAATAACATAAGGCTTGAACACATTTGCTTACTGTTGATAAACTGAATTGATTCGTTACCGCTTGATCAGAAACTGTTGAATATTATTCTGTATGTGTATATATTAAGTAAGACTTGTAATATACAAATAAATACGATCAGTGTTTTCTTAATATCCCGTAGCATCACCGTCTAAGGTTTCGTAGGTGTGTAAAATTCAATGAGACCCCTGGAATTTTCCGTAACCTCCATCTGAGGCTACCTGGAACTCTTGACGCCGAGGGTCAAGGGGCCGTGGAGTACACCACGTAAATTAATCTGGCGCCCGAGCGTTTGTTTGCAAAAGAACTTTGCATCGAGGGTGCCCAAAGTGACGCGTCAGTCGCTGAGAACCTGTGTGAGAGGTGAAGAAGAAGCAAGTGGCAGGAAAGCGGAGGAGGCGGAAAGCAGAGGTACCTAATATGGACTATCATATCCCACCATCAGGTACACGGCCAACATTTTTTTTATTAATATTTGCCCCCCTGATCCCCTCAGATTTTTTGTGGGGCTCAATTTCTACGCCAATGTTCTTCATTTTTGATTCTCTACACGACAGGTAGAAATCACGTTTAGAGTTAAAAAAATAATTTAAGGAAGTTGGAACTTTTGTTTTTAAATATTTTCACAGCTCGACATATTTAAAAAATTAAATATCGTTTTTTATTGAATTGCTACCTTTATAGATGCTATTATTTGAGTTAGCAAGTTTTGTTTATTAATAATATCGATAGATATTTAAATGTTTTTTTTTCTTTCACATTTTATTGTAATCAATTTTTTGTCTCTCTTAATACATTATTTAGTTAAGAAATCGCGGTGATAATGTAGTGATATTATTTTAATATGTAGTTATGTACACGTTCGTTGCGACAGTAGCCATCTTGTTGTTAAAATCAAAAATCAAGACTAAAATTAATATTATAGATGTAGCAAGGGTAAAAGCAATTGTTTTTTTTAAACACAACTCAAAGTCAATGTCACAGCATTTCAGATATTGACTTTGAGTTTTATTCAAAAAATTACTGTCAGTCACACTTGAGCTGTGACGGTTGTTGAACCGTAAGGTCACCAATAAATATAGGAAGATTTAGTCAGTAAGAAAAACCACGGATCCTTAGAAATATGAGTAATTAAATAATAGTAAGAAACACGTTCGCGGTTGTACGCGACATAAATAGCAAACAAATAAATAGACAATGCTGAGGTCGAAATAATGTAAACAAGGCGATGAACTGTGTATTTATTTCATATGTGTATATATTAAGTTAAATGGGATTATCTCTAAACAAGTAATTTTATATTGTACCAGTTTTCCATCCCAAGTGGATACATATATAAACAGTTTCAATAATAATTACCTGAAAATTAGTCGACACGTACTTATTCCTCGTACTACTAATTGAAGAATGTCCGTTAGACGGCGGTAAGAAACTCATATTTTGAACTGTAACGCTCGAAACGTAATTCTGATTAGCGGAAATCGGAACGAACGAATTAGAACAAGACGATAATCTTCTACTCGAACAAGCGTTATCGTCTGTTTCCGATCTAGTATCATCAGATTGAGCTACGCTGACGGAATCGTCGTTATCCACTTCTGTCAACCTTTCGGTATCCGACGTCATAACGTCCGTCGACCAGGCGCTTTCGCTTTGAGTTTCGGATAAATCCAGATTGTTCGGCACTTCTTGTATAACTTCCGCTAACTGCAATGGTTGTCTAGTTTCTCCGGCATCTAAAGTTTCGTTATCTGAAGCTAATACATCCGTGCTCCACGTTTCAGATATTATAGAGATAGTTTCGTCACCTTTAAAGAAGATAATTAATTAAAATGTTCCCCCTAATGATTTTGTTTTATTTTACCTTCTAAGAGTTTCTTGATTTCGAATTTGCAAAATTTATCGTCTATTTCGGATCGAATTTGCCTGTTTAAATTCAAATTAGCTTGCGGTTGAGCTACATCCGCTTGTCGAGGCTCAGCTAAAGCCCGATCATCATTTTCGCATACTTGAGAACTCGGCGTATCTCTTCCTGATATATTTGGCGTACCTCGACCTATCGAAACATGTAAATATAAAAAATTATATAGAGAATCATGGGTTACTAAAGCTATAGTCAAATCCTGTGAAAAAAGGGGATCTGATCCTCAAAATGAAGCTTTAAAATTGAGATACAAAGCATATGTTGAAATTCTAAATATATCAATCATCATTAATCATTATTAATTAAGCAAAAGTAATTTATGAAAAAAGAATTTAAAACATGGAATAAAATAGGTAAGAAAATGTGTAAAAAGAGAATAAACTAAAAACCTGAATATTAATTATAAACATATTAAATGATGAGAATAAAAAGAAAGAAAACAAAGTTGCAAATTATATGAACAATAGGTAGAAAACTGAGTGAAAAATTTATAACGTTAAATGTGCAAAGTATTCAAATCCAAAAACAATATTTGTCAACCACGCAGATACAAATGAAATTAAAATGATTATTACAAAAAAGGTAATGCGGATGGAATAAATACTAAAGTAGGCGAATGTAATAATGAAAGGGACACTCTGTATAATTATTTACAGCTTTCTTTTAAAGCATTGAACTACTGGCCGTCAGATGGCTGTATGAGTATGAACTTCAGACTTCTTGAAACTCGTGTTTTTCATCTGTTAGTAAAAAGTTAGAAACTGTGTTTACAGTTTAGGAAGAAAAACATGGTGTATGTGAAATTAGATTACTTTTCATATAGGTGAGTAAATAAAAAATATTTTGTTTTATTACTTCGTGGAGTTGTAGTGTACAGTGTTGTAAATAAACTGTTGTTGTAACTTAACCTCAAAATGTGCGATTATGAAGGAAATAGTAGCATAAATTTAGCATGGATGTACTGTGACAATAACTATTGTATTGAAAGGGGCAATGTCCCTTTCTATAAGATAGTGTCCCTTTCATTGCTTATGCAAAATACTGAATGAAATATGTCGAATATAATTATTTTTTTATTTCCATTATAGTTCAGAATTAAAGCATGGAAACACAAAAGGAGAAAGTTAAAAGCACTAGAAAAACGTCCCACGAAATAGAGGAAGCGGTAAAGGAAGTAATACAACAAAATATGTCCATACGATCGGTGGCAAAAGCTTTTAACATAGGAAAGTCATATTTGGCCAGACTGGTGCAAGAGGCTAGAACACTTCCTACCGTTGATACATTTAAACACGAACCAAATATAGGCAACTGAAGCAGAAGAACAACTACTTAGTAAATATCTAAAAACGGCGTCAAAAATGTCTTATGGTTTAACAACTACTCAAACAAGGCAATTGGCATTTCAGTACGCAAATAAGTTATCAAAGAAAAATGCCAGATATATGGAATGATAAAAAGCAAGCATGACGGGATTGGCTTCGTCGTTTCATGGCCCGTCACCCTGAATTGTCTCTGAGACAACCAGAAGCAACGAGTTTATCACGAGCCACTCCATTTAATGCCACCAATGTCAAAATGTTTTATGATAACCTTGAATCTGCTTTGAAGAGGTACAATTTTACACCAGATCGAATTTATAATGCTGACGAAACTGGTCTCCTAACAGTAAGAAATCTCCCCAAAGTTATTACCGAAAAAGGTCTTAAACAGGTGGCTCAAGCTACTTCAGCCGAACGAGGGCAGTTGGTTACAATGCTTTTGTTTATATCGACTACAGGAAATACAGTTCCTCTGGCCTTTGTTTTTCCTCGACAAAAATTTAAAGAAAGAATGATTCAAGACGCTCCGCCAAGCAGCCTCGGAGTTGTTTACCCAAGTAGTTGGATGACTGAAGGTCATTTCACGCTCGTTTTCGATCATTTTATTAAACACACCAAACCATCTAAACAGTGCCCAGTCTTGTTAATTCTTGACAACCACGAAAGCCATATTAACTGGGATGTATGTCGAGCAGCAGATAACGGTGTAATCATTGTCACGTTCCCTCCACACTGCAGCCGCAGGCTTCAGACTTTAAATGTGGCTGTATATGGTCCATTTAAAAGTTATTTTAAAGTAGCCCTTAACAACTGGATGGTGAACATATATCACCTTCCAAGATTGGCGACGTTGGCATTTAATAATGCTGTGACGATTAATAATATTAAAAAAGGATTTGAGAAAACCGGCATTTATCCTTTTAATTCACGTAATTTCACAGAAGAGAATTTTTTACCATCTTACATTATTGATCGTCCACTTCAGACTGAAAATACCGATGAAACAGTTACTACTAACATACGAAGTCCTTCCCAAGCTAGTAAGGTGTCAACCGAGCCTATTCCAAATCTACCATCCACCTCATCTGCTTAAAAAAATACTGTTTAGTCAACCCCATCTTATGTCATCACTTATCATGTCATGTCATTACTTAAAATGTTCATTATAATATGCTTTTCTGTTACTTTGTGTTATTAATAAATATAGTAAAAGGTATCCAGTGCATAGTTACAGTCCATCTACACGAAAACAAATACAGTTACACCATAATCAAAAACTTTGGTTGATAATCTTCAAGTAGATCAGGTATCATTAGAGCCAATTCAAAACTTACCATCAACTTCATGTTCCTCTGTAAATATTGTTACTCCAGAATCAGTAAGGCCATTCCTAAGGCACAGCCACGAACACAGTCAACTAAAGGCCGTAAAAAAGGATACTCAAGAATATTGACGGATACACCCTAGAAAACCTAATTAGAGCAGGAACATTTGGAGAAGCAGATGAAGAAAGAACAAATATCAGAACGGAAAAAAGAAGCTGTAAAAAGAAAAATAACAGACGATGTGATGGAAAAATAAAAGAACGCAAAAAGACAGGTACCAACACAAAGGCTGTAGATGAGTATAGTACAAAGAAAGAAGATAGTAAAAGAAAGTCGAAAATAGACGAATCCAATGATAGTGACGTTTCTGTAAAATACGCAGACAGTGAAAGTGATAACGACGAAGAGTTTCAAGACGAACAGATAAACAATGTATTACCTAACATTGGAAGTTACGTATTAGTGAAGTTCGCGACGAAAAAAAATCTGAAATACGCAATAGGAGCAATAATTGAAATGTTATCAAGTGATGATGTTAAAGTTAAATTTATGAAAAAGAAAAGTGCTTCGTTCCATTTTGTTTATCCGCAAGTGGACGACATCGCTGATGTTCATATTAATGATATAGACCTGATCTTACCAGAACCTCGTTTACAAACAGGATCAGAACGTATAAAAAGATTTTATTCTTTCGCTGTCGATTTTACAGGAGTACAATTTTGTTAAAATAAATGTAATTTCATTTAAGAATTATCAATATATTGCATACTTGTACTAATATCTAGACTCCAACATTTTGTATTTCATCCCAAGTTCAAACTCGCGGTGACGCATTATTCAATAAAAAATTAGATAATGAATGCCGTTGAATATACTAAAAATAGTGTTCATTTTCTAGTTTTTTATTGAAAACCGCGTCTCCGCGAATTCGAACTTGGGGTGAAATAAAAAACGCCGGAGCCTACTAATGTCCCTTTCAAAACTACACACGTCCCTTTCAAAACAACCTATGTTTTGAAAGGGACATTCGCACGAACTACTAGATTTTGATTTTTTTGACAATACATAATAATGTATGTTTATTTTTCATATTAGAATGATAGCTCATTATGTTTCCTACAAACTTTGTTAAATAAAATACTTCAACTATTCGTTTCTAAGTTAATTTCTATTTGCTGAAAATGTCCCTCTCATTACCACATTCCCCTACCTAAAAAGGGGCATGGACACAACATGGTTCATTGACCCTCATCCATAACATAGTACCTGTCTTATCTGTGTTCTTAATTATGTAATATTTATGGATGATTGTAAATGACTCATAATATTGAATACTGATTTATTGAACAATTCGTTACACATTTTCCACATAACATCTGACATCCAATACCGGTGCGATGCATCCCCAGGTGGAGCCACACTTAATAATAATAAGAATATTTATTTAGGAAGCCCTAATATACATAAAAATTTAAAATTTAAAAAAAGAATTACAATATCGTAGTTAAATACAACTTGCACACTAAGTATACACAAATGTGACATAATAATTAGTTTATAATAACGTTGAAGGTACTGAAAAGAACTGATTCAAAATATTAAAACACATTGCAAAACAGCGCAATTCAGCACCTACACAAATGTACTAAAATGTTCCATATTCATTTTTATACAAGAATGATAAATGCCTTTTGAATTCAGAAAGACTTTTTGAATTTTTGATATTATTCATTAAATTATTGTAAGTAATAAATCCTTTAAAGAATAAAGTTTTCACATTATATGTACTACTTTGAGTATTTACATATAATTATTGTGGTTTCTAGTATCATGTGTGAATTTGATTAGCAAATACGATAAAGTTACTAAAATATATCGGCAATAGATTGTGTAGCATTTTGTAAATATAAACCATAGTCAAGTATTGCAACCATCTCTCAATAGTAAACAACTGTAAAGTTTGGAGCATCAGTGATACAGGAGTGATTCTACTACACCTCAAAATAACTCTCATTGCTCGATTTTGTAACGTTTGTAATTGACACATCTTATTTAAATCAAGGAAGAATAGCAATGTTGGACAATATTCAAAATGAGGTTGAAGGATGGTTCTGTATACAGTAATTCTTGAATTTAAGCTTAAGTGTTGAGACACTCTAGAAAAAAAAATATAGTTTTTTCAAAATTTTCTTCTTAATATATTCAAAGTGACTATTAAATGACAAGATATTATCTAACATAAATCCTAAATATTTAAACTCTTTTACGATCTCAATTTTTTATTATCTATGCTGACATTAATGTGATCAATATTTATTTGTTTGTATTTATGTGGTGTAGTAATTATCATAACTTTGCTTTTGCTTAAAAAGTGCTTGTATATTTGGTTGTATAACTTATTACTATTTATACAAAACTACCTTCAACCCTCACTTCTTCCTCGCTTCGTACCATGCGTGGAGCAAAGGTCAGCATTCCAATGTTGACAGTGAAGTTTGGGTTTCCAGTGATTACTTTATTCAACAAACTATAATGACATAAAAAGACAAGAATTTCAATGACATTCATATTTAAAACCTTAGTTGTCGATGCAACGTCAGCGGGTCCCGTGACGCTAGGTCATCATATTCAGGGCCTTAACTTACCACACAGGCATAAAATTTTGTATTTTTTTTTTTGAGCGAAGCTATGGTACGATAGTATGGTCGGCGCTCCGTTGTGTCCTCCCACTAAGTACTTATGGTTTAAGGTGGGTTTATACAGGAAATAAAATAACTACAAACTACACCAAATGAATTACTCTGAATACTTGCTACTAATAACAGCAAAACTACTTTAGTGACAAAATAATTCAAATAAAAGTGAGATAACAGCTTCTCTAAAACAATTATACCTAAACAAGGAGTCCCGCAGGGCTCCCCACTATCTCCTTTGCTCTACAAGTCAAAGTCTAGTTAAATTAGGAACCACTTTCACTTCAAAAATCACACAGACCAAAATAATGAAAATATTGAGCTCATATTATAGAGGAGTACTCTCAAAGGTATAATTCATGATGAATAAAATCGAGAATGTACCATACGTTCGCATTTCTGAGATATCGGCCGTCCAAGTCTAGTTATTGCAAAATTAAGAAGCACTTTCACTTAAAAAATCGCACTACCCAAAAAAATGGATATATTGGGCTGATATTATAGAGTAGTACTTTCAAACGTATAATTTATGAGGAAAGAATGTACTACCCTTTCGCATTCCTGAAATACCGAGCGTCATAGTCAAGTTATTGGAAAATTAAGAAACAATTTCACTTAAAAAATCGAAGTGGACTCCTGAGACCCGTTTCAGAAAGGACCGATGATCAGTGCTGATGGTCGGTCGCTGCTGATCGGTCGAGTAAATTGTTTTCACATTAACGAATATCATCAGTTGTCAACATGTATCTGAGAAATACACAGCGTCGCGTTGTTGTCGCTTTGTGTGTAAAAAGATTAATATAAAAACAAAAAAATACACGAAAATCCACATTTACTTTTTTTAATAAAATTATTTCAGGAATTCGCACTCATTTTTTGATGTATGCAGTATTAGGCCCGTATTTATGTAACTTCGCTGGAATGTTGTAAGGACCCTTTTCTATGTTGTATGATTGTAAAATCAAATCCTATAATCGAGCATATCATTTTTATGTTAATCCTACAAAATTCCCAGTAGATGCCTAGTTAAGTTTTTATTAAATACTTACTTGCTTCTTGCTGTTGTGTCTCATCAAGATTCACGAAATCATAAAGCCATATTTCAGCTCCTTCATTCAAATCCTTATTTTTTGCTTCACGATTTTTGTATTTTTCTGAAGATGTATCCCAGATACATGGTTTTTGCTCAATTACAGTAATTAATAGCTCTGTGTCGAAACGGTATTATTCCTTATTTATCGCCACTATCCGTTCCACCAAAAATAACAGTGAAATTGAACAAGCTAGCAACAATGCGTCCAAACGACAACTGATGATACCCTTGCATGTGAAAATCTCTATTTATCAAATGGGTTCGACTTCAACCGATGATCCGCAAATGCCACGGGCTAGACCAGTGATCGCCAACCCCTCAATGTGTTGAGCTACTTTGTTAATTTTGGAATAAACAGCGAGCTACCCACACGGAAGCCACGTACCGCAACGTAAATGAAATAATCCACAGTTAATTTATCATTATATATATATATATATATATATATATATATATATATATATATATATATATATATTTTACTATTTAACTGGTAATACATAATACATATGTACTAATAATAAACTAATAACTAATATTACTAGTACGTACTTGTTTATAGCTACATTCGTACCTACCAAACGAAGGTGTTTGAAATATAAACTTTTATCCAGCAACAACGGCATGTCATGTAAGATATAAAAATAGTTAATAATAACAACAAAAAAGTAACGCACTATCAGGAAGATAAACATTGAAAAATAAAAAAGCACGTTCAATGAGAAGGCTGACACTCAGACTCATCCATAATTTTTTTAATGTTTGCAGTATAATTTGATACAGCCATTCGAATACAATTATCCAAATGTTCATCTGTAAGTCGATTGCGATATTTGTTCTTAATAAACTTCATATTGGAAAAAGAAGATTCACACAAATAGGTTGAACTGAATAATGCTTTCACTTTCAAGGCAACACGGCATAGAACTGAATATTTGTCTCTACTTACAATAGGCCAGATACATTTGGTACTCAAGACTAACGATTTTAAGGCTAAATCATTTTGAAACTCAATTACTTCTATTTCTGTTGCAGCGATGTCTTCGCCAAAGTTCTGCATAACACAAGTTGCAAACTGTTGGATATCAATTTCCATAAAGGGTAAAACAACAAACTGCGCTACTAAAGCCATTTCGTTGAAATCCTTAAAACGATTTTTGAAGTTATTCTTCAGGGTAGAAACTATTTCTACATGATATTTGCTCTCATAGGGTTCTAATGTATTTTAAGATATTTTTTCTGAAAGAATCGGATAATGCTTGGCATTGCTGTCAATTAGGTTTTGTTCCCAAAACTCCAGCTTTTTGATGAATGCTTTTATATCAGAAATCATTTCCGCTAGTTCTTTGTCTCTCCCCTAAAGCTGCAAATTAAGTTCGTTTAATTTCTTTGTAATGTCCACGAGAAAACCAAAATCTCTAAGCCAGATTGAATATTCTGTTTGAAAAATTGAACTATGCCAGATAGGACATCATTAAAACGTTTCAGCACCCGTCCTCTACTTAACCATCGGACTTCAGAGTGAAGGAGTAGGTTCCCGTATTGACAGTCAACTTCATCGGCCAAGGTTTTGAATAATCTTCTTTGTAACGCTTGAGTTCTAATATTGTTCACAATTTTTACCACCAGTTTCATAACGTTGTTTAGTTTCAGGAAATTTTCACATAATGCTTGCTGATGGATAATGCAGTGGTAACAGAGAAATTGCGGAAAAGTTTCATCTTTACGACATAGCTCCACCAGACCCTTATCACAACCCACCATAGCTGGAGCGCCATCGGTTGTCAAGCCTACCATTTTCGATATTGGAATTTTTTGGGCAGAAATAATATTTTTTAAATGAGAAAACAACTCCTGTCCAGTAGTGTGTCCTTTCAGTGGAATAAACTTCAAAAGATCTTCTTTAATTGTAAAATCACTAAAAACCATCCTGACGAACACGGCCTTCTGCGCAGTGTCAACGACATCTGTTGATTCATCCAGTTGAAGTGAAAAATAAACAACGGTTATCTAAGTCAGTCCTTAACTGTAAAAAAGTATCATTGCTCATTACTTCTACACGTCTCATCACTGTATTAGCAGAAAGTTGCATAGATTTTATAGCTGAAACTATCTCGTATTTATTTCTAAAGTTGGCAAATAACGACAGCAGCTTCTAAAAACGCCTGTTTTATCATTTCCTCGTCTTCATAAGGTTTCTTTTTTTGTGCAATTATCTGGGACACACGGTACGATGCTTCAGTTGCAGCCTTATTTTTGTCAACTGTTCTTAAAAATATTGATTGTTGTCCAATTAACTGCTTTTTTAACTGTTTCAGTTTCTCCTTTCTGGCGGCAGAATGTAGTGGGAATGATTTTTCAAAATTAGAATGTACAGTTTTATGATGTCTCTCAATATTTCCTTTTTTAGCAACGGAGACCGAAGTATTACATAACAAACACACATTTTTATCTTTAACTTCTGTAAAAAAGTATTGTTCTTCCCATTCCAAATGAAAGTGGTATGTCTTTGCCTTCTTAAAACTGCTTGCCATATTATTTTTTGTTGTTCTCTACTAACCCAACCGCTGTACGTTGGTTACGCGTTCAGTTTTAAACTAAGCGCAATGTCGCCGCGCCGTGCGTATTTATCCCGTTCAAAGCAATCCTGATCGTTCTCGAACACTAACGCGCTGGTCCGGCTGGTCGGTTCTAGCTTGATTGCGTCAGCAGCAGATCGCTCACCGTAACGTTGCCGCTGTTTATGTTTAATATTATGACAATTAGATTTTTTTGTGGAATTTTCGGAAGCTTCTCTGATTTTTGCAGTTTGTATTTTTTAAATTAAAATCGTTGTGAGAGCTACCAGAATGACCTCTGCGAGCTACCGGTAGCTCGCGATTGACAGGTTGACGACCACTGGGCTTGACCGATGCCCGTGCGCTTTTTATCGGTCGACCGATGATACGCGAACATGTGAACGATACATATAAAACAATGTATAGGACGGATGATCAGTACTGATCATCGGTTCTTTCTGACGGGCCTAAAGGTATAATTCATGAGAAAAAGAATCGATAATGTACCACACGTTTGCATTTGCGAGATATCGAGCGTCAAAGTCTAGTTATTGGGAAATTAAGAAGCACTCTCTCTTAAAAAATCGCACAGACCAAAATAAAGGAAATATTGAGCTCATATTTCAAATAGTACTCCCAAAGGTATAATTCATGAGGAAAAAATTGATAATGCACCACACATTCGCATTCCTGAGATACGGAGAGTCAAAGTCTAGTAATTGGAAAATTAAACACTTTTACTTAAAAAATCGCACACACTAAAATAATGAAAATATTGAGCTAATATTTTAGAGGAGTACTTTCAAAAGTATAATTTATGAGAAACAAAAATTGGGAATATACCACACGTTCGAATTTCTAAGATACCGAGCGTCAAATTCTAATTATTGGAAAATTAATAAACTCCTTCATTTTATAAATCGCACAGACCAAAATAATGAAAATATTGTACTAGGGAGTTCTCTCAAAGGTATAATTTATGACGAAAAAAATCGAAAACATACCGAATGTTCGCAATTTCGAGATATCGAGCGTCAAATACTAGTTATTGGAAAATTAAAAAAACACTTTCACTTAAAAAATCGTACAGACCTAAATAATGAGTTCATATTATAGAGGAGAACTCTCAAAGTTATAATTTGTGAGGAAAAAATCGAGAATGTACCACACGTTCATATTTCCGAAATACCAAGCGTCATATTATAGTTAATGGAAAATGAATAAACTCCTTCACTTAAAAAATAATAAAATAAAAATAACGGAAATATAATAACATCCCTTTTGAATTTTTGCTTCAGTTATGGTAGTCAGTATATAAGGTTTTATTTTGTTGTAGCTATTTATATATTAATTATATAAGTCGTGAAAATTAAAAAACAACAATCTAATTATTAAAATTTTTACCTGAAACGTTTGCGGATATCATATCTGAAAGATTATCATTCTGATCTTCGTTTTCCAGCTCGATGCTACTATCTACCGAATGATTACTTGCAGCTTCAGATATAGCTTCTAAATTATCAGAAGTATTACCGATGGATCCTTCGTCATGGAACGTAAAGGACTGTTTCAAATCCGAGTTTTGTGGTGGGGTTTCCGGCAAAACGATAGAATTCTCCTTTACATATATATCCCCATTCTTAATAGGAATACTAGCTTCCAGTATCTTTTCTTCGGATACAAGACCTATCGGATCAGAATGTATTTGATCGATGGGAAAAACTAGGATAACATTGTGATTGCTATGATTACTATGATTCCTTGGGGAATCTGATAGAGTAGAACCGGCATTCTTCGAACCTGTAATATAAAATTTATCGTTTCGCCCTTGTATGTATAATGAATATTTTAATTTACCTGAAAGACTGTTAGAAGAACGATTAGATTGAGGAGAATTATCGAAAGATAGACTAAGAGACGCCAGCTGTTCTTCTATAGTCAACTCTTTCAAAAAATTGTCACTGGATTTTTGTTTAAATTGTATTTTTTGTAAAACAGAAATCTGAAATTACCAAAATGATAATACTGTTGTGTAGAATTTTATATGGAAGGACTTACTATGTTATTAAGCTCGCTTTCAGTAAACAGCATAAGATCCCTTGAAAGATTAGGGGAATTTTCTATAGGCGGATCTTCGCAATCCATATCGAAGAACAACAATTCCACAAAATTGCATACTTTATTTTTATCCAACATATCGAACAGATCTGAATGTTTCGTATCTATAGACTCATATTTATGTAAAGCTAATGACTGTAAAATTTGGCAAACTTGTATGAGATTGTGCCTGGCTATTTCGGTAACTTGTGAAGTGCAAATGCCATATTGTTCCGGATCTATTATTACCGGGCATATATACAGGTTAAATATTAGTTCTGTTATTATAGCGTTTGCCTAAAATGTGCAAAATATTTGTAGAATATAGAAATTTTGTTATAACTAAGAAATTATAAGATCGAGTTACATTTGAACTACTACTTTCCTCTCATAGAGTAAGTAGACAAAAATATTTATAAAATGCACAAAATTATTCCAAAATATATTCTTAAAATAATGTATATCAAGATATTGGTCAAAAAGTTAACTGGAATTAAAAAACAACAAATAATGTTACGAAATAATAAATTTGAGTTACATTTGAACTACCGCATTCTCCTCATGGTAGAAGTAAATAAAAATATTTATAAAATGCACAAAATTATTTAAAAATAACTTCCTAAAAAAATGTATATCAAGATATTGGTCAAAAAGTTAACTGGAATTAAAAAACAACAAATAATGTTACGAAATAATAAATTTGAGTTACATTTGAACTACCGCATTCTCTTCATGGTGGAAGTAAATAAAAATATTTATAAAATGCACAAAATTATTTAAAAATAAATTCCTAAAAAAATGTATATCAAGATATTTGTCAAAAAGTTAACTGGAATTAAAAAACAAAAAAATGTTAAGAAATTTTAAATTTGAGTTGCATTTGAACTACCGCATTCTCCTCATGGTGGAAGTAAATAAAAATATTTATAAAATGCACAAAATTGTTTAAAAATAAAATTGGACAGCAATGTAGATCAAGATATTCATCAAAAAGAGAAGTGGAATAGAATAACAACAAATAACATTAAGTAATTATAAGGTTGGGTTACATTTGAACTACCACATTCTCCTCATGGTGGAAGTAAACAAAAACATTTAAAAATGCTCAAACTTATTTAAAAATAGAATTGGAAAGCTGTATATATCAGGATACTCATCAAAAAGTGAAATGGAATTGAAAAACAACAAATAACATTAAGGAATTATAAGATCGGGTTACAATTGAACTACTACATTCTCCTCATAGTGTAGCTAATAGTATAAACCAAAAAATTTATGTTTTAATTCAATTTATGTTGTTTTTACCTGTTTTGCACTAAATGATTTCTCGATAATCTTCGCTATTCGAGACACTATCCAAGAAATAGATTTCGGAAAGCTATAAACGTTTTCTAAAAGCGACGTTATGAAAGTGTTTGTAAATTCGACAAGTTTAGCTACGACTTCGTTTCTATATTCTTCTACATCTTTGAAAATATTGGTAACATCGTTATCATCTTGCTTAAATCTATTAGAAATAAAAAAAATGGTAAAATATTATTTTATGTAAAACAAGATAATATTCACCTCATCCTGGTTTTTTCTGGATCTACATCTAAATAATAATCCGTACAAGACATCATCTGTACTATTGGTATTTCCATAGCTGCGCTTAAGAAAAATTTAGCTGATTGTAATACTTCGTGGAATAAAAAGTAGAGATGTTTAAATGAGCATGTTCTCTGTTTGATAATTCTGAAAAGGAATAACGATTGATGCTGTTAAGGTTCCTCAGGACTCTACATTTTCCCCTTTATTAATTATAATATTCAGTAGAGACATTTCATTAGATATAATAATTATCAACAATAATAATAATACAATTACTGATCGAAATAAAACCAAAGTTTGGAAACCTCTGGTTTAGACAAATTTTATTCTCAAACTTCAATATTTTCAACTATTATTTTTAATAATTAGCTTCTGCCTATTGTAATTCTAGTCAAAATTTAGATTAGATTAAACGTTATCACAACAAACACACATTTCAAGAGATATGAAATTACTATTTGGTTGTTATTTAACTATCTATGCAATTCGATAACTTTTAGTAGAATTATAACTAACACTCACCTTCTGGGATCTTCACAATTTAAAAGTTGTAATTTAGCCAGTTCATATAACAAAGCCAACATGTATTTAATATCTTCTGAAAATAAGAGACAGCCGTACAATCCTACTACGATATTTTCTAGAAAAAATGAATAATTTTGCATTTCTTCTGCTAGTTGCTCTCCAAATATCAACCATTTTGCTAACTGAGAAGGTTGAGACCTTAATACTTGCAGAAGATTTCCTAATTTTATTGTAGTCTAAAAGAATAGAGCAAATGTAAACGTTTATTTATCGACCTTGAAAAAGCATTCTAAACAGTTTAAATACTTAATATTCCAATAGAAAGATAGGTAAACTATGAGGTTAATTGAAACTGCATAATTTACCAAAACAAGAAAAGGAAATCCGAAATTAGCGATAGAAAGTCTAGTGCTGGACAAGGGAGATTATGCCATGTTGGTACACATAAAAATTATTATATTCACAGAAAAAAGACAAAAAAAACATTTTTAACACGAGAGCTTTACCAAATACAAATTCATAACAAAAATAAACGAATTTGATTTACATTAACTATTTTCCTTAAAATTCTAATTTGAAAATAATTAATTATTTTTATTGAGTCGGACCTTACCAAAAAAAGAATTAGAAATACAAAAAATAATTAGAAGAAAGGCCAAAGAAGAAAAAGAAAAGGGAAAAAATACAAAAGTAGGATACAAGAAATTGATAGTGAACAGAATAGTTTGGAAATGGAATGATGATTCAGAGGAATTATAGTTGATGATTAGAGGGCAAAACCAAAAAAACTACTAAACAAAACACTTAAAGATAATACACAGACAATGACTCAAGCTGAGAACAAGGGATATGATAACGGAAAATTAAATAACAAAATACAAAACGGAAGAATAACAAGTAACAAGTATAAAAAATTAAAGGATGATTATCATCAACAGAGTAACAGTAAAAAACACAGACCTCAGAACACGGAAAAATTACAGATGGAATATAAACACATTAACAGGGAAATAATTAGAATTAACTGAAGAAATGGAAAACAATAATATTCAAATTCTAGGACTAAGTGAAACGAAGAAAAAAGGCAAAGGATGTTCGCAACTAACAACAAAGCATACATTATATTATTCAGGAGTAAAACCAGAACAAAGGGCAAAGGAGGGTGTAGGAATAATGGTTACAGAAGAAATAAAACAAAAGGTAATACAATTTAAGGCAGTCGACTCGAGAATAATAGTTATTAGTACAAAATTAGAAGAAATAATCAATTTTATACAAATATATGGACCAGTAGAAGGAACGGCAGAGGAAGAAATTTTAGAATTTTATATTAAATTGCAAAGAGTATTAGATGAAGTAATGGAGTAAAACGAAAGGACAATAATAATGGAAGATTGGAATAGCAAGGTAGGAAATGATTACAATAGAGGAATGGGTTGTATGGGAAAACACGGAGAAGAAACAATTAACAGAAATGGACTAAAAATGATAGATTTTTGCAGAAGGAATGATCTAATAATAGGAAATACAATGTGGGAAGAACAACTAAATGACAAATATACGTTTGTGGCAGAAGGAAGAAACGCTAAAAGCCCGATAGACTACATAACATATACACAAAACCTAACAGAAGTAATGCAAAAAATTGAAACAAAGAAAGAAGCAGAAATTGGATCTAGCCACAGATTAGTAGTGACAACTTGTCTAGTAAAATTACTCAAGAACGAAGCTACTACTGACTACAGTAAACTAGCAACATGCAAACTTAAAAATAAAGATAACGAGAAAAAATACCAAAATGAGACGAACAAAGAATTCCATAAACTAGAAAAAGAAAAAACAAATTGGACACTTGAAGGACGATGGGACGCCTTTAAAGAAACGCTATTAACAGCAACAGAGAAGATATGTGGAAAAATTAAATATAATAATAATATAAAAAGGACTAACTGGTGGAATAACAAAATTAAAATAGCGGTCAAAGAAAACGGCATGGAAAAAATATATCACATCAAAATCACATGTGGACAAAGAAGAATATGACAGGAAGAAAACTCTAGTAAAAAGAGCCGTCAAAAAATCAAAACGTGACTAATGGAAGAAATTCGGAGAAGAAATAACATATCTACATAAGATGGATAACAGGAAATTTTGGACAAGAATAAAAAGATTGAGAGGAAATAAATATAAAGATATTAGAGCAATAAAAATTCGACAAGGCCAAGTACAAACGGAAATGGAAGAAGTATTGAAAACATGGAAAGAATACTATACAGAGCAATTCCATACACTAACACCGAAAGAGAATATAACAATCGCAGAAGAGGAAATCGACCAACTACAAGGAATCCATAAAGAAGAGATAGATCTAGTAATACAAAAAATCAGAATAGGCAAGGCTAATGGAAAAGATGGGTTAGCGCCAGAGATGATTAAATCGTTAGGAGAAAGAGGAAAAGAATGGATATGGAATGTATGCAAAGAAGCATGGGTACAACAAAAAATTCCAAGGGAATGGGAAAATAACTTAATAGTACCCATTTATAAAAAGGGAGAACAGACACAATGTGAAAATTACAGAGCAATATGTTTGGCCCAAACTAGCTATAAAGTGTACACAAAAATAATAGAAAAAAGATTAAAAGAGAATATGTAGAATCAAAATTAGGAGAAGAACAGGGAGCTTTTAGACCAGAAAGACAAACAAATGATAATATCTATATACTAAGGAATATAATCGAAAAAAAAATAGAAGAGGAAGAAGAAATGTACCTCACATTTATAGATCTAAAAGCAACCTTTGATACAGTAGATAGAAGAGAAGTATGGAGAACCCTGGAGGAAATGGAAGTACCGCCTACCTTAATAAATATAATTAAAAGTGTATACGAGACAGAGCCAAGGTACAGATTGCAGGCCAAAGGTCTGAAGGATTCAAAATGTGTAAGGGAATAAAACAAGGAGACAGTTTAAGCCCACTACTGTTTATAATAATCATGGATAAGATTGTGAAACAAATCAAAGAAAAATATGAGCAGCTGAATACTATAATTGGACACAGAAATTTAGAACCAATAAAACTGAGTAGTCTACTATATGCAGATGATGTGGTTTTAGTGGCGAATACTAAGAACAAAATGCAAAAACTAGTGAATATTTGGACTAAAGAAGTAGAGAACATGAATATGGAGGTGAACACAAATAAAACAAAAGTGATGATAATAAATGAAAAACAACCAGGTAATCAAAATAATAGAGATATTAATTGCAGAAACCAGACTCTAGAAAGAGTAACAACATTTGAATATTTAGGAAGTAACAGAAGATGGAAAAATAGATGCAGAAATAACAAGCAGAGCAAATAAATAACAAAAATATACTACTCTCTAAATAAAACAATTCTTGGACATAAAGATATAGACTTAGAAGTAAAAATGAAAATTCATAATAAGATAACAGTTCCTACAATAATATACGCAAGTGAAAATTGGACTGTGCGAAAAAAGGACGAAACTAAAATAAATGCCATAGAAATGAAGCATCTAAGAAAAATTGCAGGGAAAACTAAATGGGATAGGATTAGAAATGACGTCATTAGAGAGACAACTAAACAGGAACCGATAACTGGTAAAATAAAAAAGAGACAACTTAGCTGGTATGGTTATATGGTAAGAATGGAACCAAATAGAATAACTAGGAATATAATGGAGATTGCAAAACCGATCAAAAAACAAAGGGGTAGGCCTAGAAGGAAATGTTTAGACCAAATACAAGAGATAGGTTTCAAGAGATAGGTTTAGAAAGAGGAAAGACCATAGCAGAAATGAAAAATCTAGCAAGAGACAGAAAGGCATGGAAGAAATGGGTACATGTCACGGAATCCACATCCGACGCCTGAAAGGGCAAAAGGATTTAGAAAAGAAGAAGAAAATAATTAGAATTTAACATCTCTGATAAATTTAAACAGTGAGTTTTAAAAGACAGAGATTGGGCAGTAATTCGATATCATTTCAGCATCACCCTTTTTTAAAATAGGAATGGAAACTTTCAGTTCACGAGGGAAAACTCCCACTTCAAAAGAAGTATTAAAGACTTAGTGAACGAAGGAACAGTTGTTGTTTAGTATATATCCTCTAAGGAACAAATTGCTGATATCGTAACTAAAAATATCAGGTGACCTGATTAGAAAACATAAATTAGGGTTAGGCTTGTTGTAATTAGAATTAAGATTGGGATGTACTTTGTGTGAAATTTTTTTATTGTCTTGTGAAAATATTTGGAATGAAAAGGGATGTTTCCCTGATACCTAGAACGTCAAAGTCTAGTTATTGAAAAATTAAGAAATCCTTTCACTTAGAAAATCGCACAGACCAAAATAATAAAAATATCGAGCTCATATTACAGAGGAGTACAGATACAGATACACGTTCACATTTCCCAGATACCAAGGGTCAAAGTCTAGTTATCAGGGAAATTAAGAAATGCTTTCACTTAAAAAATCGCACAGACCGAAATAAGAGAAATATTGTCCTCATATTATAGAGGAGTATTCTCAAAGGTACAAATTACGATGAAAAAAATCGATAATGTCCCACATGTTATCATTTCCCAGATATCAAGGGTGAAAGTCTATTTATTGGGAAATTAAGAAACATTTTCACTTAAAAAATTGCACAGACCAAAATAATGAAAATATGGAGTTCATATTAGGGTAGGAACAGAAAGAAAGCGGGTTGCCCGCTTACCGGTTATCGGCGCTGAATTTACTTATGGTTGTTAAATGTAACCGCACAGACACAAAACAGGCTCAAACTTATCTGCGCGTGTAGCAAGCCGTAGGCAGTTTACCGGAATGAGTATGTAATTATAAGCGAGCCGGTGAAGGATACGGAAGCGTTAATTTCTGCTGTTTTTAAACAAATGCCTGTGTGGGACAATCGTGATAAAGCCCACAGTAACAGAAATATAGTGGAAAAATAGTTTTGTTTCGGACCTTCATAGAGAGTGGACATACCGTAATTAAAAGCTACTTAGCAAAATCGGTGTTATCTCTAGTTTAAACAAAAACTACTTACAATAAAAATATATTTAGTAACATATAAAAACTTGTATTTATTGCGGACAATTGTGTGAATAAACATTAACATGTCGTCGGAAAGCGATGGCTCTAATGATGAAATGGATACTTCGATCCAGCGGAAAACTGGACAGAAGTTCAAGGAAAAAGTAAAAACAAGCATAAAAGAAAACGAACCCAAGAAGAAATTAACGATATCATTCTAGGAAAATCCAACACAACAAATACTAGCACAAAAAATGCCATAACAAACCCAATACAAAAACAATCTCAACAAAAAACAAACCAGCCAACAAGGAATCCCAATATACAATACTTGCCAATAATGAGGGATATTCAACAAAAGAAATACCAACACATATTCTACATCACAAATGAGGAATCCTACACGCGAATCAATTTCACTGATTTCTGGGCGAGAATATACCCCAATGCAATGGATACAATAATCAGCCCAAAGCAAGGCTTGCTTTTGAAAACTGACACCACAAAAGAATCTATTATATCAACTTTGAACAAAATGGTTGAGGTCAGAAAGATAATATAATTCAAAGAATCGGCGACAAATTCAACCGTACCTGCTACCTCAGAGCAATCCTCCAGCTACTCTGTAGTTATTGCATCAGTAGAACTCGAAATAGAAGAAAAATCAATCAGCAAATTTCTAACCAAAAACAACATGGATCACAGATTCTGCAGAAGAATCGTATCAAAAGCTACAGGAAAACCTACTAAACTTATAAGAATAATAACTGGATCAGAAAAAACTTCTCAGATGTTGCTATCCCAAGGACTATTTTTCAAGTATTGCCACTATCCAATTTATCCCAGTAAACCACCTGCACCAGCTCCAAAACCATGCAGTAAATGCTTATCCTTCAATCATCCAACAGAAACATGCCAACAACCCATAAAATACCTAAAATGTAATGGAACCCACCCAACCAGCAAATGTACATCCACATAGACTCCTAAGTGCCATAGTTGTGGAGCAGAAGACCACCAAGCCTGGTCATATACGTGCCCCAATAGACCAAGACAACCAATACAAGGCGTACCTAATGTTTCTATAAGAACAATCAACAAAAAATCACATGAGGTTTCAACAGAAATAAAAAAATCAAGAATACATCAACCAATAACCATCATAAATACCTATGTTAATGAACTGAACAACCCAGTAGTGACCAACAGAGATGAACTAGTGACACAACTTCGTAAAAAATTTGTCAACAACTTCAGAGTGGGTAGCATTGCAGTGTTTTCAGGAAATAAAATGTACATCCTCATGTTTGACATGGAAGAAACTGACACCTCACATCACTCGCCTGCTGAGCCCACCAATAATGCCCATTATGAACATGTCCTGAATTAATATACTATACTCAAAAATCAATGGATATTCTGGGAAGAAAGAGCTTATACAAAAATAAATTGAATCCAATGATATCAGTATGGCATTATTCGTAGAATCCAAAGAAAATAGTTTACAAAAACTGGAATATTATTCAGAAAAACGGCCACTTAATCCACAACCACGCCAGGGGAAGTAGTCTGGTCCTAACAGATTCAAAACTGAGAATGAGAAAAGGCAATGCTCCATCTATCAACAACCCTCTAAATGAATGTATACATTTTTCAATGCCATTTCTTGAAGATTATTTACATATATTTCTTGTTTACATTCACCCATAATCCAGAATAGAGGAAAATATATTTACGATGAGTAGCCTCAACAAATATACCATTGTAATAGGAGACTTCAATGCTAATACAAAGCTGAAGAAAAAACAAGTGAACGACTTCCTAAATAATACCAACTTTGTTACATACAACACTCCGCCTACTTTTCTTATGAATCATAATGCAGACTCAACACCGGATATGATCTTTCATACCTCCAATCTAGCAAGAAATATCAAAAGTGTTGTAAGTATACCAGACCTATACTCAGACCACCTCAGTTTCAGAATCATTATTGAACCTCACACCCCAATTAAAAATATCAAAATTGAGAAGTACAATTTCAGGAAAACAAACATAGAGAAAGGGAGCACAGCCATGTTGAGGTACATAGGCAACAACGAGCAGGACATGAACAGAAGAATGCTCAGCAATTTCAACTCTAAACTAACAAAAGTTGTATTGGAAAATACCCCCAAAAAAGAAATGCGGTGCTTTACCCAGGAACTACCACCATACATCATACAACTGATTAAAAGCAAACGAAAATTGTATAGGGAATATAGTAACATTAGCAACCCGGCCTTAAAAAGAGAACTAAATAAATATAACAAAAACATACAGACGATGATTCAGCAGTACAGAGAACATAAATGGTGGACTGTATGTGAGGAGATCAATGATAAACAGGGTAAATCGTATTGGCAGGATATTAAGAAACTTTTGAAATATAAAAACAACTCACAAGAGAGCCACCCACTGATAGAAAATGGTCAAACAGTCGACTCGCTGGAAGAGAAAAGTACCATATTTGCTCAGCATTTAGAAAAAACATATGAAGAAAGCGAAGAAGACAATTTCGATGATCACCACTATGAAACTATCTCGGAATGGTACAACATACACTATATAGACCCACAGCAAGTCAGCATGAACCCTGAGGAATATCAAATCGAAGGAGAAGAATACTACAGTATAATAAACCAAGGTAAAAATATTGCCCCAGGGCATGATTTCATTAAAAAACAGCTACACCATAAGATCCACGAACATATCATCCAAATGTATCAGTTTTGTCTGAAAAACAGCTACATACCTAGAGAATGGAAAACGGGTACAATTGTTACTATTACGAAACCAAACATGGATCACTCTACACCTACCAATTACGCTGCTACCTGTGCTAGAGAAAACCTTGAAAAAACCATAAAAAACAGAATAGTGAAATCAATGGGAAATCGTATCCCAGGGTATCGGTTTATATTCAAAAGTCATTGTTCTATGAACCACCCTCTAGCGATACTCACCAACAACATAGAAGCATCTAAGCTTAACGGAAACAAAACAGCAGCAATTTTCTTAGACATTAACAAAGCTTTCGATAGTGTTTGGACAAAAGGTCTTATATACAAGTTGGACTACCTTGGTTGTCCCAAATACCTGATCCATGTGATAGCTAACTTACTGAATGAAAGAAAACTGAGAGTTAAAGTGCAGGATAAAACTTCTCACGAATTTACCCCACAGCCTCCATTATCACCGTTACTATAGAACATATACTGTTCAGATATATACCACGCAGACCCAGAATTTTTTTATTCAGATAACTATATACTACAATATGCATATGATACTGCTTTGGTTTCTCACTGCAGGAGTATAAATACAACCGTTGAAATATTACAACAGCTAGCAGACAGAACAACATCATGGTTCAATAAATGGAGACTGAAACCTAATCCAGGGAAATCGCATTTGCTAATATTTTTCCACTCCCCATCACCTACATCACCATCAGTAAGGTTATATGACCATGAACTCAGTCCAGAAATATGTACAAAATATCTAGGGATCACTATGGATAATAAGCTAAACTTCAACTCACACACACGAAATATAAAAAAGAAAACCATATCAATGGCAAAGCACTTCAAATGTAGTATATCTAAAAAAGAACATGGAATAAACTTAAACAGAAAAACTAAAATCTACAAAATGATATGTAGACCACTAATAAAATATGGACATATAAAATCCAGAACATAAGAAATCCTGCCCTGAAGAATCTCCATGTGGCCAAAAGAACTGCCTTGCACATTATCACGAAAATTAAACATCCGAATAATCCTATCCATAATCCACCCAATCAACTGCTATATGAAGTTACTGGAGTGCAACCCATCAAAGAGAGACTATCACAGTTGTCCTTCAAATTTAGTGAGAAAACCAAAAACAAGAACCTCATGTCTCCATATTGCAACAGAAGAAATAACAGAAGAACACACTACAAACATCCAGAGCAAATTCTATGGGATAAACTATAGTTTTGGTTATTTTTTTTCTCTCTTCTAAAATTTTAAGAATATCACTATGGCCAGTTGATTATTATTTTTCTACTTAATAAAGTTCATTTATTATTATTATTATTAAGAAACACTTTCACTTAAAAAATCACACAGACCATAATAATGGAAATATTAAGCTCATGTTATAGAGGAGTACTCTCAAAGGTATAATTTATGAGTAAACAAAATGGAGAATGTACCACACCTTCGCATTTCCCAGATACCAAGGGAGAAAACACTTTCACTTAAAAAATCGCACAGACCAAAATAATGAAAATATTGAGCTCACATTACAGAGGAGTATTCTTAAAGGTATAATTTATGAGGAAAAAATCGAGAATGTACCCACATCTACATTTCTGAACTACCAAAGGTCAAAGTCTAGTTATTGGAAAATTAAGTAACACTTTGATTTAAAAAATCGCACAGCCCAAAATAATGAAAATATTGAGCTCATATTATAAAAGTACTTTCAAGGGGGAAAAGGGATGTTGAAATAACATTCTAAAAAATTTCAATATCAGGGGCTTAGATGGCCGTGTTGATGCAACCCATATGCAACCTAAATTTTGATAAACAATATTATAATTAAATGTTTGATGTCATTGGATAGCCAATTAATTTATGCAGTTCTGTACTGAGTTGTTGAAGTTCAGATGCATGTAATACAAAAATGAATAAAAAGTGTGTCATGAATAATCCTGTTTATAATTATTATTGTCTTATTTAATTATCACAAACTTGATTTGCCTACTTCCCAGCACCCTTCAAAGTGTAAATATATTTGATCTAGAATACTGGCACACGTAGCAGATACTCTAGTTGGAGTAGATTTTTTTAGAAATAATCCAAATGATTACAAGAGATCAGTAAAATAATGTACCTCATTTATAGTTATAGAATGGATGAGAGACCAAGATGTAATTAAAAATACAGAAGGGGCAATTAAGTTCTTGTAGTTACCGATTCTCTATAGATTTTTATAGTTATATAATGTAATTAACTTATTTTAAGTCTACAATAGGCTAGTGAATAAATCATTATATAAAAGTGTTAATATATAAATGTTCAGGTCACTGTATTTTCAAAAATAACATAGACATGTCGAGTGATAACATGAATACAGTCTGCAATGGAAATTTTTGATAAAACCAATTTATTTATAAATATATTGTTTATTATTTATCGCATTTTTTACTTAAAATTAGTTTTATTGAAAATAGGATATGTTTCTATCGATAATAATAATTGCAACTGTAATATAATAAATATTAAAATACATAGGTCAAGTACTCTCACCTGAAAACCCAATTTTTGTTTTGCATCAACAAACTCCGACTTCAATAAGTGATCAACTTTTTGATAATTCTGTATAGTACTTTCTCTTTGGTAGAGAAGTAAACGTTGTTTTGTTGTTATCCAGGATTCTCTTATTATTTCATGAGTTTTTTCTATGAGCAATCTATTCAAATCTTCAATTTTTCTCTTTTCGGTTGTTACGAGGAGTTTTTCGTGTCTTAATTTTAATACTAGTTGAAACACATCTACTTCTTCCTCTTCTATATTATCGTTTTTCATGTTGACTTATTGTTTAACCTATTAATGTGAATTAAAAAATATTACAGTTCCATTAGGTGATAATTTGCTTCAAGGTAGAAAAAAGTAAATAAACAGCAACACACTTACCTATTTTTTTTCTATTCTTTTGCCTAATTCCTAAATATCGCTAGCTAGATTACATGTGTAGATTTATCAACACTTAATATCTATCTTAACTAAAATTATTGTTAAATTGACATTTAACAAATTTTAATTATTATTCTTTTAAGTAGGATGTCGATTTACTGACAAAAAAATTTTGACAATTAACCAGACGGTGGGCGATAGTCGATTTTTATGAAATTGAAGTATGACAAATGACATTTTTACTCCACAAATATATAGCAGTGTCATAAACATCAATAGTGTAAAATATAGGAGTACATAGAACATTATTTAGGAACACAGTATAATTTCTACACTTTTTCATTAATTTCAATAAAATAATCCACAAATGTTAGATTCTTTTAATCTGTTTTTCACTATTATAGAAAGAGATGTTGATTATGTAATCAAAACTTAATGACACATGGTAGAGAACCAACGGACTGCGTTCGTTATTTGCATCTAATCAATATTTTTAGTCGGAATCTTTGGTTTATTATAGGTCTGTTCCAACCGAAGTAAATACCGTTCTAGTACCGTACAATCTCAGTAACGCAGCAAATTTGATGTAAATTACCACTGACCTATAACCTAGTTATAGGTCAGTGGTAAATTACACAGACTTATTATATTCACTAATCAGCAGATCAACTGGGTTTGTATCGTAATTGTATGGTTTTTGTGTTGGTTGGAACAGACCTTATATATTATTGCTAGTGAGGTCCTGAAGGCGGGCGTAATCACTACGGTGCACATCTAATTCACGCGTTCGTCTTAGGCCCAGGAGGAACTCTGGGTAACTCGAGCTATATAGCGATGCGTTCTTTTAAGTTAGGCTGTCTGACCACTGACCTTTATAGGTCAGTGCGTATGACACTCAGTGTTTCTCCTCTTTCCCCTGAGCCCTAACGCTTTGTTAGGGGCATGCCATTCCGCTGCAACCTGCAACAGTAATGCGTTATTTTTGATGCGACTCAGAAGAGTCCCGTGCTAAAGGCTCTAGAGCTAATGCCATTTAAAACGAACGCGACTCGGGTTAGGGAGGCGGGGGCAAAAATTTGCGACCTTGACCCTGATGTTGACAGATAAATTTACTAAACATTACACTGAGAAAAGTGTTCAAAAATAGTAAAAGTATATTTCACAGGCAGAAAAAACGTAAACCAAACATTCCCAAAAAATTATTGTTTACTAATGTATTGCCAAAAGACAACAAGCATTATTTCGAGAAAGTATTAATTGTCAATGAAAGATTTAAGCATAAAAAACCTGTACTGCTTTAAATGTTACACAGAGGTGGTTGATACTTGACGAAAAGTCATTAAATATGAAGAAATACTAAATTATATTTTTCACAATATTTATTAAACAGAACGCCTTGAAAAATATGCTTTAATATTTCTTTATAGGTACATAAAGTTTTAGTTTCTGTTTTTGAAGAACCATTCATTACTAAAAATAATATGCTATTGTTTAATCAAATGACTTATATTTTCTTATATTGATATTGGAATTCATTATGTGTAAATATGTATTTAAGTAATAGTATGTGTAGGATAGGGTAGATAATAAACCCAATACAGTAATATAGAATATATATATATTTAGAATACTAGATTACACAAAAGGAAAAAAAATAATATACATAATGGTATAAAATTACAATAATGTTGGTGCTTAAATGTAAAATTTGTATAATTTCCGTGATATAATATAACAGTTACACTCTACCAGATTCAGAATTTAATATTTTACACCTAAAGAAAATATTTTAACGTCTGCAACATAATGTGTAGAAATGAACAATATATTTTAAATAATAATAATACCTGACATTTATAGCTGCATAGGACAGGTAGATAAGTAAAATAGAAAGTAACTTTTGAGTATAAAAAATAAAACAAAACAAGGAAAGTAAGTCAATTTGAATATGTGCGGCCGTTGAAATTAGCTGACACAGTAATTAACATTTTTGTACCAGTTCTAATATTAGGTTTTTTTTAATTTGGCACCTTTAAGTAGTTTGATTGGAAATGTGATTAATGAATATAGACCTATCAGAGATAAAGTCATCTATTAATTAATTTATACTTGTACAATATTTCTTTTGCGGCTTTAGCTTAATTTTTTATGATGGCCTCTAAAGGAGGGTTTGTTTACTTACGTCGTGGATGTTACTTCAAAACAGGACAAGGGTTAAGTTTTTTTACTATTCACAAGGACGATGTTAGGTATATATATTTTATAATATGATATAGGTAAACTAAACCAATATATATATATATATATATATATATATATATATATATATATATATATATATATATATATATATATATACTTGTTAAAACCATATTTAATGTACTGTTACTTTTTAGACCTAATATCAGGTTGAAAGCAGCCAATAGAGAGGATCTTGTTCAGAAAAATGCGAATGACTTGCATACAAATTATCGTATATGTGAAAACCATTTCGAGGACAAATATATTTCTAAAGGTGGTGTACCAAAAACCTTTTTTGTCCAAGCTATACCAACAGTTTTTCCTTATAATCTAAACAGATATTTTTTCGAAGCGACGTTTACGGAATCGCCTAAGATTTATTAATTAGGTTGAATTCCACTGTTTGTACTATTCCTGAAACTGACCAAACAGCAATTCAGAATGTAGCAATAACATTACCAGATTACGATTATAGTAACAAAAAACTGACAACTTTAAATGCATTCAATTATGTTTGCAAAAATGCGGCAAGTCGTATTCACTTTTATGTTTATAAGCTCTGAAGGACCAATCGTAATGTTACGATAATAACTGCTTCCATATGTATGAGTTGTTTGTTATGTTAAATGAAAATCGATGTGTATATGCACTTTTCTTTATATTTCTATTACTTTACACTTTCTTCATTTTGCGTCACAATTAAGATTATCACAAATGCTTATGATACATTGTAATTGAAAAGTTTTTACTTCTTTATAATTATTTTTTTGACAATGTGACTTTTTATTAATACTTTTCCTCCCAACCTATCTAATATGCGAGAAAAGTATTGGATTACCCCAAAAAAAGTTGGAATTTTGAAATTTTTTTTTGAGTTGTTTTCACGTTTTCCATCAACAACAACACGAAAAAATGGTTTTTCGAAAAAAAATCCTGTGTGTATGTCGTCGTCGTCGTTGTCGTCGGCCACTTTTTCTTACATGTCTTGTTAGCACGATACAGCCTCCGGAGTGCAATAAGTCACCGATTTTATCATTGAATATTGTTAAGGACATGTCACAGATGAACCCTATTGATTTTCAGCTCACCAGAGCCAGTACTACGGGTGCTATGGTACTTGAAGTACGACATTTTGTCGTTTATTGAAAAATTTCAGTTTGTTAGCACGATTCAGCTCCGGAGTTCAATAAGTCACCAATTTTATGACTGAATATTATTCAGGACAACTCACAGATGGACCCTATTGATTTTCAGCTCACCAGAGCCAATACAACAGGTGCTACAGAACTTTAAGTACGATATTTTTGTCATTTTTGGAGAAGTTTCAGTTTGTTAGCACGATACAGCCTCCGGAGTATATACAAGTGATCAATTTTATGATTGGATATTATTCAGAGCGTCTCAAAGATGAACCCTATTGATATTCAGCTCACTAAAGTTAGTATAACGGGTGCTATGGTACTCGAGGTACCAAATTTTTGTCATTTTAGCAGAATTTTCAGTTTGTTAGCACGATACAGCCTTCAGACAGTATACGATTGATCAATTTTATGATTGAATATTGTTCAAAGTGTTTCAAAGATTGATTTTCAGTTGACTAGAGTGATTACAGCGAGTCCTATAAATCCAGATATACTACATTTTTGGTTGTTTCTTATGAAATTTCGGTTTGTAGTACGATACATCCCCTGAAGTGTATACAAGTAACAATTTTATGATAGAATATTGTTCAGGGCCACAGATGCGGAAAAGTTAGTTTTAATCCTTAAAACCGTTTATTACTTTTCCGCCCAACCTATCTAATATGCGAGAAAAGTATTGGTTTACCCCAAAAAAAGTTGGAATTTTGAAAAAAATTTTTGAGTTATTTTTACGTTTTCCATTAACAACAATACGAAAAAATGGTTTCTAGAAAAAAAATCCTGTGTGTATGTCGTCGTCGTCGTCGGCGGCCACTTTTTCTTACATGTCTTGTTAGCACGATACAGCCTGCGGAGTGCAATAAGTCATCAATTTTATGATCGAATATTGTTAAGAACATGTCACAGATGAACCCTACTGATTTTCAGTTCACCAGAGCCAGTACAACGGGTGCTATGGTACTTGAAGTACGATATTTTTGTCATTTTGGAGAAGTTTCAGTTTGTTAGCACGATACAGCCTCCGGAGTATATACAAGTGACTAATTTCATGATTGGATATTATTCAGAGGGTCTCAAAGATTAACCCTATTGATATTCAGCTCACTAAAGCCAGTACAACGGGTGCTATGGTACTTGAAGTACCAAATTTTTGTCATTTTAGAAGAATTTTTAGTTTGTTAGCACGATACAGCCTCCAGAGAGCCGCAATCTAGAATTATCTAGTATAAAAGGCACTCATATATAAAGGACCGACCATGGAGAGTTAGTTTTAGTTTTTAAAGTGGACTCGACAAATAAACAAAAATACACCGAAATAGTGAACAGTAAAGTGATATAAATTAATAATTAAGGTTGTGTGTATATAAATTAAATTTAAGTGATTAGTTAAGTTTATATAAATTAAGTGTTAGTGAGTTAGTGTTTAAATAAATTAGTAAGTAGCCATACCGTGTGTTTAAAATGTATCCCACCCGTTTACGTTTTAAATAAATTAGAAAAACATTACATTGGTGTCAGGTGTGGGGTAATATAAATAAATTGCTACGTAAAAATGGCCAAGAGACTATGTGACTTGAAAGTGACTGACTTAAGAGCAGAATTGGAAGATCGTGAGTTGGAAACGTCCGGTAAGAAAATTGAATTAGTAGAAAGACTCAAAGTGGCACTAGAAAATGACTGCTTTGATCCAGAAACAGTTTTATTTAATGACGAGGCTTCCACCTTAATCTCGTCAATTTCTGTCATGGAAGAGAAGATTTCAACGAATGTGAAAAACGATATTTCTGCTATAAAGAACGATATTTCTAATATGAAGAATGATATTTCTACTAATATGGACGAGAAGATTTCCACTACGAAGAATGACATTTCTGCCGATATCTTATCGTTAAAAAATGACATTGCTGCTGACGTCGAGAATAAAATTTCGTCTCTAAAATCAGACAACGATAAACGAGAAAATCAAGGAATTCGAGAGAAATATGGCTGATTTAAGAACACAAGACACGCCAGCAGAAGAAAAGAAGATTGAACATATAAAACCCTGCAAGAGAGAAATAAACTCCAAGATAGAGGACATTGGTAGAACCTCTTAAATGCAAAGCAGCCACGAAGATCTCGCGGTACAACAAAGGTAAGACCATGCAGAAAGAAGATGACGACGACAAACTTGACCAGATCGTCAACTTGTTGAAAGTTATGGCTGACAAGAAGCCGAAGAAGATCAAATGCCGGAAGTGTGGTGAGCTAGGGCACGTACGCAGTCCGTCTAAGCGCCCCAAGACTCCTGTAACCCAAGAACTCCAGTCACAGGGGAAATCAGATAGGGGTGAACATCCAGCTGATTTGAATCACCGAAAAGCCAACTCTTTGCCTAGACGGTCATGCCCTGTAGACTAATCACAAAGCAACAAGTCGAAATCTAAGGAAGTTGCTGTTTCAAGAATTACAGTAGTCAATGAAGAATGGTCACCCATCAGGATTAGAGAAGATCAGGAGAATGATCCTCACCTGAAGATGATCCGGTGATAGAAGTAAGAAAATCGGCGACCTACATGGCAAGAAGTGTCAAGATTTTCACCGACACTCAAAGCATATTGGGCTCAGTGGGACTCCCTTGACCTGGGCTGTTGAAAAGAGTCCTTGAAAACGATGATTGTTCCGAGATGAAGAAGTTACACGACAGTCCATCGAGAGATCTTCTGAGAGTGAAGAAAACCCTCCAGCGAATCCGTGAGAGGTTTTATTGGATGAACAGCTCCGATGATGTGAAGGACTGGTGTAAGAAATGTATGACTTGTGCTACGAGTAATGGACCACATCGCAAGAGAAAGGCACCTACGAAACAGTATAATGTTGGAAGCCCTTTCGAAAGGATTGCTTTAGATATCGATGGACCATTTCCGAGGACAGAAGTTGGTAGCAAATACATACTGGTTGTAATGGATTATTTCACAAAGTGGGTGGAAATTTACGCTATCCCGAACCAAGAGGCCACAGCTGTCGCGGATGTATTGGTGGAAGAATTTATCAGCCGATATGGAGTGCCATTGGAAGTCCACAGTGACCAAGGAAGAAACTTCGAAAGCCATCTATTCCAGGAGATTTGTGAGAAGCTGGGAATGAAGAAGACCAGGACAACAGCATTACATCCACAGTCAGATGGAATGGTCGAGAGAATGAACAGGACTATTGGAAAATACCTGTCCAAAGTAGTTTATAGCCATCAGAGAGATTGGGACCAGTATTTTTCCCTATTCGCATTGGCTTATCGATCTGCCGTCAATGAGTCCACGGGTGAAACACCTGCGAAAATCCTGTTTGGACGTGAAATGAGGCTTCCTCCTTGTGACCTGGAATTTGGCTGTCGGCCTTGAGAAGATCTAGCAGGCGAAGACTACGTGATCCAATTGAGAAGAAGGCTGGACGATATTCATGAATTATTTCCAACAAATCTTCAAGTTGCCAGCGACAGAAAGAAAAGTCGGTACGACGCGCAGGCCACATAAGGCGGTTTTAAAGAAGGGGACAAAGTATGGTTACACAACCCGACGAGGAGAAAAGGATTTTCTCCAAAATTACAAAAATCCTGGGAAGGTCCATACTTAATCAAGAAAAGGATTAATGATGTTATATATCGCATAAACAACATCCCCAACGGAAAACCAAAAGTAGTTCACCAAAACCGACTAGCGCCATTCGAAGGAGACGATGACCTAGAGAAAGGAATAAATCATATTCTAGATGTGTCTGATGAATTTATGGGCGGGTATGGAGGTACCGGCAAAGCTAGATATGGAGTCACTTCGGAACAACGACAAGATTTGTTCACTCTCCCGGAAGATTATTCACTGGCTTACAACATCCCCGCCCGTATGGAGAACGCACGAGAGTTGGCATCCGTCTTTCGAATGAAGTTCGGGCAATTAGAAAAACTTGAAGACCAGATTCCAGCCCCTGGCAAGACACTGAAACTGAAACATAATTCGCGGTACGTCTTCTACGTGGTAACTAAAAATGAATTTCAAGATCGATCTACGTACCGCGATGTGTGGGAAGCACTTCGAAACCTACGAGACCATGTGTTGGAATCCAACGTGAAGAATCTGGCTATGCCTAAGATAGCAAGTAACCAGTTGGATTTGCGAATCATCAGGAACATGGTAGAGATTATCTTTCGAGATACCGGTGTCCAGATATTAATTTGCAGCTACAACCCCCGTTATCAGTATCCGATGAAGACGGTGCCCTGCCATTTCCATAAGATCGGAAAGTGTAGAAATGGGGCCAGTTGCCGATTCAAACATCCAGTCTCGGCTACACAAAAGTTCCAGGAGGAGCTGCCATTTAAGGAGGGGGTAATGTTACGAAACAGCACACTGGCATAGTCCCTAAATCCGACTCTGTCTAAGCCATGTATGAAAGTTAAAACTATGGCGGATGCGCAGGGATTTCTTAGAATTGTTGTGTGACCAGTCTTATCTAGAAAATGCGAGAGCCAATTGTTTTTGTGTAAGCCGCAGTCTAGAATTCTCTAGTAAAAAAAGGAACTAATATATATAAAGGACCGACCAGCGGGGAAGTTCGGTTTAGTTTTAAAGTGATCTCGACAAATAAAGAAGAATACGCCGAAATAGCGAACAGTAAAGTGTTGATATAAATTAATAATTAAGGTTGTGTGTATATAAATTAAATTTAAGTGAATAGTTAAGCGTATATAAATTAAGTGTTAGTGAGTAGTTTAGTGTTTAAATAAATTCGTAAGTAGCTATACTGTGTGTTTAAAGTAACCACCCGTTTACTGTTTAAATAAATAAGAAAAACATTACAATAACGTTCGAATTTTGGCATACATTACCAGATATCTATGTGAAGATGTATAACAGAAATAATTCAGTTCATGATATAATATAAATAGATCGCAAGCATATACGAAGAATCTCTTTTTTAAACAAATAATCATCCTCTGTTTGCTTGAATGAAAGTTTGTTTACAATTAACACAATTATTCGGTTATAATATGTCAAAAGTCGAAAGTGCTGAATAAAACCATCTGTGATCTAACCAATCAGGAATATACAGAATTGCCAACTTAAATTCCAACCACTCTCATTAGTTTAAAAACAGGGATTATATGTAATTCTATTTTATTTAAAAAAATAAATAAATGCGAATTATGAAAAAATATTGTGTAAAACTTGTGTCACAATGACTTTCTGTAGTACTCGTTATTTGCGTACTCGTACTATAAAACGAGTCATTGTGACACTTGTTTTACAAATAACTATTATTGTTAATGACAATCCATTTTTCAATTATAAAAAGTCATACAACTGATAACATTCCACTTGAAAATGAGATTATATAACTTATCAAAGCAGTTAACAGAAAATTATTTTAATTTAAAAATTCGATATGCTTGTAAAAATATTACAGTCAGTGAAAAAATTGGGAGCTATTATACTAATTTAATACATTTTCTAGGACAATAGTTTTATCTTCGCATATTCTTCTGGTGCATAAAAAATTTAAATATTTTCTCATCGCTTAATATAGATTTTTAAATTTATAATTGATTTTATGGTCTACACTAATGATAACTTATCGCTCTATTCTTGTAAATACTGTAACTTGTTTTACTTATTCAAAGTCAGTGTTATTTATTTTGTCTTTACAGTCATATAATGCCATCTCAATGTCTAATACTACTAGATATAATTAAATGGAAATGTATTCACTAAATTGTATAAATGAAGGCAATAAAAATTAACTGTTCTGTTTATTGTGTAGGTAACATTCAATTTATTATGTTAATTATTAAATAAAATAATTGTAATTACTTACTGATAAATACCTTGTAGTTTAAACATTATTGACTTCATTTTTTATGTAAATGTTCATTCTTTTTTAAGAAAAATATATTTTAGAACAAAATTAATTGTTTTCATTTAAAATATTTAGTTATGTATCAATATATGGTAATAAATACATTTTTTACATGGATTCACCTATTTTCGATATTTTAAAGTGAGTTTTTTAGAAAATATCAAGTAAATTACAAGGCAGCTTTTTAATAACGAGTTTTATTTTGTAGTTTTGTAAAAATATAGACTAATCAGAACGACTTTAATAATTCAAACTTTAATTTTTTTATTAAACATTTTTGAATTAACCAAAATTGGTAAAATTTCACAAAGCATAATAAAATTGTATGAATTTTCTAATCATAACAAAAAATTACCACAGAAAAAATGCGTAGGTCAACTTACTGTTTTCTATAATTTAATGTGTCAAAAACGTCAGTAGTGTTACTAAGCGGGTTCTAACTCACTACTTCGAAAAACGTCCGCTAGTCGACGGTGGCGCTGGTGTCGCTGTCGGCGATTACAGATTTCTTTTTTCTGTCGTCCATTTTTCGGTCGGCAGATTTCTTTTTTAAATTTTTATTCCAGTAGATTACAGATTTCTATTTTTCTGTCGTCCATTTTTTATCCGTTTGTGCATCAATCGAAAAAAATGTTTGCCTTGAGTGAGATTCGAACCCGGGACCTCATCGTTCCCAGCCTTCGCCGTTACATCTCCGCCATAAGGGTTCCAATATATTTTAGTTTTGAAATTTGTGTGTTGGTTTCACGTTGAGGTGTCCTTCTCGCGATGAGTCTATTTTTATAGTTCTTTTCTACAATAATAATGTGAGAGTGATATTGTTATTTTTGCTATAACAATTATATGCATTTAATGCAGACATTAATATTTTTAAACAAAAAGTTTTGAAATTCACATTTCTTTAAAGATTGAATCAATTGTCTACATATTTCTACAATTCCAATAATTATTTGTATCAATTTTAACATCCCTCGTATTTTTTATGTATTTCTCTCAGAACGTGTATTATTATTAACGTTTCAACCACCACCAATAACTATTTTAACAAAATATTAATCTGTGAAATCGTCAATATTTATTGGCATTCTTTTGATGAGCTGCATAATTAATTTAGTTGGAACAAGCCTTTAAATGTTTTTCTTCCATCATGAAGCAGTATAATTGTAAATCTTATAGAATTTCATCTCAGACTATAGGTTATTGCAATGTTAAGAGAGATACAAAAATTGGTGAAATTATTTTTGTATTGCTAAAGTACAATCATAATTCTTAAAGATATACAGAAATCCTCAGTATATTGCAATCACATACACCCCTATTATACGGTCTAATATTTATTTGAATCATTGATGATTTTAACTCAGTTTTTTTCATTGAAATAGATAAAAAATAACAATCTTTTCATATCTAATATAGTATAATGGGAATGCATTTAATGAACCTACCCTTATTCACAGGTAAGAATGCCCCATCGTGGTGGGTGGTTCATTGTTCACCGAGAGAGATATTTTCGCTATACAAAGAATTTGTTTGAAATATTCATGTAGATATAACAAATTCATCACAGTTTTGGAAATTTTTATCATCTGAGAAAGGAACTTTATTGAAAAACGATTTTACGATAACTAAAAGATGTGATTTTACACAGAGTATAGTCATAAAGATACTGCATTTTTTATACAGGGTGTGATCATAAAAGATGCCATTTGTCCTCTACACACGCACTAAAAGCTGTACACCGAGGTGTCTCATATATTATCGGATTTCAACGCGATCTTAACGTATGAACTTTTTCATTATCATGTATAATATTAGCATCCATATTTGTTTTAATAATTAAAATTCTATTGAAAATTGTTGAACGTAAATTTAAATCGTTATGTATAACAGCAGAACATTCTAGTTTAAATTCTTGACAATTTCGGTGAGAGGGAAATACTCCATTACACAATCGTGTATTATGATGCAATAAAGTGCCTTCATGCTTTCTTCTTGCTTCGAGCAATCGATAACAAACAATGCACGCTTCTTGAATGAGGAATAATCCAACGGAGGACGCTTCTGTGTCGAATTCATATAGCTAGGATAAAATTCAGTATAGTTGAAATATGCCCCATTGTAATCATTCTTGGTAAAATCCAACTGCATTCTTTCATTGGGAATACAGGTAGGGAACGCATTAAAATATTTGAATGACAATATTCTGTATAGTGGTTGATTTGAGAAGCCGACAAGACGTTGAGCTTAGACCATAAAGATTATTAATGTTTCTATATTAAATAGTCCGCTGTATGATACATAAATTAGGTTCATTACAGTATACGAATATTTTTTCAATACAGGGTGTTAAAAGATATTTGCATCCCTATTATTATTCTGCGGGGAATATCTACGTGAAATATACGAGGCATGTTATGATTAAAATTGATATATACATGGGGTGTTTGTAATTATTCAGACTGTAGAAATATGTAGATATAAAAGTTAATGACACACACAGTTTAGTAGTATTTTGAGCGGGATGTCTACGTAAATTATAACAAATATATGTCTGAATATGATACTGAGAAGCCATCATCGTACATACAGATACCACATTTTTTATACAGGGTGTGGTCATAAAACATACCATTTTTCTTTATATACAGGTGTAGTCAAAAAGATGTGATGTTCATATATACAGAGTGTAGTCATAAAAAGATGCGATTTTATACAGGGTGTAGTCATAAAGATACCGTATTTTTTATATATACAGATCGTAGTCATAAAAATACCGAATTTTTTCATAAAAGATGCCACAGGGTATATAAAGATAAGGACGTTACAATGAATCTCTGCTATTATTGCTCAAATTTTCATCGAACAAACCGCATTGGTAGATTATTTCCACATACAGGATGTTACTAGAACGACAACGACAATGACAGCAAATCCACTTTATTCGACAACAGAGGACACTCAAAGCGTTTGCATGCTTGAGATTTGTTGCTCGTACGACTACACTATAGTAAAATATGATGTGACTCATTATATTATTAAACGGATAACACACATCAGAAGTCTATCAGATAACTAGCAGAGGGGTAACAGAAGGGATAACAAACACACCCCAGACTCACATCAGAAGTCTGTTTGACAGTGCTAGTACTAACAAATTTACTGCAACACTCGGTTTATATGAATTATTTTCCAAGAAAACAACAAAATGAAGCAATGATTTCACAACTTTGTCATACACTGGATGTCATTTTTATTATAGATGCGGTGAAACAAGGAGCCAACTTTACCACTCAAGCAGAGGGGCAGCAGACACACATCACAGGGTTAGCACACATACACCACAGAGGCACCAGACATTCACCACGTTATACGTTTAACATTTTTGGCATCAAACAGTACTCTTTGAAACAAAATATCAGGAATCTTGTATTTCCGAATTTCATTATGAATCACCCAAAATATTTAGAGGGGCGTATGATACTGATGGCGATATTGGTAACCAACAAAGAGCAACATATTTACAGATACTGGCATTAACGGATATCCATCGTGATAGAAGAGGACATCTAAGACATCAGGCTTGCACCCAACTAAATTAATATAATTAAGCTGTTCTTCAAAAAAGAATGCTACGCTAATAGAAAAATCTTGAAGCAATGATTTCACAACTTTGTCATACACTGAATGTCATTTTTATCATAGATGTGGTGAAAGAAGAACCAACTTTACAACTCAAGCAGAGGGACAGCAGACACACATCACAGGGTTAGCACACATACACCACAGAGGCACCAGACATGTATCACCGTTATACGTTTGACATTTTTGGTATCAAACAGTACTCTTTGAAACAAAATATCAGGAATCTTGTATTTCCGAATTTCATTATGAATCACCCAAAATATTTAGAGGGGCGTATGATACTGATGGCGATATTGGTAACCAACAAAAGAGCAACATATTTACAGATACTGGCATTAACGGATATCCATCGTGATAGAAGAGGATATCTAAGACATCAGGCTTGCACCCAACTAAATTAATATAATTAAGCTGTTCTTCAAAAAGAATGCTACGCTAATAGAAAAATCTTGAAGCAATGATTTCACAACTTTGTCATACACTGAATGTCATTTTTATCATAGATGTGGTGAAAGAAGAACCAACTTTACAACTCAAGCAGAGGGACAGCAGACACACATCACAGGGTTAGCACACATACACCACAGAGGCACCGGACATGCATCACCGTTATACGTTTGACATTTTTGGTATCAAACAGTACTCTTTGAAACAAAATATCAGGAATCTTGTATTGCCGAATTTCATTATGAATCACCCCAAATATTTAGAGGGACGTATGATACTGATGGCGATATTGATAATTTTCATTGACATTATAGCTATTTATAATTTAATCACGTTATTTGTATATTCATTTAATATAGTTATATGATTTTCTGTATTTGTAAATTCTTAAAATTAAACTGTTATATGCTTTACCCAAGTCCCAGTAAGACTACGCTCTTCAGGCACGGATTATTATACCGAAATGTGACAACACTTTCGACAACATGATTATAAAACTAACAATTTTAGTAATGGAACTCACAAAATTTTATTCAAATATTGTGATTTGTCTGTATAGGAGAGAGAATTTACGGTCGACGGGCAGGTAAGATTTTATATGAAAAATAACAATGACATTCTCGGAGGGTCAAAAAGATTTCACCCGCTGTGTGTTACATAAAATGTAAGGAATGTATATGCAATCATAGAATTTGTATCTTCCCATGATGGTCGTTATGGTGCTAAAAATCTCATTTCTAGTCCGCGTTATCACAATAGAACAATTTTCAATGATGATCCGACTCTAAGGAAAATTAAAAAATCTCCATTTTCAATAAACCAATGTATATGAATATGGCAATTCTCGATATTTCCAAAATTGGAATGTACGACTTTCACTATAATTTTATGCTTCCAACAATGGGAGTAGTCAATTGTGAGCTATTGTACACAGACACTAACAGTTTTGCTCACCAACTTACTTGTAACGATGCATATAAATATTTAATTGACACAAAATTGACAAATTTGATACATAAGACTACTACACTAATAATCCATACAATATACCTAGAGTTAATAAAAAGTATTATGCGTAATGAAAGATGAGTCTAATGAACAAATCATCACACATTTCGTTGGTCCAAAATGTACGGTTACAAAGTTCAGTGTGGGAGTAAAGTCGTTAAAGAGTATTAAAAAATGTGTAGTAAAAAATAACTTTTGATGATTATGTTGATTGTATGAAAAATTGGAAACAGATGACAATTACTCAAAATACGATACGTTCCTTTGTCCATAATGTGTATAGTGTTGAACAAACCAAAATCGCGTTGAGTCCTCACAATGATAAAAGAAAATTACTTCATAATTCTTTAGATACACTTCCGTGGGGAATAGAATAATTTTTAGTAATGACTAAACTAACTTTTATAACTGAAGTTCATTTACCACATAATTTA